>JAINEB010000007.1:27751666-30607500 GCA_022840565.1 Eubasilissa regina | reverse complement strand
AGCAACGCCAACGCTAGGAGCAGATTTGAATAGCCACTTCCTACAAAGATACGCATTTCTTCAGTAAATGGAACGTCTTTTCGACAGTGCCACGTATATGTAAGTCATACCATGTACAATATATCATTCAAATATGAATGAAATTTTATTGGCAGAAGTATCATATTAACTAATAAGACCAACGTCTTCATGGCGACATTCGTTGACAAGATTGATCGCTACGTGTCGACGACTACACCATCGAACTTATATGAACGGCTCTCTGTCGCCGGTTCGGACGACAGCTGCTAGCTCGACGACGGCCCTCGACAAAACTATCTTCAAGAGTTCCGCTGCATAAATAATGCGGACGATTGATCTTTGCTAATGGTACCGGCAGACCTCTTCTTTTAAAGTGGCCATTAAATAATCAAATCTACGTTAACACATCTGAAAATAATTTTGAAAACTTTTCATTATTATCATTTTATTCTTGATAACACTTTTATGTCTACTTTCTTAAGAGATAAACCCAATTGAGAGGTTTAACTAATTCATGAAAATTTAATATGACATATTTGATTGATAAATATAATGATTTGTAATAGATATAGTGTGCCGACCGGCGGACCAATAATGGGAGGGTGCCCAACGACTATAAAAAGGAAGACGCTCGCCGAAGGCGGTTTCATTTTATTTTCCTTCGGCACCACACTCGTAGCTTCAATTCTTTATTGAATATTTTAATGTTGCATATAAGGAATTATTTTTATTTAATTACGAGTAATTACTTCTCTTAGGAGTACTTAGGTACCTTACTTAGTACTTAGGTACCTGAATAATAATCATCGCATAAGACGAATCTTAAGGACATTATAATAAGTAAATGATTGTCGGGCAATGGTGACTGTTTAACAATTGATAACTTCTGTTGAAAACGTATTTATAGGTATATTATTGAAGTATTTTGTCAAAAGTTTATCAAATATAAAAATTATTTCTGTAGCTATGAAATTCGATATAAATAGGCCCAACATTTCTTTAATATTTACAAAATTACTTTGTGGAAAAATAGTATATGAATAATAAGAAAAATACTGTTTAAAACCACTATTTAATGATACATCAACGTGTTTCGATACCTAGAGTATCTTCTTCAGAAAACAATTTATATTAAAATTAAAAATACAGTGTGTCCCAAAGGTCTTCTTCATTTTGGTTCATTCAATGCACCAACGCAACGCGGTGGATTAAGACAATGGTATACCGATCGCTAGCTAAGGGAATTCAGTCGCTATGGAGCGTGTCCTTATTAGTTGTTCATCAAATTTTCCCTGTAAAATTGATTGCTCAACGAGGTGACGTAACTTATCCTCCACGCAGCCCCGACTTGATACTAATGGGCTTTTTCTTGTGGGGCTACCTTACTCACATCATATACCTTATGACTGGTACCTACCGCGCACGAGATGTGACGTGACTTGACATTTACAAAATGGCAACACTGCACCGCGTGAGAAAAAGTTTCTCTGTGAATTTCTTGTTCTTTTTAACGGCTGACGCGCACGAAATAGCTGCTACTGCCACTGTCAAGAAAATGCATTTTCATATTGAATTTAGGAAGGGTGAGAATGATCAAATATATTGGGTATCTGTGTAATTCTGCACTATATTGTGAGATTTGTTTGCTATTTTACTTGTATGTTTGCAGGACGTGAAGCATCCTTTCCTTACACGACAGCAGAGAAGTCATATAGTTGACAATACTTTTTTTTCTTCTTGAAGGATTTCTCATGAATATAGCAGGACGGGGATACGATTTGGTCTCCTCTGCTTCTTTATTTCACAACTGAACTTGTTTTACAACAGATTCCATGTGAGTTCGAATGGAAGAAGATGACCCAGCCTTCCTGACGTTTTGATAAGTTAGGAGATACAAATATTTACGGGTGCCTCGGAATATTAACTCTGAACGAAGACTGTAGATCGCTACCGAAGAACAAAGATATCTCGCGTTAAATTGTAAATATTTGAAGTATTGTAGTCTTGTTGTTTTCTCACCATTTAAATTTCAATTAATAACTTATTAATCTTGTTCATCACATTTATTTGATACAAATAAATGATAAAAATCTTTTGCTATATTTGACGTGACACTCATCAGGGGATTTAAATTGCTGTAATATAATTTCCGAGGTGAAGATTTTAATATCCAATGAATCTAAGTGTTTTATCTCACCATTAGTTTTATATAACTTATTCATTTAGATATTCACACGTTAATAAGAACTCTATTATTTTAATCCCCCATTGATTGCGAAATTTTGCTTATCGCGACCATGTCCGAAACGTTTCTCCCGCGATTAACGGGGGTTAACGGTACACTGTATAGGTACAATGTACAACATCCACGTTAAATATTGGCCACGTTGGAATGAATTTCATGTTTAAATCATTAATTAGCTAGCGGTATTGTATTGTGCCATGGCATAGAATGATTTTCAGAATGTGCTTTCACCTTAAAATCAGGCTCAACACGTTATACAGTCCGCAGATGGTATAAATCCACCCATATCCGTTGGGTCAGAATCCCTCTCAACATCCAAGCAACCATAAAAGGTCATATGATAATATTATCATATAAGGATTTGTATTATATTTAACAATAATGTTTTAATATTTATTGTATTTTTGAGAAACAAACAGTGAAACAATAATAACATAATATATAAAAATAATACCAGTGAAGTTTCTTGGGAATTATATAATTAGTACATAAGAAACTAAAAAATAGTGTACTCAGACAATCTGATAAACAAAATGACTTTTACATTACAATAAACCTACACATAATAAATAGAATAATAAGAGTAAAAGGTGATTGAAATAGGTTAGACGTTCTAGCAATGAATCCAAGGAGTCCGCAGGCCTTATCAATTATCGACTCTATATGCGGGATAAAAATTAATTTAGAATCTAAGATTACACCAAGATCTTTTACTTGAGTGCAGACGCTCCGTTTGTTACTATTAAGTGACAAGTAAGTATACGACAAATTAGATTTTTTCTTTGGAAATGAGATGATGTGACATTTAGAAATATTTAGAAAAAATTGACCTTTTTGGCAGTAGATGAAAAGTCTATTAATGTCATCCTGTAACAGGTGACATTAATAGTCTAATCAGTGGGTGATTTAATTTCTTTGAAAATTTTGGCATCGTCTGCAAGTAGTGAAAATTCAGCATTTAAGAAACATTCCTTAATGTCATTAACATAAATTAAGAATAAATTAAGTCCAAGGTGTGAGCCCTGTGGAACTCCAGATGGGACATTATAAAATATAGAACTAAACCCTTGGATTATAACTGCCTGACTTCGATTTTTTATATAGTAAGTAAACCATCTTATACACAGGGACCTATAGGTCCCCGTGTACACCGAGACATCGCAACTTTCTCAGAAGTATTCGATGATTGATTTTATCAAAAGCTTTTGAGGAGTCAGTATAGTGTGTCTACTTGTAGTCCATTGTCCATCGCCTTCAAAATAATGTCGGTAAATTGTAAAAGATTTGATATTATAGACCTTTTTGGAAAGAAACTGTGCTGATTGAGGATAATTATAGGGCTCACACTTAAGAATAATTGGTCGTATATAATTTTTTCCATCAATTTACTGAGAATTGACAATTTTGAAATCGGTCTGTGGTTTTCAACATTCTCTTTGTCACCATTTTTAAATATTGAGGTTTTCATGCCTTTTTCCAAAATCCTGGAAAGTGACCATCCCGTAAATATTTAGAAAATATATGATAAATTGGTTTTGCTAATTCCACGCCGCATTGATTCAGGAAGATAAAGGGCAATTCATCAGAGCCAGCACCCTTCTTGGTGTATAGGTTTTTTTAATATTTTAAAACGATCGTTTCATGAAAGTCAATAGATTGAATATCGAGATGACTGTATACGTGTATATCTTCTGTATCAGTATCAGGGATATAATATTTATTAACTGCGAATAAGAAAATGGTAGTTCTGGTCATGATATGTCAACCATACAGGGCACTAACAGCGGGTAGGTTCTATAACGTAATGTTAGAATGTATGTATTATACATTAGCTAAAATAAAATTTTCGTATTATAGCTAACTTTGGAAACAGCTTCTTATCTTTCCTAATCTAAATCTTATGACATCGTCATTCATGCCATATCTTCTGGTCCTTCAGATCTCCAAAGATCGTGCAATAAATAAGACCAATTTATGGATGGATTAATGAATACCGGATAACAGGATACCAAAGATCATGATCATGTGTATTGTGTTAGGGATAATCAAATGGAAAGTATGAAAAAAATGCTGGAGGAAAAAACAGGATGACACAGTACTCAAGAACTACTACTTTCCTTTTAAATGAAGAATCCCTCGACAGATGCTGGGAGTCACCTTTTAAGACACTCAAAAATTATTTAGAAGGTACTTCGGCAACTTTGCAGGTATTTCTCGGTACAGGTAACTTAACTAGAGCGTATTCGAAAAACTACACAGGTTTTATTGTTTACAGTACGGCAACCGAATTAACACTGAATGCGCCGCGCTAATGGGTTAGCGTATATAGTTACCAAGTACGAGTCTAGAGATTGAAAGGAATCTATACCGGGATTAGGAACTTTCACTAACATGAATACCCCAGTAGAAAAGGTGGGTAGATAGTGTGGAATAAGACTGGAGTATATAGAGAACGGGAGAGTCCGGGAAGTTTTTGTAGAGTTCTTTGATTAAATGCTTCTGTGACATTTCCAGTTTAAAATACGGTCTTAATATTTTCCTTTGATCAAAAAATATCAACTGACTTTATTTTAATATTTCATTTCTTGTCCTTGGAAATAACGATCATATTATTATTACTTCCGATTCCTTGGTTTGAAAAATTCTTATACAGTCCTTCACGGTCGGCTACGTCAGTTTTATTTAAAGCTCCCTCGCATGTCGTCCCGATTTCCTCTCACGGTTCGATTCCACACAATTTCACTTTATAAATTTTACAAACTCAGTCGCTTTCATCATTCAAGTTCCTTAGCCGCATTGCATCGCGAGGAAATACCAATAAACGTGCTCAGTGGCGTAGCTGGGATCCACCGGTTCTACGGGCAAGCAAATAAACCGCCGCCTACACTCCCATCTATTCCACCCGAAAGAGAGTTAAAAATAGTTTTTTTTACTAGGCGACTGCCTGTACTTCAATATATTCGATGGCCCAGTGAATTTCTAATTAAATAGGGGTTTGGAGAGGGGGGTCGGTTTTATTTTCCTCGAGTCTTAAGAAGGTCAACGTATTCAAAATTCTGTTCAGGTAGAAGGTTCCAGGGGATATTCGGAGGGGTGAGATAGTATTTTTTCAAGGTTCTAGAGTGCGTCTGAACAAAATTTGGAATGGTAGTATTGAATATATTACAACGCATTTATATGGGGGTTGGAGTGGCAGGAAGAAGCAGAAGGGCATCATGTTTTTAATACGATCCCAAAGAGTAACTACGCAAAATTTGGAATAAATAGCAACATAAAATAATACACATTATATATATATATATATATATATATATATATATATATTGTATATGAATATATTAATTATTAAACTAAAATAATTAACTGTACCTTCTCCCCACCCTTTCCCTTAGCCACCAGGCCACGCCGCCGACCAGTCAATTGGCGACCTTGATCCAGTACAGTTACAATATGTACGGAACAGTTAATACAGTTATATAAATCTTGAGTCTTACGCATCTATACCTTGTATCGGAACCTTGACGAAATAGTAAGTGAAAAATATACAGTCCACATCTTTGGTGGTGCCAGCAGAATCCAGTTTGTGGCGAGTGCCAAATTCCTTCCATGACCTTAGATTTTTCCAACATCTATGCTTGTGCACAACAATCGGGGAGAAAGAATGGGGAGGCCAGGAAAGGGATTTGGTCTATATTTTACGAAGAATTCTACAGTGATCCGAATGCAAAATTTGGAATATTAAACATTTATATCTCAGTGATAAGGTGAGATGGCCAGGGGCAGGTAATTGTCCTACCTTTTAAATAACTTGGTTGACTCACCCTATTCATTAGAACACATAACTTTAAACTGCCCCACACACCCAACATGATCAAATAATCTTTTTTACCCAAATTTTGGCTGAGTTAATTACATAAAAAATTGTTTTGTCAAAATATAATGCCGTAAATTCTCCCCTCTCTTTACCCTTTCCACTTTGTATGTTCAGTTTAAAAGAAAAATCGAGTGATTACAATTAGTGCTATATTGGTTATGTGGAACATCGCTAAAAATGGAAACCCAGCATGTTTATGTAAATACAAGATCATCCTATTAGAAGCCAATGCCGATTCTATAAGCTAACATCAGAAAATGTGGTAATTGTAACCAGGCCAAGAATTGTATCTATCTATCTTTGAAATAAAAATAACGATAAAAATCATTAGTAAAATTTATTTATTTATTAGAAATTATATACAATTGTATATAATTTCTAATACATGTGTATAATATGTTTGGACTGTGACTGACTCGCTAGAAAATTCTGTTTTGAGATGGGCATAGTTTACAAGTTACAAATAAATTAGTTTACAAGTATTAAACCGAAATTAATGTTATACCTCTTATAATATAAAAAGCTTTTACATTTAGGAAATTTATGACAATATTTATTATAGGTTCGATCAATATGTATGGGTGAGTGGCCCAATACTACGAACGCAAGTTATTATTTTCAGTTTCATTTTACCGGGACAATTCAATTGAGTTAAATCTTTCAGCATCCTCTTAAATAGCCCAGGTCCAAAATATTTGTAGTTTCTTTGGCCATATGTTGTATGTGCCCTTGGGGCTTGTAGGTTATGTTTATCTGTCCGTGTGGATATTATATTTTGAGTTGCTTTAAAATGTGTATGTTTGTGTTTATACATGCAATGAAGAGTACCATTAGCATATGCGGTATAACATTTGTATTAAATCAAATACGTCGAATTTATTAAAAATTTCATCAGTCATCGTTGTGTAGGGATTATAGTTGTTGAGTATTATTGACTCGTGAGGATCTTAATTATGTGATCGAAGCCCCTAACCTCTTCTAGTCTCACGCGTGTTAGTGCGTGTCGCTGTGTATATAAATGTGCGTGTGTGTATTTATGCTGTGTCTAGAGCAAAGTATTTAAATAAAAGAGAACTTTAAAAAGTTGGCTTGTTGGAAAAAGACTGGAGTGGCTCGCTTGAGATGTCGACGAAAGAACGGTCTGCGGAGAAGTGGTCGGCTAGCTCTTAGGACTAGTCCATCACGATGTATTGGCATCTGCTTATTAGTTAGTTCGTTTCGGTCCTATGTGGCTGTCAGGTAATTCCTTACTATAGGGCACGTTCAGGACCACCACAGTTGTGAGGATAACTTTTAAAATTGACAGACACAGTCGCTCCTTTTCAAGCAATTATATTATTCTGTAAACAAAGCTTATGTGTGCTATGTACACAGTTCTTACTTGTTTTACACACTATTTTTTTGTACATTGAACATTACAATTTTACATAAGCTTACTTCACATTTGTATATTATTTACTCTTATTTTACTTCCTCTTTTTTATTTTTTAAAAATTGAATATTACATTTACTTTAAGTTTTACATTGTATTTATAAGCTATCTAATTGCATCTTGTTTTACTCTTTACATTTTGTACATTGAACGTTACACTTTATTTGCTACTATACCGGAAAAGCGCTGTCTGCTATAATACAGTAAAATACTAGTGTAGCAGGCAGGGTACCGAAATATATGCCTTGCTGCAATATTTTATTTTATCATAACAAGAACGCGCTGTACTATGAGTCAAAAAAAAAGGATTATTATTATTATAAATATGAATTAAATGTATTAATTAGAAAGATATACATACAAAATCATTTTTATCGAAAAATGTTGTTGTTGTTAGAACGATCAAATATATTAATATCAAAAAGATAACATGTAAGTTCGAAAATTTGTCGCTAAAAATATTATCGCTGTAACATATTTGGATAATGCATCTTCCCCGATTTGGAAAGAGAACTAGGTTCGAATCCCGGTGGCGCAACAACAATATTTTTCGATAAAATTGATTTTATATGTATATATTTCTAATTAATACACTTAATTCATATTTAAAATATCACAGACCTATGTTCTGAATAATTACAACTTCATAATAAGAATGTTTTCTCCTAATAATTATAATTATTTATAATTATTAGGAGAAAACTTATTAGGAGAAATTAATTATTCTAATAATTAATAAGGAATTAAATTTTACCACAGTTATTTGTGATATATTCAAAGTAATTTGTTAGAAAAGGGTCGCTTAGCATTGTTATCATACTACATATTGGTATGTTGGTACTAGGTGTATATTTTTGTTAAATTGAAATTTGAAGACAAAAACTGTGCGTGTAAGTAATGAATTCAAAAAGAAGGTGATTTAAAACTACCCATAACACATTCATCATGTCAACAATACACAATGTCTAGATCTAGTCTAATCTAGAAATTTCTGACGGTAAAAATAATTTGCTTCTTTTTCTATTTATATTATAACCTAACCTAACTTTTATTGGATAGGAATTTGACACATCACTTCGATATAATGTATTCCAAATTTATTTACAAAGAAAGCGTTAGTTCTTACAAACAATAGTCTCATTATTAGGGTCATTCCATATGAAATTGTCTAGAAATTAAATAAATAGTTGCTTGACTATTTTTAAAAACTTTTGACATATAGACTATAACCCTTTCTGCAAAAACATCCCCGCGAAGATGGAACTTTTTTACGAAAGCTAAGAATTAATACTGTACTTTTACACTTAGAGAAATACATGTAGGTGAAAATGCGTTAAAGCAATCATGTAGCCTGTTTTTTTCTGAACAAATTGCTTTTAACCCCGTATTGATAGGACAAATAAGAGTTGAGATATTTCAGTTTTATTTACATTTCAAAATACGCTACGTCCTGTAAAACAAATATGATGCAAAAACAATAAAATTTTAATAATGGTCATTTTTAACTGTCAAGTTAGCGTGATTGCACAATACATATAATAATGTTTAAAAATGGTCTAGCAACCAGTGTTGGACCATTTCATATTATTAGTGACATCTCTCAGAAAGTAATTACATTGCTATTGCCAGTGTTGGGGTTAGTAGCTACTGCACAGACATAGTCACCGGTGTTGCCAGGATTGATAAAATAAAATAGTATGTCCTGTATCTCTGCTCAAAGTCCCATATTTTTTTTTTTTTTTTTGTAAAGTAGACCATCCCTGTTCGTACCGATTTTTTAGAACACAAAATTTGTATTTTTTATATTGGTAACACGGAACGGGAAGCGCCGGTCGTTACCTCGGTCGCTTTTGCAATCAACTTTGAAAATAACATAGAACGGTGTGCCAAATTGCAAAAAGAAATATTTAATTTATCGTTGGTACGATATGATGTGCTACGTAAAATTACTAAAATAGTAAAACATGAATAACGTATTAAATTTGAAGTTAGCTATGGAAAATATATTTTTTTTTTTTTCATCACTTAAACCACAGAGCAACGAATAAAACTTATAATAGTTATATATTTTATATAATATAGTATATCAATCATGCTTCTTCTTGTTGTTCTTGGACTTCGTGATCATGATCTTCGTGAACCCCTTCCCTATTGACTGTACTTTTCTCGGCATTCCACAGATCTGAAAACTATCACCATAAAAGTGTCTGTTGTTTTTTCCATTTGGTCGGTCCAATCGTGGAGAAGTTTTCCTCTTCCTCTCCCTTCTTCGATGTGACCCACCACAAGTTTCTCCTAGCTATCTTCTCTTACATAATATGTAGTTTCTCCAGCATAGAGACATCCAACACCAACACCAAATCTCAAAATCGTCAATCTATATTTATATCTTGCTTTCAAAGTCCACAATTCCATACATAACAGAAATATTAAAAGCACCAAAACAATTATAAACGCAACTAATCAAATTTATGTTAATAAATTAGAAAAAATGTGGATTTTTCATAACTGGTTTTTAAAAGCGTATGATAGCTAAAACGTGACTCTTTAAAAGGATTTAACAATACTTCACGAAAATTTAATTACATAAAACAATATAGTATGTATTATCATTACCTGGTATTAAGCAATGATTAAAAAATGAGGAACGTTGAGATTCGAATGACTTAGATCCCCCATGTCACGTATGCACTCCAGGTAATGAGATGCTGGACTCAAGATGCAATCATACAAGATTATAACACATTTTATTCATTTTACATTTATAAAATTATTAAGAATACGGTGGAATTTGTAGTCGCAAGCAAATCTAGATCGCATCAAAAGGTTGACAGCACATCTTCATTCAACCACCTATTCCAACTCGAGCCTGGTTCCACAGGACTAAATTAAAAATGGAGAGACAAAAATGATTCGCCTTGATATTTTGCAAAGTTCCATGTTTAAAGATTTGTGAAGGACTCATAGTACCATCTAGCGGTGATTCGCGGAAGTTCGCTGATACACCGCATACCGGTTTTCAGCATATACCACCAGAAGGACGCGGCGCTAGTGGGCGAGGCGGCCGTAGGACCCAAGTCTGTTGACGAGTTTTTACGCCAGTGAACACAATATTTCATACAATGCCAGCAAATCGGTCATAGTGGCGTTCAAATATGGAAAAAGGCCAGATAATATCCCTCCTGTGTGGCTGGACAGGATTAAATTGTTAATAATTTTTAGGAAAAAGTTTTAGAATGGGATTCGTAGTTAAATTTAGTTAGTTTATAATTTTTTGATGAGTATTACATGCTTTATTTATCTCCAATTCCAAATTATTTAATTTATGACCAACACCATTTATATGCAAAATTGACAATCCCAATTTTTTATCAAAACCATGACTAAATTTGTATTAAGTAACAATTTGAGTTAGGTACTAAATTTATTTTTTAAATAATTGTTTTATTACAAATAGATTCTGGCAGAGAAACAATAATACGTGTTTTTAGTTAGTTATGACATCCTGAAGAAGAAAATGGTATTTTTCGAAACCGGTTAATTAAGTGGTTAAAAAAACAAAGATAATAAATAAAAAATATGAATTTTAACCACAAAGTTAATATTGCTAATTTTAAAAGTATTAAAAAATATTCGATACCTTTTTTTAAAGATGACAATCCAAAAAAATCAATTTGTTGAATGTCGGTTTGCTCATTTACATCAGGATACGTATTATCTCGCTAGAAAGAAATCGCCACCCTTCACCATCGATGAGACACAAAATTGTTTATACATATTAATTTGTAATGTCACAGTATTTTCATTTCACAAAGCTTCACATTAACACAAGCAATTTCTTTTATTTTCCTCCGGCACAAGCGATCTTTATTTTTCTTTATGTACTTATTATTATTTGACAACTATTAATAATAATCCGATAGAATCAACTACAAAATAAGGAACGACAATTTGTGCAGTATTTGTAAGATCTATTTGCAATGTTTGTATCATATTTTAATTATCATTAGCTTATTCTAATATGATGTATTTAAATATAGAAATGTGGTTGATTATCAATATTTTAGTATCGTGTTATATTCTGAGGATACGAAGTTTTACTTAAATAGTATGTAAGCATTACACACTAAGATTATCCCTAAATTCAATTTTAAGGCAGATTACAAACAGTGTTGTTTCAATTTATCTCTTAATTTATCTAACTTGTTTCAAGGTATAAATCTATTTGTGATCATGTTTTTGTTAAAAAAAACAATCTCAGAGAATTATTTTAAATGAACCAACAGGCTAATTACACGGCGCTTACCTTTGCTTTTAACGTATTACATTATTAAATCTTTCAATTATCTTTTTTGAAAAATATATTATGAAGTTCGTAAGAATAATTAATTAATTAAGACAAAACAATATTTTTTCTGTCCCATATCTTTAACACGGTATATTTTTATACGTAAAAATATAATAATGTACCTTCAAATTTAACACAATAATCTTTAATAAAAGTGGGAACCTCGAAACGTTTTTAATTAACAAATTTATTAATAGTAATACAATTTTTTGAAATGTTGTGTTATATGTTTAAAAGTGAGATTTATCTCAATTATCTCGTATTCTTTAACATCTCTGGCCGAAGTCTTGGATCGTCAGACACTCGCTGAGAAGTCGGATATACAGCCCAGTAAACTCTACATAGAAGATTGTAAATCTGAAAACGTGTTTAATGGTTTTTACTTCAAAATACACTCGCTTAGAAGTCGGATATATAGCCCAGTAAACTCTACATAGAAGATTGTAAATCTGAGAACGTGTTTGATGGTTTTTACTTCAAATATATGAGATGGTTTTTACTTCAAAATACATTCGCTGAGAAGTTGGATATATACCCCAGTAAACTCTACATAGAAGATTGTAAATCTGAGAACGTGTTTGATGGTTTTTACTTCAAATATATGTTAAAAATATAAATTTATCCAACCACAGAAATGCATAAATTATTATTTGAATTTATCGACGAAGTTAAGAGAGTCAAAAAGGAAACTAGCCTGTTTGCAACTTTATGACTGAGAAGACCTGGAACGGAACCATAACTGTAGAAAATTCCATGCCATCTTTCTGAAGAGACAGGATTCAGCTGTGAAAGCGATATCTATTGCTCCCAACTAACACTTGTGTAGATGCGTCACCAAGCTTGTCTCAACTGATTAAGGTTTGCCAAATTGTGAGTACTGAGACTATTATTTTTTTGTTATTAAACAAATAATATACATCTCATAGAGACGAATCTATTTTTTATTATATTTAATGGAAATATATGAATGTATGGGCAATTACAAAGCTTACGACCTGTCATCGGTTGGCTTAAGTGATCACTTTATACAAATATAACTTTTATCATTCTCGCCCATTATTCAATCTCCACAACCATCAAATTTTTGGAAGTTGTATATATGTTACTATGTGGAAAAACTTCGAGTACATCTACACTATTTTGATATTCATTTCACTGAAACAGCACATACTAGAATGCGCCTGAAAAATTAATTTTTCAATTTTTACTTCCACATATTTCCATTAAATATAATAAAAAATATATATGTATTATTTGTTTAATAACAGTGCCTTTGTAGGTGAAAATACAGTAATTGGGTGTTCTTGGACACGTTAAAAAATATTGCTAAGAATTAATCTATTTTGTGGTTTTCCTGTTAGAGATGATCTGGAATAGATTATACATGTGCTCCCATTACCGTTCGACAACTTTATTTTATTTTCTTTTGAACATAACCAGTTTTCGGTAAACCGATTTACCGGTAAATATGGCTAAATTCCATTTCCGAATTACCGGTAACTTTGGTAAATTCATTATCACATTTTATTATATTATATAATAATATTTTTAAACTACGATTTTATGTGATGATATTTGCAGAAAGCAGGATCGTTGAGTGTTTTGTTGTATGGTTCGTTTACGCGGAATTTTCACCGGCGTAATACAATGCGCGCACGTGCGTTGGGGATCCAAGGCTAACCATCACAAAAATCACTAGTTAGGTACTTCATTGATTATTATTCATCCCTTGGCGGCTATTCTGTCTTCGAACAAATACTTTTTAGTATCATACTGGGTGCTTTTTTTCAATGTTTTTTTTAAGTTTGTTATTCTTTGTCATAATATATTTATATATAAACTTTTATAAAATCATATGTTTATTTAATCATAACGTTGTGTGTAACATAATAAGTGGGTAATATTCGGGTTAAATAAATATCAATACGTAACAATTTGTTTTTATTAAAATGTTTTCTTTTTAAATTGTTGTTTTCAGTCATAATAAATAAAAAAAAAAACGACAATGTTATTCTCAATTTTTTTTATACAAAATGGAATTTAACGATACTGATGTTACGTTTCATAAACAATATCGTCTGAATGCCATTCATTTCACTTAAGACACTCGTGCAATTGGACTCTTAAACTTGCGAACACGCAAGAGCAAAGCGTTGGTTCAATGGCGGCAACTTCACGGCGGATATTTTCTTGTAGAATCTGAATTGTTCGAGAATTGTTACTGTAAACTCTCGACTTATGGTAATCCCACAAAAAAAAAGTCACACGGTGTAAGGTTCGGTGATTGAGGTGCCCTGGGTATGTCTCCGTACTTGCTGATTAATTTATTGGGAAAAATTCCCCTAAGCTTCTCCATTGAAACTCTAGCTGTGTGTGGAGTGGCCCCGTCTTTTTGAAATTATGTTCTGTTGTTGAACCCGAGAAACAGCTGCAGTTGCAGTACCAAAATTTGTCAATACACGTCAGCAGTCTCGCCAGTTAAAAAAATAAGGGCCAATTATCTCTCGGGTTTGCACACTACACTGTCGTTTTTGGACAATGCAAACGTTTTTAATGGCGTACCCTTGGGTTGTCGGGGCACCAGTATCTCATGTTTTGCTATAACCATTGACATGAAAATGTGCTTCGTCAGTAAACAATATGTTTCCAAGCATTCGTTCTGTTCCAAAACGTTCCAGCATCGTTCTTACTAAGATTTCGCGTAAAGAATAATCATTTTCGTTGACGACACGATTTGCAGTTTTTATGGGTGAAACCGTTGTTACATTTTCAAAATAACGAGCACTGTTGATTTTTTTATTCCAGTATAGGCTGCAATCTTCCTTGTCGATTTACGTGGATTGCGCATAATTTCACGTCGAACTTGAGCCACATGTTCTGGCGTCGCTGATGGTGACATTGATGGTCTCGGAGGAGTTCGGTTAACCATTGCCCCTTCTTGTCTGAACTTTTGAACCCAACACCAGATAAGTTGCGTACTCGGCCCATCACTTACTCGTCGAATATTAAAGTGAGTACAAAAAACGCAACGCGCACGAACCAATGAATCACCGCACTTTAAATATTGCTCTACCGCAAACACGCGGTGCGCTCCCGACCAGTGACTCATTGCGACTGGCAAATCCGCAAATCACGCGCGTCGAACAATACCCCTCCTACTTACCTCACTGATGGTTTACGAGTAATTATAATTTAATCTTGAAATTTTTCCGCTGTACACTATTTAATGCCATATCATTCACTCTTTTCCACCTTCATAATTACTGGTAAATTGGTATTAAATTCAGAGTTTTACCGATTTACCGGCGATCCCCTTTTCCATTTAATTTGCATGCCCTAGTACAGATTACCAAGGTGTGTGTTAATTATTGAATTATTGTATTGTTTTCTGGTACTATAATTTGTTGTGTTTTATTATTATTTCGTTCAAATAAAGATCAATAAATACACAAATATAGCATCGCATATTTATAAAATAAAATTTTATTCATTTACTATGTTGAAATATTATACATTAAATTAAAAGTAAATTAAGATCAAATTCTGGGGAAGGGTAAAAAAAGGCTTCCAATTGGTTGAGACCGTAGTAGTCAATCCTGAGAGCTGCACCAGCATATTTGCTCAAAGTGGTCTCTCTCTTAGACGATGTATTCATGACTGAGCATCGAGATATTTTATCTGCTTCTACACCACGGAGTGCTTAACTCTTATTCTAGGCGTGAACCATCAAGACTCCGACCATGTCCCGGACTTGATTTGTCTATCTTGGTGTCTTCCAGCGTTTGATCATTATGCGGTGCAGATGGTCTCAGGCCATGGCGAGTTTTATTTATTTTGTACTTTGTATTTTTTAGCGTCTGCTATCAGATTACTCGAAGGTATTTAAGATTCTGTAAAAATAAGGTAGATGGCTCTTTCAAATAATGGAACGATTAAATGTATTAATATCAAAAAGGTAACCCATAGATTCGAAAATTTGTCGCAAAAATATTGTCGCTGTAGCATTGTTAGATAATGCACCTTCCCCAGTTAAGAAAGAGATCCAAGTTCAAATCCCAGTGGCGCAACAACAATATTTTTCGATAAAATAGATTTTATATGTATATCTTTCTATATATAATTAATTCATATTTATAATATCACAAACATATATTCTGAATAATTTCAACTTCACAATAAGAATGTGTTCTCGTAATAAAAAATAATGTATTTTTTACGTAAAGTTATTGTAAGCATAGTATACGAAGAATAAAAAATGTAACTATTTATAATTAAATATGGTTTATGATTTAATCATCGAATGATTGAATGGCTAATGGAATTAGTCTATATGTGATATATTTAATTTTTAATGCACTTTTCTGAGATGCTAAGATTAGTTTTTGATGATTTTTTGATTTAGTCTACCCCATTTGAAAATATCTTAAATGAATCGCTTAAAAAAATAAATATATATATACATACATACATATCTAAAATATAACTTTTTCTTGCCGGGAGAATGAGAAAAAATGAGGTTTTAAAAGGTAAAGGTAAGGTAAGAACTTTAACTTCAAGAGCGCTTTACATACACTGTTTATAGTCTTACATTATTTTTGTTTTTAAAATTAAAAATTGTTATTTGAACTTATAAAACGATATTTTGAAAAGGTGCATTTTTAGCGTCTTCTTAAATAAACTCTCTGATGCATTCATTGTTTTTTAAGACAGAGGGCAAATAGTTCTACGTTTTTGCACGAAAATGTCCGTTCACTAAATTTAGACTTCTGGCAATGGTTGGTCAGTTTTACAATCCTTACTGCACCTGAAATAGAGGTTGACCTAAGAGTTTGACGACTAATTGTTTGGCCTAAGACTCGCCGAGTACCCATGTTGCGTCTGTGACAGTGTGAGACAGACGCTGAAGCGCATACCTTGGGTGCCAGGGAGGATATGATCGGTGGATTGGATGTGGCAGGTCATCGACCAGCACGAAACGCAACGACCAGCAAGAACGAAAGTAATTTTGAATTTTTCCGCGAATTCGTGATTCGCTGGGAGATTTTGAGACGTTCGAGTGTTTAGAAAGAAGGTGACTGCTATCCGCCCTTCTTCTTGCTTAAACACTTAGCTCTTAATTAAAATCTTAGGTTTAATATCTGCCGGTTTTGGCTTTCCTCTGCCAGAAGGAACCTTTTTGATTTTGTGTATTGTCTTTTTCTTCTCTTTAAGAGGTGTGTGGAGGGGATATAGAAACCAGCATTTTCTATTGAAACGCATTAACGTCTATTCTTGTGTGTATATTTTATCTATTTCTGTTGTGTGCATTTGCTTTATTTCTGCTTTTTTATTGAATAAATGTTTATTTTAGTGCACTGCACGGCCATGCCACGTTGCATTGCCGCTATGCGTCATTGCAGCATAGCATGGTTACCAAGTAGTGATAAAAAATTCCAACCTGGCGATGAATGTGAAGGACTGATATAAAACTTTTCCTCATAAATTGGTTTTGGATAACCATTCAGTGTTCATCTTTTTGAAGATCGACCTTTCGTCCTTTGTCTTTGTGTATTCCCATTCATCATCTTGACTGTTAATTTGACTATCTCTGCCTCTTCTAACAACATGCCCCTTCCCAAATAATAATTTTCCTACACGTTGTGGAATGAAAAGCATAGAAACTGAATAAACACCCTGTGCTTTAGTCGATTACAATCGCTTCTGTATGAAGAGAGTGACTGAATTCCAGGTAGGCTTTAACTTATAATAAAGAGAAATAAAGTAATTTTAAAGTTGCGCTCTTGTTGAATTATTTTCCAATTCTTGGGGCAAAGTGTTTCAAACTCCTCACACATGCTCCGACTCCTGGTATTTTCTTTTCTCGGAAAATCTTTCATTTTGCCAGTTAGTTGATTTTATATGGAAGGAAAAAAATATTTTCAACTGTTTTATGATCAAAATGCCACAGATGTGAAATTCTCGAAGGACTTTGTGTATATTGGGTTGGAGAATACCTCTGTCGGGGGGGGGTTAGGTAAAAAATGATTGAATAATATTTCATAAAAACCTATCGTAAGATATCTGCAACTGGCGCCGGTTACACTTCTTTTCATCTTAATGAAAGAATCTGAAATTTTTTAGGTAGATGGATCATGATAACATTGTCTAGGTGGGTGATATTTTTAACCCTTCCCAAACCATGTAGTAACACAGGTCTACCATCATAATTAAACCTGTTATATAGATAATCCCAAAGAAAATATTAGCGCTTAGGAATGAAAATTATTATGAAAAAAACAATTATTCTTCCATTCACCCCGTTGTAAAATTAATACGTTGGTAAAAATACCATTTGTGATATGAAATACAGAAATCTCACACACCATTTTCACAGTGAAAAGAACAACGAACATACAAATATAATTATCTCTTTCTCACTAATTAAATGAAGAGAGATAAGAAGGAAGGATACACTGTATAGGACTTAATAGATGCTCTAAATTACATTATTAATCAATTTTTCAAATTTTAATGTTCAGTATTTAGAATAAATTCGTGCCATTAAAGCCATTTAAGCAAATAAAAACATTTTTTCTAACAGTTATTTACGGTAACACGAGTTGACAGCATGGCTGCATTCGGTTATTTTATATCATGGTATGGTAAAGGTTAACACCATATCCAAAATAAACGTTTCAACTTTTTCATGAAAAAAAATGTTCAGTTATAAAATTTATAACTTACAAAACAGAAACTGTATGCACGCTGACACAACTGATTATTATGAAGTCTTGGTATGTGAAATCTTGAAAGGAAGAAGAAGAAGGAAGGGCAAGGACGTGACCCTTTGCGTCCCTACGTGAAGATATGAAAAAGGAAGCGAAGGGACATTCTACAACAAATAGTCTATCTACTCTACTCTATGTCACAAACAGTAAAAATAATAATGTTAACGCACTCGACCTCTATGAGGTTCAAAAATATAAAATACCAAAAAAATTGTAAATAAAGTTTTTCTTATTTATTTTCTGATCTTATTTGTGTTTTCAGTTTTATCATCGTCGACTTTTTTAACATTAAATGACTATCAAGGTCTTTATTTTTCAACAAAGAAATCATGACGTCATGAGAATTAATGAGGGTTACAGTAGAAAAACTAAGAGAAATGATAGTTTGAAGTTAGTGCTCCACCGGCTATTAAATCATTGTCCAAATGTGCTACAAAAAATTTCCGTATTTTTTCATTTTAAAATACACTCCGACATTTACTGTAACCTCTAAACAGTAACTCATTTCCTCTGTTAAATAATATTAAGATAATGTATATTTTTTCATTTCAATTTATTAAACATATTATTTATTAAATAATAAGTTATCCTTTGGGAGGCTGAGAATTAATAAAGTTTAATAGAGTCACTATGTGTGAGTTGGAGTTCCTCAAACATTGAAGCCTCTCGTGTATACATACCCAATATACGCTTGCCCGGGAGGTTTCTCAGAAGTCCACAAAGCAACCCCAAAGGTATTAAATAAGATATGAAGTCTGCCTTCACCCCTTTACCAGGAAAAAGTATGAAGGAATGAAAACAAAAGATGATAATTATGGAAATATACACTTTTACTAATCGCATACAGAACACTTAGGTATAGCGGTGCCCACGCATACTAACCAAAATGCTCTTATACGAACAAGGAAGCTGCCCTGGGGATCTCTTTATTCATGTGACCGTGACCGTGAAACGTAAAAAGTCATGAGAAGGACAAAAGGTCAATCCCAAAAATTGTAAATAATATAAAAATATATGTCCTACACTTACGTACATACAGTCAGGGCCGACAAGGGAGGGCGAGTTCGGGCCCCACGCGAGGGCGCCGAGCAAGCCAGGGCGCCGAATAAGCCGAAAAAAAAACGAAAAAGGAGAAAGAACTACAGTTTGAACAAAATAAAAAGATTATGAGCATTACAAAATACATAATACAAGAAAAGCAAGACAATCGTCATATAAATTCAAAAGACGTCCCCGCTGTAGTGTTGCCCTGGAGAATGGCAGCTAAGTATCCAATATCACAATAATTACAACTTGCGAGTTGTCATTAAAAAAGACTCACACAAAAACTTACCTCAGCTGTAATATTAATAATAACTGAGAAATAAGCTAAGAAATCAATGAAGATTTGGAAACTGGAATATTTTGCCGATGTGAATGTGAAGCGAAACATGAGAGATATATGTAATTCAACACTCTCCACCTCATCATCAGCGCAAGATTAAATCACGAAAAAGAAGATCCGGTCGCAAGAGAAATTTCATCCAAGAAGTTAGGGCCGCCACAGAAGTTAGGGCCGGCACTGTATACCAGTGGCAGTTCCCAATGACATGTAGTTATCTGTCGTCAGACTCGCCAGTCGGTCTTGGGCAGTGAAATCTATTGCGCGCGTGTCGCGTTAGCGCAGAAATTAGTTATTCTACTGTGATCCCTCGTTGCGAGGATGACGTATGCCATGGTTAACATCACCATAGTAATGGGTTAGGTTTGTTGGGTTGGTCATGGAAGAGACTTATGCGTGTAGGTGGAGTTTCCTAGTAGTTACCCAATAACGGAAAGCTTGGTCTAATAGCAAGGATGTTCTGAGATGGCTGAAGCTTTCCTTTATTTTACTACTTATAAGGGGTATATTTTTAGAGGTACAGAATTTTAAAATGAAATGAAATACATAAAAATCGTGGTAATGGCCATGATATTAGCTTTATTAGAAAAATAATTTTATGTCATTCATGTTTAAATATGATTTCGCGCATATGGGCGCTGCGGCTGGCTCAAGTGCAATCGTAAAGACCAATTTTCGACCACTTTTTGGAGCAGCTGGAGCCTTATATTGATAATAACATAACAAATTTTGGCTTCCAAGTCATCTATTATCTCCGGTGTATCGCCATACACTAGTGACTTCACATATCTCTACAGAAAATAATCCAAAGGTGTCAAATCACATGGCATTGGAGGCCAATTCACAGGTCGATTACGCGAAATTATCATCGCTCATCGAATGTTTCCTTCAATGAATTGATTGTGGCTAGTGCTGTGTGGCATCTTGCGCCGTCTTATTGAAACCACTACTGTTCTACATTAATACCATTCAATTGGGGAACAAAAAAGTCAGTAATCATGAATCTTTAGCGCTCTCTCTCCATTGACTGTAACGTTCTAGCCGGCATCTTTTTTAAAGAAACAACAGCTTATTCTGTGCGCACTGTACGACGGTCTCCACGGATGCTATTATCGATTAGAGTATGCATGATACGAAAACGATCCCTGGTTATTCGAATTACTTGCTTGGGTGGACGATTATGTCGATCGTAAAATGGACGTAGCGCACGGTAAGTTTCGCAAACTGAACCACGATTTTAGTAACGTAAGTCTATTCATGGTGAAATGGCAAACCAAACTGATCACAAATCAGCTGTCACCTGTCAAATTGACTGTCGCTGGAAAAAATGTTGCCAAATGGAAAATCAAACCTCTAAAAAAACACCTTTACGTGTGCTGCCTGGTGTATTATTATATATTAGTTATATAAAAATTATTTTGTAAATATGTCTCTATTGGATATTTGTTTGCTGTTGTTCTATATGTAAAATTATATTTATTGTGGTAGACCCCATGCCTGTGGTCAACATTGAAAAGGTTTTATTGTTTGTTACATTCAACCTCAGTTTTTACAATATAATTATTATTTTACTGGACTTTGCACAAGAGATAACGTGCACTGCATATACTGTTATTTTTTCGGTTTTTGCAGGGGCCACAATATTTTACGTAAGAACATAATTTCAGGCGTATTCTAATATTATTAAGGAGAACACATTCTTTTTGTGAAGTTGTAGTTATTCAGAACATAGGTCTGTGATATTCTAAATACTAATCAAATTTATTAATTAAAAAGATATACATAATAATGGAACGATAGGTATATCTCACCTGATAATGTTGCCCATCTCGACACAAAATTTCTCTAGTGAGACGGGCACAGTCCAAACATATCTTTCCATTATAGTATATAGTTACCAATAAATAAATAAATCAATTTTAAAAGTGAAACATGTAGGTACGAAAATTTGTCGTCAATGTACTGTAGCATAATCGGTTAATGCACGTTTTCCGGATTAGAAGAGATCTAGATTCGAATTCCGGTAGCAACATAAATATTTTTCGATTAAATTGATTTTATATATTGTGAGGTGTGCTCTGGCGGACTATCCTCCACCGACCAGAAACAACGGAGAGCATGAATGTGACTACATGAACCAGAAGCTACCTACTTACCATTATGTTGAGATCCATCTTAAACATTTTCTGGGAAAATTAATCTTTACTAAAATCAGCAAAATGTGAATGGTGATATTTTAGAATAAAAGAGTCTAACAAATTTTTCATTATATTTTATTTTAAAACAAGAGACAGAAAATTGTGGAGAATGGTGATTTGTTAAATTTATTAAAATGAAATAAAAGTTATAAATATGGAGCTACGATGGCAATACTAAATAATAATGCTACGGAGCTACGATGACAATACTAGATAATAAGCGATGATGACAATTCTAAAGTTACATAAAAATCCATGATCATTATTTTTGCATCATTCCATTTTAAAGTCCTGGGAACAGCATCCACCGCCGTTTCCGAGTGCCTGGCAATTAGCCAAAACACTCTTTCAACTGGTGGTCCATGCACGCATCCTCTTCTCTCAGGTAGACAATGATAAATTCAAAAGAAATAATAGAAATCAATAAAGAAGAAAGAAGGAAAAGAAAAGGAGTAATAAAAAGAATGTAAAGAGTAGAGTGGAGTTTTTACCCTTCAATTATTTCCATCGCGTAATCTCCGAATGCTGGTCACTGGCGTTGGCTCTTCATCTAAAAATTTTGGTAGATTTGAAGGCTCCATCCTCCATCCAAATACTCGGATTAACAGGACGGCGACAGCCGCACGGCCGCCCGAACGAATGAATGTACCTAGCCAGCGATGGCTCTCGACAAGAAGCGACGGTCACGAACTCCGTGGCCAACATTGAAATTAGTACTCGGCGATTCTAGTCGAGCGTAAAAATATGAAACCAGGGTTCTTGTAATTTGGTACTCTCGTCACATTATTCTTCTGCCAAGAATTCGTAACGTGACAATATATACATATCTTCCTAATTGATCCATTAAATTTGTATTCTAGTATGTATATGTTAAGTATTCATCATATACACAAATAAAAAAGAATACAGCTCTCACACTTCAACCAAATAATGATTCTCATTAAAGACATCCATCCTGTTTTAGGCGAACTAATATCAAATTTCAAACCATAAATGGCGATAGCGTAGTTGTAAGAAATACTTGAAAGGTTTCTACATGGTAAAAACATATGTACATCTTTATTTATTTATTTATTTGTTTGGTATAAAACATACTAAAAACACATGAGCAGCTACACAAGTAGCATAGAATATATATATAAAAGTAGAATAGAAAAAATAGAAATTAAAAAATGACCAAAAAATAAGCAAAACAAACAGCGGCGGCTGGAGCTCAGCACCAACTCTCTGGTGCAAGCGGCGAAGTAGTTATATATGTAATAATTATATTTAGTGTGTATATATGTGTGAACTTTTTACGTTTTAACTTTTTAATTTATTTTTTTTTGTATTTATTAATATTTTCCTTGGTGTTCTTTTTCACATTATATTTATTTCATAATAATGATATGTATAACTTAATATGTATTATCTTTATGGCGAATCAGGTTTAAAAAAAAATTATTATTATTATTAATATTATTATTATTATTAATACCCATGACTTCCATACTTCTCACATAAAAACAATAGCTTCGTCTCAATGAGACATCTACAATATGTATAGGCAACAAAATTCTTCAGCGGGGTCTAGTAAAAAGCAATCAGTAACAACAGAATGTTTTGGTACATTCCAGAGTTCAAGATACGTGGCGCATTTCGTTTAAATATATTGGCAAGTACTAGCTCCGGAATCTGATCAAACGGGTTGACGGTTTCGTGTGAAGTATGTATTTATTCGATGACATTGCATCCCCGTACGAGCACCGTGCATAGTTTACTTGCGACACAAAAACTAAATAAAGACACGACACCGACACGTCTCCACTAATTTCTGTTTTCTTTTCTTTTAACCGCGGCTGTGCAGTGTGCAGTATTGTCGGATTGTGTTCATTCGGAACCAAAACAAATCTACATCGGGAAAGGAAAACAGTGCGCTTCTAGATGTATTGGAAGGTGTAGTAACCGTACTTCAATGCGATAATATGGGAATTATGATTTATTTATTAGACTTTATTGACATACATGTTTTTGTTGTAACAGAGATGAATATATTATAATATAACGTGATAAACATAAGATACAATTATATCGCAATTAAATACTCGTATTTTATTGTGCGGGATGGAGTAGACTTCACCTATGATATATACAGCATTGTCATGGCTACTTTGCTAGACTGTAGTCTGTGTTAAAGTAACCAGTTCTTTTCGTGCTGTTGTGGTGTTATTTAATTCAATAAAAATAAAAATTTGACTGGAATAAAAATAAAAATAGAGAAAAAAAAAATATATATATATATATATGTGTGTGTGTGTGTGTAGTGAGAGTGTTGTATTAAAATTAGTAAATTATTAGTGTAGGCACTGCATACTGATTATAATAGAATATTGGATAGCGATTCTTCTGATTGATCTCTACCCAATTGGATCAAATATTTGGTCCATATTGGAAGTGAACGATTTCCAATTGGTGCTAAGTGTGTTGTACAATTTCGAAGCTAAGAACACGTAGAATCTTTGATAAAATGTCGTTGTTGCTCACGAAACTGGCGTGTACATGTTCGTTGTTTGTCCTGTGTTGTATCTATGATATATTGCTTGGGATGAGTTGTTGTTGGCATGGAAATACTAGCAGAAAAACGTTTACTTCTTTGTCCCTATTTACACTGCCTTAATAATACATAAAGTAGTCTACGTTATCTTTATTGCCAGTAAAAAAAAACAAATTATGTTTTCCGCATTAAAAAATAGTTTCTACGTATAGACTACCATCGACTAGCGATGATTACTTTTCTGCTAGTGTACATAATGTAAATGCATAAATATATTATATAGAAGCAATCTTAGTATGGATATACATAGTCCAGTAATCATGACTTCTTAGTGATGATTACTTAACCATTGTTACTCAACCATGGTTATTAGTATAACCAAAATTATTGGCGGCAATTTTTGAAAACTATTACATTGCAGTTTTAATATTTCAATTCTAATTGAACATATATTTACATTAATACATATTATAAATGTATATAAAAAAGTAAACATTTTAGTAATCTTAAACTAGAGATATTAAATACACATTTGATATATTAACTTCAAAATTCAATAACTAACGATCAATACATTATTAATGTTTGTAGCTTTATATTTGTGGTTAGACATAATTAAAAATTGTATATATATTTAGACTTTGTATGAACCACTGTACGAAACTTTGTATAAACCCGCACTGTGGTTTATACAAAATTAATAAATAAATATCAAATCTCATAGAGACGAAGCTATTTTATTTTATTTTTTAAGAAATGATTTCATAGAAAATATGGGGGGTAATTACAGAACTTACGACCTGTCTTTAATTAATTACCCTGTAATCATTCCCTTAAAAGTTTAATCGAATAGCTTTGTTTCTATGAGATTTGATATTTATTTAATAACCAGTGCCTTTATAAGTAAAAATCCAGTGATTTGTGTGTTCTTGAATATATTCAAATATACTTTCCAGTAGTAAAACTTCATATGATTGCGCTACATTGATGTTTTTTCCTTAATAACAATAAAGTCAATCTATATTCAATTCAATTTAATATAAATTTGCATACTATAGAACAAATTCATAGTAAGTGTTTTAAAATATATAATATAAAAGAGAAAACATTTTTGCAATCGTTACCTAAAGATATTAAAACAAGTTCGTCATACTTATATAAGACGTGCGAGAACTATTTTGACGTTCTTTCTTTATGTCAACGTTCTATCATATGCATTATGAATGTATTATAACTATGGATACTAGTTTTTAAAACTCATCCTAGAGTATCGTTTAAGCATCGCACCTTCTTTCATGTTAATTCAACACTAAAAACACTTTTTTTAATAACTAATATTTTGAAATGATATGAAAAGTAGTTTGACGTCGTAACTTTGAAAAACGATCACTGTAAATAGAAAAATATTTCTAAAAAGAGAAACTTAAAATCAAGTAGTTGTTAAATAATAATAACCTTCCTACACAATATGCGAATCAGAAATATTACTTTTACAAATCCAATTTTCAAATGTTTTGACAATTCTTATTTAAATTGATTTTCACTACAAAATTAACACCGATTATAAATCAGTAAATTTTAAATATGATATTCACATTCTTCTATTTTTTTTTTTAATTAAGTTACCTGATAGTGATAGCTCGAAGTCAATGATGAAGTCTCCACAGTGGAAAAATAGCACGTGCAATAGAACATCATTCCAATAAATTTACATATTCTGGAAAACGCTGCCACTGTATACAGGCAGGCTTCCTAGTGAGTGGTACCTTGAATACGTGGATACATGCATAATGTTCGTTTTCATCATATATGTATCCAACCAGAATAGCGTCTGATTGATTACTATTATCCACTACAACGGCAACTAACATGGCTGTACCGTGACCAGCGGTATAGTACTGAATCTGTGGAAGCTGCGATTAAATCCTATCGCCATCATCAAACGGGATCTAAGACAAAACAGGAATCGCGGCCAGTCATTCCCATATCTAGGAATGTCGAGGGATCAAAGTCTCGCCATGGCGCTTCCATCTTTCGCAATCGAAACAGGTGTTCACATTGTTTTTCCCAGTTTAGTACTCTTTTCTCTAGCTTTTAAAAGACGTGTTCAAGCCACCTTAATTGAGATATTTCTATATATGGAAGTAGGGGTTCCATCTGTTCTTGGTAGTTCCTACTCAGCAGGTAAACGATCTTCTGTCGCCAATTGGTTGCCGCTTCTCGACAAAATGCCCCAAAATAAGCCACACGTAAATAAAATATGTAAATGATGTTATTAAAATTATTCCACCTTTGTAAGTAGCACTATTAGCAGGCAAAACGAACAAAAATAACATCTAGATGATGATTTTGAGAATCGCGGATAGACAATAATAACCACAAAAATGCTATTTTATCAGTATAATGTGTATTTAAGTAAAGACGGAATCGGATGAATGGTTTTCTCACTCAACCCAGAAACACATTAAAATGCTATTTCATCAGTATAATGTGTATTTAAGTAAAGACGGAATCGGATGAATGGTTTTCTCACTCAACCCAGAAACACATTAAAATGCTATTTCATCAGTATAATGTGTATTTAAGTAAAGACGGAATCGGATGAATGGTTTTCTCACTCAACCCAGAAACACATTAAAATGCTATTTCATCAGTATAATGTGTATTTAAGTAAAGACGGAATCGGATGAATGGTTTTCTCACTCAACCCAGAAACACATTAAAAATGTTGATTATCATGAATTGCAACCAACAATTATTCACATGCACACGACGCGATATAACCACAGGTAAGAGAGATGACAGATATACACGGTCAATATACACGCCAGTCGTCAACTGGCATTGACACTACAGTCCGAGTTCAATACAGTCCAGTAAGTCATTACAATATTATTTGGATTACAATGGTTACTCTTGGTACTCCCCCAGATTACTCATTTCAGTCGCCTGGATTATTGAGCTCAAGTATTTTATTAATATCTCAAGTATATCTATAAGATACTCAAGTATATAATTTATATTTTTAAATATAGTAACGCTTATCATTACTATGATATAATAATAATAATGCATTTATTCCAGCGTGATCAGGTTTTTTTTTTAACCCGATTCGTCATAAAGATAATACATATTATATAATACATTAAAGTTACGAAATAAATATAATGTTATGAAAAAGAAAACCAAGAAAAATAAATAATAAATGTTCTTTGGTCAGGATTCCATGAGAGCCCCGCTTGCACCAGAAAGTTGGTGCTGAGCTCCAACCAATTTAAGCAGCTTTACGCCCGCAACTCGATGGCTCAGAAGCGGAACGAATCCATGTATACAGCATTCGGTAAACACTGTAGATGCGCCCCAATAACGCACCAATCCGAGTTGTACTGAATTCGGAGACGGTTATATGTCACTTGCTTGTATTTTGAGCAGAGCTCGCAGGTATACATGGTGGTATGGAATGATTTAAACAGGATCTTCTTCACCTCCTTACTGCATCATTAGAAACGCCGTGACAGCATATTTGCATGAACGCTCAACTGTCTCTTCTGCCGCTCTGTATCATCGTCGTCTTGTCCATCTTCATTGAATATATGGCCAAGGTATTTGACCTTATTTTGATCGCTTAATTTCGTCCCAGATTAGTTTATATAAATTCCAGATTTATTTTGGTTATCAATACTTTATACTGACATTTATAATTACTTCGTAATCGTACATATGTACGTATTCAGTATAAAATACGTGTTTAAAGGTTTGATACTTATTTGAACATGAAATAAATAACAAATAATTTTTACAACAGTCTCAGTCTTGCGTAAAAAATGGTGCCCGTGCAATCAAGATACACCTTGAGAAAAGAAACCTTTGAAGTAAAGTGAAACGTCAAAGAATTGCAGCATCCAGAACGGAGATCTGCGGGACCATCTGTTCCGTGCGCCCAATCTCAAAAGGTGGTGAAATGTTTTGTTTTGTCTTCGGAGAAACAAAAATGGGACATTGTTTTCTTAACCAGACTGTTATCGCAAGGCACAATGTATAATTATTTTTTTGCTTCAGTAGTGAAAACAATTCTACTGCCGGAGAAACGATCGACTATGAAAAAATTGAAGAGTAATGGAAGTAAAAATGTATATTAAAAGAAGATGTGATGTATTTATCTCTCGCGTGATATATCTATGATAAGACAAGATAAACTTTTATTGAGATAATTTTTCTATGATCTATTTCTTTGACTTTTTGGACGTCTTGTATGTGGTGTCATTTGTCAATAAAAAAAATATTCACCAATGTAGCGAAAATGTCGAATGTGTTTTTATATCAATAACAGTTCGTTTATATAAGTTCAATTTGAAATTAGGTGTACATTGTTCTTATTAAGAGAAAGAAAAAAGACATATTTTTGCGAAATCGTGTATTGACATATGTCATCGTTTCCTTTGTCTATGGTAAGGGAGAAATCTTACTTAACATAGAAATTGTCTATCTACGATTCTTATATGTCATTTTTGCCCGTTTTGACAACTAACTTACAAAGATGGAATAATTTTAATTACATCGACATTATTTTTTTACGTGTGCATTACATTTTATCTGCGTGTAGAAAATCTCTATCATTAAAATGTACATTTTATTGAGACTGATCGCGTAGGGGTCACCCAATGTCCGCGTAGCAGCCACTATTGGCCGCAAAGTCGCCAAAATAGCCGCCCGCAGGCGATAGCCGATTGCTTATCTGTTAGTGCACTAATATAATACACTAATTAGTTGACCGTATGGGATGCAGTAGGTATCTCTGATATATAAAGCATTGTCCTGGCTACTTTGCTAGACTACCGGCTGTGTTAAAGTAGACAGATTTTTATTTTTTATATTTATGATACATAGCATGTATAGCATAATATGTTATATGTATTATTTTATGAAATGAAAGCATGGACATGCGAAGGGCTATCGCTTCCACTCTCATCATGACTACCTGGCTTTGCTGAACATACCCAGCAAGTAACGGTGTGTGAAACGCAACTTCTTTTAACTTTAAAGACGCTGAGTACCGACGGCATATAATAACACCAACAATTGACTAACTATGACTATTGCTCCATGTATTACTGTCGGATAGATAAACTTCGAAAGTAAGAAAAAACAGACATTAGCGAAATCATACGAATTTTTACGACTGTCTATATATCAATATCTATCTACTATATTGAGCATTTGTCATCTTGCGTCGCAGACTTTCATTTCTTATCTATGGTCGCACAGTAAGCACAGATGACTGATCTATGTTTACGTTCGTTCAATAATCATTTATGAAAAATGATCTCAGTTTTTTCAAGAATGTATTGTATTTTTAATATATTTCAAATAATATTTTGCAGATCCCGCAAACACCATACTGAAATGGCCGATTTGGGATGCACTCGTCAATCATATAGGGCCTGAACCAGAACAACCAATCAGCACACACAATTTCACATTAAGCACAAGAGACGGGTACTGCCAAGCATCTACCGACCGCTTCTTCACAGACCGTCCCCACACTAGCATCGCTACTCGCCAGCATCTCCAGCGAGCCACTCCAGAGTTCAAACCGCGTATTTAAATTGTATCAATTCATCTCTTCAATAAACGAAACTTTGTAAATGCTCTTTCATTTGAATACAATGCTCTAGTTACAACATACACCCTACACTGCGATACACAACAAACACGCGAGAGACAAGAAGAAGTTAAGAGCGTCTGTCTCACATAATCTTAACCTTAATCTTGTCAAACATATATTTTAATGACTTCAACATACACCTCAACTCCTACCATATCTAATATATTTCAAAGTAAATGCGAGGGTAATAAATACAGAATGCACTACCAGAAAATATTGCTTTTAAAGGCTAAGACCTACGAACCGTAGTTATGGCCGCTCCGCGGCTGATAGTGGCCGCTACGCGTACCGTGGGCTTCCGTGGAATGTATATTTCATAAAAAGCAATAAAATAAGGATGCACAATGCACTATTTTTAAAGCAATTTTAATAGGGATTTCAGCATTAAAATATAGTAGCCGCAAAGCGGGCATAATAGCCACTCACAGGACCTAGCAGCAAGCGATCGGTGACAGCTGATTTCTTTTTCTGCTAATAGCCAGGGGTGTGCAGTGTACACAAGCAAAAAAGCTGTGTATAACTAAAAATACCACGAAACAAATATAAATTTAAAGATCGGATTAACATCAACAAAACATTATTTTGCGATTAGTGCCATCTGTGTACTAGTAGACTTTAATTATTTAGTTCTAAAAACTCACCGCTGTACTCGTTGTGCTCTTTTTTTATTCGCCGCATCGTGCTATTTACATTAGTCAGTTCTATCTTTAAGTAAGTGAATAACTTAAGTCATATAAATAGCTATTTACTGAATTAAAAATTCCTTTGTTTTGTATGAAGTCGTAACCATTATTTCTTCATTTCTAATGTGTTATTATTTGACATAATAACATTGGAAAAGGTTACAACTGCGTGCAGATTAAGATTATTCAAGTGCCTACTTCCTCTTTTACTAATTTATGTTTTTAATTGTTCGTGAAATTTGGTGCATGGATTGGTTTTTGATTTGAGAAAAACAAAAAGCAATTGCCAGAACTATTTCCTACGATAATTAATTATTTCCTTTAGTTATTACGTGAAGTATTTTCAAACAATAAATAAATCATGTTCAGTCATAGAAAGTGTTCTTGAAAACGTGCATACATTTTTAATATTGGTAAGAAAGTATTATTTTAGATTAAAACTTAAACTTTAAAAACACTATTAACAGTACTCTAAAATTATATATTAATATATTATGGAGTCCAATAGATAATAGATTTATTTTGTCTAAAGACGTTGGTTAAACGAAAGCATTGTATTACATATATTATGTGATTGTATAATATCATCGCTAACGGCATAACCAAAATGCACGCCATTGCTAGTAGCCTATAATTATAATTGGTAACAACATAAGTCCAAGCCCAGCTCGCCACAGTTATAACCATTGTTTTTTATACTCAGTTTTGGTCACAAACTTATTTTATTTCACCTAGCCTTATGTGGTATATTCAATGTGAGTGAAACTATTAATTTTCTATAAATATTCCCCGATGTGCCTCAAGGAATCATCCAATGTCCAGAACATTAAGACCACATAAAACGTGGAGAGTTCCCAGGAGCACACATCTGAAATGGTTAAGTAATCACCGGCAAAGTGCTCTACCTTTCCTGCTGACTATGTTGTTTATAGCTAATTTGTTAAGAGCCGATCGTAAAAGACCGCTTACTAAGCGTATAAAACTCCGTTCCGTACATCGACAACACCAATCGAGGACGATAGTAAAATTCTCAGACATCAAATGATTCCCGATTCTTGGCATCGAGACGTTCGGACCTAAGCAGAAATTGTGCAATAAATACTCTGATAATTCTGCCACTATTTAAAGATTCCATTTCAAGATCAAGTAAGCATCATAGCGTAAATATATCTCTTCGGATAAAAATATTTCTATTTCTATATTCTGTACTCCTGGTATCATCGGCGTAGCGAGAAATTGGCGCCCCCTGTAAAATCCAAAAAAATTTTTTACATTAAAGCAAGCCTTCGTACAAATTATTTTACACACTCGGTGACCCGGGAGTTAACCCAGATGACCCGGGGTCCAGACTTATCACCGGGTGCCTGTCAAGTTAGCCCTACCTGTAGAGCACAAGCATTTCATTTTTGTTTTTCTTAGTGCAAATAATAATATTACATATATTACTTAACACGGTATATTTAAAAAAATCTGGGTCATGTGTATTCTTTAATATTTCATCACCAAATAAATATAGATCCTAACTGAGAGTTTGCTTTGACACAGTTGACTGTTGACACCTCAATCGATGACCTTAACATTTATATATACTATATATTATATTGATTCATATCATATATTCAGTTGAATAATTCTAATTAAAATAATGATAACAATAAAATATACAGTAAAGGCATGAGTAAATATAATAATCTTAAATAACCCATAGGTACTGTCCACGTCACGTCTGTACTTTTTAAAAGTTTTATATATTTTAAAAATGATCTATTACATTAATTTACAAAACGTCTTGTCGTACCATCAAGTATATTTAACTACATTCCGTAATCGACACATCTTGCATTACCGGCTATAACTGACTGGGCTAAGGTGTCTGACTTTCTCTCTGGTAGCACAGGTTCGAAACTCTATATATATATATATATATATATATATATTATACTTCTATTTTTACTTTCCATCTAATAACACAGGCAATACACAAACCGCTTTTTTTACAAGTACTGATGATAAAAGCCTGGCGACGGGACGCCGAATATCTATTGCATGTCGCGTCATTAAATTATTTTAAAAGTTTAAGCAACAGAATAAATGTAATATCGTTAGAGAAGAACACATTCTTATTGTGAAGATGTAATTATTCAGAACATAGGTCTGTGATATTTTAAATATTAATTAGAAAGATAAACATATAAAATCAATTTTATCGAAAAATATTATTGTTGCGCCACCGGAATTCAAACCTGGATCTCTTTCCAAACCGGGGAAGGTGCATTATCCAACTATACTACAGCGACAATATTTACAAATAATGGAACGATTAAATGAATTAATATCAAAAAGGTAACATATAGGTTCGAAAATTTGTCGCCAAAAATATTGTCGCTGTAGCATAGTTGGATAATACACCTTCCCCGGTTTGGAAAGAGATCCAAGTTCGAATCGCGGTGGCGCAACAACAATATGTTTCGATAAAATTGATTTTATATGTATATCTTTCTAATTAATACATTTTTTTCATATTTAGAATGTAATATCATTAATCACAATAAGAATATTTTTAACGCCTTGAAAATGTGATTCGACACATGTGGGTCCCGGACCTCGGACTACTGCTAAGGCTGCCCAGCGGCTGCGCCACTGCTAGACATACATATCGCAGAAATATTTCATTGCAAATGTAACCATAATTTCTCCAATATACGTGCAGAGTCTTGGCAGTAGCACCATTCTAAGTAATTTGCTACCTCTGGCTTCAGAATACGCGTAATTTTGTGATTGACTGTGGCATCTACAAATTCAACATCTCATGTTTCGTAATTTTAATTTAAGACTCAATTCCTTGAAGCGCAAATTTCAACAGCCGAGGCTCTACGGAGATTTGAAGATTTCTGAGGATATTTTAAAAATTGCTTTCGATTTCTTCATTTTGCTTTACAATATACAGGACGTAACAAAGCTATTTCACAATACTTTAGGAAGTTATACCTTATAAAAATATGAGTAGAAAATGTTCAAGCCACCGTGCTTTATTCTCAACCATTTCAGAGATATAAGCATTTTAATAAATCATAGACACTGGAGGGTTTTAATTAATTACATTTCAAACGAATATTTGAATACCAAAATAAAATGTCATTGAACTTCCAACAGCTGAACTATTTTTTCTTATATGATTTATAGCCCCCAAGTAAATACAGGTACAGGATTATAAGGGGTCAATTTCAAAAATAATGTTTTCAAGCTCGCAGATTTAAAGTTTATAATGGTTCTTTTAAATAATCACAAAATATTTTGCAACAAATTATAATAATAACTTAGAAAAATCTAATTTATTCTCATTTTCTATTTAAACTTGTTATATTTTTTTGGTTGTCTTGGCATCAAAGGGAAGAAAACAATAATTTTTAAATATTTATACTTAACGTTTTAATGTTCATCTATGAATTTTATTGCCTTCATTATTAATTAATATAATGCAAAACACATTTATGTTGTGAAGTTGTACCAAGTTCTGTAGTATTTAATACAAATTAAATTAATCAACTAGAAAGATATACAGAACAAATCTATCTATCGAAAAAATATTTGGTTGATACCGATAGCAACGATAGGCAGATTTGTTTTGTATATTCTTCTAGTCGATTCATATAATTTATATAAATATTAACGCACATTCATACAAATAATATTCTATAGAAGTTAAATTTTAAAATTTATGGAAGAAATATTCTTCTTCTTCTATTTGATGTAACTCATAGCTAAGTTTGATAAACTTGATTGATTGTGTTACACTTATATTAATAAAATAAGATGAATGAAATTATTGTTTTAAAAACAGAAACAAACTGGTTTAAATCAATTTTTACCGCTTCGTGTAAAATCCACGACGTCTACCATAATAATAATAATATTCATATTTATGAATAACACTAAAAAAAATATTGAACTATGAACTAAAAGTCATAAATTACGTAAAATGAAAATACTTAATATTTGACTTGTATCAGTATACTCTTGAGGTTTACAATAGGCTGTAGTTTCAAAGCATTATAAAACTAATGGGGGTTCTCAATCTTTGACCAATAATTATTTTAGTTTGAAATATTATTCTTTATTTTTCATGTATGTAAAATAAAAATATGATTATTGAAATTACGGTTAAGAGTTGAATAAATAATTGATGTACAGTGATTATTTCAATGAATTAAACTTAAGTGTCCAAAATTAATATTACAACATTCCCATTTAATTATTTTATACGTTGTGTATTGTAGCTGTACCCGCAAACGAAATTTTTTCTCACTATTATGACCAAAAAATCTATCATATCGTTTTCTATTAAGAAATGCCTAAAATTAAAACTAAGATAAGTTTAAAAAGTTAAAAATTTATTTTTCAAGTATATATTGTTTAACAAATATATTTTAAAGTGTTGCTAATATAAATACGTATTGACCCTGAAAGAAATGATACACTAAGAACGAAAAATTAAAATTACAGATCTTTAAAAATGTTTACGATACAATAAATGTAAATAGGACTATTTTATTGCGACAGAGATCCACTCGCCTACGTTCTGTCGGTGATTTTTTGTAGAAATGATGCTGAAAAGCTGAATGCACACGTGCGAAAGTCGAATACTTTTAAACTTTGCGGATACGGAACGAATGATAGAATCCACTATTGCAGGTATGTACAAGTATGCTGTTGAGAATGTAAATGTATTTCGACTCATTCTCTAAAGGACAAGACGAATTTATTTGCAGCAGTGCTGTTTTCGGCTAGAAACAAAAAGTCCAAAGCTTTTTGACTTTAGAATACAAGAGATGCGGAGCATCCAAAGCTTGTAAGAAGCGACCGAGCCTGATAAACGTGTGCAATAATGTGCTATAAAGCCAATGTTAAACATAACATGAAAAGTACTAGTTGTATTAGGATGATAAAAAAATTAACTCGGAACAATTTTCAATGCCAATAAATGTTTATTTTAAAAAGAACATATTTTATGAAATATGTACATAAAAATCACAATAACGATTTACGTCCTCAATATTTCAATAGAAAATTCATTATTGTCATCTTAGTTTTGAGAACTATCGGAGTATGTCTTCAGAGAGATCATACAATAATTTTTTTGCTATGAATTTTCAAGTCGACAACAAAATACAAGTATATAGGAACTGTATGTAGTAGCGTTAAAAATATAAAGCTAGACATTAAAATACAAACTTTAAATTCATTTCAAGAGATACCTTTCAAATCGTGAGTCAGATTACTTGTAACTCATCGAAAATTGCGTTTTTCTTAGTTTATTTTGCAATTTGTGCGAGGGGAAGTCACAAAGACCTGAGAGAGGAGACCTAACCTAACTTAACATAACCTTCGAGTGGAGAACGATCAAATATCAAAATAGATTCAATTGTAGTTTTTTAGCAACTCTCGCTTCATTTGTTATGCGATTTAATTACATTTTGATGGAATTATATAAGTAATTATATTTTAAGGAAACACATTCTAATTCTGAAGTTGTAATTATTCAGAACATAAGTCTGTGATATTTTAAATACTAATTAAATATATTCGTTTACTCAAATTTATTTGAGATTCAGTAAAAACAAAGTAGATGGATTTCAAATAATGGAGCGATAATGTATTCATTTGGATTTCAAATAATGGAACGATAATGTATTCATTTGGAAAGTATAGGTTTGAAAATATGTCGTCAAAAGTACTGTCGCTGTAGCATAGTAGTATAATGCATCTTCCCGACTTTGGAAAGAGATCCAGGTTCGAATCCCGATAGCGCAACAACAATGTTTTTCGATGAAATGGATTTTATATGTATATCTTTCTAATTAATTTGTGTTTAATATTAGTCGTACGTTGAAAAGTGTACAAAAATTAATAATTGAATTTCGATTATCACTGAAATGTTTTAGAATATGATATGGTAGCTTGAAAGTTTTCGACTAATATTTTTATAAGGTATAACCTCCTGAAGTATTGTGGACTAGGTCTGTTACACCCTGTATACGTCTGCGTTTGTTTAAAATAGAGCCTTGAATTTTGCTTAATTCTACTTCTAAACATATATATATCTTGTACGTGATCTCGCACATGTATCATCCCACTAACAGCGTGAGATGTATTATTATATTTAGACCGACAGCATCATCTCGCTAGTTCCGAGCTGTGATCTCGAGGGACCCGTGATTCAGAGTTCGCGTCAGTACCTACGTGTCAGTGTATTTAAACTGAGTGACTTAAATAGTTACGTCGCCGTAATCTTGGGTGTCATATAATATATCAAGTAATATTCTACGTCTATGCTTTTAACCATACAGTTTTTCAAATGCCTCTGTTGAACTTTTTGCAATGATTTTTTGCCATTGTTATGAATAATCTTTATGTGCATTAATAATGGAAATTCTTTCAAGGGGGAACATTTTCAACTTCTCGATTTTCCTTTTATTCTACTTTCCTGAATCATTTTCATAGTCCTCGCTTGTTGTTTAAACAACGTGTTATAAAATAGTTTTAACCATCAGCGCTCAGACATCTGGACGATCGCGCTGTTGCGCAGGCGCGAATCAGTCACGTGCCCAAGCACGAGCGCGCCTATTAAATAAAGTGAAAGGGCAGTTACGCGAGGTCAAGGATTGTGGGTACGCGCATCTTCGGCGTGAATATGTATCCCTCTCAATAAATACCGACCGAAACCGACACAATATCCTCATCGTTGCGCGCCGGACCTGATAAAAACAGCGCTTACCCACACCTAATGTTCATTACCAAAATTGACATCGAGATATTTTCTCCACCGCTGAGGCTGTGGTTCATCTGCCAACTTGGTCAGGGACTGGACCAGTTGTCTGGAATGGCTCCACCTCCCCGGGTAAGTTGCCTAAGGATTTCAACCAGCATTTCTTTTTAGTGGCAACCGTTAACCAAGACCAACCGTATTTTAATGGGTATAAGGTTGAATGAATATATTCAACAAATAAAAGGTAGTTACGGCAACACAACATGTTAATTTACGTGTTGAAATAATGGCTTGCAAAACCATATTGAAGCTACTGTCTGTCGGTATACATATATACTGTATTGATGATTTTAGTTCCACCTATTGTAGGTTCAATATATGGGTGAATCCTTCGACTCAACTAAACCTGAATTTTCTGAGATCCCTAAAAATTTCACCTGGGATACTGTACGAAAGTAAGAAAGGCTTTAAATTTCACCCAGTAAGCTAATCTAACTTCACTTATCATGTCTGAATATGTCGACCCCGACATGAAAGACACAGATGTTACCAGTTCATATTATATTTCAACGTGTCGCTAAGTATTTTCATCTACTCCCTCAAATGTTCTTCTTGACATATTGTCTCGTTTGCGCTCGTAACTAGTGTTCATTAGACTCATTACTAAGTACCTATTTGTGTGAGTCGGCTTTTTACACGCTTTTAGAGGTTAGGGATCATGTCTGGGTCACCAGTATAGAGGTTATGTGAGTGTGGTTTTGATTGAATCGGAAGGTTGAGATGGCAATTGCAACCCGTCTCCAATATCAAAGAACTATTCTTCATTTTCGTGTAGCTGAGTCTCTTTTTACCAATACTACTGAGTACTAATATTAATTTTTTTATTAACGTTAAATTACAAAAGTTGGTTGAAATCTACTGTTTAAATGTACGTACAAAAATGAAGTGAGAATCAAAAACTGCAATTGAGGCGAGAACCACAGAGGAATTGGTTGGCTTCGACACGTGCATAATATGTGTGGTTGCTGACTGTGTTTAGAACGTATTGACATCTCCTGATGAAGCTTGATGCTGAAACGTTCAGTTGTACCTATCGTTGCTCGGGACGACACACGAGATTTCCATCTTCGTTCTTATTTACTTGTGCATCGATAAATGTATATTTATTGCTTTTGTTCTTAACATCTATCCATCTTACAGATTTTAGTTCTATACCACCTGTTTATATAATAGCTGGTTCCCAGGTTTCCGATTAACAATAAGCACACACATGATATATGAACTGCACTAACCTCTTTAATTTTGCTGTCTTTGATGTGGTTGTTCTTTTAGCTGGATTGTTTTTTTAGCTTTCGACCGACCTAGTGGTTTATTTGGACCGCTAAACTGGTCGAAGCACGAAATGTAATAAAAATGACGCCTGTCGGTTACCGTCTTCTTAGCTTTCGAAAAAAGGGCGGCAATACTCACACAAACACACACACACACACACACACACACACACACACACACACACACACACACACACACACACACACACACACACATGTACATTATTATAAATCAAGAAATCCAGTGGTGCCAATCGGAGTAACAAGAAGCGTAAACACCATCATAGTGAACTTCATCATCGTGTATACATATATAGCATATTAATATACACAAGGAGTTTGTACGAAGTCTATTTTTTTATAAGTATTAGCAATCTAGACGCTATGTGTAAAGCCATATATTAGATAAGTATACAACAAATATGTACTGTATTTTTTTTTTCAGGTGATGGTTTTGTCAATCTTCGTATTCAGGGTGTACTCGGGTTAATTAATAAAAACTCAGGTTGTTATTATATGACAGATTTATTCCAGAGAACTAACTAACTTTAAAAAGTGGTACCGAGCTGATGTGCTAATATTCCAAATAAATTTTATTAACAATCCAAATGGACTAACTGCGTATAAATCTGCTCATTGGAGCTCTTATTTTATTTATTTATTATTTAGTATTCTTTTCAAAATTATGCATCAGCATATTTCTTTTTAAATACAATACAATAGAGAAATCAAATAATTAAATAAAAGGTTGATTGGGTGAAATGGAGAACGTTAAATTGTGTAAAGTGATCACCTAAGCCAGCTGAAGACAGGTCGTAAGTCATATTTTTCCATTAATAAAAAAATAGCTTCGTCTCTATGAGATATATATTATTTGTTTATGTAAGAATGTGTTAAATTTTTTTTTAAATGTAATATAATAAAAATTTTAATGTAATAATTATAATAATGGATAATTTAATGGCGCCATTTTCGTAAAAACTTTCACCTCAAGGGCGCTTTACACATAAACTGTTTATCGTTCTACGATTATCTTCGTTTTTTTAAATTAAAATTAAATGACTTTTTGAAAAGGTGCTTATTTAGTTTCTTCTTAAATAAAGTCCCTGATGCACTATTTCTTATGACGAAGGGCAAAGAGTTCCACGCTTTTAGGTCTGGCACAGCAAATGCCCGTTCGCTAAATTTAGACCTCTGGCAACGGTTGGTCGGTTCTACAACCCTTCCTGCAGTTGAAGCAGAGGCTGATAAATTTTTTCAAAAAATAGTTTTCAAATAATTAAAAAGAAATGTGTTTGATTTTATATTTTAATATGTTTGTGTGGTGTTTAATTATTCTTTACTGATTTTATTAAAAACTCTTGACTCAACACATTCTCTCGTTCTCTCACCGTATGCGTTGATCGAGATTGGTACTCTCATGATTCGTCCCCAGGATCTGGTACACGTTCGTAACACCAATTCTTCAAATTTCTTCATTATAAAGTTCACAAATAACCCGAGAAAACTATAAAATGAACCGGTCACATATTCACTTGCTAAAAAAGCTTAGGTTGGATTAAAAAATAACCATTTGTCAGTTCTGGAAGGATGCACAGACATATTTTTCGTAAATTTCTCGTAGTGTATTTGAAAATTCTTCCCATTATGAATTATCTGTATTCAAATCCTCCCCACCATGATGTATTATCAATATGCAGTTAGAAGATTAATCTAATGTAACCTAGGAATTTATGCAATCTAATATAACTTGCTTATCTAGAGCTAAATTAACATGACGGGAATGTGCAGGTTAGGGATCTAAGCCAACTTAATTAACTTAGTCTTAGACTAGCCCAACATATACATCTATCTTTACTCCCCTAGGTAGCAGCAGCGATATTGCATGAAGGAAAGAATGTAAAGTAAGTTTCAAAGTGGAAAGGATATGCAGCAATGAGTAATCGTATTTGCGGTTCAAGATTTTGTCGACGTTTTCAGAACTAGAATCAATTTGAGAATCAGACTTGAGGACATTCCTAGTAGATGTAGGTATATTCTTTCAATTCCGATACGATATTGAAACTTGGATACTTACAACAGACTTTATCCACAAGTTTAAAGTGACCTAGTGAACTATTTATTTATTTATTGGTAACTATATAATACTGCGCCCGTCTCACTAGAAAAATTCTGTGTTGAGACGGGCATAGTTTACAATAAATAGTACAAATAAATTAGAATTACAAGTATAAAAATTAATTACAAGGTGGACTTTCAAATAAATTACTATAATCGTTAAAGGTATTTAGGTGAGTGCACCAATACTAGCTCTACCCATATTACAAATCCAAGTTTTTATTTTCAGTTTCATGTTATTGGGATAATTGGGTTAAATCTTTCAGTATCCTATTAAATAGTTTAGACCCAAAATATTAGTACTTCCTTTGGCCCTATGTTGTATCTAATTTTGGGACTTGTAGGTTATGTATATTTGCCGTGCTGTAATTATATTTTGAGTTGTTTTAAAATGTGTCTGTTTGTGTTTATACGAGTATATGTAGTTAAAGAGTAGTATTAGCGTATATTTGTCTTATATCAAAAACGAATTTATTAAAAATTTCGTCAGTGCTCTTGTTGTTTTGAGGTGATTGTGGTTTTGAGGTTAACTTTTAAAAAAAATTTCTGAACTGTAATTGGATGTAGTAGCAGACATAGTCACTCCACCCCTAACCAATTTACCATGCTCTATAATTGATTGTCAGATTGCTTAGTATGCCATTTTGAGAAGTTTTATGTTAAGTAAATTCCTAATATTTCTAAAATAGTATATGTATATTCTTATTTTATTAGTAATGAGTTGTGCAGTAATGAATTATGTATGTGTTTGAGGTAAGGATCAAATATAATTCCTAAGTATTTGATTTGGTCAGTATGTTCCATATACATAATTGCATGGACAAGTATCGTCGTATGAGTTGGAACAATTGTGAATTTTGTAAACATACTATGGGAGGAACGGAGTATTAGAGACCACATTAAAATAATAAATATTCATAGAATAAAAAAACTAAGATGTTTGCTGGGAATTTTAAACGAAATAACAATAACCATCGTTGGGATAAAATAGAGTGAAAGTGGTGTTTTCGTGCCAAAGTGTAGTTCAGTAGGAAGCAACTAGTTGTAGAGATCAGTGAGCGGGGAGGAGTGATAGAAACTTTATACAAAAATCTTGTACCAGAAAATTTATTTTTTAATAATAGAAAATCTCTTAGGGACGTTTCTATTCATTCTACAAATCTTTACCATAAAATGCAAATACTAAGATATTCCAGTTAATCCACAGTCAACCAACCGGCACTGTCCATCAAAATCTCATATTTACAAGTCCCAAATAAGTTCATGGGTCTTAAAAATAAATGGATATCATTATCCTTATTATGCAGGGTCTTTTAATAAGGTGGCACGATTTTAAAATGTTAATAAAATAAGTTGTGTATGAGATTTCCACTTAATTTTTTTTTCATTTGAAAGTATATTTAATGGCATTAAGTGCGAATTACGTGAACGTCGTTCAAATATCCGCCGCTGTTTTGCTTGGTGGCACGTATTCGAGAGGTCCAATTTTCAATGAGTTTGTCGCATAAATCTTTATAAATTTACTGGATGGCATTTTTTATGTTGACTTTGAGGGCGTCAATTGTTTGCGGTTTATTTTCAAAGACTTTTGATTTAAGATAGCCTCAAAGCAAGAAGTCTAAAGGTGTTAAATCGCACGATTTCGGTGGCCAGTTCACGTCACCGCCGCGCGATATAACCATGCCCTCAAATCGCTCGTGCAGAATGTTCATCGTGGCATGTGCTGTGTGGCACGTAGCGCCATCCTGTTGGAACCACATTTTATCGATATTCATATCATCCAGTTTAGGCCACAAGAAGTTGCTTATTATCGATCTGTAACACTCGCCGTTGACGGTTAAAGCAATGCCAGTTTCGTTTTGGAAGAAGTACGGACCGATGATTCCGCCAAACCAAAATCCGCACCAAACAGTGACTTTCTCGCGATGCATTTGGTGTTGATGTATTTTGTATGTAATGATATCGTCTTAATCCAACAATTTTGCTTGTTCACATATTCATTTATCCAAAAATGAGCCTCGTCGCTAAAGATGATTTTTGTGGTGAAATTTGGGTCAACTTCCAACTGTTCCAGAGCCCAATCAGCGAATACACGGCGTTGTCTATGGTCGTTTACCTTAAATTCCTTTGTTAATTTAAAGGCTAAGTTCTTGTGAACGACGAAAAATTGATTGCCTTGGGTTTTCCCGCACATTCTCACGCACAGCAGCAATGTTTTCAGTAGATCTTGCGTTTTAGTAACATACTGGCGTTGACCAATTATTTATCCAACCGATTGACTTGAATTTGGCCAATAAACGTCAAATAATCGACTCGGCAGGACGGTTGTGGCAAGGATAAAAATCACATATTGGAACGTTTCTCGAACGGAACAGTGACTTTGATAATAAAATTTGATGATTTGTACACGTCGTTCAACACTATAACCTTCCATGGTGATTTGCTATATACTACTAAACAATTGACAATAAATTTTACAGATGTCACTTCAATGTTTACCGAAGGCCGAGATGATCTACAATGTTTACCGAAGGCCGTATACATGTATTTGTTCCACTAAAGACATCGAGTTGCGAACGTAAAGATGCAGCTGGAGCTCAGCACCAACTCTCTGGTGCAAGTGGCGCTCTCGTGGAAAGCTGGTTCCCTGACCAGAAAATGTCAGCGCCTACAGAATAGCTACATAAACAATGGCCGTGACTGAAGTAGTTATATATGTAATATTTATATTTTGTGTGTATATATATATGTGTGAACTTTTTGCGTTTTATTAACTTTTTTTTATTTTTGTTTATTTATTAATATTTTCCTTGGTTTTATTTTTCATAGCATTATATTTATTTCAAAACCTTAATATATAACATAATATGTATTATCTCTAGGGCGAATCCGGTTAAAAAAAAACCTGATCACGCTGGAATAAACACATTATTATTATTAACAACATGGCTTTACAACAACCCTTTATATTGCGTTTCCTCATATATTTTTATATGACTTTCTGGACGTCTAGGAGGTCCAATACATCCAATACGTTCTAGACGTAGAACGTATTGGATGTATTGGATCAGTATGCCTGTTCGATTAAGCGGCTAGACCTTTAATATCTCTAGGTGAAGATTACTTAAATGTTTTCCATTTTACATATTCAATAACAGTACGTAAATGTACACGCGAAATAATACGAATTTTGAGCTCTATCTATGGTAATCTAGTATCGCATCATACGTGAAACACGTAAACAATATTACAATATGTTAGCGTCGCATCATCGTTTTCATGTCTTTGACAGTGCGACCATAGAAAAATTCGTACGATTTCATTCACGGCTTCTATGATACGATGCTAGATTACATAGATAAGAAAGATAAGAGCTCAAAATTCGTACAATTTCGCATATATATTTACGTTATTTATTGAATATATAAAAAAGGAAACATTTAGAAATTTTCTAGTCTATACGCGAACAAAGGTGGAATAATTTTTAATCCATCGAGATTTTATTTACGTGTGGTTTGTTTTGGGGAAAGCTCTAACATTGAAATAGCCAACATTGAAATCTAACAGAATAGCGACAGCCATTTGCTTATCTGCTAGTATCTTATATATTATTGTATAAATAAATCATTTTATTAATTTAATTATTTATTGGTGAATGCTCATACGGGCTTATTGCGTACAGCCACAAAAAAAAGGATGGTTCTCTGATATTCTCTTCTCTCAAATGGCGATGATGATGATGATGCTTACGTAAAAAGAAATGAAACACAGATATATATTCTTTCTAAGGACACTGCGGCGACATTATCGAGAATGTGTCTACTTGGTTTTATTTCAAATACAAACAACACATTAATTTTATTCTAATATTTCTCACGATTACAGCGAGTAGACAGCAACAGACGCAATGAAGACGTATTTTATTAAAAAATGACACTTTGTTTGCCGAAATCTATCTCACATCTTTTTGGCGCCCCGCCGATAATTATATTTTTAAATTACTGCCTCATTCCTTACAACATCAATTAATTGGCATCACCTCGACGGTCTCTCAATCCTGCGCGATATAGGGCTTTTAAAAAAATAACTCAAAGCATTAACTTGAAAATGGGCCAACAATCTAAATCTCAGAATAGATAAGTAGAATATATCAGAATGCTATGAGATCAGTCAAATATTGGATATCCAACTTACCTATTATTTAATAAAAAAAGTATTAAAGGATTTAAATGCGAACTAACTGATTGGGACATATAATTACTTATTTATTCTTGAACGAAAATAATGTACTGTGCCTTCCACCTCCCCTCCCGCTCCTCAGCCGGCACGCCGCCGCATCAATCGAACGGCGACCTTGAACCGATAAGGTAATTAATGAATCGAAGTATAGTATTAAATTGGGACGTCGCGTCTATAAAGTACATTCTATAGGACTAGGACCCCTGAACGAAGAAAGTGATATAGTTTTCAGTCCACCTTGGAGGTGTCAGAAGAACTGGATTGTGGTGAGTGCAAACCTCCTTCCGAATACCCTGTTTCTTCCGGCATCTACGCTTTTACGTAACACTAACTATACATGAATGTAAGAAAATAGATCGACAAATCACTCTACACTTTAGATTACTTATTTAAGTAAACTCATTAAAAAATAGTATTTGATTTGTTTAACTTGTGAATAATTTTAAATTACGACCAAATTGTTGAATTATATTCCGAATTACTTCTAACTAGGCCCTTAAGTAAAATTTTGATCTGTAATAAGTAATAATTTTGATATTTAATCCAATCTGATCGAATTAAAATTAGACTAATAATTCGTACAGATACGTTTGTCGCAGCCTAAATCACGAAGGCATATTTTTCGATACAAGTGTCGAAGAGACCTTATTAGTATAAAACAATTGATTAATCTATCAAATCAAATATCATAAATATATATATAAACATCGAAATTAATGCATCAATTTAACATTGATTCGTTATCCAATGAATCACATATCAATATCAATCACACAAAAAAATTTCCAGTATATCGTATTCAAGGTCTGACACAATCAATATTATATGGATTCTGCTAATAATAATGCCTTTGTAGTTTCCGGAATGAAAGATGATCCCGAACACGTATCCATTACTGAGAAATTGAAATTTTCTAATCAACCATAACCAATCATTCATTGTCGAATACCCACACTCAACTGAATTCAAACCATTCAAATGGCACCGTTTTTTAAATTTCTTTAACATGGAATACGTTTACTCATTTCATTTTTATATACCTACTCATTTTCACCGTTTAATATTTATTTCAACCTCGCCACTTAAATCATTTTGAAATCAAAAAGATTTCAAAGGGGCCGAGTGCCGACGCTAAGCGGGTATTCTGCCATATTTATTTTTATTTATTTAAGACATATTACATACAAGCATATCATACAAGTCTGTGCTAGTCCGTTATATTCAACAGCGAAATCTGTCAACACAATGATAATTTTCATATAAAAAAAATAATTTAATAACAAAACATTAAATTATATAAATAATATAATTTAATGCTCGTGTTTTTATGTTTAAAACACAAAAAAATTCAGTGCATTAATTTTTTTTTTTTGTTATTTGAAAGAGCATGCTTACATGTTCAGGAACATACAATTTCAACACGAATATTTAATTTTATTTCGTTTACGCTGGTGAATCTTTTGTAATAAACCAGTCTTAATGAGCTACTACTATTTTCACAGTGTAATGGTAACTATCTCGGCCGAGTATAAAGACCGAAGATCGATTCATTTTTTTTTTGAATTTATGAATTTTTAAAATCAGAATAATGTATTGTATACATATGTGGAGGCCCTGCTCGCGCCTTACGGGCCTGACTGTTAAACCAGACACTTTACAGGCATTCCTCGCCGCCTATACAAAAATATCGTGACCAGTTCGAGAAGCCAGCTGAAGTGATCACATTTTCCTTGGCCACCTTCTCAGACGGATCCTAGGAACCACCTCCAGTGAACTTCACTAATCACAAACATTAACTTGCAATTTAACCTTCAAACAGTGTAAATTTATTTGTGTCTCATTCGATGATAAACACCAAACGATATTTTCATCAACCTGCTCTAACCGCAGCACTAACGTCTATACTCACACGCACGCTCCGTAACATTAACATACACTGTGGTATAACACGCCTGTGAATTTGAGAAGATTAAAGCTCTTAGACTCACCTTAAATAAATTTTTATGATATTCATAACCTACAAACATCAGTCGCTCTATCCGAGTGACTCCCACAAAACACAAATTCAACTAAATAAATCCCTAAACATATAACGCGATTTTCTCAGGTATTTTTTTTATCGCGCCCAACTAACTAACTTTGCCAAGTTTCGCGGGATTAAAAAAATGTTGCCATTTTTTTCCTGTTAATTTGGGAGAATGAAGGTACACCTACAAGTATGTAACAGACAGCCAGAAAAAGAAGAGGGTTATTTGTTTGAGGCCGCATCCGGAACGCGGCGGAACAAAAAGACCCCATTCACCTTCCCGCGGTGGCATTGTCACATTTGCCGGCGGAGCTGAGCGCCTGGTAATTAGATACGCGTGTTTGTTGTTTGCTCCTGGGAAGTTACAGCGATATAAGGATGTGTATTTTTGCCACTGCGGTCGTTTTGCGCTCCTGTTACTCGTAGCTGGCGACCAAACAAAAGGCGGAGACTGCGCTGATGATGCACTTGAGTTTCGGAAGATCCGTCGCGTTGTTTGTTAACAGAATTAATTTCATCATCGGGCCATCCACAGAATACCGTGTATACTTGTTCAATCTTTTGAAAAGAGTACATTTAAAAAATGTCTACTTGGGATATAGATTAATAAAAAATTCTATGGATATCAAATCTCGTATAAAGCAAGTCCAAGCAGCCATCACCTAAACTGAAATTCGTGAATTAGAATGATTGGATGTTATGGATGTATAAATGGATGGATGTGTAAATGGACCGAAATCATAAACACTGAAATAATGCTAAAGAGACTTGAAGCATTTAAGACGTAGATCTCACAGTCAGCTTCTGAAATATGCTAGATGGATAAGGGTTACAAATGATAATGTGTAATTATCCGGATCCGAACGAAAACAAAAAAGAAAAAAATGTTTGAGCATAACAAGCTCTAGAAGCTGAAGGACTGGCTGAAATACCAAAGGCAACTAACTAACTTTGCCAAGTTTTTGCTGCTGCAAACAAAATAATGATCGCTAACAAGATTGCTAACGTTCAATTATCGGACAAACACTGGAAGAAGAATAGTGGGTACATATAAAGTATATTTTTAAGGATAACTGTTCAAATGTATTTTGTAAATTCCATGATCATTTTATAAATTGAATTGGAACACTTGTTTTATTTCAAGATACAATCATATACACGCGACCTCGTACCCACACAAAATGACTGCGTTTAACTTAATGATTCATAATTCATTGTCAATTCCATAATCGGCAGAAAATTGTACTAAAGAAATAGAAACAATTATGAACATAGAAAAATAAGCTAGCAGGAGAAAACCATCAAAACTATTATTAACAAGAATAAAATACAAGCATCAATGTACACATACTTATATCACAAAACACATGATGAAAAAATGATGAAAGAACACAATGATGAAAGAAAACCATGGAATATAATAATATTTGTAAGAAAACTTACAACAGATTCATTAAATCCCTGTAAAGATAAAAAATATGAGGCAGTAAAATAATTAATCAAAAATACCCCAAGAAGAAAAAAGCGGAGTCTACAAGTTGCGTTGCGAGAATTGTAGTGCATTTTATATTAGACAAAGTGGAAGAAAAATAGGAAAAAGATTAGATGAACATAAAAAAGTAATAAAAAAACTTCAGTCTAAATATCAAAATGGCTGAATATGCAAGAATGGAGAGCCATTCCTTTGACAATAATAATTTAGAACTTTTGCATAGATGTGCCAAAGTACGAGAATTTTAGAAATTTTTAACAATACAATAATAATAAACATCCAAATACAGCCCATTACATCCCCTCTCTAATCCATTTAAACTCCATCCTCCCCCCCACCTGCCTTTCTTACCGTTGAACGTCGTAACAATACCCTGAATATAACACTTCAAATTTTTCACAAATGTTACAATTTGTATCATATTATATTAATTTTAAGCAATGTGACGCAAAATAATTCATAACCTCATTAAATTCAATTTCTTAACTTAAGCCACTTTCATAATAATGGGCACATGTATGGCAATAGATTTAATCATTTTCGTTAATATTTTACCAGCTCTTAGCTTCACTTTATTATGCATTGCTGGTCTTGCCTCAGATAACAAGTGTCCAATAGAAATAACTTCATTCAAAGAACAATTCACCTTTCGAAGTCTTTCTTATCCTTTCTTATTCCATGCGTTCTTCGTCAACCTTTACTTCTTCTCCAATATCACTGCTTTTCAACTTGCTAATATTCACTGTAAGATCACATTCCTTTCATAAATTCTTCCACCTTCAAAATTCCTTACACCATTATAAAATGTGGGAAATATTTGGAAGATCTACATAAATCTACCAAAGTATGTTTTGAAATTTTCGTAATTCGTTTTTTGTTGCTTCTGAACATTTTAGAAAATGTTTTTCTTTTTTTTTTTTTTTTATTAATATTAAAAATATAATACGATTTCAATTATCAGTAATATATATTAACATTTGTTTCTTCTCTATGAGAGTTAGACTCGTGTATAGAGAAGGAGTATATTCGAGTTTATTTATGTTTCAGTTAGTCTGTGTACGTATTTTTTTTACTTCAGTTACAAATTTATGATAGTCCGTAATTTTCCTAATTGTGATGGGAGATTGTTAAATAATTTGATACCTTGATAAATATATTGATTCTGAGCTGCGGTATATTTTAGTTTTGGAATATCAATTTCGGATCGGATCGGAATTCGCTTCTAAAATTTAATTTTGAAAATTTGAATTATTGAATTTTTTTCGTATGTTTACTATAATATTTTTGGTACTTTAAAATCTGTGAAAAGTTGTATACTTGGATAGTCTTTTTTTTTTAATAATTTTTATTATTTATAATTGTGAAATTGAAGTTCTATAGGCACCTCCCCAGCCAATAATACCGTATTGCAAATGTGACTGTACAAACGCATAATATATTATTTTCAGATATGTAAGTGATAAGATGTTTCCGAGTCTAAAAAATATGTAGGCAGTTTTCCTTATTTTGTTTGTGAGATTAGTAATATGTTCTTTCCATTTGAGATTGTTATCTATTATGATTCCAAGATACTTGATACAGTCTTTTTCTTCAATTGATGAACATGGAGTTAGTTGCTTTGCAGATTGAGGTATCGATGTGTTAAATTCTTAGGCAAGTAATAATCGGTTAGCAGATTTTTTGTCTCGCAAATAAGAGGCCTACAATTAAGTTTTATTTTTCAAAAAAGTGTTCGAAAACGACCATGTCAGTTTGTTCCAGTCGTGAAACATTTTATGTCGAGTGCTCAGTATAATACACGTGTGTATGTATATTGTACGTGTCCATCGCACGCCCCAGTGAATACTTCGTCACGGAGCCGATAAATACTCGGTTCACTGCGTACAGTCACCTGACTCCTTTCACATTGAAATCGTTCACGCCGTGTCCCAAACCTTTCTGCATATCATGTTCTCCTGGTAACTAGATACACACGGATACATCTACAGCTGAGCATGGGAATATTTATTGATTTATTTATTTACATTCAATTAATTTCTTTCACCATTCTGAAAATACACATAAACAACAATGATGGGACTAGCAGGTTGGTCTTGGCCACCTCAGTTAGATTTCTCCACTTCTCTGAGCCATGCATCAAACCCGATAACGTCCAGGTCTTCCGATTTCCGTCCGACCAACAAAATCGCGACCTTCTGGTATATGGAATGTCAGGTACGCAAATTTCACAGCACGTAAGTACTGATGAGTATTTTTTTATAAACTAACCACACCGTCTGCGCGATGGCAATGCTGCGGTCAAATGTACAGGGTGGCGCAAAATTAATCATCCAATTTTGTTTTTGAATAACTTTTTTACTAAATAAAAAAATAATATTTTGAGTGATGGAAATCTTTATTTGGACCTTTAAAATTTTTTCTGTTAAGTGGAAAAGATGATATCCGTCAAGTGGCTGCCGCCAGTGTTGATACACATTTGTTACACATGTGTCTAGTTCACAAATGTCAAATATGATTGACGTACGACGCCACTTTCAAAAATTATAACATCTTCCGATGAGGTGATTAATTTTGCGCCACCTTGTATAAATGAACATACCCTGGTCCTTTTGTCAGAACTTTATAGTAAATTAATAAATAATTTACTTTACTTGGAGACGGTTATTCTAACATTTTCAATGCAATGTGCTACTCTGGTACTATTTGCCAGCATTGAACGTCAGTCAAAGTATTTCTTATTATGTTTTCCTATTTGCAAGTAATTGGATAAAAATGAGAAACGATGACCACGCTGTAAGATGAGTTTCGCATGATGACTTTTATGAGATTAGGATGCTGTGGTATCCTTGAGAGATACATAAGATATCGGCTACCTACATGAATACCAGACATAAGACATGATAGGTATGTTGTATCCCTAGAATTAACATTTTGCACGCACTGAAGATGCCATGGATCGTCGGATTCTATTAGTGTTTGTCATCTATCAATAATTCAGATCACGCCGGTATCACACCACAACTGCATTATTTCTATATAACTTAATTTTATCTCTTTTTTATACAAATATTTGTTAAAATCTTAACTTCTTTTAATATTAGAAATTGTTCCCTTTGATAGCTTATTATCCACATGTCTAACATAAGAAGGTTAATTTCTGAGCCAAGAATCCACATTCACTAGTCCATGCCAGTATAACAAGGCTGCTGGCGGGACCTGGGTTGACCATATTGCGATGAAAATGTATTAAGATGCACAAATAAGTCAACAGAACTAATAATAACTACTTCGGTCGTATTCTCCGCAATGAAAAATATGATATTTTACAAGTCATTGTGCAGAGCAAGATAGAAGGCAGCAGAGCTAGTGTAGGTAGGAAGAGATTATTTTGACTATGTAACCTCATAAAATGATTCAATGTCCAAAATTTCGGTGATCTTATACAGGATAAATCAAGATAGTCGCATATCTTCGATAGAAGGTCTTGAAAAAGCCTTGATAAAAATTGTGTGCGCGCTATATTTTTTTGTATGCGTTATGATGCCGAACCGTATGCATACACGAACACCTTAAAGAGAACATTGATTTCAGATAGGCACATACTTAAAATAGGTTGCAAAATGGCTAATTAAGATGAAGAAACAAATAATTACGAGCGTTCTGCGGAGCTCCCTATAAATAAACCATGTCTTGGATAAACAGTTTTCAGATTTTTCTTATAACATTTTATACGCAAATGTACCAGAACTATCTAATTTATTATCTACAAAAATACACTATTGGGGCGACCTCTGTTTTTAGAGTGTCCTGCTTTGTAATTTTTATTATTATTGGTAATAGATTACCTACAAATAATTGAAGTAATGAATATTTGGAACAAGTAAAAGAGTTTGTGTATTCGGGAAGTACGTTTGATAGAAACGGAAAGGCTGAGAAAGATATATATATATCTTTATATATAGGCCGAGAAAGAAATATATCTCTCTCAGCCTTTTCGTTTCTATCAAACATACTTCCCGAATACACAAACTCATCTACTTGTTCCAAATATTCATTACTTCAATTACTTGTAGGTAATCTATTACAAATAATAACAAAAGTTACAAAGCAGGACACTAAAAACAAAGGTCGCCATATATATATATATATATATATATATATATGTGTGATTGCAGGAAACAAAGGGAACGGCGCTTTGAATGGAATTATAGCTAATGGGAACATGTCAACCGAGGCAAAACTAGCGGTACACAATGGAGTACTGGTACCGACACTGATGAATGGAAGTGAGGCCTTGAGCTGACAGGAGAGAAACAGAAGTAGATTGAATGCATGAAATGAGATCGCTTAGATAAGCATGAAGCCACACACACATGAATGAAATGAGATAAGCGATCTCATTTTATTCATGTGTGTGTGGTAGATCCATTTATGATAGTAAAGAATGAGAAATAAGGGAAGAAGTATAGTGAGTAAGATTAAGAAAGGATCATTAAAATGGTTTGGTCATACAGAACGGATGAATAAAGATAGAATGGTAAGTATGACGCAAGTGCTGCAAGTGGTACCAAAAATAAAGGACGTCCGCGAAATATTTGGCACGACCAGGTAAACCAGATACTGTATGAATATGGATGAGGTGAGAACTGTATATCAGGATAGAAGAGTACGACGCTTTATCTTCTATGTTTACCTCCGCGGGGAAATGGTGTGATGGTAAGTTAGTTAGTTGTAATAGATTGCGCCAGTACTGCTGACTGCGTTAATGTAATGTACTGCGGTCATTCGTGACTGACTGACTGCAGTTATTTGAGTTGCTCTGTGGGTGTGGAAAAATACTCTTTTGTCATGTGACAATTAACACGTATTTATACAATAATGTACATTTAATAATAGTTCTAGTAAACCGAGACCAAAACCAATGAGAGCTCTCCCAACGAGTACGCCCGCTAATCATCCCTTTTGATACCAATACACTCACACTCCCCACTCGTTCGTCACGTCGCGCGACACACACACTCATACAACTCACGGATCTTACATTATTATTATTAACAAGTCGTTCAACAGATACGATATTCAGTCATACGATTTTCTGGATTTGTTTTTTGTGTATATGTGATTAGTATTTCATGGATCTTTTTTAGATTATCAATGTACCAAAAAAGGACCGAGCCTTGGGTAATCCATTCGTTTTGTAATTTGTTCATGTCACCCGCGCTGCGGGACCGTTCTGATGGGGGAGCTGGTGGAGAGGGTCGAGCCGAGTCCTTAAAGAATCCAGCCTCCCTGCCGCATGGCGGGATAGGATGAATCAAAACGCGTAATCCTGGAAACACTTTCTATTGAGAAGAAAAGGATGAAGAAGAGTTATAGAGTTAAGAAATGTATCTCCCGTAAAACTTCTAGTAAATTAAAACGTTTTTGAGGCTGTTAAAATTATAATAGACAGCTGCACAGATCGATTTTATGGTCATGGCGTCAATGTATCATACACGTCAACGTGTATGTAAGCGCTATCTAAGCAAAAAAGAGACAAAGTTATATGACCGCTTCACACTAGACAGTAATGCAACAACGCTCTTGGCGTCAACCGACGCATGGTATCGGTTGTGTATACCGCGCGCAGAGTATTGTTATTATATTAAGAGTTAACGTTAATTGTAAACACACAAACTTCCGAGAATTCATCGAGTGACTCAGAAACATCGAGCGATGATTTAGAAGAAATATAACTTTTCATATATACAGAATAAAAGTTAATTTAACACATTGATCATAATTATTATTAAAACATTTTGTTACATTCAAACATAGATGCCGAAAGGAATAGGCACTCACCATAATCCAGATTCTGCAGACATCTCAAAAATGTGGACTGTATTTTTATTCATAATTTCTTCTTAGGTTCCGACACAGTATAGACGAAGTCTCAATAACCACACTGGTTCAAGGCCAGGAAGGAACGGAAAGAGGGGGGGAGGGTTTTGTTCCAGAATAAATATATGTCCCAAGCACATTTTTAAAAATATCCGAAATTTCTTTGTGGTTATCCATTATATTAATAAAATAAAATATACTCTTCACTTTTAACCAAAATGTATTATCCTCACCTATTAGTTACAGCTGATGAAAGGCAAGGCGACAGAGTCATTATTATTAAATTGTGTTTATTATTTTTCTATATAATAATAATAAAAATTATACTAGCAACAGATTTGTCGGTGACCGACTGTACAGTGCCATGAGTAAAAAATCGACCTGTGTTGTAAAGAAATAAAATATCACAATAACCTAACATGTCATATTTAATTATTAAATAAATGAACAAACCAAAGTCTCGCCACACATTGCACTAAGCAATGTCCTTGATCGGGAAGAGTGGAGGCAAGCAATTTGGGCTGTAGAAGCAGAATATAGGACCACGAAACTTAGTTTTATGAGCACATATACCGAAAGAGAGAAATAGCATTTATATTGTGAAAGCCCAGATATATGTTTGTCTTGTGATTCCCTGTTTGTGTGTGAGTACCTAAAAATATCTTAACAGTATTCGTAATATATTTTATTTATTATTATTATGTGAAACAGTAATATGTACATAATGTAAGAAATATTTACTATTTTCCTAACAAGACTAAAGTCTTTACGTTACATTTTTCTGCCACACCTGTTTTTCGTGCTTTTTTCTGTAAAATTAAGCGTTTTTTTTCTTTTCATGAATTCGGTTCATAGATAATATTAATATAATTAATTCATTACTTAAATGCCTAAAAAAAATTGCTTTTTACGCGTCCTGAGATGCGATTGTTGTTGGACATGGCAATAGAAAAAGAAGACGGTGCTGCAGAATTTTATTTTTTTTTTAAATAAAAGGACAAGAGTGACAAAAATGTGTTTCATTTGAATAATAAAAAAGCAAATGAAAAATACCACAGAACTATGTTCTAAAATTGCAACTACACAACGCAAAAAACTGTTTTCAAAAAAATAATTGTTTCAAAACATAATTTTGTGTCAGAAACACGACAAATTGTCACTAAAAAAGTTTTTTATAGCTCGACGGATTCCGCGTCTGCCGTGACCCACAAAATTATAATTGACTATTGTTTTCAAGAATCAAATGTGAAATGTGTATTATGTCTAATTTCTCAAGTACCATCTCGTAACGCCGCGGGCTGACAGCAAGAATCGTAAGACGCTGAAAACATTTTAAAACTAAAGCTTGTTGATCAACAGACCTGCCATTATTTATTTTGTTGTTAACATATCAACTTTCAAGCATTTCCATAAATACCCGGGATAAAAATTTCGCCCGGGCCCAATGCGACAGTACCAAGTAATTTGATACGTTTCTCATTGTTTAAAATAAACAATGATCATACAATTTAAACAGTAGGTATCCCGTGACATTGTTTTGTTTCGTCACAATGGAACACCCTGATGGTACTTCCTTCAGATCCCGGGATAAAGGATGACAGAGGATGTGGTAGGCCACCATCTGTTCCAGAGGACTCTATTACACTAGTCTTTGTTTATTTTTGTATAGAGAAGGATTTAATTCAATCTTTAACTATTTGAGATTGTGATCTTTGCAGATCTGTTGTATCTAATATCAACGATCAGGAATTAAGGTCGTGGGAGTAAAGATTAAAAAGGAGTGGTGACATTATTGAGCCTTGAGATACTCTTGCTTGTAATGGTCTTAAGGACGAGAAGATCCTTTCTAATTTAACTCTAAATCTGCGAAAAAACTAGTTATTAATTGAATTATGTTGCGGGGAATACCGGCTAGATCTGCTTTATATAGTACGTCGTATTCGGTTAATGCACGTTCCTCGGATTGGAAGAGATCCAGATTCGAATCCCGGTAGCAAAAACAATATTTTTCGAAAAAATTGATTTTATATGTATATCTTTCTAATTAATACATTTAATTTGTATTTAAAATATCACACGCCTATGTTCTAAATAATTACAACTTCACAATAAGAATGTGTTCTCCTTAATAATAAGAAAAAATGTTAAACAAATTAAACATTTCAAATAACTATATCTTTTTTGCAAATAGTCACCTTTCAAATTTGTATTCACATTAGCTCCTAATTAACTACCCACCAGATAAACGACCACGATACCACGGTACTTGGCACGACCGGATAAACCAGATAATGGAGGATGGTTCTGTTAGAAGCCTCAACAATCGGCGAGCTTGTATGACAAGATGTATGAATGTGGATGAGGCGAGAATTGTGTGTCAGGACAGAAGAGTGTGGCACTCTATCCTCTCTGCCTACCCCCACGGGGAAACGGCGTGATGGTAAGTAAGTAAGTAAGTAAGTACCCACCACTAATATTTATAGTTTTGTTTTTGTATGTACTTGTATTTTTAACTTTGGTGTACATTGTATCCTGAATCAGTTGTATAAACAAAGAATTTTCTATTTTTTTTATTTATTATCTTTGTTTTATTAACCACTTAATTGAGTTTAAATACATCTACCGGTTTCGAAAAATACCATTTTTTTCTTCAGGATATCATAACTAACCAAAAACATATATTATTTTTTCTTTACCATAATCTTTTTTAAAAAAAATATGTTTATATATTTAAAGACACAATTCTATATTTAATTGTTAGTTTTTTGCATAGTTTTGCTTTGTTAGCCGTACTCGTCATAATAATACTTTTAAAATTAGTAAGTTTTCTTATTATTAATAAATGAATAATCTTATTTCCACCGCATTCAGCCTGCTTTCGTTCCACTTCTGCCAACAGTTTAATCGGCTGCAACTTTTGTAAATACTACAATTTAAACATATACTACTAATAGTATAATATCACATGTAGAATCGTAGAATTAAATCCAACATTAAGCGCGATGTTGTGAGCTTTTGCTAGTATACAAGGGATGAAACGAATGTACAAATCAATAAAAAGTACAGGTTTAAATAAGGTAAATATAAAACTTTATAATATTTGATAAAAAAATAATCTAACCTAACCTAGCCTAACTTAACCATTAATGTTTTCTATAAATGCGCGTGCGCAATGCTCTAACGCGCACCTGAATTACTGAAAAAAATTGTGAAACCCGTTTCACACCACTTTTTATGATATCGTTTTAAAATTTGTGTAGATTAACAAAAAGTATTCTATTTTAAGGAAAATACGTACGGATGACAGGCGTGATTTATTTGATCTATTTGATAAAAAGAACAGAAGACACATATGTTATCAGATCTATTCAAATCCAAACTAAACAACCAATACCATTAGGCATTAGGCTATCAAAGCAGACGGACACAGAGATCTGTTCAATCAAAACTAGTTATCCCATCAAGTAGAGCGAGATATTTTTATCGGACGTTTTGTGAGGCAGGCTTGATGATAAAAGGCGTAACCAAGTTCGCAACTTCTAAACCTTGGCAGTTTCCAAAACTCACAACGTGTTGTAGAACTCATGGCAACCTTAAGACTATTTTAATCATGTTGTGAAATATTACCTTAATTTAATAATATATTATCTTAATACAGATATATATGATAGAAGGAAAGTAAGTGGTAAACATAGTGTATTGTTAGGTCATTTTTCTGACGACGAGAAAGTTCTGTATATGTTTCGACATATTGATTTTTCCGTTTTTATTTTTTTTTTTAATTATATGCCTTAATGATTGTTGTATTCAAATTATTTAAAAATATCGAATATTCATCCCTAATTACAGTATGCAAATCTAAATATTGAAGATCAATTTAAATAACTATAATAATTCACTAATCAACCGACAGACGCAGCTGAATGCGGTGCCGGAGCATACGCATATCTGACGGCCATATATTCTTGACGGCATACATGCGTCAGTCATGCGAGCCACATCGGCCCGAGGCCTCGTCACTTCACGAACTGACGTCGTTCACAGCAACAGCTTCCGAGTCGCCTCCGATCTACGGGCTTAGATTTAAACCTCAACCTTTGTAATAAGTTTGCTTCAATAAATTCAATGTCAACAGTAAGTTATTTCAATCCGTAACACGTACCCACCTGTTACGCGACTGATCTGTAGAGCAAGCATACCTCACACCTTCATCCTTCAGATTGCTCCATCTGATCCTAATATACAACGCACGACACATCTTTCTCATAGAATAAAATGTTAAATTATACAAAATTACTGACACTTGTACGATTAAATTACAAACAAACAGAAAAAAGTCATTTTTACAAGTAAAAATAACAATTCCTAGTATTTTTTTTAATACATTCGATATCCTTTAAGATTTTTTAATTTATGTTCATCATTTGATTGCACTTAAAGGCTGCCTCACATCGTCCACAGCTTGTAAATAGATCACTCAAAATAGCTAAGCCAAGTCAGATAAGGACACAAAAGATCCATGCCTATCCATGCATATTTTTAGTATCGATATACTTTTGCGATTGTTGATATTTTTCACAGCGTTAATGCGAACTAATATTTTTTTTAATCGAGCACACCTAGAATCATAACATTTAAAAAAATTATATGTATACTGTTTTACGACAACGTGTAAAAACTTTATTGATTTATACAGTAGTATCCCACTAATATATCATCTTAGGTAACAGACCAATACCGCAATGTAACGCTTTGAGAAAAAAGTAAAATTATTTAGCTAATTGCTTCGTTGTCCTAGATTGTTGTTTTTTTAGTGGACCCTTTTTTCATTTTGCATTGGAGTAAATTTTTTAGTTACGCCTCTGCGTAATTATCAAATCTTTACATGTCTACACGTGACATTTTACTTAAATGAGGATGTTAAGTCACTTTTTCACGTATACTTACGATCTAAATCACGTAGTGATTGTCTACATTCAATCCACATGTTCATAATCTTGTTTGTAAAATTCCTTAGAGCGTAGAAAAAGGTTAAGAAAATGATCGTGTTGTTCTGCAATATAACAAAGCAGATTAAACTGTGGTTAGACACGTGGCGGATGACAGTTCTATGTAGTAGATTGTACAAAAGAAAAAGATCTGTGTACCCACAGGCATAAGCATTATATTCGCATGTTTCATTCTTAAGTCTTTCAACAGTGTGGTTATTATCAATTGTACAAATCTTTTATATTTTTTAACACTATATTACAATTATTTTAATTTTCACAATAAAAGTTCGTACTACACACACGTTGGGTTATACCACAAAGTAACTGCCATGTTAATTTTTCCTGGCTATTCTGCCATGTGTCTCTGACCTCTCTGGCCAACATTTTGAATCTTTTGCTACCAAAACGTCTACCTAGAAATATAGAAGGCATATGGCAAAATATCCCAGAAAACTCTTCACAGAAAACCTGAAAACATTTTTAAATATTACAATTGATCTTAACTCACCTGACAGCCATGTAGGGCCAAAGCGAACTGACCAATAATCAGATGCCAATACATCATGACGGACGAGTCTACGGAGCTAGCCGACCATTTCTCCGCAGACCATTCTTTCATTGACATTTTAAGCGAGCCACTCCAGTCTTCAACTTCATATGCGTATTTAACTTTATACTCGATATACCTGTGATATTGTCTAGATGTTTAATTGTTCTGATTCTAAATGCACAAAGAAAGTTAAGCCCACTGTAGTTATTACTTTTACATACAAAGTATTGAATGGAAATATCAGAATATATTATTAGACACTATGAAGGCTACCTAGTCGAGCTAGTCACGAGAGACAAATAATCGGTTCCTGGCTTCTCGTCGATGCCGGTACAAAACTCTGCTGGCCGTCAGGTAAAGCTCCAGGAAGCTCTCTCTCGGTAGCTCACTCATGCTGACATGCAACGTGCCTCTACTATTCGTCGTCAGATGACGCGTTATGTCGGCTTTAGGCCTATATTAACCTACGCAGATCTCATCTGGGGTTCAAGTTCACAGGCCATATAAAACAATAACATCAGGGATCTTTATGCACCAAATTATATTAAAACTGCATTAAACTAGTCATATGTTTTGTGTATTTCTATTATAAGGGAACATATGACATAATGAATGTAATAAATTAAATAAATAGATAAAGGCTCTTCCGAATATTCTATGTAGAGTTTTCTGGGCTATCCTGCCCTGATGAGATCTGACCGATGTTTCAAATCCCATCAACGCTGTTGTCGCTAATGCCATCACGTCTTAAGATGAGTAAAATGCTAGTTAAAAGTAAATGATAATAGTAATAATTAAATTTTGATAATTTACAAAGCCTTAATTCTTCACTACACAAATGATAAGGTTTATTATAAATAATTGTCTCACATATTTTAAATTTAATAACATATTTATTTAAAATAACTTATTTAGTAGTACGATTTGAACCAACGTGTAGGGCACAAGCTGTCGCAGATTTATACCGTATCCATATACATTAAGCTCGCCGTCTGAGATGATTTTATTCCACTTGACTTTACTTACTATTGTTTTATTATATTCTCCTGGTAGCTTTTTCTATGGTTTACATCGTTGGAGATGATTTTATTCCATTAGACAGACTTACGTATTTTAGGTTTGTTTTATTATATTCTCCTGGTAGCTTTTTCTTTCTCATTGTTTTAGCGAAATGTAAATAGATTTAATAGATTTGTAACTCTAGAGAATTTGTACTTTTTAATAATAAAGGTGAGCCAACTTGGACTGACTGTTTTTAAAAATTTATAACTTTGGTGGGGTTTATTTTTAATTATATTTGTTTTTGCAGATAATATTTTTCAATTTTATATATTTTGACCAGTATATTATTAGCAATATTTGAATATGTCCACACACAATTACTGGATTTTCACCTACAAAGGTACATTAAGACTGCAATTACCCATACTTCGATATATTTCTATTAAATATAATAAAAAATAGCTTCGTCTCTATGAGATGTCTATTATTTGTTTAATAACAGTTTTTAAAATTTAAAATTATTTATCAAAAACTACGATGATCATTTGGCGTAAGACCTGCACGAAGACCCTCGCTGATGCTTTTGACAGGATTCTTCCATTATTCTCTACATCCTGCAGTTTCCAGTGCGGTTACAAGTGAAGAGTTTGACGCGGTCTCCACTCGTAAGAAAGGGCTGGAGATGAAACAACTACCAGAAATTTATCTAAGCTATCGTTTCTTCTGGCTACTTCAACTACTCTAAAATTGTAGATTTTTGGAGGATGTTGACATTATTTTTGTTGTTATAGAATATTCTTAATCCCGGTATAGAGTCCTTTCAACCTCCAAATACGTACTTGGTAACTACTTACTCTCCCATTAGCGCGGCGCAATCAGTGTTCATTTGGTCGCCGTACTGTACACAATAAAACCTGTGTACCTACCTACACCGAGAAATTCCTACCTTCGTACCTTCTATATAATTTCCAAGTGTCTTAAAAGGTGACTCCTAGCATCTTTCGATTGAAAGATTCTAAATTACTGAGCGTGGAGAGAGTAGCGGGACTTCAAAAGGTGAGTGGTAATTTCTGAGCACTGTGTCATCCTGTTTCTTCCTCCTGATTTCTTTCATACAATCCATTTGATTATCCCTAACAGTTTTATATGATTATAAGATCGTCATTGCGAGGTGTAATCATGTATGCGTGGGGTAATGATGAATTTCCTCCAGATATAATGTTGTTCAGCTAGATTTCATACTGTTCATCTGAATCACAACAGAGGAAAATAACACAGGAAAATAAAAATAATGTTTTTAAGTTCTAGTCGTTTAATACACTTACGAAAACGAAAACAGCTGTAGAACACCCTAAGAATTAACATGAATAACGTTGTCTCTACCTTATTTATATAATCTGTACATATCCATTACCTTTAACTAAAATTTCGCTGGTGTTTGAACAGAATTATTTCTTAGAATCGTGCCAAAATAGAAAAACCCAAAATTCGCATTATTACCGTAAGTACTTAAAATTATATAGCTGCTACTTTTTAAACGATTTTGTATAAATACAAGTTGTTGAATTTATAATGCCCTCGTAAGGCGAAACGCGACTCACAAAAATTAAATGAGTAGAACTAAAAAAACAATTGTTTTTATTTTCATATGTGTGCTGATAAAGTAATACAAACTTACCTCTGAAACAATTAATTTAAATGAGAATAAGGTAATCGGATAGGACAATAATCTAGTAAAGGGTACTTACAGTAAAATTACATGGTTTTTTCAATAAGTTTACAATTTTATATGTGAAAAAAATAAGACTAGGTTGACGGAGCCAAGTTGAACGTTCTTCGAGGCGGTAAATTCGTTGATGCTACTTATTGTGTAAGATACGGAAGAAGAAAGGGGCTATTTCAGCTATTTCACCACCACATTTCGAAAGCGTAGATCTATTATCTTTCTTTTGAATTGATGTCTGTTTTCTATATAAGAATATAGAAAATTTTAAAACCTTAATTGTATAAATTTTTGACGAATAAAAAAAATATTTTTCTTAAATAGCCTGTACTATTCATATTGTCCAACTGACCGGTATATATTGTCCAGATTCTTTGAACGTGTTTCAAACGAATATTGATTTTAAATTATACTACTTTCTGAATCGAATGGGCTATTCACTTATCTTCCTATTTACTTTTATGTATCAAAATAGATTATTCTAGTGAAATTGGCCATTATTATAGTATTATTTTTTGAAAAGTTCAGATGCCAAATAATAACTAAAGACCTTAATCAATTTTTAAATGTTGCAAATGATTTAATAACAACCCGTCGTCATTCCGGTGACACGTGCGCCATCTGGTAGAAATTATTCATAAGCTTACTTTTAAATAATTCAATAGAAGGATGGAAAGATGTTTGTCTTAGCTAAAAACATAATTATACACGTTTTTTTAGAGAATATAAGATATTTTTTATGTCGGTTCACCTATCTTTTTATTAATAAGAAGGCTAATTAACTATAAATGTTAATCTATGTATTGTTCCTTCAACATTCACACCTTGATTTTTTTGTTGATTGTTATTAGTCATGTATATTATGTGAATGTTGCCGCTTTCGGAGACTGAAGGATTGATGTCAAACCATGGTCGGAGCTCAATTGCGGTCAGTTCATAGTCCAGTGAGTAATCGGAACTTCAAGAACTTTCAAGAATATCCAGAGATAAGAAGAACAATACATCGGACCAACCCATGACGCCAGAGAAACAGTTACTATTAATCAAGGTTAGTGGTAATTTTCATTCTGCATACATGACCACATTATTAATGGGAAACTCGGGAACAATAGCTCTAGAAGGCATTCACGGTAAGAATCTGTGTAATAGACAAGCAAATACAATTTATAAAATCGTCAATTAAAAATAAAATTACTGTGATTATGTTTGTAAATGTGATGTAAACCGCGATAGTTTTATGTTGTAATTATATAATATTATAAAATAATAAAAATATAAAGTAGTAATTTTGTAAATCTTGACGGTAATTTAAGCTAATTAAACAACAACTATATGCAAATAGTAAAGTTAGGTAAGTTTTATTTACGCCTCAGTTTCTTCGTGTGTAACAGAAACGAATTTATGGTTAAACTTTAGATAAAGCTTCAGAAATGTTCAATCTTCTCTGCGCAAAAAATATGCACACCACAATGTTTTTACATACACCACTTTACTCGTAATAAAATAACAATATATCCTCTCGTTATTTTATTAACCACGTTGATTACTTAGACGTCGACAAGTTTCGATACTACTGTAACTTCATCAAGACAAATATGATATGATATAAATATAAGTCAGTGGAGAACACAAGAACGGCGGGTTCTTTACGTTAGAAACGCATACCCACCATAGTTTGTCACATTCTGCTTTCATTCTAAACTGGGAAAATTTATTAATAATACCTGGGAGAGATAAATGAAAAGATGTTTTACGTTAATTAATGAAATCTAATAAAAAAAAAACACAGGTTAAATTAGAACAAACTTGAATAATCCTAATATCGTCGGGTTTAGCGTAAATTTGATGATTTTCAGGCCAGGCTGGTGACAATAAGATTTAAAATGTTATAAAAGGTAACATAACCTCCAAATCCGTGCTCGTTCGTGTACATCCCATCGTAGAGGAGCATTTCCGTGATCCATCGTCATAGTTATCTCGGCATCCCAAGCCGACGCAATAGGATTGGTAGAAAGAATTGTAGAATAATAATATAATGAAAATAAATGTAGACCGAAGGGAAACAATCTCGTTCCCTGAAAAGATCGTTCACCATGCAATTAGGTTAAAACAAATTACAGTAAATTTTGCACTAGTAATTGAATTATATTAAAGTATTTACCCTTCGGTTATATGTTGGATCCTTATGGTTACATGTTGGATTCTTGATAAATAGCTTCGCTGGCGCGGCAAGCAAGCCGCGCATCTTATAGCTCCGTGTGAAAAAATAAATTAACCTAAATTATAGACTCAGACCGCTTTTATAACCTTGAAGCCCGCTCGTATTACGAAAATGAGGGCGTTATTCGTGATTACTAAAGTAATTGACATTTAAAATAATGACGGGGCGATGTTGAACATGATATATTTATTTTATTTATTTATTTGACATTTTTACAGTTTTTATAACATGAACTAAGTATTTTACATTTTTTAAATTACACGGTTTTTCTTTCGCTTAATCTCGAAGGGATTATTATTTGAGGAATAAATAAAAAAACATAATTATATTATTGATAGAATCGCCATTAACTTTGTAGAGTTTAATCATAATGGTGGATATAAATTAAACAATGTTATAACTCTACTTGAATTTATTAGCACTACTCGAGTTTTGAGAGAAACAGTAACTCTCATTGCTATAGTTACAATCACAGTTTAATACTTCATCTGTCAATGAAAGTTACTATTTCTGTCGAAAATCGAGTAGTGCTAATAAACTCAAGTAGAGTTATAACATTATTTCATTTATACCCATCCAACAACATAATTAATTTTCTCAATGGTGTAGGCATAGTACAAAACTCATAGAATTTTTTTTTTAAACATTTTTTAAACATAAATATGGATGACATTCCGCAATCCACGATAAGCTAAAAAATCCTGGTATGTGTTGTTCACAGTTTATTCGGTAAAACAGTTTAATATTTTGAAGCGACACTTGTACGTGCCTAAACAAACAAGAATAACCTATTTATGGGTCGTCTTGCTCAAAACATCGGTGATAGAGTGCACACAGAATTATCACATAAATATTGTAGAGGTATATCGCCCCCACAATCTGCACGCACCCTGCGTATACCCGGGTGCAAAACGGGACTCTTAATATTATTTGATATCTAACCTCCATCTTGCTTATCTGTCGTGAACTTATGTTTAAAGTTTTGTAGCATATCTATCTATTTGATTAGGTTTTTGTTATTATTATCTACTAATCACCAAAAACTTATTAATGTGTGAATAAAAATATTGTCGAAGATATCCGAGCTATAATTAACACAATGGTACTGTTAACAAGGAACATTGTTTCAGATTAATAGCTCCTGAGTATTATGTATTATATGTACTCCCGCAGCAGGCTTGAACATGAGGGTAGAATGTGTAATTGAAATTCGACAACGCACCAAACATCGCGAACGAATTTCTCTAGAGAGATGGTTCATTTGAGGCGAAATGTCTAGACCCCAATTTCTGAGAACGCGGGACGAACTACTCTCTGCAGATAGGAGTAAATAAGGTGTTAGTTCTAAAAAGCGCAAAGTGCTTTCTGTATAATTTAAAAAATTTAAATCATTAAAATTATTAAAATATATACAGGCTGTCTCAAAAAATGTATACACTGTTTAACGGATCATAACTCTCTGATTTTTCTTTTTTTTCAGAGTGTAAATTAATTAGAAATAATAAATGGACCAAGATTTACTTTTGAAAAAAGAAAATTTGTTTTAAAAAGCTATTGGAAGTATGTAGCAGAAGTACAAAAAAGTTTCAGGCAGATCCATCTATGCGACTTAAAATTAATCGGATAAAAGATAAGCTTGAAATGAATGGAACTGTTCAGAATGTTCATAGATAACGTTTTAAAAGACCGAGAATATCAACGAGCTTCACCAGCCAAGAAAAAGTACTGGAAATTTGTTGCAAAACATCCAAAAAATCTGTAAGACAAACAAGTCGTATGATTGGCATCGGAAAATCTTGATTTTCACTTTTGATTGATTGACACTTGTGTCGCATTTTAAGACGTTGTAAATTGAAAAGTTACATTCCAACTGGGGTACATGCTATCAATGAAGATGATCCAGAGCATCTCCACACTATCATCGTGATGTAAGAGCATGTCGTGATGACAATCTTTCAAACAGATGGCTTGGACAAAGAGGTCCTTGGACGAAAAGAATACCATGGCCGTTCCCAATAATCTGACGCTACTCAGCTTTTTTTGTGGATGCCTTAAAAATACAGAAGAATTGGACACTGTAAGAATTAAAAGCCGCAATTGGGCAAAAATACGCCACAACACCAAATGAAATGTTTGTTGAAGTTTATGCCATTATCAGGAGTGTATTGATTAGAATGGTAATAATTTTGGACATCTGCGTTAAAAGAAAAAAATATGCATTTAATGTAGATTCTTCTACAATTTAAATAATAATTACGTGTGAATAAAAACTGAAGTTATAATCATTTAAACTGTATATACATTTTTTGGGACACCCTGTATTTACCTTCGGCATTAAGCCCTTCCTCCTACAAATAGAAAAATATCACTTTGTCATCCACGTCAGTCCCTCGTGACTAAAGATCGAGATCTCATAAACTCGTGCCCACTTAATTATCTTCCAGAGCTGTCACCAGAAAAATGGCTGTTGATTTTTCTACTCCGTTGGTCCAACGGGTGGAGATCTACCACTTTATCTCCGTCCTTTGATATGGTTCACCATAACAAGCTTCTCTAAGCTATTTTCAGCAAGATGTCCGTTAACTTGGAGTATTCACCTCAGACAAACAGTTGAGAATCTATCATTCTGTGTAGTTTCTGCTACAATAGAGACATTTGTGCATTTTTCTGTCCACAATACACGCAGCTGTACCTATATCATCTCGATGGCATTAATTCCTCTTCTTTCCCTTCCCTTTAAAGTCCAAGATGCCATACCACTGAGAAATATTAAAAATATCAGAGACTGCTTGATTTTTGCAGACACTAGCATGATTTTAGTTGCTTCAGACACACCACGGTCTTTCTATATCTCTCGATCCATAACGAACTCTTTGCGAAATTTTCGTTTTCATTTTCAGAACTAAAATAAAATGTGTTTGTGCGTCTGTCCCCGGTTGCGCGATGTGAGAAGAAATAGACGCGTGTGTGTGTTATGAGGGAGCCACGCCTATCAGAACGGTCTCTTACTGCTCCAACATGAATTAACTTGTAAACTTGTGTCATATATTATTATATCTCATGTATTTAATAAACTGCTAATTGTCACATGAAAAATAGTTTAACTATAAATCCACTACTACCAGCTCTATAGAAATGTGTCAAGGGACAAATCCAACAATCCGTGAATAAAAAAGATTACAACTGGCGCTACTGATTTAAGGTTTTTCAGAAGATGAAACGCTCTACCACTGGTCAGACCAAGGTCATCACACTAAAAATCACAGTTTTTAATTTTTAATATAAGCTCAGTAAAACTCGATTTTTTACAAAATTATTTAATTTATTAGCTAATCACTCCTCACTAAGCATTACAAGGCGGAGACTAATACGCACTGACGGATGAAGTGCATTGACGTACGTGGTTCCTTCTTATTATTTTTTAACACATCTCCTACAAGATTGGTATGCACTTAAAAATTATTGAAAAAGAACAAAATTTTTGAGCTACACTCAACAAAAATTAACAAAAAAATATAATGTATAAGACAATTTTTTACTATTTTTAAAATACACTATCTGTAATACAATGTAAAAGCTGACGTCACGTAACATTGCTACAAAAAATTATGATAAGAGAAAATTTTCTCTAGACTATTCTTTAACTCAGGAATAAGTATTTGTTTAATATAAGTTTACGCATAAGGGCTGACTCGCCTAAATTTAGCAGTAACGTGTAACTAACTCTTCACGACTTAATGCTTATTTACATTTAAACTTTTCTTCATCTTATTTTCTCAATTCTCAGTTTTTTTATACACTATTGGATCTTGGAATTTCTAATTAAGTAATTTCTTAGAATATCTAACATCTACTCACATGTCTTGTACATCGATTTATTATCAAATAATGTAAACAAATAAATATTTATTTACAATAACTATCGATTCGAATACAAATAAAATGTTATATAGATGCAGCAACAGTATACAACAATATTAATGCTTATTCTTCCCCTGATAATAATAATCTTGAATGGTGGGGGTGGCTCTCGACATTTATGTAAAAACAATATCCAGATCTATAATAATATAATGTCAAATATGATAACTATATGAACAAGGAGTTGATAAAACGTGATGTAAGTTAGGTAGAAGGAATTTGGAATAGGAAACAGGGATGCTGAAAGGCCAACCGGATACCAAGAAGAAACACGACCCACCCAAGTGTTGCTTGCTCTTTTAAGTATCTGGATTTTTTGTTCACTGAAGCCACGGGTCTTCTGGTTTCAGAACACGTACTCCTTTGATCTGCATGAAGTACTCTTGAACACACACGTCGGTAATGGCGCAAAGCGTGACACAACAAGAACAATAGCAAGAAGACAGACCTACCGCTTACCCAGGACCGATGTAATATGCTCAAGGCTCCTATTTCGGTCCTACTCATTCGCCGCCTGATTGGCATTTTTTAATGCTACTAGGCAGCTGTTCGACAACGCCCCGCATATTGACAAGGCTATACCAAAATTTGCCGCAATGTCCCTGGTTAACTCACTGTATTAGTAAATAATATTTACAATAATATAATATTAAATAATACAATTAACAAGGCCGGGGAGCAGAGGGGAAGTAAAAAAGCACTCCCTTTCGGGAAACGAGACGGCACCCTCCTAAACCACTGCCGGTGGATTTAACCCCCAAGAACAGTACATCGCAGATCATATTTGGGCAATAGCAAGATGTAAAGGTTTTAGCACACACACAGCGAGAAACCGAGCATACAAACAGTACACATCAGCCCCACTCAGCAAGACTATAATCAAAAAGCCAACAATTCGTTCCCACACGACAGGAAGAACTTGGCAGCAGTCAACGCACTTCGATCAACTCTGAAGATCAAACGTTAACTTTCAACTCAATTTATCATTCCCACGCGGTAGAAAGATAATTCGCATAGTTTTCACAGTATATCGTACTCAATGGTAATCTTAACTGTCTTTCAACTGGACCAAAACCACGGATAGAAAAAGTCGGAAATAGAAGGAAGTAATAGGTAGGAAATAGACAGAAACCATTACATCTACGTATGTCACGTTCACATGCGCGATTCATGAATAAGTCAAAAAGATCGAACAATAAATAACAAAATAATATTTTATAAAAATGTTGAGAAATTGATCAAATTAGAACTTAGGAATAAGGGAGACGCCCAGTACACAATTATTTATTTATATCGAAGACCTTTAAGGCATTTTACGACTTTTTCTTGTACACAATTATATTTTATGCCTATTTAATTGATTTTGACAGTTGGTTATACAGTCTAGGAGCAATATGTGATGCATGTCTCTATCGTATTCTTAGTTTAGACATTTTTAGAATAACATGACAGTTGTGAAGGATTTTTATTTTGTCTTCTTTAAAAAAATTATTCAAATTTTGATTTATTTTATACAACTTAATGAGGGTGTGGTAAATAATTTAAAGAAGAAAAGAAAAACTAGTGGTCGGGGGTTCTTGTCTCGTTCTAGAAAATCACAAAAATAATCCTATTTTCATAGTTTAGCTTAGTTTAAAAATAGTTTAGTTTGAAAAGAATAATGAAGTGACATGCATTCCGTGTGCGCATTTTTTTTTTGAGGAACTTATTTTTACTTTGTTTTAGCAAAATAAATGTACTGTAGTTAAAACTTAATTTTTAAGCATTCTATACAAATAACTCTAATATTACGTTGGATCATGCAGCTTTTATATATAAAGCGTATAGTATAGAATTGTTGGTAACAGTATAACCTAAGTTTTAATCTTCAGCACGCCACTGGAGATAGACCAGATATACATCTTACTGACTGAAAAATTAGATAGGTGTTGCCCCAGATAGTTTAACACCAAAGGGGGAAAAAGTCGCGAAAATTATTTAAAATGAAGTTCGTGCTGCATTCTGAACTAACGAACTTAAACGAATTGCCCCCGGTCGTTTTCAGACGGCTGGCAGCCCTGAGCAAAGTTTACCCACTCCATATACCCTGCTTATTTAACATGCGTGGTAAAGCGACCAAACCGTGTAACAGGCTAACATCAGAAGCAGTAGGTGTGCCGTATTATATTACGTATTAAAGAGGCGAACCCTTAAAACTCTACGGTGAACCGCAACAACTTATGGTGCCCTGGTCGATCGTTTTGTTTCTGTAGCCGTATGCTTTTCGAAGTGGGGCTCGGTTCAATCCATTGAGAATATTTAAAGTCACTATTAAGTAAGGTCATTAAAAATAAACTATATTATTATGTATATTTATTATATATCTTAAAAATCGGGCACATCACAATATTTATATACATTGTGATGTTTGAATCTGGACAGGCTGTTTTACCGACCTATGGTATCGGAGTACTGGTACCAATACTGATGTATGGAAGTGAGGCCTGGAGCTGGCAAAAAGGAACGAAAGTAGACTTAACGCAGTGGAAATGAGATCAATTAGGCGTATATGTGGCAAATCTAATTATGACAGAGTAAAGGATGAAGAAATAAGGAAAGAATGTAAAGCTGATATAGTATAGTCAGTAAGATTAAGAAAGGATCACTAGGTGGTTTGGTCATATGGAACGGATGAATGAGGAGAAAATGGTAAGAAAGATATATGACGCAAGTGTCGATGACACCAGAAATAGAGAACGTCCGCGGAAGTCTTGGCACGACCAGATAAACAGACAATCAAGCATGGTTCTGTTAGAAGCGTCAACAATCAACGAGCTTGTATGAGAAGACGTATGAATGTGGATGAGGCGAGAATTGTGTATCAAGACATAGGAGTGTTGAGCTCTATCCTCTTTGCCTACCCCCGCGGAAAACGATATACATATATAAATATAGATACATCTAACCTTCCCGTTGCGATGACCAAATTTGGCATACAGCGGAATTAGATATTTAGTGCCTGCGCCAAACTTACGTGGCATTTATTTATTTATCTCGGTTGTGATTTATTACGTTCAATTAATAATAGCCCACGGTCATCGCATTTCCTGAAATAACTTGTGATTTTTCTATTTCGGTATTGAGGCGGAGATGCTGGCTATCGCTGCGTATTTATTTTACTTGTTCGTTAATATTAGTAAACGAATATAATAGATAAATTATCTCTTTAATGTGTTTTGATCTCCGTAAACATTTCAGCGAATTCATTAGCTTATTTAATTACTGTCTTGCCGGAGCACTTCTGTTATCGGAATAAAATATCAGAGATGACAGAGTTGTATTTATTTTGTATCGAACTAAATTAGGCACATTTAATGAAAGCTAATATTAACTTATAATATGTTTATTCAACGGGTCTCCTGGTACAATTTAGTCACAAAAAATGCGTTAGACAATTTGTGTCAACAAAATGCTTTATTTTTTCAAACATTTATGTATTTTCTTTAGACACGAAGCGGAACAAAGACTTCGTATTTTAGAAGAACAAAAAAATATACCGGCCGCCATGCCGTTATCAAAACTGTTCACTGTTTGTGACTGAGGTTATATTGACTTGGCCGAAATCTAAAAATAATCAAGAGATACAAGGATGCCGTTTGCCGCACACTACCCTTACTATATTAATCATAATCTGGTTATGACTTTACGACTTAACCTTCTGTTGACTAGGCCTACATCTGTTATTTCTTTCAACATAAAAAAATATTAATAAAACATACTTAAATATAAAATATTTTAAATCAATTAAATATCTATCAACACTGTATTTTCTTCTCTTTTGTATTCTATCTGCTGTTTTTGTTTGTCTCCTTCTCTTCCATAAATGTACACGTGCAGTTTTATACTATGTCTCCTTCTTTATGTATACATAAGTGCACTATTTCTGTATTTATTGTTAATCTTAAATACGCCTTGACTAAGCTTGAGCTAAGCGATACCAGTTGACGTTTAATAAAATTCGTTTTTTATACAAAGTGATTGTTTTCTATGAAAATATAAATATATAGGTACCGATTTCAAATCGTTTTTGAAGTCGAAAATATGTTAGAAGTACTTCTCACGTGATAAGTGCACTGCCGTCTTACACATATACCCTGTTTGTGTTCCAGCTTTGGTGGATAGTACGCCAGAAGGCACCGTCACCGGCTAAGCTCAGTCTAAATGGTAATATCGGCTGTTTCATCGGACGGGTGGAAATGGATCTAGCAAAGCAAATACGTGCATTTTCTAATACACAATATAATATGAAAACAGGAAGTGTTCAATTCTTCAAGTTATCAACTACAAAATGCTGATGAACAATGTTCGCCTACTTCACTGACCATCGAGGAGTCACTTGACAGGGTTATTTTATCTTACTCGATCCATTGCTCTATGCCTTCCGTCGCTGAGGTATATGCCGTCCTCCCGAATGACAGAAGCCTAGGCGATTCGCCTCCAATATTTGCATGGAACGCCATTTTGCCAATACCAAAGCGAGGATAGGGGACCACAAACCACCCGTATCCACCGCATCCGAGATATCCTTATTCAATTTTCTCTTCAAACTCGCCTGGCGAAACGCCAGGCGCATGCTCCTCTCCACGCTGTCGTGCTCCGCGCTGCCACCAGAGGACCAGTTATCTGTCACGATTGGTCCTCAGCAATGTAGAACTGCATTCGCACGACCTTTATGTACTCCCCAGTTTGCCAAAGTAGAGCAGTGTTCACATTTATCCATATCCAAATCCAAAAAAATCCTGGTTCAAATCACGATACCAACCAACATATTTTTTCTATAAGTTGATTTTTTCTGTATATCTTTCTAATTGATACATTTTATTTGTATTATGTTACATATTACAGTATTTATTTTTTCTTTACTAATATATAATTAAAAATACAAATTTCGAATGTATAATCATTAGCTAATCGATCTATATGAGGTACAGACGTACTCATGTAATGTATTAGGATTACCTTGCTGGTTAAACTCACGTAGTGAAATTGTATGAATAGTACCTCGAGGGTTATAAACATTACTCCATTACATAGAACACGGCCTGAATGTGTTTTTTTTATAATAATGTAACTCTTTAGTCTTAGACGGGAAGTAATATTTTTTCTTGGAGAGAAAATTTTCTTGGAAATAATTTTATCTCAAAAAAGCTGTAAACATGAAGGTCGATTCTTACGCTCGTGTGATGGTGAATAAATCTAATAAATGTATTTAAATAGTTGACAGAATATATTTAAATATATTACTAGATGAGCATATTATTTTATGTAAAAATATTCTTAGTTTGGGTGAAGTTAAAGGATTTTAGATACAATTTTGACACCAATTTTGACTCGTTTTTTTCGACCACCAAAAATATAACCGAGAAAAGAAGGACAGGGAAAAAATTATGGAAAATTTTAGTATAGATAATATGGTAGCCATTGGAATTTTTGAAAGGTAAGAGTCAAAAGTTATAAGAATGTGAGAAGTGCTCGACTTTGCTGCAATCAGACTTTTGGACTCGCAAAAAAATGCATGGAGCTGAGTCCTCACGTTACCATTCAGTTAAAAGTGACGGGTCCACCGTCCACAATAGTCAACAAAATTATAATAAAATACAATACATGTAAATACTAATTAAATGTATTAATTAGAAAGATATACATATAAAATCAATTTCATCGAAAAATATTGTTATTGCGCTACCTCTTTCCATCACTGGGAAAGGTGCATTATCCAACTATGCTACAACGACAGTACTTTTGACGACAATTTTTCGAACCTACATGGTACACTTTTTCAAATTAATACATCTATCGTTCCATTATTTGAAAGCCATCTACTTTGTTTTTGCGGAATCTCAAATATCTTTGAGTAAACCGACTGCAGACGCCAGAATTAACAATGCATTTTTATAAAACTTTTGGACACATCGATATGACTTATATATTATTAAGGAGAACACATTCTTATTGTGAATTTGTAATTATTCAGAACATACATCTGTGATATTTTAAATAATAATTAAATATATTAATTAAAAGTACTGTCGCTATAGCATAGTTGGATAGTGCACCTTCCCCGGTTTGGAAAAAGATCCAGGTTTGAATCTCGGTTTATTATTAACGGTTATATTTTTCGACAAAATTGATTTTATATGTATATCTTTCTAATTAATACATTTAATTAGTATTTAAAAACTCACAGACCTGTGTTCTGAATAATTACAACTTCACAATAAGAATGTAACTGAAATCACAACAGATTTTTTACCCTGATGATTTGATTTTGTGTAAATGTGTTCCAAATACTTGGTTTGTAGATAACTACTGAAATGTCAAAACCGAACGCCGTGAAAATAATCAAATTAGGTATTAAACATGTTATTTATTTAAATTAAAAAGTATGCCTTATAGCAATGCAAACACTATAAAGTTTTAAAATATTTTGAAAAATATTCAATAAGACCATTTATTTGAATTCTGAATGATTCAAATAAAGGTTACACACTACATTACATCGAAAATTCTCGATAATGGGTAACCAAAGAAAAGCTCGTAAAAAAACTTATCATTTTTAATTAATTCGTTAAACTGTTATGTTGGATATGTGCACATTACTCATCCCTAAATATCTGATCCCCTGTTAGTTAAACATTCCGAGGCAAGGTAAGCAGATATCAAGTATGCATTAAAAACTACCACACCGCTATCTCATATGCTCGGCAAACATTCCCACATCAACCAACCCCTGCGCTGGTCCTGGTACATATTAAGAAGATAAATGATTTAACCTTATCAAAACATCGCAGAAACCGGCGTAACATTCAACATGAAAAATACCACACCATCACCATATTTCACGACTCCTGTTACTTTCAGTCAAATTAGTAGCTATGACTGCTCCGAGCCCTCTAATGTTTTTTACTAACTTGGTGTTTTATTATTTTTTGAATTTGAATGAGTGCTTAGGCGTTATTTTATATAGAAGTCATTTTCTTTATTATTTAAAACATATCACAGATTTAAATAGATTCAATGACTGATTTCTGAAGGGTTAGATAGCTCTGTTCCAATTTTACAGTACCTTGTCGGTCTAGTGATGAAAACGCTGGCAAAGTGATTTAATGGTAGGGGTTCGAACCTCGTTCCAGGAGACCAGCATGTTAGTGCTATTTTGATTATATTATTGATGTGACAACGAAATTTACGCAAGTATCAGATTATTAACAATAGAGAATTTCGTGAAACGATGTTAGTAACGTATAAACCGACAAAAACATTGTTCTTAGATACAAGAGACAGAGAAACTATCTTTTAATTTTGCAACCTGCTCCAACCCTTGAAATATAGCCCCTAACATGAATTATTTTGGACCTTTTTTTTCATCGATATTTGATATTAATATAATCAAACCAATCAGAGCATAAAAATTAAATTCGATTTGAAAGGGTTCTTCTCAAAGTCAAACGAGAAAAAATCAAATTTGTTTTATCGAAAAATCTAAAATTAAAAAAATCTTCGTAGAGGAATTCATTATTTATACATACATTTTTTATTCGCAGCCGCTCCGAACCCACCATTTTCGTCGAAAGGAAAGCAGGTTGCATGAAAAATTCAGCAGATAAAGCGCAATTAATGAACCACCCAATAACAGAGCGAGCACAAAAGGTGATGTACCTACTCTTTATATTATCCTGGTAGCATCACATCGGATAGGAAGATATTTTTAATTTCCCCGGCGTCCAGAGTTTGCACATACACTGCCTCGCGCATAGGCAATCTACCGTGCCATTGCAAAGTCTTTTTCATTTGATTTTTAAAAAATATTAGCAGATTCAATTACACCAAAAATGATAAGGTAGGAAAATGTAATATTGACTAAAAGACCAATGAAATCAGATATAATGAAAAAATCGTGATAAATCCACAATTATTACAGAATATACGAGGACTGACCTGAAATTGTCTCTCGAATTGAATCTCTTTTGAAATGTGCATCGATAATTGTTCCCGAAAGACAGACAGTTACGTACTCAGCCTGAATTGTTCAATAACGAAAGCAAGATGATGCACTAGAATTATTCTCCAACGCACAGTCATAACCACGTTAGATCGATCTAGCCCTTTAATATTTCCCAAAATCAGTAAAGACTTGAACGATTATCATTAGTGGTCACGAGCGGAGGTAGAACGGATTATGACGTGTGCTCTAAATAGCCTCCCAGATAATGTCTTAATGAATACTACGAAAGCAGTTTTCGATTTTATAAATGCGATGAGAAAAACATTAGACCGAGTGCTTTAGGAAAGTATTGTAATTATTAAGGTATAAAAAAAATCTGAAAAAAGTTATGGAGATAGGTCACATCTAATAATAATTGTAAAATGTATTTTAAAAACAAATCATGTATTTATTGTATTACCTTATGTATATATATATATTACTTTCCATGAGGCGTTCTTCTGCTAAACTACAAGAACCTTACGGTTTCTTGATGAAGCAATACGTGCAAATTTTGAATACGAGATGCATCGGGCAACGCTAGCAAACGCACTTGGACAGCCTAACACGACCTCGAAATATTAACAAATGGGAAGCTTTGTCAAAAAAATTAATAATAAAAATATTTCTGCCGCTTAATTCATATTTCTATAAATTCTAAAACTTCTCGACCCGCTTGTTTGACTCAATTAGAATCTATCGAAGTTTAATTAAGACTTCACTCTTGATTTTTCCAAATCCAACAATTAGAAAAAGATGATAAATAATTTAGGTTTAGAAAGGTCTAGAAAAATATATCGAATTAGTCCGACTAAAAAAAGACGGCAGCAACAAATTATACACTGTAAACAACTAATGATGTTATTAGTCGACGTACATACTGTGCTACTGATGTAGGTGCTACACCAATTGGAGCAAGAGTATTTTGGAGTTTCACAAACATTGTTAATAAGATTTTTGTGGTTTAAAAATTTAAAAAAACACACAGGACTATTTAAAATCTTCTACTAACTTAGTCAAATAATGTAGGTCACAAAATGTATTCTGAAGAGTCATTCTTCTGGTGCCACGCGGTATAGTCTTCTATTTAGTAGCAGGACAACCACTGTTTGTCTAAACTGGTGACTGTTCTTGGGAACAGCTCTTCGGTTCTAAGACCAGTCTTAGAACCGAAATTGTAGAACATAATTGTACAATTGTACAGTATGTAGTTATATTACCCAAGTAAAAAATCTAATAAGGTAGACGAGTCATTTTTTTAAAATTCTTCTGAAAATTTCATTTACAACACTGAAAGCATTTTTTTGATACCTTAAAATATTGAAGAGTTACAGATGTTCAAAGTTACGCGTTTAGAAAACGATAGGTTTATACCGTTATATCGTGTGACGTCACATCCTCCGAGTCGACAAGTCGGTACTCGATACTTAAGTACTAATACTAGTAGTAGTAAAGGTGTTTTTTAGAGGTTTGATTTTCGAATTCGCAACACTTTTTCCAGCGACAGTTGATAGCTGATTTGTGCTCAGTTTGGTTTGCTTTTTCACTATGAATAGATTTACGCCAGAACAATGCTTGCAAATTGTGCAAATTGTGGTTCAGTTCGCGAAACTTACCGTGCGCTACGTCCATTTTACGGTTGACGTAATCTTCCATCCGAGCGAGTAATTCGAATAAGCATGGATTGTTTTCGTACCACGCATACTCTAATTGATAATACGCATCCACAGAGACGTCGTACAGTGCGCACCGAAGAAGCTGTTGTTTCTTCAAAAAATATGTCGGCCAGAACGTTACAGTTAATGGAAAGAGAGCGCTGAAGATCCATGATTTCTGACTTTTTCGTTCCCCATTTGAATGGCATTAATGTAGAACAGCTGTGGTTTCAATAAGACAGCGCAAGATGTCACACAGCATGGGCGATAATTAGTTTATTGAAGGAAACATTCGATGAGCGGATAATTTCGCGTAATGAATTGTGAATTGGCCTCCAAAATCGTGTGATTTATCTTTTCAATAAAGCCAATACCATGGCCATCACCACGACTTTTAGGTGTTTTTTTTTTCATTTTAAAGTTCTATACCTCTAAAAAAACACCCTTTAGATACGAGAGATGTAACGTTGTGCGATGGATATGATAATCCGAGCGTTTTTCAACAACCCCAACATTGAACACTGAAGAGCACCGCCGTAGGTTACCAAATATATAAACATGAACAAACGCAAACTCCTTGTTTCAATATTTTGATTTTGGTATCATACACGTGATCATTTTGGCACCACTTACGCAATCAAATAGCTCTGCGACATTTTTTTTAATATATGACTCGATTGGAAAGAAAATTTAAACGCTGACAATGTAATATGCATTAATGTAAAAAATACGTCTTATTTACACAAAGATTTAGTTTTCGAAGATTAAATATTGTATAAATGTGTCATAAACTATCGGATTTGTTTCCATAAATAATATTAGTAGAATACCTCTCTCTCTAGAATGTTCCAAGCCTCTCTCCTATATGTGCACTTTATTTTATGTCTATTCATTGTCTTCCGCTGTATTTAAAATGAAAAGTCTCGACAAAAGTCCATAATCAAAAACCTAAAATAACTAAAAGAGGCATGGAATGGTGTATTTTGAGTGTCACACTAAGAGACAGAAAAAATAACTTGTGGATAAGAAAACAGACTAGTATTTGATATGATTGAAAAAGCCAAGAAGATGAAAGGCAATGGGTAGATCACAACAACATCCAAAAGGAATCAAGAGGCCACCCCGAAACCTGCTGGACTGAACGAAATCATTAAATTCTATAAGAACGTGGGAAAGAATAACAATGGACAATGAAGAATGGGAGACCCTTGGGGAGGCCTTCATCCATCAGTGGAATAAAATTATGGTGATAACGTACAAATTATAACCAACATAAAAAAGTAAATTGACACAAAATGTTGAAAATTTAAAAAAAAAAAATTTATTTCTAACCACACTGGCTTTTACATTTTCAAACGGTTTCAAAGCGTCCACTTCTCACAGAGAGAGAGAGAGAGTACGGACGAAATTGAAAAATATATATTCGATAAAATATACTTGAGCAAAAGTGTCCTTACATTTGCACTGCGGATCAGTGGTGTCCCTTAATAACGACCTTAAAGTACGATGGAAATTCACAAACTAGAGGAGATACCTCCCGGAATATTCATGAAACTTATTAAAAAACTTTACTATTTATAACACTCTTCAATAATTCTCAGCATAGTGTGGGTGGTATTCATTAGTCTGCGTGCTGGCCCATCGTTTGGTAGCTTAATGGAGTAGTCTCTGTAAATTTTAATTATGATTTTAACCAAGAGTCTGCTTGGATAATAAAACATAATTATGTAATTTGGGTCTTCCGTCATCAGTGCAAGTTCGACGCCACAAAAAAATGTGTAGGTCGCATGAAACCCTTATTCTATATAATGTGAAAGCAAAGACCGGCGTTCTATCTTCCCCGCCGGCTAGTCAGGGGAGAACACAAGAACAGTGAGTTTCTCACCACAGTAACGCATACCCGCCTTGATCTGCCACATTTTTCCTTCGTCCTAAACGGGAAAAATTTATTTTTGATACCTGGGAGAGATAAATGAAAATATAGGTAGGCAGAAAGGATAAAGCGCCACACTTCTCTGTCTCGACACACAATTCTCGCATCATCCACATTCATAAATCTCCTCATACAAGCTCGCCGATTGTTGAGGCTTCTAACAGAACCATCCTCCATTATCTGGTATACCTAGTCGTGCCAAGTCTTCCGCGGACATCTTCTATTTCTGGTACCATCAACACTTGCATTATATATCTTTCTTACCATTCTCTCCTCATTCATCAACAAGACAACAAGAATAATAACGTAACCTCAAAATCCATCCTCGTCCGTGCGACGTTCCATCGTCTTCCTCGTATTTCATACGGGCCAGATGTCGTCGTCACCCGAAATCATATCTCTCTAGTCATCCATCTAAAGTAGAGAATTCTAGTGACGCCATCGTCGCGTACTTATCTTGTCAACTTCTTAAGCCGAAGAAGTAAGATTGGTAAAGAGAATTGTGAAAAAAAGTAATGTAGACTGAATGGAAACACTTTGTTTCCTGAAAAGATCATTCACCATGCAATTAGATTTAAAAAAATTACAGTAAATTATTCACTAGTGATTGAATTATAGTTAAAGTATTTGCCCTTCGGTTACATCTTCGATTCTTAATAAATGACTTCGCTAGACCCAGCCAAGTCGCGTCATTTGACAGCTTCGAGCGAAAATTAAACTGAACCATAGACTACGACCGTTTTTATAACTTTCAAAACCGCTCGCATTGTCAACATGAAGGTGTTGTTCGTAATTACTAAGGTGGCTGGCATTAAAAATAATGACGGCCATTTTGAAAGTGACATTAATTTTGTAATGTCACAATATATAGAATACAATCGAGCTTGAATATGTCTTGCGAATACCAGAAGAACGATTACCAAGATATATCTTCTGGGCAACTCGGTCGCTACAGATTGACTCAATATGAAACAAAATTATTTTGGAACATAATATTGAAGTTAATGCAAATTGTTTATTTACACTGTTACAAAACTAAGTTATTAGGGTTTCAATGTATTTATTAATTATACACTGTAGAACGGAGTTAACACCTAAAGCTGCTGACAGGTTTGATGGCGAGGCCGCTGAATGCGTTCAGTTTCGTGTGCTGCGTGCACTGTTGTCTTTTAGTGTAGCTTGGTTATTCTGATGCATAAATGAAAAATAGTTTTTTTTAAGAGCACTTGTGTTTTCAGCAGAGCCGGAAATTTATATTTTGTAAATAATTAGTAATGTTTCAAGCATGCCAGCCTTATAAAAAACGACTCTATTCCCGATCGATTTACCCATCGTCGATATGTGTATTGTTGCCGAGAGTTTTGGGAGACATTTTTCCCATTTCCCTATCTGTTACACTAGATTTCTAGTACTATGTTTAAGAGTCAGAGCTTTTCCTTGCTGGTTTGTAAGATATTTTGAATACGAAACGATGGGTGAATGGGATTAGCGTAAAATATGCAATATTAGTTGGAGACATTTAAGAAGAGCCATGATAAATGTTACATACACTATATATTTCAATACAATACAAATATTGGTGTATACTTTTATTTTAAATTCTATAACATTCACACACCTCGCATCAATGGCCTTGGCTATTAAAACGACTCACTAAGGGCCGGTTGTGAGATCAGTAGTAACTTTTTTATATGGTAAAAAAAGGTTACCAATGTAAAAAAAATTGCGAAAACGGATTGTTTGATCGTTTGTTAAAAATGCAATTGTACACTAATTTTACTTTCGAATATCGAATGTTAAATACTGAAAATTGTTGGTTAAATATGGCGGACTCTTCACAGCTGTTTCAAAAGTCAAGATTGATATAATAATAATACAATATCCCGCTATTTTAGTGATAAGATTTCATCCGATGATGATCTTGTTGTTTAATATACATTAGCATATAAACCGAAAAAATTCCACCAGTAAAGTGACAGCTTTCGAATGCAGAGGCAAATAAAGCCATAGTAAAACATAAAATAAAACATATTTTATGATTATTTATCTTGCCATACTGTAAGCAGAAATTTCTTATGTATCCTTTCACAGTAGTAAATTTGGCATACAAACAATCCGCAAACATTTTTTACCACGAGTAAAAATGGTCAAAAGTTACGACAGTAAAAATTTACTTCTGATAACACAACCGTCCTTAAGAATCAGATTCCCTCTGGATGCGTAGGTTCGAGTCCTACCGGCTGAGTTTTTTTTTTAATTTGTAATTTTCATAACCTTCGGCCGTCGACATTAACTGTTTTATATATTTTTCCTAATATTCGTCAAATGCTGACGTTAAAACCTACTGGCGAGACCTTGAATTTGCAATGCGTGAAGCGTAACTTGCATAAGGGATAACACTGTAATCTTTTGCAAAAACACTGTTTTTGCAAATAATTACAGTGTGGCCGCACAGTTGCCACCAATGGCCGTTAAGCGGCCAATGTTCAGCAACATGCAGTCGACAATAACTGTATTTTTCTGAATCATATTATTGAAAAATCAGTCATACAAATTAATAGCACTGTATTATAACCAGGCTAATTACTACGAGTACACCTACATATATATTATTTGAAAAAAATATGACAATCTCTTATTGGATATTAATATATTTAGTCGTATATATCAATAATGGTGGGAAATTAATAATTTTTATAAATTTAATTTATTTTTAGAAAGCAAGTAAAATAATTTACCGTATTTGACGCGATAACTGCAAACTTTGACGAGATAGAATTGACAGCAGATTTTTTGTTTTACGTTGCGATGTGACACGGATAAGTATTTTATTAAGTAGAACACATTATTAATTATTATTTATATTACACATTATCATTTCATTTTAGAAAGATTTACATGTAAAATCAATTTGTTGAAAAAATATTGCTGTCGCTACCGCGATTCAAACCTATCCTCTTCCTATCCGGGGAACTGCATTGACCGATTATGCTACACCAACACAGTGAGATGACGACAAATTTTTGAATTTTAAAAATTGCTCTTTCAAATTAATACATTTGTCGTTCCATTATTTGAAACGCTTCTTATTTATCTCAAACACCTTTAAAAAAAATCCGCTAGGAGAAGCCAGAATTAATAAATAATTCAATAAGTATTTTAGGTAGCCGTACGAGTATTTTAGAAAAATTTAAATTATTTTTTTATTTAACATTAAACTAATTTAATTTTAAAGTCACGTGTTCAATCAGAAATTAAATTCCTGTAAATACATCTCATCCAACCTCCCTCCGTTCCGCCAATACCTACCCTTTAATCTCACGTCTCGCTGGCTCCCTAACAAAGCGACATCTACATTGAAAACTAATAATCCATATCCGCTTCCTCTTTTAGTCGCCATTTTATTCCCCGTCTCACTTCCCTGTTGAAATTATTCATAAGTAATAATGCTTCTTTGTCCACAACGGCAGTCGGGCGGAAATGCAAGTGTGAATAACTGAGAGGAAAAAATTGCAAAGAAAAATTCACTAATGGCTGTGTAATTGGTACAGCGTGATGGGAATACTTTAACAGGGTGTGATGCTGTAAGAATTTTAAGATAACGACCTCAAATGTCTGGTTAATTATGCATTCTTAACGTAGGTAATTGTGTTTCAATTATGCTTCAAATAAATGCGAACATAATTTAAGAATTATGAATGCAAATTTGGTTTTGATTTTTTCTATATTGAGAACAGCTACTACCTGACATGTTGAAGGGATTATTGTACTCGGGGATATTGCCAAAGTGACTCACTTGAAGTATTTGACTACTTTGTGGCAACATATTATATTAATAATAAAAAAAAACACTTTTTTTATTTATAAATCAGCATGTTTCAAGACCAATGGTCCTTTCTTCAGGATACAGTGTATACTAAAATTAAAAATGCAAGCACAGACAAAAACAAAACTATAAATATAAATATTAGTTAACAAAATTAAGAACTACTGTGAAAACAAATTTAAAAGGTGACTATTTGAAAAAAGTATTTGGTTATTTATAATATTTAATATAACTACTAATTTCATTTTTCTCATTTCTAAAATTTATAAATTACCTAACAGTAAACCTCTGGTATGTGTATGTAAAATTTCTAAACCCTTATTAATGCCAAAATAATGGTTTGATTGGAAAATTCAGAATTGTTGGTATTTAGACATCTCAAATGCTCCTTAATTATAATATTAAAATTTCTTCAAGTTTTATCTACATAAAAATATTTTATTTTTTTATTAATTTAATGAAGTATTTGAAATGTGGATTTACAGATGACTGCTGGGTTGATAGAGTCACTAATGATAATGCGAATTTTAAAACAGAAAAAACCTTAAAATTGCTATATTTTGGCCACATATCACGAGACATCCAGAAAAATGTCAACGGTATCTCATCTCATTTAAGACAAAATTATTAGCAGAAGAGGCTCTGGAACATGAATAATTATTATATCTAGAACTAGTCATAGTTCAACCATTTTGAGCTGTCACTAATAAAATAATAATTGCCAACATTTATTGTTTACGTTTGATAACCGGACAATAACTAGAAGTAGAAGAAAAATACAATATTAGTTGAAATATTTAATACATTAAATTTATTATTGTTCCAGTAAAAGTTTTAAGGTATGTGGCTGTCATCAATAATTAATTCCTTGGAATTCTTCGTTATAAAAGTGTCAACTTGCTCACGAATAACGCAGAAGATATTGAAGAGTTCATCACATTGTTGAAAAAAATCAGTAATAAAATGGGTCTTAAACTAATATAATTTTCTAATTACAAAAAAGAAATATATGGTCATTAAAAAGATACTGAAGGGAATAGTTTTGTCGGTTTGTTCAAATAGAGGATTATGTTTCCTTGTAAAATGTGATGTAAATATTTAAGATATTTAAAATCGTATCATATTTTAACGATACAAAATTTAGATGGGATGAAATTATTTGAAAATAGATTATTAGGGGACTTCATTTTTTCTTTGATTTTGACCAAATATAATTTACACTTGCATTATTATCTTCCGATTTGTTTTTATTGGACGTATTTGCTTTTTGTAATCAATTTATAAATGTAAGGTTAATTTAATTGAAAAAACTAATAATAATTATTTTATTTAAAAAAATATATTTGACATAATACGGATATTATCCCTACTAGCTACTGTACATTTTACCTACATTTGAATATATATATATTTTTTTAATTAAATAATATTAATATTCTCGATTTCCGGAAATTCCCGAGATTTAAGAATGTTGAACACAAAATCCCTAGTTACTAGTACCGATGCCAGGGGCGTCAAATACGAACCGGCCGCGGAAACCCACCCCACTTATTCTGCTCGAGCTCTGCAGCCAGCGGTTGACCGGTATCAGTACACCGTCGAATAAGGTAACCTGTGTAACCTCACGCGGGTTCATAAATACCTTTTACTGCCGCGCACAAGTGCTCAATTACCCATTTTACTTTGCCTTATTTGGTAAAACTTTTATAACATGTGGTAACCGGAATACAACATCTTTTAAGTCAATTGCTTTTTAGTTTATTATCTTTGGGACCAACGTATATCAATACGCAACCCAACTGGAGGTAGCCGCGTCCATGGAATACTTTGGTCAACTAAGTCCATGGAATACTTTGGTCAACTAAGTCCATGGAATACTTTGGTCAACTAAGTCCATGGAATACTTTGGTCAACTAAGTCCATGGAATACTTTGGTCAACTAAGATACTGAATGGTAATCAATTTCATAAAACGGTGACACCTAAATTAGTGTATCCATAACCTTAATAGTAAAGTCGTAAGAACTTTGTGTATCTCTGCTCTCTAATTTTAAACACTGGAAGATGAGATATGAACTGAAATCAAAAGAAGAAATGCTATAATTTGATGAAAACTGATGAAATTTTAGCAAGAAACATCAGCGGAACAACATTGGCAGAAAACTAATCTTTCGATTTCTTCTATATGGGTCTGGAACGTTGTGACACTGATATAAAAGGAGCATAGATAGATAGACGCAATAGAGGTGTTTTACTATCGATGTATATTTAATGTGATCATACGTCCTGTTTTGAAAGGGACCGTCCCGTTTTTAGGTAGCCTATCCCATTTTCCCCATGCACAGCTTCGGATCACTGAAATGTCTCGTTTTCAGAAATAAATCAACCCACTGTAACAATTTCAAAAAAAGACGCGAAATATCAAAGAATCAGTTCGTAGCGCCTAGTAGCGCGGCGAAGCCGGTCAGAAGCCTGCTAGCTCGTTAAACAGCTTTCTTGACGATCGACTGCTTTTTTTAACAAAGTGTAGTCAATTTAAATTAATTGTACGTTAATTCTTCATTTAAACAATACCTAAACGCAAGTGAACTTTCAATATTAACTTACAAACTAAGTGTGTACCCATTTATAAAGCAGAAATACTTCTGGTATGACACAAGATATATGAATGTAATGGAGAAATTTGCGGTTCAAAGCAGAGTCGAGGGATCCCGTTCAATAGCTTACTTCGAGAAACTGACATGAATACTGCAGGCTATTTAAGCTCACATATATCAAGGACATGATATTTTATTGTACGGTTAGTCTACCAACCGAGATAACTTTTGGCTGCTTTACTTCTCTGTTACCAGCCAAAACGCCGTCGAACAACACCTCGCTCCCACCCATAGCACAGTCACAATCTAACGCGTAACTATCTGTAACTTTACCATTGATTCAAATATGGTGTTTGCCTCTTATTTATCTGGCAGTTTTGGTGTATTTCTTGCAGCACTGTTTTACTCGCCCTTTTTTGTTAGTTAGATCAATTTAAATACACCGTTATCATTTTCTGATCCTTTTATTGTATGTAATAATTAATTAGTATTTTGCTATGTTTTAAAGACAACAGTGCTAAATATATACGGAATATAAAACGGTATCTATTAAAATTTAATTTAATAATTAATATCTAAAATTATACTTTTTTTGCTTTTATTCTTTTTTGACATCTTTTGGCGTGCTATTTTCTGATACGACGCGAACTTTTCGAGATGACTTCTGACGATCCGTTATAATTCTTTATCGTTCGGTACGCTGTTGTGGAGGAACGGAGGTAGCCTCGGACCAAACTGTGACATTTCCCGAACTAATAAAGTCTTGATACGCTCTGCCAACTTCCACGGTAGACGAGTACGACTGAGGAAACGGGATTAAAAGTTTTTGAATTAAAAAACTTCAGAGAATTATTTCGTGTCTTCTGACGATCAAGTGCGATGGAATCCAAACAATTTGTTTAAATAGCTTTTATTATTCAATTTACTTTGTCGGAAAATTTAAATACATTCGGCAATAGCGCGAGAAACTCGGCACAAGAAATATTCTTATTTTTACAGAACAAAGATACACTGATTTAGATTTGCCAACAAGATAACAGAAACTGAACAACAATTACAACAATATTAACGATATTGTCAAACAATGCCTTCTTTCAATAAACATTATAGAGTATAGTGAAACCGAGAGTATTCTTTCTAACAAAGGCATGGACAATGAGACGATTCAACAAATACTTAAAAACCGCAAAAAAACTAGCAAGAATAGCAAAATTTATGGACTGTATAATTGATCATTATTCACAGTGCCCTGAGATTTCGGTCAGAGTGATACATATGTGTAAATTTATCACTTTGACTGACTAAGGACGCATAATGCTACATATTGGGCTAGGGGTTGCAAAACTGTTATAGAAAATCTGAATTTTCGAATTTCTTGACACTCAAAATCCAGATTTAATCCGAATTTTTCGAAATTATTTGGTATTTTTTGAATGAACACTGAATAATGTACAATGTTGTGGATTCTTAACACCATTTCAATTTTATCTATACTTTTGAGCTAATTTACTATTTCACATATTAACATATATACAACTTTCAAAAATTTGGTAAATCTGGAGATTGAGTGATTGGTGAACGTTATATATTAACATTATGTTATAGTACCTACCCGCAACTAGATTGGTTTGTGTTGACGTTTCGAACAATGGCAGCACTGCACCGCTGAAAGGAATTTTGTCTATGGCACTTTCCAGCAACGGACGAGAGCGAGGGAGCAGGACAAGCAGCTCGTGCAATTAAATATCACAAAATGTGACTTCAAATTTAGAAAGGAAGGGTGAGAATAATTTGATGTATTAGTCATCTATGTTACGCTGTATCATGTTTTTATGTCATTGTATTTGTGTGTTTACAGGATGTAAAAATCCCTTCCTACTCCGACCTCCGTGATACGGAGGTGTATTTTTGGATTAACGGTCATAACAAGACATGGGAATATGATGACAATAAAAATTTTCGTGAAAGATTACTCATGAGCCAGAGCACGGTGAAAAAGCGATTAGGCTCCACTTTGCTCAATACAATTTTTACAACATGAAGACGTAATAATTTCTACGCTTCATCAGGAACTACGCCAAGTAACCAAACTTTTGTGATGTTTGCGGTGGAAGGAGTCATCAAGTGAATACGATATAGTGACTCAAACCATTAAAAACTGAATTTAAATAGATTTTTTGTGTTTTACTGTTGTGAAGTTAATTCCCAGTTGTATAATCTTGAAGAGGTCGAAATTTATAATTTTTAATCACACATCTCAGACCTAATCATAGAGCATGGTATAATTACTTGGGGTGGAGCGACTATGTCTGCAATTAATCAAATATTAGCAGCTCAAAAAATTATATTAAAAGTTATCCTCAAATCCCCAATCACAACGAGCACTGACAAAATTTTTAATAAATTCAATGTCTTTGATATTAGACAAATATACGCTAATACTACTCTTAAATACATACATAAATACAAACAGACACATTGTTCCGCACAGCTACGCGGCCGCGGAGCGCGCTAACCGCGGCTCAAGAAAGGCGCCGGGCGAAAAGTCTATCAACATTTCGCCCGGCACTCCGCGCCGCTGGAACCTCGGCACCCCTGCACGCAGCGACCGGCCGAGTGGAGGGGGGATAGCGTGCCGAGGCTGGCCCCGCTCCCGACGCCAGCGAAACTTACAAACCATATTTTGCGTTATAACTTGTATTAAAAAAATATATGAAGCCTCTGATGTATGTGAATAAAGAGAGTTTTTGGAGGGCGATCGCCCGGAGATAAAATTATGCACCTTAAAAATCATTTAGATAGATAAAACGGATTTTTAAAGTTTAAGGTACATTAATTAATTCCCCGGGCCATTGCCCAAGGTAAAATGTATCAGGAATAGCGAGGAGGGCTAAACTCTATGTAAAAAAGTACTCGCGATGCCTGAGAGATTCAAAACAAAAATGTAAGAGGCTTTATTGAAGCGGGAATCGAAATCTGCCGTCCCGTACGGGACGACCGAAAAAATGGCACAAGTTGCGGAGTCTGGCCGCCAGGTGGTGTCGGCGCTGGACAGAATCGGGATGGCGCGGGGAGTGTCTTCGCCCCCTGATTGGTCCCAGCATCTGGCTGGAGCCTTATGCTCCCAGGAGATGAATCTCCAAGATAAATAAACGGTCCAGCGGTTGCAAAAATCACTTCCCTCGATCGCTTCTGCACCGCTGGACTTCTCTGAAGAAAACTATATTATTTATCTCCGCTTGACCTCTGCTATTTCATCTGGATTTTCCTTGGGATTCGACTTTTGGCTACGACATTTGGACTGAACCTGGAATTTTCTACGACTTGGCTGCTACAACTGGACGACGACTTGGACGCCCCTGACATCGACGTTCGAGAGCCCAGAGTGAACCGGCGAACCACCCCTACGCGATTGCTACAGTTCTTGTTCCTGTACTGAACACACATTTTAAAACAACTCAAAACATAATTTCCACACGGACAAATACAAATAACCTACAAACCCCAAAAGCACATACTACATTTGGTCAGAGGAACTACAAATATTTTGGACCTAAACTATTTGATAGAACGCTAAAAGACAAATCAATTGAATTGTCTCAATAACATGAAACAATATATTAAAACTTGGAGTCGTAATATGGGTAGAGCCAGTATTGGTGCACTCACCCAAACGTATTGACTCATACCTATATTAATTATTGCTAAAAGTGATCCAAAATAAATCATTTTAAAATTGTTCTTCATATAGTGATAAATTTAATTTTATCTACTTGTAATTCTAATTAATTGAACAATTGCTTGTAAACTATGCCCGTCTCGACACAGAATTTCTCTAGTGAGACGGGCACAGTCCAAACAGATCTTTACGTAGTATTATATAGTTACTAATAAAATAATAATAATAATTTGAATGCCTTATTGCTATTTTGATGAAGATAATTTGTTTAAATCTTTTGTTGAAGTAACGCTGTTGTAATATTATTTTATGCCATAATACTTTGTCGACGTTACCATTTTTTTTCTTCTATTTATGATCAATCTTTATATAATAAAAACTTAATTAATTATAATGTTGCAAATCTCAAACTCATTTTATTATTTTTCCTTGAGAATGATTACTGAAGTGGATGGGAGATCCTATGGCGAATTCTGTGCATCGGATTCGTGTATCTCATGCTTTACCTTGAGCGAATCGGCGGACGTCACATAATGATGTAATATAATAAAAAAATAACCTTGTCTCTGTGAGTTATCTGATATTTGTTTAAAAAGATTTGACGCCATACCGAATGAACACTAGGCTTCATTTATTTTAATATGTCAAAACATGAATATGAAAATGTAATTAAAATTATACAATTATTGTGATTGAAAAATAAAGTAATATTAATACAAGTAAGAAAATGAATTATTACAATAAATATTTCTGGAGAATGAAAACACATATTTTTTTAATTTATCGTACAGTTACAAAGCGTACGGTTTTAACGATTAATGTATCGAAATACATGATGCACGACGTTCACAACGCTACCGAGTATGGCAAACTTCATCTTTATTTTATTTTCTGTGATTATGTATTATATTTATGTTTGTGTAAATACGGAAAACAATGTATTACACACCACCAAGTTGATATTTAGAATTATTATACTTTATAATAATAATTATACCCTCGCATTCCCATCGGTATATTATTTTTTGCTTTTGCTGATTCACATTTATTTAACCGTAAAATCATCTGATCAAATATAGAAATAATCAAATATCTAGTACCGCTAGCTGAGTAGGTACGCAAAGCACTAGAAATTAAAAAAATATATTTATCTTGGCTACACAAAACACAAACGTTTTCATTATTTTCATCAAATAAATGTACATTTTAGCGAGCAAAAAGGTATTTTGAAAATATTCGCGGAGTGTGCGTGAGTTCAAAATCTGAAATTAAGGTAACGCAATTTGGCGTAATTAAAAAGGGGAAAACGCTCAGCGAATCCTAAATTCTTCACCACAAGCAGGCAAAATTAAAATGCAAATCTCGACGTCCACTTGTCCACAATAAGGTCCAAATTCGTTATTGCTTTCTCGATCCCGCTGGTAAATAGGTACTACAAGAAAGCAAATATTTCACGAGTATTAAAAATTTATTATTTTCTCTAAATGTTAATGTAAAAAATAATTTAATAAACAAATTATAATACTTTTAAAATTATCAATATTAACTTCGTGGTTAAAATTCATATTTTTTATTTATTATCTTTGTTTTATTAACAACTGAATTGAGTTTAAAAACATCTACCGGTTTCGAAAAATACCATTTTCTTCTTCAAGATGTCATCACTAACTAAAAACAATAATATATGTTTTTAGTTAGTTATGACATCCTGAAGAAGAAAATTGTATTTTTCGAAACCGGTAGATGTATTTAAACTCAATTTAGTGGTTAATAAAACAAAGATAATAAATAAAAAATATAAAACAAATTATAGATATCTCATGGAGACGAAAGCTATTTATAATATATTATATGGGGAAATGTTGAAGTACGAGTAATTACAGGGCCTACGTCCTGTCTTCGACTAACTTAATTAACCACTTTACACAATGTAACGTTCACCATTCTACCCAATTAACCTCTTGTCTTTAGGAGAACACATTCATGTTTTGTTTTCATCTCAACAAAAACTTTTATTTGTACAATTTGTGCTTACATTTTAAATGTGAGTTAGTATCACTATCACCGAAATGTTAATAAGTAATTTCAGCAAATTAAATAATTTGATTAAAACTAAATATTACATATATTATTATATTATATATTATTATTTTAGAATATGTTTTTTAAAATTATTTTAACAATATTTGAGTGTGTCCAAGAATACACAATTACTGGATTTTTACCTCCAAAAGCATTGTTAGCGAAGTTTTAGTTAAATACTCGAAGTATTTAACTATGGTATCATATTCACAACTTCTAAAAATTTTATTGGTATGGAGATTTGATTGGTATTAATTTGAAAAAATGTTACACATAGGTTCGAAAATTTGTCGCCAATCCACTGAGTTGGTATAGCATAATCGGATAATGCATGAGAACCAGGTTTTTATCCCTGTAGCAACAAAAATATTTTTCGATAAATTGATTGATATGTAGTTACATATATGTTGTTTCAGGGAAATTAATTATAAAATTTAGTCCATAGATGGCGATAGTGTAATGGTACTTGAAGTGTTTCCACATAGTAACATATATACAACTTCCAAAAATTTGATAGATATGGAGATTGATTGATGGGTAAGAATGGTGAACGTTATATTTGTATAAAGTGATCACTTAAGCCAGCCGAAGACAGGTCGTAAGTCCTGTAATTACCCATACTTCCATATATTTCCATTAAATATAATAAAAAATAGCATCGTCTCTATGAAATATCTATTTTTTGTTTAATAACAGTGCCTTTGTAGGTGAAAATCTAGTAATTGTGTGACAAGTAATAATTTATGTTAAAGTAGTAATAATACATTTTAATAAAACTGCCCCATTAAATTTATTTCAACATCTGAAAAAAGTATTAAACTGGTTAAAATATTCCACTCTTTTCCCCTAATAATATTAGTTTTATTTTTTACCGTAAAAAGCGTCCTTATTACTCCAAGTTTAAAAATCCGCATTTAGCGAAGCCACGTAGATTTAAATATACTTGCTGGATCGTTCGGTCGAACGAGAGCGCGTATAATTACGCGAAAAAACATAATTGTGGCATTGCGAAAATGGTGGAGGATTTGCATGACAATACCATGTCTGATTGCTTACCAGGGAAGCATGCCAACAGAGGGGGGATTCAAAGGAGAACAGTTTGGAGCAGCCAGCTGGAAACGCTACCAAAGATGGAAGTGGTACGTACATACCTGAGAATTTGTCAGGTGATTGTCTACGGTAGATAAATGAAAAAACAATCTTTCAAATAATGTCGAGAGAAACAAATTGAAAAATTTTTGTTGTCCTGTAAACAGTTTTTGTTTTTTGGCAACAGTTATAAACGCTAATGAGACTTTCGAAAGGAACCATTTAAGAAATAAAGTATAAATACTGTTGCAATTGTTAAATATTTTAAATATGAATTAAATGTATTAATTAGAAAGATATACATATAAAATCAATTTTATCGAAAAATATTGTTGTTGCGCCACCGGGATTCGAACCTGAATCCCTTTTCAAACCGGGGAAGGTGCATTATCCAACTATGCTACAGCGACGATATTTTTAGCGACAAATTTTCGAACCTTTATATGTTACCTTTTTGATATTAATATATTTAATCGTTCCAAATTAAATTAATCAACTAGAATGATATATAAAAAAACCTATAATTAATAACCTATAATAATTAACCTATAATAATAACCTATAATAATAAACCTATAATAATTAACCTTAATAATCAGTTAAAAAACCTGGACTTTTTCCTATCCGGGGAAACGCGTTCACCATTTCGCTACAGCGATCGACTATATTTTCGAAAAATTTTGAACTTATGTTCTGTAATCTTTCCAATTGATACATATATTTTTTTTCCGGATAAGAAAAGGTCCAGGTTTGAATCTCAATAGCAACAAAATATTTTTTCTGTACATCTTTCTTGATGATTAATTTAATTTGTATTAAAATACAACAAAACTATGTTCTGAAACTATAATATCATAACAAAAATACGTTATGTTTAAAAATTTGTTTTATACTCGTATACATTATCAAATTAATGTAAATAATCTTTATACATAACGAATTAAGGCAAATATTTTTCATGAAATCACAAAAATGAAGTAATATGACATTTGGTTTGAAATTACATTTTTCAATCAATTTTAAAACTTTAATTATACACAAAATGTCGGATAATTCCTGTAACGTGAATTAAGTAATTATAAGATTAATTAATAAAAAAAATATATATTTCGGTCGATTTTCATAAAACCACAAAATTTTATATATTTATTTGATTTAAAATAATTATTATCATAACTAAAATTGTCTAACAGGATCATCCTCCAGTATCTGCTTTACCTGGTCGTGCCAAGTATTCTGCGGGCGTCATTCATTTCAGGTACCATTAACATTTGCATCATTCATCTGTTCCGTATAACCAAACCACCTAAGTGATCCTTTCTTAATCTTACTCACTATACTATAGATCATTTTTACATTTTTTCCTTATTTCTTCTTTCTTTACTCTGTTTTATTACTAATTTATTAGTTATTTAAAATAGTTTGTTTTTAAGTAAATTTTGCGATGTATGCAAAATTTGTTTCAGGTAGAAGAAAAAGAAGAAGGTAGGATATAGGGGGGTAGAATGCGGCAACTATATTCTATATAGAACAGACAGTATTCAATATAATACACATTTATATCGGGGGGAGGTTATCTATATTTTGCGCGGGGATTTAAAAAATAAGCCTGTAAAATTTGGTTTAGATCAGTCAAATGATGTAGAATTGTATAAAGGGTTGAGGGACAGACAGACGTTGAGTTTTATATTGATATAATTTACTATAAATTAGTCTGTTCTACAAAAAATAATTGACATTTATTGGTAACTAGTGTTTAAAACCCGACCTAATACAACGGAAAACAAATATGTTCAATAGACGGTAATAAAAAAAAACAATTAATTATAGCCTACCTACACAGTATTCGTATCAGAGCTGTTTTCCAACGAGATTTTATAAATTTCTGACACTATTCTAAATATATAAATTAATCATTCATCCAATAATTATGTTTAATTAAGTGTGTGGTGCACTAATTTGACGTTTCCTGTAAACAAAATTGTCAGTATTTTGGCAGCGGCTCATATTCTTGATAGTATTAGTTGGTTTATTGCAGTGAGGGCAAGCCTTTTGGACTCGGCGAGTAAAAAATTCAGAAAATCTAACTTAACTTTGCTGGAACACCAATCTCCCCCCCCCCCCTCCCCCCGCCCCCGCCCTAAATTGTTTTTTACACGAAGAGTGACCCAAAAGAGATACATTTGTAATATGTACGTAGTGATAAATTCGAACGTTGTTGTCGGGTAGACGTAAGTCACGTGTTTTTTTATAACTATGTTAGTGAACGCTGGCGTATCACCCTTTACACGTGTGTCAAATGTTCGCCGTCAATGTATATTGTATGTGTGTATATGTATACTAATTACAAATCGGCATATATTAATGTGTGTAAAACAAGGGGATGGTGTAGGAATGTTATGCTGCTCCCGACCAGTTTAGAGTATTATGCTTGTGTCCTGTAAACGTATATATACGAAGGGTATTCGCCCCTATTCGTTATGACATATAGTAATGCATACAGGTAGATATATGATTTAGCTAAACTGAATTTATTCTAGGTCAAGTTACAACGGTTTGATTCAGTAGAATCATTAGAATAGTCATATTGAGTCATAACATTAGTTACGGAGTGAGACGCGTGAGCGGCTGACAACGCAGGGGCGCCGTATTCGGTTCATGTATTCAGAAGCGTTTTGCAGTGTGTGCTACCGTGAGTGGAGGTGATATTTTTTTAATTTAAAAAAGAGCGTACCTGAAAACATGTCACATCAATATTCTTACTATTTTCAAAAAAAACTTTGTGTTTTGAAAATAAGACCAACTTGGTGATTTCCCCGAACAATTTTCTAACCTCCAAATACTTAATTTCTAAGCGAGTGTATTACTGCTAGATCAACAAGCACATCTTGTAAATTACATTTCACAGCTGTATAACTCCCTTCAGAATGTAAGATTAGTAGATAGCTAAGCTAATGCTTCCTATATTCAAAGTCTTGCACATTTCGTTTAATAAATATAAATAAATAAAATTATAATAAATTCCAATATAAATAAATAAAAAATTCTGTCCGATTACTGAAATCTCTAACCCTATTGCACACCAATTTATACAATACCAATCTAAGCTATTTCTGTATTCTTCTTAAAACAGTGCGTTCATAATATTTTTATTTTTTTCACAATATTTTTGAGTATGTCCAAATCTTGGTAGGAACTAATTACTGGGATTTTATTCCCTGAGAGATTGTCATCAAGATATAGATGTCTCATAGAGACGACACTTTACACAATATAACGTTCACCAATTTATCTACAAAGGTTTGGACATATTCAAAAATATTGTGAAATATACTGGTCTAAATGTAAAGTTAAAAATTTGAAAAATACTACCTTTCAGACGTATTCTAGTATATGTTAATAATTCGAATGAATTTCATATATCATAAAGAATATACCCCATATTTCAAAAAATAGTCTCAACTTCAACGACACCTATGAGAATGAATATCAAATTTTCAAAAAATTCATAGATGGCGACATCATAGTTGTAATAAATAATTTAAATATTCCAACATGATAACATATATACACAAAAATTTGATAGGTGTGATATCATTGGTGAATAGGTGAACGTTACATTGTGTAAAGTGATCACTTAAGTCAGCCAATGACAGGTCGTAAACCCTGTGAGACATCTATATCTTGATACTTTTTTTTTTATTCACAGACAATAGCTATTCGATGCCTACCATAAGCCAACGCTATTAACGCCAAGAACTGTTTTGATTCCTGTATTACGGAAACTTATTTCGTTGGCCTTGGAACCCACGTACATTCATCACCAGTTTGCCATTATATAACTTTTAATCTTTTTTTTAGTGTTTATAATTTCTTTACCATGAATAGGTGTATTTGCTAACATTTTATAACTCCAATTATTCATTGTACATTAATATCATATATTATTAAGGAGAACACCTTCTTATTTTTTATTTTTTTATTTTTTTTATTTATTATCTTTGTTTTATTAACCATTGAATTGAGTTTAAATACATCTACCGGTTTCGAAAAACACTATTTTCAATTCAATTCAGAGATTAATAAAACAAAGATAATAAATAAAAAATATGAATTTTAACCACAAAGTTAATATTGCTAATTTTAAAAGAACACATTCTTATTGTGAAGTTGTAATTATTCAGAACAGACTGTCAGTGATGTTTTAAATACTAAATTAATATATTAATTAGAAATATATACATATAAAATCAATTTTGTCGAAAAATATTGTTTTTGCGTCACTGTATTTATGTACTGGCGTTATAACACAATTGATAGTGTACTTCCCCGGATTGGAAATAGAGATCCAGGTTCGAATCCCGGTGACGCAAATACAATATTTTTCGACAAAATTGATTTTGTATGTATATATTTATAATTAATACATTAATTTAGTATCTATAACAGGATAATTAAAGATCTGTTGAACAGTTTTATTGAGAACAAGCAAGATGGTAGTTATTGTAAAATTTCCGTTACGCGTAAAAACTTTAATAATTTTTAAAAATTGTGTGCACAGCTCTCATAGTGTTTCCATTAAGGTCGATTCCCAGCGGGTACCAATCACTGCCAACAATGTTAGAACGGCGTCCTTTTCCCGACAATTTTGAAGTTTATAATTGGTCGATCGTCATTTGTGTCACGGGAAACGCACTCATTAAATTTAATGCCCATTTGGGACGTGATTACAGTGCACTATTCATCGAGCGGCTCCGGGAAACTTTAACAATTCAATTATAAATATTTTACTGTTGGACTTTTACAGATCCAATAGGATTATGAATAACTGGCGGGTAGTATTCGACGTTGCCCAGGATTCAGATTCGGTTGTCATTTAAAATAGGGATGAAGGCAAAGGGAGTACCATTGTTTTGGGCAGGCTCTAAATTTCTGATTACTATGCTCATTATGAAGTATTACAGATTTATATTTAAAACAAACAGTAGAACAATAATAACATAATATATAAAAATAACACCAGAGAAATTTTTTCGGAATTAAATAAATAATACATAATAAACTAAAAAATAGAACACTCAAACAAACTGATGAACAAAAAGACTTTCACATTAAAATAAACTTAATAAACTAAAAAATGGTATATATATAAAAAAAAAAACAATAAAAGGGTTTTTAAACTGAACATACAAAGTGGAAAGAAATGGAATGCAATATAAACAATGTATGTTAATAGTTATTGAAAAGTTGTCGTACTATAAGCAATTTATCATTGAAAATATCCAAGTTATTAGAAGAATTTACGGCATTATATTTTGACGCAGAGCGGATTACAAAACAATTTTTTATGTAATTAGTTCTGCCAAAATTTGGCTAAAAAAATTATTTGATCGTGTTGGGTGTGTGAGATAGTTTAAAATGATTTATTCTAACAAATAGGGTGAGTCAACTAAGTTAATTAAAATTTCATAGAAGTAGGATAAATCTTGTGTGTTTCTTCTATTTAAGAGAAGGGGGGGGGTAATTTTATGGAAATACTCACTTTCTGAATGAGATTTAATGTCAAAGCGGGCACATGAATTTAATATATTAAAAAATTTATGTTGTACATTTTCAGGTCGGTCGCTGTAGGTGGAATAATAATGTGAGTTCCAAACTACAAATGAAACAGTAAAATAAAATGGAATGGTTAGACGTTCTAGTAATGAATCCAAGAAGTCTATATGCCTTGAAAATTACCGATTCTATATATATGCCCGTATAAGGGAACCGCCAAGGATCCTAAAGAGTAATTATGCAAAATTTGTAACGGTTGGCATTCAATATAATATAATATACATCTGTATCGAGGGGGAGAAGGATTGGCCAGGGGGGTAGTGCTATTTATGTTTTACTCAGAGACAGTAACAATACAAAATTTTGGTTTAGATCGGTCAAAACTTGTAGAATTTTATATGGAATATAACATACACATTCCTATTAATTTCAAGAACACACATATCTTAATAATATGCAATGTACAATATAAAGCTGTTTACCAGTGACACCACCTTGATCAGCGCTCAAACCAACGTTTGTTCCATTTTGTTTCTTCTAGTAGTTCCCAGCATACTGCCTTCCATATCACGCTCTGCTGTCTGAAGCTTATTAATTAGCTTAGTATTTCGAGTCTAAGTATCACAACCTGTGTAGGATTGAAAAAATGGACTGATTAAATAGTATTAGTACAATTACTAGTCACGGGAACGATAAATACATCATTATTTAAAACAAACTTCGGCTTCGGCTCCGGCCACCTTCGGCCAAAAAATTCACATTCGGCTTCGGCTATGGCTTTGGCCACCTTCGGCCAAAAAATACACCTTCGGCTACACATCCGGCTTTGGCTACTGCTTCGGCCACCTTAGGCCAAAAAGTACACCTTCGGCTACACATTCGGCTTCGATTAAAATCTGCGGAAGGTTATGGCAAAAGCCGAACAAAAGGGTTTCGGCATTGGATAAAAACTGACCTTCGGTCGAATACTATTTAAAACATTTTTAGAAAATGTCAAATAATATATTATTTATTATTAATATTATTTTGTGATCCAACGCTAGTTAAAATTGTTTTCCTTAAAATGTTTTTAAAGCCGTCTTAATTGTCTTTAACTACAGATTTCTTTGAAAAATTTCTCAGAATTATTGAAATCATTACAAAGAAACAAATTTTCAAGAACCACATTATTTGTGAAGATCCTTGGAATAAATAAACATTAATATATTTTTAATTTGTTTCCTCGTTTTTAATGTAATTTATTTGGATGCGAATTTTTAATTATACAATAAATTGTGTTAAATCTGTTTTTTTAAATATGTTTACAATATGTTCGTATCAGGGTGGCAGGATATACCGGGGGAAGGTAATAACTTCTGCGTTGGCGAACCGACTGAATCGGGAGTTGGGCGAATACCAGTAAGTGCGAACATGGCCATATAACACGACGTTTCCAGAACATTCCGATTGATTTTCTAATTACAAAGTGTAATTAATCGCAACAGCTGTCTCTGAGGCGATGTGAAGCCCATCAACTCTATTAGCAGAAGTTAACGAGAACGTTGGTCGCGGGGTGGAGGTGGAGGTTGTTGGACACTTTAAAAAAAATTTCAATGTATTTACAATTAATAATAATTGACTTCATAATCTAATTAAGATAATTGAAATCTCCAATAGTAATTGTTTTATTATTATTGGCTAAGTGAATTATATTATTTAGGTAATTAAATATATTTTTTTATTTGTTAACTTTGTTTCATTAACCACTTATTGAGTTCAAATACATCAACCGGTTTCGTTCTTTTTCAGGATATCAATACTAATCAAAAACATATGTCTTCACAACAATCTATTTTTAAAAAACAATAATTATTTAAAAAATTAATTTAGTACCTAACTCAAAATGTTACTTAGTATATTAAAATTGGACTCGTAATTAAATTTAATTGGTTGTTTATAATTTTTTGATTAGTTTTACACGCTTTATTTATCTCCAACGACTTCAATTTTTTTTAAATTTATGACTAACACCGTTTACATGCAAAATTGATAATAAAAATTTTTATCAAAACCATGGCCATCTTCTCTTAAATGATTAGCAAATTCTAAAAACCCACTATTTTTTTAAAAGTATAATATATTTTGTATTTAATGTATGGATTCCTGCATGAATTTTTAACTTAGAATATGAAAATGAAATTGAAAGGGTAAATTACGAATTTAATGAGCATTAATAAATTAACTTTTCGATAATAACTGGTACTGTAGCTTATTTGGTAATCCACCTTCCCTGGACTGGAAAAAAGACCCAGGTTCGAATCCCGGTAGCGCAAAATCAATATTTTTAGATAAAATTTAATTTATATGTATATCTTTATAATTAATGCATTTAATTATTATTCATTTATTTAGTTGTGTTTAGCTAAAAACACAATCTATTTAGAGGTAGCGCGGTTCATGTGTCCGAAACGTATAATACGTTTTTTCTTTATTACTACCGTCATAATAATCTGCTTTCTACAATACATATATACCTTCACTAAAAATGACTAAAAATTATTTTATAACATTTATAAAATTATATTTTTATTTGTATCAATAGATATTAATTAACTTCTATAACTATCTAATATAAATAATAAGAAATTTCAATACAAATATAATTTTTTAATTAATCTACCATCAACATTAACTTAATTGAATAAATTACAACAACAAACAAAACAACTGATATTTGACAGATTTTAAAAATAAGTGACAAACGTACTAAGACGTGCACAGACTTGAAGAAAATTTTCTAACAAATCTACCAATATCTTATGAATATTAAAAAAAATAAAAACGCACCTTTACTATTTCAATTTCAAATTCCCAGGTAGGCAAACATTGAATGAGGTAGACATAGAAAGACAATTGTACCGAGTCATTTTATAAAGAGAAAAAATATAAATGTAAGTAATCGATTGCTGACAATGGATTCCTGTCTCGCTCTAAAGACGATTAGTGCGACTACTTACCAACCCTCATCTCTCTGTCGCCTCGGAGGGTTGCGTCACTCGCTGTGTTGTTAAGTAGAGTAGGTGTCTACTGTCTACCCTTTGAAAAAAGAATTCCATAGAAAATTACAAAATGTATTTTGAATAGAAACATGTACTTTCTGAACACCCTGCTACTCGCACACTTGCAAATCGGCATCTTTATTACCTACTTACAATATATTCCGCTTACGCGAAAAATATTGCTGTCAAGCTAAAAGGTTAGCTATTTGATGAGAAATAAATGCAAACGAATTTATAATATAACAGCTTGTGCATAGCTCCCAGTCTACATATTAAATTAGGCAGTTATTTATACTATAGTGATAGACTAAGAATGATCTGCCGAAATATTGGAGAGATGGCTCAGCTAACTATAAGCCAATTAGGTCATGTATGTAGCAGTGGCGGTCGGTGACTTTTTGTAGAACGGATGATGGATAATAAGTTTATACCTACTAATGATTTAATTATGCACTCACACAATTCACTATTTTCATTTACAGCGTTAGAATACGTTGATGAAGCAACCATGTTATTTTCTGTATTCATTATTTATTTAAACAACGAGTTAAATAGATAATTTAAGGATATTCAATGTTTCAATAATTCGGTTTCGGTATTTTTTTGTACGTTGTGTGCTGTTAACGAATGCGTATACAGTATTCGAAGACCTTCACAGGCGTAACTGAATGCGAATGTGCGAAAATTGAATACTTTCAAACTTTCAAACCATGTACGTGTTATATTTTCGCTAATTTATTAATACTTAGCATTTCAAATTACATTAATTTCATGTCATTTTTCAACCCTCCTAAAAATAATATTTAATTGTTTAGTCCAACCAGAGTTGTTCAAAATAATATTTAATAGTTAGTTTAGTTTAACCAGTCAGATCAACTACAGCTAATGTTTTTCAGAGTCGAATATTTACCTTCTCGCCCTTCAGGTCAATGAACGCATAAAATCCCTTCCAAACAAAGATTGTTTATATTAATTTTCAGATAAAGGATTTCTCTAAATCCATTATACAGTACTCTTATAAATGGGCGAAAAGGATGATAGATGGATCACTGTAATTGTGGATTTCATTACAAGAAGTTCTCAATATTTTTTTACAGTATTTTGAATTAAGTAACCTTTTAATACAACTAATTGTGTAAAATATAATATAGAGGTACCAAAAAAAAATATAGTTTTTTTCGTTTGCCGTTTTTTACGGTTGGTATCGAAAGGAGGGTGACTGCAGGAAATAAAGTAAACGGTGCTTTGAATGGAATTATATCTAACAGGAATATGTCAACCGAGGCAAGACTAGCGGTGCACAATGGAATCCTGGTACCGACACTGATGTATGGAAGTGAGGCCTGGAGCTGGCAGAAAAGGAACGAAAGTAGACTGAATGCAGTGGAAATGAGATGAGAGAGAAATGAGAGACAGAGTAAAGAATGAAGAAATAAGAAAAGAATGTAAAGCTGATGTTAGTATAGTGAGTAAGATTAAGAAAGGATCACTTAGATGGTTTGGTCATATGGAAAGGATGAATGAGGAGAGAATGGTAAGAAAGATATATGACGGAACTGTTGATGGAACCAGAAATAGAGGATGTCCGCGGAAGACTTGGCACGACCAGGTAAACCAGATAATGGAGGATGGTTCTGTTAGAAGCCTCAACAATCGGCGAGCTTGTATGACAAGATGTATGAATGTGGATGAGGCGAGAATTGTATGTCAGGACAGAAGAGTGTGGCGCTCTATTCTCTCTGCCTACCCCCACGGGGAAACGGCGTGATGGTAAGTAAGTAAGTAAGTATCCCTTTGAGTGCCATTTTTACAACATCTGATAACTATATATGAGAAATAGGTGCTATACTCGAACCAAAAATGTAAAAATCAATGGCTTTCTAAAGGTCAGGTAGCGAAACCCACCGCTAAGCTAGGCCTCAAAACGAAAAAAAACATTTTGTCTGTTTGATGGAACTGCAAGGGCATTATTCACGTTGAAACTCTCAAAACTGGACAAACAATAAATGCACGATTGTATGGTGACCAACTGAACTGTTTAATAATAATAATAGTTGAAAAATAAAAAAATTAAATGAATTCAAATCTTTTATTTAAAAAACAATATTATTTTTTGGTACCCCATTATAATTCGTGCAGGGTGCTCATCCTAATGCCCCCTATGTTGCCCGGTGTCGCTTCAGGCAATGGCTCTAAGGGGTGTTATGAAATGTAGATACCGCCACAAGATCTCAGTTTCAATAAAAAATCAAACATTTCTTTTCGAAATTCTGTGAACAGAAATTTAAAAATGTATTTTCAGAACAAAAAAAGTCTAATATCAGTGTAATATTACAAAGGAAATCGACTCTTTACTGCAATGTATTAGTTATCTTTCACATTTCTTAGCAAGTTATAAAGAGTTATCCAATTTATAGGATTTTTGGATCCATGTTTATTAAAATTTGGACAACTGTCATTGTTATTTTTATGCAGTATAGTCTGCCATTTTACCATGGAGCGTTTCACACTAGTTAAATCAAAATCATTAAAGAGAACACATTCTTATTGTGAAGTTGTAATTATTCAGAATATAGAGTAGAAATTGTATCAATGCGTTTAAAATTTAATAAAAATGAACTGTTAATTCTGGCGTCTCTTATCGGATTACTCAAACGTATTTGAGATTCCGTAAAAATAAATATGATGGCTTTCACATAATAAAACGATGAATCCATTAATTTGAAAAGTGTAAAATATAGGTTAAACTAACGCGCATTTCGTGATTTTTATGGTCATGGTTACGAACATTCACGTTTCCTCGACGTTCACAACATTTAGACTTATCATATGGCATATTTTGCGTAAAGATCAGAGACTACACCACTACAAGATTAAACTAGTGCAAGACCAACAAAAATTTAACAATTAAAAAACAAATACTAAATTAATGTATTAATTATAAATATATACATATAAAATCAATTTTGTCGAAAAATATTGTTTTTGCGTCACCGGGATTCGAACCTGGATCTCTATTTCCAATCCGGGGAAGTGCACTACCATTGTGCTATAACGCCAGTATTTTTCTTGACAGCGATATCACTCACTTGACGAAGAATCACTATCACGACTTGAAATGAAGACGGCGATATCACTCACTTCATCCACGCCTCACACAATACTCACTGTGCACAAATCATAGGATCACAATACAATGCTGATGCACCGGAGTTGAACAAAATCCACACCGCTAATGCAATCGCGTGTCACAACCCAACAAGTATCGCGTCGCGTTAACGTCTGCTGACGTCAAGGTCACTATTCACACTGGTCAAGCAGAAAGTAAAAATGATGTAGGTCACGTCAATAATATAGATCGCGACCGATTCTCAAGAAACGCCAAAAATGTGTTCGATGGATACGAAACACCCATACTTCCATATCTTTCCATTAAATATAATAAAAATAGCTTCATCTCTATGAGATATACATTATTTGTTTAATTAAATAAAGCTGAATATTTTCGAACTATCAGCTATGAGAATTAATAGTATTATTTGTTTTAAATTGTATTCCATTGTAAATGGCATCGAATGATCTTTCAGATAAATAAAAAATAATATTCGGTTTTATAAATTTAATTCCGTTTTAATGTTCCAACACGCTTGTCGGATAATTCTGTATAAACTGTTCGAATGAACTGCGGATGGCTTGTGCGAGGATATCCCACAGGAATGAATTCACAAATTAAAGAAGTTGGCTGGTCCTAGTTTCAAAAAATTACTAAAATGTTTACTCAGTAAACGCTCGAGCCATCTCCACGGACCCGGAGTCATTTTGAGTATTCAAGCACAAATATATTGACCGAACTATTTGCGGCGTTCAGCACATACGCGGATGCCTGTATCAGGAGCGCAAACGAGCGCCCGGATTTGCCAACGAATATTCAGGCATTTGGAGTGAAACGATCTCTAATTTTCCCGCAAGCCAGCGTCGACGCATTTGTGGCTTCGGCAAATTATGTCTTGTTCGTCACGAGTAATTGCTGATGGAATCGGGAAACTTTATACCGAGAAGCTGTTAACGCGGATTTAAGTCAAAATGTATTAATTCTCCCAGGGAACTCGCTTTTGTCTTGTTAACGTTTCTAATTTCGTTAGAACATTTTGCGACCGAAACCAGCTACCAAAACTAAATTTGGATATTTCCTGTAAATGGGTTACATATTTTTTTATCGTATTTAATTCAATTATATTGGCGAACAGCGATCCGTACCCGGCGATTCTCGGGATTCTGATTTAGTTATAATTTAATATGGGGGTTAGGGGAGTGGGAGCCTTTGTTTTTCGCAGGCGTTAAAAAGTTACAATGTATGCAAAATTTGATCCAAGCAAGAGGAAGAAAGGTTGGAGAGAGGGTGACGATTTTTTTCTCACAGTCCTAACTAACTAACATACCATCACGTCGTTTCCCCGCGGGCATAGTCAGAGAAGATGGAGCGCCACACCCCTCTGTCTGAATACACAATTCCCACCTCGTCCACATTCATACATATTCTCTGAGACTTCTATCAGAACCATCCTCCAGTATCTGGTTTTAATGGTTTATATTTTTCTGGTGCCATCAACACTTGAGTCATATATCTTTCTTACCATTCTCTTCTCATTCATCCGTTCCATATGACCAAAACCTTTTTTGTAGGAATACCTTAAGTCAATAATTTACAGTAACAATCTTCGAACAATTCAGGCCCTACAAGAAAGTATCCGCCATGAAGTTGATGCTATTTAACCAACGCTTTGCTCTCGCGCGTTCGCAAATTTAAGAGTCCGATTGCAAGAGTGTCTTGAGAGAAATGGACTGCATTTAGACGATATTTAATCCGCATCGTTAAACTCCATTTTAACTTCCAAGTAAAATATCAGAATAACATTGTAGTTTTTTTATTTAATAATATTAAACTTGAACATTTTCCGCTGGACATCCTTTATATCCTCTAAAGTAAACAAAATCAAAATCGTTTCTTTTTACTCTTAGTCTCTCTGTTTAGTTTCACATCGAATCCATGCAGTTTCTCTTCTTTTCTTGTCTTCAGGTATTTCATTTAAAAATCTTCATTTCACTGTACATTATCGATTTTTGAGAGTTAGCTTTCTTCCTGATTGGCAGTCTCAGTCTATCTTTTCTTATTTTACGATGTTCGTGCTCATGTTGATTTGCATTAATTTTTCGTATAAATTCCCCGGATATTTAACTTACTTACTACAATATTTTAAATAGGTACCAATCAGAGAAGAATGGAAAACACTTGAGAAGACCTTCAATTAGCAGTGGATAGTATGGTTATGATGATTTTAAGTATAATATTTTTTGAACTTGATTTGGTTTGGAAGTAGATTCGAAAAAAATTCGCCATGAAATTGAACGTGCGAGTGTCACCAGTTTGAAAGGTGCAAGGTACGAGGTTAAATGATATGTGACACTACTGCGAGAGCAAGTGAGATCTGTGAAGTATGCCTGACTGACTATATCTGACTATTCAATGTGTCTTGTGGTGGGGATAATGCCAGAAGGATGAGATACAAAGCCACCTCCAAAGATTAAATTCATATATTTTTCCTAATAATTTGGTAAAAAATCTATGTCATTTGTTAAACCTTTGTATGAACTAAAATTATTTTCAATTTAATAATATAATGTACAATCCAACAGAGGATCTTCCTATGGGACACGCACAAGTCCATTAATAGCAAATATTTTTATCGACAATTTGGAGTGGAATATTTTTAATTGTGATTCTCCTTTGTTAAAAAATGTTTTGTTGTGGGAAAGGTGTGTGGGTGTATATAAGATGTGTATTTGGTCAGGTTCACAACGTCAACTAACAACATTTTTAAATTTCATTAATTTATTTAATAATAAAATACAATTTACATTAGAAATGTAAAATAATTCGACACTAAATTTTTTGGATCTAACATTGTTTAAAAATGATAATTAAATTGAATTCAACATTTTTAGAAAACCAACTTTTACCGATACTATCATATATAATGAATTATATAATTATCACACAAGCATTCAGAGTTCCACTTCATGATACATCGTTTAGTCAATATTCTAATGTCAACATCCAATTTCAATATTGAATTGAATACAATTACAAAAATAGCACTAAATAAAGGGTATAATACAGGTTTAATAGACACTATTTTAAAAAATAAATTAAAAGAATATAATAATCAATTTTTATACATAAAACATGTGTGATAATAATGGTTATTGGCGTAGGATACATAAATAAATTTTCGATTAATATATCTAAATACCTACCACTAAACATTAGACCGGCATTTTATACAAATAATAATATAGGAAATTTACTCATAAATTCTAAAGACAAAGATAATAAATTTAACAATTCTGGTGTCTATAAACTTAGTTGCAAGGATTGTGCTGCATATTGATAAAACGGGTAGAAATTTTAATATAAAAGTAAGGAATTTGAGATGTTTAAACAAAAGTGGGTTACCAGAATTTCTTAATCATTTGATAGAAAATAGTCATGGTTTTGATAAAAAATTGGGATTGTCAATTTTCCATGTAAACGGTGTTGGTCATAAATTAAATAATTTGGAATCGTTAAAAATAAATAAAGCATGTAAAACTAATCAAAAAATTATAAACAACCATTTAAATTTAACGAGTCCTAATCTAAAAAATTTTCCTAAAAATTATTCGAATAAATTTGTATTGAGAATCAATTTGAGTTAGGTACTAAATTTATTTTTTATATAATTTTTGTTTTTTAAAAATATATTCTTGTAAATAAACAATATATTTTGATTTGTATTGACATACTGAAGAAGAAAATGGTATTTTTCGAAACCGGTAGATGTATTTAAACTCAATAAGTGGTTAATAAAACAAAGTGTTTCAACTCAATACATAAAATAATCATGGAATTTCACAAAGTTTCACAAAGGACCTTTGAACAGTTACGATTCATTTATTCCAGAGAACTGATCCTAAAATATTTATCGTGTTCTTATATAGGCAGATCCACGACTTACGTGACACGCCCTCGACAACAACTCGGCAAAACTCATTCCTCAACATCGCGTTCGGTACGATGGGCATAGAAGGCGCCACCAATCCGCCTCAATAGTATCTATATGATAACAGTTTAAAATAGATTGATTTATATTCAACAATATGTTTTAATACTCGTATAAATAATACCGAAGACTCTCACATATAAATTCATTAAAAACTCTATCAAATTTAAATAACTGGTTATGCAAATCGGTTAAATCGCTTAAACGTTAACAAAATAACCGGATTCAGCAACTTCACATTCCCAGATTCGCGGGCCAAATCATTTCGGATTATCACGACCCTTTTCGCAATGCAAATTACAAAATCAACAAAAAACACTCAAACACAAATTAAACGGAAGGCGGTTCCGCTAATGGCCGTTGAAAGTTGAAATAGAACTGCCAGAATCCGACAAATCTGAATCCACTTTTTGTCACATGTTAAGTTCATAAAATGGCAGTCGAGCTATAATAAAACGGTCGCCAAACTTTAATATTAGTTGTGCAACTGCAGAAAAAGTGTCTGCCAAGTATAATATGCACATTTCTGATTAACAGGGTTGCAGAAATGTGTTGCGATAACACGGTTTTTGCCGCTCCTCGTACTGATGCCGGTACCACGCGCGGCTGCGGTGTAATGGACTGGAATGTGTAAAACATGATTTCCCAGTACTTCCTGTTCAGTGTCAGAGGTATTCAGAGCTCGTTAGGGGGAAAATTTGTCGATATTTTGTGAAGTTTAAATTTCAGATATAGTTTTTCATTTTGCCCAACGAGCTACTTGTTAGATAATTATATTACAAATATTCACAAATTATACTAGATTAGAACAAAACAAAAATCAAAGATAGTATCACAATCTTATTCAAATCATATTGCAGAATACACAAAAGTTATAGGCAAAAGTTTACAAATAAAATCAATTATAAATATGAATATGAAGCAAAATATACCATATGGGCTCCTTTGTCACTTTCATTATAGCTTTGAAAAAACAACTGTTAAAATCGAACTGCACTCTTCAAAACTTGCACAAAGAATAAGTTACTACCTGTTTTTTATAACAAGTAGTAAATTACTACCAGGTAATTGGTAAGAACCTCCAAATATTCGTGATTCCAACTATTCAAATATCGAGTAGTTAATGATAATATATTCGAATATTCGAATATAATCGTAAAAATTTTAAGAAAGGAATAATTTACTTCGGACAATAAATAGAGTAACGTTTCAAATGTTTTTCAATGTAAAATTCGTGATTAATAACTTGATAAAGAGGAGTCAGTATTCTCTTGATAACTGACAAAATTTTAGATATGTTTATATTACTTTATATCTCCCATCCCACGTGCAAGTTTTTTTTTCATTATTTTATATATAACTTCTTGTTTGTCGGCTCAAGTATTTATGAAAGCTAAATACTAATGAATAATAGAAAGCCGACTTCATCGTTGACAAAACAAGGTATTATAAGTGCTTGTTGTCATAAAACCATAAAGATAAGCAGAAGACTTAAAAAAAAAGTCAAATGCAAAAGATGTCCGACAAAGGCGTTTACATCTTTATTGTCCGACTTCCATACAGCCGATAGCGGTACTTCTGTAGAAAAAAATCGTATACCTGAATGAATGAATGAATGCTTGCATATCCCTTCCAGGATTCGTAAACCTTTGTTTCGTTTAGAAAAATATTAAAAATCTTGTAATATAAATACGAGCGAATACTTTTTAAAGTATTCGAGTAACGAATACTAAAAAACAGCCGAATATATTCGGGGTTCGAATATTCGAATATTTGGATTAGAGGCTTAATTACTAATTAATCTTGATGAAGGTAGTTTGTCCCATCTCTCTCCAACTTTTAATGTATGTAATTAAAAAACCGCATTATTTATGAGATGACTTATTATACTATGACTCGATACTGTGCTAATTGAGAATTTTCATTCATGGTGATGAAACATTCGGGACAAAACGGCCATTCTTATTTACTCTATCAACACATACATCAGAGCGACCACATTTCCTCGGCATGTGCGGTGGAAACGCGGTCGGGCGCAATAATAATGAAAGCCAAAACTCCATTATGCTCCGACGTTCCAGTACTGAAAGGAATGCTCACACCTGAGCGATACACAAGTATATTCCACTAGTATTTATGAAAACAGATTAGTCAGAATGTGTGGTTAACCCCGGACGTACAATAGCGAGAGACGTGTGGCTGTATACCTATTCGGAGATTATCTTTCAATTTATTAAAATGTTAAATTAATATTATTATTATGATAAATCTTAAATTACCACCTGATTCCCTTGGGATTCTATTCTCCAATTGAGTTCTGTCTAGTTACTCGGGTCCATGGCCTTGGCCCCTGAAGTCCAGTCGTTCCCCTGCTCCTCGAAGTCCTGCGCCTTCCTTGAGCTGCCGCTCTGGTTCTGCTGGTTGTCCGCGCTCCTGAAGTCCACTACCTTCTCACACACTGGCCTTCTCGTCCTTGCCATGACAATCAGCACCGCTACACTTTACCGCTCCCTCCATGGTTCTTTCAAATTATTTTTTCCCTTGCTTTTTGATGTATGTACCGAGAAACTAAAATAATTTCCAAATATAGGAAGTGTTCCACTGTGATAAATCTTAGATTACCACCAGATTTCCTTGGGGTTTTATCCTCTGATTACCTGTCTAAATACTTGGGTCCCAATTTCTTGTAAGTGTAATAATATTCTACGTATAATTATAATAATACAACACGTTCTACAGTAATATAAATTATACATTCAGAGATAGACTAGTTATTTAGAAGAAGCTGTGATGGAAGAGAGCTGTTCCCCCAGAAATGACCTCTTATAAGGTTCGTTCCTCACCACACATCTACTCACTTTCATGATACACACACACACACACACACTTTTCTCACAGATATCTTGTCTGCCTACGTCATTAAGAAACCAGTATGCTTATTTCTTATTTACTTATTTATTGAACGAAATATTAACATTTTGAGGACGGAATATTAACATTTCAAAAATGTTAAAATTTTGTTACCAAATTGGTTACACATGTTCACCACATGCGTGAATCACGATTGCCAACCTATGTTAATGTAGTCCTACAGCTATTACAGGGCTTTGCTATTTATAGGTGTTATTGTGTTGTTAATGTTTGATTAGACTCGTTGAGATCGCCAATAGAGATTATTAGAAGGATATGTCCGGTGAGAATCGGGGGTCCTATACTCCTCAATTCTCCCGTACATATATGAAATGATTTGTGTTTCTGTGCACAGCTAGAGCGGGTAGGTTATGACAAGGAAACAGTGCATACTGTTTGTCATTTATTTAGATATTGAATTTGCACTGATGACGAAGAGCATGACCGAGTGAAAACGACTTAGAAGCATACCAGAAGGTAGAGGTGGGCTGTCTGTATGGAAGAGGGAAGAGAATTGGAGCAGGATGAGAGACCAGTTGGGTATGAGGCCAAATCCCACTCTGAAAAGAAGTCCTATTAAAATGACACCTCTTGCTGAAACGCCCCTTGTATATTTACATATTTATATTGATTTAAGAGTATTTTCCAGGCTAAACTATAGTTAAATTTCCTTATAAAAGTTGTTAATATTTCACAAACAATTTAAAGGTTACAGTATAGCTGTTCTTTATGTGTTTTCAAAATATAGTACATTATAATAAAACATCATAAAATATTATATGCGGCACTTTCAACGCTATACTGAACCTATGCTGAAAGCTTAAGCACGTGAATTTTAAATAATTTTCGTTTGTAAATATTAATTACCACATCCAACAAAGATGAAATTTCATCCCTAAATCTAGACACCCCTTCGTGACAAGAGGTACAAACGGAATCTTTATCAAAGTACAAATGTCAGACGCAATAAAATCGGTTGAAGGAAAGCTCGAATGAACACATGCTGTAGACTACGTGCGTTCATTTATTAAACCGGGACATTTAAATGTTTTTGTTCATACAAGTTTTTATATAAGTAGGTTCTTGAATACTTAACGTAAATGAATTATTAATAAATAAGAACACAAAATTATTGTGAACTTTCAGTCTTCCAGAACTTAGTTCTGTGATATTTTAATACAAATTAAATGTATCAATAAGGAAGATATACGCATAAAATTAATTCATCGAAAAAATATTTTTGTTTCCACCCGGACTCAAATCAAGAACCTTTCGTATATTTCTTTCTAATTGATATATTTAATTTGGAGAATATTACAAGTTGCTCAGTAAGACGGGAGACTCGCATTAGAAAATAACGGCCTACGAATTAGTAGAGAAAACAAAATTTTCATATAGTTTAATTTTAACAATAGCCATGCGAGTACACACATAGATCAATACTATTTTAAAGTACATCACTACGTCATTAAGTAATCACTAGACGTTGTTAGCTTAATAATAATAATAATAATGGATAATTTGTATAGCGCCATTTTCGTAAAAACTTTCACCTCAAGGGCGCTTTACACATCAACTGTTTATAGTTCAACGATTATCTTTGTTTTTTAAAATTAAAAATCGTTATTTTCACTTATGGAAATGATTTTTTGAAAAGGTGCGTTTTTAGTTTTTTCTTAAATAAAATCTCCGATGCACTGTTTTTTCTTCTTCTTCTTCTTCTGCTTCTTAACTAATAAAAATTTTGACAAGTTTTTTAACACAATTATATAGTGAAAATTATTATAAGAGTGTTGGTACAATTTTGAAAAAAATGACAGCTAATTACTACCTTGTTCCAGTGTTGAATTATTAACTACCCCGAAAGACTTAAAATGCTTTACCATTTACATAATTTATACATGTGCAGGTAATTTTTTATTGGATTTTAAATGATTTTTCAATACCCACGTCCAACTATCAATGCAAGTTTTTAACCCATTTATAATATCTAATCTATTTCAGAAATATCTGCCGAAGACATTTATTGGACTGAAGGATATTGAACAATTTAACTTTTGATAACTTCCCCCACAAAACCTTATACAAATTTGGTCCCGGTTTGATTCATTTGATTTAAATATTGATAGCTTTCCGTGATACCTCTTTGACTTTATAAAATCTCAATCGTTCGTCAAATTTAATTAGTTTCGATAAATCTTCAAAGGAAACTTTTCTTATTAAATTAATTATATATTAAGTACGATATTCGAATGGAATTGGCGTAGAAGAAACATAATTATGTAAATTAATTAAGTACCAAAATTATTTATTTGATGTTATAAACGCGTTTAAAAATTGTTTGGAGAATTTTTTCATTATCTGCATCTACCTGAAAACGAATGTATTAAATGTTATATTATATTTACAACGGAAACGATTTACTCGTACAAAACATATTGCTGTTCGGCACACATCATTTTTGAAAGGAACACCTAAACTTTATGGAAGATGCGCAAGAGGGGAAGATGCTCAATTGACAGTAGTTTTTCAGTTTGCTGTAAGATTGCGATTGTTGTGGCGCTGCCATATAGCCCGCCATATTGCCAACGCAAACTGACAGAGAAGAACGTGTTATGGCGTGTTTCGTTTAATAAAATATGAATTCGAAACGTAAATTCTGCACCGATAGGATCCAAATGAACGAATTCGAAATGCACGATCTCCGGATCGCACGTCCCGCGGAAAAAATTCGACAATTCCGATCATAAATTGGAATCACCGCAGGGTAGGGAAAGGAAATAGGGAAACCTCGATACAGGATGAGATCAGTGAGGGGATAGGGATTCCAGTCGAAGGACCAGTGATCTCGGAAACCGGGATTCGGAAGGACTGTTCGCTTTTCCTTGTATATGACGCCTTTGTTATCCCTCCAGTTGTCACCTAGATTCAGTGGCACGCGGATGAGCAGATCTCCGCTTCCAATTGAAGACGGCGATATCACAAATTCACCCGCGGCATAACAAAAAACAAACAATACGTGATCAAAACGCAATACCACAAAACATAGTACTGGTATTTCGACACATAATCTGTTTCCCAACTATTTAAGTGGTTTATTGAGTGAACACTCTGTACATGATGTCTCAATTGATCTTTTGTGTGTACACAAATGATCGTTGTTTTTTATTCATATTAAAGGAATTCAAATAATGGAGTTGAGGTGTGATTCAAATAAACATGTGAGGTGATTCGCCTAATGTTCTGTTTTTTATTTTTATTATTGTTGCAAAATTAATTAAAATATTTAAAAAAAACAATACGATTTTGACGTTTCATCTTCTGTAAAATAGCTGGAATCTGACTCTAGTGACTGTGAATAAATTTTGGATGAAAACGATTACTGCGCAGTATGTAAAGAGTAAAAGTGGACTGGCTGTGCTGCATAACCTACAAAAGATGGTTGCACGAAACCTGCATCACCTCAGTATGTATGTGTAAGGAATTTTTGCTGGAATTCGAAAAAAGTCAATAAAGATACTTTATTTTATTTTCATTGGGCGTATTACCTCACTGTGGTGGGGGAAGATGGCTTAATGCTACACGTTTGATTTTTACTTAATATTTCGTTTTCGGATCATTCTAAATTAATGTGTTTTATATAAAAATTATAAAAAGAGGATGCTTAATAAATGTTTATTCCTTTATATTTCTTACAGTTTTTCTTCCAGATGCTGACAAACACTAACCCCCCCCCCCCCCCCACTCCGTCCCGCACTTTTTTCGTTATATTAAAAAAACTTTGTTTAAAAAAATATCTATAAAAAATTTAAAATACCAAATGTTAGTCAATAAATATTCTTACCGAAAAATTTTCTTGCATGTATTTCCACGCAAATTTGAAATTGTTTAAGGTTAAAAAAAAAAAATTTGTAAACGCTAAAACCATACATATGTCAAAAGACTATTGAGCTACAATAGGCAAATATAGAGTTGACAGTTTATTTCAGCTGAGTTCACATATTTCATCTGTCTCCGAGTGCATGTGGTCAATGGTTGAAAGAATGGGATACCGCCGCGCTCCCGGATGATAAAGTTATTGTTAAAAAAACCTATAAATTTCCTCGTATTGACTTTCACGTTTTGTGAAATGCTCCGATGCTATATATTATTTTTGCATTTTCGTAATACCCATCCGCCGCACGATATTTGATGTACCAAATTCTAAGCGGAATATTTTTAATCTAAATATTTTGTACTTACTGCAATGTACGTTGTAACGTTATTAATACATTAATAGTTGATTTATTTAAATCATCTAAATAATTGTAGTAAATAATAAAATTTTGAAAATGGCAACATTTTCGCACGTGCGCGGTAGGTTGTCGCGATTGGTGACCGAGCGTTACATCTCGAAAGTATATAAAGCTGATTTCAGTATGGTGAGTAAGATCAAGAAAGAATGACTTAGGTGGTTTGGTCATATGGAATGGATGAATGAGGAGAGAATGGTAAGAAAGATATATGACGCTACCGTTGATGGCACCAGAAGCAGAGACTTGGCACGACCAGGTAAATCAGATACTGGAGGATTATCCTGTTAGAATACTCAATAATAGTCGAACTTGTATGAGAAGATGTATGAATGTGGATGAGGCGAGAATTGTATGTCAGGACAGAAGAGTGTGGAGCTCTATCCTCTCTGCGTACCCCCGCGGAGAAACGGCGTGATGGTAAGTAAGTAAGTAAGATAATTAAATAAAATTATTTCAAGAGTTTAATTGTATATTTAAGATATCATTTCATTTTAATAATAACCCATATCTTTCTACTTATGGTGTTAAGGCCTAGCAGCCAAGATAGAACACAATATTACGCAATATTGTATGATTTAGCGTCGCTTACCATATTGTCCATTACGTCATAAATTTGTTATCTCAATCCCATTCATTGGGATCGGCAAATCGCATTGATCGTGGGATGACCTCCTCTGAAGTTTGTCAACCCATAATCTGGAGCTACCCCGCCCGCTCCATCCGGAGCTCGGGGGAAGCACCCTCAGAGTTGAAAGATTACTAACGAGCCTGCAGCTGAGGGTTGAGGGTGTCTCCATGATACCGCGTCTGCTTAACTTGAGTGTATCCGGGAATTTCCACTAAGCCAGGATCCGATTATTTTGAAGACATAAGTCTTTAACATTATAAACTCAACAAAAAATCATCCTTTAGTTTTTCAGCTAGTGATATTAGATATTCTTTGTGTATTTAGATAAGGTAAATGTTTGAAATTTAAATGATGTCAAATAATTTTTTATGTGCAAGAAACAACTTTAAAATTTAGACCCTATTTTTAATTAAACTCTTTTAATATCCAAAAAATTCATCAGTCACTAACTCAAGGTCAAAACCTACTTACACACACTAACAAAATCTGACTGATTCTTGTGCTTTAGCCAGCTCATAAAAATGAATATACCTTTTTTTAAATTAAAAGTCGTCACTCCGTCAATATTGGACCCAGAGAGAAAAAAATTAAAGATTTACTTTCACATACAGACGAAATGTACCTTGTTCTTGCGGAAAGTATCCAAAGGTATTTTTTCTTAATAAATTTAATATAAATAGGTACAGATTATTGTTGTATTATATTATAACATATACTAAAAAAAAATTACATATATAGGAGTCATTTTATTAAGGGACCACCGCGTCTTACGAGTACGCACATACATATATGTATATGAAGTTTTTTATTCCCATATATAAATATTCGCATAAAAAACATTTTTTTATTACATCTTTTAGAGCAACCTTAGAGTTATGCACCCCTAAATAAGAAAGATCTTGAATTACGAGGATGACTTCGACATTTATATAAAACTATGACCAAAATCTATAATTATAATTATGTATATACTGTAAAATGACAGTACTTTTTAAAATTTGATAACAAAAATATATACCAAAAATTAATAAAAGACAAAATAAAACGTGAGAGTAAAAAATAGGTATACAGTTTATACTGTATACCTATTTTTAACATTTAGCTAACAGACTAACTTCCAAAAAATAATGTGTATAAAGTAGTATTATCTGATGAACCAGACACAGTGTGACACCTGTCGGATCAACTCCCAACTGGAACCGTAACAGGCCGGTCGCTTATAACGCCGGGCACCCCGCTGCAGAAGTTACTTCTACTCTAACTCTCCACCGCATAATCTAATTTATTTTTGTAACTTTTAAAAACCTATTCTATAACCAGACTGCACTGTTCATAAATAAAAATAAAAAATTGTTGTGAAGTTGCAATTTCAGAACGCAGTTCTGAATAGATATTTTTTACGAAAAGTTTTTCTGTATATCTTTATAATAAATACATTTATTTAGTACTAATGTCTCTTTTTTAAATTACAGTAAAATATTTAGAATACTAATTAAACGTATTAATTGGAAAGATATGCATATAAAATCAATTTTATCGAAAAATATTGTTGTTGCGCTACCGGAATTCGATAGATGTATCAATTTTGAAAAAATGTATCATATAGGTTTGAAAATTTGTCGTCACAAGTACTGTCTCTGTAGCATAGTTATAGATTATACGACTTCCCCAGTTTGGAAAGCGATCCAGGTTCGAATCCCGGTAGCGCAACAACAATATTCTACAATAAAATTGATTTTGTATGTATATCTTTCTAATTAATACATTTAATTAGTATTTAAAATATCACAGAACTATGTTCTAAATAATTACAACTTCACAATAAGAATATGTTCTCCTAATAATACATAAATTGTATCAATGTGTCCAAAAATTTAATAAAAATGAATTGTTAATTCTGGCGTTTGCTATCGGTTTATTCAAAGGTATTTGAGATTCCGTAAAAATAAAGTAGTTATCTTTCAAGTAATGAAACGATATATGTATCAATTTGAAAAGTGTTCGAAATGGGTTATATATGGATTCAAAAATTTGTCGTCAAAAATAATGTCGCTGTAGCATAGTTGGATAATGAAAGAGATCCAGGTTCGAATTCCGATGGCAGAACAACAAAATTTTTCGATAAAATTAATTTTATGTGTATCTTTTTAATTAATACATTTAATTAGTTTTTAAAATAAGGTTATTAGTAAAAATATCAAATCTAATAGAGTTTAAATACATCTACCGGTTTCGACAAATACCATTTACTTCTTCAGGATGTCATAACTAACTAAAAACATATATTATTGTTTCTTTACCAGAATCTGTTCTTAAAAAAACGACAATTATTTAAAAAATAAATTTAGTACATAACTCAAGATGTCGAATAATTTTTAGGAAAAAATTTTAGAATGGAACTCGTAGTTAAATTTAGTTGGTTGTTTATAATTTTTTGATTAGTTTTACATGCTTTATTTATCTCCAACGATTCCAAATTATTTAATTTGTGACCAACACCGTTTATGTGCAAAATTGACAATCCCAAATTTTTATCAAAGCCATGACCATTTACTATCAAATGATTAACAAATTCTGAAAACCCACTATTGTTCAAACATCTCAAATGCTCCCTTACTTTTATATTGAAATTTCTACCCGTTTTACCAATATAAAATGCAGCACAATCTTTGCAACTAAGTTTATAGACACCAGAATTGTTAAATTTATTATCTTTGTCTTTAGAATTTATGAGTAAATTTCCTATATTATTATTTGTATAAAATGCCGGTCTAATGTTTAGTGGTAGGTATTTAGATATATTAATCGAAAATTTATTTATGTATCCTACGCCAATAACCATTATTATCACACATGTTTTATGTATAAAAATTGATTATTATATTCTTTTAATTTATTTTTTAAAATAGTGTCTATATAATTCCTAAAAAATATTCGACTAAATTTGTATTAAGTAACAATTTGAGTTAGGTACTTAATTTATTTTTTAAATAATGGTCGTTTTTTTAAGAATAAATTCTGGTAAAGAAACAATAATATATGTTTTTAATTAGTTATGACATCCTGAAGAAGAAAATAGTATTTTTCGGAACCGGTAGATGTATTTAAACTCAATTAAGTGGTTAATAAAACAAAGATAATAAATAAAAAATATGAATTTTAACCATAAAATTAATATTGCTAATTTTAAAAGTAAATCTAATAGTGTTAATGCGCGTGTAGTTGTAAATCGGGCGGTATCGTTGACTATAAACTGTATTCATATGTTATTGGCTTTCAAATAATGGAACGACAGGTGTATTAATTTGAAAAATGTAACATATAGGTTCGAAAAATTGTCAAGAAAAATACTGGCGTTATAGCACAAAGGTAGTGCACTTCCCCGGATTGGAAATAGAGATCCAGGTTCGAATCCCGGTGACGCAAAAACTTTTATATGTATATATTTATAATTAATACATTAATTTAGTATTTAAAGTATTCATATGTATTTCAATATTTGATATTATATGATAATCAAGACTAAACATTATTTAACAGATCTGTTACACATTTAAAAAAATGATTTATCTGCACCTGTTTGAATGAATATTTCCAATGTATCCTCCCTCGGTCAAATGAATGGTTTAAAAGCAATTATTAGCAAGGCGAGTGCCGCGCCAGGCTCCGGCGGTTCACGCCACCAAAACTCAAGTTATTATCGCTTAATTACTAACCTTTCCTAAATCCCCAAAGCCATTTGGTATAACGTTCGCATCCCGGGGGACAAGTTTATGGCTGCGAAAATTATTCCATTTGGAAATCACTTAACAGTTTGTGTTATTCTACATAGATTCTTGCGGCTAAGTCGACACTGGATCCGAAGACGCCGGGAGATTTAGTGCCACGCGTTATATCAGACCTTGATTTACGCACAGCTATCGAGACTCCTCGAGAAAACGGATTGATTTGTTACGAACGTCTCGTGAATTTGTCTCGACGAAGGTTTTCGCCGGACTTACGACGCACGCGACGAATTGCGATTTTGTTATTCGTACGTCTGAAGCAAAAAACAATTTAATTTCCGAAATGCACCAGTATTAAGTACCGTTGCTATTATGTTTCATTGACAATAAAAGAGCTGTGTTAAATTTAAATATAATTGGCTAGTCTTACAATTACGTTCTTTTGACAGATGTTAGATGTACGTATGTTTTATGATTGAGAGCATTAAAATACTTTTTTTCCATGTACAGTGCGCATAAGCATGACTTTTAAGGCTTCCTATATGATTGAATGAATAATTGCACGTAGCATTTTAATAATCTTTATGATCGCAAGAATAATTGCACTGTGAACATTAAAATAGTTTCTCTCCTATGAGCAAATTCCTATATAAGTTTCCTTTTCGCTTGCACGAATAATTGTACTGTGAAGATGAAAATATTTTCTCACTGGTGTGCGATTTTAAGGATTCTTACAGATTGCACGAATAATTGCACTGTAAATATAAAAATAGCTTCTCACCAGTGTGCGAAAACATATGACTTATTAAGAAACCTTTTTGATTGCACGAATAATTGCACTGTGAATAGGAAAATAGTTTCTCACCAGTATGATAAAGTACATGGTTTTTTAAGGTTCCTTTCCGATTGCACGAATAATTACACTGGGAACATGAAAATAGTTTCTCATCAGTCGCTAAAGCACATGGTTTTTTAAGGTTCCTTTTCGATTGCACGAATAATTACACTGGGAACATGAAAATAGTTTCTCATCATTTGCTAAAGTACATGGTTTTTAAGGTTCCTTTCCGATTGCACGAATAATTACACTGGGAACATGAAAATAGTTTCTCATCAGTTGCTAAAGCACATGGTTTTTTAAGGTTCCTTACTAATTGCACTGTGAACATGAAAATAGTTTCTCTCCGGTGTGCGTTAACATGCATTTTTACATTGGAATATCGAGAAAATTAGTTACATAAATGGCTTGCAGGTGTCCCTTTTGCCGTTAAATGCGGCACATATGAAATGTACATGGAACGAATACATGATCGTCCATACGTGGATAAATTCTCGGATAATATTATTATCCATTTTCGTAACACCTACAGAAAATGGGAGTTTCTTCACAGCTGATAGTTCTAATGCAAAACCTATATGACCACCTTTTAAAGGTTCAAAGGCACTCAGAATAAAGGCAAATCTAAACAGATGGAGGACAATGGCATCAATAAGTTCATTGCGTTGTGGAAGTATATGAACGGAAAAGGAGAAATCAGAAAAAAAGGAGGAAGATTCGTCTGCCAGAATCTCCCTGCCCAGCGAATGCACGTGCACAGCATATAGAAAGGTGTGCGATTCGATAAATGTGCTCCTCAGCTGCACTCAGACTTACAATCAATAAACAAAAGTAAATGCCATCCTTGTCACGGGGGACCATCGAAGACGAAAATATACACAACACCGCGACCGTAAGACCTTTAAAGTATATAAATGGACACGACAAGGACGTGTGCTGTCTACGAATCTTTTAAGTATATGGGCGCGGAATTGGCAAAATACGGGATTGTAGAAAGGATGGAAGGCATTTAGGAGAGGGACAGGATTAAGGAACAAGGTAAAGGACCAACCAGAATCCAATACCAGCCCCACACAGTCAGGACGCTAATTAACACAACACCACACTGGTCAACGATAACTGTCAGTTCAATGCGTTAACTTCAACTGCTCCAATAAACCATAGAGAATACAGTGACAGAAAAATATTGTGTTCTGGTATAGGGGGAGTGGGTAATGGATAGGTAATAGACAGGAACCATTTTATTTGTCGCGTTCGTATTGCAATCAAACGGCGGCCGTCGATCGTTGGATAGTTTTAAATATCGAAAAATAATAAATATATTATAATAAGGAGAGCACTAGGCGGATGGGAAGGAACCGTTTCAATAGGCGATAATAAGTTTTTCAATTTTCGATTTGCGGATGACACCACACTGACTGAGACCAGCGAAGATGAAATTGCAGGACTTATCTATAAAATTGAGAAAAAGAGCTCGGTTCTGGATCTTGTAATATTAGACTACGAGTAGATAGCTTTGACTATATGAGAAGTCAGATGAATTGGCTGGAGATCTAATTTTTTTTAATGTAATTATTTATACTAGAGCGTTTTTACGTAACGTGCTGGCACTGCTGTTTCGAACGCCAGAGCAATACGCCACCGGCTTGGCTCAATTTATGGGTGTCTGTATGTGTAAGAGTGGCTAGCTCGGATGGACGGAAATGGTCTCAAACAATAAAAACACTTGGTTTACACATTAATCACATTTTTAACATCTATTCACAATGTATTCAAATACCATAATAAACCCCGATATAATGATTTACATATGTAGAGTACTTCATCTTCTTTACACGCCTTAGTTCTATCCTCCGAGTGTCGACACTATTGGTTACGAAACTGACACTATTTTTATGGTTAAGTACGAGATTCTAATGTTAGTTGAATGACACGTGGCTACCATGGTGTGATGTGGCAGCCGGAGTCCCGGATCGCTACGAAGCCAGACCAAAGTTTATCTCGCCTTCTAGAGCCTTCCAAAAGTCTCCAAAAAGAGAGTCTCCTTGACATTCGCGGGAAGATCAAGGCCTTATTATATCTTGATCTGCCATGAAAATAATACTAAAACTCTTTGTTGCTGGCCGTCGCCATTTCTCCGTTTTTCTAAGGAGCGTCATCCGGCGCTCGCTCCATGCGTGCGCCTCGTAAGCTTACGCGGAAGTCCCCCCTTCCATTCGTCCAGGCTTCTCCTCCAACAGATCACGTCCACTCAGGTCGGTAAAGCAGATCGCTGCCGGCCCCGCCGCTCTAATTTAAAATCTCAAATCATATATATATTTACATATGTGTACACCATATTAAAAATAAATAAATAAAAGGTATACACATACTTATGTATTTTTGAAAATCAGAACTGACAATTAAGGCTTAAGCTCTAGAATGAGTTTTAAATACTGGTTCCAAATGTGTGTTTAATATTTATCTAACAGATGAACTCTGACTGACGCAAGTTGCCGATCGTATTGGTGTGATAATGAAATGGATGGAATGGATCACACGGGGGAAATGGATGGTTGAGTAATTGGAAGAAGTAAGGAATAGAATAGGTAATTGAAAAAGGAACAGGGAATAATGAAGAATAAGGAAATCCTTCAAATGCAAACCAGAATGGCTTACGGAATGAGAAATACAGCTCGACGCACCTAATGATGACCCCGTCATTGGCTTATCCTTAAGTTCACCCCAATAAAGAAAACTACAACGGAAAACTCTGATAAACTTTACCAATCACAAAACACCAAAAGCGGTGCATGACACTTCCACTCCGATTCTCGACGAGGTTCACAAAGTACAAAATACGAACAAATCGAGCTGAGTGTCAAATGTATACTGAAATAGTGATCACCCGAGGACATTTCTTCACCAAACCTGACGAATTTGACGAATCCAAAATTAACTAGTCGAGCTGAAGGAACAATGTGTACTGGGAAAAAACAACTAGTGACAATAATACTTCATCAACAACAACATTCGATTCAATTTATGGAATATATGTATGTAGTATATGTGTTCACCTATTAAAAAATATATATTACAAATACGGAACACGGCCCACGTTAAAAAAATATGATTGACTTGGTCCGCTTTAGATCCGAGTACTCTGCATGACACTAGTAAAGCGATGGCAAAAACATCCAGGCTTGGCCATCTAATGGTTTCTGGGAAACTGATCTTAAAAAACCTATCTAAGCCTCAGATGGATCCCCGACTTTTCCAAAGGGCAACCGTCATAATCGCGCCCTATCGACGCGCGGAGCGGTCCGTACATAATGCTCCAGTAAAAAACACGCCGGGATTACACCTTCCCTATACAAACAGCGCCGACGAACAGATCGCTTTCATCGCCTTCCCTTTGTATTCCTCTGAAATGGAAAAGCTACTTGATCCAAGATTTATGTCTGCGGCCGACAGGGCTGCCGACGATTTATCCCGAGTGGAAACTCTCGTGTATCTTAATTCTTTTTTTGAATTTTGGTTCTCTCAAAAATGCCAGAACACTCCGAAGCAAGCCACTCTCGCCAATTTTTTGTTCCATCTTATTTTTTTAATTATTGCGCTAACTCCAATCAAAAATTGGAGATTATTCAGGCTGCAGGTACACTTCAAATTTAACCTTTTGAAAATCATATTTACTGGTTCAGGGGTAAGTTTTAAGTGCTTCATAATCACTGAATCATCATAAAAAATCTAAAAATGTCTCTAGTCTAATTGCTTTTTTATATTATAAAATTGTATAGCTGTTTTTTTTACTTATTACAGATGGTCCCTTAATGTTACATGTGAAAGAGAGAGACTGAATACATACGCCGATAAACCAGAGACCATAAACGACTTGGAAGCCAATATTCATCACATTATATATATATATATATATATATATATATATATATATATACGGCCTAACAGCTGCTCAAAAAAGTGGTCGTAAATTAGAGTTCCAGATTATACAACCAATACCATGGCCATTACCACGATTTTTATGTGATTAATTTCATTATAAAGTTCTACACTTCTAAACACCCTGTACTTTACAATGCGGTATATGTGTACGCAGTATGCAGCTTTCCTTCGATTGATATTTATTAATTTTCTCATATAGTCGATATAGAAACATCTCAAAATGCCAACAGCATTTTAATACTAACCAATTTCTTTTATAGACGACATTCAGCGCATCGTTGTCATCAGTTCTTGTCCACTTATCAATATTTAATTATAAAATCGAAATTTTTACTAAGATATGATATCAAGTGCTTAATATAAAAGTTATAAAATAAATAATCCGTCTTGACATTAATTTTTTTTTTAAATATCATACTAAAATATCGATACAACACAAAAATAATTTATTTTATATTATAGATACATTTAAATATATTTTAATAGAGGCTACTTCAAAATGTTAAAATGATAAAAATAGAACGTTTGAATTAACGCAAATATAAGAGACAATTTTGGGACATTTTATAGAAGGTATATTCGTACTTACTAGTAATATTAACCAAGCACTCCAGCATCCAGCCATGCCGGTCAAATATATGATGTTTTACCTCCGGGATTACACATTACGTATTTAATTACATTTCTAAATAATTTTTAAAATATGTTGTACTAAGGAATCGCTTCTTTTTTTAGAATTATCCAAAATATATATTTTTTTCAATGATGTCTTCAACATCGAAAAATCAGTTTTACGAAAATACTGGCCATAGCCACAAATCAGTTAACATTGACCATGAAGTTCAAATATCTCAATAAAGTCGCTCGTAGGGCTCAGCAACAAATAATTGGTGATATATTATTGCTTTCTGCTACTTTTCATTGTCATTTAATATAGTGAATAGTGACTAGTTAAAACGGCTGTTAGTTTTGGCAACCCTGTCTCCAAATGTGGATGAATATTCCCGAGCTAAGAAATCAACTCCTGAGAAGGTACAGGGTGGCCCGTCAACGTTTGATTAATCGCCCCAGATTTCGCATTCAAAGAATAAACAGCGCATTCATGGTTTGGCCCCGCGTGATTTATTAATCATTAGGAAACACCCTATACCATGACTGGTTGGATTGTACCGACGTATTTAACCTGCATTTGAATTAGACCGAAGACATGACTTTTCTGACAGCCTTTGTATATTTCTAATTTATAGTTATTTTGTTATCCATTTGTATGCAACTGTAGTAGAAATATGACATTTTAATGTTGAGTCGTGTATGATATGAATATTCTTAGATTAATAGCGCTTTAAAATGTATTGTTTACAATACACTGTCATGAAAATACCAGAATCATACACCAAGGAAATATGTACTGAATATAAGACAAGATGTGTAGTGACAAAGGACTGCATTATAGAAATGGCTCACCGGACAACGTTACCTGAGATCTACCTGAGATGAATCTTTGGCAAGTGTCGGTATTAGTTTAAAGGTTCAGAGATGAACTCGGCTGACTCAAGTTATACTAGCCGTATAAAGAATTATTCCAAGTAATTCACACTTTAAGAGAGAACTTGTTGAGATTACCAGTCACGCAAACAGAATGACTTCTATTAAACAAATAATGGATATCTCATAGAGACGAAGCTATTTTTTATTGTATTTAATGGAAATATATCGAAGTATGAGTAATTACAGGGCTTACGACCTGTCATTGGCTGGCTTAAGTGATCACTTTATATAAATATAACGTTCACCATTCACACCCGTTAATCAATCTCCATATCTGTCAAATTTTTGGAAGTTGTATATACGTTAATATATGGAAACACTTCGAGTATCGCTATCTATGGACTAAATTTAATATACATTTCCCAGAAACAGCATATATGTCATTTTTTGAAATTATTTAAAGCAATATTCTTTATCTGTAAGAATATTTTTAACGCATCATACGCCCGGAAAATCAATATTTTTTAATTTTATATGTTTTCTTGTTTTGATCTATATATTATTTATCTCATTGCGCTCTACGTAGTATAGCCGCCTAGCGGCTGGCTGGTCACCTTCTTGTTTTGTTGGCAATAGCTTCCGAGTACCGTTGGCAGGTGTCACCATGAGTCCGCCACAAATCCTTCAGTTTATTGGGCGTCTTTCGAGAAGGGCAAATAGCTTGGAGAACCTAGTTGTTCTTATAGCAAAGATAGTGAACGACGTCAAAAGATGAAGAGGAAGAGAAAAATAGTCCACCCGTTGGACCGACTGAGTGGAAAAGGTTGGAAAAGACAGTTCTCTGGTGACTGCAGGAGTGGGAAATCTCCATCTACACGCCTAGCTCTCTCTTTCTCTTCACCCTTACTTACCTCGTATTTTGCAACTCCGTTAGTCTGTTCGTATTGCAGTGTTTCTCATCCATAAATTGATGACACAATCCCTGAGTGTCTGCCTTGAACTACTGTACCTTCACTTACCATCAATTTTCCATCTATATGTTTGTTTGATGACTCATATATTATAAATGAGGTCCATATACATTTCGTAAAATGGTATGGACGTAATATCAAAATTAGTTTAACTATATCAAAAATATGTTAAATAGTTTACTAATTTACTTACTTACCTTTTTTTCTATATTACGTTTTACTTCGGCAATTTCCGGTCGCCATCTTTGAATATTAATTTATTCATTGTTAATATTTGTTTTTTTTTAATTGTTGCCCATAATAACAAAAATCACTGCAGAAGATCAAAAATTTGCGAATTAAAAAAGGTTAGGGAGCTAGGAAAATGATCAAAGAATTTCAAAACAAAGCCTGGAGTATAGCTAGACATTACATCGGGACGGAGCTCCATCTCACACAGCCAGAAATACAATCAATTTTCTTCGTCGTGAGAATGTCAATTTCATCGAGCCAGGCATGTGGCCACGTGACCCCGCAACGTGACCCGCAACGTGACCGCGCGAGTTTGTGTCAAGCCACTAAGCGTGCATCCTGACTAACGCATACAATTTGCCTAGGATACCGTAGGAGGGAGACTGCTATCTACATCGCATTTTGTTTATAATACCTTTCTTGAACATTACAACTGATATATGAAATTGTTACAAAAAATTGTTTAATTATTTTCTGGGCATGCATCTTTGCTGTGACAATGTTCAAATATTTAAGAATCAGGAAAAAATACACAAACCGTCAACAGATCCCCTACAAAAGCTGAAAGGCTTCATAAAAAAGAAATTCGATATCCCTCACATCTGAGTAACAGCCTTATCTTCCGTCAGTAATAAGGCTTTTATTTCGCCACACCCATAAATAAGGTCCAAAATATCTCATTGATTACCCATTGGTCCAGTCCCCAGAGCCTCGTACATTATGCCAATGAAATAATACAATGGATAGAAAGATGATAAAGACTGTAATTTTTCGGAATAAGTTTTTACTTTCTCCTTAAGTATGGAATAGGGGATAGCATAATACCTACGTATTAATATAATGTAACGGTAAAACCATTTATTGATTGCTCATATTTTTTTACAAATAGTGTTGTCATATTAATAATAATATTGTAGTTAAAATTGAAATTACTTTGTTTTTCAGAGTTGTTATTGAAAAATTAAATATTCAATTGTAATATTTCAATTTTTTTGTGATTAACTTTGTGAAAGTCAACTGTGATTAAATTTTAACAAAATTCTAAACTTGTGAAAAAAATATATTGTTTACTTCACACTACACTTTAAATAAAACGTTTTTAAAACGCTGGCTAATAGTGGAATATACAAGATTAATTGCAAGAACTGTCAACCATCTTATATTGGACAAATTGGAAATAAAATATACACAAGAATAGAAGAACACCTCATGGGGATAACGAACTATAGCATAAACTCAGAGATGGCAGACCATGCAAGATCAGAAGGTCATCGCTTCGCCCATGAGAACGTAGAAGTACTACATCCGACCTAACAAATGAACAAGACATTTTTATTTTTCTACATAGTCTCCTTGTAAGTCTATACACTTCTCCCAGCGATGCTCCCATCCATTTAACCCATCCAAATAATACTTGGAGTCTTTCTCTGCAAAATAGTTATTTACAAAGGTGATGATAATTTTAATCGATTAAGACAACTCCGTGGCTGTCCCAGAAAACAGTCGCCATTACTTTTCCAGGCGAAGGAACAGTCTTTGCCTTTTTTGGAGCCAATTCTCCCTTCGCAGATTACTGTTTTAACTGTACTTTTGTTTTTAAAGTATAAAATGGTGTATCCAAGTTTCATTTACAGTAATTAATTTGCGCCAAAACTCTGATTTATTGCGACCAAACTGCGCCAACAGATAGTTGGAAATGTTCATTCGTACACGTTTTTGGTCCGGAGTGAACAAACACGACATACAACGTGCGGCCAGCTTTCTCGTGGCTAAATCTTAATTCAATATGTGACAAACACGTTCGTTGGACATGTTCATAGCCTCTGCTATCTCTCTAACTTTAATTTGACGGTTGCCAGCACCATTTGGTGAACTTGAGCGATGTTATCGTCAGTGGTTGCAAGTTTTGGTCGTCCCAAACGTTCATCGTCACCCAAGCTGGTACGGCCACGTTTTAATTCAACTACTCAAAATTTCACCCTGGTAAATGATGGTGCGCAGTCCCCGTACACAGCGTCCAACTCGTCTTTAATTTGTGTAGACGTATTGCGTTTCAAAAACAAATACTTAATGACAACTCGATACTCAAATTTTTCCATTTTCACAAAAACTCTCACTCAAGCGATTGTCAAACAACAACTGCGCGTCCAAAATGGCTGAAATTTCGGTGAGTACTTACCAAAGTATGTGCAAACATGTTTTTGATAAGTGCTACCATTTTCATGTCGAGGTCGGAAATTTTTCAGACAGCCCTCGATATGCAGAGTGGGGAGAAAATTAAATATTCTAGAAAATATAATGATTAATATTAACAATAAAAATGTACTTAACATGCACACCCCCTTTTACATCTCCTCTCCTATCCATATTTGCCATGCCCACAACCACTTTCATTTTTCATCAAAACTCCCCTTCTCCACAATACCGCTATCATCCAACCCCCCTCCTTCATGTAGTCAATAGTCTATCTTCTAGTTGAAGCTTTAGTTTATTATGGAAGATGACGCGGTAAGCTTCGAAAACGTTTTAATTTTTAATTAAAGTGTAGCGTGAAGTAAACAACGTTGTATTTTATTTTAATAACTAATTAATTATGCAATCGTGTTACATGTTTGTAATGTTTTCTTTTAATAAAATGGACTGGAAGTTAGTGATGGCAAGTCGTTATTTAAACCGTTTTTGTTTGTGAGTTCGATTGCAACGATTGGAGGAGGTTCAGTTTCTTTTGCTTGAAGAATTACGAAATATCAGTCATTAATTCACAATCGCAGTCATGATAACGATTTAAATATTAAAATTAGAACGGGTTCAGCATAAATTTTTAAGGTTCATTAACTTCAAACTGTGTATACCCGTTGAATAATTGAATTATGATTTTCTAATGAGCACTCTTAATTTAACTAACTTATTGTGTAGAAGAACGTTAAATGATTTATTATTTTTATTTAAAATAGTAAATGGCACACTGGACGCCCCTAATTTAACTAAACTGATTGTATACCACGTTACAATGCGGAATACCAGTTCGTCGGCGCTGTTCCATTTAAATGCGTCATATGCTCATTTTTATAGGAATGCATCCACACAAAGACTTCACATTCTTGGGAACGATTTTGGTATTGTAGATATATTCCGATTTCCAAAATTTTAATATAAGAGTGATGATTTTGATACTATACTGAGTCAAAGATACAATTAATTTGGATACTCAGCGATTCTGTGTCAAACCTAAATTTTTATTGTTTGTTTTGCTTACTTTTAAATTATCTTTTTTTTTTAAACTATATTTGTGTAGCTGCTCATGTTTTTGTTTTTTTTTATGCCAAACTAACTTTGTAAGGGCGTTAATAAATAAATTATCTGAATATATATATATATATATATATATATATATATCGGTTTAACAATCACATAAATATTTTTGAGAAACATTATAATTTAATTATAAAAAATTCAATAGCCTCCCTACACAAATTAAATAAATAAATGGTATAAAAGAGTTTAGAAAGAAATTAAATGAATACTACAGAAACACATGATTAGAAAATAAACAATATTATAGAACACTTCAGAAACACACAAATAGACAATTAATAAATTATTACATAAAATTATTATAGTGTAACTCCCTCTCCAAGCACAAGAGCTAGTCTCTTTTTGACAGGTAAGCGTAAAAAAACCATGTAATTTTAATAATGTAAAATACTTAATTCATGTTATAAAAAATAGTAATAATGTCAAATAAATAAATAAAAAAATTATAAATATGACCGCTTCCAATAGAAAAGGATAGATGTATCATTAAAAATTAAAACATATAGAAAAACTCTGATGACAAAAATATGTTCATAAATTTAGTTGAATAAATAAAATTGAAATAAAAACCTCCCTGGATAGTCAGGAGAACTAACCATTACTAAATGTGTAAACACCAGTTTTCAAATATATGTATTAATATTATTACTAGATTTTTACAAGGGATTTTATAATTAATTTAAATATTAGTATTAGTAGTCGGCTCAAAATAGCTTATTTGATAAAGCTGAAATTCAATAAAATACAAATATGTAAAAAATGTAATATAATATAAATACAATTTATACATTCGTGATGTTAATAATATAACTATTATTTAATAAGAATATAACATTAAAAGTTGATTTCTCATCAATAATGGTCAGTACTCCTGACTGTCCTGATCGGAGTTAAATTCTCCGACAGGGAGATTTTTTTTATAAATTCAACAATATATTTTTCGAGACAGTTACATCCTTTACATGGACAGTTATATTCCTTTAAAATGTATCTGAAATGTGTAATTTTTCAAATAAGTAGTATATAAGTTTAGATAATACAATATAAATATTTGTATAAAAATAAAGAAGTTAGTTAGGTAACTTGCTTGAAAGAATTCTACCCAAATGAGCGAATGAAAACAAAAAATTCTTTCTTTCATGTTAGAGAGGAAAGTTTTCTTTCTGCTTTACGTAGAAAATTGCGTGTCGTCTACATTAAGTGGTTTGAAAATCTTGCCTGAACTGTCACACATTACTTACTAGTGTTTTGGTAAACACGTCGGATACGTAAAATATTTTTGCGTAGCCCACCGTAGTAGGTACGCGAATTTATTTACATACACCTAATCAATTAAATGTGTAAAAAATTATACAAAAAATGAAGCATTTTGGCATATTTAAAAAATAAATCGTCTGCCGCTTCCACGAAATAATTCAAAAACTTTTATATAAATTTGTTTTTACTTTTATCACAGTATTATATAAACTGGTAAACAATTCTTTAAAATCCATAATAAAAATAATAAGACGAATTTTTAAATTTCAAAAAAAACAAACATGGAGTTCTACAAAACTAAACACAATAACAATAAACAAAAAAATGAAATACATCAAAACGGATGTATATAAATAAACACTTATAACTCTACAACTCTCATATAAGCACTACCCGGGTTTCAGTTTTTTACTTCACCTGTCGATGAAGCCATTGTTACTCTCGAAACTCGAGCAGTGTAAATTAAATCTAACTAACTTACCACCACGCCGTTTCTTAGGCAAAGGATAGAGCGCCACACTCATCTGTCTTGACACACAATTCTTGTCTGATCCACATTCATACAGCTTCTTATATAAGCTCGCCGATTATTGAGGCTTCTAAGAGAACCATCCTCTTTTTTTATTTTTTAAATAAACTCAAGTATAGTTATAGCATAGTTTTATTCATATTCATCCATTTTTATGATCATTTTGAAACTCTACAAGGTTAACACCGATTCTATGAAATAAAATGTCGATGTAATTAAAATTATTCCATCTTTGTGAGTTAGCTGTCAAAATGACATATAAGAATCATGGATAGACAATTTCTATGGTAAGTAAGATTTCACCCTTACCATAGGACAGAAGCAAAGATGACAGATGTCTTAATACGATTTTGGTAAAATATGTATTTTTTCTTATTCTTTTATTGAATATTTAAGTAATCGTAACCTATATAAAGATATTAAAAATACGTTCGTTTTAAATTGAAAATAATGACATAATGATATTGTCGCAAATATGCTTTTATCAACTGAAACAGACGGAGGCAGCTAGTCTTCATAAATACATTTGTGGTGTCATTTGTGAGAAAATGTAATATTTGAGGAGATCGAATTTTTATCATAAAGTTGCATTTTCAGAACGTGATATTTTTAATACAAATTAAATTAGTCAACTAGGAAATCTATTTAGTTATAGATTTTTTCTGTATATCTTTCTAATTTCGGCCGTAATTAGAATCTTGGAAAATGTATTCAATATATTTTCTCGAGAGCTTTTCCTCGGTAGTAATACTATGTGGGTAGGATATGAAAAAGTCGGATGGAAATATTTAATGAAAATTTAATCAAATACCTACAGATTATACGAATAGATTACTCGACGCCGCTCCTCGGTATCGACCTTCCGATGGGTAAACATTATTTCAAGGCCTTTTGTATCGAAATGTGTTTATTCAGGTACCATATCTTAACACACATACATAATTATAATAGTGACGCATGCGCACATTGACGGTACACCTCAATATCTGAAATATTGTAATTTTTTATTTAACATGATTTTATTTCAAATAATATATAATTTATTGATTTTATTATATTATTTACATAGAATTAGCAGTTCAATGACGTAACACATTAAGTATGTATTATAATTCAAAATATAGCCATTAAACCTTTTACAATTCATCATTTTTTACTTTGTTTTATTTTCAACTTTTACCACGCCTAATGTGGTTTTGAAGCCTCCTCTCCAATTTTGTAATCAAAAATACTTTGAAGGTGCCGAGTATCGATCTCGCTACCTGTCACATTCCAAGCAAGTGTTATATCATACTTATATATCAATTTATTATACCATGTCAATTGTCGTATAAATATAACAAAAATCGGCGTTCTATTGTGTTATAATGATGAAATTTTTGTGTTAGAACGGCATTGATTTATGTATTGATATTCTTTATTATTTACACATTCTTTACATCAAATTTTAATTCTAATGTCGATTTTTGTTTGAAAAATTTGCACTTGGTAAAATTATTAACAAGTTTATTAATAATGAATAATAATGATAATTGTTAAAGAGTTTATTAATAATGAGCTTAAGATATATTCGTCGTAAGTGGAGTAGTGGGGATCTCCGCCTGCCAAGTAGGAAACCGGAGTTTGATTCTCTGTCAGTGTTTGAATAAGGGATTGGAGAAATATGAGATGTAGGAAGGGTGGGAGATATTTGGGAGAGGGACAGGAATAGCGAACAAGGGGGCTGAACCAGAATCAGGAAGAAACACGACCCACCCGAGAAATGTTCCTTTAGATAACTGGATTTTTTCTTCCACTGGATCCACAGGTCTACTAGCACTACACTTCGTTGATAGCGCGAAATATTCTTTATTATTAAATATTTAATATTCGTTGATGACGCGAAGTGTGACACTACAACCACAATATAAAAATGTACTAATAGACATGCATGATAGCGAAAGACCGAATGCAAGCAGTACACTCTCCGTCAATTTATAAGGAAGACAATTCACGCAATTTTCACAGCCTATCGTACCACTGGTAAACGGTAGCTATCAGTTCAAACTTCAACTTTATTTGGTCCAAGACCATAGACAACAAAACTACAGGAAAAGGTCGTGTTCTGGGTGTAGGAAGAGGGGGTAGTGATTAGGTATTGAACAGAAACCATTATATATGTCGCATTCACGTGCGTGCGAGATAGCAATCGGCAATCCTTGAATCAGAAAGATCGAAGAGTCAGATATTTTATTTTATTTATTTAACCCCTCCAAAACCATGCAGTAACACAACTCTACCGTCCCAGTTAAACCTGTAATATTTTGATAAATATACGTAACATAAATTTAATATTTTAGTTAATTCTAAATAAAACATTTACGCTTAGAACTGACTAATGAAAAATCAATTATGTAATGCATAACTTACAAAAATAATTATTTTTCAATTCAGTCTGCTGTAAATATAATACCTTGATAAAAAAAAATATTTTTAGTACAGAGATGACACATTAATTTCACAATGAAAATAATAACAAACACACCAATATATGATCTCTCTTTCTCACTAATTAAACGAAGAGAGATAAGAAAAAAATAGTAAGACTTGATGAATGTTCTAAATTATATTACGAAATTGCTCCCATTTTCCCAATTAATACCTAATATTTAGAGTTTAGTTTATAGAATTAACAATTTTAAACCCATTTAAGGTAAATTTTAACATGTTAAAAAACTCTAATTTCTTACGGTAATACGAGTTGACATGGGTATATTATATCACGGTATGGTAAAGGTTAATAAAATTTAAAAACATTTTTTTCTATGCAGTGTTAGTATAATGCATATGTCCGCGACACATAACACATTTTTTATCATATATATACTTACAAGGTCTATGAATATCTGTGGTTCGCAAACTCATACATTACCAGATCCATAATTGAAATATTACGTTAATTGCTTGAATTATTATTTGTTCCGCATCATTCACCAGACTTGGACCATATTTAGCTCATCTTGCTCGTACTGATTTAACCGAAACAACTCAAGCAGCATCTCTCAAACACCTCGGAGAAGTATCCAATCAAAGTGGATAGAGTTTCATAACGCCTATAGGAAGATTATCACGCGAGATCTTCACTGTGCCAAATCCATTGCGTTTTGTCAGGAATTAATCAATTAACGAAAAATAAATTCAAAGCGAAGAACAGAAACGTCACACTCTATCGTGACAAAGGAGATGAGAAAATCTAATTTTTCATTTGTGCTAATCTAACTACCCACACATTTTTGTCTCCGATTATTGTATATTACAGATAATAATATTTTTATTACTTTTTTTAATGAATTAAATATATTAATTAGAAAGATACACATATAAAATCAATTTTATCGAAAAATATTGTTGTTGCGCCACCGGTATTAGAACCTAATAATAAAAATAAGGTAGATGGCTCTTTCAAATAATGAAACGATTAAATGTATAAATATCAAAAAGGTAACATATAGGTTCGAAAATTTATCGCTAAAAATATCGTCGCTGTAGCATAGTTGGATAATGCACCTTCCCCGGTTTGAAAAGAGATCCAGTGGCGTAACAACAATATTTTTCAATAAAATTGATTTTATATGTATATCTTTCTAATTAATATATTTAATTCATATGTAAAATACCACAGACCGTCTGTTCTGAATAATTATAATTTCACAATAAGAATGTGTTCTCCTAATTATATTTTATAACTTCAGATTGTCCTTTTTTCACATAACTTTTTATAACTTTCTTAACATTATACTTACTTACCTCTAAACAATACAACTTTTATAAACTGTACAGGTAATTGCTTTAGACCAGACCACGTCTAGTAGAGTAATTACCTTTATTTTATCGTATGTACTATTTATACTACAAAAAAAAAAATGTATATATATGTATATACTCGTATAAGATAAATAGTAAATATTAACTAATACATTTAATTGAGTTTATTGTGTAAGTTGAGAAAATTGTTATTATAACTTTGACTTATAGCCAAGTCGCAAAATCTTCGTTGTCATGTTTTACAGCAATTTAAAAAAAGAATATCACAATGACTGAACTAAAAATTAGACAAACGATTTTAAGTTGAGAATAGTGATATTGTTTAATGTGTGTGTCTGTGTGAGTATTGCCGCCCTTTTTAGAAAGCTAAAAAGACGGTAATCGACAGGCGTCATTCTAATTACATCCCGTGCTTCGACCAGTCCAGCGGTCCAAATAAACCGCTAGTTCGCGCATCGATCGGTCTAAATCTAAAGAAGACAGAAAAATTAAAAAGGTTAGTGTGATTCATATATCATATGTGTGCTTATTATTAATCGGAAACCTGGGAACCAACTATCGAAGGCGTATACGTAAACAGATATATGCAGAGATTCATGAAAATTTAAGTACGTTCAAAGATGATTGAATACTTGTTTATGGTTGGCAAAATATGTATCATGTTTTATATAACGGGTAAATAATATATTTCCGATGCTATGAAACAAAATATGTATCATCATGTATCATGTTTTATATAACGGGTAAATAATATATTTCCGATGCTATGAAACACATTTTTTTAATTAAACTTTTTATTTATAAAATTTTATAAATCAAATATTATTACAATTATATATGGAATATGACATTGACCAGGTAGCCCCCTCTGGTAGCCCCAGAAATGCGTTTTAACCATATTTTTCATAACATTTTCGCACACTCCGCGTGCTATTTCAGCAATTTCATTTCGAATGTATCCTGTAGCATCGGAATTGCTGTTGGCTTAATTCAGTACAACAACCATACAGAATACTAAATTGTTAAATTGAAAATAAAAAAAATAAGAAATTAATGAATTAAGAAGCTTGTTGGTGTAGTGGTCAAGACGTTGGCCTAGTAATCTAGTGGTCGGGGGTTTGCGCCTCGTCCCAGGACACCAGCAAATTTGTTCTATTTTCATAGCACAAGCATTTAGCTTAGTTTGAAAATAGTAAGAATATTGATGTGACATGTATTCCGTGTACGCGTCTCTATTTAAAAAAAAAAAAATTGGATTGGCGCGTTATTCCAGCGCATCTACAGTGTTTACCGAAGGCCGTATACATGGATTCGTTCCACTAAAGACATCGAGTTGGGAGCGTAAAGATGCAGCTGGAGCTCAGCACCAACTCTCTAGTGCAAGCGGCGCTGTCATGGAAAGTTGGTTCCTTGCCCAGAGAATGGCAACGCCTACAGAATAGCTACATATACTATATTTTATGTGTATATATGTGTATATATGTGTGAACTTTTTACTTTTTATTTACTTTTTTTTATTTATTAACATTTTCCTTGGTTTTCTTTTTGATAGCATTATATTTATTTCATAACTTTAATGTATAACATAATATGTATTATCTCTATATATTATCGGGTTAAAAAAAACCTGATCACGATGGAATAAACATATTATTATTATTATTGACGCAGATCTTTCCTTTCAAGTACTCTCAAATAGTCGGGAGACGTCAAATCAGGTGATCGAGGAGGAGGCCAGTCGATATATAACTACTTTTTGCATTATGCGCTTGGGAAAATATTCTCGCAAAATTACAAGCCTAGCTCAGACTGTGTATGAGGTGGTACCGTCCTGTTGAAACCATGTGTGTTGCAGACAGTTTTCAAACATGTAACGATAGTGATCACGATTAATGGTTACGGCATCGCCATTATTATTTAGATACAATATTTTAAACACGTTTATGAAACGTTAGATACCCCATAATAAATTGTAATTAACTACTCTTTATGACCACTTAATTCAAATTGACAAATATTTTCCAAACCAAAATGGCGGTAAAATAAAATCGACCTGTAACATAATATTCACCATGTATATACATAACAATTTTTTTTTAAATCATTTTGGTGTTCATTTTTTTAACTTCGATTTACACTTTTCAGTCGAATTCCGACTCCTTTAGTTCTGAAAATCTTTTCGTTGATTTACACCTGCTCGGATCGCCTTGTACTGTACTGTACTGTACTGTACTATTCTGTTCTGAAAAGTAAAGAATAGTATATATTATTAAAAATTAAATTACTCTATTAGAATATATTATTATACATCCAGAAAAAAAAATATTTCATTGCTACCGGAATACGAACGGAGAAACGCGTTACTATTTCGCCATATCAACTGATTAAGATTCGACAAATATCAAACTTATATAAGTTAATAATTTACAGAATATTCTGTCGATTTTTACATATGATACATCAAAAACAATCAACTTTCTATTAGGATGAATCTCAAATACCAGGATTCGAAACAATATCCGATAGCAACCAAATATTTTTTGTGTATATCTTTTTAAGCGATTCATTTAATTTGTATTAAAAATACCACTGAACTATGTTCAAACAAAAGTTTATTTTCATTATAAAAGAAAAGAATATATATTCATAGATGTCGTCTTAATCTAATAAAAGTAAATTCAGTTTTTTAGCATATAAAGTGGACTTGGTACAAACCGACTTCCGGTTGGGTGAATAAGTACTATGGAAGGTTTACAGCTGGCTATGTAAAGGCGGTTAACGCTGGTAACTCAAGTTCTCCACTTTAGACTTAACTATCCACAGGTACGGTACACTCCAGGATCAATTCTCCTTAATACCACCAAAGGATAAGGCCAATTTCCCGGCTGATAAGGACGGCGGCATAAGCTTTTATCAAATTAAGGGATTATTATAGAAGTTTGCAGTCATTTCTTGGGAAATATTTTCTTATTTATGTTGTTATAAATCATGATTCGAAAACCGAACATAAGAAACTTCAATCTGTTTAAGTTTTATTTTATTTCTTACTAGCAAAAATTTGGCTGTCACCGGTTGCTCTTGTTAAACTTCCCACGACTATATCGCCCATTCAATGTATTTCGTATTAAAAACTCATTGATTTTAAAATGTCATTTTATTTGTGATGTTCAAATTTTTCTAACGTTATTCATTTTGGTGACTTAAACTAATTAAATCACCGTTAATTTTTGTAAATATCTTCTGATATAAGTTTTTTAGAATAATTGTATTTATATTTAACAGTTTAATTACACACCATACATCAGAATAAATGAACTCTACTATAAATATGTGAGTATGAATTGTGCATTGACAATGAAATATATGCAGGGAAGATAAGCAGTGGAACACAAGATGTGTTGTCGGTGAGTGATTGGGCCAGACTGTGGCGGCAGCACTTTGCCGCCGGTTAGGTACTGAATGCAGATGTCGCTGGTGTCAATGCCGGCTGGGAACAGCGGCGAATTTGAACTGCTGTCCCCTACATATATATACATTATATATTATAATATATATTAGAACAGATTACAATCTAAATATGTAAAACCATAAAATAATACGTCATATTATTACACATACATAAACATAAAAATATTTTTCAACAAATATTCAGCACCAATGTTTTCAAAAATGTATAAAATACGCATTGGTGCTATACAAATATTTAGCACTAATATAATAAACACATTTATACATTATATGTAATAAAAAATATAATCACATACAAATGAAAAAATATACAATTTAAATGTAAAGATATAGATCAACAATAAAGATATACATTAAAAATCATTTATATATAGTTATAAATATTTTAGTTGCATACCGGGATTCGAACCAGGATCTTTTCCTATTCGAGAAAAATGAAATTAATTTAATTTTTGCCATCTCTTAACGTATATCGCTCAAAGGTATTTGAGATTTATCGCATTATAAAGGAGATAGGTTTTTAAAAATGGAATAATAGATTTATGAATTTAAAAGAACATAAATTTCTAAAATTTGTCGCTAACTTACTTTGGTGTAACTGGTAACGCGTTTCTACGGATAGGAAAGATCCAGATTCGAATCCCGGTAGCAACTATAATTTTTTTTCGATAATTTTTTTTTTCTGAAGATATTTCTAGTTGATATATTTAATTTGTATTAAAATACCACAGACCTATATTCTAAAAAAACTGCTGCTTCACAATAATAGAGTTTTTTCCTTAAAAATGTATATTTATATTGTGAAGTGTAACCAGCACGACTTGGAAGCGCCATTGTGAGACGTGTGCTGGCGGACTATCCTCCACCGACTAGTAACAAGGGAGAGCATGAACTTGTGAGTACGTGAATCAAAAGCTACCTACTTACTATAATATCGAGATCTACCTTCTGGGAAATAAACTTTACTAAAAAAGACAGTAAAACATAAAAGGTGATATTTCATAATAAAAGAGAGTCAGCAAATTTTAAGTTAAATTTTATTACAAAAACTAAAAAGAACTGAAAACTACTATAATTATTATTTTTTGATAAATAAAAATAAAAATAAATTTCGGAACTATATAACAGGCGACGACGACAAAAATAATTTTACAAATAATACATTGACCTGGGGTGATTCCTCTTGTTCCTGCGGTAAAAAATTAACATCTTCTTGCATCCGTCCATCTTGGTGTCTTGGGAGCAGAATCCATCGCCGTTTTCGAGTGCCTCGGTCAGAACACTCCTTCAACCGGAGGCTCACGCACGAATCTTCTTCTTCGAATTGTCGACGGATGATGGGAAGAAGGCGTAATTTTAAGTAGTGAAGAAGTAAATAATGAAGGAATTGAAAGAAGTCAATCAAAGAATGAATTAAAGATAGAATAAAAGGAAGAATAAGAAAAAAGGGAAATTTCATTATTTCGTGCAACAATAGAAATTTTTAAGATACAATTAAAATTCGTAGTGCTAGAAATCAGTGCATTGTGAGATCGATTTTACCATTCAATTACCCTTGGCGCAACGTCCAAACGCCTCTCTGGCGTTGGCTCTGCGCCTGGATCCTGTAAGAACTCCATCTTCCGGTAGCTCTAAATATGAATTCCACAACATGGCGGGAACGGCCAACAGCCACTCGCAGGGCGAACCCTCCTAACTCGAAGCGCGAATTGAAGTGTACGTACCTGCTAGCGCCGGCCCGTCACTCGAATCGTTGGACTCGATCCTAGCGGCAAATATCGCAATTAGTATTAGCCATTTCGGACTGCGCGTGATATTAACTAACCAGGGTGATCGTTATTTTAATTAGGCACACTAACGTTACATTTTCTCTTATACTAAGAATTCGTAACGTTATAATATGTTTCACTTATTACTAATTATATAAATATAAATTAAATATATTAATTAAAAAGATATACATATAAAATCAATTTTATCGAAAAATATTGTTGTTGCGCCACCAGGATTCGAACCTGGATCTCTTTCCAAACCGGGTAAGGTGTGTTTTTCAACTATGCTACAGCGACGATATTTTTAGCGACAAATTTTCGAACATATATGGTTACCTTTATGGCATTAATATTTTAAATATGTATATGTATCTAATAAATATATTTAATTCATATTAAAAATATCACAGACCTTATTCTGACCTACCTTTATGGCATTAATATATTAAATATGTATATGTATCTAATAAATATATTTAATTCATATTTAAAATATCACAGACCTATATTCTGAATAATTACAACTTCACAATAAGAATGTGTTTTTCTAATAATAAAGTTGTATCAATGTGTTCAAAATTAATAAAAATGAATTGATAATTCTGGCGTCAGCTATCGGATTACTCAAAGCTATTTGAGATTCCGTAAGTATAAGGTAGACGGCTCTTTCAAATAATGGAACGATTAAATGTATTAATATCAAAAAGGTAACATATAGGTTATAAAATTTGTCGTTAAAAATATTGTCGCTGTAGCATAGTTAGATAATGCACCTTCCCCGGTTTAGATAGAGATCCATGTTCGAGTCCCGGTGGCGCAACAACAATATTTTTCAATAAAATTGATTTTATATGTATATCTTTCTAATTAATATATTTAATTAGTATTTAAAATATCGCAGACCTATGTTCTGAATAATTACAACACAATAAGAATGTGTTCTTCTGGTAATTATATACCTTATTATGTAACATATGAGTATGTTCGAATAAAATCTGATAGTATTTTATAATGTATAACTTCTTAATTAGTTAAAGCTATCAGCTGACAGCGGTCATCAACAGTTTATCATTTTTGCAGACAAACAAATATACTTCAATTATATTTTTGATTGGTTTCAGTTTATGTTTAAGATATATAAAATGCATAATATTAAAACATAAAATAATTAAATAAAATACAAGAGATTTTATTTTAAATGACCATACGTTTGAATTTTTCTATACAAGATTTATTAGAAGCTCGTTCTTGACGTGCTTACGTGTAAAATCTCGATTTCCGAAGAAATATTGCCTAGCACAGAAATATGCAAAATAATTATCATGCTGGTTCAATGTAATTATGAAATATGATGATACTATACAATAAACTATTGTATATTATATGTACTTGATATTTCCAAGAACATTAAATAATAATAATACTAAAATAATATACTGATCAAAATAAGAAAAATACATAAAAATTGAAAAATATTGATTTTCCATGCGTATTCTAGTACAATGTGTTAAAAATATTTTTAGATAATGAATATTGCTTTAAATAATTTTCAAAAAATCAAATTCCCATTGAGTTGGCATATATGCTGTTTCAAGGAAAAAATGAATTATCAAATTTGGTCCATATATGTCGATGGTATAGTGGTATTCAAAGCGAGTCCATATATTAACATATTTACAACTTTCAAAATTTTGATTGATGTGGAGATTTATGGGGTGAGAATGGTTAACATTATATTTACATAAAATGATCACTTAAGCCAGCCGAAGACAGGTTGTAAGCCTTGTAATTACCCCATATTTCTATATATTTTCCATTAAATATAGTAAAAATAGCTTCGTCTGTATGAGATATCTGATATTTATTTATTTTACATGTTTTTCGTGCGACTAATTTGCTTGTGAAATGTATGTCTTAGTCCAGTAACTGTTTGTTAAATGGTTTATACATTTGTAAATGATTTCTATTAATATAGAGAAAATTTTAATTACTATCATACTTGATTGATAACTTGGAATGACTTCAACAAATGACAAGTAATAAAAGTTTTTTTTTCTTCGGTTAATGCATTTCCCCGGATAGGAAAAGATACGGGTTCGAATCCCGGTAGCAACAACAATATTTTTTCAATTAATTGATTTTGTATATCTTTCTAATTAATATATTTAATTTGTATTGAAAGTATCACAGACCAATATTCTGTAAAATTGCAACTTCACAATAAGAATGTCTTCTTCTTAAAAAGAAAGATATATTTATTTATTCTGTTCATGTTCTTAATATACGTACGTATTATACATTATAAACATTCTTATAAATATATAAACAAGGCGAACAAGGCGAAGAGACATTTGCTATCTTCTTAACTAGACCGAAGTTTGTACTAAATGAGACAGGTTCATCCGTTTTCTATCATACAAATATGAAAACCATTATTATTATTATTAATTTATTTATTTTTTATCTAAATCAAAAGTATTAGGATTATAAAAGAATTATTATAAAATAATTATTATAAAATAATAATTATGTAAAATACTCTCGCTACCCCACGATTGAAACACTATGCAAAACAGAAAATGAATATAAAGAAATGATGTTCTGTTCATGTGATCATTTTCATGAATCTTTGCTCAGTTTCCTTTCTACCAACCCCCAATAACCAGCCCCTGAGATGTTGTTTGAGTGTGTCCATCGAGAATTGTTTCATACTGCTCGGCAAGATGTTATGGGCTTTGGGGGCCAGAAACATGTGGAAGGATTGACCAAAGCTTGTTTTCATTTTAGGCTTCACGGTGAGCCTATTATTGTATATAATTATGAGATGGATATTGATGAAGCTTGTTAGAATTAAAATATAGAATCGGTCTCTTTAACATAGAGTTGTCGAATATGACGCAAGTGTCGATGGCACCAGATATAGAGGACTTGGTACGATCGAGTAAACCGAATACGATTAAAAGCCTCAATAATCGATGAACTTGCATGAGAAGATGTACGAATGTGAATGAAGTGAGAATTGGTGATGGCAAGTTAGTACATTAAAAAGTAATACACAAATATGCAAGCAACGTTGTCAATAGGAAAGGCGGTAATTTTACAATGTGTCTCTATTTTCACACAAATATTTGAACATGAACGTCACAAACTACACACAGAGTAGTACATCGGAGCACTTTTCCAACAGCAGAGATTGCCGAAAATTCCGAACACACTCACTGAATCAAATTATCGATGTATTTTACTGTTGCGCTGCCGGGGCTGGCCTGCGACCCTGCCCGGCCACCCCGACAATCCTCCCCCGAGAGAGCGCCGAGGTGAGCTTACAAAACGCGCCCAACTTTCGATAGAGTTGACTCAGACCCCGGTATTTGCGTAGTCTCCGCTGCCGGTTTCGTCTACCTATCCTTCTACACAGTGTCATCAAGTTTTGGGTGGAATATCTCCATCTTATCCTTAGTGGAAGTGCCCCAGAATCCTGGCGAGGTAACACAATGTCGCCATTTTCATGAATATATCCCGGCAAATAGTTATGCGCCGTTAAAGAAAATGAGATTCAGGTTTTTTGCGTTTTACAGCCACTGGATGGAAAGTGAATGACACTTTTCTCTGCTCGTTTTTCGATAGAATAACTATCGCAGAAAAAAAACTTTTCCAATTTAGTTCGTTTGTCAAAACAAATTTATTAAAAATATTTAAATGACTTGGCTTTAATTTAGTCTTAATTACTAAGGGATAGTGTGTTCTAGAACAGACCTATGATACGCGTAACAAAGGTGACACGTCACAGCGTTTTGTGCGACACGCCAGGGTTCACTAATATCAGAGTTATCACAGAACTCGTGTCCCGCCACCAGGCGTCTACCCGACGACAACGTTCGAGTTTATCACTACGTACATAGTATCTCTTTTAGGTCTCACTTTGTGAAAAAAACAATTAATCAATGGACATCAAATCAAATACCATAGGTTCCTTATTTTTTCCAGTTAAATTAAATTAAAAATATATAAATGATTACGTAATTTGTTTTTTTTTTTACATAATTGAATATGCGATTGATAGTATTACTTCAATGAAAATGTCATTGTAGTATTAGTTTTATAGTGCATATTTTGATGTTTCACAATTAATTGCAGGGATAAAAATTAATCTTGAATTTTGTCCATGCCCAACTATTATTTTAATTGTATTTAGATTACTGATTCTGAGTAACAGTTGACTTCGTAATACTGAAGTGTATAGTTCTACATCACCTATATCTGTTAAGTTGTTTAAGATTGTATTCAGATTACTGATTCTGAGTAACAGTTGACTTCGTATTACTGAAATGCATAGATGTACATCATCTATACCTGTTAAGTTGTTTAAGATGATGCCTGTTAAGCTTTCTTCTTCTCTTACAATCCTAGGTTGAGTTTAAGTGATGTTGATAATTGTAAATTACAAATTTATACATTAACTAGGATTTTTTCTTTCAAGTATGCCTATCATTCTAGAAGTACATTTTTTAAAATTGGTACTAAAGTTTGTGGAAGTTTATAAGCTTTTAGATAATTCTCCTTCTCAATGTCATATTTGAACAATATTTTGTTTTTAAAAATTATTTTATAAACTCACAATAAAACGAATAAATAACAATTTAATTCATATTTCTAAGGAAATTAACTCTTCAGGATAAAGTTTCAGATTTCCTTCAAATTAGTCTACAAAGTGTTTGATGTTTAGCCTGTTTCAGCTCTGTTTTATATATATTACTATTATTTCAAAAGAACCTATCTAAAATACCCACCTGCTAAATTCATTCAAATCACATGTTAACTATTTATCGAATTCTATCAACAGTCATGATTTCGCTTCAGCAGGTTAATTATAATTAATTCCTTTAACATTTTTACACCTGGTCTTTTCCGTGCGTAAATACTTAAACTAGATTTAAGATATATATATATATAAACAGGTACCACCCCATCCACAAGACTATATGCAATTATTGTATTTTTTAAAAAATCATTTGGAGTCTGAAGTATTTCTCCTTACTTTACTTTCACTCTATTCTCTAATATTATTTTTAAGTTATTATTAATATGAAAGGAATAATAGCTTTGAAACGTAGACCTTCCAACCCACGCTTTAATGTATTCAAAACTACCAGATTAGAGAGTTCTATAAGCTATAAACTTATCGATTTGAAGTTTCTGATTCAGATATCGTCGTGAATTTATTTAATAATTCCATTTAATAAACTGTTACAGATATTTTTTTTATTTTTACGGCACACTTTAAAAGGATTAAATGCCCATTTAAAATTTTAACTATGACTAATAACTGCAATAATAAATGATATCATTTAATTTTATTAGAACACATTTTTATTATGAAGTTGTAATTATTCAGAACATAGGTCTGTAATAATTTAAATATTAATTAAATATATTAATTTGAAAGATATACACATAAAATCAATTTTATCGAAAAATATTGCTGTTGTGCCACCGGGATTCGAACCTGAATCTCTTTCCAAACCGGGGAAGGTACATTATATAACTATGCTACAGTGACGATATTTTTAGCGACAAATTTTCGAACCTATATGTTACCTTTTTTGATATTAATACATTTAATCGTTCCATTATAGGAAAGAGCCATCTACCTTATTTTTACAGAATCTCAAATACCTTTGAGTAATCTGTTAGCAGATCTCAGAATTATCAATTCATTTTTATTAAATTTTGGACACATTGATACAACTTTATTATTAGGAGAGCACATTCTTATTGTGAAGTTGTAATTATTCAGAACCGTCTGTGATAAATTAAATATATTAATTAGAAAGGCATACATATAAAATTAGCAAACAAATCATATTTGTGAAATACAGAGGTACAGAGAAGATCCCCGAATAGATAAACGAATTTAGTGAAGTCAAAGTGCAACCAATTGAAGCTTCAGAAATCTGTCAAAAATGCTGTAGATCTGAATAGACGACACCAGATAATCTTGGCTCCGTTATCGTCATTATCATAGCGACCACGATTGCTCTGCTAAGAGCATAGCGAAGTACGAGAAGAAACTCCACAAATTGAAAAATGAATTTAAACATAAACTGTTGCTCAACGCGTTTGAAAATAGAAACATCAAGTTTTTTTTAATTCTACTCATTTACGTGAGACGCGTTTCGCCTTATGAGGGCATTATCAATCTAACCATTTTAAATTCATCAACTTGCCTTTATACGAAATCTGTTGTAAAGGAGCAGCTATATAATTTTAAGTACTTAAAGTAATAAGGAAATTTTAGGTTATTATATTTTGGCACTAAGAAACAATTTTATTTAAATACTAATAATATTTGAATGAAAGGTAATGTATAAAAAAGGATAGCTATACAATTTTATGTGACGAGTAGAACTAAAAAAACGAGTATTTTTATTTTAATATTTGTGATTATGGAGTTCTAGAAACTTACCCCCGAAACAATAAATAACAGTAAGTTGTTGAAATATGTGTTATAACAGACATTAGCAGAGTACAAAAGAGTTAAAATTAAATTTAATATATTAATTAGAAAGATATACATGTAAAATCAATTTTATAGAAAAATATTGTTGTTGATTACCGGATTTCAAACCTGGATCTCTTTCCAAACCGAAGAAGGTGCATTATCCAACTATGCTATAGCGATAGTATTTTTGACGACAAATTTTCGAGCCAATATGTTACACTTTTCAAATTAATACATCTATCATTCCATCATTTTCTAAACGTGTCGCAAATGTTTTTAGTTGCATTTATTGCATCGTTTTTTCTACAGTATTCGAACAGCATGTAATTTTTAATAAATTGTTAGTCAAGTGTATAACTCTCCATCCTAACCCACGTTCGAAAAAAAAATTTTTTTTCACTAAAATAACGTTTCTCCAAATTTCAATTGGTGAATAGAAAACACGGCTTATAGAACCAAAGACTGGTACAAAACTGATAGTCAAAAATGACCATGTAAAATATGACATTTTCTTTCGGATTATTATCTGTGTTGTCATAAGATTAAATACAAACAAACTAATATAGCAATAAATTCTTGCCCGAAAAATGGACGATACTTCCTTTTATCGCGTGTTCTATATTTAACATGACTTTCTGTATATTTCCTTGTCCGATTCCGCTGCAGGATAAGGGTGGGCGGTATGAGTTACAGGTGGGGTAGGTAAACTGCCGAAAGTGTTAAACTTTGAACCGATTCGGGCAAATCTTGCGCGGCCATAATGTTCCCTGACCCCGTGGAACTAAACTCGGTATCACGAGAATAGGACAAAGAGCAGGTCGTAAGATGAGATGTATTCAGGATAATCATTACTCATTATGGCTCGTAGTCAGTTACAACTCGTGAAATTCACGACTTTTTTATCATCGTGCTTTAGAAAAACTTATATGGTGTTTAATTATTTATTTTACATTACATCATTGATGATTAATGTTTATTTTAAGTCACTTTATTGCTAGTAAAAAAAAACACCAAAGTATCAAATTTAACTACTAGAAGTTGTAAGTCTTATATGTAGATTATTTTATAAAATATTTTTATTGCCGGTTTATTAACATCCACCCAATAGTAATTTCAAAAAGCGTCATTTAACGAGAAAAAACCTCGTAAATTATGTTTTGAAATTTTCTTGCAGCTAAATATTTTAATATCGGTCAATTCATAGGTATCAAACAACAATTAGGTTGTATCAAAGTTTATATACATTTTATTCAGGGTATGAACCCTTCGGATTTATTTAAAAGTAGACTTATAATAATTACTGTGACGTAAACCGGAAAAATTATCTGTCACCAGGTGTCAAGTGTATTGAGTGGATGGTATGTTACATTATCGTTTTAAGAATATGTCAGATGTTAAAAATATGTGAAAATGTAGACCGCCTTTCTTTTTTTGATAATAAATAATATTAACAATATATGAATATGTCCAAGAATACACAATTACTGGATTTTTACCTCCAAAGGCATTGTTATTAATACAAATTTTAAATATCTCATAGAGACGAAGCTATTATATTATATGGAAAGTATGGAAGTATAAGTATTACCTGGCTTACGATCTGTAATATATACAGATAAAAAATATAGCTTCCATAATTTCTAATTTTAATTAATAATTTTAAAAGTAAAAATAATATTCTCATTAGTGACAACTATGCTATTTCAGGAAAATGAATATCAAATTTCAGTCCATAGATGGCGACAGCGAAGTTGTAGTTAAATACTCGAAGTGTTTCTACATGGCAACATATATATAACTTCCAAAAAAATTTGATGATATGGAGGCGGATTGGGTGGAATGGTGAACATCACATTGTGTAAAATGATCACTTAAGCCAACCGAAGACAGGTCATAAACCCTGTAATACAAATACTTCCATACTTCTCATATAATATAATATAATAGTCTTGCGTCTCTATGAGATATCTGTAATTTGTCTTAATAAATAATATTTTCAACGTTAAACAATTACAGAAATCGTTTTCTTTTAAATTTACAGCTTTTACATCCAGTTCTTAGATTTAAGTAAAGACTAAGCGTAAGCTTAAGTAAATACATTAAGTAACTAACCACGGTTGCAACATTCACCCATAATATCTTAGCAGGTTTCTTGCAGTACTAGCTTAGTAGAAGGTAGATAACGGATGAAATCAGGCTTTATTGTATCAAAAAAAATCTTAAAATTAGACTGGGTCTGTCTACAAAAGCAAAAGCCTTTCCTTTAACCAATGGTTTCAAATTAAAACACCACGTTGAAAATCCAAAATGTAATTTTATGTATCGTGCAAGGGGGATGTTTTAAAGGGTGTCTTGGTTCAAGTTGATAATTGGGTAGACTCTTTTGATTTTATAAATTTTTTGGTAAAATCTATTTAGAACCTGTATTAGAGAAAATTCTGTACATTGGGTTGCGTACTAAAGATTGCGTGTTGTAAACCACTGAAAAAGATAAACAAGCGCTGGTAACGATAAATATACACTTTGGAGTGAGTCCGCCATCTATATTGTATATATACAATTGTAATATACTGTTCCTTTTTAAAATAATAAATTTGTTCATGTTAATATTTTACAAAAATTTATTTTTTTATAATTCATTTATATCACACTAGAATTGACATTTTTTAAACCGTTACTTATATAGGACTTTAACACTCATTTAAAACTAATAAACTAAATGTAATTTGCCATAAGAAAGACCGCGACCATTAGATACATTTTCCGCGTGCCACAAAATTGGCTTAACATAGATGTTTACGCGCCTTGTTACTTTGATTGGCACCACTGGGTTTTCTGGTTTATAATAATATACATGTGTGCATGTGAATTTTTGAGAGCCAAAAAGATAGTAAACGACAGACATTTTTTAATTACATCCTGTGCTTCGACCAATCCTGCTAATATATATATATATATATATATATATATATATATATATATATATATATATATATATGTATATATATTTTTTTTTTTTTTTAAATATTGTATGGAGAAAAGATAGGACCAGCAGATATGGATTTTTATTTCTACTACTAGAGCGCGTGCAAGAGATTATATACTCATACATCATATATCTATACATCTATACTCGTTAAACAGTGCTGCATATACGTACCTACACCATCGTCAGCATGAATGAAATAAGTGTAATATAATGTCACTATATAGACACACGAATTTATTCTTGATGAATTTTTTATCATGGAAACAAAGCACGAGTCGCTTGGATTTTAATCAAATACTTATTTCGTTCATTGAGTTCAATAATCATATCTTGATTAACATATAGCGTGCTGTTTGCAATCACAAGGTAAACAAGAGCGTCACGTAATTGGGCCTGATCATAGACAATCCAATGGACAAACGTGCCTAACTAATTCCTGAATAAACACGATCAATATACTAAAATTACAATGTGGCTTATTCAGAAAATAACAATATTAATATTTAATAAAAACACGTTTTTATTATGAAGAACAATTCCGTGATGTTTAATAATTAAAAGAATCAGTTGGAAAGATATACAGATAAATAGCTATCAATCAAAAAATATTATATATATTCCTACCGAGATACGAACCCGAATTTTTCTTATCCTATGAAATGCGTTATTTTTTCGCAATATCATTCCGTGTATCCCAGATATATCATTTATAAAGAATACATAATATATCGAAGACTTCAATAACATTTAGCGTTTTATACGAATTATATCAGAAGTTATACACTAGATTAAATTTTTTTTTTAATTATTACTTAGGTAGGATCCTTACACTAATATAAAGCTAATGAACTTAATTAACTTAATTAATAATTGAAACAATCACTATAAGAAGGATTTCAACCAATAAATTCATTTTCCGCGTATCACAAAATTGCCTTAATATGGAAAATACTTGCATATACCAAATATATTTTCTTATAATCTTGAAGCCAAGATTATGAAGACTAATCTGTACTAACAATTTTTTTTTTAATTAATTGATTTATAAAAATTAAATTTTCGACGTTTTTAAAACATTTTATTTTGTCTAAAAATCTATTGTATTTACTTTCATGAAGTTAAAAATCAAATTTTATATTAAAACATATTTTTTTTTACTAAATAATATTTATATTGATTCTAATGTGTGTTTTTACTGTATTTTTTCGTCATATTCTGGTTTGAGTGGCCGTGATGGACGTAAAATTCACGCTCGTATAATTTTCGTCAAAAATATTGGAAATGTTTGTTGTCATGCATATTTTAGCCACAATATGAAGTAATATTGAACTTATTGAAAACATTAGCAGTAAATTTTATAAATTAGATGGTGTTTTTTACTGATTTTAAGGAAAAACAACGTTTTCTTAAATAAAGTAAACATTATATGTGCGTTATTTTGTATGTAGGTCGCAATTAAATATTCCGTCTAAATGTAACACTTTTGTCTATTAAACACTAGCTGTTTGTTTCATAATTACGTAGTAATTTGAGTAGCTTGCTGGTGTAGTGGTCAAGACGTTGGCCTAGTGATCTAGTGGTCGAGTAAAATAGTAAAAATATTTATCTGACATGTATTTCGTGTACGCATCTCTATTGAAAAAAAAATTATGAAACAGTTGGTTCTCGGCAAATTCAGCTAGTTGTATGCGTCTTCGAATTTCTTTCACACTGTCACCAGTGTTCGTTATCAACGCGTTCAAATAAACTGCTTCTTGAACTACCTCACATTCTGCTATTTGGTAAGTATGCTGCGATGTACCATAACCAGTATTTTTGTTTAAGATCGATTTATTTCTAAAGCAAATTGTTTGCTAAAGAATTTTTTTTTTTGTATAAAATGATTTCCAGTTCAGTCTCTGTATTGGCCACAAGGTGAAGTCATCAGTAAAACGTAGATTGGTTATCTTATTTCCACTAATTGTTAAACCTCCATGTTATATCGTTGTTTGTTAAAAAATATGCCAACAAAAAATGAGATGGAACAAGTTTACAGTTTAGCATCTCGTGCAACTGTCAGTAGAGGCCACAATCCAGCACCATCCTCCTTGCACCGTTCGTGCAGTAAAAATTTCACAATTTCATTTTCTTGGTGTACTTTTTAATTCTTATCATATTTGAAATAACACAAAGTGGCGGTATCGTAAATCATGCGCGCATACGTCATTCAAGCAGTATACTCCAAATAATGAAAGACATTTTATATCCCTTGCGAAATCAGGTCGGAATTTTTGATATCCTGTTACTTAATGCGGTCGGAGTAACTACCAGTTAATCATTACTCATCCCTGTGGTACTGTTTGTTGGTTATCCATCCTCGCCTCATGTGCATATAAGGTTACACAAACATACATTTGCTTTTTTATGAAGGCGAAAACATTCTTGTTTTTTTAGTAATCTTTTCTTTGCCGCCAGGTACGCTTTAGGTACATACATTTTATGTTCGTTTATGGGGAAGAAATTTTGTATAGAGGTATCAGATGTATGCATCAGAATGATTTGATATAAGGGATATTAAAATCCTTCTGACAAATCACCTCCAGATTGTCGGTTTGTTACTCGTGTTCAAGTTACTTTAATATTCATCTTGGTTTGAAAGCCAAGAATACGTATGTGAATAGTAATGAAGGGAGATAGAGAAACACAGTATATATGTTAGATGCATATATAACGGTTTACAATAATTACAAGGCGATAAACAAGCTATGAAAGTGAAGGAAAAGATATTGAATGGCAGTTCGACGGAACTATGATTGCTCCACGGCGTCGGTTTGCCCGCATGACAGCTGATCCCTGGCAGGCATATCCCGCCGATGTTCCTACCGACATTACTCGTTCCACCGTCACTGTGTCGCTTCACGTGCTCTTCACCATATATATCACCTTAATTAGGTCTGTTCCCGCCCTTGTACTGATCTGATCTGCGCCAGGCGCAGATCTCAAACCGTGATGCGTACGATGCATTATCGTTTGATTTCTGGATAACAAATCAGATAAGATCAGGTAAGTTTTTAGTCAAAATTATAAACAAATTATAAGAAACGGGGAGCGACGGAAGGCAAAAATATATGCCTGTGTTCAACACCGGACTCAGAACAACAAAAGAATAAGTTTATATATATTCAATTGAGAGTTGTTAGTCCAACAACTTAATTGTTAATGAAGTTATTAGACCATTATATCTTATAAACAAAAGATTAATTAATTATAATATATATGTATATACATATACATATTTAATTTTTATGAATATATTAGTGAACATAATTCTTCAGGTGAAATAACCCAAGGATAATTTTTATTACAAATATCAAGGCAGCACCGAAAGACAATTGTTTTATTACGGGTACAGAAAGCTGAAATTGTTTCCTGCGTGTGCTGACTCATAAACTTGTACTATGAAATGAAACTTTGATGACAAGAAATGGTATAAAGATAATCCAGATGGAGTTATAGAAAACTTTCTGGGCTGTGGGAACAGCTGCATAGCAATTAACTGCAGACATATATGAGAAGGAACAAGATATCATTACGTAAAGATAACTCATTAGGGAAAAAGGGATGGTAACCAAGAAATTAGGTGAAGAATCTGGCCACCTAATTTGTTGGTATATCGGGCGAACTTCTGAATGTCCCCCGCCTTTTAACACTATAATATAATATAATATATAGTTGACCACTATAAATGCCCCGGAGGAGGTAATTTGGAGTGGAACGCCTAGAACTTGGGATCTTTCCCTAACATAGAAGGTTTGAATTCCGAAGATGATGAGGTTACTCTCTTAATGCTCACTGGTCGAGTATTGAAAATGCTCCCAGAGCGGATGTGATCTTTGGTGAATAGTTCTCCGCATCCGATATCTCCAACCGGCTACCTCTGGTTTTTTGAAGAAGGTTTTTTAGAAGGCTTTTGGGTTAGCCCAATAAGGGCTGAATCACAATAACGCTGACCTTCCGAGAGTCCGAGGTGCTTAGAGTGTATCATTGCCAATGCTGACAATATCTGGAATTGGAATTTCTATTGTTTGCCGATGTATAATTTGTTGGTCGCTTGGTTTTTATACCTATGTGCTTTTGTATGTGCTTTTGTTGTTGCGTATAGGCAAGATGCCGAAAGAATTCAAATACGGAAGGAATTTAGCACTCACCACCAATCTGAACTCTGCTAGCACCTCTAAAATGTGGACTGTATATTTTTCACTCACTATGTCCATCAACGGTTCCCACAAAGTATAGACACAAGTCTCGAGACTATAAAAGTGTTAGCTGTTCCGTACACGTTGTAACCGTGCTGGTTCAAGGTCGCCAACCGACTGGTCAGCGACGAGGCCGGGAGGGGAAGAAGCACACAGCATTCTCTCATAAAAATCTAAAAAACCTAAAAAAATATATTGTGACATTACAAATTAGGGTCACGTTCGAAATAGCCCTTGGTTTCTTCGCCTTCGGGTTATTCTCCATTTTTCACTCCTTCAGTTCACATTACAACCTCGGACTATGTGATTTTCTACAATTCTGCATACGAATCCAATTGCATCTGCTTAGATGCTGAGGATCATCTACAATGATAGGCCAAAGATATGGGTTGCTCGGACTGACATGGACCCAAGTGATACCATCTAGTGGAACATTTTGTTGTCACCTGCCTGCATCGTAGAACATCGAACTCGCGCCCAACACGACGAAATTAGGATTTGTTAATGTAAATTGTATATTTATTTTATTTCGTTTGTTCATGTTTCTTTTTATGATAAGATACCATTTTAATAACGAATAACACCTTTTTTTTATCACCTCCAGGTATTATTTATAAATTTTTCCCAGTTTAGTATGAAGGCAAAATGTGAAAAATAAAATGGGTATGTGTTTCTGAGGTGAAGAACCCGCGGATCTTGTGTTCACCACTGACTAGCCAGTGAGAGGTTAGAACAACGGTCTTTACTCCCACAATATTTATTCACATATTAGGAATAACACGTTATTTTTTTCCATCATTGGCATTAGGACTTTGTTCAGTATTTAAGTACACATCCACACAGAGCAACGATAATAACCCTCATATTACGTAGAATGCACCAGACGAGTGTTAAAAACTCTCTGTACGAGAGGCGTATTTGCAATTATGGTTTACATCAAAATTTATCCTCAAGTTATTTCCATTGCCCAGCCAGTTACAAAACCTGATAATTGAAAATACAAATATTGTATTCTACTTTAAAAAAAAGGTAATACAAATATTTGTAATTTTATGGATAACTCTCAACAAGACAACAAAAAGGTTGTTACGATACAATTATTTCCAAGTGGCTGAAATTAAGGAAAGGTTTGAAAATATATTTTAATCGTAAATATTTTAAAACAATTAAATTATGAATATATAATGGCAGACCCATAAATGCGATGCTGGAGAAAAATGTTGAACACAAAGTAATCGAAATGATGATATTTAGAAAAAAAATGGTAAAATAGTTTTATCCTGAGAGCGATAGCGAATGGGAAATATTTGAGTCACATCTTTTAGCACATACAATAATATAAAGTAAGATGGAAGGAAATAATTGAAGAAGATGGCTGACGAAACTATTCATAAACCAGTTACTGGAATGGAGCAGATGCAATTTTGGATCAATGAATTGAGCTACATAGACAAGAGAACGTCTTTTAAGAAGAAAAAAGATTAAATTACTTTATTTACATATGGCGAAATAAGATCTCGTGGACTATAATGACTATAATAATGATTAGTTGACGCACCCGAAGTGGATTCAGGAAGGAAAATAATGGCAGATGAATCTGGTCTACCCTGCTCTAAAGTTCTGGGCTGGACGTCGTTTTCACCTCCAGTTGACTCGCACTTCTTTTAGTGAAGAACCGAGATATCACTGCACTTCCGGAGCTGTTGAAAACACTACCTAAGTCTACTTAGAGAACACTACATGGTCCTAGCGTTACGCACCGCGCTGCTTTCGGGCGGTAAAAAAGAAACACAGATCTTGACAATTCGGTGTCAGAAGGCAATCTGTCTCCCCGTTAACGAAATCCCTAATATTGTTTATATTGGAGGGGTAAAATGCACAGGAAGTAGGTACTCGACTTGCATCAATAACACACAGTACTCTGTTTTTAACTGCTTCGGTTTTTTTAAATGATATTTTATGTTAAAAATAAAAATTATCAGTGCTATCCAATTTCTTTGAGTTTTCTAATAATTTAACGAGAAATGGACCAATTTATAGTTAAATATCACAGATCGTGACATTCATTATATCTGTCTTTGGAGTTTTGGAAAAGTCCCTTTTAAATTGCTTTATCTGTGATATTTTCAAGTCACGTTGTAAATATTTCAACCGCAAGCTGTATCCGGAGAGCATCACACCCTGCAGGTAATCTTCAATCTGTTTCCAATTGATGACGCCCAAGCAAATGCTAGAGCACATTTCCCGGTCGTGTCCACCGCAGCGCACAATAGACGATGGAAGCCACACGTCCGAGTTGATAGCTGAACTATTTTATACACGGAGCATGCGGCATTCTCGGACCGTTACATTTCCGCCTTGGATATTATGTTCCCTTGATACATATATATCATACACTAATAGGACTTCTAATATGTCTAGGAAAATATTAACAATCGATACATTTATTTAATAAATAACTTTATATATATATATATACATATGTGTTGTATATATATATATACATATATATATATATATATATATATATATAAATATATATATATATATATATATATATATATATATACCACTCTTTGCCGGGACCGGTTTAGAAACTAGAGATTCCGTATCGGCCCCGCTCATCAAAGCTAATAAAAATACGCGACTTTAATTCAATTACATATTTAAGTATAAACAAAACGAAAAAGGAGAATAAATTAAATGTGGTTATTAGCAATTAATATTAGACACTCCAACGTCCCTACATACAGATGGAAAATTGAGGTTCAGTAGTTCAAAGCGGACGAACACTCAGAGATCTATTCATCAAAAATTCCGCGTCTGTTGGTCCTGAGAAAAACCATTATTGTATCAATATTTCAGGTAAATTCAGGGGGTGCCTTATTGGTGAAATGTCGCTCTGAAAAGATCGTGGAACACGTTTTTCAGGTCAACAGTTCAGCGCTAAGTTAGAGACATAGAAGTAGTTGAGAGATTTCGTCTAAGGAATCAATTTATAATCAAATTATAACTTATTTGCATAAGTAAGATTAGAAATCTTCTTACTACCAATAGCAATCATTTTTTCCCGATTGCAATTACTTTCTTCATTATGTGTTATCCGTAGAGATTAACAAAATCCAAAGGGAGAATGTAACCCTATTCGTTTGAAAGTTTTAAACTGATATTTAAATAAGTTAATAACTATATTCACAAAAATCAATACATTCAACATTTTTTTCTTTTTAATATAACCAAATACTTTTTTATAGTCAGCAGAACAGAGGATGGCCGGAATTTGAAACTCCTGGCATTTCTCAATCAGCTGGCGGATGTTGAGTTCTGGTTCCTTTTCCCCTGACGATCCCCGCCTATTCATGAGGCATTATTTTCCAACTCGTAAAGTTTTTCAGACGCTTGTTGAGGTAGAATTTTATTTTTCACCAACACATGTGTAAATATGGGCATATAGTCTTATAAAAAAATGTCATGTCAAAAATACAATACAGTTTAACTTTAAATAGTTTGATGTCTTCAGTTGGTTCATTATTTATATTAATTAATTTGATTTTTTGTAATATATGATAGAGGAGAGGGTTGAGGAAGTCATATGATGCTAGTGTTGTCTTTACCAGAAAATATATACTCTCTTTTTATATACGTGAAGACGTCCTCGGAAGTAACAAAATACTAGAAAATGGTCCTATTAAAAACTTCAACAATCAAAGAATATGCATCAGATGAGGTATCTGTAAAACAGAAGAGTTTGAGGCAACCTCAGCAATTGATGTGTATAAATAACAAGACTATCAGATCTGAACCGTATATATCCGAAGAATATCTTCTCCAAGTTACGTACATTTGACACTTGCAGGTTCGCGACCTTGAAGAAAATAGAGAGACAATGTGGAGAAGAATGAAAAGAAGAAAACTTGAAGTTTACGACTGGAGGACTACCTGTGACAGTGAAGAACTCCTACTTAAGAAAGCAAAGATCCTCAGAGGTTCGTAGCCACAATATGTTGATATTGTTTTGTTGTTGCTTATGCCTTGAAGAGTGCAGCGATCTATTGTCTCTACTTGTTAGAGAAACAGGAAAGTCGTAAGTACACTTTACGTAAATAAAAATAATTTTTTCTCATTTTTAAAGCGTAGATACGAGTTGGATACATTTGTTACATAAAGTCAGGAAGTGACATATCTAGGCATCACTTCTAAACCAACGGTTAGTCCTTGAATGATCTGGTTCTAAAAATGAGACACTTAACGCTTGGAAAGTGGCGAGAGAGGTGGAATACGGCAACGCAGGAAAGATGGATTTATTCTTTTCTTCCTAACATTGCCGTCAAGTTGAAAGGCATGATTGCGGAGTAAACTGTTTGAGTTTAGACTTGTGGATGCCCCGTGGTGTACATGTGGGAGAGTGGAATAGACGCCTAACCATATTTTGTGGAATTATGAGATGCTTAGAGATACACGTGAACGTATGATTAGTTGTTTGACTGGATTTAGACACGCCGACCTAATTAGTAATGGAACTAATATAAGGGATACATTGTTTCATATAAAGGATTTATTCATGTATGGGTGACACGTTGGAGCTACTTAGCTCTGGGTAGCTATCTCCGCCGTACCACCAGCCACCCAGGGCCTGCGTTAGTGGGTATCTCCACTTACGTGCCTATTTCTCACTCTCTATACCTCGTGTTTTGCAACTCCATTAGTCTGTCCGTATAAATGTGACTCATTCCATTTTGTGTCTCGTCCACTGTCCCTCTTTTGGGAGTGTTTTTGATGTTTGTATCCCTGACTGTCTGTTTTGAACTACTGCACGTTAATTTTCCATCCATATGTAAAACTTTGTATTCTATGGATTTATTTTATATGTTTTTTTTATGAATAAAGACGGCACTTGAGGGATGCTGGAGGATCTGAATTTTAATTTTTGCAAAAATTGGTAATAACTACATTAAATTTCAATTATTTTTCGTTTTATATAGTGCATAAACTTGAATATGTTATTAAATTAATGTTACGTATTTTTATTAGCTTTGATGAGCGGGAACGACAAGGAAACCCTATCTTCTAAACCGGTCTCGGGAAAGGGTGGGTCCACCCCATCCAGCTGTCTTTAAAAAATACATATTAAGTCTGGAGAGCTACTGCCTACAATTCCGTCAGCTGAACGCTTTTATTAATGTTGTACCCTATTATCAACTATAATTACTCTATATACTAGTTGCGTGGCTCAGATACAATTATCGACTAGCTCTCTGTGCGGGCTAAGTTAGCAATTCACCTACCGACGTCCTAGCGGCGGAGCTGCCACTGCGGTGGATGTATCGAACTACTTATATAGCTCGCGCATTTATCTTAAAGCCTCAACCATTGTATTAAATTTACTTCAGTAAATTCAATGCCAACAGTAAGTAATTTCTATCCATAATACCTGCCGCCTGTTACTTTTATATATCTAGATGTATTCCTAGCAACCAATACTCCTCGCGATACACTGAGCACGAGGGTAGTGGTGGAATTTCAATCTTCAAACTTTCCGATATACAAACTTCAACTGCCATACATCGCACTTACTCCATCCAAGCAAGCACTCTTAATAAACTAAATTGTAAATTGAGTTAAAACACTGTTTTATTCAACTATATTTTATTATGTTAAGCATTAGAACGTTTTCGGAAACATCTTCCCATTATCAATAATATAATTCAACTAAAATTAAAAACAGTTTCAGACAGTAATATAAGGTGTGTTCGGAGTTAATGGAGGTGGGGGTGGAGTTAAAATGGATAAGAGAGGGGATGTAATGGGCGATAATTATTTTATTTTTTTATTATTATTATTAATGAGAACACATTCTTATTGTGAAGTTGTAATTATTCAGAAAATACATCTGTGATATTTTAAATACTAATTAAATGTATTAATTAGAAAGATATACGTATGAATCAATTTTATCGAAAAATATTGTTATTGCGCTACCGGGATTCGAATCTGGATCTCTTTCCAAATCGTGGAAGGTGCATTATCTAACTACGCTACAGCGACACTACTTTTGACAACAAATTTTCGAACCTACGTGTAACACTTTTTCAAATTAATACGTCTATAGTTCCATTACTGTAGCTTAGTTGGATAATGCAAATAGATCCAGATTAAAATCCCAATAAACAATATTTTCCTATAAAATTGATTTTATATGTATATCTTTTCAATTAATATAATTAGTATTTGATATTTTTATTATTAAATATTTTTAAATTTTCTAAAATGTCTAACTTTCAACCTTTGGTGCAACTATTGTGATGATCCACATATAACCAACTGATAAAAAAATATGAATTCCGAGAAATTCCTAGAGCAGATGCGGTAAGGTAGGGGTGTAGTGGGTCGGGGATTGTAAACGCTTCTCTAGACAGTCAGTTTCGGAATGGTCAGGGGGTTGCACGCGGGGGAGTCGCTTTTGAACCGGGAAAAGAGACGGATACGTAAACGATTGTTCGGGGAACGAAATTAGTTTTTCTTTTCGAGATTTACGCCGCAAGTGTTTTAGGGGTGATTGTATGGGTTTCCGGGTCCGCGGAGGTCGTGTTAAAATTCTAAATCGCGAGTGTAGTGACTCCAGGTTCCAGAAAGCAGACCAGGATCAGCGCAGATGCTGAGGACCATAGCTGAGGACCCAAAATACTAAGTTTACCTTTTAGCATGCTTGTATACATAATTAAAATCACTAACGAATATTGCAGTGTGACTCGGATCATCATGTAATTACTATTAGACTACTGGATATTCGACCTTATTAAATTACTGTCCTGTTTATTAATTTGGAACACCCATCTATAAGGTTTAGTTATATTTATTTCATCGTTTAGAACTAATTATTAACTACTTATTGGCCATGTGAATAATCATGAATCTATGTACGTATATGTCTTTGGTACATGCTACCGGCTCCGTGAAACTTACCAAGGCATTGTAGGGTACATTATATACATTACATGTTTGACCCGAAGCAACGGCTAGTAGGTAGAAATGATAGAATTTATCCGAGAATCTTGTGTGTTTATTTACTTTGGGAGCGCACAATTGCATGCGTATGTAAATCATACTGACCTTTATTACTGACATTGTGCTAACAACTCACTGAACATTTTACTTTACGACACATCTCACAAGTAAGACTCCGTATTTATTCCTACATTATGTATACAATTATCATTTCGGTTATCAAGCTAAAACCAGGTGTTCCATTCTACCGCTTTTCAACGCCTATGTGAATTGTAATTTTCATAAGATGATTTGATTGGAAGGAAAAGGTGCTTTTGGAGGCTAAACAGAGTCATTCGGTGGCATGAGGTGTGGATGGGCTAGCTATGGTTATATTGGTTTGGTAGTGATAGCCAAAATGAAGGAGTTATTGAACATCATCGGTCTGCGTAGGGTGCACAAGGCTACAGGCTAACCCTACGTATGTTTACCGTTCATGATCTTTTTCCGATATATAATCTGGCACAAATAGTTTAGTCCGCACCGGGTTGTATCGAGGTGATTCCTGTGTGGTCGCCATGGTACCCGTACTTCAGCTGTATGAGGAGGATGATAGTAATGTCTCTAGAGGTTAATACCCCGAGAGAGTTTTCCTGAAATGATCTACAATTAGCCGACACGTCGGCAATCTACACACGCATACACACGCACCAGCATGCAGTGATAACAATTCTAACCAATTGTTCCTGACTCTATTCGAGATGCATTGTTCGAGACACCGAGGATCATCCTGCAGATAAACTAAACTATTCTTCAGACACCGCTGTCACATGACGTAGGTTTTCAGACGCACCCAAGGAATTAAGGGAATTTCCTGAGAATCGTACTGTCATGTCACAATCATCACAATTAATTACCTTCAGTAGTGGACGCGGCCCCGGATTGGCCATTTTCCTACCGATACTAAACAGCAATATATTGGAGATACAAGGACCTCGGCCATGCATCTTGAATGAGTCATAACAAATGATATTGTTCACTTAGACATTGGCCGAATCAAAACTTTGGATTATTATCATCATCATCATTAAATTTTTGAACGCATGGGTGAGAGGGCTCGGCATTAAGCACCCGTCGTCTACCGCGAATAGGCACCAGACGTACGGGTTTCTTAATCTGGGGTTTAGGGGAGCCGAGCGAGCGCCACAGACTGGTGTCTAGAGAACATATCATAATCACGGAACATATTTGCCAAGCGAGGCAGGCACTTAGCATGTCGCATGTTGTTTCACATGTCCACATAATTTATGAACAGCTAAGCGACGCCACGAGGAGGCCACAGTCACAAGGACAACTCTACGACAAGGTTGGTGTCCTATGTATAATTTCTTCCACACTCTTACATTCTAGCTCTGAATAATACATACACAATTAATGTTATAATGAGTGCGCTCGAGTATAAGATAATCGGTATATTTATTTTAATAATTGCTCTATAGGTATTTGAACGGCTATAATATTTGGATATTTGTAAACTTTAGATATTTGATCATTGAAAACGCGGGTTAAAAGAACTAGGATTATTACGAACATAATATGGAGAATATTCCTACCACTAGAACGATCACGTTGGCCAAATTTAGATATTAAGCGTAAAAATTAGTATTAAGGTATTAAGGTAGAAGGCGAGATCTTCACACTGGCAACGGAGGCCAGAAGGATATAAACCAATACAGAATAATTTTTAAGTGAGTAGAAGAATTACGGGATACCTTACACTGGTGCTTTGCGACTAGGAGCGCTCGCACAGGGAAAGTGAAAATTCCGCGTTAAATTAGAAATAATAATACTAAAACTATATTTAAGTAGACTAGGAAGTAAACGAATTCATTAGAGTGGTGCCGGAGACCAGGAGTTTTATATTAATTATTCTAAATTAATATTTAGAGGAATATAAGTATTCAAATTAACTATATATATAAATAGATTAGAGATTTATTCCGGATCTTTACACTATGTATAAGTTGTAAATTATACAATTATCAAACGTCTCTATATACCTCTCATATCCAAATGTTCCCTATAATGTTCTAACGTTCAACACAATAAAATATAGTGAAATAAAACAGTGTTTTAACTCAATTTACAAAATAATCATGAAATTCCATAAAGTTTCACCGAAAACCTTTGAACAGCTATCATAATAAACGTCTATAAGTCCAACACAACCTATTAAGCATTTTAAATTTTCTAATGACATTCACAGCTCTCTTCGCGTTTTTTTAAACTCGGGTTGCTTATTCATTTTCTTATAAAGGCATTAAATCATCACGTTGTTTCTCCACATATAACCCTTTTACAATCGGATGCCCGATCTATTCCTCCGTTCAACCGATATAAAAATATCCATCGGTATAACAGACCTGTTTGAATTATTCAAAGCGTGCAAAAATAAACAAAAAAAATTCATCCGTTTTTAATCTTCTGAAAAAGAATTCATAACTCGCGTACAATTTCATGCGAGATCGGCTCTCCTTTACCTGTAACCAATTTCAAAGAAAAATATTCGAATAAACAGAGAAAATAAAATATGTACGCCGACATAAATTTTAATGTACAAAACACACCCGTCGTTTCGCAATACCACCCTCATTTCTAATTTACTTTCTCGAAAAGCCAAGAAGGAATTTCACCCCGAATACATTTTTATATAAAACGCGTCAGAATTCCGTGTACGAGCAGCATTTTCTCTTCTGAAATCCGGGGAGATTGGTTTAAATAGTTAACATATCTATTTTACGCAACACATTTCTCAAGTATTTTTCAGTTTTTCAGACGTACAAAATATATTATCTTTGATATGTACTTCGAGAGTAGTGTTTTAAAGCCTCATGTCTACGAAAGGAGACGCGATGATATAATCTCAGAAATTTAGATATGTATGTCAATACCATGTACACATGTTAAGATTTTGAACTGATGATAAATTCGAAGATCAGCTTTAGAATAACAGAAAGAGGCAAAAACTTCAACAAATTTAATGTATTAATTATAAAGATATACATTTAAAATTAATTTTATCTAAAAATATTGTTATCACGCTGCTGGGATTGAGAACCTGAATCTCTTTTTCCAATCCGGGGGAGGTGCATTACCAACTGTGCTACAGCGCCAGCATTTCTGACGACAAATTTTCGAAACCTATATGTTACAGTTTTTAAAATTAATACATCTGTCGTTCCATTATTTGAAAGCCATCTACATTGTTTTTACGGAATCTCAAATAACTTTGAGTAAACCGATAATAGACGCCAGACTTGACGATTCATTTTTATTAAATTTTGAATACATTAATACAACATATATATTACTAAGAAGAACACATTCTTATTGTGAAGTTGTAATTATTCAGAACGTAGGTCTGTGATGTTTTAATAAATTATTTATAATTAAATGTATTAATTATAAAGATATACATATAAAATCAATAATAATTCTTCTAATATGTTTTCCTTAATAATACTAAACATCTTCATGACTAAGGGTCGTGACCTCCATGATCTTCCGCCTTCGTGACAACGCTTCTCCACTTTCGACATACTGCAGATCTGAGGACTAACATTAGAGAAGTACCGATTGCATTTCCCACTTGATCGGTACAATAAGCTTCTCCAAGCTACCAACCCCTCTCGCAAGATGCTCATAAACTGATTTGACAAATGGTTGAATTTCTCCTTGATGTTCAGCTGCTGCATCTCTCACCATCCACGGTACGCGCATCGTTGTCTCCAGCACGCATCTCAAAAGCATCAGTCCGTTTTCTTTTCTCCCTTGCCTCCAGAGTCCAATATTCCAACACTACACAGAAATATTGAATGAACCAGATACATAAATCATTAAACATTTTTATAGAGCTTAAATTATTCACATTTCATTCATTTCAACAGATAGTGAGGAGATTCAAAATCACTCAGCTGACGAACGATAATCATAATGGATGGATATAAATAAAACGATATTATAACTCTACTTGAGTTTATTTGCACGACTCGAGTTTCGAGATAAATAGTAACTATCATCAACAGGTGAAGTATCAAACTAAATACACACAAATATACGAAATTTCATGTGGAGATTGTAATAGTAAATATATCTAATAAACCTCTAGAAATCTTAACTTTAGATTAAAAGAGTCATTGTACCTAGTAATAACTTTTCTGAATTCGCGAACCACACCATTGATAATAATCATTTTTTTCATTAGTATACCATTAAACTTCTCCATCCCGTCTCGATTAAAGGTAATAATTTTGAAAATTTAGAAATAAAAAGGAATTTGAGCTCGGGTATATCTTAAACAGTAAATGTAATATATTCTATCTCATCTCCTCTTTTCTCAATATTCCCATTAGAACTACTCCTCCACCTTCCACCAGTAACTCCGCCCCCTTCCCCTCCTTCTATCAGTATCTAATATATTTGTGTGTATTTAGTTTAATACTTCACCTGTCGATGAGAGTTACTGTTTCGCCCGAAACTCAAGTAGTGCTAATAAACTCAAGTAGAGTTATAACATTTTTTTATTTATTTAAACATTATTAACGCAGAATCTATCAATAATATAACGATAATGATATTTGACGTTTGGCGTACCACAAATGCAAAGTAAGGTGTAAGACTGTGAACCTCTGAGACAACTACGTCAATGAAAACTGAAAACTGATGAAAACTCCAAAGAATTTCATAGGAACAAAAATCGTATCTCAAGTCGAATATCTTTTTAAAATATCGTTTGTGTACTCGAGACATTAAGCTATCATCGATTCAGCTTTAAGATATCCTCTTTGGGTAAGTTATAATGGATTTCACATTATTCGAACGCAAATAAAACTCCTAATAAAAGCTGAATGTTCGCTGGAAGGTCCCTCAAAAAACTACGACAACCAATCGATCACCCTTGTATCGGATTCCTTTAGTAAGGAGCTGTAGAAAACATTTGTACGTAAAACCGTGAATATTTCACGGTGCCTTTCATTCATTTTGTTGTCCAACGAATAACCATTATTTATAACACAGTAAGAACAAATTTTCAAACGCTGAGGGTTGAAAGCCTTTTACTTTACATAGGCAGCTTTAAAATACAAAGGAAAGTCTGTAAAAAATATATTAAAATATTCGGAACGGTAGACACAAATAAATTTTGTTTGTTTATATGTTTATTGTATTTTGCAAAAACTAAAGAGTCTCATGTTCCAATATTGTATCTGTATTTATGAACACAGACAAGTAAATGAATAGACATGAAATAAAATATACATACAGGAGACAGGGGTTTGGAACATTCAATTAGAACATTGGAGGGGCATTCTACACGCATTCTTGGTGGAAACATAAATCTGATATTAAACAAATATCAGATATCTCATAGAGATAAAGCAATTTTTTTAATTATATTTAACGGTAAATATTTGGAAGTATGGGGTAATTACAGGGCTTACGACCTGTTCTCATAGTGATGACATACATGCTGTATAAAAATAAAAATAAATGAATTATCTAATTTTATCCATAGATAGCGATGGTGTAGTGGTATTCGAACCCACTTCATATACTAACATACATACAACTTTCAAAAATTTGATAAATGTGGAGATTGAGGGGTGATAATTGGTACACGAAGATAGGTCGTAAGCCCTTTAATTACCCCATACTTCCATATATTTTATATTAAATATAATTTTAGAAATAGCTTTGTCTCAATAAGATATTTGATATTTGTTTAATAACAGTGTCTTTGTAGGTAAAAATCGAGTAATTGTGTGTTCTTGGACATATTCAAATATTGCTAATAAATCTGATAATTTATGAGATATTTATGCAACAGTAAAAGTTTTTTATTTTCTGAAATTAAATTTTTGTGTAAACTAGGCGTATTTTTTACATTAATGCATATTATCGATCATACAATCGAGTCATATTATTTTTTAAAGTCGCGGAGCTATTTGATTGCGTAAGTGGTTCCAAAGTAATCACGCGAGTGACACCAAATTGAAAATATGACAGGATCGTTATATCTATGTGTTTCCGCCTTCTTGACTAAACTCCTCCAATTTTTTGGCATCTTGGAGATCTTAGGATGTTACCAGAGAAATGCTTGTTGGCTTTTCCACTTGGTCTGACCATCGGATGGGGGATCTTTCTCTTCATCTTCGGGTTTCGACATGGTCCACCACAACAGGCTTCTCCAACCTATCTTTGCTTGTCTTAAGATGATCAAAAAATTTATGGATTCGTCATGGGTAAATAATTGAGAACCTGTCCTTGATGCTCATGAAGAATGGAGTTGTGAATGGAGTGCGTTTCGCCGTCCACAATATCTCAAAGACGTCAATTCGTCTTTTCTCTCTTTAGGATCCATGATTGCACACCATATATAAATTTTCATAATGATACATGTGTTATTAAGGAGAACACATCCTTATTGTGAAGTTGTTATTCAGAACATAGGTCTGTGATATTTTAAATATTAAATTAATGTATTAATTATAAACATATACATATAAAATCAATTTTGTCGAAATAATTAATAATTAATACATTAATTAAGTATTTAATACATGTGTTAGTCTTTTTTTTTTGTATGATATTTCATTAATTATTTTTATACACACACAAAAACATCAGACAAAAAAACATCTATGAATATAAAGTACAAAAAAAGTAAAGTATAAAAATAGGTTAATTCTATTTATTGGTACAATTATTTAATCAAATATTATCAGACACATTATCAAAAATTCTAATTTCAAATTTGGACATGTAACATTGGAACATGTCAACAAAATTGATTGTTGTCTAAAATTAATACATTCTTAGCGGTTTATTGATTGCAATTTTAGTATTAGGCATGATTATGTGGGACAGATTTCATAGATTATAAATAATCGTAATGTCCCAAAAATATATTTAACTTACTTTGAATCTTAAAACAAGTCAACCTAAAGTAACAGATCCCAATAACCAACCAAAAGAGCAACAAAAGCAACTGAAAAGTATTGACATTAAGAGATGCATTTATTTAACAGTAAATACACGAATTAGTCACGAACGAAGTAGAAGAAGAAGAATTTTATCACATAACGGCACAAAAATATGATGAATATACGATGTACACGCAGAGAGTAGCATTGAGAGTCCAAAATGAATTTCACCCTAACAAGTAATACCTGCCTTTATCCGACCGCAAATTATGACACTTAGCTCTGGTTACGTGAAATTAGGTTCACGTGCGTCGTGTCGTCTGCAAACCGTCTTTAGTAATTCATGAGAGTCCCGGGGTCTAGGCTTATATGGGAAGAGGCCCGGATGGAGCGGGTAAGGGGAATATTACAGATCTCCCAGAGCAGTTAGTGAAGTATTTCCGAATAATGAAAGGATATATCACAGATAATAATGGTATTGCGGCGAAGGAGTGATGAGTTGAAATGTATGATCTGAGTTGTCGAGTCACTCGGATGGAGTGACGGACATTTGCAGGCTATGCAAGTCATATCAAAAGATTTTGTATATATTGAGACTGAAGGCCCTATTCTCTTCAAATCTCACGCATGTGGATTTATGTCGCAGTGTAAATGAATACGGTTGGTGAGTGAGTTTGTATGCTGTGACTAGAGCAAGGAATATAATAAAAATATGCTTTATAAAAGTTACCGTTTATTGCGCGTCGGTTCATAGTTAAAAGTACATGAGTATAAAGTTAATTAATATATACGGGTGATGCACACTTGAGATGTTACTGGAAAAACGGGCTGCAGAGAAGTGGCTGGCCTTCTAGTCGGTATTGGCATGTACATTTCTGTGCGTACCAGACGGACTGATATGGCTGACAATTATCTGGCTTGACAGTCAGGTATACTGTACGGTGTATGCAGATCGCCTATAAAGGCTTTGATTATTTCCTAATAAGTACATCATTTTAAAAGTAACAAATTCTTGAATAAAGTGTATCTTCTTTGTAGGCACCTACATAAAATTCTCACGTTTATCTTGGGACTAAGAACTGGTGCATGTGAGGTCTTGTCCATTGCTGGATCTGGAGTATTACTGAGTGGATTTGAAAAAATCTAAATTCCAATGTTTTTTTCCTACAACTGAACCAGAATTAAAAAAAAAAATCAAACTCATTATGAGTGTCCTTCTCTCACCTGTTATTATTATTCCAAGAACCCATACTCGGTGTCCAATACTGCACAACTCGTATTGCTGCTAAGACCACTGTTTAATAATGTGGTCGCTGATCTACTCCGGTGAGGGGAGAAAACCGAGCGAGGTCACCATTTGAAGCTTCTCAGCTTATGACTTCTAGTCGCAACCCGGAGCAGGTTGACTTCTGAAGACCTCGATCATTTATTTACTATGTAACACTTCCAATTCTTTGATCACATTATGCGACAAAGTGACAGTCTAAAAAGGAGATTATCTTAGGCACAAACTTGATCCTACATAGGCTTATTGCTTCCATTCTTAACATCAACGCCAGGCTATGCAGAACGCACCCAACAAATACCGGTGCATGAAACTAAACTTCCATCAGCCGTAAAAACACTCAGTACCGACGTCATGCAACAACACGATCGCAGTCGGGAAGGCCGTCTATCGAACGCCATTCTTTCTGCCGTCACCTATTCATAAAAAGCTCCAAAAATCGCTTCTAAAAACTATTCGTATAGTAGCTCATTTGTATAGCTTAACTTATCTAGATTTGTAAACTACAATAGATACGTTGCATTTGATTGGAGCAACTACGTAAGTGAAGTAACACATCGAGTCATATTCACACTTACAAATATAGATTCTGTAATAAAATTAGCCCATATTACACTTTACTTGCCAAGATAAAAGTATTCAGTTTTTTTTTTTAAATTTTACATTTAAGAAAAACAATTTTATAATCATATATATTTATCATACTTCTAGATATATCGATTACCTTTCCACTTGATCCATTAAAATAAGTACTCACAAAAACCCTCCAACACCCAATAAACCTGATATCCTTGCACGTTCAAACATAATTTTTCACACTTCAAATTTCAGCCAACCCCTCACCCGAAACAGAAATTGAGTCATATCTTTTGAATCAGAATTGGTTTTGGAGCAATCGTCAAATTTAAATAATATTTTCACCGTTCATTTAGCCACCCTCCTCGCTCGCGTCTCTGCGAATCGGGGAACTTTGTGAAAGGTAGTTTAATGAAGCCACTTAATAAAAATGAAACCAAAATTCCACAAAGAGGCTCTTTGAATGGCGCTGTTCATTTGGCATTTTTGTCGGCGGATCAAAGGGACTGATCGTAATTCTGTCTCGAGTGGATCGAGAGAATTATTCTTATGGTTTTCTTGAGTAACAGAAAAGCATTTTCTTTTCCCGGATCGCTTAATCTAAGTCCCGTCACTGTACACTTTCATTTCCGTCTCATCATCTCCGCCTTAGTGTGTTCTCCTAATACAATTTTTACAGATCTCAGATATCTGTCAAATTTCTCGTGCTTAATTAAGATTCTTATCTGCTTTGCCAGTATGGTGTTCGCCGAACAACTTTTCGACACAATCGTGTCCATTCCGGGAGAATAAGTTTGATGGAGTAAGTAACGATGGTACAATAGATTTATGAATAGATCCTCATTGTATTGACAAGGTAATTTAAGAAAATTATAAGTAGAAGAAGACTCTTATATTTTACGTCTCAAACATAAGTAGTAGGATAGATAGTAAATTGTGATTGTAATCTTATAAACGAAAGATTATTTAATATAAATAATAATTAATTTTGGCTGAAAATTAAGGAGCAAATAGTACTCGTCTGGGTAAACTTCGGAAACATCAAGTTTGTCATCAAAAAGAAAAATTAGAAAAGAAGAAAAGTATGTGGATAAATATGGAAGAGTTTTAATTATGTACTGATTTATTAAGTATAATTATATGTTTCATGGAATTATTGATGGTTAGATTATTTAATTAATTTATGGATTTTAAACGTACAAAGTTTCGTAATACACTAATACAACATTAAGGCTAATTAGAAAAATCCACAAAAAATTTAAGAACATAGGTATCGAAGTAATGTGATAGTTTTTATAAGTTTTTATTATACGCATTAACAAATAAAAGTACATTAATTTTATATTTACAAGGTATACATGTAATAAAAGAAAATAAAAACTGAGGAGAGAAAGTGTTGAAAAATAAGTTTTTTTTATTTATTGTCATTGTGTTTAGTTTGTAGATAAAAAATAGCTTTTAAAACTAACAACAATATCGAAACATATCTGAAAAACTCGAAAAGCAGAATACCTTAACTAAAAAATAGTAACAAATATAAATTAACATGCGACCATAAAGACTACAATGCCACATATATCAGACAGACAGAAAGAGCATTTTCAACTTTAGATTCATCGAACATATACGTTGCTATAAAAATAAAAATTTAGATTCCAAATTTGCAGCCCATTTATTGAAAAAAAACCATGTCGATCATGAGCCAACACCTTTGCATAGATAAAAACAAGGATTTTAGATAAAAAGTTGCTTCTACAATTAGAAATTAACAAAAGAACGAATGATGCTAATACAACTTCAATCAATAGCCGACAAAAAATTATCTTTTCCCCACTTCTTAATATGTTCAAAAAACTTAAAATCAAGATAAAATAACCAATCGCAATGTGGTAATCTCGGTAATTAAAATAAATAAAGACACTTAAAGAATATTTCAACTGCTCATTTACAGAAACTGGAAAATTGATAATTAAGCTTAACATTAAAATTTTACAACAATAAAACCAATAGCGAATATAAATGTTATACACATAAACAGGTAATTTTTAATGTTAAGTATAGTGCCTCTGAGAATAAGAATATTAATATACATCGGTTCTACAGAAACCACCTAATTACCCATAGAGGAAGGGGTAGCTAAAATCATTTAAATAAGTCCATTGTGCGTGGTTTATCCAATGTTTGAAAATGTCATTAATCGCCGAAGCAACTGTTACATCTAAATAATGCTTACGCAAACTACCAGAACTCAATAATAATACTCATTATAATTAGATTTTTTTAATTTTATTAAAAATGAAAAATTAGGATTGAGATAGTAAAAGGACGAGGAGATGTATATGTCGGTAAATAATAATAAAATGTTTTTTTTAGATATATGCCTTATATTTTTTAATATAATTTTAAATATGACATCTCTTCAAGATATCTTGTAAAATTTGCACTCTGTGTCTTTCGAAATGTTAAAAATAATTTAATCTTCATATTATGAAATGTATAAATCATCGGTGGAGCCAATCCGATAACTGCGAGGTTCCTGGTAGGTTAGTATAAGAATTTCTTAATCACGACTTTCGACAGCCTTTCCGGCTCGGAAAGTTCGCCTCCTAAGCTGCCACATCTTGCCCGCGACGTTATCGCCCCAATAAACTTTGAGAATCACTAATCTGACACGCGGCCCGCACGCATAAACTTCTGGAACCGCTGATCCGACACATGATTTGCTGGCGGAGTACCTACGCTGTGTCAGGGTCGCCGGCGCGCCGTTCCCTTTGTCATGTTAATGGCGCAATTTCAATTTTCCTCTCTGTATGCCTACACATGGCCTACACGCATACCTCTTCGCGGCTTTGTTCTCCTGGTAGCCCCCGCGAACAAGTTCTAGTTCATATTATATGGATGATAAACAACACGCATATTCGCACGATCGCGAGCGAGCACACTAACAAATATGTGCACACGTACTACACGTGTGTGACTTCATTTGCTCTATCGATTATGAACCTGAATTAAGGAAGCATAATTCATGAAATATGCTACCGTGCGTGACTAAACAAATACACGTAGAACGAATTAAAGCCACACCACGGCTTTCTGTTTTCCTAATCAACCTAGTCGTAATCTTAAATATGGCTACTCCAAAAAACATTTCTCTCTTCTTCGTCGTGACTTTTATTCTAATTTTTTGCGTTGAATAGTGGCCGCCACGAGGCCATTGGTTACCGCTACGCGGTCAGTCTCAATAGAATTTATATATCAATGATAGAGCTTTCCTCTAAACAAACCGCACTTAAATAAAATATCAATGTAATTAAAAATATCTTTGTACGTTAGCTGTCAAATCAAACAAAAATAACATATAAAAATCGTGGAAAGACAATTTCTATGATAATATTTCTCTCTCACCATAACACACAGAACAGAAGATGATACGATTTCGCTAAAATGTGCGCTCATTTCAAATTGAATCTATATTTACGTAACGTTATTGAATATTTAAAAAAATCATTTAAGTAATAGTATAACCTAGAGATATTAAAAACACGTTTGTATTTACAGACCTGTCCGTTTAATCAAGCACTATACAGCCATAATGACACTACAGAAGCCGGCATCTAGAAAGAGGCATGTAGATGTGGAAGCGATAAATTATTATGGATAATATTTATAGCGCCATTTTGTTAAAAAATGTGCAGGATGAGATTATAAAATGCTTGATCGATCAAAAATGTTGCATCTTTAAAATAAGGTCAAATATAACAAACACAATTTATGTAGGTCTTACTCATTGTAATGAAAAAAAAACACAACGTAAATAAAATAATAAACAATAATAATTTTTAGGCCATTTTCGTAAAAAATTTCACCTCGAGGGAGCTTTAAAATAATATTTCTGATGTGCTGTTCCTTATGACGCGACGGAAGGTAAAGAGTTCTACGCTTTTGGGCCGAGACCGCAAAATCCCGTTCAGTAGTAACTTTTAACTATGGTAAAAAAGTTACTAAAGTAAATTTTTTGGCGAAAACGGGTTGTTTGTTCATTAATAAAAACATATTTACTCATTCAAATACGTATTTCAAATGGTAATACAAATTTAATGAAATAAAATTGTTTAATATGCTTACCGAAGTTCTGTAATTATTTATGGGATTGTAACATCATATTTTAAAAAATTAATAATTTCAATATTTTTATAAGGTACTTATTTGATTACTCTTTATAGAGTACACAATACGTAATATATAATTATTTAGGTATAAAAAAACATGATCAGCTACGCAAGTAGCATGGCATATATATATAAAAATAGAAATTCATGGAATATACATATAAAAATAGAAATTGATAGAATATACATTTATCGCTTTAAAAAAAAGATAATTTAAAAGTAAGCAAAACAAACAATAAAAATGTAGGTTTGACACAGAATGGCCGAGTATCAAAATCAGTTGTATCTTTGACTCAGAACAGCATCAGAAACATCACTCTTATATTTAAACATTGAATAACGGAATATGTCACAAGACCAAAATTGTTCCCAAGTTCGTGAAGTCTTTGTGTGGATGCATTCCTATAAAAATGAGTATATGATGCATTTACATGGAACAGCGCCGACGACTTGGTACTCCGCGCGGTAACGTGGTATACAATCAGTTTAGTTAAATTAAGGGCGTCCAGTATGCCATAATAAATCACTTAAAGTTCTTCTACATGACATAATTGATATCTTTATTAATTTTGTTAATTATTCTTGGCACAACACATTCTCTCGTACTCTCACCGTACACATATGTTCGCGATCGGTACTCTCATGGTTCGACCCCACGATCTAGTTGAATAGCTATTGTGAGGATCAGTATTTATATTTTCATTTTTTATCAACACTTTGAATATTACAGCGTATGTTCCATTTTCGTCAACTGGTAAGATTTTGCATATTGTACCTCTATTTGCTTCTTTTCTATATTTTTCACTTTCTACCTTATTTTTGTGATAACATCTTTTGAGTGTTTTCAATTCTCCCCTTAAATGTTCAACCCGTCTAATAATCCATTTTTTAATATGCATATTTCCGCCCCATATTCCGTAGCTCCCTTTCACAAACATATTTCTCGGTATTTTCTTCGCTCTTTGAAATATTTAATCTACATATTATATTCCTTCTACTTGTAATTTGTAACATTTTTCGTTTCAATCTATAACTTCCATAAAATTTACATTTGACTTACTTACCATCACGCCGTTTCACCGCGGGGGTAGGCAGAGAGGACATCCACATTCATATATCATATATCTTTCTTACCATTCTCTCCTCATTCATCCGTTCCATATGACCAAACCACCTAAGTGATCCTTTCTTAATTTTACTCGCTATAATAAGACCAGTTTCATATTATTTCCATATTTCTTCATTTCTTACTCTGTTATAAATGGATCTGCCACATATACGCCTAAATGATCTCATTTCCGCTACATTCAGTCTGTTTTCTTTCCTCTTCTACCAGCTCTAGGCCTCACTTCCATATATCAGTGTCGGTACCAGGACTCCATTGAGAACCGCTAGTCTTGCCTCAGTTGACAAGTTCTCATTAGATATAATTCCATTCAAAACTCCGTTCACTTTATTCCCTGCAGTTACTCTTCTTTCGATATCTTTCTCTGTCTTTCCGTTTCTATCGAACATACTTCCCAAATACACAAACTTATCTACTTGTTCCAAACATTAAATACCTACAAATATTTTGCACGTTGTCTTGCTTTTCTCCTTCTCGAATACCATCACTTTCGACTTGTTGACATTCATAATAAGGTCGCTTTCCTTACATACATCGTACATTCTACTCACTAGCGTCTGTAATTCTTATTCATTATTGTATTAATGTACATTTTGCTTACAGAAAAATGGAAATGTATTTTACTTACCCTTTGGGATAGTCCGTTTTGGACCCAATAATTCTCCCGTATTGTATGTACAATAATTACACATACGAGAGAAATAACTATCGCTATCTTACAGGGCCGGGTCAACTTATTGGGCAATTTAAGTCTCAGGATATTGTGTAAATACACCATTACACAGTGGAAACAGCGTCCCTCTAAAGGACACGAAGATAACAATAACGAGGGCACCAATAGCGACACTTTTATTATATTCATAAACCGGACCCTCTACTATGTGACGATAATAATTCCTCGCAGACTAGGGCCGAACATTACTTGGCTAGAATTGCTACAACCATGTAGTGCCGAAATGTCATTTGCATATTTTGATGTTTCAGCCGGAATATATGAATTCATCTGATAAAAGTGTCGACGCAAAGGGCTAACATTAAGAGTAATTCTTTCCAGACACCATTGTCCCTTTGTATTTGTCGTGTTAATTGTTTCAGACGAGAGATTTCATTTCCTTTATCTAATTTTGAAAATAAATATAATAATCCACTTTGCAAATAACACTGCGTATTATTAAAGTGCCTAGTAAGCGCGCTTACATACAGTAAGTAATACAAAACAAATTAGATAATAAATCGCTTAGAAAGATATACAAAAAAAAATCTTTCTAATGAAAAAATTTACAGTTGCCATCAGAATTCAAATCTGGACTGTCAGTAAACTGCCATGGAATATTTACATCATTTCGAATTTGGACAGAACAAAAATAACTTTATTTTTTAATAAGACACATTATATACAGTTCTTGTGTCGAATAGACTTTTTACATGTACAGGTGTTCCGTGTCCAATTTTTTTAAATTCATTTAAATATGTTCAAAATTCAAAACTAGCGGCACCAATACCTACCACTTTCAGTAATGTTTACAGTGGTCACGAGCGGTCTTCTTTGACATGTGTATGTGCTCATTAGTGTAACTAGATTTTTTTTCATATACTGTGCGATTTATTTAATCCTAGCAATGTACGCGGTAATAAATGCTGGATACCTAGATTTTTCATGGAACTTTTGGAACGTAACTCGTTCGTATGTAGATTATTTACTGCATTTTTCAAAGTGATTTATCCAATTTGTGTTAATTATTGAAATAATTGTTATATTATGTTGCCGAATGTATATATGTAAAGGTAAATAAATCAATATATTTGATTAACTGTGTTCTAAAATTGCAAATTCAATCTATAATAATATTACGCTTCCCGATCAATATCTATAATTATCAGAATGTGGCGGCTTCGGTAGTGTCATTGTGGCTGTATAGTGCTTAATTAAACGCCAGGTCTGTGAGACCCGAGCATGGCAAAAGCGAACGTGTTTTTAATATCTCTAGGTTAAGATTACTTAAATGTTTTATCTTTTATACATTTAATAACAGTACGTAAATATATATTCAATTTGAAATGATGTGTCCATTGTCTTCATGCTAATAATAAAGAAATATGTCTGTTTATGGTGAATATGTCGTTTTGGGGAAAGCTCTATCATTGAAATGATATGATTTCGCTTAAAATTAATATTTATATAGTTCGGTTATTAACAAGCCACTGTTAGTAAATTAAATTTCGTTTAAACGATCTCTTGATTAACTAGCTTCTACACTATAAACCATTCGTTAATATTCTGTCGCCCTTAGCGTTCATTCTTTTTAACTGTCAAAACTCAAAACATCACCCCTCGCTTTCACTTCTAACAGATCCATTACATTTACTATACGTTCTAAGACATTCGGGGTTTATTAGGAAATTTCACGATAACTTAATGAAGCTTTTATGTTCAAGATCTTACCTAGGTAATGAGACTAGAATTATATTCGTATTTATGTTGTGTGCGTTGGAAACTGTTAACATCGTACTAACATATTTTTGGTTGATATATCTGTGAGCAGACATATTTTAACATTTGTTAATGACAAGATAATGAAAAACAAATTAGATGAATTACTTAGAAAAATAAAATTGTCGAAATGATGTATTCCTTTGATTTGAAATATAATAATAGAAGTCTTACTTGAATAGAAGGAATTCTACATTTGAGATGAAAGTAAATGATAACATAGGTTAAATACTAATTAAATGTATTAATTAAAAAGGTATACATATAAAATCAATTTTATCGAAAAATATTCGATCCTGGATCTCTTTCCAAACCGAAAAAGATGCATTATCCAACTATGCTACAGCGACATTAGTTGTGACGACAAATTTTCGAACCTATATGTTACACTTTTTCAAATGAATACATCTATCGTTCCATTATTTGAAAATTTAATTAGTATTTGAAATATCACAGACCTGTGTTCTGAATAATTATAACTTCATAATAAGAATGTGTTCTCCTAATAATGACAACATAGATAACTCATTCTCTTGGCAAGAGAAACTTCCGGATGGTAACTATTATATTGTATGTATTTTTTCGATAAATAGATTTTGTCTAAGCATCTTACTCATACTGCGTAATTCATCTAATTTTTTTAAATTATTTAAGAAGTACCTATGTTCTAAAACTGGAACTACGTAATTATTAAAAACTAGAACTAGAAAATTAATCAATCGATATTTTTTTTAAATCAATCATTACCAAAAAAATTATCTTCTGAAAAAGTATAGTCGCGTTGGATATTAAAACTCGAAATTTTATATTGTCGGTAGAAGGTATTACTACGGTAGAAGGTAAGGTAAGGTATCTATTTATAATATCGAAATATATTTCCTTTATTTAAAAATAAAATAGAGATGCATATACGGAATACGTGTCACATCAATATTCTTACGATTTTCAAACTAAACTAAACGCATGTGCTATGAAAATAGGACTAACTTGCTGGTCTCCTGGAACGAGGTGGAACCCCCCGATCACTAGATCACTAAGCCATCATCTTAATCACTAGACCAACAACCAACTCATCATATACAGATCCCATCTAGATATACCTTTTAGTTAGACTTTTGTCGTTTTTTGTCGAATCAACTATTTATTTAAATAATCCATGGAAATGTCTTGAAAATTTGATATCATTCAAATTAACAAGATAAACATACGTGATAGATGTAATAATGATAACAAATTAGCGGGCATAACGCAGTGCAGCAAAAACAATTGACATAATTCAATTTGAGGGTTAAAATGTGCCAAGAATCCTAGTTCCTCGTAGTAACTCGTAAGTCATAAGTAACACGTGCATGTGTGGAATGTGAATAATTTTCTGGATACTGAAATGTTTAATAGCATGCCCGATTGCTCATGAGGTAGTGGACGCTGTGTCTACAAAATGGGATAAAGTTTCTTCTTCAGAAAAGGGACTAATTGTCTCACAATTTATTTATTTATTTAATTCTTAACATAGTGCATACATAAGCACTCTTATTTATACTCTAATATAAACAAGATTAAAGTATTTTCTTTTACTAAAACTAATCTGGTCAGTTTCACTTTAAATCTATTCAATTTTTTCCTTCTTTCTTATGTTTTCTGGTATTCCTTTAAAAAATTTTATCGCACTATACATCATCGATTTCTGAGATTTGGCCTTTTTCCTGAATAGCAGTCTGTCTATCCCTTCCTCTTGTACGATGGTCGTGCTCATGTTGATTTGCATCAATTTTTTGAATAAATTCCCCGGATATTTAACTTATTGAGGATGTTATAAATAAATACGATTATATTAAAATGTATTACCTTTTTTAGCATAGCACTGGTCCGAATATTTCTATTTTTCTTAGTATTATTCTCAAAGCTTTATTTTGTAATTGTCGCATTTAAACTTCATTAGTAGTTAATTTTAGGAATAATGACAGAGTTGTATACTATATATTTTAAAGACTCAGTACTAATGAATCTTCTGATCCTTCCCAGAAGTAAGATTTTTTAAGAAATCTTTTTAGTCACCTGTCTTGTATATTGGATCTGTTTACGTTATTCATGTCGCAGTTTTATCAACAATCGAAATATTTTTGCAATCATCTTTGACGAATTAAAAAGGGCTTCAGAGCTGAAAGATGTACAACAGCTAAATATTATTCTTAGGCTTGAAAGACCTTAATGACAACGATAATTTAATAAGAGTATGAGTCCATATGAGTGGGTGAAAGGCGAGCTTTATAAGTCCACGCATTAGCGGGGAGCAATTTCTCATCTCAGCTCCATCCTATTATAATTATTATTTCAAGTGTATAACGTGTTTAAACCTGTGTACTTACGTGTTATAATAAACTGGTAATTGTTAAAAGGAAGACCGAGTTTATCTTTCAATAAACCTTATCCGAGATAACCAGATCATCAACAGAGGATAGAACACCAAAGTAATTGATGGTAAAAGCTAAGTTTACCACAGCAATTACTCTATGGTGATGGTGCTGGTTGACTATCTCCCGTAGCAGAGGTATTGTTAAAAATGACACACACCACACAGAGCTTCGATGTGCTAGATTGGACTGATGCCACCAGTCTGCCTCGAATCTACATACTACACTTTATTTATAACTCATAAATTAAACATAATATCTTTATAAAACCAATCAAAAGTTATTGTGGTTTACTTGTGGAAACGAGCAAAAGGGTGGACACGCCACTTACCCATCTTCTATATGGTCCTACTCATTCGCCGCCTGGTTGGCATTTTTTTAATGCTAATACTCAGCAGTGTAACTTCGTCTCACGCAATATGACAAGACGGAGCCGAACAGCCGCCATCTTCGACCATTATTTATTAAGATTTACATTACAATTGATTACATTAATAAAATTAAATAAATAAATTGAATCGAACAGTGTATAAATATTTCAGAAATAAACATGAATAAAAGGAGAAAATACCATCCAAAGTAAACAACATAATAATATAAGATTGCAACGGATTACACAATATCAACATGCAAGAAAATGTCGGTGCTACGATACTCGATCACAGTCAGGCGCTAAATACTCGTGGCGTAGCAATCTCTCTCGGAATTAAAAACGGTGTCTACGCCACAAGGTAACGAGTTACATAGTTTTCTTCATCACGTCATATTAAGGAAGTCAGCAGAGAGATTATGTATATGATCAAGATATACCCTTTCTCAAGCTATTTTCAATGTTGTGGAGTTCTCAAATTGTTTATCACTGTCGATATGTTAACCCTTCCCAAACCATGCAGTAACACATGTCTACCGCTCTAATTAAATCTGTAATATTTCGGTAAATATACGCAACATTTACTTCATATTTTAGTTAATTTGAAGGAAAATATTTACGTCTAGAAATGACTAGTGAAAAATCAATTACGTAAGGTGAATCGTACAAAAATAATTATTTTTAATTCGTTCTGTTATAAAATTAATACATTATCAAAAATACCATTTGTGGCAAGACAGAAAGAAATCACACATTAATTTCACAGTGAAAAAAAAACAAACATACAAATATAATGGTGTCTCTTTCTCACTAATTAAATGAAGATATATAAAAAAGAAGGTTGTATTATATATTATATACAGAACTTGATGAAAGCACCAAATTATAATATTACATATTTTTTTAATATTTAAATATACTTATACAATACTTAAAGTGAATCAACCATTTTTTCACATTTTAAAGGCTAATAGAAGTCTAATTTCTTACGGTAACACGAGTTGACAGCATGGCTGCGTACGAGTAGTTTGTATAAGGTTAAGAGTAGGTAAGGTGTAAATTATTTTGCTTATCTTTAAAAATTATTACGATGCCTTTGAATCCTAGAGGATAGGAACCCATAGGGGAAGCCACCAATCTACCTCAGTCTAGGTTCACAAGTGTCTGTGTGTGTACGCTCTGGTGTCGCCTGCTACCTCGGATGGGATGATAATTGATTCAAAGGCATTCCGATTTTTACTTTACGAATTTATTTCACAAAACACAATTAATCCCGACATTGGATACACGAAAAATATTCTTTAGATCTTTCTTCTTCGGGTTCTTTCATGTGAGGGAGGTCACTTTTATTTATATATTTTATTTACGGAGTTTATCTATTGCTAACATCAGCCAACGTGGCTGTGGGGTGCCGATGCAGCTGAGGACCTGGATTGCCACACGCCCGAGCCAGGATTCATTTCTTGCTCCAGGACACCATCTCGTCTCAGCCTTGTCCATAACGCCCATTCGCCATCGCTTGCATGCCGCCTCCTTGCTCGTTGCAGCGGGATCTCTACTCAATCCGCGGGTGGACCAGGACCATCCATCTCTGGGTCCACCGCGTTGATCTAACTCTTAATCTCCGCCACCTCCCGCCGCCATCTTCCTCCGAAGCGCGACTAAAACCAATTTTAAAATGACATACACTAAACAATGTGGAATAAGAACCCAGTGTGAGATAATACTAAAAAAAGAAGAGCAATGCTTCGTTCAAGTGCACGAAAATGCATTTAACTACCAAAGAGAAGAACTTTCAACAGTTAATTAAATGTATCTATAAACACTCCATATTAGTGTACAAATACCAAGTTAAACGTTCAAGAGTAAATACAATTGTAAGTTCAAGTTTTGGTCAAAGTTAGTGGAAATATTGGTGAGAAATTATCTCAATTCAATATTCACTCAAACTAGAATATTCAACAATATTTTGAGTATGTCCAAATCTTTGTAGGAACCAATTACTGATACTTAACCTCTGAGTGATTGTCATCAAGATATAGATGTCTCACAGAAACGAAACTATTATTTTTACATGGAAAGTATTGAAGTCTTGGGCATTACAGGGCTCATAATCTGTCATAGGCTAGCTTAAGTGATCACTTTACACAATATAACGTTCACCTATTTACCCATGCTATCACATCCATCAAATTTTTGGAAGTTGTATATATGTTATCATGATGGAACATTTCAATTATTTATAAATTATTTATTGTATCTTGATGACAATTCCTCAGGGGTTAAATCCCATTGATTGGTTCCAAAAAGATTTGGACATACTCAAAATATTGTGTAATACACTAGTCTAAATACGAAGTTTAAAAATACTGCCTTTTCAGATGTATTCTAGTATATATGTCAATAATTCGAATAAATTTTATATATACACATAAAGCATACAGCCTCATACTTCAGACAAAAGAGTCTTAGCTTCAGCGATATACATACTGTTACATGAGAATGAGTGTCAAATTTTCAAAAAAATCCATAGATGGCGACGGCATAGTTGGTAATAAATAATTGAAATGTTCCAACACGATAACATATATACAACATTCAAAAATTTGATAGATGTGGTAGCATGGGTAAATAGGCGAACGTTACACTGTGTTAAGTGATCACTTAAGCCAACCGATGACAGGTCACAAGCCCTGTAATACCCAAAACTTCCATACTTCCCATGTAAAAATAATAGCTTCGTCTCAGTAAGACATTTATATGTAGAATATTCAAGATGGCGTTGAATTCTGTGAATGTCAGCGCAATGAAAGAATAAGCTGAAATTACTTAACATAAGTTTCATCAAACTTAGTCACTCTATTATCATTACATAGTTACAATTAAGTTAATTTACTCCAAATACTTCTATGTAAATCCGTCTAATATCTTTACTTAACTTCGAATACTATTAATTCTCATGGCTCATAGTTGTAAAATATTCTGCTTTGTTTAATTAAACAAATAATATACAAATATGAATTAAATATATTAATTAGAAAGACATATTTAATTCATATTTAAAATATCACAAACCTATGTGTTCTGAATAACTACAACTTCACAATAAGAATGCGTTCTCCTAATAATAAAGTTGTATCAATGTGTCCAAAATTTAATATAAATGATTTGATAATTCTGGCGTCTACTAACAGATTACTCAAAGGTGTTTGAGATTCCGTAAAAATAAGGTAAATGGCTCTTTTAAATAATGGAACGATTAAATGTATTAAAATTAAAAAGGTAACATATAGGTTCGAAAATTTGTCGCTAAAAATATCGTCGTTGTAGTATAGTTGGATAATACACCTTTCCAATTATATATGTATATCTTTTTAATTAATATATTTAATTCATATTTCAAATATCACAGACCTATGTTCTGAATAATTGCAACTTCACAATAAGAATGTGTTCTCATAAAAATAATATATATCTAATAGAAATGAAGCAATTTTTTATATAATAAGGAAACATATGAAAGTATGGGTAATTACTGGATACACGCCATAATGGCCATAAGTCGAAAGATAGGTCTTGAAGTACTGCAGAAAGGTTTGGACCAAGCAGAGAGTCTAATGAAGCACACGTTGAACTTTACTCGTAATTATTTAGTATGTTACCCCTCTTTTGTTTTGAAATTGATTTATAATAGATACTTTATGAACAACCTGTATACTCTACAAATACTTTCAGAAGTTGGGCAACCTCAAACCCGAAGAATCTTCCAACTTTTACTAAATAAGCATTTCTTTATGATGTTAACATAAATCTTCATAAAATAAATTGGCAAAATCGACATGAAAAAGAATTCCCAAGTAGGTTTAATATCGAAAATCAATCCACGTTTTCAATTATCTATATCAAAGATATCACACATTTTTTGCGTGTACACAAACAGACTTGTTTATATAAATATTATTTTCAAAATATTTTCGGCATAAAATCGAGTAGTCGCTTCTCGCTCTCTCGTTCGGTCTACTGGGGACAATATATTTACGAAAAAATAACAGAAAACTTGGAAATGTACACATGTTTGTCGGCCCCTGGGACTCAAACCCACAAACCGTACTTTACCAAAAGTATTTTGGTACAAGGATATACCAATTCCTGCATCTTGGCCGGGAATAAATTCCTTTGAAATATTTCTAATCATCTTACAGGCGACTAGTTAAGAGATTCCACTATTGTTGAATGTATTAAAAAGCCGATAGCGTGGCGATTAATATTTTTATTTTAATGCTTATTTGTTGAGAGGTCCGTGGCCACATGCTCGCATGGTACTTACTGCCTGTGGTGGTACTTACTGCCATGTTGTTTACAATTTATTTCATTCGCCTGACTTTACTTTTAACATAATTGAGTATTTTAACACAAATTAAATGTATTAATTATAAATTATACAGAAAAAATCTATTTATCGAAAAAATATTTTTGTCGCTACCGGGATTCGAACCTGGATCTTTTCCTATCCGAGAAACTCTTTACCAGTTACACCACGCCAACAGAGTAAATTGACGACAAATTTTCAAACTTAAGCTGCAGCTGATATATATTTTATTCCATTTTATTACAACAAATAATTATATTAAGGAAAACACATTATTATTGTGATGTTGCAATTTTTTTAGAACATGGTTCTGTTGCACTTAAATACAAATTAAATGTATCCATTAGAAATTATTTTTTTCTGTATGTCTTTCTAATTGATAACCTCTCCTCAAGCAATAAATCACGGACACAACACAAGACAAACAACAAAAATCTACACACCAGTTCCAAGAGCAACAACGACATTTTATCAAAGATTTTACATGTTCCTAGCTCCGAAACTATACAATACACTCAGTACTAACTGAAAATCCTATAAGATTACACAAATATGGACCCAATATATGATTCAATCAAGTAGAAATGAATCAGAAGCATGGATATCCAACAGTTTAATATAATTTGTACAATTCTTTTACTAATTCTTCAACACTAGTCCTTCAACACTTCCACATATTTTTAATATATTTTTATTTTATTTTTACTTTTTTATTCATATTTGAATTCTCTTTTTATTCCAAATAACACCACAACAGCACGAAAAAAAAAACTGGCTACTTTAACACAGACTTTAGTCTAGCAAAGTAGCCAGGACAACGCTGTATATACTAGAGGTGAAGTCTACTCCATCCCATACAATAAACTATGTATTGTGTATGTTTATTATGTATCCACCTCTGTTAGTACAAAAATATGGATGTCAAAATATATATAAATAAATAAAATATTCAATTTCTATTAAAATACCAAAGAACTATTGTTCTAAAAAAACTGCAACTTAACAATAATATGTTCTGCTTAATAATTGAGCATTTTTATACAACGGTTTCCTCGGTAAACTTTTCGAAAACCGTTAGAACTTTTTATATACGAGTATTATCGTATTTGTGTTACATTTTCGCAATTATGTATCTTTAGCGTTGATTACAAGAGAGATTGGAGATGCAGTCATACATAAGATAAGGCGAACATTCCATCCAAAATCCAAGACCATTGGTCTATAGTTCCTCTCCACAGGACGTGCAACCCGGAGATTGTACACTTAAGTAAGAAAAAATTATTTGATAGTGTGGAAAGCTATCATTTACATTATCATCATCACTGTCTGGCAAAGCTGAATACATCCAGCAAGTACTGGTGCTTGAAATAAAGCTCCCATCAGTATTAAAGACACTCAGTTCTGGTGGCATGCAACAATGTCAACGCGGCACTTTTCATATCGTCTCCTTGCAGTCTACAGCTCCAGAAATTGCCTCCGATAACAATTAACGAAGTAACTGAATTGGACGAGTTAATTTCTGCTTTTGTAAAATATAATTATGTGGAAGCTCAAGATCTCAACTGCCATAAATATTCCTGATAATGTCGTCAGGAGACAAACGACAATAGCATTAAATGGGAACTATCAAGAAGACCAACGCGAGAGCGTCACTCGTCTACCTACCGTCTTTCCAAACTTTATAAAATAGTGTTGAATAAAACTCGTGTCAACTGTAAGTAGTTTATCATTTCATTACCTGCTCTAGTCTACCATCACACATATTTCTCACACTCCGCTATCATCCGAACATAGCGAGCGCTGGGAGAATTGGGGACACCAACTTCACACTTAAACTGATCTTTCTGATGCATCTGCTGTTTGGAAGATAGTTTACACATAAACTACAATATACTCGGTATCAACTGTGAGTGGTTTATTTCTCATAACCTGGAACTCCGGCGTTGGACTACTACGAGATGCAGATGATCTCGGGGCATGGGCATTTCATGAGTAAACTCCTCGACTTAGGACTTATCTGTCAACCGTGGTGTGTTTGCGCTGAAGGAATAGGTCATCGGATCCTCCGGAACGATGACCTATGAAGAAATGAACGGAATCTCCGACATTTTCGGGGATTTTTTAGGGTGTGGGTCAACCACTAAAGGTTGCTTGGATGGACGATGCCGGAAAGAGCAGTGGCTAGAGAGACCTAACGGTGCGACCTGGACAAGATGAGTTCTGCCAGACTGTGGCTGAATATGTGACGTCTACCCTCCTTTTTTGGGAGTGCATGATTTCAATAACTTATCTCTGATACAGGTATGACTCTGGTACGATGATACCGGAGCCAACCTATGATGGTATTAAGATATTAATAACTGAATGTAATAAAAAACATTTAAAAATGTTATATTGACAATTTGAAACGAGAGTAAATAACTCTCAAAACTCTAAAAATAAATGAAATAAATTGTTATAACCTGCGCCTGCCACACTCACATATACACAATACGATGAAATATTGTGGCATGCACTACCGTTACATTAATCACATTTCATCATTTAAAACATAACCCTAAAAATCTTTCAGATTCGTATCTACATACATATACATCAACACACATCAACATTCTCCTCCATAGTGTCGATTCTCAAAATTCCATAATAGACTTCATTTAAAAAATGATTTGTTATGTTTAATGTTAAATCAGTATTAGGGCAACATAAATTGCAGTATAAACAGTTGGACGGTTTGATATTTACCTATTCAATCATGGCGAACAGGTGGCCGAGGGCGAGGTGTACATTATTCAGCGCGCAGCTTCTGGACGTGAGATGGAAACAATAATTTTTCTAGCAACAACGTTTTCGCGGGTATTTTCCACACGAAGCGGCGCAACGTAACCGCGTACACATTTAATTGTATGACTCCTTTTAATTTTTCACCGAGAATATAAATTAACCGGGGGCTTACGTGCGAAATGTAAGACATAACCATTATTCATGATTTCCTTGGAAATTTATTAATACGTTGCCTATAAAAATATTCACAGGTTTCACGGCCGTTGGAAATCTTCTTTGCAGAGTTTTCTGGGATATTTCGCCTTTATATTGCGAAGTTTTATGACACATTTGTAACAAATAAGTGAGATTTATTCGACTTATCTAAAAATCCTTCAAATGAAAAATTTAAGCTACTGTAATTATTTCTTCAATATTTAAAAATTTACTTAATGGCAACATATTATATAAATAATACGAAAAACTCTTCGTTTTAAACCACTATTCATTGATACACCAACATGTATAGACAAAAACAAAACGTAAAAATTAAATTGGTTTGCAATTAATTAGGAATTACTGTGAAAATAAATTTAAAAGAAAATCCTACGCGGATCTTCATATAAATTACACAATCTTCAGGTTCGACAAGATTTATTATAAAACAATGACACAAACGGACAACCTAGCTAGGCCTCTATGGGAAGCCGACTCTTTTCGTTCTGTGTGCGTGTCAGGTGCTCGGCGCGCGCACCTGACACGAGTGGGTGAGCCCCTGTCATGCGTCTCACTTCCATTCTACACTATATGCAAAAGGATTTGATCATTTATAATATTTATAATCAATATGAGGAACAAGTACAAGTAAAGTTAAGGTGAAAGGTATTTTACATGTGACGCTATATTATTTTCAAGTCATAACGTATTATAATCCCTTATTAATTAACTTACCATTAAACTGTATATTCTGTAGGGATAGGGAAGAGGGAATATAATTCAGTACTCTATTTTTCTGGCGTACCACTCTCTCGTGCCACAATGGCCATACAGTATTCAGGGTAAAGTGATAAATACCTTTAATCGAATCTTTTATTTAGAAACTTCACATCAAACTCCATAAATCTCATTACGCCTTGCTCGCATTTCAAATATATCCATTACGACCCGTACATCGACCACTGTTCCTGGTAGCGAGCGAGCTACAAAATCTTATGTTTCAAAAAGAGTAGTGAAATCACACTCACATAATCAATCATAAACTAGCAGCAGCTTTCACAGTGCAGCTGACAACCAATCATTTGAATTTATTACACCCAGTCGATACCTTTAGCGCTGTATGACGCCCTGGTAATACGGATTTTGAATTGTGTGAAATAAAACAAAGTATGATTGATTTCTTTCCCTCTAAGACCTCAAACCAAACAAACAATATACTTACCTCCCCCATCGCACATGTTGTTTAGTACTTATTTTAGAGGATTATGTTTTAAAAATAAAAATTTTTGATTTGAATTGATACAACTTATATATTATTAAGGAGAACACATTCTTATTGTGAAGTTGTAATTATTCAGAACATAGGTCTGTGATATTTTAAATACTAATTAAATGTATTAATTAGAAAGATACATATATAAATTAAGTTTTATCGATAATAATACATAAGTTGTATCAATGTGTCCAAAATTGAATAAAAATTTATTGTTAATTCTGGCGTCTCCTACCGGTTTACTCAAATGTATTTAATATTCCGTAAAAACAAAGTAGATGGCTTTCAAATAACGAAACGATAAATGTATTAATTTGAAAAGTATAACATATAGGCTTGAAAATTTGTCGTCAATCCATTTTGTTGGTATAGCACAATCGGATAATGCACGTTCCTCGGATAGGAAAAGATTCAGGTACGAATTTTATATGTATATCTTTCTAATTAATAATTTGTATTTATAAAATATCACTGACTTATGTTCTGAATAATAAGAATGTGTTCTCCTTAATAACATATGTATCATTTATATTGGACTGCACTTGCAAGTCTCAAATTTTTCTAAATCTTTAATGATTAACGTAGCCAAATTGGTATGGCAAGTTACTTAATATATTTCGATATATTTTTTCTGTATATCTTTCTAATTGATTCATCTAATTTGAATCGATTTATTTTATTATTACCTCTCTGATTTTGTTTTCATTAGTCATCGTTTCTACTCACATGGTGTAAACACGAATCCGGGATAAAAAAAACCTTCCATTAACGAAAAATCCTGATTATTTGGTAGATTTTGAGCATATTCATTTTGGAGGGGGTAATTGCTGATTGGATATATTTGTATCTGTTATTTGTCATGTTCTTTCACTTTATGATCCAAAGCCTGGTTTTTTCAACTTTTTTGTGTTTCAGACCTTAATCCTAGCCTCAGGACGTAATCCTTTATACATTCGTACCAACGGAAAATGTTTGTTAAACCAGACAGAAAATTGATAATTCCATTTAATTTAATTATCAAAAACCCATCTCTACAGGGATTAAAACAGGGTTGGACTAAGCTCCGGCTTCTGAATACTTCCCCGCACGATTCGCCTTTCATTATTATTAAAGGACAAGCAACCCGTTAAAAAAATCTGCTTATCATAAGAGTCACATGACCCAATACTAGGTAGCTAAATTATTATTTTTTAATAAAATAACATTCTTAACAAAGTTTGGCAACAAAATAAAGTAAATAGAATATACTGCCTAGCCTCTTGTAAGGCTCTTTTGTAGTCTAGTTGTTTTTCGGTACGATATTAACTAGTTAAAATGTTAAACATATTAAATATGAATTAAACATATTAATTAAAAAGATATACATAAAAAAATCAATTTTATCGAAAAATATTGTTGTTGCGCCACCGGTGTTTGAACCTGATCTCTTTCCAAACCGGGAAAGGTGCATTATTCAACTATGCTACAGCGACGATATTTTTAGCGACAAATTTTCGAACCTATATGTTACTTTTTTGATATTAATACATTTAATCGTTCCAACAATATTTTTCGATAAAATTGATTTTATATGTATATCTTTCAAATGAATATATTTAATTCATATTTAAAATATCACCGACCTATGTTCTGAAAAAATTACAACTTCACATAAGAGTGTGTTAAATATATATTTTAATACCATATGAACTTTAACCACAAAGGTAACTTTGCTAATTTCAAAAGTAAAATTCTTCACAACTACCTATTTATTCTAATATGGTAGGATATGGATATGTTCTAGCCATATGTCCATATGGAGAGTGTTCATATCAGGCTAGTAAGACAGGTAATGAAAATTGGTTCTTACTCAGTTTAATACAATTATTTCAATGTAGAGATTTATGACGATTATTTAATATTATAAAGTCAAGATAATTGGTATTATAAAATTGATTGTTAGTCGTTAGCTAACGTGCGAAATGCGTCTGGTGCGGGCATCGGCCAAAGTGGGAATGAATAATCTGGGAGACGCCTTGCCTGTTCTGAGTCCGCATCTCGCATTTGCACGTACGTGTCGTATTGTGGTGCCATCTGTTATACTCAAGTGATGGCTACTAACTTCAAACCTATTGTGCATGCCCTAACACTAGTGTCAGTCTGTAGGCAGACTGACACTAGTGTTAGGGCATTAAAGACAACTAGGGTTTTAAAGACTGTCTTTGTTTTTGGTTTGGTTTGAGTTACGAATTACTAAACTGTGCTCATCATAAAATCATATTTTTATCATTTAACCTATGGTTTTTAAAGCTTACAGTTTATCATTGTCAACCAATGATAATGATATCGGTGAGAGTCTTTTTTTAAAGTGCCCATCTTCATTCATTAATTTTATTTTTTAGATTTCGCAAAAAGAAAACTTTGAATAGTTTATCTCAATAGCAATATACAAAAAAATAAAGATATATTATTTTTAAATTAGTGTTATTGATAAAATATAACGTAAAATTTAATAATGAGAGAAATAAAGTACAATAAAAATTTTACAAGTAATACACGAGACGCGTTTTTTAAGTAAGTACCGTTTGCCGAATATTACGGTATAGAGCTGCGGTTGCGATTTTACGCATGCGCAATGATTTCCTCCATCTGTTGACTCACCACATGCAACGTTAGAGATATTTACATAGTGTAGCTATCTTGCAGTGAGTGGTTGAAATGTTCAAGATAATAGATCATCGCGCCGTGAGATACGGTCAGTGATTCGTTTCTTGAATGCTCAAAACATGAAACCAGCTGACATTCAAAGCCAAGTGTGTCCTATTTTTTCCTGATTTGACGCCAAGTGATTGCCATATTTTGCTTCATCTGAAGCAGTTCCTTGGTGGCAAGCGTTTTGAAGACGGTGATGAACTCAAAGACGGAGTACAAACATGACTTTCATTCCAACCAGCGTCGTTCTACGACGAAAGTATTCAAAAATTGGTGTCCCGTTATGACAAATGCCTTAATAATGATGGTGACTGTGTTGAGAAGTATTTTAAGATGTGTACTGTCCGATGAAAGTAAAGTGCAGTAAAATGATGTGTTATTAAAAAAATATATATTATTAAACTTGAGATTTAAGAGAATTGACCTTTCAATATCTCGACAATAAACTTTCTTAGTATTAAATTACTTTCCTACGTATTATAATTTAATCGTAGAATTTTCATGTACAGTATTTTTTATTCTCTGCGAAGCTGGGATAACTGAACAAAACACTCTTCTTGCAATCCTTTCAAAGACTCGTCACATAGGAAGATTCCGTCAATCCTGTAAAAATTTTTCATAATTATTTAGTCTGAATGGTATTTATAATACTGTTGACGAATAGTGTCAAATATAATGTTATAATATTAATTACTATTATAGTATTACGTACAGGAAAAAAACTGTATTTCCTCTTATTACTTATTCTGTCTCAGGTGCTAGTTGTGCTAGCTAATCTTTATAATATAGTAACAAACTGATACTGATTATAGAGAGATGCGTGATACTTATACAGGGTGTTCTATAAATAGTGTGTCCAAACAAAAACCATCGACAGCTGAAACAATGCCCTATCAGAAAAACCTTTCATAAATCTGATGAATGTCACACGGTTTTCGAGATATTTTAACTTTTATGAATTTTTGAATAATTGGTACCCTTTGTTACTTTTTTAAAACCATTTCCAATTTTAATGTTTTCGTTTGGATCGCTATTTATAGGATACTCTGTATATTAAGGTTTCAGAATATACTCCGATAATAAAAACTCGATATGTTGTTCCATATATAAAATATTTACAGACGTCTTATATAGGCAGAATTTCTGCCTACGTGCTATTTACAAGCGTATGACTGTCGAGATATATATAAGGACACATGTTTTTACATATGAAATAACGTGGTAATTGGTCGGATATTCGACTTGCAGATGTTCTGATTTTTCCGTTAAGTACGGCACACAAGGAATATCGTATATGGGGACTAATGGAGGTGAATTCTCGATCATACGTATTCGTAACAACTAGTATTTAAACTCATCCTAGGAAAGGCGAAATACGGTGGCCATATAATTGCATATAGGACAAGTGCACACATGAGAATTGCACACAAGGCAAGTGCACACATAGGCAACTGCACACAAAGTAATATAATATTAGGTAGCTCTCGTAAGGTCTTATTTATAAGAACTTTTTAATTTTTGAAAATAAGAGAAATTATCAAATTAAATATATCAATTAATTGCTAATGTATTTTGATGAATTATTTCTAATATACTATGTTAAGTAAATAAACGTACTATGTACTATTAATTTTATAAAATAAATTGTTATTAAAGAGAACACATTCTTATTGTGATGTTGTAATTATTCAGAACATAGGTCTGTGATATTTTAAATTCAAATTAAATGTATTAATTAGACAGATATACATATAAAATTAATTTTATCGATAATATTATATAAGTTGTATCAACGTACCCAAAATTTAATAAAAATTGTTGTTATTTCTGATATCTCCTACCGGTAAAGAAATTCCGTAAATCAAAGCAGATGGCTTTCAAATAATGGAACGATAGATGTATTTATTTGAAAAGTGTAACATATAGGTTCGAAAATTTGTCTAGAATTCACTGTGTTGGTATAGCATAATCGGATAATGCACGTTCCCCGGATTAGAAGAGATCTAGGCTTGAATCCTGGTAGCAACAACTTTCTAATTAATACGTTTAATTTGTATTTAAAACAAATTGTGTATGAACCACATTGTTAAATTTAACGTCCACCGTTTTCGATATTACTATATCTTCGTCGTACACTAACTGATCCTTAAAATGCCCAAATAATTCAACTTTTGGGCGGCGCGTGGTCGCAGTTTTGTGGGTTTAGAAATGTTAGAAATAAAAAAAATCATTTAATTTCTAATAAGTTTCCTTACACTACAGCTTAACAGCTTAATAATAAGTTGTAAAATATGATTTAAAAAAATTTATAGTCATCTTTAAAATGTATTTTAATATGATATGAAATATAGTAGGTATTTTTATTATTATGTAGACTACTTTTGTTAGATTGTTATATTAAAGACTTCAAGTCAACAAAATCTTACGAATTTTGCAGGAACGAAAAAAATAGTACAATGTTTGGAAAATGTAAATAAAAATATTAAAGATGAACAGACTTATTTATATATATATACTTCTATTCAATATTTAATTCTAAAAATATAAGATAAAATTGGGAACAGATGTTTATAATTTTTTTTTCGATCTTCGAACTCTGTGTGCAAGGATTTTGGGTGTAGATACATGTACATCTTTTCTCCCTGTGCGCTCTCCGGGGTCCACTTCTAATCATGTATCCTGATCCCTTTTCTCCTGACCGCTTTATTTTATTCCTGAGTGGAGTCTTGTCCCGTGGCACCGCAACAATCGTGACTGGAACACTGAATGGTCGCTGGACAGCCCGTGTCCCCCGCTGTGAACCCAGGCATGACCGAAATATATAAATATGTACACAAAATAATGAAAAAATGCGCCTTAACGATGTGAATTTTAAATTAAAATAACGACTTTATTTACTTCATCTATTATTTATTTACTAGTGTTTACATTTTTTCTGACAGAAATCGATATTTATCAAATATTGATAAGTAGCTAAATAGTCGTATGAACAGAAGTAGAGAACGTCCGCGGAAGACTTGGCATGACCAGGTAAACCAGACACCAGAGGATTGTTCTATTAGAAGCCTCAATAATCGTCGAGCTTGTATGAGAAGATGTATTTATGTGGATGAGGCGAGAATTGTGTATCAGGACAGAAGAGTGTGGCGCTCTATCCTCTCTGTCTATCCCCGCGGGTAAATATTTAAGTAACTAATTTCAACCAATGTCTACCTTTTCGATCTGTGTTATGTCTTTTGCCAGTTTACTGTCATTTTACTTTGCCAGTCTGTGATTGTTGTCAACCTACTCCGCCAATCTACTCTGACAGTCTACTCTGTCAATCTCTACTTTATCAGTCTACGTTCTATATTTTCTGCCAGTATACTTTACTAGTCTAGTTTGTCAGTCTATGTTCTGTATCAATATACTCTGTCAGTCTACTCTATAATCTACTTCGACAATCTACTCTATCAATCTATAAGTTCTGTGTTTTCTGTCAGTCCATTCTGCAATCTACTCTGACAATCAACTTTATTAGTCTACTTTGTTAGTCTGTATTCTGTGTCAGTCTCTGTCTAGTCTCAGTCTTTATACTATTTTTATCTACTCTGTCAATAAACAAGCAGTCAGATTGTAGTATCGATGTAAATATGTAAGAAGACTTAAATGGAGTAGCTATAAGTGAGAGTCAAGCGTTATTTTTGTTATTTTCTCTTCTGTTAATTAAGATTGATATACGATCTACCTGTAAGTTACATATAGTGTTTTTTTTAGGAGTATAGAACTTTAAAATGAAATAAAACACATAAAAATCGTGATAATGGCCATGGTATTGGCTTTGTTAGAAATATAAAATTTATGCCATTAGTATTTAAAAATGATGAAGTTACGCGAACTAAATCACGATTTTCGAAATAAATTTGCACTCTTTGCAAGCATTGTTCTGGCGTAAGTCTATTTATGGTGAAATGTTAAACCAAATTGAGCACAAATGAGCTATTAGCTGTCGCTGAAAAAGGTGTTGTCAATTCGAAAAACGAACCTCTAAAAAAACACCCTTTATAAGAGCCATTGTTAGAATCGAGTTAGTAGAAGTACTAAGGTTTAATAAAGCAGGTGTCTGTTTTGAAAATTCTCGCAACTTTCATTCAAATCGCCTGTCAAAAATGATTTACATTTATTTTTCATATTTTGAATTAAAAAGAGATGGTAAATTTTTACTTTAAAAAACAGTATTTTGAAGAGATATAAAGATTGTTTATACTTGACTTGACGTTAAAATGTATAGAAATTTATAGTATTTTTTTAATAATTTTTATATTTCGGTTCACATTACAGGTTTACCAGAAAGCCTGTCAGGAAAATAAAACATTTTTTCAAATTTACGCAGAATAATTAATATATTTTGAAACGTGAAATTTAACTACGAATGAGTATATAGATGTCCCACAGAGACGAAGCTATTATTTTTACATGGGAAGTATGGAAGTCTTGGGCATTACAGGGCTTACGACCTGTCCATCGGCTGGCTTAAGTGATCACTTTACACAAGGTAACGTTCACCTATTTACCCGTGTTACCACATCTATTAAATTTTTGGAAGTTATATATATTTTATCATGGAACATTTCAATTATTTATTACTAACTGTGCTGTCTATGCCATACATGGATGTTTTTTAAAATTTGATATTCATTCTCATGTAACAAGTATAGATGTCGCTGGAACTGACATTGTTTTTTTCTTATGAAGTTTAAAAATTGAAAAATACTCCCTTTTCAGATGCATTTTAGCCCCACACTTCAGTAAATATAATTACTCTCTTTATCAGGCCGGTTAGTCGCAGATTCAAAATTGTTTCCCAGACCCGCGGCCGGAGAGCCGGCGTGTTGCCGTCGCTCGACACCGCTGTCACTCGTCTCCTTTCAGAAACGTCCAATTCACCATTTTACAACACGCCGCGTTACTGTAATATAGGTAATACCATTGTGTAAAAAAATGTGGCACGCATTCAAAATAAATTAGTGACCTTATTTTCGTAACATCACAATATTTATATATATATAAATATAAACGCAATATACATGTTAATTAATTCAATTGGACGTTTTTCTCGCATACGCAAATAATGAAGAACGAATAAATACAAACATGACAATAATATCCACAATATCTCACGTAAGCAGTCATGCTGCACATATAATCAAGATAAGGCTACTTACTCGTACTACCTACCTACTAAACAGACAAATACCAAAAGTCACTTTTGTCAAGAGATACTTGGGAAGATAACAGAATTAAGAGTTGCAATACTAATTTGCTTCCTCCATTATAAGAAAACGTTCAACTGTATTAAGACTATGCAGTGCTTTGTGGAAGGTGAAAGGCTCTTAGAAATAGGAGCTCCAAAGCATCTCGCATATCTAATGAGGAATTTGTACTAGGCGAGCTCTGCTTACAGTAAGAGTAGACAATCTAATGGTTTTAAAATTCTTGAAGAAGTATGACAAGTATATATTTTGTCGCCAGGTCGTTTTAATGGCCCGTGTCCACAGAGATTTCTCTCGTAGATTCGACTCGAGTTCGCGTAAAGGATAAGTCAGCGTTCAGAGTAATGCAATTTATGAATCGTCATTATATTTAAACTATTTAAAAAAAAATTAACTTTACTTCCACGATCTGGTCCAAAGGAAACCAGGAGCAAAGCCTTAGGATACTATTCAGTGTCAAAATTTAATACCAAATTCGCTCAACGAACTTTTTTATTTTGTGCTCCGAGATTATATAATGGAACGACAGATGTATTAATTTGAAAAAGTGTAACATATAGGTTCAAAAATTTGTCATAAAAAATACAGGCGCTATAACACAATTGGTAGTGTACTTCCCCGGATTGTAAATAGAGATCCAGGTTCGAATCCCGGTAGCGCAAAAACAATATTTTTCGACAAAATTGATTTTATATCTATATATTTATAATTAATACATTAAATTAGTATTTGAAATTATTGCATTATGGGAGAACGTCCCGAGCCAGAGATAAAATACCAATTGCCCACGAGAACGAATAAAAATCAACAAGAGAAATTTTATATCAGTACAACAACAAGGTATAATTATAAAAATGTATGGTTATGACAATCAGACAGTAAACATTCGTAGATATTCGGTGGAGAAATTATAAATTTCACAATCATGTAGTATTGAAGAAAGTTCTAAGAATTGCACAGTCTGTTGAATTAAATATAGAGAAGTTCGTAAAAATTTTACTTATTCTTTTAAAATTCACTGTATTGAGTTACTTCCAATAAGAAAATCTTCGATCTAAGATCTAAAGCTTTACATATTAAAAATATAAGAATTATTAAGATTTACGGCTCTCTTATTAAAAAAATAAAAACACTTATTGTTTGCGAGTTTTCTTTCATAACATCAAATGCAAAAATAATTTCAATTACTTCCGACAGTACCGCTCCCATAAACCGCAATTTAAATAAAATCCTGATGGAATAGAAAATTAAACCAGACTTTTATGTCTGAATGAAAGATTCGTTTGAGGATTAGGAAAGCAGAAGGCCGAACATTTCAAATCTCGTCCGACCATCTCCTTTGCGGAGAAACCAAATTCCGACTTTGCTCGTCTCCTTTATTTTCTGCGCTCCTGATATCTTCCCTTTTTTCAATGCTCGGTACACAAAAGTAATCCGGGCGCCAGGAGGTATGAGGTCTCTGTCCATATCAAACGTTCCCTCTTTTATTATCGGGCATGTCCCGGCCAAACACTCGGAGAATTTTAAACGGCTTTGTGTGTTGTGTATAAAGGCAAAGTTCAAATTTAGAGTTCGACTTCTACGTAAATCTAAACAATTCGGCCGAATCAAATAAAGGGGACTCCGGCTTATTATTATGCGTTTTACACTAGGTTTACAATGCCTTTTATTCAAAGTCGGGGACAGTGATCCCAAATATATTTCTGACACTATAAACTATTTAACTATTATATATTCAGTTAAATTTATTAACTACCCCTTCATTCTCTATATCTACTTTAATCGTGTAAATCTCCCAACATACGAGTTTGTATTTATTTTGGCCAGTTTTTCTTTACACACAGTGTGCATTTAGTACTTCTTTATTTATTTGTATAAATCCCGCTACAGTTTTGTCAATCTTTCACTTCGCATCCTTTTGGCTACCACTGCTTATGGTAGGTTTAGAAATTAAAGTGTTGTGAATATTCACGTATCTTTAATTATAAAACAATGTGATAGTAACAGAATTAGCCAGATGTTTTAGGAGTATTCAATTTTTTGCATGATACATATATTTTGAAGACTTTTCTGACTCCTTTCATATTACCGCTTTTTTGGAAACCGAGTATATCGTACGTATATCACGATTCATTCTATTTTTAAGAATGCGTCCGTACATTACGAGCATTTAGCGAACTCCGTATATTCCAGTATGAAATACATTTATATTACAATACTTTTTAAATCTTTTAAGGCGCGACTTTCAATAATAATTCAAATTTCTGCGTTTTGTACGAAAATGTAGATTTCTATTATTCATTTACATCAGAAGTTATACACTAGACTAGACTTTTTTTAAACTATTACTTAGATTGGATCTTTACACTCATTTATAATTAATAAACTGAATGTTGTTTGCTATAATTAAGCAAACACAACCATTGTAAGACCGCGACCATTTGAAACATTTTCCGCGTACCACAAAATTGTTTTTATATGAAAAATTCTTACATATGCGAAATATCTTTTCTTATAATCTTGAAGCCAACTTTATGGAAACAAATTTCTATTGAAACAAATTAACAAAACGTTAAAAAATAATAGAGCTATATCCATTAAATTTTGCAGGACATTCTATCAATTTTCGACGTTTGTTTTAGTAAAAACACACGTTTTTATATAATAAAAAAATATTTTTAAATTTTTAGAATTTTATATAATATGTGAGTAACATGAATCCGTTATAAAACTAAAGTTACACATTTTTGTGAATCGCTTACCCTTCCAAAAAGAGACTAGCTCTTGAGCTTGGAGCAAAATATCAAAAACACAATAATTAGTTTTTAAACATCATATTTTCTGTCTTATAAAAGACGATAATTTAATTTGTCCATCGCACTTTAATATGACGGACGTCGAATCCGTGCTGTCATTAATCTTGTTAAAAAATTCCGAAGATCATATTTTATCCACAATATGAATTAATATTAAACTTATTCACAACATTAGTAGCAAATTTCATCAATTAGATGGTTTTTTTTACTGATTTTAAGTGAAAACAACGTAATTAAATATATCGTCTATATATAACACCGTTTTTTTTAAACATTAGCTGTCTGTTTCATAAATAATATGTAATTATGAAACAGACATATCACCAAAACGGCAACACAGTGTTTTAAATTAATAATATTAAACAAAATAATAAATTGAAGCTGTCAACATTTTTTTTAATTTAGAATATTGATTTAAGCGATCATCTAGATATGTTTAGGTACTTTGCCTGATTTCAAAACTTATTCATTTATATGAATTAGGTGCTCTAATAAAATATTTAATTTTCGATGGATTAAATCAAATGACAACACATATTTTAATTTCATTCTCACATGTGTTAGAATTTTCCGATTCAAATATTAATTCCCAGGTTTCCATTTTCCTCCTTAAGTTTACAGATTTTTTTTTTTCATAATTAATTTTGCTAATTTTATTATAGTTGATATTTCTTTTATCTATATTTTGTACAAATATACAGGTGTAGTAATCGGTAATACTGGTTTTCCATAGTATTGACATGGTTTTATCAGTGTTATTTGAGTTGCACCGTATGTGGTCAATGCAGGAAGGTATTTGTCCGAAAACACACAATTTGTAAGGTAGTAATAATATTATATTTATATCATCTTCTTTCGTTTTGCTATATACATCGTCTCCGCTTATAAGAACCAATCTATTATCCTTATTTTGAAAGCATATGTAATTCGGGTAGAATTTCTCGATTTTCAAACTGGAAAAATGAAAGTACGGCCCTAACTGTTTCGTTCCTGTATAACGATACGTTGTCGTTTTAAAGACGCGTCCATAGAAACAAAGGCAATTTTTATGACATAAAATGGATAAAATAAATGGCGGCCGAAATCATGCAATTTAACATTTAATTTATTTGTCTGGAGGCTTTTTTCTACATAGAGATTTACAAAGTAAATACAACTTCAATCAACAAATAATTATATTATAAGATTCACAATATGAATACCGTTGATCTGGTCGGTGAATTCAAAAAGATAAAATTCAAAAGGTTTTTGTTTTACAAATCGTTTATTGAAAACGAATGACAAAATTAAACATGTAATTAAATTAACCTCATCCCTAAATAAGTACCTATACTGAGTACTTATCTAAAACAATAAAAATTATAACTCATCGCTCATGAAGAATAAGATGACCTATGAAAACATGTACCTAACACTTTTAATAAAACCTTTTTCAAAAATAATATTTATAGTTAGTTTGTATCTAAAACAATTAAAATTAAAAATGTATCACTCATGGCGAATAAACTTAATTAACCGATTAAAATAATTCAAGTCATCTTTTGGAATATGTGTTTTGTGTACACTTTCATCTTTAGCCATGTTTTATAAGAGATAGGTCGGGGTTCTGCTCCTTTAAAGTTTCAAACTTATGTCTTTTTGGTGGTTTAGAAATGTGTGTATTAAAAAATTGCTAACAATTTTCTTTTGTTCAGGAGTCCACGGCACCAAATTACGCTATTTTTAAATTTTTTCCGATACTCGTGACTAGGATTTAACAAATGTTGATGTGGTTATGGTGCATTTGATGTGCTTTGTATTCAATAACTTCTGTAATGTCTACATTTTTACCTGCTATCTCGTCTTCTAAAATGAGATCAATTTCATCGAGACTTTTACCCTTGTAGGCATCTGCCTTGCCATCTTCCATCACGTAGAGCAATTTAGAGATTTTAGCTGTCTAAAAAAGCTTGACGTCGGACAATTCTACTAGTATGAACCACAAAATTAGCGAGCTGTTCATTATTTTTCTCACTCATATTGAAAACTTAAGTCAATGTTACAAGATGTTTCCTTAACCTGATTGAGGAAATTAACTTTGGGTTCTTAGCCTCACAGAGTTTGGCGTGTTTTTCTGTCACCTTGTATTGTAACCACAAATCGTAGTATTACAATTCGGTTTAGCAAATGTCTTATGTTTATGTCTTACTTCATTCAAAGTCATTTTGTACATCAGACAAAAATAAAACAGGAACACATATTCCTATTTTACCATGTATCACAACGCATTGTGTAGGTTATAGAAGTATCCAATAGCAGACGTTGCAGTTCTTCTGGACGACGTCGGTAGAATTTTTAAATACAGTGAACCAAATGCGCTAATCAATGTCTTTTTTAGAAATCAGATAAATCTGATCTGCTCTCATATGAGAAAATACTAATTCTTTTAAATACTTATTTAATGTATTAATTACAAATATATACATATAAAATCAATTTTGTCAAAAAATATTGTTTTTGCGCTACCGGGATTCGAACCTGGATCAATTGGTAAGTACACTACCAATTGTGTTATAGCGCCAGTATTTTTCATGACAAATTTTCGAACCTGTATATTACACTTTTTTAAATTAATACATCGGTCGTTCCATTATTTGAAATCCATGTACATTATTTTTACAGAATCTCAAATACCTTTGAGTAAACCGACTGCAGACGCCGGAATTATCAATTCATTTTTATTAAATTTTGGACACATTGATAATACTTATATTATTAAAGAGAACACATTCTTATTGTGAAGTTATAATTATTCAGAAAATAGAAAAATACTGGCGCTATAACACATTGTACTGGTACTGTACTTCCCCGGAATGGAAATAGAGATCCAGGTTCGAATCCCGGTAGCGCAAAAACAATATTTTTTGACAAAATTGATTTTATATGTATATATTTGTAAAACATCACTGATTAATGTTCTGAATAATTTAAACTTCACAATAAGAATGTGTTCTCCTTATTTTAAATGTCTAATTTAAACATATTGATCTTCGGCCTTAGTAAACTTATCAGCATTATTGAAATCTGTGTAAATTTGGGGATAAAATCTCAAACATTCTTATCAACAGCCATGTCCGTCAGAGTAAGTGAACTCCTGTAAATAAGAAAAAGGAATTTCATTGAAGTCATTTGTATTATTTATTTATTAAAGGTAAATATTTTGTAAAATACATGATCGGTAGGTACATAAATACATAAAATGAATCTTCCAGTATGCGAATATTATGTACATAGTAAACTAAAACTTAAATCCTACTAAAGAAGCCGACTAGGCAACTTTTTAAAGAGTTTGGAAGAATTAGAAGTTAAATTAGAAGAAAAATTTAAAGATCCCCTTTATAAATTAGTAAAGATATCCAAATTAATAAATAATTAACCAATAAATAGCAGGGTATCAAATTTATATGCAGATAATACTTACTTGTGTTAAGAATGAGTTGCTCTATTCTTTCAAATCTTTTGTTCCACTTCATTGTATCCACACTACACCGCAGTTAAGACAGTAAAATGGGCGGTCGCAGAATACACTCCAATCTGCGCGGACGACAACACTCGATATACGATCGAACATGACAAATTTAAAAGTCAAAGCGATCGAGACAACCGGCAAAGTGCGGCAACGTCTCAAATAACTCACTACCTCTCTTCAACCATCATAGAGGAGTTAAAATTCATAAACGAACTGGCAAAATTACTTCTGGTCGCCACTTACGGCTAGTTATGAAAGACAATATACGAGGCCGTATATATCACCTGACGCTAAATAGTAGAGCGACAGATTCCGCAACTGACATATTCGAAACCGTGCACTCCCATACAAATTTAGCGACCTGGACAAATTTCGCTAAATTGCTTGTATCGACATCTATCATTGTGTGAAATTTTGAGAAAATAATGTAGCGACCGTATATCGATCGCTGAATGTCAGTGGTCGCCACTTTAAATGCATTTTTGCCCATGATGGACGTCAAATAGGCTGTGACATGTATACATATGTACACATTTGACAATATAATACAACTATAGAGTTACGCACCCCCAAATAAGATAGATCTTGAATTATCGGGGTGGCTATCGACATTTAATTAATTAATTAAATTTATCTACATTTATCGATATATAAATATCTTTTTTGTAATTCATTATGTATAGATACGATAAGGTTTCCAGCTTAGCTTTACAGTGAGGTGTATTTTTAATTACGGGATTTTTAATTCAATAGAAGATGCGAAGAAAATGCAAAGAACCGACGAAACACTCATGGCGGTGCCAGTTTGATAAAATTACAAAAAAAATTTTTTTTCAATATTAAGAGACGTGAGGACACAATCCACGTGGTTCTTTTTTAAAAATTTAATTTAGTGTAAAGTTTTCCAAAAAATTAACAACAGCAAAATGTGCTTACAATCAATTTTATTTTGAAAGATCCATTCAATCTTAAACCATTTTTTTTAAATACATCCATCATAAAACCATACATTTTGCTTATAAATTATATTATAATAGGTTCGAACAGAAAATTGCACTTTCCACAAATTAATATTTTTGTATTGATTATTAAATATATCGTTTTGTAATATATTGCAATATCCAAAAAGTATGAAAACGTTGAATTATTTAATTGAAATTTATAAGGGTACCTAAAAAATTTTATTGTATTCATTCAGAACAAAGGTCTTTGATATTTTAAATATTAATTAAATATATTAATTAGAAAGATATATAAAGATTGATTTTATATGTATATCTTTCTAATTAATACATTTAATTCATATTTAAAATATTGCAGACCTATGTTCTGAATAATTACAACGTCACAATAAGAATGTGTTTTCCTTAACAATATTATTATAGATACCCTCATTTATTTACATTTGAATATTCAGTAATTTTCACAGCATCCGTTTGATTGAAGGTCCTTGAAACTCTCCGTGTATTTTATAATAACTTACTTTTGAGAGATTATGTTTTCGTTTCATTTCGAGAAAACTTATCGCTGGAAAGCGCTGGGGCGAGTAACTCCAAGTATTTCCTTCATATTTTTCTCATATGATAAGCGAAATTTCACATTCTAAGAAAATTTCAAGAGTTGTCCTTGTTAGAATGTGACGTTTTTCGGAGCGCTTCGGGGAGAGGGAGGTCGCAGCCGAGCGAGCCTCACAGTCTGAGCGGTAAGTGTTTGAAGGTTCTAAATTCCTTTATTTGTCAATAAATATTTCACTTTAGGAGCCTTGCGGTTATAAAAGCTGACGACAATTGGACAGAGTCGGTGCAACGTTGCACGTTCGTTATTGGGGCATCGGGTAGAATAAAAGCTAATAGTTTCACTTGGCCCCAGCGCATGACGCCAGCTGTCTTCTATATATTGGAACTCTCTGTGGTTGGAATCTAGTTCGCATACGAAATTTTCTTTGTCAATTTATTTACCCACATTAGTTATGCCGATGATGGTTATACTAGTGCCGTCTATAAAAGGAATAAGAAAGTTTTTACAGATATGTGAAACATATGCCAGTGAACATAATATTTCATATAATGCCAGCAAATCGGTCATAATGGCATTCAAATATGGAAAAGAGCCAGATAATATCCCTCCCGTGTGCCTGGACGAGACGAAATTGAGCGTTCAAAATAAGGTCAAATACCTTGGCCATATATTCAACGAAGATGGACAAGACAATGATGATACAGAACGGCAGAGGAGACAGTTGAGCGTTCGTGCAAATATGCTGTCACGGTGTTTCTACCAATGCAGTAAGGAGGTGAAGAGCATCCTGTTTAAATAGTTCTTCACCAGCATGTATACCTGCGAGCTCTGTTTGAAATACAAGCAAGTGATGTATAATCGTCTCCGAATTCAAAATACTGTTCGGATTGGCGCGTTATTGCAGCGCATCTATAATTTTTACCGAAGGCCGTATACATGGATACATTCCGTTTCTGAGACATCGAGTTGCGGGTGTAAATCTGCGGCTGGAGCTCAGCACCAACTCTCTGGTGCAAGCGGCGGTCCCATGGAAAGCTGGTTCCCTGACTAGAGAATGGCAACGCCTACAGAATAGCTACAGATACAACAATGGCCTTGACTGGAGTAGTTATATATGTAGTATTTATATTTTGTATGTACATATGTGTGAACTTTTTATTTATTTTTTATTTATTAATATTTTCCTTGGTTTTCTTTTTCATAACATTATATTTATTTCATAACTTTAATGTATTATCTGTATGGCGAATCGGGTTAAAAAAAACCTGATCACGCTGAAATAAATATTAACTTGGTGGTTAAGATTCATATTTTTTATTTATTATCTTAGTTTTATTAACCACAATTGAGTTTAAAAAACATCTACCGGTTTCGGAAAACACTTTTCCTTCTTCAGGATGTCATAACTGTTCCTGAAGAAGGAAAAGTGTTTTCCGAAACCGGTAGATGTTTTTTAAACTCAATTGTGGTTAATAAAACTAAGATAATAAATAAAAAATACATTAATATTATTTTTATTATTATTAATTTTTATTAAAAAATATCATGCATAAGCGTTTTCTGTCTAAATTTCAAGACGTGACAAAATATGGAAAGTCCGTGGTATTTCCAAGATAATGAAGATCAGAGTTTAACAGTCTCTGATCCATTTTGCATTTTTATATGGTGTGAAAACATTGACCCTGAAAGCAAGGGAAAGAAGACGGATAGATGCCCTTGAGATGCATTTTGCGCAAACTATGAACAGCGAGATACATGAATGTCTCCATTACAAACTTCAACTTCAACTGGTTCAAGATCATAAACACCAAAACGACAGAAAAAAGTCGTTTTCTGATATAATTTTTTTATATCAGGACCATTTATAAGCAAAAGCTCTTATATGGTCCTACTCATTCGCCGCCAGGTTGGCATTTTGTTTTAATACTAATAGGTTGCTGTGCGATTTCTTCTCGCACATAGTGACAAGACGGAGCCGCACAGCCGCCATCACAAAAAACCCTAATTAGCTCCGTTACTTTATTTATTGACAGTTTACTAACAAATAGACGTATTGGATGGAAAAACAAAAAAATTAAAATGTAGCTTTAATCGAAGAGTCGAGAGAAGAAAACAACACGCCCCTGAAAAAAGGTAAAGGACAGTACAAAATTAACAACAAACTGTTCTGGTATAGGAGGAGGGGGCGTTCACTTGCGTGCGAGATGGCGATCGGCGATCCATGAATCATAAAGATCGAACAAAAATATGTAGTGACCGGCTGGTTTATTCGTATTATTTTCGTACACGAAAAATTTATTTATAATTTCTATTGTTTTTATTTTGAAACATTTTAAATGTCTCGCATACTTTTCTTCTAAACATTCAATGGAAAAATTCAATACACACAAATGCAAAACTTAAAAACGGCGATGCACTCTTATACCTAGTAGCAATTCAAGAAGTGCGCTTTTATCTTTCGGCACTAAACTTTAATCCAATTACGTGTTTTATTATCTCCTCTTAGCTTTCTGCATTCGGATTTTTTTCCACAATCCGTTCCTCTTTCTGTGCTCCTGCTAATTCTTTTTCAAGTTCAGGTGGCTTATTTCTCACGCTTCGAGGCCGGGGCGAATAAAAATTTAACAATGCGCTAGATTTTCAATTCTGCTAGCTTTAATTACACCGATTTTATACAACAAATTAAATCATCTTATAACGTCCCAAGACTGCCCTCACTTGAGGATATAAATTCACTGCGCCATTGAGCAGTCTCATGCGCCTTTTTGCAGAATAATAAACTTTTGTCACATGCCGCGTCCAAATTTCTTACCTATGACCTATCCCAATGTGACCTTGACGCCGCCAACACACATTAACTTGAGCGATATTGTGTTCGATCCTGCCATCGCGATAAGTTTCGCGGTGTGGACCTTTCAGCTCCAGTGCACCATCACTGTATTGATTGTTATCATGTGATTTGTGTGCACAGTGATATTATTTTTTTGTACCGTAGATGAACACATGACATCGCCGTCTTCAGTCGGAAGCGGAGATCGGCTCATCCACATGCCATCATTTTGTGATTTTCAGCGGCAATCACGGGGATTTGCGGAGGCATCATATTCAAAACAAGGAGAGTGGTCCTTCCGAATCTCGGTTCCCCGAGATCACTGGTCCTTATACTAAGTTTAGGAGTTCCTATTGTCTCATCGACCTCTTCCTGTACCGCGTTTCCCTATTTCTCCCCACACCTTGTAGTGATACCGATGTACGACCTTTTTCTTCATGCTTTTTGCAGAATAATAAAAAATTCCTAATAATAATATTTTTCAGGCCATTGTGGCAAACAACACTATGAAGAGGCAAGGGGTCCAGCGGACCCGGTACCCTGTAAGACAAGATGGCAAAGTCCAAAAAAAATCATCTTATATTAAAAATTATTATTGTAAACTAGTATTTTATCTCAATATACTTACTTACCATCGCTCTTCTGTCCTGACAGCATACAGACATTTATACATCTTCTCATACAAGCTCGCCGAGTGTTGAGGCTTGTAACAGAACCATCCTACATTATCTGGTTTACCTGGTCGTGCCGAGTCTTCCGCGGACGTCCTCTATTTCCGGATCCATCAACACTTACTTCATATATCTTTCTTACCATTCTATCCTCATTTATCCGTTCCATATAACCAAACCGCTTAAGCGATCCTTTCTTAATCTTACTCACTGTACTAACATCAGCTTTACATTCTTTCCTTATTTCTTCATTTTTACTCTGTCATAAATAGATTTGTCACATATACGCCTAATTGATCTCATTTTCACTGCGTTCAGTCTACTTTCGTTCCTCTTCTGCCAGCTCTAGGCCTCACTTCTATACATCAGTGTCAGTACCAGGACTCCATTGTGCACCGCTAGTCTTACCACGGTTGATAAATTCCCGTTAGATATATATCAATATCATCTTATAAATTAAATATTTTTAATATTTAATGCCAAATTATTATTCATATTAATAACCATTATTTGATGAAAATTTTCTGTTGTCTGTTTTACATATAAACAATGTTGATCTTAAACTGAATAATTAAAATCATTAGAAATAAGTAAAGCGTGAAAAATTAACAAAAGTTCTATCCTTAAAAATTCAATTCTAATCAATCTTCCACATCTTTCATCATCATAACAATTTTAGTCATGTACAAGATTTATTTTTAAATTTTTTTAAATTAATTTCCTAATATTTACAAATAAAATTAATTCAGAAAATTAATTTATTTAAAATTGAAATTAAAGATAAAAATAATATGACATGCGTTTTTAGATCATTAAAAATAAATCAACTACTTCTTTGTTCTTATTAGAAATCTACTATTTATTATTTGAAAAAATTATAACATTGTAAGATAATTTAAATTAATATGGATTTAAAAAGATAGGGTGATTTAATAATTATATTATTTGATAATGTTCCGTTTTCAAAATTATTTTTGGTATTGTTCCATTTGATGTTGGATATTAAAAAACAATGGCGTGCACTGTATGCAATCAAAATAGCTGTGCATAACTATAATCTTTGCAAAATAAGTGTAAATTAAATATGTATTTGAGATATTATGTATGTAGATTTAAACGAAAAAAAATCAGTTTTCATGTTAACGTGTTAACTAGAAACTTACAACTAGCAGAATAATTTAAAATTGACAAATAAAGCTGAGCATGTGTTTTTTCGTAAAATCTGTCCCAGACGTGTATGAACTAAACGCATCTCTCGCACCGCGCGATGTTCTGAATACACGTCTTCGCTTTAAAATACGTGTTGAAAACGCCGCTAGTATGTCATTGAATAGGATTTGACTGTATGATTTCCAATAAACTTTAAACGTGATGTTATTTTATATTATAACATATTTTAACTCCTTTAGTTAATACCTTGAAAAACTTCTCAAGAATAATAATAATAATACACACTCGCACAGATACACTGACACAAAAACATGCTTCTTAAAGGGTGAATGATGAATACAACCTCTAATGATACTACCTATCGCTTTTACACCATCGATATTAGCAGCATAACCTAAATCCATGCCTAGTGCAAACCGCTGTTAAAATACGTTGTTTCATTAATATGAAATAACGATTTCTTCGCAATGGCATCAAAAACTACATTACGCCGAAGAAACGTGCGAACGGAAGAGAGCTGATGCAATTACTTATTACTTATTACCGTGAACCCTCATGCCCAACGAACGCACGTGCATAACATGTGGAAAGGTGTGCTGTTCCAGAATAAGGCTCCTCAGCCACAGTCGGACTCACAGTCGATAACCATGACAGACATCATCCTCGTAACGAAGGACTGCCGAATAAGAAGAAGAAGTTTCTTCTAGGGAATAAATAAATATGTTACTAGAGAGAACGTATTTGATTTGCTTTACCAAAAGATCCCTGGTCTAATTTTCAAAAATAATTGATCGTTGCGTTTTTTCAAATGACATACACGCCTTGATACTCCAATTGGCACCACTGGATTTCCTGATTTATAATATTGTATGTGTGTGTGTGTGAGTATTGCCGCCTTTTTTGAAGAATGAAGTAGACGGTAAACGACAGGCGGATCAATTACATTCCGTTATTCGACCAGTCCAGAGGTCGGTCGAAATCTGCCCAGCCTAATGAACAACAACATCGGACCAGAAAGACAGCAAGTACAACAAAATGGTTAGTGCAGTGTTCGTATATCATATGTGCCTGTATTGTCAATCGGAAACCTGGGAACTAGCTATCGATGGCATTTACGTAAACAAATGTATTCAAATAAATTTAATAAATGATAAATTAATGCAAAAGTTGATATTTATTGTTAAAATTTTCATCGCAGTTAAAATAGAATATTAAGGGAAAAAATACTCATTATTGTGACTACCAGGGGTACCTACATCCCAACGGATAGGTTACCGCCAATTATGTTAATTCCCTCCAGGTCGCTCCAACTATAATTATTACGCACGGCTGAGAGGGAAAATTTAGCAAATTCAACTATTTTCCAAGCACCCCCCAAAGCAAATAAGCCCCACTGGGCAGCCTCTAAGGGCGAGAGGACATTTGATGCGAGATCAGATTTCTTTGCTCCATAATCAAATTTAACAGCACGATTATTATTTTCACTTTTAATTAACGAATTCGAATTTTATTTAATAAATTCAAGAAAATTATTATCGACCATTTTATGGATTAATGAGGTCACGTTCATCCTGAAGAAGATACAGTAGTATTGATATCGGTCGATGTCAAAGTAATCAACGTTATGTTTCCAATGTTTTCTTTGATTTTGGAATATAGTATGCGCATTAAAAATCTTTTCTGCAATTTTATGGACAAATGTTCTTGAATTGTGCAATATTCAGGTTACACGTTCTGCGAAATGGATTACGATAATTCCGGTCGTACATCGGAATCACTACAAGGTGTGGGGGGAAATAGGGAAATGCGGTACAGGGAGAGGTCGATGAGACAATAGGAACTCTTAAACTTAGTATAAGGACCAGTGATCTCGGGGAACCGAGATTCGGAAGGACTTCTCTCCTCGCTTTGAATATGATGCCTCCGCAAATTCCCGTGATTACCGCCGAAAATCACACAATGATGGCGTGTGGATGAGCCGATCTCCGCTTCCGACTGAAGACGGCGATGTCAGTATTCATCCACGGTACAAACAAATAATATCACTGTGCACACAAATCACATGATCACAATCAATACAGTGCTGGTGCACTGGAGCTGAAAGGTCCACACCGCGAAACTTATCGCGATGGCGGGATCGAACACAATATCGCTCGAGTTAATGTCTGTTGGCGGCGTCAAGATCACATTGGGTTAGGTCATAGGTAAGAAATTTGGACGCGGGCATGTGACAAAAATAATTTTCGCACCTGATATTACAAACGCACTAAAATGTGTCCTGAAAATACGGAACAGTTATATTATTAGTGCGCTGGGGGAGAAAATAAGAAAAACATTACCATACCGGTAGGACCTGTGTTGACCACATTACTAATGAAAATCGTGAGTGTGTTTACGGTTTACGAAACCGATTTCGATCACGATCGAGTCGCGGTCAACAAACACTAATACATCAAATATCAACACTGCAGTCAGCGTGACTGATCATATATAATCACGATTTTCTCAGATATTCAATCACTGATAGTTAGTGTGACTCAAAGATATCAGTGATTGACTCACGGTTCGTGATTTTGAGCTCATTTGAATTTATTGATCTAATCGCATGGTAAATACATCTTTACAAAAAACGAGATGTTTCCATTTGTAGGTTACATTTTTTGATGTGATGTGATCTTCTACAATTCTGCTTACGAATCCAATTGCGTCGACTTGGATGCTGAAGATTATCTAAGATGATAGGCCAAGGACATGGGTTACTCGAGTGGGCATGGACCAGACCATTTTTATAATGAATAGCACATTTTTATTTATCACCTCCAGGTATTATTTATAAATTTTTCCCAGTTTAAGATGAAGGCAGAATGTGATAAAATAAGGTGGGTACGTGTTTCTGAGGTGAAGAACCCGCGGATATTGTATTCACCACTGACTAGCCAGAGAGACGGTAGAACGCCGGTCTTTACTCCCACAATCTTTATCTTCACTGCACATATTCATCCAGTTTCTTTTGAGCATTCTTCTGCAGATCCATATCTCAAATACTTCGAGTCACTTTATCATTTCTTCATTAAGTATCCATGCTTCTATTCAATAAAAATACTGAGAACACAGCATCTGACTATACGCATTCTTAATGTAATGGATCTTACCCTGGACCACAAATTTTTCTAATTTGTTAAATCAATCCAAACAAACCGACAAAACACTTGATTATATATATCAAAACACCGTCATAATTAAAATTTTAAAGGTTTTTTTTTTATTACAATTACACCGTTATTTTTTAAAACAGCATACCTCTCCTGAATTTTACGTACTGCGTGTGATAGATTTTAAATTACTTAGTTTAATTTGATATTTTTATAATATTTGATATTTTCATTAAACTTGTACACAAAGAATATCGCGGCTTTGATGTTTTTGACATTTCATTAAAAGCAGTTTTGGAATCCCATTGAAAATCGTTGTATTCCGTTATTTCGTCCAATCGAATTCGACGTCCTCCTGAATGGATATGAAACTCTGGTACAGCGTTACATAAAAATGTTGTATGAATGTTTTATTATAACTGATATAAATCGTGTCTGCTGTATGACTATTCAGGAATAAGATTATGAGGTTTATTTTTTTTTAAATACTTATAAATTTTTTACCTTTTTTTAAAATTCCAATAACCTATGAGCGTCAATTGGATCAAACAGTTGTTGAAACGGAACAATAACAATAAAATATTAAATTATTTTTACTCAACTTTGCATCCACCAGGTGTTATATTGATAAGAGTATGCCTAAGACATCCATCCGTCAACAGCCAGGAACAGATATCACAAAACGAGACTGCAAGCATCATCAGCATATTCTCATTAAATTGAAACACTAGAATTATCGGATTAATTAGAGATCAAAGATTGGAAGCTCAAGAGTAACTCGTCCTCCAACATCAAAAGGATTTCTGACTAACTAACTTACCATCCTGCTATTTTTCCCCAGGGTTATACAGAGAAGATAGATCACCACGCTCGTCTGTTCTGATACGCTATTGTTTTATTTTTCAATTTTATACATTTTTTGAGAGGGTGAGAGATAAATTTTTTATAAATCAAAAACTTTTTTGTTTTATTTTTACATTAACGAAATATATATGAACTTTTAAAATTTTATTTAAACTTTTGTGTAATAAATAGTAATTAAAAGTATTGTGCCATTTTCCACGTACCGATGACACTTAACGTAAATTCTCACAGAGCATTCTACTCCAATAACACAGCCATATTAGCCCAATACCAACCACCAGGCATGATCATACTGTAAAATATCTTGGACTTACATTTCACAAAAAACTTCGCTGGACACAACACATTAACAACATTCGTGACAGAGCTTGTAACAATTCCCGTATTTCCCTAATCTACGTCTATTATATATATATATATTACGAATAATTATATTACTCTAAAATTAATTCATAATAATTAATATAAATAATAAAATTCCTGGTCTCCGGCACCAGTGCGATGAATTCAATATTCCTATTGTCTACTTAAATATAATTTTAATATTACTATTTCTAAATTAACACGGAATCTTCACTTTCCCTGTGCGGGCGTCCTGCTCGCAAGACACGCCTCTGTTATGGGTTCGGTATACTCCTACGTGCGAGCTCTCCCGGTCGCAAGGCCCAGCGTGAGGGTGATCCCGCCCTCGCGTTTGTAAAGGCCCAGTGTAAGGGTCCCGTACATTCTCCTACTCACTTAAGTAATATTTCGTGTTAATTTATATCCTCCTGGCCTCCGTCGCCAGTGTGGAGATCTAGCTTTCTACCTTACTCAATACTAATTTTTACGCTTAATGCTAGTCTATTCGCTTAATGTCTAAATTTGGCCAACGTGATCGTTCTAGTGGTTAAGAATATTCCCCATGTTATGTCCGTAATAATCCTAATTCTTTTAACCCGCGTTTTCAATTATCAAATATCTAAAGTTTACAAATATCCAAATATTATAGCCGATCAAATACCTATAGAGCAATTATTAAAATAAATATACCGATTATCTTATAGTACACGACTAAATAACAGAAAACTTCCCGATATTCGAGCGCGCCCGTTATAGCATTAATTATGTACGTGTCATTCAGAGTCAGAATGTAAGAGTGTGGAAGAAATTATACATATGTACGCATTATTCAGAGCTAAAATGTAGAGTGAGGGAGAAATTATACGTATGTACGTATTATTCAGAGCTAGAATGTAAGAGTGAGAAAGAAATTATACATAGGACACCAACCTTGTCGTAGACTCGTACTCGTGACTGTGGCCGCTTCGTGGTGTAGCCTAGCTGTTCATAAATTATATGGACATGTGGAACAACATGCGACATGCTAGGTGCCTGCCTCGCTTGGCAAATATGTTCCGTGATTATATGATAAGTTCTCTAGACACCAGTCTGTGGCGTACGTTCGGCTCCCCTGAACCCCAAATTCAGAATCCGTACGCTGGTGCCTATTCGCGGTAGACGACGGGCTCTGAACTCCGAACCCTGTACCCACGCGTTCAAAAGTTTAAAGATGATGATGATGATAATCCAAAGTTTTGATTCGGCCAATGTCTTAGTGAACAATATCATTTGTTATGACTCATTCAAGATGCATGGCCGAGGTCCTTGTATCTCCAATATGTTGCTATTCAGTATCGGTAGGAAAATGGCCAATCCGGGGCCGCGTCCACCACTGAAGGTAATTAATTGTGATGAGGTTGTGACATGACAGTACGACTCTCAGGATATTCCCTTGATTCCTTAGGGTGCGTCTGAAAACATACGTCATGTGACAGCGGTGTCTGAAGAATAGTTTAATTTATCGGCGGGATGATCCTCGGTGTCTCGAACAATGCATCTCGAATAAAGCCAGGAACAAATAGTTAGGATTATTATTACTGCATGCTGGTGCGTGTGTATCTGTGTGGATTGCCGACGTGGCGGTTTAATTGTAGAACATTTCAGGAACACTGTCTCGGGGTATTAACCTCTAGAGACACTACTATCATCCTCCTCATACAGCTGAAGTACGGGTACCACGGCGACCACACAGAAATCACCTCGATGCAACCTAGTGCGGACTAAACTATTTACGCCAGATTATATATCGGAAACAGATCATGAACGGTAAACATACGTAGGGTTAGCCTGTAGCCTTGTGCACCCTACGCAGACCGATGATGTCCAGAACTCTTTCGTTATGGCTATCGCTACCAAACCAATATAACCATAGCTAGCCCACCCACACTTCATGCCACCGAATGACTCTGTTCAGCCTCCAAAAGCACTTTTTCTTTCCAATCAAATCTTCTTAGGAAACTACAATTCACATAGGCGTCGAAAGTTGGTAGACTGAAACACCTGGTTTCAGCTTGATAACCTTGATAAGCTTGATAAATGTAGGAATATGTGCGAAGCCTTACTCGTGAGATGTGTCGTAAAGTAAAATGTTCAGTGAGTTGTTAGCACAATGTCCATAATAAAGGTCAGAACGATTTACATACGCATGCGATTGTGTATTCCCAAAGTAAATACACACACAAAGTTCTCGGATAAGTTCTATCATTTCTACCTACTAGCCATTACTTCGGATCGAAAATGTAATCTATAAAATGCGCCCCGTCCCTCACCCTGGTGCCAGCAGCGTGAGTCGCGACAGGATTTATGAGATTTTTAGATCTAGATTTCCGCGGATAAGTAAATATACAAATAATTACGTACATAGTTACATGATTATTTACACGGCCAATAGTAGTATATAATTGGTCCTAAATAATGAGATACATGTAACTGAAACTTGTAGGTGGGTGTTTCCAATTTATAAAACGGACAGTAATTAAATAAAATGAAATATCAAGTGGCCTAGCGGTTACGCCAGTCCCTTTCTATGAATGAGTAATTACATGATGATCCGAATCACACTACAGTATTTGTTAGCGGTTTTAATTATGTATACAAGCATGCTAAAAGGTAAACTTAGTATTTTGGGTCCTCTGCTATGGTCCTCAGCGTCTGCGCCAACCCCGGTCTGCCTTCAGTCACCACACTTGCGATTTCGGAATTTCAACACGACCTTCGCGGACCCGAAAAACAACACGATCACCCCTAAAACACTGGCGGCGTAAATCTCGAAAAGAAAAGCTAATTTCTTCCCCCGAACAACCGTTTGCGTATCCGTCTCTCTTCCCGGTTCAAAAGTCTTTTCGCGAGCAGGTCCCGAAACTGACTCCCCGTGCGATCCCGAAACTCCCTCTCTAGAGCCGCGTTTACAACCCCCGACGGCGTCTTCACCCCCTGCTCCTGCCGCATCAGCTCCAGAAATTTCTCGGAATTCATATTTTTTTATCAGTTCGTCATATGTGGATCATCACAAGCTCAAAATCTCCTACAATAGGCTATACTCCCTCCTAAATTCCTACATTTCAATATCCTTACAAAATAAATTATTCTGGTACAAAGCAATCATCCGTTCTATACTCATATACGCAAGCCCTATCGGGGGTTCAAATAACATTTAACATTAACAAAATTTTAGAATCCAAACAAAACTACATTCTTAGGAGAATCACAAACTCGCCCTGGTTTGTCAGAAACGCAATTATTCACAGAGACTCAAACATACACTCACTCAAACGACATATATATGATTTATCTTCAAAATTAATTTCCATCCCAAACCCTACTATAAACTCCCTCAGCCTATATGATCCCTCATCCGATCCTCATCATCTTCGTCCAATTTCACTTCTTTACCATGTTCTTTACCTTATTGAATAAAATGTATTAAATATTCTAAAAAACTTTCACAAAAAATATAGAATATAAAAATATGTAAAAAATTCAACAAAGTCAAACAAAAAAAATAACAAAATATAAAATAGTTAAAAAATATATTATTTAAAAAACTTTACCCATCTTTACTATTACTTTAAATATTTATATATAAAATTATAAAAAACAATTTCACCATGTTCTCCGTTTAATAGCGTCCCCCAAAAAAATCTTACGCCATTTCTGTTATCTCATATGTCAGAGACAAGAGAACTCAGCCCTTATCCCTCCCCTCTTTAACAATAATTTAATAATTTATTATTTTATATTTTCCTAACACGGTACCACAACCCATACCCATAAGCCATACCCGGAGACTTTTGAGGAGACTTACTGTCTGGGAGGTATTCCTCTCAGATCTAGCTGACCTGACTGGACCGGGTCGGTACTTAGGAAGTTACGCCGTACTTGCGTAAAGTACGAATCGCGCCGACATCGGCTGAAGCTTGAGCCGCGCACCAGTTGTATGCCGAAACAGAGATGCAAATTTGAATCAAATTCCTTCTTGTCGTCGACTTCTCTCCAGTAAAGGCCCGCATAGAATTCGCAAGGATTGATTTAGATTGTAATAGTGAGTGCTAAAGACCTCTGCTCACGTTATCATTTATGTTATAATTTGAGTTGAATTATATAAAATTTACTCTTTCCTTTATTTCAAGGCATTGCAAACTTGAAAAAATAAACTTCGATAAATTGTAATAATTAATTTTTTTTTTTTTTTAAATCCTCTGGTAACTTGTCTGCCCAACCGAAACACCTATAGATTTATAGCGCAAGAGGTAGGGTGAAAAAACTTTTTCGCGTAGTGTGCATATTCCCGGTGCAATCTAGTTTGTGTCGGAGTCGTAATGATTTTTCATTTATAATTTCCCGATTCAAGGCACGTAATGAAACGGTCAGTCCATCCGGAAGTAATTCGGCTTTGTTCGTTTTTTTTTAAATTCAAAAATGTTTTCCACAATATGTTGGAATAACGGGGAAAGGCACCGTTTTGCGCTCTAATTGATGGACGAAATTAAATGTTTGATTTATAGGCCTGCAGCATTTTGCGTTATGCCTCTGACCATATTGCTAATATACCAGGAGAGCAGAGCCAACAGGAGAAACAACTAGCGCACAGAACAGTGTATTTCACAATGTGTATTTAACATATATTTTAAAGGCTGGCTTTAGCGACGTAACTAAAGTAATTGAGTCCCAATGCGTAAAGGAAAAAAGAAGCCCTGTATCTAAGATATGAGAATAATAAATACTACGTGTATTCTAATTAATGTCCTTTGACAGCTTGCTATTCCCGGGTTTCCTATTGATAATATGATCACCGATGCAGAATGAAAAATCACCACTAACCTGGACTTTTTTTTTAAATTTTTAATACAACTGGAGGAGGGGACCCATTCTTTTCCGGGACCGATTTAGAAGCTATATCCCACTCATCAAAGCTAATAAAAATACGTGACTTTAATTCAATAATCTATTCGAGTTTAGGCATTATATAAAACAAAAATATGAAAGAAATTCAATGTAGTTATTAGCAATTCTCGCAAAATTTTAAATTTAGATCCTTAACCGTCCCTTAAGTGCTATCTTTATTCATAAAAAAACATATAACATAAACCCATAGAATACACAATTTTACATATAGATGGAAAATTGATGGAAAATTAAGGTGCAGTAGTTCTGGACTGGTTGGCAGCAATTCCCCGGTCGCAGAAAATGATAACCTTCATACTACATAAATTAATCATACTAACAACAACAAAAACTAGGGGTGTCAGTCGAAGGAATAAGAAAATGCCTAAACAACGTAGTTTTTATCCATTAAATTAATTATGAAAACAATCTGTTCGTCTGTCAGTTTTCTATGAATTTCTTACTATTATATTACTTTTAAAAATAGAATAATGAATGTATCATTTATAAAGAATACATAATACAATCTCAAATTTATCGGAAACTTAAATGGCTAAGATGGCGAAAAATTCCGGGCGAAAAAGTGGAAACCAATTTTTTTTGTACATCATTCTTATTGATTCATTTAATTTGTTTTAAATATCACAAAATGTATAAATATTAATTAAATATATTATTAGAAAGATATACATATAAAAGCAATTTTCGGCAAGGGATTCGAACCTGGATCTCTTTCCTAACCTGGGAAGGTGCGTCATCCAACTATGCTACAACGACAATATTTTTAGCGACAAATTTTCGAACCTCTATGTTACCTTTTTGATATTAATACACTTAATCGTTCCATTATTTGAAAGAGCCATCTACCTTATTTTTACATCCCGGTGGGGCAACAACAATATTTTTCGATAAAATTGATTCTATATGTATATATTTATAATTAATACATTAATTTAGTATTTAAAATATCACAGATCTATGTTCTGAATAATTACAACATCACAATAAGAATGTGTTCTCTTAATAAAAAATGAATACTTGTATAAATAATGTACATAATATAATCGTCTGCACGTCGAATTTCATAGTCCCACGTGACAGTTAATAATGATAATGAATCCGTCATACAAACGCTATATTATTTGTCTTTTAGACACAGTTGTTTGATTAAACATAGTATACGGATGTTACATGTTCCATATAACTTATACATATCATATTACTGACAAAATATCTAAGCCTTGGGGTGTATGAAATTTCCGGGGAAGTATTGAATTTTCTGGCTTCAGTGCCAGTTTTCAAAACCCGTCCTAGAACATTGTTGATGAGTCGCTTTTTTTAAACTGGATCTTCTTCCGTTTTAATTCAACTCCACAATACCACAAACACTTTTTAATAACCTACGTAATAAAACTAGTTTGATGTTTTAACATTGAAAAACGATCGTTGTGAATTAATAAATATGTTCAATACGATATCGTACCAATAATATTCGTTTAAAAAAAATTACTTATAATCTTTTGTAATTTTGGATTAACGTATGAATTGCATCCTAAAAAGGACTTCGACGTGTTAAATAAATAAATGACGTTGTAAGTTATAACTAGAGCCTCCAATTCAAATATTCTAATATTCGAACCCCAAATATATTCGCCTGTTTTTTAGTATTCGTTATTCGAATACTTTAAAAAGTAATCGTAAAGCATTCGCTCATATTTATATAAGATTTTTAATATTTTTCTAAACGAAACAAAGGTTTACGAACCCTGGAAATCATATGCAAGCATTTATTCATTCAGGTACACGATTTTTTTTCTCCAGAAGTACCGCTATCGGCTATATGGAAGTCGGACAATAAAGATGTAAACGCCTTTGTCGGACATCTTTTGCATTTGCCTTTTTTTAAGTCTTCTGCTTATCTTTATGGTTTTATGACAACAAGCACTTATAATACATTGTTTTTTCAACGATGGAGTCGGCTTTCTATTATTCTTAAGTATTTAGCTTTCAAAAATACTTGAGCCGGCAAACAAGAAGTTATATACAAAATAATGAAAAAAAAACTTGCACGTGGGGTGTGAGATATGAAGTAATATAAACATATCTAAAATTTTGTTAGTTATCGAGAGAATACTGACTTCTCTTTATCTCCGAAGTAAATTATTCCTTTCTAAAAAAAAAATACGAATATATTCGAATATTCGAATATATTATCATTAACTATTCGATATATTATCATTAAATATTCGTGATTTCAACTATTCGATATTCGAATAGTTGAAATCACGAATGTTTGGAGGCTCTAAAGTTGTAACGGATTAATACGTCGCTGGCCATGGTAGAATGTTTTTTGAGACGGACATATTGAGCGCTAAGCCGTAGAGGGTTGTTTTCTTTTTTACGTTTTCAATGTATTTACATCAGTATGAAAACATCTGCCTGCAGTGAAATATTTGTCAAAAACTGTTGGATATGATTACTTGATCATTTTAGTGCTACAGTTCAGAGCAGTTTTACACAAAATATCGTATTCACTTGAAATTTATTTTTTTTATTTTTTTATCTGTCCTTATTATTTTATTTATTTATGTTAACTATATCCTTAATATTTATGTTTAACAATTTTCAATATCTCTAGGTGTACATATGTAAATAGCATATATTATATTATTAATAGCATTTTGTTTTTTCTTACTATAAATAAAAACATAGTACACTACATGGTGCATTATTAAAACAATACAATAAGGAATTTCTCCATTGAAATATAGATCCTACGGAAACACTTGCCGCGAAGCCACCCCAATAGCCGCCAGCAAGGTAGTAAACCCTCGCACTATTACTTTTCTGCTAGTTTATATAATTGCATCTACTTACACTACAACAGTTTTACTGTGTTCCAATTTTCAAATACAATAGGCTTTTTTGTTTAGTATTGTATGTATTTTGAAAATTCTACCTTCAGGTTAAAAGGTCACCAAAGAAATGTATAAATATACCAGATCATGGCGTACAGAAATACTTTAAGGTTTTATTCAAAACTTAATGTGCCTACATTTACATTTTGATTATTAACACAAATAATCGAATTCAAGTTAATAAATAAAGTGTATTTTTAAATATTATCTTATTTACTAGTATTTAAAATGTTTATAAAAATACATATACAAGTACAGGCATTATTGTTTTTAACTTTACCGATAACACATGTGTCTTCCATAAATAGACACCTTGCTTAATTTGAGTTAGAAGAATATTAATTCATTCTGAATAAGCCATCTAATCTAATGTCTTGTTTTTAAGTACAAATAATTTTAACAAAAACACAAATAAATAGACAAAACAAACCAATTCACATAAATGTGTGTAAAATTGATTTGTACATTGTATTTGAATGAATACCTATAATTGATTAATATATTTACCCGGAGAACAGAATTCCGGATGATCAAATACCCTTCAGCTATTAAGCAAATTTGAACCTCGATAGAGTTTCGTAAAATCATGAGTTGACATCATTTCGTGTTTGCGTACTATTAGCAAATATGAAAACTTACTTCAAATATATTTATATGTATTTGCGTAGTATGTTGTTTAAACTGATAAAATCAGATCGATTATAAATTGAATTAATGTAATGTCAGTGAGGTAAAAAATTTATTTTTAATATATATACATATTCTTTAACAATATATTATTTTTGTACAATATTATATTAATTTTAAATATATTTTTATGTATCTTGTCAGAGGGTCTCAAAACTACACCGACAGCTTCATCGGAGAAACATGAGAAATGGGTTCCTAATGTCAGAATTAATTACTCACCTTTGAACAATAAAATCTCTCTCTTACACTCGTGGAAAAATAAAATATTAATGAAATAAATTTTCAAAAAAAAGGATAAGGAAATAAATTTTTATCAACAAGTTTTGTAGTTAACAATTTGTATATTAGTAAGTAGAAAGTTAGTATTTAAATTTCATTCAAATAATACACCAATAATAATGAGATTGTTATACAATATGCAACAATTTTCGATCTCATTACGAACTAAAATTCTTAACCCAATAAAAAATTATCTATATTTAACGTTCAAAATTACTAGTCACTCAGTATCCGTCGTAATCATGGCCATCCGCGAATATTATGGAGGCCATTCTCACACACAGACTAATTAACAGCTATACATCAAGGCCAAATTAACTGAAGGAAACACCATATTGTTTTCATTCAAATCTCGGAATCAATACAGGTCCATATTGCAGTCGATCGAGCAGACTTCATATTCTAGCCAATACCAGGCGACGATCAAATTGTCTGATGCGTTAAGGTCTTTCACAATCTCCAGATTTCCCAGATAAAATCAAGGCGGTCGCCAAATAAGACTTTCTTCCGAGCCCTTGTTGGCGAGCAGAGGCGTAGCCATTGGGGTTTAGGGAGAGGGGAGCATATGTCCCCAGACGCCAAACTAGGAAGGGAGCCAAAATTTTTGATCTGAATAATTTAAATTTAATTATTAGACAAAATACTTTGTTTAAACAACTATTTATTAATTATTCTACATGTTTCGATACCTATGGTATCTTCTCCAAGAAACAATGTATACTGAAATAAAAAAAATACAAGCATAGATAAAAACAAAACTATAAAATGGTGAATAAGTAAGAACTAATTTAATATTTTAACTAATATTTTGTCTAATTATTAATATAAAGTGAAGTCACAAACCAATTTTGCAAATATTGAAAAAAATAATAATTTTTCGCATTTAAGCACATTGTACAGTGTGTGTAAATATATTTTACTTCGCTCTATTTTAATTTTACATAATTGCATGCTTGTTTTTATTACGACCCTTTCAGGTATACAGTTTAAGCTTAATACGAGTTGAAAGTAACCCCTCGTGATGTTATAGCAATAAACCTTCATGGTAACTTTCCAAAATGTATATAAACAAAAAATAAATCCTTACAAAATATGACCTAGTACGTTTAACAAGAACAGATTTAAACATATGTAATGTCAACCTTCAATACACAAATTTTTTACTTGGAAAACAACGGCGATAAGGCTAAATTTGAACCTAAAATTAATGGAGTAAAATTACTATGCGCGAACTTTAGGAATGTCATCTGTAAAATGTAGCCCTCACTTAAAATTACAATAGTGACCTTATTTGTAACGTATATTATAACGTTACAAATAAGGTCACATATATATATACGTATATATATATATATATATATAACGTTACGTTATAGTACCTAACCACCAGTAGATTTGTTTTGGGTTACCGTCTCGAGAAATAGCAACACTACACCGCTGGAGAGAATTTTGTCTATGGCATTTTTCCGGTAACAGCCGGGGAGAGTACGTAGACGTCTCGTGAAATCAACTATCATAAAATGTGATTTCAAATTTAAAAAGGAAGGGTGAGAATAATTGGTTATATTAGACATCTGTGTTACGCTGTGCCATGTTATATAAGTGTTTATGTTATTATATTTGTTTGTCACAGGATGTAAAATCCGTTCCTCGATTGACCTCTAAGAAACGGAGGCGTATTTTTTGATTTAACTGTCATCACATGACCTGAATATATGATGAATATATGATGACAACATGTTTCCCATCTGCTCAACCTGATCTCCACAATATGGAGAAATAATATTTCTGTACTTCATCGTGGACTACGCCTATAAGCAAGGAACTGAGTTTTGTGACATTCGCCATGGAAGGAGTTATCAAGTGGATTCGACATGGTGACTCAAACCTATTAAAAACCTAGTGTAAAGTATGGATTACTCCTGAAAAGCAGATTTCATTATGTTTTGCTGTTGTAAAATTTAATTCCTAGTTTAATAATTTCGATGAGGTAGAAATTTATAATTTTCATTCACACATCTCAGACTTAATCTTAATGCTTTGCTGTAGTTCTGACGAAGCTAATTCGTTTTACTCTTTTGTTGACGTAAACGCTATTATAAAATTATTTTGTCGTGTAATATTTTGTCAACGTTAACGTTTTTTTCTATTTATTATTTAATCTTTGTATGGCGAAAACTTAACAAATTATAATATTGTAAAATCTCAGACTTCATTTATTTATTTTCTTCGAGAATGGCGAATTCTGTACATCGGATCCACGTGTCTCATGCTTTACCTTGGGTGACCTTCACCCAAGGTAAAGCATGAGATTATACATATATATATATATATATATATATATATATCAATAATCGTGTAATATAATGTGCTTTTGATGTCTTACTTAATTACATAACACTCTTCTAAAACCTTGATCGTATATTTTGTATCACCGACCTGAGTCAGGAATTAAGCAGTCATATTTATAACAATAAGTCACATTACCTGCATGCGTAGGCGCCGACAGACATGACGACAGCGTATAACCGAACTCGTTCACACGGCATTGCGAATACTGGACCCGACCGACCACAATGTGCGTCGTTAGCTAACCCGAGTGCTCGTCCCACGATGTATTTTGAAACTTTACTTCATTATTTTAATTAATTTATTAATTAAATTAATTGAATTAGTAATTTATTCTAGTTACACATTAACAAGTGTGTGTGCGGTGGAAGTGTTAGAATCTAACCAACTCTTTGTTATCCTGAACGTGTGACTGAAATTTAGTAGCACTATTTATATATATTGTCTAGCTATTTGGTAAATGTGGAACCTAATTCCTAAATCTCTTTTGCGTGATCTACAGGGGCTCCGTTTCCCTTAAAGGGGTTGGTATTAAATTGTGCTGGTTGATGTAATAACATGGCAAGTATCTTCAAGATTCAAGTTGTCTGCTCCCAGACAACTTAAATGGTAGACGTCAAACTCCCAGGTCAGCCTCTACTTCAGTTGCAGGAAGGGATGTAGAACCGATCAGCCATTGCCAGAAGTCTAAGTTCAGAGAACGGACATTTGCGGTGGCAGGCCTAAAAGTGTGGAATTCTTAGCCCTCGGTCATAAGGAATAATACATAAGAGACTTTACTTAAAAATCATTTTACCAAATCCATAAGTTCAAAAAACTATTTTAAATACAAAAATAGCACAGGACTAAACAGTTTATGTGTAAAGCGCACTTAAAATTTAAAAAATTACGAAAATGGCGTTATATAAATTATCCAATGATATGTTAAATATTTTTTATTGCGTCTAAACCCTAACCGATCCAATATCTTCCTCCATTTTTGCATTCTCAATCCTCGCATCCATCTCAATGCCATAGCTGCTATTACACTTTTAAGATGCGCTATAAAAGTTGGTACATGATGACGCGAGATTCGTATAATATTCGGTTTACCTTCCGGTTACATAAAAAATAATACATGTGTTATATTCACCGGTATATCTGCCGTAATCGCCATATTAATACAATTCTAATTACCTTTGGAAACATACTAATTATTAGTCATTGAATTATCATTAGCCTCCCTTGAGAGTGGGTTGACCCAATAAATCTTTGCTGCACTTAAATGAAGCCTTAATTTATACAGTACGTACTATTTCCATTATGTCGCAAAGGCCGTTAATTTTGCACTTCGACAGCATTTTAATCTTATATATTCAGACAATAGTTTTCGAAATTTCGCATCGTTAACAAATATAATATTTTTTTAAAGTAACATTTTCGTAGCTATCAAATAATACTAACTCTAGAATGGAGTTATTTAAGAAATAAAAATGTATCTAAAAATATACACATATCTTTCAAAAGGTTTTCTCTACTCTATCAGTATTTTACTATCTATCAGATTTTTTTTCTTTACAGCGTCATAAAAAATAATAGCGGCCGTAGTGGAAAACTGCGAGAAATTATTGTTTTAAACACGTCGAAGGTTTTTCCATAACATTTGAAAATAATAACGCAAAGAATACAAACATCAAACTAAACTTTCGCTCGAAATATATATAATTTTCACGCCTATAACTTTCAAAGTGCTACTGTTATAAAAAACATTTCTTTGGCAATGATTTAATAAAACATGTAAACTCGGTGTTTATAATGTGTATTTATTAATTCAAAACCATTCACTATATTGTAGATTACGATAAAATTAATTTGACGATAAATTATCACGTGTAAATGAATAATAAATAAATAAGTAAACTCATCTGCTTATTTTTCTGTACATTATACCATTAAAATTGATCGATTACACATTTATAATAGGATCAGGAGCACATTAGTTGTGAAGAGGTGGCAGCGCGGAACATGTTACATTAACTTCCATTACTCACACTACAATCTGTTCGGTAAGTACTTTCCGATAAGTAATCACAAAACAGCAGCGCCGTAGTACAGCGATACGCGTAACGTATTAATTACCCAAATGGTAAGTAAGGGGATTGCGTCAAAGCGATTATTCGGTAGGTATGACTAGGAATTTAATAGCGGTTAACATCACCACTCCTGATAACATATTGTGCAAATTGGAAGCAATTGAATTTAATCATCATTGCGTTTTGTGTGAAATTTCCTCCTAACGATTGCAGTTTACGAGGGTTCTGATTCGCCGGGATTATACAAATTGTCAACATTATCGTCAGCAGTTTGACAAGTCACGCGAATCAGGGATTTGAAAAAATAGTTTTTGACTCTATCAGGGTTACCCATTATTTATAATCCTCATCAACAGAGTCTCTCCAACTTTTTTCTATCATGTATTTCCGCAAATTTTGGTGATTTCATCAGTCCAGCGGGTTTTAGAACGGCTTGCTTGTATTCGTAAATATAATAATTATCTTACATTCGAGTATGTCATTAATAGATCGACTATCGAAAATCGAAAGGGAATGTTTAGGACATATTCTTAGACAGAATACATATATCAGAAATGTAATTGAGGGAAAAGACAGCAAGGTCTAGATAAAAAATAAATTCACGAAATTCTAGATGGTTTTCATGATGAACATTGCATTAACAAGAACACATTTATTAAATATGAAAAAAAGAAGAAAAATTGATAAATAAGGGAGTACAATCTTACCCGCCCTATTTTAATTAAATGTTTCGCCCTCCCGCCACAGATTTCATTGATATACCTACAATATAATACATAGGTATGTTGTATACATAATATAATATATATGTAGTAGTAATTCGCTTTTCTTCCAATTACTTCCCTCGCTCAATCATTTCCGTATCCCCAGTATTATTTTTCTCTGCTTATAAAAAACCATTATGGCAGCTTATCCGAATACCAGGAGGGCATAATATAAGTGACGGTTTCGTATTCGAGCGCAGCTGTTACCGTCTCGTGGTTCTGGTATAACTTAAGATTTCCATCCACAGAGCTCTCCTATATGCTCATATAAGAGAGGTAGCGGGAAAAACGATGATATTCCATTTTTCAAACAATAATTTATTAACTGGCAGAAAAGCAATTGCTTGCTGCTAGATCCTGCAGACGGCTATTGTAGCTGAGAAATCCCTTGTAATATTGCTTTAACAATACACCACGTAGTGCACTTTGTCTTTATTTTCAGTAAGAAAACACTAAATATTAGTCATATGTTTATCTAGAGCTATCTTAAATTAATATGATTATTGTTAGAATGTTATAAAAGCATAAATACGAAGGATACAGGGAACTTAAATAAATAAAAGAATATGAACAGGTAAAAAAAATTACTTTAAATCTCAAGTGAATTTTGTGTGAAACCATTTTGAACTGCAATGCAAAAATTATCGAGTAATTATATCTTAGCATATATTAAACATGGGTGACAACTATTGCACAATCCGTAAATATTTTAAATGAATATTAATATTAATTATTTGGTCATTTTTACTGCCATTTAGCGGATTTTTTAAAGACTGCTTTAGTATTTGACAATCACACTACATATACAGATCCAATAGCAACGTGTCCTATCCACCCATTTTAGGGCCGTAAAAATTTAATAAACCACCTGACATCGGGTTCTTGGAACAATTCATCAAAATGTAATGCTTTCAAAATTACAGATATTAGTGCGGGTCCTCAGGCCTATCAGTTTAGGAGCCCCAGGACACGACCCCTTTAGCCCCATACTAAATCTAGGCCAGACACATGAACAATTAACATAAAATGTGAGAAACATGTCAAGGTTTTGTAATTTTGTAGTCTAGAAATCCCATGACTGATCAATGAAAAATTGTGTTGTGTTGTGTAAACATTTTGGCTAGATGGTTTATATATTGTGATTATTACAAGGATGCCATAATTACCCTATTAGAAACAAAATAACCATGTACAGAAATCATACATTTTGTTTATTTTTTTCAACTACGATTACTTGCACCCAGAAACGTGAAGTGCATACAAGCATAAAAGATATGCATTACTAAAAATTCTGGGAAACAAGTATAAGTTAAATAATTGGATTAACATAAATGGAAACATTTTTTTACAATTAGCGCCATCTGTGTACCAGCAGAGACTTAAATTTCTTAGTTCTAAAAACAACAACGACAACTTACTTCTGTAGCTATGGCACTCTTATGCATTCGTCGCATTGAGCTATTCACATCACTCTGTTCCATCTTTAAGCTAGTGAATTACTCAAGTCACATAATTGGCTATTTACTGAATTAAAAATTCTTTTTGGTTGATCCGTTTTATATGGAGTCGTTACATATGCTGTTTTTTAATAGAATAACATTAGAAAACAACTGGGTGCAAATCATTGAAGTGTCTACTTCCTCTTTTACTAATTCGCAAATTTTACTATATTACTGTTTTTAACGTATTGATTTCATAGCCGTTCTTTGCGTTGGCAGAACTATTTCCTATGTTAACCTTTAATAAAAATAATTATTTCCTTTAGTTATTACGTGAAGGATTTTCTAACAATAAATTAATCAACTTCTGTCATAGAAAATGTTCTTAAAAACGTCCATATATTTTTATATGATTAAGAGGGTATAATTTTACATTAAAACTTAAATTTTAAAAACACTTTTAATAGTACTCTAAAATTACAAATAAATACATGGTAGGGTCGTATAAACGACGGATCCATTTTGTCTAAAGACGTTGGTTAAACGAAAGTTCATAATCCAATGTACAACATATATTGTAGTACATACATTATATATGATTATATATACAAATCTATGCCTACTGCACGCGGTAGATGTAAATGGTTTAATATTTAAATATTTAAATAAATCCAAAACCGATGATTATTTCATAATAAACAATCAAAAAGAAAAAATGAGGAATTTCATCGGGACAAAATGCCGGTTCACATAACAGTAATTAGGTCGTGCTATATGCCACTGCTATAATCCAAAATCTTATTGTATAATCCAACTGATTCACACACCATCAGACTACCTCTCTTCTATAACTTCGAAAAAATATCGGCGGGAAAATAATTTGATTTTAAACAGTGACTGTGAAATAATATTTTGAAGACCTTGACAAATCCTTCTGCAAAATTGGAATATTGCTTTTGAAGCATCGTTGAAAGTTATTCACCTTCAAAGAGATTAAATTCGAACCATGCACTAGTGTGCTTTTTTGGTGGCTAAGAAACATTTAAATACATTTTATTTATTTATATATATGCATTCTATAACATAATACAAGAATAAAGTTATGCAACCCCAAATAATAAAAAAAAAAATTATGGGGGTGGTTATCGACATTATATAAAACAATATCAAGATCTATAATAATACAATGTGAAAATTAATAAGAAAATCTTAAGAAATTGATCAAATTAGAACATAGGAATCAGATAGATATCGAATATATAATTATTTAATAATTTTTTTAATATTTAAGCCATTTTAGAACCCCTTTTTGTGCACATTTATATTTACTGCTTATTTAGTTGATTTTGGCAGTCGGTTATACAGTCTAGGAGCAATATATGACGCACGTCTCTGTCTTATTCCTAATTTGAACATATTTTAAATAACATGTTCATTAGTTTTGTTCCGAGTCTGACAGTTGTAATGAATTTTTATTTTGTTTTCTTTAAAAAAATTAAATAAAACAGTTTTTTTATATATGATAAATTTAAAACAGGAAAATCTTTAAAATCTTGTTTGTTTGAGTAATCTCTAGCCTTTTTTAAAATTATTTTTATTATTATCTTTTGAGTTGTAATTATAGGTTTGAGATGTGTGAGACAAGTTCCTCCCCAGCCTATTATTCCTTATTGTAATATTGATTCAACCAATGCATGGTATATCATTTATTTTAATAGTTTGCAAATTACAATATTGTCTAAGGATATAGAAGTAGAATAAAAATTTACGTATTTTATTCATTTATTTGTGCTTTGAAATTTTAATTATTATCTAGGACTAATCATAAATATTTGTACTTTGTTGTTTTTTGTATTTTGGTTTTATAGTTACATTGACAAAAAAATAGAGTTTGTTACAACATCACAGTCACAATAACATGAATGTAAGATAAGTTTATATTCGTTTGTCGGTTTCCCTACTTTTATTGCAGAGAAGGTTATATAATTAGTTTTATCGGCATTTAGAGTTAGCTGATTACGGTGGAGCCATTTTTTAATTGATCGAATTCCTAATGTCGCTTCTTTAAAAATATCTTAGTAAAATATAATATATAGCCTTGTTACGTGGAAATCTTCACCATTAACTTTATTGTACATTTAGGGATAAAACTATTAACATTATAATACATTTAAAAATAATATTATTAACACTATTTTACATTTAGAAATAAAACTTTTAACATTGTTGTGCGTTTAGTTATGTATAGAAATTGCCATCTCGGCGAAAAAATAAATTGACATTTATCGTTTTTCCCGCCCAGCCTTCATATGTAGTACTCTTACGTGGCGCCAGTTTCATTTTGAATAATATTTTTCGTATAACTTCAAGATTTTTCCAGATTTAACCGCTTGATATTAGCTCGCCGGGGGTGGCGCGCGCAAGTTTGGAGGGCGGCAAAAGATATTAATCATTTTTTCCCATATTTTTTCGCGTTGTCTTCAATAGGAAAATTTGTAATGCGTTTGCAAACAAGGATTTCGAAATGGGTAATAAGACATCCATTATGTCATTTCTCAGGAAATTGTTTCTGGTTTTTGCTAATATTTACATATATTGTGACATTACAAACTGATGCCACTTTCGAAATTGCCCCGTCACTAATTTTAATGTCAAGTACCTCGTACTCACGAACAACGCCCTCAGGTTGGTAACGCGATCTATTTTAAAGGTTATAAAAACGGTCACATTTTCAGTTCATCACTCAGAGCTGTCAAATTATGCAGTTCACTGCTGCGGCCAGCGAATCAAAGATGTAACCATGAGCATCCAACATTTAACCGAAGGATAAATACTTTTGTATTATTCAATCACTAGTACATAATTTACTATAATTTGTTTTAATCTAATCGCATGATGAATAATCTTTTCACAAAACGAGACGTTTCCCTTCGGTTCACATTACTATTCGGTCTTCATTCATTTTCACACTTTATTTGTCTACAATTCTGTATTCAAATCTTATAGCATCGGCCTGAATGCCGAGAACCAACTACGACGATGGATCATGGAGATGGTATGCTACGATAGAATGTGCCCGGACGACATGGATTGGAGGTTATCCCATATTTCGTAACATTTTGATTTTGTTGTCACTAGCCTGCATTGAAGACCGTCGAACCGACGAAATAAGGATTGTTAATTTGAATTATATTTCGTTTTAATTTTGAATGTGTCTCTGCGTATCTATACAATCCGACCCACTCGTACATGCATGTGTATTATATTAAATGCTATCTGTTTCAAATTTTGCTTAGTTGCTCTCTAGGATACTATCAAAAATATAGTCAACCAATTTCCACTCACAACGAAGAGGTACAAAATGTATGAATAAGTCAAGAAAACTTCCTAACATTTATCATTCAAATGAAATTAGAAATATGATCACTTGCAACACATTTTTCAGGGAAGGTTAGAAGGCAGCATAGGTGTAGGCAGAAGAAATTTATAGGTACTAAGACGCATGAATAAATCAATGGAATCAAAAACAATGAAGGAAACTAGAAATATGATGTCTTACAACTCATTATGCAGAGGAAGATAGAAGTTGTCTTGCCAATAGTGGCTTATTCACTTTGTAAAATTATATTATTATATTGTAAAAAATATGAAAGCGACCTATATAATGGTTCCTGTCCATTACCTATCCATTACCACCTCCCCATATACCAGAACCCGATATTTTTCTGTGGTTATGTTCTCCGTGGTTTTTCGGATCAGTTGGAGGTGAAACTTTGAACTGAGAGTTATCGTTTACTAGTGGTACGATAGACTGTGAAAATTACGAGAATTATCTCCCTGCCGTGTGTGAATGATGAATTAACGGAAAGTGTAATGCGTGTGTTCGGTTTTCTCGCTACCGTGCGTGCCGAATCCTGTACATCTTGCTATTGTACATGGTGCTTATTCCATGATACTTCGCCGCATCACTGAAGTGTATGAACAATAGTAGTTTGTGCGGAACAACGGAGTATATGCCCTGGAGCCAGAAAATTTGTGAATCCAGTGAAAAATTCAGATACATAAAAGAGCACTTTGCAGGGAGTTTATATTTTCAGCCTACTCTGTTCCCTAATTCTGCCCCTCTCTTAAATTCATTTCACTCTTCCTACATCGCGTAATTTCCTAACTCTTCGTTCAAACACGACTCAATATCGAAAATGTCAGTAATCTTATCTTATCCATGATCAATCGGCGTACTGCAACTTGGTCGCAGGCTACTTCCGAAGGTCTCCTAGCGAAGGTACATGAAGAAGAAGTACACCACAAACTTCTTACTCTCGCCTTGACTGTGCCTGAACCAAATATCGTTATACTTAGTACCTGCGTAAAAAATAATAACCCGCCGCCGCCATCCGTTACTGCCACAGACCATCAAATTAATAAACATGAACTAACGCAAATGCCGTGTCCCAAAATGTTAATTTTGGTGACACCCACGTGATCAATTTGGTGTCACTCTCGTAATCAAAGAGCTCCGCGAGTTTTTTTAAAAATATGACTTGATTGGATCGAAAATGTGAGCGCTGTGTAATATGCATTAATGTAAAAAATATGTTTTGTTTACACAAAGATTTAATTTTCGAAGAGTAAATACAGATATATGTTTCGTTGATCACTTCATATCGTATCAATTAATTTACTAGTCTGTGGTTACTGCCTATTTTAAATAATGTCTACTAGCATTATTGAATAATATGTGACATTTATTTTAAAGTTACACATTATTATATTTTATTCCTAAATAATAATAGTGTGTAACTTTTTACAACCAGGCTAAATAATTTTGTTTTGCCTTTGTTAAACTCCGCAAACAATTGAAAATATCCGTGCGCGTATTTCAAACACTTATTTCTGTATTTTCAAATTCGAAAGAATCGAATATCTAAAAACACCTGGGAAACACTTTAATGATGCCATCATCTAATCCGTCGCGTTCTTCGATTCGATTTTACGACCCCTGCTCAATATACGACAATTTTTTTTTTTATTCCATGTACATTTATATATATTCAATCCGTGGTTTCATTTTCCCATTAAATTTCAAATTACAGCGAGATAGAAAAACATCTAGATATTTCATAATCAATTTATTCTAAATTATTATGTTAGTCAAAACACTCATATATTTTTTATTATTTTTACAAAGTAAACCTTTTGCTCTTCTGTTCTCCGTTGTCCTTCTTCCTCATATTCCCATTAATACTGATCTAAAGAAAAAGTATCGAAAGACTCGTCTGTCTCTGTTTACTTTTGTATCGGGTCAAAATTAATATTATCTATTTCATTTCTTTGAGTCCCGGCAGAAAGTCTCTGTGAAATGAAATGAAGTATCCTTTTAAGATCCCGTGTTTTTAAAATATTCTGAAAACGTGGTCTGGAATTAAATTATTTAACCCTTTGATATTTCTTACAGAATATTAATTTATTTTGCCGTTTCTTTGACTGGAAAGACAGGGATACGTCATAACTGCCTTTCTTGCCGAAGGATAATGCCCGTTTTATGGTGATTATTTTATATTTCCGAGTGTTCTTTGCCTTCTTCAACGCCCCTTGAAATAATTACATTTCTCGTACCTAGTTACTTTCGAGACAAAGATTTTTTAAATTCGGGAGAGCCATTAAAATATTTATTATTTGACACAGCCTTTTGTATCATTACGAACACCTTTGATTTGATCATATTTAATTTTCATTTAATTTTATTCGCTACTTGAAACGATTTTGTAGAACTTTTATTTTAGATTAAATAAAATACAATCGCTTTGTATGAAGCCACGAAATTTATTATACGTCAACCGGTTTCGTTTATCTCAAGCTTTGTCAGAACGTATTTAAAACTAACCATAAATTCAAAAAGAGTGCACTTATAGATACATAAATAGGAAGATAGAATATAAAATTACATGTGACAGAGAGAGACAGAATGTTAAATTATATAATACGAACGAGAGAAACGAAATACCTATACAGTTTGACGAAACATTAAGGAGGGTTAAATACAGTGTTGGTGGATATTAAATTGATTTTAAAGGAAACATACCTAATATGCGGCTAATGGATAAATTTATTTAATTATTAAGAATTGGCGTACCATTATTGCCTATATATACCTTTTTTATTTCGAGGGCTTCTAAATTGTCCAACTGGAAGTCAGACCCATTTTTTTGGAGATCCCTGTGCTATTATTAAAAGAATGGTCTTTTTCAATAATATGGTTGGCAAATTCTGAGAAACTATTAATGTTTAAACATTTAAGATGTTCTATGATACTAATATTGATATTACAAGCAGTTTTGCCTATACAGAATATAGAAAAAAATATTTTTATTTTAATACATTTTTAAAAGCTGACTGACAAAAGAGCTCTGAAAGAAAGGGAGAGAAGATGAATTGAAGTGCGGTACTAGAAACACACGATGCGCAAACCATGAACAGCGAGTTGAACGAACTCTACAGGAAGTAAACATCAAGGATAGACTCCCAACTATTTACATGAAACGAATGTGTCTTGCGAGTAGATAACTTGGAGAAGCTTGTTGTGGTAGACGACGCCAAAGGACGGAGAGGAAGAGGAAGATCCCCCACGCGACCAAGTAGAAAAAGCAACAGGCATAACTCTGGTGACCTATAGTGGATGCCGAGAAAAGACAACATTTGTCACGTTATTGCCCATATACGATCCCAGCTGCTCTAAAAAGTGGTCGAAAATTGGACTACCAGAATACGTTTAATTCGAGCCAGCCGCGGCCATTTTCGCGTTTAAATCATATTTAAACGCAAATGGCATAAAATTATCTTTCGTTTTATTTAATTTTTAATTTTGTAAATTGAATTAAAACGCTGTTTTATTCCACTACATTTTATTGTGTTAAACGCTGGAACGTTTTCGGGAACATCTTTCCTTTATCAATAATATGATTCAACTAAAATGAAAAACACTTTCAGACAGTAATATATGGGATGTTTGAAGTTCTCGGAGGTGGGGGTGGTGGTGGAATTAAAATAGATAAGAGAGGGGATGAATGGGCAGTATTTGAGTATTTATTATGTTTTTATTGTTATTTTTATTATTGAATATTTCAAAATTTTCTAGAATGTCAACTGTCATCCTTTGGCGCAACTATGTTTAAGTTGTAAATTACTATTATCAAATGAATGGTCCTCCATTTTTACATGCTCAGCCCCTTCGAAGTTTAGACTTAAGTTTTTTATAGCTTTCTTATGTTCTTCCAATATAAAATAACGTCACAATCCTTGCAACTCAACTTGTAGACTCCGCTTTTTTCTTCTTGGGATATTTTTGATTTATTATTCAAGATATATTTTTAATATTGTTCTTTGTGTAAAAGGCAGGGTTAAATTTTTTATCTTTACGGGAATTTAATAAATCTATTGTTTGTTTCCCTAGATACGTTATTCTTCTCCATGATATAAGCACATGTATATTGATGTTTGTATTTTCTTCTTGTTAATAATAATTATTTTAGAGTTCTATACCTCTAAAAATATACTCTTTATAAATAAAAGAAATTATAATATTTAACAATGGCAAAATAAAACTGTTGAGTGTTATTTTACAGAAGTGAAATCTGGAATTCATCGGTGAAGAATGCTGATTCGTGGATAACTTCGAAAGGTCTTGCGGCGTATCTATGGGCTCCTGAATTATCAAGTAGTATGGAGAATCCAGTTCAAGTGCAAGGAGCCCAGACTCTCAGAATACATAAAAAAGTCTAACTGAGATAGATAGACACAGAAAAATCCGAAATCCACAGGGAAAATATTGATTGGAAGACCGGTGGGGAGGCTATGTGTAGAAGATTGCTAAGGACCTGCTACTAATGAATAATTTACTAGTATAGAAGGGAAAATTGACAAAATAACGTACGCAGAAATTATACAAGCTCGTAAACACACATTTGAATTTCAAACTCAACATTATACAATAGAAAAAATCATTTATAAAGTTTACTTTAGATGCATAGGGAGCAATTTTCATTTAAAAGTTTTTTTCTATAAACAAAAAAATCACATGACAAAATGACCAGTTTATTATGTAATTTTTACCCCTGTTTTAAATCGTGATTAATTTTTTAAAATTGTAAAGCGGACAATTTGAAAGCAAAAATTAAAAAGGTGGATTGTCATCCTGCCGGAGTGTCATCATCTATAAATCGATAAAAGACGCGATGCCTCGATAAAATCAAGCAAAACTTGTAATTTGCATATTGGAGCATATTTTTAATATGTTTTTAGCATGTTTTTAAAAACCAAATTTTTCCAATAATTTTGGATTATTGAGTCAAGTTCCACATCTTTCATCATCGTAACAAATCAATATAGATACAGCATTCATTTTTTACATTATTTTATTATTATTATATTTTAATTAAATTTGACATCATATTCATATTTTGACGTGATTTTAGTTACTTCGTGATGAACGAAAGGGTATTTTCAGAAATCAGTTAGTGAATATAAATAACTCAAAATGGTTTTTTAAAACAAACTAATAATATTTAAATGTAGCAATGTTGTTAATTATAAGTCTAAAATATTAATAACTATAAATATACAGTTTAATTCTACAATCTTGTCATCCTCATTTCTGCAATATATTAAAAAGGTACTGAATTAATTCTTAAGGTATCCTCATCAGTTTCCGGTGTTTTTCTCAATATCCATAATAATATTGTTTCCCCGTCTACATCTGTGAGTTTCAGGATGCCGGCATCGGCTTCGGTAGCTAAAGACTGAGTATTATAAAGGCAGAAGCCCTATTGAATAAGTTGATCGAACCCCTGACTACGATACTATCACTAGGCGAGATTTGACACTTAATGGTATATCAATAAGCGCGTCATAAAAGCGAAATTCTATTAAAATTGCAGTAATATTTTGAAAGTACATAACTATATAAATTATTATAATTTTATTTTTTAAATAAACCAAACTTTGTATTATCCACACAACAGAATACCTATAGTCTATATCATTACTATAATTTCCAGAGGTAAAATTTCAATTAATAATGTTGTCCCTTTTCATCTCATTGTATTAAAACTGTATAGCTGTACCCCACTATAGATATAAATACAAATTGTTGAGTTAAATTGTTAGATTGATAATACTATTACAAGTTGAAAGGTGTCCTAAGTAAATTTTAGATCTTTCAATGAATACACAAATCAGCAAAACTGTCAGTGCATGCTGCCATCAACTGAGACATATTAAAAGTATTCGGAGACATCTTCCTCTTGAGGCAGCCCGTCTACTTATAAATGCATTTGTGGTGTCACGTGTGGACTATAGTAACAGCATCTATGCTGGCCTGCCAATATTTTAGCTGGATAGATTACAATCCATTCTAAATGCAGCAGCAGGGATAATACATGGAGTTTCCAAATTCTCTCATATAACATCCCTTTTACATTAACTACATTGGCTCCGATTCCCTGAAAGAGTTGAATTTAAATTGTGATGGCTAAATGGCGATACATAATATGGCACCTCTGTATCTTCAAGAACTCTGCATCCCAGACAATTTGAATGGTAGACGTCTAACTTTCAGGTTTAACTAACTACAGCCGCAGAAAAGGTTGTAGAACCGACTAATCGTTTCCAGAAGTCTAAATTTAGTGAACGAGCATTTGCGGTGGCAGGCTTAAAAAACATGGAACTCTTTGCCTTCCGTCATAAGAAACAGTGCATCAGAGATTTTATTTAAGAAGAAACTAAAATCCCACCTTTTCAAAAAATCATTTGCATAAGTGAAAATAGCAATTTTTAGATAAGTAAGTAACTGTCAAGATCAGTCAACATAATGTAACTGTAAACAGTTTGTGTGTAAAGCGCCCTTGAGGTGAAAGTTTGTACGAAAATGGCGCTATATAAATGAAATGCAGTCGAAAAACGACCTATTCAAGCAATGGGATATGTTCAAGGAGTGTATACAAATTCTGTTCTGCTACAGAAAATTAATGTTTAATATTTTAACAAAATCATGATAGGTATGAATTAAATATATTAATTAGAAAAATGTACATATAAAATCAATTTTATCGAAAAATTAATAAACCTTAATAATGCACCTTCCCCATAAAGAGATTCAGGTTCGAATCCTGGTGGCGCAACAACGATATTTTTCGATAAAATTGATTTAATATGTATATATTTCTAATTAATATATGTAATTCATATTTAAAATATCACAGACCTATGTTCTGAATAATTACAAATTCACAATAAGAACATGTTTTCCTTAATAATGTATTAGTTGTATCAATGTGTCCAAAATTTAATAAAAATGAATTATTAATTCTGGCGTCTCCTGTCGGATTACTCAAAGGTGTTTGAGTTTCCGTAAATACAAAGAAGGTGGCTTTCAAATAATGGAACAGCAGATGTATCAATTTGAAAAGTGTAACATATAGGTTTGAAAATTTGTCGTCAAAGCACTGTGTTGGTGTAGCATAATCGGTTAAAAGATTTTCCCCAGTTACAACAATAAAAACAACAATAAATTTTTAAATACAAATAAAATTGATTTTATACGTATTTTATTTGTATTTAAAAAACTACTATAGTAGTTATAACTATATTTCACCACAAAAGTGACTGTCAATTAATTATTGAAATTGAGGTCATCTAAATGCATCAACATAGACATCTGCAAAGTCGTACATGGTAAATGGTCATAGTACGTGTGCAAATACTATGTACATTGATGACGTAGATATTACGTACAATCGCGCAGTAGTTGTGTATTCGTGACGTACAAATTGGCGTCATTTCAATAAAACACATTTCGTATTCGACCAATGCAGTGATTCATTATAGAATGTTGGTAGTCATTATTCATTTTACCAATATCGTCCGGATTCACAATTGTATTTCCATTAATGAGTGCAGGAAAAGGTTTTTTAATGAAATTAAAATATTTTTCTGTGCCACGTGATGTCTGGTGCATAAGAACTAGAACAATGCAACAGTTATAAGGTATGTGAATCAAAAAATATTGATTAAATCATCATGTATCTATGGTGACGGATGCGTAGACGCACGCGAGGTTGGTACGAATGATCGTGTGAAGGAGATAAATGACGTTATGCAGCAGCCTGCGCTCTCCCTTTGCTCCGAACCATGATACCGAAATCATATAATGTTGACCTATATAATACTGTATAGAAGCAACGGGAATAAATACTTTTGTTACCACGATCTAGGTATCATTCCGAGACATTATCCCGTACACGAGGACACGTGGCATAATCCAAGATATTACAATTTGTATATAAAATTTCTGTTGAAAACCGTACACATTTATATACAGATTGGCCCAAAAAAAGAAGAACATTTCGTAAAATGTGATATAATTACATCAAAATTATTTTAACTATATCAACAATAGCTTAAATAGTTTACTAATTTACTTATTTACATATTTATCTGCATTACGTTTTATTTCGACAATTTCCGGTCGCCATCTTTGATTATTAATTTTTCCATTGTTTATATTTGGTTTTCTTAATCCAGAATGACAAAAATTACTGTAGAAGACCGACCGTATTCTGACCAAAAATTTTCGAATCGAAAAACGTTGGGGTTCTGAGAAAATGATCAAAGAGTTTCAAAACAAAGTCACGCTACAACATTACAGCATATCTAGACGGAGCTCCATCTCACGCAGCCAGAAATACAATCAATTGAAAGAAATACAATCAACAGAAATACAATCAACTACGATGAAGACATCGTGAGAATGTTAATTTCATCGAACCAAGCATGTGGCCACCGAACAGCCCAGATTTAAATCCAGTAGATTATGTAATATGGGTATTTTGATGATTTCTGATTAATTAAATATTGTGCAAAAAAAATTATATTAAAAATTATATTATGTTTTGAAATAACTCATGTGTTACGAGATGTCACTTAGAAAAATGCAAAACCCGGAAATTTATATTGTTAGAGAATTGTCGGAGGTGAATTGCCGGAGGTGAATTGCCGGAGGTGAATTGCCGGAGGTGAATTGCCGGAGGTGAATTGCCGTCGGTGAATTGCTAGTGAATTATTTGGCAGTGAATGTTCCTAAATCAGAATGTTCAGACTTGATGCTTACCACAGCAATATTGCATATTATACAATGTCATTTTATATATTTGCATGTTTTAGAAAAATAATTCTAATAAATTATTCCGACACATAAACAATAAAATGTCATTTTTTCATGAAACTATTTGTTTATAAGGGAAACTAACTGTGCAAAATATTTTCTAGTTATATATGAGTGATTAACATTAGTTGACCAAGTTTAAGTTCCCATAAACATATCGAAAATAATATAGTAGTGAAGTAAAAAAATATGAACACAGACTAACTGAAGCATAAACTCTCGAATACACTCCTTCTCTGTACACGATTCTCACTCTTGTAGAGAAGAAATATTTTTTTAATATTAAAATAATAAAAAAATTAAAAAGACTCCGAAATATATACAATATAACGATATATCAGTGTGTAATTTATATATACGAGTGTGTTGGAGTAAAATAAATGTTTTTAAATTCACTCTATGCTTCCGACATAGAAATTCATTACTCCAGAATTATTTTACGTCTTTTTATTGACCAATTAATTTTGTATTTAAATGTATTCATACCTTCACCACAACATTTTATTTTTATACGTAATTAACACCGATGGCAATTTTGTATACAAATTTCTATCAAATTGTGATTCACGCTTGTGGTCATTTATAAGGTGTTTCATGGCTACATTTTTTATTGTCTCATTTCATAAATTCTGTATGTTGTGTCATCAAGATTTTTCACATAGTTAAATATAGATACATATATTACCCCAAAGAAAATCATGTTTTGAAAATGTTTTTTATATAAATCTAAATGGCAATGAAGAATTATCTCCACAGACTGTTATTCATTGTTACAAAATATGATATTACATAAACAACGTTTGGACTGCTCATGTTAACGATATGCGTCTTGCGCAAAACCCGGAAAAAAGGAAGGGCTCTGAATAGACCAGAGCTACCCGAAATGTCGCTCCGGCTCGTGATATCCGTATATTTCAATCACGGCTCCTGTTCGCTATTTTAGATTTAATAAAAATATAGGAGTATTTTATTGAATCCGTATTGTATTGAATGTTGTTTCCATGCCTCTCCCTCCCTTTCTTCGTAATTTTATTTATTAGTTACTGGTACTATCTTTTTGTTTATCAATTTGTATTATACATTTTTTTAGTTCCAAAGAAAAACATTTCAAATTAAATGATTTGTATGAATCTATAATTTCTCATATTCCAATTATTAATATTTTCCAATTCTAGCCCTGAATAAATGTAAACTTTAACAATAAAATGCTTCCTGAAGATTGTACTTCTTCCCAGACAACGCGCCTCCAGTTCAGATGAATACTTCCTCACATCAACTACTGCACCAGTATTTTGTTTTTGGCTAATGAAGAAGAAATGAAATAAAGCTTTGAGAATAATTCTCAGAAAAAATAGATATACTCTAATCAGTGCAATTCTGAATGATTAAGCAGAAAATATATTTTATTGTAATGATACCAATTTATAAAATCCTCACTAATAAAATATCGGCACAATTTATAAGAAAAATTGATGCAAATCAACATGTACACGCACATACGAGAGGAAAATATAGACTGAGACTGCCATTCAGGAAGAAGAATAAATCTCAGAAATCGACCATGTACTGTGCGATGAAGATTATTAATGAAATATCAGTGTTATGGTATTTCGTCTTTCTGCCTCGGCTTCATGTTCAGGGGGGAGGCATCTAGTCCAACTGGTTCTTTTTTAAATATTATCAAGTCAAATGGTTATGAAATGAAATTACAAAATGCCATTGTTTACAATAAAGTTTATTATCTATATTTTGTGACTTACTTGTATTAAAAGTGGAAAATGAACATTTTACCTGATTACTTATTTATTATACAATTCAAAAATAATTACAATTTAATTAACATTATTTAGGTGTCCATTATGCCAACATAAAGTTATCTACCAAATTGTCAATGTTGATGCTTGTCTGATGTCGATTATTCAGGTCCCTCACGTAAGGGATTACCTCTTAGGAGACGCCTTCCACGTGTAGATGATGGTCCTGGATACTGAACGTGAAGTGTGGCCAGGTGCTTGTGATGCCAGCGTAGGGTGACGGAGTTCAGGCTTGTAGTTGATTGACCACCAGACGATGCCCAATTATCCAGGCAAACCGGGACTCTGGACGCGATGTGCTTATACAATTTGTGCGTGCCATATATGATATCATCTCCCCTGATAGCGACAATTTATTCTCACTGCACCAAATTATGTTGATCGTCTTTTTGTCATATAGATCCAACGGGACCCTTTTTATTCATTTACATCAACGATTAAACACAGAGAACATCACAGTCTAAGCTTTAACTCGAGGCGCACAGTTTAAATTTTCCCCGGAATCACAAATTACAAAACGCTTGCTTATTATATCAGAGACAATATTGATATTATTTTCTAATTAAAAACTAGATCCCGTATTATGGAGCGAGCTCTCCCGGCTGGGATTTGGAGAAAGACTGACGCATAAGGTGAGGCATCTCTTATGGTGCATTTGCCGACGTAACTATATTCCTTATTGCCGTTCCCACGCCGTATCGTGCGTTTAACAATGTTTAATGCAACCCCGTCCCTTACTTCGACTAAGTGCTTACGTATCCTTGAAAAACAAAATATTATTTTGGGCAATTTTGCATTCTAACACCAGAAACATAAGAAAGGACGAGACAATACATAGATTCAAAATGAAACTAAGCAAATATACATTAATTAGAAAGATATACATATAAAATCAATTTTATCGAAAAATATTGCTGTTGCGCCACCGGGATTCGAACCTTGATCTCTTTCCTAACCGTGGAAGGTGCATTATCCAACTACGCTACAGCGACAATATTTTTAGCGACAAATTTTCGAACCTATATGTTACCTTTTTGATATTAATACATTTTAATCGTTCCATTACTTCATTATTTGTCGCTGTAGCATAGTTGAATAATGCACCTTCCCCGGTTAGGAAAGAGATCGAGGTTCGAATCTCGGTGACGCAACAACAATATTTTTCGATAAAATTGATTTTATATGTATATCTTTCTAATTAATATATTTAATTAATATTTAAAATATCACAGACCGTCTGTTCTGAATAATTACAACTTCACAATAAAAATGTGTTCTCCTAAAAATATGTGAAAGATAAGTTGTAGTAAAAAGAAACGATTTTGATCTTGTTTATATTAGAGCATATGTGAAAATACTTATGTACGCACTATTTAAGGAATAAATAAATAATAATAAATATTTTTGTTTATAATTATTAGCAGCATAACCTCGTTCACGCCACTGCGAAATATTAATATTACTAGAATACGAATTAACTTTTTATTCTGGAATCTAATTCATCCATTCTGGAGTCTAAACATGTAGTATAAATTTTCTTCGTGAAGTTAAAGATAATAATATTCCGTGCTAAAGTGACTAATACCAGCTCGAAATAAGGTGTAATATTTTAGGAATTCTAAAAAAAATTTTACTAATAATATCTTTGCTACTTGTAATATCTGCCTATCATTCATATCTAAAAAAGCGATGCCTGAATAAATCTGCTCAAAATACCCAATGTTCATGATTCGTATTACATGCATCTGTTAGTTTTATGTATTTCTGAATCACCGCTCAACATCATGTATGTAAGTATGTAAATATATTGTATTTGATAACTCACAGGAACGGTGTGGCGTAGAAGTCCAACCAGAACAAAAAAGTAATTGCGTGGCACGAACAGATGACAGCAGATCGTGTGGACAGCTATCAATATAATGTTTGTTTTACGTTGCTTTGCAACACGGGCGAATGAAAATAAGACAATTATTATAGATAATGATGACAGTGTTAAGATTATCTTTTATCATGGTAACATACCTTTATCATTAATTATGTGTCTATGTACATATTTATTTACGTAAATTTTAAAGGCAAATATATTTATAAATAATGAGACAAAACACTTTATTTAAACCGTTATATATTGATAAATCAACATGTTTCGATATCTAATTTTGTTTTTATCTATGTTTGTATTTTTAATTTTAGTATACATTGTTACCTGAAGACGATACCATACATAGGTATCAAAACGTGTTGATTTTGCAATAAATATTGACTTAATCAAAGTGTTTTGTCTTATTATTTTGCTAATATTGAAGAAGCTAATATAAATTTTTAATATCTTTGTCCATTGAAATGTCTCATATAAGATTTGCAATGCACACTTATACAGGTAGTCATCTCTGTAACAATGTTTGAAATAATTTCAGTATACATCATCTAAACGAATGAATTAGAAAATATCAGTTTCTACGGCCACCGGTGACATTATCTCAAACAATAATGAAATGCTAACAAGCTTCAAGGAAGTTTTACATTTAAACCCATAGATGGCCATTATTGCGAAACTCCTAAAAGATATCAAAATAATTTCATAGATGTCAATATTCTAACAATTTTCAACTTTAGTCAGAGTCCATTTTAGCAAAGAATCATACCGCGTCACACATGGCGATCGGACGGACTGACGACTCGACTCTACTAACTTGGCAACGGCGGAGGGAAATGTTTGGCGGAAGAAGCAGCTATGTGAGCGCCAGTTACCCGGAGCACAGAATGACTGGAGAGATTCTAATTCAATACAACTAACTGTAGAGCAACTGTATTTGCCGCTCAGTTCGCTTAGGCCTGAGATACATTCGACAAAACCAAATTGAAATTGAAGATCGTTTAAATAATAAAATTCATAATCAAAAACCCGTTATATCTAACGCTGTTTACTTGATTAATTTTGTAAACCTCTTATATAGGTTTGTACGGAACGCAACACACGATGGGCAGGCAAGAAGATTCTGATATCCAGAAGAAAACAATATTGTACACAGACTTTACTGCAGAAACATATTGTACAACGGTAACATAGAAAATATGTAAAAATAAGTCGTTTTGTAAAACAAAACATAGACTAGCGAGTGTTCTTTATTTTATTATTGTTTGCATAACAAGAAGATTTGCATTAAAGATATTGCCATTATTTGCAATTTCCACAAATATCTTTTATTTTTTTATATTATCGAATTATTAGCTCTGTTACACATCTTTGACAACATGTTAATCCCATATTACATTCTTTCTTATTTTATCGGAACAATTAAAATTTTTGAAGATATTACATGTTCTTCCAGAGTACCGAAAATTTGTCTTATTTTAAATTTATCTCTGTGACCGATGCAAGTAGTCGATCACAGTGGTGGGTGATGGAATCGGAAGTGATTAATGGAAAATAGGGAATCAGAAACGAGGGAAGGATGAGATGAGTGTAAGGGAATCCTTCGATAGCGGACCAAGATGGATTCACGGAACCAAAAGGACAGCTCGACTCTCCTGGTTGATGAAGCCGTCTCTATGATCTTCCGGAAGTTCACCCGATGTACGAAACTGCCACGCTACAAAAAAATAATAATTACGAATACGGAACAATCTCCAAAAGAAAAATGTACCTTACAATGATTTTAGATATAATTTGTGAATAATTAATTATGAATATGCTCTTTTGATTTGATTGAGGTGGAAATATGTTTGGGTGTACAATATTTGAATCCCTTCGAATCCCCCGATATTAATCTATTGGGTGTAACATTTAAAAATCATTGTGAACTAGGTTTTAAGATTCCAGTATAGGAACGTACAGATGCACGTATATCAAAGCGCTAGGCTGGCTACCGGCCATTCACCGTCGTTCAGTTATGCTATCCTGGTATAACGTCCCGTAACGATGTTACCTAAGTCCTAAACGGCCCGGCCTTCGTTGGATACGTCATTTTTATCACGGAGTAAGTAAGTGTATTTTCTCTTCATATTTTTTTATTCGTACTCGCTCGCATGCATGCACGCACGTTTTTGCTTCAAATAAATTAAAAACATATTTCATTATTAATTAGTTAGTTAGTTGATAGATCTAAAAACAAACAAAATAAAAACTTTTTTTTTATTATTGTTATTTTTTCAAATATGACGGACCAACTTCTCCATCTCTCACTTATGAGACCCTAGTAGAATTTAATATTCATTTGCATACAATTTAAACGATATAAAATTAAGTTCTTATTGTTCCGGAATCTCCTGGTGAACCGTTGCGATTGTCCCGTGTTATTCAAGAATTTGTAACAATTCGATATTCACTAGGAGAGCATAAAAGTCGAAGGATGGTTGCTATATCCGTTTTATTTCTAAATTACGGTTTGAATATTTGATACACAATTTATTTGCGTTATTGTGTTTATCACAAAAAAATGGAAAATTGATGATATCGTTAAATAAAAAAGTCGAGAAAAAATCTCACGAAAGAACATTACAAATTACGACCGCAGAAGATTAGATTAATTCAAATAAATTGCATTAAAATGTATCAACAAGAACTCATAAACAAAACAAAATATAAATTTGACTTTTGCCATCGAATGATTCATAAATTTCACAGATTTTGACCATTTTAAATTAAAGATTTTAATGTTTAAGAAATTTAGAACTAAATATTCTGAATATAAAAACAACTTTCAAAACCGGTTTCGGGAATCACCGTACGTACCTTTTTCAATGTCTACCGGTTGGTGTTAGCAAAAATTGTTTTTAATTATTACCACAAGGTCATATCGGAATACAACAGCATTCTATTATTTTGTGGTGGCAAGTGGATCCCTAAAATCCAGGGAGAAAAAATTGAATTCTGTTTTAAAAACTTAATAAATTTTTGAATGAATCTATTTAGAAGTTTCCAGAATTAAAATTGTGGTGATGCGCCACTAAAAAAATGTATTGTTTTTACAATAAATCTCAGATTTTAAACTGGATTTTGTTTTCAAAATAAAATAAAATACATTATTATATAATAAAAATTTAGGTGCAAGTATGAACATATACTTGATTTCTTTAATCAAAATAACATTTAATGGATAAATCAAATGAATCATTTAGATTATAATGACGTCACATCTTTTCCGCTGGGTCCGGAGTATGCCTTCTACGCACGCCACTGGTTTAAAACGAATTTCTAATGCTTATTCACGTATTATCGTTATTTGATAATGAATATGTTTTTTTCTATCTAATACCTGTATTAAAAATCACTTAATTTATGTAATGCTGAAAATTGATTTATTATTAAATTACGCTTAGAAAACGTGACATTATGAATATTACAATTTAATATTATGATTTTATTGTATTAAAGTAGTAAATAATAATAAATAATTTCATAAACCATAGTAACCTAACTGTTGCTGCGAACGCTTATCTCCCGTCGCTTTCTATGCTCCTGGTAGAATTTGACGCGGCAAGGCGTTCCTAGGGCATGTTCACCACGGCGGGGCGGTGCTGAGCCTCTCTGGCAAAACAGCGTTTCCCCTCCAAAGGAGGCGGATGCTCGAATTGTCGCTATTCCAGATGTGTGGACTTAATACCTTCTGGCGCCATGATCACTCACAGGGCAGGAGTACACCCTCGTATTATTACTACGGGGGTTTTCCAGACTGCACTTCGAGTGGGCCGGATTGATGGGAGGGCGTTCAGCTTCCGCAACCTCCCCGCGGCCGATTTCACCGGCCAGCCCATACCGACTTTTCCCACCCACAACTTTTATTTTTATTCCCTGATCGTGGAAGTAAACTGACTTTACTTTGTTATTAGTTTGTGATGCGGAAAGCTTAAAAGTTAAGAGCACTATTTATTTATATGCATAAAAACAAAATTAGTGCTTACACATTAAACTTAAGGTAAATTAAATATATGAGATGATAGTGAATGTGAAATTAAAAAAATATTAATTGATGAAAAACAATTAGAAAAAAATTAAACATTTAATTGTGAAGATTATATAAAACACCAATTTAAACCTAATTCGCAATAAATACTATAAAAATTGCAGTTAGGACTAGTGGTATAGTGCTAAATAAAGAAGTACCAGGGCGGTATTTCATTTTAACCCCACCCCCTTTTGCGTTATATTAAAAAAAAACTTGTTTTTAATTGGTAGTTAAATAGTATAAATAAATAGTATAAAATATTTTTTTAAGTTATTGAAAAGTAAGTTCCATCTCAAAATAAGTGCCCGCCCTGGCCCCACTACACCACTGTTAGGACACACACCTTAATAATAAAATACTAATTTTTACATAAATAATTTATTTCACCATAATCATCATTCATTACTTAAGTGTAGCTGTTTCCGAGTATGTAGATATATATTTTTTATATAATAAATTCATTAAAATACGTTTCTTGAATTACTGAAATTTAGAATGCGTTGTGGTAGGTAGGTATACCGAACCACAACCGAGCCTGGGGGTGAATTCTTTTAGGATGATAGCTTCTTGAGGATGCCCTAGCTCTGGAATAAATATCTGGCGTTCATATAGTCCGGATATGTGATCTGATGAACCATACGTCTAAATACAGCGTATGAATGAAAGTCACATTGACTTTTGAACGCAACATATTATTAAAATTTATATTAACAGAACTGGGAATTAATTGTTAAAAGTAAATAAAATTTATCGAAAAATACATTGTCGTTGCTACCAATTCGAAGGTCGATATCTTTCCAATCCGGGGAAGGTGCATTATCCAACTATGCTACAGCAGACAGTACCTTTGTTGACAAATTTTAAAAAATATCACAGACTTGTGTTCTGAATAATTACAACTTCACAATAAGAATATGTTCTCCTTATTAAAATAATATTTAGTTACACGAGGTGTTCATTATTTTCAAACGTATTGTTTATACTCCATTATTTGTATTTTTCTGCTAATATGTTTCATTATACCTTAGCATGTATATATACGCATAAACTTACATACTTCCTTATTATTATGTCATTTTCGTAGTTTAAATATTATATCATTTAATACCTACTTTTTACTCGTAAAACATGATGCACCACTAAATGTGACGTGTATGACCATGTTACTTTTACTGTGCATAGCACGGTCATTTAGGATAGGTATACAAAGCGGTGTGCATTATATACAACTAAAAAAGTTGGGCATTACTAAAAATTCTCGGAAATAAAATATACGAAATAATCTTTATGTTATGAAAATACCCTATAAAATTCTAGCCGCTATTACCCGGATTAGCGAAACTTAATCTATGATGTAATCCACGTCTAGCTGTGGGTTATTTGCGAACCATTTGAAACAACTTCATAGCATTCTGCTCCGCGATTTGCTAGCACTTAGGTCTTTAATGAACCTAACTTGTTTTTGCAATCCTTAGAATAATTGTACTGAACTAAATATTTTTTTACTGTATCTTATATCGGCATCTTGACCTCTGCGGATTTTCTGCATTTTTTAAACAATTTGTGCTCAAGGCTGCCGTTTTCGAAGGGATTAAATCTTACTGAAAACTGTGTAGAACAACATTTCTACGTATTTGTTTTACTTGACAGACTAAAAATTTTATGTTCTTAATGTATTCCAACCTATGATTCCACATTTCGATGTTTACGTATATAAAAATTATAGTACATTTATTATCTGTTAAGCTAGCAAATTTATGATATTATTAGGTTAGATTAGACCAATATTCAATTAAATGTCAAAAAACAATTATTTCTGTTATGAGTTTCTGCTGTGCTAATTTATACAACTAGTTATTTAAATAAATGTTTTTGAACACTGTTAATGAAACATTTTAAATTCGCTGTCGGAAGGAAAAATCATAGAAAATATTTCAAGCGAAATCAAAAGCATAGTACGGTACCGAGCAATAAAAGAACTCGCCTATTTTAAAGTAATAAATTTACAATTACAGTCTATTTTGATAGAATTTTTTTTTTTTTGATACGTAGTATACCTACCTATTGTAAACTTAGTTAGCATCATCGCTAACAGCAAAACCTAAGTTTGTACCTACTGCACGCCACTGGGTATACACAATTCAATTAATCACAAAAAATATTGCATTATATCCAAATACACTAAGTCAACATAACAAAGTTCAAAATAAATTTGAAGCAATATATTGCGTAGGTTGTTTTTTCTAACAGCGAGATAATGTTTTTTTTAAAACAAATCATTTTTTGCTCTGTGTTATTTGCACCTCCCAAAAGCAGCTGTTTACGCTTTACATATATAGATACCTACCAACATGTACGTCATTGTATATGTAGTACGTATCATGTTTGAAGCGTTCGGGTAACCGTTTTTTATGTCATAAGTGTAGATAGTTAATATACTTTGTAATGTATATCAAATCTGAATGATTTTATATGCCGTTGCATCATTCACAGAGTTATGTGTTTTTACTTTACATGCAACCTCTGTCGGTTGAATGAATGATTCAATTTGAATGTAGGTACCTCAGTGGCGTCACTAATAAATTAGGCCCCGGTGCGAAACGAAAAAAACCTCTACCTATAATATTTAAGATTATTAAATTGTTAAAAGTATTTGAAATTGTAAAATATTACCATTAAATAGTAAGAACATAATGTTGAGTAGTACTTTTTACAGTTTTATTTTTTCCAATTTTCCAACTACCTGTTTGCTGTGGAGGAATAAAAAAATATTAGTACATATTAGCGATGATAAGGTATTGATACACGCAAAAATATCGATACAAAAAGACCTTTGGGACCCCTGCCGTGGGCCCAATGTAACGCATGGCTGCATTAACGTAGTGATGTCGCTGGGTAGAAATATTATAAATAATGTAATAATTGTGTATTGCTTATATTAGCAGTGTAAAATATTTTTTATAAAAGTGAATATTTGTGGTTAGGTAAATTTTATATACATATAAATATTATATTGTGCGAAATTCTTACGCATATGTTATTAAACAATTAAAAGTAATAATTTTGCCGAAGAAATAATTTAAAAAAACATATTGTAGAATGACACATATTTGTATACAAAAATGATGACGCGCTTTAGTGACTAAAATATCAAAAATAAATGATACAATACAATCAAGCAAGTCATCTCACGGTGCAGGCGGAGCGTTGCGTTCGAAATTTGAACCGCCCGATAGGAGTAAGCGCGTGCGCCAGTTCGGCCGCGCGGCACGTCACCGCCCCCGGTCACACCCATCCGATCATACGGTTAACACGATCCGAAGATGGGCAGCCTGGATGAAACAAATTAATGTATTTACATAAAAAATAAGACCACTTAAAATTAAGATTATAGCTTTAATCCCTACATTTTTACATTATTCATAATCGGATTTACTTTACGCCTTACTTGCATTACTTACTAGCACACATTATGAAAAGAAATATTGTGAATACACTAAAAAATCGTGGTACTGTAATGCACACAATGTTCTTTTTTAATCATGGGCAGTACGTACCAGATGGTACAGATGTGTTATTCGTACGCTCGGGATAGTCGACGCGATATTTAACACAAATTTACTCTTCACAATTCTGAGCTCCTGGTATTCAGAGCGGTTTGATGGAGAGGAGAAAGACATCGTGACATCGTAAACGCAGACGCAACGTCAACGCAAGTCTGATTATTTAATTTCGAACCACACATTTTTTTAATGGTGTGGGTACACAAAAATGTCAATGTTGTGTCAAAAATTATATGACTACCTTCAGCTCATGTAATCCTGTGAATAGGCTCGCCGACGGTGAAACAAGCAAAAATCGAAAGTGTGTTTTGTTTTCAAGATAATTTCGGAAATTCAAAAAATTTTTAAAGTAAATAAACAAAATGCTTACTTTACCTCTATTAACTTTCTGCGTTCCCAATCTAAAGTGCGCTTCCGTGACGTGGCAAACGACTACTGATCGAAGTGACAAACAACCACGCAATGCGGTGGGGGTGTGTCGTTGGAACAAATTTGTTTACCAATGTTTGTTTTTTTTGTAATAAATTATAAATAATTGATACTTTACTACATTTTTTTTAAATATCCACAAATTCGAAACAAAAATGAAATTGTGATATTTATTAAATAAGGTTAAAATATAGTGCGAAAAATTTACATAAATAAATTACATAATAAAAGTAATATCCCGCGTTTATTATTTCCGTGGTTGGATCAACTATGAATGCTGATTTGAACCGCTTTAAATTTATGTGCTCCTGTTAGAAAATACTCAGAATTTCGCGCGAAATGAGCGTTGACCTAACCTCTGATTCTTCGTTCCTCCAAAGCAAACAAACCCAAACCCTATCTATCTATCTTTCTAAAATCAATCCCTCGAAGAAAATGTTATTTTTAATAATCAAACAAACAACAGATGACGAATGATTAAAAAACTGGTCAGGGACCAACCACCTCCCTGGTCAGTTTAGTTTTTGTGACGCACCACCTATCGGTTTCCGTATCCCTCCCCAGATTGGCTGGCGGATCGATCGATGATGACAACACACGTCCAGCAAGTCCCACACATCATGCCGTGTGCCGATTTCGAAATTCGCGAATATTCTATTGGGGTATCATAAGGTCTAGTAGATAATTTGCAAGTTGCGAATTAGCTGAATAAAAAAAAACTGTCATACTTGTTAATAATTAGATAGATAAAGTAAGTAGGTAGTAAAATCGTTGTTATATCGGAATTTATGCTTAAAAATGTTATAAATTCAAAATTCAATGTATGAAAAATTTCAGTTGGACTAATAAATACATAATTTTAATCTTACTAACTTATTTATTACTAATTTTTTTATATACCTATATGATTTTGTGGACTTATTGTATCACATTTACTTAAATTAGCTTTTTTTGTACATTTTCGTTGGTTGTTTGTTAAGTTGTCCGGTTATTTAGAAAAAACTTTTAAGTACAAAATGATTAAATTTATTTAATACAATGTAATAATAATATTAATTTAATTTTATGGGGGGATTGGAGTGGGTTGACTATAATTAATTTATTGGGGAATTTTCCCAAATAAAAAAACATGTATTTATTTAGTATAAATGAGTAATTGATTAATTAATTGTGATGAAGAATTTAAAATTCATTCTTTACAATTATTCTCCATTTTATTAATTAATTAAACATAATTAATGTTATTAACATTCCTTACTATGAAAATTATATATATAGCTAATCTATCTATATCTATTAAACGACCTAGGGTTTATAGTTTTTCATAATTAATGATTTTAACTAAACGTCTTTGTTGTTTTTGTTAAAAAGTCATTCAAAAGCAAAAAGAAGCGCACGCGCAACAAACAAACAAATAAAAAAACATAAAATTACCGGCATTTTAATTTTAATGTGGGGAGCGTAAGAGTTCATTCGCGATTGTATTGGGAAATCATAAGCTGGAGAGAGCATTATTTGCCGGCGTAGAACGCGTGAGCCGCCGCCTGCCATGTTAAACCACCATCTTCCAATTCGCTTTGTATACCAGGTTTGCATGCGATGAACGGTTATACATTGCAATATAATATTTTTTAAGATTAGAGTTTTTGGTAGAGAAAACAAGACAAGCAGATTTTATTTATAAAAAGGATTTATAAATATTAAAATGGTAATAATTATTTTTTTTGTTAGCCCCAATATTGATTTGCTTTGGCCAAATTATAACAACCGCTGGCCACGCCCAATTCTCATGAACTCGAAAAGCAAGCAAGCGCACAATGGTGTCAGGAATAACAGGCAAAAGTGCTCTACTTTCATTAGGAGACTATGAACGTGCAGGGATAAAGAAATCAAACCATGTCGAAAACTGGAGCAGGCCCGACCCGACCCGTTGAAGGTTGTAAAAACATTTTGTTCAGAAACGCCACATCCTGAGATCGTTTTTGTTTCTCTCCACACCATCCATATCAGTAAAAACCATGCAGAAAAATTTGAATCCTGAAACAAGTGAAAACTCAACCATAAGTACAAGGAGAACATGTTCTCAGAAGAGATATTTTTCAGTGAAATGTAGCGAGACGAAATAATACATAAAAGCAAGTTAGTTGTTACTGTAAATATTAAATAGATGTCACTGCAAACAAACTTAATTTCATAAAATACATATTTGTCATAAGAAATTACGAATATATATAAATAATAATAATAATAAAATAATAAATAATTATTTATTCCTGTAATACATTATGTATTTAACATTAATTCAAAAACCTAACAGTGTACATTAAAGAGACATCTGTTGCTACACTCACTAAATAAAATAGTTCTGAGAATTGAAGGGCTCTGTATGATAAAAAGTTGGATGTATATCTCACTGTTTTATGTTATCCTGGCGGAATTATATTAAGTGAGGCCGAAATATGAGCATCAAAAACACTAAAAAATTACGCAACGATCCTAAAATGTTTTAAAGAGCCGAGAATTTTAAGAGTTTTGGCGCGCTGTTTGTAATGTTTAATTTTTGAATAAAAAAAAGGTTTTTTAAGTTTTTTAGGTTTTTTTAAGATTTATTCTTCATTTCAATTTCAGTTGTCATTAAGCGTAGCTGAAAAACGTACATTGTTGATAAATTAGTGCTTAAAGAATTCATGCCAAAAAGTAGACAGACACATTCTCAAAATCAAAAACACAATCCTTGAAATTCCTAAAACTAACGAACGAACGACCTGTCTGTACAAACATTTTCAATTTGTTCAATTTAAATTAAATAAATAAAGTCAATTAAATCCCAGCTCAATCAAAAAATATGACGCTCTGAAGCGTTAAACTATGTGTCATATTTAAAAAAATTTATTTACACAATCACAGTTAATTTAGACCAATAAATAAATATACTGCAGCTACCAACCAAATTCCTTTTTTCTTTATTTTTGTGACTTGACCTGATTTCATTATTTTGATAAGAAATAAATTTACACCATTGTAATAAATAATGTCGTAATATGTATGTGTTTCAGTATTAAAATAATAAAACCTCAGCTTTTTGATAAAAATATAACAGATTTTTTTCAGAAGCTTTTTTTTGGTGATGATGATATTTTAAATTTGATGATAGTAATAATATTTAAATGAAGAAAACTTTGGATGTTTAGGAGAACATGATATAAAAGGTTAAATAAATACCTGGTCATATCATTTCAGATAAAAATTCGCTGACATATCGTTAGATGGCGCTCGAATCAACTTAATAAACGTGCAGCGCGCTCTTTGAACGAATATTGCAAAATTGTGTGATATTATAATAAGTTATTTCAAATTTTTCAAGAATAATCTCGATAGATGTCGCTAATGAGATAAATGCCAGCAAATGTGAACTTGTGAAAAAAATCACCCATTCTTTAGGTATTATGGGAATGGGGAGCAATTAGTTGCCATTATGGAGGTCGTTCATAAAATTCGCTTATGTTTGTACATTTAATAATAATAATCAATTTCTAATAAATTTATCAATGTATTTTTCGTCGTCAATATATAATTGACATTTAATCTGCTTATTTAATTTAATGTTATTTATTTATTATGGAATATAATGTTATAAAACATATTCTAGTTCTAGGTACAAAAAAGTGATTAACAAAATATCACCATTTAATAAGTTTTCAGAAACTGTTAATTTAATTAAATTGGATACAAAGTCAATAACAATTTAATTTGGATTTTCTTAGTTATTAAAGAATAAATAAATAAAATAAGTAGGTATTATGGAATAGGTTAAATCCACAATATTTGATCCCAAAAAAGCTATGAATAAGATGAAATGTAACGGTAGATATCATAAGGTTTTCAGTTCTCATTGGCAATAATAAAACGGGTTCAACCAAAATTCCTTAACTTCAATCATTACGAATTGATTATACTGTATTAGTAAGTATACTGAGGAGGCGCGATATTTTTATGCAAAGTTATTTGTTGAATTATTGTTTGATATCAACATCCACAAACTTAAAAGAATTACCAGATAGGTATGTAGACAAATAAATATAACATTTCACTACAAGAAAAAACTGATGATTATTTTTATAATATTTCAATATTCTAGACATCTTCAATAACTCGATTGTTTACCCAAATTGCATTTTCTAAAAATATTAGGTGTAAAAATTACAAAAGTATTTGTTGAATAAATAATTTATTTTTTTATGCACTCAAACATTTTATACATACTACAGTTGACATTTCGTGAGAGCAGCATGCTGAATGTTGATGCGTTCAAAATACAATATTTTTTAGGGGAGCACATTTTCATGTTTCAAAACTTACCACAAAACTATTTATCTACCTTTTATATATGTGATTTAAACTTAAGATTATTTTTTATTATAACATCATTAAAAAGGACTTGTAAATTTTGTATTTAGCACTGTCAAAAAGAAAAATAGACGTCATTTGGAGCAAAAACTTAAGATACTTTTTAGTGTCAAAAATAGACACCAAATTTGGTAAACGAACTTTCTTGTTTTGTGCATATTTGATAAATTGCCACTAGACCCTAAAGGGTCGACGATTTTAAACCGAAGATAACAAAGTGGTTACTTAATGTGGGTAGACAGCAAAATGAAACTAATTTGTCATTTGTGCTAATCTAACTACCTACACATTCTGTCTACAACTATATTTGGAGGTTAGGTCGGTGGTTAAATTAAAGAGTGATGTTTGGCGTCTTGGCGTTTATTGTGACAGTATCATAGAACAAGGAATATAGATAGAATGAAAAAATTCAGAAGGTGAACGTGAACTATGGAAGTGAAGCGAGTCGGCGGTCTCGCTCGGCGCGTGTGGGCCAGCAAGACCGCCGTTGCGGGCGGTGAAACAGAAGAGAGATCGTCGGTGAGGGATCGGAGCCAGATCTGTAGTGGCAGCGCTATGTCGCTAGCATCAATGCCGGCTAAAACAGCAGTGAATATGAAATCCTGTCCCCTACATATATTAAAAACAAAAATCTTTTTTATAACTTCTGATTGTACCTTAATAATATTCAACTTATAAAAACTGTACATGTAATTTATTGAGAACAGATCATGTCTAGTTAAGTAATTATGTACCTTTATTTTTAATGTATTATTTTATGCTAAAAAAATGTTACTTGTGTATCTGAGAGCATAAATTAATAGAGCTATTGCACACAACTTCTTTATTTATTTATTTATTTACACCCTGTCCCGAATCGTTTTGAGAATTGTTTCCTCTCGTTTCGATTCGTCATAATTACATCTTTTTTAATTTTATTACATTCATTCATTATTAACATTATCATCATAATACCATCATAGGTTGGCTCCGATATCATCGTACCAGAGCCATACCTGTACAATTTGACGTGACACTCGTTATTACATTAAATTAAGAGGGCAGCCAGAAAGAAGCTATAGAAATCATACACCCCCAAAAGGGGAGGGTAGACGTCACATTTATGTTGCAGTCGCAGAACTCGGCCACAGTCAGACAGAAATTCACCCTGTCCAGGTCACAAGAGGTGTGAGGAGGAGCCAGTAAGATGCTCCGTTAGGTTTCTTTAACTCATATAGTCTGAAAGAGAAAATAAAAATGAACAATGTTATAATCGTAACTGATTTTAGTGAAATATATCACTTCTTCCTCACTCACAGCCGTCGGTTACGGCATGCCAGGGTTTACATGATCACCTTCGCACCTTGCACCATCCAAGTAAACCTTTCTTAAAACAAAAAGAAAGTCGTTTAATCGTGTACATACAATTTTATTTTTTTTGTATACCAGTGCAATCATTTCGACCCTAATCTAGAGAGAGGGTGAATGTGCAGAACTTTCTTTAAAATAAATGCATGAATCCTTTTCTTCATATATATAACATCGTGGTCTTGTCTTACTTAAGTTCAGCGCTTCTCAAACATGAACTTACACAGAAATCTTTGTAGCACGTATGAATTTCTTTTGAAATAATAAAGCGATTTGTTTGAAATAAAGATGTTGGTTCTTTATTGAGTTTCCACTTACCAGGGGCGTGTAATGCATACAAACAAAAAAGCTGCGCATAACTAAAAATTCTGAGAAACAAATATAAATTAAAATTTTTGATTAACATTAACGAAAACATTATTTTGCAATAAGTGCCATCTGTGTACCAGTAGAGACTTTAATTGCTAAGTTTTAAAAACTGTAATCATGGTGCTCTTTTTTTATTCGCCGCATCGTCCTATTTACATTACTCAGTTCTGTCTTCAAGCGAGTGAATTACTCAAGTCATATAAATGACTATTTACTAAATTGAAAATTCCTTTCGGTTGATCCATTTTGTATGGATCAACCGAAACGTATGCTGTTTATCAACAGAATCATTGAAGTGTCTATTTTCCCTTTTACTAATAAGCGAATTTTACTATCTTATTGTTTTTAACCTATCGATTTCATAATCGTTCTTTAAATTTGGTGAATGGATTGGTTTTTGATTTGAGAAAAACAAAAAAAAATTGGCATAACTATTTCCTACGTTAATCTTTAATAAAAATGATAATTTCCTTTAGTTATTACGTGAAGTATTTTCAAACAATGAATGAATCATGTTCAGTCATAGAAAGTTAAAAACGTTCATACATTTTTAATATTGGTAAGAAAGTATTATTTTACATTAAAACTTTAACTTGAAAACACTATTAACAGTACTCTATAATTATAATATATACATGATAGGGTCGTATAAACGATGGATTTATTTTGTACAAAGACGTTTGTTAAACGAAAGCAGATATATTATTTATGATTATATAATTACGTTGGAAATAGCATAACCTAAATCTATACCTACTGCACGCCGCTGTCATTTACTTACAAATCAGATAGTGGTATAAAAAGAGGATAAAGCCAGAATGGAGCCACTTGTCTGTCTCTCACTTCATCCATATTCTAATGCATGCTCGTCAATTATTAAGACTTTTAACAGGACCGTTTACTTGATTCCAATGTTTGTCTCTTAAAATTGGTATGTGGGACCTGATTTATTTGTAAATGTTAACTTCTGGAAAGGATCAGAAGATTTATTAGTACTGAGTCTTGTGAAATAGTATATAACCCTGTTTTCATTCCTCACATCAACTACTGCAGTAGCATTTTGTTTTTGGTTAACGAAGAGTAAATGTGACAATTGTCAGTATTGCAAAATACAGCTTTGAGAATAATAGATATACTTGGATAAATGCTATGCTGGAAGATCTGAATATAACCTTTAAGGAGAAGATATATTTTATTATAATGTTATTTATTTATAAAATCCTCATTAAGAAAATATCAGCAGAATTTACACGAAAAATCATCATCATGCACATCAACATGAGCACGAGCATCGTACAAGAGAGGGGGATAGACTGAGATTGCCATTCAGGAAGAAGGCCAAATCTCAGAAATCGATGACGTACTGTGCGATGAAAATTTTTAAGGAAATGTCAGAAAACATAAGAAAGGAAGAGAAATTGAATAGATTTAAAATGAAACTGACTAAGTATGTAAAAGATAAGTTTTAGTAAAAGAAAATACTTTAATCTTGTTTATATTAGAGTATATGTAGGAGTGCTTATATATGCATTATATTAAGAATTAAATAAATAAATAAACATGCACATTTTTCCCACGTAATGAAATTAAATGATAACAAATTTCTTCTCATTTCACCTACTGAAATTAAACATTAAAGTAAAATAATGTCTTGGTGTTGCGAAACCCTAAGATATAATAAAATTTTCTTTTTTCTCTAAATAGTTTTCTTTTTTAAAGTCTTATTTAGGTTGTTTATATCCATTGTTGAACGTAGGCTGTCCACGATCTCCAGTTCTGTGCAATTGTGCAGTCCTTCCCCAACACTCCTCCATCAGTTTTAATCACAACGTATGTGCAGCGCATCAACGGTCGACCTCTACTACTTGTGCCTAACTATGGATGCCACCGCATGATTTTATCACTTCATTGTTCATTGGTCAGACTTGTTACGTTCCTGGTATAGTCGCATTTTAATTTCGCGATTTCCTTCCCACCAGTTCGTTGGTTTTTCTGTTTCTCAACGAGATATTCCACGGCTCATTACGTAATGCCAATTTTGACACAAGATGTTGTCCATGTTGTTTGTGTTCCGTATATCAGAAGGGGAAGTAAATATACCCCATCTTCTCATGCCTAGTTAAACTATAATATCTTGGCAACATTTTAATATGTCCAAGAACGCACAATTACTGGATTTTCAACTGCAAAGGCATTGTTATTGAACAAATAATACATATCTCATAGAGACGAAGCTATTTTCTATTATATTTAATAGAAATATATGAAAGTATGGGTAAATACAGAGCTTGCGACCTGTCTTCGGCTGGCTTAAGTGATCAAATATATAAATATATTTTTAAAAATTTGATTAATGGGTGAAAATAGTGAATGAGAATGGTGACCTTGGAGTCAGCTGTGACGACGATCTAGAAACAAGACCTTTTATGGTATCTATGCTCCCTAATGCATCCGTATAATTTGGTGACACGTGCTTATTCGGTCCGATCGTCTAGTGATCTAGTAGTTAGGGAGTAGAAATGTGTCGGAAGACCATGTTTGTCCTATTTTTATATCACTAGCGTTTACTTTAGTATGAAAATACTAAGATAGTTGAAAGTGATGGTATTCGAGAAGGAGGAAAGCAAGACACCGTGTAAAATACTTGTAGGTAATGAATGTTTGGAACAAGTAGATGAGTTTATGTATTTGGGAAGTATGTTTGATAGAAATGGAAAGACATCGAATATCGAAAGGAGGGTGACTGCAGGGAATAAACTGAATTACAGCTAATGGGAATTTGTCAACTGAGGCAAGACTAGCGGTTCACAATGGAGTCATGGTACCAACACTGATGTATGGAAGTGCGTCCTGGAGCTGGCAGAAGAGGAACGAAAGTAGACTGAATGCAGTAGAAATGAGATCACTTAGGCATATATGTGGCAGATCCATGTATGACAGAGTAAAGAATGAAGGAATAAGGAAAGAATGTAAAGCTAATCTTAGTATAGTTAGAAAGATTAAGAAAGGATCACTTAGGTGATTTGGTCAAGTGGAATTAATGAAAGAGGAGAGAATTGTAAGAAAGATATACGATACAAATTTTGATGGCACCAGATGCAGAGGACGTCCGCGGAAGACTTGACACGACCAGGTAAACCAGATTCTGGAGGATGGTCTTATTAGAAGCCTCAATAATCGTCAAGCTTGTATGAGAAGATATATGAATGTGGATGAGGCGAGAATTGTGTCGGGATAGAAGAGTGTGGCGCCTTATCCTCTCTGCCTACCCCCGCGGTGAAACGGCGTGAAGGTGAGAATGTAAGTAAATAATGAAAATATTAAGGATATTGAAGTGACATGTATTAAATATTGTGTAATAAACGCCTTACATTTCTCAGACACATGTATCGTACCACTCGTGCGTAAATTTTTTTCTTGTATATTTTTCCTTCCTTCCTTCACAGAGATATTAAACACCCATAATAATTACGTACCGAAAATTCTTATATATTGCCGCGAGCCTCTTATTAAAACCGATACACTGAAACACGCTATTTCTATAGTTCTATTTTTAACCCAGTTTCATGGTATATTTTACACACATTAAACATGTTGATTTGCCTCGTATTTAGTAACGGTTTTAAGATATATGAAATTATATGTACAAAACGCAAGGAAAACTACAAAAAAAGTATTCAATCATTTTATGTATGTATTTATATGGTGTTGGTATTATGCCCAGACTAAATGTCAAAACAAAGATCTGGCTCCAGACGTTCGTTTGTATGCGAGTAATCCTGATGAATCTTACTGCAAAGCAATGGTTCCGCTGCCAATTTTGGCACAAACGCCATTGATTTCCTACCCCTGTTGCGGATACGAAGGCATTTTACAGTCGCGGCGCAGACTACCCGGCGCCCGGAGAACAGTAAATCAAAGAGTATTCGGTGTGCTAACTGCTCACTGTACACCCGCAAAATTGGTTCCGTTAATAACGATGGTTCGTTAAATCATCGGTAATCTACTTTTTCGGCATTTCTGTAATCCCGATAGCGGGCATCGAGTTTTTTTTTTATTATCGTTATTTTTTTCTTTCACTCCACAACACAGTCCGCGATGAACGTAAGGTTTCTAGCATTTCGGTCTTAGATAGGCTATTGTTAAATCATTAGTATATTTTTTTCGGCTTTTCTGTAATCCCGATACTGAGTATCGAGGTTTTTTTAATCATTGTTATTTATTTCTTTCACACAGTGATAAACGTAGTTTTTTAGCATTTAGGGTATTAGATATAATAAATTACGTTAGATAATGGTTTGGTGTGACATTTACTTCCATACTTAGCAGAAAGTAATCAAAGCAATAACAAATTCGTCGATTTTCCTAGTAGTAAGTAGTCCTCTGTTTCCGTAAAACAAATTTTTCAATGTGAAATTATTATTTATCTAAATAAATTGAAGTGGTCAACCAACTACAGTTTTAATTAACGTTAACAAACAAATACCCAATTACTTTATTTTATTTTTTATGTAAGCTTAAATTATCAAATGACCCTGACAGATAGTCCTTATATGATATTGAGGTGCAATGTAAAAACATTTTTAGATAATTAGGAAAACAATATGTCACAGAATGCACTTTTATATGATTTAAAATACTGAAAATAAATGTTATGTTGCAAATTGACAATTAAGGAGAATAAAGCAGTTTGTACTCGTATCTCGCCTAAATAAATGTTGGAAGAAACTGGAGCGGTGGAGTTGAACCACCGCTCCCAGAATATGATTTCTAGTCAAACGTCTATGACCACTCGACTGCGGCCGGTTACGCAAGATGTATCGATATTACCATTGTATTAATGTGTATACCACCGTACAACGACACGTGGTGCTAGTGGTTACTTGCGGTTTTGGGGTAGTATATATAGTATTGCTTATAATATTTGTAAGCTGTACAGGATATTATTTACCTTACTTAAGATTCCTCAACATATTCGAAATGCACCTAATTAAAAAAATAAACTAATTCGTACATTACATAAAATCAATAATCTCTGAAACCCCTGGAAGCCTCTGGAAACCCCTGGAAGCCTGGAAAAAGCATTTATATATTGATAGAGTTAGTTACTATTTTCATTCGATGCGGTTCCACATTTTGTACTTACATTTTGAGAGCTATATTCCGAATCCAACTCGAGTACATGTTATTGCCATGTTAAACCCGGCGTACATTGTGAAGGAATCATAAATTTGGTTTCCCAGAGAACGGCAGAAACTATTTCATACTATTCTGATTTTTTATGTACTCGTATATACTTTCTTGTGAATATCGATCTTTTGTTTTTGCAGATATAACAAAATAATTTATAAAATATATCATACAAATAAAGGGTGGTTTTTTTTCAAGTTTTGTTTTTCGAATTGGCAGCACTTTTTCCAACGACAGCCAATTTGACAGCTGACAGCTGATTTGTGCTGAATTTGGTTTGCCATTTCACTATGAATAGACGTACGTCAGAACAAATCTTGCAAATTGTGCAAATTTATGTCGAAAATCGTGGTTCAGTTCGCAAAACTTACAGTGCGCTACGTCCATTTTACGGTCGACATATCGTCCATCTGAGCAAGTAATTCGAATAAACATGGATCTTTTTCGCACCACGCATACTCTAATTGATAATACGTATCCGCAAAAACGTCGTACAATACGCACCGAAGAAACTGTTGCTACAGTGAAGCGTAGTATTGAGGAGGACCCGAGTGAGTCGATTCGCCATTGTGCACAGCAATTGGAACTGTGTCCATCCGATTTATAGATGATTATGGGGAAATATTTTAGTTTATGAGTTTACAAGATCCAGCTCGTACAAAAATGAAGCCGCTTGACCATCGTGTGCGTCCTGAAATGCAAATGGCCCGAAAAAGAGATTACTCTTAATCATTGAGATTACTCTTAATCGTTCAACACAAAATTTTGTTGACCAATGAGGCTCATTTTTGGTTGAATGGCTACGTCAACAAGTAAAATTGTCGCATTTGGAGTGAATAAAATCTACATATCATTATTGAGACGCTGTTATATCCACAAAAAGTCACTGTATGGTGTGCATTATGAGCTGGTGGAATCATTGGTCCATATTTATTCAAAAATGATGCTAGCCAGAACGTTACAGTCAATGAAGAGTTCTATAAATCCATGATTACTGACATTTTCGTTCCCCAATTGAATGGCATTAATGTTGAAGAGCTGTGGTTTAACGGCGCAACATGTCACACAGCGCACGCTACAATCTATTTATTGAAGGAAACATTCGATGAGCGCATAATTTCGCGTAATGGACCTGTGAATTGGCCTCCAAAATCGTGGGATTTAACACTTTTACATTATTTTCTGTGACGATATGTGAAGTTGCTAGTCTACGCAGATAAACCAGAGACAATAGACGACTTAGAAGCCAACATTCGTCGCGTTATTTCCGATATATGTCCCCAGCTGCTCCAACAAGTAGTCGAAAATCGGATATATTGGATGTAGCGTGATTATGGCGAAGCGGCCACAATCGCCGCCCTGAGTCGGCGATAATGGGAACAATACAAATCATAAAAGCAGTTCCTTCCGTGACCACATAAAATCACGACAAAACATTGATAATATAATAGGTTCATTGCATTTAGTTTATTAAAGTTTAGTAGTTGAAAAAAACTCTAATTAACTTAATCAATTAAAAAGACGTACAGAAAAAAATCTATTTATGGAAAAAAATTCGGTTGCTGATGAGATCTTTTCCTATTCGAGGAAAAAATGTGTTATCATTCCACTACATCAACCGATTACGTTTACGACAAATCAAATATTTTTAAATATCTCGATAACAACCAAATACTTTTTCTATACATATATTTATTGTTTTCATTGTATTTCAACAACCGTTGATTTGAATACAAATAAAATGTATGATTTATTTATGTATACATGCAACAATAGAGTTTTTCACACCCAAATAAGAATAATCTTGAATTATTGGTGTGCCTATCGATATTTATATACAAACATGATCAAAATATGTAATAATACATTGTGAAATTTATAATATTTTTTTTCAAATGTTGTGAAATTGATAAAATTAGAAATATTGAATAATTTAATGCATAATTATTTATTTATATTTTTTATTTTGCCCTCTTTAATTTTTTTTAATAAAATTGTTTTTTTTACATACATCTTTCTAATAGATTAATTTAATTTGAATTTAAAGTACGACAGAACTGTGTTCTGCAACTGCAACTTCTCACAATGATGTATTTTCCATGCTAACAACAACTCACCCCAAGCAATAAATCGTGGACACAACACAAAACAAACAACGAACATCCACGCGCCAGTTCCGAGAGCAACGACATTTTATCAAAGATTCTACATGTTCTTTGCTCCGAAACTGTACAACACACTCAGTACCAACTGGAAATCGTTCAACTCCAATAAGATTACTCAAATATGGACCCAACATATGTATCCAATCGGATAGAGATCAATCAGAAGCATGGCTATCCAACATTCTAACATAATCATTATACAGTGCCTACACTAATAATTCACTAATTCAACAACACTCCCACTTCATTTTCTTTTATGTATTTTAACAAAAATATGTAAGTCAATAAATAATTTAATTAATTAAAATAGAGAAAATCATCAAAATGTTTTTAGTTAAATAGAATTTCTCCGCACAAAATGTATGCGTATTACGTACGTAGTATTTAATCGCAAATTACTATTTGAAAATGCATGCTTAAAATTCCTACAGTCAAAATAGTTGCGCACAGTTCAGTCGTTATATGGAAATTCTTCAAAACTTCTCACACCATCCCGACACTATTTACCATCTCTGCGCTATTAGCTAATGAATAGATACTCTATTAGGAGTTTCGCATAGTAATGAACGCCAAGTGATGAGCGAATGAAGAAATTTTTGTGAATAAGAAAATGTATGGTTAGCAGTTAGCAAGTTAGCAGGGAATATTGGAGGAATTAGTCTCGAAAAAAAGTGTACATTGTATAACAGTATATGAATTAAACAAAAAACGATATTCCAATGACATGTGTCATACTCTCTGCGTAGAGCGTGTCTCTGGTTCCGAAAAAATATTTATAAATTCAGTTAAAAAAAATTTTAAAAATATGTCATGCAGATCACTACACCACCGACGGATACGAAAAACACAAGAAAATATAAGTTTACCAATATCTTTAGCTCTTTATTAATTAACCAAGTGTAACTATTTTTCATATACAGTTCAATATTAAACTTTGATGTTGAAAATATACGAGCCACATTTTTAAGTAAGTAATGGAATTTTTTTAAAAAGAAACACATCATTTTTATAAACACTATACTCTCTTCGGACGCTACACACCTTAAACTACTTGTCAACAAAGTCGGAACCATTATTAAGGCATCAATTTTTGTATACCTTTGTCATAGAACAAGACAAAAGACAAAAGTGTCTACCAGACGGCGTAAGAGTAGAACCGAAATAGAAGCCTTGAGATTATTTAACGGTCCTAGGAATGTGGTGGGTCTGCTCTCATTGTACAATGAATACTCTGAAAGCTAAGAATTACAGAGGTATTTCTTGAAGACGTTATCTTGAAGGGGGCTGCAAGAATGAAGCTCGCGATATGGTCTAGTCGCTTGTTATTGTTGTATGACGTTAGCACCAAAAGTGTTTATGGCTGTTGGGAGCTCTGTTTTACACACTGGTATATGCAAGGTGCATTCAGGGTCGTCGGCGGTGATGATTACAATGGGGGCGATAGACTTCTACATATTATTTTACAAGAATTTGACACCTCAGTCTAATAGGATAATAGCAAGATAGAGCACTCACTTAACATGCGAGAGATAGCGAAATCGATAATTAACGTCTCAAAAATATTTTAGATTTCAAAAAAGGTTTAGAAAAGTTGGAATCGATTCCGGTATCTGGTAATGGCGAAAGTGAGAGAATTAAAATTTTTATAAAGCTCTATATCTAACGCAGTTTCCGTGACAAATTTTATTTAAATTTGCGCATTGCTTGCATATTACATTACTAAACATTTCTATGTATATATAATATAAAATTCATTTTAAAAGTGTATATAATTTTTTTATCCTCTCTTCACACGACATAAAATTATATACTGGATCTGCCAAAACGAATCGTCGTAATTAAAATTCCACTCTTAAAACTTCTACTGTCGTGCGTAGATCTGTCAAATAATGGTTCATTGTTTCAACAGGAGAACGGCAAGGCTGTGTTCTAGTCTCAATTCATTACTTTAATGAGTTTTCTGCAAGGGATGCACAGGAAACCCCTGAGAATTATCACCACTCTTCGACGTCACAACTGACGCTTTTATATTTATTCATCAGCGCTATTCAGGTGATGGTAGCGGCTGACGGTCTCGAATGAAAATCCTCGAAAAAAATAAAAAATACATTTTTTATGTTACGGAAACCAGGTTAAAACTAATCATTCCGTGATTTATTTTAAAAATACAAACAAAATGAATTGATCAAAGAGTCACGTTCTGCTCTAAAAACAAAATGTCAACCAATTTATGAAGTGATCCATTTTTAATGTCACTGTTTCGGAAATTCGACAAAACCTGGCACACTCAATGGGGTTCTTTGGCGAATGCTATGAACAATAGATATATTCTCCTTTATCGTCTGTTCAGAGCTGAGCGTCGTATCTTCCAACGTGGCTGGGTTATCATTCAAACTAAAGGGTGTTTTTTTTAGAAGTATAGGACTACAAAATGAAATAAAACACTTAAAGATCGTGGTAATGACTTTATTGGAAAGATAATTTTATGTCATTAATGTTTAATATGATTTCGAGCATATGAGCGGCTAGTTCGAATAAGCGCAATCTGGAAGTCTAATTTTCGACCACTTTTTGGAGCAGCTGGGGACGTATATCGGAAATAACGTGACGAATGTTTGCTTCCAAGTAGTCTATCGTCTCTGGTTTATCGGAGTAGACTAGCGATTTCACATATATCCACAGAAAATAATCTAACAATAAAATTATCGTGTTGCGCACTGTGTGGCATGTTACGCCATCTTGTTGAAACCATAGCTCAATTGGGGAAGAAAAAAGTCAGTAATCCTGGATCTATTGCTGTGCAAGATGGCGAATCGACTCATTCGGGTCTTCCTTAATACTACGCTCCACTGCAGCAACAGCTTCTTCGGTGCGCACCGTACGACATCTCTGCGGAAGCGTATTATTAATTAATTAGTGCCAAAAAAGATCCATGATTATTCTTATTACTTTTATGATGGACAATTATATCGACTGTATAATGGACGCTCGCTCCCGACAAATTGCGACTGGCAAATCCGCAAATCACGCGCGTCGAAAAATATCCCTTCCGCTTACCGTATTAATGGACCTATTTCTAAATTTAAATACATACGTGAAAACTGTATTTAGTTATTGTTACTACCTTTACTTTCTTGCATATATTACCAGTAACCAGTGGCGTGCAGTAGGTATAGATTTAGGTTATGCTGTTACCAATGATATTATACAATCATATATAATACATTATATGTACTTTCGTTTAACCAACGTTTTTGTACAAAATAAACCTGTCGTTTATACGACTCTATCACGTATTTATAATTTTAGAGTACCGTTAATAGTGTTTTTAAAGTTTAAGTTTTAAAGTAAAATATTACTTTCTTACCCATATAAAAAATGTATGGACGTTTTTAAGAACACTTTCTATGATTGAACATAGGCAGCGGCGTGCAGTAGGTATAGATTTACGTTATGCTGTTTCCAATGTAATTATATAATCATAAATAATATATCTACTTTCGTTTAACAAACGTCTTTGTACAAAATAAATCCATCGTTTATACGACCCTATCATGTATATATTATAATTATAGAGTACTGTTAATAGTGTTTTTAAAGTTTAAGTTTTAATGTAAAATAATACTTTCTTACCAATATTAAAAATGTATGAACGTTTTTAACTTTCTATGACTGAACATAATTCATTTATTGTTTGAAAATACTTCACGTAATAACTAAAGGAAATGATTATTTTTATTAAAGTTTAACGTGGGAAATAGTTCTGCCAATTGCTTTTTGTTTTTCTCAAATAAAAAACCAATCCATGCACCAAATTTAAAGAACGATTATGAAAGGTTAAAAACAATAAGATAGTAAAATTCGCTTATTAATAAAAGGGAAAATAGACACTTCAATGATTCTGTTGATAAACAGCATACGTTTCGGTTGATCCATACAAAATGGATCAACCGAAAGGAATTTTCAATTTAGTAAATAGTCATTTATATGACTTGAGTAATTCACTCGCTTGAAGACAGAACTGAGTAATGTAAATAGGACGATGCGGCGAATAAAAAAAGAGCGGCATGAATACAGCGAGTTTTTAGAACTAAGCAATTAAAGTCTCTACTGGTACACAGATGGCACTAATTGCAAAATAATGTTTTCGTCAATGTTAATCCAATTTTTAAATTTATATTTGTTTCCCAGAATTTTTAGTCATGCCCACGTTTTTGCATGTATGCATTGCGCACCCCTGTCAGTAACGTATTATATAATTCGTCTTATTTTATTCTACGTCTGCCGATATCGATATCGTCCTTTTATTCAAACAATTTTCATTTTATGAAGATGAGTTTTGAACGGAAAATGATATGAATATGTATATAAACTTAATCTTCGTATGCTTATCGAAGACATAATACATAATATTATTCAAGTTCATTTCTGACTGCGGCAAAATACACAAGGGTATGGATGCAGCCGAGTTTGTAAACAGTGCGGAATCACACTGCGCGCGGCTACAACAAATGGTGCAAGACTCTTGTAAGAAATTGCGGTCCCATTTGTCTACAAATATATTCAATATACAATTCTAATGTATATTATTTGTTTATAATGCACACCACTAAGTTGTTCAGAATGGTTTGGTGGTGGAATGTAACACGGGTTGCGCATTGTCGTTTATTGAAGTACAAAACGAAGAGTATGCAGGAATGTCGGAACTGGTGATCCTCCACTCGGCAACAGTCGTTCCATATCAGTGACAATAATTGTCCCGCATAATAAAATCACTCGACAGCCATACAATCCGACTGGTACCCACCAAACCAGACGACAATACGTCGCGCCGCAACCAGTCCAAAAAATCCTAGAACCGACCGCTCTTCTCCTGTACAGCACTACGTTCATCTTATACTTTTTATAAAATAATAACAGCCAAGTGTAAATTCAATCTGTAAATAAATGCCAACTATCGTAAGTTCTGTTTCATTCACAATCCACCCACTCCGGCTAAACATCTCAAACACTACACTACTAAATATCGCTCTAAGAGTAAAAGCTCCCATATCAGTTGGCATTTTTTTTTAATGCTACGTGGCAACCTTGTTATGTTGTAGTGTAGTTTTGCGTGGCCGCCAACCAAAAACCATTAGCTGTCACCCGTAAACTTTATTTTAAAAAAAGGACACATATTTTAAAAAAAACAATAAATGAATACACAAATAAACATACATAAATATATATTTTTTTAAATAAACACAGATATACAGATAACACTGTCCCTATTAAAATAATACAAATTCGTGCAAAAAGACCGGGGAACAGTGAGTATTGACTTAACTTACCCCCCTCGGGGAAAGAACAAGACAATAATGAAATATAATATCTGGCAGATTTTCATCTAGGTCCAGAAAAAAGACACTTAAAGGAGACCCGGGGCCGAGTGGTGTCCCACTCAGCTCTCCCTTGCTGAGATGCCTCAAGCTGACAAGGATTTCTCAACGGGAAACCCACACAGAGTCCGAGGTTTCTTCCTCATTGAGCGATGAGCGGGCGAAGGCTAGACTGAGCGCGGCTTCCCTGGTCCCCTGGTGTAGAAGTCGCCAGTATCGTCAGTCAGCTGGGGACGGTGACGATGGCGGTGTATTTGATTGAATCTACAGTTGTTTTTGCGGAATTTTCGTCTCAGTATTATTTTGTAGTACTGAAAATTGTTTCACATGATAATTTCATCTAAATGCCTTCCAGCCATGCCTCACAGACCATCACCGATATTTTTTCACGTTCATATTATCAACTGGTCATTAATAACCTTGGCAGAAAGACATTAAGGTACAATGGCAGACGTTTCGGATCCAATGTCCGACTACAAATTCGGCTATCCAGGAAACTCGGCATTGGCTGAGCACGAAATCATATGTCACCATTTTTAAACCCCAAGAGTCATCACGCACGCTTGGCCACGGAGGCAATTGAAATATATAAACAAACACCCAGTGAACATTAATACTGACGACGGTCTAAAATTAAACACTTCGTGGTATCCGCACTTCAAAGCCATAGTCGTCCGCACTAATAGTGATCCGACAGTAGATGAAACTTACACATAACACAACCCTACTCATTTCACACAACATCTGTTTTCGACACGGTATTGAAAGCCAGTACCTATAAACGACAATTCCTACTTTCAACGCGGTACTGCAAGCCAGTACTTAATAACAATACCAACAGTCACACATCACATAAGTATTGTAATGAAATCTGAAACGTCGGCCAGTTGGCGTAGTAAATTAGATTGGAAAACTGTATACAGAAAAGATTGGGTATTGACTAGAAAACCAGTACAAAAACGGCGTAAGATAAGTGAAAATGAGATGGATGAACTCCTAGGATAAGTGAATGAAAATGATGATAGTGATATGCTAATTACTGTATAAAATTAAATTAAAGTTATGTTACATGTTGACAATTGAGGAGAAGTATGTATTGTCACGTGACAAATCACGTCACTGTAGACGCCGCACTAGAATTTAAATTTAAATGCGCACACTAGCAGTGTGAAAAATCACCGCGCTAATCGAAAAGCGTGGAGCGGTCCCCTGGTGGTAAATGCAGGAAGCTGACGGAGCCGAGGAGGTTCGGAAGAAAGTTTTATTTGGCGACGCGTTGCATTTAATCTTTCAAAATACGAGAGATCATGGAAGACCTTGACGCATCAGATGATTTGATCATCGTCTGGCAGTGGCTGAGACTTGGAGTGTGCCCATACAACTGCAGTATGGATCTGCATTAGTTCCGCAATTTTAATGGAAAATAACATGGCGTTTTCTTAAGTTAATTTGGTCCTGATAAGTAGCTGTGCGCTGGTCCATGTGTGAGAATATTCTCCACTATGAAGATGCTTCTGCACTTACCCTTACATTACCCTTCTGGGTATTGTGAAATCAAGAGCACTATGCGACCAGTAATTTTGATCGTTGAAGATGGATTTTAAGTTAAAACAATTAGTTCGTAATGAGTTGTAAAATTGTTCTCTTCTGTGTGACTTTCTCTTCGGAAAGTCATCTATTCATTAGCGAAGCTGTTCTTTAATTATAATTTTATTTGTAAAATTGGTCAAGTTTGCATTTACTGGTCCACTATCTCTCTTTCGAGCTGGGACTGGTTGGTCGGTGGCAATCCTTTCTGGCGTTCGATTATGCGACAGTCTTTGCGAACTTGGCTTATGGTAAACACGTATTACACGTTCGAACGACTATGAACGTCCATGAATAATACAATTTAGTTTTTCAACTGAGCCTGTATCATGAAGAATATATCCATGTTAGTGTTAATCAATGAGGTCTCGTAGTAATGTGACATTCTAGACAGGGGACAGAAATAGCTTAGATTGGTATTGTAAAATTTGATGTGAAAGAGAGTCGGAGATCTCAGTAATCGGATAGTTACATTATGTTATAAAGTAGAAATGTAACATCGGTGATCTCCTCTATGGATCAAATTAAATTAAACATATTCATATCAAATCCGTTTCTGAAATTTATTTATTAAAAATATAAGAAACGCGGGAGGGACATAAAACTAACATTTACATTACAAAATGGAATTTTTTAGAAAATTAAAACATTTTACAGTTAAATTGTGATTATTACGTCTGTACACGTCTTAGTATGTTTGTCACTTATTTTTTGAAGACGTCAATGTTCACATTAAAGGCTCTTATAATAATCGACTTATGAGCAAAAGCACCCATATCGGTTATTCTCATTCACCGCCAGGTTGCCATTTTTTACACTGCATTGCGGTAATACAATACGACGTGGATGCCAACTAAGGTCAAGGCAGAAATAAATTAAATACACGCAATAGTAATAAATTAAATATACACATAAGGCCAGCTTATGGCGGTTTCTAAGTTCCTCAAACACGCCTTAAAAGGAAAAAGAAGATAATACACAAAAATAAAAAAAGTTCCTTCCGGCAAAAGAAAGCTAGGATATAAAACCTAACGGTTTTTGAGCAAGAAGCCTTAGAAACGTTTAGAAAAACTTCGTCTCAAAATCTCCCAGCGAGACACCCACACATCCACAAATTTCGTTCCGGCATCTATCTCACACGGTCACAGACGAACCACGGGTCCTCGGCTAGTCCCAGGTCAAATAATTTGGCCCGAAACTCGTCATGCGATCAAACGCCGGAGGACATCATAGCCACTCGAGGAAAGAAGAAGTAGGTCCATCTCCCCGCTGTGGCCGTGTCCCATCTATCTTACCATTTGTGGCTCAGGTAGCCGTCGTGGCGTTTTTATGAATAAAGTCTCGTCGAGCCTGAAAGTCGTATATATTTTTAGAAGATCCCCGCACCACCAAATAACCAATTTAACAGCTATGTTAAACAAATATTTTCTATTATATATTCCATCGGATATACAAAATATACAATAAAATTATAGCTTTTTATGGAGTTTTACTCATTTAAAATAGTTACATACACATTGCTTAAATTTATAAATAACTATATTTTAAATGATTTTAAATTGTTTGCCTCAGCATATAAAGCTTAGTATGACCGTCATAAAGAATAATATTATATGTAGGTATAATATAAGTTTATACCTACTGTAAAATATAGAAATCTATAGACTAGCCCACTTACATAATTCATATAATTAATAAGCATTACAACACGTTATATTCTGTATTAATTTTTTATTTTAAATGATGAATTAAATGGAAGTATATTTAATGTTTCAATAATTCAGCTTCAAGTATTCAAGCCAAACTGTCAAAATGTGTCATACAAATAAATTCCTCAAAACAATCCGCTCGCTTCGTAATATGTATGTATACCCATAAGCATTAAAGTCCTTTTTTTGTACGTTGGATGCTGTTAACGAATGCGTACACAGTATTCGAAGACCTTGACAGGCGGAACTGAATACGCATTTGAGAAAAGTCGAACACTTTCAAACTTTGTAGATACGGAACGAATGATAAAATCCGCTGTTGTTCAAAAGTTGAGAATGTATATGTATTTCGAGTAGCTCCGTGTTGTACTGTGTATTATGAGTGGTCTCTAAAGGCGGAGCATCCAAAGCATGTATGAAGCAATCGCGTCTGGTAGGTAGGTAGATACTTGTAAAAAAATACTGAAAAAAAATATTTTAGTGTAAATTTTTTAAATATATTTTGTATTAAATAATGTTCTATTAAAAAAAATATTTTGAAAAATTACTGCCACTTAAAAATGTATCATAAATGACTATTTGTTACTTTACGCAGGAGGATAAAAACAATTTATAAATAATGTATGTTTATTTATAAAATATAATATCTACTACACATTAGCGTGAAATTTCACGGCCGGCTGATTAATAATATGCAGAACATTTAAAGAGATTTATAACAATTAAAAGCGCTCAATTTATTAATTATACTGAACTCGTATCGGTATGCCGACTTCACTAAGTAAACAATAAAAAAGTAACATAACAAAAAAATCGAAAAGCCTCAATCATTTAATCTTGAACGTACGCAATGGCGAACAATTCCAATGCATCTTTCTACTGTGGTGCGGCTTCTTAACAGCCGATTGATTCCGTTGTGGTGTGACTATGTGTTACACGAAAAGAAATCGATTCACTGCATTATGTTAGGCCGGGCGCGGTGAGCTCGCTCTGGCTGTATGCAGTCGTGATTCGTGATTCGGACTAGCGGGCGGGAGGTCAGTGCACTTTGTCAAATTAATTTCGAAAAACGAACATCTGGGGATGCCAGAAATGAAGGTCAATTTTTATTTAATCTTCAATTATATAACGACAGTAGCAGAGGGGCGTGCAGTGCATGCGAGCAAAAGAGCTGTGCATTATTAAAAATTCAGGGAAACAAATATAAATTAAATAATCTATAATATGGACCGTGATCTATAATATTTATTACAATTAGCTCCACCCAGCGTTCTAAAAACTATCACGACAATCCACCGCTGTAGCCTTGGCGCTAGTATCTATAATCGAGGCATTGTAGCTATTCACATTACTATCGTCTATTTTTAAGCTAGTAGGGTCGTATAAGCGACGGATTCATTTTGTCTAAAGACGCTGGTTAAACAAAAGTTTATAATCCGATGCACAACATATATTATAGTACACATATTACATATGATTGTATAATATCGTAACCTAAATCTATAAATCTATACCTACAGCACGCCACTGGACAGTAGTACCAGAGCGGTGGTGTTGTCAAGACAGCAGCGTGGTGGTTGCCCTTTAGATATGAAACGAGGCGGACGCGTGTCACCGTCGGAACGGTACATTACGAATTTACAGTATTTTTCGGACGATAATACGCACTAAATTATAAGACGCACTTCAAACTCTTGAGAATATTTTGTAAAAATATTTTATTATACAATTACTTTAGCAAATTCTTTTTTTTAAAAATTATTACCATTACATTTACCAGCAGAATTACGCTAATATTCACCCGTCTCTGCACTATTAATCATTCGGTTTTAACAGATTTAATAAGTATAGAAAAATTTGACATCTAGTAACTAAAATAATATAAATGGAATTAAAATTATATAACAATATTATATAACATCTGTAGATATCAAAATAAATAGTGTATATTATTTATTTTGGTAGTATAAATTGTTTTTTGTAAGAACTACGTATCACCTACCTTCGGACCATTAGACAGATCCTAAAGATAAGTAAATTTTTCTATGTAAAAAAAGTGTATCTTATCGTCCAAAAATTACGGTAAATTAGTCGTTCGTACTTCGTGGCTTTGAATTTGAGTCATCAAGGATGAATGAGAGGATGTAGAGAAAATGAATCATGTAATCAATGAAACGATGGAAAAACGAACACCTGGGGACGCCTGATAGGAAGGTCATTTTTTATTAAATGTGGATATGATTCGAGGTTATCAAGGGTGGACGAAAATAGATCTACTAATTTTACCGGGAAAAGAAATTATTCAGTGTTATATATTTTATTATTGTTGTGACCCTCATAATATTTTACTATTCAGAATAAGAAAAACAATTGTAAGTAAAAAAATTGAGGTCATTTTAGAAGGTTTCATCAGGTATGTAAATACAGCTATGGAAAAATTAAAATAAATCTAATTTAGGTAAACTTATATTTCTACAGTGTACTAAGGAAAATAACTGTTTATTACATTTGGTTTTTCTATAGAAGAAATACCTAAGTTATTAAATCAAATAGTTATAAAAATAGTAAAAAAAACCCACTTTGTTTAAACTACTAATTATTGAGTTATGAACACGTTTCAGAACTAATGGTCCCTTCATCGCGATGCAATGTATACTAAATTAAAAATACAAGAATTGCCAACAAAAACATAACTATAAATATATAAGTGATTGGTAATTAATTAGGAACTACTGTGTAAACAAATATAAAAGGTATTTGCAAAAATAATTCCGTTACTTATTTATAATGTTTAATTTACTATTAACAGTTTTTCTTATTTCTGAAATTTCTAATTTATCTCACCGTATATCCCTAGTATTTGTGTGTAAGATTTCTAAACCCTTATTACAAATGTCAAATTAACGGTTTGTTTCCAAAAGATGATGAACGAACTCAGAATAGTTGTTGCTGTTGTCAAGTGCTCCTTAAGTTTTATCTATATGTGGAAAGTTGGCGGGTTATCGGGAGATAAAAGACAGGATGGCACTTACTTGTTGGTCTCCTATCTCTGGAAGCTGGTTCTTTTCTCCCTGGTCCACCAATTCACAAGCGACGCAGAATTATGTCACGCACTTGTTGACACTCGCGTTAAAAGTAATTGGTTTAAATATATTAGCGGTAGTAAAATATTATATATTAGCGGTAATTAATGTTAGCGGTTGTAACCGTATTGACAGTGACGGCAACCTACCGTGATCAGTTTCAAAAGCGGAGTAGTTCGTTCAGGCGTATCAATCAGACTGCAGGAATCTTCTTTCTCCTTCGTGCCTAGGGACTAGGATTGGACAAGAGTAAAAGGAAAAGGATATATTTCTGTAATCCAATGAGATGTGCGCGCGTAGTACATTTAATAGCGCTAACAATATGGGTTTACCCCGTGGTACTTGTACATAAAATTTTTAAAACCTTATTAATATCGAAAGAATGCTTTATTTCGAAAAAATGATTGGAAAATTCAGTATAGTTATTGCTATTTAGACATCTCAAATTTTCATTAATTCTAATATTAAAGTTTCTGCAAGAAAGAAAGTTAATTAATTATTAAAAAAAAGATGTGCAGTCTCGAGAAATCTGCAATCTACTTCATTTGGGACTGAATCAACTGTTAACAAATGCGGCTAACATTTTGCCGATAACTTTCTCGTAAACACTAATTTATTTGGTTAGGTTATGAAATAATCATTTATATAAAATGAGGATGACTCTAAAACAAAACGGTGCCCTATATATTATATTCAGATCTCGCACTTTACCTTTTCTGCCATTACTGTCTGCAATCATTTCAGTCATTACTAAGACACAATACATGTTTTACAATATAGACTCAGCGACAAGCCGAACTACCTACACACGAAGACACTTTATCTCAATGGCATTAAACTCATAATTACTAATACAAATTGTAGCACTTACGAAGCCATGAGATTAAATAGAAGGTGTGCAGAAGTAGCAGTGGTGTAACTAAAATAATTGGACTCCAATGAAAAAGGGAAAAAAGGGCCTCCTACTGAATATTATGATGACTTTCGAAGTATCACCAGATTTCCTAGATCAGATCCTTTGGTTGATGACTAATTTCTTGGGTCCCGATTCCTTATAAGTGAAACTCAGTATGTCCAGGTAACAATATTAAGTTTATTACAACGACGTATTTACAGTCAATAATAAATACATACTTCAGAGATAGACTAGTTATTCAGGAGAAGCTGTGATAGAAGAGAGCTGTTCCCTCAGAGACGGTCTATTATCAGGTTTGTTCCTCACCACTCATCTACTCACTTTCATGATACTCACACATACACATACATTTACAAAGTGACAGTTCTCACAAATATAAACTTTAGAAATATTAAAAGGTTTTATCTATTAAATATTACGAATATAATTAGTCTCATATCCCGTAATATGCACATTTTCATTAAAAAGTATGCTTTATTTATGTGCGCTCGCAACTGAAAAAAAATCCTTTCTTCACTTTAAATTGGTTTTTGCATTGTGGCGATTGTCTCATCTTAAATCCACATAATCGGGATGCTACTATTTACATCGATAATATTTTCAAAATGCTTGTGAGAAATGATTTTTTTTATTTAATTTCTTATTGCGATGGATTTAAAAAAATATTATCGCTTGGAAAAATATGTATATAAAATTTAGAATATATATAACCTGAGCCAGTGCACCATATTGGCTGCATTAGTGAAGTTACGCCACTGGTGAGTAGCCTGTTTTGCAGTGATTAAACCACGAACAAAATATTAAAGCGTGCATCTTTTACGAATGTGCATTTCGGTGCATAACTTCACGATACAATGATTTTATTGTGCAGTTATAAATTCATTCATGCTTATTTTACATAAGACATAAATTATATGTATTTACCAATTTCACTTGAAGATTTTGAATACTATAAGATTGAGTTATTTATTATTAGCTCCAAAATTGCATTTTCTCACTTGTTTTGGTCATTGTTAATTTAAGCAATCAAAGGGGCTAGGAATGCGACCTCTTCTTAATCATCTCTACACGGTGGACTGATCTATAGTGAACATGGCATCAGGATCTGCACTACACGGAACAATCCATTTTGTTGAAGATCAAGAATCTCGAAGAAACCGTCCCAGTGATATCATGACAGGGGCCAAACGAGAAGATCTTAACTACATATATGAGAGCAGTCCCACATTGAATTAGCCTGAACATGTTGCAGGTATGATAGAGGAAAAACCATTATAAATAATAAAACAAAACACTTTGTTTAAACCGGTATTTATTATTTATATAATATGTGGCTACAAAGTAATATTGCTAATATTGAAGATAAAAAAACATTAGTTACTTGCAATTTTTTAGAACAATAATCTCATTTCTAAAAATGGTCAAAGCGTGCTACTTTTTTATTATGAGACTTTTGCCACGGCTGTAGGAAGATTGGTGGTATTATACAGGGTGTAACAGACCTAGTTTACTTTATGGGTAGAAACCTGACTAAATTACGAGTCAAAAGTATTTAAAGGTGTTTAATCTCAACCATGTCAGAGATATAAGTATTTAAAAAAATTGGCTAGACTATTATACAAAAATATAGAATAATATAACAATATCATAAATATTTATTTTGAAGTACGTAAAATTCAAATCTAACACGATTTTGTAAAAAATTCTAATAATATTTTCAGTAACAGAATTCGCACATATTCCTTGAAAATTTTCGACTCGTAATATAGTCAGGAATCCATCCATAAAACATTATGGACTAGGTCTGTTACACCCTGTATAAATATTATCCATATTATAGTTGCGCTTCGTATCCATTGAACCCTATGTTAATGTCATTGCCAGTAAGAAAAAAATACTAAAGTAACGAATACGTCGAACGTGTATTTAATATCTCTAGTATTGTCAACAATAAGGCATTATAATATCAACAATGGAATGTACGGAAAGTTGTCGGGCTAAATCAATATAAGACTGCCTTTGTAATACTAATTTATCAAACGTTTCTTCGGACGTATCAATTAGCAAATTAATTCACATTCAAAATAACTATATTAAATTCTAACATGACAGGTTTGAAGAGGTGCTAGAGTTAAATTTTCTAACCAACATAAAATGACTGCCTTTATTAGTTGCGTATTTAAAAAAAATATTAAAATCATGTATGCATATAAAAATTAAGTACAGTATGTTTCAAATGTTATTTGGGTGGGCTATCTTTAGCAAAATAAAAAGACTGTGCCTTTATGTACGAGTATATCTTACTTTTTGTTGACATGTTATTGTGTATAAAATTCACTTTATGTATACACGACGCTTTTTCTTTTGTTCGTAAATTACAAAGGAAACTGATACGTTTAGAGAAAAAAATATCAATTCCTTCGATTCAGATTTTCAATTCTTCTATTAGGTAGATTTTTTTGTTTTAAACCTTTTTTGTTTTAAAAGAACATTTTTACAAGTAGAAAAATAAATTACTTACTTTTGATGATCAATATTTTAAATATGAAAATTATAATAGGTTATATGTTTCTGAATTTTGTAATTATTTCATATTATCACGATCTTCGTAGCTGATATTTGTATACGTATTTTACAAAAATGTTAATTTTAGAATAATTAATAAATATTAATATTAAAATTTATCGTGTTTAGTATGCAAGAATGTTTAAGCGAAAAAAAGGGTGCCTTGTTTTCAACACTGGATGCAGATCGGTGGAAGTGGAAGATTAATAAGTGAAAAGATTCATGTGCAAGATGCTGTTATAAGAAAAATTTGTTATGTAATAATTTGATTATCACGTCTTATTGCATATACGTTTATTTAAAATTTAAACTAGTATTGTAATATTCTTAGAAATATATAATTTATTTTGTAAATATTACAACAGTGTAAAAATAATTCAAAAAATAAATGAGAGTATGGTTTATTTCATAATCTATTCATATTTTGGAACTCCATTAATCAATTAACAGATTATTTGTATTTTCAATATGATAGTATGCGATAATGAATATTTTTTTATCTTTGAAGTTTTGCAATAAAACATCATATTTAGTTGTTTACGCGCCTTGTTACTTCGATCGGTACCACTGTGTTTCCTGGTTTATACACATGGTACACGTGTGCGTGTGAGTATTGCCGCCTTTTTTTCTGAAAGCTAAGAAGATGGTAACCGACAGGCGTCATTCTTATCACATTCCGTGCTTAGACCAGTCCAGCGGTCCAGCGGTTCTGTGCGCGCTTCGGTCGGTCGAATCTAAAGAAGACAATCCACCTAATAGAACAACAATATCGGACTAGAAAGACAGCAAAATTAAAAAGATTAGTACAGTTCATGTATCATATGTTTTCTTAACGTTAATCGTAAACCTGGGAACCAGCTATCGAGGGCATTCAAATAAAGAATTGTCCATAATTATTTTTCATTTTTCAATGGCTGCTTTTAACTAATAGTATAAAAAAATTATAAACACGTTGAACCATAAATTAGTTGTGCAGTCTTTTGGCATTGTTTCGTTAAAGTTTAAAATTTTTTCTCAAGTCTTTACACGAAGTTCGTGTTTTGTGCTGATAGTGTGCTAAAATTCTACTTTGTTCCGAGCCCTGCCAGGAGAACACTTTACCGTTTGCTGCAAGTTTCCCCACAAGTTCTTTCTCATATTATAACTTGTACGAGTATATTGTTGAGAGTAACGGGAGAATTTATCGTACAATATTTGCGATTTGTTCAACTTTCTTGTTACGTTGTTTGTAATAACAGAAGAAAAAAATGGCGGTCGTTTGAGAAAAGCATTTATCTAACAGTGGGTGCATGCGGACTCAAAATGATGAACAATAATCAATTAAACAATTTTGAACTTGGTACACTAATAATAATAATATTGTATTATTTGACATCACCCCTGAATTAACCTGTATATCGGTTTTAGGTAGATTTGAGTTATTTATTAGAATTTCTGGACATATATGTTTTTGTTGTAATCAAGGTGAATATAAAATATTATAATGTGTTATAACATGATAAACATAAGATATCGGGGGCGTGCAGTGCATACATGCAAAAAAGTTGTGTATTAATAAAAATTTTGGGAAACAAATATAAATTAAATAATTGGATTAACATAAACGGAAATATTATTTTACTATTAGTGCCATCTATGTACTGGTAGAGAATTTAATTTCTTAGTTTAATTAAATTAAATTAAATTAGAAAGATAGAGATTCGACAGGAATATAAAAATTAAAAAATAGGGAGGAAAAAATATAAAAATATAGTTAGGAGAACATATACTTATCGTGGAGTTATAATTATTCAGAACATATTTTTATATAGACAATATTTTTAGCGATAAATTTTCGAACCTATATGTTATCTTTTTGATATTAATATATAATCTGGAGTTCGAGTGTGGGTCTCCAGATGGAAGATGCTCCGGAGAATTATTCTCTTATTCTACGTTCTGACCAAATATGATCTTCGATGTGCTGTTCTTGTGGGTTAAATCTGCCGGCAGTGGTGCGTGGAGAGTGAGTCTTTTATACGTTTTTCTTTTGTGCCGTCTCATTTCTCGGAAAGGAGTGTCTCTTCACTTCCCCTCTGCTCCCCGGTCTTGTTAATTATATTATTTTATATTATCTTTATGCTATGTATTGTAAATATTATTATGCGGGGCGCTATCGAACAGCTGTCTAGTAGCATTAAAAAATCTCAACCAGGCGGCGAGATAGGAGCCTTGAGCTTATTGCTTCATTCCTGGATAAGCGGTGGGTCCGTCCTCATTATGCGATATTAACTGAAGGGTATTCGAGCGGAAATTGTAAATGAAGCATTACAAATCTATGTAAAAGAATTAACTCTAAAGATTTAATTTAATTTAACCATAACCAACTGAACCAATTGTTTCCTGCAGCTGAACAATTATGGGGTATTTCATACATCTCCGTTCGGAATGTCGATATTTCGGAATATCGGAATATTTGGTGCAATACAAACACGTAATATACTCCACAATATGCCTAGTATACAACTCAAGCCATCAATTGTTGGATGTTGGATAATATAGCTGGCTGCAACCTGCCAACAATTTAACATTAACTTTTCGATAAGTCAAAAATCTACATTTTATTATAACGATGTAGTTGTTTTCATGGTTATAATTGACACATTCGTAAAAATATAAACGACAGTATCTTGCACGGTAGTTGTCTTCAGAATTAAACCACGGCAACGCAGAAAGAGCTTCACCGATAATAATCTGATTAGTGATGAGCTCAAAATCACGAAACATGAGTCAATCACTGATATCTTTAAGTCACACTCACCATCAGTGATTGAATATCTGGGAATATCGTGATTCGCGATTCATTTTATTATTTTTATTTATATTTGGTTGTGAACCGTGATTCGGCGAATGAGCATATGAAACGAAAATATTTACGAAGGAATGACGTTATAATTCATGATATGCGCCATCTAGTAGATTCTGCCAAAACATTTTACGAATTCGACCTGAAATGTTGAGAATTTGACCAGAAAAATAAACTCACATTTTTTTTACGATTTTCATTCTATTTGTGATGATATTAAATTAGTTATATATTAATAATATATGCTAGAATATGTTTTTTACGCAAAAGAAGTTGGAGTAGTATAAGTAAATATGATCAAAATTATGTTTTTTTAGTTTATTCATTTATTTTGTGTATTGTGATATTGTGCGGCGCGCATGCGCCGTATTAGTATTGAAACTGTGATCACAGTTACAATTTTCAATCACTGATATTATCGAATACCAATCACAATCACACCAGTGAGTCAAAAGAAGCATTTTTTCTCATCACTAATTTTCATTTTACAAAATAACATTTCGTATTGATATTATATAACTTTAACTTTAAAAATAAAAAATCGATAGAATTTCATGTTGGTCCTTCATGACTGATGACCGTCATATTCGTGAATTCTTACCCTCTCTTTCCTGCAAATCTGAGAGCTGTCACTAGAGATGTACAAGTTACTTTTTCCACATGATCGGTCCAACTGGTGGAGGATATTTGTGTTCCTGTCACAGTAAGCATCTCCAAGCTATTTTTTTTTCTCGCTAGATGTCTAAAATAAGTATTCGTATTATGAAAATGGTTGAGGATCTCTAGTTAATGTGTAATTTCTGTAGTATCAAGGCATTTGAAGTTGCTCCTTTTCATCCATTCCCGATCTTTCCAGGGAACTCCTAAAACCTCCTTGTCGGTCCCACTGATCAAAGTTAATAAAAATAGGCGACTTTAATTCAATAACATATTGCAGTACATATATAAAACGAAAAAATAAAAAAAGTAATTCTATGTATGCATTAGCAATTTTCGCAAAATTTCAAATTTAGACACTTCAGTGTCTCGTAAATTCTGTCTTTATTCATAAAAAAAATATTTGACATACATCCATAGTTTTACATATAGATGGAAAATTGATAGAAAATTAAGGTGCAGTAGTTCAAGGCTCAGAGTCAGGGATCCATACTTCAAGAAAACTCCCGAAAGAGGGACAGTGGACGAGACACAATGGATCGGGTCGCACTTACACGGACAGACTAACGGAGTTGCAAAATACGAGGTATGAAAAGTGAGAGGTAGGCGCGTACGTGGAGATACCCATTCACGCAAGCCTATCTACCTACCTAAGGAGCTCCAACGTTTCACTCATATCCGAGTAAATTCCTTTAATAAAACAAGATTCGTCCCATTACTAATTAGGCATTTGTACTGTTAGAAAAAGCTCTTAATTCCTATGTAGATTTCTTTCAATCTTCTCAGACACATACTCTGTTACCTTCTTGCTCGCCTATCAGCGCTGCGAAAATCAGTGTTAATTTGATAGCTTTACCGAAGACAACAAAACTGTTTTCTTTTCGATTATGCGCTGGTTCACCTATCTACATCAAGAAATCTACGCAAAGTGGCCGACGGTACCTTTCTTCAATTCGAGTGCCTTAATTACATAATTGATTGTGGAGAGAGAGGCGGAGCTTCAAAAGGTGAGTGTTTTCTTAGTACTTCCTCTTCATATCTTATGTCTCCAGCACCACATCTCAACGACATCGAGCCGCCATCTCTCTCTTGCCTCCAGAGTGCACACATCTTACAGAAAAATTGAGTGCACCAGAGACTTCACAAGCTTGCTTGTTTTGGATGTGTTACAGTGAATGTGATTACCAATTAAGTGAAGTTATATTTTCACTGGTATAAATGTGATTTCATCAACTTAGCTAGTTAAAGTATATCAAAAAATATCAGTGAAACTGTATTTGTTTACAAATGAACGATCTGGTACACAACATGCACTATAATTATAAATAATGTTATCCTCTGGATATTATAAATTGTTCGATATTCATAAAACACTTTGTTTATACCACTGTTTATTGATAAATCAACATATTTCAAGAGCAATAGTTCTTCAGGATACAATGTATACTAAAACAAAACTGTGAATAATATAAGTGGTAGAAAATTAATTAAGATCTAATGTGAAAAAAAGGTAACTGTTTGTAAAAATAATTAGTTATTTATAATGTTTAATTTGCTATAAACACTTTTTCTTATTTAAAAAAAAAGTATAATTTTTTTTTTTTAATTCTAAACCCTTATTTGTTTGTTCCCAAAATTTGATTAGAGAATTCAGAAAAGTTGTTGTTATTTAGACATTTCAATACATCAAAATTTCTGCAAAAACTAATTTCAAGCATTGCAGTTTAATTTGTAGACCCCCGATTTTTTAAAAATATATACATATCATCCTGATATTCTTTATTTAATGTATACAATTGACCATAGGTCTTGAAATATGTTGATTTATCAATAAACAGTGCTATAGATATAGTGTTTTCTTGTTATTAATGTAATATGGTGTCACAAAATAATTTTCCAATTATTGAAGAAATGTTCAATATTCGTTAGTATTATCAACTCAATTATTTTATTTTATTTAGAAAACAATTACTATTCTCAATTTAGCTACTATCCCTGTGATTAACTTGCTGCTGTTGGTTTTTGCACACATGTTAGTCTAACCAGCTAGCTACATTAAAAGTTCTCTTCAAGTTTGGTTGTTGTTGTAATTGTCCAGTCCAGGAGTTTTAAGTGGAGTGGCCTGCATCGCAGCGTGGATTGCCAAGATTTTTACACGGTGAAGCAAGCACTGATTGTCATACCATTCTCGTAACCCTGACTAGTAATTTATTTATCGAACAGAATAAATATAATTATTTATTAAAAATTTTTTTTTTGTCAAAATACAGTTATGTGATATTAATTATCGTTTTAGGGAGTTTTGGAATTAGGTACTACATGTAAATAATAAGTATGTTGTACTAGGTATCTACTATCTGTACCTACATATTTGGATTTTTGATAAAATAATAGAATTTACGATTAGTTAAAAAGAGCAAAGGATTTATTACACGAAAAAATATTCTAACGCGATTGGGTTTTTCCCTAGACACTGGAGTCAAATGAAGGCATTTTTTTTTGTCCAACGATTTGAGAATCATATCCCAAAATGGGACTTCAGACTCTGTTTTTTAACGCTTCTATTTTTTTTGAAAATTTAATATTTAATAAAATGTTGGTGCGTAGTTGAAGTCAACTAATGAGGTCAAAAATATATATATACATAGACATAAATCAAAATGGGTACAAAATTAGCTGGTAATTTAAATATTAAATGTTTTTTTTTACGAATGAATTATTTTGAGGTAAAATATTATCATGAATATTCTAAGCAGTGGAAGGGATTTCTAAAAGGGGACGCAAGTAGTCATATGAACGCACTGATAAACCCAGTATAAAGGGTGTTTAGATGAATAGGTACCTGAACAATATTGTCATCAATATTATCAAAGTCAATACTCATCTACATATAATTAATAGATAACGCATGATCGCACGTCACCATTAGGGTTTTCGAAAACAACTTTGTTTTTAATACAAATTAAATTCCTTATAACTGCCAACTTCATTTACAATGGAAGACACCACATAGGTTAAAGCGCCACTTGCAATAATAATTCATATTTTGGCGTTTTTTACGAAAATGTGAGTTTTTATTATTCATTTATATCAGAAATTATTCAATAGATTTCACTTTTTTTTCAACTATTACTTGGATTGGATTTTTACATTAATATAAAACTAATAAACTGAATGTTATTTGTCATAATTAAGACGATACAAATATTATAAGAAAGACCGTGACCATTAGATGCATTTTAGGCATTGTACAAAATTGAGTCAATGCGCTAAATGAATGCGTAGACGAGATATATTTTCTTATAATCTTAATGCCAAGATTACGGAGACAAATTTGTAGGAAACCAAATCAGCAAAATGTTAAAAATTAATAGAGTTATAAATCATTCAATTTGCAGTACATTTGATGAATTTTTGACGTTTTTAAAATACTTTGTTTTAGTAAAAACATACGTTTTTAAATAATAAACTATATTTACTCACATGCTTTGAGGCTTCAACTACTATTTAAAACTAAGTTTAATATCAGAAACACAATAATCATTTTTTAAATAATATATTTCCAGTCTTATGAAACACGATAATTTTAATTGTCTATCGGACCTTCAGAACGCCGTTCAATTCGGCGATGACAGACGTGGGTTTTGTGCTCCGTTGGATTTTCATTAAATTTGCCTATAAAACACATTTTATTACAAATTTTGACTACACTATGAATGAATATTATACTTATTCTTGATACCAATTGCTTATTTTTGTAAATTATATGGTTTTGGGCTGTTTTTATACGAAAACAGATTATAATTTTGAATTCTGAACATAATATAATGTCATAATGTCATAATAACATAATGTCAAAACCTACGTTACGGATCTGAGCGCTAAGAATCTGACAACGCATGCGCGGCTTGCATCGCATTGCGTCTCTTATCTATGGCATTGCGCATCTAACGCATGCGCCTCAAGGGCATAAAATTCATTTATTCACATGATTCAACGTGACATTCGTGAACCCGTGTTTTTTTTTGTTGGGTTTGGTTCTTATTATATTTTATTATACAAATTATTGTTCTGAAATTACTGCCTCCTGTGACTCAAGATGCCTAAGGTCAAAAAGTATCCATTGACACGCTCTACGAAATATTCCAACAAAATTTTAAATGGTTATCTTCTTGGAATAAAAATCGCAACGTAAATTGATAATTTTTAACATTTCTATAACAATTATCTATATGATTTAACAATACAAATTACATAGTTACAATTTGAGTTAGGTACTAAATTTACTTTTTAAATAATTGTTGTTTTTTTTTTTTTAAAAAAATTTAAAAATAGATTCTGGATAAATAGAAAAACAATGCTATATTTTTAGTTAGTTATGACATCCTGAAGAAGGAAAAGGTGTTTTCCGAAACCGGTAGATGTTTTTTAAACTCAATTGTGGTTATTAAACTAAGATAATAAATAAAAAAAATATGAATCTTAACCACCAAGTTAATATTGCTAATTTTAAAAGTATTAATAAATTTGATGTAATTTTTTATTTTTTTGGTTGTTTCACAATAAAAGAAATGTGAACGTATAATTTATTTACCTTATATATCTTAATATAAGGGAATCTCAATTACAATGCTGATTATTTTGTTCAAGTTTTTATTTATTACTTTCTTTGTTGATTTTTATAATTTGTTAATACGTTACAAATATATTTTATGTTTATTAATGTTGTGAATATATAATTTCATATATTCACTTGATGTTTAAAAAATATTATTAAATTACAATTAAAAGAACTGTTTTTTTTTTATCTTTGAAAATAATAATGTTGTTAAGTTTTATAAATTTAATTTTAGTCGTTTTTTGCGGTTTTGGTCTGTTTTTTTAGTTATGTTGTATTGTTCAAATTAAGAGAAATGTGAAAGTATAATATATATTTGCACAATTTTCTTAATAAATTAAATTAATACTTTATATGAATTGAAATATCACATTGTTTTTTTATTTTAGTTATATATTTTTTTGAATTTTACTTCACTTAACAACAGTTATAAATTTTTTTTTACTTTCCAATATAAATGTTTTTCTTTTTACTATGTTATGTAATGTATGAAAAAATGAAAAAAAAAATTCAATGTATGTTAATGTGTTAATTAGATTTCAAAAATCATATACATTTACTAATATAAATTAATAATATTCCCATTGTTATTTATTAATGTTAATTGTTTACATATTTAAAAAATTGTATTATTTCATTTGTATATACTTGTAATGGCTAGTTACGCCTAATTGGCGAAGGCCATAATCAAGAGAAAAAAAAATTATATTAGAACTCAACTGTAAATGTGGCACACAAATGCATCACAGACTGCGATTAAAATATGTACTTTGAGATTGTAGATGTGATTTAATTTTTCACACGCAGGAGAAGATCGTGAAGATGATGGAGCAAATAGTAGTAGTGGTGTAATGGGGTCGGAACGCACCGGAACATCGTTCCGGTACTTTTTTCCACGACCGGAACACGTTCCGGTATGAATTGTTAGATCAAAGTATTAGCAACAAAACACGTGTGTGTGTATTTAAATATTTTCCAGGAATAGTGGTGTCGCTGTACATGTTCTTTTAACATTTTTCTAAAAAACTTAAATTCTAAGCCGAACTTGAATACATTTTATACGACAATAAATTACAGCGGGGAATTTCATTTGAAATATACTTTTACATTCTATTGTGTCGAACCTGAGTAAGCCAAAATTTAAATCTTTAATATTTTATTTATTTATTTAATTCTTAGCACAGTGCATACACAAGCACTTCTACATATGCTCTAATATAAACAATATTAAACTATTTTCTTTTACTAAAACTTAACTTTTACATATTTAGTCAGTTTTATTTTAAATCTATTCAATTTCTTCTCCTTTCTTATGTTTTCTGGCATTTCATTAAAAAATTTCAATCATTATACATTATTAATTTTCGAGATTTGGCCTTCTTCCTGAATGGCAGTCTCAGTTTATCCCTTCCTCTTGTACGATGCGAGTACTCATGTTGATTTGCATCAATTTTTAGTGTAAAATCCGCTGATATTTTCTTATTGAGGATTTTATAAATAAATACCATTATATTAAAATATTTTTTCTATATTTATTTAGAGTTTGAGGAGTTGATAAGTCATCACCTACCTAGTTTTTTTAGTCTTGTGCGTTTTAATAATTTATACGTCTAAGTTTTTAACTACGTTTTTGAGTTACGATTATTTGTTTGTATTAAATTATTTTGTAATGACTTTTTCGTTATTGTTTGTAAAGTCATTTTTATAAGAGACACTATTGTATAGTATCATGTCAGATTACCTAACCAAAAAAAAAACCCTATATATATCATATTATATTAATGTTTAAAAAAAAAATTAGTTTAGAATTATTAATTAAACTAATAATTATTTAAAAAATAAATCAAGTACTCAACTAAAATTGTTATGATGATATAAGATGTAGAAATTCACTTGATACAAAATTATTAGAAAAAATTTTTAGAATAGGACTTGTGGTTAAATTTAATTGGTTATTTATAATATTTTCATTAATTTTACGTCCATTATTTATATCTAATGAAAAATTAAGAATAATTATTCAATTTAAGACCAACATTATTTATATGTAAAACAGACAATCTTGAATTTTTATCAACACATAATTTCTATTAAATGATTAGAAAATTCTGAAAAAACATTACTATTTAAATATCTTAAATACTCTTTGAATGCTTAAAATTTCGACTTGTATATAACCAATATATAATGTAGTCCAATCTTTACAGCTAACTTTATAAAGATTAGAATAATATGACATATATATTTTTTTTTGGATAGTTAATCTGACACAATAAAGAAGGAAATAATGTTTTCCGAAACCGGTTGACGTTTTAAATTTCTCATTAAGTGGTTATTGTATACAAAGTTTAATAATCTATAACAAATAAATTTACTACATAATATTTTTAAACACGTTCATTACACTGTGAGCGATTTTTATATGTGGAATAATAAGCGATATCAGTGGAACCAATACGGGGTATGTTGCTTGCTGTATTAACGATTATTACGGGAAATATAATAGGTACAAGATAGGTTAGTTACCTATTAATATTAAAGTTAATTGGAAACACTAGCTCGAGTCATGGTGGGTCTCTGTTAAAACACCGTCACCTTTTCGGCGTATGGACTTAATAGTTCGACTATATGAATATATTATATAACAGGATTACATAAAATGCAAAAGGGAGTTGGACTAAACCCCCAGAGTATTATGTATTCAGTGTCCCCGGTGCTTGCAGAATGAACTGACATCCCATAGCAATTAATTTTAAAGCCTCCACCGAATGGCACCTGGAAGCCTTCAATTTATTAGCGAGTGCGGGAAATATGACGATTCGGGTACCAGTGTAACATGAATGTCAGTTGGTTAGTAGCTGCACACGTAATATAACTTCATTGCATTAATGCAACCTGATCGTGTGTTGGGTTTATTGATTAGACTCAACTGGGAAGAAAAATATCTACCAATTGAATTATTAAAGTGGATTATAAAATTTATACACCTACGTCATTTCTGTCAAAAATGCAAATATATATGTTGGTTAAGCTTTTTAGTTTTCGCGTAAAGGTTGAGGACTAAATGGAGTTTACTGACTTGGTACGGAATTTATAAAATGCAATAATATAAAATTTTACTTTGCTTTAAATCGTACCTAATATTAAATATTACCACTTTCGGTTTGGTTATTAGGGTTCACGCGTTCAATTCCCACTAAGTGCAAAAATATTTACCTCTAGTGAGAGGTGAAGGAAAAAAGTTAATTTTAAGTTTATTTAAGTTATTATGTTGTATTCTGTATTCGTTATCCTTTAAATACTCTGATAGAAATGTGATAAAGCAAACATGTTATTTCGGATAAGATTAATTATATTTAATTTCAAATTTTTCATAAGAATATGCCATAACATACAACGAATCACATTGTTGACGTATGTTCACTGAATTTAGCTATCATAAATTGTTTGTGTTAATCTCAAATTGACATTCGTGTTATCATTATTCAGTACAATAAGGAGTTTTTTAGATTGTATATCTTGATTCACACTGGTTTATCCATCCCGCCACGCGTAAAGGTAATAAAATGAATAATTTTTAAAGTTTAGAAATAAAAAGGAATTTAAACATCTTCTAACTCATCTCCTCTTTTATTAATATTTCCGTTACAACCAACCCTTCACCGCCCACCTGTCAGTACCTAATTACTTGTATGTCTAAGCCTTGTCTCCTATATTTATATGTAGTCAGTTTAAACTTCACCTGTCGATGAGAGTTACTGTTTCTATTGAAACTCGAGTAGTGCTAATAAACTCAAGTAGAGTACTAACATTGTTTCATTTATATCCATCCATTATGATGTTTCTTATCATGTTTCATTCATATTTTCAAGCACGCCCTTAGATTGTTGAAACCTCTAACAAATCCAATACCCAGAATGTTATGTCTTGAATATACAAGGTATTTCGCGATTGTTCACATATTTATCTCTTAAAAATTAAAATGAATTCAATTGTGTTATATATTAGACCATATGAAGCTATATTTTTATGTATTACTTCGGATTGCATTCAAAATATTTTACATTAATATCGGGAAGAGAATATGGTGAGTGTCCAAGGGAAGAAAGTCTTGTTTGTTGAGTAACTGATGGGATAGATCCTGTGGACTGAATCGCAACCGCATTAGTTGGCGCAACCCGAATTTGATTCAGAAATGAATAATGGCAGATGGATCTGGCCTACCTTAATAACCTTGATATATTGAATCCATCAAAAGGATATGCAATAATTATCATCATCATCAATGGCATAATATCCCGATGTGAGCCCAGGCCTCTTCAGGTAAGTTTCGCCACTCCAATCTCTCTTCCACTGTCCTTCTCCAGTTTACGATACCGATTGCATTTACGTCTTGGGTAACGCTATCCAGCCACCGAAGCTTAGCTCTCTCAACACTCCTTCGGTCAGTATGTTTAGCATAAAACGCTCTCTTCAATATTCGCCCATTGAATGTGGTGGGATAAGATCCCATGGACTGTATCGATTAAAATTATGATTTAGTTGACGCAACCAGAGTCGGATTCAGGAAGGAATAATAACAGATGGATCTTGCCTACCTTAATCTAAGTCCTGGATTAGACGACACTTTTCACCTAAAGTTGACTTGTTGAAGAAAGGAGGTATCACTGCACTCCATGGATGCTGAAGAAAACCGCTTTTTCCTGATCCGGATTTTTACGCACGGTGCTTCTTTCGATCAACAAAAAAAGGATATTATTTCGTTCGCGTCGAAATACAATCTGGTCCCATGTCGGCTAAATGCACAGGGAGTCTCGACTTGCGTCAAGAGTTACTAAGCAAAATATGATTCAGATCGATTAAAAGGTATGTTATTGTATAGAAAATAAACAGATGTCTAGTCATTCAATTTTATATATCGACTGTATAGAGCAAAATGTTGATATACCGTAACTACCTAAAACTGTACTTAACCATTTTTTTAAGTGTATTTTTCTTTAGGGACTGTATTTTATTTTTTATTACTTATATCATAAAGTTATTTAAACAAACTTACTTAATTCGTTCTGCCAAAAAAAACGTCATTTGAATATGTAACTTGTGTGGTCTGAAATATTATATAAAAATGAATAAATTTAGCCAAATTGTAGATATGTCATCATTGCGAAATGTGTAATCGGTATATAGAGTATTTACATTTTTATTGTCAACATAGGTTAAGAGTAAAAGAGGGAGAAATACCCTCAACTTAATACTAATATCCATATTATATAACAAATGAAAAAGTTTTTTTTTTAAAAAGTAAAACCCTTCAGTAATATCAGATTTTCGTTCAATTGAATACCGACCAATACCAATTTGCTAGCACGGAGTTGGGTAGTGAGTAATACGATCGACAAGCACTTTTCGAAAGTCCTCGATATCGAAAATTTGTAATGCAGAATCTAAATTCAAAGGTAAATAACGTGAAATATTTACATTAATCCTTCACATAATATTGCCTTAACAACCCACTCAAGCAAAGTGCTCGGTGAAAGGAAATATTTTAACAAGGGGCAGGAAAACCAACAAGAGTGAACGGATAGGGCTGCTGAGGTATCAGGGTGGTATAAAGGTTTTGTAGGTAAAGGGAGGACATATTGGATAGGTCAAGTTTCCATGGGGTGAATATATGGTTGAACTTGGAGCTGTATTTAGCGAAGGCGCTCACCTGACACGATTGAGTTTCACTCACTTCGCTTCGAGTTTTGTGTCTTGACACGAATTATCTCATTTTGAAAAATAATATTAAAAAAAACAAAACAAAAAAGGTCAGACACGTGTATCATACCAGTCCTACATGCGTAGATTGTTTTACAATAAATCTGTTTCAAATAAATCTTTAGAAATTCAGTTAAATAAATAAAAAAATTTAAATAAATTATGGTTTTATAATTATTTACTGTTTTTTTTTTTTGATTCATAGTACAATGTGTTATATTATTTATAATCGGATAAAATTGTAGCCAAGTAAGACATATATTTCGGTTCCCTGCACGCTACACTAGGATTTTACTGTATTACTGTATTTTAAGTTAGGTGCCCCCCCCTCCAGCTGTTCTTTTAAAAATAAATAAAAAGTCCCATCATCGGATCGGTACTTGTTTGGTACCATCATAAATAACTCTCTTAGAAAACACCTCACCATCGCTGGACCGTAATATCAAATGTGTAGCTCTCTGTCACCTCCATCCTCTGGGCTCTCTGTGTCTTCTCCATTCTGCGGCAACTCTCTGCCTGCATCATCCAGTCCTATCACCTGGTTCCACCTGGGCCAGTCTCCACACTGACTGATTTGAAATGTCATGGCAAGGTATTTGTGTCTTCTGTTCTTCTGATACACCTTAAACAATTCTCATTAGATTCAGTGCTGTCTACATCCAAAAGACTCAACATTACAGTGAATCCAAGATTTTTTGTCTATATAACCTCTACACTTCTATTTTTATATGGTCATTTAATTGCTTTAATTGTCGGGATAGCGAAAGTGTATTTATATAAGACATACCATAGAATTCTTATTTAACCTCAGTTGTTAAATTTTGTTTTGTAAAAATAAATGTTTTTTATTATATTTATAACTTGTGTATCTCTTTTATTTGATCTGACCTATCTATGTTCACATTCTGATTTGAGGATCCAACGCCATATAAGATCCCGAGTCGGCTCTAAATGCTGTTTTAGCCGATAGTAAATTTACATATATTGTGACCATGTAAATCTGGGCCACGCACAAAATTGCCCCGTCACTTATTTTTTGTCAAGCACCTTGCAATTCAAAAATAATTACCCTTAAGTTGACATCGCACTCTGTGTCTGAGGTTATAAAAACTGTTGTATCTGTTGTTCAATTTCAAAACCATCGACGGAGCTGTTAGACTAAAATGTAGCTGTGTGCGATTCACTGTAGCCAGAGGGCAACTCATGGTAAATAATCTTTACAGGAATTAAGACGATTCTCTCTGAATTATATCTCTGGCTTTGCCTCTGGTGCATACCTCTCTCTGGTGGCTCTGGTTTTAAAATTTAACTTCTACTTTGGATTTATCTTGAAGTTAGTCGCCTCACTATACACTTTTTATCATGATGATCATCTACAACAAATCACATCCACGAATCTGATTACGTCGGCCTGGATGCTGCGTGTCAAATGTGATGTGATGCTTTCGGATAAGATATCTTTCTTTTTCTAATGAATAACATATTTTATTTATAACCTCTATAGGTATTACTATAATTTTTTGCCAGTTTAGAATGAAGGCAGAATGTGTCAAAGGTGAGGTGGGTATGTGTTTTTCAAGTAAAAGAACCCGCGGATCTTATGTTCTACACTGACTAGCCGGTGAAAGAGAAGGACGTAAGTCTTTTACCCCCACAATATATGTATATGTTTATACACAGTCCCCGTTCAATACGAGGGTCTGGTTATTATATAAGGAGAATACAAATGACGAAGTTTTAATATGATTTATTTTACAATAGGTTCTTGAAGAAGCTTTGGGGGATCAATCGTCCGGAGGAACAAGTGTCCGAGGGATCAAATGTCGGTGCACCGCTGCTACCGGTATGTAATGCGGTTAAAGCAGCTTCGCCGCACGGATTCACAGATGTCACTGTCTTCTTACCGGATATTTTTTTCCAGCACGTTGTAAAGAGTCTTTCTTTAGTGCGACATTTCTCAAGAATGGAGACGTTCGATCGTTTCGAAGTCCATGACACGCATTTTTTTCTTCTCAGGGTTCATATTTCGACTCCACAGCTATGGAAAACACCAGGGGAAGGTATTCGAACTTTTATGTTTCGTGAGGTAAAGCGGTTAATCCAAATTACAGTCAACTGCGATATGGCAAACTCAAAAGTCTATTTAATTTCAAAAAACTTTTGACTGGTACGATCCCGGTGCCGGTAAAGACGAAAATAAAACACATTGTAAAAGCGAGTGTATATAAAAATGTCACGAAATTTTCTAACGCGCTATTTCTAACATAATTTTGCAGACAAATTTTACTGGGATACCCGCAGAAACAAATATATTCTATGTTAAACCAGGTTGATGTAAAATGCGAACGTCGTCGTCATTTCGTGTTATCTCATATGTAAATGATAAATGATTCCAAACAGCTGACGCTTGTCCCACGGTTGGGTTATTTGAATAGAAGATTCAAATTTACAAATATATATATATATATTCATATATGTATATGAAACTGGCATCTCTTCTAGGTTAGATCGCATTTTTTGTAGCTAGGACGAATTTCGGTATGGTAACACGTGCCACCGTCAAGGTGTTGCCTCATAAAACTACGGTCCAACCGTACTTTTTAGAAACAGATATAAATCTCCTATAGTCGAGTTGATTTTGGTTCGTAAAAGTACGCTTGTACGTGAACCATAAATTTTGATGCAACGTCTTGACAATGACACGTGTTAACGTGTCAAAAACGTGATTTAACATAAAAGAAACGCCAGTACTCGCTGAAACTTTACATCTAACATGTATATACAAACTTATTCCTTTAATAATGTTTCAAGCAACTATAACAAATTGAAGCGATCGTTTAGCAGAGTTTCATGATCGTCTGCAGTGGCTCCACGCGGCGTTAACCGTAGAGGAATGCGACAAGTTCGAATCCGGTAGTAAATGTAGTTAAAGTTAAGTGTGACTAACAACAGTAAAATCCGAATTCTCCAGGCTTTCAATGTTTGCGAATTATTCATAGATTCTTCTTCCTCATCGGTTCACCATGACTGAAGATTGCGATCTTCGTAAACTCCCGCACTCTTGATTACACTCATCAAATCTTCTTGGCACTCCGCAATTTAGAGAACAGAGGTCGTCCAACCCACCCGCTGGACTGTCTTCTCCCCCTCTGTTCTTCGACGTGGCTCGCCGTAAAGAATTATCTGCTGAAATCAGCTTGCGAAATTATTCTTATTGGTATCGAAAAAACTATCACCGAATTAAAATTTTCAATATGAATTAAATATATTAATTAGAAGGTATACATATAAAATCAATTTTATCCTGGATCTCTTTCCTACCCGGGAAAGGTGCATTATCCAACTATGCTAGAGTGAAAATATTTTTAGCGACAAATTTTCGAATCTATATGTTACCTTTTTGATATTAATACATTTAATCGTTCCATTATTTGAAAGAGCCATCTACCTTATTTTTACAGAATCTCAATACTTTTGAGTAGTCATTTTTATTAAATTTTGGACACATTGATTCAACTTTATTATTAGGAGAACACATTCTTATTGTGAAGTTGTAATTATTCAGAACATAGCTCTGTGATATTTTAATTATGAATTAAATATATCAATTTGAAAGATACACATTGTGGCAAAAGTGCCGAGACCGACTCTTACTAAAATCTAAATTTATGCAGTAATGATTTCTATTCCTTTTATATTTTATTTTCATAGTTTTTTTTTGTATTAAATTAGTGATAAAAATTTGTAATAATCTTTTATTTTCCCTGAATACGATGGCTAAAGTGACAGGCAAGACATTATGGTAAATTCTGTAACCAAAGACTCACGCCCATCATGTGAACCTCTGAGCAAGTCGGTGGTGTGAAAGCATGGCGTCCTATTGTGACGATTACCAGTCACGTATAGGCGACCACGTCACAACATATAAAATCAATTTCATCGAAAAATATTGTTCTTGCGCCACCGGGATTCGAACCTGGATCTCTTTCCTAACCGGGAAGATGCATTATCACTTAAAAACAAACACAGTTAACCAAGATAACTTTGATAAGCATTTTGGATTTGACAACATTGCCACGTAAAAATCAGTGAGAATCTTTATAATATACAATAAATGACCGTAACGCCTGGCGAAGAAACCAAGTTGAAGTCAACTCTCGTGTGTAGTAAAACAATGAAACTATTGTGGAGGTTGACAGGGAAGAGAGTCATGTTAAAGTTTGATGAAAAATGTTTAACAATATCTGAATATATCCAAGAACACACAATTACTGGATCTTTACCTACAAAGGCACTGTTAGACATTGAAGATGACATATACATTGAACATATTTTGAAACAAAAGGACGCATACCTAAATTAGGGATATATATCGTGCCAAGAAACTTAGAAGAACAGGCCCTAATAAAATCTATATATGATTTAAACATCTCTGACAAATCGTTGGTACCTTTTGAGGATTTTTCCAAGGCGACTAAGAGAATCTCAATGTTTGGACGCAGACATGTTCATACAGTAAACTGTGTCTACACAACCCAGCCTGAGGCAAGAAAATCTCTCATTGACAGTTGTCATTGTTTCGTAGGGCGGCACACCTGCCGAGTGCGTGACTATGAAAGTGCAACCAGGTGTTTCAAGTGTCACCATATGGACATTTCAGGGATATGAGGAACGCCAATAACAGGTATCTACTTGTAGAAACTGTGCAACTTGTGGCCATTCGGATGCGATATGTCTGAATAAGTCTGCACCTGCAAAGTGCGCAACGTGTACACGATTGAAAAAACTGGTGGACCATCTGACCTGGGGCAGAGAGTGTTCAGCGTACTAGGCGGCTATTGAGCTAATGATTAAAACACTAACTATGGATAATAATCTCGCTGAAGAAAAGGTGAGAGAAAGGGATGACATTTTTATATGGTTTGATGATTTCAATGCAACTGAAGGACTAGGATTGCTACTGAGGCAAGTGACTGCAAGGAGATTCTAGATTATAGTTTGTTGAAAATTATACATCTTAATATCCGCCATGTTAATAATAAGATTGATTCTCTTTTAATAGAATTAGAAAATTTAAATATTCAATTTGACATCTTTATATTGTCTGAATCTTTGTTGAATGATTTGTATCTTCCAAAAGTATTGGAGGATTGCACTGAATATCACACCAATGTAAATTTAAATCAAAATTATGGTTTGGTATTTTATCTAAGATTTGAAATTAATATCAATTGTATTTACTTATTTATTTATTGACACATATTTTTGTTATAACAGAGGTGAATATATTATAATATAACATAGTAATATGTTTATTGTGTGGGATGGAGTAGACTCCACCTCTGATATATACAGCGTTGTCCTGGCTACTTTTCTAGACTGAAGTCTGTGTTAATGTAGCTAGTTCATGCTGTTATTTAAGATTCTACAGGAATAAAAATAGAGATAAAATATATGTATAGAATAAAAGAAAATGAAGTGGGAGTGTTGTAGAATTAGTGTAATATTAGTGTAGGCACTGTATAATGGTTATGTTAGAATATTGGATAGCCATGCTTCTGATTGATCTCTACCCAATTGGATCAAATGTTGGATTCATATTTGTGTAATATTATTGGAGTTGATCGATTTCCAGTTGGTACTGAGTGTGTTGTACAGTTTCGGAGCTAAGAACATGTAGAATCTTTGATAAAATGTCGTTGTTGCTCTCAGAACTGGCGTGTGGATGTTCGTTTTATGGAACTTTTATTAATGGAGAAATATTGTTTTAAAATAAACATATTATCAAACAATTTAGATTCTTTTCTGAACTTGTTGAAGTATTTTCTTACTGGAATACAACAAAATAAATATGTAACCTTGATGGAAGATGTAAACATAGATATATTAAAATCTGATTCACAGGGTGCTAAGTACTTAACCCTTTTAAATTCTTTTGGGTTTACTTCAGTCATAAATTCTATAACAAGACCAGCCACACAGACTTGATGAGTGTTCATCATTTAAAACTGTTATATATGAATGCAAAATTACAGATCATTATACGATTATTTTTTGTTGTCAAATAAAATAAAAAATAATTGTGGCTCAAGGGTAACTTGTGAGTTTTCCACGGTTGATGAAACCAGAGTTGAAATAGAAGTATCTCGAGAAACTTGGACTCGCGTATTTAATTCAGATGATTCTGAAGAGACACTTTTATATTTTATAGACAGGCTAACAACTATAATAAAATGAGCACTCAAATAAGGAAAGTGAAAAACAAAAATCTAAAACCATAGATTACTTCCGATCTAATAAAATCAATTTACGAGCGGAATAAAGTAAAAAAGTATCTACTTAATATGGAAATTAAATCTAAATATATATACTATCGAAATCTACGCGGAAAGGTAATAATAGTGGTGGTAAACCGCTATGTGACTGATTGTGTCGATGATTGGTAACTGGGATTTAACGATGATTGGTAAGTAAGATTTAACTGTGGGAGGCTTACTTTTTAGCGTTCCAGTTATTGCTTGAAGAATTACGTTAATCAGTTATCAATCATCGTTATAATCGAACAAAATCACAGTCACAATTATAGTTAAAATAAGGGTTTAAATAATGATTTGACCATCATTAGTTAATAATATCAGCTAAGAATCTCTATAGCAAAAAAGTTGAAATAAGTGATTGTTAAGAAACAAAAAATGAAAAAAGCTGTCTATATAAAATAAATATAGGACATCCAACTGCTATGTCGAATAAACCAAAAAAAGTTTCAAATTACTTTAACGACTTCTTTGTGAAGGTAGGAAAAAGATATGCTTTAGATATTTTGAATAAAAATTTAGTGAAGGGTACAAACCGTCAAAATACACTTGTTGCTTTTTTTTATGTTACACCGTTTTTGGAAAATGAGATAATAAATATTATAGCCTCTTTTAAACCTGGCTCTTCTACCAGTGATGACGGAATATCTGCAAATATTATGAAAAACATCAAAACTCATGTTAGTAAACCTCTATCACACATAATAAGTTTGTGTTTCTCCAAAAGAAAATTTCCGAATGTTCTAATCATCTCATCTTTAAATCAGGAGAAAAAGCAATCTGGGTAATTATTGGCCAATTTCTCTTTTGAGTATACTGTCTAAAATAATTGAAAAAGCTATGAAAAAGCGGTTTTATTTCTATCTAGAACAACAAATTCTTGTGTGACATTATAACACTTACTGACTCGGAGCAACTGGTTCTGCTTGCTTTTTTAGATATGAGTGCTGCATTTGATACAGTCGATCATCAAATCTTGCTTGAGAGACTGCAAAAAACCTATGGGGTAGATGGAAATGCACACGGTTGGCTTAAATCATATCTTTGTAATAGATCGCAATCGGTGCGATTTCAAAATTCAACCTCACCTACATCTACTTCTAATATCGGGGTACCTCAGGTATCTGTTCTCAGACCAACATTGTATATTTTATATACGAAAGATATAGAATATATAATAATATCGTAAGGATTATGGCCCCACTGTCATGCAGACGATACGCCAATTTATTTTTTCTATAAGCCGGGTAAGACAGAGGTATTAAAAAGAAAAATTGCAAGATGCGTACATAAAATAGGCGAGTAGATGGAACAAAATAGATTTACATTGAATCCATCCTAAACAGAACTACTATGGACAGCAACACCTAGAAAGCAAAACTTATAATACTGGAATCAATGTCTGCGAATGCTAAATCTGCAGTTAAGTTGTTGGGCGTGCACATTGATTCAGGTCTTTCAATGAATACACAAATCAGTAAAACTGTCAGTGCATGCTTTTATCAAGTGAGATAAATTAAAACTATTCGGAGACATCTTCCTCTTGAGGCTGCCCGTCTACTTATAAATGCATTTGTGGTATCACGTGTGGACTATAGTAACACCATTTATGCTGGCCTGCTAATGTATCAGCTGGATAGATTACAATCTATTCTAAATGCGTCTGCACAGATAATATATGGAGTTCCCAAATTCTTTCATATAACATCTCTTTTACATCAGCTACATTGGCTCCGATTCCCTGAAAAAGTTGAATTTGAATTGTGCTGGTTGATGTACAAGATGACACACAACATAACGTCTCTGTATTTTCAAGAACTTTGTATCCTAGATAATTTTAATGGTGGACGTAAAACTCTTAGGTCAGCCTCTACTTCAGATGCGGGAAAGGTTGTAAATAAATTTACTAAATTTGGTGAACGGGCATTTGCGGTGGCAGACCCAAAAGCGTGGAACTCTTTGACCTCCGTTATAAGAAATAGTCCATCAGAGACTTTATTTAAAAATAAAGTAAAAACGCACCCTTTCCAAAAGTCATTTCCATAAGTGAAAATAACAATTTTTTATTATAAAAAACAAAGATAATTGAATAACTATAAACAATTTATGTGTAAAGCGCCCTTAAGGTGAAAGTTTTTACGCTATGGTCCTATTAAATGGCGCTATACAAATTATCCATTATTCCATATATTCATATTAACAAAATATGTTGTCAAAAAATCAGTTTGGCTTCAGAACAGGTAAAAGTACCTAAGATACTTTAAATTTTTAAATAAATATATATGTGAATCTGTGGATGTTGGAGAAAAAGCATTAGCAGTATTCTAAGATCTTGATGAGTCTTTTGATACGGTGTCACATAAAATACTACTGAGGAAAATGTTTTTATTAGGTATACACGGTATGGCTCTTGAGTTCTTTAAAAGTTATTTGGATAAAATAACACAAACAACCAAAATTGGTGAAAATTGTAGTAAGCGACAAAAAAGAGATCGAATATGGAGTCCCACAGGGAAGTATACTGGGCCCATTACTTTCTTTGATATACATTAATAATCTATGTGATTTGAAAATTGAGGGAAAAATCATAACTTTTGCTGATGACACTGCATTAATGTTCAAGGGAACAATATGGGAACGTTATATTGCTGATAAAAACCTACATATTATAAAAACCTATTAACGCTTAATGTAGCAAAAACAAAATTTATACCTTTCTACATCACAGAGGTAAGGTACCCAAAAATTAAAATATTATGAAATTACGCTTAAGTGCTGGTAAATATATAAATGGTTATAATTGTCCTAGTATAGCAAGTTATAAATCAATCAAATCAATTAGGAATTATTATTGATATATGATGAAAAAGATGATGAAATCTGTGTACTATGCTCTGTGCCAATCCATCTTAAGATATGGTATTGATAGTTGGAGGAATGCATCAGGTGTACATATAAATTAAGTAAACATTGCTGAGAAAATCAACAATTTTATTAACGTCTCTTTCTATTCAAACCTTCCTCTCTCGCATGACTTACGTAACAATTAACATCATTAATTATTTATCTGACGCATAAAATAATTGAAATATTAGCATCATGTTGAAAGCATATCAAATTCGTGTAAAATTTCTCGAATTTCAAACTGGAAAAATGTAATATTTACACATTACAAGACATTTGAAGTTGCAATTTAAAAAAAAACTTGAACAGATAATACATATATCATAGAGACGAAGCTATTTTTTATTATATTTAAGGGAAAGATATGGGAGTATAGTGAATTAGAGGGTTTACGATCTGTCTTCGGCTGATTTAAGTGATCACTTTATACAAATATAACGTTCACCATTCTCACCCATTAATCAATCTCTACGTTATTATGTGGAAACACTATTATTATGAAAAATTACCTGTACTTCCATATCTTCCCATTAAATACAATAAAAAATAGTTTTGTCTCTATGAAATATCTATTATTTATTTAATACCAATGTATTCATGAACGAATATTGGTAAAAAATATTTCAGTTTAGGGCGATGGTCTCCAATCCAACGTAATGGCAGGGTCTTTCTGTTTACATCAATCATGTTTTCATGTGTTTTTGTAAAATACATGAGAAATTACTTTTTAAATTGTATAATTTATCATCTATTAACGCTGAGAAAGGTATCTATACTCGCAAAAATAGTGACTAAAGAGCGCGAAATTTTTGGACCTATAGAGGTATAGAGGTAGATAGCTACCGTGGGCCTCGACGCACCGCATTGGCTGCATTAGCATAGTTACGCTAATTCTCATACTCGTATAGCGGGCAGAGGTCTATATTGTACCCTCATTTAAGAAGGGGGGGACCCACCCTTTCCTGGAACCGTTGTAGAAGTTTCAACTTCTTTTATCGGTTCCATTCACAATACCACAGAAACGCGAAATGTATAATTAATAAACACAAAAGAAAGGAGATAAAAAACAAAACCTGATGTAAGAGATTGCGAAAACGAACAGAGATTTAAATTTAAACCTTCCTGTGCCCTTTTAAGTACTGTTTTTATTTATTTTGAAATACAGGTATATAACAACGTTACAAACAAACAGATAAGTGTATATAACAACGTTACAAACAAACAGATAAGTGTATATAACAACGTTACAAACAAACAGACAAGTGTCATGTATGTAAGTAAAGAGACCAGTGGGTACAAGACAGTCATTAAAGGGCTTAATTTCAAGTACACTCTCCCATGAAGGGACTTGAACGAAACACAATGATACGGTACAAGCCAACGGAGTTACGCATTGTACCCTCATTGAAGAGATTTAATAAACTATAGTGAAAGTCTTGGCGCTGATTTGACTCCCGAGCGGTGACAAATGAATATCGTCGTTGATAAGTCATCAATGACTGTGTATTAGATACACTTAGCGTATTATTAGAAAAAAGTGCAATTTTTAAGTGACTAGTTTTTTAAGTGCGCTTTTCAAATGACCTCAATCTTCCGGGGGAAAGAAACTGGCAATAAGCCACATTAGACAGGCACCAGTGGAAACATATTTTGAAAGCATGCCAGACAGCCCACCCTGTTGTCATGATTTGAAATTTACAATGGAATGTTATTTATTACGAGTAAATTATTTTAAAACAAATATAACGATACTGTGTTCTGTAAAATTATAATTTACGTTACGTTAAATGTTTTCTGTAAATAAAATAGACTGGAGCCACCTAGCATGAGAAATATTGTGATATAAAATAGACTGAAGCCACCTAGCATGAGAAATATTGTAATATAAAATAGACTGGAGCCACCTAGCATGAGAAATATTGTAATATAAAATAGACTGGAGCCACCTAGCATGAGAAATATTGTAATATAAAATAGACTGGAGCCACCTAGCATGAGAAATATTGTAATATAAAATAGACTGGAGCCACCTAGCATGAGAAATATTGTAATATAAAATAGACTGGAGCCACCTAGCATGAGAAATATTGTAATATAAAATAGACTGGAGCCACCTAGCATGAGAAATATTGTAATATAAAATAGACTGGAGCCACCTAGCATGAGAAATATTGTAATATAAAATAGACTGGAGCCACCTAGCATGAGAAATATTGTAATATAAAATAGACTGGAGCCACCTAGCATGAGAAATATTGTAATATAAAATAGACTGGAGCCACCTAGCATGAGAAATATTGTAATATAAAATAGACTGGAGCCACCTAGCATGAGAAATATTGTAATATAAAATAGACTGGAACCACCTAGCATGAGAAATATTGTAAAATAAAATAGACTGGAGCCACCTACCGTGAGAAATATTGTAATATAAAGAATGTCGACCTCAATGAAGAAAAAAAAATCTAACTAATGAGGTAACGTATCAACTGCTTAGTGTCGATTAGGTGTATCTACAAAAATATACAAATTTATGAAAAATATACAATTATTTTTAGAATTACGTTTAGCTTATAAATACATACTTCAACTTGTTCTTGTGCTATATCCGTTCAACGGCTGTTAGCTATCATGTTGGCTATCATAGCTTTGTTTACTGAAGTTTGGAAATTTTTTACAGTAGACTGGCCAAATCATTGGGTTTTTCTGTCATGATGTTCTCCTTCTTCCAGGGCCCCGACTTTCAGCAATCTTTTCCTGCATTATGAGGTGCAAGATCTCGTACTTCTCCGGATGTCTCATTTGTACAGTTACATTTGCAATGTGGTATTATTGGATAGGGAGGAGCATATAAATCTTCAATATCACAATTAGAAATTACTCAAAATATGACTATACAAAAAAAATTCATTAATCCAAATTTTAAGAATTATAATTATATTTAATATTAGGAGCAACTTCCAATCTATAAGATTTAGAGACCAAATTGATATTCCGAAACTTAAATAACAACGCAACCCAAAGTAACTATATTTATCAAGGCAACAAAATCTTTAACAATCTCTCCCTTGCAATTAGAAAAATTACTGCAGTATTTGAATATATCCAAGAACATACAATTACTGGATTTTTACCTATAAAGGCAATGTAATTAACCATACCATGATATAAAATACCCGAACGCAGCCATGCTGTCAACTCGTGTTACTGTAAATAACAGTAAGAAAAAATATTTTTATTAGCTTAAATGGCTTTAATGGCAAGAATTTAATATAAATATTGAGCATTCAATTTTGAAAAAATGATTAATAACATAATTTAGAGCATTCATTAAATCCTATACAATGTGTCCTTCCTTCTTATTTCTCTTCATTTAATTAGTAAGAAAGAGATAATTATATTTGTATGTTTGTTGTTCTTTTCACTGTGAAAATAGTGTGTGATCTCTGTCTTTCATATCACAAATTATATTTTTACCAACGTATTAATTTTACAACGGATTGAATGGAAAAAATAATTGTTTTTGTACGATACCCTTTTCATAATTCGTTTTTTACTAGTCATTCCTGAGCGCTAATATTTTCTTTAGAATTATTTAAAACATTAATTTTATGTTGTATGTAATTACCGAAATATCACAGGTTTAATTATGACGGTAGATCTGTGTTACTGCATGGTTTGTGAAGTGTTAAATAAATATCAGATTTCGCATAGAGATAAAGCTATTTTTATTATATTTAATGAAAAATATAATAAAAATAGCTTTTTCTCTATCAGATATGTGATATTTATTTATAAAAATTACAGGCTATTATTAATTTGTATCTGAAATCAAAAAATATGTGCACAGACTAACAGACACATAAATTACTCGTATATACTCCTTCCCTATACAAGAGTCTCGACTCTCATAAAGAAGAAAAAAATGTTAAAAGAAATATATATAAAAATAATTATTGATTATGTTTAAAAATGTATATATATCTTTTAATAAAAAAAAACAAAAATATTTTTATTGATATTTTTCTTTACTTATCCGAACCATAATACTTTCATTCTTAACTCTATCCATCCAGCTAATTTTGGCATTCTTCTATCCATGTCTTAATTGCTTCAAATCAGTAAGTTATCTTATCATTTTTTATCAAGTGTTAATGCTCCCATTCCATAAAATACACTTGGCATAACATTTTTAAACAAATTAAAACAAGAAAAAAGTCTTTTACATTTTTTGCAGTTACGTCGAATTGATACTTACTTACTTACTTACCATCACGCCGTTTCCCCGTAGGGTAGGCAGAGAGGATAGAGCGCCAAACTCTTCTGTCCTGACACACAATTCTCGCCTCATCCACATTCATACATCTTGTCATACAAGCTCGCCGATTGTTGAGGCTTCTAACAGTACCATCCTCCATTATCTGGTTTACCTGATCGTGCCAAGTCTTCCGCGGACGGCCTCTATTTCTGGTTCCATCAACACTTGCGTCATATATCTTTCTTACCATTCTCTCCTCATTCATCCTTTCCACATGACCAAACCACCTAAGTGATCCTTTCTTAATCTTACTCACTATACTAACATCAGCTTTACATTCTTTCCTTATTTCTTCATTATTTACTCTGTCATAAATAGATTTGCCACAAATAGTCTAAGTGATCTCATTTCCACTGCATTCAGTCTACTTTCGTTCCTTTTCTGCCAGCTCCAGGCCTCACTTCCATACATCAGTGTCGGTACCAGGATTCCATTGATACTAACCAGTCGATATATAGATGGAATCTGCCGACATTATACAATACAACGTTACTATTACTTAATTGGTTAAAGCTATAGATAGATTTTTTTTTTACGATCTTTCTAAGTGATTCATCTATTTTCAGTATCAGTAAACATTCTAATGAACTTTTTATTTCAAATTATACAAAAAAAAAAAAAAAACTCGTGCACTTACCATTGCAGAATTTTCAGTACCGGGGTTAACAGACTTGGCAGTGTTTTCGTCTGCACTGCGTTGCGATGTATATTGTAGATTCGTGTATTGTCTCGGCCTTCCCACGGAGTCCAACGAAAAGTTGAGTGGATCAGCAAACAGTTATTTATGGTGCAAAAAAAAGGTTGAAGTTGTTACCATACAGTGTTTACAACCGAATAAAGATTTATACATTTTGATTCAAATCTGTTTGCAAAACAATTAGCAGTGTTATTATCAATGACGGTCGGTGACTTTTTATAGAATGGATTCCGGATAATAAGTTTATACCTATTATCAAATACATATAACACATAATCGAAGGATATTCAATAATTCAGCCCTAAGTACTCAAACCAAACAAACAAAATCCTCAAAACAATCCGCTCGCTTCGTAGTATGTATACTATTCTGTGCATTATACCCATATGCATTAAAGTCGTTTTTTGTACGTTGGATGCTGTTAACGAATGCGTATACAGTATTCGAAGACTTTGACAGGCGGAACTGAATACGCATGTGAAAAAGTCGAATACTTTTAAACTTTGTGGATACGGAACAGATGGTAGAATTCATTGTTGCTGGTATCTGTGTGTTTACATGATTCATAGATGTTCAATGGTTGAGAATGTATATGTATTTCGATTGGCTTCGTGCGCGCGTCGTGTCGTAGTGTGTGTTATGACTCGTCTCTAAAGGACAAGACGAATTCATTCGTAGCAGTACTGTTTTTGGCTAGAAACAAAAAATACAAAGTTTTTTGACTCTAGAAGACTCTAGAAGGGAGCATCCAAAGCACTTATGAAGCGACCGCGCCTGGTTACCATAGAAAAATTATGTTTTCAAAGTGAATTTAAAATCATAATAATGGCGCAGATGAAATTTTCGTCTAGAATAGATTTCTAAAATAGGGATTATGCTTGAAGAATTGGGAAGATTCGAGCACCGTCACTTGCCGCCAGGATAGAGTTTGATATTTGTTTTGTCAAACGGAAAATGCAAGTTCATTGATCGTTGATGTTCCGTACGTTGCTGAATGTTTGAATCTCTCCTGTTAACCGTTCCCAAACCATGCAGTAACACAGGTCTACTATCATATTTAATCCTGTAATATTTCGGTAAATGCATGCAACATAAAATCCATGTTTTAGATAATCCTAAAGAAAATATTAGCGCTTAGGAATGAGTAGTGAAAAACCAATTATGAAAAGGGAATCGTACAAAAACAATTATTTTTTCCATTCAATCCGATGTAAAATTAATACGTTGGTAAAAATTTGATTTGTGATATGAAAGACAGAAATCACACACTATTTTCACAGTGAAAAGAACAACAAACATACAAATATAATTGTCTCTTTCTCACTAAAATGAAGATAAATAAGAAGGAAGGACACATTGTATCGGACTTAATGAATGCTCTTAATTATGTTATTAATATTTTTTTAAAAATTGAATACTCAGTATTTAGAATAAATTCGTGCCATTAAAGCCAATTAAGCTAATAAAAACATTTTTTCCAACTGTTATTTACGGGAACACGAGTTGACAGCACGGTTGCGTTCGGGTATTTTATATCATGGTATGGTAAAGGTTAAAACGAGTTGTAATTTAAAGATTTCTAATACAAATTAAATTAATCAACTAGAAAGATATACAGTAAAAATCTATCTATCGAAAAAAATTTAATGGTACCGAGATTCGAACCTGGAGCTCTTCCTATACGGGGATTAATTTCAATTGATAAGCAATTAAATATTTTTTCGATAAGATATGTTTTTTCTGTATATCTTTTTAGTTAATTAATTTAATCTGTATTAAAATACAACATAACTATGTTCTGAAAATGCAACTTCACAGCAAAAATGTGTTCTCCTTAATTATAGATTTCTATTTGACTGACTACCAGAATAAATAGTTGAAATTATCTATGGTTCTAGGTGATATTTTTGCACAAATTGCTGTCAAATCGAATGCCGTGCACATGTGTTTATCTTAATTTCAAAATCTCGTCACGTATACGTGGTATTGAAATTTATTTTAACTAAATTTCTGAGACTTATAGTGTCTTATTGCGTTGACACTGGCCATGAGATAATTTTTATTTACCCGTTGTATAGTAGAAATAAAATTGATCAGGTGATTTAAAAATTACATACAATTTGCTATGCCAAGAGATCTCATGCCGGTCACGTTATATGGACATTCCGTATAGTCCAATGAGAAGATTTCTCTAGGGACGGATCAGAATACCGTATACATTTTGTTTCTTTATACTCAAGCAACACTCAGTCCCGTAGAGTATTTTATAATTTTTCCTCTATGTTTCTATTGGAATCCTATTATTATATGATATAAGACTTCAAATGATGACCTACATCTTACTGCGTAGTGACCCTGCATGCGACCATAAACATGGCCGTGTAAGGAGTTATCTCCATTCAACAGCATCTCGAGCGAGCCACTACAGAGTTCAAAGCGCATTTAACTGAATAAATAAATAAATGAAATTTTGTCAGTGATCTTTTATTAAATATCTTGCTCTAGTTATAACAACAGACACACTACACTGCGACATACAAACAACACGCCTGAGATTTGAAGATGTCAGTAGCTTCAGTCTCACCGCAACAAAACCTTCCGTCACAATCAGAAGGACAATTAATACAACTGTATTAAGTCTATACTTTTTGTCAAGGTCTATTGTGGGGTCTGCCGATATTATGGAGCCCAGATGTTAGAATTCACTCCGTAATCATAATGATCTACGGGATATTCTTCTTCATTTTTGTTCGTTATATTTTATTCACTGCAGCCTGGTGTAGCTCTACAGTAGACTGGCCAAACTATTGCCTCAAGTTCTTCAGCCATGATCTTCAAAACCCGGTGATTCCTGAGAGTCCCAATATTTGATGGGGTCTCCCAATGTGTTTTTTTTTTAAATTATGTTTTTATGGTTTTTCATGTGTATTGTAGGAATTGAGGTGTGTGTGCTGCAGTCATTCAAATATGTGTGATTGACTTAAGATTGTGTCAGAAGGTTAAGATGTTGTGAGACAGAAGCTCCTAACTTCTTCTTGTCTCATGCGTGTCGGTTGTGTGTCGCAATGTAGTGTCTGTTGTAACTATATAAATGAAAGAGCACTTACAAGGTTTCGTTTATTGAGGTGATAAATGAATACAATTTAAATACGTGATTTGCACTCTGGAGTGGCTCACTGGAGATGTTTTAAAGTAGCGATGCTGACGTTGGGACGGCCTGCAAAGAAGTGGAAGTTCGTTGCTTGAGTAGTAACCGTCTCAGATTCATAATGTTAATTTACGTCTGCTCATTGGTTGTTCTGGTTTGCGGCCTATATGATTGATGGGTGCATTTATTTTTGTTTTGTCGTCTTTCCCCTATTGGGAGTATGTTTTCATCTTCCCCTCTACTCCCCGACTAAAGGCACATCTGTTTATTTTTTTCTACTAGTGTTATCTTTTATTTTAGTGTTAATTTTTTTTCTTTATTTTTATATGTATTGTATTGAAATTTATTTATTTTATGTGTTTTTGTTTATACCTTAATAAAGTGGAAGTTGTCGGGGTGTATGAGGGTAGTTTTGTGTTGACAGCTATGCAGCACCACCCTGTCAATATGTGCGGGACGGCACTTAGCATTTCTTCGAAACGAGCCTATGTTGCCATTCCATGTCATAATATTGAGAAAACGTAGCATCTCACTATTCACAGTCGTAGCCTAATGTTGAGATCATAACTGCAGAGCATATTTTTCAAGCTGATAAAGATAGCGCGAGCTTAATTAATTCAGCATTTGTATGTGAGATATTGCATGCCTATTATTAATATAAAAGTTATAGATTCAGTTTTATCTATATTAATTCATAGATCATTCAATAAGAATCTTCATTCTTCCAAAATGTCACAGACTTGCAAATATATAGACATGAACTAACGCAAATTTCTTCCTTGAATATTTGTATTTTGGTATCACACACGTGTTCACTTTGATTCCACTTGCGCTAGCAAATAGCTCAGCAACTTTTTTTAAATATTTGACTCGATTTGAACGAAAATTTATAAACTAACAATATAATATGCATTAATGTAAAAAATACGTTTAATAAGATTTAATTTTGAAAGAGTGAATACTTTTACTGATGCATAAATGTATCATAAACCTTCGGATTTATGTTTCCATAAAGAATGTCTATAAAATGCCTTTCGTCCCGCAACTAATATTCCAAACCCCTCTCCTATATGTACACTTAATTTCATGTCTATTCATTTACTGAATATGTGCAATGTTGTATAATTTAAGTAGTGGGCCTGGTGAAATTCAGCTTTTTCCAAAAATTTAACATTGATTTAAAAAAAATTCAGCCACTCATTCCGAGCTACATAAAAGATTCTAAGGCAGGCAGTACCATAGATATTCTAGCAGAAGAGTTTGTATGAGACATATTGATTTTATGTTCCCGGTAATTTATTTATTATTAATAAAGTTTCAGCAACAAACCTTACTTAGTGAAACTGAAAATTTCAGTCCTTAATTGGAGAACATAAACCTGCCAGAAGTTTACGCAGCCAAAGTTCATAACAAAAGGGACCTAATTGTTTCTCGCTAGGCATAAGGGTTAACACACACGCAATCGGCAATGTGAACAAGTTACCAGAAGAGTTTTTGGAAAGGTTAGTTTGTTTATTCTCACCGTTCAATATTTTTGAATTTCTGTATGTATTATAAATTGTTATTATATGGTATGTTTAACTGGCATTTTTATTCTCTTGTGCAGAACTTTAATACTCCGAACTGAAATTTAATCCCTTGTCGCAATGTTCAACTGTGGGTAGTTTGTGCTGAATATACGCGGCTTGAGTGTAGTTTTGCAATATATACGCTTATTTACAACAGACAGAAAATTACTGAAATCTTTATGTAATATGTTTCGATTATATTACGTAGGCAGCTATAAATAGATTCTACTTTTAAAAATATGTATAAAAAAATGTTTAAGGCGTAAATTTAAACCTGTATCATTAGGGAATATACAGCTACAGGGTGCGACCGAAACGAGTAGTAGGGAATAATGCATGGGCAGTGGTGAAGAGAGGCAGGTGCACGTGATCTTCTTCTCCGTCGGTGATCCCATTTTGGTATCCAACATGGTTTGGACCGAAGCATACGTGCATGCGTATTTTGAAAACAATCGATCTGTGATCGCAACACAAAGGGCTTTCTTCAGTAGCGACGAGGTACATTTTTACATCAGTGGGACTGTGAATAACCAAAATTTCTGCTTCTGAGCTGAAAATAATCACCGAATTATTCACGAAAGTTCGCTACATTCCCTTAAACTAACGATGTAATGTGCTGTATCACAATTTGGCGTGATAGACCTGCACTTCTTTGAGGAGGAAGGCGTGACAGTGACCGTCAATTCCGAATGTTACATTTAATCGAAAAGATTGTAGAAGAAGAGGGATTGGGAGACTTGTAATTTCAACACCCCGAAATTCACTAAATATTTTGAGAGTAATGTTTCCCGGACATCTGGTATCTGTGAAGGGGTGGCTTGCGCGGTCACCAGATTTAATCATTGATATGTTTATGGAAAATATGTTTAAACGGCACCCTCACACCCTACCACAGCTAATGGAGTGGATTATTGAAAATGTTAAAGTCATACCTTGCGATATGTTTGAACAAGGTGTATAAAACTTTAGAGATCGTCTCCAACAATGAAATACTACTAACGGCCGTCATCGTGAGGACATTGTTTTCAAAATTATCACAACTTACCATCACCAGATACAAGTCACAGCCGGAGCCACACTTTTCTGTTCTGACACACAGTTCTCATCTCATCCACATTCACACATCTTCTCATACAAACTCGCCGATTATTGAAGCTTCTAACAGGATCATCCTCTAGTATTTGATTTACCTGGTCGTGCCAAGCCTTTCACGGACGTCCTCTATTTCTAATGCCATCAACACTTGCGTCATATATCATGCTTGTATCAAATAATAAATGATATGTACTGCTAACTTCGAAAATAAAATACTTATTTCAGTACTTTTTAATTACTACTCAAAACTGCTTAATCGGTTCTTCCGCACCCTGTATAATATTATTGTAAATCCGTACAAGTGGATAGTAAGCTTACTAATTTCTTTTATCTCTCTATATTGTATAATGTATGTTTTTCAGTAATGTAATAACTGTTTGATAAATAAATAATATAATGAGTCATATATACTGTTTTTTCTATATTTTTATATACAATGTTAATATATAATAATATGATATAAATGTAAAAAAAAATGTTATCTATTGTTAATTATTGTAAAGATTATCTAAGGACAAAGAAGTAAACACTAATATGCCCGAGGCTCTCCTCAATACGTCATTAGATTTATTATTATGTCATTAAATATATTAATTAGAAAAATATACATACAAAATTAATTTTACCGAAAAATATTGTTGTCGCACTGCCGGGATTCGAACCTGAATCTCTTTCCAAACGGGGGAAGGTGCACTATACGACTATGCTACAGCGGCAGTACTATTGACGACACATTTTCGAACTATGTTATGTTATACTTTTTCAAATGATTACGTCTATCGTTCCATTATTTGAAAGCCATCTACTGTATTTTAAAGGAATCTCAAAAGTACTGTCGTTGTAGCATAGTTGGATAATGTATCTTCCCCGGTTTAGAAAGAGATCCTTGGTTCGAATCCCGGTAGCAACAACAATATTTTTCGATACAATTGATTTTATATATATATTTTTCTAATTAAAACATTTAATTACTATTTAAAATATCACAGACCGTCTGTTCTGAATAATTACAACTTCACAATAGGAATATGTTCGCCTTAATAATATTATGTTATTATTTAATATGAAAAAGATAACTAATTTAAACCAATTTGTTTTACCGTTGTTGTTACAAAGAAATATAATTAAAAATATTATTTATTACAGGCACCTACCTAGTCCGTCGGCAACTAGTCTACGGGTATATGTAATACTTATTTTAGTAAAACTTTATTTGAGCTATAAACTAATGTAAATTGTGCGTTAATTTAATAAACAAATCCTTATATCTGTCACATACCAATATAAAACTAACATATTGACAGCTGGAGAGTATAAAATCTACTTTCCGTTCTGTCATTTAAAAGTGTGCGGTTATCGCGACGAGTTAATTATTATGCAAAATGTATTTTTATTGTTTTTTAAAATAATTATTACATTTTCCGTTATTATTGACGGGATATTTAAAATTAATTAATAAAAGGTTCGCAAGCTTCTGGGACTGGGAACAAACAAACAAGGAAATCTGAGTCATGTGTGAATAGCGTAATTGCGAATACGTGTAACGCAAAAGTAAAATTCCCGTTTATCAAAAGCTAATAACAATTTACAGATAATTGGTGATTACGATTAACCGAAAAACCATTAATAATCGACGATTAGGATTAAACTTAATTGTAATCGTTACTAGCGGAAAGTTACCGAGGCAAGACTAACGGCGCACAATAAAGTCCTAAATGTATGGAAGCGAGGCCTGAAGCTAGCAGAAGAGGAACGAAAGTAAACTGAATGCAGTGGAAATGAGATCGTTTAGGCATATATGCGGCAGATCCATTTATTACAGAGTAAATAATGAAGAAATAAGAAAATAATATAAAGATGATCTTAGTATAGTGAGTAAAATTAAGAAATGATCACTAAGGTGGAACAGATGAATGAGGAGAGAATGGTAAGAAAGATATATGACGCAAGTATTGATATCACCAGAAATAGAGAACGTCCGCGGATGATAGATACTGGTGGATGGTCGTGTTAGAAGCCTCAATAATCGGCGAGCTTGTATGATAAGATGTACGAACGTGGATGAGGCGAGAATTGCGTCAGGACAGAAGACTGTGGCGCTCTATCCTCTCTGTCCATCTCTACGTGATGGTAAGTTGGTTGGTTAGTAATCGTCACAACTGCTAAATGGTAATATATGTTAAAACTACGTACTTTTAGATAGGTTCCGATATCAATACTATCGCAGAAGGTGCCGCGAAAAATCCGCTTCCAAAAAATTTCACTACACTTTTTCCGATCGTGACCCAGAGTCTCTCGAGTCATCGCTGGTAGGTTTAAATTTTCTGCCGTAAATAAATACATCTATTAAGTTAACTGTACCCTTAGAACCTTTAATTTTGCCAGGCATCACGTCCATGCATATGTATATTTATATGGACGTTTTAAAGTATGAATAAGATTATTTCTGTAAATTATTGTTGCCTTTGTATGTACGTAGTTTTTAGTTAAAAATTTGTTAACTGAAGGTTAAGGATTGCATAACGCGGTACCTAAGTTCCAAGAAATGCACTTGTTGACTTCTCCAGCTGGAGCTGCCATATCACGAGGGGATTATTCACTCTCCTGCATTGCGATTGGCAATCTCCTATGTTGCCGGGGTGGTTGAGATATTGAAATTCCTCGGCGACGAGGAACCCGAGATCGGAGCAAACATTACGAGGCTGTATAATCAACTACCCCAATTCGTCTTTGGTTTAATTGGATTGGATTGAATGAAATGAAAATATCAAGCGCATTTTTATATCTGAACTGTCATTATATACAAAACAAGAAAGTTTTTAGATAGATTAATTGGAATCTATATCATTGTTTGACCGGTGTTCCCGTAATTCCCTTTAACAGCTGGTTACCAGATTTACAATTGACAATAAGGGCATATATGATACGTGAACACTGCACTAACCTTTTTATTGTACGTGCTGATTTTCTGGTCCGATGTTGCTGCTCTTTTAGCTGGGTAGATTTCGACCGACCGAAGTGCTCTGCACTCTTGAAAGATATCTTTAACTGTGCTATTAGAACATAAATAAGTGGGCAAACTCTGATGTTCCGGATGATTTGATTCTAAAAAAATATCATTTTCAGAATTCTGAAATGACAGCAGCTTGTCTAAATTCTCTTGATTTTTAAAGTAAATACTAAAAAATTCTTTGTCACTGGCTACAAGAATCCGACATATTTTATCTCTGTGTGTGAAATAATTTTTTAACTTTTTCTCTAGGTTCAATATTAACAGAGTTACGAATTTCAGTTATATTTTAAAACTAGTCAGGTTAATTAACAAGCTTTGTAGAGATATCTACCAGGTGAATTTTTTAGAAAACTTTGAAATCAGATAAGAATTTCTGAAGTCATCATGTCTACAAAATGAATTATACCCCATAATACATATTACACATATAGTGAGTATGATCATTTCTTCCGTAGTTTTTCAGTTTTCGCTCAAACTTTTCTGAATAATTGACTTAGCAGATATCAGCTTATTTCGTTAAATACCTTGATCCTTGAGAAATATATCGAAAGAAGAAATACTGCAGGAAGTAAAATGAACAGTGTTCTGAAAATCTCAATTTTTAATGCGATTTTGTTGTCCGAGACGAGATAAAAGGTGCACGATGGAGTATAAGAAAGGGTTGATTGTATATTTTTGTAGTGTATATATCCGTGAATTATTTTAACAGCTAGGTTAGGTACTGGTTTTCTATTGGTAATATTCACAGAGCATGCTATTTCAAATTATGCAGATAATAACCACTAAACTGCTGCATATGGCCTGCAGTCTGCTGGGTGGCAATTCGCTGTCTGTAATCTCTTTGATGGTCTTCAGCTAACCAGCTTCCGATAATTGATCTAATCCAATCATGTAAGTCATTTATATTCCGCGCTCACTGCCGTAATAGATGCGTAACCGAGGGGTCCCAATTGGTTTTGAGGCAGTAAGTTTTGTCGTTTACTCACACAAAATAGAATGCACACACACATGTTGAAGATCAGGGCTAGCAATCGAACCATGTATAACGCCTAAGCAATGTGTAACGAATGCATGAGAAATTGAAAGAACACGGGTGAAAAGGGGTTCTAACAGTCAAGACAAAAGAGTATGGTCTTAGAAAAGGAAGGGAGTACTTAACTGTTTTTTAAATATCGAAAGTACAACCTTTACCCAAGACATGTAAAGCCTCAAAAAATTCTTTCTTACTATGATGTACCTATTTCGAATGAATGGGCGCAAGCAGGCCTAAATGACACGCGTGCCAAAGGGATAAAATACCGCCCGGCTGTCGGGTGCGGTCTCTCGCATCTGAGCCGTTGCTTGAAATGCATCTCTTATATTTAATTAAATAAAATAACAATCACTTCGTATGAAACCATGAAATTTATTATACCTCAACCGGTTTCGCTTCATGATCAAAAAAAAAACAAGTGTGCACTTATATATACATAAAGAAGGAGATAGAATGTAAAATTATATATGAAAGAGAGAGACAGAATACATATACAGATAGATGAAATATTAAGGGAGGGAAAAATACAGTATTGATGGATATTAAATTGATTTTAAAGAAAATATACGTAATATGAATATTGGGTATATCTTGTATTTGATTTATAACTGTATAGCTTCGTACAGTAAAGACTATTATTACCACGTAGGGTTATTATTGTGCTAGCCAATAAAGACAGCATCAGGCAGTTAGTTAACCGAAGATATCACACTTACCAATGTTTAAAATCTTGTTTCAATACCGCCCGTCTTGACCTTGCTGAACAAACAGTCATAATCTTCGAATTCTGTTCTTGATCTTTTATAGACGACCTTGAACTCTAGCAATAGCACCCTTTCTAGGAAGGCAAGCACAACTTTAAATGGTAATATGTGCCTGAACTAACCGCGACTGTTCAGATTCTACGGAGGAGTCTAGAGTAGTTGATTGTTTTAGTAGAACTTTATTGTTTGTGTTATATTATAACCGTACCGTTAGTTAAAAAAAATTCCCACAAAGTTTTGGTGTGGTATATGTCATATTCGTTACCATGGTGAATGCTTATTTTATTCAGTACCCAAATACGTCAGATATAACGTTTTGACACTGTATACAAATTCATATCTAAGTTCGAAAATTATAATATACCATTTCACGTTCCGGTAGGTAGGTAAAGATCTCTTTGAGATCTAAGTACGTACTCGATAACTAGCTAAAAAATTAAAAATAAAATACACACCTAGTACCTACTTACAAAGTACAATACATATACACAGAGTTACAATACGTATTTTTTAACAAATTTTAAAATATTAAAAGTAAATGTAATTAAATGTTCATTCCTTCCCAGTGAACTGTACACACGCGATGCCTACACTTAGCCAAGAGAGTATTAATATTGTACTGCCGCGATTTTTTTGGTTTTGCTTTTGTGTTCCATAGTAGTTAGCCAAATCAAAAGTAGTTCTATATTACACCAAATTCAGGGAAGTTTTCTTTATTAATTACATATTTTATTTAATATGTAAATGAATGAGTACTATTAAAGTTATTTAATGGCGCAAAATAAATATATCGTTTAACTAAACATTCAGAATTTAAATTTTTACTATGTACTATGTATTCACTGCCACGATATGAAATGTAGCGAACACGAATACTTTATAAAGAGTGTTTTTTTAGAGGTTTTGTTTTTCGAATTGATAATAACACTTTTTCCAGCGACAGCTGATTTGTGCTCAGTTTGGTTTGCCATTTCACCATGAATAGACTTACGCCAGAACAACCCTTGAAAATGGTGCAAATTTATTTTGAAAATCATGGTTCAATTCGTGAAATTGCTACCGTGCACTACATTCATTTTACGGTCGACATAATCGTCCACCATTCAAATAGCCATGGATCGTTTTCACACCATTCATACTCTAATTGATAATACGTATCCGCGTAGCATTGAGGAGGACTCGAATAAGTCGATTAGCCATCGAGAGCGCTATAGATCCATAATTATTTACTTTTTCATTCTCCGATTAAATGGTATTAATGTGAAAGAGCTGTGGTTCCGACAATATGGTGTAATAGGCCACACAACGCCACAATCAATTTATCGAAGAAAACACTCGATGAGCGCACATTGGACCCGTGAATTGACCTCCAAGATCGTGTGATTTAACCCCTTTGGATTATTTTTTGTGAAGATATGTGAAATCGTTAGTCTACTCTGATACACCAGAGACGATAGACTACATAGAATCCAACATTCGTCGCGTTATTGCCGACATAAGTCTCCAGCTGCTGGTCGAAAATTGGACTTCCACTTTGCGCTTTATTCGAGCCAGCCGCGGCACCCGCGTGCGCTAAATCATATTTAAATACTAATGGTATAAAATTATATTTCTAATGAAGCCAAATACCACGACCATTACCACGATTTTTATAGGTTTTATTTCATTTTAAAGTCGTATACCTCTAAAAAACATATTTATAACAAAAATATATAAATTTAGTATTCTCATTGTTGTATTACTGTGTTTATTATACTTCCCACGCCACTAATGCGTAATAAATATATAGGATTAAGTAAACAAAGTTTTCCTTTAAGTATTTTACCGCAGAATGCCGTAGCGAGCGCTGCATAGGAAGCCCTGACCCAAAATATTATTATACTATTAAAACTATAATATTTTAAAATATTACAATTTCAAAAAGTAGCTCTAGCTTAGTATTAAAATATAATTATAAATTTTTTAGAAATACGCTTTAATGTGTATGTTTTTGGCGTATTTTAGTACAGTTAGTGATTTATCAAACACATTATTAAATCGATTTATTAAAATAAAAAGCCATTTTAATGCCACAAAAATTTTGTAAATCAAATATATCAATTAATTATAAAGACATGAACACGGTCCATAGAACAAAAATATCCAATTTTATAAGAATTAAATATTATAAATATGAATTAAATACATTAATTAAAAAGGTATTCATATAAAATCGATTTCATCGAAAAATATTGTTGTTGCGCCACCGGGATTCGAATCTGGATCTCTTTCCAAACCGGGGAAAGTGCATTATCCAACTATGCTACAGCGACGATATGTTCAGCACGATGACAAGTTTTCGAACCTATATGTACGATTAAATGTATTAATATCAAAAAGGTAACATATAGGTTCGAAAATGTGTCGCTAAAAATATTGTCGCTATAGCATAGATGGATAATGCATCTTCCCCGGTTTGGAAAGAGATCCACGTTCGAATCCTGGTGGCGCAACAACAATATTTTTCAATAAAATTGATTTTATATGTATATTTTTCTAATTAATATATTTAATTCATATTTATAATATCACAGACCTATGTTCTGAATAATTACAACTTCACAATTAGAATGTATTCTCCTAAGAAAGAAATATTGACCTAAGTCTACCTTCGTGGATATAACTGTCCATTATGAGACACTTTGGGCATAGTAAATATGTACCGATGCAAAGGAGAGACTGGTGGTACATGGCAAAGTCGAGGGATTCCTTGGAAAATGCAAGTGATTTGGTGAAGTCTCAGACCCAACCAGGTGGCACCCGATAGTTTTGGTTGTGGTGTCGTCATTGTCTGATATTTTGCATTATTCCATTAAATTAATATCGCAAATGTACACAGGCATAATTATACTATATTTAAAATAATTCTACTAAATTAACATTTTTTAATACCCCAGAACTATGTTCTGAAAATGCAACTTCACAGAAAAAAAAAGTGTTCTCCTTAATAAACATTTTAAAACTTATATGTGTTGGGGCGTGCAGTGCATGCAAGCAAAAAAGCTGAGCATTACTAAAAATTCTGGGAAACAAATATAAATGAAATAATTGGGTTAACAAAAACGAAAACATTTTCTTACAATTAGCTCTATCTGTGTACCAGTAGAGACTTAGACTTGCTTAATTATAAAAACTATCACGACAACTCACCGATGTAGCTATGGCGCTCTTGTGCATATGCCGCTTTGAGCTATTCACATTACTCTGTTCTATATTTAAGCTGGTGAATTACTCAAGTCATATAATTGGCTATTTACTGAATCAAAAATTCCTTCTGGTTGATCCGTTTTGTATGGAGTCGTTACCTCTGCTATTTTTTAATAGAATGACATTAGAAATGCTTACAAGTGCGTGAAAATCATTGAAGTGTCTACTTTCTCTTTTACAAATTCACGAATTTTATTATCTGTTTTTAACGTATTGATTTCATGATTGTACTTTAAATTTGGTGCATGGATTGGTTTTTGATTTGGGAAAAACAAAAAGCAATTGACAGAACTATATTCTATGTTAACTTTTAATAAAAATAATTATCTACTTTAGTTTTACGTGAAGGATTTTTAATAAATTATTCATGTTCAGTCATAGAAAGTGTTCTTAAAAAAGTTCGTACATTTTTTATATGGGTAAGAAGGTATTATTTTACGTTATATCTTAAACTTTAAAATAATAATAATCTAAAATTACAAATAAATACATGGTAGGGTCGTACAAACGACGGATTTATTTTGTCTAAAGACGTTGGTTAAACGAAAGTACATATATTTTATTAAGGAAAACACATTCTTATTGTGAAGTTGTAATTATTCAGAACATAGGTCTGTGATATTTTAAATATTATATTTTATTACATATAATTGCATAATATCATTGGTAACAGCATAACTTAAATCTATACCTACTGAACGCCACTGTAAATACATATAAATACAGCAATAGAGTTATGCACTCTCAAATAAGAATGAATTATGGGTGTGGTTATCGACATTTATATAAAAAAAATGATTAAGATTCTATCATAGTTGGTTAAATATAAAATTTAATGAAAAAATAATATTTTATAAAAAATGTAGAGAAATGGAAGAAAAATAGATACATGGAAATAAGAAAGATGTCCAATACAAAATTATTTATTTATATTAAATACCTTTAAGCTACTTTCGGACCTTTTTTTGTACACATTTATATATGTTACTAATTTAATTGATTTTGGCAGTTCGTTATACAGTCTAGGACAATATATATATATAGAAATATAACAAAATATCGGTCGTTAATGTGATGATAAAATATGGTGAGTACGCAATTATCCCCAGTTATATCACTTAATAAATTTGTGTTTATTAAAAAAAAATCTTTTTATTACGTATTGATGTAAATATATATATATTTCGTAATGGGGGATGAACGCAATTAAAAGCTTGTAAAAACCTTTTTTTCTTCCTAAAAGCCTTTTAAATACATTATAATAGATTTCCGTTCTTTTATTTTAAGGTATGTAACCATCAGAAATACGTTGGTATTTTTATTTTCTCCTCAAACTAAATTTCTTTCCAGAACATTATTTTAAACACAGACTACTAAAATGATATAGACATGAACTGACGCAATTCTTCGTTTCAATATTTTTAATTTTGGTACCACTTACGCAATCAAATAGTTTCGCGACTTTAAAAAAAATATATTACTCTATTGGAATGAAATTTAAACGCCAACAATATAATATACATTAATGTAAAAAATACGTCTTGTTTAGACAAAGATTTAATTTTCAAAGAGTAAATACTTTTACTGTTGCATAAATGTGTCATAAATTATCGGATTTATATTTTTACAAAAATGTGTGTAGAATGCTCCTCGTCCCGCAACTAATATTTCAAACCCCTCTGTAATACCTATGTACACTTTATTTTATGTCTGTTTATTTACTAGTATGTTGTTTTAAAATATGTATATATTTAAGCAAGCGTTAAGATGTTATATAATGTGATATAAAATATAGCGTTTAAATTGTAATAATGTTCTGAACATTTTGATTTTGTATTTGATTATCTAATTAATCAATTTCACGCTTCCTTCGATTTCTGTACAATAGTCTATGAATTATGTAATTTACTTTGTATGACAAAGATAGGAATCAGAAACTGCGAAGGTTTATTGTTCTAGAAGAGATGGACAAACAAGCGTAAACATCTCAGTAATTTTATTTTGAACTTAACATTATGTAATTGTTCGTCACGTGTTATATAAGTATATTACATTTTTAAAATCAAATATATTCCCGATTTTGTTTAGGTGCGTGCTCATATTATTACGCAAAATCGAGGATTTATTTTAATCTAAATATTACGAACTTAGTTGCCAGTTTATTCAGGTTAAAAATAAAATCAAACGTATCGTCATAGATATATTTACAAATAGATAAAAGAAATATAAAATATACAGGTACATAATTATGTACACTATATTTAATACGATATTAACTTTATCTGAAATTATGTTTTAAAACTGAATAATAGACACAAGTTGAATATTATTCTAAAGCGAAAACATTATTATTGTGAAGTTATGGAATAATAGATGCATCAATTTGAAATATTTTCAAATTGATGCAAGCTATACGCAAGTTCAAAAAATTTGTCGTCAATTTATTAGGCAGACATTGTGTAATGGTCAGCGCGTTTTCCGGACAGGAAAAGTTTCTGTTTCGAATCCCGGTGGCAGCCAAAGGTATCTGTAGGTATGTATATCTTTCTAATTGATTTATTTAATTTGTGTTGAATATTATTCGTAAATACTTTAATACAATTGTTAGTTAAATTTTCACAAAATATGTTGAACATTTTCTGTTTTCAATGTATGAATCTCTTGTTGCGTAAATAATTAAACAAATAACCAACATTTCATACTATTTATTATGAAACATCTAATAATTACTGAGATGAATAAAATTCCACATGAAAAAATGATGATTTATTAAAATATTCCAATTAATTAGTGACTTCGAATCAATCACTGATATATTTAAATTAACAGTAACAGTGACTGAGTATTTGAAAATAACATGAATCGTTATTTGTGTGTGAAAATATATAATACATGGTTCGCTTTATTTTGTTTTGATTTTTATTTGCATATTCATATTCATGAATTAAATGGAATATTTTAGAGTTTTATATAATGGTCCATATCTACAGATGAGAATTCTTTTTAAAACTCGTCTCGAAACCTGGTAAAGGACAATACCGAATTCAGCGCGAAGCGTTCTTAGAATTATCATCGTGTTTCGGTTCTAGATTATAATGTATGACGTATCCAATATATATGTCATACAATAAATCAAAGTTTTATTGAGAAATCACCTTGGAGACGGGCCATAATGATGGAATGGTATTATTTAAATAATTTTATTTATTTATTTTTTTGGAATTACTGTGATAATGTTAAATCCGTAATATAATCGAATACCTATCACGCTCACATCATTCAGTCAAGAGTAGCAATTTATTTCTTTAATATTATTAATAACTACTACGTACTAGGAATTCTTCTCAGAAAAATATGTAACAAAAAAGTAGCCTAATTAATATGTCAATCACGTTACTATAGTAAAAACATATGTTATTCAGTAATTATAAAATCAAACACATTTTAGAAATTTACCGTAAATCTTTAATTAAATATTTATAAAAAATAATAGAAACTTGTTTGTTGGTCTGGTGGTTAAGATATTCACATAGTGATCTAGTGGTCGGAGTTTCAAGCCTTATTTACTAAGAAAAAGTAAGAATATTGATGTGAAAGGAATTCAGTGTACGAATCTATATTTTAAAGAAATGCTTATACACACAAAATCAAATGATTAGCATTGTTTGTAATCATTTTCAAATGAAATTTTTATATGTCAAAAATAAATATAATTAATTAATTATTAAGGAGAACACATTCTTATTGTGATGTTGTAATTATTCAGAACATAGACCTGCGATATTTTAAATACTAATTAAATGTATTAATTGCACATTCCCTTGATAGGAAGAGATCCAAGTTTGAATGCCGATAGCAACAACAATATTTTTCGATAAAATTGATTTTATTTGTATATATTTCTAATTAATACATTTAATTTGTATTTATAAAAATAGATTCTAAATAACGCTATTCTAATACACATATTTAAATACCATATATACTTTTCAATAATTATGCGTATAAACATCTTAATAACATAGCAACACATCAGAAAATATTAGAGATAGATGGACGACGGCTATACGCGATAAGTAACATAATTTGCGAATACAAAATACGAATTATAAAACTCAATTAGATTTAAAGATCCTTTTTGCGCTAAATGAAAAGCTTTTATGGGCTGCCAATTTGCTAATTAAATTGTTAGTACCATTAATGAATGATAATCACGAATTAACTCAATGGGATTAAAGAATGTGTTCCACAAAGTTATTAATATGTCCTCAACAAAATTAATTGTCCAACGTTAAATTTTATCACATAAAAATAGCGAGGAATATTTTCGACCCTCTTTGAAAGGAATAATTTTTTATTTTAAGTAACAAATTTGGCACACTGTTAAAATAAATTCATCGTGTCATTAACATTGAAGATTTGTTATGTCTTATTTTATTTATGAAGTAAATTTATGCCGAGCATTGTTTATATAATAATTTATATAAATTTATATGAGGAATGGAAAAAAAACATAAATGAAAAATATAATTTATTTTAAATACTTAATTAATGTATTAATTATAATATATATATATATATATATATATATACATAAAATCAATTTTATCGAAAAATATTGTTTTTGCGTCACCGGGATACGAACCTGAATCTCTATTTCCAATCCGGAAAGTGCACTACCATTGTGCTATAACGCCAGTATTTTTCTTGACAAATTTTCGAACCTATATGTTACATTTTTCAAATTAATACATCCATTATTTGAAAGCCATCTACATTATTTTTACAGAATCTCGGTGACGCAAAAACACTATTTTTCGACAAAATTGATTTTATACGTATATATTTATAATTAATACATTAATTTAGTATTTAAAATATCACAGACCTATGTTCTGAATAATTACAACTTCACAATAAGAATGTGTTTTCCTTAATATAATTTATTTATTTGGAATACAAAAGTTTAAAAAAATCATAGTTGTATTTTTATATGCATACATTAAATTTAGGACCTAATTAGTAATTTGCATTTTTTTATTTTGAATTCATCGAAGTACCTACGGTTAATGTTAAAACTATTATATGATATCACATAATACTTGGTCTAAAACAATTAGAATGTAAGTGAATAACTTTATTTAGTTTTTCTTTACATTGATTATTAATTTATCTATATTATACAAAACTTTTAACGATTTTCAAAATTAATATATTTTCTTAAGTGTTGCGGCAATATTATTGATTTTTAATTAATTTTTTTTGTGGTAGTCTTATATACTTAATGTGTGGGATAAAAAGCTAGATAAATATGTTTTTATCGGATGCTGTAAGAATCAGTGCGAGTATTTGAATGATGTATGGCTCTTTATTTCTAGTACATACATACGTATTTTTTTATGACATACTAACTTAATGAATAATTCTACTCGTATAAATTTTAAACAACGTATAAATTCAATGTATATTTTTATAAGCCTCACAGCACGTAAATATCTCATCGATTCGTATACAAGTTACAAATTCCTTCAATCTGTTCGACCTATATGAAGAAAATCTATCAGCAAACATTTTTTGTATGCGTACCTACATATTTCATCTAAATTCGGCTCCGTTACTACTGGCCACCCAGTGTTTCTGTTAGTTGGCACCGCGCACGCGCATTGCCTTAGTTCAATACCGTCGGTACCGGGTGGTGGGGATAACGCGCAACCCCCACTACTCTCCGGGCCGTGTCGCAATATAGATACGTCTACGTAATGTGACAGATGAAAAAAATAGTTTTTTTTTATACTTTAATAATATCTTGGAATGTAAAGTTACAGAGTTCACATGCCATTGCGGAAATAACAAACTGTTTATATTTTTACGTATGATATTATTATATGATACTGTTACCCTAGATAGCGATTTGTTACGGAATTTATATCGTGGAATTTTTGATTTTGTTGGGCGTTTTTGATTTATGTATTTGAATAGTTAACTCAATATTTTTGAAATGAAGAAACAATTATTATTATATTGTTCCGCATTGTAATTCTAACCTAGCGCTAAAACATGCATAATTCATTAGCCCTAGAACTGCCGCTTGCCTGATATTCTATCAAAAGAATCGCCACCATCTCATTCATTAAAAAATGGTTTAAAACACGGATCGAGAATGTGGATGTTAATTACATCTCATACTACATATGTAATGACCATATCTAATTTAAAGTTAAGTATAATAGATATACTCGTACACTAATTTTAAATACTCTTTTTAACTATGTATCTAATTACTTCGTTTTCTTACTATTTCACTGCTTGTAATTGATATAATTATCAATGCTTAATACAAACAATTAATTTTTTTTTCGTTATTCAGATATACGAAAAAAAAAAGAAATGTCCAGTCACTAATATGTCTACCACCTAGGACAAGCGCCTGGCATAGATTAGTGCAAGAGTGGGAACAGACCAATAAGTGGATGTAGAAGACGTAATAATAATATTTAATTTATTAAATAAAATAACAATCACTTTGTTTAATAACTTCGAAATTTATTATACGTCAACCGGTTTCGCTTATCTCCAGCTTCATCAAGACGATCAGAGGGAGATAGAATATAAAATTACACGTGAAAGAGAGAGACAGAATACGTATATAGTTAAATAGAAAATCAAGGGAGACAGAATATAAAATTATATGCGAAAGAGAGAGAGAGGCAGAATACATATACAGACAGACGGAACATTAAGGGAGTGGACAATACAGTGATGATGGATATTAAATTGGTTTTAAAGGAAACATAATATGGGGTTAATGGATAAATTAATTTGATTATTAGGAATTGGTGTACCACTCTTTATGTATATATAAGTGCACTCTTTTTTATTTATGATCAGTTTTAAATACGTCCTGAAATAATGTTGTCACCCGGTTTCGCTCATTTCAAGCGAAACCGGTTGACGTATAATACATTTAGTGATTTCATGCCAAGTAATTGTTATTTTATTTAATGTATTATACTTTTATTTAGATATATAAACAAATGTAATTTGTTGATCAATTTCAGTAGGTAGGTACCTCTTTATTATTTATAGTATAGCACAAACCTAGTGCGAATGTCAAATAAATTTGTTATTTTATGTATGGCAATAGGTATTTTTGTTTAGTAATTCAACGATGATAGAGATGATGAATGATAATTTAAAAAAAGTAAAAAATATATTTATTTGCTTTGGGATAGTGACCGCACAAATCGCAGATATCGACATATCGATTCCATTTTATTTAACATAATATGTCAAACCACAAAGTGATTGCATTCTACTAAAAGATAATATTGAATTTATCCTCAAACTAGTTTTCTCTGTGTGAAACGTTTGTGTAGATGCCGAGAAAGATGTATCATTAAAAAGTATTGTTAATAAATGGTTGAAAAGCCCCTACAAGAACATAGAAAAAAACAATAATTAAATAACTGAAAATAGCTAAATATTTAATATTATTAAGGAAAACACATTCTTATTGTGAAGTTGTAATTATTCAGAACAGACGGTCTGTGATATTTTAAATACTAAATTAATGTATTAATTATAAATATATACATATAAAATCAATTTTGTCGAAAAATATTGTTTTTATAGTGGGAAGTGCGCTACTTTTGTGCTATAGCACAAAGGTAGTGCACTTCCCCGGATTGGAAATAGAGATCCAGGTTCGAATCCCGGTGACGCAAAAACAATATTTTTCGACAAAATTGATTTTATATGTATATATTTATAATTAATACACTAATTTAGTATTTTAAATATTTAATGTTTAACTATTTTTTTAGTCCGTATAATGGTAGCAAATCTGTTATATATTATATATATTTTTTAATCTATTGGTGTAATTAAAAATGTATTAATCCAAGTAGGTATCTACCTAACTCGCTACCGAGTTTTTAATTTGACATATTCATATATTTCAAAATTAGAACATCTGCATTGTAGATCTGCTCATTTCTTACTTTATTTCGTCATTTTTACCTGATTCTGAATAATATGTAGGTACACCTATATATAATAGATAGGTAAACTTATATATAATTCAGTATTATGACCGAGTTATATCATACACATATAGATACACCAACATTTAATACAAATTTGTTTTTTTCTTTCGCTAATGCTTACATCCAACTAACATTTGACCTTCGACATGAAACGATGTACTGTATGTTGTGGATTGATTGTATGGATTGTCTTGTCTCCTACTGTTTTTCCTTTTATAATCATTACATTAAAATGGCTAAAGAGCTAGTATCACTATATGTTTACGCTATTTGATGCTGCACGAATATCACAAAAAAAATCTGCTTTCATATCAACAAAAAATATTTATAATATATATGGCAATAAACTAAATGTGCAATGTATCGACAATGGTTCAAAATGTTTCGGTTGGGAAATTTGTCTTGGTGGTAAGGCCTGAACTGGAAAACTGGTAAAATTAGACGATGCAGTGTTTCTACTAGAAATCCAAAATTAATGCTTCAAGAGTTGTCTAAAGTCCAGTGTATTGTCCAACAATGCAAGAACATGTGAATAAAAATAGATAGGTCTGGAGAGAGGGTATTTAGATACTGCATCCTCAAAAAACGCCGGAACTTTCCGGTATCCGAGTATAGTATAATTAAAACACCTTTTGTGTATGTTAATAACAGGCTGTGGATCATGCTAATACATCACAATAAACTTCCCAAATAATAGGATGTGAGGTAGTTCAAGAAGTAATTTATTTTGGCACGACAGTGGGCAGGAAATGTAAAGACGCATACAACAGTTTTTATTTTCATAACAAAATTGTGTTATACACACGTTGGGCTATTTTCATTACTAGTTTCGAGAGATGCAGTCTCTCTCATCTTCAGATAATAATTAAACTAGTTTACTTATTACTTCGGTGGGGACCACTGGGTTTCCTGGTCGATAATAATGTATATGTGTGTGTGAGTATTGTCGCCTTTTTTCGGAATCTAAGAAGACGATAATCGAGGCGTCATTCTCATTACTTCCTGTGTACCAGTGCAGCAGTCCTAATAAACCACCAGTGCACGCTTCAGTCGGTCAAAATCTAAAGACAGCAAAGTTAAAGGGCTAGTGCAGTATATGTGTACTTATTGTTAATCGGAAACCTGGGAACCAACTACCGAAGGCTTTTACATAAACATAATTAGGTCCATCGAGCCTAATTGAATCAGCAACGAATGGATACAGTATTATAGTCTATTCGGGCTTGAGAGAAGGAGAGAGGTTTCGATCGTTAATGGGTATATGGACAGTAAAGCTGAAGTGTTAAGGAATATTATGTTGTTAATTACTATTTTCTTCGAATTTAAATTATTTTGTATTTTAACAGTTTCCTAATTGTTTATTATTAATCCTTTATAAAGTACCGAGTGGAGAAGTTTTAATTTATGACTATCGAAATAAACTAGCTAAAGTTACTATGAACCAATTTAAGAGAGTATAAAAGGAGGTAAGCTAATAAATTATGTTGGTCACACTCTTGTCTTTCTAATTGCCGGAGACTTGGACAGTCGGCAAAAGCGACAAGCGTAAAATAAACACCTTCGAAATGTATTGCTGAGGAAGGATGTATCCCGTGAACAGCACGACGCACGAATACTTTAATCTTGCAAAAAATCTATCCACAGCAGTGAACAAACGATTCTTCCAATTTTTCGGCCACATTTTGCGTCAAAGTGACAGCCAGCCTAGATAAGGAGAACATCCTATGTACAACTTTGGGCCGATGAAGACCTAGAAGAGAGTTATAGCGGTAGATAGATGCGTTGATACCCAGGATCGGGATCCATGCATTGGTAGCCAAGTCTCATCTGATTAAGTACGCTATATGTTAATACTATTATGAAGGATTATTATGACTATGATCCTATGATAAGAAGTAAATTTTTTAATTTTTATAATTTTATATGACTACTTGAATCTGTCACAAAATTAAAGTTTTATTTTTGTGAATCGCTGTACTTCTTCAAAAAAGACTAGCTCTTGTGTTTAAAGAAGGACTTTTACTATAATAATTTATATAGAGTTATAAGATATATATTTGTAATCTATAATATTATTTATTATTTAATTGTGTGCTTCTGAAGTGTTCCTTTCATTTATTTTTTAGTTCTTTTATATTCATTATCTCTTTAATTTCGATAGTGTTTGGTGGTGCATTTAGGGATTTTAAAATTTTAATTGAATTTACATTTATTTATGTACTTGTTTTAAGTTTCATAATATTATTTTCTTTGATTAATTGAGATTTTTTGTAAATGTTTTCTATTTTAGGAACTGGGAATTTTACAAAAATACGGGTCACTTTGTAATTAGACATGTTATTAGTAGATTTTAAATGATATCATATCGTATCAAATTTAGATTACACAAGACTCTTATTAATTCAGTGTTGATTTAGCAGAAACCTGGATTATGTTGACCCTGAAGTTGTAGGTGTTTGAGAGTAATATTCTGTGAATGACATTTAATCCGATTTGCAATAATAACGTTATTGAGGGTCGTTGTTATAACTACGAAGCTTGTGAATACTATACCAAGCAACTTGGAAGGGACAGGCATCCGGCTTGGATGGAGAGACATTCCATGAACCAGGGGGAGGCGTTGACTGAACGAGATCCCGAGGAACCTGGATGTTCTCGGGGTCGATGTTTACAGCATATAGGGGTAGAAGGATTTACTTGAAGCAATTAAGACAGCTTTTGCAGTTATTGTATTATATATATTGAAGATAGATTAATTTTTCGTCAAATATATTCCATAACTTCAAATACAAAAGAACGCCACACATTATCATAATGATTATATAATAGTTGTTTGCTCCGTGTTTCGCACATTTGGTATTCAAGGAGCTAGATACATTACCCAACGAATTGAAAATTAATGCGGGAAAATGGTTTTTTTCATACTTTTATATTTTTTCTACATAGTTATCATTACACTCGTGTAATAAAATAACAACAATAATAATTTAAATTAGAGAATTACCAGATGCCAAACATTAGATAATAAACACCCTAATTATACAAAATAATGATTAGTGATTCCACTTAGCGTTGAACTGCCAGCCTGAAAATATGTGTTCAGAGTGATAATTCACCAATAAGGTACTCCCTGAAAATGGGTAAATCTTACCAAGATATTTTCTCTACGATATTACACTCAAACTTCAAATTTAACATATACGTATATATAATACAATAAAAAGCTATATTTGGTACTAAAGTACATACTCTACTCGGTAAAATAGATCAAAATTTAGACACATCACTAAAATATTCCAATTTCAGGCAGAAACCAATTGCCTATAGCAGATTACTTCAGGTATAGTGGCTGATTTGCGGTCATGATTACGGCCAGTGTTTCCATAATACTTATTTTTCATTGTAGAAACAAGGAAGTCTACCACAGTACAATTTAATTTAACCAATTGATGCAAACAAATACCCGATCAGACATATTCTTAAAATGATTTAAAAACGTAATGTACCGTTCCGGTTCCATAGAGAGACTGTCACGCTTGTGTCCTGTCATAGAACGCTGCCTGATGATGGATCGTGACAAAATGTATTATTATATCAGTATCAAATTAACATACCTAAATGTTTTCTGACAGATGACAGATGTATAAAGATTTGAAAATATAATTTATAAAACTACAGATTTTGAGTTTTTTCTTATTAAATGGCCATTATTAAAAATGGCTTTTGGATAGCTATCGGATATGCAGATAATTTTTTTTAAAAAATCTTCATAAAGAACACACGATCGTATTAAATTTTAATAAATCAGTACATTGTTTTTTTTCTCACTGATATAAATGATAATTATTAAAGAATTGGCATTTGCAGTTGGCGTGTTCATATATATTTTAATAGTATTCGTGCTAGACTTGATTACGGGGTAGAAATAAATGTGAAGAATCTTGAATATTTCAAATTTTCAGTAAGTCTGCTTCCCTGAACCTCATAACTATAATATAACAATTACATATGTACACACAAACAGATTGATCTTGTGGGGAACGCATTCAACACAGCCTTTGATTTCGTGTGCGCTAACCAGTCTCGTCGCTGCGTGCGGGGATAACCCGTGTCGGTATTCGCACCGAATCTCCGCAAAATAATTGTTAAAACATTCCGACACGGACGAAGATGTTTCCTTATGCAGACGTTCTCTATTTTATTAACCTCAAAGAGCGAATACGCAACCGCCGGATCCCATTTTGCTCCATCGCTGAAGGGAACATTACGTAAATACACCGCTATTATTGTTAATGGCGAAACATGTCGAATGATTGAAGAAATGCCCAATAAATTTGAAGAATTCTATGCCATAATGGGCAATGGATCGAGATAAATTGTCCGGTTTGCGACGGACTTTTATGAGGAAAAATGTCCAACATTCCGGACGGAATTTATATATGAAAGGGAGTTATTGAAATAACTCGGCTTTAGTATTATTTGACGTGTTGAGTTAACGTGCGAGGTTATTAATAACCAACAATAATAATAATTAATACACCGGTCAAAATGCTGCCCCATTCAATATTTATTCATTGTATAATGGATGTAATCTCGTATGAACGTGACATTTTATAATGTCACGTTCATACGAGAATGAGAATTGAATGAACTCCGGTGTGATGTTTATTGTACAATATTTAATGTTTTTTTTAAGATAATATGATATAATTCCATTGAAAACGCATTAAAAATTATTAAGTATCACAGATTGTAAAAATAACACTTTAAAAGATATTTATAATTTTTAATGAAAACACATTTTTGTAGTGAAGTTGCAATTTCAGTACATAGTTCTTAAGGGCGTGCGTTTCATTTTTCTAGTTTGTAATTCGAGAAATTCTACGCGAATTATATACGCTTTCAAGATGGTTAAATTAAGAGAAATAATTAATAACGTTATTTGTTACGTAAATCATTCGAAGGAGGAAGGTTTGAATAGAAAGAGACGACAGTAAAATTGTTGATTTTATTGCATTTGATGCAAGTGTTAAAAATAACTCGTATCTGGAGTCTTGTGTGTTGTCATTTAAATTAATTCATCTTAAATTAAATAATTTATTGGAGTACCTAATTCATATAATAATAATAATAATAATAATAATAATAATAATAATAATAATAATAATAATAATAATAATAATAATAATAATAATAATAATAATAATAATAATAATGTGTTTATTCTAGCGTGATCAGGTTTTTTTAACCCGATTCGCCATAGAGATAATACATATTACGTTATAAATTAAGGTTATGAAATAAATATAATGCTAAGAAAAAGAAAAACCAAGGAAAATATTAATAAATAAAACTAAAAAATTCACACACACACACACATATATATATATATACACACAAAATATAAATATTACATATATAACTTCTTCAGTCACGGCCATTATTGTATATGTAGCTATTCTGTAGGTGTTGCCATTCTCTGGTCAGGGAACAAGCTTTCCATGAGAGCGCAGCTTACATATGTGTATGAATATGTTTTGAAATCATACACAATGTACATACATATATTTAGATGGTCCCTTAAATCAATGTTATAAATTATAAATTATCATGTCAGATTTTATTTTTATTTATTTAAAGAGGGAGTTACACTACAATAATTTTATATGATGCCTTACATATTCTATTCATTGTCCATTTGCGTGCTTCTGAAGTATTCTGTAATATTGTTTATTGTCCAATTATGTGTTTTTGAAGTGTTCATTTAGTTTCTTTTTAAACTCTTTTATATCCTTTATTTCTTTAATTTGTGTAGGGAGGCTATTGAAATTTTTTATCCCTAAATATATAGAATTTTGCTGATAGTGTTTGGTGATACATTTAGGGATTTTAAAGTTATTTTTAAACCTTAATTTTGAAGTGCTTGTTTCAAATTTTCTAGTATTATTTTCTTTGATTAATTGATTAATTGAGGTTTTTTTGTAAATGTTTTCAATTTTGGGGACTGAGAATTTTGCAAAAAGTGTTTGTGTTGAAAAAGTTGATCTTTTTTTTAATATCACTTTAATAATTGTTCTCTGTATTATTTTTACTGAGTTCATTATATTATTGTATCCTCCTCCCTACCCAATTATTCCATACTGGAGTAGTGAGTGAACAATAGCAAAAAATACCTTTTTTAAATTTTTCTTCTTCTTTGACTTCTTTTTTTGGGCTTAAATTTATACAAGGGTCCTTACAGGTAATTTTGTTACAGTTGTCGTTATGAATTTTCTTTTTTTGTTTAATATAATCGATTTAAAACACCATGTTGCTGTTTTGCGAGTTGTTAGTTTCATCCGTACGTAGTATTTATTTTTGTTTAAAAGACAACAGTGATAACAGTTTAAATGAAATATTTAATTGCGACTTAAACGCACATAAAATGTTTACTCTGTTCAAGAAAACGTTGTTTTCCCTTAAAATAAGTAAAAAATCATCTAATTTATGAAATTTACTACTAATGTTGCGAAAAAATTCAATATGAATCCATATTGTGGGTAAAATATGAAAATCGTGAAAACATATGTTTTCGGCATTTTTTAAATGAAAATTACGAGAGATTATCACAGCCGCAGACGATCGGTGATCTGACGCTAATAAAGACACATCAGGATCGATATAAAACTTGTTTTTAAATAGAAGTTTCACCGTATATAAGTAAGTACAATATATCATTTAAAAACGTACGTTTTTACTAAAACAAAGTATTTTAAAAACTTAAAAAATTGATAATATTTCGTGCAAATTGAATGGTAATAACTCTAATAATTTTTAACATTTTTTTAGTTTGTCTCAATTGAGATTTTTCTCCATAATCTTGGCATTAAGATTATGAGAAAATGTATTTCGTTTATGCAAGAATTTTCCATATTAACAAAATTTTGTAGCACGCGGAATATGTATCTAATGGTCGCGGTCTTTCCTATAACGCTTGTATTGTCTTAATTATGGCAAATAACATTCAGTTTATTAGTTTTAAATTTTTAAATGAGTGTAAAAGTCTCATATAAGTAATAGTTTTAAAAAAAGTTAAATTTAGTGTATAATGAATTTTAAAAACTCACATTTTCTTAAAAAATTGTAGTCGTGTCATAATACAAATTAAATGAATTAATTAGGAAAATAATAATATTTTTTCGATAAATAGATTTTTTCTGTATATCTTTCAAATTATTTATTTATTCTATTTAATGCGAATATATGAAAATATATGTAGGCATGCATACATTAGATTTAAATGTTTATTTTTACTCCATTTTACTCGCACATATTGACTTAGTTTTATTTTTAATTTATGTAGTTTTATTTCTTCTTTCTTATTTCTGACATTTCATTAAAAATCTTCATCGTACTTTTACATCATCAATTTCTGAGATTATGTTCTGAAAATGGTACTTCACAATAAAAATATTTATTTTTAATACAAATTAACACCTATCTTCTGAACAATTACAACTTTACAATAAGTATGTGTTCTCCTAACAAATGAAATGTATAAATTATAAAAATATACATATAAAGTTATTTATATCGAAAAAGTATTTATTTTATATGTATATCTTTCTAATTAATGCATTTAATTTGTATTAAAAACGTCACAGTCTTACGTTCTGAAAAATAGCAAATTCACAATAAGAATGTGTTCTCCTTAAAATATTATATATATACTCGTATGTTTATTCAATAGGAATATCATATATATGTTTTATTAAAGTTTGGCCATATTTAATAAATTGACGGATGAATTTAATTTTGACGTCATCTAGCGCATTACTTAAAGATATTTGTGATTTATCGCAATATAAAGTTGATTGCTTTTGAAAATAGAAGAAATGTTTCAATTATACATAAAAAAATAGAACTTAAGTTCAAAATTTGTCAAAAACGTAATCGGTTTATGTTGTGAAATGGTTACGCGTTTCTCCGGATAGGAAAAATATTTTATTTTTGTATATATATATATATCTATTACAAGTTGAATTAATCAATTAGCCTTCAAGGGAAAATTACGCCCTTGCATACAAAAATAAAATATATAAAATAAAAATAAAAAAATAAAATAAAAAATATATATATATATATATATATATATATATATATATAATACTTTTAAAATTAGCAATATTAATTGGTGGTTGAAATTCATATTTTTTATTTATTATCTTAGTTTTTGATTCTGGTGGAGAAACAATGCTATATTTTTAGTTAGTTATGACATCCTGAAGAAGGAAAAGGTGTTTTCCGAAACCGGTAGATGTTTTTTAAACTCAATTGTGGTTAATAAAACTAAGATAATAAATAAAAAAAAAAAAAAAAAATATATATATATATATAAGTAATTTCCAACAACTTGTATGAAAACATATTTAAATAAAAATGATGTCATAATTTTAACATATATGCGCACTAGATAAGAACATAAATATATTTGTTATCGTCTTATATGTAGTAGTACGGAGAATCCTTATTAAATAAACATTTGGCTAGAATATTTACATATCTCCTGGGAATTTCATAAAAATGACGTAGGAATTTTACTGCTTTATATTATATTAGGTACTGTGGCAGTTGAATATATATATACATATTGAAATATTTTTTTTGTATCCAAGAGCTCTAATAGTTTAAATGTATATAAACGAATTTTAATATATCACTTTTTAATATTAGGTAAATACATACCACCATACGATATAATTGTATATCTTTCTCACTTATTAAATTAAGAATAATAAGGAATGTCGTTTTATATAAAACTTGAATACATAATATTTACATACTACGAATTTTTTTTTTTGCACTTTAAATGCTCTATATTTAGAGGAAATGTACGACATTAACTATTTTAAAACCATTTAAGCTCGTAAAAGTATATTTTCTCATTAAAAATGCAACAAAATATCTAAATACTTAGCGGTAACACGAGTTGACAGCATGGTGCTTACGAATATTTTCTATCACGGTATAGTAAAGGTTAAGATATACAATAATCACGTTCTAAAGCATATTCGTTACATTTTGATACAAGTGTACACAAAATCTATCACTTAAAGGCATGGAAAAAATGTATTTTTTATCATGTAACATTACGCTTCAGAATTTTAAATAATGGGGTACGTTACTCGTAAACCTATCATCTTATTAAATATTCAGCAATTAAATATTACATAAGTTTATTGAACGAATTTTTTAACCTCTCCAATAAAATATTTTCCATTTTTTAAAAATAGTAAACTCTTCAAATTTATGACGTTACAAAAATAGTATCACTAATTTATTATTATGGAGAACTCATTCTTATTGTGAAGTTGTAATTATTCAGAACATAGGTCTGTGATATTTTAAATACTAATTAAATGTTTTAATTAGAAAGATTTATACATATATATTTAGATTTATACATATATACTTCACAATAAGAATGTGTTTTCCTTAATAATTTTAAAAGTGTACATTTAGGTTCGAAAATTTGTTTTCAATGGTCAGTTGGTGTATCACAATCGGTTAGTACAATTTTCTCGGATAGAAAAAGATCCAGGTTCGAATCCCGGTAGCAACAACAATATTTTTCTATAAAATTGATTTTTTAAAGTATATCTTTATAATTAATACATTTCATTTGCCACTAATTTATTTTGAATGCATGCCACATTTTCTTTACGTAATGGTATTACAAATATTGTGAGGATAATGGCGTCAAAAAGTACATTGTGCAGGGGAAACTTGCGAACAGAAGAGGGGTGATGTAATTACTGAAAAAAGGAGAAAGAGAAAGAATCCGTCACTCAGAACCTCCCTGCTTAGCGGATGCACGTGCACAACATGTGTAAGGGTGTACGGTTCGAGAATAAGGCTCTTCGGCTTCGAGAATACGGCTAGAGAATAGCCACAATCGATAACTATGGCAGATGTCATCCTCGAAAAGAGGGACTATCGAAGAAGACCGATATTACGGTCTGACCAATATAGAAATTTAAACGAAAATTTTTATGCTACACTGAAAATGTTAATCATACCACTTTGAATTGATTTCAACTTGGTTTGTTTCATGTCATATCAACAATCTATTTTTCAGAATTGATAACAATATTACATTTTCCATCAGCATGAACATTCCTAGATTTAGAATAATTTATTACATCTGTTATTAACCCTTCCCAAACCATGCCACAGGCCTACCATGCCAATTAAACCTATAATATTTCATTATTTATACGCTACATAAAATTTATATTTTATTTAACCTTAAGGAAATCATTTTCACTTAGAAAAGACTAGTGAAAACCATTTATGAAAAAAAATCCTACGAAAATAATTCAATAAATTCAATGCGTTGTAAAATTAATACGTTGTCTAAAATACAATTTATGGTAAGATAGAAAGAGATCACACATTAATTTAAATAAAGAATAACAAACATACGAATATAAATATATCTTAAATGTAAATTAAATATATTAATTAGAAAGATATACATATAAAATCAATTTTATCGAAAAATATTGTTGTTGCGCCACCGGGATTCGAATCCTGAATAATTACAACTTCACAATAAGAATGTGTTCTTATAATAATAAAGTTGTATCTATGTGTCCAAAATTTAATAAACATTAATTAATAATTCTGGCGTCTGCTATCAGATTACTCAAAGACATTTGAGATTCCGTAAAAATAAGGTAGATGGTTCTTTCAAATATAGGTTCGAAAATTTGTCGCTAAAAATATCGTCGCTGTAGCATAATTGGATAATGCACTTTTCCCGGTTTGGAAAGAGAACTAGGTTCGAATCCCGGTGATGCAACAACAATATATAAAATATATAACATATTTAAAATATCACAGACCTATGTTCTGAATAATTACAATTTCACAATAAGAATGTGTTCTCATAATAAATATATCTCTTTCTCACTAATTGAATGAAGAGAGAAATGAAGAATGGTCGCATTTTATAGAATTTTAATCCTTCAAATTACATATATTATTATATGTAATCCTTTTACACATTTTATGTTCAATATTTATACTAATCAATCAAGCAAATAAAAACATTTTTTCTCATTTAGAATGATAAAAAATTAAATTTGCTTGCAGTTACAAGAGTTCACAGCATGGCTGCGTACGGGTATTTTATATCACGGTATGCTAAAGGTTAAGGAAGTTACATTGAGTGGACATTATTTGGAAATTTATAAATCAAATTTGTACCAATATCCTCAAATTGTTTTTTTTTATAATTTCCTCAAGTGATAAATGTAAATATTTAATTTGAAAAGGTAAGTAAGTAATTCTGATGTTAGGTACCCATATTTTTCATGTTTCTTCGATGAAGCTGTCAGTGAAAATCTGAGATGCCTGTTACACCTCTATATATATATATATATATTATTTATATTTGATTTTCTCCATGATTTAAGATGAAAAATAATTATCTCAATTAGCGTATTATGCTTATGAAAGAAAAATATCGAAAATCGTACTTCGAGAATAATTTTTTTTAAATTGTCGTCCGTACGGTCGTTTAAGCTCGGTCGCCCGAAATATTACCTGGTAGACCGTGTGAGGTTTCAAATTATATTATAATATTATACCCGTCCCGGCCATGTTGACCGCTTTTTATTTTATATAGATGTGTATAATATTTATACATTATACTTGCGGTCGCCTAGGTTTCCAATTTATTTTCATGAATTAATCTTGTATACATTGTATATATATATATATATATGCAAGATTCGTTTATTATATATATACATATATTTTAGAATGTCTGTAAGTCTGTCTATATACACGAGAACATGCGAGTTCTAAAAGCGAAACTGCTTCCATCCAATTAACAAATAGAGAGTGGGATTGAAAATGATTATTTTACAATACTGACAGATTTAAAAATGGTAACTACTCTATATGTTTTCAAAAAGTATTTTATTAAATGAATCAATTAGAAAGATATACAAAAATCAATCAAAAAAAAAAATTTGGTTGATACCGAGATTAGAACTTGTGCCTTTTCCTATCCGAGGAAATGCTTAAACCGTTTAAGCTATATCAATCAATTACGTTTTAGACAAACTTTTGACCTTATTCTATTGTATTTTATAATTGATTTGTATTAACAAGTAACTATTTTCTGAAATTGCTAACATCATAACAAAAAAAAAGTATTTTCATAAAAAAATTAATTAATTCAGATCAATTTTGAAATCTCCATTCTGGCAAAAAAATCAGTTACAAACACGTATATCGCAATTTCGTCGGTTTAGGGGCGGTTTTAATTTTACACGCAATGTCTGGTGAGTTGAAAGGTTCTAAAGGCACAGTAACGGACTTGCTGGAGGCATCTTTTCACGGCCAATATCATAGGCACATACGGGGGGTGAGGGTTCGGGTGGATTCGGCGGGAGGGTGAGGGATACGAGGGACAGGTATCAGCTAGTGTATTAAATAATGGAATTACATGTCTACGACTGAAGTTTGAGAGCACTCGATCTATAAGAAGCCAATTATTTTGAAGAAAAAAATATTTTTCTTTAAATGTATCAACTATTCTGGCCTTGAACTGGCTAAGCAAACAGCGTTACAATCTTCATTACAATTGATTTCATTTTGGTTTCGTCATGTATTATTGAAATGTACAAGTTTTTAAAAAAAGTTCAAGGGTAAAAAAAGTTTACAACCTACAGGTATATCTTGAAGGTGGTTAAAATACCAGATGTACAAAATCGGACAAACTGTGCAAGAATAAAAATTCCGAAACCACCTAAGGAGCTGTCAACTAAAAAACAAGTTAAAAAAATAAAGACGTACGAAAGAAATACTGTTAAAGGTTAGACACGGAATTCTTTTATTCCTAAAACCATTTACCATGTCCATGTCAAGGATTTTTTTTACACAAAATAAAATAGAATTTACTCGAAGGAATACCTATTGAAATTTTTCACAATCCCGACCATTTATTCATTGAAATATTATTTGGAACAATATATCAGGGATATCGAATTACGCAAAAAAAAACTACATAATACTATAATATGTTAAAACTACCTTTTAAATCCGGTTGAATCAAAATTAAACTACATTACATTGACATTTAAACAAATAGTAACAAACGTACTAAGACGTGCACAGACATAACAAACAAAAATATGTAATTTACGGTAGTGATGGTAAACTATTATGAGATTGTGATTGTGATGATGATTGATAGCTGAGATTTAAAAAAGATTGGTAACTAAGATTTAACTGATATTATAGTTTATCAGTCAACGCTCGAAGAATAACGGATAATTGTGAACCAATCATAGTTACACTCGAACATCATCACAGACACAAAAACGGTTTAAATAACAATTTATTTAACTAATTCAAGGTAGATTTCGATGGAAATATTACCTATATCAGAAGATCTCATAACATGACTTTCGAAATTTTCAATGAACTTTTGTGGACACGATGACTTTCGTAATTTTTATAAGATTGAAATTAAATCTTTCTGAAAAATAGACTTTCTAAATATCTCGGGATAATTCGTTTGGCAGCCTAATACGCCATATTTTATTTTGATTTGTACTCCGTTTGCGTAGGTACCTTATTCTTGCGACAAGTATCGGAGTGGTTGTTTTTATTACCCTCCCCGGTTTCTTATGTTTTATATATATACATAGTAATAAAAAACCATTATCATGCTTTAACCCCTGAAGGCATAAGCAGCGGTGACAGGACATCCATCATTTCACACCGCAACCACTATATAAGGATCCATCGCTTCGATTCTAGGGAAGACAGTATGGAATAGAATAAGGGTGTTTTGAGAATGCAAATAAATAGAATCTCTTAATCTTAATCTCGCTGAGGGCGCACTTGAGTTGTAGCTCCCGCGAATCAATTGATGAATAATGTGATGTTGGTTTTGATCGATGAGTTGTTGGCAACACCGACGTTTCGAGCTGTGATGATGACACATCGTGTACATAAAGAAGAACTTGATACTTCACGTCATGTCATGTTAAGAAGTACGCCGTAGATATTAATAACAATGGCGCCATAACTCACTACCCCCCACTCACCCCCATGGCTCGGGAAAACTAACTTAGAAAGATTTTATTCTTAAGTCTTTGAAAATTCTTACATCGTGTAATTAAGGGTATACACAGCTGCTCCCTCCGGGCTTATTATTTTTATACTCTGAAATGTATATACTTAGGTACTTTTATAAGTAATATACATTATTTTTATAATTATCTAATATCCAGAGATACTTAGACAAGGTCATGTTATAGATTTTTTTGAGACTTTCTACTCAAGATACGGATTTTTTCCCACGAGACAACTGTCGGATTTGTTTCTGTTTGGGACTTGTATGATATACCTTGATCGAAATAATGTTCAATGCCTTCCGCATTCCCTTACCGCAAGCAAGCGGGTAGTTGATCGGCGACCTTGAATCGGAACGGTTAAACGCTGTTATCAACTTCGAAGGTTTCCTGAGTCTATGTGTCGACCAGTGGCGGTCGGTCACTTTTTGTAGAAGGGATGCTGGGAAACAAGTTTATACCTACTATCAAATATAACATATAATCGAAGGATATTCAATGTTTCAATAATTTAGCTTCAAGTATGTAAAATGCGTCACATAAACAAATTTCTCAAAACAATCCGCTCGATTCGTAATATGTATGCTATTTTGTGCATTATACCCATAAGCATTAAAGTCGTTTTTTGTACGTCGGATACTGTTAACGAATACGTATACAGTATTCGAAGACGTTAACACACGAAACTGAATGCACATGCGTGAAAGTTGAATACTTTTAAACTTTGTGGATACGGAACGAATGATAGAATCCACTGTTGCTGGTATATATATGTATGCCGTTGAGAATGTATATGTATTTCAACTCAGTCCGTGTCATAGTGCGTGTTATGACGGGTCTATAAAGGACAGGACGAATTTATTTGCGGTAGTGCAGTTTTCGGCTAGAAACAAAACGTTCAAAGCTTTTTGACATTAGATCATAAGGGATGCGGAGCATCCAAAGCATGTATAAAGTGACCGCGCCTGGTGTCGACTATTAGCAAAATAGTGATATAATTTTATACAGTCCATTGCACAGGACAAGCGGAATTCGGTGAGTCTTCTTTTCCTGTACCCGTATTTATAATACTTAAGATGCGATTTCACCAGTCTCTTTGTCGGCACAACATGTGTCAGAGATTGTCAAATGTCAAATGTCAGTACATTGACTATTGATTGACATACGTCAGTTAGAGGCATTTGAATCTCCAGATATGTAGATAAAACAGAATAAATATTTGTAATTTAATACTTCTGTTTGTCTAATATTCCAGATTAAATAGTTTTAAGAATATATGGTTTTAGATGACGTTTGAGCACACTTATAGAGTCGCTATCAAATTGAACGACGTGTTTAACGTGGGTTTAAGTTTTTGTTTCTTTTCGCCAATCTCAAGCATCTGCTTGTGACTCTCAAAATCTCAATACTGGGATTTATCTCATTTCGTGGACACGAGCATTATACAATCCTTTGTGGTGACTTTACTCGCGCCTGTAGACATGGCCGGGTAAGAGCTTACCTATCAACCATTAAGGCCCGAACCAGAGCGACCAATGAACACCAGCAAATAAACATTAAACATCAGAGACGGTTACTGGCAAGCAACTAGTGATCACTTCTCCGCAGGCCATCCTAACACCAACATCCCTACTCAACAGCATCTCCAGTGAGCCACTCCAGAGTTCAACCGCTCATTTAAATTGTATTAATTCATCACGTCAATAAACGAAACCTTGTAAGTGCTCTTTCATTTATGTACCTTGCTCTAGTTACAACAGATACCTTACACTGTAACACACAACTAAAACAACTGTCTTACAGCATCTTAATCTTCTGACACATCTAGAGTCAATCATAGTTTAAATAACTTCAATACACACACCTCAATTGAAGAGTATGAGAAGTTGCATAAATCTGCGTTGCAAACCAGAGGTTGTAGAAGAAATGATAAGTTAATTTATATTTTTTATTTATTATCTTTGATTTTTTAAACCACTGAATTGAGTTTAAATACATCTACCGGTTTCGAAAAATACCATTTTCTTCTTCAGGATGTCATAACTAACTAAAAACATATATCATTGTTTCTTCACCAGAATCTATTTTTAAAAAATATTTAAAAAAAAAACAACAATTATTTAAAAAATAAATTTAGTACCTAACTCAAATGTTGCTTAATACAAATTTAGTCGAATAATTTTTAGGAAAAAATTTTAATAAGTTAATTAGTTAATTAAGTAATAGTAGGGCGTATGCACTATACTATTTATATACTAATTCTGATTACGTACGTACTCTGAGAAGTTAGACAACATAGCTGATAAAGATTTTCCCAGCAAAGAAAATATTTCACTCGCAACCCTGTATACTAGAATAGTTTTATTATTATTACGGTAAACAACATATTACCATACTAATGAAAAAAGATATTATAATTTAACAATACAAATAAAACGGTTTTTTAGTTGGCTCCCTCATTACTGAGATTCGCGACCCCCGAGTTGTGACCTTGGCGGTTCTCCTACTCCTTGAATCATTTGAATAATACACGCCGTTCTGAAGGTCGTCGCAATAGAACAGGTAAAAGCGCCCTTAAAGTGGTCGGTCTATTTAGTTGGAGATCGTTCTCCTCATCTCCGTCCTTTCACACTTCCAATTACCACCTGTTACCGTACCGTGCAAAAAATTAACAATCTAAAGATAGAATAAAGAATGAAATACAAAATGATGCCAAATTTAATAATATTATGAAAAATAATAACTTAAATTATGTATATCATAACCCGCACCGTTTTATTATAACATTTTAATTACAAATTAAATGTATTAATTATAAAGATATATATATATATAAAATCAATTTTATACAATAATATTGTTGTTGCTACCGGGATTCGAACCTGGATCTCTTCCGATCCGGGGAACGTGCATAAACTGATTATGCTGTACCAACACAATCACAGACCGTCTGTTTTGAATAATTACAACTTCACAATAAGAATGTGTTCTCCTTAATAATTGAAATATCATAATTTAAAAAATATAAAAATGTTTCTAGCCTTTTTAATAAAAGTCTGAACCAAAAAGATCTTTAAAGTACTTACCAGAGAACAATACACTAAAGATTCATAAGTTTACAAAAAAAATATAGTAAAAAAAAGTATAAATTCTGGGAAACAAATCAAAATTTTATATTTACCTAATAAATTAAAATGTGAAATATTTAAGAATTAATATAATAATATTACTGCATGGATATTTCTTGTAGATTTATTCCTAGTCTTTATAATCATTTCAATTCAAGTTACGGCACGTTGTCTAGGTTACTCTAAGCAATGTTGCTTAATATAAATAAATAATAAATTCAAAATGCTTTCTAGGTAATAAATAAAAGCAGAAAGTAAACATTGTAGAACAAACTTCTTTATACATTATTAATATTATATATTACCATGACACTTCTCGAATGACTTTCGCTTTTCTATATTTTTCAGGAATATTTTATTTGCGTACAATTTTTTTATGTTTGTTTAGTTTTGAATATCTCATATGTTTCAGTATCATATGTTTATCACTTTGTAAATCCTGTCAATTTATGAATCTGAACATTTTTATTAGGAGAACACATATAATTGTGAAATTGTAATTTTTAAGGAGAACACATTCTTATTGTGAAGTTGTAATTATTCAGAACACAGGTCTGTGATGTTTTTAAATATTAATTTAATGTATTAATATAATTATAAATATATACATAAAAAATCAATTTTGTCGAAATATATTGTTATTGTTCAGAACATAGGTCTGTGATATTTTAAATATGAATTAAATATATTAATTAGAAAGATATACATATAAAATCAATTTTATCGAAAAATATTGTTGTTGCGCCACCAGGATATAATTGATTTTATATGTATATCTTTCTAATTAATGTATTTAATTCACAACTGAACATTTTTATTGTATTTCTATAATATTACCGCTTCAAGCCGTCGACGAAAATTTTTGATGTAAAACATTCTAGGACGTACTAGGTAGGGTAAATCATCGAAAATGAAACGAAATTCTGTTACGGAAGTGAAATCACGTCTTTACCAATCGCGCTACATAGTATTTCGCTATATTCATGGGACAGTGCTCCACGGCAGCACGCGTTCATTGTTCACGCCGATCGCATGTTCGTCCGATGAAGTGAATGCGAGTATAAACTCAAATATATATTTTTCTCTTTTCATTGCCGCTAAAGTATCGCCTTCATAATCTCTCAGTTTTATGCACAGTTCTTCGAACGACATCAATGTCAACAGCGCCGAGTTCACCACGGCCTGTTCATTTCCGTCTTTCGTATTCTTAGGCAACATTTTCGTACCTCCCACACCACATTTCCATGCGCAAAAAATCAATTTTCAAAACCAATGTTATGATTTGTGTGCTGGGGGAGAAATGAAGGAAAACATTTTTATTTTATTTATTTTATATTTATTTATATATATTTTGACATCCATATTTTTGTACTAACAGAGGTGGATCACCTCTGATATATACAGCGTTGTCCTGGCTACTTTGCTAGACTGAAGTCTGTGTTAAAGTAGCCAGTTTTTTTTTTCGTGCTGTTGTGGTGTTATTTGGAATAAAAAGAGAATTCAAGTATGAATAAAAAAGTTAAAATAAAATAAAAATATATGGAGTGGGAGTGTTGTAGGACTAGTGAATTATTAGTAAAGGAATTGAATAAATTATATTAAATTGTTGGATATCCATGCTTTTGATTCATCTCTACCTGATTGAATCATATATTGGGTCAATATTTGTGTAATCTTATAGGAATTGTACGATTTCCAGTTGGTACTGAGTGTATTGTATAGTTTCGGAGCTAGGAACATGTAAAATCTTTGATAAAATGTCGTTGTTGCTCTCGGAACTGGTGTGTAGATGTTTGTTGTTTGTCTTGTGTTGTGTCCATGATTTATTGCTTGAGGAGAGTTGTTGTTAGTATGGAAATATTGAACGAGTCTCAACATAAATATTTGTCTTATATCAAGGACATTACCTTACCAGTACAAGACTACAGCAACGGTAATGGTACTCTCATGTGGCCATATCGAAGTATGGTAAAGATCTCTTAGATTGATCACATTACATTAAATGATGGATGAATAAGTCGAGCTAATGAATAATAATAACTCTCAAATCAAGGAAAGCTACGCACTTTCAATTATGAAAAATATGATTTCTCACAGTTCATTATGCAGAAACGTAGCTAGAAAGACATCATATTGGCTGCGAAACCTCAGACAGAAATTCAATGTCCATAATGCCGATAAATCAGCAAATTTCAATATGATCGATAGAAGACGGTACATGAAGAAGTGTCTTAAAATTTGTGTGCGTGCTATATTTTTAATGTGCGCTATAAAACCAAAAAAGAGTTTATTTAATTTGAAGGTCGGTGCTAATTTGACACTAATGTTGGGATTTTCCCTTATAAGTTGTTAAGTAATATTACAAGATTGTTGCATTATTTACGTTTATTCATTTTTGGGATAAAAATGTTCCAGGCAAAATAATTGTGTATATATTAATAAACCAGGTTATTGAACAAATATTGTTTTATTAAGGAAAACACATTCTTATTGTGAAGTTGTAATTATTCAGAACATAGGTCTGTGATATTTTAAATACTAAATTAATGTATTAATTATAAATATATATATATAAAATCAATTTTGTCGAAAAATATTGTAATGTTATATCAAAAACAATATTTTTCGACAAAGTTGATTTTATATGTACATATTTATAATTAATTCACTAATTTAGTATTTAAAATATTGTTTTTTTAGGTTAGCCCAAAAAAAATCTTCCTTTATAAATAAAGAATGTTTACATTAACCGAGACAAAGAAAGGGTAGGAGAGACCCAAAGTGACGGTAGATAATCACAGTGTTTTGAAAATCGGTAATAAGAAGTTCTTCTAAAATAAATAAATAAATTCTCTTGCAAAGTGTTTAAATAAAGTAAATAATTTAAATTGAATACTACACCGGTGTTAGAAATAAATATAAAGTACAGCTTAGAGAGAGTATTATTTACCAGAAGTATGCATTATTATAAATTTAAACAAAAACATTATTTTAAATTGTCTCAAAAACGAATTGAGTTCAAACAGTGTACCGAATCACAAAAATGTATTAATAACACAACAGTGGCGTGAACAGAAAATGGGTCAGTTGTTTATGAGGGTAACAATAAGGTACAAAATGGAGAAAGGTTTACCTCCACACAATAGCCCTGAACATCATATAACTTATTTATAATAATGCGTTGTTTAGAAAGGGCGTAAATCCTCGAACAACGGAATTGGGATTATGTTATCATCTGCCAACAACAACTGCTGTGGTTTCTCAGCAGTCTGTGTCTCACTCCATCTCCCTAGTGAGACTGGTGTGGGGCCGCAAGGCCTACCCTGGGTTTGAGTTAGTAACTTGTTACCCTATGGGATCTCGCCCCCTTTCCTTAATGCTATTTTTTGTTAGATTTTCCTTTGATTTTCTTGGAAGTTGGGCTAAGAATAAATAACCCAAATGAAAGCACTCAGAGATGGTAATAATCAAGTTAAAGTTTTAAAAAGGTTTATTGGAGGAATAATCATTGTTACTTAATAATTAAAATATATTCTGTGAAAGTAAGTGATTTGAAATAAAAAAATGCACATTAACAGGATAGATATAAATATTATTTAGTAATACATTATTGTGCTTTTGACATAAAAAATCATTTTAAATATTAGCTGAAGCCTCAAAGCATATATAAAGCAAAATAAATAAAATATATTATTTAAAATAATTTGTATTCATTAACAAAGTGTTTTTAAGACGTTACAAATACATCATATGAATTGCAAATTGAATGCTTTGTAACTCTATTAATTTATAACATTTTGTTAATTTGGTTCAATGCTGATTTATCTCCGTAATCTTTGCTTCAAGATTATTAGAAAATATATTAAATATATGCAAGAATTTTCTATATTAAGGCAATTTCGTAGGACGCGGAAAATAAATTTAATGGTCGCGGTCTTTCTTATAATGCTAGTATTTTATTAATTATGGCAAATAACATTCAGTTTATTAATTTTATATTACTGTAAAGGTTTTATTTAAGCAATAGTATAAAAAATATCAACTCAAATATATAACTTTTGACATAAATTAATAATAAAAAATACACATTTTCGTAAAAAAACGCGGAAATATGAATTATTTTTGAAATGTAAGCCTTTAGCTAGCGCCCCCTATCACAAATATTTCGTACAAGGAATTCTTCTCAGAAAAAAAAAATGTTATTTAGTATTTATAAAATCAAACCAATGTTATAATACTTTTTATAAATTCACCGTAAGTTTTGAATTAAATATAAAAAATAATAGAAACTTGTTTGTTGGTCTAGTGGTGTTGTTGACATACTCGAGTAGTGATCTAGTGGTCGGAGGTTCAAGCCTTGTTTCAGGAGACTACCAAGTTAGTTCTATTTAATAGAACCAGCGTTTAACATAGTAAGATGTAAGATGTGAAAGGTATTCAGTGAATGAATCTCTATTTTTTTTTAAATATCTATACACACAAAATACAATGTTAATCAACCGATTTCTATCAAATGAAATTTTTATATATCAATAATAAATATAATGAATTAATTATTAATGAGAACACACTTTTATTGTGAAGTTGTAATTATTCAGATCATAGGCCTGTGATGTTTTTAACACAAATTAAATATATTAATTTGAAAGATATAAGAAATAAAGAAGACTGCTTTTAAATAATGGAACGATAGATGTATTCATTTGAAAAGTGTAACATATAGATTCGAAAATTTGTCGTTAATGCACTGTGGTGCTATAGCGTAATCGGTTAACACATATTCCCCGGATTGGAAGAGATCCAGGTTCGAATCCCGGTAGCAACAACAATATTTTTCGATAAAATTTATTTCATATGTGTATCTTTCTAATTAATGCATTTAATTTGTATTAAATATAATTAAATGTAATTATTTCCTTCATTCCCAGTGAATTGTGCACAGTACACACGAACGCACCAATTAATTATTACACTTGCCGTTTCTAACTAATCAAGTAATGTAACAAATCATAGAACAGACAGATATATGAGGTGGTCGCGGATGCCGCAAGCAAATCTGACAAGACCAATTGGGACAAAGAAAGTTCTGGAATAAGCATTGTTAGAAAATAAAAAAAAACATTCAAATAAAATCTTAATAACAGCTTTGAAAGCGATTATTACGGATGATAAAAATGCCTTTGTATTAAGGAAATTAAACGAAAATGAAATGAATAATAAAAGTTTCGTTCCGAAAAATTGCCGAAAATGAGAAATATGAATATTAAAATATGTATATTCGATTAATTAATATTTTTGTATTAACCACTTTGATTAATTTGACGTCGATCTGTTTCGATACCACTGTACCTTCTTCGGGTTAAATGTGTACTTACTTAGGTACATAAACGTGCGTGTATTATGAATATTATTATAATACTTAGCCCGTCCTAAGACGGTGGGTTTGTATTTTAGAATCCAAATGATTTTTCATTAGGATATGAATAAGGGTTAATTAGCGTGCTTCAGGACGTTATATAAAAATAAATAAATGAAATAAATAAATATTTATATTATAGGAAAATATTGACGCTTAGAAATGACTAGTGAAAAATTAATTATGTAAGGCGAATCCTACAAAAAGAATTATTTTTAATTCATTCCATTAACAAAAATACCATTTGCAGCAAGACAGAAATAAATAACACATTAATTTCACAGTGAAAACAATAACAAACATACGAATATAATGGTGTCTCTTTCTCACTAATTAAATAACGAATAGGTAAAAAGGAAGGTTGTATTATACAATGCTATTTCCTATACAAATCTTGATGAATGCTCTGAATTGTAATATTACATGTTTTTTAAATATTTAATACTCAATTCTTAAAGTAAATTTATGGAATTAACCATTTTTTCACATTTTAAAGCAAATGTAAAAAAAAAAAAAAAATGTAACTAATTTATTACGATAACACTAGTTGACAGCATGGTTTCGTACGAGTATTTTATATCATGGTATGGTAAAGGTTAATTTTAATTTACAATTCACACATTAAAGATCATTACTTACTTACTTACTTACCATCACGCCGATTCCCCGCAGGGGTAGGCAGAGAGGATAGAGCGCCACACTCTTCTGTCCTGACACACAACTCTCGCCTCATCCATATTCATACATCTTCTCATACAAACTCGCCGATTGTTGAGGCTTCCAACAGAACCATCCTCCATTATCTGGTTTACCTGGTCATGCCAAGTTTTCCGCGGACATCCTCTATTTCTGGTTCTATCAACACTTGCGTCATACATCTTTCTCACCATTCTCTCTTCATTCATCCGTTCCATATGACCAAACCACCTAAGTGATCCTTTTTTAATCTTACTCACTCACTATACTAACATCAGCTTTACATTCTTTCCTTATTTCTTCATTATTTAGTCTGTCATAAATAGATTTGCCACAAATACGCCTAAGTGATCTCATTTCCACTGCATTCAGTCTTTTTTCGTTCCTTTTCTGCCAGCTCCAGGCCTCACTTCCATACATCAGTGTCGGTACCAGGATTCCATTATGCACCGCTAGTCTTGCCTCGGTTGACAAATTCCCATTAGATATAATTCCATTCAAAGCGCCGTTCACTTTATTCCCTGCAGTCACCCTCCTTTCGATATCATTCTCAGCCTTTCCGTTTCTATTAAACATAATGTTTCGTGTAATTTGACGAAGTCGAAGCCTCCCGTCGTTTTTGTGTCTTGTTACTGGGACTATTGGCTGGTTTGGATTTCTGGATTGTGTCACGTCTATGAAAATGATAATTATGGGTCAATTTGATTTTGCATATTTTTAAAACATAATTTTACATTTAGTAATATTTGTTTTTAAAAAAAAATCTTAAGGGCATTCCTGTTATTCGCTCAAAACTAAAAGGTTGCATATCAATTCAATTCATATTTCAAAGTAAATTAACACTTCACTCTGCTGTAATGTATCAGTTTCCTTTCAAAAAGGTACAAAATTGAACATTTATTTATATTTTATTTATTGTTGATATTTGTAGCATTAACTTTGTTGTTAGATATAATTCAAAATCGTATTTATATTTAACTTTGTTTAAACCGCTGTGTTATTTTTACGTCAACCGGTTTCGATACTAATGTATCTTCGTATGAACTGAACAGTTCCATAAAATTTAGAAGTCATCCATTACGGGGTGTAAGCGGTGTCTTGGTAAGAGAGGGGAGGTGATTGACAGGGAAACATTGAAATAGGAAATATATTGAATAGCGGGTTGTTTGTAAGGTTTAATCGGTTATTAATTATATTGGTTTAGTGTTGAGTGATTTTTTGATTTCTAGACTTTCTAAATTAGATCCTGTGGTGGACTGTATTTCAGCTAGTTATTGTTTGTTTGACGCAACCCAATTTGGATGAAGACAGGTAGAAGGAATTTGGTCTTACCGGGATCTCAATCTTATGAGCTGGACGCCACTTTGTACTTTCCTCGACTCGCACTAAAGGAAGAAAGTCTCGCTGAACTTCGGAAGGGGTCCGATGCTGGCAAATTCGATTTCCCGTATTGACCCTTTGACACTCGAATTTGCACTCCTTCGCCGTCCGTCGAATGCGCCCAGGTGAAAGATCAGCCAGACAAGGACCGGTATACATCATGATGGAATTTTTGGGACAAAGGATGTCACGGGTAACATTCGACTTGCGTCAACAATTAATGTGTAAAATTTCAATGCCGTTTTTTTTTATGAAATTGTAGCCTGTCTCTAAAAGGTGGTTGGAAAATTCTGACAAGTTAAAAGTTATTAATTTACATTTAAAGTGCCTTAATAATAATTACTTCTAACGTCATTTCTTTTATAAGGGATACATTCTACTTGATTTAGGTAATTTTCATTCAACTTCAATCGCGTAACCCCAAAAAAATTACCGATAGCCGGAGAAAAAAATTCATTTATGACATTATATGTTCTATAAATTTAAAAAATAAAATAATGCTACTACTGCGACTAACAACATTTATTCAGTGGATGATAAAAGTGTCTTAAAATACGTCACATCGAAGTTGATAACGAGCAACTCCGGACCATGGTGGATACAGACCCGCGACTGATGAGAGAACTAGCAGTTATTGTTAATAAAAGACATTATTTAATTGAATAACTAAACAGTGTTTATTAAGGAGAACACATTCTTGTTGTAAAGTTGTAATTATTCAGAACATAGGTCAGTGATGTTTTAAATAATAATTAAATATATTAATTATGAAGATATTCATATAAAATCAATTTTATCGAAAAATATTGTTCTTCCAATCCGGAGAAGGTGCACCTTGGAAATAGAGATTCAGGTTCGAATCGCGGTAGTGCAACAACAATATTTTCCAATGAAATAGATTTTATATGTATATTTTCATAATTAATACATTTAATTAGTACTTAAAACATTGTTTCTTTCAAATGAAATCTAGAAAAAGTATTAATGCAAATCATTAGCAGTTGAAACCGGCAGACGTACATATTTATAAAAATGAAAAAACAGTAATCTTTGCAACGCAACTGGTCCATGAATTTCTGCCTCACTAAAATTTACTTGAGAAGGTAATGTTTCCAGAAATTGTAATCAGACAAGCTGAGATAGCAGGTAGAAGCAATTTTGTACGCACTATGTCTTCCTTGCAAGGGCTCCCAACCTGTCTCTGGTGAAATATTTTCCTTATTACAATTCTAGATTTTTGTCGCTTTCTAAAAAGTGAAAAATATTTGATGGGTTAATTAGCGTGACAGGGGCAATGAATTTAATTTATCAAGTCGCTGAGGTATAAATATTAATAAGAAGTAATGTACGCCTATTTATTTCGATAATGTCACATTTTATCTGACCTTTATATTTCTTAAACAACACAATGTTTTTTCTTTATAATTTTTATTTTATACAAATAATGTTAATTTAAAAAAGTATTAAACGTTTGAGCGAGATGTCCGTTAATGCTGCTAATCGATATTTAATTTTTGTTCATCAATGTGTAGAAGCAATATACATTAAGCAATATTAAAATAATAGACTTAATAATCTAAATTATGTTACTTAAAACCTTATTTTAATTTTTTTATTTCTTTTCAAGTTTATTTAATTGTACACTATAATATAATATATGTACAGCAAGAAAGAACATCTAATTAGCGTCTCGGATTAAGCGTGATGGATGTGTGTCATCGCCGGAATAGTACATTATGTATTTAAATAATTTAAATATGTTGTCTGATAGGTTATTTTTTCGTTGTTTGATTAGGTTGTTTCTGATAAAGTTAAGGTTGTACTCTTTTTTGTGAATGAATGATATTTTCTTCATTGAAAAATAGGTTTTACGGAAATACATGGCTACGCAGCGTCCACCATTAATCACTAAACGGTTACTACCTAGAAACTGTTTTCTGCTAGTACGTTTCTAACGTTAAGTTAATATAAATGATTCAGTTAATAATAATTCAAGATTATTAAGGTAGAAAACTGTTGTTTTTCGTGACTGAACCGTATTAAGCCACAAGAAAGGTTTCGGGTGTTATCACATCAGCTCGGTTGAAGGTCATTAGCATAGTTTGCTGATATCGAAAAAACCGACTCACGGCAAAGTAACTCAGAAAGTACTACATCATTATTGAGTTAAAAACTGCTTTTACGTAAGAACTAACCAACAATATTAGAATCAATGCGAAAACTTCTAGTTTGTTTGATCTCTTACCAAGAAACTTCTAGTGCCCAAGGGGTTGTGCGTTTGGTTTTCGTACCGGGAGACCAGCAAACTAGTCATATTTTAGATTAGGTAGATAGAAAACAAAAAATATTGATTTTCCTATACAATTCGTGAAGCGCAATTCTATTCTAAAAATCTCGTGAGAGATCTCGTTTCTCATGGCAGATTAACGTGTAATATCCTACTGGCAGTGGTACGTGTTGCTGGAGGCATGAAGGAAAATGTGTATGAATACGAAAGAAGGAAACAACAATGAGGTTGATACAATTTAAGGACTTGGGCTACTATTTATTGTGAAATTAAAAAGGAAAATAAATTGAATGCAGCCCATTTTATCCAAATCAGACAACAAATAGCGAAGATATTAGTGATGACACGTTTAGCCACTACACTCTCATACTGTTGTATAGTGCTTTGCCATAGGTGCAGTATACACTGCATAGCGCGATTGGTGAGAGGTGGGATGTCACTTCCGTAACAAAATTTTGTTTATTTAATATAGAACTAAAAAAATCGTTAAGGAGAACACATTCTTATTGTGAAGTTGTAATTGTTCAGAACATTGCTCTGTGATATTTTAAATACTAATTAAATGTATTAATTAGATAGATATACATATAAAATAAATCAAAATCAAATTAGATGGCTTACAAATAATGGAACGATATATGTATTAATTTGAAAAAGTGTAACATATAGGTTCGAAAATTTGTCGCTAAAAATATCGTTGCTGTAGCATAGTTGGATAATGCACCTTCCCAGATTGGAAGGAAATCCAGGTTCGAATTCCGGTAGCACAACAAAAATATTTTTCAATAAAATTGATTTTATATGTAAATCTTTCCAATTAATACAATTAATTAGTATTTAAAAAATCGTGTTTGATTTATTGTGTTGAGTAAGATTTTGTTTCATTTGTTAGATTTACTTTATTCTAGTTAAATTGTTATGTTATGGATGTAAACATCATAAAAATGGATTTTCTTTTACAGTTTAAAATTCGAACTATTACAAGACAAATTACAATTATTAACAAAACACATTTTTAATAGATGTGTTAGACCTTCGTCTAAAAACATACAATACATTATTTATCCGTTTAATCTATTTTTAAACGATGTATATTGTATTGAGTTTTATAAAGTATTTTTTAAAACACGTCAAAACTCAGTCTTTAAGATTCTGTGTTTCACGTTATGATAAGATTCTGTATACATTTGTACTTTCTTTGATGTATCTACCAACATGACACAAGTGTACATCTCACCTACACAGACGAATGTGTTGATTCTCAAATGTCAGGGGTTAACATGAGTTTCATTGGGGATTGTATAGATTTAAAGAGGTCGTGTAAAATATATAACGGTACAAATAATTGCGATATATGTTCCAAACTGTATCGAGGACAAAAGGTGTGTTTATTCACTGTTCATATGTTTAAGCAGGGTTAATTGCTATATTAGAAATAATATTTCATTGTTAAATATTAATGTATGAATTAGATATATAAATATTCAAGTTTTATTATGATTAGAATCAATATTTTCTTAAATATTATTATATCGATTCGATATATAAATATTATTGTATGGATTATATATATAAATAGTAAAGTTTTATTATGATTAGAATCAAAATTCTCTTAAATATTATTGTATGGATTAGATATATAAATAGTCAAGTTTCATTATTATTAGAATCAAAATTCTCTTAAATATTATTGTATGGATTAGATATATAAATAGTCAAGTTTCATTATGATTAGAATCAACATTCTCTTAAATATTATTGTATGGATTAGATATATAAATAGTCAAGTTTCATTATTATTAGAATCAAAATTCTCTTAAATATTATTGTATGGATTAGATATATAAATAGTCAAGTTTCATTATGATTAGAATCAACATTCTCTTAAATATTATTGTATGGATTAGATATATAAATAGTCAAGTTTCATTATGATTAGAATCAACATTCTCTTAAATATTATTGTATGGATTAGATATATAAATATTATTGTATGGATTATATATATAAATAGTCAAGTTTTATTATGATTAGAATCAACATTTTCTTAAATATTATAGTATGGATAAGATATATAAATAGTCAAGTTTTATTATGATTAGAATCAACATTTTCTTAAATATTATAGTATGGATAAGATATATAAATAGTCAAGTTTTATTATGATTAGAATCAACATTCTCTTAAATATTATTATATCGATTCGATATATAAATATTATTGTATGGATTATATATATAAATAGTCAAGTTTTATTATGATTAGAATCAACATTCTCTTAAATATTATTGTATGGATTAGATATATAAATAGTCAAGTTTCATTATGATTAGAATCAACATTTTTTTAAATATTATTGTATGGATTAAATATATAAATAGTCAAGTTTCATTATGATTAGAATCAACATTCTCTTAAATATTATTGTATGGATTAGATATATAAATAGTCAAGTTTCATTATGATTAGAATCAACATTCTCTTAAATATTATTGTATGGATTAGATATATAAATAGTCAAGTTTCATTTTGATTAGAATCAACATTCTCTTAAATATTATTGTATGGATTAGATATATAAATAGTCAAGTTTCATTATGATTAGAATCAACATTTTTTAAAATATTTTTGTATGGATTAAATATATAAATAGTCAAGTTTCATTATGATTAGAATCAACATTCTCTTAAATACTATTGTATGGATTAGATATATAGTCAAGTTTTATTATGATTAAAATCAAACATAGAGTTCAACAAAGTAAAAATCTTAGTGTAATTTGTAATTCTTGTTTTTTTAATTTTTTTTTTGTAGTTGTAATTCTTATTCATGATGAATAAATATGTAAAATGTAATTAAATTAAATTAAAACTCTAAGTAATTGTTTATCTGTGCCTGCAATATTATCTAGACAAATTTATATCTTCAAAAATGTATATATTTATTATGGAAACATTAATTTGATCAATTTTGTTAATTGATCAGATTATAAAAAATAGACGTTGTACGATAATTTTCAAATTCAGGTGAGCGCTGAAGATGTGTTCTTTTATATGGTAAGAAAGTTTAGTACTTTTTTTAGTTATACTCGTTATATTATCTGTCTTGTAAATTATACAAATGGATCGTTCATTTGTGTACCTGTAATATTGATATCGCCATCATTCTGTCAGATTATAATGATATTTTAAATACTAAATTAATGTTAAGGAAAACACATTCTTATTGTGAAGTTGTAATTATTCAGAACATAGGTCTGTGATATTTTAAATACTAAATTAATGTATTAATTATAAATATATACATATAAAATCAATTTTGTCGAAAAATATTATTTTTGCGTCACCGGGATTCTTCCCCGGATTGGAAATAGAGATCCAGGTTTGAATCCCGGTGACGCAAAAACAATATTTTTCGACAAAATTGATTTTATATGTATATATTTATAATTAATACATTAATTTAGTATTTACTAAATTAATGTATTTATATGTATATATTTATAATTAATACATTAATTTAGTATTTAAAATATCACAGACCGTCTGTTTTAAATAATTACAAACTTCACAATAAGAATGTGGTCTCCTTAATAATGATATTTGTGTAAAAAGTCTATAATTATCTAAAACGAATAAAAGATGAACAATCCCACTAACTTCCTCGAAACTATTTAAAAGCTGATGCCCTCATATTTACTTGGCGTTCACTGTTTCTTTAACCTTTCCTCTCCGATGATGTTAACTGAGTTGACATTGCCTCTAATCATGTAAATATACAAAGCAGAGAATTCATATTTTAGATATTCCTTCGTAATATATTTATGTATTGGATAAAATAATTACAATATATAGATATTTACCATACGCAACAATAAAAAATGTTTTCTCGAAGATCCTGACGTGACTTTGTAAATACATGTATGTATGTGTACGTGCGGAGAGCGCGGGGCGCGGGGTGCCGGACGCCGATCGCCACTTTAGTGGCAGAACGCGCTGGCCGAGTTAGACGTATCTTATGCATCTTTACGTTATCGTTCTTGATCATTTTTAGCACTTTTACATAATAATTGATATATACGTATGTGTCAACAATTATTTTAATGGTTAATATAAATAATAAATGTAAAATATTCATATTTATCCGACTCGAAAATCTCAAAAGTTTACTTGTAGACTGAGTTACCAGCATCGGAACGCGCTTTTTTATTTTATCACCGTAAGGAAAGTAGATTCGAATTTTATTTATAAATTACATAACAGCTTTCGTAACAATTCAGTGTAGCGAGATATAAAAGAAAGAAAGAAGATAAAATAAGAAAATAATAATAATACTTACTTACTTAATAATACATATATATATATATACAGCTACGACAAGTGAACATGTATTTACAATCAGGTTAGTATTGTAGTACCACCCGATAAAAGAGCGCATCACGCTCTGTTAATATGAAAAATACAAAATAAGCAAGAATGGTAATTTGCGGTTCCGAAATCTCAACCTGGTCAAGGGTTCAAACTCCACAGGGAGAACCGACTGATTTCCCAATCAGATCTCCCCGGCAGTAGGACCTCTCAGCGTCTTCCTTCGAGTTAAACATTCGCTGGGAGACGATGTAGACCCACATCCTGGTCCCAGAAAATCTTGAGGTCCCTAAGGCATGCTAGTATATTATTATTTAGATGAGAAAATATGATGTTTTTGATCAACACAAATGAAAGAAATCGAACTATATCGGATATTTGAAATAAATTAATTGAATTCCTTACAGAGAGACATTAGGATTTCATGTACAAGAATTCTTTAAAAATAATTTTGTATTCGACAAAACAAAGCTTTAAATTTACATGGTTACATGTACGTTTATAATTTAAACAATTTTTTTAAATTTTATTTAATAATGACTAAAAGTATTTTGAGGAAAGTTGACTTAAAATTAAATATACAAACAATAATAAACGTGCTGACTCGCTAGGAAACCCCTGTGTTGAAATACATGGTTAGATTACTTTACGTACTACCATGTTTAGATAATTATTTGATTAATTTTACATACCTAACCTAATTATGACATAATTTTAAAGGGATTTTGTGGCCTGCCTGGCAACAAGAAATATTATGAGTACCTTTCTACATTAATGTATACTTTATATCTATATGCTGGGGGTAGTGAGCGGTGCTTCCCAACATATGCGTGCAATGAAATGAAAAATTATACAGTCAAACTCGGTTATAAAGTGTACGAAGGGACCAGCTTAATTTGCTCGTTATAACCGTTACTCGTTATATACGCGTTATTACCAAAAATATTTTAAGATCCAATAAAATTAAAAGCAAGCATTGCAAGAAAAATGAAAAATCTATAATTGTGTGAACAAAAACATTCTATAGTAAATTACTACATTATATCATAACAAAATTCAAAATAAATGTTTTAAAGTTTAAAACTTAATACTACATACTACGCACACAAAATAAACACCTATTGTTTTTTTCGAAGAATTCACAAACCTGAAAGGAATTGTAAACAATAAGGAACCTCGTCGGCAGACGCTGCTTTCGATTTTATGACTTCTCAAGAAGTAGGATTTTTAAACTATTTAGTGTATTTTGTACACTTGTTAACAATATTTTCGTAGGTTATATCAGGGCTGAATCAAAATAATAATAAGTATTTCCTCATTATAAACGTGATCTCACTATAACCGTGCTCAATATAACCGAGTTCGCTGTATATATATACACATTGAATCAATTAAAAAGATATATCGAAAGAAATATTTTATTCGAAAAATTATTATTTTTATTTATAGATTTTTCTGTTGATTAATTTTTAATTTATATTAAAAATAACATAAAACTGCATTTTGAAATTAGAACTTCACAACAAAAATATGTTTTCATTGAAAGTAAAAATAAATTATGTATTTATAAAGTTAGTACAAGGCGCATTTTTTATGTAAGTACTGGATTTTTTTTTCTTTCTTCGAACGCTATACACTTTAAATTACTTCTCAACATAGTCGCCACTATTATTAAGGCACTTGTCATAATAAGACATCATTTTTTGTATACATTTGTTATAGAACGATGCTACCTGAGATGAATACCATGTGTGTACTACGTCTTTGAGTTCATCATCATCATCAAAACGCTCGCCACCAAGGCAACACTTCAGATGAAGGAAAATATGGAAATTATTAGGCGCCAGAACAGGACAAAACAGGACACACTTGGCGATGGATGTCAGCTGGTTTCATATTTCGCCCTTTCAAGAAACAGTATCTCACAGTCGGCGAGCTAATTTATTGTCTTGAACATTTCAACCACTCACTACGCCGTTTAAGCCACTCACCACTCACGTTGCCGGTAAACTCACCACTCACGTTGCCGTTACCGTATGCCGTTTTAAGCCACTCACCACTCACGGAGAAATCAACTGAGTTGACACCGAATATAATACTCTCTTTACTGTACTCTGCAACCTTTTTGTCAGCTCGTAGATCAAAAAGTCGACACTGAAATAAACTTTTTTTATTAGATCAACATGATACACATATGTAAAAAAAAAAAAACATCTAATAAATTAATCTAATAAATACATACAGAACGTTCTGAATATGTTACAGCCAAAAATTTTAACGCAAATAATACATAAATCCAAAATTTTCTGATTAAACTAATGTTATTCTATCTTCATACTCAAAAATAATGTACGGTAGGTACTGGTTATTGTAATCACATTGATCTTCGGCGATTTCGATTATAACATCTGGCAATTTTTTTAACCAAAAAACTATTATGTACACAATAATGTTTTTAACATTTAAGTAAACTAATATTTTATTGCACATATACTACATAAAACAAATGCAAGATCAATTCGTTTTACAATATTTACTAGAGTTGGTAAACAGTCCGTTAGCTCAATTTTTAATACAGCATACAGTAAACATGTCTGGCAACAGCTAGTAAGACCAATGACTTCGGACAAAACAATGTGGTGTGTTTAACCAAGGTCAAGGCAATTTAAACACAATATTGTAAAGGAAAGAAAGCAGCGGCCGTCGTCAGTAATTGGAAATTTATGAGGTAGTTAACATAGTCTAAAAAATGATGAAAAATTAAGTGTTTTTGATGTTTGAGTCCAATCATTGAAAAATGAGCACAATATGCAGCTGATTTTAATAACCAGCAGTATATAAATCCAACTGTATATAAAAAGTACTAATTAAATTAATACCATTTTTGTGATTTTTTTATTCAAAAATGTAATCAACTCCAAAGTATAACTATAACAGTTTATTTTGCACATGTGCTTACTTGTAAACTAAAATGGTATCTGTAGTATCCATCCCTGTCTACGAGTACACTAAATAAATTAATTTTGTTTTCTCATACACATGAATGAATAATTAAGGGACAACTAAAAGGGCTTACTAAAAATTATTTTTGAAAGTTCTTGGACTTGAAAATATTAAAAGTAAGTGAAATAATGATTTATTAAACCTCTTTTTATCTTTTTCACTTTTTTACATGAATTTTTACATGTTTAGTAATTTACTGTGCTATTAGAGTAAAATTCCATTTATTGATTGAGTGCTTCTATTATTTCCTGTATTAGTACATAACAACATATAGGGGAAAATCCCAACATTAGAGTCAAATTAGCACTAACTTTCAAATTACATAAACTTACTGAAAAACACCCCTGTATTGAATTGTATAAATATGCTAGCTTAAGAGAAAAATGTACCAGTCTGATGATGGCTGTAACAGGCTGAAATCGGTAATGGTCATAAAATAATAAATAATGGAAAAAGTTACAATGTGTTTTAATAAAACGGTAAACCAATACATGAAGGAAACCATTGCGCATGCGCAACATCGCAATCACTGCGCTATTCGGCAACAGTACTTACTTAAAAAGCGTACCTTGTATTATTTAAAAAAAATGTGAAACTATATTTCTATAAATTAGACTTTCCATTGACATATGAAGGTCAGTAAATGGTCCCACTCTTCATTATGTTTTTGCAACGATGCTCCCATATCGGTTCCGCATAGCAAAGCAACTCGAAGTGTTTTGATGACTTACTTTAAAGTGATGTATAATACAAAAAAAACTGTGGATAAGAAACAATGACAAAAAGTATATGAATCTAATAAATAAAGGACCAAAATAAGAATAGAAAAATACAGAAAACATGAGACAAGAAGACAGTGATATCAAGTTGTAGGTCAGTTTTGCTCTTGGAACATTTGAAGTAACGTATCATCCGAAAATTTACATCAAATTGAGATATTGAGCTTCAAAGTTTTGTATACTAATTTCTCGTTTCTTCAGCGAAGATTATTTCATTACTCATTTTTAGAAAAATATCTCTATATGAATTAGAGTAGATAATAAAATAAACTGATTCCTGATTTCGAACAGCTTATATATTATATAATCATTACATTTTATTTATTACATATGTGAAAATAAAATATGTGTTTTTTTATTCCGCTTATTAAATTTACTTGAGACGCGTTTCGCCTTATAAGTGCATTATCAATTTAATAATTTAACTCAACAATTTGTATTTGTATATTATATATGGTGGAGGACAGTTATACAATTTTATTTGCATGATACGAAATGGGACAATACTATTCATTGGAATTCTGAGGATTTCCAAAATTTTTTAAATGCTGCTAATTATTCTAAGTAACTATTCTGTTTCACAGCTATATAATTTTACAACATTATTATGTTGTATTTTTAAAATTAAAATATGTTTTTGATTAATTATTGACATCCTGAAGAAGAAAATGATATTATTCGAAACTGATAGATGTATTTTAATTCAATAAGTGGTTAATAAAACAAAATTAACAAATAATAATATTATGTTGTAAAATAAATTAATAGAATAAAAAAACAAATGTTTTATTTTCATATATGTGATTATGGAATTCTACAAACTTACCTCGGAAACAATAAATATGTTATTTGTTTTCAAATCAACAGTATCAAAATGTAATTGTTTTTTTTATTAACTCCTAAACTACTAAGAAATTTGGCGTCAACAAGTTAATTTTGTCGAAAATATCAGATGACGCCTTGTTGTTCCAAGGTCATGAATAGTTGATGGGAGTTGGCGATCCCCACGGGACTGAGGAGATACTGTGGCATTAATATATGACAAAAATCCCTTTACACAGAAAAGGGATATTGTAGAAAATAAAAACAAAAGGAATCACAGGCACCAGAAATTACAACTGGCAGATATCAGGTTTGTAAAGATAGCAACAGTCTAAAAGGCACGACATGTTAATCCATATCAACCCTCCCCACCACCGGTTCTTCCAAAATTGTCTAACGAGATGCCCATACCTTGATAAATCCCATAGTAGACCATTTTTCCTCAGGACACGATTCCTCTCTAGCGTCTCTCAAATATACATATCTAAAAGACATACTTCGGTGTCCTAGAGAAGATCTAATATTGATAAAAAAAATTTATTGTCTATTTGAAGATCGTCATGGCCCTAGAAATAACATTTGTATCGGTTTGCAATAGAAATATGCGTTGTATTCAACTAGATGTTTCAATAAAGTTTATCTATGCTTGATATATTGATTATTGTAAAAGAAATAAATACGAAACGTTAAAAAGTTTAAAAACAAAAAAAAATAAAACTTAAAATATACAGAGAGAAAAAATAGGAATTCATAAGGACATACTTCATGAATTTCTTATTATGAATAATGTATTATAATACAAAAGGTCCATATTATTTTACATTATCGAAAATCAAAGGGATCAATGGATAGTACACGTTCTTAGATACAATACTGCATACTTTAGAAATGTAACTGAGGAAAAGATCGAGGGAAGAAGACATAGAAGAAGATCCGGTCAAAAATACATTCACCAAATAGGAAACAAGGCAAATGCAAACACTTACAGTCAACTTCCGAATAAACTAGAACTCTAGGACAAAGACGCATGGCAAGTTTTGTTTACTAGGTCCGAGTTATGCAAATTTCCCATTTTGATCTAATATAATCAATCTTTCATTAATATGGAGGACGATCCAGTTCATAAAAAGTGATGCTTAAATAGAGAAAGACAAAAGCAAAAGTAATGAACTCCATAAAGTAAAAACATTAATATTTCAATTTTTTTTTCGTTATTAACATTTTGTAAGTCTATTAAATTTTAAAACTTTTTGAAAAAATGAATTAATTATTAAAATAGAACGTGCTTTATGTTATACTAAAATTAATGTCATCTTCAGTAATAAACGAAATCTTTTCAAATTAGAAGATAGACTATCGACTACATGTGGGGGGGGGGGGGGGGGGGCGGTATGGGAGCGGTGATATTAAACAGATTGAGTAGGGAAAACTTTAATATTTTTAAAGAGAGCACATTTTTGTTGTGAAGTTACATTTTCAGAACATAGTTCTGTAGAATTTTATTGTAAATTAAATGAATCAACTAGAATGATCAGGAAAAATCTATTCAATGAAAAAATATTTCTGTTATGCTTTTAAAAAAATGGAATAATAGATGTATCAATTGGATATATACTTTTCGATAAATAGATTTTTTCTATATATCTTTATAATTGATTAATTTAATTAATATTAAAACATTGATTAAATATTGATAGATGGAACCAAACTAGACATGCAGCTGATGTTATATTCCACGCCAACCATCATATGTATGTTTTTAACACACGTTCTAGGACGAGGTTTAAACATTAAAGTATAAAATAATAAATATTAATTAGAAAGATATACATATAAAATCAATTTTATCGAAAAATATTATTGTTGCGCCACCGGCATTTGAATCTGGATCTCTTTCCAAACTGAAGAAGGTGCATTATCCAACTATGCTACAGCGACGATATTTTTAGCGACAAATTTTCGAACCTATATGTTATCTTTTTAATATTAATACATTTAATCGTTCCATTGTTTGAAAGAGCTATCTACCTTATTTAAAATATCACAGGCCTATTGTTCTGAACAATTATAACTTCACAATAAGAATTCGTTCTCCTAATATAAAATAATACAAATTCTATCTATAATAGACGTATTAAGACATACCCTTTATAAGATATAAACTATTTATTGTGTTTAAAATGAGGTCATCGACATATTTCGTAGGAATAGTTTTTGATCAATACTCAGAGAGGTTGTGGTAACCGGCGATTTATTGCGCGGCTATTATGGGAAAATTATTGTACAATACATACAATTTTCTCAATATTTTTCAACCTTTTAATATGTGTTATATCTATATATAAATGTCTACGTTGATTGTATCTACAATAGTAAATTAAAGGTCAGAATGCATTAGTGAATAAATTGGACACTGGCATAAAATTCCATTGTGTTGTGGAGACCATTAAGTGTTTAATTGAGTTGTCTGTCGAACAAGGGAAAGCGGTTGATTGGTGATGTAATGACGCGAAACGATTTTAAGAGGATTGTAGAAGGGAAGCGGCTTACAAGGCGGTTTGTCAGAAGATGGGGATTGTTTCCAATACAGATTATCGGTTTGACTTCAAGACCTTGGTTTGTTATTTCGGTAACACCAGAAAATTATTTCATTCCGTTAACATTATAATCCGGAGGACTTTGGTCAGATTAACACTTTGTTTATTGAATTACTGAAAACACAAAATTGTAAGATTTCATTCGGAAATAAAATGACATTGTAAACCAGAATAAATCATGAAAATAAACACAATTTATTTTAGATTTCACTTCTTTTGATAAAATCAAAATGCTGAAGTGTTTATTATAGTACATAAAGACATAAATAATACATGTCAAATACAAATAAAAATAACTCGCTTTTACGGCCGTTAACATAAACAATATATTTACAAAAAAAGAACGTTAGAGGAGCTGTCAAAAGTTTTCGCTGGAGTGGCCAAATATCAAAAAGAAACATTTTTTACGTGACAAACAACAGATGTCATGCTAATTTTGATATTTATGTTTGAAAAATGAAGCTTCTTCTCTTTAGTATGTCCTGACAGTACTCATGAATCGTTGAATATTAAAAAAATATAATTGTACGGCACCTGAGAGTCTCAACAGTAAAGGTCCCGAGCAGTCTAAAGTCACCATTTAATATAAATAACTATTGCATATTACTATCAAAGTTCATAAAAATGTATATTATGTAATTTAGATTACTTATATTAGGTACAATTATAAAATAATTTTCCAAGAATCATTATTGTTAAAATACGTACTTGTACTAAGCAAAATACGTGCGAAAAGTTCTATGTTCAGACTTGATAAAATATAGAAAGACCGCAGTATTTTCAAGACAACGGACGTTATTAGCCCCTGGTATATTTTACATTTTTATATGGTGTGGAATCATTGATAGAGAAGAGGGACTGCGAGATGCACGAATGTCTCCAGTCTAGAGCTGAACATCAATGACAGACTCAACCATTTGTCTGACACGAATCCTTCAATTTTTTGGGCATCTTGCGGGAAGAGAAGATAGCTTGGTGCGGTAGACCACACTGAAGGACAAAGAGGAAGAGGAAGATCCTCCAAAGGTTGGACCGACCAATTAGAAAAGGCAACTGGCATTTCTCTGGTGACAACCCCAATTCTTACCATGCTAAAAGATTTTTCTTAAGAACCACTACATTTTCATTAAGGAGAACACATTCTTTTTGTGAAGTTGTAATTATTCAGATGTAATATTTTAAATACTAATTAAATGTATTAATTAGAAAGATATACATATAAAATCAATTTTATCTAAAAATATTGTTGTTGCTACCGGAATTCGAACATGATTCTCTTCCAATCCGGGGAACGTGCATTAACTGATTATGGTATAGCACACTATCTATCTACATATCGGGTTACTCAAAGGTATTCAAAGGTAAATTCATTTGAAAGATATACATATAATATATGGTTTTCAAATAATGGAACGATAGATGTATCAATTTGAAAAGTGCAACATATAGGTTCGAAAATTTGTCGTAAATGCACTGTGTGCTGTACCATAATCGGTTAATGCATGTTCCTCAGATTGCAATAGATCCAAGTTCGAATAAATAAAATTGATTTTATATGTAAATCTTTCTAATTAATACATTTAATTTATATATTATTACATTTTCAATTTGAACCAATCATTCTATCTACGAACACATCTTGCTCTCTCTTCACCGTAACAATAGTTTCAACCCCTCCACTCTTTCGTCCACCAGTGTTTTTTCTTCTTCTACTAATATTATATTACCTTATATTGGAAACTGCTATATTACTTTATATTATGTACTTTATGACTACTTTGTCTGCACATATCTGAGGATTTTTATAACTAGTTTTATATGCTTTATATTTTGTTAGTTGTATTATGATTATTTATACTGTTAAAATCTCCATTATTAAATAAATAAATAAAATCTATCAGATGCTGAGAAAAGTGGTGGTGTGTTGTTAAGAGGGCGAGAGTTCATAGAGACCTATCCGACGTAATAATGATGATTTGGAAACTGTCGTCGATTCAGTCGCCGCATCAGATTACACACTAGAGTGGCAATTGCTCGCCAATTTTTAACAATTATCATTATATTTTTTATTTATTATCTTAGTTTAATAACCACAATTGAGTTTAAAAAACATCTACCGGTTTCGGAAAACACCTTTTCCTTCTTCAGGATATGTCAAAACTAACTAAAAATATAGCATTGTTTTTCTATTTATCCAGAATCTATTTTTAAATTTAAAAAAAAAAAAAAAAAACAACAATTATTTAAAAAGTAAATTTAGTACCTAACTCAAATTGCTGCTCAATACAAATTTAGTCGAATAATTTTTAGGAAAAAATTTTAGAATAGGACTCGTAGTTAAATTTAGTTGGCTGTTTAGAATTTCCTGATTACTTTTACATGCTTTATTTATCTCCAACGATTCCAAATTATTTAATTTGTGACCTACACCGTTTATATGCAAAATTGACAATCCCAATTTTTTATCAAAACCATGACTATTTTTTTTTTTTTTTTTTAAATTTAAAAATAGATTCTGGATAAATAGAAAAACAATGCTATATTTTTAGTTAGTTTTGACATATCCTGAAGAAGGAAAAGGTGTTTTCCGAAACCGGTAGATGTTTTTTAAACTCAATTGTGGTTATTAAACTAAGATAATAAATAAAAAATATGAATCTTAACCACCAAGTTAATATTGCTAATTTTAAAAGAATTATCATTATGTTGTGTGTGATACAATATGCACCGGTATGCTTATTATTTACTTACTTTAAGTTCTAGATCATAGTTTATAGTATTAAATTTGACGTATATGGGTTCTGAATAAAACAAGTAATCACAACGGTAACAAACATGATGTGAGAAATAATATTTTAAGCGTACGTATTCATCACTACGTTTACATCAAGATTTAGAAACGTCAAATGTTTTTTCAGCACTTGTCGAGTATTTGGAATACGCGCTACAGTCTTCTACAGCCTTTTCCATCGCTTTTCAGTATTTTCCCGACTTTTCCAGTTTTCTCATCTGTACCTAGATGCGAGCGTTTGTCAGAGAGATGATTGATGGCGACTTGAGGGAAAATTTTTAGCGATAAATTTAACCGCAGTTCATTTCATATGTGTGTATAAAATAAAGGATTTTTAATGGATTTTCCAAAATCCTTTCACAGCCAATTTAGCGTGATATTTTATGAGTGTAATGTGTTCAGCAGGATTAGCTTTCGTAAATGCGTATTTCATGCTGACACAAGGGATGAAAATATAAATCTTTACGGTGTATTTTAAATGGTTTTCTGTATTCTAGTAAGGTATCGTGACCTTAGAACCGCAAAATATCATTTGAAATTTTAGTCAAAATTACCCTTTTTTGTAGAGGAATTCTGGCAATAATTTTCTAATACATATTAAATGAATCAATTATAAAGGTACACGGTAAAAATCTATTTATCGATAAATAGATTATTTTGTATGTTAGCGCCATTTAAATGTACTACGCGCGCGAATCTCATTGGATTACAGAAATATGTCTTGTCCCTCTTGCTCTGATCATATCCTAGTCCCTAGGCACAAAGGAGAAAGAAGAAAGAAGCAGTCTGCTGATACGCCTGAACGAGTCACTCCGCTTTCGAAACTGAATACGGTACGCTGCCGTCGCTGTAAATCCGCTTACAACCGCTAACGTTAATTACCGCTAATATATAATATTTTACTACCGCTAACATATTTAAAACAATTACTTTTTTTACGCGAGTGTCCTCAATTACGAGACATAATTCTGCGTCGCTTGTGAATTGGTGGACCAGGGAGAAACGAACCAGCTTCAGAGATCGGAGACCCACAAGTAAGTGCCATTCTATCTTTTATCTCCCGATAACCCGCCAACTTTCCATTGTACCTTTTTAATTTGAATTATATTATACTTTTAAAATTAGCAATTTTTAACTTTGTGATTAAAATTCATAATTTTATTTGTTATCTTTGTTTTATTAATCATTCAATAGAGTTTAAATACGACATTTTATATAAATAATAATATAGGAAATTTACTCATAAATTCTAATGACAAAGAAGTTAAATTTAACAATTCTGGTGTCTATAAACTTAGTTGTAAAGATTGTGCCGCATTTTATATTGGTAAAACAGATAGAAAATTTAATATAAGAGTAAGGGAGCATTTGAGATATTTGAACAATAGTAAATTTTCGGAATTTCTTAATCATTTGATAGAAAATTGTCATGGTTTTGATAAAAAATTGAGATTGTCAATTTTGCATATAAACGGTGTTGGTCACAAATTAAATAATTTGGAATCGTTGGAGATAAATAAAGCATGTAAAACTAATCAAAAAATTATAAACAACCAACTGAATTTAACTACGAGTCTTATTCTAAAAATTTTTCCTGAAAAATATTCGAGTAAATTTGTATTAAGTAACAATTTGAGTTAGGTACTAAATTTATTTTTTAAATAATTGTTGTTTTATTAAAAATAGATTCTGGTAAAAAAACAATAATATATGTTTTTAGTTAGTAATGACATCGTATTTAAACTCAATAAAGTAGTTAATAAAACAAAGCCCGTCTCGACACAGAATTTCTCTGACAGTGAGACGGGCACAGCCAAAACAGATTTTTACATAGTTACTAATAAATAAATAAATAAAAAAGATAACAAATAAAAATATGAATTATATTAGAAGTATGTTCTGTAATTTCAACTTCACAATATAAATGTATTTTCATTCAAAATAATTTTCTCTTTAATAGATTATATCGATTTAATAATTGATGAAAATTTACGATGGGCTCTTTACATCGATCGAGTAATCCTCAAATTGAGAAAATTAATTAATATTTTCAAAAATTTACGCAGCTTCATGCATATTACATTATTAAAAATGGTGTACTATTTACTCATCAGTTATGCAATATGTGCACGGGGCGGTGCAGCTCTTACTTTAATTTATATTCTAATTAAGGCTAAGAAATGGGTTATTAGAATGATAAACAAGAAGCCATTTGGACGTAACTCTGAAGAATTTTTTAAATCCTTTCAAGTTTTGAATATAAGACAACTGTTTACTAGATGAATTCTAAAACTATTAAAAAAAAACAAAACTTAACTTCATATCCACGATCCGATTCAAAGGAAGCTAGGAGCAAAGTCTTAGGATACTTTTAGTGCCAACAATGGATATCAAATTTGGGCAACAAACTTTCTTGTTTTGTGCATATTAATACCACTAGACCCTAAAGGGTCTACAGCGATTAACGATTTTAAACTAAAAATAACAAAGCGGTTGCTTGATGTGGATAAAAATCAAAATGAAACTAGTTTGTTATTTGTGCTAATTTAACTACCTACACTTTTTGTCTTCAACTATACTATAAACAAAAATCTTTTTTATAACTTCTGATTGTACCTTAGCAATATACAACTTTTAAAAACTGCATAGGTAATTGTTTTAGAACGTACCACATCTAGTAAAGTAATTACATTTACTTGAAATGTATTATTTTATTAAGGAAAACACATTCTTATTGTGAAGTTGTAATTATTCAGAACATAGGTCTGTGATATTTTAATAATAACTAAATTAATGTATTAATTATAAATATATACATATAAAATCAATTTTGTCGAAAAATATTGTTTTTGCGTCACCAGGATTCGAACCTGGATCTCTATTTCCAATCCGGGGAAGTGTACTATAACGCCAGTATTTTTCTCGACAAATTTTCGAACCTGTATGTTACATTTTTCAAATTAATACACCTGTATTTGTATTATTTTATACTAAAAAAATATATAATAATAAATAGGTAATGTGTTACAAACATGTCAAATTTCCTAGTAGGTAGTTTAGGAGGTAACAAGTAAACAATGTTACATTTTGTAGAACTTGTAATATTTTATTGAAATAACAACTGTTGATTTGAATAAGTAACATTGCCGGATATTACTAGTGTAGCGCTGTGGTTGCGTTGGTTGATGGTTGATGATTGACTCACCACATGCAACGTTAGAGATATTTACTTAGTGCGGCCATCTCGTAGTGAGTGATTGAAATGGACAAGACAATAAATTAGCTCGCTGACTGTGAGAAACGGTTCGTTATTCGTTTATTGAATGCATGTAACATGAAACTAGCTGACATTCATCGCCAAGTGTATCCTGATTTGGCGCCAAGTGATTTTCATATTTTCCATCATCTGAAGCGGTTCCTCGGTGGCGAGCGTTTTGATCACGATGATGAACTCAAAGACAGACTACAAACATGGTTTTCATCCCTGGCGGCGTCGTTCTATGACAAAGGTGTATAAAAATTTGTGCCCCGTACGACAAGTGCCTTAATAATGGTAGCGACTATGTTGAGAAGCTGTTTAAGGTGTGTATCGTCCGAAGAAAGTAAAGTTTTGTAAAAAATTATTTTGTTTATTTATTTCATTTTATTTATTTAGACACGTATAACATATAAGCGTTGTACATGTAAAAAAAGACATTTTGCTACAAATATTTTACACAGATTTTAAAATCTATTGCCCAACTAGGCAAGCCTATTTTAGGGAAAATTGACATACATATTACATTTCACAAAATCAAATAATTCATTGAAGGCAAAACACAATCAAATATAAAACGAACCATGCAAGGCAAGTAAACGAGAAAATATATAAAATGATAAAAAATACTAATGTGCAATACAATGTATAAAATAATGTAAGCACATACAAGGTAAAGGGAAATATGCAAGATCATAGCTATAATGCAGTAAATACTACACACAAAATCCAGTTATAAGAATTATTTCATAAAATAATACAGTTTACTATCAGCATCTGCTCTACCTAATTTCAACAACCAATTTGAAACATCCCTTTTAAAAGCCTTAATGTCGCTTAAAGTTTTAATATTATTTCCAATTTGATTGTATATTCTGGGTGCTAGAAAGGTGAATAATCTTTGACCAAAAGTAGTTTTCATTCTTGGAACTATTTTAAGATTTTTTCTTTTGGTCTTGTGGGATAATATCTTTCAGTCCTCACAGATGGAGCGCTTATTTTAGCTAATGAATGAATGAAAGCTAGTTAATGTATTCAGCACATATAATTGTCTTATATACGGAACCTGAAATTCCCTAAAAATTATGTTGTCTTTAAAAAAAAATTTCGGTACTTACTCTAAAACGCGCCTGGTAGTTAGTTATATTATATTATATAACCGCCCAAAGTCAGGAATCATTTTTATTTATTACACTAAATTGTATATCGAAAATTTTGTAAAAACTTCACATCTTGGACATTGAACCAAACTCCCCCAAAGAATTCCAAAAATTAATATTCAAAACTTGAAAGCTCAATAACTCAGTTTGACGTAAATGTCAGATTTACCTTGTTTTTCCTAGGGTACGGTATGTGAAACAATCTGACCTTAGCTTAGTGAATAGGCTTAAAAAAGGGTTGCTTAGGTGGTTTGGTCATGTAGAACGAATGAATGGGGAGAGAGGGGTAAGAAAGATATACGACCCGAGTGTTGATGGCAACACAAATAGAGGTTATAGACGGAATTGCGATTGGTCCAGATGTGTGAAAATCGTATTTGTATTTTGCAACTGCTATATATAATATATATGTAATATTATTCCTGGTCCATAGTGAAACAAAAAAATGTTCAAAGTAATGAGTTAATTTTATTTATAAATAGAGATGCGTACACGGAATACGTGGCACATCAACATTCTAACTTAGTTAAATGTTTGTGCTATGAAAATAAGATTAACTTGATACTCTACTATCAATTAGTACTGATAAAACATACTTTGTACGATTTACTATTCAACAGAAAGATAACACTCAAATTAATATTAAAATTCACACCAAAGCCTGTACTCAAGAAGACTCTTGAGACCAATGTTCCTCAATTAAAGAAAGAGACTGTATCAAGTACCTAGGATTCATAATAGATAACAAACTCAAATGAAAAGAATATATTACTAATCTTACAAACAGAATAAGGAAAACCGCCTTCATATTTTCATATCACTTACAAATCTGAAAATGATATATTACGCGTTTGTACAGTCACATTTGCAATACGGTATTATTGGATAGGGAGGAGCATATACATTTTTAATATCACAATTAGAAACCACTCGATAAATTATAATAAAAATTATTCTAAAAAAAGACTATCCAAGTATTCAACTTTTCACAGATTTCAAAGTATAAAAAAAAATGTGATAATCCGAAATTTCAAAATTAAAAATCAATTACATACGGAGAATTTCCCCATCACAATTAGAAAAATTACAGACTACTATAAATTTGAATCTGAAGTAAAAAAATATGTATACAGACTAACTGAAACATAAATTCTCGTAATACTCCTTCTGTATACACGAGTCTAAATCAATGTTAAAAGAAATAATTTATATATATTCTACTGATTATTTTTAAAATGTATCATGTTTTCTAATATTAAAATAAAAATAAATCTTCCTGGAACGAGACTCGAACCCTCGACCACCAACTAGATCACTAGGTGAGCATCGGAACCACTAGACCACAAGCGCAGGTAGGAAAATAAAAATCGGTATAAATATGACGGTCACAATATCACGAATATTTTAAAATATTCGCAAGAGTGAAACTTTACTTTTGAAATACATAAAGGAGTCGATTGGGTTGTCATTCCTTGTATACTGTATATTGTGCACAGAGCAAAATTATCAACTGACAGTATCGTCCTTTACCAATAAATCTCGTGGCCAAAGTTTTATTCGTGTATATATAAAAAACAATTCCAAAATTTTGCTTATTAAATATATTATTCAAATATCTTATGGAGAAACATTGCTGTCGAGTCTCTCGACGTTATGTTAATACTTTTAACAAAATTACCATTCGATGTATATTTACCTTTCCCAATTATTAAATTGATTTATTTAAAAAGTCCAAGTTGTATCAAAAAATAAATCGACCTATTTTTTTGACAACTTAACAGATATTTTATCTTTTTCGCTCTTCTCTGGCACCGAACCCGTGACATAATAAGTAAGCGACGGTTCTCTCTCGACGTTAAAGGGTCGTCATGGTAAATCGATTGGAAACCGGCAACTCTTGGAAGAAATACATCTTTAATATCAGATAGCAGTTGTAAAATGGCTTCGATCGTACAATCTCATTTCGTAGATCGCATTAGAAGAGTCATATCTGAATCTTGATGAAAATACGTATTTTCGCTTTAAACCAATTTTAAGTCGTTTTTCCTGCCACCAGACACACAAACACAGATCGCAAGTATTATATTCTAGTGAAAGTACAATTTAGACAAAGGCAGAGCTAAACAATTAAAATGTTTAAAAAATATATTTATTGTGTGAATAAAGGAGAATGGGTGTTAATATCAATTTTTTGAACACTATATCTTTCATTGATATCTACATCATTAACACAAATGCGCTGTCACTATGAAATCTCAAATGAAATTTTTAAATTACTAATTAAATGTATTAATTATGGGTTTTATGATTATGTTAGTTAGTTCAAGTGCGATATTAATTTTTAAAAATTCTACCAATAGATGAATTTGTTACGCATTAAAAAAAGTATTACCTAATTCCATTTCTTTTTCTATTCCCACGACACTAGTTTTTTTATTATTATAGTTAGTTTAAATGCGATATTCATTTTTAAAGATTCTATTAATAGCAAATTTACGCATTTATTAAAAGTTGTCCTTAATTCTACTTCTTCTTCTGTTCCCCCATCACATTGGTTTTTTAAGCTTTTCTCAGTCATTTTATGTTCAATATTTAAATTTTAAAGTTCTGGTGATAGACATACGGGTAACACATTGAGATTTTAACTTTTTCACTTCTACTTCTTATTTTCCTATCAAAACACTTTTTATGTAAGCGAATTCTTTAATTTTTTTAATCTGGAGATTGACAACAAGTACTGTTCTCTGCAGGGTAGGTTTGCAATCATGCGATTGCAGCGGGTAATCTAGTATTAATTATAAAGATATACAAATAAAATCAATTTCATTGAAAAATATTGTTTTTGTTACCGGGATTTGAACCTGGATCTCTTTCCAATCATCCGAGGAAGGAATCCCGGTAGCAACAAAAATATTTTTCAATAAAATTGATATTAAATAATTAAAAATTGATTAATAATTAATACATTTAATTAGTATTTAAAATATCACAGACCTATGTTCTGAATAATTACAACTTCACAATAAGAATGTGTTCTCCTTAATAAATATTTTAGTATTTTGTTCTTTGAAAATGAACTACAAATCAAATAAAAATTTTCAATATACGCTATATGCAATATAAGGTATGCGGGTATGCGCGCGCATACTATTTAGCATCATAGCGCACACAAAAAAATATAGCGATTTTTAAACAAGATTTCTTCATATGCTGCATTATATCTTCTCCTGCATAATGAGTAGCAAAATATCATATTTTTCTTTGCGGAAAATGTATTTCCTTTGTAGTTGTTGTTAGTTCTCTTGACTTATTTATGCATCTTAATATATTTTCATTAGTAACATTTTCATCCCAGGTCCTATGAGTTACGTTAATGGTTTTCTTATTTAACTTAATGGGAACATTGACTGTATGAGAAGTATCTTTACTTTAGTAAATTAGTGTGATTATAATAATGATAATGTTGTACCTATTTTTAATACTTTATATATTACACTACATTATTTTTAAGCCATAACTTATTATATCATTGTGTAATTAATGTGTGCATGAATACAGTCTGCTGAATCATCTCCTGAGTAATGTCTATTTTGCACTTCAAGTGAAGCCATTAATCATACTTGTCTGCTAACCATATTAAAAAAAAAAATTCTTATAAAACTATTGAAGAATGTTCGATTATTTGGATAAAAAAACTATTTACTGTTTTTCTTGTAATTTTATTTTCCTATTATTGATTTCTGTTGTTATTTAGAACTCTCAGAGGTGAGTGGACTAAATTCTTCGTGAGTGTCAGGACATTAAGGACAACATGTTCACGTGTTATTACAAACTTGAATCGGGTTTTATACTAAACTATACATTCTTTATTTTACTTTGTGTTTTATAACAGACATATCATCGACAGGTCGTTAACGACCATAATAGATAGTCCAACAGTGACATTACTTACAAGTATATATGTTACAGAAAAGATATTAATTCAGTAAATACATATACTTACTAGTCAACATACCTATATATATATAACATAGTATGCATGTACCTAGGTAATAAAATTTAAGCTTTTACTAATACAAGAAGCATAAATTTTCCCATTTGATTTGGTATGTGTACAAATAAAAATGCATTAATTTTAATTAAATATATTAATTAAAAAGATATACATATAAAATCAATTTTATTGAAAAATATTATTGTTGCGTCACCGGGATTCGAACAAGGATCTCTTTCATAACCGGGGAAGGTGCATTATCCAACTATGCTACAGCGACAATATTTTTAGCGACAAATTTTCAAACCTATATGTTACCTTTTTGACATTAATACATTTAATCGTTCCATTACTTGAAAGAGCCATCTATCTTATTTTTACAGAATCTCAAATACTTTTGAGTAATCTGATAGCAGTAGGAAAGAGATCCATGTTCGAATGCCGGTGACGCAACAACAATATTTTTCGATAAAATTGATTTTATGTGTATATCTTTCTAAATTAATATATTTAATTCATATTTTAAATATCACAGACCAATGTTCTCAATAATTACAGTTTCAGAATAATAATGTGTTCTCCTAATAATTTAAATTAACTTTACTAGTAGATGATGATACCAACCACGTAACCTATATATTTGATCTGTCATGCATCTTTTTGAATAAAAATTTGGTAAACAAATTACGTTATATTTGGGGCAAAATTTAGGTTAGATTTAATCAAATATTATTGATATTTTCGTAGAAAGCAATCACTTTGTGGTTTGACATATTAAATTAAATATAATGTAATCACATTATAAGAAACTACGAATTTTTGTCAGGACGTATATCACCTTTTTTTAGTTTTAAATACGTACTGACGAAGCTTGAGCTAAGTTAAACCGGTTGGCGTGCAATAAAATTCGTTTCTTATTTTATTTAATTAAATATTATTGAGTTTTATTTTATTTTTACTTTAAACATACCCAGGATCAAGAAATCAGACTTGAAATATTATATATAATTTTGATAATTGTGTTGTAATAGTGTAGCTTATGCATTCTTAAGTAAATGAAACTATTTTTGATATATAAAATATGAGTAGTAGAGATCTTTATATTTTATTAAATTTTTTCTTTAAATTATGTAAATGCTTACATCGACCAGTGTATGTTTAGATTTCATTGTACCATTGTCGATCATAGTGTAATTATTATATCACCTCTCATTGGTTTAAGATTGTACTTACATATATTATTTGATAATAAGTAATGCAATTAAAATATGAGGAAAAAGTGAATTTAAAAGGTATAGTGGACCTGATTAGAATGTAGAAGATACGAGTTTGGGTGGACATATTGGATGTGTTTCAAATAATTAACCATTTATTATCCAGAATTTTAATGTTTGTTCAATGCTGAACCATGTGTTCATCCCTTAAATAAGGCTGAAAAAATTCCGTCACTAATTGACTGTCAAGTGGCGTGTTTTAGGGGAAGTTTATTCATTTCAAAAACTCGCAAAGGATCGCCGATGAAAGATGAAACAAATAAATGTACTTACTTAAAACATCTTAATTATGAGTTAAAGGGCTCACAATCTTACTGTTGAGAAGTCAAACTGAATGATTGATGGTTTAGGACACTGAGGTCATTAGTCCGGAATAATAAGACAAGTTCTGAAACCTATTTATAAACTTCAATATTAATAATTATTAAGTTCAAGTTTTAAATAAACGTTATATTTTTGGATTGAACTTAGCTAACCCTAGAAGTTATTTATAACTTTTTCGTAATAAATAAATTGCTTTTAATAATAAATTATAAAATTGCAAAATTATTTTTGTTTCTACTTTTTAAAAGGTGTTTTAAACAGCGTAAAAATAGCATAAATGATAATTTATACGAGTTGGAGTACAACTTTGAAAGAGTATGGGTACGGGAGTAAATTGCCGTAAACGACACTTTTCGTGGAGTTGCCATTAATTTTTTAACAGATGTGCTAGCCTTAAACACGTAAAATGTATATATATATATATATATATATATATATATATATGTACAGTCGGAAAATAAGGTTTAAGTTAACTACTATATTAGAAAATCCTGTATTGTAAATCTGTGTTAAGCGATTTAAAAATAAAAAAACAATTAAAACACGTACGAGTCAACATCAAAGTTACACGTTTGTCAAATAATTGTAAGCATCCATTTTCGGTCGCTTGCAACAATCTATCAGAATAAATTAGTAGGATCGGCGGCTACAAATGTAGTGATAAAACGTTTTTCATCACTTTTAAAAATGAATTGACAATGTCAGTTACAACACTTTTAGTTTCTACTTTTGATTTATAATATTATCAGCTTTCCATATTTGGTTGGTGTGGATATCAACGGGGGTTTGAATTATTTAAATAAAGATGTAATATTATTAAGGAAAACACATTCTTATTGTGAAGTTGTAATTATTCAGAACAGACGGTCTGTGATATTTTAAATACTAAATTAATGTATTAATTAGAAATATATACATATAAAATCAATTTTGTCGGAAAATATTGTTTTTGCGTCACCGGGATTCGAACCTGGATCTCTATTTCCAATCCGGGGAAGTGCACTACATTTGTGCTATAACGCCAGTATTTTTCTGGTTCGAATCCCGGTGACGCAAAAACAATATTTTTCGACAAAATTGATTTTATATGTATATATTTATAATTAATACATTAATTTAGTATTTAAAAGATGTAATATTTAATAAATTTCATTAAAGATTGCATCGCGTGTCGGAGTCACGTGTGAATATTATTTTTATGTGAATACAAATTTCTCATTTAAACAATAGTTAAATGATTGTGAAAAAAATTTAAAATTTAAACGTAATTGAAATAAAAAAGGAAATCCAAAAACATCAAAACATTTATTCGAGCTAATCGTTGAATTTTATTACAAAGCGATCAACATAATGTAATTACTTAATCTTTAACATTAACGAAAAAGACAAAGAAAATAATTAAAGATTATAAACTTGAAGTAGTGTCTATTTATGAAATATTCCGTAATATAAAATGCTCAAGAAATGTGATTTTAACAACAATTTTCTTTTTGATTTAAAAAAAAAAAAATTTAATCACAAATGCCATCTTTCCGGTGTGTTGATACTTAAATTGTAATTTTGAATATGAATTAAATATATTAATTAGAAAGATATACATATAAAATCAATTCTATCGAAAAATATTGTTGTCGCGCCACCGGTATTCGAACCTGGATCTTTTTACTAACCGGGAAAGGTGCATTATCCAACTATGCTACAGCGACAATATTTTTAGCGACAAATTTTCGAACCTATGTGTTACCATTTTTTATATTAATATATTTAATCGTTACATTATTTGAAAGAGCTATCTACCTTATTTTTACAGAATCGGAAATACCTTTGAGTATTCTGATAGCAGACGCCAGAATTATTTGAATTAGAATTGATTTCATATCTACATATTATATCTATATATTTAATTCATGTTTAAAATATCACAGACTTATGTTCTGAATAATTAAAACTTCACAATAAGAATCTGTTCTCCTAATATATCGTAATCATGTACACAAAATTAAATAAACATCGTAATAAAATTATTTTTACAAAAGTAAGATAATTTTTGTTACAATGCGGGTAAAAGTATTTTCGTTTGAAACAAAACAAATGACCATTTTTTAGCTTCATTTTGTTAACATGCTATATTACACATATAAATCGTACATATTTCGAATACAGCAGAAATTTTGAAAAATTATTTCCCAAGGAATCCTCCTAAACTTCTACAAAATTGACCTAAATTTGAATATGCCTAATCGATATACTGAATAAATTATATCCCTTGAAAGATTCTCAAAGTTGATCTACATTTAAACGTATCCAATCAATATGTGAAAAGCAAAAATTAAAATATCATATTTTTTGTCAAAAATATTCTTCATTCTTTGAAAGGTTTTTCTTATAAATTTTTAGCGCTTTCTAAAAGGTATAAATTTGATAAAGCTTTTTCTTTTTGCTGTGAATTATTTATTTACAAATAGTTGAGAAAAATAACTTTCTTTTCGCAGTAAATAAATTCACCATTTTCACTTATTTATGAACACCCGTAGATTGGCCACTCCTTTGAAAATCAAATTGTAGAGAATATCAGAAAATGTATGCGCGCCGCTGCGACTTTTCTACCAGGAGACCACATACTTCGAGGAGATGGAAGATGTATTCTGTTGCGCAGCTCGGTTTTCTATCGCACCGCCCCTAGTCAGCTGACGTGCCGGCCTGCGCGTGCGCACGCCTCTCTCCCTTCGAACCGGCGAGTATTGACGTCCGTAAAAACATCGGGCCGACGCGTAAACTTTCCGCAATTTTTCACGCCGGTTCACGACACACTGAAAAATCGAATTGCGGCGATCGAAAACACGGCATGGAATATACTGTTTTAGGCAGTATCGATTGCTATGCGCATGAAAATATATATCTAAAATATAACGTCGCTCGTATTGTAAACTAGCGAGCATGCTGCGAAATAATCATTTGATTTCACCACCTTTGTTATTAATAATTTACCGAAAATAATGAAAAATAAATATAACCGACTTTATTTCAAAAGGGTTATTACGTAAACTTTGCGAAGGAGGGTAGTTTAAATATTACGGTTGACCCTTAATTTTGTCCTTTGACTCTTAATTTTTAAGGGCTTCCTTTGCCCGTTCGCTTTGCAATTTTCGTCCACCGTCCCGAGAGCAAATTGGCCATTACCGGAAACTCCTACAGGATCACATACAGGCGCAGAGGTGTTTGCACACAGATACACAGCGGCACCAGCGGCAGCTCGAACGCCGAGCAAAGTGAATCCGCCGGTCAAAAGGGGATTTTTTTCTTTCGGTGTTTATTTAAGGCTTCGCTCGCGTAGGCAGTTTTATGGCAAAGTGCCAGGGTGCTCCGGTGGAAAGTCGCGCATGCGGGGATAGGAGCTAGGAGCGGGGGTACCAGGGAAGCAAGCGGGTGCCGCAGAGCGGGCGGCGGGGGGTTCTCCAGCCGGCTGGGCAGCCACAGCTGTCATTCGTGGAAGAGCACGCGCCGCGAACACTCCACACTTCGCCAGTACCGGTACTTGTCTTTCAACGCGAATACTTATTCTACTATTCAGGTTTCTCGCGATTTTCTTGCTATGCCGGCTACCAAGGTAGCATAAGGCCGAGCGGGTTAACCTGCTGGGACTGCGGGCTCGCTCCCGGCGCCGGGGGCCCGCCCTCACCCCGCGGGAGGTGAGGGGACGTCCATTGAATCGTCCACTCGACCTAACGTATTCTAGTCCAGTCTAGTCATGGAGGTTTCCACGGGAAACCTAGACGAGACCAACATGGCTGAGAAGCCCGGGTCCGCGAAGGACGACGACCGTTCCGTGTCTCTAGGGGCCGAGCTGAGCCTGGGGGTGCCCCCCCCCAGCCCCCTCACCGGCTGCTACCTCCTCATCATCATCGGGGAGCCCTACTCCCAGGAGCACAAGGAGGTCATCCTGCAGAGACTCGCTAAAGGTAAGTCTCTACCATTTTATTTTTCTTAATCGCAATTGTTTGTTTGTAAAATATGTAATGTTTCATTTTTCGGTAACCATAGATTTTATTTTCAATAATGAATTCAAAACAATTAGTTTCATTTTTGAAAGGCGTTTGATGTGCACTTTATAAAAATGGTTATTTTAAATGTTGTAATGTCTTAGCATCAAAAAAGTTGCTATTTAACCTATGTTTCATGTATTAAAAAGACATAAATTTATAAGATTAAAAAATAGATGTATTTTTAATGTTTCAAAATTTCTTTTAAATTGATTAATTCACTTGTGCCGTGTAAACTAGTCTAACCGGCTTTTCAAATTTCCGTGTTGCATATTGTTTGTAGTTAAATAATTATTTTGCATGTAAAAATACCGGTGTGCTGTTAGAACATTAGATTTCCATTCTAATGAACGCTCTCGCAAAACAAGTGCTTAGTCACTATTTGCTAATGACGAATGTCTGAGTTGAACTAATAGACTCTATTTAGTCTGAGAATATTATAACATTTTCAGTGCAGCGACCGCTGTCGGAGCGAATGTTTTTATTAGTTAAAAAATTAATGATTACTTGAAAAGAATTATAAAATGTTTATTTTATGCGCTATTTAGTCTTTGTATCTATGTACATATATGACCCCTGTAAATCCGTTTTATGGTAAGGACATTGTGAGATCACTGACAGTTCTACAGAACTGTATAAATAATATAGTATATATAAACCCTTGTTGTAATTATTCTATTTCAATCTATCTCCGTTTCAATTAATCAATCTGAGGTTTGGACGCACAGCGAAGCCTCTAGCATATTAATTATGAACAATCTGAAACACAACTGTGACGTATAATATAATATTCTGTATTTCTCATTATTATTATATTATCATCACATAAATATGGTAATACATTATAAAATTGATTATCTATGCTGTGAATAAAAGAGCCCACAATTCATTAAAAATATGGCAAAAATTGCAAAAGTCCGGTAATAGTTATTAAAATTTTATTTTTTTGTTTTTTTATATATAGTTAAATATTATATAAGTATTACCTAATCCCTATGCGGGGTACGCTATAATTGAAAAAAAAAAAACAATTAATCAATACATTAAATTATAATTTCATTTCAAATAATAAAATTAGTTTTCATTTAAAAATAACAAATTTGGCCGCTAAATATATCGGTATTATATAACAACAGACGGTGTTATTATACTCTGGTGCAGCTCCTCACCAAAACACTCAGGTTACCGGATGCGGAAGTCGGAGCACGTCGTTCAACTGTTTCAAAATGGCCGCCGATGCCGGCGGTAACGTGCTTCCATAACTCAAGAGTTTAACGATTGTATCAGACGGACATTTGCATACACAAATACATGGCATTTAATATGTATCAATAAATACCACAAATGAACCGAGCCGATTACATTATGCGCCAGTAATTGCAATTATACAATACAAAAAGGGAAATAATGTTTTAAAAAGATTAATAACTGCATGGCTATTACATGTCTTGTACTACTATTGCGTCTTAGAGAAAATCAGAACAGCGGAAATCAACAAAACTACTTACTCACCCCTTCGATATTTCTGGATGAATTGATTATGAAATTGCCACCATTATTTACAAACAATTCAAAAAGGTTTTTAAAAATAAACAATATATCTCTTGATATATTACGATGGCATCATTCAACGTCCTCTGTAAGGGTAATAGGTATAGAGACCGATCATCAAACTTCTATTATATTATAACCTTGAACCTTTTGACCCTCTGACATTTATCCTCTTTCAAAATTAGGCGCTCAGAATTGGTCATTCGTACCAATCAATAAACAATAATTTCGATTACAGGGATTAAATTATAAATAATATATCTAATGGATAAATTTAACCGGAAGATGGTTCTACGAGCAGTAAGATTTTTTTACTAGGTATTAATTACTATTTTAAACAAAATAGTAAAGTATACCTATTTAATTCGTTATTTAGTAACTAGCTCGCTTTTATACCTACCTAATAATATTTTTTTTTTTTTAGTACGTTTTATTTTTTTTAACTTGTACACACCTAGTATAACGTATTACAATTAAATTACACGTGTAATAAGTTTTATAAATAATATCCTTTTTTTAAGAGAAATTACTTCTCATATTTGAAACGGAGACATCTTCATTACAATATTAAAGTGTAAGATAAGAAAAAATAAAATGAAACAATATTTTTGAAATTTTTATTTATTTAATATGTACACTTACTAGCATATATTTGGTAGTCTTATTTTATATAAGTACCTACGTATAACTGCAATGTTTAATTGTTTTATATTTGTTTAATTAAAATTTGATTATGGATTTGAAATTTATATAATTAGGATCAAATCTCCAAAAAAATTGTGATCGACTTGATGGTGAACAGCTTCTTAGCAAGTTTAACGAATTAAAAAAAACACCAACAGAAAATGACACTATATCTTTGTCTAATATGCTTATTTAATGTAACAGAGAATATGTAAGAAATCTTGAAAATCACATAGAAAACAATTGGGCCAATTTTGATGGAAGAATTGAGACCTTTGCCCTCAGCAGCGAATGTTTCACGGCGAACATATTTCCTCGCGAATTTTTGCAATTCAGTGAGGTGATTCGAGCAGCGGCTAAATACGTAATTGAATTTAGCTGTAATTTTTCTGGCCTTGAGGCATGAACTCCTGTTGCAAACACATGCACATTATCGGAGACACATGAACGTCTTATCTCATATACAAGCAGACCATACACATAATGCTGGATTTTCCTCTGTAGATATCAGTATTAGATTGTTAAGAAAAAAGGTTTTTTGTCATTGGACCGATATGTTAATATCTGCGATTTGTGCTGTCACTGTCCCAAAGCAAATAAATATATTTTTTACTTATTTAAATCATCTACTAATGTTTAGTAGAATTACTAAACAAATAATACCTATTGATATATATATAAAATAACAAACTTATCTGCCATTCGCACTAGGTTTGCGCTATACTATAAAAAATAAGTAGGTTCCCACCTACTTATTTATATATTTTCGCTGAAATTGATCAACAAATTAGATCTGTTTATATCTAAATAAAAGTATAATATATTAAATAAAATAACAATTACTTTGTATAAAACCACGAAATTTATTATACGTCAACCGGTTTCATTTATCTCAAGTTTCATCAGGACGTATTTAAAACTTAAATACTATTTTTACAATATAATAAGAAAACTTAAATAAAGTTTTTAATGCGTCCTGGTGAAGCTTGAGATAAGCGAAACCGGTTGACGTATAATAAATTTCGTGGTTTCATACAAAGTAATTGTTATTTTATTTAATATAATATGTCAAACCACAAAGTAATTGCTTTCTACGAAAATGTAAAAAGAAAGTATAGTAATTCATAGTATTTTTTATAACCTCAATTCAACTCAAAAATAATATAATATCAAAATAAATTACTTTATTTGACACTAACCGCACAACCGGACATACGTCTATACATGTTTGTTTTAGATTACTATGCGACACGGACAGATGGAAATAGGTAAATTATTATAAAAGTTTTTATTTTATATTGAATATATTTTAGGTAGGCACATAATGTTTTTTCAGATATTTTTTGAGTTTAAGATTCCTCCTGAGTTTCTTTATATACATGCTTGTGTAATGCAGCAATATTGGTTCCAACATTATTAAATATTAATACGTCATAATTAGCGAAGCTTTCAATGTTTTACAATGTCAAACAAACTTTACAGTTTTCAAACATATTTCTTTGATAAAATTCTTGAGTAACGCCGGCTGCTATTAGAAAGTATAATTTTTGTCTAGTTCTAATCTGGTTCACGGAATCGGCTAGATCAAACGTCAGCGATTCCATAATTCTTTGAAAAATCAGTTGTTGTTATGGTCGCTGACATTGTGCACCCGGCTTAACAATTCAAATAATAAATGATACAAAATTCAACTGAGAAAATGAATTCACACTTCTAAATTTCTTATAATAGGTACTACTAAATAAGAATTGAATATTAAATATAATTGAAATCGGACGACGCATGGGTATGACGAAATGTTATACCCAGATAAGGAAATACCGTGGTACATTCAAAGCAACAACCATCAGACTTATAAGGTCTCCGATGCACTCAATTTTGAGGAATCGTGGACTCTGAAGGTAAGAGAGACAAGGCGGATTGATGCCTTTGGTATCATGAACAGAGAGATGCACAAATGTTACATACTACAGGAACTACGAGCTATAAGTATATAGTAAGGAGAGATTCAGCCATTTACCTAAGATGAATACAAACAAACACAAATATAGATAAGAAGATTCGCACTCATTGAATGACCATATCTAATTTAAAGTTAAGTATAATAGATATACTCGTACACTAATTTTAAATACTCTTTTTAACTATGTATCTAATTACTTCGTTTCCTTACTATTTCACTGCTTGTAATTGATATAATTATCAATGCTTAATACAAACAATTAATTTTTTTTTCGTTATTCAGATATACGAAAAAAATAAATAAATGTCCAGTCACTAATATGTCTACCACCTAGGACAAGCGCCTGGCATAGATTAGTGGACGAATACAGTCAAGAGAGCGGGAGTTCATGAAGATCGCTATCCTGCCATAAGAAATTCGCGTGGATGATGGTAAAATTTGTAAGTGACTGTCGCACACATTTATAAAAAGTTTAATCATACGTAATATAGAAATACAATATAATAATATGCTTAGGTATTATAATTATTGGAGTCCAACGGAAGTCTATTTAATGAATAATTTTTTTTATTCAATTTAAATGGCTAGTAAAAAATATGTAGCATTGATATTAGAAACGATTAGCTTTAGAAATATTTTCGGCAAACAAACATCATAAATTTAATATAAGTATTAATAGAATATGTTTATATATTTGATCACCTTGGCATTTCTCTTAACCTCGCCAATTTAAAATTTGCAGTTATTCCAGTTTCATTAATAGATACAGAGGTATAATACCATTAATAATACTGCAATTAATTTCGTTTTTCTTTTTTATAACCGAGAAACGAGAAACTTTAATGGTTTTTAGTAATCTTGGATCGCGGTTACTTCGGGCGTCACGCAAGGATCACATCTAGGTCCACTATTATTTGCCAGATTCACCGACGACCTACTGATATTTCAAGTGCAGTTAGATGCGGATGACCTTACTATGCCACACACCGTTAAATAAATGGCATAGTAGACTGCAGTTCATGGCGTTAAAAAATGTTAGTAATTTTATATAATTATGTCATAAGTGTTACCATAATTAAGAAACTACGAAATTACATTTGGGTGTCATTTTGAGCCTTGTTTGTTTATTAAGAAACCAAAACATTTCTAAAATTGAATCTGAATGTTTATATGATATAATTTCTTTTTTTTCCGTTTATAATGTTTACATTATATAATCTCATTATACAAAGTGGCGATTTCCAGTACCTCCTTGAGATCGATACAAAAATAATAATCTTACATAAAATTCTTTAACACATTTAAATAACAAAGCAAATACATCATTCTAAACAGATCTGATCATTTACATACATCACTTTTCGAATTTTAAAGTCACATCACATCGCCATAATACATAACTCGGCGAACTCTTCAAATATTATCTCATAGTCATTAAATTATTTTCACTAAACATAGTCAACATTAAAAAAAAAAATACATTATAATGTCACGTTTTTTTGATTATTACATAAACCTTGTTTTAAATAAACATAATAATTAATGTAACCCACAAAGCTAAAAGTTTTTTAACACCTCACTTTAACTACATTTACAAATATATTATTTTATGGTTCATCTTAAAACTTTACACAAATCCTTGTTAAAAATAAATTTTTGATACCTTTTTGTATGTCTGTACTACTATTGAATTATCCGTGAAATTTATCTAAAATATTGTAATTATCTTATTATGTAGTTCAGCAATAGTGCTAAAATAAAACAAAAATTAACAAATCTACTGCTCAAGTATTCTAATTTTAAAATACAGTATACTGTGAAAGTAAAAACTTCGTAGGAAAGTATGTACTCGCATTTTTCATGAACAGATTTACGAAAAAAAAACAAAGATTTGTTATTTTTTACATAATCGTACGCACTGAAAAAACAAGTTTAATATTGATTAATTTTCAAGTATTTAGCTATCATTTTCGCACGTTTTTGGATAAGTTTTCTAGCTATTATAGTTCACAAATAAACTATCAAATATTCTCCCTGAAATCTTGTTAATCAAATAATATGTTAATTGTATTTAACAGTTGGTAAGGTGATGTCATATTTTTTTATTTCCAGTCACAAAATTTTGGTCCAGTCGTGAACTCAGCTGTTTTGTATTACTTTTCTGCATGGTAATGGAGCAAACCACGAAGGAGTTTCCTTTCTCATTGCATGCTTGTAACCTTTAAGATTTGACATTCACAACAATGCATAGAGGTCTAAAAAAATGTGTCGTTGTGGATACATTTATGGTATAACAGTTTTCTACACAATTTATTTAATACCAAATATATTTTTTACGATTTATAATACATTTACAAAAAGAAAATATGAAATGATATTTTATTTACGAATTAACAATAGACAATATCAAAAAAAACTGACAAGACTGAAACATAACTAGGAACACAGCCCGCAGAACAAATAAATCGACGAATTAAACATAGAACAGTATCCTCAAATATACGGCTCCGAATTCTCAAAAATTTTGGCCTTGTCACTTGACATGAGGATACCATGGAAACATTGATGGTCTAATAGAAGATGAAAGGAGCTAGATAGATCTGTTTAGAACTTCAATGCGAGGCGCACTCCTGGACTGCACAAGAAAAATACCCCTAACCGGAACAGGTGGCGATCTATACCATCGTCCGTAATCAGCCCAAGTTTTATAATCACGACTGCTCTCATCGACTGTAAATAATCTAAGTATAACAAAAATATCTGTAATCTAAATTGATCGATCCAAAATGAAAATTATTTTTTAGGTATTTAGACAAAAATATTATCTTCCGTCGGCATCTTCTGATTCATCATAGATTAGAGTCAACTTTTTAAAGTAGATTTCGATATGAATACTATTATATTTCGAAGAGATTTATGACACAACTTCTTGAAAATTTTGCACTTTAATAATGCATTTTCTTCTACCGTACCATCGAAACCACCTTCTGTTAAAAATATTGTATCTACTGTACATATATAGGGGATCTACCGTACATATATATAATGGATCATTAAAAAATAATAACTGTGTTAATATCAGAGAAAAAATTAAGAAACACCATTCACATATAGATCAAAACTATCAGATTTTTGCGGCCAGTACCGGACGGAATTTAGGGTGTTGATATTCCAGAATCCCGAATTGTAAACATTTTAGATTCACAAATCATCCAGAGCATCGACATGTGTCCGTAATTTAGGATAATTGATGTTTATTGTCCACGCCAAGCGAGTGTCAGCAAATATTCGTGTGCCGTAACTCTGCAGAATCGTGCCCGTATGCGATTAATATGTGAGGATGGTTATTCAATGCTGTGTCTTCATGGAGTTAATTTGCATATAATTATGGATTTTCTCCTAATAACCCCGAACACGGCAATTTTCGTTAAATTCTAGCAAAAATAGTCTAAATACAGTTTCAAATAAAAAATTCAGACTGGTGAATAACGCCTCAGCTCAAAATTCCCAGTGTTTTGGAGACCCTAACGAACTCTGAAAATTTTGCAAAGTTGCGATTTTTCAGAACAGTTTCGGGATAATTAAAACAAACTTTTTTTTATCATTTAGCAAACGTATGTAGATAAAATTTGACGACTTTTGTATAGGGTACTGCCTGAGAATAATGTCAGGTATGGTATATACGATCACGGGTATTATTTACTGTAGTAAATAAAAGTTCTTCCAATTTTCTACCACAATATGAGTCAAAATAATAACCTGGTAAAGGAAATTATCCTGGGTACAACATATACAAAACCTGAAAGAACACCACAACGGATTGCATCTGACTGGAGAGTCAAGTCTCATCTAATTTAGGACACTATATGTCAGTTCCAACATGAAGGAAGAAATAAAAATAACAATAGGCCATCGTAGCTTCTAAATTATGATAACCCGTAGATGACTATAAAATATGTTGTATAGTTGTAGTGATATATTTAAATGGTTTCTACATGGTAACATATATATAACTTCAAAAAATTTGATAGATGTGTAAATTTATTGTGGGCAGAATTGGTGAACGTTGCCTTGTGTAAAGTGATCATTTAAGCCAGCCGAAGACAGATCAGGCCTGTAATACCCATACTTCCATACTTTCCATATAATAGAATATAAATAGCCTTGTCTCTACGAGATACCTATAATTTGTCTTAATAAAATATGTTTTAAATGTTCAAAGAGATTTTTTATCGGCATTTAAGTTTTCAGTGCTAATATTTTTTACTCTTCGGATTTAATTTTTTGTTTCAGCCGCTCAACTGCTTTAATCTGTAAGTGAAATAAATATTGTTGAAATAGTTTTAAAAAGGGTGCCGTGGATAATAAACATTATTAAATCGTTACATTAAAAAGTAATATCACATATTTAAACTTGTGAGAGAGCCACCTTTGAACCTAGTTAATAAACAACACGGTTAGTTAACTAGAGGGCGCTTTAAGTCTAATAAGATCAAATAAATCATTAAAATATAAAAGTTTTAGAAAAACTTTTTCTTCTTATAATTGTGCTAGATGGCAATTAAATAATCTAATAGGAATTTATAATGAGATTTTTAGAAGATCAAATAGAATTGTGATATTTGGCGATACAACAGTATAATATTATTTTCTCGTCTTATCATTTAGTCAGTTTTTGATATTGAGCACTAAGAAATAATTACTCTTAAAATGAGATATATTTACAGGAAAATAAAATCCCCATGATTTTTTTTTTTACATTTTATAATAATAGAAAAACGCGTCCTTTCATAACATTAAACTCAGTTTTCACCGAAGTTTCCTGATAACATTTCTCAGAATATTTTATTATCATTAAAGTTTTCTGTTTTAAATTACGTAGTTGAATTTCATTAGCGAGATGTTTCTTTTTCACTGAACTTGTATTTTATCCGATGCTACAATAACTCTCAGCCTTCCTTCTCCTGTTATAATGAGGGAAAATGTAGCGTCACAGAATTTAAATATGTATTTATGTTTTTAGTTTATAAGAAAATATTACAGACCTGTGATGAAAAATGTTTTTCTTTACTTTATCCCGTCTTAAGTTTGCTAAGTCGTGACGTAAAAATATACTATATATAATATTTAAATAAAAAATATTTTATCTTGCTCTTCAAATTTCCCAATGAATATTTAAACCAAAAATTCCTCAGTAGAATCGAATGTTAACTAATTTCAAAATTTCAGCTTTTTGCAACTTTATTTGGAAGAAAATTGAACGCAATTTATAATTAGAAACAAAATCTATAATTATGTTACGGTGAAGAGGAATCATGACGCCTATCCTATGATAATAAAAGTCTAAAGATTCAATTCAAATTCACTTTTAAAATAGTGAAAATATCGATTATAATAAAATTAAAAAAATAATTGATAGGTAGAGGATATTTATATTTATTATCTACTTGATTCATTGTTATAGTATCGTATAAAGTCTCTGTAAGATAATAAGATAGGCTTGGAAATATTACCCATAGGAAGCGCTATTTCAGAAAACGTTTCTACTTGCCAGTGAGATTCAGTTCATATAAATGTCGAATAACCAGTTTATCGATGATACAGATCGCATTGCACGGTTGTATCATCTCCCTATAAATCAAATTTGATTTTATTATAAGTGCGGTGACACATATAGGCATTATTAAATATATATTATCTTGTAGATTGTCAGGTTCGCTTTGTGGTTGCAATTCCGGTTGTCCAACCGATTCCAGATATAGAAGACTACCTTATAGAGAAATGTATATCTCTTTCATCGCATGCTATCTGGGTCATTCAGTTAAATGAATTATGAAAAGTCATCTTGCCAGTTAAGCGGGGGTTAATAGAGTGCGTTTAAATTGGGATAAATGAGGGGTTAAATGACATAATGTTGAGTCAGGCTTTTGGAATGTTAATTTTTTTTAAATATTTCAATTATTAAAAATCTTATATCATATATATTTCAGTACGTTACTGATACATTTCATTAAGTGTCATTTCCTTTGAAATGTGTATGTATAAAGGTTCTGAATATACATTTTTCAAAATAATAAAAATACCGCAATGCTGCCTGCCGTAGATTGACAATTATTGACAAATACTTCTGATACGAAGAGTCTTCGTGCAGGTAGGCTATTATTATTTCGTAACAATCGTTTTTAAAATTAAAACGCCAAATATTTTTTTTTTACATTTTAATGGAAGACGATCTATTTCAGTAAAATGTGTGGTTAGACTGGTTTTAAACACTAGTATGATCAAAAAATTCCAATATCATTTTTATTCATACGTAAATGTATTAAACTAATTGTAATAAAGTTAAATTTATATTGGAACTTATTTTTTTCTTATTTTTAAACTTATTTTTAAAATAATATTAAAAAAAGATCAGAATGAGAAATAAATAAATGTTTAGGTCTGTCATTTATCCAATCGGTTTCAAAACAATTTCTGTTGAAATTACTAGTTAATGACTCCGTTTAATTAAAAAATTGACAAAAAATATATTTGTAATATTATCTGCATTCGTCTCCGGTTATGGACATTATATGATATAATCACATTTTATTTTATAGCTCCATTTTAACCAACCCATGTGGTAACTCACGTGCCCAATCCAAGGGTGGTTTCCAAAGAGGTTAATCTCTTTGGTTGTTTCACTTTACGTAGGTACGGAGGACGGTTGGACAGAATAGACAGCATTGTTAAAAGAAAAGTCCGGAATATGGACAGTTGATCCCTTAAGGGCGGACATTCTGTGACATGTTTAAGAGTTGGGTAAAAAAGGAAACCCCTATTTTTGGAAAGACAGAGATTTTAAGATGAAAATTGAGTTCCCACATTTATTGTCTACAAGTATTTAGTATCACGTTTTTGGTTTATATTACCATGTTCAGATGTCCAGAAATGTGCAGTCATCTACCAAATAAACAGGAAGCCAACATGTTCCATTCGTTTTATTTATATTGTACCGAAAGAAATGTAAGAACGAACTTTTCTTTTAACGATGACTTGATATTGTGAACATATTAGCTACTAGTAAATATTTTACAACCGCAAACGGACGGATTATATTTATCATATATATTTATAAACTCAAGAGATAATTGATGTACAAAGAATATTCTAGAACGATACCGATCGTTTCGATGGGTAGACGAAGTGATCGAAGCAATGAGAGTATAGTGGCAAAGGTTGACACTCCAGTTATAAGGAGTCCAGCAGCAAATTGATAACGGATGATTTAACGGTGAGAACTATAATATGACTCCAAATTTTTTAAGATCCCAATTGCGAGTTTCAAATTATGATTCCGGGATACTGGTCAGCAGTTGTCATATTATCACTGACCAAATGTAAAGTAGTTATATAAATGTCTACAAATTGTTAAGTAGTTATATAAATGTCTGCAAATTGTACAGTAGTTATATACATGTCTGCGAACTTGTAAAGAATACTCTTCGGTTTGAACACTAAATGACTCGCCTAATTGAACTCGATATTTTTCTTCACTCGTTGAAATAACGGCTAAAATCAATCTGAATCTAGTATCCGATGTCTGGCCAAGTCAAACAATGGCTTCGTTCATCTGAAATGGTTATCAGATAGAATTTCTTGGTTCGCGGTAGAAAGTTGATATTACAGCTTCACCGTTTGTTCACCAATCATTGCCTTTGAACATTATTGTATTATCGGTTAGGAATTTCATTATTTTTAGCGATGAATTCTGGCTTTTATACCATGACTGATGGATACTTACGTATATGTATTTATTTTTCGTGTGATGTAATATTTCACTTGAATTATTGCGAAACACGCTTCGCACACCGTTGAATAATATTATTTTGCCCGTAGAGAATTTTTTCATTTAAATTTGTATAGTTCTCATCTAAACAGACAGTAGTAATATGCTACTGATAATTAAAAAAAAAAAAACAGTGATTTTGACGGTGATATTTTTACGTAGGATACGAAACTTTCTTAGTTATTTTTATATTTCAAATGTATGTACATATGTATATAAGTTAAAAACCAATATCAGTTTCAGTTTTTTATAGCTAGCTTGCATTAAAAATTTTTGTGTATGATAAAAAAAAACCTCAAAATAATAAAGCTTGTACATTATTACTGTAAAATTTGGACGAATTCCGATTGATAGTGCTGTTCTTAGTTAAGGCCAATTACTTGGTAATTAAGCAAGTAATATACAGCTAAATAAGTAACAGAGTATAGAAATAAGTAAAATGCTACAACAGCATAGTTTCGCTAGCGGCAGGAAGAAAGCGAGATAATAGTTAGTTTTTTTTTATATTGTTTTAATCGTGATCGTGAAGATTTATATATTTTTGTTACGCGGAAATCCAAGAATTTCACATTTATAAAGACATTCGAAAACTGTGTTTAACCTTTACCACACCATGTTAAAAATACCCTACGCAGCCACGCTGTCAACTCGTGCTACTGCAAGAATTTTGAGTTTTGTAAACACTTTAAATGGGAAATAAAATGCTTTTACAAGTTTAAATGACTTTAAAATAGTTAATGTAAATATAATAAGAAATAATAAATATAATATTTTAATACGTTCATTTTATTCTCAAACGTTATTCTTATAACGCATTCATAAAAAGACTCATCTAACATGATCTTCATTTTTATCTCTTTTCATTTAAATTAATGTGTGATCTTTTTTACGTGGTAAAAGTGATATTTTTAACGCGGATAGCATGCAACGCATCAATTATATATACCATTGAATCAAAAAATTATTATTTTTTATTATGATTCGCTTTGCATAATTGGTTTTTCACTAGTCTTTTATAAACTCAAATGATTTTTTTTTAGGACTAGGTAAAATGTAAGTTTTACATTTTGCATACATAATTATAGAAATACGATTTAATTGGCTCGGTAGACCTTTGTCACTGCGTAGTTAGGTTAAATTCTTATGGTGGGCATAAAATGTCATACGGCAGACCACCGCAGACAGGCTTCATATGTTTGTCGTGGAAATATGACATATTCCATGGATAATTTATTTCCGGTTTAATAAAACCAATAGATCAGTTGAAAAATTTAAGGAGCGATTATGAATGGGGTGATGATATATGGTAATTTATCCGCTTATAAAAAAATATTTCATTTCATTGAAAAAATCATGTTCAATTTGGTAGGAATATGTGGTTGATGCCACCAGGGAAGTAGGATGTGATATCCGTATTCCGACCGCGTTCTCACAAAACGGGACATCCGTCCCTTCCGCTAGTATGGGTGGTGAATATTTCATCTTTATGAGTAAAAGAAGCCTTTGAAATACATCACCGAGCTCCGTGCGTGTTCTGCTGCCCTAGTAGTCGCTACTGATCGGAGTACGTTAGTTAGCAAACTTGCGCAAAATTGAAAAATACGTACGTACAGTTTAAATGTGTCATGGCAAATATTATTTTATTTTTGGATATTAAAAATATTATCTATGCATTATATTATTATTGGTATATTCTGAAACGTAAATATCATGAAACAATTTCGTCGATTATTAACGTATTGAATTTATAAAACAAAAAAACAATATAAAACAATTAAAAGTATAATATATGAATCTGAAAGCAAAAGCGGTAATAATTTACTGTCTGGCACTAGAGAATATAAATGGAGAAAATACTGAAAGTTTGATGTATTTAACTTTATAACAATCGGGCCATATTTCTTGAATTGCCGCTGTAAATCGAGTTGTAACGAGTAACGGATTGAAGAAGATTTAAAAAAAAAAACTACGCTCACACTCAAATGTGACTTTCTCAAAAGACCTTGAATGTGCGCTACGGTGTAAAATTGTCTGGGTTGCAAACAAAACATAATGGAATGACATTTTGTAGTGGTTCGCGTAATACCCGACACCGCTTAAAATATCGTTTCAAGATTATTTTGAAATATTGAATTGTGAATTATAACGGTAAATAATCGAGCTCGCATATTTATTCCGACTACAATGTGTTATATGTAGAGTAATGGCGTTAGAGTATTTTTAATAGATTGTCAAACACACCAAAATCACATTTTCAAAAAAAAGATATTTTGGAATGAGAAGTCCGATGAACCCGATGAGTATTCGTGGAATTCTGAACTGCAACAGGAATGCCGCCAACCGCACAAAGTGGAAACAAATAACTCAGACAGCCACCAATATAAATGATGATCTTGCACCATGACCATTAGCACTCTGTTCAAAATTAAACGACCAAGAAAAATAATAAAAACTAAAACTAAAGCTTTAGTTTATTACTGACGATGACGCAATAAGTGTCGAAAACGTTTTAATTAATAGTTAATTAAAGTGTTATGTGAAATAAATAACATTGTGATATTTGAATAATATTTTTTTTTTCTAAAACTTAAAAATTGTGTAAAAATTTTTTTTAAAGTTAATTAATGATGAAAACCCCTATTCACAAAATATACATCGACAGAAATTTTTGATAGAGACTGTCCAATAAATCAGAATTGCCATTCACAACGGAGACTTTAGCAGAGATTTTTGTTGAACTTTCACCATTTAAGAAAAAATATAAAACGAAATTCAAGCTAGTAAAAAAACGAACGCAACGGTAACAAAGACTGGTATTTCGTGCACATTACAAAGACAATAATTTATAAGGAATATTTATTATAAAAAGATAACATTGAAATATATTTAATGAGTGAAATATATTATTGGATTGGCAAAAACGTGATTGGAAAAAATGTGATTGTGACCGCATTTTGACATTCTCGGTGTTCCCTCGATTTTTTTTTTGTGTCGCCTTGGATATCTTGATTGCTCACAAAGATCTCATCTTGTTACGGAGATCAAATCTGCGAGATTTCCGAAATGGTTGGGAAGTGACAGACAATTATAGCATACAGCAGTAATACTACTGCCTTACAGTAAAGTAAATTGGGTATTTGAAACAGTTTACAGTAGTGTGTTTTTATTTATAAATAATAATATTAAATCAACATGTTTTGATACCTATAGTATCTTCTTCAGGAAACAATGTATACTAAAATTAAGAATATATGCATAGATAAAAACAAAACTATAAAAATATAAGTGATGGGTAACTAAGTAAGAACTATTATGAAAACATATTTAAAAGGTGTAATTTGGTAACTTATAATATTTGGCTTGATTTTAACATTTTAAATGTATCTAACTGCAAAACCCATAGTATTTGTATGTACAATTTTTAAACCCTTGTTAATGTCAAAAGAATGGTTTGTTTCCAAAAGGTGATTGGTGATTCAGAATAGTTGTTCCTGTTTAGGCATCTCAAGTGCTCCTTAATTCTAAAATTAAAATCAAAAGTTTTACCAATATAAAAATGATTGCAATTATTGCAAATTAATTTGTAGACCCCCGATTATTTGTAAATATCATCCTTATCACTGTTATTAAATACATAATTATTTAATTTGTTATTAGTGTAAAAAGCTGGTAGTATTGAATATGAGATATTTTTTATAATTACATTTGAAGTATGATTATTTAAAAACACGATTTTTCTCCATTGCTTTATTATTTTTGGCAATTTTTTTTATTATCACTTGTTTTTAACAAGTAAATTTAAATAATATTGAATATTTTTTACCGACAACGTAGACACGTTTTTCTATATAGGTCAACGTGTCTGTATATTTCAGTATATACAATGCTACTTGGTATAAACGTTTTGTGGCCAAAATTAATGAAGCTTGAAAATGAATGAAGCGATTTATTACATCCTCTTGTGTTAATATTACGATGTTAAGTGTGAGATGCGCTTTTAAAGTCTGAGTTCATTATTTGATATGAACAAGAATTTAACATCAGACGACTTTAACATGTGAACGTTAACAATACAATAGGCGACGGTTATTATGATCACATCGAACCTCGGAGATTATGTTTCTAATATCCAACACTTCTATTATCCGAAAACTATGATCAGTATATTTATTTATTTATTGTATTACAATGATACAATACATAATAATAAGTTTTTTTTTAGTTCTACAACTTCTCTAAAAAGCAAGTACTTGTGCAGAGAAGAGGATTAGATAATAATTATTGTTTACAATAACTAGTTTATAATAAAATAAAATGCAATATATTTATAACAACGATGTAAAAATATTATGAATTTCTTATTATTAAGTATTTTTTGTTAGTATTAATTATTTCTTTATAGATTATGTTTTTGAATCTTTTTAAAAATTTATGGTGTATACATAAAATAAATATATTATCTAATACATTTTATAATCGTTTATTTAAAATAGACAATAACATTAATTTAATACAAATTTAATGAATCGACTAGAAAGATAGATGTATAGAAAAAATGTATCTATTTACCTTTGAATACATTTTCGTCAAATTTTGAACTTATATTCTGTAGTCTTTCCAATTGCTGCATCTATTGTTCAATTTTAAAAGCCATCATTTGTATTGCGGTGAATCTCAAATACCTTTGAATAAAACCCTCCAGGAGACACTATAGTTAATTATTAATAATTTATATATTTTTCAATAGATAGATTTTTTTTGTTTACTTTTCTAGTTGATTAATTTAATTTGTATCTATTGAAAATATAATAGAATTATATTCTGAAAATGCAACTTCACAACAATAATATGTTCTCCTTAAAAAAACATTAGTTTATTTACTAGAATCTGTAAACAGTCCATGAATTTGATTTTTAATATGGTACAACATTCTGAGTTATTTAATACTGACGCTCAGATTTAAATTGTACATCTTTGAGAAAAACTGGAAACAGCGATCGCGAACAATGACTTGTGATAAAAAAAAAAATAGTGTGATGATTAAGGTCAGGGCAATACTAAACATACAATTGTAAAATAAAAAAACGATTTTATGAGGATAATTGCTGGCTGCATACCGTCGGGAATAATATGAGGAATTAGGTCTAAAAGGTTCAGTGACACTATCATTGCCAGTGAACAATAATCGTCGCCTACTTTATATGTAACACACGCGTACATGTACAAAACACCTCGCCGGATTGTCATAAGAGTAGGCAGAGAGGGTAGAGCTCATTATATTATTTTTCTGACACGTCATTCATTTCTTATAAATCTTTACATAATCTTTACACAATCTCGAAGGGTTTTAATGCCCTTGTTTACGCTTCAAAAATTGTTTAACTTGATACATCCTCGTGAGTGGCAGCTGACATTAAACATATGGCAGTGCACCGACGCAACTGTGAACTACGGGTTGGTGCATGAGATATCCATCTTCTCATATTTATTTATTTATTATTATTATTAGTAACTATATAATACATATAAAAAATTGTTTGGACTGTGCCCGTCTCACTAGAGAAATTCTGTGTCGAGGCAAGCATAGTTTATAAGCAATTGTTCAATTAATTAAAATTACAAGTAGATAGATATATTAATGTAATATGTTTCAATTATGCTTGTTTTGGTGGTTCCTATTTTTACATATAACTTAAGTAGTATACATTTTTAGGCTGCTCAGAAATTAGTAAAATCACTTATTTCTCAGGGTCCCAGTGTAACTGAGTATAATTTGAAATGGATAGCAATCCACACATAGTTGTGAGAAGTTGGCGTGGCCAGAGAGAGAGGTGCCTGTATTTTAAATTATTTTAAGATTCTAAAGGGCATCATTATAAATTTGGTTTAGATTATATAAAGAGTGTTGGATTGTATAAAGAAAAGATTGACATATATTATGTACATTCAACTTTCTTTATATTTTATAGACGAAGTAAATAATAGGGTATTATACATAGTGAACGAGCATTATTTACATTGTCCAGAAAAATCGGGCAGAGTGATATATATATATATATATGTGGCAATATTTGAATATGTCCAAGAACACACCAATTACTGCTTATTAATAAAATATTGTTTTAAATAAATAAGTTCTCATTGTGATGTGCTGTTTCAGGGAAATTAATATCAAATTTAGTGCATAGATGGCGATAGAGTAGTTGTACTCAAAGTGTTTCCGATAGAATATGGAGATTGATTAATGTATGAGAATAGTGAACGTTATATTTGTATAAAGTTATCACTTAAGCCAGCCGAAGACAGTTCGTAAACTCTGTAATTACCCATACATCCATATCTTTCCATTAAATATAATAAAAAGTAGTATCGTCTCTGAGATATTTATTATTTGTTTGATATATATGTGTTTGTATATTTTCCCCGCTGGGGTAGACAGAGAGGATAGAGTGCCACACTCTTCTGTCCTGACACACAATTCTCGCCTCACCCACATTCATACATCTTTTCATACAAGCTCATCGATTGTTAAGGCTTATAACAGAACCATCCTCCATTATCTGGTTTACCTGGTTGTGCCAAGTCTTCTGCCGACGTCCTCTATTTCTGGTGCCATCAACACCTGTGTCATGTATATTTCGTACCATTCTCTCCTCATGCATTCGTTCCACATGACCAAACCACCTAAGTGATCCTTTCTTAATCTTACTCACTCACTATACTAACATCAGCTTTACATTCTTTCCTTATTTTTTCATTCTTTACTCTGTCATAAATAGACTTGCCACATATACATCTAAGTGATCTCATTTCCACTGCATTCAGTTACTTTCATTTCTCTTCCGCCAGCTCCAGGCCTTACTTACATATCTTCAGTGTTGGTACCAGGACTCCATTGTGCACGGCTAGTCTTGCCTCGGTTGACAAATTATCGTTAGATATAATTCCATTCAAAGCGCCGTTCACTTTATTTCCTGCAGTCACCCTCCTTCTGATATCATTCTCAGCCTTTCCGTTTCTATCAAACATACTTCCCAAATATACAAACTCATTAAGTTGATCCAAACATTCATTATCTATAAATATTTAGCTTGTATATGTCTTGCTTTCCTCCTTCTCGAATAGCATCACTTTCGACTTGTTAACATTCATCATGAAGTCGCTTTCCTTGCATACGTCGTACATTCTACTCACTAGACTCTGTAGTTCTTGTTCATTATTCGCCATTAGTACTGCATCATCGATGTACAATAAACAGCATACAATCAAATCGCCCATTTTTGCTCCTGCATTCGTACATTCCAGTTCTTTCACAAAATGTCCAAGAATATCGCCAAGTTTAGGTTAGGTTTAAGATAAATGTTATTTTTATGAGTTTTTCAATAAAAAAATTACATTTCTTGGAGGGAAGGTACTCTCTGATTGAATTCTCTAGACATTTTAAATAATGCCCATGCTACATGAAAAATAGAGTATATAAATATACTTTTATCTATTTTCTATCTATAACAAGATTGCTAGAATACGTAACATTGTAATGAATCGCTTGTCGTGATTTTACTGAAGGGTACTATACGATAACAGATAACAGGGCATGTAGAAAGAACTGTTAACGCCACCCCCAGCTGCGAGAACTCTGTCGATATTATCTTTTAAATTTTATAAGGAATAAAAACTAAAATATTAAATATTTTTTAACGTGATTGCAAACACAATGTCGGAAATGGGTAAAAATTTTAGATATTTAGAGGTATGAGATAAAAGCTTTAAATTGTATTAAACCGCGGGCCATGGATTTTTATCTTTCTTTGTTTTATGATGAACTTTTATAAAATTCCCTCCGAGACCGTCGCAGTTTAGAAACAAAATAAATCACTTTCATCAACAGTAAGTGCTCGAATAGGGAATTTCAAAGAAAATTTTTTTTTTATACCATTTCATTATTAGTAAATATTTTTATAAAATATTCAACCACTCAAAAGAATAATATCACATCAGTTTTTAACATATAGAAAGGGTGATCCAACTTGGGTTGACTGTTGTAAAAATATAAAACTTTGGTAGGTTTGGTTGTAGATAATAAAGAATTTATAAAAATTTATAATGGCTACATACCCAGTGCAAGAGCGCATTAAAATATTGAATTTTATTATGTTTCGCGACGCACTATTTCGGTGACCGGCTAATTTAAAAAAATGCAGAGTTTGCTTGGCCTCCCCGTTTTCCAGATTCGACGGCGCCTGATTTATTTTTGTGGGGCTACTTAAAAGGCTGAGTTTACATAAACAAACCAGCAACAATTCAAGAATTTAAGCAAAATATTCGTGCAGAAATAACAAATTTGGAGAGAGAAACGTTGCGTAATGTAATGCAAAATAGTTTAGAAAGAGCAATTATTTGTCAACAAGAAAATGGAGATCATTGAAATTATGTTATTTTCCACACATAGATTAAAAAAAGTTATCATAGTACACTTTCATGTAATAATATTTTTTTAAATAAATATTAAAATTACAAAAGTTATATGCATTTTACATCAGTCAGTCCGAGTTGGCCCACTCTTTATATAGAAAATTTCAATAGGTACACATATAAATAAATAATATCAAAAAGATATATAAAAAAATCATTTCAATACACGGGAACAATTAATTTAATAATGGAAATCAAACATCTCATATTTATCTCAATATTACTTAGTAAAAGTAAGATTAAGTATAGTATCTACACAGTAGTGTATGTAGTGTTAATTTTATTTTATTTAATCTACTTAAAGCATCATCAGGCCTAAACAATATTTGGATAGATGACCACGCGCTTTATTGCACATCTTAACTGATTTTTTAAACTCAATAAAATTTCTAAGTGTTCATGTAAACATTTTCCTATTTTCTCTTTGGTTTTTAATTCACAATTAAAAAATGGACTAATAATCAAGGTAATTTAATTTAAAAAATGACATAATATTTTGAACATAATATAAAGAGATAAATTGCATTTTTAAACGGTAAAGATTATATGAAGTATCCTTCACTCTCTAAAGTAAAACTCCATTCAATTACTACTGAAAGAAATACTCTTTGAAGACATAAATATATGTGCATTATGTATGGGGAGGTTATTGTAGATAATTCATGTTACATTAAAACGACTAGAAAGTAATTTTAAAGATAAGTATACTATTTTTTACTCATTTTAGGAAAAATTTGATGCGATTAATCGTATTTATAGAATAATTTTTTTTCTAAAGAATGGTAGCTAGTAAACAAAGAATTTGTCAGGACTAACAATTTAATTTGTAGAATTTTTATAAAATAATGCCTTTATCCAAAGTTTTTAAAGTATTCTTAGTATTTAATGTAATTCTCAGTGAGGCTGTTTAGAATACGTGACGTAATACGTTCTACCTCCACTTGTGACCCCAAATTCATCGTACATTTTCTTTATTTTGGGAAAAATAAAAAGTCAGAAATGACCAAATAGGATAATTTGATTTTTGACGAAAAAATCATTTTCGATAATACAAAGGCCTATTTTAAAAGCAGGCTAGTCCTATTTTAAAAGAACAAGCGTCTACCTTAGTTTAAAAATAGTAATAATATTGATGTGACACGTATTCCGTGTGCGTTTGTCTATTTTTAAAAAAATGTGCTGGAGCGTGGTCCTTTGTCCTGATGCAACATCCAGCTTTCATTCGCAAACAATTCAACCAGATACGCCTCACTCGCGCTCGTAACCATGTCATTATCTCCAGAAAGAATATTGCATTAATAGTTTATCCAAATTCCAGCGATATTCCGTGTTCAGCTCGTAGTGTATATAATGCGAACAAAAAGTATTCAACGAACTTAATTGTAAGTCTTTTTATATTAAATTATAACTTATTTGTTGATCTGGGATATATGCCGTGTAGATTTTTTTATAAAACTATGAAACCCTAAAATTTCTTATAATAATTTAAACAAATAAAAAAACTCATAGAGACGAAGCTATTTTTTATTTTATTATATTTTAAGGGAAAAATATGGAAGTATGCGTAATTACAGGGCTTACGACTTGTCTTCGGCTGGCTTGAGTGATCACTCTACATAAATATAACGTTCACCATTCTTACCCATTAATCAATCTGTAAATTTTTTGAAAGTTGTATATATGTGGAAACGCTTCAAGTATCACTACGCTATCGCCATCTACGGACTAAATTTGATATTAATTTTCCTTGGAACAGCATACATGTCACAATGAGAATCTAATTATTTTTTATTAGTACTATTCTTTATCTGTAAAATATTTTTAACACAATATATTTTTCACTATATTTTTCAATTTTGATATATTTTCTTATCTTGACCGGTATATTATTTGCAATATTTGAATATGTCCAGGAATACACAATTACTGGATTTTCACCTAGATATCTATTATTTGTTTAATAACAGTGCCTTTATAGGTGAAAATCCAGTAATTGTGTGTTCTTGGACATTTACAATTTTTTGATATGCGCTATATATTTTTTGTTGATATTGTACTGTCTTGATACGTAGCATAAAATCAGATCAGCTGTTCTCACGTTTCAAGGCAAATATATGCTTCTACACTGCGCAACCTCCTTTTCGAGGCGGGTTTTGAAAATTTTCAGTGTTTCGAGAAAGGTTTTCAAACCTGTTTTTATTGTACAAATAAAAATATAATTTCCGATTCATCGTCGTATTAATAGTTCTCAATAAATTTAAAAAGTTAATCTTATTCTGAAACTAATGTCACATTTATCATCAAAAATTCTGTGAATATCAATTATTATCAAATAAGACGTTTAAAACTCGTTTGAAGAAACGAGTTCCTCTGAAAAATACGACCCCTAAAATGTTTGCTGTAAACCATCCTTTTAAACCCTAAAAGGTAGACATTAGGGTAATAAATAAAGGTCATATGTAATAGTTGACCTACTTTCTAAATATTTGTGATAATATTTAAGAGGTTTGATGAATCGTTTTCAAGAAAACCCCTTTTAAAAAAAATCGAGAATAAAACCTTGATAAATTGTTAGCTCTATGTCAATCTTTGTCAAATGAGTACTCACATATTAAGAACAGTTCTTACTGGACATTATTAAGCGACCAGCGATCTGTCATTGTCTGCAATATATCTTCTTTACTATTGTAGGCCTACTCAAATATTTCCTGCAATAGATTGATGAAAGAAATAAACAAACACGATGTGGAACCAACATAATAATATTTGAAATGATATTATTTATTTTAAAATTAGCAATATTAACTTTGTCGTTAAAATTCATATTTTTATTAATCATCTTTGTTTTATAGTGGTTAGTAAAACAAAGATAATAAATAAAAATATGATATTATTTCACACAAAAATCTAGTAATTTATCCACGACGAAATAAATTATAGATTCTTAGAAAAATATTAAAAATGTCAGTTTTATAAATAAAGAAATGTGATTTATAACATTTCTGTACCAGTAATGCAATAATAAATTAAAACAGATATTGCCAAATGGTTTATAATGCATCTATTGTATCGTGGCAATGAATATGTGAGTTTCCATTACAAAGTAATTTTTTTGAAAAAAAAATGTGGTTCATATCAGTTATAGACTTTAAATGTACCGTAAAATTAACATTTTGTCCGTAATTTCTGCTAATTTTACGACACCGTTTACATTAAAAAATAATGTTTTTTTAAAATACATTAATAAGTGAACAATCTTCAAAATCAAAATCTATTAATTTTTTTATATGTTGAACAATACGTGGTTTTAGAATAGTTTGATTATTAATCTTTAATATTTTTAAAACAAAAAGAATCATAATTTTAATGCGCCGTAATTCGACATCGTTTTTAGTAATTTTATCTGTTCAATATTTTTTTTAATTGGAGGATGGTTCTGTTAGAAGCCTCAACAATCGGCGAGCTTGTAGGAGAAGATGTATGAATGTGGATGAGGCGAGAATTGTGTGTCAGGACAGAAGAGTGTGGCGCTCTATCCTCTCTGCCTACCTCCGCGGAGAAACGGCGTGATGGTAAGTAAGTAAGTAACCTTTTTTAATATTCCCTTCCAACAAAATTAAATTAATAGGATTATTATGTTAGACGTTGTGGGCCATTTGAATAATATCTTCGACTAATTCTACACCCTTATTGTCCCGCTTAAAAATCATTTATATGTAGGTGAAACATAAACCTTATGCAGCTTAGAACACTTTTTTTATTAATATGTTAATTACGCATACTTTTGTCAGATTTAACTTTCGGATTTCCTAGTCTTACCGGGTAGTTGTATGTTTCAAATAAACTGAAGTCCTAAACTAGTCGTGAAGAGTAAGGATATAATCTGTGATGAATCCACCGACATGAGATTGTTCTTCACCGCACTAAGAATAAACTCAGCCGCCGTATTTTCACAAATATGTGCAATTTTTTTTGGCCTTTTACTCCGACGGATGGGATTATTTTTAGTTTATTACTCCGGCAGACAGACGGCTGGAAACGCATCATCCCGTGGACCAATCTGATGGTGATCTCCGATGGAACATAAACACGTTTGCGCACTCGGAGAGAGCATGATTATATCGCTGAATGAGTAAGCGACGAAAAGCGAGATGTCTGATATTGAGAGATTTGCTTTCAATATTTAAAGGTTTTTCCAAGTTATACATTTTAAATACACGTTTCCTTAACCTACGCATCTAAAAAAATATAAGAAAGCCTACTAAAAATCTACTGCTGTCAAAGGCAAACATTTCATTGTGATAAATCACTCAAATAATTTTGATATGGGTTCGCAAAAACCCAGATTACTACAAGAACTAGCAGAGAAAAATATTATAGAGGAAATGTCGATACTTAAGTCTCAATAATTCAAAAGAATTCTATATTTTGCCAAAATAAGCGAGCTTAATTAGGTACGTTTCATTTTTTATTTTATTTGCCTTATTTTTTCCTGATTAATGTCAGGTACCGTGCTTTTCTACCTGAGATTGTCACAAAAGATATACTCTTTCAAAATTATTAGGGTATTTCGTTAATTATATATTTAATATTTGGATCAATATACAAAATGGATATAATTCACGTTAATGATTTATTTTCTTAACATTACACTTGTTTTAAGACGTACATTCTCGTAAAGCAATTATTTTAATGTTAAGCTAGACATTTTTTTAAATTTAACCACTAATGTTTTATCTTTTAATTCTAACCGAATTCAGAATATTTGTTATTTTATTGAAACAGTATTACACTTATTTAAACATATCATCTACTGTAACAATTTATGTTTCGTTTGTTTATTTCTTACAAAATGTTAAATTTCCAATTGGATGAATAAAAAATATATTTGTATTATTAGAAAACAGACATTGAAATAAATAATCTGACAATTTGTTGTGTGGGTAGTAAACTCGGATTATAAAAGCATTACTCTTCACGTAATGGAAAAAATACTCAAGAACAACGATAGTTCGATCGGCTGTAAAACGTTTGAGAGTAGATTAAATTTTCGCCGACTGTTATCGCAGTTCTGACCTCTGGGAGGTCGTAGAAGTGATTGTGCCCTTTATTGGCGGAACCTTGACCGCAAAATAATATAAAACAAGGCTTTCATTTCGCGAACCAATCCAGATGTGAAAGCTGCGCTGAAGGCTACGCGCTATATCCCACGTCTATGCGTGTATATAATTGATTGAATTTGATATTATACTAAACTGAATTGAAACTCAACAAAGAAAATATCATATATTAAACATAATACAGGGTAAAGGTGGGTGATGGACACCGAAGACTGAAATTAATATGATTAAATGTATTTCCTACCTATTTTAACATTTCCCATTAGATTATAAAGTTCTAATCCACACTAAGTCCACACACCACCAAATATAGCGACATGAACTAACGCAAATTTATTGTCCCAATATTTTCATTTTGGTGTCACCTTCGCGATCACTTTCGTACCACTTACACAATCAACAATCAAATAGCTCCTCGACTTTTTTAAAAAATATGACTGATTTAGAACGAAAATTTAAACCCTGACGATATAATATGCATTAATGTAAAAAAAGACGTCTTGCTTACACAAAGATTTAATTTTCGAAGATTAAATACTTTTACTGTTGCATAAATGTGTCATAAACTATAGGATTTATGTTTCCACCAAGAATGTGTGTAGAATGCCCGTCGTCCCGCAACCAATGTTCCAAACCCCTCTTCTATATGTACACTTTATTTCATGTCTATTCATCATTTGCTGGTCTGTGTCGCGCGCTAAACATTTTTAATGAATATTTTGGAAGTAGTATTCAAATTAACAATAAAAATAAACAATATAAATTATTAGGTACCGAAACCCTAAAAGGTTTTGAAACAAAGTCCCAAACACATGGTGACGTAAGTCATCTGGTGACGCAAGCCACATGGTGATATAAATACTAATTATTATGGTCCAGGGGTAAGCGACTTGTACTCTAGAAACCATCTGTCTACTTTTCATAAATCATTCTGAGAAAATTGTGAACGTGCGTATTTATTTTGTCAGAATGATGCGTGGAAACATTTTACTGACTGTGTACTGCATGTACATATTCCGACAGTCTCTAAATTATATTATTAAAACTTTAGTAGAATACATACTTATTGTGAAGTAGTAATTATTCAGAACATAGGTCTGTGATATTTTAAATATTAATTAAATATATTAATTAAAAAGATACATATAAAATAAATTTTATCGAAAAATATTGTTGTTGCGCCACCGGTATTCGAACCTGGATCTCTTTCCAAAACGGGGAAGGAGCATTATTGAATAATATTTTTAACAACAATATTTTTCGATAAAATTGATTTTATATGTATATATTTAATTCATATTAAAACTTCAAAATTATGGATTATGATACACATGTAAAATCAAAAAAAAAAACAACTTATCATCACTCCATTTCCCTGGATAGGCAGAGAGGATAGTGTTCCACACTTTTTTGCCCAATGCCGGAAGAGATATTTTTTTTACATTCTAAGAAAGATTAAGTGAAAACTAGCTTTTAATATCACGCTAAAATAAGTGTCGCTTGAGATTTTCAGGAAGGCGAGATTGAAAACTTTTCGCTTTAAAAATGGCCAAATCTTTAACGTTTTTAATTGGATAATCGAGTGCTCACCAAGTCAAGGTTGGCCATTGTGTTTTTCGGCGTCCCTTCGTTAATCAAGCGAGAAAGGTGATTAACGAAAGATTGACTTAAATAAGATTAATTAAATGACGTCAGAATTGATTTTATATGTTTATCTTTAGAATGAATACATTTACTATAAAGTATGTTGATGTCGCAAAAACACAATTTTCACTCCAAAATTTAAGATTTAATAAAACCCTTTTTGACGATAAAAGATTAACCGCGCCAAAAATGTTACTGCATGAAATTTTAATAAGCGAGTAATTGAAAATGTCGGTGTAACTCGTATTATAATACAGCGTGATCAAGATCTGGACGAAGGGTTCAATTCATTTAAGCCAATAGTATTTTAAAATTTGTCGTGAAAAGGGAGATTTCATCGTTTTATCGCGTCATTAGTGCCGTGGTTTGTTACGCCACTTTACGATTCAGTGCCAGAACATTACCTTTTTTGTTGATTCCACCCCACTGTCTGCTGTCTGGCCGACTCACAATTTATTATAATCCCGTTCGCTCGTCTGCCTGTGTAATTATAATCATTTTTGAACAATAACGCATCCGTTGTGTTTCACAGTTTCTTAAATTTGTCTGCTATAAAAGGTGTACAACGCTGTTAAAAAAAATAATGTACAAATGTATTGTTAACTTTTGTAGCGGCACACTGGCGTGACTCTTGTGTACGTACATCATTTTAAAATTATTTTATGTACATTTTATTCATGTTTTAATATACCTTTTCTGATAAAATCCAACCCTACGCCTTAATCTGTTATGCATATTTATGGTTTCAGTAAAATCCAAGTAAATGTTGACGCAAGTGCCTCATTTGGTTCACTTTGCCAACACAATTTTTCATGTTATATAAAACGTGTTTCTGTAGTGGCAAAACCTATTTTTAAAATTATAATGTATCACAATGCAAATAATGTAAATACCATATTAGATGAATTCTTGAAATGATTTACTGACGATAGGGTTAAAGCGGTTTGTGTCTATCTAAATAAAAGTTTATATCCTCTGTTTCCGAAGGTAAATATGCTTTAGCGAATAAATTCATATTTTTTATTTATTATCTTTATTAATTGAGTTTAAACTCAATTAAGCGGTTAATAAAACAAATATAATTAATAATAAAATAAACTTAATTTTATAATATGTGACTGACTAAAAAATCTGATTTAACATTATTAAAAATTTCTTTATGATACCTTTAATTATGACGTCACTTTCGAAAATGGTTTAAATTTTCAAACAATGAGCATTAACAAAATATTTGTTTCGCTGCGAATAGTGAGAATTCCTTTGAATTGTAATCTTTGAGAATACAAGTCTAGACTTAACGAGACGTGGCCTAACCCAGGTTAAGTCACGATAGCAGAGAAAAGCCCTCAATAGCCAGTCAGTCAGCGTTGTGATATTGAAGCTGATACCGCAGTGAAGTCACAGAACCGTGAGGCCACGCCCTGAATAAGAAACCGCCCGAGCAGTCCGCAGGGTCTAATCGTCATAAATTACTCGGTAGAAATTCAGGCGATGGCCTGTTAATTTTTTTAATGGATCGCAATATTTATCGCACTGTAGTTCATAATAATGGATAGGGAAATAATAATAAAAAACATTGCAGCTCAAATGTTTTATAACACAAAAGAATTGGGATTCTTACTCTACTTTCAAGAAGGAAGTGGTCATGCATCTCGCTATTTTTATGACGCCATTCATTAAAACCGTCGACGCCAAAGTAATTCGACAATTTTACAAGTAAATAATTCTCTGCTATAGAAGTTGGTTGTTCTTAAACTCGAGATTAGATCTTTATGAATGAAACGTATTTTTTTAATACCATGGGCGCCGGTTATTACTATCACGATAGTTTTCAACTATTTGGAATCTTACTTACTTACTTACCATCACGCCGTTTCTCCGCGGGGGTAGGCAGAGAGTATAGAGCGCCACATTCTTCTGTCCTGACACACAATTCTCGTCTCATCCACATTTATACATCTTCTCATACAAGCTCGCCGATTGTTGAAGCTTCTAACAGAACAATCCTCCATTAAGTGCCAAGTCTTCCGCGGACGTCCTCTATTTCTGATGCCATCAACACTTTCGTCATATATCTTTCTTACCATTCTCTCCTCATTCATCCGTTCCATATTACCAAACCGCCTAAGTGATCCTTTCTTAATCTTACTCACTATACTAACATCAGGTTTACATTTGGAATCAAATATCCGAAAACTACGAACAAAATAATTTAAACATGTTTAAATCTTTTATTAATATCTAAGACATTTTATAATCCCTTAATTTAAAATAGTCACTAATTTCAATTTAGTACTAGAGTCCGTAAACAGTTCATTTAGTATATTTTCAATACAGTCAAATATTTTGAATCAAACTCTAACGCAACTAAGCTACTTATTTTTGAGAATAATGAAATGAAATTGTAAGAAAAACTAAACTAGACACGTTTGGCAAGAGCTAACGCGATTAATGACTTCACCTAGCCAAATTAATGACTTCACCTAACCAAGTTAATGACTTCACCTAACCAAATTGGCTACATACTATTGAGAATTATATTAGAACCTAAAACCATCGAATGACACCATTATGGCTTATTTCACTCCAACATATTTTTCATGTCTGATTCTGTACTTTAAATATTGAGCATAATGTAAGTCTGATTATAATAATCACTGAACGTAATAACCGGCGCCTGCTGTACCTATTTCATTTATAAATAATTGTGGAATGATATTTATTTTTAATATGCCGGTAAACCGTGTGCGAGGTTTTTTAGAAAATGTAATAATATATGTGTTAGAGAAATGAATGTTTCAAATTATCTTAATTAAAATCTGCTAACATGTCAATAGAAATCACAAATTTTAATTAAATTTCACGTTTTATTTAACTTTTTTATTCGAAATTTATTAAATTAAATTTTCTCTGTTCAAATTAAAACAATGGACTATAGAAAATTTTTCATTCTGTGTACGTTTTTTGAGCATTTTGTTAAGCTAAATGTTATTATGTTTATATAAAAATGTTTGTAATATTAAATATTTTCCGAATTTATCCGCTCTTGACGTTGAAGTTTCCATTTTTATTACAATTAAACATGAGAAATGAAAGTATTCAGTATGCAGAGTGGGTAAGTGAATTTTTATTTTACCTACATTATTTATTAAAAATGTACGCGTATTTTTATTCGAATTTAGCAAATTTGAGACGAATAATATACATTTTATGTGAGCGTATCCTGCGAATGAATAGGATTTCAATATTAATAGAGCATAAAAATCTTTAAATATATTGCGCTACAAACACCGACGGTGGTGTACACTGCAATGCCATGTTGTCGCCAGGCGGCGTTGTACCGGATGGGAGATACCCTATGGATATGAAACGTGGCATACATTGTCACCGTCATAATGATATATTATACATTTAAAGCAATGTATCTTGGATTGCATGTATAAAATAATATTTTATAAAAAAACAAATTAAAATCAAATCAAAGTATTGCTAAACTGTGGTTCGCTAACCACGAATAAATTATTTCTTTAATAAAATAAATAACACATATAAAGATATTTTTAAATACTAAAATGAGTGATTGTGATATGAGTGATTTAAAAAATATCAGCGAAAATCACGTTAAGTGACAAATCTGGCGTTAAACCATGAGAGCAAGGAGCGTTTTAGTCAGGGCCGGTTTGAAAAATTACGGGCCTGGGCGCGGGATCGTTTTTTTTATATTTACATGTAAGGGTGAAAAACAGGCCAAGTGTTGAAAATTTAATAAAAATATTGGTAAGAATTTATTTAATAAACTGGCTCCGTAATACAGCAGAACAATTTTATTATACCCAAAAGGTGTATTTAAATGACAAAATTTAGAGGCCATCTATTTGAATTAGACTTGGACTGAATTGATTAAAATTTCCATATTTTCTGTTTTGAGAGTGAGCCTCGCAGAGCGCGGTGCTAGGTGCGTCTGCACCTGCCTTAGTTCGCCTCTGGTTTTATTGTAGTATAGGCGCCACGAGAAAACCATCATTACTAAATTAGTGCACAGATATTATACAGAGGCTATTTGAAAAAAAATGACGAGGAAAACCACGACAAGAAAGGAATCAATCATTAGATCAGAAGGTGATATAACAGTGAGTATGTACGTGCGTTTGGTTACGCGGTTACATATCTCTGTCTCTTCGAAGGTTAAACGCAAGAGTATCGACCCAAAAGCCAATCTTTAAAAAAAACATTTTTTTATTGATAAGGCAACATTAATATAAATCGTATCCAAGGCCATCATTCAAAACTGAAAACGTCATTAGCTAATGAGTTATACTTTTTCTTCTTTTTATTCGTATATATAATACATATCCAATCCAATTTTAAAATTTAACAAATTTTTACATATATTTATTTCATTGTAAACTTTATATTTTCTTTTTAATTCTGTACAATTTAACGTGAGACTCGCTATCACATTAAATTCAGAAGGCAGTTAGAAAGAAGTTATATAAATCATACACCCCCAAAAGGGGAGGGTAGATGTCACATTTATGTGTTGCTGTCGTTATGTGCTCGGTCGCAATCCGGCAGGATTTCACCCTGTTCAGGTCACAAGAGGTGCGAGGGAGAGCCAGTAGAATGCTCCCTTACGTCTCTATAGCTACTGCACTTCCCGGCATCGTCCATCCCAGCAACCCCCAGCGAGAGACCCACACCCTAATAAATACCCGGAAATATCCAAGATTCCTTTCATTTCTTAATAAGTCATCGTTATGGGGGATCCGATTACCTATATTATAAATAGTCAAAAATATATTTACCTACTGGGACGTGAAATGACACATTTATTATACCATGAGCGACGTCTCGCCAAATTTTGTATGTCACGCCAACCGAGAAGGGATTAAATACGATTTCAATGTCATACATTTGAATTATTCTGTCTGTGGGCAACAGGCAATTTCTTAAAACAATCCACTCGCTTCGTAATATGTAGGTATACTATTTTGTTCATTATACCTATAAGCATTAAAGTCGTTTTTTGTACGTTGGATGCTGTTAACGAATACGTATACAGTATACGAAGACGTTGATAGGCGGAACTGAATGCATATGCGCGAAAATCGAATACTTTGTAATTTTGTGGATACGAAACGAATGATAGAATCCACTGTTGCTGGTATGTATATGTATACTGTTGAGATTATGTATGTATTTCGTGTGTTATGGACTGGTCTCTGAAAGACAGGATGAATTTATTTGCAGTAGTGCAGTTTTCCGCTAGAAACAAAAAGTTCAAGGCTTTTTGACTCTAGAACACAAGGGACTTATTTATTTGGTCACATTTTTACGGGATTACTCCTAAATGGACACGAACCCGCTTTACATATTTTTGATGTGTAAACATCAAATTTTTAATGTTTACGATTACAGATTCTCTAATCTATATTATAAGTGTTTTCAACACCTTGATTCAGCGTACCAAGATGTAAAGAAATAGTTTTAGGTGAACAACGGCATTCAAAAACACAATTACACCTGTTTTCGCTAGAATGAATTCAAATTCAACATTTTTTTTTCTAGCCGGTCGTTCGAAGCGTGAAGTGTTCAACTGACTTCGGCGGGTGCATATTATTTTAAAGTTTAATAATTCGATTTTGATAGTGAAGTTGCAAAATACCGAGAAAAATAAATCAAATTCACTAAAGTCATTAACCCCCGTTTTGTGTATGTATTCGGATCAAAAAAATTCGCTTGTTAGAGACGATTTATGAGTAACTTACCGTAGAGCGTAAAGCCGTTAATATGTATTTGATCGTTAAAGAACAAACATTAGATTAATACATTTTTAAAAGTATCTTTTATAGTGCTCACAAAAATATTACCAAGTATTTTTTTTTTAAATATGTACATAATTATATTTATTTAAGACAGTTCATTTTTATTTTTATAAATAAAACTAATAAATATAATATCTTAAAAACTAATTAAATGTATTAATTAGAAAGATGTACATATTAAATCAATTTTATCGAAAAATATTGTTGTCGCTACCGGGTTTCGAACCTGGATCTCTTTCCAATCCGAGAAAGGTGCATTAACCGACTACACTACAGGAGACGGTACTTTTGACGACAAATTTTCGAACCTATATGTTACAATTTTCAAATTAATACATCTACCGTTCCATTATTTGAAAGCCATCTACTTCATTTTTACGGAATCTCTAACACCTTTGGGTAGTCTGATAGGAGATGCCAGAATTCATTAACATTAACTAACATTAATTAACAATTCATTTTTATTAAATTTTGGACACATTGATATAACTTATATACTATTGAGGAGAACACATTCTTATTGTGAAGTTGTAATTATTCGGAACATAGGTCTGTGATATTTTAAATACTAATTAAATATATGTATATCTTTCTAATTAATTAATTAATTATTATTATTAAACTATCATATTTTGCTTTGAATGTCTTTCCATATTCTCGGCAGTCGGTTCGCAGCTAGTCGTATGCGTCTTTAAATTTCCTATTCACTGTCACCACTGTTGCGATCAGCGCGCCCAAATAAATTGTCTCTTAAACTAACTCACATCGTGCTATTTGAAAAGTTTGTTGTGATGCATTAGCACAATCCATAATCTATTTTTTCGTTTTAGACCGATATATTTCTAAACCAAACTGCTTTCTCACGAATTCTAGTACAGAATTTCCAGTACAAAATCTATATTGGCCACAAGCGTGATATATATAATCAATCAGCAAAACGTAAATCATTTTTCGTAGATAGTTACTCTTCTCATGACGTTTTCTGACTAAATACTGAATGTATATATTTCTAGACCATAAATAACATTACACAATTTATTTATCTATGATCCATTCTACATATAATTACTATATTAAGGGGCTACACAATCCTGGAATTTTCTTTTTTTTTAATTGCATTTTTTGAAAGTTCAATATTTTTACTTCAATGTAAGCATATTGACTTTGAAAATTTTCAAAAATTGGCCGAGATATAAACGATCAAAAAGACGCGGCAGGTGTTCGGCGCGCGCAAGTAAGTCACGTTTATTATTCTGTCGCATTTCTAGCGAAACCATACTTTTCGGATTGCCATGTAGTATTGCAGCGAAATAAAAATGTTGATTGACTTGAAATATTTTATATAATATTATCTATAATATAGCATACAGATTTTTTAATCCATTTATTAAAAACAGACGAAAATATTTTTTTAAACTGAACTCAATTTTAAAAAGAAAGGTTTTTTTTCGAATCTGTTATGCTTTATTTTAGGTATTTCATTTTTAATTAAGTACATGCCTTTTTTTTTATTTTAAACAAACATGCACTGTGAAAAGTTACAGGTCAGTCACATGCTTGACGGCGGAGGAGCTCCAATTTTTTTTTTTTTTCACTAAAACATGTCGCATAAATTATGGACAAACGTGAGTATGAATAATTGTGCATTTCTTCATTGATGTTCTAATAAGTTAAAATTGATTACTTACATTGACAGATAAGAAAACTGCCCCACAAGTTTGAATACAAACTCGTGTAAAATATTTTAACAGACTTCATTGTAACATTTATCGAAGCAGACGTATTGTACATCGTTGAAGCTATCACCATTAAACTTTAAAAGGTTTTTTGTTGGTGTTCAGATGGCGTTTCTGTACGAGCGAGCAGACAGGAAATGAAACTTAAACTTTGTACTCTTTAAGTTGTACGTTGTTGTAAGTACATCAATACTGAACCTAAAATAAAATGTAATAGGAAAGTTAAAGGACAGGCAGATTTGGCGGTATAGCTGACCTAGTTTACCGCACACAAATGGAATAAAGGTAATATTAAATACGGAGAAGCGATATATCGTAAATAAATATATAATTATAATACGTACCTGTATAGTATTAAGTATACATGTTAGCAATATTTTAATAAGTCCAAGAACGCATAAATACTGGATTTTTACCTACAAAGGCCCTGTTATTAAACAAATATCAGATGTCTCATAGAGACAAAGCTATTTTTTTATTATATTTTAATGGAAAATATACGGAAGTATGGGGTAATTACAGGACTTACGATCTGTCTTCGGCTAGCTTAAATGATAACTTTATATATATATATATAACGTTCACCAATTCTCACCCCTCAATCTCCACATTTATCAAATTTTTGAAAGTTGTATATATGTTAGTATGTGGACTCGCTTCGAGTACCATCTATGAACCAAATTTTATAATTCATTTTACCCCTTTTTTAAACAGCATATATATCATCACTATAAGAATCATGGAGATTATATAAAGTTATCACTTAAGCCACTCGAAGACAGGTCGTAAACCCTGTAATTACCTCATACTTCCATATATTTTCTATTAGAATATAATAAAAAATAGCTTTATCTCTATGAGATATCTGATATTTATTTAAGTATACGTGTGTCTACTGAATGCTTTTAAGATTATATATTCGCAAAGACCTCGAAATAAAATTAAAGGAACAAAATGATGAATATGTTCTGTCACGAACATCATACAAGAGGAAAAGTTAGACTGAGAATGCTATTCAGGAGGAAGGTTAAATCTAAGAAATATATAGATGATGTACAGTGCGATGAAGAACTTTCATAAAAAGCCAGAATATATAAGAAAGGAGGAGAAACTATATAGATTCAAAATATTATAAAATACTAGCCTTATTCCAGTAAAAATTGTACAAAAACTTATAAAAGTAATACTAAAAACCCAAAAGATTATCCGTCAAAATTACTTTTCGAAGAATTCCAAGTACATACATTTTGTGATCTACTTAAGAGAAATTCTATTATTCAAATATTAAAAGAAAAAGAAAAATATAATTTTATTACTGAAAATCGTACTAGGTTTAAATTTGTATTTTCATGCTCAAAAATCTATACATCATTTGCACATACTCTTCTAGGGAAAAATTAATTTTAACAGCTTACCCAAAAACATCAGGAAAATTAATGATAATAAATAAATAATAAATGCTATCAAAAAATACATTAAAGATAAACATGGACCCCGAAATTTATAATATTTTTATGACGTTGCTATTAATATTATTATTATTATTATATTATAAGCTAGTTATTGTAGACAATAATTATTAATATGTAATTCTCTTCTCTGTACGACCACATGCTTTTGAGAGAAGTTGTATAACTAAAAACAAAAATTAAATGAATCAAATATGTGCTAGATAAGTTGTAGTAAAAATCTCGTTCATATTAGAGCGTATATAAATATACTTATGTAAGCACTATGTTAAGAATAAATAAATAAATAAAATATGTACATATATTTTAACTGCTTTGTGAATGTTGATATTTAGTAATCTGGATTGCATATGAATATATTTTGCCCTTACTTAATAATTATCTGCATTTAATAATATTCATGTCATCATCAACCATTACTGGATAAAGACCTCTTCACGATTCTGCCACTCTCTTCGGTCTCCCGCCAAGCTAGGCCAAATTATTCCCACTGCTCCGATAATTTATTCTGTTCATTTAGGCATTTTCTAGATCGTTTTTTGTCTCATAGACACCATTCAAGAATATACTTCGTCCATCGATTATCTCAGTGTTTTAAAGTATGGCCTGCCCAGTGCCATTTACACTTCTTAGTAGTATAACGATATTCATAATTAAATATTCTTTAGTGTAAGAACTGTCCAGAACGCTCTGAACTTCATCCGAATTGAAAACGAATTTTGTGGTTTGTTTCAATATTGTTGAGTGAATGTCAATATTTCTGTCAGCAAGATTGGTTCCAATACTATTAACTCTGAATACGTCACAATTGGCGAAACGTTTAATGTTATATACCAGTAATTAAAACGTGATTTTGTGGAGTATTGCAAAGTGTGTATTAAACATATTAAATTACACCAATAAATATGGTAAAGTGTCATCATTAGTGAGTTTTTGTTCACTAGCACAACCATTCATTGAGTGTTAATTATCTTTCCATGAAGGTCCATTCATCGAGGGTAAAAGGGTAAAGGACACAACATTTTTGTGTAAAGAAATGCATAAAGTACTAATATATTTCATAAAATGCACAGACACCTTTAGACAACTTCTGTATAGTATCCAGGATTGAGACGCATGGCAAGCAATGCACAAACAATAACACAGTTCTTACACATGAAAAAAAATAATACTGTTATGTAAAAAAGTGTTTTTAAATGATACGAAAGTAAGATATAAATGTCTCACAGAGACGAAACTATTATTTATTTACATGAGAAGGTAAGTATGGAAGTTTTGAGCATTTCAGGGCTTACGACCTAACATCGGCTGGATTGAGTGATCACTTTACACAATGTAACGTTCACCAATTTACCCATGCTACCACATCTATAAAAATTTTGGAAGTTGTATATATGTTGTCACGTAGAAATCTTTCGATTATTGATTACCAACTACGCTGTCGCCATCCATGGTTTTTTTTAAAAATTTGATATTCATTCTCATGTGACAGTATAGATGTCGCTGAAGCTGAGACTCTTTTTGAAGTATAGGGTTATATTCTTTATGTGTATATATGTTATTCGAATTATTAATACATATACTAGAATACGTCTGAAAAGTCAGTACTTTTCAATTTTTTAAACTTCTCACAATATTTTGAGCATGTTTAAATTTGGACATACTCAAAATATTGATACGAAAGTACATTTTTGTGGACACATGAAAATAACATTTCCATTTTTCTTTGTTCATAGAAAAAATGAACTCAATAGGACATGGGAATAAAATAAGGCTGTAGCAAGTAGTGTAATATACCGTAAACCTTTAACCTACTTTAAATTCACGTGACGTTCTTCTTTCATTTCCACTTTCCCGGGGAAACCTAACTAACCCCTTTGGGGGTGCTGTTTCCAATTCCCTCGCTTTCCTCCGATGGTTTCAAATACTAGACATTCATGATATGAGTACATGAATAGATTTCTACTTATACGTGCATATGTTCTCTAATACATTACCAGTAGAAAACCCTGTATTATCCGGGTGTAGACAAACTATTAATAATGAAAAAATTGTAGATATCTCATATATTATATTAAATGGGAAAATATGGAAGTATGGGTAATTACAGGGTTTAAGTGATCACTTTACACAATGTAACGTTCATCATTCCACCCATAATCAACCTCCATATCTATCATATATGTTCTTGGACATATATTTTCAAATATTGTTAACTTTTTCCCACCCTTAAAGAGTGATTTGTGCCATTAATCAAGTTAAAACTTTATTTTATAGAAAAAAGTAAAATAAAAAAAGTAAAGTATTATGGAATAGGAAATATTATCGTTCGAAAAAATTGCTATTATATAGATTAAATATGGCGAGTTAAGGGATAGAAGATGACACAAGTTAATCGGCAGTTGAAAATTACCATTGACGAGATTACTGTAAAAAAAACCTGTGATCCGCAATGAACAGGTAAAAAATTTATGGTCAATGGTTTCCTCCTCGGCACCACACTCATGTTAACAAATGTTGATAATTAACATTGATATTAAATAATTACTTAAATAAATCGCCTCGTCCCCATACTTTATTCTTTATTCTATCAAAATAAATTCTTTACTCTATCAAAATTTGATTTGCCACGTAAGTGTTTTCATTTCTACAGCATTCAGTATATTTTCGTTCCTATTTTTCCAGGTCCAGGTCCATTCTGTTGCATATATCAGTATTAGTACCAGGAATCCATTGTGTACCAGAATTAAATTCTCGCCTCGGCTGACAAGTTTTTATTAGAAATTACTCCATTCAAAGCGCTGAACACCTTTATTGTCTGCAGTCACCCTCCTTTCGATACCTTGCTCAGCCTTTTCGTTTCTATCAAACAAACTTCCCAAATACACAAATTCATCTACTTATTTCAAGCATTCATTATTACCTAGCAGTATTTCTCACTTTTCTTACATTCCTCCATCTCGAATATTTAAACCATGAGTTAAAACTACGAATTCCTCAAATTTGGAACAACTAAGAACCTGACTACCGTATTAAATTTGCAATACATATTTAGTGGCATAGTCGAAAGAACAAAAAAAAGCTCGCTGAGATGTTTTGGTCAAGTGGAATGTATGAAAGGAGAGGATGGTGAAGAAGATATATGAGGCGAGTGTTAAAGGCATTGGAAACCCGCGGAAGACCTGGCTTAGCCATATAAAACATAAAGGAAACGACTCTGTTAGAAGCTTCAACAATTATTGGTTAGTTAGTTACATATTTTTGTTTAGCCTCTTGATATCATATCGTGCTGATATATTCGGATTGGCGCGTTATTGTAGCGCATCTACAATGTGGTATACATGGATTCGTTCCACTTCTAAGACATCGAGTTGTTGGCGTAAAAGTAGTAATATTTATATTTTGTGTGTATATATGTGTGAACTTTTTACTTTTTGTTAACTTTAAAAAAAATTTTTTTTTTTGTATTTATTAATATTTTCCTTTGTTTTCTTTTTTATAGCGTATTTATTTCATAATCTTTAATGTATAACATAATATTTATATTATCTTTATGCTGAATCAGATTAAAAAAAACACATTATTAACCTGGAATAAACACATTATTATTATTATAACAAAAACAGCATCAAAATCGGTTCAACCGTTCTCGCATTTTAATATAACGTACCACAGATATACAAAAATCATTTAAATGTTGCCTTTTACATGTTTACATAGAAACGATGCACGGTGTCACAAAATGTTTTTAAAATTTAAATAATTATTTCATTTTCATAAAATTGGCCCATAAATTGTGTGAGTTTAATGAAAAAAAATAATTAAACGGTTCAAGTATTATGCATTTTTCCTTCGGCGCACGCTCGCTGATTGTCAAGGTCAGATGAAGGAGTTAATTAGCATTCTGTTGACATAACATTTATTTATTTTGTAAACTCACGTGATGAAGAAAGAGATAACGTCTTAACTTCTGTACAGATCCACGTCATTTAGACTACAACAGCTGACTGACTGTCTTGTTTTTTGTTGGCACTGCGCCGCTAATATTATTACTTTTTTCATTGCCATTTCTGACAGTGAACATTGCATTTACAAACTGTAAACATTTAGATTATTTAAATTTGACTCTTATTCCTGTTTTTCACGAATTGTAGGTGATTATTAATACAAGATTTTATATTCTAATAACTTCGTTTTCTTCTTCTTATTGACCATCATTTGTCCTTGTCGTGTCCAGTGCCGCCTCGTCATCTTCACAATGTCATCTATCCATCTTGGTTTAGATCTTCCACAATTTTCATACCCAAACTTGGTGTCCATGTAGTAGCGTGCCCTGCCCTTTGATATTTCAGTTTGATAACTCGAATTTATACAACTAATCAATAAATCGTTCAATTTCTTTTGTCTTCTTCAGTCTACGCCCATCCATCGTTGGATAAAGGTGTCACTTCTTCTTTCTATCCTTTGACTTTTGCATTCAGCTATTTCTTGCAATCTTTCTTATGTCTTCGACCCAGCGAGTTTGGGACGATCTAAGTTTCGACTCCACTCTTACTCTTTTTTTTTCACTTCTGTACAATTCCAATGGTAGCATTGTTTTTCGACGGATATCTTCTACTTTGGCCCTTCTGCGAATCTCTTTAATTTTTACTTTATCTCGCAAGGCAACTCTAAGCATAGTATATTCCGCGGCCTTGAACTTTATATCTCTTTATATCTTTATATCTCCTAAAAACGTACAGTACTATAAATATTCGATGTTACTATTCCGTAAAACCAAAGCGTAACATTCTCCGCAGTAGAATTCAAACAATGAGGAATGTTTTTTGCAACTACTTTTTGTGATACAAATGTTCTGCGAGCGGAAGAATTTCAACAAATGAAGTCACTCACCCGCTCAGTTTTGAGGGAACACTGGTAACAATGACTAAGTCATAAACTACTTAATATACAGCCTGAAATAGATGCAAAGGGTGCATTCGCGCCTGTCCAGCCTAATCCACCAGCTTATTTCAAAATTGCGACTGTTCTAAAACTCATTAATATATGAATAAATATTTGTATCTGTCTGAGATATTGATACTGAGATAATAATAGCACACTTCACATTTGTATCTCCAACTATATTATACAAAGATTTTACTTCAAGAATATACAATACAACTTGAAACAACTGTACAGGTAATTGCTTTGAAAAAGACCTGTGTAGTAGAGCAATTACCTTTATTTTAAATGTTTTATTTTTATGCTAATAAATAAATAATGGACCGAGAGAAAAACGTAAAATACACACACCGAGACACATTCTTGTGGCCGGTGCCAGAAGAGATTTGCTATAACTCGTAGTAGGTAGACCAGACCTTTAAGTTTCTCACTCTATTTAGGTGAATTGTGAATAAACCGGCCAATAAGAGTACACCCAACGAGCCGGAACAGATTGCTTCAGACTTTAGACGAATGTTTTAGAACCTCAAGCTTTCGCGGATTTAGCACAGTTATGGAATTTTCGTCTGCGCGTGTCGAGCGTGACGGGGCAATTAATATTCAGAAAGCGTCCCCGCATCGAGCCAACCGAATAAATGTCACATTATTTTGCCTTTACGGTCCGTGAGTCACTGGGTTTCCACCGCTCGGACCCAGACTCGACACTGAATGCTACTAGACTTTCGACAAATCAACGCGTACAAATTTATCGGACAATTCTAGCATTGACCTCTTTTCCGAGTTTGTATACATACTTAAATTCGGCGTGAAAATATACGGTTAATATAGTGTAATGGTAGGTTGTAACGTATTCTACCGGCAAGATTAAATTCCTAGTTCGAATCTCGCTATGCTAGCTATACAAAAAAAAAAATTAAAATATTAATAAATTCATATAATAAAACGATGAGTCAATGAGAAGATATTTTTAAATAATGTATAATCTTACTTTTGAGATTAGCAAAATTAAATTTGTGGCTTAAATTCATATTTTTATTTGTTAACTTTGTTTTATTAACCACTTATTGAGTTTAAATGCATCTACCGGTTTCGAAAAATACCATTTTCTTCTTCAGGATGCCAATACTAACTAAAATCATATATTATTGTTTCTTTACCAGAATCTATTTTTAAACAAACAACAATTATTATATATATATATAGTACCTAACTCAAATTGTTACTTAATACAAATTTACCAGAATAATTTATAGGAAAATTTTTTAGAATGGGACTGGTAGTTAAATTTAGTTAGTTGTTTATAATTTTTTGATTAGTTTTACACACTTTATTATTTTATTAATATAAGAGTAAAGGAGCATTTGAGATGTTTGAAAAATAGTGTGTTTTCAGAATTTTCTAATCATTTGATAGAAAATGGTCATGGTTTTGATAAAAAATTGGGATTGTCAATTTTGCATATAAATGACAATTACAAATTAAATAATTTGGAATTGTTGGAGATAAACAAAATTCTATTTTTTTTTCCAAAAGTTATTCCAGTAAATTTCTATTAAGTAACAATTTGAGTTAGGTACTAATTTTTTATTTTATTTTAAATAATTGTTGTTTTTTTAAAAATAGATTCTGGTAAAGAAATAATAATATATGATTTTAGTTAGTATTGACAGAAAATGGTATTTTTCGAAACCAGTAGATTTATTTAAACTCAATAAGTGGTTAATAAAACAAAGTTAACAAATAAAAATAAAAAACAATAATGTATAATCTGTTTAATCTTACGTATGAGTGTCATCTTGCGATGAACTGTGAGCCTATCACTGATATTTATAAATTAAAATCACGAACTGTGATGGGTACATATCCGAAAATATCATGATTCGTGACTCTCTCAGTAAATATTGCCATATGTTGTCATACATACTTATTTTACCAAAGTTTATTTATTTTATTACTTATTCTAACAATCTGTAAATTGATTATTCTTTTTATGGCAAAGGAAGTGTGTAATGATGGGACAGCAAAAGGGAATACTATTTTAGTACTTTATTTCGTTATTGCGATCACTGTTATCATAAAATAGCTATCACACTGATACTGAGTAGCAATTTATTTCTTCACTAGTGCTACAAAAAAATGTCAGCAATGTAATTTAGGTTAATATTTTTAATTATATATATTCTACTCTTGTGAACACGCGCTTTAGTGGGTACCCACATACCTTTATCTTCAGTGGAAAATTAAATATATTTTTTTTAATATTCGATTAAAATTATATATATATATATATATATATATATATATATATATATATATATATATATATATATATATATATTCATTTACACCTTACCTTTATTAATAATATTTTTTAAATATTAGTACTATAACGCCCTTAAAAATACTCAAATTTTAAACTTTTAAATTTAAAATATGCACATAAATCAGTTTACATAATAAATTATATAATATTGTTATGTTTAAAAAAAATGTTTTTCTTTAATACATAGATATTTGACGTTTATCAATTTCTTTGGTAAAAGTTTATGATATTAATCTATTTTTTATTTATTTTCAGGTATGTTCCATGCGTATCTAGTGTATGAGCAAAAGAAGTAGAAGATGTGTCGGTATGTAACAAATATTTTTTTAAATATTAAGAGATAATGTAATTTGACTGGTTTTGATATATCTACGAACGCCCGGTCTGAATTCAAATCAAAAGACCTTCTGATGTCGAGAGAATTAAGCTGCCAAGTTTCAAACCAATTCAATCGTATTATTGTGTAACCGCTCAACGTTATTTGAACAGGTTTTTCACAGATGGCAGGTAAAGAAAATATAAATTTGTTTTTTACAAAAAAATTAAAATATCACGGGGATTAAAAAATATTCTGAAACGGTCGAAAAAAATTTCTCCGGTAAAAATGCGTCAGGAAACGAAAATTTTAATGAAAAAGATTTTTTTTTAAATAATATTCATTGTATCTTCAACTCGCAGCTGCGCATAATAACTAGGTACTTGAAAGGCCAAGAGGTACAGCCAGAAAATTTTACCCAAAGAAATTTTGATGTAGAGAAGAACTCTATAAATCACATCTATTGTATGAAATTTTGATTAATTGCTAATTGTTGGCTGTGAAATTTCTCCGAGTTCGCCGACTGAAATGCGAGAACTGCAAACAATAGGTTTATTTATCGCTCGTAAATTTGTGAACAGTTTGTGTTCAGAATTTAACCCTCTGAAGACCAAATCTTTTTCTTTCAGAAATAAAGAAATTTTTAGTAAAAATCTTTTCAGTTCTTATTTCATATACAGAACTGTGTTCTTGTTATTATTTAACACATGTTTCTGTTCTAAACCCTGTTCAGATATGCGCGTTTCTTATTGTTTGGTGTATTTTTATTTGATTCCGCTTCGTCATCTTCAAAATGTCATCTATCCATCTTATTCCAGGTATTCCACGATTTTTATGCCCAAACTTGGTGTCCATGTAGTAGCGTGCCCTACCCTTTGATATTTCAATTTGATGACTAGAATTTATACAACTAATCAATAAATCGTTCAATTTATTTTGTCTTCTTCTTCTACGTTCTTCCGTAGTTGGATAATGGTCTAACTTCTTTTTTCTATACTTTGACTTTCGCATTCAGCTGTTTTTTGCAATCTTTCTTATGTCTTCGACCCAGCGAGCCTGGGGACGATCTACGTTTCGACTCCACTCTAACTCGTTTTTCTTCACTTCTGTACGATTTCAATGTCAGCATTGTTTTTCGACGGACTACGTCTTCTACTTTGGTCCTTCTGTGAACCTCTTCAATTTTAACTTTATCCCGCAAGGCAGCTGTAAGCTTAGCATGTTCCGTGACCTTAAACTTGTGTATGAGGCCTGGTGGAAGTGTCATATTTCTTTATATCTCCTAAAAATGTGCAGTAGTATGAGTACATCTAAAATTGTGCCCTATCAATTGTCTCCTTGGATTTACGATGGTGTTCATTATTAAGAACTTATTTTCCTCAGAATCTTCTCATTTATTATTGAAATTAATTCTTTTTAAAATATTATTATATAATTTTATAAAATATTAATTCTTTTTAAAATATGTTTAACTCGTTTTACCGCGACAAAGAAAAACAGAGTAAATAAGTTAAATATAAAAACGCATCCTTACGCGTACGCTTATAAGTACGTTATAGACGAATGAAACGTGTGTTTCGAAACGTTTTGTGTTTTAAAGGCATGATGAATTGATGCACATCGACCATTATCTTCAAATCTCCAAGACTTAGAGAATGTTTAACAATCGCATACCTTAATGATCTCAATTACAATTGTTATCTTACTCTCATCAACACCTTAACGTCGCTTATGTCAAATCACTTACAATTGCGGTGTGTAACTTGACATTTGTTATTTTACACCCAGTTTTATACACTTTCTAAACTAGATTGTATAAAACTCTGTTATAATTTGCTAGATCATTTTAATTCAAAACTATTTTGGCTTAATATCACCGAGCCTTAATATCGAAGCTTAATATCAATATATTTAAAAAGCCAACGCGTCTGTTTCTTTTATTCCATTATTTATCTTTCTAGCTTCTTAAACTTATTATGCTCATAAGTCTTCTTGAATTTTATTAGTGCACAATAAAAGTATATATAATATATAATACTTATATAATATATTTATACACGATAAAAGACAGAAAGTTTAAAATAATGCTGATAACTTAAAATTAAACTTTAATCCAACGTTACGCATAATGTTTACTTTGATATAATTTAAAATAGATAGAAAAAAAACCTTTTCTATTGTCAGGGTCCTAGAATGTAACCGTAGAAAATTTAAAATATATGGAATTTAATATAAAACTTATTTATTATGTTATTAGAATTCTTTTAAAACCCTGTTTACTTCATTTCTAATATTTTTGGTTTAGATAAACAAAAAAATATTAATAATAATAATAGTCTTCATATTTTTATGATAGCCAACGGATGAACCTGCCTCCTTTAGTAGACTTCAGTCTACTAAAAAGGTCAGGGGGAGGAGGGTAGTGCTTACATTTTGCTCAGGGTCCTAAAGGTTAAACATGTAAATTTTGGTATTGATTGGTTCAAGGATGCAGGATTGTAGGTTATATATATATATATATATATATATAGATAGATGAATAATGTAACGTATAAGTTATCAAAAGAGATTATAAAAAATCAAGCCTCCGCATGATTGCTATACCACTAAATATTCAAAAACAAAAATAACTCCATAATTTTTTATTTTTTATTATCACGTTAGAAAAAGGGTCCGAGTTAAACTGGAAAGCAATATATCGCCTGTCCTGTGTTATATTATTGGCTACGTGTATTGTTAACGCGATACTTCCTTCATCGGTTCAAAAAGCATAACTTTTGATTTTGGTACGGTTAAACTAATATTATTTTCTTGTCGAATTGGCCGATTGGAGGGTTGGAAAAGGTTATACACGAAACAAATCGGTGATCCTTTTATAATGAATTTGTAACTGTATCACGACGGTGTTTCATAACATTTCGTTCGTGTATTTTAAAATCAAGACACGAACACGGGAATATGTCACTTTAATATAATATATTACATTGTTTGAAAGCTATTTTTTTTTATTAAAGAGGTAATTTTGTGGTCGACACGAAATTCGATCATCGAAGTAATATTCCTTTCATCTTAATTGATCTGGTCAACTACTTCATAAAAATTAATAATTATTATTCAAGAGTTAGTAAATAATTTGTTATGGGTGTATTACACAGAATTACTCGCCGAATACGATAAGACGTGTGTCAATAATTTAAAGGTGTAATCATCTTATAGTGATCACTTAAGCCAGCCGAAGACAGGTCGTAAGCCCTGTAATTACCCCATCCTTCCATATATTTTCCATTAAATAGCTTTGTCTCTATGAGATATCAGATATTTGGTTGTTAGTTTTACCTGCACCTTACTTTTTTTTAAATTAGAGTTACAAAGTTTATATTGCAAAAAAAATTAAATTGATAATTTATTATTAAAGATAGAGAGTTATTAATACATTGACTATCTTCAAATTAAGGAGAATAATAAGTTACTAATCATTTAGTTAATAGAGAGGAAATAACAGTCGTCAGATGTCAGTAGTCAATATGGACTTACATTAATATTTCTGCCTCTGTGATTACCCTCGTTTATTTGAGTGTTTGTGGTTCTTGACAGGTCTTGTTGGCGTTTGTCATTTGTAAACTATGCTTGTCACGTGTTAGGGGTGTATTTCATACATTTATTATAGTATTTAAACGAATTCAAATACACTATTTCGACATATAACTGGGTCAATTCCATTAAAAACTTTTACTGTCCAAATCAAATGTCGAGGAAGTCTAGTTTTTATTTGCTTTAAAAGTCAATTACTGTAGATTCTCGATTATTCAGCGTGGTAGGAAAAAAATGAAATAGGAACAACAACACAAGGATCCAATTGATTAACATCAAAATTAAATAATAATAATAATAATACATTTATTAGGTTCACTTTTTACATGTATTATATACTTACATTAATAAATAATGTCTAGTAATCTGACGTATTACTCTTCCGAATTAATATTCATTAATAATACATTTTCACGTAGTTCATTACTGTGAGTGTTGCGTAATATTTCTAATATCGGACAAATGTACCGAGGGTATGCAAATAAAATTTGATAAAGCAAATACAACATATCAGTACGAAAGTAAGACATATATTTGGGTACCCTGCCTGCTACACTAGTAATTTACTGTATTATAGCAGACAGTGTTCCTCCGATATAACAGAAAGCAAAGTGCAATTATCAATGTACAAAAAAGATATATATATATATATATATAAAACAGTTAATCAAGAGATGTAATTAGGTAATTCAATATACTGTTGTAGCAGTTTTATTCTCAGGTTTGGACCTTTAAAAGTTCTTGGGCGTAATTTCTCCCCATTTCGTGGAGCCAGAACTGCACTTTTCGTGAAAAATATGCAAGACTATGGTTGCAATCTTCCACTTTTGCATTTAGACCGTTGTATATTTTTGGTGCTAAAAATAAATGGAATCTTTTTGTAAAAGTTTTGGCACAAGATACTAACAGTTAGCCTGTGTCCTTGTTAAGTGAGGGTGCGTAATTTGCTGGTAATATTGTTTATGTCGGTAAAAGTGTTTTAGTATACCAAGAATATACATTTTATGGATATCTAGGACGTGACATTCTTTGAAGAGTTCATTTGAAGGATAGCGAAAGGGTTTCTTATGAATTACTTTCAAAATAAACGAAAATAAACGGTGATACGAAAATACTAAATTATTAATTGAAGACCCAGTGAGCCGATAGCTTCGAATCTTGACTTACATATACAAAATATATAATATTAAAACCCATAACTGGCAAAAAAAAAATATAGTACAATGAGTATATAAGATTGCGTAAAAAATGAGTACTTTTAGTGGCAATAGACTATTTTATGTTATGTCAAAAAAATACATAAATTAAATTTGCTATGAAGTATTTATCGATCTAATTCCGGAATTGATGTCCAAGGAAAACTAATTTATTTGAGGCTGGTGAGTTTTTAAACCTATAAATATATTTTTTAATTTCTAGTAAAATGTATACTTAATTTTAATTTTCAAATATTTTAAAATTTATGATTGATTCGATTGTTTTAAATATTTCCCGTGCCGATGCCTACTAGTATATTGAATTAAAAAAACATATATATTATAATATCATTCTGTTAATGCTCAGTAAGAAATACATTTTAAAATAAAGGTTCTGAAATAAAACCTCAATCTGATTAACCGGTGAATCCAGCGAACGATGCCTTGAGAATTTTCGATTTTCTTTGTACGCAAGTGTGCGTGCGGGAGTTTTAGCGAATTCGCGAATGTAGTGGAATCTTTTGCCGCATTGCTGTACGACCGACGCAAAATTACAGCCGCACAGGGAGGACGGAAATACTTTTGGTTTTCAAGTATTCTAAAACGATCATTACGAGTGCTGAATTTGTAAATGAAGGAACGAAGAGAGTTCCTCAGGGTTTCCGATGTTAATGAATAATAATTATTGAAATAAAGTGTCATTTAATTAAATCAAATTAATTAACCTATTGAGCTATCTTTGAAGTTCTCGGCGGAAATGTGAAGGTTTCGTGTTTAACATTTAATATTAGTTTTTAAATTCAATTAATTTGCTTCCGACGAGAAAAAATAAATAAAGTATGTAGATTTTTAAAAAATCGACTCTTTGTATGGAAATGCCGTCTATCAGCAATCGAGTGCTTTGGGTGATGACTAATTTTTCAGTAGATAGATTTTTTCTACATTTAGTCATAAGTCTGTTTAAATTTCAACTTTCACGGGACACAATTAAGTCTTATTTATTTATATTTCAGTCTACGGATTACTGTCGTACTGGGAGTTATTGTCTCTACTGAGGAAGATAAAATAGTAGATTTAGAAGAATCACGTATTAAAGGAATAAAGTAAAAAAATAAAACAATATAAAAGTAGCAATATTTGAATATGTCCAAGAACACACAATTACTGAATTTTTAACTTCAAAGACACTGTTATTAAACAAATAATAGATATTTCACAGAGACGAAGCAATTTTTTATTATATTTAATGAAAAATATATGGAAGTATAGGTAATTACAGGGCTGACGACCTATTTTCTGCTGGCTTAAGTGATCACTTTATATAAATATAACATTCACCATTCTCACCTATTAATCTGCATATCTATCAAATTTTAAAAAGTTGTATATATGTTAATATGTGGACTCGCTTTGAGTACCACCCCACTATCGCCATCTATGGACTAAATTTGATAATTCATTTCCCTTAAACAGCGTATACCACAATGAGAAGTTAAATCCCCTGTTACATTCTTCTAACACGTCGTTTTGTTTTATTACTTCGTCCAAATATTTTAAATATTTTTTTATCTACGGGATCAGGTAATGCAAAAGGGTTCAATTTTCAATTTTCTAATTTATGAACATAGAAATGGACTTTTTTTTGTATTTTCTTTGAGAAATATTTCATCAGAACAAAATATTACACGTATATTTCTTCTACAACTTATATCAAATTATTTACACATTTCAAGACACACACAGACGATCTTTGGTATTTTATAATATATGAGACAAGATTATATATTTTTAATTTTTGTATAGAACCGGGCGTGTTCTGTTATCAAAACAAAATGTATTTATTTAATATTTGTCAATATATTATCAACATTAATGATCATTGTTGCGGGATTACTACGACCCCTTATTTTGGGATTAACAATGGCTTAATCGAATTGAGAATAATTTAGGGATTCTCGGATCATAAAATAATCGTTATCCATATCATAATCGACATCTATAAATTATCACGTAACATAATTGTGTAGTCAAATATTTGCTATTAACAAAAACAAATCATAAGAACTAAAATCAGTTTTTAGAATTCTACACCTACGATATTTTGGCACATTTCTAATTTAATGTAATATGAAGCTTTATTTTTAAGTACGTGAATACATTGTCTGAAATAAACGTCTATTTTAGATATTGATATTATATTCTTTATTATGGTAACGTGATATTGCTTTGATGGAAATATTATATTTATAAATTGGCTTATTGCGGTTCTTTTATGTGATAAACTGACTAGGTACCGATGGCTACAAACCCAAAGCACGGGTTTCCATAAACTCTTTTTTTTAATGTTGAAATCATAATTCTTTTTTAAAAAAGAGAAATGATACTATTTAACTTAACCGATAAATACAAATAAATAGGTATCCAAATAATTAGACAAAATACAAGCATAGATAAAAACAAAACTATTAAGTTGTGAATAAGTAAGAATTAATATGAAAACAAATTTAAAAGGTGACTATTAGCAAAGAGGATTTGGTTATTTGTAATATTTAGCTTGCTAATAATACTTATTTATTAACTATTCAGAATTTTCCAATCACCTTTTGGAAACAAATCATTATTTTGATATTAACAAGGGTTTAGAAATTATACATACAAATACTAGGGGATTACAGTTAGATATATTAGAAATTTTAGAAATATGAAATGTTAATAGCAAGCTAAATAATTATTTAGTATTTTGTCTAATTATTTATATAAAATGAGGTCACAAAGTAATTTTGCTAATATTAAAGACGAAATAGGTATCCAATTAGACATGTTCTGAAAAAGATTTAAATGATAATGTAATTTACAGACTGTATTCCGGATCTTATTATAAGCCAGCTTTTAAATAATCTAATAAAATGATCGAGCGGTTTGTATCTTGGCTAATCATCAGATTCGCTAGAAATATTACTTTGGTGCTATGTTTTGACAGCAGTACGTGTTACTTTCATTTTTGTCACAATACAGTGCAGTCTTCTAGATTTTCTTTATTCTATCTAATATTAAATGTATTTTTTTTAACGATCGCTTTTTCAGTGCAACCTGTTTTCTTTCAATATAATTTTTCTGTTATTTCTAAATTTCGAACACGCTTTATAAGTTTTTCTTGGACAAAACGTAAGAACATCAATCTCCGAAGGACAAATTCAAAATACTCATCGTTGTAATTTTTTCATCACAATTTTTAAGAAAGATTTTCGTTTAATCCGTGTATTACCAAGAAAAAAACCCTTTTAAAATAGGGTTCTATACTCCACGTATTCTAGAAATATCCGCCTCACAAGGTAGGTTGTCACGCAATAAGGTCACGGGACCCCACGAGTGGGGAAGGTGCGACGAAACGCGCCCAAAGGGACCCCATCTCGTTAGTTGGGATTAACTGGTATCAAATTCTCAACAACCTTGAGCCGGAGGGTTTTCGTGTTGTAATATTGCGGGATTATGGATCGTAACGAGGTAATTGTAAGAATATACGTTGTGTCAATACATCAATAAATATAGATACATCCCGATACTGACCCACATGTTATAATAATTATTACTTATAAAGTAGAAGTTTAAAAAAAAAATTGAGTACTCTTAGGTTACGTATAAGCATTGGGGTTGTGTGTTGTATGTAAAATTTACTAGGAACGAAGATAGAAGTGAAATTTTAGACATTTATTTAGTACGTTTCAAAATTTCAAATAAATATAATTAAATTAGGTACGCAAATTTTTTTCATTTAAATATTCAGATATGTGTCAGTGGCGGTCGGTGACTTTTTATAAAAGGGATGCTGGATAATAAGTTCATACCTACTATCAAATATGCAAATCTATAGACCTGCCTACGAACATGATGCAACTACTGACAAAAATAGTCTGTCAAATTTATCTCTATGTATCCTCTACGCTCCGCAACATCAATTACGGATTCAAAATTTCATGTCATTATATTAAAAATGCTCAAAAATTCCTCAAAACAATCCGCTCGCTTCGTAATATGTATGCAATTCTGTGTATTATACACGTAAACATTAAAGTCGTTTTTGTATGTTGGTCGCTGTTAACGAATCCGTATACAGTATTCGAAGATCTTGATAGGCAGAACTGAATGCGCATGCGCGAAAGTCGAGTACTTTCAAACTTTGTGGATACGGAACGAATGATAGAATCCACTGTTGCGGGTATCTGTGTGATTATTTACGCGATTTACAGATGCACGAAAGTTGAGAATGATGTATTTCGACTCGCTTCGTGCGAGCGCCGTGTCATAGTGTGTGTCTAAAGGACAGGACGAGTTTATGTGCAGCAGTGCTGTTTTCGGCTAGAAACAAAAAGTTCAAAGTTTTTGATTCTAGAAACACATGAAATTTTATTTGGATTTTTATTTTAAATACTTATTAATCCGAACTTAAACATATTCTAAATACCTTCCCACTTTTACCAAGACATCGCCTACACCCGGTAATGGATGTCGTTTACATTTTATCTAATAGTTCAGTTGTACGCCAGTCCTGACTAAGATACGTCAGTATCGAGTCTGATTGACGAAAAAACAACACAGTGGTTAAAACAAAGTACAATTTTAAATTTGTATTTGTGTTTTAAATACGTGCTAACTTATTATTAACGAGTTTTAAGAATAAGTGAGTGGACAGATATGGGTTGAAGTTTTAACAATAAATGTGTAAAATACTCATTTTGCCCAATTCATTAAGTACCTCCTCTCAATTGCCATCTCGAGAGCTACCTTTCATTCAGAATAAGGTTTTATGGTACTTTTGGTCCCAATTGGGGCAGTAGTTTAAAATTGTCAGTATTATTTGGAAAATTCCTTGTACAGTAGCCAAACTTTGCAGAGAATAAGCATTTATTCGAGTGAAAGTTGTTTTGAAGATTATTTTATACTCTTTTCGAACATTTACTTAAACTCTAAATATTTAGAACTGTTAGAACTGTTGTTTATTATCTGGGTTAGTTTGTCATGGGTCAATTTTTATTATAACTCACGTTTCTAGCAATCGTAGACTAATCTAGAATTATCTACTGGTTATAATTATTATTATCAGTTCAACCTTTTAACTGACGATCGTATTTAAAATGGAAGTCACCACTTAGGGTAAAGATAGGCTTTAAGAGTCTTGACTAAAAAGTATATATCAAAAGCTGGGTACTGTCGTCCACAGATAGAAAAAAGATTTATTAAATACGACTTTAATCCCTGTAAGGGACTTTACCACGCTTATGGCTTGGCGTAACGTGCAAAGTTAGGCATGTTAATGCGCTCATGACATTTAAAAGGTTAATAAATATTTTATGGCTGTGATAACCTATGATGTATAACTATTAATTATATATATTATAAGAATATGATTTGAGGGAGAAGAAAATTATGCACATTTCTTTAATAACTCAATTTAATATTTAAAGCTAAGTAGGTACGTAGGATAAAACAAGGGATTATATTTATGTTGGGTTCTTGCATTCCATTCAACAAAGTTATCTCATAGTTTCGTCCCTGGAGACAATGTTAAAAAGATTTTTTCGTCTTGAAATACCGGATATCCTGAAGACGTCATAAATAGTAAAAAATGCGAGAATAGCACAAAAGCAGAGAAAGAATAGAACATTGCGACTCGAGTAGCATAAGCGGAACGATGCACTGATTTATGACCAAAATTTTGATAAAGATCTTACTGAAATATAAAATGATTTATGGCTCGTACGTATCTCTCCATATTACTCCAGATTTTGTATATATTTCAAGCTTGAATTCGGTGGCCTTCACCAGGGCTTTTCGATAAACATGAAAATGTATATCATTAATCGGCAAACCAATGTCACCATGATGAAGTTTAATTTTTATTACCTCAACCGCGACAATCGTCACTGAAATGTGACTTGAAATATCGACACGACTAAAACTTACACATGGAATAGTCTAGAAGATTATAGTGATGATATTGTAGTAGTAGCAAGAATGACTTTTCTTGAAGAGATACGACTTCTAAGACATTCATGGCACTTTGTCTCCCGAACTCGTGATCTGGTTCTGCAAAATGCTTCAGGAATCTTTACAGTTTATATTGACCTGCCAATGTTTCACTTAGATAGACTACAATCCATTCTAATTGCTGCCACACGTATAATAGATATATAGTTTCTAAATTCTTTCATATAACATCCCTTTTGCACGAGCTACATTGGCTCCGGTTCCCTGAAAGAGTTGAATTTAAAATGTACAAGCCGACACATAACATGACGCCTCTTGTAGTAGACGTCAATCTCTCAGGTCAGTCTCTATTTCAGCCGCAGGAAGGATTGTAGAAGTTTAGTGATATTATTGCTAAGTTTATTGTCTGTGGCAGGCCCAAAAGCGTGGAACTTTTTGCCCTCGGTTAAACAGTAATAGATACTCTACGATGACATATTAGACCTTGATTGATCATCATGTACTGAAACAGCACAAGACAAGAAAGATGAAAGTGCCTTATCGAGATTTTATCTCCCAATCCTTTTTGAATAAGTATGACTCTTTCTTGTAGATATCGTATTATTTTATTATACCCGTTGAAGTACGCGAATATATATACAGATAGAAGAAGGCATGTATATACAGATAGAAAATCAAACGTTAACAGAATTGAAAATACGACGTGAGAGAAAACCGTGGGTTTTATTCATATATAAAAATATCCAATATCCTGCGTAGTTTGGCTGCTCGGCAAATGCTCATTTAAATTTCTACACAAAATATAGGCTCTACGATACTTTTTTATCGTACGCTTAAAATGTGATAAATTACTATTTTATTTGAAAAACTTGATTTATACGACATAAAAATAAGGTACAAGGCAATATGATACTTTTATTAAAAAAAAAATTATACTAGATTTAAAAATAAAAATCAAATGAACCATAATTTTATACCTACAACCACTGATCTTGTTTCAAGCGTAGCTCTGTTGACACTTCAAAGCAGATATCACCCCCCTTATGGTTCACAATGGGATGAATGCCAGGGGAGGTTGCCAATGCGGTCTGTTGTAACGAATCATTATTTGCCTTGGATTACGGAGCCTCATTTTGCACAATGGGTAAAATGTCATAGGTACCACATCAGTTGAGCGGCTAAAGTAATTACATTATGCAAAGCCTTTGAAGTATTTCGTAAATAATCAACGTTAGTTCCCAATTACATAATCAAATTCAAATGGATCCATATTTTATGAAATGATCTAATTTGAAAAATATATAGGTATAATTTTTCATGAAATATAATTGGATTTTTTCATTTATATTATATGTAGTTAATATATTTGTTATATGTACCTATATTATTTTAACGTATTCCTCCACTAAGAACTCGTATTTAATGGAGCTATTTTTTCATTATTATTTTTTCTTATAAAGGGTATTTTTTTAGATATTTTCGAATTGGCAACGTATTTTCCAGCGACAGCCAATTTGATATAGCTAATAACTGATTTGTGCTCAGTTTGGTTTGCCATTTGAATAGACTTAAGCCAGAACAACACTTGCAAATTGTCCAAATTTATTTCGAAAATCGTGGTTCAGTTCGCGACACTTCTCGTGCGCTACGTCCATTTTACGGTTGACATAATCGTCCATCCGAGAAACTACATAATTCGAATAACCGTGGATCATTTTCGCACCACGCATACGGACGTCGTACAGTGCGCACCGAAGAATCTGTCGTTTCTTCATAAATTATTCCGGCCAAAACGTTACAGTCAATGAAGAGTGCTATAGATTCATAATTACTGACTTTTTTGTTCCCCAATTGAAGGGAAGAGCTATGATTTCAACAAGACGGTGCAACATGCAACATAGCACACGCGACAATGATGAGTGCATAATTTCGCGTAATGACCTGTGAATTGGTTTCCAAGATGTGTGATTTAACACTTTTAGATTATTTTCTGTGGGGATATGTCAAGTCGCTAGTCCGAACATCCGGATTGCGCTATCATATTTAAACATTAATGGCATAAAATTATTTTTCCAATAAAGCCAATACCATGGACATTACCACTATTTGTATGTGTTTATTTAACTTTAAAGTTCTATACCTCTTAAAAAAAAACATCCTTTATTAAAGGTACCGAATGAAAATTTCAATATTCTTATAAGCTCTCAAACATATATTTAATCTTATATAATATTGTCTTCCCAATTGATTCAATCTTTATAATAATTTTATGTATTCTATATCATTCCCTTAGATCAGAAATAACCAACAAGCAGCAACTTTTGCTACCTACCCTTTTGAACGCCATCTCACTTTTTAGCGATCTCGGTTAAAGTACATAACCCACATTTGTTCATCCCTCAACTACAAGATGTTTTAAAAATGGCGATTAAGTTTTGAAAACAAACGAGTCTCACATCCACCTAATTAATTAACTAACTTACCATCACCCCGTTTTAGGGGATAGAGCACCACACTCCTCTGCCCTGACGCACAATTCTCGCCTCATCCACGATGTATGAAACATTTTCTCATACGAGCTCGCCGATTGTTGAGGCTTCTAACAGAGCCATCCTCTAGTGTCTGGTTACCTGGTCGTGCCAAGTTTTCCGAAGAACGTCCTCTATTTCTGGTGCCATCAACACTTGCGTCATATATCTTTCTTACCATTCTCTCCTTATTCATCCTTTTCATATGACCAAACCACCTAAGTGATCTTAATCTTACTCATTATAATAACATCAGCTTTACATTCTTTCCTTATTTCTTTATTCTTTACTCTATCATAAATAGATTTGCCACGTATACGCCTAAATGATATCATTTCCACTGCATTCAGTCTACTTTCGTTCCTCTTCTGCCAGCTCTAGGCCTCAATTCCATACATTGTGCACCTCTAGTCAAGTTTACGTTAGATATAATTCCATTCAAAGCGCCGTTCACTTTATTCCCTGCAGTCACTCTCCTTTCGATATTATTCCACCTAATCCGTATATTTTAAAGAAAATTAACACTAAACTCTTATAAAGGCATCATTTTCCATTTAAATTTCTCTATACAGAATACACAGAAGAGAAATTGAGATATTATGTACAAGATTTGTAATGAATACGGTTACCCTTAAAAATCCCATATTCTAGGGTCCTAAAAAAATATTCAGTTATCGTATAAGGAAACGGCAATTCGACCAATTTTATAGCCCCAGAGGCATAAAAAGTTCTTGTTTGCGTATGGGCCTTTTCTAAGTTCACATCGTCTCGACTTTTATAGGCTTTTTCCGCATGAAGAGGAAATCGTAAGAGTCTTTGAGGCGGTCTTTTCGTGAAATTTGCATTAAACGTTCATTTTAAAAGCAAGGCGAAGGGAGCAATGGATTTTAGATGCCTTTGTTGACCGAACGGAAAAGTTTTCAAATTTTCCCGCTGGGAAAGTTTACGAGAACACTCGAGTCATAATAAAAAAAAAACAAATGTCGGCGTGATTGAAAAATGGTCTACTGTTTTTAATAATTGAAGAATTCCAGTATTTCAAAAAGTTTGGCGTTTTAACATAGAATATGTTTACTCAGTGAGTACCCCAGTAATATTTCTTATGAAAATTACGTGAAATATTACTACTATTATATATAGTTCTATTAATTATGTCAAAGTTATTTGTATTCTATATTATTTGAATAATAGTGTATAATAGTGAATTATATTATAAATATTTTTATACACTCTTACTTTTACTCTTTTTTTTTGTATTTTCACGTTAATCGTTACCGGAATCGATACATGTAGAAAGATTTAGGAAATGCCAATCGATACCGGCAGCACTCACTTTCTAAGCCAGTGCTCTGCCATTTTAGCTACTCCCCTAACAGACTGGTGTGAAATGATCAATCATAATATAATTTGATATAGAAAAAAACAGTTACTATTATTAAGAAGAACACATTCTTATTGTGAAGTTGTGATTGTTCAGAACATAGGTCTGTGATATTTTAAAAACTAATTATTTGTATAAATTATAAAGATATGCATATAAAATTAATTTTATCGAAAAATATTGTTGCTGCGCTACCGGGATTCGAACCTGGATCTCTTTACAAACCGGGAAAGGTGCATTATTCAACTATTCTACAGCGACAGTACATCTATCAATATTTTTCGATAAAATTGATTTTATGTGAATTCTAATTAATACATTTAATCAGTATTTCAGTTACTATTAGTTGAAAATAGTTTCATTTAAAAATTAATTGAAGATTTCTTTATGAAATTTCAAATATAACAATACGTGTATCTAAACATTAGTTTATTATATTTGTAAAAGTTGTTTTGGTAGGTTTGTGTTGGAAAAAAATAATATCAGCTCTTTTGTCACTTCCAATCGTAGTCTAGCTTTTCAGATATTGCAATTTCATTTTCAATACACTATAAAATATGTGGAAATCGAAAATTATTCTCCACCAGAGGCGAAACCGTCGGAGAAAAGCGCATTCGTTCTTATTCCTTGGTAATAATCCGCTTCCATCCCGGAGTCTCATCATGCATACGCTTCTGAATACTGCACGCTATGAATAGGGACGCAGAGCACGGTTGTCGGAGATTATTCAAAGCTACACCGTCATCCTCAATATAGAGTATGAATGAGTATCAAATAGAAATTGATCATGTATTCGTGTACGTCGTAATCTAGGTCTGGGGTAGTAACACAAAATTAAGTTATTTTTTCATTTTGTTATCAACAAGTTCAGTTTTTCCTAAATTTACAACGAAAAAATCCTAAGAGAACGTATTTTAGATCGCTATCTTTAATCACAATTGTTCTTACATATAATATACTCGAGAGAAGAATTTTCAATACCATTTTTTTACTATTTTCTGTCGCGTTTTTTTTAATCTAAGAAAAAAACTAGTAAATCCCAATATTTAATTAAAATCACACTATTTTATGAGAGTAAATAAGTCTTTTATCTTTATTATGTTTAAGAATAATCTTTTTTTAGTATGACATTTCCAAAATATCTCACAGTTTTTGCTATGGTGTCACATTGCCTTTCTCATTATTTGATCACATCAAGGTAGAAATTTCAATGTCATCTTACTTTAATTAAACATGTATATATGTATGTATGTATGCGATTATATTTCATTTTGTAACCTTTCTAATTCGCTCTTGTATTTTTTGTAGTCCTCAAAGAGACATAGGATCATATCGTGATATCCGTGGATGTCTCTTTAATCTTATGCCATTTTAATCGTTACTTTTTTTTGTATACAAAAATTTTAGCACTTAGAAATGTTGTGATTTAAGGTGAAGAAATCATAGTGTATTCTTATTTGTTGAATCAGTGCTATAAAAAAATACATTTCCCTTGAGACGGCAACCAAAAAGCAATTTACAGATTGTTCCACAGACCAGACAGATGTCGTGCTTCTGTTTCTCGTATTTTATCAAATATTCCACACTTCTGAACATTGTTTCACACCTTGAAAACACTATTTTACAGTGTTTGAGCACGTCCATCCACATCGTATAAAAATAATATTCTTTCAGACAAGGGCTTCTTAAAGATATGAGAAGAAAAAAAAACACTTGTTTTTTTATTCTACTCGTTTAATTTACTTGATATGCGTTTCGCCTTGTAAGGGCATTATCAATCTTTTTCTTCTTCAAGGCTTTATCTTTCTTCAACTTTTTTGGCTTTATCCTTCCTTCTGGCTCTATTCTTCTTCACGGCTTTATTTAGAATGAGCTTTCATAATATCGATCTGTCTCATATCTCCTTAAACAAAAAAATGAAAAAGAGATTGTTAACTTTGTTTTATTAACCACTTAATTAATCAATTAAATACCAGTTTTGAAAAATATTTTTTTATTTTTCAGGATGTAATTTAAAAAAAGGTTGTTATTGTTTAAAGTTATACTTACTCATTAAATACGTATATAAATCAAAATTAATATTAATTTATTCGTATAATTTTTGTAGCTGGTTTATATAAATATTTGGACCAATTGAGGAAAGTTGACCTGGCGAAAATGTTATAGAGTTATAAAGAGTTAACGAAGACCTTAGAAAAAGACAGTTCAGCGTGGTCCAATTGATCGAAGTTAACAGGCTATGCTGGTTAGAACATGTGGAAGACCAGGAACCAGTATAGAAGGTTTTTTCTGATAATCCAGAGAGGAGTGCGAGAAGACGAAAACCAAAACTGCCCTAAGAAGACGATGTCACAGCCGACATCATTAGCATCAGGGAAATAAACTGGCTAAACGATGGATAGTAATATTGTAATTGGTTTTTTCATACTATCTGTATATTGTTAGTATAGCTAGTTTATATATAAGTAAGCCTAGTACGATATTGGCTTTAGTTAAAAAAAAAAAAAACAAAAAAAAGATTTTAAAAATTAAGACATATCTGGGGCAATACATAGTTAAAACAAAAAAAAATATTTTGGAATGTTAATGTGCTTCATCAAAATATGGCCAAAAAAATCAAAAAAATGTACAATTTACATTTTATTATTTTGAGTGATCTTTTCCAAACAATTTTGATGGAATATAAAAAACAAATGAAACACAATTTGAGTGTATATAAAATATGTAACACTTTCACTTCAAAGGATCAGGAGATAGAAATAAAAAATTTTTTACTTTCGATTCAATGGTCTGGAAAATAATATACAAGCGAAATGAAGTGAATAAATACGATTCTTGAAATACGAATCATAAATGTATCAAACAAAAGCTAAACCAATTTCAATGAAATCTCAGATTTCAATCTAAAATTATTTAATTTTTATTATCTCGGCAATAATAAAATATTTCTGTTCTGAAAGTTTAGACTTTTTTTTTCACAACTTTTATATTTTTCAAGTTTCATCATCATTTAATGTTAATATTTCCTTTTTAAAAAAAAACTTCAGTCTTAAAATGTAATAATTATTCTGGGAATTAAAACGCCTTTGCTTTTCGAAGGTAGGGTTTTTTGTTACGTTAATTGCTATTCTGGTGATAATGAAATTGGAAATTCATCGCACATGGCTCAGCGCCGAAAAAAATAATTAACAGATTGCTATAATGGACTAGTATTAGTGATGAATTGTGGAATAAACGGGAAAAATGGATAAACAGATTAAACTGTCGCAACTATAATTATATAAAAATGATTTAAACTGAATAAATAATGTTAGACAGGCGAGAAATAAAAACAAATATGTATTTACTTCAACAAATAGCTTATCAGGCTTTCTGAAATATTAGATTCCAATACCAAAACTTGAAGATTTTAATAATATACGTAAAATTTATGCCGCATTCACTTAAATAGTTTTAATCAAATGAAATATCTTGAATAGTAATATTACAAAACTAATACTTAAAATACGTCCTAGAACGGACGCGAAAGACGTACATAGGACGATTTCGTACAATAAAGTACAATTACTTTACTATAAAACTACAATATTATTAATGTAATAATTTTCTTCCAAATTTATCGACGTGTGACTTACATAAGAATATTTTCTGGAAATTATAATATACGAGCATATGTTATCGAGCCAATAATTTCACAAAATTTTTAGTATTAATTACATTTTTCATAATTTATATTATTTATACTAAAAATTATAATACAATCACACTTTTTTATGATTAGATTTTAAAATTGAAAAAATGTCCCTACTCGTATTTTCTGGGCAATTAAATCGCGAATATGTAATCATAGCGCAATTCATACAGAAATCTTTTACTTTACGGTAGAAAATTCTGCTCGTCCGTAGAAGCCTGGAAACTCATGATAAAGAATATCTATTAATTCATCGTACCATTTTATTTCTCGTATTTTTACGATTTATTTGATAAAAAACGTGTAACCCAATTTGCGGTTTGTAATTGGGAAATGCCTTAATCTTAATCTCCCTCAATTTAATGTTGAACCTGTTGGGAAGGAAAATTCATTCTAATTTGGCCCTAGGGATTTTGAACTCGGGATCTTATCACACCAACCCATTAGCGGGAATTGAAGAAGAGGTGGACTACGGAGGAGGAGGAATCCGAGATGTCAGGATTAGAACAGATTCAAAGTATTTATTTGTTCGAAATAACGTCTACATCTAACAGTAGATTTACTTATGGGTTCTTATTGTCAGGCAATTGTGTATCCTATTAAAAGTGCAAACTGTATTATATAGAGGGAGATAAATCAGAAAACATTAACAAAAGTATTTCAAACATATTTATTATGGTTTGTATTTATTGAGTCAGTATTATTAATTAGATGATCAGTTTTCATAATAAGATATCAGTACGTAATTAAATGGGCAGTATTACACTAGTCAGTACAAAAAGGAACAATTTATCATTATTTTTAATAATATAAATATTAGTTCGTAATAAAATAACCTAACCTGAAGATGTATTGACAAAAAAAATATTGTTGAAATTTTCTTATTATATTATTTTTATACTGACCAAAAGTTCCATAATGTATTAATAAAAATATTGACTAAATCGTCTAATTATTTTTATATGATTTGCTCTATATTTAAAATCATCGCATCCTAATAATTTGTATGCAAGTACTTAATAAAATACATTCTGAATTACTTAAATATAATCATATGAATACTTTAATTATAATTATTGTAGGTTTGGCACAACTATTCGCTTATTGGAGCAATTACTGATTGCTGGATCCCTGTCCCGTAGACATCATACTTTTATAGAACTTTTTAGAACCAAATTTATTTGAACTTTATTTGAACATTATTTTGATTTTAACAGAAATATATCATATTTACATCTATACACACATTTAAATACATTCCTCAACTATGCTAGGCTGTTTTTTGGCAAATTATATGTATATAATATTTTATAAAACCAAAACTCATCGAAGGCAAAACACAGTAAGATCGAATACATACATAGTGTATAATGTGAAAATATTTAAGGAGAGATAAAAAAAAAAAAAATGTATATATATAAAAAATTTTAAAAAATGAATAAAAATGAGACAAGAGAAATTTTTTTTATTAATAATAATAAAAAATTATTTATAGTAAAAAAAATTATTATAGAACTTTAATTTTGTAACAAACGTGATATTTTTAAATCAATTATATTACTTGCCCGACAAGCCGTATCGCAATACATTTATTAGTAGTTAAGAAAAAAATTTATTAGACGTAAAAACACAAAGAAAAACAATTACTTCAACATGTACATTTTTTACGAGGTTAACCATCGGTTATCTCTAACGACGTAGCTACTATTCGTACTCGGGGTAACCTCCCCTTATTTTCCGTTGGCAACATCTATTCTCTCATCCCTCATCCCTTAACAGGCGTGAAACTCGCCTCTGTAGAGCACAATGGCGAGTGGTGACAAAACAAATGACTCTACCACAATGGAGGCAGTCGGAAGGTTTTCTGAAAGTAATGGCAGTTATATTGTAGCGATATATTTTAAAAGCCTACCATCTTTTGTAAGATATCAATTGTTTTATGTTTTTGTATTTCGGTGTCAGAGACACATTGTTTTAATTAAAACCCTCAATTCAATTAAATTCTTCTTCAATTGATGATTTCTGAATACCTGTGTACAATTAATATAAAGTATTAAGTATTTAGTACAAGTACGACGAACATGTTTGATTTAGTTGCAATACAATCACCTGGGTCAGTGTTTTGGGATCAATTCCAAAGCTTTAAAAAATAGTATTAATGTTGTTGTATGTACTCATCTTTATTAAAAAAGTACAAATATTTGCCTCCTTTTATTTATTTTTTAAATATAAATAAACAATAAAAAAATACATACTATAAATAAAAAAATTCAATAATGCGACACTATCAGGGACCTTTATCGGTAAAACATGTAAAAATGGACTAAAAATTTATTTAGATTCTTCGATTAACATTGAAAGCAAACATGAAAACCTTGTTTATAAGAAATTTTTTTTTGAACAACCGCTTCATAAAATCTCAAATAATTCTAAAAAATTGTTAATAAAAATCACTCAAACAATATCTTATAATACAAAATATTTCACTCCAAAGAAACATCAAAGTTCAACGTCGAAAAGCATTATTATATGTTTCGCGAGCAACAATTGAGAGCTTTCCCAGAGGCCAGATTCCATTTTATGCCTTCTTATTTCTGATCTTATCCTAACAGCACAAGGACCTCTTTGTGTTTGTCTGAATCTCGTTCTATCTGTGTTCCTCTCTGAAGATCACCTCGCTTTTCCCTTTGCAGCGATGCAAAATGTATAGATAGCTTTCAAAGTTTGTCAAGTGCATCGAAATGCAATATCCGGGTAGCGAATTTCAATGTACTTGTCTGGCTAATATTGAAAGAGGTTTTTAATATTTCGATGTATCAATAGATATTTCTGTCATTGATATTTTTGAATTTTTTTTTTGTTAATTTTTTATTGATTTTAAGAGATCTTAATAAATGTTCAACATGTTTGTTTAATGCATGTTAATCAATGGTGTTTTTTAATATTTTTAAATAGTTAAAAAATTAACAAATTACAATATTTGAGTGAAGGATTATGGCTTTATAGTTAAAATACCAACGTTATTTTAACATTATTAAAAGGTTATAGAACACATATTAATATGCATGACATTGATATTTAGAAATGATGTATGTAAAGATTGAGTTAAAATATATAACTCAGCAGTTAATATATTTTATTATGTAAAGAGTATACTATAAAATTATTAGTCGTATAATAAAAACAGGTCATATATAAGCTGGCGATAAGTTAGCTGTGCGATTACTATCAACTTTGTAGACGAATTTTCGACATTATTATTTCCCGTATAATCTTTATATTTACAATGAATTTCAAGAACCTATGTTTAATAGCGTCATACATGTAGTACAATTAAAAGTCGACGTAAAAGTACTTGATTAATATGGTTTAATTGGTAACCAATTCTTCCGACAATAATTCGAGATCGAATCTGGGTAGTAATCAATTCTAATATATTTTTTGATAGATTTTTTCAATTTATCTATCTAAATGATTCACGGAATTTGTTCGAATTAATTTCTCACAAATTAATTATATCTCAGATTGTTATTTTAATAATTACAAGTATCGTTAATGAAAACTTTGAGGGCACAGAAATTTTGCCTCGATAGCTTACGCTGCTTCAGCATTTTCTTTCACGAGAAGGGTTTGAGTTGAGCCTGTTGAAAACTCACTAAGTACACAGTCGGCGTGTGCTTATACAGTTTCTTCTTCACTTTGAAGTGATAAGTTACAACGCTTTGACACGGCTAATAGAAGCAATATGATGTAATATAAAATGTATTATTATAATGTATAATTTTAAGAAATGATTACAATTAAGTACGAAATAACTAGTATCTAAAACTCTTCCTAGGACGGGCATGAAAGACATACATAGGACATAAATAACTAATTTTCCATCATGCCTTTTACCGCAAAGAAGACAAAATGCCATACTTTTCTATACTGGTATACCATTCTTATCTTTTGTATATTTTCTTATGCACTTTTTTCGGTTTTCAAAGCTTTTAACATGACAGTTCTCCAATATCTGATTATCTGACTACGCCAAGTCTTTTGAGGATGCCCTATTCCTGTTGTCTTCAAGATTTGTTTCATATATACAGTGGAACTCCGATTTTAAGTTTTTGAAGGGACCAACAGACAGCAAAAGAAAATAGATTTTTTATTTTTATTGAAAAAATCAAGCATGTACATGTTTTAAATAGTTCATTCAATATTATAAATTAAATAAAAGGTTTCCGGTGATACATTGCTAATACTAGTAAAATATACTCCGTGGCCTTCACTATGCCTCATGGCATCGTTCTTTACAGGAACTGGGTTTATGGGATGAGCAGACACTTCTTTTTTGAAGGAAAGTTCTTCTTCTGTCGAGTTTTCGTTTATGCAACTGTCCACTATTTCATCAAGTTCTACTACGTCCGAAGTTATTCCGTTGGAATTAAGGGTTGTTCATAAATTCTTTCCCAGTCATCAATGTTTTCTATAGTCTTTTACGCAATTTTCTTGCTGATTCCAGCTTGTAAAAAACAATGAAACAACCAAAAGTACAAATTACGTAGGTATAAGAATGAAAGGTGCGTATATACGACTAGCAAACGACTAACATACTCTTGGCTCTATAGCGAATAGCGAACTGACCGAACGAATTTTATTATAATTTAGACGTAACTCACGAGAGACACAAACGTAAAATAAGATTTGTGATGCACTAGAATGATACGAGACTGCAGAAATAATATGGGAATTCGTATAAAATCGGGGTTCCACTGTATATACTTTAACCTTTCTTGCTCATAGGTTGCACGTCGTCAAACGATCATAGCAGTGATTTTTTTTCCCTATTTCCAGGCTTCACTCCAACACATTGTATTGTATTGGCACCAGAACTTATGCACCGCTAATATTGCTTTATGAGACAAATTCTTTTGACGATGATTGCATTCAGAGCGCCATTCACCTTATTTTCCGTAATCACTCTTCTTTTAATATTATTCTTAAGTATATCTAGTAAATTTGCAACCCAATAGACAACTGCTCATCCTCTTTCACTTGTTTTAAACGTTTAATACTAAAATAATCATTTATTGTCATTTGCAAACGTATTATACGTATTGACAAAAAATCTAGCTTGAAACTTTTAAAAACAAGATTTAAATGATAACCGAATAACCCTTAAGCAATAAAAGTGTAAATATATACGGGCTTGTCAGAATATAAAAATATCACATTCACATGTGAAAAAATGAGGTGAAATTAAAGAGTTGAAATTAGAAACTGATTTTAGAAAAGATAGCCTTGTTGAAACTTTTTTGAAAAAGGAGTAAGTAACCAATTTCACCACGTCTTAATTAAATTTAACCCGGTAATAGGAGACGAACCTAAGTATCAGGGTAATACGAAAGGTGAGAGATATAAATTGGAACAAACGACGTTGAAACGAAACGCTCCGGGGTGAGAGAGCCTGTGATTGGCCTATTTATCAGGCTGTCGACAGGTCGGAAAAGCGGTGGATTGGCGAGAAAAATCAATCCACTCGATATGGATGTGGGTTACCAAGGTGACCACATCTTAATAAAGAATCAACTGCTGAATATCATCATTCACAAACTGCTGTTAGTATTTCTTAATCTTCGATACTTTTAACAAAAAATTACATTAACCCTTCAAAAAGTCGAATAAAAATTTATCTCTGTAAATTTTATTAAGATTGGTTATTGTAAGAAATGAATCTATATCAATTTATTACTTATAATGAAACTATATGAGTACGCAACGCTTATGCAGTATTTAAATTAAATTTCTAAACCTCAAAACAAAAATAGGTTATTATTATTTCGACATAGCACATGTTAATAACATATTAATAGACATAAATATTTATTTATTATTAAAAATAAAATTATTGGTTTATGATGACTAAAATATGATACAAACATTCTTAAATATAATCTTTCTAAATATCTTGCATAAATCGATTATTATAGTAATATGTCGATTAGGTGATATGTAAATGGAAATCATAAAGATTGTTTGTCTATTTTCTAAAGGGTGTCCAGCAGAAAATTTTCAAGTTTAATATTAAATAAAAAAAATAATTACAATGTTATTCTCTTATTTTATTTATATATGGAGTTTAGCGATGTGGATTTTACGTTTTATAAACAATATCGTCTAAATGCCGTCAATTTCTCTCAAGACATTCTTGCAATCGGACTCTTAAATTTGCGAACACGTGTTATGTATCTACCTTACCTACCTACCTACCTTCGAGGCCACATCCTTATTTTATGGTCAACCTCAACCTTTTTCGATTTGCAGAGAGACATGTGTTCCAACTATTATTTTAAGGGTTTAGTCTTATTCTATTATTTATGCTTTCTGTAAATGGATGTGTACTGAAACGATTATAATTTATGACTTGGTTTACCCGGATTTAAACTATCTTCGAGAAATACCTTTTTAAACCATAACACAGGCCTTCAGAGACCAGATCGTATCTGACATCCGAACGAGAAAGAACTCAAAGTCTATTCGTTTCAATACATCTCCGTAAACACGCTACCTTATAATATTATTTGTGCATTTATATTCCAATAAACGAATTATTTACAAGTACCGAGTCGTGATTTTAAGACCTCCCGAGGAAGGAACATAAAACACGCAAGAGCAAAGCGTTGGTTCAATGGTAGCAAATTCACGATGGATATTATCTAGTAGGGCCTGAATTGTTTGAGGGTTGTTGCTGTAAGGTATCCCCACAAAAAAAGTCGCACGGTGTGAGGTCCGGTGACCGAGATGCCCAGGGTATGTCTCCGTACTTGCAGGCTAATTTGTTGTGAAAAATTCCCCTCAGCTTTTCCATTAAAACTCTAGCAGTGTGCGAAATGGCCCCGTCTTGTCGAAATTGTGTTCTGTTATTGAGCCCGGGAAACAGCTGCAGTTGCGGTACCCTTTACACTTTTTACAATACTTTTCTATCACGATGTGTTTTTAGTCTCTCTGCATTTAATTTAGGTATAACTTTTTACTACAGATATAAGCGAACATAGCCGGAAAATGTTAATATGAAATGTAAAGCACTAGAAAACTGCAATGAGTTTTTCCTTCAACTGACATGTTAGAGAATATTCTTTTTACGTCGAAACATTCGTGAGTATGCGAAAGAGACGACACTGCGATGTGAATTTTTAAAAACGAATTTTTTTCAATTCTCTCTGTAGAACATTTTAGAATATATTTTTGATCGTCAATTTTCATTTCAAATTCATGTGATGGTGACCTTTGACCGTTGGAGTTTATTATACTAATACGCAATCAAATGTTTTCCGCGTAAGAAACCTGCATGGTCACCTTAGTTCTATAACGGAAATTTAGGTTTCCGTTTAAGAATATTTCTCATGTTCTCCGGAGAACGTTCACGAAATTTTGAATAGCTCAGGCATTCGAAAACGGATTGGATTTGATTTTAAAGATTTTTCCGGTGATCTTTAAAAGTTTCATGAAATAATTTATCTTCTTACTACGTGAATTTTAGAATATTTAAATATTTTCAGGAATAGATTCTGAAAGTAGAGAGCGCCAGGATTGAGAGCGCTCAAACATTTTATGATTGAAGAGTCCTTGATCAGTTATTGCCGCTATCCAAAATTTTATTTCATTTTAATTTTGAGCGCTAAGTATTTTCTACATCAATTTGTCTTTATCTAAAATCTTAAATATACTGTTTCTATTGTAGGAATACAATAATCAAAATTAATTTTTTTTTATTTCATGAACAAATCAAAATGTTTAAGCAAGAAAGTTTTTTTTTTAATGAAAATAAATAATATTTCTAAAATGAAAGGTTGTTCCGAAAAGTAAACATAACTTAAGAGTAAATAAATTTTATTAATAAAGTAATAACGGTTTGATTTCACGCATTTTTTCCAACTATTTCAAGTTTATGTATAACTATAGAATAACATTCAGGTGAATAAAAATCTATGATTTCTTTTAGGACATTTTCTCTTTACCAGATTTTTCCACAAATAGCTATTGAGGTACCTATCTAAATAATATTCTGTATTTTTGAGTGTACTATTTTATTATTATTCTAAATATGAAAAATCAATTTTTTAGAACTATTTTATATATTAAACGAAATTGTATTTAATTTAGATTAAGATTTCTTTTTTCGCTGTGGCCACAGGTCTTCTGACTTTAGGAACACGTACTTCGCTGATACGCACATAGCACTACCTACACCGATAGCGATAAAACCGATCACACGTACAAACGTAATGTACGAGTACAATAGTTCTGCCTGACATGCTCAAATTTCAACTTTCAACAGTTCGACGCGTTAACTTGCCAACTTGGCAGCAAAACGTTAATTTGACAACAGTTTAACTTGTTAAACCAGCAACAGGACGTTAACTTGTCAACTAATTCAAAGTTATAGCCAACATGTACACCACAGAAAATAAGTAGTACTCTGGGATGTAAGGGGGAGAACAGGTAATTACTAGGACAGGGACCATAATATTACGGCGACCGCGATCCATAGATCTGTCATCAAGATCGAACAGTCTGATTTCACAGACTGAGTTATGAACTCAAGATATTTTCAGTATTAAACACTATATTTATTCAGAAATACTAGGATATTAAATAGTACATAACACACTTAATGTATTAAATACATTGTAGCAAAGAGAACACACATGAAATTCACTTTGACCAATCTGTGGTTCTCTGATTGTAATGTACTATGGCTTTGTGTACGGTACGTACATAGGAATATATCACGTATGTACGTTTGAACTCCATCGTGTAATTAATCACTGGACTGTCCATTACTCATTAATCTACTTGCTGATGATGCATCAGGCCGATGATAACTTGATTACAAGCAGCAAGCTGTATGGAATATGCAAAGTGATGGTAGACCATAAATTAATTTCGTTAGTTCACATTTCTCTTCGAAAATAATGATGTACCTGTATATCGAGTTTATACAGATTATTTGAAACATTTTTAAATGAGTATTAAAATAATAATTCATGACATTTATATTGCTCAAGGTATTTTTAAATATAAAATGTATAGTTTCATTTATGAATTTAATCGATTAAATGAATATTTATGAACTCTTAATTAAAATTATTGGAATTGTTCATTTTAATGCCCCAGAAAATTTCTGGAATCTCGGTAAAAGCTTTTTGAGATTACAATTTTCTGTGTCGACAATTATTTACTTTTCTCGGAACTTTCATTCCTTTTGTAATAATTGTTATTTCTTAATCAATTAAAATGAGTGCTATCGAAGTGTACTAAAAATACATCTGTAATTTGCCGATTTATGAAATCTAAAAAAATATTTTATATAAACTATGAATATTATAAGTGCTATGCAAAATAATAATAATTTTAAAAGTCTTTGCAAAACTGTTCGTTTCACTTTGACATTTGTACATTTTTCAAAGTGCTTTTGACAATGCAGGATAAAAATATTCTATACAAAAAATGCACGTTCTAGGAAAGCAAGATTTCCTTTCAGTTTTTTTTTTAAATGTTACGCCTGTACGTATTACCGCAATAAATGGCCTCACCTTTGAGAATTCCCTAATGGTATGTTCCACTTTCAAAACACGTGTAACATTAATTTACTGAACGACTACGTCCTTATTAATGTCCTAAAGTATTGGGGTGAGAGTTCGACAAAGTTGATGGGTTTGGTAATGTATCAGCGATGTTTGATGTTGTATTTTTCGACCTTTAATTACTTTAAAAAAGTAACCTTCTCTAACACTCTTACGAATATCTTTTTCTTTATCTTACTTTTATTCTGTTTATCTGGAGTCGGCTACCTTAATCATTCTCTTTCAATGGCTTTGTCTTGGGCTACATCGTTGGATCACGTTTAAATCTTTTAATTCGCAATTGACTGAAGCAATGCGTATTGCTCGTGGTTTTTTGGGTATTCTGCTATCGGTCTAGATAGTTATGGTTTTTCATGTGTAATTAATGTTTATGTAATATATATTTAAATATTAACATAAAAAAATAATAACTCCCAAGAAAGGAAGGTAGTCTTAACTTGTCAACGGAATACTAACGATCAATCATCGAACAACATAACAATTACAAATTCATCATAGCAACTACCGTCGCATCTCAATTCAAGTCAATAATGATTGTAATAATTTTATTTTGTAAACTTTTATTATAAATGTATTTATTCATAACTATTCTTTTAAATAATTTATACAAAAAAAAACGAGTTTGTTCTTTAAGATATTCCAATAAAATTACATATACAAAAAAAATCTAATATAGAGTAGGCGCTGTAATGTATTCTAATATTGTTTTATCTTCGCTGATAAAAAAATTATTATATAGATTTTAAAAAGCAAATCGGTTACGTAAGAAATAAGATACTATTGTTTTCAAAATTAAATTGTTCTTTGAAAAAATATTCTCTTCATTTTAATTATAAAATACTTATATCTTTATTACTTAGAACACATTCTCATTGTGAAGTTGTAATTATTCAGAAAATAGGACTGTGATATTTTAAATACTAATTAAATGTACTTTTCGATAAAATAAATTTTATCGAAAAATATTGTTGTTGCTAAAAATTAATTGTTAATTCGTGCGTCTCCTATCGGTTTCCTATCGGACTACTCAAAGCATTTGAGATTCCGTAAAAACAAAGTAGATAGATAGATGGCTTCCAAATAATGGAATGATAGATGTATTAATTTGGAAAGTGTAACATGCTCGAAAATTTGTCGTCAAAAGTACTGTCTGCTGTAAGCAAACAACAATATTTTTCCCTAACATTGATTTTATATGTATATCTTTCTAATTAATACATTTAATTAGTATTTAACTTATATCTTTATTAAAATATTATGTTTTATGTTTAGGAATATAATTTTTTTTTTCTATCAAGACTCGAGAAGCTGATAAAATAAAAAGGAAAAAATACAATGTTTACAAAAATATTTATGACTTTATTAAACATTCTTAAAACTGTAAAAATATTTTAAAACTACCGTAAGTTTTTCTTGAAATATAAAACTCCGATGAAAAACGAAGCGGAACAAACCGTACTAATTTCATGTTATATTCGTGAATATTTTTTGCATATTGTGCAAAAAATACAGCGTACAGAATTGTGTTTCCTTTGATGATTTGCAATTCAAATCCGACTTCACCAAGTTTGAGAATGTATTGAGACTCGCTCTGGTAAGAAATCTTTCATCAATTACAGTAAAATTTGAAAATTTAATAGATAATTGAATATTTAACGGGAAAATTAATATGCATCGTTGATTTAAATATCGGATTAAAGTAATTAATTTAGTTTGAAGTAAACTTGTTTCGCTTTAGTTTTCTTTCATCATCATATTTATTATAAATTAAAAATTTACATATTTTCCAAAAAATCTATACATTTTACAAAAAAAAACTCAGCGCTCGTACCAGGAGAGCAGAAGCTCGAAAAGATGTCATTCTAAAACCGGAGTTATTACCTAAAAACGAGCAGAAGATTTCCCGTTATTGGTTGGTGACGATGTTGACCGTGGCTTATGATCTCGTTGCCGACGCCGCGGGCAGCGCGCTGTTGCATTCGGAAACAAATATTACAAAACATCACATGGGAGCGAGCCAAGTTAGAGATCGTTGACCATTTATATTGATTTATGGATAGTATCCTAAACGAGTTTACAATCAAGATGTATATGCAGCAAAAGATAGAACAAATCGATCACTGATCGATATCTGAATTTTAAAACAAAGGTAATCAAATTTTAATTGGCGTTGATAATGTATGTATGTTACTTTCTTAGTAGAAAATAAACAATTAAAACATTAGCCAAACACATTTCACCGAACTTATTATAGTTTTAATTTATTTTTATTATTGCATTTGTTACCATTACACTCACTATACACTAATGATACCGTACGTACGAGATACCATTTAAATGGTAAACGAAGAAATTCTCTAATTTTACTAAATTTTAAATACAGTAGTCGTAAGAATATTTCGCGTGATGCTTTGTAAATTTAGAGTGTAAATAGAAATAATAGGTCAGAGTCAATATCCTGTCGCGTCAAAATCTCTTTAGTTTCTCTGTGCTCCTGGTAGATTGGTCAGTCAATGAAAGTGTAATCGCTACAGATTAAAAAAAAATATTTTTCAATAGCCGACCTCGAAACATCAAAAAAATACTAAATAAACATATTTTTTTTGTTGTCGTCTACCAATTTTTGAACTTTTGCCAAAACGTGTTATGCGCTAATATATTTGATTCATTGTGAAATTTAATAGCGACAACTTTGTTACGTCCTTGATTTTTAAGCACCCAATTATGATTTTTAATTCTTATTTATCGCTAGAGTAAGAAAAAATAGTAGGCGAAAACTATGCATAATCGAAATTGATTTTGCTGGATTTTAAAATTTTGTATATATTAGATATGTACTTTGAAAAATACATTTTGAATATAAAAATAATTGTAAAAATAATAAACTGTTATTCGCGCTTTATTGGCAATTTACATAAATATTATATCATCAAAAACATTATAGTTTAAAATAGAAAAACGTATTTAGATAAAAATTAACACATTTCGATTATCTATTAAAAATTGTGTGTTATACTAATTAAGTGTAAAGCAGACAAAGTCACCTATTTAAAGCAACTCAATATTTTACAATTTAAGAAAAAAAAATTCTAATGTTTCGATTACAAACAAAATTATTATAATTATGTATTTTTTATTATATTAACATTGTTAGTCGCTTAATATTTAAAATTAAATATTTTTCAAGAACTAAAAAATCTAATTCATGATATTTTGTCCCCATCCAATAATATCAAATAAGCGTGTCGAATAAATTAAAAAATATATCGGCTTATTGCTAAGGTCTGACTAAACAGATGATAAAACTAAGAACTGTCTGAGAATTTTATCGATCCAATTCTCGAATGTTTAAGCGAAAGAAGAGATTCGCAAAAAATCAAGTGTAACTAGTTTCTGTAAGCAAAGGCGAAGAACCTTTGGGAATTCTCAAATGTTCTCTTTTTTCAATCTTCCTGCCTTACACCTGTCCTGACTTCTAAAAGAAACCAAGAAATGGAAAGTAAAGTAGAGAATCGTTGCAAGAAATATCCTAAGCGTTGTACAATTCCCTTTAAAATTCTCGCTTCCAAATTCAACACATTGATATTGACTTTTTACTTTACAATTGGTTGAAAAGTGTGCGACTGAGGGCGGGGAAAATAGAACACGGAGATATTTTCGTCTTTGAATGTAAAGTGGATTCGCTGAATTGGTGATGTAGAATGGCGTGCTTAAATGAACTAAGGTCGTGGATTTTACCAAATTGCAAATTGGTTTATTTGACCGTAAAGTTATTTGAGTTGGTCTAATTTGATAGAATCTAATATGGTTAACCAACTTGGGAAAAATTTTTTGCTTGCGGGAATTTCAAAATGATGGTGCAGAATGTTTCAAAATACTTTGTGATTTTATTTTAACTTTTTGTCATCTGTATTTCACAATATTTTTTTAACACAGGACACGTGACCTCTGGCCAAACCCCACGGTACGCTAAGAATTCTTATAATAATAACTCTCCCTATAAACAAACCTTGTCAACCTTATGCGATTGACAAAGTTTTCACTTCATTCAGTGAAGCACGCAGTTTCGGCCAATAACGCAGTGCGCGGCAATTCGGCGGTAGAGTACAAGTGTGGAAAAAGTTAGTTAATTTTTAACACATGTAGATGAGCTGTCAAACAATGATTACGTATCACGTGCGCGCGTTGTTAGAATGTTATGTTATTATGCTATTTATAGGCTTAAGAAAACTTGGCGGCACACAATAAATGAATAATTGAAAACCCCTGTGTCTTTTACTTTACTTTTGATCATCTTATGTATTAAAGTATATATCTTATCATAATTTTAGCACGTTCAACAATCGCTGTTATTTGCTTTATTTTAATAGTTCAAGTGCAACGCATTTCATTGCTATACTTTCCTTATTATATTTACCATTTTTCGTCACAGTTTAAAGAATTCTATACCTCTTCAGAAAACGTGAGCTCCTGCTACATCACGCCTCGACTAGGTACCTACCCGTCGCTAAATTTATCTTCTAAATTTGAATACAGCAACGGAGAGTGTCAAACGCGATTCCTGACGCATCAGGATTATCCACTTAACAGTTTTTGTATAATTTAAGACAGATGTATTTATAAAATGGCACCAAGTTTTCAATTTATTTATATTTAAAAAAATATGCTCGTAATCATAATCTTTGTAATACTTTAAATAAATAGACAAAAATGAATACGTTTTCATCATTTTCATTTATAACAGTGCGATGTTCTGATACCCGCGAGCATTATAATCGAACGCCATCCATTTTTTGTTAGGTATGCGATGACATAAATTTGTCTTCGCTTTATTCTGTGCTCCTTGTATATTAGGTAGCAACTACGGTTAAAAGTTGCGTCGTTTAATATTCAAAAACCAATGATGTCATTATTGCCAATGAAAACGTACGCAAACTTCCGATGTAAATTATATTTTATTATAGCCAGTTGACAGTGTAATGGGTTTCGCTCAAAACAGTTTATTATTGATCGTTGTTTATGAATTTCAAGTGTGAAGAGATGTTGGCAAATTTATAGTTTTATCGTTTTCCTTACACAGTTTCCTTACATTAATTTAGGTAATGGTGAGATTTATGTAGGTACCCACATAAAAATTATATCATGCAGTATTTATAGCAAGAATTTGTGTGTCTATAATGTACTTACTCTTTTGTTCATTTTTTTATCATTCAAAAATTTTGGAAAACTTTGCAAAATAACGCTTGAATGCTAAAATTTTAACAATGAAATTGTTAAAAATTTTTGTAATTTCTTCAATAAATGCAAATTTATTTTGTGGCAACATTTTATACCGATAATGAAGACACACTTTGTATTTGAGATGTCTAAATCGCAACAACTATTCTGAATTCTGCAATCAGCTTTTGGAAACAAACCATTTTTTTGACATTAACATGGATTTAGTAATTTTACACACAAATACCAGTGGTTCACAGTTGGATAAATTAGATATTTCAGAAATAAGAAAAAATGTTAATAACAAATTAAAATTTATTAATAATCAAATCCTTTTTACAAATAGCCACCTTTTAAATTTGTTTCCCTCCCCCTCTTTTTTATCCTCTCCCAAAACTTGTATTCACAGTTTTGTTTATGTCTATACTTGCAATTTTAATTTTAGTATCCTGAAGAAGGGACCATTGGTCCCGAAACAAGTAGTCAATAAACAAAGTGTATTGATTTTCTTAGATCGACTTAATATATCTATATATTTATTTATTTTATTTTATTTGGTTATATGAACAAAATAACAAAAATAGTCATTATATATGTCTTCGGTATCCGGATAACAATAAATGTAATTTTATTTTGTTAAATCCTTGTCTATTTTATTTTTGCAATTCCTTCAAGAAAATCTGTTATCCTTAATTAACTTAATTTAAATGTTTTTAAAATCATACAAATGCAGATATAAAATTCGAGCTCTTTCTGTGGTACAGTAGTTAATTAGTACAAAGTGGATTAATACAATATTTATAATACAACATGCAGACCATATACAATAAAACACTATATATTTCAACCATATAGACTGATTGTACATTTAAGATGACAGAACCATGGAAATAAAAGATTTTATCTATTCACATGATTTTTTTTGCTCATCTTAAAGGAAATTCTAAATATGAATCAAAATTAAATACTTAATAAAATTTTTTCCAACTCAGATATATGATTTTTTTATGAAGTTTATGAAGATATTCTCCAAATCGAATAAATGTATGAACCCATGGGGTCCACGGGTTAGCTCCTATACTAATTTTTGTAGTGTTGGTGCACATGACTGATTTCGAAAAGTTTTCTGCGCTTATTAAAGTATTTGTGAACAGAAAAAGCTTTTGAGAAAAACAAACAGATGGCAGCATTCATTTCAGTCGACATTGAGAGGAATAAACGTGCGACCCTTTTGACCCTCCTTAAAAGATCGCGAGCGACAAATATGCTAAAGAAAAAGAATAGAAAGGTGTTTACTTTTTGCTCGTTTTCCTCGTGGTCTTAGAAGAGATATAAAAATAATTTGTTATTTTAATTTTAACAAATAATATCTAAAATGTACCTTCATTAAAAAAAATATCTCGAATAAAAGGGAATTAAATTAAAATTTCAATGATAAAATATATTTCCATCAAAGATATATGAGAATTTCTTCTATCTGGAGGTGATGAAACAATTACGAGCACGAGTAAGTCCAGCCCGAATTGTTTGCAAGCGAAAGTTGATTGTCGCATTATGACAATGCTTCAACGTCAACAGTCATTGCTGTGAAGTAAATACTCCCCGTATTTAAGAAATATATTAATATATCTCTCAAACTTTCATCTTTTCCCTAAAATCAAGAAGGACCTCCACGAGCGGAGGTTGAATGGATTACGACGCGTGCTCTAAACAGCTTCTCAGATAAGGAAAAAAATCGTTGAAACATGTGCATTATTTTAGGAGGGGACAATTTTAAATGAGTCCGTGTTGATAATTAATGTTTTATAATTGTAATAAAAATTTCTACGAACTTAATTGTCAGTCCTTGTACTGAGTGAATATTATGTTCCAGGCCAATGTTGTTTCATTCATCAAAATTTCAAGCGTACCTCAGGCTATGTGTGAGGTGGTACTGTCTTATTGAAACCACATATTTTATAGACTCAATCAACCCAATTCGGCCACCAAGTAGTTTTCACAGCATTGCGTCTTGTATCCTGAAAGAAATAGGGCCTAATGATTCCTCTGGCCTACATGGCGCATCATACAGTAACTTTGCGTGGGTGTATAGATCGTTCGTAGATCGATAGAAGATTTTCAGTGCTCCGATAATTATTATTTTGTTTAATGACAAAACCCGCCAAATCGAAATGAGCTCCGTCGCTTTTTTTCCAAAAGTCGAGTTTGTGGTTTTTTACAATAAGTATTTTAATACAATACATTGTTGAGACGTCAGAAGCTCCATAATGAATTGTAATTAACTATTCTTTATCATAATTACTACATGACAACCTAAAAGTATTTGCCAAACCAAAATATCGGTCAAAAAGATCGGGCTGGAACATAATATTCACTGTGCATATTAAATTTGTTATTTAAAAGTAATATTACTATTTATCATTAAGAAATTGTCTCGAAAACGTTAATAATATAACAAGAAGTGTCATAAAGTTGAATGAAATTAAAGATGGAATATAAGTAAAGAAAAAAAGTTGAGTGCTTTGTATGACAAACGAGTAAGAATACAACGTAAAAAATGTGACGGGATTCATTTTAACATGAATACTAAATTTTCCGACCACTTTATTGATTGAATTCGTCCAGTGTCTACTTGATTAATATTCAATACATGAGTACACATAAAACTGAATACAGATATGTCCATTTACAAAATACGAAGACGGTACAAAGCTTAGTTTTTTATGAAATTACAACCAACCCCCTTTCCATCAATCTCTTTTTACTGCGGTTTACTTCAGATATTTTTCGTATTTTATATACACATTTGTTAGACCAACATTTTATTTTAAAATAAATTATTCTTAAGAGCGGCGTGTATGCGATCTTCGTTTTTCTACTTAGTATGAATATCAACAATATAGTTATTACTCCAAGAAGTGCATATGTAAAAAAAAATCATTCTCGGAAACAAGTCATATTTTTAATTTCAAATATTATTCTGTTGAATGATTAGATGAAATAAAAAAATTATATTTAGTATTTAATAGTGAGTTATTTAAAACATCAACCAGTTTCGGAAAACATCATTTAATTCTTCAAGATGTCAGATTAACAAACCAAAAAATATTTTTAATATCATATTTCATATTCCAATGATTTAAAAAAAAAATTTTTTTATTAAAATAATAATTATTTAAAAAATAAATCAAGTACTTAACTTAAATTGTTATATAATGATGAAAGATGGGAATCAACTTGATGAATAAATTTTTTTTAGAATTTGTCTTAATTAGTTATTTATAATATTATAAACAAAGTTAAATAATTTATAACAAATAAACCACAAAGGATAATTTTCAAATATTAAAAATATTTATTTTATTGACTAGAAACAATTATGAACTGAACACAATGAGTAAGAAATACTATCGAAACAATTTACAGCATTTAAAGTACTAAGCAATAACAGCGTATAACTCATCATCTTTGTATCGTATAACTGTATCATATCAAATTTATAAATATCTATGATAAAGAAGAAACTGTACAGTATAATAAAACAGCGTGTATTTCCATCTTATTGTACACATATCTTCTATAGTAAATTTTAAAAGTATACTAAAGAATGCAAGTGCCTGAGTAATGCCAAAAAAATAATATTGAGAATTGTTCGCATGAAGTCTTTCTGTTGTCCTTATAATCAACTCCTCAATGAACGCCAAGTCCTAAACATCCATCAGATATTCGAAAATTCACAGCAAGAATTAAAAAAGTTTTACCATTACATATAATAACACTAGTAAATAATACACTTACACTTAATAAGGTTGCAATTATACTATCGCTATCTTGTGCCAAAAGCAAACATATTTCTAGCACTTAAAATATACAACAGCATAAATGTAATATGAAAACCTTACCAAACCATACAGTAACACAGGTATACCATTATAATTAAGCCTGTAGTATTTCGGTAAATAGATGCAACATAAAATTCATATTTTAGATAATCCTAAAGAAAAGATTAGCGCTTAGGAATGACTAGTGAAAAACCAATTATAAAAAGGGAATCGTACAAAAACAATTATTTTTTCCACTCAATCCGTTGTAAAATTAATACGTTGGTAAAAATACCATTTGTAATATGAAAGACATACATCACACACTATTTTCACAGTGAAAAGAACAACAAACATACAAATATAATTACCTCTTTCTCACTAATTAAATGAAGCTAAGAAGGAAGGACACATTGTATAGGACTTAATGAATGCTCTAAATTATAGTATTAATCATTTATTCAAATTTGAATGCTCAGTATTTAGAATAAATTTGTGCCATTAAAGCCATTTAGGCTAATAAAACATTTTTCTAACTGTTATTTACGGTAACACGAGTTGACAGCATGGTTGCGTTCGGGTATTTTATATCATGGTATGGTAAAGGTTAAGCCATACATATTTTATGGTATATATAAAATTTTGGCTGCTGAAAATGGGTAGAAATAATCCACAAAATGTGCAATAATACTGTTCATTATTTAAACATTACTATTGTATTTTATTTTCACTGAATTGTATATTTTTATTTTGTAAACTTGAACTTAAAGTAAAAATTTTTAAATTTTAATTATTTTTCATCATAATTTTGCATATACAGAAAAGCACTACTTGTCTGCTAAAATACAGCAAATAACTAAAGTAACAGATATGGCACCGAATGAACTATTTACTTTTCAGCCAAAACTGAAAGTCATACAATGTATTTTAAATACTATTTATCAAAATATTAGAAACAAAATAATTAATAATAATTCAAGAAGTCAAGAATTCTCGAGGTAGTGGTTCAAAGCAGAAAAGTTGTTATATTGATTGACTTGGATACAATTGTAAAAGTTAAAAGGTATTCTTTTATATCCCAGAGATAGAACTGACAAGTGCTTATTCTTGTTTTATTTTCTTTTCTCCTTCCGCTTGGGAAACTCTTCCAGTACAAAAATAAAATATAAAACAAAATGGTCCTCTACCTCTTACCGTTTCTTGAACACGATTTTTGTTCACACTCTCTTACTGGTACGTTTTCAAAAAAATAAAAATATTCTGAGAGTTTCTTTGTTGAACGAGTTTATCAAAGCCAACATTGTATTTCTTTCTTATTTTTTAAATATTCTTTTAAAGAAGAAAGGAAATTCATTAAATCATCACATTTTTTTAACTAGTAAAATATTTGTATACTAGATAAATAGGCAGCCTTAACCTTTGTTTTATAGTTAGAAATATATTTTAAGGAGCGAACCGTTTTGTTGTAAAGTTGCATTTTCAGAAACTAGTTCTGACGTATTTTAATACAAATTAAACTAATTAACTAGAAAGATATACATAAATATATTTAATAAAATAGATTAACTAATTTAATTCTGCTGTCTCCTATCGGGTTTTACTTAAAGGTATTTGAGATTCTCCGTAGTAAAAAGGGGATTGCTATTAAAAATTGAATAATACATGTATCAATTGTAAATATTACAGAATATAATTTCAAAATGGGTAGTAATTAAATATTTTTTCGGTAGATAGATTTTTTGTATATATCTTTCTAGTTGATTTTATTTGTGTATAAAAATATTTGTTGTGTATGCAAAATTATAGGTCTATCTTTCTTTCTAGTCAATTCATTAATATAGAACCGTAGGACTTTTTATGTGAAAAAATTTAATAATTTGATAAACTACCTTCCAGTAGTACAGTACCATAACAGAATTACAATGTTATAATTTTTCATAGTTGTAATATATTTGTAAAAATATAACATATTCATCACTAATTTAATGTATTAATTATAAATATATACATATAAAATCAATTTTGTCAAAAAATATTGTTTTTGCGCTACCGGGGTTCGAACCTGGATCTCTATTTCTAATCCGGGAAAGTCACAGACCTATGTTGTGAATAATTACAACTTCACAATAAGAATGTGTTCTCCTTAATATAACATATTCGTTTAATTCGTATCTCTCAAAGGAAATTGATACTTTATTCTAATGCAATGAATGAGTTTTCTTTCAAATTTGCGTAACACACAAAAGAACGCTGGAATATTATTATCAATAAACTAATAATAGTAATATATCCATCATGGAGTCTCAAATTTACAGTTCGTATCAGACACTCAAATGATATACAGAAAGAAATTGAGATTTTATGTGCAAGAATATTAACATTTTGAATTTTACGTTTAATTCTCTGCATCATGAATATAAAGTTTTATGAAATGCATTTTAATGGTAAAATTTCCATTCGCTGAACATGCTAATGGATCTGGTTAACACTCTCGACGTAAATTATTTATACACTATATTCACACCATTCAACAAATCAGCTATGCATTCATAAAACAATATTCAAGTAGTGATAAATATTTGTTGCGGCAACACCAAATAACCCAATGGGTGTCGAATTTCCCGGAGAAAACTCTATTGGGTACGATAGTGGATACTTTACGACAATTTTATGTATGTAGAATTACAACACAAACGTGGTTAAATAGATGTATAGTTGGTTTCGTGCGATTTGCCCCGTTTCTATTGAGCAGTCGAGACGTGGCTCGGAATTGAACGAGCTTTGAAAGGCTCGAGCATCCTTAGATTTCCGGAACGTCGTGTCAATTTAGGTGCGCTTTGCTCAAGGATATAAATCTATTGTGCGATCGGCTGAATTGAGCGCCGAGAGAACATTTGTACGTCACGGAAAGATACCATGTTCTAAAGTAGGTACTTAAAAAATCTGTATTCTTGGCGAATATATTCACAATATACACGGTGAATATTACGTTCTGTATTCTTAACGATTTAATTCACAATATACAGGGTGAATATCATGTTTCAAGCCGATGTTGTATCATTCATCAAAATTTCAAGCGTAGCTCAGGCTGTGTGTGAGGTGGCACCATCCTCAGTGTATCAATTGAGGATTTTTAGTGCCCCAATAACGTTTTGTTTAATAACAAAACTCGCTAAATTGGTTTCGTCACGTCAAAAGTCGGGTTTGTGTTTGTGTTTGTAAAAAACATAGAAGATGATTTGCTTTAAAGTTTCACTTAATAGCTAAGAATTTTATTTATCTGTATGTATACTGTATATTTGAGTATGACATTCAAAGTAATCTTCCGCTGTGTATAAGATGAAAAGTTTTCAATCAATCAATCAAAACGTGGATTCTCAAAAAAAGAGATGTCTATAAAGTTGTATCAGAGACAGGAAGAGAAGTGCGAATAAGAGAACAAACTTGATTAATTAATATAATTGAATACGTTAAGAAAACGCACATTGCTCGGAGGATGGAGAATCGTTGAACGATTGCAGTCATCCAGTAGTACTCAAGAGAAATCTAGAGACCGACAGAGCATCCAAAAACTCGTTGGAATGACGAATTCATCAAATTTAGTGAAAATACACGGCAGCAGATAACATTAGACAGAAAAGTAGTAGACAGAAGTTTTTCTATCCAGGATAGAAAACAGCTAATAATGATGGCGATGACGATATATTATATATAGTAATAATTAAGAAAAAAGATAGAAAAGCGATAGTAATCTTACACGCAAATTTATAAGAATTCCAGTACAATTTTAAATATGAGTCACAAACCAAATTAACCTTGAGAATTGTTTTTACAGAATAAATGACATCTCATAACTGGCTTGTTTGCAAAAGAATTTCTCGAAAGAAAAAAAAATTGAGATCCTTGCGAGACGTCAACATCAAACATAGCATCAGGCTCATTATGACGAATGGAATCGAAAGTCGAACAGATACGTACCACTAGAACATAAGATCCGATAGATCATATTTTATTAATTAAGAGTGAATGCAGTTTTGCTGAGAAGTTGGATTTTTAGGACATATTACTGTGGTATCTTAATAGAAAGATATATAGAAAAGATTTATCTATAAAACAATAATTAAATGTAACCGGGATTCAAACCTGGACTTCTTTCTATTCAGGATACACTAGATTGAAGAAGTGTCTTAACACGATTTTCCAATCTATTTGTATTTTTTCGTGTTATTTTGTTATAAGTATGTATGTATTTTATTAAAGTATCACATGACATTATTTAGTATCATATGGTACCTATAAGCGCGCCAAAAACTAATTTTTAAATTTTTTAAGTAGAGACAAAACATGTACACGTATAACTATAATCATTTTCTTAGCAATATTTGAATATATTCCAAAACACACAATTACTGAATTTTTATGTATAAAGGCACTGTTATTAAATAAATATCAGATATCTCATAGAGACGAAGGTATTTTATTATATTTTTAAAGGAATGACATATAGAAGTTTTAATGGTACTCGAAGCGAGTCCACGTAATAACACATATAGAATTATTTTTTTTTAAATTGATAATAGTAAGTCCTGTAATTACCCCCATATTTCTATATATCATTATTTTAAAAATATAATTAAATAGCTTCGTCTCTATGAGATATCTTATATTTATTTACAAACATTTTCGACTATAGAAACTACATTTTGCACAATCAATACAACGGTATGTTAAGTGTAATTTTATACCTGTGTACTTAAAACTTGAGATGGAGTGCATTTCACAATGTTGGATTAACGTGGCTCGGCTTATTGGAACGTGCTTTAAGGCAGATATTCCGAACAAATAGAGCAATAAGTTCTTTTAAAATTCATCCACTCCTGGTATATATCAGTTTTCTAACAAGGTCAAAAATTATTGGAAAATATTATTTTTTCAAGAATATAACGACTGTTTTTTTAATGTTGGATATTATTTTTATTCTATACATCGAGATAAAGTACGGAAATTAAGATGAAATAGATAAATAATATTTTGAAATTTAATTAACTAGCTTGATTTTATTCATTATTTTGAGAAGATTGAAAAGGATTTTGAAAATAGTTACGATTGTTAATTTTATTCTGTGCCCATCTTAATTTGTTTTTCTAAAAATCACTTTTTCGAAACAATTTAAATAATTTATTTTCAAAACTGTCTTATATAAATAAGGCTAACATTCTATGTTTAGGAATATATTTATTTATTCTTAATATGGTGCATAGGTATATTTATATATGCTCTAGTATAAATATGATCAAAATGTGTCTTTTTACTACAACTATTTACATATATTTGCTTAATTTTGAATCTATGTAGTTTCTCCTCTTTTCTTATATCTTCTGGCATTTCATTAAATATCTTCATCGCACTATACATCATCAATTTCTGATATTTAGTCTTCTTATTGAGTAGCAGTCTCAGTCTATTTCTTTCTCGTGTATGATGTTCGTGTTCGTATTGATTTGCATCAATGTTTCTTATAAATTCTATCGATATTTTCTTAGTGAGGATTTTAAAAATAAATACCATACCACTGAAATATATTTTATGTTAGGTCACCATATTCAGATCTTTCAGCAATCAGTGCAGGATCAGTGCAATGCTTTGTTTTGCAGTACTGATAATTGTTGCATTTCTTCTTCAATAGCCAAAAATAAAATTATAAATATGAGCTATTCTACTTCGATGAACTGAAGAGAAAGTAGTTTTAATTAAATATAAATATTTATTTCTCATATTAAATCCAAAACCGCATTAATATTGCGTGAACACTGCCTAAATCAAGACATAATAGCATATTTTCATTATTATCAATCGCAGTAAGCTTCATCCAACCCTCTGACAAATATATTCAGAAGAGTATCAGAAGGAAATATTTGTTTGCAGCGAGATTTGTCCCGGGATTTTATTCTACCTTTTGTTATTCTGCAAATATAACTGGAGTTTATTCTCGTTCCTGAACATGAAAAGTAGTCACGCCAACAATGTTTGGATTGAAATTTACTGATGTTCCATTGTTATAAGATATTTGTCGTTCATTATAAAGTTGTCCATTGTTGGAATATCTACAAATTATTATTAACCTTAACTAAACTTAGTTAATTACGCATAGACATTCCGATGTTAGAAAAATTTCGCAGTTAGTATTAGAGAAGTGTCAGCAAAAATATTAATATGCTTAATTAATATACACAATATATATTTTTGACAATGAATAATAATTAAAAAAAAACAAATATTTAAAAAAGTTATATTTTAGGAGAACACATTTTTATTATGAAGTTGTTATTCAAAACATAGGTCTGTGATGTTTTAAATATGAATTAAATATATTAATTAGAAAGATATACATATAAAAACAATTTTATCGAAAAATATTATTGTTATATGTATATCTTTCTAATCAATATATTTAATTCATATTTAAAATATGACAGACCTACGTTCTGAATAATTACAAATTCACAATAAGAATGTGTTCTCTTAATAATAAAGTTGTATCAATGTGTCCAAAATTTAATAAAAATGAATTGATAATTCTGGCGTCTGCTATCAGATTACTCAAAGGTATTTGAAATTGTGTAAAAATAAGGTAGATGGCTCTTTTAATTAATGGAACGATTAAATGTATTAATATCAAAAAGGTTACATATTGGTTCGAAAATTTGTCGCTAAAAATATTGTCGCTATAGCATAGTTGGATAATGCACCTTCCACGGTTAGGAAAGAGATCAAGGCTCGTGTCCCGGTGGCGCAACAACAATATTTTTAGATAAAATTGATTTTATATGTATATCTTTCTAATTAATATATTTAAAGTTATATTTGATTAGTGAAAAGCTGTTTAACAGCTTAAAGATGCCAATATTTAGGAATCAATACAAGTACTCGATAAATCTCTCAAAAGATGCCACAAGTTATTTATAGTGAGAACATTCAACTTATAGAAAGGAGATCGTTCATATAGTTGAACATGAGTACCCATATTTCAACATTATGTATAAGCAAGATTTGCAAGCCCCATTTATTTTGATTTCAGACGTTTATTGATTTAAGAGTAAAATCTTGTTCACTTCGCCGACTCAATTTTTCGGAATATTTTTAAATAATCGTCTCCGGAAATACGCCCGTACTAGAAATGAAGTACTAATAAATTAAAATAATCATAATTAAATTTGACACTAATTAAATACAAATTTGAGATTTTAATTAACTCTAAAGCCTTTGTGGAAATCCGCGGTATAATATTATGTTTGTTTCCAAAATTACTTCTATAAAATATTCAATTATTCAATTCATAAATTTTATTTTTAGATGTATACGTAAATTAATGGCAATTACAGATTAATGTTAAAAATTAAAAATAAATACTTAAAATAGACTTATATAAAAATGCGTCTTACTAGAAAATGTAACATAGGTAAAATATCACCGTCGGTTTTAACAAGAATATTTTATAATTTCTATGTAAATATTATAGCAATATTTAAATATGTTTTAAAATACATAATATACAAAGAATTAAAAATGAAACATGTGAACAAATTATTTTGCTGAAAGAGAAATTTATCTCAAAATATATATTAAAATAATATTGATTAAGGAGGTTAGATATTAAATATCAATCATTGTTTCTTATTGAAAACTTGCAGAAAGCCAATCAGTACTATTCAAATATGATGGACTTTTTCATTTGTTAAGTTTGAAAAGTGTCAAAGAGACTCTGTTGAAAAGTTTTTCAATTGCTGGGTCCATGTTTATGGTGTCTGATATGTCAAACCAGGCTGGTGGTTGCTCGTTTAGAGTATTTGTTCTAGTTTTGTCTGTCAGGTAGATGATACAACAAACTTTCTCAATGAGGCCTACTATAAAAGTGAAGAATTTTAAAGATACTTGGCAACAATGTTGAACTCTTTAAACATTTCAACTTGTGTCATTCACTTGAGTTTATTTATTTTTTTCATCAGAATATATAGGTGTATAGTCTTGAAACAGTAAATTGAATTACGTTCATAAATTAAAGTGTCATTAAATTACTCTACAGATTTTTGAACGAATTATTTTACTATTAAGGAGAACACATTCTTATTGTGAACTTGTAATTATTCAGAACATAGGTGTGCGATATTTTAAATACTAATTAAATGTATTAATTAGTAAGATATACATATAAAATCAATTTTATCGAAAAATATTGTTGTTGCTACCGTGAAACAAAACAAAGTAGATAGATTTCAATTGTTGGAATGATAGATGTATTGGTATAGCATAATCGGATAATGCACGTTCCTCGAATTGAAAGAGATCCAGGTTCGAATACTGGTAGCAACAATATTTCGATGAAATTGATTTTATCTTTCTAATTAATACATTTAATTTGTATTTGAATTATTTTACAACCGGGGCCAATTCGTTAGTTGAAGCAGCTAACGATCTGATATAAGTAAGAAAAATAAGACAGTTTAAGCAGTGTACTAATGATATGTATTTGTATTGTTTCAGGTTGGTTGATATGTCTTTCTCATCGGTGCAAAAACTAAGATACATCTTCCATTGTGGAGAGAAAGAGGTATTTATTATCAACATCCTACTTCTATTATTTACAAGTGCATTCTTGCAAGGAACATACAAAACATTCAGTGCAATGAAATATTACAAAACTGGTATCATAATTTTGTCAGAAATATTACAAAACAGATTTATTAATCCAAGTACTGAAATATTGGAAATGAACATTTCTTTTTAACTCTCATACAATTTTTTCCTTTTTTAATTAATTGATAAAATTTTTTTCAATCATAATTTTATACTTTAATATTAAAATTTTAATTAAATAATTTATTTACGGGTAAACAGGCATTCAAGTAAAACCTAAAAAAATCCCTTCTACCTTAAGAAACAAATAAAATTGCATCTATTAATCAGCAATTGATATTAATTACCTCTAATGTACACGGAGAACATGAAAAGCTGCGAAATAATTAATATCATTTTAGCCTCTAACATATCAGCCTTATATTTCATTTTGAAACAAATTGAATGCATCAGTTGGAAAGAAATACATACAGATAAAATCAATTTATCAAAAAAATATTTTATCTGCCACCAGGAGCTCTTTCTATCAGGGGAAACGCGCTGATCAATTACACCATGTCAGTTTAGTGAATTGACGTCAAATTTTTTTAACTTATATGTTGCAACTATTTCAAATTGATACAAATATTATATTACGCATTTAATTTGTATTAAATTATCACAGAGCTATGTGCTGAAAAAACTCAACTTCACAATAATAAAATGTTTTGTTTAATATTTATATTTCAATGTTTATATTCACATTGAAATATTTCATAGGGGGAAATTTATAACAGGAGAGTAAAAGTTAGAGTGGGAAAATGACAAGGTGCCAGTAGTTTATTATTCAAATAATGTGTTTTGTCAAGCGTCTTCACACATCTTCGAGATCATTGTTCTGAAAAATAATGCTGCAGAATGGATGGAATGAACAAAAGAACACTCAAGTCGCACTAATAATGCAAAAAAGATGAAAACGCCGGAATATTTATTTAATTTTGCGGAGACGTGTTTGGCTTTATGGGTTCCTGATATCTGGGAATCGAAAAATGCAACGGTTCAGCTAATTTGCAATGCAAATTTGTATATTCTGCAATCTAGCAGCAGAAAAAATGCATTTTCGAGAATAAGCGGATTGTATTTTTTTACCGCTTTGCGGATATGGTAATTAAGAAAAATCTTAAGTCTATCCATCAATGTATGTTTTTCGATATGAGTTTTAGCATATTATATTATTCATTAAAAATTACTCGGTTAGTTTTTTAATAGTTAAATCTTTAATGGTTAATTAAAAGTTAGGATGTAAGTCGATACTCATTAACTGTATACTATATTAGTTTGATTGAATCATAGAAAACAACCTTCATGAGAATAGTCGTGATCATGGCTGACGGCTTAGATGATTTGCGGGCAGGCACCTATTCCGGTTCGTGACATTTCTTATGCAGTCCAGGGGCGAAGTCAAAACCATCATTTTGGTGACCTTACACAATTATTTTTTATTTAAAAATGTCATTTTCGAAAATGTGAATTTCTGAAAAGTATCAATCAAAACGCAAGTTTAACATTTGTGGATACTAAATAAAATATTTTGTCATCATGGTAACGAATATGAAAGTATTTTATTGGTCACTGTTAGGTTGTTTGGTTGTTTTTCTGAGATCTCCCTAGTACGAAATTTTTTGGGGGGGAGGGCGCGAGTTAAGATGTTTGTACAATGACATTAATCTCATCGCACTAGTGTCGTTTTGTTTTTGAAAAAAATGAAGCATTTGTTAGTATTCCGCTGTATGAAATTGACTGAGAATTTAATTTAATTTACGTGCGATACAAAAATTGTAATCCATTTCCAGTAATTGTAAAAACCCGCTTTGTATAATATCTCTAAAATACCCTCTATTTTCTCGTTCGCTGATTTGCTTTTGGCGTGATCGAGTCTATGCAAATTCTCTGTCTTGGTCTGGCACATCAATTTGCTCGTGAAACATCATCATAAAAACTTTATGATTTTTGTCATGCACCATAAATCTCCACATTGTACAACCCATTTGGAAGGGCTAACGGGAATATACTGAGTGCTGAGACGCCTTCTCTTCCTTCTCTTTCTTCTCTTTCTTCTCTCCGCTTTGAAAAACATCTTGATGTTCTTGATTCATTAGACTCTAGCATTTTCATTGTATTTTTAATAGAAAAACATATTTTTGAAACGACAAGACACTTTATATAACCTAAATCTAGGAGAAAATTTACAGAAAAAAATATTTTATTAAAATAAATTCTTCTCACTACCATTACGGTAAATCGTTATGTGACTATAATCGTGACAATGATTTATAACTAATATTTAAATATTTTTTAATATAAACCACCTTTTTGTTGTGAAGTTGCAGTTTCAGAACGTATTAGGTATTGATTGCTTTTAAAAATGAAATAATAGTTGTATTAATTGGAAAGATTACAGAATACAAGTTCAAAATTATCCCGGTAGTAACTAAATATTTTTCTACTTTTAAAATTTTTAAATTGGGATTGTCAATTACAAGTCACAAATTAAATAATTTGGAATCATTGGAGATAAATAAAACGTGTAAAACTAACCAGAAAATTATAAATAACCGACTAAATTTAACTACGAGTCGCATTCTAAATTTTTATTCCTAAAGATTATTCGAGTAAATTTGTATTAAGTAACAATTTGAGTTAGGTACTAAATTTATTTTTTAAATAATTGTTGTTTTTTTTTTAAATAGATTCTGGTAAAGAAATAATATTATATGTTTTTAGTTAGTTATGACATCCTGAAGATGAAAATGGTATTTTTCGGAACAGGTAGATGTATTTAAACTCAATTAAGTGGTTAATAAAACAAAGATAACAAATAAAAGTATAAATATTTTTCTATTGTATGCTATTAATTTAATTTGTGTTAACATTTAACTGTTTGAGGTTAACTTTTTAGTATACCAGTCATTGCTCTAAGAATTATGAAGTATTAGCTGTATTCAGTTCATCAATCTCAGCATTGTCACTGTTCACGTTTCAATAGATTTAATAAATATATATTGTCAAGTAACAGTAGTTAATAATTAACCTAAAACGTAGGTATTAAAACTAAACATATGCAATAGTATTAAAATAAATACGTGAATAATATGTGTTTTAATAGTATTCTCCAGGACACACTTTGAACCATAAGAAGTAACTAAATTTTTTTGCGACTTATGGTCTAAAAATGCGGTAGGTACAAGATTTGTATATGATTATTTTATGTAGTGTATTTATCATTTATGAAAACTGTACGTAATAATAAGTATACTCATTAAATATTTTCGTATTTCATGAAAACATTATTTATTTTCCATTTGATGTTTCCGATGCTTTTATCCTAAATAAATATTTATCGTGCTCTGTTAAATTAGGTTCTTTCAAAATGTAGTTTGAATTCAATTCACGCCAAAGTTTCTCAATAAAAGGGACGTAAATTACATTAAGGTCGGCGTGAAAATGGAATTCTCGAGATAGACCATTGTGGTTTACTTGCTTTGTTTTTAGTCTCGCTTGTTCCAAGGTTAAAAACGACCCACAGTTGGCGGTGTACCGATCGAAATAAAGAATCCTCGGAAAAGGGTTAATATGTAACAAAAAAAATGAAAATGTGATTTTAATAGACTTCGTAAAGAGGATTATAAAATGTAATTTCCGAAATTCTAAACAAAACGTTAATCTCTCTTAAAAACTCATTTTCGTCAGCATTTTTTATTCACTCACATACAATAAATTGGTTATATTCTTCTTTTACAGCCACTTACAATGCTAAAAAAATTGTGGTTCAAGCTTAATTATTAGAGTAACAAGAGAATATACCACGAACGTGGTATCTATTTTGAATAATTCGTGAAACCTATATCAGAATTTTGGAATTACTTTGTGTCCATTTTGCAGTGATTTTCACAAGTGCGAATAGGCGAAGCTTACTAAACGGAATAAGACAAGTAGAATAAGCCACCAAAGCTTAGAGGCGTGTCCCCGGAGTCGTTTATTTCACCAGAACTGTGGGTTGTGAGGTGGGAGAAGTCTTTACTTGAGTCTGGGGATGATTGCCAACCGCATTGCAGCTCTGTTTGTAGTTTTCGTATAAATCATGTTTAAATTACACCCGGTTTGCCTTGATATGGGTCGTACGATTCGCTTAATGAATGTGCGTTGATATTTTCTGGCAACCATATAATATTATTAGATCCTATAAACATTTACTGTACACGTTATGTATCCCAGTCCACGCACACAAACGCGCTGCGTAACTTTCGTGAAAAAATATAAAATAAAATACATTTTGCTATGAAACTCCATTAAACATTTTTGCAATATTTTCCAGCCGCCATTATCTCCGTTTTTCTGGTTCGCACATCTATCCCGAGATCAAAAGCAGAAAATAAAAGGCTATAAAATCAATCTATATCACCATAACCTACAGACATGCAATAAAGTGGGTGGGATTTCAGTGGCGCCAGAGCGGGATGCGGCATTGCCAGACGGAGTCTGTGCAAACGAAAAAGAGCGAAACGGTTGACGGGTGACGCCCCGAAAAAGCGACCAGCTGAAGCTCGCCACGATCAATAATCGTCCTAGCCTTACAGACTTCGCCTTAGGGGATGTTTTCCATAGATCTCCGGTTGCGCGATGTTCTCCTGGCATCTTGTTCACACATACAATGTTACTGCTTGGAGTGACAGGGCACACACAATGAAAATGAAGCGGATAGCTTTTAGCCTGATTACTAAGAGTGTTCTTAACGAACTTACAAAATTCGGATAGAATTTTCTTCATGTCCAATTTAAACTATGCAAGAAGAGTTTTAGATCACAAGATATAGTATTTATTTCATCTTACAATTTTAGTTAGTAACTGGGTGAAATACAATTTTATTAAAACTGTGTTTATATTTATTTATTTAGAGTTCCAGCATATAGGTTCGAAAATTTGTCGTCAACTTACTCGGTTGGCATAGGTAGCGTAAAGGTAACGTATTTCCTCGGATAGGAAAAGATCTTGGTTCGAATCCCGGTGGCAACAAAATATTTTTTCGTTATATTGATTTTTATCTGTATATCATACTAATTGATAAATTTATTTTTTATTAAAACACCACAGAATTGTGTTCTGAAAAAACTGCAACTTCACAATAATAATGTGTTCTCCTTAAATATGTATTTATATTCATTAATGTTTTTATAATTCATATACTTTTGTGCGTAAGTAGGCATGGGAGATTATATGAACATTTGCAAAGAAAGGAATAAATAAATTTAACGAAAGTAGTTCACAGGTTATATTAAAATATAGCTTCCATGACTAACGAACCTTTTGCTGGCGTAGATTTAAAAACTCGTGACATTTACATTGCTCTTCTTCAAGTATATATTTGATTGTAGTTACAATTATTATTAATATCTCCAAGACATGATTAAACCCGAGATTAACTTTAAAAGAAACGAATAATATTGTATTATTATTATTTTTATTTATTAAAAATGATTCTACTAACTATAAGACTTATTTAATATAAATAGATAAATAATAATGCACTAAATGTATAAATATATTAAAAGTAAATACGATAAAATTTAAAAAAAATAAATATTAATGTTAAATGAAGTTTTTTATTGTTTTTATGGCATTAGTGAAATCATAATATTATTTTATTATAGTTTAGTATATTATAGTTTTTTTATAGTATCAATATGAATTCTTAGAGTTACAATTTATTGATGTTTGCAAAAATAACACTCGTTGATGTCTGATAATTTTCAAAAACTATTTAAACACCTAAATAACATTTATTTAATTGTATTAGACAAATGAATAATTTTAATTATAATTATAATTTTTTCTACGTTTCAAATTCTAAAAAGGTTCTAAAGAAATTCACCATTAATATAAACATTAATTCATACAAGTCAAGATTGTACATGTTGATTTAGCAAACTTAACTCGTGCTTCGAGAAATTCCTCCGTACAATGTATCGAAGTCGTGCCGTTCGCCGTGCACAACGTTAGCATGTAATATCCACCTAAAGACAAACAAGGTTAAGTTTGGTGTCATCTGATATCGGAGGCTGCAACTTCACATAGAGCCGAGAGACTGAACTGAACCACAACTACACAACGAGTTTCGCTAGTTAGTTAGTAGTTAGGATCGTGTTAAACTTGATGCACGAATAATTGCATCTCGCGTGACAGCGGCGCTAGGAACATTACTGCACTGGTGCTGCATTCCAGTCATTATTAATTGGAGTAATTATTCTTTATTTTATGGTAAAGATTTATTTTTCGTTTATTTATCATTCTATTATTTGAAAGCCATAGATAAATGTATTCATTTGAAAAAGTCAAACATGTGGGTTCAAATGTTCATCGTCAAAAATACTGTCGCTGTAGCATAGTTGGATAATGGACCTTCCCAGGTTCGAATCCCGGTAGCGCAACAACAATATTTTTCGACAAAATTGATTTCATATGTATATATCTTTTTAATTACTACATTTAATTGTTATTATTTATACACCTGCAAAATATATTACCTTGCCTCTATTTTATTTTTAATTTTCTTATTCTACCGTCTGCTGTGTTTAATAAAGGAGATTTTTTCCTTTCCCTGTCTCTTACGCTTTATTTTCAATTTTGCCTAAAACTTGGGATGGGTAAAAAACCAGTGTATTGAATTGCCACAAAATAGCCAAACTAATCTGCATACTATTATAATATTCAAGAAAAATCGAAATATTTCCATAAATTCTAGGATATTATTTTTAACAATGACGTAGAGTTCACACAAGCTAGAAATATCTACGTCCATTAAAACTTTAGTCAGATATCACAAAGTTGAAACATGCGAAATAGTTTAAGTATCTCTTTACATGAGATTGAAGAATTATTTTTTATATTGTGGTTATATAACTGAATCAAGACATTAAAATATCCAAATTACCTTAAATTATATAAATAATTACTTTTCTGAGTTATTACTGCAACTTTTCATAAGAGTACTCATTTTAAAACAATTTTTTCGTTAATTTTTTATTAGAAGTAAAACGGTTTTGTCCAAGGTGCGGCGATTAAATTTTTCGACGCTTTCCTGTCATGCCGTGTTGTTGGCGGTGAGGTTATGTAAGGTTTAAGGTGTGTTCGAAAAGGTTAAGTTACATCATGAAAGTTTAGATTACGTAAGGGATTTGAGGTATCAAAATGGTTCAAGATACCAACCTATTTTTACAAAGTTCAAACATAAAAATAGAAATTACGATAATTTATTTGAAAAGAAAACATCAAACTTTTTCACATAAATTCGTTCAGTAAAATGTTTAAACACTTTGATTTATCTCGGTTGATCACGCCGACAGCTGAATATGTTCATTGTAATATCTTTCCATCTAAACCGCTTCACTAAATTATACGCTTATTTAAGCGGAACATTTTATACTTTGTTTTCCACAAAAACATTTATTTTACAGAACGTAGACTCAGTGAGACAAGTCAACGTGAAATTTTGATCAGGTGTATTAAAGTCGGGTCTTATGTTGTCTTGGAATATTTACGTAACATTAATTTGAAGAAGATTTTTTTTTTCCAAAACTTGAGAATTACAATTACAAAACACGCGTAATTAATATTCCGAAAACTTCGGAATAAAGTTTAAATATATTATGGACATACTCTTTTGAACATTTTGTATAAATTTGTGATATAAAAATAAAATATTCAAACAAATTATTAAATGTTTTACTTTAAATTTGTTATTCAAATTATGAAAATTTATATAACAGTTTTATTATAAGAGTCTTGCTGCGTGATATTATAAATTTGATATACATAAATCTTATTGTATTGCTGTATAACAACTATAATATAAACATGTTGATGCATAATACTTATTATATTAATTATATTCTAAATCAAGGGTTTCTAGACACACATAATAATTTTTAAAACACCTCTTCTAATTTTAAGGATTTTATCCACCTTTGCGTATTTTCATCGACGTCACCAGAAAGGTTTAAAACCCACATTTTTTAAACAACTTTCCATATCTTTTAAGGATATTCTCCTCCTTTCCGTATTCAACAGTCACCAGATAACTTTGAAAGTCATACATTTCTAAACCAACTTTTCGTGTTTTCTTGATAAGATATTCAGCTGTGAAAATGGGCAAATGACTATTCTCGCAATATATCAAGTAAACTTTCTTGATGGTCTTATGTATTTATAAAGGATGCCAAATAAATTTTGTATACCTACAACGTAAGTCAAGAACGACTTATTAAGACGTTAAGGTCGTGTTTATGTAGCTCGCGTGTAGTGCCTCCATGAACAGGTATTTAATTGAAATTATGATACCGCTTTCACAAAATAAAAGCGTCTTTTTTTTCGTTTTGCACTCCCGGTAATCGCTCGGGATTACTCTGGCTGGCAATAAATAACGGGGTGGTCTTGTAAAATTATTAAACCCCTCTCTTAAGTTACATAGAAAGTAAGTGGTTTTATATGAAAATATTTTTACCACAAGTAATAAATAATCCAAATACGACGCACCGCTTCCCTTAACAAACTTAAAATTTCCGTAGTCTAATGAGTTAATCTTTTTTATGGGAGCCATTATAATGTATTTTGCGAATGGTAATTTTCCAGTTTCGGGAAGATGAAGAGTCTGACGATTATACTGATTTTTTTGGATAATTAAACCCTGGCTACAGACGTATTATGAAACTAGCTTTTTCTATTAAAAATAATTCACAGAAAACGTCACATCGTAATATAAATGTTGGTAAGAGATTGCATCAGCGAGTCTCCGTTTACCTTGCAGTTAAGGGGTGAGGGGATGAAAACCAGTCTTGCTAAGTGCAGGGAGGAGACCATTAGTGTGAATACTCTATTATGATGTTTTTATAACATTTTTGTTTATCTAAAGTAACTACTTAAGTAAAGTATCACAATATTTAATACAGTACATGTCAGAGACGATTTTGGAAAATGTAGGGAGGTTTTTTGAGTTTAACAAAATGTGACCGAGCCTGAAGAAGAGGAAAAATCAATAAATAACTAGACATTCTTCGTCTAAACGTTAAGAACGTTTGAAGGTTTCCTACGAACGTAATAATAATTTTTTAATCAAAATTGTACATTGCCGGATATGAAATTATCGAATTTTTTTATTTTTTAAATTTTTGTAGAGTTCCATACATAAAACTTTTTTCTCTTACTTACTCACTTGTTTCTCAGGTATTGATGAATATTATTTAACAAATATCAAATATCTCAAAGCTATTTTTTAAATTATATTTAATGGAAAATATATGGGGTAATTACAGGGCTAAAGACCTGTCTTCGACTGGTTTAAGTGATCACTTAACGTATATACATAACGTTCACCAATTCTCATCCCTCAATCTCCACATTTATCAATTTTTTGAAAGTTGTATATATGTTAGTATGGATCAAATTTTTATAATTCATATTTCACTTTTATGATAATGTGATTTCTTTGAAATTATTTTAAAGTAGGTACCTGTAATTACCCCATCTATTGTATTGAATATAATTTAAAAAATAGCTTTGTCTGTATGAGATATCTGATATTTGTTTAACAACATTGCCTTTGTACGTAAAAATCCAGTAATGTGTGTTCTTGGACATATTAAAATATTGCGAATATTACTTATTAATGAAATTGAAAATTATTTTATCTTTCAATCCAAAATATGATATTTGTAACGAAGATTTTTCTTGTTCGTTGTAGAAAAAATGCAAGAAATTAAGTTTTGTTATTGGCCTTTGGATTATAATAATACGTTTGTATGGGCATTAGAAGATATTAAACAGTTTGGAAATAATAAAGATCAACTTTAAGAATTTTTATTAAAATTTCGAATTAATATTTTAAGAGATTGCCCAGCTTTGTAACGTGAATAAAATTATTTATTTATTTATTTCAAGAGACCGACGACTGGTAACTTGTGACCCAACATGAACTGAGCTTTTTGAACCGAACCTTTTTAAGGCATCCACCTAAAAAAAAATCTCGTTCTATTGCCAGGCTTTTTTACCTGGTAATATTATATTATTTTTATGTAATATTGTTTGACCTTACATTTCTACTGTTCCTACCATATTATTTAAAATTCTATAAAACTGGAGTACCGGTACCGACACTGGTGTATGGAAGTGAGGCTTGGAACTAACAGAAGAGGAACGAAAGTAGACTGAATGGAGTGGAAATGAGATCACTTAAGCGTACATGTAACAGATCTATTTATGATATAGTAAATAATGAAGAATGTAAACCTGATCTTAGTATAGTGATTAAGATCTAGAGTGATTAATATTAAGAAACGGATGAGTGAGAGAATGGTAATGACGCCACTGTTGACAGGACCAAGTAAATCAAATACTGAAAGATGGTTTTGTTAGAAGCCTCAATAATCGGCGAACTTGTATGAGAAGTGTATGAATGTGGATGAGCCGAGAAGCGTGTGGGGCTCTATCCTATCTGCGTGGGAAACAGCGTCACGGTAAGTTAGTTAGTTGGCTATAAAGATTATCTGGTTGTAATCTTCGATAAGTTACGTGACAAGCAAATTTGTTCGCGAACAAACTACCAGCCGACACAGGAACGGTAAATTATATTGCACAATATTTAATTAAGTTTTAATCAATGAGTTGATTAATTATTCAGCAGCTTTCGGTTGCCGCGTGTTTAATTTCACACGATCGAGTCCTCTGTGAAAATAAATTGATAATATTCATCCTCGCTTGTCAATTTTACATTTACGTACGACATTCGTTATCTAATTTTTCCAATAGATGTCACTTTGCCGTTTCTCTCAAACCGTCGGATAAATGGAACATTCTCCCCTGACAGCGAGTATCAGATTTCCAGCGAATGTTTACGGAATTTCAGCGACAGTATTTCATCAAAAATTCTCTCATCAAAGTACGTAATATATATGTACATAAATATGTTGCGATAAAAATAAGACGAATATGTTACAGCTTGGTTTACATTCAGAACCGATTGACGGACAGAAAACAAATCGGACATACCAATCTGCAATATATAATGTAATACTAAAGTTAATAATAACGTTTCATGTATATTAAATTACTAGATACACAAATTTAAAAAAAATTATTATTAATTACTTATTACGTTAACGTACCAAGATAAATTTAGAAATTATCAGAATATTAAATTATTACGCGAGTACACAATATATTTTATACCCAGCAAAAAGGTTAGATAATTTAATTATTCTACCTTTTTTCTTTGTACTTTTTTTTGTATTGGTCAACAAATTTAATCAGTTTATATTTTCCGTGAATTAAATATTTTGCTGTGTCACTATCAAAATATATATTTGTTTCTGTTCGGGTAAGCTTAATATTTTTCACAATAATAATCTGGATAGGTTTTCAACAGTGTTTTTCAAACTATGTGCTTTGAGTGTCCTCCTAGTGTGCCGTTTTATTTTTAATTTAGGTAATCTTGATTAAGATTACCTAAATATAGCGAAATAATAGCATTAAAGCCAAAGAGAGCATACTTGCGATCTCTTTTAAACGCCGTAATTAGTGATAAGAAAAAATGCTACTCTTGTGACACTAATGTGATTGTGATTGATATTCAATGATATCGGTGATTGAAAACTGTGACTGTGATCACAGTTTCATTACTAATACCCATGCGCTGCACGATATCATAATACGCGAAATAAATAAAATAAACGTAATTTCAAGCGTATTTACTTACATTATTCAAACTTAATTTGCGTAAAAAACGTATTCTAGCATATAAATAATTTAATATCATCACAAAGAGAATGAAAACCCTTTAAAAAAAATATGAGTTTATTTTTCGGGTCAAATTCTCAGCATTTCGGGTCTAATGTGAAAAACGTTTTCTACCATCACGAATCTACTAATCACAAATAAAATGTTATTCCCTCGTGAATATTTTCATTTCATATGCACATGCGTTGAATCACGGTTCACAATCAAATATAAATAAAATAAAAAAATTAATCACGGATAGTGAGTGTGACTCAAAGAAATCAGTGTTGACTCACGCTTTTGAGCTCATTACTAGTAGTAATTATACGTTCTTACAAGTAATTTCTGCAATCTATTGCACAATGCACAATTACTAATATTTTTAAAGTATTTTTTACGCCTTTATCTGTATTCTACCACCAAATTTATTAATGACAGGGATATTGGGAGCGTTATTGTTATATCGACGCTTGGTGTGCCATGCAAATTAGTCAAAATAAGAGAGTTAAGTGCACCGCTTTTGGAAAAAGATTGAAGAACACTGGGCTACTATAATAACTATTGAATAAATAATACAACCATTTTTGATGGATGTTTTTGTCAATGTTTTTAAGAGAAAATAATTCTAAGATGTTTTCAAACATTTTTATTGTCTTTTGAAATTAGTAAAATTAACTTTGTGGTTGAAATTCATTTTTTTATTTGTTAACTTTGTTTTATTAACCACTTATTGATTTTAAATACATCTACCGGTTCCGATAAATACCATTTTCTTCTTCAGGATGTCAATACTAACTAAAAATATATATTATTGTTTCTTTACCAGAATTTATTTAAAAAAAAACAATTATTTAAAAAATAAATTTAGAATCCAACTCAAATTGTTACTTAATACAAATTTACTCAAATAATTTTTAGGAAAAATTTTTAGAATAGGACTCATAGTCAAATTTAGTTGGCTGTTTATAATTTTTTGATTAGTTTTACAAGCTCTATTTATCTCCAACGATTCCAAATTATAAACAATAATATGTATAGTTGGTTGTTTATAATTTTTTCCTAAAAATTATTCGAGTAAATTTGTATTAAGTAACTATTTGAGTTAGGTACTAAATTTATTTTTTAAATAATTGCTTTTCTTTTTTTAAATAGATTCTGGTAAAGAAACAATAAAATATGTTTTTAGTTAGTATTGACATCCAGTAGATGTATTTAAACTCAATAAGTGGTTAATAATATAAAGTTAACAAATAAAAAAATATTTTTATTGTCTCTGGATCTTTTTGATACGTCATTGTAACATTTCGAATGAATGCGTGAATTATTTTCCAAGTAGAAAGAAATAATCAATAATCCAATCATTTTAGAATTCTCTGGATTAAATAGTATCCGTCCTACGACGTACGCCAAAGAAATCCAATGACGTAGATTGATTATCTAACACATAATATCGTACAGTAAAAGGGTGTTCGATAAATTTTCAACGTTCACAAATAGATAGACGTTAGAGTAATTAATTTTTTTTATTAGTATTAAATGAAATTCTTATTAATATTACATAACTATTGGTTTTCTTCTCACAATTTTTTTTCTTCTTCAATCCAGATAGCCAAAATATAGAAAATGTATTTATAATGGGAACGAACAAAGAAACTTAGCAATAACAAAGTATTTATTTATAATTCATTGAAATACTCCCGAACTTATGTTTAGCTATTTTACTTTTCACGGCAGAAGTAAAAAGAAAAGAACGCCACACTTTTATATCGTGACATACCTCACTTGTATTTAATACGTCTTCTCACACACTTCACATATATTTTCAATGTTCCAGGCCTTTCTCTAATATCTGATTTATCTGATCGTACCAGATCAATCGCGTTATATATTATGCATCGTTCTCTCTTCACTTATATGTTTCACAAACCAACTTAGCGATTCTGTACTATACTATCACATATTTAAAAATAAACTTTATAATAAAAAGAATATCGTAAACTGATATATTGTAGAAGAGTGTGTAGGTTACAATTGTCATTAAAAACTTAATTAATAGGTGATTTTAAAAGAAGAATGTGACATTTTATCTTTATTTGAAATTTTTTTAAAGAAACACCTTTTACATATCTATATTATGTAATTTTGTCGGGTTGCTACAAACTGTGTAATCGTAGGTCTTCTCTAGAACTGTGATAAGGGTAGCGTGGTCGTGTCATTGCGGGGAAAATTGAAAAGATACGGAAAAAAGACATCTTTTAACCCTTGAACGCTTAGTCATCTATCAATCTCTCTCTCTCTCTCTGAGAAAAAAAAGTCTAATTGGATATCTATAAAAAAAGTGTTACATAGAGAGGCCATTATTTTTACACACAAGATTAAAATGTTAATAAGTACATTATCTACTTATATATTTTTTTAAATATATGACAATCATTAAATTACCGCGTTGTACCTTCCTTTTTTTGTCAGTGTATTATTTTTTTTTAAGAATATGAAAGAGAAAAAACAAATCAATAATAACAGCTTAAGTTTCTTCTTGTTCTTCTTCTCATAGTTCCGCTCCCCATAAGTAGCAATCGAATCAGTCACGCAAGTTAAGTATAGCTAGTATAAGTGTTGTCTTCCTGTACCAACTCTCGTGTCGTGTCATGTTTACTCCTTAATCTTTCTTTGTGTTTTTCTAATCAAAACGTCTTATTTTCGCACTCTGTCCACCCTGGAGATTTCCATCTTCCTGTAACACTACATTTCGAAATCCTCTTTCGTTTTCATGATGGCTTGGACTAATATCCATGTTTTGTTAGGATTATTACAAAATCTCCAAAATATACACAAATATCGTCTCAATAGCGTATTATTGTCGACAATGATGTAGATAACTCTGATTTATGATTATAATGGATGTCATACTATTTTCACTGAGCTGTAATAGATTTTTTTAATCTAATTACGTCCTGGTGTATATTCATCGAATAATATATATTTTTATTTTGAAATTACGCTCTCACTTGATGTGTCAGGGCGGTACTGTTGTATTTAATGCCGTTTTTTTATTGGACAATTGATTTAAATTTTCAGTCAATCAGTTTTGAATAAAATACCATTTATGTTCATCAACAATGATCTACGTACTATATGCAACAAAAATACTTGTTTATATCAGAACAAAACTTTCTTAAACATCACAGAAATGTCACTATTTTATTATATTCATAACTTGAAATGCTCATTGAACACTCGCCATATCGCTAAGCACTCGGGTTCATATTTCAACCGCTACTTTGCATTTACTTCCGCGAAAAGAATAGGGCTATTAAAGTAGCAGGAACATGACCGCCCGACCACATGTCGGTCGTCATGATTAGCTCTTCGGTCATCAAACCCGGGAGACCGATATTTGCATATGCGCGTTCCACAAATGCTCTGGACACAACTCACACATCGTTCTCAAAAGCGAAGCCAGATTTACCTGTAATTAAATGTACAGTATTGTTAGTTACATCATTTCTGAATTGTTATATTATTCCGTAAACAATTAAATATAATAAAATTATAACAACGAAGCACTAAATAGGGTGGCTTCACACGGAAATAATAAATCTAACGATTACCAAAATGTGCAATAGAATGTTTTTTTCCTATAATAAAAAATAAACTATGTGGATTTTTACAAAACAGCACGCTTTCTCATAATTTAGAAGAAATTATTAAAAAATGACTTATCTGTAAGAATGATATGAATTGTTTAACAGGTGACTGATTAATTGTTATATTTATGAGTTTATTAAATGTAACAAATGGATATAAATGTGTTCTCCTAATAATAAAGTTTTATCAATGTGTCCAAAATTTAATAAAAATTAATTGACAATTCTAGCGTCTACTATCAGATTATTCAAAGGCTTTTGAGATTCCGTAAAAATAAGGTAGATGGCTCTTCCAAATAATGGAACGATTAAATATATTAATATCAAAAAGATAACATATAGGTTCGAAAATTTATCGTTAAAAATATTGTCGCTGTTGCATAGTTTGATAATGCACCTTCCCCGGTTTGGAAAGAGATCCAGGTTCGAATCTTTGTGGCGCAACAACAATATTTTTCGATAAAATTGATTTTATGTGTATATATTTCTAATTAATATATTTAATTCATATTTAGGATATAAGTGTACCTGCAGACAAACGTGTATCAAGATATTTTGTGGGTCTAGTGTTAATTAAAAAAATAAAAGTAAAGTTAATTGTTTTGGATGTTTTATTGTATATCCACTTTTCTCTGTCCGAGTTTGATGATTTCAGTTTTTTGATTCCCTTAGAATGATTGTATTCATTCAACTATTGTGCGTCCTCCGAGCGATATGGCACATGGATTGCTCTTTTACTTTCTTAATCAACTATTTTTGTCTGTTCTCTTGACCACGCTTATCTTTTATGTCTCTTCGTGTGGTACCCAACATTCATCTTCGGACCTCTCTTTTTTTGAGAGTCCATGTTAGCATTATGAGCCGTTGCACGCGAACACTATAGATCAAATACTTTTCGTTGTAGGTACAGTTAGATCACTTTTGTAAATCATAATCAGATCAGAATTCTAAATGTGTTCTAGCCAGCATTGAGTTGTGAACAATATTTCCGAATATGTCTCCTATCGTGAAAGTTTATTGTCCTAATTTGTTAAAATAAATTTAATATATTAATTAGAAAGATACACATATAAAATCAATGTATCGAAAAATATAATAAATTCGAACCTGGATCTCTTTCAATCTAGGGAACGTGCATTAACCGATTATGCTATAGCACCACGATGCATTGTCGACAAATTTTCGAACGTTCCATTATTTGAAAGCCTTTTTGTTTTGTTTTCCAGAAGCAAAACAATATTGTTTGATAAAATCGATTTTATATATTGTATGTCTTTCTAATTAATACATTTCATTAGTATTTTCAATACCACAGACTAGTTCTGAATAATTACAACTTCACAATAAGAATGTATTCTCCAAAATAATATAAATTATATTCATTTAATCAGAATACTGGAATTTACCTTCAAATTAGACAACAGTCTAGACCAAAATAATTTTCATTTGACGATATGCGAGTTGTTTAGTCAAAATTCTTGCGCTAGCTTTCCTGTAATTATTTGCTTTATAAGACACTTAGATCAATTGTAGGGGGTTGGTATTCATATAAATTCACTAGGGTGGAAATTCGATTGTTAAGAGTATTGTGTGGGAAGACTATAGATGGTGGAAAAAGACCTACCCATTGAGCCAGTTGTATGTAAATTACAACCTTGCTATTGACTTACTTAACTTACTTTATTGAATACACGCAGCTCTGCTAGGATGGATAATATTATTATTATCAAAGGAAAGTTATACACCGTGTACATAAATTAACATCAAACATATTCTAAAAATAAATAAAAATGAATTAGAATTTATAATGTTCAGAAGACCCTGTGCCCAAAATTTTGCACCCAGTCTCGTATTCTTCAAGCCGGCCCTGTAAGTAGTTACAATTAATTACAATTATAAACATAGAAAACTAAATAAAAATAAATAATTTAAATAAAATAATAAAAATTTAGAATTATCGAATTATATAAAATACCCTATAGGAATCCATCTGAACTCCAATAGTTTCAACGAGACAACACAAATGTGTATAAAATCAAAATAAGACACTTTTGAAATGATCAAAATTAAAATTCATATTTTTACATACAATAATACAAATTAATACATGTCCTTTTTGTGATTTTTGAGGTAGGTATGTACAAATATAAAGAAAATGACTAGCCCAACGAAATCAGATAAATATTATCGAATTTCGTATAAAAATGCAATTAATATTTGCTTGTTACTTCAATAGCAGTCATGTCCAATAGATAATAAATTCAAACCCAGACAAATATTTTTTAATCCAATAAAACGACAGTATTTGGTCATGCCATCTATGGTTACTTTCGATTCAATTTGTTTCGTTATTTATTATGAATTTACCGTCAAAACAATAATATAGATAATACTCAGATACCCAAGATAGTTATAGTTATTTTTCTGTAATTATTTGAAGCCGTGTGTACAGACACAGGTCTGAATTATATTGGGAGTATGCATTAATTCATGCGGTTTTCTAAGAGAGGGCGTTACTAGTATTATTTCGCGCCGTGTTCATCCGTGACTATATTCATTTGAAAGCTACTGTCGCTGCGCGTCTTTTTCAGTATATGTCATTTGATTGAAGTGTAAATAACATTTTTTTCTATTCATTTGAACATGTCGAACTTTGTGCCAGAAAAAGTGTTTTTGCGGGGAGTTCTTCTTCATTACTTTAACATGAAGAAAAGTGCTACCGAAAGTCATCGTATTTTAGTAGAGGTTTATGGTAACCATGCTCTAGCTGAAAGAACGTGCCAGAAATGGTTTGCACGGTTTAGAAGTGGCGATTTCAACTTAGAAGACAATGAACGACCCGGACAGCCAAAAAGGTGTGTTGTATTATGAGCTGTTGAAATCGGGTCAGACGATCAAAGGGGACCTCTACCGAACACAATTAATTCGTTTGAAGAGAGCGATTGCGGAAAAACGACCAGAATATGCAACCAGACACGAATCCATAATTTTCCATCATGACAACGCTCGGCCACATGTTTCAAGACCGGTTCAAAACTATTTGGAGAACAGTGGATGGGAAGTTCTACCTCACCCGCCTTATAGCCCAGACATAGCCCCTTCTGATTACTACTTGTTCAGATCAATGCAGAATGCCCTCACCGGAATACGCTTCACTTCAGAACAGGGTATCAAAAATTGGCTTGATTCGTTCTTCACCACCAAGCCGGAGAAGTTCTTTTGGGATGGAATCCACAAACTGCCAGAAAGATGGGCAAATGTTGTAGCTTCCGATGGACAATACTTTGATCATTGAGTGTATAACCATTTTTTCACAATAAAGCCTTAATTTTCGAAAAAAAAAACGCATGAATTAATGCATACGCCTATTATATTAAATATTATTGCAATCTAATTGAAGATAAGGACTATATCAGTATTACGGACGACCAACGAACGATCTTAATATGAAAACAAATTAAATAAGTCAATTTGAAAGAAATACAGAAAAAAATAACCAACCATATTAAAAATGCATTTTCATTAAAAAAATATCTTAATGTAAAGAATTTACACCGATATATTCCAACCCCTGTATTGTACAATTAAAATACCAATCACGCACTGGCAACAAAAATACACCCCATTGCGTATGACTGTTATTTTCTTCAATTTCCTGGAAATCATTGCCACCGATTACTAACAAACACACCCTATTATGAAAAATAAATCTTTTTTATGTAGGCGTTTTTACAAAGGCGCGCCTCCAATATTACAAAACACCTCTTGACCTGGAAAGCTCCACTTTATATACCCAAAAAAACCCAATTATAATCGGTATTAGTCGAAATAATGTGTTTCCCTGAGTTCATTGGAAAGTCTCATGGTAAAAGTGCAGATTGAAATCGATATCAAATTAAAAATTTTATGTTACTTTATCAATTGTTTTGGAAGGCATTTATATTAATATATTTATTTATTCAGTAATGTGAAGCGAACAGGCACAACGATATATTGAAAATATTATTCCACAACATTGGAAATAATTTGGTAACACCATAGAAAAATATTTTATTTGATATTATGTTGTATTGATTTTTTTCTTTACGAACAGTGACACGGCTTCATTGTATCTATTAATATTCCATGAAATAAAATAAAGCAGTTTTATGTACAAACAATAAAACAAAACATAAAAGAAGATTGTTTTACATGAAAAAATATTCCAACAATAATTTCGACCTCTATTTCGGCTCCTTGAATAAACAAAATTATTAATATCCTCGGCGGTATTATGGTGCTCTGATACCGGACAGCCGGGCATTTCTACACTGTCTGTTTGACATTTGGTCGGATGTGACGTCATGAACCCCTCCCATACCGCCGAGGCTGTAGACTGGCGCCGTTACTCGGAATCCACCCTCACACCCTGTCTAGCCAAAAAATATATGGGAGGGTCGGAACGTGTTGTGTAATCATAATTGTGCACCATTTTGAGATGCCAAATCTCAAATAGTCCGAATGTATTCGATGCGGATTTTTTTTCTCCAATCAGGCATTAATATATTATTTATACTTGCACTATAATTTTATATTTTTCTCTTATTTTCATTATTTATATTGATTTTTTGTCACAAGACTTTAGTATTAAATATTTTTCAAATTCAACATTCGTATCAAGCATTAAGACATTACTCACGCACTGTTTAGCAGTACTAAATATTTCAATTGTTTGAATAATTCTCTTAGAAAGATGCACAAAAAATTTATCAATCGAAAACATATTCAGACAAAATATAGATATCTCACAAGGATAAAGCTATTTATATTATATTATATGGGAAAAATGGAACCATACTTCCATTGTATTACAAGGCTTACTACCCGTCTTTAAGTGATCACTTTACACAATGTAACGTTCACCAATTCTACCCACAATCAACCTCCATTTTACTGCAACTTCGCTATGGTTTGAAATTTGATATTTATTTCCCTGAAACAACATAGATGTCACTAATGAGAATCTTATTTTTTAGAAATATGAAAGCTATATAGCTTTCATATTTCTAAAAAGAATATTCTTTATATGTATTTATGACGAATGATTAACGTATTATACTAGAGTACGCCTGAAAAGTCAATTTTCAATATTTTATATTTTATAGCTTTGCCTTTATGAGATATCTATAATTTGTCTTAATAATAATGCCTTTGAGGTAAAAATCCAGTAATTGTGTGTTACTGGGCACACTAAAGAATTGTTAATAGAAAAAATATTCATTCATTCCAACTTAATCACACTACAAAACACTAATGAGTACACTTTTTTATTACCTCTATTTATTTTTTATATGTCTTTATCGAATCGCAAACTTTATTTTTAATTTTAATTAAATAACACCGTAACAACACATGGAAAAAACTGCTACTATAATACAGGCAGTAATCTAGCTAAGTAGTCAGGACAATGCTTTATATATCAAAGGTCCCATAGAGTCAACTAATAAGTATATTATATTATTGAATGTTCATGTATAAAAAATGTCAAAAAAATAAAATAAATATACAACTATCACCATGACTCGAATCTTTAACTTTATATTGCCGATAGAATGCGTTTATGTCACAATTAAGCGATTTTGTTTTAATTATCAAAAAGCAATATTCTACAAATAGCATCCATACAGTAAAATATGATTTCATTAAAAGTTAATAGTAAATATTTAAATATTCAACGAAAAATTATTTGCATAAATGTAAATTTTAGTCGTATTGGAAAATAAACTAGTGGAATCCCACAGAGATTCATTTAGACGTTATATTTTATTTAAATTTCAATACACAAATATAAAATGGAAAAATACGCCCTCAACTAGATGCTTTGTTTGAATAATAAAATGATTAATTAAAATATTGTCTGGAGCTGCTGCCATGAAACTGATGGATTATCTGTCCCTCGTGCGTAAAGTAGACTCCATTAAAAATAAGTACGCAGTTGGAGAGCGTTTAAATCGTAATGTAACAACAGCTGTTTTCAGCAATATGAGCTTTACCAGTCACATTCTGATACGCGAACACATTATTATTGCGTGACGCCAGAAACGTCTATCGTTGCTGGTATTAAAGGCGTTAGCTGGATGGTCTATCTATTGTAAATACTTGTTTAGAATATAAGGCTTTCCTAAATGGGACAAGTGTTGTCAACGTGATGTTAGCGGCTATTATCGATTGACATTGTTAGGATTGGAAGGTTTGTTTACTCTGCACAGTTGTCAATGATCGAATTTGACAGAACAAACAAAGTGGACAATGAGTGACTTGTAAATTTTGACTAGCTATTTTTTTTCCTTTTATGTACTTTAAATCAAACGAATATGGTTCTGTATTTTTATCATGTACATGTATTTAAACGTACATGCTTTAAAAATTTTATGGGCTGATAAAACTTTTGGAAATATGTGTTTAACTGACAAAGCAGTTATTTTGTGATCAAACGTTTTAAATCATTTATTAAACTTTACATTGAACTACGCATTAGTTGAATTATTGTTATTTTAAGAGGTGTGTGATAATGAGAGGGGGTATGGGGTGTAGCGCCTCTATATTAAATTACAAAAATTATAGTGATAAAAGTATAATTCAGCGTGAATGTAAAGTTTGTTTTTAAAAAAGTAATGCAAAATAAGTACTCAATAAAAACTAAATAAATAGTTCAGCTCTTTAAAATATTTAAATAAAACGATATATCTAATTAAACAATAAAATAATACATAAATAATCTTAGTTTGTTGCCAAAATCCATTATTCGGAAGTGCCTCCAATTTTAAGTTTATGTTCACAAAAGTGCCTCCGATTTTAAGTTTATTTTCATAAGAGTGCCTCTGATTTTAAGTTTATTTTCACAAAATACAAAAAGCAGGGAAATAAACAAAACGATAGCTCATCAGTGCTCGAGCCAAAATTTTATATAATGTAACAAAACATTTCTGGAATGTTGCCAAGTCAACAGACATTTCCCTCAAGGGGTATGCTTTCATGGAGAAATTTATCGGGGGCAAGTAGCGAAAATATTTTCCTCTTCATTGCGATTTTCAATTCGAGCATGTTCGTCAACTCTAATGTATTTCAATTTCAATTGAGTCGGCATATTTGAATATCAATCTTGATTCTAAATATTAACATCAGTTCAGAATTTATTTTTTCTATTTATTATTGAATATCACTTTTAATTTTAATATTTTAATATAATGGACTAACGAATATATGAGTAGTCATATATACTTTTATAATACGTAGTAATTGAGTTATCTATCAATTTAGGTACTACAAACTAGTAGAAGAAATTCATTATTTTATATAGATCATTAATTTATTGTGGTTTATATTTGCTTTATAAACATTAAAACTTAACTTAAACTTTTAAAACATACATAAATGTATGTTGAAATTCAATCAACACTTTTGAGCTTATTATCTCAAAACAGTGTCAGTGTCTGATGGGCTCTTGTTATTCTGAGGGGTTGATCTGTCACACATGTACCCGTTTGATATACGTCAAGTATACCACGTCAATCCTTCACGACTAAGAATCGTAATCTTCGTGAACTCTTACCCACTCGACAATAGTCCTATACTTTTCTTCGCATTCCGAAGTTATGACAGCTATTACCAGTATCGTGTCTATAATTGCCCTGTCTACTCGGTCAGTCTAACGAATATATTTATTTATTTATTTATTTAGACTTTATTGAAGTACGTATTTTTGTTGTAACAGAGGTGAATATATTATAATATAACATGATAAACATAAAATACAATTATATTGCATATTAATTATATATAGAGTAGATAGCCTACCCAATTGAATTTTATATTAGGTAATTTTATTGGAGTTGAACGATTTCCAGTTGGTACTGAGTGTGTAGTACAGTTTCGGAGCTAAGAACATGTAGAATCTTTAATAAAATCTCGTTGTTGCTCTCGGAACTGGCGTATAGATGTTCGTTGTTTGTCTTGTGTTGTGTCCATAATTTATTGCTTGTTGTTAGCATGGAAAAATTGGACGAGTCTCAATGTAAAGATTTGTCTCATGTCTAGGGCATAGTACTCTTTAAATATACGATCTGATGGATATCTAAAGGGACATCAGATGAATATCTAATGAGGAAAGTCATTCTTCCTCTCCATCTTTCAACGTGGCCCGCCACAATAAGTTCTCACATTTTCTCTTCTCAAAAGAAGTCCAAAATTTGAAAGATTCATCAGAGACAAATAGTTGAAAATCTATTATTGATTGATGTTTCGTTCCTGCAGAATGAAGACATTTTTGATTTTCGCTCTCCATGGTATGCGCAACGTGTATTATTCATCAGTTAGTGTACGTCCGTTCTGACGAAGATGCTGATAAGATCAGTATCTATCATAAAGTTAATTATTATTTTATTAATTGTTATTACTGCCGGGATTCGAATCTGGATCTATATATTTTTCGATGAAATTGATTTCATATGTGTATCTTTCTAATTCATACATTTAATTTGTATTTAAAATATCACAGACCTGTGTTCTGAATAATTACAACTAATAATAATATGTGTTCTCCTTTATAATATATAAGTTGAATCAAAGTGTCCAGAATTTAATAAAAATGCATGGTTTATTCTGGTGTTTCCTATCGGCTTACTCAAAGGCATTTGAGATTCCGTAAAAATAAAATAGATGGCTTTCAAATAATGGAACGATAGATGTATCAATTTGAAAAGTGTAACGTATAGATTCGAAAATATGTCGTCAATGTACTGTTGCATAATCGGTCAATGCACGTTCCTCGGATTGGAAGAGATCCAGGTTCGATTCCCGGTAGCAACAACAATATTTTTCGATAAATTGATTTTATATGTATATCTTTCTGATTTGTATTTAAAATTATTGTTTTTTTAATTAATGCACAACACCACATTTCAAAGACATTAATTTGTCTTCTTTTCATTGCTTTTAGACACCATGTATCGTAAATGCCTAATTTATTATTCCATCGACTTGTTTCGAATTTCGATTCGCCGATGGTTATATAATTAGGTATAAATTTGATGTATTTTACCATCGTTTCTCATGGGGATGGCTGTAGTCAAGGGGTCAAATTGTATCTGCGTGAGGTCACATTAAATAAGCGGATCGTTATTCTCAATAGAATACTTCTCCTAAATACGTTTCATGCCGAGTAGATGTAATCTTCCATTTATTTTTCTTGGTAGTTTTTTTTAATATCTCTTTTTGATATTTCTAATTTTTAAATAAAGAAATATCAGATATCTCATCGAGACAAAGGTATTTTTAAAATTATATTTAATGGGAATTATATATGGAAATATGGAGTAACTACGACCTGTCTTCGGCTGGCTTAAATGTATATATATAATGTTCACCAATTCTCACCCCTCAATCTCCACATTCATAAAAAATTTTAAAGTTGTATATGTGTTAGTATGTGGACTCGCGTCAAGTAACACTACTCCATCGCCATCTATGGACTAAATTTTGATAACTCATTTTTCTCTTTTTTATTTTTAAACAGCATATATGTCATCACTATGATAATCTGATGTGTTTTTGGACATATTCAAATATTGGTAATTTTTAAATCATCAAATTCTGCAGAAATACGTGGCAGCGAATAACAATGGACAGAAAAAAGTGAGAGACAGTCGGAGAGGCTTTCATCCAGCAGTGAATAGAAAACGATTGATAATAATGATAATGATGATTATATCCAATATGCTTTATTTATTCCGTAAACAAACGTAAATTGTCGATTGAAAGAATAAAAAAAAATCTGAAAGGGTGACAATTAAATAATATTTGTATCTGTAAGAAATGTTATTATAATTGTGATAAATTATCATTATTATGTCATTAGGATCTTCCACATTATATGGATATGTAATACATTACTAAATTTATTAAGATTAATATATTGAATTATCATTGTTGATATTTCGCCCGTTCGGTTTTCGTTACGATATTGAATAATACAATGCTTCACACATTACGTTACTATTGATTTTACATTAAGGGCTTCACTGTGCCCGTAACCAAATAAGCCTTGCCTAATGTAGTGGCCCTTCGTGCTCCATTTTTAAAGGGCCTGTGTAACCCTCCGAATCTGCTCCGGGTTAAATAATATGGGAACGAGGATCTGAGTTCATTAAACTTGCGTACCGGAATAAAAATCGTTTTCGTGTCTATTACTGAAATGATTCCAACAAAGAAAATTGTTTTATTTTTTTTCGAAATATTAAGTATACAGCACGAATGGTTTCTGCTGATTATGCTAATCATAGCCAAAATTCGTAAATTAATAAAAAAAAAACTGTGCACGTGTATTAAAGAAAAGCTATTTATTTAATTCATTTTCAGATAAAATGGTAATTAAATCTTAAACTGAATTCATAATTACGACTCGTTATTTCGTCTGTCACGGCAGTGAAAAAAGTTTAACGCAGAAATCAGATTATTATACCGAAAAAATAAAATATATTTTCCTAAGAAAAATTAAATTATCTTCCCGAACAATGGATGTAAATACGTTATTCATGAAATATATAGGTATACTTCTTAGTATATACGAGTATATGTATAATATTATATTGTATTGAATATTCAATGAATAACCAGATGATAATTCAGAAAATTATCCCACGTGTATTTAGTCTTTTATCAAATTCATTATTTCACGGTTTATTTAACAAATCTTACTGATTATCGGAAATAATTCCGATGATATTTTTTTATTAATCTATATTCCGAATCATAATTGTAAATAAATTCTTCAATATGTGGAAAATTACTTTGTGGCAACATATTATTTAAATAATGAGAAAAAACGCTTTGTTTAATATTACTATTTATTGATACATCAGCATGTTTCAAAACCTATGGTCCCTTCTTCAGGAAACAATGTATACTTAAATTTAAAATGCAAGCATAGACAAAAACAAAAACTAAATAAAAAAGGTATAAAAAAAGTATTCCAAATTCTATAAAACCAACTTTTTACACTAATAACAAATTAAAGAATTATATATTAAATGACAAGTGTAAGGATGATATTTAAAAAATATTAGGGTCTACAAATAAATTTGCAATGATTGCAATCATTTTTGTATAGGTAAAATTTTGATATTAGAATTAAGATGTCTAAATAACAATAACTATTCTAAATTCTCCAATCATCTTTTGGAAACAAACCATTTTTTTGATATTAACATAATTTTACATACAAATAGTGAGGGTTTACAGTTAGATAGATTATAAATTTTAGAAATAAGAAAAAGTGTTAGTGGAAAATTAAATTCATGTTAGCAAATAGTCATCTTTTTAATTTGTTTTCAGAGTATTTTCTAATTAGTTACCCACCACTTCTATTTTTATAGTTTTGTTTCTGTCTATGCTTGCATTTTTAATTTAAGTATACATTGTTTCCTGAAGAAGAGACCATAGGTCTTGAAACATTTTTATTTATCAGTAAATAGTGGTTTTAAACAAAAAAATCTTATTGCTTATGCCATAAAAATGTTTGGAAAATATTATATTAGTAATGTTAATTAAGTTGTGGTTCAATAATTTATTAGATCATTTCCATTATTTATTTTTATTTCAATCAAACTTGTCAAATTTAATAACCTTAAATTAAATGTCTTCATTTAATATTGTGTCATTTAAATATAAGAAAATATTAAGAAGTTAATATTGTAAATACATAAATTTATACGCATACGACCTGACAAATCGATAGTCATTGATCTTATTTACTCAAGAGTAGTACATAAAAAATAAAAATATTACGGCTGCCACTGGTAAGTGTCCCACATACTGTTTTATTATTAAAGGGTGTAATCAAGCATCATTAAATAAATACTCTTCAAATGATGTACACAAATAAATTATTAAATTTAAGTTTGGTGACATAACATCTTCAAAAATAATATGGCTAGTATTGTACTAATTGTAGAATCACAGATTTGAAATTAGAATATGTATTTCTGGCATGTAATTAATTATATTTCCTTTTGTTTGCCATACTTAGCTGGTAGGGCGACAACCAATCTTGACTTTGGTGGGAGCTAAAGCACCTAACTGTTATATAGTGTTATATAGTTAAACACCTCTGTGCATTTTGCTGCATGTACTATAAATATAAATTATGCAATACGCCACCTCACGCGAAGTTGTGCCGCAGTTGTACATATAAATAGTATGCACCACTGCATTCTGTCGGGTGCAAGCTGGTTATAAACGTCTTTCTTTTATTCGTTCCTCGTTCCGATATATTACCATGTATGACAAATGCATAATTAATTTTTTTAAGCATAATTATTTTTCCTGTTTACTAAAAAGTAATTTTGTGTTTTTGAGACAAAACTGTGCTTTAAATAGTTGTTAAAACCTTAAAGCATGTAAAAAATGGAGTTCATTATCTATATCGACATTTCTAAAAACTGACGTAATGTTGTGCAAATTTAACAGCATTGAACTCTATTTACCACGTAAATGTTGATACAGAACAACGAAATTAATTTCGGATTAATAAACTTAAACTAAAAGGTTGCACGAAGGGTTGACACCAATGGACTCTCAAATTTTGAAAATTTTTTGGTGCAATTTTAAGGACCGATGCTATTATTTATGCACTGGGGAAGAAAATAATATATACATTACCATATCTGGTATAAGGCTACTGGTAGGGTCTAGGTTGACCACATTAAGATGCATTATATATGTATTGAGACGCTGCATACTCCGGTCATATGCTGGCGAAGATAGAAAGCAGCGGATGCGTAGGATAATCTTGGCTGTGTAACCTCAGAAAGTCCAATGTTCAGTGTCCAAAATCACCATACTGCAACATGATCGCCAACTTTTGATTGTAGGCGACACTTGAAGAAGCAATTTTGTTATAAATTGCGCGTTATATTTGGTTTGCGAATTATGATGCCAAATCGTGTGTGCGCACACACTCGCACGTTTTAGAGGGAACATTGGTTCAAACCTGGATGCACCAAACCTGGAGGCACCAAACCTGGAGCATTCAATAAAAACGAATCTGCAAGAAATGGACGATTTTTCAGTAGACTGAACTACAACGACGATCTCGAAGAATGGCTAACGCTCTGTAGTTATTGTGGTCATGAACTTCCGGATCCCATGAGGCCGTTAACGAAAAAAAAAGTAAAAAACAGTTAAATAACTACCACACCACATTAACCTGTTATGTACATTTGTGATTATAAAAACAATAGGATTATTTAAATATTTTTATTATCATATTTCTTAGTGAATGTATCACACAGGATTGAGAAGTCGCCGAAGTGACGCCAATTAATTAATGGTGTAAGGACACGAGGCAGTGATTTCGAGATATAATCATCGACGTGACGCCGGAGAGAGGTGAGATAGATTTCGGTAAACGAAGACTGTCATTTTGTGATAAAATACGTCTTGCTGGAGCCAGTTTAGCACCTTGCCGAAATAGTGGAAAATATAAAATCAATTGAATTATTGTATGTAGTGAAATAAAAGTAGGTATTCTGCGGGCGGAATCGCGTTCTCAATTCTGTCGCCTTAGTGTCCTTAGATTGAACATCATTTGTGTTTCATTTCTTCCAACCTCATAATCATCAGCTTCGCCAGATGAATAATCTTCAAATTTGATTATGTATAATACAGATAGTATTTATTATGATACAGATTTAATTAAAAATCAAATTAAAATAACTGACTAATAGATGATTCACTTTTAAACGACATTTTTCACTAATGATACCTAAAATATCGTCGTGACCTACAACTGCATGGGGGTTCATGCTCCACCGCACAATGTGGGTTGATCGCGATAACGAATATTTTGTCCAACATGCAGAATGAAAAGTTCAACTCATTAATGACCGTGCTCCCGGTACATTTTTTCCGACCAGCACAGAAACCGAGGCACGCTATTAAATGTTTAAAACAAAAAAAAACTAAAAGTAAACATTGACATTTTTTGTAGAATTATCTATATTAATTGTAAATGGTATGCAGCAACCCCTCTTGTGGTCGGGTGCGTAAATTATGAATTAAACTAATTATAAATTAAATTTATGCATTATATTGTGGGTGGGCAGTAATCCTGGATAGGGATGACCAGACAAATGCACACAACTAACATAATGTTACATTAAGTTAGTTAGGTTATTATTCAATTTATTACAATCAATAAGCCGATTGTCTTGTGTGCAGTTGTCACCCTGGCTAGGTGCGATCGGCTTAGTTCTTTTTGATGTGTTGTTCTTTTCGCCGCCAACTAGGTTAATGAATTTAATTTGATCGCACATGACATTAATGAAAATTTCTTACCTTGAAAACCATTAATGCTTTCTGTTACTTGATGTTGCCAGTGGAAAAAAAAATGACGATATATTTTCAAAATATATTCTGTAAACCACAGAGTTTCGGTCAAAAGTTTAATGGATCTAAATATTTTTTTTATATAATAGCATGATTATAAATGCTACTAGTGTAGATGGCGATATTATATAATGTAAAATGTGAATTTTTCATCGTTGTTCACACGAAAAAATTAAGAATGAATTAAAATAGGTACCGAATTACGATTACTGAGGCACGATAAAATTTCTGTTTTACCGTACTTATATTAAAATTAAATGTTCTATACACGTCAAGATTAATAATATTGGATTGTATATAAAATCGTGTTAAGTAAAACATGTAATTTATAAATGCGGTTTGTAATCTAAAATATTAACTGGATAGTAATTATATAAGAAATTTAATGAGATTAAATTATGAATAACAATGACCTCAACGAAGGACAATACTAATCGAGGAAGTTGAAAAATAATTCTTTTTAATGCCTTGTACCTTGAAGAAAATTCAATTAATAACAGATATTTAGTTCATTTAAAATACATCGTAATAATTTAAATTCAAATAGTGATGTTAATTTGATCTCATCATAAAAAAAACACAAAACAAATTAAAAATTTTGAGTGTTTCAAGATGAAATTTAAATAATTAATATTTTTTATGTCTCTCACGACTTTTTTACGGTATTATCACTATGTGACATCAAATATTTGTCATAAATCTCAAAATATCGAATTGTTCCATAGAAAGATAGTTTAAATACGTACAAAAGAATTACGTGTATTTCTTCCTTTTTCAATCCTATTTCTGAAAAGATTTAAGTAATGCAAATTATAATAAATGCCTGACTCGATAAATAAATAAATAAAGCAGATTTTAAACTGTCAAATAATACAAAAAATATTTTTAAGCACAGAAAATATATGCCGCCTATAACAACCTTTACGTACGCACTAAACTTCTTATTGTTAATCTTCACGCTACGTACAATCTGTACGCACGACCTTAGGGCACGTTTTCGCTTAATTACAATCTTAACCGTTTTAGTGCCAAGCAATTTTCGATACAAACGATCGCAGCGCTTTTGCGACGCGTAGCATTCAAACGGTTAAAATTAACCGAAACCTACCTAAATTTCAACACGTACCACGAAAACACATAACATTGAGATGGCGCTGATTCACACTAAACCAACCTTAAGAGAAATCTGAGAGACCTGTAAATAAATACATTGTTAGACGATTGCCAAGTAAAATTAGGGGAAGGTTTTTTACGCAATTATATTAAGGTCTGGCAAATTATCCCCACCGATAATAATTTATTCCTCTTTCCTACAGATATTACACCATACTGGAACACAAAGTATTTTCGGCTTACATTATCGATTTTTTCGCGTGCTAAATTTTACGGACTTGGTAACAAAGGCGGTAGAATTATGGGTTTCTTTCCCCAAACCTGTAATATAAATTTAGGGTCTTTAGAGCATTTGGACTTTTTTCAAAGTGGATTTATGTGAAGCATTGGCCTCGGAAATTCTACCATTAACTTTGCGGATAAGATTTTTGAGCCTCTCTGTACATGTCTATTTTCAAAGTCATGGTTTTAAATGTGGATACCAATTAGTGTTAGTTTGTATCCAATCAAAGATTGGATAAACTTAAGTATTTCGAAGCTGGGAAGATTTCCAGTAAAATTCAACTATTTTCTAAAACGGATGGTACTTTGGTATCGCACTGGTGCAAGACACGCTTCAACGTGCTGTAAAAAAATGAGACAATCCAAATATCATCGTGTAATATTACTAATCACACGCATGACTTGAAATTGTCGGATTCGGTCAAACTAAAATAAAGTCAATTATTAATATATTACTAATCTTTACGAATCACATAAACTTAAATAAACATAAATTTAAGGTTTTTAGGTTTACGATATTATTGAATACATCTAGAGATATTCCTCCTTTTTAATGTTCTAATATCCCTTATATTCTTCTACCATACAGATTCCTAACAAACGAAATAAAATATAGCCTCTAGATTCAAGGCAGTGTACGAATGAATAAAACTTTTTATTCAACCGGTTTTTATTATTTTTGTGTCCTTTGTGCAATTACATAACCAGAAAAAAAAAATCTTTGACATATAATTTTAGATGGCGTTGGTGGAATGGAGGCCATATTTAAAATTACCCCAAAAAGAGCGAATGAAGGGTGTGGATATTCCCCAGTTCCATTAGAGATATTTTATCTTTTTAAATTTAGCACAATAGTACACAGTGGAAAACACTTGGCAACTTTGTAGTTGTATATTTCAATGCCCTAGAAACCCACCTTGATTTTTTAAATTTAGATACATATTTTTGTTATTCTCTTATGATGATTAGCTAGATCTGAGGTAAAATCAAATATTTTTAATGTGTCCACGTTATTCCCTAAATCATCCAGTTTATTTTCGTCTGTCTTTAATTGATGGAGTCGCATTTCGACACAATTCGTCATTTATTTATTTCATTTTCTACACATTTCGACACGCAACTCGCACTGTCTCCATGCAATATTCAACACGCAATTCTACCAGGAACACAAAAGTATCGCAGGTGTTCGTAATAATGCTTAACGTCTAAACATAGACGCTTCACAACACGTCGGAGACTCATAAGCTTGCTGTCCTTTGAACTTTGCGCCCTTTGTTCGCTTCTACATCATTAATTACATGTGTTCCTAATACTCTGAGGCATTTCTCGGAAATTTAATTTAAAAATAAGGATTCTAACTAGACGTTTAAAAAAGTTGATTTATTAAACCCTTAGAACAAATATACTCCCTGGCAAGAGAAGTCTTTCTCGACATTATTAAACCAGGGAGTAATCTACTGCAAGAGTTTAATTGGATGCTGTCTGTTAAAATAACAGAGTACAGAATTCCACTGTGTCACTGTGTGAATTCCATCTTGCGCAATAGATTTTATTGTAACTGTATTTAAAGAGAGTTCTAAAGAGTTTTTTGTTCTTAGTCGATCTGAAATACTTATTTTTTGGTTAGCTCTTAATAAAATGATTATGGATTCTTAATAAGACCAATAATTAGTAAAACTAATTTAGAGGAAAGGGAGGTAAATCAAAGAAATTAGTTTTTAAAATAAAATAACAAGCAATATATGTCTCAGATACATATTTTATAACTGTATAAAATACTTCTTTCTGGTTCAGTTCTTTGAATACAAAATATAAATCATTGTATTTTGTTTTTGATTCAGATAGTATTAATTTGTTTTGCGGGAAATAAAAACGATACAATTATTAAATTGTATTACATTTTATTTTATTAGCTGCGTGCTTACTTTTTTATAAATATTACCCCCTTTTTACACTGAACGTCTCCGAAAAAACATATTCTTTATTAAAATACTTTACTCAATGTATTTTAATATTAAAATAACATTATCTTTTATAAGGACTACCTATATTTTATGCATACTTTTACTGAATAGTTTTATCCATTAACTGTGAAAAGCGATTATTCGCATCCTCTTATCTTGCTATTATCATAGATAATGGATGTTCCATTGTGGTAAAAATTTACATATTCGTTTTTAGTCTCGTCTTTTCAAGTCAGTATGAAAATATTTGTTTATTTTACGGCGCTTTCCAATAAAGTTGAGCGTACAACAATGAGTTTTGTGATGAAGGAACGTGCCGTAAATTTTATATCCACATATAAGAAATTTTAATATCGCATAATACTACTTCTTTTAGGAACTCGCGGTTCTACTATATGGTGCTTATATTCCACTCGATTTATCCCTCTATCGTTTGGGTTATCTAAAGTTTTCTCACTTCGCCGTACCTTTTCTGCGCTCCGGATATTATAGTTGTTCGGTTGGCCATTTTATCGGATGATCGGGTTTTTCATTTCGTAAATTGGCAAAATACGTGATGCTGCTAAAAAATACTGCTGAAATATTTTCTGGAAACGATGAAATGGAACGAAATTTTATAATGTATAAGATAATAATGTAATAAACAGTTTTCCAGTACATCTATTCGTGAAGTGCTTTTAACTTTTAAATGCCATGAGAGAATTATTAACACGTTAAATTTTTCACGCACTTTTGATTACACGCACTTTTAGACCTTGCACAGACAGAATTAAACATGATTTTTAATGACATGTTTATTGTGCTCTCAGCATTTGATACCTTTAATTCAGCTCCTATCAATTGAAGGTTAATGCAGGTTAATAATTTTACAATTGTATAAGGTAGATGGCACTGCACTTGTTTTTTGGTTTGTGTCCATGGTGAAAATGATTGATATTTTATTTATGGTATTTTTCAAATACCTCTCTCTTATATTCAAAACTGAAGAACCAAAAGAAACGGGGCAAAATAGAAAAACCCCACGCGATACAGCAGGGATTGTAGAACCACAATGATGCTGATATATATGACAAATTCAAATAAAATGTAATGCATTGAAAAATTGTTTTATTGCATTTTTATCGTTCGTTATCGTAGTTAATTTAGTTTGCTTATAAATGATGCATACTAATATGAAATTCACTTATTACATCTTAAACTAATCATAATTTATAATGTTTATTGAATTAAGATAAATAAAATGCATCTTTGATAGATAGATACAGCACTAGATTGGAACATAAAAAATCTCGTTGAAATTCGCATTGCAGTGATGACGTCAAAACAAATTGAAATTATATTTCAGTTCCCAGGAATACGCGGGAGGGATGAGATGAATCAGCAAGTTCGTGATTAGTTTATGTTTGCCGATTGCATTATTGATCGTAGGCTACACAAACGGAACGTGCCCGGAGCTGCTGCTGGAGCCAATATGGCGGACTATGTTTGTGCACTTCATACAAAATGTAATTTCCGCTTTCTATGTACTTCCTGGAGGTACCGCGCTGGCCTGAATTCGCCAAAGAGCTATTGCTATTTTATTATTATATATAGATATAACCCATATGTTTCCTTGTATTTTACACGTGTAGGGAAATTTAAAATAAAATTTTAACATTTACTTGAATAGAAATGTTAACTTATGAATTACGAGTAAGTTTGGATTTGAATGCACATTTTTTGCATCTTTCCTGCTATTTACCTATCACTATTTGCTGGGTTTTTGAATAGCTAATACATATTTTTTTCGTTATTGATGAATACATTAAAAAATACACACCGATCTAACCTAACCCGACTACTGGACTCAAAGAAATAAACAAAATATAAGTGTATACTGAATCATTAGACAGTGGCAGGCAGATAATAGAAATAGAATACAATTAAGTTAATTTCTATTGTCAAAAAATTTAAAATTAGAAAATTTATAAGGCATATACAGTATTTTTTATGCATTTTATCTTTATTTTTGATATCTCAATATAATTTATTTATTTGATGTTTTGTTAACATTTTGTTCATATTGTAATTTTCTTCTATATTTTTTTAATCCTACGAGAATGTACGTCTTTTCCGCTCATTCTAAGATAGATTTTAACACTAGTTAATACAGAAGCAATTTAAATTGTCATTTTGGGGGATATTTTCAGAAGTCACAATTTATAGAATATCAGTATGGTATCATTTCAATATACCTTACATATTTTTTATGTGAAACCATCTTTAGCCATGATACCTACCCTAAATTTTATAAACAGGTAAATTTTGTACTTCTCTGCTACTAAAATAACGTAAAGGAAATACGTCATCCGTTCATTCATATTTGTAATCATGACAGTTAATTGACACGTTATAGGCAAAGCTACTTCCGTTACATGGACGTCACAAACGGTAATGTTATTATGAGTAGCTAGAGTAGATATCACTATACAACGTATGAAAGGAACCATAGTAATATCTCAATCTATAGCGGTTGTATTAATTAAACGTTGCTTATTTATCGTGTAAAAAAAATTAATTAAATAAAATAATGCTTTATTAAATATTCAAAAAATCTGCAGCATTTTAAATACGATAAAACACAAAAATTTCAATAATATCGAACTGAATTTAATATAAGAAAAAAATATACTATTAATAAATGACACTGCGGTTCCGGAAAACTTTTGTTGCCCCTATAATAATTAAGTAGAAGAATCATCAGCAATATGGTTTAAAATATTATTGAATACCGCATCAAGCGTCTTTTAAAAATGACATAATGACTAATCTACGTTAGCACGCTCACAATTACATTGACAGATAAAAATATAAGTACACTTGCACGTGCATATATCAGGTAGACATTTCACAAGGACCAACAAGTTAGTACCACACTACCATACAAGTACCTTAAATATAATTGGAGACATTCAATAACCATAAACGACTAGCACTGTTTTTATAATATTTCACTCTATTTGTATTATTGAAATGCATGCAATACGTTTCACGTAATGCAAAAACGGATAAAAAATGCAGGGAAAAAACGAATTGATTTAAAAATAAATGAAAAATCGTTTAATAGACTATAGGATTCCATTACGCCAGGATTCTGAAGTGACGAAGGCCCTAGAGCCGTACTCCAAGTCTCCGTTTAATCCGCTAATGCACCTAGCGATCGTATCAAGTGATTTAAGTTCTCCATTTTGCCGAGGTCAATTAGATCAGACACAGAACACATAGATCAAATTATCTTCTCACTTCTGTCAATTATATCTAATCAATCTACACAGTGTAATCGATAAATTAGTTTATTGAATATTTATTCAACAATTTCGTAGATGCGAGCAATTTTTTATACTAATATCAACTCGTAAAGTGCGGAACACGTGATGAAAAAATTCTGCTGATTATTCTATTTAATAAAACCCTATAAACATCGCTGAATTTTTTCAGAGTTTTATATGCAGATATAAACTATAAAACATAATATAATTAAATAATATATATTAGAAATAAATCACCATTTTAGATTACAAATTATTTCTTGGGTAGGTTGCATTAGGTATGACGGTTAATTAGTTTTATTCTGACTACTTTGATAGTTTTCGTGTGAAAAGGTTTTTCTCTCTTCTTTATTTGAGTTTTTTACTTTTTTTTTTTTTTTTTTGTAAAAAATTAAATTTAATATATTGTTTAATGAAACAGTAATAAACACGAATGATCATTGTACTATCCCTATTGACTCCAGTCATAAGGTTAATAGGGACAGCTCATTTGTGGAATTTTCTCTGTAGTTCATGATCGAATCAAATTTAGGTGAATACGAATACATAGAGGAACTGTTGACTAAATAAAAAACATTACTTGTATATTAATATTTCTTACATGTATCGATTTATAGCAATGGAAACACTAAAACCTGTCCTACTCATGACCCACATTACGGTGTATAAAAATATATTTAAAAAACCGTGTAAATATTTTAAATAAAGCAATTATTATTAGTAGAACACATCCTCATTGGGAAATTGTAATTATTCAGAACAGACGGTCTGCGATATTTTAAATATGAATATGAAAATTAATTTTATCGAAAAATATTGTCGTTGCGCCACCGGGATTCGAACCCGGATCTCTTTCCAAACCGAGGAAGGTAATAAATAATGCACACGCCAGAATCAATGTGTCCAAAATTTAATAAAAATGAATTGATAATTCTGGTGTCTTCTAACACATTACTCAATTGTATTTGAGATTCCGTAAAAATAAGGTAAATGGCTCTTTCAAATAATGGAACGATTAAATGTATTAATATCAAAAAGGTAACATATAGATTAAAAAATATCGTCGCTGTAGCATAGTTGAATAATACACCTTCCCTGGTTTAGAAAGAGATCCAGGATCGAATCCTGGTGGCGCAACAACAATATGTTTCGATAAAATTTACTTTATATGTATATCTTTCTAATTAATATATTTAATTCATATTTAAAGCAATTATTGCTCTTTTAGTCAGCACGAGACTACTAAAGCAGAAACTCACAGAAGGTAATCCAATTTGGTTTCGAATTAATCCTTGGCTACTCCAAAGCCGTGTTATACAATAGTAATCGATATTCTCTTGTTTTTCCGACCGCTAAAACGTTTTGCAAGCTGGGAAAAATTCTGTCACGTTGTTAGAACTTATATTTTTTTACCAAGTTGTATTATTTAAAGAAAATAAACCATTTTTATCTGCAATACTTAAATTAGATAATCTTTCATACATTTTATTAATTACGACATCCTGACACTAACTAATTTGTAATGGGATTACAAATTAATTATATCCTTAAAGATAGACACAAAGTTTTGGGATATACTGACCTCTAATAATATATTACGTTGTGCCCTTGGAAGAAGGTATTATCTGACATTTATATCAAACTGTGATATTGAGCTCCAAAGTTTTGCATATTCATTTTTCGATTTCTCGATCGCCCATGAGGTGATTTTTTTTTACAAAATTTTTCGCAGTATAATCTAAAGCGTTAAAGGAAATCTAATTTTGAGCACATTTGTGTAATTTATTTTTCATTAAAAAAGTAGTTTTTTAATACAAATTAAATGTATTAATAAGAAATGTTGCGATATAATCTAATACCTTATTTCATAATTCATTTTTTTGTAATCAAATAAGCTGTTTTTTAATACATATTAAATGTATCAATAATAAAAATACCTGTACGTATAAAATCAATTTATCTAAAAAAAAAAATTATATCCATCAGATATGAGGGGTTTCTGGTTCGTATCTGGGTGGCAACAAAAATATTTTATCTATATAGGTATCTTTCTTATTGATACATTTAATTGGAATTAAAAATATCACAGAACTATGCTTTTAAAAACTGCAACTTTACAATAATAATGTGTTCTTTTTAAAAATAAACAGTTTAAATAAGTTACTAAAACCTATGTATATATGTTTATAAAAAAAAACTCAATTTTGATCAAAATGTCACCTTGTCGTTCCGAGGTCATGATATATTAAGGTAAAATAAAGCTGATACATTGTTTTATTACGTCTCTTTTCTCTTTATTTTCTAGTATTAATGAAAAGGTTTATATACTTTTACTAATGCCTATCTATCTCCTTCTCTCTTATTAAAACGACTTAATAAGAGAGTCTCTTTGTCGTAGGCTTCGCAGTTAATCAACGAAAGAAATAACAGAGTAGCGTCTACGTTGGCAGACTATTAAGAAAATGAACTTCTGTAGCTATAGCCACGTAGTGAAGCTTTTAAAACAAGTAAAATGAATCTCGTCGGCATTAATGACAGGAGCTTTCGCCGTGAAATGCAATTTTGTTCTTTTCTCAGCCGTAATTAACAAAGTTTAAAAGTAAAAACTTAATAAAAATACTAAACAGTTTGAAAACTATTGTGATAAACGTGAAAAATATACATTTTAGTACTTTTACATACTTAATATAAATATACAAAGTAAAATAAATTATTACGTTTCCATTCAACTTAATTGTAAAAAAAAATTGGTTAATCGGTTATTAATCATAAATTTGTACTGATGAAGCTAAATTTGATATTGAAAATGCACATAAAAAATTATTTGGAAAACTCTAGTAGACAACTTCAAAAATTGTACAATCACCCAATAGACATTCCCGTTTCATTTTCTGTTTATTTTTTTGCTATCAAGAAACTGTTCTGAAAAATCTTTTTCTTCTTCATACTTTTCTCATATAACTGGAATTTAGCGCACAGAACGTGTCAATTGCAGGAGATCATTTTTTTTCTCGCTTTTCCTCTGCTGTTTCTGTGATCACGAGATTTTGAGACAATCTTTATTTCATTATTAGGACAACACATTCTTATTGTAATGTTGTAATTATTCAGAATTACTAGGTCTGTGATATTTTAAATATATGCGTCTGCTATCAGATTACTCAAAGGTATTTGAGATTCCTTAAAAATAAAGTAGATGGCTCTTTCAAATAATGGAACGATTAAATGTATTCATATCAAAAAGGTAACATATAGGTTCGAAAATTTATCGCTAAAAATATCGTCGCTGTAGCATAGTTGGATAATGCACCTTCTCCGTTTTGGAAAGAGATCCAGGTTCGAATCCTGAAGACGCAACAACAATATTTTTCGATAAAATTGATTTTATGTGTATATCTTTCTAATTAATATATTTAATTAATTCTTGTTTCTTTTGGAAAAACGTCCAATGTATTGAAGAATTTTTCTCCTGCAGTTGTTGAAGGTATTTTAGTAATCCTTAATTCCTGGAAGATAAGACATTTGTGCGTCTCATGGTCCAAGAAATACTTAGCAGCTGTCTCCAGCATCACATCTTGAAGGCGTCCAACATGTTCCATGAAAAATTGAAAAATTACAAGAAATAAAATGGGGTTTCATTTAAAATTAGTAGTTTTATATCATTATATCAAGAATGACAAATACGGCAAGAATACGAATCATGATTCAAATATTAATATACATACACAGTTTCAATTCAGTCGATCAATATTGATAATGAGATTGTATTGTATTGTCGGGAGAAATTTTGATGAATTAATTTATCGAGTAATTTGCTAACTAATCAACCGTAGTAATTGAATATATTAATAACTAAAATCTGTTTGCAATCCATGTTGAAGATAATCTTATTTATTAATGAAATGTTTAATGTCGAAATGTAATTGAGGCAATTATAAGTATTAATAATTATAACTTTTTTTTTTTAAATATTTTCCTTGGTTTTATTTTTCATAGCATTATATTTATTTCATAACTTTAATGTATAACATAATATGTATTATCTCTATGGCGAATCGGGTTAAAAAAAAACGATAACGCTGGAATAAATACATAATTATTATTATTATAAGTCTAAAATATTATGGCATCACTTTTGTGGATGATACCGGGCTTTGTTTTGAGGGTAAGTTTCGGGAAGTGGTCAATACTCAAGGCGAAAAATTTATTTGATACTAACTTCTTACCACTCTAAAATCAAAATATGTATGTCTTTATATTAAAGAAAGAACATTGCCACATCAAAGCCCTACACTCATCGTACATGACTACAAAACAAACAAGAACACGGCTTCCTCATGCCAATCTGAAAAATTAACATGAGTTAAAATTATTTGAAATCTGGAAGTACTGATCTGAACTAGGCATAAGACAAATCTTTTTGTTGAGACTCGTCCAATTTTTCCATGCTAACAACAACTCACCCCAAGCAATAAATCATGGACGCAACACAACACAAACAACGAGCATCTACACGCCAGTTCAGAGAGCAACAACGACATTTTATCAAAGATTCTACATGTTCTTAGCTAAGAAACTGTACAACACACTTAGTACCAACTGGAAATCGTTCAACTCCAATAAAATTACCTAATACATAATTCAATCGGCTAGGCTATCCAACATTCTAACATAATCACAGTACAACCCAAACGCACTCTTGAAATAATGGAGAGCTTGGTTCAATGGCAAGGGTGGTGCGAGACGACCTGAGCTCTCTGTTATTTTTCAGCCTTTTCCGACTATGCACAGAGCGCTGTATAGACTACTGTACAATAGGAACAGGGCAGCACTCGCGCTGATAGCATACGCAAGATAATGCATCATTTAATGAACTAATTACTTATTATATTTCACTAATGAAACAGTCATTCAGTCAATTGCATTCTGACACCTATCACTTGTCGCATTTCTGGCACTGGTCTAAGACTGTCTTTTTCATTGGTCTCTTCATTTTTTGATTTTGTCTATTGCGGATCTTTTTTCTTGTATTCTTCTCACGATCTCCCCATTTGTAATTCTCTCAGTCCAGTTTATTCTTTCCATCTTTCTCCAGCATCGCATCTCAAATGTTTCTCACTTATTTCGCCCTCTGGTTAATTGTCCTAATTTCACTTTTATATAATAATGGAACAATACCGTGTAGAGATACCTATTCAGCACACGGATTTGAGATCCACCAAGGAATGTGATTCATTTTTATTATTTTGTTATAAGTCAGCCGATTGTACCGAGAGGTAATAATTGGACTACATGATACGTTTTCGGATCCGATTTTGAAAAATTGAGTGGTATTATTTAAAAAAAAATAAAATCGTAATCGAATTAGTAATAATTAAGGAAGTAAGTATTCTGGTTTTCCACTACCCTTTACTAAAATAAAATTAAATAGTCTTTAATAAATTTTCACATTTCAAGGTTTTAAAATATTCCACTCTGAAATTAGTCAATTTAGTGTAGTAGTAATTTATTTAATGTTTTAATTAAGGCTTACCTTTGAGTAACTATTGGTCCAATGGGACCATATGTGGAAAATTAAATTCAAACCAAAATGTTTCAACGAGTATCAATATGTAAATTATTTTATCATACAGTGGACATTGTGATTTAAAATGCTAATCCGAAAAAAAATAACGGCCGTCACAATATTTGCAGAATAAATAATCTGTACGTGATGGTTTTGTCGTCAAACATGAAATGATAAATAAATCAGAAAATTAAAATTACTCACATCGCCATATATGCTCTTTGACAAACAGAACACAATTGATAATGAAAATTTTTATATTTATGGAACGAAATACGGAAAGATATAAAGTATTCTATTATATTTAATATCTCGGACACGTGATGAGACATACAAAGAAGCATCATCTTCAGATATAGCATAGATAGATTGCTGGAAGTCAGGGTCCTGGAAGATAAAAACATCATGGCTGAGGCAACGGCGTGGCCAGTTTATTGTAGATATTTTTCGGGCTGCATGAACGGATAAAAATCTTAACTAATATACGGAGAATTTTCCAAAGCTTTTAAGTACTAATAATCTTATTTAGTAGATGGCGCTTAACTTGTTGTTTTTAGTTCGTGATGTGGATGATTCTGTGAGATGGGGCATGAGAGAGACCATATAGACGAACAATGGAAGAAGAAGAGGATGGCAGAGAACCAAATGCATATTGTAGCACATGAAAAATCACCCAAAAGATGGAAAGATAGTAATTATTGAGAAAATATACAACCCCAAATCTAATACAAGAAAATAACATCAGGTGTACCTCAGGACTTTTATCTAGGACTTATTATCTTTATTTTTATTATATATGATTAAATGATTTTGAAAGCAGATTAAAACAAAGTTATTTTTTGCAGACGACTTAAAGATTTTAAAGACTTTTTATAACCTCCCTACAAGTGATGTGGATTCTCTTAAGGAAATACTTTGAAGTGTAAATGAGGTGCACTCGAACCACTTTAACCTTGTGAGAATGAAGTACACTTGAACCACTTACCGAACCTAACCTAACCTAACAAAAATGAAGTGTACTTGAACCACTTTAACATAATCACTCTGCAATCAAAACTGCCTGCGTGTCCATGAAGTCATATCACGTGTGGGGTTTAGTTTTATGATAAAGTTAAATCTTTTTATGTTGGTTGAGAATTCCTTCCATTAAAAAGACAAACACAACGATTGAACTCACGCTTTGTATGTACAGATTTTTATTGACGCTTAGATATTGCTCTCGGTGGATATCGCATATCGTGGAGCCAGTAAACGTGTCTATTGTTTAAAAAAGTTTATATTAGTAATTTATATTTTACTACCTACTTAAAATTGAAAGAATCATTGCATTTGCAAAATTAAATATCAATAAAACTGTTTTTTACAATGTACTACAATTAATTTCTAATAAAAATATAACTTATTCAATCATTATTACGATATTGGTAAATATTATAACAATTTTGGAATACACAACTCCTATTCTAAATTATATGTTAAAAAATCTTGATTTTTTTGCGCATTCTTCTCCTATTTTATCCATAATTCAATTATGTATGATTAAGTATCGAAATTTTTTTATACTTGAATATGTTATTTATCAACATACTATAAAATTAGCTTACATAGGTACTACAAAATTTCATATCTTCCATTTTAAGGATAATATATAAAGTATTTAGGTATTATGCATATTATTTTCTAACAAGCAAGCTCTGTTACGTTATGTACGGAATTTTAATTTTCCACAGAAGCCAAATAATTACCGTTTTCATTGTGAGCCACTTGCTTTATTTATTGCGTTATCTCTGCATGCGCAATTTGTAAAATCCTTCAATTATTCCCTCATAATTACAGTGCACATTTTCCACAAGGGCGTGTCGCCTCTAGAAAATTCCAGTACCAGGATTGCATAAGCCAACTGGCTTGCCCGGTAACAGCAGATCGTTTTTCCCACTATAAATTTTCCCCATCTAGCTTAGGTAAACACACCTCGGTGGGGATACTTCCCCACCTCTAGAAACTACACTTCAACTCATGCAGCCCGGATCACTAGTGTTCCGATTATAACAGAAATGTAAGGTTTTTAAAAATTCTCTCGGGAAAAATTTTGTTAGTCATTTTTATGGTTTGGTGAAAAAATTCATTCATTCGATCTTCTTAAATTTCTCACTTATTTTATTTATTCGCACTTTATTCTCAAAAGAACGATTCATCTTATGGGATATATCATCTATCAAATATTTACGTCGTGAGTATGGGAAAAATTCTCATCCATCCTTCAAGTCCATCAATTATATATATTTGCCAACATCATCTAAGTAATTGCTAGCTTTTATATAAAATCTAAAAGTTTAAAAACATTTTTTTATATGTTAAAGTATGATATGTCGTTTAAATTGACAAACAAACAAGCAAACTGTAGTATGTAATATATATTGAAACGCCGTTAATAAATAATATGAAAGACGTTTTTTTTGTTTTTCAATTACTGAACTAATATTACTTAATAATTTATAATTGTGTACTAGTTATAAAGGTTTTCTGGGAGATCGAAATTTTTTTTTCTTCAAGTCTTGAAAATAACAAAGACTTAAAAAGGTTAAAAGCGTGTCCCTTCGTACTAAGATATCTATTTCCATACAAAATAAAAACTGTACATAAAGGTCACCTCTGTAACCTCACAGAATCTTTCAATTATACAATTATTTTGTACTTATTATACATATAACTAAACTTGGTAATACATATGTAACTGAGTTTTATTACTTTGTTATGTATGTAATGTATGTATGTTATGTTTAGTTTGTAATGACAAAAAAAATTGTGACTTCGATATGTAATTGACTATATAAATGAATTTCAATAACATCTCTCTATCGGTCGATGTGCTCATGACTAAGCATTGCGGTCCTCTATTCTGTTTCTACAGCGCGACTTTGCATTTGCTTTCATTACGATCTTGGGTTTTGTTTAATACAACGTGTATCGAGGTTCCAGTCATTTCTCGGACTTAACTTTTCCATTTTATTGGAAATGGACCTCTCTGCCTCCATCCTTGTAAATTACCCATGATCACCAAATTTTCAAGCTATCTCTATTTCTTCTACCAACATGCTCAAGTACAATAGGATTATTTTCCTGCATGTTGTAGAGAGCCTTTCTTTAGGGCAAAGTTTCTGAACAAAGGAGACATGTCGTCTCGTACGCTATGGTGCGCGCAGTCTGCCACGCCAACATCACGACTCGAAGGCGTGGAGCATGTCCTATGATTTTTGTCTCAGTGTCCATGTTTTGACCTTATATAGAGCTATGATGAATACCAGGGCATTAACTAATTAATACTATAACACAGTTATTTTATTTTTACAGCAGAAATTATGTACTCGTAAATTGTTTTGTCTTCGGGCTTTATATTGATAATAATTACTATCTATACAGTAAGAAAGATCACCACTAACCTGGACTAATGGTTGTTGCAGTACTCCGCTGATAGTTGTTTTGCTCGGATGCTGGTTGTTCTCAGATCTCCGATGTTTTGTTTTACGTGCTCGGAACGGAATATTTAGACCGATCTAAATAATCTACTCCCAGAGCGCCGCTTGTTAAAAGATCCTTTTCCGACGAGCTACCGACCGCAATTAGTGCCAGTTACAAAAAACGGTGACCTTCACACCCTATAAACAGGCTTAACACAACAACAAAAACCCAGGGGTACGAGTCGAAAGAATCAAAACACACATCAATTAAATTATTATAATGTATTACTATCTTCACATATAAGAAAAATCTATTAATACTAAATTCACGTAGGTAAATACACCATAAAAAAAGATTACTAAATTCACATGTGCGAGATACAATCATAAAAAGATTACAGAGTTCATGGGAGAAGTTTGTGGCTACAGGTGAATTTAATTTGATTAGGGTTAAGCGAGGATTTCTTAATAATTCCACTTGAGACAGTGACAAGAACTTAAATTGAGACGTTACTATATATATGAGTCGCAAAAACTATATTTCATTCTTAGTCAACTCATCTTCAATTAATATCCTTCAGGTTCGTTAAGAATTGGTAGCAAAACAAAAATGTGAGTATTATTTAACGGCTTAATAATGCACGCTTTGTAGGTTATTTGTTCGCGTTTTGTTTGAAGTCCTGGAGAAATTGTATTTATCTTTACGACAAAGGAAACTACACTCCATCAACTCCCATTCTGACGTAATTGCGAATTTAGAAAGCTGCTTTTGAGATAACAACTATTTGACAAAACATGACAGTGATGAATTTACTGCAAAACTTTGCTAAAATTAAAAGCAACTAAGAATACTAAATCGTTAAATTTAAAGAAGCTAATTTGTTTTTAATATGTCAACGCTTTAACAGCTAAAGCTTCAATGATTAATTTTTAAAATATTAATAGTAATCACATTACATCTAGTATTCTCAATTCTTTTATCTTGATTATTAATTATATCTTAAATATTATAATATCAAAATATATAATCAGAATTATTGTGCAGATAGGTATATGGTTAAAATTATTATTTAACATAAATATTTATAGCACAACTGCATAAACACATAGGTTCGAAATAAATTTTGTAGTCTCAATTCCAAATACGAATATAACCGTATGAATCTGGAATTTTGAAATTGTGCCATCACTTTTTAATAAATTATTTGTTGCTTTCAGACAAATGAGACTAACACATATTTTTTTCGTCCATTTTACGTAGTTAATTATTTACGTAATACAATTAACGTTTTGACAGATGTATTAAAAGTAATGCTCGTGATCATGGATCGCAGCAACCAGCTTCCCAGAAGTAACATCTTTCCTCAGTTAGAAACGTTAAAGGAATTTCATTTTCTCGGATCAGTACTGTGTAGAATGCAGACTAGAAATAAAACGAAATTTATGTCATTTTTATGAGGCTGGGAAAGTTCTAATATCTTCCGTCTTCATAGAAGGAGTAGAAGTATGGACGATTAATTTAAAAAAAAATACATGCTTTTAAAATGTGGCGCTAGAGACAAGTGTTAAAAATACCTTGAACAGCGAACTATGCTAGTTATTGTGCATCAATTCAAAGTGAATGATTAAATAAATATGCAGTATTTGCATAGCTTCTGTCCTCTCAAAATGTATATTTATTTCTGTACAATAGAAACGATTGAATATAGAAAGTAAAATAAATAAAGAAATAAATTTACAAGTTTTAAAAGCGTAATATTTTTTTGTCAAATATATTTTATTTATTTATTATCAAGTGAAATAAGGTATTATATTTTTCAAGGGCCAAATAAACAATATTTTCATTTAAATAAATAAAAAAATTAATCCGACTGATCTGGGAGAACATAAGTAAACGAGGTAAAATTCTCACTGTAACGATGCTAACACGTACAGAACAAACTGCCACGATATAAAATACAATGAATTTTTTACTCGCGTCTTGTTCATGAACCTTTTCCCGAGTGTATATTACAGAACATATGCCAAAATATGGGTGCGTACCGTGTTCTATATAAAACATCCTCATTTTTATTATAACTGCACGTCTCAATGTTTTATGCTTTCCTGGTACTTGTAGCTCGTTTTAATTGCGAGGCTTTTCAACGCCCTCCATTTTAGGACTTAAAAAAAGGAAAAACAGATTTTTTACGGCTTTATTAAGTCGTAAATAATACCGAATGATGTAGTGAATGGATTTATAACAGTTAAGGAAAAAAAATATATGAATATTTAGCACGTTCTACACATTTATATGAACTGAAATGTCTAATAGATAAATTTAAAAAATATGAAATACCCAAAATTTACATTTCACCCTTGTCACGACTTATGTGAAGCTAAAATGAAAGTAATAAAAAGAGTTAATTGCATCATATTATACGAAAATATAAAATTGCCTATTCCAGATAGATAGATAGATAGATAACTACTATTAAAATAGTTAATTACTGGCCAAAAATGTATTCTTTTCATTTTTGAATTGGTATCGTTTGTATTATTAATTAAATTTTTAATTACCGACATTGTTATGTACAAAAGCTTACCTTAGTGATTTTATGTGATTGCAAATTTTCAACGGCTAGTATTTTTTGATTATTATTTGGTTATAATTAATGGTTATTGAAAGACCTTCGATCACATGCAGGAAAAGGATTCCTGTATGCATTGGACATGTTGCCAGAATAATCGACAAAAGTCTCGAGACATTCATAACCACAGGAACAACTGAATGAAAGCGAGCAAAATGACAATCTAGACGGGTAGACCAAATAAAGGCTCAAGACCGAAGATCAATATTTTAAATATTAGGGGTACCAGTCGAAAATGGTCAGTCAATATTTTAAATATATGATCATCTGTACCTATGAACAATTGAACTTAACCTAGCCTAACCTAAATATACAAACATAAAAATGTTTAAATTTTACTTGTTTTTTCATAATTATTTACACTCATCATCATCAAAATATTATTATCTACTTACCATTTATTTTACAAAATACTGATCAAATAAAGACAAGTGATTTTTAACATTAACTTATAAATAATGTTACAACCCGTAACTATTATTTTTACAAAAAAAATAAACTGTCACATTTTTATTATACTCCGAAAACATTTAATGACTTCGTGGCAATTTAATTTTATTCGAAATAATAAGGATAATAATTTTATTCGTCTCAACGGATAATTTGTACTAAAAATAATTCCGTTGAAATTCTATTCTCCCGTCTATGATTTAACCTAACTTGAGACAGGGTATTTTCTTACTTCAGTCAGCGTATGCACAAAGGCGCCGCACTGTAAGTGAAAAATTCAACCGCAAACTTCCACAAAGCTAAGGCTTTCATTACTTTGAGCTTAGAGTCAGGGAAGTCAACGTTGGTTGGAGCGGCTTTCAAATCACTGCCTTTTGACAATAGTGTAAAGCTTGTCACTGGAAACTTTAACGAAATTCTGAGAGAACTTACGATCAAATGATTATATTAACTGATAGGGATAATATAAGGTAGGTTAATTAATAATGTAGGTATTTGATACAAATAAATTAAATCATTCTATCATTAATGAAGATTTTGATACGCGCTATCTCACATGCGCGGTGAATATCCGATCATTCCCAAGTTAGAAATCTTATAGTTAATTTTCAGACATTATGTACACAAACAAGAGATATACAAAAATGAAATATCTATATATATATATATAGCTGCAAAGTGGAATTAAGGAAAAGATACACCATAAACTCTTTTTTTTATATCATCATAAATATTTGAATTATACAATTAAGTAATAATAATACAATTTAAATATATAGCTTATTCTTGTATATCGTATGGATAATTATAATAAATATTTCACAAAATTATTTTATATACATTTTTAGGCTAATTTTATTCAATATGTCTATTAGCAATGTGGTTGTTTATTGTATTATATAGTTGTTATATGTCATAATAGTTATTGCGTAAAAAAAAAATTTTAAAGTGACCGCGTAAAGGTTAGTACAGAATTGAGCGTAGATCGAGCTGTAATTTGTTATCTCTTGTATTATGTATGCAGAGTGAAATTGCAAATGGATGAATTATTTATCTTGGTCATCTCCCATGAGAGCAAAGTTCAATCGTGTGCACGCACCATTGCAATTAGTGATGGTTAAATCGTTATTAAAACCATTATTGTTACTGTGATTGTGTTTGATTGTAACGATGATTGGTTACTGATTATTCGTAATTCTTCGAGCAACGACTGGTACACTAGAAAGTAAACCTCCTATAGTTAAATTTTAGTTGCCAATCATTCATAAATCTCAATTGTCAATCATCGTCACAATCACAATCACATAACGGTTTACCATCACCAATTGCAATGATATAGTATAATATAATATGAGTTCATTCACTGTAATTGACAGTTTAAAAAAAATTCTCCTATTAGTTGCTATCTATTCATATTTTTTAAATTAGCAGTACTAACTTTGTGGTTAAAATTCTTGTGTCTATAAACTTTGATGCAAGGATTGTGCTGCATTTTATATTGTTATATTGAAATTTTAATATAAGAGTAAGGTAGCATTTGAGATGTTTGAACAATAGTGGGTTTTCAGAATTTTATAATCATTTGATAGAAAATGGTCATGGTTTTAATAAAAAAATGGGATTATCAATTTTGCATATAAACGGTTTTGGTCACAAATTAAATAATTTGAAATCGTTGGAGATAAATAAATCGTGTAAAACTAATCAAAAAATTATAAACCTACCAACTAAATTTAACTACGAGTCCCATTCTGAAATTTTTTCGAGTCAATTTGTATTAAGTAACAATTTGAGATAGGTACTAAATTTATTTTTTTAAATAATTGTTGTTTTTTTAAAATAAATACTGGTAAAGAAACAATAATATATGTTTTCAGTTAGCAATGACATCCTGAAGAAGAAAATGGTATTTTTTGAAACCGGTAGATGTATTTAAACTCGATTAAGTGGTTAATAAAATAAAGACAAGAAATAAAAATGTTCATTTTTCTCTTAAACGAATTGAATAATATAGTCAAGTGCCTGATTTTTTATTTCAATATCTCACAAAATTTTTAATTAAATATTTCAAAATAACAGCGAGTTTAGTTTTTGGTCCAATTATTTCATTCTTCCCCATTCTTTTGTGTGTTTCAAACATTTTTACCAAAAAAATAGAATGGTGAAAGACAATTTTGAGTCTGTGAATAGCTCATTCTAAAAGATAACAATTTTATCATAACTTTTTTTGAATAATTTATAAACATAAACTCAATTTAATGGCGTTTAAAATTTTAACAATAGGCAGCGCTAACAAATAAGTTCAAACAAATTTCTGTTCAGAAGCTACGTGTTTGATTATTTTCAAATGAAATAAACTATTTAGGGGATGTTAGCAGAAACAATTTAGTTGGTAATTGGATTTTCATTTTGAAAGCTCTTTATGCCTTTAGTCTGACTATTGCTCAGTGAACCCTCACCGATTATTCCACGAAGTATGATGTATTAAGTATTACATCCCTGATTAATTTTGATTCACAAATGAAAAGAGATTAAATGTGGTTTACCGTATGAAAGCCCTAATTCGACTGCTCATTCAACCATTTATATTACGAATAATTTATTAATTGAATTACTGAACACACACAGATTGTAGACATAATGTGTTTTAATTTTTTGTGAAATACTTTTTGAAAGTTCTAAGTGAAAGTAATTTTTCGAGGTACTAAATTACCTGAATTTTTGTAGTCATTGTAATGTAGTCATCTTTACATACCTATTATAAATTATAGAGCTAATACTACCTTTAGTTCAAAGCGAAACTTTTTCGGAAAAATAGTTCTAAAACTACCCTGTGTTAAAAGATTCATGGATATAATGAATTTTGTGGACACGATAAATCCCATTGTTCTCGTGAATGCCTTCGACAGCTGTGGTTCACGGGTTTTCTATTAATATTACAGTCACATATGTTATATGAATACTATGACTAACCTTTGGATTGAGCGCGTTGATTCACTGGTCCGATATTGTAGTTCTTCCTTCCGGGTAGAATTCCGTCCGACCGAAATGCGCACTCCCGTCGCTCGGATTATTAAGAACTATTTACTGGATGAAATTGTCAACTTGTGTCGTTTACTGCGCTCTTCAATCTCCAAAAAAGGAGGCAATAATCACACACATATGACCAATATTAACAACAAGAAATCCAGGGGTGCCAATCAATCAGATTTCAATAAAAAAATTATAAAATATGGGCCTCTTAAATATCTCAGACAAGTTGATTAACCAACTTGATCCGAAATGATCTAACCTGTTTTACAAAGTTTTAACTAATATTTTTGATACTGATAAAAGTGACATTTAACTACGTATAACCGTCAAACTACTAATTCTAATAAATTACTGCGAGCAACCATAAATAGGCTTAGTGGAATATGTAACTTTGATGTTGTACGATAAATTTTATGTTATTTACCACAAATTGGTGGTACAGGCGATACGGCGATCAACCCAAATACTTTACGGTAAGACAGTATTTTTTTAAAAAGCCTAAAATAAGTGACATCTATTTTTTAATTTAAAATTAAATTGTTGTAAGTCGCACTTTTGTGCGACTTACAACAATTTAACTTTCATCCCTAGGTATTTGATCTACAGCTTTCTAACGATCATTGTCACTGATTTTAATTTCAAAATATTAAAAAGTTTCTTATGCGCTACATAAAATGTAACCGTTAGTGAAATAATATTATTTATAATGCATACAATATTATAATTTTATGTTGTCATTTAAAGCGCGCATTTAAATGGATTTTCTTTACAAGGCTTAATATTTTAAGCATTCTTCTAACAAATAATGTTATCTTTCAAAATACTTTAGTTCTTGAAAAAAATATGAGGTTGTGCTGAAATAATTCTACATTTAACTCTTGTACATTAATTTATGTTAGAAATAATACGACTTTGTTTATTATGTACCTATATTAATTGATTTAATGTATAAACTCGCCTCATCCACATTCATATACTTTTCATGCAAGCTCGCTGATTATTGAGGCTTCTAACAGGACCATCCTCCAGTATCTGGTTTACCTGGTCGTGCCAAGTCCAAGTCCTCTACTTCTGGTGCCATCAACACTTGCGTCATATATCTTTCTTACCATTCTCTCCTCGTTTATCCATTCCACATGACCAAACAACTTAAGTGGTCCTATCTTAATTTTACTCACTATACTAAGATCAGGTTTACATTCTTTCCTTATTTCTTCATTCTTTACTCTGTCATAAATGAATCTGCCACATTCAGTTAACTTTCAATCGTCTTCTGCCAGCTCCAGGTCTCATTTCTATACATCAGGGTTAGTACTAGGACTCCATTGTGAATTACTAGTCTTACCTTAGTTGACAAGTTGTTATTAGCTATAATTCCATTCAAAGCACCGTTAATTTTATTCCCTCCAGTGACCCGTTTCTATCGAACATACTTCCCAAATACACAAACTCATCTACTCGTTCCAAACATTCATTACCTACAAGTATTTTACACGTTGTCTTGCTTTCCTTCTTCTCAAATACCATCACTTTTGACTTATTGATACTCATAATAATGTCGCTTTCCTTGCATACATCGTACATTCTACATACTAAGAATATTTAATGGTCTATTAATCCTCTATATTTAATCCTCAATTAAAAACCCTTAAATTGACTAATATGTTCAGTTTAGTCAATTAATATTATAAAGCAAATAGACACCTTCAAAAGATCTTTAGTAACTTATATAACTAGGTTTATATTTAAATATAAGCTAACTTGGCACATATTATTCGGTGTGAAACTTGTTTAAATTTATTCTACATCCAAGTGAAATTCATTTTCAACCGTGTACGAATGGTGGATATGATTTCGTCACGCCTACGTGCCGCAGCAGGCACTCTTGGGTATTATAAACAGAAATTAACAAGATTGTATTTTTCTCAGGAACAAACTCATTCAAAGTGTGTTCATTTTTCCCAAGCTGTAAACATTCTCCAGTTTATGAGATCCTGTTTACCCATGTTTATGAAATTCTTTATGAAGTTGATAAAAATTAAAAACGACTTCATAATTGACATAAAATAAATTTTGTTGTCATCCTCGTCGGTCTCCATGAACTCTCGCTTTCTTATCAATGCTCCTCCACTTTTATCGGCATCCCGCAGATCTTAAGGCTATCACCAGAAAAGTGTCTGTTTCCTTTGTCGGTGGGGATCTTGCTCTTCCTCTTCCTCTTCGTTCTTCGACGTCACCCATCACAGTAAGCCTTTCCAAGCTATCTTCCCTTCTCGCAAGGTGCCTAAATATTTGTTTCAAGCAAATGGTTAAGAATCTTTCTTTGATGTTCAACTCCTATAGAATGGAGACATTCGTGCATCCTACCATCCATGGTATGCGCGACATTTGTCTCCAAAACCACATCTCAAAGGCATCAATCCGTCTTCTTTTCCTTGTCTTCAGAGTCCATGATTTCATGACAGAGCCTATAGGTATTCTAGAAAATAATATGACAATTAAAAATAAAATGGCAGTTGATTGAAACATTCATTTTAAAGATTTTGCAAGCTGTCGAAATTTCAACTGTTCGTGCTTAATTTGATCTCAGGCAGTAAAAAATTAAACAATTAAAAGGTTTAGAGAATATTTAAGAGAATCGAATAAATACATTACGTTTAAAAATTTAATTAAATTTTTAGATCCCTAGAGAGGTTTGACATCTCTGCAGCACAGGGCAGTTGACTTGTAAAGTCGTCATTACTTAGTCCAACCATTTAACACAGTAACTTTAACTAATGGTAGACGAAGTATTAATAGATGCATACATACAAGCACGAAAACAGCAATTTACTGACGGAAGTTGTAAAGTTGGCTTTAATTAAATTCCCTGAAACTCATGTTCGTTAGAGATGCACAATTCTATTTTCAAACGAAGCATTATTGTTAACCAATATGCATGAGTAGTACTTTGTTTTTATTAAAAATTATTTTTCAAGGATCATATGGAAAAATGGTAACAAAAACAATAGTTTCTACAATAGCAGGTTGTTTGTGCAAGACCCGTTTTGTTAAATAAATAATACGCAGAGTAACAAAATAATATTTATGTTAAAAATTTCAATTACGGCTATTATTATATCTGTAGCTACTCTACAGTCTATCCCATTCTCATGGACAGGGAGCCAGCCCCGCTTGCACTAGAGAGTTGATGCTGAGTTCCAGCCGCAGTTTCATTACATCAACTCGATGTATCAGAAGCGAAACAAATCCATTCGCACGGTCTTCAGCAAACATTGTAGATGCGCTACAATAACGCGCCAACCCGAATAGTATATATTCTGTATAAGTTGTTATATTGAATTCGAAGACGATTATATTTTACTTGCTTGAATTTGACCAGAGCTCGCAGGTATACATGCTGGTGAAGAATAATTTAAAAAGAAAGCTCTGTATTTCCTTACTGTATCGGTAGAAACGTTCGCACAAACGCTTCTTGTCTCCTCGTCATTATCTTACTGTCGATGATAATTGACCAATATATTTGACCTTTTAAAAATGTCTTTAAATCTTGTTAATATTTTTCCATATTGTACTAATCGCAATCTCACTTATTTCTATTCAATAATATTTAATTCTTTATTATTTATATAAATTTGAAAAGAAATCTGGTGGTATTTTCTGATAAAACCGAAAAGGAATATTTAAAAATACATACATTTCTTGTCCGCCATCTGAATATAACTGATATTATTAAAATAATGTTTGAAAAGAATATTTAAGGACATCAGAGAACAAAAAATACCTATAAAAAAATTCAAAACCATTTTTCCATTGTAATATTATTTCTAATTGGAATCTGTTTACGTGATCTTTCTCGTCTTTTCTCTGAACCGCTTTCCATTCAGTTTTTGTTAGAAGACAACTTTGCTGTCACGTTGTGGTTGACATTTGTGACCCGCGAAAGGCCCGAGAAAAGATTGTTTCCTTTGTGAAATAGTCACAGGGATTTGGATACAAGAAAAGAAATTGAAAAGATTTTTCAGATAAAATATATTTTTTGTTGAATTTTAATTTAATTTATGTTTTCTTTGTGTTTCAGGATTCCTATCATGGGATTCCATCGATTGTCACGTGGACTTGGAGAAAGAGCTCCAAGCCCTCACATCTCACGCTCCGGAAGGAGAAGAAGCCAGACATGGTAAGGAAACGATTTTATCTAACCAGGCCTAACCCAAAACCAATATATTACAACTCTTTATATCATTGACATTTTCATTCACAGTTTACTTATATAAAAAAGATTTTTCGAATAGAAAAAATATTTACATGTAGAAAATTAAAAAACATCGTAAGTATTATATAATACAATATGAAATAGTATAAAATATACAAGTACATTATGAATCCCATCATGCCATACCCTGTTACACTGTCATATCACGCATTGTTATATCGCATTATTTAAACCATTTTAACCATTAAATATATTTGACTAGTCATCGGAAACTTTATGATAATTCATTTGAACAAGCAATTAATCAAAGATTACATCACACCTTGTAAGGGTGAGTCTGCACAATATACAATCATCGCTGAGTATATTATACACTACGTGAAATCATACGATGTAATCATCTCTATACAATTACCTTTCCCACCATTTTTGGTGTTAACTTTTTTACATTACTATTTTGAAACAATGAAAAACATAGTGGTTTGTTGTGTATATTAATAAAAGTTATTTTTAATTGATCATAAAAATTTGGCTTATTTTAAATAAAACCCAATTTGGTTTTTCAAAAGCCATTCATTTCCTAAAAGCACAACACACAAGGTAAATGAAAAATGGGTTTTGAGAAAAACAGAATTCCTGTTTTCAAAAAAATGGGAACTTCAAAATAATTTTACCTCTGACAAATAACGGGCCTTGTCGGTGTTCGGTTATTTTTTGGGGCCAAGGAAGGCTCTGTACAGGATGATATATTATACGTACTATTCACGGTTTTATTAAAATAACACTGACTTGCTGCCAAAAAAAGTTCCATTGTTTGAATATTTCAAGAGTTTTTATTTCCATTTCACTTGCCTTATAATAGAATAAATGTAACTAAAATTGGTGATTTATAACTTAAACTTATTAAAAATATATAAGAGTAATTAATATGTTATTGGTGGATAAGACGAGTATCTTAAAATTCGTGTTCATGAATGAATTTAGTCCCTGAGACTCAAATAATAAGGGATGAAGGTCAGTTGGTCAGTTATATTGCAAATATTAATTTTTTGCAAATTTTATTCATGTACACAAACTAAAATATCAAGCGTGATAGAATAAAAAATTACATACGGTATTTTAAATTATTATTTTTTTTATTTATTATCTTCGTTTTATTAACCACTAAATTGAGCTTAAATACATCTACCGGTTTCAAAAAATACCATTTTCTTCTTCAGGATGTCATAACTAAGTTAGATAATAACTTAGTTGTGATGTATGATGAATAAAAAATAAGAATTTTAACCACAAAGTTAATATTGCTAATTTCAAAAGTATTTTAAATTATTGTTTAAAAATATCTACTCCCCATAAATCAATTCTTTCATAAATATGTATTTATCACCTTTATTTAACGCAACATGGTAATAAAATGACGATGGTATTAAGATGTTAATAACTGAATGAAATAAAAATAATATATATTGACGAATACTAACGAGAATAAACAACTCTCAAAACGATTCCGGGATAGGGTGTAATATAAATTGTAATAAAACATCTCAACATGCTTCTGTAAATATTGTATTCCGATTTTAAATCCACAAGCACCGCGCGAGTTTTTCACAAGCTGTTGAATACAGTTTTCCGTTTGGATTTCCCGTCGTTAGTAATATTAGAAATATATTTCCGGCGGCTCAGCACAGCTGTCGAGGAAATGCAGTAATCTAAAATCTTTTGGCAACAACGTCGGTTTGCACCTCTCTGGCCGCACCACTCAACCCACTCGAGAATGACTATGCTTTGTCGAGCGTCGCGACGCCAATTGCACTTCCGGTGCATTTTTCCCTTAGGCGACAAAACATTCATCCTATTGTGGAGGCGTTAGGAGAGAGAGAGGTTGCTTTTTTCTCTCTAGCATTAACCCGTTGTTCTCGTTCCATCGAAAAATAAAAATAAAATATAGATTTTTTAAATATATTATTTACTGTAAAAGTATTATGTACTGTTATCCATTTTCAATAAAATTATGCGATGTATTTTGTATTTAAAAAAGTAAGTTTTATGAATAACCAATCGATTTCGGAAAACTAAAGCACATAACTATAAATTATTTTTATTATGAACATGATTTTCAGCATCATACTATTATTATATTTTATGCACTCAAGTTCAATAATTATTCAAAATATTTTGAGTATGTTAAAATTTTTGTATGAACACAATTGCTAGATTTTATTCCCAGAAGTATGTCATCAATAAATATTATAGATGTCTCATTGGGACGAAGTCATTGTTTTTATATGGGAGTATGGAAATCGTAAGTATTACAGGGCTTACGACGCTGTCCTCGGCTGTCTTGAGTGATCACTTTACACAATTGTAACGTTCACCAATTCTACCCGTGGGCGACTGCCACACCTATAAAATTTATGGAAGTTGTACAGTCGACTGAAGCACTTCACGCGCTGTTGTCTCCAGTACAATATTTAGAGATATAGATCGATTATGTATCATTAAATTCCGTATTTTGATATATTTTGCATAGTTAGTTGGATAAATTAGATATTTTGCAAAGTTAGTTGGATAAATTGGATATAAAATCAATCGAATCGGACTCATCATCATTTTCATCCCCCTTATCCAGGAAGGGTCGCGGGTTCAATGTATTCACACTGTAAGACACTTCCAAGACTTAATCTGTCTTTATCCCAGCTTATTTCGGGGCAACCCATCAGTTACCTTTCTTTCAGAGTTGCCTAAAAGATACATCTTAGTCGTCAAAGTCATGATATAAAAACAATCCGCGGACCAAACAGATCGGAAAAAGAAACTTCGTCAACAAACCCCTACAGACTTCTCGATTATTTTCCAAGCAGAGACCTCAAATATATATAAAAGAAAACAGCGGGAGAAGCACCAAAGCATGTCAGCGAAGGCTGTACTATCTTGACGGCAAGTGGTACCGATCATAAAACCTTCAACCAAAATCAATCTCCAAAATACATCTAAGTGTTAGAGGAACCAATCAACCCGAGAATAGATAGAAAGTGGCAAAGATGAAGTAATTTTTAGTGTTTTTTTCCCAATAAAAAATAAGAATCTGATCAAAATCACAATATAAATTAGAAGAGCGCATAAAACTAAAAATAATATCACATTAAATAAAACACAATCACTTTATATAAAACTACGAATTTTATTAAAACCCTGACTGGCTTCGCTTAGCTCAAGCTTTGTCAGGGCGTATTTAAAACTAATAATAAATATAAAAAGAGTGCACTTATATATACATAAAGAGGGAGATAAAATAAAAAATTACATGCGAAAGAGAGAGACAGAGTACATATCAAGGGAGGGAAAAGTACAAAGTTGATGGATATTATTAAAATGAAACGTATATTTAAAGCAAGTGATTGTGTTTTATTTACCAAGATGATTACTTTCTATGAAAAAAAAATATATTATCGGTAGGCACCCATAAACATAAATAGACACATTGATCGTGTAAAATGTTACAGCACGATTAAAACTGGTCATTTCGAAACACTGTATAAGAGGGGTATAAAACAAAGGGTTAAAACAAAAACAAAACGACATAATCAAATCGTTTCAGAGATTCTGTAAGCTTCAAACAATAGAGGGCGTGTGTATATAGGATATACCTCCATATGGTTCGCAAACAGGGATGAAGTATTTTCATTAACAATTTCTCTTTGCTTAACAGAAGGCAGCGCTACCCTGGCAATCCTTTGCTAATCCGGTATTATTATGAAAAACGTTTTTAACGTGGGTAACGGGGCCTTATTCGACGGCTTTTCCAACAAAGATTGTGTGACCTATATCAATTGTTCCTGGAGTTTTATGCGCTACGTGAATACATTTTCGTGCCCATTTTATAATGATAAAGAATTGAATATAATGGAATAAAGATGAAATTTGTTTAAAATAATGCTTAAAAGAAAAAAAATAGAAATAACGGTTAGATTTGATATCCCAAAAATGTATTTATCAAATACAATAATTGTACTTCCGAGATAATTTATATTTATTTTCCAACAGGGCTTTTAATATTATAGGCAAGGCTGGAAAACATATAGAAGACCTATTTGAAGATAGGATTAGTCTATAACTAGCTGTTAGACTAATCCTATCTTCTAATTTATTTCTAATCTAATTATATTTCCGCATTCTGTTTATTTTTCGGCATGATATCAACTGCCACTTTTTGCTTTACCTTCTAATTTCCTTTGTTATAAATTCCAACATGACAGTTTTCAAAAATTGTAATCAATGTCAAAATCCATGAACTTTCATCGGAAAATCGATTCTGTCACATTGATGTAATAAGGTTACATTGCTTAGCACCAATGGTATCCTTTTAAAAGCACGGAAATAAATTCTGCCAATATGGAAATCATCGTTAAGGTAATTGGCGTTAAAGTAATTAAATTTACTCAATTGGAAAGTAATTGATTATATACTTCATACCATTTAAAAATTTGATATCTCTCATGAATTTTAATCGGAAAATTTTGTAAGCATGTTTTTTAACAATTTTAAGGTGTATTTTGACGTCAGTTAATAGTCTTATGTTATAAATAAACAAGTTTCCAACATGAGCGATATTTTTTGGTAACGTAAAATAGTGTGAAAAATTATGATTGTGAATTAAATATATTAATTAGAAAGATATCCTCGAAATTTCAACATCAGTGGGCGATTACTAAAATATAAAATGTTTAAAGAATGTAAAGCTAAGGCTTGTATAAATGCATAAATTATATATTTTAGCGTCACATTTTAAGCCATGTTTTAATGAGGCATTTCTCAATCTTTTATCCTTAAAACGCGTCAGTTTGTGAAAGCGCTATTTTATATGAAAATATTTATTTTGTTAATATTTAGTATAAAATGTGAATTAAATATATTAATTAGAAAAATATACATATAAAATCAATTTTATCGAAAAATATTGTTGTTGCGCCACCGGGATTCGTACCTGGATCTCTTTCCAAACCGGCTCATCTCTCGGAGAGCTCATCGGAGAGCTTATCTCTCTCTCATCATGGATCTTTCAAATAATGGAATGATTAAATGTAGTAATATCAAAAAGGTAACATATAATTTTGTCGCTAAAAATATCGTTTGGAAAAAAATCCAGCGCAACAACAATATATTTCGATAAAATTGATTTTATATGTATATCTTTCTAATTAATATATTCAATTCATATTTAAAACATCACAGACCGTCTGTTCTGAATAATTACAACTTCACAATAAGAATGTGCTCTCCTAATAATGAAAAATTATGGTTTAAAAATATCTTTGGTTGTAAAATAGGGTAGGTATTAATATCTACCTGAAGACAAGCATGGTAAAATTATTTTTTATTGAGCTCTCGTGTGAATAGAAGGCGAAGAATAGAAATGTACTGCTCGTAAATTACTTTACTCATATTGGAAGGCATTTAATTCCTTTGTTTGATCGTTAATTAATTAATTAAATACATATTCAACTGAATAAACTGTACAATCGATTAAGCATTACACGAATTGAGCCGTATTATAATGATTTAATTTCTCTGATTTATTCAGGTGTGCAATAATTTAATCGCAGTATAATTTGATCCTTTTGTGGCTCTCCCTACCTACGATTCGGGCCAAAAAGATATAATTTCTCCATTATGCTGCCATCATAATTGTACTTAAATAAAATTAATTTATTTATAGTAATTAATTTAGAAACAAATAAGAAAATTGTATCTCGATGTAAAATATTTCAAGAATTGAAAAATTTAAAAAACATTACCAGCTCCAGCTGTTCCTAAACTTTTTCAGTTCGCAAAGCCCTTGGTGTATAAGATATTTCCACGACGTCCCAATCGTCCCTCTGCGAATGTCATTCAGACCCTTTGCTAACTTTTTGATATTACCTTTTTTGGAAGCATTTTTCAAACCAGTATTCAGTTGTTATTAATGCTCTTCAAAAACAGATTTCAAATAACGAAATAACGCTGCAACAAAGAAAAATTAAACATTGCCACCATCTTCATTTATATTTCTTTTCCATGGTTGTATTTTTTCTAAAAAAAAATTTTTTTTTAGTTTTAGGGACATTTGTGAGCAAGTCGCGTTATCTAAAATATAACTTATTCTGTGAGAAATATTTTTAACTACCGTATTTCATCGATTATAAGACGCAGCTTTTATATATATATCAATAATAAAAAATATAAATAATATGTAAACTGTATTATAACAGATAAAGTCATACAATCACAATAAAAATGATTTAAAAATAAGCATGTTATTTATGTACTATCATGATCAGAGTCTAAAATTTCATCGGATTCAGTGTCCGATTTTTCTGAATAACTTTTCGACTCAGTTCCACTAGTGATCAGTGATGATTCATCACGACTGCGGAATTTTACAGTGATTGTAAGACGCCATCGATTATAAGGCGCACCCCGAATTTAGAGACACCTAAATAGAATAATACGTGCGTCTTAAAATCGAAGGTATACGATATTCAAGGCCACTTACTGAAGAAAAATAATTAATTAACAATTAAAATGTAATACAATATTTCTTCAATTAAACCCCTGGAATTCGTTTTATTTTATTACTTTAGTGTTTTTCCTTACATTTTTAATTCAACAGTTAAAAAAAATGATCAAAAAATTCCCTTCTTTATATAAATTCTCAGCGGCATTTCTCTGTACAAAACAACGTAGAGCAGAATGAAAGTCGAATTATGATAAAACAATGTCCTCTGTACCGGAAAACTTTCAGACCCAGCCTGGTTCCCGTAATTTACGTTTTATTGCGCGACCTTTTGTTTCAAACTAATACTTCAATAACACATGTTGCGGACGTAAACGTGACTTGAATGTGAAACTGTATACTGGAATAACAATTCGAAAATAATTTAACTTCTCTTAATTAATAATGATATTTCTGTAATTATATTTTGCTTGGTTTTAAAACGAGTGATTCAATTTTAAAATCGTTCAATTTATTCACGCGTTAATGTCAAGCGAATTATTTAAAGATTAATGTCTACAAATGATATTTTTACAATTTTTGTGATGTGGATTTTGTTCCCATTCGATTCTTTGGAGACAAGTCTCAGCTTTTGTAGTCCCCGTGTATACAACATGTCTCAGACATTCGCTCTCTTATGCCACAATTTACACTTGTCAGTTGGATGATTTTGAATCCACCCAGCAGCAATTAAAATTGATCAAATGTTTTTAATTTGACGCCTTATATTAAGAAGACATAATTGTAGCGCCATGACCACGCACTTGGCAGACATTCAAGTCCATCCAGTACCGTCATAAATGCAGACAACAATATATCGCGCCGCAATCAGTTCAAAAAACCACCAGAACCGTCACTCTTCTCCTGGCCATCTTCTCGGACGTATCGCTCGGCACCACCTTCAGAGAACAGTGTAAATTTATTTCGTGCATCATTTATCAATAAACGCAATATTTTCGTTTCTTTATATTCAACCTGCTTTAGCCGCAACACGGACATCTATACTCACATGCACACTTGGTAACATTTATACACAATGCTATAAAATATAGCCAATACAACAATAAATATTCAAAAAAATTTAATCGCTCTATCCGAGTGACTAACACAATAAATACAATCTCTATTGATGACCTCTTCGAGTCTATATCATGAGTTAAACCTAACCCCTATATAGGGTTTTTGGAAACCCGGGGTTTTGAAACCCGCCAAGTCCTGGTCCAATATTTTGGAAACGGGTTCGGGTCCAAAATCATTATAGTATAATCATTAGAATAAAAAAATAAACGATTTTATTATGTTTATTGCAAATATTATTATGTTATTATGTATTAGAATATCTTATATAATAATATTTTAGGATTACTAATACAGCGAGGGACTTATCTCCTAAAGCCGATCTAATTTTCGTGCAAAAATTAGTCGATACCGAAAATGTTCGCTCATTGCCAGTCGAAGTTGGTCTCACTGTGCAAAGCGTGTCGTAGAGCCTCTCAAGATAGAACGTACACCTTTTATTGTTTTATTTTAGGGAAAATTTTTCCCTTAAACATTCAAAATTGCCCATTTCCTGTTTCTCCGGTATTTTAGCATCTTTAAAATGAGATCCAACTCTTCATCCGTCGTTAATATCTTTTTCTTGTCGTCGATTAATATTGAATCTTTTATACCGTCCATAGAATTGACTTCTGTAATCGAACTTTGGAAAAGCCTGCTCATCAGTTGTGTAGCCAAACTTAAGGCTCCGTCTGAAGGATTTAAATTTGGGTCTTTAAGCGCCTTAAACAAATTGATCAAATTCGATCATTCAGTCGTGTTCCGATGTTTTGCAGCAATTCGCTTGAAACCCGAACACGGCGTGTTTCGGATCTGTGTTTTTGAGTCAATACCAGACCGGGTCTGGGTGGAGTCGGGTCGCATCCAGAAACCCTACCCCTATAGATCTATGATGGTTTCAGGTAACGTTTTTATGCACGTGTCAAATCTCGTTGTCAGATCAAACGTAGTGATACCGGTTTGAATTTTAGTCTGTTTCTGAATTTATCTCCAGGTCAAAATTTCAACACGCATATCCGGTATTGAGGTGTATCTGAACTATATCTGAGATTATTTAATCGTATTTGCTTTTGTGAACATGGCGAGTAACACTCGCATAGCAGTCAAGTGTCTTCTTTCTTTTATTATAATAAACGTTGGGGATTTCATCTATGTGTTTCGTTGATGTGAGCACGCAGTGAGTCGGTGCTTGTTGAATGAAGACGCTCGGTGAGTCCGCGTTCCGTGGGGTGCTTGACAAGTGGGTTTTGGCTAGTGATGAGCATAATCACGAACCGTGAGTCAATCACTGATATCTTTAAGTCACACTCATCATCAGTGATTGAATATCTGGAAATATCGTGATTCGCGGTTTATTTTATTATTAGGCGCATGTGCATATGAAACGAAAATATTCATGAAGGAATGACGTTATAATTTTTGATAGTCGTCATCTAGTAGATTCTGCCCAAATATTTTACGCATTTAACCTGAAATGCCGAGAATTTGACCCGAAAAATAAACTCACATTTTTTTACGGTATTCATTCTCTTTGTTATGATATTAAATTATTAGGAGAATACATTCTTATTGTAAAGTTGCAATTATTCAGAACATAGGTCTATGATTTTAAAATATGAATTAAATGTATATCTTTCTAATTAATACATTTAATTCATATTTAAGATATTAAATTAGTTATATATTAATGATATATGCTAAAATGTGTTTTTTACGCAAACGAAATGTATAATTATGTTTTTTTCTTTATTCATTTATTTCGTATATTATAATATCATGCGGCGCATGGGTATTAGTAATGAAACTGTGATCACATTCACAGTTTTCAATCACTAATGTTATCGAATATCAATCACAATCACATCAGTGAGTCAAAAGTAGCATTTTTCTCATCACTAGTTTTAGCCCTAAACGGTTTTAAAATGAGTCCCTACACGGCCATGGTCTATAGGACGCGTGCAGGGTCAGCACACTGTCAATAAATTTTATGAAAATAAAAGTACGTACTGTAAATTAAGAAACCTTTCTCGATCCCAGTAGCCACTTCATGATAATACCCTTTGTCCTTAAAACAGCTTAGGTCCGTCAAACATGCTCCCAAGATTAGCTCCAGAGAGATGTGCTCTTTCTTGGTTCTGAAGTTGGTAACTAGAAAGCGTTGGATTCTGGTGCTAGACTAATCCGTAGACTGGGTATTTGGGGTGATTCGTCTATTTATGTGTAAGCTGGCTGGCACTAAGGATGCCCGATACCCAAAGGGATTAACGAAAATCTGCTTGGCTTCTTGCTTGGCTGCTGGCTAAATATTAGCTATATAAATGCTAATAAACATTCTTAATCAGGTCAACTATTTTTAATTCTTTACAGTGACATTAAAATATGCACACATATTCTCCAAATATACTATTAACATACATACATATGTAGATTAAAATAAATTATTTAAGAAAATTATTATATTGCGCGCCTAAAATAATGTGACACCTGTTATTATTACAAATCTATTTATTTTTTCCTCTTTCATGTCAGTATTGACTCCAGCCTCTCTCCAGCTAGATGCGACGCATCTATCCACCAACATCTAAGTCCGTCCTTCATGACTGGATTGAGGATTGCGATCTCCATGATCTCTCGCCCTCATAACTTCATATTCCTCTTTCTCTTCGTCCTTTGACGTGGCCCACCACAAAAAGTGTCTCCAAGCTCTCTTCCCTTCTCGCACGATGTCCAAATAAGTGAAGTATTCGTCTCAGGCTGCAGGTTGAGAGTCTGTCTTTGAGGTTTAATTCCTGCAAAATGGAGACATTCGTGCATCTCGCTGTCCTAAATAACTCTTAATATCAGTCTAGCTTTTTTTTAAATGAATTAAGCAGAAAATAACCGTAAGAATGACAATTTGTCAACGTTAATTTTTTATTTGAATTTTAGTATTTATTTTACTTTTTTTCGCCGATCAGTAATTTAGCCATTAAATTTAATTCATTTTTAATACAGAACCAAAATAATTACTCTTTATAAGATATCTAGGTAGTTTTATATAATAATATATTATATATAATATCATTTTTGTCTCTGACACTTTGGTTAAGCCTTCCCGAGGGTAGAGCCTGTAGCATGAATTGTAAACTCTCTATCGACATTGTGATGAAAGTGGATAGGGGGGCGAGTTTTGTTAAGGGTTGTTGCATGAATATCAATGAGGATTGTAAATGACATTGCGTACCTACCCCCCCAGAAGGCGGAGAAACTCCCTCCGCTATGTAAATTAACGACAACATTAATTTAGGTATTTGTTAATTATGCGAACGCCATTTTGCAAAGTGATACTGTATTTTAATAATATATAACTTATTATTATTTATCTCATTACACAAAATGAGTATTAAAATAATTAATTATATAGCAGAAAAACATTATCCATTTAAAAATCCTTCCGGGAAACGACTTTAACTTAAATTTCAGACAAATATGAGATTTATAGTATGTGGTGTTTATAAATGATATATATATATATATATATATATATATATATCATTTATAAACACCACAATAGAATAATATATATATATATATTATTCTATTTTTAAAAAGCAATCATCTTTTTATTACAATTAATCCCAAAAACCTTTTAGTAATACTAGTAATCAAATCAATCTATTTTATTAATTTTATAAGATCGTCGATATAACATATCTATGTTTTGGGTTCGTACTAATGATGATAAAATCGTTATTTAAACCATTATTTTAACTGTTATTGTGATTGTGTTAGATTTTAACGAAGATACTGATTAACGTAATTCTTCGAGCAATGCTTGCTACACTAGAAAGTAAGCCTCCGACAGTTAAATCTTATTTACCAATCATCGTTAAATCTCAGTTACCAATCATCGACACAATCACAGTCACGTAACAGTTTACCATCACTAGTTCGTACCCCAATGGTAACCAAATATTTTTGCGATAGATAGATTTTTCCTGTAAATCTTTCTAATTTTTTTATTATATTCATTTTTTTTTAATTAACCACAGCCACAAAACGTCTTGATAGATATTTATCTGCAGGTATATTTATGTCTATTTGTTACATTTAATAAACTCAAAAAATTATTCATCGAACACGTGAATAAATATTATTATATATTTAAATATCTCAGCTTCCGGTAAGTAATAATTTGATTTAATATTTGTAAAGGGGTATTTCTTGCCTTAAATAATATAGTGTTTTATATTTTGTCTCATAGCTAAATTTCTTTAAAAACATTTCATTTATATTCATAATCAAAAATTTTCAGCACGCACGTTATATGTAAAACGGGTGTTTAGTAAATTTAATTCTGATGAAAACTTTAAATTCTGTATAATTCGCAATTCTGGTTCGTTAGTGTAATGTATTTAGGATGTTTTTCTTTAAATAAAAGCCTCAATACACGAAGGTATTTAATGTACATATATTTTTTTTAACAATAATTGGTGTTATACTGATAACACTCGGCTATTGCCGATTGTTTGCTGCTAGGCACTGAAATCGGCTAATGAAGCCACATCGTGGCCAATAGTGGTCTCTGTGTTGCCAGGGTTTTCATAGTTTCTATATTTCAATGCAGAAATAACTTATTTAGTAAGTGCTTTAACAATTCACCATGTAGCAAAAAAATATATTTGTAAAATGATACAAATGTTGATGTTCGTATGATAAAACGTAATTTTTTTATATGTAGAACTATCTTAAATTGATATGATACCTAGAATCAGACACAGTTGCTTTTGTTTTATTGCAAATATTAGACATCAGTGATATCTATTACACAGTGTGATAAGGTTGTTAATAAATATCAATATTTTTTTTTGATAATCTGTACTGCTATTTATCGGATTTTTAAAGAAAAAGGACACTAACATTGGATACAATAGCTACGAAGAGAAATATATATCTACATATATATATGTAGATACACACACAAAATCTACGTTTTATTATAGGAACATCAAAATTTGTAATCATTTTTTTCTCTTACTTACGTATAATAAGAGAAATTCTTGTTCATATTGAAGATAATTTTCTTCAAGATAATGTTTCCATAACAAAAATTGAAACTATGAAGGATAAGATATTTTTGATTAGTTTTATTCAGCCTCGAATAAATCAAGCGGTAGCTCTGAAATCGGAAAAAAACTTTTTTTTTGATAGTTGATAAAGTAGTCAAAACATCCATTACTCCAATATAACACTTCTTAAATAATTTGTTAGTTTGAATATTAAGATAGCAATTTTAGTACGAAAATTCAACGTTAGCATAATAGTCTCGCCGGGTAAGATAAGAGGGTGCTGACTATAAACTTTTTTCCACTTGAATTTGCGAAAGCTATTTGCCCTGGTTCGGGAAACACTTGGATGGTAAACCTTGATTGGCTTGTTGGAAACTTTTCTAATCCCTTCCTATCTTGTATAAAATGTATAAACTAAAATAAAAGTGAGTTTTAATAGACAAAGTAAATTACTCTGTGCAGTATTTTTTCTGTTAGATTTTTAAAACAATTTAATGAAATTTTACACATCACTTATTAATGGCTCTGACATTAAGTCGTAGCGATTTCACTTATAATACATCAGAAGATCTCTTTAAAAATAAGAATATTTTGTACAGGAATAATTATTGAACTTTTCTCAAAATTGCGATGTGCATCCGCTCAATATATAACCCTCGGCTTGTGTTAAAAAATAGGTCAACCTTTTATATTACACCCCGATAATGGGGTGGGTTGTAGATTTAGTATCTTAAGTTAAAACGAGAAAGGTTAATCGTAATTATAACAAAGGGAATTTTTGAAAATGGAATAGTATAAAAAATAATATTATTTTTTTAGTCGAAGTATATAATTTCATAAAATTGAATACATACTATAATTTTTTTTTTTAAGAATATGGTTCACAGTTTGATATTGATTAAAAAAGGAATGTTTAAGGATAATTATAAATCCTACATTCCATTTGAAACGAACATAACAAAGTATATAATAAAAAATGTATAATTACATTTATATTAAATATACATTATGAAAATAACGTGAATCTTACCAACTGAAAAAAATGAGTTAAAATTTTAGAGTAATAATTAAGTATGTAGTAAAGTAAAACGTTTAAAATATTGCAGAGGGAAACAAAAAATAATTTATATTATATTATAGAAAAAATATTGATTTTTATAGGCTTAACATTGTGCTCAAATATAATGATTAAAAATAGCAAACCTTGTACTCGACCAGTTTCAAAAAAAACATATCTTCTTCAGGACGCTGAATTATGTATCTAAATTAATGTAACGAAGAAACAGTAGTGTCGAAACTAATCAGCGTTAAATTAATCAAAATTATTTATGCAAAGTTTGTTATTTAAAAAAATATTAATTAAAAAACAAATTAAGTAAATATAAAAGACAAGTTAGTAAATTTAAAATATTAATGTAATTTTCTCCGATTAAACTGATAATTTTAGTACCTACGTTTAATGTGATATATCAATTCTTGAAGTTTATGAAATGTATTATAAATAAGCATTATTCGTATTTAATACCTGTTATCTACAATGTCGCTAAACAATTTCACAAATTTCCAAGTTTGAAAGTTTGGGGTGGTATGATAACTCGCCTATAAATTTTGTCTTAATTTGACTTCACATAAATTTCTCCCGGCCTCCAAAGGCTTTGAGGACGTAAAATTTAGCTGGAAATTCCTCCGGCGCCCATATGAGTTAAATTTATAGAATAATAGAGATATTCTCTAGAGAAAGAAATGATCAATTACACACAATCTTGATCAAACTGAAATACGGAAAAGACAAAGTTTGAATTAAATCATGTTTAAGGTAAAATTATGTTTTTTCCAAATAATTTTTCCAATTTGTTGAGCGTGCTTTCTCTTCATTCATTCAATATTGAAAGATAATGGAATTTACATTTTTTCGAGTAAAATTAATGAGAAATATTAAATTTGCATTAAAGGCGACAGGTTTTATAAACGAAAAATTGAATTTTAGTCCTTTCTGAATATTAAGTAATACGTGTGTTTTATTTGTATTTAAAAAAAATCTAGATTCGCTGACTGTACACAGAAATATACAAATTAATATACATTTAAATAAGGACGAAAACTGCTATATCGTAAGATTCATTATTGAATATATTATTTATTTAATTATATTAAAATTAGTTTAACAATATCAACAATAGCTTAAATAGTTTACTAATTTACTTACTCACTTATTTAACTATATTACGTTTTATTTCGACAATTCCCGGTCGCCGTCTTTGATTTTTAATTTTCCCATTGTTTAAATTTGATTTTTTCAAATTGTCGTCCAGAATGACAAAAATCACTTCAGAAGACTGTGTTCTGATCAAAAGTTTGCGAATTGAAAAACTTTGGGGTGCTAGAAAAATGATCAAAGGGTTTCAAAACAAAGCCTGGAGTATAGTTAGACATTACAGCATAACTGGATATTACAGCAGAACGGAGCTCCATCTCACACAGCCAGAAATACAATCAACTTTCTTCATCATGAGAATGTTAATTTCATCGAGCCAAGCATGTGGTCACCGAACAGCCCAGATTTAAACCTGGTAGATGATGCAATATGGGGTGTTTTGATGACTTCTGATTAGCTAAATATTGTGCAAAAAAAATTACATTAAGAATTATAATTAATTATATTGTGTTTTGAAATAACCTATGCGTTACGGTATGTTATCACTCTTCTTTGGATGCGCCACTCTGTATATTGAGTTTTTTATCTATTATTAGTCATTACACTTTCAAGAATTAATTATAAATTTTAAAATTTGAGTAATAATTTAAAAAAACACCATTTATATTGCTAATTTTAAAAGCTATTATTAGTTTTATTTTATTTAAAAAAATCATCATCATCACTAACATAGTTCTGTGTTATTTTAATAAAATGTTAAAGTAATTGACTATGTAGATAGATATACAGAAAAAAATCGTATCGAAGAGTAAGATGTATCAATTTTAAATATTACAGAATATAAGTTTTCATGGATAGGAAGAGATCCAGGTTCGTATCTCCGTAGCAATTACATATTTTTTCGATAGATAGATTTTTTCTGTACATCTTTCATTTGTATTATTTATTTATTTTATGCGGCGTGTGTATTGATAATTGATTTTTTGTTCTAGGCGAAAGGCTCATACAATACGCTACGGAAAACCTGGTGACCGAGATTCTGATCCACCCTCAGATGAACACCCTGCTGCAATGCATGCGCAATCTGCTGAGCTCTTTCACTCGCCACCGCCACATTATACACGCCGGATACACGTTCTCCGGGAATGGTTCCTGGATCATGCAGGTAATTAATTGACCATTATTCATTGTTCCGCGAGTTATTACACCTCCTCTACCGAGCTGTGCTCCTAATACTGTTGGAATTTGTCTCGTTGATTTAGCTCTCACTCTTTCTCTTCTGACTCTTCGAGATTCTTCTTCTCTTAATTAATATTCACTAATCACTGTCATGATGGGGTAATAATCGTGTAATTTCTTATAATTAATAAATTGTGGTATTTCAATGAATACAGTTAGTTACAGTTACAGCCTCGACTGAGCCCGTGGAGTCACGTTATGCAAAATCATTTTCTTACGCATTAAAACTCTCTAAATCTTTAATTTAATTATATCTCAATTCAACAATATATCTGATGTAGTCGATTTTCATTAAAAACATAAAAATGTACCCTAAAGGTCTCGAAATTCGTCTCGACGCGAGTGCATAAAGGACAGTTTAGAATTGAGTGCAGAATGAACTGTCACTTGTGTCTATCGAATTGTGTACGCAGAACAGAAGATCTGATGAATCTAACTTAATCGCCAAAGTCCTGAAACAAGAAAAAAATCTTATTTTGTAAATTGAGTTAAAACATTGTTTATTCCACTATATTTTTTATTATGTTAAACGTTCGAACGTTTTCGGGAACATCTTCCAATCATCAATAATATAATTCAACTAAAATTAAAAACACTTTCAGATAGTAATATATGGGGTGTTAAAAGTTAAAGGAGATGGGGGTGGGATGGAGTTAAAATGTGACGTATTTTATATTGAACAGAGCGGTAGAAGAATAAGAAAAAAGATAGGAAGAAAAACATCAGTCTAAACTCCGAAATGGCTGAGCACGCAAGAATGGAGGGTCATTCATTTGATAATAGTAATTTACAACTTATACATAGTTGTGCCAAAAGACGAAAGTTAGACATTCAAGAAAATTTAGAAATATTGAATAATAAAAAAATAATAAATATTCAAATACCGGCCATTACATCCCCTCTCTTATCCATTTGGATTCCACCCCCACCCCACCTCCGTTAACTCAGAACACACTATATATTACTGTCTGAAAGAAATTTTAGTTGAATTATAATATTGATAATGGGAAGGTGTTCCCGAAAACGTTCTAACGTTTAACACAACAAAAAATATAGTGGAATAAAGCAGTGTTTTAACTCAATTTAAAAAAAAAAATCTTGTTGGAACCCATTGTGGATGTTTGATGTCACTTTTCTTTTATGAAAGAAGTATGTTTTGAAAAGAAATAATATTTTGATTAATTGATATGAACGTTTAGGGTCACGATCGTAAAATTAATATAAATGTATTTCTCAATTTATAGATATTTTATTAGATTATTTAATAGACTCTACTCGAGGTGTTATTATTGTTGTTATTACTTGTTTTCTCATCCCTTATCGCTGGGTAAAGTCATTTTTGACCACTTTTCGTCTGGAATGTAGATATTTCGCTAGATAATAACTCTTTCAACTTATTCCCGTATTAAATGATGAAACGAGCTATCACATACATTCCACTGTTCTTCAGAAGTATCGATTAGCAAATAATTTCACTGGCGTAATTAACAGACGTATTTGATACGAATTTAATATGTTTTAAGAAATTCTTGAGTGAGCTTCTTATATAAACAAGTCAGTTTTGAAATGCTAATCATTTTGTGGAAATAATCCTCAAAGTGAATTTCGTCTGTAAATTATGTTTTATTTAACTTTCATTTCTTTTGAATATTTTATTTATTTAACTTGTTTGCATAGCTTCTTTTTCCAAATTGCTAATGGTACTTTGTACTGTATACAGATAAATCAATAAGTACAAATTATTTTTTATCAATTTTTTAAATTTATTATTTTCACGAATTTGAAAGTTAATATTAATAATCAACATGGACGGCTTGTCAGCTAAAACGCAGATTATACTCATTATGCATTCATTTTCACCTGTTTTAAATTACAATTTATTGAATAGAACTATAATGTGAATATGTTCATTCGCATTATATGCCGTATTGAGATATCTCTGCATCTTGCATCATATAATAAACTTGAATATTGTTAGCCACGAAAAGTTCTTAGGTAACTAACTAAACTAACTTACCATCACACCGTTTTCCCGCGGGGGTAGACAGAGAGTAGCGAGCAACGAGCAGCGCCACATACAGTTTTCGCCTCATCCACATTCATACAAATTCGCCGATTATTGAGGCTTCTAACAGGGTCATCCTCCAGTATCTGGTTTACATGGTCTTGCCAAGTCTTCCGCGGATGTCCCTATTTCTGGTGCCATCGACACTGGCGTCATATATCTTCCCTACCATTATCTCCTAACTCATCCATTTCATATGACCAAACTACCGTCTATATCAAGCAACATTTATTTTCCTGTGCGATTCTAGTAAGCCATTTTTAGAATATAAGCATATAAAACGATAGTTTTATATATTATGTTGAACGCATTTTTTATTTACAATATCTTACATAATCAAAACGTAGAAATAATATTTGTAAAGCCTTCGCCTTTCTTATACGTTACAAAATTATATTATTTGAAGCAAATGTCATTCTGAGGAAAACGTATCACATAAAAAAATTAATATATTTAGAGCATTACGTACATATTTAAATGATATTTATTTTTTAGATTTAAATAGATTATTTTATATTCTTAGTTTTATAAATCTTTTTGAATGCGAAGACTACCTACATACCTATAAAATTATTTTTATAATTCTGTAGATTCAACGTACATTGTACGTGTATTATTTCCTTCTTCTATGATATTTAAGAACTGTGTTCTTGTTGGTGTCTCTTGCCTAAACACCATTCAGAAGTTATCTTGATATGGTGGAAGTATTTTCGTCTATGCTTTTCACTCTTCTTCCCTTAATTAAATTTCTGAAGTATGCATTGTGCTTAAGGGCGCGCTTTCAAAAATAATTCATATTTTTGCGTTTTTTACGAAATTCTGTTTTTTTATTATTCATTTATATCAGAAGTTATACTCTAGATTTGACTTTTTTTTTTTAATTATTACTTATATAAGATCTTAACACTAATGTAAAACTAAGGGATCCAGGTTCGAATCCCGGTGGCGCAACAACAATATTTTTCGATAAAATTGATTTTACATGTATATCTTTCTAATTAATATATTTAATTCATACTAAATATTAACAAAAGAAACATTTTCATATAAAATAGCGCTTTCACAAACTGACGCGTTTTAAGGATAAGAGATTGAGAAATGCCTCATTAAAACATGGCTTAAAATGTGACGCTAAAATATATAATTTATGCATTTATACAAGCCTTAGTTTTACATTCTTTAAACATTTTATATTTTAGTAATCGCCAACTGATGTTGAAATTTCGAGGATAGCCACTGAAATATGGCGAAAAACCGAGGCTTTTACCACGAGGCAGAATAAACCATAATATTTCACTATTATTAAGCGACCGTAAAAACCTCAGCATAATTTTTTTCAGTCGTTTACCAGCCGTTAAATTGAATGAGTTAAATAGAATTACAGTTTATAGGTAATTTTATTTAAACACCTGGCAATGTTTACGGACAATATTTTTATGTTAAATGATTATCAGCTGACCTGGTCGTTAACGCTTCTTAAGCAAATTTACATTTAAAAAAATGTAATATTATGCAAACAATAAAACCTACTTAGATATCTGTTTTTGAAATAAATTTATCTTTACGAGTTTTTAAATTAACGCGCTCCTCGGGCGCGTGTGCGTTTGTTTTGTATACATTTCACTGGGAAGGAAGGACGAATTAAAATTAATATTTCAATTGTTAGAAAACTATTGTTTGGCATTATAGTTTGTACTATAGTTATGTATTATTTTTGATGCAGGTACTGAATAAAATATTTTTACCATAGTAACGAGAGTAATGTATCTGTTTGACCACCTTTTCATTGTCATTATATTTGATGGTGTTTCAATTTAAGTTACTGTCCGTGGCTAATAAGAATAATCTTACAATTTTTCATGAAAGTCAATCAAACTCAATGATTGCAAGATGGTAGGTAATTTACTAATTGACCCGGTCGCCGTTGTCATTTGTTAATTTCAATAATTTCTTGATCGTATGCACTTATCTAATATTCCACAGTCGGCTATAAAAAATATCAGCAGCTTGACGAGGTCACTCCCTCTGCAATAATTCTCCGTCACAGCGACGAAACGTGTCGCCCACGTGTTGTTGCTGTCAAGAAAAATAAATGAGGTAAAATTGTGGGAGCTCGCATCTTCGCATTGTTCTTTTATTTCCGTCGTAATGTCTCCACCACACGCTGTCATTCCGTTACGACTTTGGGACTGTCGACGAATAAAACAGGGATAAGACAGTACACACCAGGGGCGTGCACCCCGTGAAATCGTAAAAGTCGCGCGTTGTTATAATTTCATCAAAATAAATCTTAATTACATGTTTATTTTATACATTGCAACAGACTTTCCAGATAGCGGTATTTCAAGAAGCAATTTGTTTGGATTTGATCACGAACACTGGTGATAATGAAAAGAAAATTCTAAGATGCATACAACTAGTTAAAGATGCTATGAACCGTCTGTAGAGTATACGTAAAGACGGTGACATCAAGTAAACCAAAATTTGTCGGTGGTTTTTCGTTATTATTATATATTAGGTTAGAATTTCACTTAGATATAGAATTATATTTCTCCTTGGTTGTTAATGAGATGTTCTTATCTATGAGGGTAAATACGCAGGGGAGCGTGGTGCATATAAGCAAAAAGGCTGTGCATTACTCAAAATTCTGGGAAACAAATTTAAATTAAATAATTGGATTAAGATAAACGGAAACATTTTTTTACAATTAGCGCCATATGTGTACTAGTAGAGACTTTAATTGCTTAGTTTTAAAAACTACGACGACAACTCACCGCTGTAGCCATGGCGCTCTTGTGCATTCGCCGCATTGATCTATTCATATTACTCTGTTCTATTTTTAAGCTAGTGAATTACTCAAGTCATATAATTGGCTATTTACTAAATTGAAAATTCCTTTTGGTTGATTCGTTTTGTATGAAGTCGTTACCTATACTGTTTTTTTAACAGAATATCATTAGAAAGGCTTACAACTACGTGCAAATCATTGAAGTGTCTACTTCCTCTTTTACTAATTCGCGAATTTTATTATCTTACTGTTTTTAACGTGTTGAATTCTTGGCCGTTTTTTGCGTTTGAGGTGCATTTGGTGCATGAATTTGTTTTTCATTTGGGAATAAGAAAAAGCAGAACTATTTCCTACGTTAACCTTTAATAAAAAAGTTAAGTTATTACGTGAAGGGTTTTCAAACAATAAAAGAATCATGTTCAATCATAAAAAGTGTTTTTAAAAATATTTGAAAAACAAAGTAGACGGGTTTCAAATAATGGAAAGATAGATGTATTCATTTGAAAAGTGTAACATATAACTTCAAAAATATGTCATCAGTCCACCGTGTTGGTATAGCATAATTGGATAATGCACGTTCCCCGTATTGGAAGAGATACAGGTTCGAATTCGAAAGTTCGGTAGCAAAATAGTTTTTGATAAAATTAATAAAAATAGTAATAACTTGGTGGTCTGAGAATTGGGCTTTAATCCCCGACCATTAGACCACTATGCAAGTGTTTTAATCACTATATCAAGAAGTGAGTCGTTTTAAACCCGTTTTAGAGCATTACTTTTTCTAAACTGGATCGTCTTCGAAATAAGTCCACTTAAAACATAGTTTAACATTTTAACTCTAATAAACGATAGTTATAAAATAATAATTACATTTTATTCATATCAGAAATATTACTATTATTTAAGTACACCAACATTATAGTGTACCAATTTTCAATTTTATGATAATAGATTTGTTAGTTAACTGTTTTGAAAAATGTTCCAAAAAGGTCACATATCGACATTTCAAAGAAAATTGATACGAATCGATATAAATCCATTTCCGACAGAGTAAAGAATGAAGAAATAAAGAATGAATGTAAAGCTGATCTTAGTAGTCAGTAAAATTAAGAAAAGATCACTTTTGTGGTTTGGTCATATGGACCGGATGAATGAGTAGAGAAAGATATATGACGCAAGTATTGATGGCACCAGAAGTAAAGTATATCCGCTTAAGACTTGGCATGACCAGGTAAACCAAATACTGGAGGATGGTCCTGTTAGAAGCCACAATTACCGGCTTCTATGAGAAGACGCATAAATGAAAATGTGTGTCAGGACAGAAGAGTGTGGCGCTCTATCCTCTCTGCCTACCCCCACGCGGGGAAACGGCGTGATGGTAATTAAGTAAGATTGCGACAAATTATACATAGGCCAAGCCGCGAGAAATGTAAATATGCACGAGAATAATAGAATGTCGCTCATTTTTTTAGAGCTACAAACTAAACTTTCTATACTCGATACCTTATAAAGAGTTCATACTAATGATCTGAAAAAATCCTACTCTTAACTCATTAGCGTGATTGTGATTGTTATTCGATAATATCAGTGATTGAAAACCGTGTCTGTGATCACAGCTTCGCGCACCATACGATATCATAATGCACAAAATAAATAAATTAATAATTAAACATATTCTATCATAAATAATTAATATATATCAATTTTAATATCATCACAAAGAAAATTAAAACGCTTAAAAAAATGTGAATTTATTTTTCGGGTCAAATTCTCAGTATTTCGGCTCAAATGCGTAAAACTTTTTGGCGGAATCTATTAGATGGGGCTGATCACGAATTATAACGTCATTCCTTCATGAATACTTTCGTCTCAAATGCGCAGGCACCGAATCACGATTCACAACCAAATATAAATAATTTAAAAAATTACACTGACAGTGTGAGTTAAAGATCACTAATTGATACAAAATAACTTCATAATGACCGTCGAAAATCAAAAGATTTTCAATTCGTAGAAAACATGTATGTACGTCGAATACAAGTCGAAACAAAACTGCATTTAGTTTATTACCTCTTGAAACTGTAGTGGTGACAAAATAAAAAAAAGTGCAAAGTTAAGTTTATGGAAAAAATTATAATTTTGGTTTAATTAATATGTGATGTATTTCTTGAATCCTTTAACATTTTTGTCAATCTCTCCCCAGGATGGAACACTCTCCTTGGCCGACTTCTGCGACGCCTTGCAGGAGAACGAGGTGCAGCGTGTCATCCGCGCTTACGAAAATTCCGTTACGATCGACATACACTGCTCTCTCCCGACGACGGAGTGGCAGAAACTACCCGAAAAATACTTCGCCAAACAATGCCGCATAAGGATCAACCCCCCGGAGGTCATGGATCCCAAATGCGAAGCTATCGAAAACTTCATTGGTAATTATATATTTTTTATTGTTTTTAAATGTAAACACATTTTACCGTAAAATTACTGTGATTTAACCTTTTAAATACCACGAGCGCGCTGACACGCCAAACTTTGTATGTCACGCCAATGTACAAGCGTGTTAACACGCACTTTTGAACCTTGCGAACTTGCAGTGATTAAAGTCATATTTTTAAATCATTTTGCCATATGTGAATGACATGTCCCAGCTTTTATTATTATTTATTAATGACAGATAAGTCTAATCTTATCCTATTTGGTGTCTTCCTTTTCAAATAGAGTTGGCAGTTAAAAGGTTAAGAACGCAACATAATCAATGCTCCCTCTAATTTTGGATCACGGTGTGCGCATGTATTTTCTTTTGTGCAATTTTAAGGACCAATGCTATTATTACCACTAGGTCAACGTCTTAACCCCTACACCAACAAGCTACTAATAATAATTGATAAATTTCACAAACAATATTATTTTCCATAACGGTGAAGAATTTTCACATATTCCTTGAACACTCGTAATTTAGTCAGGTATAAATATACATTTTGTATATTTATTATGATGACAAATAGACAATAAATTTTATATAATGCCTTTGCATCTAAAGGCATTATATAAAATAAACTGCATTTAGAGATTTCTGATAGAACGAGGATATATTATTAATAAAAATATTTTTTTATGATGACAAATTATTGTTCACGAAACACATTATTTACTTAAATGCACATATGAGATTTATTCACGAAATTAAAAATTATTCTAACAGCCTTCATTTCTTTTCACCTTCAAGTCACCTTCATTTTCTACCCGTCTAACATGTAAACAGAGGAACGATGCAAACTATTCACTTCACAGTGCTGTGCAGAATTTGAAGCGAGGGTTGCAATTACCATATGAATGCCAAATCATCCCCTAGTTGTCGTGCCTGCCAAACTCGATTTATGTTCAAAGTAACACGAAACAATGCATTGTAATGAAGTGTGAACTATGTGTTTGCTTTGCCGCAAATTTCATAACATGTTTTTAGTGTTACGTATATGAATGATTGTAATTTCTTATTTACTCGTATATATAAAAGTTTTTTATATGCCTTGTGGATGGTTTATTGTGTTTTCGTTGGATTTTAATATACTCGTATATAGGAATAAAAAACAAAATATTTACTTTTCCTTTTTATGTTTTTTGACTCTTTCATGTTTTGTGGAGCGGGGCTGTTATCAATTTCCTTTGGCTTTTGTGTCTTGGAAGGATAGGAAAATCAAAGGAACCTCTGATATCGAAATACAATTTTCTTTGAATGGAAAAAAAACTCGATTTGCTTATTTTAAATTTTTTACAAATTTATCGCTGAGAGATACTTCTTCTTCTTCTTTTAAATGGACAATCCGTCTTTCAAGAGTGATTTGTGTCATTAATCAAGTTAAAACTTTATTTTATAGAAAAAAGTACTATAATATTATAGAATAGGAAATATTACATTACAAGTCAATACCATTGTCGTTCAAAAATTGTACTATTATATAGATTAAATGTGGCGAGTTAAGGGAAAAAAGATGACACAAGTTGATCGGGAGTTGAAAATTACAATTGATGAGATTACTTTTAAAAAAACCTCTGATCTGTAATGGACAAGTAAAAATGATTAAAAGGTCAAAGGTTTCCTCTTCGGTACCACACTCACACATTGGGAAATCTATTAAGTTCAATCTGAATAAATGTGAGGCCACCTGGCATTGCCCAATAATATAATGAGCATATTTAACAAATCATTTATAATGTATCATAATTTAATAGCTTAATTGAGTAGTTTGTTGGTCTAAAGGTTAAGACACAGACCTGATGATCTAGAGGTCGAGGATTCGCGCCTCGTTCCAGGACACCAGCAAGTTAGTCCTATTTTCATAGTACAAGCTTTTAGCTTAATTTGAAAATAGTATGAATTGATGTGACATGTATTCCGTGTACGCATCTCTACTTTTTTTTAAATATATATATTTATTTATTCCTATAATTGGTGATGGCAAACCGTTATGTGACTGTGAACATGATGATGATTGGAAATTGAAATTTAACTGTTGGTGTTTTACTATCTAGTATAATAGTCATTACTGGAAGAATTACGAATTAATTAATCAGTTACCAATCGTTACAATCGAACACAATCGAACACAATCACAATAATGGTTTAATTTTTTTTTATTTAATACGGTTTAAATAACGATGTAACCATCATTAACAGTAATACATATTTTATACATTGAAAATTTTAATGACTGAACAGAAAACATTTAACCATTTTATCCGCGGCACGGTATGGCGCGCTCTCAGCCAAATAACCCCCTAACTTCTTTGTGCTCCTGGTACCGAGGCCTTCCTTTCATCCGGACCTCTGGTTTGTAACGCGACTTGACTTGTTTTGTATCTTTTGTTACAGCTTATGTCGAGCCATACCTCGTGCCCGCAAGCATCGAACAGTTGCTGGAGTCTAGTGACATAGTAGGCAATATCCGCTTCAGCCACCCCACGCTGTACGTGTTTCCTGGCGGGCAGGGAGATGCCGCCCTCTTTGGAATCAATGGATTTAATATGCTGGGTGAGTTTCTGCGCTCCGTTTACTAATTAATTACCTCTCTTCGTTTCTCTTGAATAGTAATTGTGGTCGCTACTTCCTCGATTATGTTATTGAATTTAATATTGCTCTTCTCGTGTTTCACTCATATATCAGCTATTGAAAAGGTTTTCCAATAACTGATGTTCAACATTTGATAAACACTTAAAAGGCTGTCAACAACATAATGAAAGAATTCAAGCGTGTTCTCGACTTTTTTCAATTCCCGGGACTCGAGAGTGAATATTTTCAAGTCACAGGAATTCTCGGGAATCTGAACCATGAGTTTTATTTAATTAAATGTGTATTATTTTTTAATAAATATTTAATAGGGAATTCGTATTAAGTAAAATAAAAAAAGATAAAATACTTATTAGTAGTTTTCTTAAATAAAATTTAGATTACATTTATAAATTGATTACAAAAACAAATACGTCTATAAATCAAAATAAACAATTGATTAAAAATAACACATTGGAAGGCAAAAACGTATATTTCATGTTATCAATATTTTAAAGGGGCGCTCAATATCTTAAAGATTTACATCACATTTTAAAGAAAACATAATCCCCTCTTTAAACAAACCGACAAAACCATTTCCTTCAGATTTTTTTTGTTAATAGTAAATATCTGAGGACTAATTTCTCCTTAATGGAAAATTCTATAACTGACCACATATTTTGCATTGTTGAAGAATTGGATCTTTCAATTTTTTATAAATACACTTGTACCGCTCGCCGCTGGGTCACTACCTGGTGTGTGATAATAATCAGATAGAATTAACTTAATTGGTTTAAAATAAATAATACGAAGAAAAATCAGAATCAGAGTCTCTCTCGGGTTATTATTTATTATCGGATCTCGAGATTTGAAACAACAAAAAACCTTGAGATTCCCGGGAATTTATTCCCGGTTGTCTCGACACAGAATCCTCAGTACCTATCGTAAAAATTCATATTCTATGTAGCCTATAAATTTACATTATTCATCTAATAAAATAACATCAACCGAAGCACTTTCAAAAAAGCTATGTTTTCACAAAATTATCTCCCGAAAAAGCTTCGATTTTTGTTTCAAAATAGACTGTATGAAAAAGTATCCTGATAAAATGACAATAGCCTTTGTTGGAGCCAGACAATCTATTGTGACGAAATGACATTGCCATCGGCCTCATTTTTCGTGTACTTCTTTTATCAGCTGGACGTTAATAAAATTGAGAATTGATATTTATCGATTCCGGCAGGCGTTTCAGAAGTCTCCTCGATATTAAATGTCCCGTGAATTGTGCCGCCGGAAGATTAATTCGCGATACGAGACAGATTGCTCCGAGAATAAAAAAGGAACGGGTATTATTTTGCGAGGCCTCGGTTTCGAGGTGAGTCTTAAGGTTGCGGGGTCAAGGGAGAAATGAGAATTCACTTAAGAAGAAAAACATAAAGTAGATGTCTCGAACATCATCGTATCAACCGACCGTGAAGTGGAAACGTATTATCCCTCGTTAAAAGGGTCGTTAAAATAAATGAATAAAGTTTTCATCGGCTACCCCTATTACCGGAAAAGGATTAGTTTCGGGTTTCTGGGTAAGATTTCTAAGAGGAGTAATTGGATAATAGTACATTTATTTTCTCCCCTATCTAATTTGAAAACAGGGATTAATTAATATCATGGGAACTTAAATATTTTTAATACAAATTAAATGTATTAGTTAGAAAAATTGATAAATATTGTTATTGCTACTTGGATTCGAACCTGAATCTTTTCCAATCCGGGTAACGTGCATTAACCGATTATACTGTAGCACCACAGTACATTAACTTTTCAAATTAATACATTTATCGTTCCATTATTTGAGTAAACCGATAGGAGGCACCAAAATTAACAATTCATTTTTTATTAAATTTTGAACACATTGATACAACTTATATATTATTAAGAAGAGCACATTTAAAACTTCACAATAAGAATGTGTTCTCCTTAATAATTTAAATATTTTATTGTTTTTATGACATTTTTAATTTGATATTCTCGCAAGATGTCAAAATATTGGAGTATTATAAATCAAGTCTAATTTGATATACTACTTGACTTTTCGACTCAGCATAACGTCTCACCTCGATGCATTGACTGACACAATAATATCAATATTTAGATACACATTTGATCTATTGATTGGTATAATAATATCAACATGTATATATTGGTAGATACAATTATATCTATATTTAAATACATACCGCGACCGACATATTATACTTGATATTTTATTTCTCTTGATAAATATATTATTTCTCTCAAGATTAGAAGACTTGTTTCAACACTAATATTATTATAGTTATAAAATTTGAAAGAACAACTTTGTGGCCAGCAGGATAAAAGTGTAATACTGAGCTAAAACTTTCTTCTAGATCTTTCACAAAATACTCTTCCAGTTCAAAACTTTGTAAACTCGAATATGTGTTCTGGGTCACTTATACGGGCGAAGTAAATTACAGTTGAGAAAGAATGCGAAATTACTCACAAAGAAATGTTTGTGAATTTTAATAATTCGGGAAGTTGTTTAGTATTTCAGTTCATGAAATAAGATAATACACACATAGAAAAGCAGGAAATTTGATACATTTCATTTGATATTTTTATACTAAAGGCTTCAAAAATCGTAAATAAATAAATCCTTTAAATTATATATTGAGTAGGTAGGTTATATAATATAGTGTTAGACTTATTTTTTTGGAAATAGCCTTCTGTTAATAACAATTGTTTTTTAAACGTAAAACATACAATTATTTTTCTCAATATTTAATTTAATATGGAAGAAGATTCATTTGAGAAAAACCAATGCTTAATAAACGTCCTAGGTGGGTTTTAAACATTAGTGATGGGAATAGATTTCGTAGGCTGTAATCAACGCTGGTAATGTTGAGTTAACGCAACCCGAATTGGATTAAGAAAAGGACTCTTGACAAAAAGGATTTGGCCTACCTTTATCTTAGTCCTGGGTTGGACGCCAAGTTACACCTCCCGTTGACTCGCATTGTCTTGGGAGAGAAAAAAGATTTCATTACACTTCGGTTTTGTATTCATTACACTTCGGTAATTGTTTTTTTTTTATCCATATTTAATACACGGCGACACTCTCGACGGAATCCGTGTTGACACGTAAGTATTCAAAATGTACTCTGCGCCCGTCGGCCGAAATCTAGGTGCAGATTAGCCAGAACGGGACAGGTACGACAGAAAGGAAGAACAAGGTAATATTCTAAATATGAATTAAATATATTAATTAGAAAGTTATACATATAAAATCAATTTTATCGAAAAATATTATTTTTGCGCCACCGGGATTCAAACCTGGATCACTTTCCAAACCGGGGAAGGTGCACATAATAGGTAACAATGCTACGGCGACAATATTTTTAGCGACAAATTTTCGAACCTATATTTTACCTTTTTTGATATTAATACATTTAATCGTTTCATTATTTGAAAGAGCCATCTACCTTATTTTTACAAAGATCCAGATTCGAATAAAACAATAATATTTTTCGATATAAATTGATTTTATATGTATATCATTCTAATTTAATTCATATTTAGAATATTACAGACCTACGTTCTGAATAATTACAACTTTACAATAAGAATGTGTTCTCATAATAAGGTAATATTCGACGTGAGTCAACAATTAATAAGAAAGTTAAGTGATAAATAATATCCCAGGTAGAACAGCTTGTTTGTTTAATCATTTAAGTAAAAGCTTCTCAACTCCAAAACAAACCGCTATTTCAGCATCTAATTTAGCGAGACTTAGCAGCGGAACAACCATCTTCTAACCACATCGTTTCATTACTTTACCAGCAGTGTTGCAATTATAATTACGCCCTTAAGCCGCAAGACAATTAAAGGAAAATTGCCTGCGAAAAGCCTGGAGGTAGCTAAATGAATAAAGCGGCGCTTGTTTCGTCGGAAAACTCGACATCTTAGGAAAAATTCGCCGAGAAACATGGGGGAATATAATTAATAAGAAGTCTCCATTAGTATTTATAGTAAGGGTGCGAGTATACATGTATGTCTGAGATAAAGGATCACTTAGGTGATTTGATCATATAGAACGGATAAATGAGGAGAGAATGATAAGAAAGATATAAGACAATATAAGAGTTGATGGCACCAAAAATAGTGGAAGACTTAGCCAGATACTGGAGAATGATCCTATCAGTAGTTTCAATAATCAGCGATCTTGTATTAGAAGATGTATGCATATGAATGTGACGGAAGAATGTGGTGCTCTGTCTTCTCTGCCTACCCTCGTGGAGATACAGCGTGATGGTAATTTAGTTAGTTAGGACTATCACGCAATCCGTGATAGTCCTAACTAACTGCGTGATAGTCCTAACTGCGTGATAGTCCAAGCTTAAATGCTATAGAATTCATCAAAGAAAACACATTATAACAGCATTTTGTGAAATTTCAATTTTTCAGAGCTATGCTCTGTGATATTTTAATATAAATTAAATAATGTAAATGTTTCCAAAAATTTAATCAAAATTAATTCATTCATTTAATTCTGGCGTCTCCTATTGGATTTTACTTAAATGTGTTTGAATTTTTTTATAAATATATAGTAGATTGCTTTAAAATAATGGAATAACAGTTGTATCAATTTGAAAGTTCGAAAGATTTGTAGTTATCTTACATTGTTGACGTGGTGTAATAGATCAGCGCACTTTTTCGGATAGAAAGGGTTCGATAAATTGATTTTATATGTACATCTTTCTTATTGATACATTTAATTAGCAATAGAATTTCTTGACAGATTTGATTCTCTCCAGGAATTCACTCGAATTTGACATCCCATTAACCACGTCCACATTTGTAGATATTCCATGAACAGAATGAGTGATATGACAGAGGTTTCTAAGAAATTATGTTACAATCTACAATTCTCTTCACCTTTAGCAGCCTCAAGGGACTAGGAGTCCACGACCCCAGTCACTACAGAGTGCCGTTCATCCCTTGGCGGGTACACCATTTTATTAGAGAGTTGAATGCTCCAGGTTTATATAGACTTTTGACATTCCACGTAGCGTATTTAAAGTCCTCGCGATGTTTTTTTTTGCCACGATCTCCACATTTTTCAATCTGGCAACTTTCGTTTTGGTCTTCTGCCCGATCTTGTATCTGCAATTAATATGTGTAAATTAAATGAATTTTGTTATCAATAAAAATATCACACATGACTTTATTTTTATTTTAGATTGTCAACTTTGTTTTATTATTCACTTAATGAATTGAATACATGTACCGGTTTCGAAAAAAATCATTTTCTTCTTCAGGATGTCATTAACTAACCAAAAACATATGTTGTATTGTTTCTTTAACAGAATCTATTTAAAAATAATAATTTAGTACCTAACTTAAATTGTTACTTGACGATACAAAATTATTAGAATTAATTCGGTGTCTATAAACTTAGCTGTGAGAATTGTGCTGCTGTCTATATTGGTAATACAGGTCGATATTTTAATATAAGAGTTAAGGAGTTTTTCAGAATTTTCTAATCTTTTATCAGAAAATGATCATACTTTTGATAAAAATTTGGAATTGTCTATTTTACATATAAACAATGTTGATCTTAAATTGAATAATTTGGAATCATTGGAAACAAATAAAACGTGTAAAACTAAACAAAATATTATAAACAACCAACTAAATTTAACCATTCTAAAAAATTTTCGTAAAAATTATTCTAATAATTTTATATCATCTAGTAACAATTTAAGTAAGCTATTAAATAATTATCGTTTTTTAAAAGTATATTCTGTTTAAGAAACAATATAAAATATGTTTTTGATTAGTTAATGACATCCTAAAGAAGAAAAAGATATTTTTCGAAACCGGTAGATGTATTTAATTCATTAAGTGGTTAATAAAACAAAGTTAACAATCTAAGATAATGGATTTTAACAACAGAATTGATTTTGCTAATCTTAAAAATACTTTATTTGTAAGTTATGGAATGAATCCAATCAATTTTTGATCAGTTTTTTCACAGTTGATACAAGTTTCTGAGTAGAAAATTCTAGTGTCGGGAGTGGCGCGAAATAACTTGCAAGAAGCAAGTTCATGATTAAATTATGAACGTTGCTAGTTAAAACTTACTTGTTTTTCAGTTTTAAAACTTTGCCTGCACTCTGTCTACTTTTACTATAAAAGTTATCAAAACCGAACGTGTTGCACGATAAAGTTTCATACTCAGCGCTAAATGCTTCCATATTTTTCAGGGACATGCAAAATCGATGGAATTTAAAAAAATATTATTCGCGTTCGTTATTAATTTTCTGCTACCGAAGAGTTAATTTGATACCCTTATGAGTGCTAATATGTATAAGGACATCATTTAACCCTAGGACATCATTTAACCGTCACTTTTTTTGAAGTGGATCTTCTTCTATATCTATTAGATAATTAAACATATCCAAAACTTTGAAGCTAAAAATTGACCGTCATGAAAAGAACGAAATTTCTGAAATTATTTAGATATTAAATAATAATTTAAATGTATTAATTAGAAAGATATACATTTAAAATCAATTTTATCGAAAAATGTTTTTGTTGCTACCGGTTTTCGAACCTGGATCTCTTCCAATTTAAGGTATACCAACACAGTGGATCGACGACAAATTTTCGAATGTATATATTACACTTTTTAAAATAATATATATAATAAACATTAATCGTTCCATTATTTAAAAGCCATCTACTTTGCAACGATTTATTTATTTTTCGATAAATTGATTTTGTATCTACATCTTTCTAATTGATACATTTAATTAGTATTTAAAATATCACAGACCCATGTTCTGAATAATTACAACTTCACAATAATAATGTGGTCTAAATAATATATAAGTTGTATCAATGTGTCCAATTTTTAATAAAAATGAATTCTGGCGTCTTCTATCGGTTTACTTAAAGGTATTTGAGTTTCCGTAAAAACAAAGTAGATGGTTTTCAAATAATGAAACGATAAAAGTATCAATTTGAAATATGTAACATATAGGTTCGAAAATATGTCGTCAATCTACTGTGTTGGTATAGCATAATCAGATAATGCACGTTCCCCTGATTGGAAGAGATTCAGGTTCGCATCTAGGTAGCAACAACAATATTTTTCGATTAAATTGATTTTATATGTATATCTTTCTAATTAATACATTTAACTTATATTTAAATCATCACAGACTTATGTTCTGAATAATTACAACTTCACAATAAGAATGTGTTCTCCTTAAAATAAACTAAACTTTGTAAACATGTGTTAGATTATTTCATCACAGTATTTGAGGTCAAGTCCCTCTCATCATTACTTGATATAAGAAATAATCCTACATGTGTATTGTATAATTTAAAAAATAATAATAATCGTGCTAATTAATGATTAAATAAGATTTTCTTATTTATTATTTTGACCAATGTAGGTCTCATAATATTTGTAACACATAGAAACACTTGTGGTTTTTTAATAATTAGTCGTTATTTTTTAGTTTTATTACAATACATTTATTCACATCCACCTCGCGAACGAATTAATTTGTTCGTGTTTCCGAATGAATATGTTCGCGCTTGTATTTATAGTGAGAAATAGAATGACAGTTTTCCCTACAAAAAAACTCTACAAAGAACGGCGTTGATAACTGTCTAAAATATGATGTTACTGAAATACGACAGAGAGTACACCACGGGATGAAAAAATCTTGGATGAAATAACCATGTTTGAAGGAAACATTGGTTCGTTGTATTATCCGTTTAAGTTTCCACATCTCTCCAAAGAAAAATAAATCATTTTGTGATAGTGTGGTTTAAGAAAAATACAAAATAAAAATACACTTTACGACCAGGATAACACGAAGTACGTAAGGGAGATGGATACGAAATAAAGTAAACACTTTGTAAAAGCTCTTTGCGAGCGCGTTTTCCCTCCCCTGGGCGTATTACTTTCTTTTCTCTGTAAAGGCGATATGTTGTACTTTAGTTTAGTGGACTTCACAGACAATATATAAAGCAAAGTGAGATGAGTTAGTTCACGAGTGATTGTTACTAATGGCGGAGGAATGCAATAAAAAATATATGTATTAAGAGAGAATGTACTTCATTTCTATGATGAATTGTGCTGAAAATATAAGAAAATGAGAATAAATGTCTTTGCTCGAGAGCTAATCCTTAAGTTCAGCCAAACTCTGAGATATAAATTTATTATCCATTATTTCCGATCGAATTTGACAAGGCATTTTATTGAAACTTATCGAGTACCTGCCGTCTTGTAAACACTATTTTTAATTATTTTTAATATGGTTATATGCAGACTTCTCACAGAGATCTGTTATTTTACTAATATAGATGAGTTTAGACTAAAAATTTTTAAAAGATTATATTCATAAAACTGATTATTTTAGTTAATTCTTCTGGCAACCTTAAGTGTCGGTAGCAACTACATTTTTTAGATATATACATTTGTTCTTTGTATCTGCAATATCTTGAATACATAATCATATTATTGTATAATATATCATGCAATACTATTAGCAATCAATTGAATTGAATTATTAGAAAATCAATCTCTAATGTATTGTAGTATATTACAGAAATGCGTAGATTAATATACTTTTTGATTTATTTATTTAATTCTGTATTTCATCTCCTTTAATGTATATTTTTTCTGGTTACAGTGGACGGCGGTTTTACCCGCAAAGCCTGTTTTTGGGACTTCGTGCGTCACTTGGATAGAGTGGATGCAGTATTACTGACCAGACTGAACAATTGCTCCGGACGAGGTCTGAGCTCAGTCATAAGCCGCAAGCGCGATGCGCCTGTATACCCACAATTAGGACACTTCTTCTGCAATCTGCAGGTAACTGATTGACTATTACAATTATGTTCTCCTGGTGTTTTTTTCTAAAAATCTTGTTTTATTAATTAATTGTTACCAATAATTAACATCTAATAAAGAAACTTGTTTACGATGCTATAATTAGAAATTTTTAGTATGATAACTTTTCTTTGATAAAAATAATTACACCTAAAACTGTCACCTGAAAAAGTTCTACACGCATACAATTTTATTATTGTATACTGAATTCGAGAATGTGTCTTTCTTAATAATAAAAATTATTGTTTTTTTAATGAATTCACATTTTTTATTTGTCAAATTTTTCAGAACAGAGTTCTTTGATGATCAATTCACTTCGAAAGATACCGACAGTAATAAAGTAACATACGTATATGAAATATGGCGATAATTTATAATGTCACTTAATTAGTAAAGTAGTCTGCCTGTAATATAAAATCTCGGGTTCGAGTTCCAGTGGTCACTATATTTATTCTGCGATCTATCTAATTTGTTTTAACTATTAGGTATTATTTAAATTGTATTTTGGGGGATTCAATCATTTGTGTTAAGTAATTTCGAATTGCCACTTCACTAGACTCTCGTCCATAGTCAGTGTTTTTTCTCGTTTTTTTTCTGCGTATATTACTCTACTTTTTAAAATTCTAGAAATGTAAATAACCGCTTTTGAAACAAATCTATAAAAAAACATCTGCTATGAACCTGCCATTTAGTCGCAATTACTTACGAATAAATTCACAATTAAACTTAATTGTTGTTGTTCCCGTGGTACGTTAGTTTTGTAAGCTTAACTAACAAAATAACTGAAGATTCTATCGCCATCATTCATGGCTTTGTTAATTTGTTTATTATTATTAATTAAAACACCGTAGGTTCCAGAGAATTGTCTACATCTATAGCTAAATATATTATAATGTTATTTCGGGACATTTTGTTACATTGTGTACAATGGCTACCGTATAAATTCGTAGTTTGTAGCACAAACTTTTCCAATTATTGTTAGCAAAGTTCAACGACACTAACAGGTCCCCGGATGGCAATTTCTGAAGATACATTATTACAACATCAATTCTAACAGTTGTAATGTAATATACAATATATATGTATATATAAATTCTGTGAACACGTATTATTTAGGCTTAACTTTAGTAATTATGAAATATACACAATTGACTGAGTATTCTTCTATTCCCGTTGGATTTTATAAACATGATTGTGATATAAATATTTCAACATTCCTTTAAACTCTAAATAATTTTATAACTTATCGAATTTACTGGTATGATTTGAAGACACATATTAAAAGAGTTTTAGAATTAGTTATTTTATTTGAACGAAATGATAAAAAAAATTGCTTATCGAAAATAATTTGTCTTGTAAGCATGAAATGAATAGTTTAAAACTGTGACTGATTAGTTGATATGTTTTGATTATATTAAATGTAATAAAATTTATATAAATGTAACCGCAGACAAACGTCTGGCAAAACGTTTTATGGGTCTAGTTTTAATTACAAAAAAAAAGGAGAAAATAAAAATATATATTTATAGCTGGCGGTCCGTGTCGAGAGTTGCCTGGGATTTAGATTAAGTTTTAATATTCTAATTTGATACATGAATATTTTTGTCAATACACTATCAACGTTAAAATTATTCTCGCCGTATGTACGTCGGTCACAATTTTAATAACATAAGCCATACATACGGAAAAAATATTTTTAAAATTAAATTTAGATTATTAAAATTATTAAGACATGTGTCTACTTCATGAGAATATAATTCTAATATAAATTATTTTTTTAGCTGCAAGTAACACACGCTTGTTAAGATAAATAAAATAAGTATTAGAAATATTAAAATTATAAAATATCGCTGATCGCGGTATCTAGGTTTGTCTATCGTATAGCCTATATTTTGTATGAAGCATTTTGAATATAATCTGGTGAACTTTGAGCTGTCGATATTTTTGATAGATTTTTATGCTCTTCTTCTGTTCGCTTGCCGGTGGATAGAATGCCGCACTCTGCAGCAAAGGGAGCAAAACTTTCAATCACAATACGTATATATTTTAATAAAATAATTGTCTAACCTCTGGCATAAAAAATATATCTCTCTGGCCACCGGAACGTAGATTTTTTTTCACTGTTGACGAGTTTTCACTTAGTCGGATAACGCTATCTCCTTACATTGTACATATTTATTAGCGTTATGATTTTTCATCACGAGTAGCAGCACGTAACGCTGTATTGTGTGAATGGATAATTTCTGGAATTAATTTGTAGATAGCTCTATAGTAATTAACGAAGTCTAAATTCTCTCAGCTTTCGCGAATTAGCAACTAAGCCGAACGAAGAGGTTCTAGGTTAACTTAATCAAATCACTCAATCAACAATTTCTGTACGTTCTCCATTAAGTAATCCTCCATTTCACACAGTAACTGTGAATTTTCTTTAGTCAGCAGAAAATTAAATAACAGATTGGTTAACATATTGTGAAGTTGATAAAATAACATTTGCATTAGGTGAACAAAAATAATTCAAATACGAATTAAATATATTAATTAGAAAGATATACATATAAAATCAATTTCATCGAAAAATATTGTTGTTGCATCACCAGGATTCGAACCTGGATCTCTTTCCTAACCGGGGAAGGTTCGTTATCCAACTATGCTACAGCGACGATATTTTAGCGACAAATTTTCGAACCTGTATTTTACCTTTTTGATATTAATACATTTAATCGTTCCATTATTTGAAAGAGCCATCTATCTTATTTTTACAGAATTTCAAAATACCTTTGAGTAATCTGGCAGCAGACGCCAGAATTATCAATTCATTTTTATTAAATTTATTTTAAATCATAGTAAATAAAAAAAGTACTGCCACAGGGATATTAGTTATATCAATAACATAGTAAGTGTTAAGCGCCCTTGAGGTGAAAGTTTTTACAAAAATAGCGCTATACAAACTATCCATTATTATTATTATTATACAAAATAAGGTAAACATTAGATTAAAAGTTTAATTTTTTTTTTATTATTTTGAAATTTTGTATAATATATGAGTTACTTGAATCTGTTATAAAACTAAAGTTACATATTTTTTTTAATCGCTTACCTCTCCAAATAAAGAGACCAGCCCTTGTGCTCGGAGAGGGACTTACACTGTAATAATTTATATAGAGTTAGATGTTATACATTTGTAATTTATAATATTGTTTATTATCTAATTGTGTGCTTCTGAAGTATTAATTTAAATTAATATTTTAGTTATTTTATATCCTTTATCTCTTTAATTTCTGTAAGGAGGCTATTGAAATTTTTTATCCCTAAATATATGAAATTTTGCTGATAGTGTTTAAAGTTACATTTAAGGATTTTAAAATAATTTTTAAATCTTAATTATTTTCTTCGAGCAATTGATTATTTTTTTGTAAAAGTTTTATTTTTTATGATCTGGGAATTTTGCAAATATTTAATATGTAAAGATAAAAAAAACAGTAAAATATGATTAAGTTCAATAAGCCTTTAAAACAAAACACTAAGAAGGCACACATAAAATTTATCTATCGAAAAATACAGTCACTACGGGGATTCAAACCCGTAACATTAATTTTTCTGATAAATTGCTCTACCAATCACGCTGTAGGGACCCAATAAATTGTAGTATTTATATTTATTACTCTTTAGTGAAACATTTCTTCTCTTCTAGTGTCTTATCCGTTTAACGGACTTTGACTACACAAAAAAGCAATGGTTCAGATTTTTAACCATGACGTTCTTCTTTTTTAAACATTCACGACTTTCAGTAATCTTTCCCTGATCCAAGATACTTCTCCGGATGTCTTATCACGTACCTGAGACACTTTTAACGTTTTAAATACTTTTTTTTTAATTCTTCACATTTTCATATGAATATGAAAATGAATATTTTCCGGCTTTTGGTTTCCAATCCGCCCCTGGATTATTGCAAGCAATAATTCACGTGATCATGTTCAATGCTGACCCGATTAATATCTGCGGATTGTCGATGTCCAACCACCGATGCAATGAAATACGAAACCGCTCATGTTATTATTTAAACGGACAGGTATGTTCAAACCGAATCGATTTAAATCAATCTTTAAAATTTATCAAATTTTAATTGATTATTTTCAGTTAATTGAATTTTTTATATGAAAATACAAACAGTGACTGAAAAATTTACAATAACCATTACTTAAATATGCTTCTAAGTCGCGAGTACTGACAAAAAATAATAGGTGTACACTAAACGTTATCTAAAGGACAATTTTGAAGAATATCTTTAGGCTGCCAAAGCTCACAATGTCTTTGAAGACAGAACTGCCTTAGAAAACCGAGGAATCATTGGACGAAAATTTTTGAGAAGGCTAGAATAACCGGGGTATTTATGTAAATGCCTTTGATAGCTGGTTCCCAGGTTACCAATTAACGATAAGCACACATATGACGGTTTGGTTGTTCTTTTACCTGGGTTGTCTTCTTTAGATTTCGACCGACCGAAGCGCGCACCAGTGGTTTATTTGTATCGTCTTCGGTTACCGTTTAGCTTCCGAAAAAAGGCAGCAATACGCGCACACACACATATGCACATTATTATAAACCAGGAAGCCCAGTGGTGCCAATCGAAGCAACAAGGCGCGTAAACACGGGGTTTGTAGAGATTTATTGATTTTAAATTTCTTCTACCAGCTGTTCATGTAGATTCTTTTTGATTTATATGTATAATATCTAAAAATATTATTGCTTTATTTAAATTACCTATTTTTTATTTTAATCTCTAACAGCTGCCATTATGAAATGATAGAAATCTGATAAAAACTGCGGGAGTTATCGTGTCCCCCCATATCCATGATTTGTGACAACGGTTATTACTTAAAATATAATAATTACGAAGCAGGGTTCACTTGACAGTTCTTAAATGTAATGTGATACGGCGTCATGAAAATACGAGAAACAATCAAATGAAACGATGTCGTATGTTTCATTACCGGATAGAAATTCTCGTCAGAAGGACACTGTTCGATTCTTGTACAGTTATTATTCGTGTTTTATGATTGTAAACAATATCAAAATGTGAATAAAACTTTGTTTGTTTTTTGTTATGTTAAAGAAAAAAGAATTTAAGTGTTCTCAATTGTGTCTTTAGTGAAATTTGATCAGAAGCTTTTGTATGTATCAAGAATAATTTCTAAAACAAATTTTATAAATACATACCTAATAAATAAATAAACATGAAATAAAGTGTTAATGTAGGAGAGGGGTTTGGAACATTAGTTGCGGGACGAGGAGCATTCAACAAACGTTATTTGTGGAAACAAATCCGATAGTTTATGACACATTTATGCAACACTAAAAGTATTTACTCTTTGAAAATTAAATCTTTTATGTAAACAAGACGTTAGTTTATGACACATTTATGCAACACTAAAAGTATTTACTCTTTGAAAATTAAATCTTTTATGTAAACAAGACGTATTTTTTACATTTTGTGGGTGATCAAACTGGGGAGTTCTACCCTCCACCGACTAGCTAGAGGAGAGCATGAAGATTCGTGAGTTTTTCGTCTCAGGTCTACCCGGGACAACGCGGCCATCCCAAAAAATCAATCCCAAGTGACTACTTGTTTCTTATATAAATGTTAATTATTTTTATGTTAAAAAATGTGTTTTTCTTAATAATCAACGCCACAATGAATTTGTAGAAACGGACAGCTATAAAATTACAAATTACCGATAAAAATACCACTAGTTTTGAAACTGAATGGTTACTCAGAATAATTAGAAGCATTCAAAATGCATGGAAATTCTTAGAATTCTAATGAATAATGTTGTCCTTTTTCACCTCATGTAAATAAAATTGTATAGCTGTCCCCTATTAGAGTTATAAATACAAATTGTTGAGTTAAATTGTTAGATTCTCGTCTCAAGTAAATTAAACGAGTAGAATAAAAAAATAAGTGTTTTATTTTCACATATGTGATTATTGAATTCTACAAACTTACCACGGAAACAGGAAAAACAATCTAAGATATCACTTAACTGTGAGGTCTGGGTTCTTGGAATATATTTTTTAAATATTATTTATTTTGTTTCAGGAACGCAAAACTCTGACGACCCCAGATGGGGAAACGAGCCGAGATCCTCTTCTAGTCAGCCTGTTGCAAGAGGGGCATGACATGATGGCAAACCTACGGGGTATAAACCTGAAACCCCAGCCGTGCTACCGCGACTCAGAACCGATTAACCTATATCACAAAGTTGGACACGGTAAGAAATACAAACTCAATGACACAAAAAATATGACAAAAATAAGAAATTGTAATCATACTTAAGGTTTTTGCACGAAAATATGGGTTTTTATTATTCATTTATATAAGAAGCTATACAATAATTTTGACTTTTTTAAAATTTATTACTTAAATAGGATCTTTACACTAATGTTATTTGTCGTAATTAAGAAAATACAAGCATTATAAGAAAGACCGCGACCGTTAAAATTATTTTCTGCGTGCCACAAAATTGCGTCTATACAGAAAATTATTGCATGTACGAAATGTATTTTCTTATAATCTTGGAGCAAAGATTACGGAGACAAATTTACATTGAACCAAATTAGCAAAATATTAAAAATTAATAGAGTTATAAACCATTCAATTTGCAGTACATATGATCAATTTTCGACGTTTTTAAAATTATCTGTGTTAGTGAAAACAAATTATTAAAAAATATATATTATATTTACTTACGTACTTTGCTACTATAATCGCTTCAGCTACTATAATCAAGTTTTATATCAAACTAGAGACGAGAAAAATTGCTACTTTTGACTCACTGGTGTGATTGTGACTGATATTCAATAATATCAGTGATTGAAAACTGTGACTGTGATCACAGTTTCATACGCATGCGCCGTACGATATCACAGTACACAAAATAAATTAATAAATATAAATACACAATTTTGAGCATATTTACTTATATTATTCGAACTTCATTTGCGTAAAAAACATATTCTAGCATATATAACTAATTTAATATCACCACTAAGAGAATAAAAACCGTAAAAAAGTGAATTTATTTTTCGGGTCAAATGCGTAAAATGTTTTGGCAGAATCTATTAGATGGGGCTGATCACGAATTATAACGTCATTCCTTCATGAATACTTTCGTCTCAAATGCGCAGGCACCGAATCACGATTCACAACCAAATATAAATAAAATGAATCGAGAATCACGATATTCCCGGATATTCAACCACAGATAGTGAGTGTGATTCAAAAATATCAGTGATTAACTCACAGTTCGTGATTTTGAGCTCATCACTAATCAAAACAACAGTTTCTTACTAAATAATATTAATATCGAACCTATTAGTGTTTTTTTATTTCAAATCGTCGATTACAGAACATAAATTCAACATTAATTTGCCAGAAAATGTGTTCAATTGCTATAGCGAAAATGGTGAATGCGCTTCCACGGATAGGATTAAAACCCGATAGCAACTAAATATTTTTTCGATAGATAGATTTTTACTATACTGACATAAAATTCATTTATATAATATTCTTGAAAGAGATTATTATTATTTTTTATTATAACCGAAATAAGTAACACAATTTTTTTTATAAAATTGTGTGCTTGGGAAAATTTATTTAAAGGTGTAATTTGCACAATTAAAATTATAGATATTTTAGTAAAATTATTTTTTTACACAAATTTCGGTTTTCATTGATCTTATCTTTATACAATTACGTCGTGGGATAAATTATTTTTTTTAGTTAGAAAATTTTTTGTTCTGATATACAAAATAGAAATTTTGGGTATGCTGTGAAATTTAGGAACCCGCGTCTAAGATTATCATCAGTAGTAACGTTGCCGATGTGGACAGCAGTGCTCGTAAAGAGTTCGAGAAGAACTTAGAGTAAATCAATCGGAAGAATTGAGAGCTTGGAATTTTCGAACATTCCTGAAGAGTTACGCTTTTAACTTTATGTCCAACTTTCAAACAATTCACCGGCAATGTTTGGGGATATTCCGTAACTTACAAATACAATAGACAGGGGCGTGCACTGTATACAAGCAAAAAAGCTGTGCTTTACTAAAAATTCTGAGAAATAAAAATAAATTAAATAATCTTTATATTATGAAAGATCCTATAAAATTCTAGCCGTTATTAACCGGATTAGCGTAACCTTGTCTATGACGTAGCCCACGACTTATGTCTAGCCGTAGGTTATTTATAAAAATTGCAAATCTATACATAATACCTCATATCAACATGACGTTTTGATATGAGGTATTGTGTCGGAAATATGGACTGGTCCAGCAAAGGCAAACCTATGACACGCGTGCCACAAAATGTCATTTGAAACATTTTGTATTTCGTATCGAATACATGAATCACTTAGAAGTATATATACATCAAGCAGACACCTTTAACTAATTAATTCTATTGGTAATAGAATGATACCGGTTTGAGTCCCGGTGGTTACTATATTTTTTCTGTATAAGTGATTTATCTAATTTGTTTTAATTATCAAAAATTTCTTCTACATAAAAAAAGTGATTTGATTAAAATTAATATATTTTTTAACGAATTGAACGAACATGTTTCCTAATACATATAATTGAATTTAAAATATATAGTATTGCTTTGAAAATGTTAACATGCTATAATTGCTATAAATTTGATTATCGATATAAATAAGAAGTTTCTGTAATGTTTTGAGTGTAAAATCTTTATAATTCATTTATTGTGGAATTGTATATTATTAATAAATAAAAATGCTATACCATAGTTACCATGACGCCATTTCTCAAAGAATATTATCAAAACTATTCAGATTAATTTAAAAAAAATGTTTTTTACCGGCAAACATTTTTCATAATTGGGTGTGGAAAAAAGTTCACCATCCCTGGACCAGTCCATCATACTTCACCACGGCCACTATAATATATTATACGTTTAAATATCATTTATATATATTAAATACAGATTTTTATTGATTTCTTTAAATGCGACGTACGATGTTGCAGCAATTATTAAATTCAATGTGGAAGTTTATATTAAAACGTTAAAGTGGAGAAGTCTTCGGCACGGTATTGCGGTCACGGTGTACCCTGTGACTGCGACCGTACAACCTAGAAAACTCGCTGTTAAAGATCTGATTACAGATATTTTGGTAAAAAAAAACACCTACTTATTTAACCTGTTATTTCCACAAAAAAAACGTTTTTCATTTCTTTTTTTAACATGACATAAATCATAAATAAAAATTATAGAACAAAATCGAATAATATTTATGTATTATTAATTATATTTTTTTTATAGGTACTCTCGACATGTACGTGCTCAATCCATCAAAAGACTCAAAATACGTTAAAGACTTTTTACAAAAGTGGCACAATAATGATCAAAAACTATTTTCAAGTAGAAGCAACTCAAAGGAATTCACATTTCCAGTACAGAACATGATATCTATATGTGCGCTTCTCGTCTGGCAACCGGCTAACCCGAACGACACTATCACGAGAATCATGTTTCCCGGAAGTACACCTCAGCATAAAATATTCGAAGGTCTAGAGCGTATCAGACACCTTGAGTTTTTGAAATTCCCGACTTGCACGGCCAAGTCGATAACCCCCGTGGTGCCTGTCCTGAAGACTTACAGACAAACCTCACACGCAAAATACACACAAGAAAAGGTATCTTCAGAATCGTCTACGATCAAAACGTCGTATAAATCATCGGTGGAAAAAGAACACAAAGTTTTAGAAAAATCCCTAGATAAATCGATCACAAGTGAAATTGAGAAAAAAATCCTAGACAAAGACCAAGTCGATAAAGTATCCAAAATAGATAAAAAAATGGACATCGAGTCGTTAAAAGACAAAGATGACCTTATTAAAGACATAACTGACAATAAACTTCGCACCGAAAAGGAACAAGAATTGAATGAAGAAAATAAAAAGATAGAAAGTAAAATAATTTCCAAATCTTCAGCCACAATATTATCCTCCCAAAGTAAACAAAAAATTGTATCAGAAAAGAAAATTAAGACTGAAAGTAAGAAGACTGAAATCGTTTCTGATATTACCAGTGACAAGAAGATGTCGGAAAAACGCCGCAAGGAAAATAAAAATATTATTGACAAGAAAATTAAAAAACTCGAGGTAAGTGATATATTAAATGATAAAAAAGAGAAAAAGAAGTCTGAAGTAGTAAAAAAAGATGATGAACAGGGTGTTAGGCAGGTTGAATTAAAAATTAAGGATGTTGAAAAAATAGATTCTAAACAGATTCGTAAAAAAAGTGAGCACAAATCAAAAATAGATACAAACCTTGTCGCTGTAAGATCGAGAAGTATATCCAGAACAACAAAATCGACTGAAAGGAAAACGACTTCTCTACTTACTGATAAGTTAATAGATAGTACCAAATCTTCACCTACTAGTCCAAAAAAAACTTTGGATAATAAAACCATAACTCAACAAGTGAAGGACAAAGAAACACTTAAGCCTAAGTTGACTCATCGTATTAAAAAAGTCAGCCCGGGTAGTACTCCCGCGAAAAGTGCTAAAGATGCTAACAACCGCAAAGTATTAGAATCCAAATTGAAGTCTGCATCACCAAAAATTGAGCTAGTTAAATTGGCCGAAAAAAAAGAAACAACTAAACCAAAGAGAGAACCGATATCCAGAAGACCAAAGCCAATTTCGTCTCCAGTCAAAAGTTTAAAGACTTCCGGTAGTCCTAATAGACTTATAAAACCTTTTAAAACTGATAAAGAAAAGGCGGTAAAAAGAAAAGTAAAAAAAGAGAGCCCGATTGAAAAAGAGAGCGTTATTCAGTCATTTGTTGACAAAAAACTCGATGACGATAGTTCTAAGTCGATTGACGATGTTAAACAGCAGGAATTGGATGAACTTCGTGAAGAACAGGAAATTGTCAGGGAAATAGAGGCCGTTTTTAATAGAGATAGTGAAGCTGAAGAGAAGGTTGAATACACAATTGAATCAGACGTCGAAAGATTGGGTGACGATGCTAAGACTGAAACTACACTAGAAGGAGAATTCGAAGAAGAATATCTTATAATTGAGAAGGAGGAAGTAGATCAATATACTGAAGATTCTATGAATGAACCTGAGAGTAGTCATACAAATGAAGAGGAATTGCAAAAACATATACGAGATTCGCAAGAATCGGAAAAAAGGGGAAAAGATATTCACATTGTAAGTGAAAGTACTAAAAGAGCACTCTACGACAAAGAAGATGATATTTTAGAAGAAAAGGCTGATATTATGCATGAAATTAAATCTTATGACCATAAATATGAAGCAAAAATTAAATTATCAGCTTTATCACCAGAACACAAAGAGCAAGTCGAGGAACAATTAGAAAGTATTATATCATCTGCTACGTCTATTATTCAAAAACAATCAGAAAATTTACAAGAAGTCGAACAAAAAGAAGAAATACATGTACGAGAATTATCTAAAGAAATGTCCACTAGTTTAGAAGAAAAGGCTGATGGGAGCAGTGAAAAGAAAATTTCTGACAGCAAAGAAGACTTAGAAGAAAAACCGAGAGTATTCACTGAACCAAACATAATGCAAGAATCTCAAGAAAAGTTTTCCACAACAATGGAATCAGGTGCAACTACAACTGCCCCGACGTTACCTGAAGATGAAAGAATACCGTTAGATGAAATAAAAGAAGATAGAATTATTGAAGAGAAGCACGTCAAAGAAGAAAAAATGGAAAAAGAAAGCCCTGCTATTATTCCACCTAGTACTCTAGAACCATTTCCACAGTCTGTTGTTGGAAGTAGTCAATTCGAAACACAGCCTATTAGGGATATTGTTAAAACTCCAGATGAAGTCGCAGATTTGCCGGTTCATGAAGAAGTAGATTTTGATTCATTTGATGGATACTCTGAAAAGAAAAAGGATGAAAAGATATCAAAACACGAAGAACTTGTAGATAAAACAGCTGATTTCTTAGTAAAAGATCGCACGAAGCAATTAGATAAACAATCTCCAAAAGAAACAAAGGAAGATGAGTATTCAGATAAACAAGATGACAGAAAAAAACCAGAACTTGACTTCCTGAAACACATCAAGCCACCCACCAAACCAGATCATGAAGGATCTGGAAATTTGTATGTTGACAAAGGTGTGGAGGAAGAATTAGTGGTTCAAATGTTGCAACACGCCTCACACGCAGAGGTAGTAACCGTTACCCCAGGATCTGCCCCAGAATCTCCTGCATTCCCTAAAAGTCTTGTCATGCCCCGGAAAGATACTGAACTTTCTGAAGAGGAATTCATCAAATTAAATGCGGAGCTACAAAATAATTATATGGACTATGAATATCAACCATTCACGACAGAGCTGCGTGAAACGCATATTACCACAGTAGACTCCCCTATTAAAGATGAAATTCATTTTGATGAATTTCATTCTACTCCCGATAAAATACCGTCTATTCCAGAAGACATAGAAGACAAAGATGTAAGTGACGTAGTCTGTCAAGAAATTGTTTCAAAAGAACAAGAGTTCCGCGAAAAAATGAGTAAACTTGAAAAAACATTCACCAGCTCATCTACTCGTATTGATTCTAAAATTTCTAAAACGGAAACTTATGCTGAACATGAAATAAACAGGACAGATTCCCGTGATGTCACAGTTCGCCCAGAAAAAGACGTACAAAAGATTGTAGCTGATGTGGCAGAAGTCTTAAAATCTGATAAGAGCTTAGAAGAAATCATACCTGCCATACTGTCTGGCAAGTCGAGTCCCACATACTCCAGTAAATTAGCTTCACCAATTCTAAAAGAAAAAGAACAAGAGAAAAATATTTACGAAGAAAAAGATATTGATACCTGTGAAACTAAAACGACTTACGAAAAAGAAACGAAATCTGAAATTTTAGCAAAGTCGAAGACAGTTCAAAGGATGCTTGTTACGGCCAGTAGTGAAGATGGAGGACATGAAATAGAAATATGTTCTAAGGGTAGTATTCAGTTTCCTCCAGGGGAGTCTCCGGAGACTACATCCATTCTAACAGAAAGCGAAGTAATTGAAAAGGATCATATTGAAGTGGTTAGTGAAGAAAAGATGTTAAAAGATAAATCGCATGTCTCAGAAACGGATGAAGAAATTTCGGAAGAAAGAATGTCACCACATTTGGTATCAGGATCTTCTGAGCACGAAAAAATCGACGAAAGAGAAAAATCTGATAAATCGCCACTTAAAGAAAAGGCTGACGAACCGCTACCAATCATGAAGAAGTTTTCTCCGGGTATTGAAGAAATACATATCGAAACAAAACATGAAAAAATAATTTCCGAGAAGACAGCTGAATTAATAAAAGAGAAAAAGTCTCTCTCATTTTCTGAAAAGATATCTTCAGAGACAACTGACATTTCTAAAAGAACAAAACGTGAAATATCATCGTTAGTAGACAAGGTAGAAGAAAAGACAACATCTGAACCTGTAAAAATTAAAGACGAAGAAAAACATAAAGAATTACTCTCACACGATGACGTAGTTCACGAAGAACCAAAACACATTACAGCGCCTTTGCCGTGTATCGCAGACAGTATGTCTCCCGAAATTATAAAAATTGATGAAAGAACTCTAACTGGAGAATCACTTCACTCAGAAATGAATGATGAAACACTTGATAAAAAGAAATCGCCACTTGAAGTTTCAAAAACGATATCTTCTGAAACAGAAAAGATTGATAGGGAAACAAAATCTAAAATATCAGCTGAAACAACTATCAAAATAAAATCAACTGAAGAAATAACAACCTCGCTAACACAAACCGAACAAATAGAAACGTCGCTCACAGAAACTGTTGAAGGCAAAGAAACAGAAGATGTAAAAACTCTATCTGAATTAAGTATTTCTCCTGACTTGAGTGAAGGGCAAGAACTACCGGAAGTTAAGAAAGGTGAAAATATAATTCAATATGAGCTTCGTGATGACGATCAAAAACTATCAGTTGGAGAGAAAACACAAACTTCAGAAAAAGATACAGAGATACTTAAAGATAGAAAGTCACCAATTGGAGACAAAGAAAAGCTATCTCTTGAAACAATAGAAATGGAAAAAGAAACTAAATCCGAAGTATCATCAATAGCAATAAAGACAGTTGAAATGAAATCAACTGAAGAAATAAAAACTTCACAAATGAAATCTGAACATATGAGAACATTGGTTACAGAATCTGATAAAAAATTCCCTGAACATAAAGAAATTGATGACACAAAAATTCCATCAGAATTAAGTATTTCTCCTGACTTAAGCGAACAACAGAAATCACCCGAAACAGAGAAAGATGAGGGCATAACTCAATCCAAGATTCTTGATGATGGCGAAAAACAAATAGTTGACGAAAAAACACCAACATCAGAAAAAGATACAGAGATAATTACAGACAGAAGGTCACCAATTGGAGACAAAGAAAAGCTGTCTCTTGAACCAAAGGAAATGGAAATAGAAACTAAATCTCAAGTATCATCAATACCAATAAAGACAGTTGAAATGAAATCAACTGAAGAAATAAAAACTTCACACACGGAAACTGAACACATAAGAACATTGGTTACAGAATCTGATAAAAAATCGCCCGAACATAAAGAAATTGATGACACAAAAACTCCATCAGAATTAAGTATTTCTCCTGACTTAAGCGAACAACAAAAATCACACGAAACACAGAAAGATGAGGACATAACTCAATCAAAGATTCTTGATGAGGACGAAAAACAAATAATTGATGAAAAAACACCAACATCAGAAAAAGATACTGAGATAGTTACAGATAGAAGGTCACCAACTGGAGACAAGGAAAAGCTGTCTCATGAACCAAAGAAAATAGAAAAGGAAACAATATCTGAAGTATCATCAATAGCAATAAAGACAGTTAAAATGAAATCAACTGAAGAAATAAAAACTTCACTCACGGAAACTGAACATATGAGAACATTAGTTACAGAAACTGATAAAAAATCCCCCGAACATAAAGAAATTGATGACACAAAAACTCCATCAGAATTAAGTATTTCTCCTGACTTAAGCGAACAACAGAAATCACCCGAAACAGAGAAAGATGAGGGCATAACTCAATCCAAGATTCTTGATGATGACGAAAAAAAAATAGTTGACGAAAAAACACCAACAACAGATAAAGATACTGAGATAATTAAAGATAGAAGGTCACCAATTGGAGACAAGGAAAAGCTGTCTCTTGAACCAAAGGAAATGGAAATAGAAACTAAATCTGAAGTATCATCAATAGCAATAAAGACAGTTGAAATGAAATCAATTGAAGAATTAAAAACTTCACACACAGAATCTGAACATATGAGGACATTGGTTACAGAATCTGATAAAAAATCCCCGGAACATAAAGAAATTGATGACACAAAAACTCCATCAGAATTAAGTATTTCTCCTGACTTAAGCGAACAACAAAAATCACCCGAAACACAGAAAGATGAGGACATAACTCAATCAAAGATTCTTGATGATGACGAAAAACAAATAGTTGACGAAAAAACACCAACATCAGAAAAAGATACTGAGATAATTAAAGATAGAAGGTCACCAATTGGAGACAAGGAAAAGCTGTCTCTTGAACCAAAGGAAATGGAAATAGAAACTAAATCTGAAGTATCATCAATAGCAATAAAGACAGATGAAATGAAATCAATTGAAGAATTAAAAACTTCACACACAGAATCTGAACATATGAGGACATTGGTTACAGAATCTGATAAAAAATCCCCGGAACATAAAGAAATTGATGACACAAAAACTCCATCAGAATTAAGTATTTCTCCTGACTTAAGCGAACAACAAAAATCACCCGAAACAGAGAAAGATGAGGGCATAACTCAATCCAAGATTCTTGATGATGACGAAAAAAAAATAGTTGACGAAAAAACACCAACAACAGATAAAGATACTGAGATAATTAAAGATAGAAGGTCACCAATTGGAGACAAGGAAAAGCTGTCTCTTGAACCAAAGGAAATGGAAATAGAAACTAAATCTGAAGTATCATCAATAGCAATAAAGACAGTTGAAATGAAATCAATTGAAGAATTAAAAACTTCACACACAGAATCTGAACATATGAGGACATTGGTTACAGAATCTGATAAAAAATCCCCGGAACATAAAGAAATTGATGACACAAAAACTCCATCAGAATTAAGTATTTCTCCTGACTTAAGCGAACAACAAAAATCACCCGAAACACAGAAAGATGAGGACGTAACTCAATCAAAGATTCTTGATGATGACGAAAAACAAATAGTTGACGAAAAAACACCAACATCAGAAAAAGATACTGAGATAATTAAAGATAGAAGGTCACCAATTGGAGACAAGGAAAAGCTGTCTCTTGAAATAATAGAAATGGAAAAGGAAACTAAGTCTGAAGTATTATCAATAGCAATAAAGACGGTTGAAATAAAATCAACCGAAGAAATGAAAACTTCACTCACAGAAACTGAACATATGACAACAGTGGTAACAGAAAGTGATGAAAAGTCTCATGATGATAAACGTTTTGATATTAGGGTTAAACGTGAAGTATTAACATCACCAGATATATCATTGCAAAAAGACATTGAAGATCATGTCGATAAAAAATTATCTATAACAAGTGAAGACAAACTATCACCAGAGCCCAAAAAAACAATGGAAGAAAAAAAACTTGATGAACCATCACAAGAGATAACTAAAAAAACTGACAAAAAATTATCGCCGGTCGCAGGAGTAGAGAAAATCTCTCCAGAACTCAAAAAAGTTCCTGAGGTGATGATACCTGAAGTAACGCCACATGTAGAAAAGGTGGTCGTTATTTCAGAAGAACCATCTAAGGATATAAAATCACCAGATACCGACAAAAAACCATCAGAACCCGTAAAATTCGATGAGCGCGTAGTCCCATCTGAATTAAGTATTTCTCCCAAATTAATTGAAAAACCGAAAACACCTGAAGATAAAGATGAGGAAACACTTCATCCAGAGATTCAAAAACTTGACGAGAAACGAACACCTGAAGACAAGTCACCAGTGGTACAAAAAGACATTGAAGATCATGTCGATAGAAAATCGTCTATAACAAGTGAAGACAAGCTAACTCCAGTGTCCAAGGAAACAGTGGAAGAAGAAAAACCGGACGAACCATCACATGAGGAAGCAGAAAAAACTGAGGAAAGATTATCGCCAATACCAGTAATAGAGAAAATTTCTCCCGAACTCAAAGAAGTTCCTGAGGTGATGATACCTGAAGTAACGCCAGATGTAGAAAAGGTGGTAGTTATTTCAGAAGAACCATCGAAGGATATAAAATCGCTAGTCACAGATACCGACAAAAAACCATCAAAACCCGTGAAAATCGATGAGCGCATAGTCCCATCTGAATTAAGTATTTCTCCCGAATTAATTAAGGAACCTAAAACACCTGAAGAAGAAACAGGTGAGGAAACACTACATCCAGATATTCAAAAACTTGACGAGAAACAAACACCTGAAGACAAGTCACCAGTGGTACAAAAAGACATTGAAGATCATGTCGATAGAAAATCGTCTATAACAAGTGAAGACAAGCTAACTCCAGTGTCCAAGGAAACAGTGGAAGAAGAAAAACCTGACGAACCATCACATGAGGAAGCAGAAAAAACTGAGGAAAGATTATCGCCAGTACCAGTAGTAGAGAAAATTTCTCCCGAACTCAAAGAAGTTCCTGAGGTGATGATACCAGAAGTAACGCCACATGTAGAAAAGGTGGTCGTTATTTCAGAAGAACCATATAAGGATATAAAAACGCTCGTCACAGATACCGATACATCAGAACCCGTAAAAATCGATGAACACGTAGTCCCATCTGAATTAAGTATTTCTCCCGAATTAATTAAAAAACCGAAAACACCTGAAGAAGAAACAGATGAGGAAGCACTTCATCCAGAGATTCAAAAACTTGACGATAAACCAACATCTGAAGACAAGTCACCAGTAATACAAAAAGACATTGAAGATCACGTCGATAGAACATTGTCTATAACAAGTGAAGACAAGCTGTCTCCAGTGTCCAAAGAAACAGTGGAAGAAGAAAAATCTGACAAACCATCACACGAGGAAGCAAAAAAAACTGAGGAAAGATTATTGCCAGTACCAGAAGTAGAGAAAATTTCTCCCGAACTCAAAGAAGTTCCAGAGGTGTTAAAACCTGAAGAAGCGCCACATATAGAAAAGGCGGAGTTTATTCCTGAAGAATCATTTAAGGAAATAAAATCACCAGTCACAGAAACCGACAAAAAACCATCAGAACCCGAGAAATTCGATGAGCGCGTAGTCCCATCTGAATTAAGTATTTCTCCCAAATTAATTGAAAAACCGAAAACACCTGAAGATAAAGATGAGGAAGCACTTCATCCAGAGATTCTAAAACTTGACGAGAAACGAACTTCTGTAGACAAGTCACCAGTAGTACAAAAAGAGATCGAAGAACATGTCGATAGAAAATCGTCTATAACAAGTGAAGATAAGCTAACTCCAGTGTCCAAAGAAACAGTGGAAGAAGAAAAACCTGACGAACCATCGCATGAGGAAGCAGTAAAAACTGAAGAAAGATTATCGCCAGTACCAGTAGTAGAGAAAATATCTCACGAATTCAAAGAAGTTACAGAGGTGTTTAAACCTGAAGGAACGCCACATGTAGAAAAGGTGGTCGTTATTTCAGAAGAACCATCTAAAGAAATAAAATCACCAGTCACAGATACTGACAAAAAACCATCAGAACCCGAGAAAATCGAAGAGCACGTAGTCCCATCTGAATTAAGTATTTCTCCCGAATTAATTAGGAAACCTAAAACTCCTGAAGAAGAAACAGATGAGGATGCACTTCATCCAGAGATTCAAACACTTGACGAGAAACGAACACATGAAGACAAGACACCAGTGATACAAAAAGACATTGAAGATCATGTCGATAGAAAATCGTTAATAACAAGTGAAGACAAGCTAACTCCTGTGTCCAAGGAAACAGTGGAAGAAGAAAAACCTGAAGAATCATCACATGAGGAAGGAGAAAAAACTGAGGAAAGATTATCGCCAGTACCAGTAGTAGAGAAAATTTCGCCCGAACTCAAAGAAGTTCCTGAGGTGATGATACCTGAAGTAACGCCACATGTAGAAAAGGTGGTCGTTATTTTAGAAGAACCATCTAAGGATATAAAATCGCTAGTCACAGATACCGATACATCAGAACCCGTGAAAATCGATGAGCACGTAGTCCCATCAGAATTAAGTATTTCTCCCGAATTAATTGAAAAGCCGAAAACACCTAAAGAAGTAACAGATGAGGAAGCACTTCATCCAGAGATTCTAAAACTTGACGAGAAACGAACTTCTGTAGACAAGTCACCAGTAGTACAAAAAGAGATCGAAGAACATGTCGATAGAAAATCGTCTATAACAAGTGAAGATAAGCTAACTCCAGTGTCCAAAGAAACAGTGGAAGAAGAAAAACCTGACGAACCATCGCATGAGGAAGCAGTAAAAACTGAAGAAAGATTATCGCCAGTACCAGTAGTAGAGAAAATTTCCCTCGAACTCAAAGAAGTTCCAGAGGTGTTAAAACCTGAAGAAGCGCCACATGTAGAAAAGGCGGAGTTTATTCCTGAAGAATCATTTAAGGAAATAAAATCACCAGTCACAGATACCGACAAAAAACCATCAAAACCCGCAAAATTCGATGAGCGCGTAGTCCCATCTGAATTAAGTATTTCTCCCAAATTAATTGAAAAACCGAAAACACCTGAAGATAAAGATGAGGAAGCACTTCATCCAGAGATTCAAAAACTTGACGAGAAACGAATTTCTGTAGACAAGTCACCAGTAGTACAAAAAGAGATCGAAGAACATGCCGATAGAAAATCGTCTATAACAAGTGAAGACAAGCTAACTCCAGTGTCCAAGGAAACAGTGGAAGAAGAAAAACCGGACGAACCATCACATGAGGAAGCAGAAAAAACTGAGGAAAGATTATCGCCAATACCAGTAATAGAGAAAATTTCTCCCGAACTCAAAGAAGTTCCTGAGGTGATGATACCTGAAGTAACGCCACATGTAGAAAAGGTGGTAGTTATTTCAGAAGAACCATCGAAGGATATAAAATCACCAGTCACAGATACTGACAAAAAACCATCAGAACCCGAGAAAATCGATGAGCACGTAGTCCCATCTGAAATAAGTATTTCTCCTGAATTAATTAGGAAACCTAAAACACCTGAAGAAGAAACAGATGAGGATGCACTTCATCCAGAGATTCAAAAACTTGATGAGAAACGAACACCTGAAGACAAGACACCAGTGATACAAAAAGACATTGAAGATCATGTCGATAAAAAATCGTTAATGACAAGTGAGGACAAGCTAACTCCTGTGTCCAAGAAAACAGTGGAAGAAGAAAAACCTGACGAACCATCACAAGAGACAGCAGAAAAAACTGAGGAAAGATTATCGCCAGTACCAAGAGTAGAGAAAATCTCTCCAGAACTCACAGAAGTTCCTGATGTGATGATACCTGAAGGAACGCCACATGAAGAAAAGGTAGCCGTTATTTCAGAAGAACCATCTAAAGAAATAAAATCACCAGTCACAGATACCGACAAAAAACCATCAGAACCCGTGAAATTCCATGAGCGCGTAGTCCCATCTGAATTAAGTATTTCTCCCAAATTAATTGAAAAACCGAAAACACCTGAAGATAAAGATGAGGAAGCACTTCATCCAGAGATTCAAAAACTTGACGAGAAACGAACTCCTGTAGACAAGTCACCAGTAGTACAAAAAGAGATCGAAGAACATGTCGATAGAAAATCGTCTATAACAAGTGAAGACAAGCTAACTCCAGTGTCCAAAGAAACAGTGGAAGAAGAAAAACCTGCCGAACCATCGCATGAGGAAGCAGTAAAAACTAAGGAAAGATTATCGCCAGTACCAGTTGTAGAGAAAATATCTCACGAATTCAAAGAAGTTCCAGAGGTGTTAAAACCTGAAGGAACGCCACATGTAGAAAAGGTGGTCGTTATTTCAGAAGAACCATCTAAAGAAATAAAATCACCAGTCACAGATACCGACATAAAACTATCAGAACCAGTGAAATTCGATGAGCGCGTAGTCCCATCTGAATTAAGTATTTCTCCCGAATTACTTAAGGAACCTAAAACACCTGAAGATAAAGATGAGGAAGCACTTCATCCAGAGATTCAAAAACTTGACGAGAAACGAACTCCTGTAGACAAGTCACCAGTAGTACAAAAAGAGATCGAAGATCATGTCGATAGAAAATCGTCTATAACAAGCGAAGACAAGCTAACTCCAGTGTCCAAGAAAATATTGGAAGAAGAAAAACCTGACAAACCATCACAAGAGACAGCAGAAAAAACTGAGGAAAGATTATCGCCAGTACCAAGAGTAGAGAAAATCTCTCCAGAACTCACAGAAGTTCCTGATGTGATGCCACCTGAAGGAACGCCACATGTAGAAAAGGTAGCCGTTATTTCAGAAGAACCATATAAAGAAATAAAATCACCAGTCACAGATACTGACAAAAAACCATCAGAACCCGAGAAAATTGATGAGCGCGTCGTCCCATCTGAATTAAGTATTTATCCCGAATTAATTAAGGAACCTAAAACAACCGAAGAAGAAACAGATGGGGAAGCACTTCATCCAGAGATTCAAAAACTTGACGAGAAACGAACACCTGAAGACAAGTCACCAGTGGTAGAAAAAGATATTGAAGATCATATCGATAGAAAATCGTCTATAATAAGTGAAGACAAGCTAACTCCAGTGTCCAAGGAAACAGTGGAAGAAGAAAAATCTGACGAACCATCACAAGAGAAAGCAGAAAAAACTGAGGAAAGATTATCGCCAGTACCAGTAGTAGAGAAAATTTCTCCCGAACTCAAAGATGTTCCTGAGGTGGTAAAACCGGAAGATGCGCCACATGTAGAAAAGGCTGCCATTATTTCTGAAGAAACATCTAAAGAAATAAAATCACCAGTCACAGATATCGACAAAAAACCATCAGAACCCGTGAAATTCGATGAGCGCGTAGTCCCATCTGAATTAAGTATTTCTCCCGAATTAATTAAGGAACCTAAAACAACCGACGGAGAAACAGATAAGGAAACACTTCATCCAGAGATTCAAAAACTTGACGAGAAACGAACACCTGAAGACAAGTCACCAGTGGTACAAAAAGACATTGAAGATCATATCGATAGAAAATCGTCTATAACAAGTGAAGACAAGCTAACTCCAGTGTCCAAGGAAACAGTGGAAGAAAAGAAACCTGAAGAACCATCACATGAAGAAGCAGAAAAAACTGAGGAAAGATTATCGCCAGTACCAGTAGTAGAGAAAATTTCTCCCGAACTCAAAGAAGTTCCTGAGGTGATGAAACCTGAAGTAACGCCACATGTAGAAAAGGCGGCCGTTATTTCGGAAGAATCATCTAAAGAAATAAAATCACCAGTCACAGATACTGACAAGAAACCTGCAGAACCAGTGAAAATTGATGAACGCGTAGTCCCATCTGAATTAAGTACTTCTCCAGAATTACTTGATAAACCTAAAAAATCTGAAGAAGAAAAAGATGATGAAGCTCTTCATCCGGAGATTCCAAAACTTGAGGAGAAACAAACACCTGAAGACAAGTCAACAGTTGTACAAAAAGACATTGAAGAACATGTCCATAGAAAATCGTCTAAAACAAGTGAAGACAAGCTAACTCCAGTGTCCAAGGAAACAGTCGAAGGAGAAAAACCCGACGAACCATCACAAGAGAAAGCAGAAAAAACTGACGAAATATTATCGCCAGTTTCAGTAGTAGAGAAAATCTCTCCAGAACACAAAGAAGTTTCTGAGGTGGTAAAATCTGGAGAAGCGCCGCATGTTGATGAAGCGGCCATCATTTCGGAAGAGCCATCTAAAAAAACAGTTGATAAAAAAGAACCTGAAGAACCATCTAAAGAGGAAGTAGAAAAAACTGAGGAAATATTATCACCAGTCTCAGTAGTAGAGAAAATCTCTCCGGAACATAAAGAAGTTCCTGAGGACGTTAAATCTGAAGAATCGCCACATGTAGATAAAGCGGCCGTTATTTCGGAACAACCATCTAAAGAAATAAAATCACCAGTAAAAGATGTGGACAAAAAATCTATAGAACTCGTGAAAATCGATGAACGCGTTGTCCCATCTGAATTAAGTATTTCTCCCAAATTAATTGAAAAACCGAAAACACCTGAAGATAAAGATGAGGATGCACTTCATCCAGAGATTCAAAAACTTGACGAGAAACGAACTCCTGTAGACAAGTCACCAGTAGTAGAAAAAGAGATCGAAGATCATGTCGATAGAAAATCGTCAATAACAAGTGAAGATAAGCTGTCTCCAGTATCCAAGAAAACAGTGGTAGAAGAAAAACATGACGAACCATCACAAAAAAAAGAAGAAAAAACTGGGGAAAGATTATCGCCAGTACCAGTAGTAGAGAAAATTTCTCCCGAACTTGAAGAAGTTCCTGAGGTTGTAAAACCTGAAGATGCGCCACATGTAGAAAGGGCGGCCGTTATGTCGGAAGAAACATCTCAAGAAATAAAATCACCAGTCACAGACACCGACAAGAAACCTGCAGAACCTGTGAAAATCGATGAGCGCGTAGTCCCATCTGAATTAAGTATTTCTCCAGAATTAATTAAGGAACCTAAAGCACCTAAAGAAGAAACAGATGAGAAAGTACTTCATCCAGAGATTCAAAAACTTGACGAGAAACGAACACCTGAAGACAAGTCACCAGTGGTACAAAAAGACATTGAAGATCATATCGATAGAAAATCGTCTATAACAAGTGAAGACAAGCTAACTTCAGTGTCCAAGGAAACAGTGAAAAAAGAAAAACCTGAAGAACCATCACATGAGGAAGCAGAAAAAACTGAGGAAATATTATCGCCAGTACCAAGAGTAGAAAAAATTTCTCCCGAACTCAAAGAAGTTCCTGAGGTGATGATACCTAAAGTAACGCCACATGTAGAAAAGGCGGCCGTTATTTCGGAAGAATCATCTAAAGAAATAAAATCACCAGTCACAGATACTGACAAGAAACCTGCAGAACCTGTGAAAATTGATGAACGCATAGTCCCATCTGAATTAAGTACTTCTCCAGAATTACTTGAGAAACCTAAAAAATCTGAAGAAGACAAAGATGATGAAGCTCTTCATCCGGAGATTCAAAAACTTGAGGAGAAACAAACACCTGAAGACGAGTCAACTGTTGTACAAAAAGACATTCAGGAACATATCGATAGGAAATCATCTGTAACATGTGAAGACAAACTATCTCCAGTGTCAAAGGAAACAGAGGAAGAAAAAAAACCTGACGAACCATCACAAGAGGAAGCAGAAAAAACTGAGGAAAAATTATCCCCAGTACCAGTAGTAGAGAAAATTTCTCCCGAACTCAAAGATGTTCCTGAGGTGCTAAAATCTAAAGACATGCCACATGTTAAAAAAGCGGCCGTTATTTCGGAAGAAACATCTAAAGAAATAAAATCACCAGTCACAGATACCGAAAAGAAACTTGCAGAACCAGTGAAAATTGAAGAACGGGTCATCCCAACTGAATTAGGTACTTCTCCAGAATTAATTGAGAAACGGATATCACCTCAAGCAGAAATAGAAGAGGTAACACTTCATCCAGAGATTCAAAAACTTGACGAGAAACGAACACCTAAAGACAAGTCACCAGTGGTACAAAAAGATATAGAAGATCATGTCGAAAGAAAATCATCTATAACAAGTGATGACAAGCTATCGCCAGTGTCTAAAAAAACAGTGGAAGAAGAAAAACCTGACGAACCATCACAAGAGGAAGCAGAAAAAACTGAGGAAAGATTATCGCCAATTTCAGTAGTAGAGAAAATTTCTCCCGAACTCAAAGAAGTTCCAGAGATGTTAAAACCTGAAGAAGCACCACATGTAGAAAAGGCAGCCGTTATTTCCGAAGAATCATCTAAAGAAATAAAATCACCAGTCACAGTCACCGACAAGAAACCTGCAGAACCAGTGAAAATTGAAGAACGGGTAATCCCAACTGAATTAGGTATTTCTCCAGAATTAATTGAGAAGCGGAAAATCCCTCAAACAGAATTAGAAGAGGTAACACTTCATCCAGAGATTCAAAAACTTGAGGGAAAACAAACACCTGAAGACAAGTCACCAGTGGTACAAAAAGACATTGATGATCATGTCGATAGAAAATCATCTATAACAAGTGAAGACGAGCTGTCTCCAGAGTCAAAAAAAACAGTGGAAGAAGAAAAACCTGACGAACCATCACAAGAGGAAGCAGAAAAAATTGAGGAAAGATTATCGCCAATACCAGTAGTAGAGAAAATTTCTCCCGAATTCAAAGAAGTTCCAGAGGTGTTAAAACCTGAAGAAGCGCCACATGTAGAAAAGGAAGCCGTTATTTCGGAAAAATCATCAAAAGAAATAAAATCACCAGTCACAGATACCGACAAAAAACCATCAGAACCCGTGAAAATCGATGAGCGCGTAATCCCATGTGAATTAAGTATTTCATCCAAATTAATTGAAAAATCGAAAACACCTGAAGATAAAGATGAGGAAGCACTTCATCCAGAGATTCAACAAATTGATGAGAAACGAACTCCTGTAGACAAGTCACCAGTAGTACAAAAAGAGATCGAAGACCATGTCGATAGAAAATCGTTAATAACAAGTGAAGACAAGCTGTCTCCAGTGTCCAAGAAAACAGTGGAAGAAGGAAAACCTGACGAACCATCGCAAAAGGAAGCAGAAAAAACTAAAGAAAGATTATCGCCAGTACCAGTAGTAGAGAAAATTTCTCCCGAATTCAAAGAAGTTCCTGAGGTGCTAAAACCTGAAGAAGCGCCACATGTTGAAGAGGCGGCCGTTATTTCTGAAGAATCATCTAAAATACCTCAAGCAAAAATAGAAGAGGAAGCACTTCATCCAGAGATTCATAAACTTGACGAGAAACGAACACCTAAAGACAAGTCACCAGTGGTACAAAAAGACATCGAAGATCATGTCGATAGAAAACCATCAATAACAAGTGAAGACAAGCTATCGGCAGTGTCTAAAAAAACAGTGGAAGAAGAAAAACCTGACGAACCATCACAAGAGGAAGCAGAAAAAACTGAGGAAAGATTATCACCAGTACCAGTAATAGAGAAAATCTCTCCAGAAATTAAAGAAGTTACTGAGGCGGTAAAACCAGAAGATGCGCCTCATGTAGAAAAGGCGGCCATTACTTCGGAAGAATCATCTAAAGAAATTAAATCACCAGTCACAGATACCGACAAGAAACCTGCAGAATCTGTGAAAATCGAAGAACGTGTCATCCCATCTGAATTAAGAATTTCTCCGGAATTGATTGAGGAACCGAAAACATCTGAAGCAGAAAAAGAAGAAGAAGCCCTTCATCCAGTGATTGAAAAACTTGACGAGAAACGAACACTTGAAGACAAGTCACCAGTGGTACAAAAAGACATCGAAGATCATGTCGATAGAAAACCATCAATAACAAGTGAAGACAAGCTATCGGCAGTGTCTAAAAAAACAGTGGAAGAAGAAAAACCTGACGAACCATCACAAGAGGAAGCAGAAAAAACTGAAGAAAGATTATCGCCAGTACCAGTAATAGAGAAAATCTCCCCAGAAATTAAAGAAGTTCCTGAGGTGGTAAAACCAGAAGATGCGCCTCATGTAGAAAAGGCGGCGATTATTTCGGAAGAATCATCTAAAGAAATTAAATCACCAGTCACAGATACCGACAAGAAACCTGCAGAATCTGTGAAAATCGAAGAACGCGTCATTCCATTTGAATTAAGTATTTCTCAGGAATTGATTGAGAAACCGAAAACACCTGAAGCAGAAAAAGAAGAGGAAGCACTTCATCCAGTGATTGAAAAACTTGACGAGAAAGGAACACTTGAAGACAAGTCACCAGTGGTACAAAAAGACATCAAAGATCATGTCGATAGGAAATCATCAATATTAAGTGAAGACAAGCTGTCTCCAGTGTCCAAGAAAACAGTGGAAGAAGGAAAACCTGACGAACCATCACATGAGGAAGCAGAAAAAACTGGGGAAAGATTATCGCCAGTACCAGTAGTAGAGAAAATTTCTCCCGAATTCAAAGAAGTTCCTGAGGTCCTAAAACCTGAAGAAGCGCCACATGTTGAAGAGGCGGCCGTTATATCTGAAGAATCATCTAAAATACCTCATGCAGAAATAGAAGAGGAAGCACTTCATCCAGAGATTCATAAACTTGACGAGAAACGAACACCTGAAGACAAGTCACCAGTGGTACAAAAAGACATCGAGGATCATGTCGATAGAAAACCATCAATAACAAGTGAAGACAAGCTATCGCCAGTGTCTAAAAAAACAGTGGAAGAAGAAAAACCTGACGAACCATCACAAAAGGAAACAACAAAAACAGAAGAAAAATTGTCGCCAGTACCAGTAGAAGAGAAAATCTCTCCAGAACTAAAACTAGTGCCCGAGATGCTAAAACCTGAAAAAGCGCCACATGTAGAAAAAGCGGCCATGGTACAAAAAGACATCGAAGATCGTGTTGAGAGAAAATCGTCAATAACTAGTACAGACAAGCTGTCTCCAGAGTCAATAAAAATAGTGGAAGAAGAAAAACCTGACGTTCCATCACAAGAAAAAACAGAAAAAACTGAGCAAAGATTATCGCCAGTCCTAGTAGAAGAGAAAATTTCTCCAGAACAAAAAGAAGTCCATGAGGTGGTAACACCTGAAGAAACGCCGCATGTAGAAAAGGCGGCCATCATTTCGGAAGAATCATCTAAAATACCTCAAGCAGAAATAGAAGAGGTAACACTTCATCCAGAGATTCAAAAACTTGACGAGAAACGAACACCTAAAGACAAGTCACCAGTGGCACAAAAGGACATCGAAGATCATGTCGATAGAAAACCATCAATAACAAGTGAAGACAAGCTGTCTCCAGAGATCAAAAAAACAATTGATGAAAAAGAACCTATAGTGCTAACACGAGAGGAAGAAGAGCAAATGGAAGAAAGATTGTCACCAGTGTCAGTAGTAGAGAAAATTTATACAGAACACAAAGAAGTTCCTGAGGTAGTAAAACCTGAAGAAGCGCCACACGTAGATAAAGTGGCCGTTATTTCGGAAGAGCCATCTAAAGAAATAAAATCACCAGTCACATATACCGACAAGAAACTTGCAGAATCCGTGAAAATTGATGAACGCGTAGTCCCATCTGAATTAAGTATTTCTCCAGAATTAATTAAGAAACCTAAAACATCTGAGGAGGAAAAAGATGACGAAACACTTTATCCAGAGATTCAAAAACTTGAGGGAAAACAAACACCTGAAGACAAGTCACCAGTGGTACAAAAAGACATTAAAGTTCATGTCGATAGAAAATCGTCTATAACAAGTGAAGACAAGCTATCTCCAGAGCCCAAAAAACCAGTGGATGAAAAAAAACTTGATGAACTATCACAAGAAGAAACAGAAAAAACTGACCAAAGATTATCGCCAGTTCCAGTAGAGAAAATCTCTCCAGAACAAAAAGAAGTTCCTGAGGTGATGATACCTGAAGTAACGTCACATGGAGAAAAGGTGGCCTTTATTTCAGAAGAATCACATAAAGAAATAAAATCACCAATCACAGATACCGATAAGAAACCTGCAGAACCTGTGAAAATCGAAGAACGCGTCATCCCATCTGAATTAAGTATTTCTCCGAAATTAATAAAGAAACCGAAAACACCTGAAGCAGAAAAAGAAGAGGAAGCACTTCATCCACAGATTCAAAAACTTGACGAGAAACAAACACCTGAAGACAAGTCACCAGTGGTCCAAAAAGACATTGAAGATCATGTTGATAGAAAATCATCAATAACAAGTGAAGACGAGCTGTCTTCAGTGTCCAAAAAAACAGTGGAAGAAGAGAAACCTGAAGAACCATCTCAAAAGGAAACAACAAAACTAGAAGAAAAATTGTCGCCAGTACCAGTAGTAAAGGAAATCTCTCTAGAACTAAAAGAAGTTCCTGAGGTGCTAAAACCTGAAGAAGCTCCACATGTTGAAAAGGCGGCCATTATTTCAGTAGAACCATCTAAAGAAATAAAATCACTAGTCACAGATACCGACAAGAAACCTGCAGAACCCGTGACAATCGATGATTTCGTAGTCCCATCCGAATTAAGTATTTCTCCCGAAATAATTGAAAAACCTTTAACACCTGAAGCAGATAAAGTTGAGAAATTACTTCATCCAGATATTCAAAAACTTGAGGGGAAACAAACGCCTGAAGACAAGTCACCGGTGGTACAAAAAGACGATCAAAGAGATAGAAAATCGTCCATAACAAGTGAAGGTAAACAATCTCCTGAGATCAAAAAAACAGTTGATGAAAAAGAACCTGAAGAACTATCAAAAGAGGAAGCAGAAAAAACTGACGAAATATTATCAACAGTTTCTACTGAAACTACTACTATAGAGAAAATCTCTCCAGAACAGACTGAAGTTTCTGAGGAGGTTAAACCTGAAGAAGCGCTACATGTAGATGAAGCGGCAGTTATTTCGGAAGAGCCACCTAAAAAAATTAAATCACCAGTCACAGATACCGACAAGAAATCTAAAGAACCCGTGAAAATCGATGAACACCAAGTCCCATCAGAATTAAGTATTTCTCCAGATCTATCTGAAAAACCTAAAACACCTGAAGACAAGTCACCAGTGGTACAAAAAGACATTGATGCTATTGTCGATAGAAAATCGTCAATAACAAGTGAAGACATGCTGTCTCCAGAGATCAAAAAAACAGTTGATGAAAAAGAACCTGAAGTGCCATCACGAGAGGAAGTAGAGAAAACTGAAGAAAGATTGTCACCAGTCTTAGCATTAGAAAAAATCTCTCCAGAACACAAAGAAGTTCCTGATGTGGAAAAACCTGAAGAAGCACCTCATGTAGATAAAGTGACCATTATTTCGGAAGAACCATCTAAAGAAATAAAATTACCAGTAAAAGATGCTGACAAAAAATCTGCTGAACTCGTGAAAATCGATAAACGCGTAGTCCCATCTGAATTAAGTATTTCTCCAGAATTAATTGAGAAACCTGAACAATCTGAAGAAGAAAAAGATGAGGAAGCACTTCATCCGGAGATTCAAAAAGTTGAGGGGAAACAAACACCTGAAGACAAATTACCAGTAGTACAAAAAGACATCGATGATCATATCGATAGAAAATCCTCCGTAACAAGTGAAGGTAAACAATCTCCTGAGATCATAAAAACAGTTGATAAAAAAGAACCTGAAGAATCATCTAAAGAGGAAGTAGAAAGAACTGACGAAATATTATCACCAGTCTCAGTAGTAGAGAAAATCTCTCCGGAACACAAAGAAGTTCCTGAGGACGTTAAATCTGAAGAAGCGCCACGTATAGATAAAGCGGCCGTTATTTCGGAACAACCATCTAAAGAAATAAAATCACCAGTGAAAGATGTAGACAAAAAATCTCCAGATCACGTGAAAATCGATGAACGTGTAGTCCCATCTGAATTAAGTATTTCTCCTGAATTATCTGAAAAACCTAAAACACCTGAAGAGGTTAAACCTGAAGAAGCGCTACAAGTAGACGAAGCATCCGTCATTTCGGAAGAGCCATCTAAAAAAATAAAATCACCAGTCACAGATACCGACAAGAAACCTGAAAAAGCCGTGAAAATCGATGAACACAAAGTCCCATCTGAATTAAGTATTTCTCCAGAATTATCTGAAAAACCTAAAACACCTGATGATAAGTCACCAGTGGTACAAAAAGACATCGATGCTATTGTCGATAGAAAATCGTCTATAACAAGTGAAGACAAGCTAACTCCAGTGTCCAAGAAAACAGTGGAAGAAGAAAAACCTGACGAACCATCACAAGAGATAGCAGAAAAAACTGAGGAAAGATTATCGACAGTACCAAGAGTAGAGAAAATCTCTCCAGAACACAAAGAAGTTCCTGAGGTGGTAAAACCTGAAGAAGCGCCACATGTAGATGAAGCGTCCGTCATTTCGGAAGAGCCATCCAAAAAAATAAAATCACCAGTCACAGATACCGACAAGAAACCTGAAGAAGCCGTGAAAATCGATGGACGCGTAGTCCCATCGGAATTAAGTATTTCTCCAGAATTATCTGAAAAATCTAAGATACCTGAAGACAAATCACCAGTAGTACAAAAAGATATCGATGATCATATCGATAGAAAATTGTCCATAACAAGTGAAGGTAAACAATCTCCTGAAATCAAAAAAACAGTTGATGAAAAAGCACCTGAAGAAATATCAAAAGAGGAACCAGAAAAAACTGACATACTATTATCGCCAGTTTCTACTAAAACTACTACTATAGAGAAAATCTCTCCAAAACAGACTGAAGTTTCTGAGGAAGTTAAACCTGAAGAAGCGCTACTTGTAGATGAAGCGGCAGTAATTTCGGAAGAGACACCTAAAAAAATAAAATCACCAGTCACAGATACCGACAAGAAACCATCAGAACCCGTGAAAATCGATGAACACAAAGTCCCATCTGAATTAAGTATTTCTCCAGAATTATCTGAAAAATCTAAGACACCTGAAGACAAATCACCAGTAGTACAAAAAGATATCGATGATCATATCGATAGAAAATTGTCCATAACAAGTGAAGGTAAACAATCTCCTGAAATCAAAAAAACAGTTGATGAAAAAGCACCTGAAGAAATATCAAAAGAGGAACCAGAAAAAACTGACATACTATTATCGCCAGTTTCTACTAAAACTACTACTATAGAGAAAATCTCTCCAGAACAGACTGAAGTTTCTGAGGAGGTTAAACCTGAAGAAGCGCTACATATAGATGAAGCGGCAGTTATTTCGGAAGAGCCACCTAAAAAAATAATATCACCAGTCACAGATACCGACAAGAAACCATCAGAACCCGTGAAAATCGATGAACACAAAGTCCCATCTAAATTAAGTATTTCTCCAGAATTATCTGAAAAATCTAAGACACCTGAAGACAAATCACCAGTAGTACAAAAAGATATCGATGATCATATCGATACAAAATTGTCCATAACAAGTGAAGGTAAACAATCTCCTGAAATCAAAAAAATAGTTGATGAAAAAGAACCTGAAGAACCATCAAAAGAGGAAGAAGAAATAACTGACGAAATATTATCGCCAGTTTCTACTGAAACTACTACTATAGAGAAAATCTCTCCAGAACAGACTGAAGTTTCTGAGGAGGTTAAACCTGAAGAAGCGCTTCATGTAGATGAAGCGGCAGTTATTTCGGAAGAGCCACCTAAAAAAATAAAATCACCAGTCACAGATACCGACAAGAAACCATCAGAACCCGTGAAAATCGATGAACACAAAGTCCCATCTGAATTAAGTATTTCTCCAGAATTATCTGAAAAATCTAAGACACCTGAAGACAAATCACCAGTAGTACAAAAAGATATCGATGATCATATCGATACAAAATTGTCCATAACAAGTGAAGGTAAACAATCTCCTGAAATCAAAAAAACAGTTGATGAAAAAGAACCTGAAGAACCATCAAAAGAGGAAGCAGAAAAAACTGACGAAATATTATCGCCAGTTTCTACTGAAACTACTACTATAGAGAAAATCTCTCCAGAACAGACTGAAGTTTCTGAGGAGGTTAAACCTGAAGAAGCGCTTCATGTAGATGAAGCGGCAGTTATTTCGGAAGAGCCACCTAAAAAAATAAAATCACCAGTCACAGATACCGACAAGAAACTTAAAGAACCCGTGAAAATCGATGAACACAAAGTCCCATCTGAATTAAGTATTTCTCCAGAATTATCAGAAAAACCTAAAACACCTGACGACAAGTCACCAGGGCTACAAAAAGACATCGATGCTATTGTCGATAGAAAATCGTCTATAACAAGTGAAGACAAGCTAACTACAGTGTCCAAGAAAACAGTGGATGAAGAAAAACCTGACGAACCATCACAAGAGACAGCAGAAAAAACTGATGAAAGATTATCGCCAGTACCAAGAGAAGAGAAAATCTCTCCAGAACTCACAGAAGTTCCTGAGGTAATGATACCTGAAGGAACGCCACATGTAGAAAAGGTAGCCGTTATTTCAGAAGAACCATCTGAAGAAATAAAATCACCAGTCACAGATACCGACAAAAAACCTAAAGAACCCGTGAAAATCGATGAACACAAAGTCCCATCTGAATTAAGTATTTCTCCAGAACTATCTGAAAAACCTAAAACACCTGAAGACAAGTCACCAGTGGTACAAAAAGACATCGATGCTATTGTCGATAGAAAATTGTCAATAACAAGTGAAGACATGCTGTCTCCAGAGATCAAAAAAACAGTTGATGAAAAAGAACCTGAAGTGCCATCACGAGAGGAAGTAGAGAAAACTGAAGAAAGATTGTCACCAGTCTCAGCATTAGAAAAAATCTCTCCAGAACACAAAGAAGTTCCTGAGGTGGAAAAACCTGAAGAAGCGACACCACGTGTAGATAAAGCGGCCGTTATTTCGGAAGAACCATCTAAAGAAATAAAATCACCAATAAAAGATGCGGACAAAAAATCTGCAGAACTCGTGAAATTCGATGAGCGCGTAGTCCCATCTGAATTAAGTATTTCTCCCAAATTAATTGAAAAACCGAAAACACCTGAAGAAAAAGATGAGGAAGCACTTCATCCAGAGATTCAAAAACTTGACGAAAAACGAACTCCTGTAGACAAGTCGCCAGTAGTACAAAAAGACATCGATGATCATATCGATAGAAAATCGTCCATAACAAGTGAAGGTAAACAATCTCATGAGATTACAAAAACAGTTGATAAAAAACAACCTGTAGAACCATCTAAAGAGGAAGTAGAAAAAACTGACGAAATATTATCACCAGTCTCAGTAGTAGAGAAAATCTCTCCGGAACACAAAGAAGTTCCTGAGGAGGTTAAATCTGAAGAAGCGCCACATGTAGATAAAGCGGCCGTTGTTTCGGAACAAACATCTAAAGAAATAAAATCACCAGTAAAAGATGTGGAAAAAAAATCTCCAGAACTCGTGAAAATCGATGAACGCGTTGTCCCATCTGAATTAAGTATTTCTCCACAATTAATTGAGAAGCCTAAAAGATCTGAAGAAGAAAAAGATGAGGAAGCACTTCATCCGGAGATTCAAAAACTAGAAGGGAAACAAACACCTGAAGGCAAATCACCAGTAGTACAAAAAGTCATCGATGATCATATCGATAGAAAATCCTCCTTAACAAGTGTAGGTAAAGAATCTCCTGAGATCACAAAAACAGTTGATGAAAAAGAACCTGAAGAACCATCAAAAGAGGAAGCAGAAAAAACTGACGAAATATTATCAACAGTCTCAATAGTAGAGAAAATCTCTCCAGAACATAAAGAAGTTCTTGAGGTGGTAAAACCTGAAGAAGCGCTTCATGTAGATGAAGCGGCAGTTATTTCGGAAGAGCCACCTAAAAAAATAAAATCACCAGTCACAGATACCGACAAGAAACCATCAGAACCCGTGAAAATCGATGAACACAAAGTCCCATCTGAATTAAATATTTCTCCAGAATTATCTGAAAAGCCTAAAACACCTGAAGACAAATCACAAGTTGTACAAAAAGACATTGATGATCATATCGATAGAAAATCGTCCATAACATGTGAAGATAAACAATCTCCTGAAATCAAAAAAACAGTTGATGAAAAAGAACCTGAAGAACCATCAAAAGAGGAAGCAGAAAAAACTGACGAAATATTATCACCAGTTTCAGTAGTAGAGAAAATCTCTCCAGAACACAAAGAAGTTTCTGAGGTGGTAAAATCTGGAGAAGCGCCGCATATTGATGAAGCGGCCATCATTTCGGAAGAGCCATCTAAAAAAGTAAAATCACCAGTCACAGATACCGACAAGAAACCTGAAGAACCCATGAGAATCGATGAACGCATAGTCCCATCTGTATTAAGTATTTCTCCAGAATTATCTGAAAAACCTAAAACACCTGAAGACATGTCACCAGTTGTACAAAAAGACATCGGAGCTATTGTCGATAGAAAGTCGTCAATAACAAGTGAAGACAAGCTGTCTCCAGAGATCAAAAAAACAGTTGATGAAAAAGAACTTGTAATGCCATCACAAGAGGAAGTGGAGAAAACCGAAGAAAGGTTGTCGCCAGTATCAGTACTAGAGAAAATCTCTCCAGAACACAAACAAGTTCCTGAGGTAGTTAAATCTGAAGAAGCACTACATGTGGATAAAGCGGCCGTTATTTCAGAAGAACCATCTGAAGAAATAAAATCACCAGTCACAGATACCGACAAAAAACCTAAAGAACCCGTGAAAATCGATGAACACAAAGTCCCATCTGAATTAAGTATTTCTCCAGAACTATCTGAAAAACCTAAAACACCTGAAGACAAGTCACCAGTGGTACAAAAAGACATCGATGCTATTGTCGATAGAAAATTGTCAATAACAAGTGAAGACATGCTGTCTCCAGAGGTCAAAAAAACAGTTGATGAAAAAGAACCCAAAGTGCCATCACGAGAGGAAGTAGAGAAAACGGAAGAAAGATTGTCACCATTCTCAGCATTAGAAAAAATCTCTTCAGAACACAAAGAAGTTCCTGATGTGGAAAAACCTGAAGAAGCACCTCATGTAGATAAAGTGGCCATTATTTCGGAAGAACTATCTAAAGTAATAAAATTACCAGTAAAAGATGCTGACAAAAAATCTGTTGAACTAGTGAAAATCGATGAACGCGTAGTCCCATCTGAATTAAGTATTTCTCCAGAATTAATTGAAAAACCTGAACAATCTGAAGAAGAAAAAGATGAGGAAGCACTTCATCCGGAGATTCAAAAAGTTGAGGGGAAACAAACACCTGAAGACAAATCACCAGTAGTACAAAAAGTCATTGATGATCATATCGATAGAAAATTGTCCATAACAAGTGAAGGTAAACAATCTCCTGAAGTCAAAAAAACGGTTGATGAAAAAGAACCTAAAGAACCATCAAAAGAGGAAGACGAAATATTATCGCCAGTTTCTACTGAAACTACTACTATAGAGAAAATCTCTCCAGAACACACAGAAGTTCCTGAGGAGATTAAACCTGAAGAAACACTACATGTAGATGAAGTGTCCGTTATTTCGGAAGAGCCACCTAAACAAATAAAATCACCAGTCACAGATACCGAAAAGAAACCTGAAGAACCCGTGAAAATCGATGGACGCATAGTCCCATCGGAATTAAGTATTTCTCCTGAATTATCTGAAAAACCTAAAACACCTGAAGCAGATAAAGCTGAGAGAGTACTTCATCCAGTGATTCAAAAACTTGACGAGAAACAAGCACCTGAAGACAAGTCACCAGTAGTAGAAAAAGATATTGAAGCTATTGTCGATAGAAAATCGTCAATAACAGGTGAAGACATGCTGTCTCTAGAGATCAAAAAAACAGTGCAAGAAAAAAAACCTGAAGAACCATCACAAGAAGTAGAAAAAACTGACGAAAGATTATCGCCAGTCCCAGTAGTAGAGAAAATCTCTCCAGAACACACAGAAGTTTCTGAGGAGGTTAAACCTGAAGAAGTGCTACATGTAGATGAAGAGGCCGTTATTTCGGAAGAACCATCTAAAGATATAAAATCACCAGTCACAGATACCGACAAGAAACCTGCAGAACCAGTGATAATGGATGATCGCACAGTCCCATCTGAATTAAGTATTTCTCCCAAATTAATTAAGAAACCAAAAACACCTGAAACAGAAAAAGATGAGGAATCACTTCATCCGGAGATTCAAAAACTAGATGGGAAACGAACACCTGAAGACAAGTCACTAGTTGCACAAAAAGATATTGATGATCATGTCGATAGAAAATCGTCAATAACAAGTGAAGATAAGCTATCTCCAGAGATCAAAAAAACAGTTGATGAAAAAGAACCTGAAGAGCCATCACGAGAGGAAGCAGTGAAAACCGAAGAAAGATTGTCACCTGTCTCAGTAGTAAAGAAAATTACTCCAGAACACAAAGAAGTTTCTGAGGTGGTAAAACCTGTAGAAACGGTGGCCGTAATTTCAGAAGAACTATCTAAAGATGTAACATCATCAATCACAGAAAGTGACAAAGAACCTGTTAAAATCGATAAACACGCAGTCCTATCTCTACTAAGTGATTCTCCTGAAATAATAGAGAAATCGAAATTACCTGATGCAGAGAAAGTTGAGGATACACTTCATCCTGAAGTTCATGAAATTCACGATAAACAACCTGAAGACAAATCCCCAATATTACAAAAATATTCCGAAGATCATTTTGATAGAAAGTCACCTCTTTCAGTCGATAAAAAGTTGTCGCCAGATACCAAAACAACTGAAGAAGAGAAAAAACCTGAAGAACGTAAAATAATTCCGGATTTGGTAAAATCTGAAGAATTGCCACAAGTAGACAAATCGGTTGAAACTATAAGCAAATCTACTGAGCCAATAAAAGATGATGATCAAACAGTTCCAACTGATACAATCATCTCGCCTCCGAAAATAATTGAGAAACCAGAATTACCTGAAGTAAAGAAAGATGCTGAGATTCCTAAAGTTGATGGAACGGTTGAAGAGATGCCCGAGTACAAGGAAATTGCTGAAGAAACAAAACTTAAAATAGCTCCTGTCATTTCAAAAATATCTCCTGTTCCCCAGAGTGTTGCCGAGAAAACAGTATCTGAAGAATTGTTACTATCAGAAGCGGCTGTCGAACTACACAAGGAATTAAAAGAAACCTTTGAAGTTACTGAGAGAACATCTATTGAATCCAAAATATCTGAAGTAGTTAAATCTGGAGAATTACTACTCTCAGAAAAAGCGATTGCACTTCCTGAAGTAATTAAATCGCCGTTATTAATTATAGAAAAAATATCTTCTGAGCCCATTTCAGTTTCAGAAAAAGTTGTTGAACTATCTGAAGAATTGAGTTACAGGAAATCTCCTGAGCTTAAGGAAATTGTAGATGCGGTCAAACCCAAAGATTCGCCAGATTCAGATAAGTTGGATGAACCATCAGAAGAAATAAAAACACCAACCTCACAAATAGAAACTAAATCTTTAGAGTCTCAAGTAATCGACGAGGGAAAAAAACCATCAGGGCTAAGTATTTCTCCTGACTTGTCAAAAGACAAAAAAATTGATGAAACAATTTTTTCCGAACTTCCAAAGGATAGCGAAAAACTCATTGAGAAATCGCCACTAACAGAAAAAGCAGATGAAACTGAAAAGAAATCGTCACCGGCTGCAGTTGAGCCTCATAAAATTGACAAAGTTTCAACGCCTGAGAAAATTCCTGAGCCGAAGGAGAATGGTATTATTCTTTCCTCACTTGGTGATCAAATATCAGAATCATCGGAAATAGATGCTCGAGTATTTAAAGAAACAACAGATCTCTCATCTGTGATAGACTTGATTGAAAAAGATAAAACTATTTTGGTTTCAACGCTTACAACTGACATTGAAAAGAGAATTAGTGAAAAGTCATTGACTAAGAGAGATATAAAAGAATATGTAATGGAAAGCGACGATGAATTGTCAGTTTCTGAAGTAACGGAAAAGTCTCAGTCATCATTACATATTAAAGATACAGATGAAACATGTGAGGTTTCTGAAGTATTACCTGTGACGCCTGATAGTGAAAAGATGGTCCCCTCGGGAGAATCCACAAAAGTACTAGATCGTCTATCTGAAATCAAATCAATTACAGAACGTGATGAAACTGATTTAAAGATCTCAGAATTTTCGACCACTAAATCATCTGAAAGAAGAGAAACGACAACATCTCTCACTGATTCAAGTTCAATACAGCAAACTGTAGATCTTAAAGACATCAGTGATGAACTCCTTCTTAAGTCATCTGTTAAAAGTGGTGATATTGAGAGTAAAGAACAGTCTCATATACAATTATCTCCCATTATGTCACCTTCTCTTGAAGAAGAGAAAATCTCTCCTGTCCGCGTAAAAAGAGATGTCGATGAATCAACCAGTCGTGAATTACTTGTAACAGAAGATGAAACCCAGAAAACAAAATCAGAACATATTAGTGTGATTTCCCTTGACACAGAAGAAAAAATATCTTCTATTCAAGTATCAAAGGAAAGCGTTGAGTCTGTGCATAAAGAAGACACTTTATTGAAAACGCCACCCATAACGGATGATAAACTTATTCCCGAGCATGATAAACTGCAAGTAGCAGACAAGGAAGTTACACAAAAAGATGTCAAAACTTCAGAAAAGGAAATGGAAACACACTCACCGACCAATGGATCTCCTATCTTATCTACCCAGGATGACGATTTTATGACATCAAGATCTGATAAGGATGGTAAACTGAAAATTGAAATGAAGGATTCAGATGATTTTGAAAAACTTTCTGAAAAAACTCTTCAAGAATCATTTACTAAAGACAAATTACTTGAAAAATCATTCCGACTTACAGAGACTAAGAAATCTGAAGAATCTAGTACAATTATTGAAACTGATACTACTGTACTTAAATCTCAAGGTTTTGTGTCCAAACAATCCGTTTTATCTACTGACTCATCAAGTAAAACCGAAAAGCATTCTTTTGTTGAAGATAGCAAGAAACCTTTTGCCAATGGAGATGTTAAACACATCACCGAGTCAGATGAGATATTTGATTCCACAGATATACAAAAGGATTTAAATATCGATGAAGTACAAACATTATCAAAAAGTGAAGCATATTTTTCATCCCAAGAACAGCACCAGTCGTCGACAAGTCATAAATTCTTGGCTGAAAACATTGTTGTATCCACTGAAGAATTGAGTATTTCGGGCAAAAGTACACCTGATATTGCTGATGTAGAAAAACAAAATGAATTGCAATCCCTTTTAACCCACAAACAACTAAGCGGTCAATCGACCCCACCAACAGCACCAGTGAGTCCTATTAGCAAATTTATTTTCCAAGACTCTAAATGTCAGGAAGACTCGCTGAAAGACATTGAACATGAAATTAAAAAAGATTTCCAATCAGGTCAAAAAGACGATATTAAAAAAATAATCCACAGAGATTTAGAAACCAAATCAGACATTGAAATGAAGAGTTGCGAAGTCATCAGTGGGGATAGTGATATTTCAGTAAAATCTTTTAATGGTGACATTGTTTCTAAAACTGTCAATATTGGTGATGATTTTGTAGCTCAAAAAATATCAACTCTCACTGAAAAAATGCAAAAGCAAATAGAACATTCAGACTTAAACGAAGCAGAAATTCTTAGTGGTGTTCAACATTCTGTAGGGAAATTTACAACAGAAACAGACACAACAACCAAAATTATAAAAGAAGGTGAAAATGTAGTTACGCAAACTATAACAACTGTGACCACGAAAGAAGTAGTTTCGAAAGAAGATGGCACTCCACAGAGTGTAAAGACCACTATTGAAACAACTACAGTTAGCAAAGGTTCAGATGGTTCAACAAAAACAATAAAAGACACCAAGACAACCATTTCAGAGTGCTCATCGACATTAAAATCCACTTCCACCTCTGTAATTGAATCTGACAAATCTATTGATTACAAAATGCAAGAAAAAAGTACCGAAGACTTGCGTGAAATTAAGGACGATAAATTACTTTTAGATGAGACAACGAAAATAGAAGATTTGAAATCTATCGGGGATAAGATTTGCAGTACTGAAAAACATACAGAATTCATAAATGTTGAATGCTATACCATCAAACGGACAATAACAAAGGTCACTACTAAAGAAACAATGTGTGATGAACGTCTAGTTCCAAGAAAAATTAGAGAAACTATTGAAATTACCACGGAAGATGAAAGTCCAGATGGCAAAGTTGAGAAGAAAACTGAAAAAAATATCACTATATATGATTTTAAATTGACAACAGACACAGTTACAGATGATGAAATAATAGAAGATTCAACAACGGAAACAGATGTTAAAATAAATATTATTAAACAAAATTTACTAGAAATTAAACAAACAATTACAACTATTACAAAACGTGATATTATATCTTATAAAGGACAAAATAAAAAACAGCTTCGAACCACAGTTGAAACAATCACAGTAAACGAAAATCCTGATAAGTCAATAGACAAATTAAAAGATGTAAAAATAACAGTATCAGATATTGTACCAGAGCAATCTTCTAGTTTAGAGGATATATTAACACAGTATAAATCCACAGGCAAACCCCGTAAAACTGAAGATAAAACTAAGAATATTATTAAAAAAGATGGCTTTGAAATAACTCGAACAATCACTACTGTAACAACTGAAGAAGATCTAATTGATGAAACCGGAGAAGTTTGTAAAATTAAAACTACTATTCAAGTTATTACTGCTGATGAGTATCCAGATGGAACAATTAAAACATCCATCGATACTAAAGTTTCAATATCGGATGTTACTCCCGATGTAGGTGCTGTCTTAGAAGAACAAATAATTGATGATGACTTCAAGGTGGAAGACACCAATGTTGATACAGATGTGTCAACTAATCGTTTAGTCAAAGATGGAAAAGATATCAACCAAACGATAACTACGGTAACCACCCGTGATATTCTTGTCTCTGACAAAAATGATTCCAAGAAGGTGAGAACTACCGTAGAAACAACTACTGTCAATGAATATTCTGATGGTACCGTAGAAACAACCAAAGATATCAAGGTTACAATATCAGAATATAAATCCACAAGTTCTAGAAGCTTAGATAACATTTTAAAAGATTTAAAACCGGTAGGTGAAGTTGTGACTTCATCAGAAAGTGAAATTCAAAGCACACAAAAGAATGGTATTGAGATCACTAGAACAATCACTACTATAACTAGCCGACAAAACTTCTGTAATATTAATAATGAACTAGAAAAAATAAAAACAACTATTGAAACAATCACTGTAGATGAATATCCCGATGGTGCTGTAGAGACAACAAAAGATAGAAAAATTACTATAACTGATATCGTTCCAACTCCTAGTAGTCCCTTGGAGAAATCACATATAGATGAAGATGATGAAGAAATTGAAGACACAAGTACAACGACAGATGTGGTTAAAAACGTGTTTATAAAAAATAATCAAGAAATTAAGCAAACGATTACAACAATTACAAAGCGTGAAACTATTTATAACAGAGGTCAAAACTTAAAACAACTACGAACCACTGTTGAAACAGTCACCGTAAACGAAAATCCTGATAATACATTTGAAAAATTAAAAGATGTTAAAATCTCAGTATCAGATATTGTACCAGAGCAATCTTCTAGTTTAGAGGACATATTAACACAGTATAAATCCACAGGCAAACCCCGTAAAACTGAAGATAAAACTAAGAATATTATTAAAAAAGAAGGTTATGAAATAACTCGTACAATCACTACTGTAACAACTGAAGAAGATCTAATTGATGAAAATGAAGAAGTTTGTAAAATTAAAACTACTATTCAAGTTACTACTGCTGACAAATATCCAGATGGAACAATTAAAACTTCAATCGATACTAAAGTTTCAATATCGGATGTTACTCCCGAAGTCGGTTCTATCTTAGAAGAACAAATAATTGATGATGACTTCAAGGTGGAAGACACCAATGTTGACACAGATGTGTCAACTAATCGTTTAGTCAAAGATGGAAAAGATATCAACCAAACGATAACTACGGTAACCACCCGTGATATTCTTGTCTCTGACAAAAATGATTCCAAGAAGGTGAGAACTACCGTAGAAACAACTACTGTCAATGAATATTCTGATGGTACCGTAGAAACAACCAAAGATATCAAGGTTACAATATCAGAATATAAATCCACAAGTTCTAGAAGCTTAGATAACATTTTAAAAGATTTAAAACCGGTAGGTGAAGTTGTGACTTCATCAGAAAGTGAAACTCAAAGCACACAAAAGAATGGTATTGAGATCACTAGAACAATTACTACTATAACTAGCCGACAAAACTTCTGTAATATTAATAATGAACTAGAAAAAATAAAAACAACTATTGAAACAATCACTGTAGATGAATATCCCGATGGTGCTGTAGAGACAACAAAAGATAGAAAAATTACTATAACTGATATCGTTCCAACTCCTAGTAGTCCCTTGGAGAAATCACATATAGATGAAGATGATGAAGAAATTGAAGACACAAGTACAACGACAGATGTGGTTAAAAACGTGTTTATAAAAAATAATCAAGAAATTAAACAAACGATTACAACAATTACAAAGCGTGAAACTATTTATAACAGAGGTCAAAACTTAAAACAACTACGAACCACTGTTGAAACAGTCACCGTAAACGAAAATCCTGATAAGACATTTGAAAAATTAAAAGATGTTAAAATCTCAGTATCAGATATTGTACCAGAGCAATCTTCTAGTTTAGAGGACATATTAACACAGTATAAATCCACAGGCAAACCCCGTAAAACTGAAGATAAAACTAAGAATATTATTAAAAAAGAAGGTTATGAAATAACTCGTACAATCACTACTGTAACAACTGAAGAAGATCTAATTGATGAAAATGAAGAAGTTTGTAAAATTAAAACTACTATTCAAGTTATTACTGCTGATGAGTATCCAGATGGAACAATTAAAACTTCCATCGATACTAAAGTTTCAATATCGGATGTTACTCTCGAAGTCGGTTCTATCTTAGAAGAACAAATGATTGATGATGACTTCAAGGTGGAAGACACCAATGTTGATACAGATGTGTCAACTAATCGTTTAGTCAAAGATGGAAAAGATATCAACCAAACGATAACTACGGTAACTACCCGTGATATTCTTGTCTCTGACAAAAATGATTCCAAGAAGGTGAGAACTACCGTAGAAACAACTACTGTCAATGAATATTCTGATGGTACCGTAGAAACAACCAAAGATATCAAGGTTACAATATCAGAATATAAATCCACAAGTTCTAGAAGCTTAGATAACATTTTAAAAGATTTAAAACCGGTAGGTGAAGTTGTGACTTCATCAGAAAGTGAAACTCAAAGCACACAAAAGAATGGTATTGAGATCACTAGAACAATTACTACTATAACTAGCCGACAAAACTTCTGTAATATTAATAATGAACTAGAAAAAATAAAAACAACTATTGAAACAATCACTGTAGATGAATATCCCGATGGTGCTGTAGAGACAACAAAAGATAGAAAAATTACTATAACTGATATCGTTCCAACTCCTAGTAGTCCCTTGGAGAAATCACATATAGATGAAGATGATGAAGAAATCGAAGACACAAATACTACAACAGATGTGGTTAGTAATAAGATTATTAAAAATAATCAAGATATTAAACAAACAATTACAACAGTCACAACTAGAGATACTTTAAGTGGACCTGACAAAAGAATTAAGAAGGTTAGAACAACAATTGAAACTACAACTGTAGATGAATATCCAGATGGGGCTGTGGAAACGACAAAAGATATTAAAATCACAATATCAGAATCTCAAATCAGTTCAACTAACGAGTTAACGGAATTGTTACGATTATTTAAACCAACTGGAAAACTTAAAACAGAAACAGATACCCAAAGTAATACTATTAAGCAAGGTAATGAAGAAATTCAGCAAACAATTACAACAGTTACCACAAAAGAAGAAATGATTCACGAGTCACAAGATACGGTAGCGATAAAAACAGTCATTGAGACCACCACTACAAATGAATCAGTTGACGGATCGGTTGAAACAATCAAAGATGTTAAAACTCAAATTACATACTTACCACCTGGATTTACATTGGATGATATTATTGGAGAACCTAAAGAGGATGCTGGAGAAATAGCCATTGATGCATCTCCTGCTCCTGCCTCTCCTGCTAAAGATGTTCCATCTGAATTACTTCAAAGTGTAGCATCTGATACAACTGCAGCTCCGGAAGTGAATAAATTATTGGAATTCTTTAAATCGACAGGCAAAATTCAACGAGAGTCAGATACTCAAAATAAAATTATTATTCAAAATGGAGAAAAAATTAAACAAAATATCACGACAAATACCATTAAAGAAGAACTGAGTTACGAATCACAAAATATAATGAAGACCATTATTGAGACTATTACGACTAATGAATTGGCCAATGGGTCTACTGAAACATTCAAAGATGTCAAGACTCAAATAACATATCTTGAACCAAGTTCATCCTTAGACATTTCAGTACAAGATAAAATAGTTAAGCCAGAAGTTTTGAAAGAATGTACCAAAGATTCTCCTCCTGAAAAAAGTCCATCAGAATCAGAGGCAAAGCCGAAGACAATCAGATCACCAGTCGGTGATAAAAAAACCGAAACTGAAGTTTACACCAATGTTGTTAATGACAATGGTGACGAAGTAGTGCAAACAATCACTGTTGTCACAACGCGTGAAGTTATATCACCTGAGAAAATGAAGGTTACTGTTGAAACCACAACTGTGAGTAAAAGTAAAAATGGTTATACCAAAACAACGAGATCCACTAAAACAACCATTTCTGAATTTAGTGAAGAATTTGTTGAGACAATCGATAAAGATGATGGGGTAGAAAGTCCTGTGAGCCCCAAAACTGAGTTAACCTTAGCAAAAGAATCACAGATTAAGGAAGAAAAGAGCTCAAGTAGTAGTGATAGTTTTGAGAAAAGATCAAAAGTTTTGTCTGATGAAAGCAGAAGTGGGTCAATAATGCATGAAAAAGGATTCTTATTAAAACATAAATTGAACTTAGATCCAATGAGTACATCAGTATACGGAGCTTTACCCGATGACGAAGACCCACCCCTATCATATTCTGAAACAGAAGAAAGCACCAGTTCAAACTATTCTCAACAAATTAAAAAGACTTCTAGTGAAAGTCATAGTACAAGGACAATTAGGCACGATACTGACACTGCATTTTTGAAAGACGCTGATTTAGATTTTGAAAAAGCCTTAGAAGAACATCGTCAAGTTCGAGGGGCCGATCTTATATCATCAATAACCTCCAAATATCAGTATCCAACATCAGAACAAACTAATGGAAAAGAACATACTCCAGAAATAGGACTGCGGATAATTTCTTCGAAAGATTCTACTCACGAAACACTTACCGAATCACAATCATCCTCATCCTCGTCGTCCATCTCATCAATCAAAATGTCAACTAAAATATTAAAAGACGGTAAAGAAGTGAGTGATTCCAAGGAAAAAGAATCGGACACCTCTAAAGACCCAATAGAAGACTGGGGAAAACCTTTGGGACTTCCTAGTCCAGCTCCACCAGGTCCACCATCCACCGGAAATGACTCTAGTAAAACGACACCAAAAAAAGAAAAGAAAACACCTTCAGTTTCCGTAACAAACAAAAATAAAATTAATCAAGAAAAATCAAAAGAAAGTCGTAAAGTAGAATCACCAAAAAATAAGAAAAAGATCGTACCAATTTACATGGATTTGACATATGTTCCACACCATGGAAACTCTTACTATTCTGCAGTGGAATTCTTCCAAAGAATACGTGCTCGGTATTATGTATTTTCTGGTACAGAGCCCTCAAAAGAAATTTACAATGCATTACTGGAAGCAAAGCAAACGTGGGAGGATAAAGACTTAGGTAAGTTTATAATGTCATCCCACTAGTTTAGTAACAAATCACTCCTTATATGTTTATCATCTTATACCTCGGTGTCATTTGGATCCAGAGTCTTCTATCTTTCTGGTCTTTTGTCAGAAATGCGAGAGTAATGTGAGCAAACAAAAACTTTTAGGTTTAAAAAGATCTAATAGAAACTAAGTTGTTTTACTGTCATCACAAGACATAAACACAAAATGCATCATTTAACATTAAAATTAACATTTTCGTTAAATCAATAAGACTTGAATTGATGATTCAAATTAAGTGTAATATATTAACTTTTTTAAAGTCTGGTGTATGACTGCTATTCAGTATCGAAATGAAGTTTGTTATGCTTGTTCTGACCTGTTTTTACATTTAAAATTTCTCACATTTCTGCATCAATAAATTATATATATGCATAAATTTCACAGGCATCTACTTAGTGTAGCAGCAACTTGTTACTAAGCTATCATATACAGTGAATAAATAAATAAATAAAATAAATTCTTTAATTAGAATGCAATTTCTTTTGAGAACTACGCGTTCTATTCTTCAACTTCTCGATTCTACAACTGAATCGGATATAATATATTCATAAATAAAAAGGTTCACGTGATGACTATATTTTTTTAATATAATTTTTTTTTCTACGATTTATCTAATTTTGTTATAATAATAATACAAAAGAAAGAGATTTTAGACAAATCATTTAAAACTGTCAGAGCTGAAATGACATACTTTATATTTGACAAATTGTTAATGAACTAAGAAATATATTTTTATTTTAATATTATATCATCTTATTTATGTAAAAATACCAGAATGGCGGTAATGTACCTAAAAATAAACAAAATTTGGAATAAGCATGTAGTAATGCAATAAACCATGCTAAAATATTAAAAACCCATACCATAAACTATATGTACTATTATATAATGCGAAATGCATTAAATGGTAAATGTTATAGATAAAACTCAATATAAATTTCAAACATATTGAAATAATAATATATATTCAAATATCATTTGTTTTAATCAAAAAATTTCTATAAATTATTACATTAGTGAAGTTCCAATTCATTGTTTGATGGGCTTTTAGACTAGTATCTACTCCAATTATTGGTGATTATAAATTAGGATTTTGCAATAAGTATTAAATTAACATATTATATAACATATAAAGGACCAATTAAGGATTACATAACCCTTAAAAAATAATTAATATGAGTGACATAGTATCTAATAATATTCTGTTTCACTGTAAAATATGACTGCTACAAATATACTCCTTCAATATTATTGAATAAGTAAAGTCAGAATAAAAAAATTAAATCTTTGTTTTTTGTTATTTTCCAGAAGTGACAATCATCCCTACCTATGACACAGACGTGCTCGGCTACTGGGTGACGGAGAACGAGGAGTTGCTTGAGAAGTATAAGATTGATCTCTCGCCGTCAGCCTCCCGCTGCACAATAAACCTTCAGGACCACGAGACTTCATGTTCAGCATATCGCCTGGAGTTCTAGGTTTCAGGGTTGTTTGTAGCTTTCTCATCAGAAAAGGAAACACCGCCCAAGTAGGCCGTGTTTCAATACGACTGGATAACGGAACCGATGCAAAATTTCTGACTAAGGGTTATATGTTATTTGGACAACTTTCACTACATCCTTAATACTTAAATTATTGTAAAATGTTCTCAGTTTATGAGTTTCTTAAGACAAATGTATTTCAAATGATAATAAATATTGAAAACTTAAAAATGCACACTTCGTAAACTGCGAATTAATGATTTTAATAGAGTATTTAAATAATTCCTGTTAAAAGTTGTCCAAACCAGTCGGATTACAGAAATCAGTTTCTATAAAGGCATAATCAGAAAGTGCACTTAGATTTCTAAATCACTGTCAACCTCGTCAAAAATTCTTAACAGTGGCAACCGTTTATTTGGAAGCGTACAAACCTCCAATATTATCAAATTACTAATAAGCCGATGATGTACAAATATATCTTTGCAATCGGCCCCTTCTGTCAGTAATTTATCTTAATTAATCAAAATAAAAAAACTAAGTGCTACGGCAAAGTTTTTACTGATTAATTCGGTTACGCGGTTCGTGTCCAATAGTCAAATGTATTTTTATGATGAGATAGCTATCTAAACAGCCAATAATGATTATGTACTAAAAAGACAGTTTGATGAAGTTTTCCCGTTAAAAAAAGTGAACAGTGTTAAAAGGTTTACAGTTGATAAATAAATGGAACTAATTTACTTCCACAAACAATATAAAAGTGAAAATAAGTAAGATGTATCTACATTATTATCAAAGTAATCCTCTTAAATAACACACAAGAGACTATTAACGTAATAAAAGCATCAAAAGTGTAAAAGTAATGTTTTCCAGTGTAGAATAATCTGCCTCATGAAAATATGATGTAATAAAATCAGCCACAAATTTATTTTGTAGGAGGAAATTTCATTGAATAAAAGTCGGATTATTACCGACTTTTTACAAATCGACAGTGTAATTTTAGTTCTGCAAATACATAATTCAATTTAATTCCGATGCGCATTTTAAAAACAAACATTTGAATTATGAGCACAATTTCTCCTACAAAATTTATTTGTGCTATGAATGTACCTTATCACAAAATATTTGCTGAAATAATGCAAATTGCGACTTGATACATGACAAAAATAAAAATCAACAAGTTATTTGGCGTTGGTGTGAAAATCGTATTGAAAAGTATTGATAAACTTTTGCTTCGCTACGCTTGAATCATTCAAAGCCAAGGAGTGACAAATCACGTGCTGCAAAAAGGATCAGATGCAAAAAGAATAAGCGAAATATTTATTTTAATAATGATGCGTTACGTTGCTTGGATATTACTTTCTCCTTCAGCGTATTAGTTCATCTCGCTTCCTCGTAAATTCAATCAAATATAATAGACAGTGCTGAAACATTGTTACCGCAATGAATCATTTGCAGCCGTCACAACTAGCCTAGCTGCAATTCGATATCATGAAGTTAACAGTTGCCATAGCCTAATGGGTTGATTATCTTCCATAGCTTGATATATGATACTTAACACTGCATTTCATCAGTACTTGTACATAGACAAAAATGTTTTAAGTCACGTCTGATTGAAAACAAAAAAAATTTTGAAACAAATTTAAAAAGATTATTATTTTATATTTATATTTACAAAGTCACTAAACAGAATTGTCAATGTTAAGGTTAAATGATAATAAAAGTCCATCCTGTGAAAACATAATTTCGGTGATTTCTACTAGACTTTTAATTGAAAAGTTTGATTACAAAATATTGTTAGTCAGTATTAGCTTGGCCACAGTCAAAATATCTTTTCAAGTCCAATTTTATATATATAAAAGCTTAATATTGTTGAAAAGGTACAAGCTAAGGGTTACACCATTGAATAACGTTACTCGTGTGAAAATGCCAAATATATAATGAATTAATTCACACAAAATACTGATAACAATAATTATTGCCATTGGGTGACAAGACAACTGGTGAGACAGAGGTACCGATTCAACAGGAAAAGTGGTTTATTGATAAGTAAAACAAAGTTAAATGTCCATCTTGAATTTTAAAAATACTCAGAGATTAAATCTTAGATAATAGTCACTATGATATTTGTATGAGAGTTTGATAAGGACATCTAGTATTTTCAGAATTCTCTAGCAAATTTAAAACAAGTTACTTAATATTAAGAGATACCTGTCACAAGCGATGATGATACATTCATTCCAAATATATATATTACAATTTTCAGAAAATAGTACATTTCCGATAATTATTTGCTCAATGGATTACGTTCACGATATCTTGATATTTTTACATTGTATGTTATCGATTACTTTCTGGATCCGCTTTTATAACTCGTGTCATATTTTTTAAATTACTATTTTATATTATCAAATATATACATAATACAAATAGTGGATAACTTTTATTAATTTACTTAGTCAAAAATGAATGTATCAAAGGCATGGCCATTTTAGCACAAGAAATATGAGCTTTTTGGTAGCTTTTCTAAATAATCGGGCTTTCCTTTATTTTTCTAGGAAATATCATCTTAGTGCCACCCTAATATGAATACAATTTTATAAAACGATGAGTTTTAGTCAAAATTTTCTTTTTTTAATTTAAAAGCTAAAATTGTATTACCATAGTTTTTTTGGAACATTGTCTAATAATGAATGTATTATTGCTGTTTTTTTCCTTAATCATGTCTAATTCTAAAAATAGTGTGATTGTTATTTTCACCTTAAGCTATTTAACCAATTTATTAATAAATCCTGAAATTTAAGGTTGAAACGAGAATACGTTTATTTTCAAAGTATTGCTGTGGAAATGATTTATTTATTACCTGAGGAGCATAACGGAGAGCTATTTTAAGAACGTAATCACATTTCTTGACTTTTAGTACTGCAGATAAAGTTTCTACCTAAAATTACAATAATATACGTGTCAATCAATAAAATGAGAATACTAATTGGTTAGAATATTTTTTTCTTTTAAACGCATCACACCGTCGCAATGGTGCTCGTGATTGAATTCGGTATTTTGCCTCGGTACAGATTGATAGGTTTCAAAATTTTATGGTCCAAAACTTTCCAATGATGAGTAGAAATTATTGTGTGTTGAGATACGAAGAGTGAAAAGGATTTTCTTTATTCAGGTAAATTCACCCAAAAAGCTTTTGCGGGTGAGCTTTTGTGGGAGAAAATTATTGCGCGTGTTATAGTCGGAAGATAGCGATGCATCGATGGGTGACAGTGAATCAGCTAACCCAAGATTCATTTATCAAATTTGACATGTCGTACATATCTCGTTTATACATGCGGTTTAAAAATGATTGTCAAATTTCTCAACACCGTGGGTACCTAATCAGAGGCAAAGAATTAACACAAAGAAGGATTAGGTGTCTAAAATTCTCCATGGCATTGAATGACAGATGTATCAATAAGCGAGTAGTTGTAGCTGGTGACATGTTGACGATCATTTTTAATGGTTATTAATTACTGACCATATAAAAGAAGGCATTTTATGAACTTGAGGATATTTGATTGACTGGGTTTGGAGTGGTTTAATGGGGATTTGTGATAGATGAAATGCTTATATCCTATGTAAGTACATTTATAAAAAGTTTGTTTCGATGTAAAAGTCTTTTTAAATGTTTATTTGACGTGAGCGAAATGAGAATTTTAATTTAATACGAGATTTTATTTATTTTTACTTATCTATAGTGATCTTATAGACTGCATCCCCGGTATTATCAGAGCTTTTAATACGTTACCTATGCTAGAGGAAGGAAGATAGAATTGACGTCAAAAAAGAATCCTGTATGTTTTAATATTAATATAAAAAGAAGGAAGAATGGAAAGTATAGAGTTATATTAAGTATGGTGCTATACATTGAATTGCCTTGAAGGATATTGGGAATAAACTAAAGTATATAATGCGGGTTGATTAACATCTGAAAGTATTATACCTGTAGGAATGTTAAAGATTTGTGTATTGACGGAGCACATGATGTTTTAGGCAATGTGTTTTGAATAGAAAACATTGTAAAGTAGTTAGTAACCTTAACCATTTTGCATGGATACAAAATTGTAATATAAGACTTGTTTTTAATTGAGTTAATCGGTTAATTTTATATTTTAAGCGTTTCGTATAATTTCCAAATCCGCAGGTTTTTGAGTGATGCATATTTTATTGTTGTTGAATAAATATGTACATTTTTAATGTGGCCTTCTTTCCATGCTTCTATTCACTCGATTACAGCCGGCAGCTTTTAACGGAAGCTTGGATTGATACAAATATATTTGAAAATCGCGCCAAGGCCTCACATAATTAAGATTCCTTCCTTATTAAAAACCGCTCAAATAGTTTTAAATAAAGCCATTGATTATGTACAGATTCATTTCAACACAATATGAATCAGTTCAACAAATCAATATGATATTTTGTTACAACAAATACAACTCTATAACACATTAAGAAGAATTGATAAATAAAAGAAAACTTCATTGTTGCACTTAAAATTTTAATATAAAACTTGCATAAATTCTATTTATTTAAAATGTTAATATATGTTTGAATAGACCATTAATTTCACATTGATGTTATAAAGTAAATCTTCCTACATTGTGTATGGTCATTAAATAAATGTATAATGCCATTTATTATGCTTGTTTTTCAGGAATAGTTCTTTCAAGAATAATATTCCATCGCAAGATTATCGCTTTGATATAATGTATTTAAAAACATGCTGTTGTTAAATTCGATATATTATATTATGTTATATTTATTGCCTCTAGTCATAATGATTACATAATAAATTAAAATTATGCAACATTGGTTTTCTTCTGGTCTCCCTAAATATGCGCTTTGTGAAATTACCCTAAATAGGTACCTTACGAAATATGTCAAACATATTATACTATAATTATAATTATTGTATTGCATCATAACCATTCATTGTATGTATGGGATATGAATGTTTGGTGAAATTAAATAAAAAATTAAAACTAAATCTTTTAAACAATTTTATTTATCTCGTCACATTTTCACTTCCCTACCCTATTATTATCTAATCAGATAGACAATACTCGGAAGCGTTGTGAAGAAAGTTATCTTGCTTATCTCTATAATTCTTTAAAGATGGACAAACACAAAGTTGGCTGACCACCGGATGACCGAGTCATCGTACATAGTAACAGGACAGATAAACTACACATTATTGAGCACTGGACGCCAATTATGTATATATAAATGAGATCACCCTCGCAACAACACCTATCTAAGTTATGAATGACACAACATTGTATATCTTCTTGGGCATTGAATAATATATTAAGCAATCATACAAAAATACTTTGGGTGGTTAGGTCAGTGGTTAAATGAAAGAGTGGTGATTGGCGTATTGAGGTTTATAATGATAATATGAAAAAACAAGGAAGACAGATAGAATGAAAGAAATTAATGAAGATGCAGAGATGTAGAAGATGCGCGTGTATTATGAAATGAAGCGAGTCAGCGGTCTTGCTCGACGCGCGTGAGCCGACAAGACCGCCATTGCGAAATGATAAAACAGGAAAGACTGCTGTTGTGAAGCAATGAAACAGGAGAGACTACTGTTGCGAAGCGATGAAATAGGAGAGAGAGATCTTCGCTGAAGGATTGGGCCAGACCTGTCTCAGCATCGCTAGCATCGATTCCGGCCGAGATGGCGGTGAATTTTAAATCTGATCCCTACAATACTATTATATACAATTTCTAAGCGAGCTTTTCCCTGCAATGACACTATATATCATACAAGATGGCCAACGCTCTATCTATCTAACAATATTTATTGTTGCAGGGGGAGCCTCAAATGATAAACGTGCAGATTCCTGCAATACACCAGTTGTAAAAAAATCAAATGCAAACAACTTATAATGAGATGTTTTTAAAGTCTCTAAAAATAACATATTTACTATCACTGCAGTGGATAGATAGGGATGTATTCTATTACATATATAATAATATTCATCTCTAACATACAATCTCTACATTGTTGCTAGATTATTTTGTCCTGGAGACTACTCCGGGGCAGAAGAGTATTAAATCTTCCCTGTTACACACACCTGACTATTATTAAAACTCATAACATGTCTTCCGATATCTGATTTACCCGGTCTTTCGAGGTTGTCCTCTTTTCCTATTGCTCATAACACTACCATATGTTTTCTTTACCATCCTCCCCATTTCGCATTCCCAAACCATCTTAGCTACCCTTTCATCATAGCTATGCTACAATTAGATCTACATTTGTTCATTATATTATGTGTATTTTTCACACAAATTAGTGGGATTAAAATATTCAATTACCTGTTTTCTTTCTATATATCTTTAAATAGTTTGTTTGTAGAATTACTTGCGTAAGATTGAGATTTATCATTCTATATTGATAGAAAATTTACAAACTTTTTATCACTAGAATTCCTGTAATGAAAGTCATATATGAGAAAACTTTGATTTTACAATAATTTAGGAAATGATTTTGCAAACTTCGGCTCTTTTCTCACTCACTGCAAACGTGCGAATGCACTTCTTTATTGAACATGTTATGTAGTTTAAAACAAAGTAGTATTTTATTTTGTTTTTTTTTTCTTAGAAAATTATTGCTACTTATTTACAGGGTTTGCAGAAAAGACTTTATAGATTACATTTTTTGACAAATGCATATTTATAATACAATTTTGAAAATATCTAGAGGGACCTTGAAACCATCAGAGTACCGGGCCCCAACATTTCTATTATTATAAAGCAAAATTTAATTAATTAATTTATATTTTCAAAATTTTACGTACCTCATGAATATTACTTTATTAAAAATGATATACTATTATTCCCTTTGTCAGAGTCTCTGTATGTCAGAGTGTACGGGGTGGTGCAGCACTTACTTCAATGGATTCTCTAATTAAGTCTCAGAAATGGGTCATCAGAGTAATAAACAAGAGACCCTAACGTAACCCTGAAGAACTCTTTAAGGCGCAACTTGCAATAATAATTTAAATTTTCGCGATTTTTACGAGAATATGGATTTTTATTATTATACAATAGATTTGACTTTTTTTAACTATTACTTAGATTAGACCTTTACATTAATATAAAACTAATAAACTGAATGTTATTTGCCATAATTAAGACGATACAGACATTATAAGAAAGACCGTGATCACTAGATGCATTTTCCGCGTGCTATGAAATTGAGTTAATAAGCTAAATTAATGTATGAACGAAATATATTTTCTTATAATCTTGAAGCCTAGATTACGGAGACAAATCTTCAAGTTTTGGATATAAGACAACTGTTTACTAGAGCAATCTTAAAACTATTTTTTTTTTTTAAATAACTTTACTTCCACAGTCCGATTCAAAGAAAACCAGGAGCAAAGCCTAAGGATACTATTCAGTGCCAAAATTTAATACCAAATTCGCTCAATGAACTTTCTTATTTTGTACTCCTCGAATATTTAACAAATTGCCACTAGACCTTAAAGGGTCTAAAGTGATTGACTTCAAACCAAAAATAACAAAGTAGTTGCTTGATGTGGGTAGAAAGCAAAATGAAACTAATTTGTCATTTATGCTAACCTAACCCACCCACACATTTTTCTCCCACTATTACTGACAATAATATTTTTATAACTTTTTTTCAATATCTTTTTATAACTTCTTATTGTATTTTTTTCACATAACTTTTCATAACATACTTAACATTATACTTACTTACCTCTTAGCATTTACAACTTTTAAAAACTATACAGGTAATTATTTTAGAACAGACCACGTCTAGTAAAGCAATTACCTTTACTTTTTCATATGTACTATATTTATGCTACAAAAAATAAATAAAATAAACATTGCCCAATGTAAATAATACCTTTTAATTTTGTAAGATGATATTGGAAGAAAAAAAGAAATGAAAGACAATCAACTTTAACATACTTATTTAATAATGTCTTAACTTTGGAATGCATCACGTTAATTAAACAGTCAACAAGAGTTTTTTTCAATCGAGAAATAAAATACTTACATAACGAGTAGTTGGTATTGCCTAACATATAAATATTTATTTCAATAATTAATACTATTTGGCAGAAGGAGTAAGGCTCTTTTTGTATTAAATAATCATTATTGAGATGGCTTAGCATATATTAATATTGTTTATCCATTTGGGTTCTTGATAAAATCTCAGTGGGCTATTTTAATTAACTGTCTTTCCAAAATTTGTCAGTCATTAAACTTCAACTCAAAATTTATGAACACTATTTCACAAATAGTACAATATCAAACCCAAATGGGCATCCTTTTTACATCAAAAATATCAAACCCAAATGGACATCCTTGTTACGTCAAAAATATCAAACCTAAATGGACTTTATAAAATAATACTTTTAGCCATCAATTTACACCTCACTCAAGCAATTCAGTTAATTAAAGTTTTGAATCAACAAATTCCAGTTTTTAAGTCAATTTATTCATTGATATCTCTAATCATTATTCATATTTTTTATATGATTGGATCCTTGCCGTTTTAATGCACGATTTCCAAAAAAAAAAGTTTTATATATAATATAATAACACATACATAAGTAGTTTCACGGTCAAGTCTTATTTTCTAATATTGACATTACAGATTCCAAATGACTTCTATTTCGACCTTTTGTTAAAACATATTCATTTTTCAGACATCACGGCCCTGATAGGCCTAATAGCCGCCCTTATGGAAATATACGTAAGCATCCTGATGTTATAAGAGTGTTGTCTTCTCCGAGGTCCAAAGTAGTGGCAAATTATAGCAGTTGTGTGCTCTACTGACACTTCTTTATTTTTAATAGGATTAAATTATCAAACTGCAAAAGGCTTCTCAAAAAGAAGGGCCTATATACAATGGAACCCCGATATTACGTGCCCAGATTTCACATTTTCCCTCCATTTGAGTGTTATTTCTGCAGTCCCGTATCATTTTAGTACATTGAAACCCCTATTTTATGTTTGTCTTTCCTGCAATTTACGTCTAAAATTTATTCAAATTCGTCCGGCCAGTTCGCTATTCGCCATAGAGCCAAGGGTGTTGGACGTTTGCTTGTCCATTATATGCATTTTTTATTCTCATTCCTACGTTATTTTCACATTTAGTTTCTTTTATTGTTTCCTTAAATCAATGTTGGAATCAGCAAGAAAATTGCGTAGAAGGTAATATAGACAACATTGATGACTGGGAAAGAATTTATGAATAACCCTCGCAGACTTACTTAGACGTTGACTCCAATGTAATAACATCAGACGTATTGGAAATTGATGTGAAGTAAACAGTCGTATAAACGAAAACTTGACAGAAGAAGAAGTGGATGCTCATCCCATAAATACACCATGAGGCATATTGAAAGACTCAAACCGTATTTTACTAGTATTAGTAATGTAGCACCAGAAACATTTAATTTAATTTACAACGCATATTGAAAAAAGAATAAAACATAAACAATGACAAAAACATGCGGCTAAAAACATTGTTTGATTTTTTTGGTAATAAATAAAATAAATTTTATATTTTTTTACATTTTCCCTCTGACATTTTTTTTTTTGTTGTTTCCTTCAAAAACTTAAAATCGGTGCGACACTTTGTTTATTGAAAAAAAAAGTTCTTCATTCTCATGAGCTGATGTCTACAACATTGTTAACACAAAATAAACTCATAAACATAGAATGTAATCAATCAAAACAAATCATTTTGTCAAAAAATGAATGAAACATTCTTCTCCACGATGTATTGGACTCTATGCACTCACTATTCATGGCGTCCTCAAAAGTTTTCCTCCATTGATCTCTATTAAAGACATTGTCTACAATATCTTACCTTTGGCCTTTCCAAGCTCCCGCGTCCTGTCGGTCTTATGAATTAACATTACCACCTAAATTAATCCGCAAGCCTTTTCATAGACCTCTCCGGATAAAGAAGTTTACTTTAATAACAATTTTTTATCTTTGACTAAAGTCTGATGTGCTATTCATATCTCTAAAATAAATGAATTTCAGTTGACTAGTTCTAACTTTTACAAATTGAAACACATAAATATTATGTGCACCCATCAATTGTTTTCGTTATAATACTTTTGAACCATAATGTAAATGACAATACTAATTCTTATAAAATTAATAATACTCAAAAAAAAAAAATTAAGTGGCACCCGTAATAACAATAATGTATTTTTACTTAAAATTTCTTAGCAATGTCAATTTTAATTGGATTTGATTTTAATTTAGATTAAATAAAACACAATCACTTTGTATACATTGTGTATAATATTGATTGTCTTTTATCTAATCAAATATATCAAAACAACAAAGTGATTGCTTTCTACAAAAATATGATTTTAATTTGCTCCGGGGTTACATTGCATTTACAGATACTTATAATTAAATATAAATGAGAATGTATGGTTCAAAAATAAACTATCTTTACATTTGAGCCGCATATTTATGACCTTTAGCTTCTAATAATTAAAGAATTCAAAAACTCCAGACTTCAGAACAACACAATATTGTATGGTGAAGTCTAAAGGAATGGAAAATAATGTGTCGTATATTGTATCTTGATATGTTGTATATTAAATCACAGTTTTTTTTAAAGCAATGTCTGATTACAGAGACATTTTTAATTAGTTCTTGTATCTTCTATAAATAATGAGCAGGATTTTCCCGTTTAAATAAATATTTTCAAATTCTTCAACAATTAAAAGTCAAAGCTAGTCATAATTTAAATATTGTGGCACCGGCTACATAAATTAATTTCAGAATAATATTCTTCAGTCCCTAGCATATTTATAACAGATTAAATATCAACAGTACAGAAACAGAGTTTCAAAAGACAAAAAGGCAACTTTTCAAGAGAAGCAAAAATATATCAAACTTAAAAATAATAATTTAGAAATTTTACATTATCAACTCTTATCTCTTGAATTTATATGTGGACTAAGAAATCTAAGAAGAAGAGAGAATGAGTTTCCTCTCTCTTTACTTTACTAAAACAAAATACAAATTTCAGAATGTTTTGTATAGTTTTCTGGGTTATTTTCCTGTGTCTCCGACCTTTACAGCTGTCGTTTAAGATCCCGATGCACGGTCCATCATCAGGCCAAATATTGCTGATACAATGTGTTAATGTTGTGTCGTATTAAGTATTAACTTACTAAACACAACATTAACTTGTTATCCTATTTTCGACACTGCAAGCAATATTTACAATAACATCAATAATAACATGCTGCGTCAGAGACACCAGCTCTGATGAACCCTGCAACGGGAACCGATACATCGGAGACATATGTAAAAATGGCCCAGAAAACTCTACAGAAAATTCTAGGTGGCCATTAAAACCTAAAATTTGGAAAATATCAATTCCAAATACCCAGAAACATTGCCAGATTTAAAATGTTCACCCAATAAGTTTTGTTTCTTCATTACCAAATATTGTAAACATAAACATGTAAAATCTGTTCTACAAAGGCGAATTGTAAAAGTAAACATGACCTCCATTTCAGCAGTCATAAAATTTTTACATTCTGTTGCTGAATTCGGCACATCAGCACATGATTAAACACGGGGACTTTTAAAATCTTGTATTGTCAGGCATTTTTACAAAGTATGCCACTTTGTCAGTAGGCACGCGATAGTCGTGAATCCATCTGCTTCCCTTTCTCAATGATCCATCGATTCCATCCTTCCACACACCGGATGGGAGGTAAACTAAAAGAAAATATTACAATATTAAAGTTTGAAGTAGGTATGTACTTATATAATAAATTAAGAAAATAAGTGCATACAAATGACAATGTTCTATAAATATTCACATTATTATTATTATTAGAATGAAATTTTATTGTATTTATTATATATCAACAATTCTGAGTATATGCCTCGCATATCCATACAAACATCTGCACTGGTTACACAATACACCAGGCGTGTTCTATCGATTCATTAACTTCACGAAAATATTGCTCTGTTTATTCATTTATTTGATATTATTCATTTGTATATGCTCATTTCACCTGATCCCTACCCACCTCGAAGTCCATATCGAGATGGGCAGTGTTTTACTCTTCTATAGTTACAATAAGTTAATACTATAACCTAATATATAAATACATAACAATATGAATAGGTGAATGTGAACTATGGAAGTGAAGCGAGTCGGCGGTCTCGCTTGGTGCGTGTGGGCCAGCAAGACCGCTGTTGTGAAGCGATGAAACAGGAGAGAATATTAAGAATTATTATATACTATTTATTACAACTTATTTATTTTTAATCAAATTGCATAATAACCTTCTCTATGAATGACACTTTTCTCCAGTACAGGTGCCACAATCAATTCTTCCCCTACAGAAAACTCATCATCCACAGTGTGGCAGGCGGTATCGTGAGGTTCCAGCATCCACAGTGGTCTTATCAAGGGCAGACCTTGGTCCAGGGCTTCTTCTGAATACTTCATTAGTAAAGGTGTCACCTAAAGTAGTAGTTCATTATTTGTAATATTCATGTTAAGGATTCTCAAATAATTTTCTTGCTAATCTAACCTAACCTAACCTTTGTATAATAAATTATTAACAGTTGACATAATAACAAAAGATAAAGATGAAAATGTAAAGCAATTGAATAAAAATACAATAATTCATTTTTAATATATCACACACCTACATCAAAACTAAGACAACTCAAAAAAACTAAAATTTTGAGTTATTATTGTATTCGGACACTCTGTCATATACGCAACTAGCTTTGCCTCATTTCTCGAATAGTGTTATTTTAAATACATTTATGACCTATAATATTATTTAGTTTCATAACTTTATTAACAAAAAATTGAGAAAAATGCTATTATTTTTATGTCTAATGAAAAATTACTTTGTGAGTTGTCTTAGTTTTAATCTAAGTGTGTGATATATGTACATTATTGATATAATTGATTTAAATGAGATTATTTGTATAATAAATAAATTCTTAAGCTTACTATTTTCTGGCGCAGACTAGTTAAGATCTTAGCAGCTTCCAAAACTTGTTCATCGTTGTATTTGCTCGGGAGATGAGTAAATTTCATTACCGGCAAAAAGGTGGCCAATTGTAGCCACCGTAAATACAATTCTTTTTCTGGCAAAACAATTTGAGTTTCATTCACATTTGATTGTTCAATGTGAACTTTGGGCGAACCGGGAACAAACTGTTCTCCACCGGGCCAGTCAATATCACCTCCGACAGCTCCTGGCATTAAAAACGGATAGCCGATAATACCATAAGACAGTATCGTAGGAATCACGTTCTTAATGGCTTCCCATGTAGACTCAAATGGCGGTAAGGAAACAAAGATAGGAGGCCTCGGTAATGAAATTGCAGACGAAACTCCAATCAGACTAATAGACTTTTCAAATGAATCGGTAAATAATGTTTTGTACTGATCTGGATTTGATAGTCTCTTTTCGCATTGATAATAATGTGGCATATTATAAGCAGTGCCCATGTCCAGGAAGAATGCGTCGATCTTATAAGTATTAAGAACTTTTTTGAGTTTGTCCTGTAACCAAGGTATTGATCGATTGTTGGTTATATCCAACACTCCAGCACTCGCTAAAGATTTATATCTAGTCAAAGCTGGAATTCTTCGGTCGCTGAAACGTTCAGATATAAGCAACCGCTTTTGAATACATTCGGCGAAATTTGCACTTTCGGTGCTGATGAAAGGTTGAATTGAAAATACTATTTTAAAACCTCTCCGGTGAATTATATTCACAGTCTCTTCCAGTGTTGGAAACCTTGTTGTGTCTAGTGTGAAGTCTCCGATATTATTTTGCCAATATTCATTTACTAACACGTGTCCCTGTTTCAGAAATCCGAGAGATATTACATCTTCTGTGTAATTATATATGAGGCCTTCTGTCAGTTCGTGCTTTCGTCTCGGAGCTATATGCCATACAGGTTCAGAAAGTAAGGAATGTAAAATACTGATGTCTTCTTGTTTTAGACCATCCCACAAAGATTGCTGACTCAGGGACGACTGCAACGTCTTCATATTTGAAGATGTACAAATTTTATAATTCAACTCTGGATGTTTAGTTATACGATTTACATACGCAAAGTCATCGTATCTCGCTTGGATACAAAACTGATTATTATTGTCGCGATTAATTGAAACATATAAAGGAGTGTCATTGTCAATGATGATTACAGCTCCCCGAGAATTAATAAAATACCTCATCAAAGCGTTTCCCCACTGGTGTTTCTTTATATCTCCGGTAATGAAAGGTGCAAAGTCGTGGGAACTTTTTTCTAAAGGCCAGGACATGTTAGCAAACTGACCTCCTCCATACCAATGATCTTGAGGAGATGACCAATCATAGCAGTCCGTTGGATAAACACCTGAAAATATACATTAATCTCAACTTCAGTTATTTTTATCATCTAAATTGGAAAGAACATATATAGAATCTAGCTAAACGCATAAGAAAACTAATTTACTTTTCTAAAGGAATATGATGTATAATTGATTACAAACTCTTAAGATCTGCGTACTTTGCACTCCTTAATTAATTATTACTTAGTTTGGGGAGGAACAGCAAAAACAATATTAGAGTCGGCTAAAAGAGCACAAAAGATAATTCTTAGGGTAATAAATGGTCGTCCTTTTAGATATCCATCAGATCTTATATTTAAATAGTATAATGCTCAAGATATAAGACAAATCTATATGTTGAGACTCGTCCAATATTTCCATGCTAACATTAACTCACCCCAAGCAATAAATCGTTGTCCTTTAAAGACAAGTCTCATCCTTGCACATGCAGTGTAAAATATATAGGATGATTTTTGTTAAAAAAATTACAAACTTGTTTGATTTGGCGGTAAGACAATTACCTAGTGATTGAGAAGTTGGTGGTTTGATCCTTGTCCTAGAGACCATACAAGTAATAAATAAATACAAGTTTGCCTTGGAAATTTGTTTTGAAAAAAGGGTAAGAATATTGATGTATTCCATATACGGACCTCTAGTTTTAAATAGTAAGTATGTAGTGAATACTTTCATCCGAGCAGAACAATCAAAAACTTACCATCGAGTAAAGCTTGCCACTTGACCGTGTAACAACGTATATCTGTTTCAGTCTCATCAAGTAGTGGAAATTTGTTTAAGTATAATCTGGCTCCACTCAGCCACTGCATACAAATTGCTCCGGCTTCAGACTCATCATCCATTAGACAATTGTAGGCTTTAGATTTTCCAAGAGACGAACCTAGAATTTAAGAAAATATACAAGATACATTAATAAAACTGAAATTAAATCTAAACTAACTAATCAGTGGCGTGCAGTCAGAACTTTGAAATATATACCAAGTAATATGTACCAAACAATGGCCCTTTTAAGCATTGCTATATTATTCTCGCCGAATACCTTTGCCGAAGAAGGAACAAACACTGGAATAAGGTAATATTGGAGTGGAAATTCCGAACTAAAATGACAAGCATGGGTTGCCCACCAGTTCGATGGTCTGAAGGACACAGAGGAGACTAGCGAACATTAGGAGAGTAACACAAGCTTTTGATGATAATGAATCATTTGGGGGATTTTATTATAACCGAAGAATTTCAAAAGATTCTTTTAAATGACTAACAGACAACTGTGAACTGTTGACTAACATCTGAAATAGTACTACATATTAATTCATTTTTTCTTAAATTATTCATCATTTCACAATCATCCTCAGTTTCTGTTCATCCTTTTTATCATCCTTTATTTATTCACATGTTCTACATGCTCAAACTATCTCAGTGAACCTTTTTAAAATTCTTTTGACTATTCTATTGACAGATCCGCGTTTGACTGTAATTTAATCTGTAATGTATCAAATGTGTGACGCGCGCATGTTGGCAAGAATGGAAGCGCACGCTCTCTCGCACCGGAATCGTAGATCAGAACACATTTGTGGCAGCCCGCGCGCATTGTCCAGTTGTGTCTCCTTGTTCCTTTAATTCTCGGTATTACACCATCCCAAAAAGAAAAGCTAAGCCACGCTGCCCGACATACTTGACATACATGCACCGCACACACGCAATAATCGGACCGCAGACACTCATCCCGCTCTTCCTGACTCGGTCCGTCAAATAATACTTCCATAGTTTTTTACTCTGTCCTTTACGTATTTGTATTGTTTCTTGCTCTCGGTGGCTTCTCCTCGGCAAGAATGAACAAATGTTTACAATAAGATTTTACTCGAACACGAACCAACCTTCCCACACATCTAATATATTTGTACTTATAATTGTGAGTTCTGTAATAAACTGTATTGTTGTCACATTGAGTTATCTTGACTACCTGAATTCTCGCACACAAGATGTATACGAAGACATTATCCTTTGCAGCTGTGACCAATGCAAGAATTTTACATTATTATTCTTCACTCTATTGTATAGATTATCCACCACTCTATTGGACATAAATGATCACCATTTCCACAGTATTGTATCTAAATGTGTAATATATATTCCAAACATCCATACATATTGTAGATTACAAGTGAGGTCAGGTGTTGTAGCCCCTATTATTTCAGTGAATTTAATTAACATTGAGCAAGGACACACTTGACAGACTGTTAAATAATAACAAACGGTAAATTAAATTAACACACATTAATATGGAGGTACTTCATGGGCAGTGAAATCGATAGTAATCAGTAACCCCAAAATAAATACACAACATGTTATACATTTATTTTAGAATCATGATACCTATGTTTGCTTTTAACCTTGTATTATGATTTCAGCATAAATAAAAGTCATGAAGGAAGGAACTGACCAAAATTTGGAAGAACCACCCCACCTCAAAGAAACTAAAAATCTGCTATATTACATAGCTCTGTGCGGAGTTGAAACATTCTTGAAGAAAGGTTCTTCATAAAATGCTGGAAAATAATTAGATAGTTTTGATATGTTGTGAGAAGTAATAGAAACTACATGGAGAATTTAGTGATCCCTGGGAATGTATAAGGGGAAATAATGAAATGTTAATGTCCAACAATCATCCCTAAGCACTTGTAAATTTTCATGATTGTCAAATGATAATAGAATTTCTACTGGATTATTTTGTCACTGCTAAAGTTTAAAACGTTTGCCGATGTTTCAAAGTACATGAACTACAAAAGTCATAATTAGGGCTGATATGATAAAAATTTTAAAATTATGTATCAAGCCAAAATGTATTTATTTATTTGTTGAAAATGTACGTAAGTATGTGGCGGCTCGCGCGCAGCATCCAGATGTTCCTCGTTCTGTCATTTCTCGGTATTGCGCCATCCCACGCGAACAAAGCGGATCTGCGCCCTACCGATCGGTTCGGGAATACCCGGATTGCAGATGCACATCCCGACTCTCATCTTTCTCTAACCGTGCATCGTTTTTCCATTGTCTTTATGTATACTGTGCTGTTTCTTGCTCTCGGAGGCTTTTCCCCGATGAGAATAAACAAGTTTGGATAAAAATTGTTTTCACTTGAACATAACTAACCTTCCCACAGTGGTGACCGCGACGACAGTAAAAAAATGAATGTGAAAAAATATAAATACATAATGCTATATTTATTTAATATATATATAACATTGTTTTATTACAATGTTTGTATTCTTTAACACGATATTATCATTATTATTGCTTAAATACAAAAGTCTTGGTGTTATATTTAATAAATTAATATTTACCCACCTAAATTTCCAATCATGATTTCTATTCCTTCCTTGTTAAACACTCGGATGACTCTGCTGCCCTTGCTGAACTTGATCTTATCAAAGTACGCTCTCGCCAGCACCTGTTGGTGGTACATGATGTACGCAAAACCCACGAAGAAAGCGATGCAGAGAAACAAAAAACCAACAAAGGCTCTTATTTTGTAATCTGTAGGTTTCTTTTTGATCTTCGATGGGATTGACTGAAAATTTATGATTATTATTAATAATTTAATAGAATTATCTAATGCTAAAATGTAAACACCTAGTCCTAACTAAAAGGTATTTTTTAGAGATATAGAAATTTAAAATGAAATAAAACACATAAAAATCATAGTAATGACCATGATATTGACTTTCTTGGAAAGATAATTTTATGCCATTACCACTGACTTCACTCCACTGATTACTTTATGCCACTGACTTAAGTAAAGCGCAATCTGGAAGCCCAATTTTCGACCACTTTTTTAATTTTTTTTCAAATGTTGGATTCCAAGTCGTCTATTGTCTCTGGTTTATCGGCGTAGACTAGCGACTTCACATATCCCTACAGAAAATAATCCAATGGTGTTAAATCACATGATCTTGGAGGCCAATTCATAGGTCCATTACGCGAAATTATGCACTCATCAAATATTTCCTTCAATGAATTGATTGTGGCGCACGCCGTGTGGCATGTTACGCCGTCTTGTTGAAACCACAGCTTTTCCACATTAATGCCATTCAATTGGTGGAATGAAAAAGTCAGTAATCATGGATCTATAGCGCTCTCGATGACGTATCGACTCATTCGGGTCCTCCGTTACGCTCCACTGCAGCAACAGCTTCTTTGGTGCGCACTATACGACGTCCATGCAAATGTGTACTATGAAAACAATCTATAGTTATTCGAATTACTTGCTCGGATGGACGATTAGAGTAAAATTGACATTGCGCACGGTAAGTTTCGCAAACTGAACCACGATTTTCTAAATAAAATTGCATAATTTTAAAGCATTGTTCTGACATAAGTCTATTCTTGGTGAAATGGCAAACCAAACTGAGTACAAAGTAGCTATTAGTTGTCAATTGGCTGTCGCTTGCAAAGGCATTGCCAATTCGAAAAACAAATCTCTATATATACATAGATATACGTTCATGTTTCGTTATTTCTGTGATCACAAATTAGATCACTCAGATCAATAAATTAGGTGAATCACACAGATACACAGAAAAAATTATCTAAAAAATATAGTTCATCACCAGGTTACAATAGACTGAACCTTATGACAATTACGCCATAGTGGCACTATTAATAACAAAGTAATATATTATTATTATTATGAATGTGTGATGACTAAAATTTTTCTGTGGATCTAATCTAACTGGCTATATATTTGAAATAAAACTTATAAATATATCATCTTCAATTCAACAACTATCAACATAATCGGTTATCATTATTCGAGGCATGTCTGTACAACATTTGAACATTAATTTGTTTGCATCGCTTCTAAGAAATTGACTAAATTTAAAACAATTTCCATAAAAGGAACAATTCTCTGCGGAACAGAATACATTTCAATTAATTAAAATGAATTTACACACTTTTGTTAACACAGTTTAATGACACATTTTACCCGGGAAGCCTCCAAAAAAAACGTATTCGAAAAAATATCCAAAGTAATGTGCAATATGTATAACACAATAAATAAAATTAAGCAAAGAAATTAAATTTCAAAATTTAACACAATACACTATGACGTCAAGTGTCATGTCCGTGTGCAAGTGCCCACCAAAAACCTTAGATTTAAAATGTCGCACTGTCTGCGGAACCGGCCACAGTCCAGTCAGACAATGATTTTAAACAAACTTCAGATAATGTTTGTCAAAACCAACATAAAAATACAATGATCTGTATATGAAGTGGCATGATGCGAATCATAAAAACTTATTAAATGCAGGGATGGTATGATACATGTATCTGAGCCGTGTAACAATTTATATTTTTTATTTTATGTGTACATATTTTAAACATATGTTTTATAAATCTCTCCTTTAGAACTCGATATGTAAAATTATTCAAATTAATGTTATTGTTATTGATTATTAGAATCAATAATGAATATTTTCTTGAATAATAAAATAAATAATTATTATTAGAACATATTCTTATTGTGAAGTTGTAATTATTCAGAACATATGTCTGCGATATTTTAAATACTAATTAAATGAATTAATTAAAAGTTTAATGTATAAAATCAATTTTATCAAAAAATATTGTTGTTCGAACCTGGATCACTTTTCAAATCGGGGAAGGTGTATTATTCAACTATGCTACATTATTTTTGACGGCAAATTTTCAAACCTATATGTCATATTTTTTCAAATTAATACATCTATCATTCCATTATTTAAAAGCCATATACTTTGTTTTTACAAAATCTCAAACCGGTAGCGCAACAACAATATTTTTCGAAAAAATTCATTTTATATGTATATCTTTATAATTAATACATTTAATTAGTATTTAAAATAAATAATTCAATACAATAAAACTTAGAAAAAAATATTCACCTGAGGAAATCACAAGCTAACTATAAATATATGTTAAATATATTATATACCTGTATTTTTTCTCTAAGCAGACTGGCCAGAGAGTTAATAGAGGTGATGGAATTAACGGGCGAGTCATCATCAGAACTGTCCAACGTGGAACTGTCTCCATCATGAGTCTTAACTGGTGCTGCCATCACCGATTTCCTTCTCGCATTCCGTAGAGGTATCCTGAAAGTTAGATAGGTGTTAAAAGTTACTATAGAATATATATTAAAGTTCGGTATTGAGTTTAACATTTTTTTAATAGGCAAATTTAAAAAAATATTTATCTTATATACACTTTTATCACTGCAATCAATCATAGAGGTTCAAAATATGGATAATAAAACTGATATGACATTGCCATTGCAGTAACACGATGAAAAAATCCAGACCAGGTAAATGACCGAACAATATTCCCACTCACAAAAATGACAGCTATTGGAAGACATATGTCAATTTACACTAGTTCAAAAAAAATTTAAAAACGTAAATCTAAATTAATCAAAATTAATCAAAATTTATCAAAGTATAGTTACAAAACCTGGTATAAAAAAAAAATATTTTAATAGAACACATTTTTGTTGTGAAGTTATATCTTCAGAATGTAATTCTGTGGTATTATTAATAAAAACTAAATGAATCAACAAGAAAAGTATACAGAAAAATCTATTTAATTTGTATTAATTATATTTTTATTTGATTAATCTATTTTTATCAATCATTATATTTTAGGAAATGCTAATAAGAATTACAAATCAATTAGATTCTAAAAGATAGACGTGTCTTAGGATGGGCTATACACTAATTTATTATATTATTTATAAGCACACTATAATCCTAAGAAGCTAATTGGTATTCTATAAGTAAGTAGTGATAACTGGTATTCTCATCATGAGATGAATCAAAATAATATGAAGTTTAAAAATTCTGAAAATATATACCACATTATATTCAGAAATATTATTGTTTTCAATTACAAATTTCTCACTAAATTAAAATGCACTATTCAAAACCAAACGCATCCGCATAATTTGAAGTAACAGGAAATTGTAACTTCAATCCAATGTAATGTATCAATTTGACATACTTGTTTGTAAGCCACTTGTCTAGTGATTAAGCGGTTGGGGGTTTGAGCCTCGTTCCAGAAGACCACCAAGTTAATCATATTTTCATAGTAAAAATGCTAAACTTATTTTGAAAATAGCAAGAATATCAATATGACACATATTACCTACTTCGAGTCAATTCGGTTTAACTACAAATATGAAAAATCGTTGATATGGTATCAAATTTTGTATATATTATTAATTTGCACAAAGCATAGTGTGTAGTTGTGTAGAATTTTTAATTGTGTGTAGAATTTTAGTAATAATAATCATTTTTATGATTGTGTATTATTAATTCATTTCCTAAATAAATGTTTTTGAAATTACACTGACTAACTAGTCGATATGCATCTTTAAATCCTATCAAATGTCCCTATGTGTCATATGACATTTTAAATTTATAATTAAAATACTCATATTTAAAATTTTCCTTGAAGTACGGACCGGACAACGGACAAATCGTTTAAAAAATGTACTGTCTATAAATTACTAATATATGGCAAGCTTACAAGCGTGATTTTATTTCATTCCAGGGATTTCTCACACTCTATTAAGGATGTAGAGGCTAAATCAAAGTAGTTTAACTCTCACTGGTAGTAAGTATTGGTGAAAGTCGAGAAACTTACTAATTCTATCATAAAATGGTATAAATACAACATAATTCATCGAAAAACAAAAGTTAATTCATAATTATGAATTTACTTCTCAAAATTCTATCTCAAAAACCTCACTTATTCGTGCCTTGCTGTACCGAAACCTAAAATATATTTCATTTTATGACATTCATTAAAGAATCAATAGTTTTTTAGTGGTTTAGAACTTAGAACCATGAACTGTCAATATAACCAAGGACCCGAACCGAAAACCGAAAATAAACGTTATTTTTGACGAAACGAAAACCGAAACCGAACCGATATTTTTTCGGTTTTTTTTCAATTTATGAGAGAAAAAATTACTGATTAAACTATTTTGTTATATATACTAATTATATAATGTGTATAGTGGCTACTAGATGCGCAGTAGGCATCTCGTGTGCAGTGTGCAGTTGGCAGTTCGTAAACAAACTTAATGTACATAAACGTCATGACTTTGAAGAAGAGCACGTGAAGGACGCAAGTTTCCTTGAAGTTTATGACCTCTGTTACATATTTTTATTTTTTATGGGGCCTATAAACTATTGGCCTGCACCCAATAACCTAACCTCAATTTGCGTATAAACTCGAGGTATCGTAATGTCGAAAGGGATAAAATTGATTTCTGGTCGAAAAGTCGATTCGCAATGTGTACGCGTGACATATTGTAGCTTCTTCCTCTGTCTTCTTTTATGTTATGTATGTTTTATTGTAAAAATAAAATGCTTTCAATACAGCAACTTTATTTTAATTTTTTAATTGTTATAAAAAGTATAAAAATAATTCAAAGGGCTCGCTGTTCTCGTATGATTATTAGATTCCTACGTCTGCAACACAAATATGTATAAATAAATATATGTTAGGCGGTTTCCATGCCAACGCTTCAATTTCGTATTTCGTCTGGTAAACCTTTACCAAAGTAATTAATAAATTGGCAATAGTGGTAAGTTAAATGATAAGTTATATTATTATCTATCTTAAATAAAATTGATTTAATGTGATAAAAATATCAATGAACACATTATAGATTGGCTATCAAAAGTTCGCGATCCAAACACTCGTGAACGGAAAAGCGAGAGTAAATACACCCATACTTATAAAAACAACTTGTAGAATAAAACAAACTACTAGATTCGTTCTATACTGTTGTCGCACTTTTGTTTCTAAAAGCAGGGCCCGGTGAAAAGTTGTCAAACCTAGAGAAAGTCAATGAGGAATGAATAAAAAAAATATTTTGTCTGCACTTTAGCTACATAGAATCCGTCCTCTATTCCGCGGTGCACCGCACACGCTACCAAATATTCTGTATATATGTGATCACCTTAAGTTATAGCGAAAAGCCGTATAAAGAGATGTATGGACGGTGTGGGTGTATTTTCATTAACTTGCTAATATTTAAATACGAGCTGAATCGAAAACCGAAAACCGGAACGAAAAAATAACGGTTCGGGTCCCTGAATATAACACTACATTCGTTAAAAAAAGTATCTCAATTTCGTCCCTAGGTGTCGTTAACGTCTGCAGGTCGGCGTAGATTTAATATTTGACAACGGTAAACTAAGCCGATTGAAAGATTTCGAAACAACAATGTCACAATATCGTCTGCAATTTAAAGAATATTTTAGATGATATATATTATACAACGATCAGAAACGAGAAATACGCACTTTTCCAAAGATGCAAATCTTAAAACTTTCACACACGACAATCGGGTCGTCGGATACATGATTATTTTTGAGAATATTTCAATTTTAGGGAGTAAACATTTCGTAAAAAAGTTGCTTATCGTCGAGTTGCCCAGCCCACACTGACACTCATTGAAAACATTTAATTGCCAAGTAATTAAATAATGCAAATTCATTTATTTTTCAAGTAATTACTTACGATACGATAATATTATTTTCGTGAAGTGTCGGCGCGAGCAATGCATTAGTCATAGCGACCTACATTTTTGCGTTTCCATAAAAAAAAAATGTGCCCAGTAGACGTAGGCTATTGTGATCGCATTCGTTCTTTTGATTCTAATATCCGTAAATTTCATTATTCGAAAACTACGATCTAATATTTACGAACATTTTTAACAGTTGGATTTAAGTGGACTACTAATTTATTATGCATACATAAAACAAACACAATACAATATCAAACACATTTTATAATCAATTTCATTTGAAATACAGTCACTAATTTTATTATATTTAATAATTATAAGCATTAAAACTATATTTTCAATTCAGTACAACATGTTGTATTAGAACTTGTCAAAAACGTGTTTAGCGACAGCTAATGCGACCGATGACTTTGAATAAAACAGCGCAGTGCGTTAAACCAAGATCTAGATAATACCAAACATAAAATTGTAAATGAAAGAAAGCGGCGGCCGACGTCTGAATTCCGAGAATTATGAGGATAATTAACCTCCAGGAGTTACACAAGAAATTAGGTACCTACTTAAAAAGGTTATAATTGATTGTTATTTCACTCTAAAACATACCTGTACGAGCTATTTACAAATATCCTGATTCTAATATCCGATAACACAAGTATAAAAAGCAATTAGAAATACTCGATTGCGTCCATTGAAAATTGTTGATACAAATAACCACCGAAGACAATAACCCACGCTTACTGCGCTATTATTATTTTATTTTTTTAAATAGAGATGCGTACACGGAATACATGTCACATCAATATTCTTACGATTTTCAAACTAAGCTAAACGTTTGTGCTATGAAAATAGGACTAATTTGCTGGTGTCCCAGAACGAGGCGCAAACCCCCGACCACTAGATCATTAGGCCAACGTCTTGACCACTACACCAATAAGCTATTTTGTATGTTTATATGTTTGTATTGTGTATTTAAATCGTTATTTTGATAAAGAACTATAATTATATTATGATGTCAGTATGTAGTAATATTGTTTAGTAATTCATTTTTAAATAATGGAACGATTAAATGTATTAGTATCAAAAAAGGCAACATATAGGTTTGAAAATTTGTCACTAAAAATATCGTCGCTGTAGCATAGTTGGATAATGCACCTTCCCCGGTGTGGAAAGAGATCCAGTTTCGAATCCCGGCGGCGCAACATCAATTTTTTTCGATAAAATTGATTTTATATGTATATCTTTCTAATTAATATACTTAATTCGTATTTATTGCAGTAATATTGTTTCGATATTAGCTCCAGCGAAATGCAGCAGATAAAAAATATTAATTTATAATTTTAAAAGTGTTGTAGGTGATCGCGTGGTTATTTGTAAGTAGGTAATAAAAAAAATTTCGTCAAATTTTAGGACAAATATTCGCACAATACAATCGTTCCCGTATTCACCAGGCGCAACTGTCTTTCAAGTGAAATTCAATATTATATTAATAAAAGATTAAGTAATAAAAACTGATGAATATCTTACTAAATTATGCAATCTTTTCTTCTTTACTTGCAGTCCAACACTATGATTTAAGACATTGTATTATCATTAAAAACTAACTCGCACTTCGTGCCACGGTGCAGTTTGAATTTCAACGGTTTATATTCGGAATGAAGTCGCAATTTAAATTTCTACAATTTCTACTGGCCGGCTTTCGCTCCAATCCAAATGGAGACTGATCTCAAATATGGGGCTACAGTCGGTCTCGGTAAACACAGACGGCAATCACCTTTGCATTTAAGGACGAGCAGAGATTCTGACCGGGACCGCATCTCTCTACTGAGCCAATACAGATCGGAACAGTGACGTATTTAGGAGCAAATTGTGAAACCGTTTCTAAGTAGCGATGGTATTCTTAGCTCAGATTGAAGATCAAAACATAAAGCCACGTTCAGTTAATATATTAAATAGTTCATCTCTTCAAAGTATATTCAGAAGTGGTAATTTTTCAAGTAAATAAGGCTCGCTATTAAGCAGTCCCCCCCTTTCCCTCTAACCCCTTATTTCACACGTAAAATTTTACCTCACAAAATTACCAAATGCCAAATATTAGTTTGTAAACATCCGAATTAAAGAAAATATGGATTAGTGATTTCACTTAGCGCTGAACTGCCGGCATGAAAAGACGTGTTCCGCGATTGTTTCAGAGCGCCACTTCACTGATAAAATATCTCATGAAGATGGGCAAGGAGGTTTATCGAACAATGACAGATAATAAGAGAAAATTAATTTCTAATATTATACTCAGCTCGTGAAAACATCAAATTTAATAATATTATCTAAACAAATGTTTGCAAGTAACCCTTAATATAATATTTACTTGTTGGATACTTTTCTCGATAGGGTATCTATGAGATGACTTACGAAGGTTACTCTTGAAAATATATTCAGGCAACTAAAATGGGAGAAGAAAAGCATAATTTGTTGAAAGGTGAGTATTTAAGCCATCTACCTATTGCAGATGATATAGTGATCTCAAATGATCCAAATGACCTTCAGAACAGAATGCAGAAACTATCAGAAGCCAGTGGCAGACCAGGAATGAAGATAAACGTCTCAAAAACAAAAGTAATGGTGAACTGCTTCTTCGAACCGATAGACACAGCTTGAACGAGTCGACAATTGAGTCTACATAGGATAACAAATTTGCATAACCGGAGACATATCCGACCAAATTGTTCGCAGAAAAAACCGGATTGAAATGCATTCGAATACCTGAACGTGATTTTCAAAATTTATCTAACACGGAAAGTATTCAACCAACACACTAACAGAAAACACTTGCTGCTAGGCCCTGCGGGCGACTATTATGGCGGAAATACTAATAATATTGTCCTTTGTTCATCCTTATTATATTACTTTAAATGAAATATAGATTCTCGCAGATCCTAGCAGCAAAAGGCAATCGGCTATCGCTATCGGATCTTACGTATCAAGTGATTCCACTTGAAAGAACTGAGATCATGTTTACACAAATGATTATTAAACACGCGTAAACATTATACCCTGCCAGTGTCGCATAATTCATTGCATCTTATTTTTATGATCACATTTAACAGTGTGACCATTGATTTGAGATCTTGTTTTATATAATGGATTTATTCGGGTATGGGTGACCCGTTGGGGCTCTTTAGGTGGGTAGTTAGGCCGGCCTGCGTGGATGGGACTCTACCTACGCGTCTACCTCTCACTCTCCGTACCTCGTATTTTGCAACTCCGTTAGTCTGTCCGTGTAAGTGTGACTCAATCCATTTTGTGCCTCGTCAACTGTCCCTCTTTTCTGAATATTTTTTGATGAATGGATCTCTGAGTGTATGCCTTGAACTACTGCACCTTAATTTTCCATCTGTATGTAAAACAATGTTCTATGGATTTATGATATATGATTTTTATAAATAAAGACAGCACTTAAGGTACGCTGGGGAGGTCTAAATTTTAAAATCCTTGCGATAATTGCTAATAACCACATTGAATTTCTTCTCTTTTTTCGTTTTACATATACTTAAATATGTTATTGAATTAAAGTCGCGTATTTTTATTAGCTTTGATGAGTGGGACCGACAAGGATGTCCTAGCTTTTAAACCGGTCCCGGAAAAGGGCGGGTCGTCCCCCCTCCAGCTGTTCTTTTTAAAAAAAAAAAAAAAAGTGCGACCATTATATAAGTACACAGTAGACAGTATAAAAATTCGTACGATTTCGCTAATGTACGTTTTTTCTTACTCGTAATAAAAGCAATGTACACTTTATTTCAAATTGAATATATATTGACGTACTGTTATTGAATACATAAAAGAGAAAACATTTAAATAATCTTAATCTAGAGATATTTAAAAACAGGTCAAGCGAATATGTAAAAAAAAATTTACTGGCAATCACACGCTGATTAAATATTCACTACTCATATATTTAATATAAAACAATACATTTATATACATTATTGCGGCCCTGTGCTACCAAAAGGTTCAAGCCGCCTTTTCTCATAAGACAATATTGACAAAGAGGTATCGCAAAGACGTGCAACTTGGTTAATATAATATTAACATTACTTCGTTAATCTTAATCTGAAGGACCAATTGGTATTGAGCGCAATTATCAATATTATTTTTTAATAACCTCAGAAATTTAATAGCCTGCTAGTCTTGATGCTTGTATTAAAACATAATATAATTTATACCAGGACGTGTAATAGAAATGAGAGATTTGAGCTACGTAGAATAATTATTAAAAAATACTGTATAAATTATAAATCTAACCGTTAATTACATATAAATTGACAAACCAGTGATGACGAATGGAAACGTATATGCAGTAGCGGCATGCAGTAGGTATAGATTTAGGTTATGCTGGTACCAATAATATTATACGATCATATATAATACGTAGAATTATGAACTTTAGTTTAACCAAAGTTTTTAGGCAAAATTAATCCGTCCATGCATTTATTTGTAATTTTAGAATACTATTTTATAGTGTTTTTCAAGTTTAAGTTTTAACGTAAAATAATACCTTCTTACCCATATAAAAATGTATGGACGTTTTTAAGAACACTTTTATGACTGAACACGATTCATTTATTGTTTGAAAATCCTTCACGTAATAACCAAAGGAAATAATTATTTTTATTAAAGATTAACTTAGGAAATAGTTCTGCCAATTGCTTTTTGTTTTTCCCAAATCAAAAACTAATTCATGCACCAAATGTACCTCGAGCGCAAAGAACGACCATGAAATCAGCACCTTAAAAACAGTAAGATAGTAAAATTCGCGAATTAGTGAAAGAGGAAGTAGACACTTCAATGACTTGCACGCAATAGTAAGCCTTTCTAATGTTATTCTGTTAAAAACAGCATAGGTAACGACTCCATACAAAAACGAATCAACCGAAAGGATCAATTCAGTAAATAGTCTACTATATGACTTGAGTAATTCACTAGCTTAAATATAGAACAGAGTAATATGAATAGCTTGATGCGGCGAATGCACAAGAGCGCCATGAGTACAGCGGTGAGTTGTGGTAGTCTTTAAAACTAAGCAATTAAAGTTTCTACTGGTACACAGATGACGCAAATTTTAAAATAATGTTTTCGTTTATGTTAATCCAATTATTTAATTTATATTTGTTTCCCAGAATTTTTAGTAATGCACAGCTTTTTTGCTTGTATGCATTGCACGCCCGTAGGCGTAAGCAAGTAAGGCGGTGCCCAAGGGCGGCAAATTCTAAGGGGCGGCAAAATGGCGGCGGAATATAAATTATATCTAATAAAAATATTAAAATTATTGTCACCCATGTAAACACGCCGAAAATAAATGTTCAAGGACACTTAAGGGACCAATTCTCAGAATTGTGCGAAACTGTACTTTGCTGTAAAAATTTGGCAAAAAGCGGCAGTAATGGACCCTGTCATTAAAACAATACAATTTCAGAGGGCAGCGTGAACTTAAATAAGACATAATTAAAGGAATATGTCAATTAGAAATAGTAAAATTAGCTTAAGGGCGGTACTTTATTTAGAGACGTCACTGATTGTCACTATCTCTGTCATTATCCCTGTCTCTGTCACTGTCCTCTCGATATCTTCATATATTCTTCCATTCATAGTCAATTTACTCCCTACACGCGCAACTCTTGTTATTTGCATAGGAAAACAATAAGGCGTGTTTCGAGTCTTAATATTTTCCAACTCACTTCATTCTCCTCAAACCTGACAACTTCTTAGATCAGATATCACCTTCTCAATATTTACAAATAATTCTAACACTTCACAAACAGAATACATTCAACAGAACACGTTACAGTGTTTTTTGCACGCCGAGCAAAATGCCCAACTGATGGATATCGTCCTTCACCGTCAAATCTCCGAGAAAAAAGCAAAATCTTATTGCTGAAGATTATTTCAATCATCGGGAGCTTTTGAAAATCTCAAAACAATGAAAATATATATCCAGGAAATTAATAAAATACGTTTGGTGTTGTCAACAATCAAAGTTAAAGTATAAACAGTCAATCATTCAAAATTTCAGTGTAGTTTTCAGAGATCGACATCTTTGAATCGTGGTTTATTAAAATCATCGGTAGAGCTTGATTATTATTAGACAATAGACTTCGAATAAAAATCTCTCGCTTGTCTTCGTTATGTTAGAGAATTAAGATTCAATCTGAACTTAGTAGGACACAGCAGCAGCCTACCCAGGGATCGAAATGGAACGGAACACCGCTCCGGTTCGTGGGATTCCTTTCAATTTCAATTAGGGTTCCTTTTCGTTATTTCGGATTTAACAAAAATATTCAAAAAGTGTAGGTTTATCAAGAAATATATGTTTAGCAATAAAATTAAGTACCTAATGTACAATATACGTTCAATGTATATATTTTAGTTGTATTAAAAAAATTGATTATCTATTTTTTATTTAAAAAAATCAAACAATGATTTTTGTTGTTTTTAATAGTTCTTTCAATATTATAAATTAAATTAAAGGTTTTAAAATATGCTTTGAGGCCTTTAATACGCCTCATAGCATCGTCCTTTGTGAGATCTTGGTTCATGGGATAAGCAGACACTTCTTCTTCTGTCAAGTTTTCGTTTATGGGACTGTCCACTATTTCCATCAACCATCATTCCAATCAACGTCTCAGTAAATCTGCAAGGGTTATTCAGAAATTCTTTACCAGCCATCAATGTCTATACTATCAACTATATAATATATAACCATACTAAAAACAAGAAAACAACGAAACAATCACGTAGGTATGGGAATGAAAAATGCGTATATACGACAAGCAAATGATCAATATACTCTCGGCTCTATGGCGAACTAACCGAACTGACCGAACGAATTTCAATAAATTTTAGACGTAAATTGCGGGAAAAACAAACGTAAAATAGGGTTTGTAATGTACTAAAATGATACGAGATCGCAGAAATACCACGCAAATGGAGGGAAAACATGAATTCCGAGTATGTAAAATCGGTATTCTACTGTATATTTACAATGAGTTTATCTTACTGAGAAACATCCAATCATAAAAATGAATTTGCTACGCACTGATTTAAAAATATAACTTGCCTTTGGCTTACGACACTGAGTCCCATCAACTTATCACAAAATAAATATTCGTCATAAACAATGTAGGATGCAAAATGCAATCACCGACAGTCATTCTTAATGTGAGACAGGAATGAGGAATGATGGTCCCGAGAGATGATTTCTCCCGCCATTATCCTTTCAGGCTATTATGTTAATGTCTCCCGAGAAGCGACCGCACATCCTGTCCTATTGGCTACTTACGATCGCCCGAGGGTCCCGTCGGACTTGAGGATGTCAGGGCCGAAATGCGAAACGTCAATAAAATTCAGTTGCAAATATTGTGAAACTGTTTATTTTCCTTTGGGATTTGGGATGTTTCATAATTTGCTCTCACAATTAGAAAACAATATAGGTATCACGACTAATATTATAGTAAAATTTATTCTTCCGTGTTAAAAATGAATATAATAATTGATTTATATATTTATTAGACTTTATTGACATGCATGTTCTTGTTGTAACAAGTGAATATATTATAATATAACATGATAAAAATAAGTACACTTATATTGCAATTAAGTACATACTCGCGTGTGATGGAGTAGACTCCACCTCTGATATATGCAGCATTGTCCCGGTTACTTTGCCAGACTGCCGTCTGTGTTAAAGTAGCCAGTTTTTTTCGTGCTATTGTGGTGTTATTTAATTCAACAAAATGTATTATCAAAAAAGTGATGTGCTGTTAACAAAGTACGCACTTGTATTTAAATTTATAAATTTTGAAACATTGTGTTTTTATATAACATTTTTAATCAATTCAAACGCAAACCTTTAAATATCTCGAAACGAAATAAACATGACTTGGACAACTTGCATAATAATGGACATATATGTTATCATATATTATATGGTATACGATTCCATTAGTTATGATAGAAATGCTACTTTGTTGTTTTTTTCTTAATGCTTGTTAAAGACTGTACATCGAGATGATGGGTTCTTGCATTCGTACTATTCGTAGTGTATATTTAATAGATATTTTTAAGCGTTTCGACGTATTAAATGACATATTAGTAATTATTCCCTTCTTAATTATATTATTTGTAATGTAAGGTTATGTGTTAAAAGCTTCTGTTAAAATTATATTACCAACGTTGTAAAATCTCAACTGCAACTGTGTCATCGGTGGTAGAACGTAAGCAGCTAAGATCTTCGGGCATAATATATTGTATCACCCCACCGGCTAGGCTCAGTCTGCGGGTGTCTCTCGTATGACGTGTCAGTGTGGCTGTCTCGGATGGATGCGAATGGTCTTAAGCAAATGAAACACGTAATACAATTTGTTCACGATCACAACAAACACCCGACAACATATTTGCATGATTTAAGTCCTTCTATCTTCTTTACTTGTCATCGTTCTCTCCTCCAGGCGAGGGCACTGGTTTGTTGTGAATTTAATACTAATCTTATTGTTATTACTTGAATGTTGAATGAATGATGTGGCAGTCGTGCCAAAATTCTCTCTCGCCATCGAGAGACTTCCAAATTGTTACATGATCCATTTCTCCCGTGCCGGTCCACACAGCTATTAGCCGAGTTTGGATGGGTGCATGATGCGGTTGGATCGAGAACCTCAAACCTTCCCGTATCCACCGCACCTCAAAAATCCTTATTCTAAATCTCTCCATACTCTGTCCGCGGAGCGCCGTCGGCTCGAACCCAAATTCCCCCTTCTCTTTCTTTCCGCCCACCGCCACTTAGATCGATAATGTAGCGCTCAGTCTGCCGCACAATTTTTAAATGTCACAATATCTAATAAGAATATGAATATGATAGACATAAGGAATTGCAACAAAAATTAGATTTGTTTTTCAGTACGAATTTTAAATCAGTACAGAACCTTCAAAATCAGTTCCTCTAGTCACTTTAAATCAATTAAAAAATATATTATACATATGTGTTTACTTCCCTCTGAAATTTTTATTAATTTCTCAATCAGGTTTCCTTCATTATCCACATCTTGGAGTTCGAGTAATAACTTTTGAATTGGACAAGTGGTGATGAAGGCGTACGGTGTTAAGTGTTACCCGCTTCACCTTCCCATAAGTCAATCATTTAACTTTATTATGCGGGAGCCCTCCTTCCCCGAATTCAATCTTGTATTTAATTTAATCAAAATGAAACATCGTAAAACCGAATAATTAATCGCGATAATATACTGATCACTATTATCTAATGTTATTCTTTATAAACGGACATGCATCAGGACGACTTTACTACTCTGCTATAGTTTTTAAACGCACTTATATTGAAATCTCACTTGACATTTACCACTCAAATTTATTGCGTCGGAATTCTGGGAAATATGGGAATTCCTCTACATTCTCACATTCCCATATTTTTTATGTTTATTCATATGTTTGAAGTAACAACGAGAGAGAACTCTCAAAGTCTGCTTGTTTTCAATACATCTTCGTGTTATTTGTACACTTAAACTAAACAAATATAATTTAAAAAATTATAGATATCTCATAGAGACAAAGCTATTTACATTATATTAAATATAAAAAATATGGAAATGCCGGTAATTACATGGCTTACGACCTGTCTTCGGCTGGCTTAAGTGAACACTTCGAATATTTAAATACAACTTCGCTATCGCCATCTATGGTCTGAAATTTGATATTCATTTCCAGACCATAGACCAGTATATTATATTAACAATATTTGTGTATATCCAAGAATACACAATTACTAGATTTTTACCTCCAAAGACATTGTTATTAAACAAATTATGAATGTTTCATAGATACAAAAGATAAATAGATAGTACGTGTATTACAGGGATCACGACCTGTCTTCGACTGGCTTAAGTGATCACTTTACACAATGCAACGTTGACCATTTCACCCGTACTTCAATATTTTCCCATTTAATATAATATAAATAGCTTCGTCTCTATGAGATATCTATAATTTGTTTATTAACAATGCCTTTGGAGGTAAAAATCTAGTAATTGTTTGTTCTTGAACATACTCAAATATTGTTAAAAAACGTAGTTCCATCAACCACATGTTTTCATACTCAAAATCTTCCTTGCTGGCACATTACAACGAAAATAAGATAAGAAGGAAATTGATTACTTACATATAATAAAAATCACCATCCCCACCATAAAATAGCGTAATCACTTTATTAAGAAAGTACTGTCAGGAAAAAATTAATTAACCTTAAAGAACAGTGTGCACTGGGGCGATTATCTCCACTGAATCGGATAATCAACTGGGAACTTATAAGTCCAGATAATATTAAGTCCAGATAATATTGTATTTTCGTGTTAGTAGATAATCTGTCGTAAAGATAACAACAGAAGCGAGGAGAATATTTGTTTAACAGTTTGAATAAACGTTATTTTGTGTTTGTTCAGTACATAATGCGTACTGCAAGGATATAACTGACGCAATTCACACTAATTATATTCATTTAATTGGGTAAATGGGAAATATGAAACCGGAATTTTTGTACAGAAAATACACGTTTATTGTATAAAAATGAACCAAAATATTTTATTCGAAGCCCATCGCTAGCTATGCATTTTTCCCATCTCTCTGATAATTTGTGGATGCCACGCCCAAAAAACTGTTGCTCTTTTGAGGCAAACCAATCATCGATCCATTTGCGTTAAAAGTGAAGTGCTGCTCAGCAAGTGCGTGTCCCAACGACGCAAATAAGTAGTAATCGGACGGAGCCAAGTCCGGTGAATAAGCCGCATGCGAAAGTATTTCGCAATTAAACGCCTCAATCATTTCCTTGGCCGGTTTTGCTATGTGTGATGGTACATTATCATGAAGCAAAATCACTTTGTGTTACCTTTTTTGATATTCTAGTCGTTTTTCACGCAAAGTTTGATTTAAATCGATCATTTGTTGTCGGTAGCGTTCAGTATTAACGGTTTCGCCAAGTTTTAGCAGCTCATAATAGATCCCATCAAACATAAAGCATTGTCTTCCGTCTATAGCGATTTTTAAACCACTCAAAGCACTATGATTTACCAAGAGTATACTTACTGTAAGCTTCTACAAGTATTCGATACGATTCTGCAGCAGTTTTCGTCAAATGGTAACAGAAAATCAATGCTGTCCGCAAATCATAGTTTCCAGGCACAAAATTTGACATGTTTAACGCTATTAAAAACTATGCTGTTGTATGAAACTTGTATTGTTAATGAGTTGAAAATCTTTGTCAGGTGTCAAAACAAAAAAATGGCGTTTGATGGTAACTACATTGACAGCTAGGGCCATCCATGGGCAAATTCCGGTTTCATATTTATGTGGTAACATGAATAATGATCCGAAAAACTGAAGATGGTCAGATAACATCCGTCAAAATGTTGAAACAGGGAGCTTTGGATGGTCTAAAAAAATGTTAAATATTTTCAATACTGGACGCAAATCAGCAGAAGAAGACAAGTAGCGATTTTATTTATTTTATTATTATTATTATACACGCTCTTATCAGGCATTAACATAATTTGTAAAATAAGAGACAATTACAACAGAAGTACAATACACAAAGAAAAAAAATATATAGTGTCATCATGTTATTACATAATTAAAAATGAAAAATAAATATAAAATGTGAAGTAGCAATTTATACGTGACCATTGAGTTGAGACACAAAAAATTGTAATAGTGTAGTCTTATAAAGAATTAACAGCAAAAATATCGACTACCTCCGCATATTCATTCTCCAAAGAATACATTCTGGGGACTGCGGAGTTAGCTAGTGCATAAGTTCTGACATCACCACTGTAATAAAACAATGAATTATGTCTCGATGACCTCAATGGTGCGTGAAAGTCAAGCAGACCAACAATCTGGGCGACAGTCTATCATACCATTGATGATCCCGTATAGAAATATAAGGTCGATCATCGTACGTCTCACTGATAAGTTTAAAAATTTCAGACGGCTAAGGAGATAATCATAACTGATATCCTCAGAGCGTATATTTAATTTAAAATTAATAAATCTTAGAAACTTTCTCGGGATTCTTTCAATCACCGTCGAGTGTATAATGAAGTGTGGAGACCATATTACTGAATTATATTCTAACTGAGGTCTGACCAGGTAAGTGTATAGGACTTTATAAGTGTGCAGATCTGACAAATCACAACATTTTGAGACCTTTATTAGTTATCGAATCACTGTGAGGAATGAATTATAATTTACTGTCAAATATTACACCTAGATCATTGATCAACTGATACCAAGTCAATATCGCTGATAGAATACGAAAATTTTACAAGATATTTTTTTTTTTTTTGTAAAATTAATAGATTGGCACTTGGAGATATTAAGATATAGGTGATTATTAGAACACCATTTAAATAAGTTTAATTAAATTAATTAATTTATATAGCAAAAGACAAAGAAAGAAGACTTCATACGTTGTTTTCACATTATCGCAGCACCGAACGGTTTAGCTACATGCTAGAGTGAGAGAAAGCAATATATTAACTTCTGAAAGTAACATTTTTTTCTTTATAAAGTATCCATGACACATACGTTATAGAAAAATATCATAAATAAAGGAGTGAACAATCGATTTCCGACAACTCCACTTAAAATGGTATAAATCTCCGGCTCCAAAACCCTGGTAAAATTTACGTATTTTAGAACGATTTTAAATGCACAATAACAAAACATTAAATTCAACACTCTTGTTAAGACTAAAGGAAAGGTAAAAAATTACGGCTTGAGCTTCCAATTTAAATTCGAAATTATTTTCACAAAGCTAAATAAATTAATTGTAAGACATACTAAGCATGGTGGTACATACAGCCGGTACGGTACGGTTTTTTTGGCACCACGTCGATGATTAAACCTTTAAATTATTGACGCGTGTCTCATCGTATCAATTATATGGCGCCTCTTCGGCGAGTAATTCAGCGCGATATAGTTATCTTGAAGACTTTTCTTTTGAAGAACCAGGGAGTGCGGGGAATAGATCTTTGAATTATTTTAAACCCTTATGATTATTTGGATCCATCCATTGTACAGTCCAGATAGAATTCGTGCGTTTTTTTTTTTATCATATTTAGTCAGTCGTACATCGGGATATGGAATTAATGAGGGAAAACTCCGGCAAGAGTGGCATCCTTGGATTCGTATATCTTATACACAATATTTACTTAGAGGGCCTTTTTTTTCCATTCTGCTTCTGGCCCAAATTTTTATAGTTACGCCACTGGCTGTTTCAGATTGATCAAATTTGAGTGTAATAACGCAGTACAGAGACATATAAAATTACATGCTACAGGCAATACACCCCTGATACTCGAATAGAATCAAAGGTTTATTTAAATTAAGTTACTAGACATTGAAATTTTATTTTTGTTTTGTTTGACGTTTGTCTGCAGGTACATTTATATCAATTTTATTACAATTAATATAATCAAAACATATCAACTAATCAGTCACTGCTTAAACAATTCATTTCATGCTTACAGGTAAGACAGATTATTATCGATAAACTATTTTTTCCAAATTGAGAGAAAGCGTACTCTTTTGTAAAAACCCATTTATTCACTTACTTGACACAGTGCTCCTCCGCGAGTATCTCATTAAGCCCTTCGATAGATCCATCGTGATCTCCGCTGTAGGTCGTCGAACCGCTGCCTTGGTGGTGTTCGGGAATCTGCAGTAAAAAAGACGCCAATTAAATATATTTTTATCTACATAAACGAAATTAAAACACGTCGTTAGATTCCTTATAATGAATGCTCCGTTGTATTAATATTTCACTTTAAATACTCAACAATGTGATAGCAACTATTTTACAGCCATTAAAACAATTTAAAATATTTTTTTCTCATCTAAAATGCTTAAAAATTACACATTCCTTAAGGTTACACAAGTTAACATTATGGTTACGTACGGGTATTTATTTTGTTAAGTTTTAATGTATTAAAGTAGTGACGCGTATTCCGTATACGTATCTCAATTTTTTAATATAATTGTTGTGATTGTGATATTGTTGAACCTTTACAGCGATTCAAAGTCCTAAGGCGGCTGCCCAAGAGGTTACTACGCCACTGATATTAGACGTAATTTCTATAGAGTGGATCCAAGATTTTGCGACTACTTCTAATGTATATTATATGTTTGAGACATATATTTATTTGTGTAAATTAATATTTATTTTTAACGAAAATCCCTTTCCCATCCCGACACGCCGCCTATCAGTCGATTAGCGACGATAGGCGACGATAGGCGACGATAGCGACGATTGAACGAGTGCGATATACGTAAAACGAAAGAATTACAATATTATACATTTGAGACTTCGCGTCTATAGAGTGTCGGAACTCGTCGTCGAAAAGACGAAATAGTGAATTAAAATACAGTCCACATTTTGGAGATATCTGCAGAACCTGGATTATTATGAGTGCCTGTTCCTTCCGTATCCTGAATTCTTCCGACATCTATGCTTATACGCAACATTATGCATGACTGTTTGATACGTGTACACAGTATTTAAAAAAAAATTAGTTGACTGTTTACGGACTAGAATCAGACTAAACTAAAACTAGTGACTATTTTATTTATTTATTTATTTATTCCTATCCCGAATCGTTTTGGTTCATCAATATTACATTAAGTTGTTAACATGTTAATACCATCATAGGTTGGCTCCGGTATCATCGTACTAGAACTGTACAATTCGACGTGAGACTCATCACACTAAATTCAGAAGCTATAGAAATCATGCACCCCCAAAAGGGGAGGATAGATGTCACATTTATGTGTTGCAATCGCAAAACTCACGCAGAAATTCACCCTGACCAGGTCGCAATAGATGCCAGTAAAATGTACCGTTAAGTCTCTCTAGCCACTGCTCTTCCCGGCATCGCCTAGCAACTTCCAGTGACTATTTTAAATAAAACGTGTTCGATATCGTACATGTGTTAAAAATATTCACACATATTACTTTTATATTCTGCTGGATATTAAAATTAAAAATGCCGAAGTAGAATCTAGTGCGAACTTGGACGCGATCCTTATAAGTGGGTAGAGATTTATAAGCGGTATAAAATATTTAATATACTGTTTTTGTCTGAGATAATAATTGTAATATAATACATGCTAACATTATAGAAAGTTACATTTATCAAAGCAGATATGGCACAGAGAAATTGAAGCAGCATGAGGCAATACCTGCATCAGCAGAAACCGGTGCAACAGGCCACCCAGTTGGTCAATGGTGTTTATTTATCAGGGGTGGCAGCTGTTCTCATTTTGCCATTCTGAGTTCAATTAACTAACATACAGTGGCGTGTAGTAGAAATAGATTTAGGTTATGCAGTTACCAATGATATTATACAATCATACATAATAGATGTACTACAATATATGTCAATTATACAACCCTACCATGTATTTATTTGTTATTTTAGAGTAGGTATTATTAATAGTATTTTTAAAGTTTTCGTTTTAATGTAAAATAATACCTTACCCGTATAAAAATCAATATAAAAATGTATGGACGTTTTTAAGAACACATTCTATGATTGAACATGATTATTTTATTATTTAAAAATCCTTCACGTAATAACTAAACGAAATAATTATTTTCATTAAAGGTTAACGTAGGAAATAGTTCTGCCAATTGCTTTTTGTTTTTCCCAAATCAAAAACAAATTCATGCACCAAATGCACTTCGAACGCAAATAACGACCATGAAATCAAAACGTTAAAAACAGTAAGTATTTACGCGCTTTATACTTCGATAGGTAGGCCTGATATAAAATTTTGAATATGTGTGTTCTTTTTGTGTAGATTTGAAAAACAGAAAACAAAAGCGAAGCTGCTTCTGGGAAAAAAGTTATTGTGATTCGGACGGAATTTTTGCGGCGGCAATAATAAAACATTTAGTATATATAATTTCGGATTATCGGTTGTGTGAAGGTTTTCGGTGACTGACCAGCATATTTGCGGACCATCAGGCTACAAGGATAGCGACGTCGGCCTCAACCAGCACAGGTTCACAAAGGATGTGTAATTTGAATTCACATAGATTGAATAACTGTATTCATCATTACCAATAGAAAACCCAGAACCAGCTATCGAAGTATTTACGGAAACAGTAAGATAGTAAAATTCGCGAATTAGTAAAAGATTTTTTAATGTCGTTATGTTAAAAACAGCATAATTAACGACTCCATACAAAACGGATCAATCGAAAGGAATTTTCAATTGAGTAAATAGCTAATTGTATGACTTGAGTAATTAACTAGCTTAAAAGTAAACGATAGTAATGCGAATAGGTATAATGGTAATTGTAGCCACTAGCGCCACAACTACAGCGGTGGGTTGTCATGGTAGTTTTTAGAACTATGCCATTAAAGTTTCTACTAGTACACAGATGGCGCTAATTGTAATAAATCTTTAAAATTACGTTCACGGTCCATATTATAGGTTACTTAACATATATTTGTTTCCTAGAATCATTAGTAATGCCCAGAATTTTTGCTTGTGTGCATGCACGCCGCTGATAACAAACAACCGTCTTGCCATTTCTTCGCGGGAGTATGCAGATAGGATATTGACACATACCTACATCATACAAATATTATAAATTTCAAAATATCATTAATAATTGACGATAATGGAGAATTACTCCTTTTTACGCGATACGCAAAATAAGCCTTCCGAAATGGACTCACCTAGAATTTCTGTTCTATTTTATGTTTGTTACCTACACACTAATACGCTCTTTTTTCTCTTCGTTTTCTTTTTCTTGTGTATAATGTGTTTCTATCATTGTGAATGACGAATTATAATGAATCAGGCTACTCTTATACAGGCGACGCCTAGTTGAGCAGCATCATCCGATAAACTGATTTAAAGTGTACCTAGATACAAATTATATATTTTTAACATGCTATATATAACAGTGTTTCATTTGTAAAATATATTTTTAAAAATCACATAGTAACAATGATTAAATAAATTATAAATCTATTTATGTGTTATATAAGCGTTGATTATTGTGGCTTCTAACATGGCAAATTTAATTATTTTAATAACACTAGCCCTATTGGCTTGACTTTTGTATCATTTCATTCAGAGTACGGGGTCCATTTGGACCCCTTGCTCTTCCATCACGATGTATGATTTGTGGGCGCATTAGCAAAAATGGGGTGTGTTTATTATTATATACTGCAGTGATGCAGGAGCTGCTAGCTGGGGCAAGAGATAACCTCTAAAGGTGGACGGTTTTGGGACATTTAATACGCGAAGAGGTCGTTATCTTTTATCTTGGGGTTCCGGTGCTGTGGGAGTTCAGCATGAAAACGCTTGGAGAGATGTTTTATGAATTCTTTTATTGGGGGAATATCCGAGTCGTGATGGAGTCGCGTAATCCTAGTCCATTTAAGTGCATGCAGCGCTAGTCTGATGACCTTATTCTGGAAGGATTGTAATTTATTTGGCCCTATTGTAAATGTCTACAAGAGAGATCAATGACGGGAGAACAGCTGAAAATATTTAAATAATGATTTTATTCCTGAATTTAGCAGAAATAAAAATGTAAAACAAATTATTCGTCTTCTTCGTTAATATGTACCAGAAAATTAAACAGTCGAAAGCGATAATATGTACCTAACAGAAAAACCAGAAATACTGGTCGATGACGTCTTCGAATATTATAATTTGTATTTTGAGAAAATTTTTCGTGGAACCCTTATTTTTACCTCGCGGAACCCTAAGGTTCCCGGTAACACCATTTGAGAAACGCCAGTCAATCGTGTCGGTTATATGATGACGCAAAAATATCAGCCACATCAAATCGCAACTATTAAATTATAAAAAAAATATTGCATGTGACAAAAATGAGAACGAATTGAAAATTAAATTTCATTCCGCATCGGGTAACGAACCCGCACTTAGCAGAGCAAGGACTGCAGCCATCCCAAGGACATCTGCTTGACAATGTAATCATAATCGCCTATTTCGTTTACATTTATCGATCTAAAAAAACTTGTTTATGCGAAAAAACTAGTCTTGGAATGATTTTTTCTCTCGCATGACAAATTGTTTGTATGAACGCAGTCAAGCGTGCAAATTACTGGTGAAGAACTTGGCTACATATTTTAATACAATTATAAAAACAATTGTAATGCGAAATAAAACAATAGTGAACCGATCGTATCGAAAACTGTATGGTGTTAAAAATGGAAGTAACGCATTCGAAACAGTGAGCTGTAATCCAAAATAGTGTCAAACAATTAATATTGTAAATACTAATTAAATGTATTAATCAGAAAGATATACACATAAAATCAATTATATCGAAAAACATATTGATGTTGCTACCGGGATTCGAACCTGGATCCAATCCAGTAGTTTCTGTTTACATAACCTGCCGCCAGTCACACATACATATCCACATATATTCTCATACATGTCATACACTCCGCGATACAAAAGAACGCGAAGGAATCGGTTGAACATTGAGGCAACAGTACCCTCACACATTCTTAAAATCTTTTAATCACTTTTGATCATACAAACCATTCTCCAAATAGGTAACCGCAACAATCCAGCACCCCAAAATATAAACAGAATTACAGAGGAAACTGTGATGTGTGTTTGAGGAATGAATGCGAGATGCGCGCAAGGTTGACGAGATGACGCCCGTGAAAGAGATAAATATATAACATATCACGAACATGTCATATTGACTTGTACTGCATTGTATAGAGGCATTCAATTAAATACTATTATTACAAAGTACAAAGACCCAATCCCGTATACAAAGAGAACATCATTATCTGCACAAATACGGATATATAACAGAAACAAACCATTATTTTTAATTTTTATTGTGAATTTGCAATTTTGGAACATAGTTTTGTGATTTTTAATCAATTAGAAATATATACACAAAAAAATCTATATACAAAAAAAATTTGTTACCACCGGTATCCGGTATTCGAAACTAACCGAAGAAATGATTTACCATTTCGTCACAACAGCCGTTTATCTTCTCGACAAATTTGAAACTTACATTTTGTACCATTTATAATTGATACAGCTATAAATTTTATATTGCAACCATTTCCAATTTTAATCAATAGGAGACAAATTATTCAGGTTTGCAGATGACGCTGCAGTAATAAGAGATGAGACAAGGAACAACTTTAAATTCTGCTGCGTAACTGAACCAAATATTTAAAGAAAACCATTTAAAAATCAACAGGAAAAAATAAAAAATATAGCAACAACTTAACAACAAGTTACCTTGATCAACAACAACATTAAAAATGAGCAACTAGAACCTGAGGACCAAAATAACAAGTGACTTCAGAAGCTCATTGGATATAAAAACAAAAGTAAGTACCTAATGGCAAAGCAAGCATTAACGCAAAAAAGAAATATCCAAATAACAAATAAACAGAAAAAATCAAAACAGAGAGAAAGAAATAGATTAGAAACATTCGAGATGTGGTGCTGGTGGAAGTGTAAGCTAGACTGTTAGAATTACAGTGCGGGGTTCATTTTCGTCCTATAATAAATTAGCAATAATCTATAGCAAGACACCGTGCAAAACACTTGTAGGTAATGAATGTTTGGGACAAGTAGATGAGTTTGTGTATTTGGGAAGTATGTTCGATAGAAACGGAAAGGTTGAGAATGATATCGAAAGGAGGGTGACTGCGGGGAATAAAGTGAACGGCGTTTCGAATGGAATTATATCTAACGGGAATTTGTCAACCGAGGCAAAACTAGCGTGCACAATGGAATCCTGGTACTGACACTGAGGTATGGAAGTGAGGCCTGGAGCTGGCAGAAGAGAAACGAAAGTAGACTGAATGCAGTGGAAATGAGATCACTTAGGCGTATAAGTGGCAAATCTATTTACGACAGAGTAAAGAATGAAGGAATAAGGAAAGAATGTAAAACTGATGTTCGTATAGTGAGTAAGATTAAGAAAGGATCACTTGGGTGATTTGGTCATATGGAACGGATGAATGAGTAGAGAATGTTAAGAAAGATATATGACGCAAGTGTTGATGGCACCAGAAACGACGAGAGACGTCCGCGGAAGACTTGACACGATCAACCGGTTGATGGAGGACGGTTCTGTTAGAAGCCTCAACAATCGGCGAGCTTGTATGAGAAGATGTATGAATGTGGACGAGGCGAGATTATGTGTCAGGAAAGAAGAGTGTAGCGCTCTATCCTTTCTGCCTACCCCCGCGGGTAAGTAAGTGAGTAAACGATATTTAAACCGTTATTGTGACATTGATTGTATTCGATGATTGGTAACGGATTATTCGTAATTCTTCGAGTAATGATCGTTATATCATTTATTAATCAGTCTCACAACAGTTTATAGACCTTCTTCTGGTGATATTGATTTGCGAAATGTCGTATCCTGGAACGTAATACGGGCCCACTTAAATTAAAAGTGTGTCAAAACTATTTATTGACATTCTATAATAATAATTAAAAATCCTGGAACGTAATAAAGGATGTTTGCAACACTACGCTTCACTGTAGTAACAGTTTCTTCGGTGCGCACTGTACGACGTCTCTGCGGGTGCGTATTATCAATTAGAGTATGCGTGGTGCGAAAACGATCCATGATTAGTCGAATTACTTGCTCGGATGGACGATTGTGTCGACTGTAAAATGGACGTAGCGCGCGGTAAGTTTCGCGAGCTGAACCACAGCCAACAGTTGTTCTGGCGTAAGTCTATTCATGGCGAAATTGCAAACCAAACTGAGCACAAATCATCTGTCAGCTCGACCCCTCGGAATAACAAGGTTCCATCTAACACTGTTTTGAGATGAAAAGTGTTGACTGAATTTTAACATATATTCATGTATATTTTGAGTGCAAATATGATCAGTTTTAACTCATTTTCAGTATTATAAATGACCACTGTGAGATGAGGGATATTAAAAATAAAATAAAAATATTGTAAATTAACAATAACGATCCATAAATTTAAATAATTAACTGATGCAGTTGGAGCTTTCAGCTCTTGGTATTTCCTTTAATATTCGTTAAATAGAGTTGGTGTGTATGTAAGAAGTAAATAATAATGCATTTGAAACCCTTTTCGCGCAATAACTCAAATTAGCCCAAAATGTTAATTGGAACCTAATTATTCTGAGGGATCGAACTGTCAAACTGGCTGTCGCTGGAAAAAGTGTTGTCATTTCGAAAAACAAAGCTCTAAAAAAACACCCTTTATATGGACCCACTTCTGTTAAAAGCTGTCAAAACTATTTATTGACAATCTATAATAATTAAAAAAAACTTATCGGGATGTTCTCACATATAGGAATGCAGTTTATAAAAATAACCCTTTAGGTGTCTTGTCAGTTAACGGATGAACCCAGTATTTATAATGGCAGCGGCAAATTATTTTTTCTATTTCTGATAACCAGCGATACAACATAATACACGGGCTGTCGTCTAGAAGTCCATTTTGATACTGAACTGAATTGAAAATAAGCGGTTTAAAATCGCAGTGCGTGGTTTTGTAAAAAACCGCGGCGGTAAAAAATTGCAGTGCGTGCTGGCCTAAAGTATGCCAATTTTTAACAAGATCTTTTCTTCAGGTAGCGACCATATTACAGTGTGTTGATTTATCCTGGATAAGAATACCAATATTTTGGTGGCGACCATATTGCAGTGTATTGATTTATCCTGCATTAGAATACCAATATTTTAGTGGCGACCATATTGCAGTGTATTGATTTATCCTCCATTAGAATACCAATATTTTAGTGGCGACCATATTGCAGTGTATTGATTTATCCTGCATAAGAATACCAATATTTTGGTGGCGACCATATTGCAATTAATTGATTTAACCTGCATAAGAATACCAATATTATGGTGGCGACCATATTGCAGTGTATCGATTTATCCTGCATAAGAATACTAATATTTTTGGCTTTACCACTTTGTAATGTTACCCAGCCAAGATAATCTCTTTCTACCTACACTACTACCTCTGCTGCCTTCTATCTTCTCCTGTATAATGAGTTATAAAAGGTCACATTATTCGTAGTATACAACCCTCCTCGTTAGCTGTTATTAGATATCTTGACTTATGTATGCGTCTTACTACATCTTCATTAGTAATGTGGTCAACACAAGAGATATTTGGCATACGTCAATAAAGCAATAAAACATTATGTTAATGTTTTTCTTATTATTTTCTCCAGCGTACAAATATTAAAGATACAAAAAAAACTATCAAATGCTATTAAAAAACACTTCAAAGTGAACTTCTTAAAAAGAAACATGTACTTTTAAATTAACTAATTATTTACATCTATAATGCTATTATTTTATTATATAACATTTAACACTTCTCGTAAACAATATTTTTTGTTAATATATATTCCACTTCTCTACATAAGCATGATCAAAAATTAGAGGGAACATTGGTCAAATTATGGCAGAATTTTTACTCCAAATGCGATGTAGATTCATCACCTTTCTTTAAGACCGCGAGTTTCGGTCCAGTTTTTGCCATTCATTTCTGACCTCTTAAAAACTGAATTAATTAATGTAATTCATAATGTTTGACATGAATGGACACGAAGTTTTTTTACAACCTATAAATGTTTGAATAAAAAAAATATGTAATAGTGCACACGCGCCTACGTTATTTGTACATATTTACGGCCTTACGTCCCGTGTCTACGGAACGATCAATTTAATTTAGTTGAGATAAATTTCAATACCGTGTGCACGTGCTTTCATTTGATTTGATCGCAAATAAACGGTACACAAGACAAAACTCAAATCCGTGTACCCGACTATCGATTTATCAGTTAGACTCGATACGTGCGAGCAAACGTCATCTAGAACCATAGATATCTATAACTATTTATTCTGAAAAGCTTGACGAACAGAAAGCGTTAAATTACGTATATTTTACCAACATTATTCACAGTTATGGGTCGATTCAAATTAATCCGATGAACGAACGGAACATCAACGGTATACAGACCGACCGAATAACAAACAAAAAACCTACCTAGGCGACAAGTGGCAGTGCTCGAATCTCTGAGACTTGTGTCAACACTGTGGACTATGAAAGTTGACTCCTAAGAATCTAATGGGGGTATAATCTATCTCTGGTTGAAAATCTCAACCGCGGACAAACCGAAAGAGAAAAAATATTTACAGTGATATCATCAGGTAAAAAATAGGAGATCCTAGTGGCGTTTCGGTCACTCCCCCGTCGGGTAATTCCACTAGAAAATTTAATTAAAAAATCCTACATATTAATATTTTTGTAATAACATTTGCTGAATTCATGTTTTATGTTAATACTACTCGTTAAATTGAAATGAATTTATAACAATGCATTATTTTTGAAGATTTTATTTAAACTGAGAATCCTTAGAGTTAAACAATTGTGCAGTTGGAAATATTGATGGTTTTCAAAGGATAACTTTCAAAGCTAGCCTCTGAACCTTTACTACAGGTAAGGGGTTAATCTTGAAAATCCCCGTATTGCAAAATAGATTTGGCAAGAGAGAAATAAATTTATTTATTATAGATGTTTCACAGAGACGAATCTATTATTTATTTACATGAAAAGCTAGCTAGAGCACTAGGTGGGTTGTCGTGGTATTTTTTAGAACTGAGCCATAAAAGTTTATACTGGTACACAGGTAGAGCTAATTGTAATAAATTCGTAAATACACGTACACAATCCATATTAGAATTTTTATGGTAGTTTTAGGATAACATATAGATTCACTTAGAGCTATTGTGAGCTTATTAGAATCATAAAAACCATTTATGATTAACGCGACATATTTTGTATTATGTTTCCGCGCGATACTGACTCCTAGTTATGAGCTCAAAATCACGAACTGTGAGTCAATCACTGATATCATCGAACACAAATCACAATCACACCAGTGAGCCAAAAGCAGCATTTTTTCTCGTCACTACTGACTGCTGCCAGGATATGTTTATTTTATGTTGCCACGCGAATAAACATAATGAAGTTATGTGTATATGTAGGACAAGGTCGATATGTCGTTGAAACTACAGTTTCAGCTGCGAATTGAAAATGTATTTCTAAATAAAACCGCCGACCAATTTCAATACAAAGAAACCTTCCAGAAGAACTGTAAATATTATATATTATGTCGGTTTTAACCTTTGGGTCACGTGCCCGCATACTGACTATGTATTCATTAACCTTTAGGTGCCAAGGTTGGTGCTTCAGTACCCACGCTGGCCAGCCAGTCGGAACGAACACTTTTAACTGTGATTTGTTTAGAATATTTTTTACTTATCTCTTTATTCTTTCCTCTTCTATGACAGTATTGACATATAGCCATATTGCATGTCGCCCTCACAGCTGATACGCCATGCAAAAGAATTTAAATTCGGAGAAAACACTAATTAATGTAACATTCCCTAGCACATCGCATTTACTGTTCATATTCTCCTTAATGACCAAAACCACGCCCTGCCCCATTACTGTTTTTAGTTTAGTTATCACCTCATGATGAGAGGTATTGCACCTCTAGAAACTAGTAGTGAAAATAACCCAACGTTTGTGTATCGCACAGAATAGCGAGGTCGCAGCAGAGGCGCCATATAATGATTATGATAAGACACGTGTTAATAATTTAAAGGTGTAATCATCGGCGTGGCGCCAAAAAACCCATGGAATAGATTTCAGGAAAACAATGACGTCTTAGTAAGACGCTACAGCGATGGCCTGTCACTGAGTAGTTACTTGCGAATATGACTGTATGTATTGTTATGTATCTGAATAAAAACAGAGTATTCTGCAGGCGGGAAGCCATTCTCGATTATGTCGCGTTGCCGTAGTGTACTGATATTGAACATCTTTTGTGTTTTATTTAATTATCATCATCATCGCCGGTTGAGAGAAGCTGAGATCGGCGAACCACCGTTTTATTGTGTAAATTAAGATAATCTCGTCACATTACAAAGTGACTGCCATTTAAATTAAAAATATATCTATTCACCGTTGTGTCACTCTTCTAGGTCTTCTTCGGTCCAAAGTTGTGCTCAGGCTTTTCTGCTGTAGGCTGGACTCGCTGCGGTTGGATTTGTTGCAGGATTGAGGCTTTCGCGCATCGTGTTGTCCACGGGATACGTAACATACTTCTCCAGCAATGCATTTCGAAAGCGTTTATTTTCCGCTTGTCGCTATTGCGGACCGTACAAGTCTCCGCTGCATACATGAAGTATGGAAAGAAGAGTTTGAAACAATATCATTTTAGTTGCTTGCACGAAGTCACTGTCATTATATATTCTCGTAAATTAGTTACAGGCGACACCATCATACGTCAGACTCATTTAATAATCTTCATCAATACCACCCGGATGTTAATCTGTCTTTCTTTGCAGTTGATTATTTAATGAATAGTAATAATTAATGAGATATAAACTGCAATTTTTTTTGGAATTCATTCAGTTCGTGCGGCACCCATTTCTCAAGCTTTTTTAATTATTGCAGCTATTTTAATATGGATGATATTTCTGGAACATTTAACTAACCTAACTTACATTGTTGTGCGTGGTTCTGATTCAATTAACGCCTTCTGTCAGTCGTTAGCAACTGACCTTCTACATCTTCAAGGTCCAGCGCGAAATTTTTAGATTCACCATTGTACCGTATATTCCTTAATGGTACCCGTACCAAAAGCATCGAAAAATACAAAAAAAAATGTTTTCAACAAAAGTGTTGATGTTACTAAAATACAAACAGAAAAATGCTATTTACATACACTTTTATATTTTTAAATATGGTTAAAAACCGAAATAATTTTTTTACTAACCTAATACTTCGGTTGAACAGTACTTTATAATACCCAATTTTTTCTCTTTTAAATAAAAAAAATAACATTTTGACAATCTAATTTTTTTGGGTACAAGGTATTAAAAAAACCCGAAACGTAAACCAATTATTACACTTCTGAAGAAATGTCTCGAGGGATTCCCAATGACATCCACCGCACTATATTTGCATTCTCGTTGCGAAACTTGAATAACCTGAAATTCCACGGGGCAAAGCGGGTCCGCAGCACCGGCCACGTGACGTCTGACTCAGCCACTCAGGTCGTGTTGTTTTGGCGGTAAAACTAATGGCTCCTCGGGTCCTGGGAATACCCGAACACACGGCTAGTTAAATATTAAATACCACGTCATTTTTTTAACAACGTTTTTAAAAAAAAGATGCAAACTCGCCTACCAAAACAGTAATGATAACAAAAGGTTCGAACTACCCAACACCCTTTTATGGAACATTCGGGAACCAGTTTTCTTAATGTAGGTTGTAGAGACTCTTTTGAAAAGTGAATTTTGTTTTGTGATTCGCGCCATAAAGTGGGTAGTTCGCAATTGCTCGCTTATTTGAAGGAGTATATTTTTTTTTATTTTTTCCAGGTTCTATGATTTGCGTGTTAATAAAACTAATTGCTTAATAATTTTCTTCCGCGTTATTAGCTTCAATGAATTTTGATCGGTTAATATTTATTGTTATTAAAGCAATTTATTAAAAATAGGTTTTTTATATGTATATACGTAATTTTTATTAAATTTATAATAATCTATATCATAATTCTGATTAGTACCAATAATAATTTAATGTTTAGACTGCTGGAATACAGACATCTGCCTACGTCTACATATTATAACTTTTTATGTTGATTATATAAATAAATAAAACTTTACATTAATAATATACATAGATTATAAACTTTGAGAATAATACTCGGAAAAAATAGATATACTCGGATCAGTGCAATGCTGAAAGATCTGAATATGATGACCTTTAAGCAAAAAATATTTTTAAATGAAATGGTATTTTAGGAGAACACATTCTCATTGTGAAGTTGTAATTATTCAGAACAGACGGTCTGTGATATTTTAAATATTAATTAAATATATTAATTAGAAATATATATAAAATCAATTTTATCGAAAAATATTGTTGTCGGGCCACCGGGATTCGAACATGGATCTCTTTCCTCACTGGGAAAGGTGCATTATGCAACTATGCTACAGCGACGATATTTTTAGCGACAAATTTTTGAACCTATACACCGATTTGAAAGAGCCGTCTACCTTATTTTTACAGAATCTCAAATGCCTTTGAGTAATCTGATAGCAGACGCCAAAATTATCAATTCATTTTTATTAAATTTTGGACACATTGATACAATGAACCTTCCCCGTTTAGGAAAGAGATCCCGGTGGCGCAGCAACAATATTTTTCGATAAAATTGATTTTATATGTACGTATTAATTAATAAAATCCTCACCAAGAAAATATCGGCAAAATGTATACGAAAAATTGACGCAAATCATTAGCACGAACATCATACAAGAGGAAAAGATAGACTGAGACTGCCATTCAGGAAGAAGGCTAAATCTCAGAAATCAATAATGTAGAGTGCGATGAAGATTTTTAATGAAATCCCAAAAAACATAAGAAAGGAAGAGAAACTAAATTGATTAAAAATTAAACTAAGCAAATATCTGTAGTAAAAAAAAACGATTTTGATCTTGTTATGCACTATATTAAGAATAAATAAACAAATATATTTGCCTCGAATAGAGAAAATATGAAATGCAATGTTGATCGCAATGCGAAAACTAGAATTTATTGAGTAAGAAATATAGCCTTTTTTATAAATTGTTAACATTTCGGCGTCCCGAAGCTGGGGATCAGGGTCAACGGGAGCTGTCTAAAAACGGGATGTTCCCGTGCAAAACGGAACGTATGGTCACCTTATATAATAGTCAAGTGGTCGATGCATTGAACTCATTAAATGTATTAAAATAAACGTTATTACGTTACTAGTATAGTTGTTTCGAACATTATTGTACTCGTTCGTTCTGTTGAAATATTTTTTATGTTCCCGGAAGATTTCTGCGACTCGAATATTTTTGCCGTTTGAACGACCGAAGTTATATATTTACACATTTTAATAATAGCAACCCAATCGTGCCTCGTTTCTGAATACAGGAACGATCGTACCACATATCTGGCAATCTTAGCCCTGAAATTTGACGATTCAAATTTAATTACAAATAACACGACGGCCGTTTGTAAATAAATAATTCTTATCTGCTGAATTTTATTGTAACAGACATCAAAATAACGTTACTACTGACATCATAATAAAATATATTTTGATAATATAATATAGTCTAAGTAAAAATAACTACACAGGATGGTTATTATGATCACACTGGTCATCGGCAAATTTTGATTCTAATATCCGTTAATTACGATTTACACGAAGGTAATTAATTTGCATATACGTTTTTTAACGTCTACAGAGTGGTCCAGAAAAAGTGAGAATATTTCGTAAAATGTGATATAATTACATCGAAATTAGTATAACTCTATCAACAATAGTTTAAATAGTTTACTAATTTATTTACTTACCTATCGCTATCTTTGATTATTAATTTTCCCATTGTTTATATTTAGTTTTTTCAAATTGTTGCCCACAATGACAAAAATCACTGCAGAAGACCGGATTCTGATCAAAAATTTTTGAATTAAAAAACGTTGGGGTGCTAGGAAAACGATCAAAGAGTTTCAAAACAAAGCCTGGAGTATAGCTAGACATTACAGCATAACTAGACATTACAGCAGGACGAAGCTCCATCTCACACAGCCAGAAATACAATCAACTTTCTTCGTCGTGAGAATGTTAATTTCATCGAGCCAAGCACGTGGCCACCGAACAGCCCAGATTTAAACCCAGTAGAACTTGATGTAAAATGGGGTTTTTTGATGATTTCTGATTAACTAAATATTGTATAAAAAAATACATTAAGAATAATAACTAATTATACTCATGTGTTACGAGATATTCTCACTTTTTTGGGCCACCGTGTATATTATAATGAACAATTATTTTATTGTAGATACATAAAACAAATATAATATCAAACAGGTTTTATAATCAATTCATTTCAAATAATTTTAGAATGTTTACTAGATTTAACAAACACGATATTAACTTGATTTTTAATACAGTACAACCTTCTAAATTGTCAAACAGTGACGTATAGATTTATACTGTCAAGAAGAAAGTGTCAAATTGTAAAAAAAAAACTGAACATGCATGGCGACGGCTATCGCGACCGATGAAATGAAATAATGCCGTGCGTTCGACCAAGGTCAGGGGAATATAAAACACAAAATTGTAAAGGAAAGAAAGCGGCGGCCGATCTCGATCATCCGATATTTATAATAGACTGATGATGGATGACGACAGTAATGATATATAAGGAATTAGGTACCTCAAAGAATGGGCGCCAACACTCCAAAACATTTAAAAAATAAGAGTTATTTATGAATATCTTGATTCTAATAACCGATACCAACAGTTAAAAAAGCGATGAAAAATACACGTGTTTTCAATGTCTAATTTTGGCGTTAAAATCGATCACTATATGCGGCTGATTCTAAAAACTAAGGACAATAATCACAAATCATTTAATGATTCATCCAGATTAAACTGGAACACATATAAGATAGATAATATTATCAAATTCTGAACGAACAAATTGGCAAATAATTTAAATATATTTTTTATGTTTTGCTTGAAATATACCACAAATATACAATAATACAGCGCGATAAACTACCAGGAAAACAGAAACGAATATGTATGAAGTGTGTATTTGTTTACATTTACGAATTTATAAGTGCTTGAAATAACAGTTAAATCGAAACTGTAAAACATACCGCGTAAAATGTCCCGCCGGCTCGGATGAGAATTATACCAGGTGTTATCGGTATGATCACCTCGGTCTCTTCTAACATTTCCCCTCAGTATTCGGATGTCACTCGGCTGGTACCGATCGCATAATAAACAACAACAACAACGATCGTAATCAACAATCGATTTATAAACAATCAAAGGAAATCAACTCCGCTGCAGAACGCGACCCATTTATCGCGGCGGTCGAGGCAATACTAAAGTTGTGCGAAATTAAAGGCACGGTCGAGTAATAATTTTGTTATTATGTGAAAAGAAATCCAATCAACACGTTGTTATACCTGTTCAGAGAAGGTTTGCAGTGACGCGGTTTTTTTGTCGAATAAAAAAAAACCCTGATGTGAGGTTCAGGACCGTATAATGGACGCTGATATATTTATGTGGAGTATTTTGTTGTTTTTTTACCTCGTCTGCCCTCTCTACTGCGCGCGGCTGTGTATGGACATAGCGGCGAAATCGTTATTGGAATCGACTCTTTTTTATTTTTGTATCTATTATAATATTGTGCTAACGTATGCATCCATTGCATTATACTCATATCATATGTTAGTGTCATTGCCAGTGACAAAAAATTTCTATAGTAGCGAGTATATTACCTAAATGTTTTCCCTTTTATATATTCATTAACATTCATATTACAGTATGCACAGTGGCGTGGAGTAGGTATAGATTTAGGTTATGCTATTACCAATGATATTATACAATCATACATAATATATGTACTACAATATATGTTGTACATAGGATTATGAACATTCGTTTAACCAACATCTTTAGATAAAATGAATCCGTCGTTTATATGACCCTACCATGTATTTATTTGTAATTTTAAAGTACAATTAGCAGTGTTTTAATTCAATAAATAGACAATTGTATGACTTGAGTAGTAGAAGATAGTAATGTGAATAGCAACAATGCGTTGATTATAACTACTAGCCCCACGGCTACATCGGTGGATTGTCGTGATAGTTTTTAGAACTAAGTCATTAAAGATTCTACTGGCATACAGAAGGCGCTAATTGTAATAAATTCGTAAATATACGTTCAAGGTCTATATTATAGATTATTTCATTTTTATTTGTTTCCCAGAATTTTTAGTAATGCACTGCTTTTTTACTTGTATGCACTGCACGCTCTTGAGTACGCAAATATATACATATTCAATTTGAAATGAAGTGTACATTGTATTTATCATGAGTAAGAAAAAATACAAAGTAACAATTATCTGTCATTAAATTTTAGATTGAAGTAAGATCTTCGGTAGGTGTCCCTATTCAGAACAAAGGTTAAATTCAAATAAATAAATTACGTGGCGACGGTATAATACGTCGGTGGCCACGGTGGAAAGTTTATTTTAACTGATTATTTGGCGCTGGGCCGTAGAGGAGTTAATTTATTTTGTATATACTCAATGCATTTACTTTACAGTACGAAAATATTTGTCCGCAGTCTAATATTAATCAAAAAACTGTTGTGAATAATTTAAATTATTTATCATTTTTTTAGCATCACAGTAGTTCAAAACGATTTTACACAAAATATCGCATTCACTTGATATTTTAAGTTTTTTTTACCTGTCCCTATGATTTCACTCTGTAAGTTCACTATATTCTTCATGATTATGCTTTTAATAGCATTCTGATGATAATAATATCAATTAAAAAATTTGTGTCGTACACGACAGTGTCAGCTCGTCCACCGGTTTCGCCCAAGGTAGAACACAAAATTGTGAGTTCTATGAACAGAATTGCCTATTCTATCTCTCACCTGCCTTCAACAGTCATTCTTAAGGGAAAATAAATAAAAATTAGAGAGAGATTTTACAACACTATAATTTAAAAAAATTATACAAAGAAAACAAATAAACAAAAAGAAAAAAACGTTGTCAAATTATTTACGAAAAATCACTCCGTTAAATTATATTTTAATACACAAAGTAACCATTCCATCAGCTGCATAAATGGAATTAATTCATCATTTTTAAACACAGTTAAATAAATCAACTTTCACTCCTATTTGACAATACCACCGGTAGGTGGAAAAATTGACGAACGATCAAGGAGCAATCCTCATGCGATAAAAGTTCACTTTAGCAGGTCAACAGGTTAAATTTCTCCGGATAAGTTTTGCTGCATGATAAATATCAAAGTTATGGAGTTGACGCCATTCACGACATGATATTTAAATAAGGGTTTTTTCACCCATTAGAAGATGATTCGAACGGTTGGATCCGAATCGTGATCGTCTTTTTACTTTGTCCTTGGGCAATCCTCCAGGAATCTCATTCGAGACGTTACAAGATCAGTTAAAGTGGTACATCATCCAGACAATGGCGCATCTTGACGTCGAGGTCCATTCTCAGGAAGGAATTTACATCATGTAGGAAACAAATACAATACCTAACATTAGATATAATTCTTGCCCTTCCTTTCAAATATTCAATCACATATTTGTAATTATATTCTACGAGATCCCGACAGTGCTTCTCTCTTTACATAAAGATCATTTCGGGCAGTAGTGTCGCCATTACCGTGACATGTCAACCATAGAGAGCACTATCGGTGGGTAGGTACTATAATGTAATGTTATAAAATATATCATTTTTATATTGACTTTGTACTACACACGCACAATTTTTGAGTTAATATTACTACTAGTTTCGGGAAGAACAGTAGTGATATTAAATAAAAAATTATGTATGTGTAGTACAAAGTTAATATAAAAATTATATATATTTTTAATATTAATTAACCAAGAAGTAATCGCCAAATCAATCAACGATATAATAATATCATTTTAAGATAGCTCTAGGTGTATAGCATGTATCATTTTACTTATATTTTGTTTATTTCTTACTGGAAACAAACACAAAGTAGAAAATTACGTGGTGCAATGTTAAAGCAATATAATAAGATATGCAGCAATAATAGTCACCCGCAGGGCCTAGCAGCAAGCAATCGGCGACAGCCGATCATTTAACCTTTTACACGCGTAATGACCCATATCCAACGATAAGATTTTTTAAATATTTTCGAATCGAGACAAACGGATTTTGTTTCGTTGTCCCCATACACACTATATCTTAGTGCTTATTATTAGTCAAATATCAGCCCATTGATCATTGACGATGCCATTCGTCAGTTGGGTAAATTTGAATCTTCCCAACAGCAATTAAAACGGTTTAAATAAATATAATTTAATGTGGATACATATGATTATAAGTAACATTGAGCACATATGTCGTTTCTAAATGTCATATCGATATAATTCATATGAATTACATAAGCACTATAAAATGATATTTAAAGCAAGAAAAAAAATAGTTTTATTATTAATTATAAATATGTCCCGCGCTCTGCGTGTCCCTAGACTTAATCATTTGACTTGTACTAGTGATATACCTTGTAACTAAATTGTATCTTACTGTAATAAAGTGTATTTGTACACTGAAGACGTACTTAAGACACAAGTGCGTAACATTAATAATGCCCTTGCAAGGCGAAACGCCTCTCAAATAAATTAAACAAGTAGAATCAAAACACAAGTTATTAAGAAAGGAAAGAGCGTAGGTATGTGATATTTTTTTTAATTAACGATAAATTAAATGGATGTATTAATTTGTAAAATGTAACATACAAGTTCGAAAATTTATCGTCAATGCACCGTGTTGGTGTACCATAATCGGTTAATTCGCATTCCCCGGATGGCAAGAGATCCAGGTACGAATCCCGGTACCAATAACAATATTTTTCGATAAAATTTATTTTATATGTACATCATTTTAATTAATACATTTTAAGCACGAAATTAAATTATACATAATGTTGTAAATATTATCTTCGTCACAAACTTATCTCATAGCTAGAAATGTGTTTTATTTAGCCACGTGACTCGAACTTGGCACTGATGAAGAGACAACATGTGCCAAATACTCCACTCATTCTATTCATAATAAATATTATGTATGTGTATATGTGTGTGTGTAACAATGCTACTTGATATACATTGTTTTATTTTTGATGACGATGTTTTTGTCGTTTTATTTCTGTTACGTCGGGCACTGGGGGTAAAAATCTAAAACAGCCACGCTAAACATTATTTTTTTCTTGTATTTCAGAAAAATATTCTTATTGACATGTCTATCTCCAGTTGGCATTGCGTCTCGAAATATAAACTGTTTGATTATGTATTCTTTTCTTTGTTTTACAAATATCTAATATGTATATTATATATTTTTAAAGTAACCTAACTTAAAGTTCAATTTTACAGCATGTTACATTAGTGGACAGAAAGTACTATTTTAATGAAACTGGATTTATTTATTTATTTATTAAATGACATTCATATTTTTGTTCTAACAGAGGTGAATATATTATACATAATAAACATAAAACATAATTATACTCATAGTTTGTTGTGTGGGATGGAGTAGACTTCACCAATGATATATACAGCGTTGTCCTGGACTGAAGTCTGTGTTAAAGTAGCCAGTTTTTTTTTCGTGCTGTTGTGGTGTTATTTAAATCATCAACAGAAATAAAAAGAGAAATAAAAAATATGTATAAAAATAATAAAAATATGTATTGGGAGTGTTGTAGAACTAGTGAATTATTAATGTAGGTATTGTAAAAATTTAATTAGATTCTTGGATAGCCATGCTTCTGATTCATCTCTACCTGATTGGATCACATATTGGGTCAATATTTGTGTAATCTTATTGGAATTAAACGATTTCCAATTGGTACTGAGTGTGTTGTACAGTTTCGGAGCTAAGAACATGTCTTGTATTTTGTCCATGATTTATTGCTTGGGGTGAGTTGTTGTTAGCATGGAAAAATTGAACGAGTATCAACATAAACATTTGTCTTATATCTAGGACATTGTATTCTTTAAATATAAGATCTGATGGATATCTAAATGATCTCTTGATTTATATGTTTTTCTTACAGTACAGAATAGTGCATAGTAACAGTAATATAATGAAATCAGGAATACATTTCAAAGGAAATACAATAAAATTGAATCAGAAATTAAGACAATATATAAGTTAGTGAACAAAATTAAATGAACAGGTTCTATACATGGTGAAGGATGGAGTGGACAATCGTGTATGGCAGAAGATAACGTGAGATAAATCATCAATGAAAATCGAAGCATGCCGTCGTGGAACGGAAGATGTGGACTAGACAGATCATCAAATCTAAACTCTTTAAGAGTACAGTGGAACCTCGGTCTACGAACTTAATTCGTTCCGAAAAACTGTTCGAAAACCGAGTTGTTCGTGAACCGAAACAATTATTCTCAAAAGAATCAATGTAAAATGTAATAATCTGCGTAATACTCAAAAAAATGTCAATTTATCATATTTATTTATTTATTCCAATTTTATTTCATATATATTACATGACAATTTTAATTTTCTTACCAAACCGCATAGCAGTTTTACGGTAAGGATTACCCTTCAATTAAAGTATATAATATTAAATTAACGTAAACTAAAATTCTATCAGAAATATATATATTTTTTTAATGTAATAATGATATCCCTTTATTTTCCATAATGTTTAATAATTAAATACTAAATATGAATTAAATATATTAATTAGAAAGATATACATATAAAATCAATTTCATCGAAAAATATTGTTGTTGCGCCACCGGGATTCGGGAACCTGGATCTCTATCCTAACCGGGGAAGGTGCATTATCCAATTATGCTACAGCGACAATATTTTTAGCGACAAATTTTCGAACCTACATGTTATCTTTTTGATATTAATACATTTAATCGTTCCATTATTTGAAAGAGCCATCTACCTTATTTTTACGGAATCTCAAATACCTTTGTGTAATCTGATAGCAGACGCCAGAATTATCAATTCATTTTTATTAAATTTTTGACATATTGATACAACTTTATTATTGGCACAACATATTCACTCGTTCTTTCACCGTACACATTGTCCATGGTACACTCATGGTTCGTCCCGTGGATCTAGTAGAATAGTTATGGTGAGGGTCAGAATTCATATTTATATTGTTTATCATCTTATCTAAAATTATATTATGTTACTTTTTTGTCAACTGGTAAGATTTTGCATATCGTAAATAATTTGTAACAATTATTTTTATACAAATACTTAGATCTGTTATCTTCTTCTTGCTTAAAATCCTATAAAAGCAATAAAAAATCATGGTTTTAACTTGAAAGGAAGTGGAAGTAATAAATTGAAAAGAATAAAAGTAAAAACAAACTATATATTTTAACTTATCTTACAAAATATGTAGTAAAGTTAGTTTGGAAGGGGGCTCTCCTTTCATGAAAACATCGGCTACTTGAAGTTCATGAGGTTTCTGTCTCACAAAAAACCTGTCCAACGATATTTGTTTCTTCTTGATTTTTATAATGTTGCGGAAATGAGAAATGACATTACCATTAAACAGATTTATAACATGATTTGATAAGGTGTTATCAGGGTGATTTTTTTCACAAAACTTTGCACCTCACTCCACTTCGCGCATATTTCGTGCATCTTCTATTCGTTCATCAATCTCTGAGAATAATATTTACTCTGTCACCGTATTTTGTTGCTCATTAAAAATCTGTTCTAGTTCTTCATATTGAGTTCTGAGATTGTCTGCCTGTTCGTAAACCGAAATTCTGTTCGCAAACTGAAGCATTTTTTCGTCTGGATTTTTGTTCGTAAAACAGAGTGGTTCGTAAACCAAGGTCCCACTGTACATCATCATAAGTATATAGATCAAAGATTGCGACCCTGGATAGTTTACGTCGACATATATGAAATACTGCAAATAACATAAATCCCCGAATGCACTAAGATATGTTTCGAAATGTCGTTGAACAATGAGTTATGCAGAGATATCGATGGTCATCATGTCAATACATTAATGATTATACAACAATTATTACTAGTCTTCTACTCTGTGATTAAATTATATATATTATAATTTCAATACGTTTCATTAAAATATTAATTTACTTTATTATTTTAGATTGTTAACTTTGTTTTATTAACCACTTAATGAATTAAATACATCTACCGGTTTCGAAAAATAACATTTTCTTCTTCAGAAAACTAAAGTTCAGAAAACTAAACTCTTTCGAAAAATAACATTTTCTTCTTCACTAAAGAACATATGTTATATTATTTCTTTAACAGAATCTATTTAAAAAAATATATATTAATAGAATCATTTTTATGAAAAAAAAATAGAATGGGACTTGTGATTAAATTTAGTTAGTCGTTCATAATATTTTGATTAGTTTTACAATCTTTATTTATTTCTAATGATTCCAAATTATTTAATTGAAGACCAATACCACATATACATGTAAAATAGACAATCCCAATTTTTTATCAAAAGTATGATCATTTTCTAACAAATGATTAGTAAATTCTGAAAAACCACTATTATTCAAACATTTCAAATGCTCTTTTACTCTTATATTAAAATTTCGACCTTTTTTACCAATATAAAAAGCATCACAATTCTTACAAGTAAGTTTATAGATACCAGAATTATTAATTTCCTGTATTATTATTTGTATAAAATGCCGGTCTAATGTTTCGTGGTAAGTGTATAGATACATGATTCGAAAATTTATTTATTAATAAAATCCTACGGCAATAATTTTTATTTACATTTATATAAAAATTGACTAATTAAATTTAATTCATTTTTTTAAATAGTGTCTATTAAACCTGTATTATATCCATTATTAACTGCTATTTTTTTAATCGTATTCAATTAAATATTGAAATTGGATGTTGACATACGAATATTCATTAAACGACGTATCATGGATTGGAACCTTGAATGCTTGTGTGATAATGAATGATTAGATTCACTAGATATGATAATATCTGTAAAATTGGTTTTCTAAAAATTTTTTTTTTTAATCAATGTTATATCCAAAAAAATTAGGGTGGAATTATTTTCCATTTCTAATGTAAATTGTATTTTATTATTAAATGAATTAATGAGATTTTAAAAAGTTGGTAGTTGACGTTGTGAACCTGACTAAATACGTAATATATCATCAACATACCTTTTCCATATATAATATATGTTAATGACATCCTTTAACGAATCAACTTTAATGACATCTTTTAAGTTAACAATCTAAAATAATAGAAAAAACCACGAAGTTGACTTTGCTAATCTTAAAAAATCTTTACTTTATGTCCATCGCGTATAAAAGAAATATATATTGTTTAGAGAGGGTGTACATTGTTAGTATAGTGAGTAAGATTAAGAAAGGATCACTTAGGTGGTTTGGTCATATGGAAAGGATGAATGAGATGAGAGAATGGTAAGAAATATATATGACGCAAGTGTTGATGGAACCAGAAATAGAGGACGTCCGCGGAAGACTTGGCACGACCAGGTAAACCAGATAATGGAGGATGGTTCTGTTAGAAGCCTCAACAATCGGCGAGCTTGTATGACAAGATGTATGAATGTGGATGAGGCGAGAATTGTATGTCAGGACAGAAGAGTGTGGCGCTCTATCCTCTCTGCCTACCCCCACGGGGAAACGGCGTGATGGTAAGTAAGTAAGTAAGTAAGTACATTGTATCCACATAATTACAACCCAGGATGAGTCGTTCTATCTGTGGCGTCCATCTTCCAGATCATTACCTCCAGAGCACGAATCCACCTTCATATTACCTTAATTTCAGCCAATAATATATTATAATTATATGGACTGTATCCAATTATAACTCATTAATTTAAATAAGAAATCAATTAAAATAAAGTGGTTAAAAATTATCTTTTCCGATTGATATTCGTATATGTAAATGAATGTTTATTTTGTTAGTCGGCATTCTTTAAAGAATGTTGACTAAATATTATGTGTAATCATTTTGTGCCAGACTTGTAATGCATTTTAGAGTTGTTCATCACATAAAGGTTCAACGACGTAGATTATAACTGGCCCCCTGAAATTCTGTAATTATTCTGGTAATTAAATCACTGCAAGATGAATATTTCTTAAAAGCTTGTTAAGGGCTTTCTTCGCTCACTTTTAATATCTGGAATCACTGATCTATCACCGGCCTAGTCGATTCGGGCCTAGATTTACTGTAAGCTCTGATTCTTTATCTAATTTGAAAAGCATTTTTAAAGTTTAAGTAAAATTTTGTGGGCCCCAATATGCTTTATCCCAGAGCCCCTTCAAGGATATATCCAGCCTTGTCCATATAGTACGTCTTCGTGTATCGCTGATCCTGTAAATTGACCCCCAAAATTGACCGTACAGAATTTACTTTGGTACATGCCAGTCTTCCGTGTGTTCCGGAAAGCTATTAAAAAGATTTACATACTTAAGTAATGTGCCATTCCGACGATGACACATATCCGTCACTTTTGATATCCAAAGGGCGACTGCCGTGCTGCCGTCCTATTACAAAATGAAAAAAATTACTATGTTACAAAATCATATTTTCTGTGTTGAAAAATTGTTTCTATGAAAACCCCGATTGCGCAGCAGCCGCCACTGGCCGCGTAGCCACCACAATAGCTGCCCGCAGGCCTAGCAGCTATAACCGATTGCTTTTCTTAACGTACATAGTGTTAATTGCAAGTAAATAACAACAACATAGTTGCGAGATCGCGTGTCATATATAAGCTTTCCCCTAAACAAACCAAACGTAAATAAAATCTTGATGTAATTAAAATTATTCCACCTTTGTAAATAAAATTATTCCACCTTCGCAAATAAAATTATTCCACCTTTGTAAATCTTGTAATTAAAATTATTCCACCTTTGTAAATCTTGTAGTTAAAATTATTCCACCTTTGTAAATTTGTTAAATGAAATTGTAGATAAAAGTGAAATAATCAATGCTTTATTTATACAAGCGAATGAGTTTATCTATTTGGAAGACATGTTACGTTCTATCCTCGTAATGGTACTTCGGTAAAATAATTCATTACCTAGTCCGCTCTGCCTCGCGACCGAAGCGGTGGAAGAACATGTCGTCAGTTTTGACAAACATTAATTTTACGATGATGAAGTAATGTCATTTACTGTCCCAACAGTGACGGCTTCCGAGTTAGGCGAGGGACAGAATTTTAAAACAACAAGCAAGATATATTTCCGTCCGGATCTTATTTTTCATTATCATAAACGACACAATGCACACCAGTTTTAAAGATTTAAGTTGAATTAGCCATATTAAAAAGAAACACTCGTTGTTTACACGCCATGTGTGTGTGTGTGTGAGTATTGCCGCCCTTTTTTCGGAAAGCTTAGAATACGGGAACCGACAGGCGTCATTCAATTATATTCCGTGCTTCGACTAGTCCAACGGTCTAAATAAACCACCTGTGCGCGCTTCGGTCGGTCGAAATCTATAGAAGACGACCCAGCTAAAAGAACAACAACATCGGATCAGAAAGATAGCAAAGTTAAAGATGTTAGTGCAGTTCATATATCATATGTGAGCTTATTGTTATTTGTAAATCTGAGAACCAGCTATCGAAGGTATTTACATAAACACTCGTTGTGTCATGGTTGAACTGTGACTGTTTTTTAAGTAAAGTTTAAATTAATAATGACTAATTACTGACAATAAACACAGTATAGTAGTAATATTATTCAAAAATGTAGATTTATTTTAGGAGAACACATTCTTATTGTGATGTTGTAATTATTCAGAACAGACGGTCAGTGATATTTTTTTAATACAAATTAAATGACTATTAATTAGAAAGATATACGTATAAAATCAATTGTATCGATAAGTATCGCTGTTGCTACCGCATACTTTATTATTGTTGGACATCCAACAATTACTATAACCGGTATATATATATATTAGTGATGAGCTAAATTGTTATTTTAACCGTTATTGTGACCGTGATTGTGAAATTTGCATTCGATTTTAACGATGATTACTAACTGATTATCTGTAATTAATTTGAAAATAATTAATAATTCCCCGGTTTGGAAAGAGATCCAGGTTCGAATCCCGGTGCCGCAACAACAATATTTTTCGATAAAATTGATTTTATATGTACATCTTTCTAATTAATATATTTAATTAATATTTAAAATATCACAGACCTATGTAATGAATAATTACAACTTCATAATAAAATTGTGTTCTCCTAATTACATTTTATTATTGAACTTTTTTTAACAATGGCAGAAAACGAAAGAGATGAACATAACTGGAATAAAAAGTTAATTATGACATCATTACCTGCAGATCTAGAAAATTATTGAGACTGACACTCCCTTCGCTGCGGCTATCCTCGGAGTCGGTCTCGATCCACAGCGGAGAAGTATATTTGAAGTAATGGGCATTCATCGTCACCACTTGTCTTCACCAGGAATCATTCCGCCCATCTCCACTTAAAGCGACATGAGCAAATTGCAACTGCTCGTCATTAAATGTTCTCCTACTCACTCACCATCATTCGCTTCCAGTTATTCGGCACTTAGTACAAATAAGATGCTTTAACATGAACATTTTTAAAGTGACAAGTCAAACATTTCGTATTTTTTACACTGCACCCTTAATTGAATTTTAATAGTTCATTTTAAGTGATGTAATTCAGAGGATAGATTTATTATATTATAATCATTATTTGTAAAAATATTACACACATATTAAATATAAAAGATCGAACATATTAAAATAGCTTACGTAGAATATTTAATACATTATTTAACAGCTTAGACATATCGAATCTAAATAAATGTAATCCGAAATTACCCGAATATAAAACACGTTATTTAATAGGTCAAATTAAATTGGTTTCACATTTATATATATTCTTTACATTAGTGCCAAACACCGATAATAATTTACTTCAATAAAAAACATTATATTTTTTGTCTTAACATATTCAACACTTGTATCGAAATATAAACATATTTTTTGATTGAATCGTTAATTTTCACTTCATTGGACACAACTGCACTTAAATTATATATAACTCGTTTTATTATACATTTAATTTGTTATACACTGAGCTAATCAATTAAGTCATCACTATTTTCACTGATTTTAACAGGATTTTCAATTAAAACGTCAAGTCTTTACGGCGCGATGTGACTCGTAACATAATATTCGTCTGGGATATAACCGCAGGCATCACGTGGTAAATAATTGATCTATATAACAGATCTGTACACCTTATAAATAATTATATCAGCTGTCGTAGATACGAGTGGACGAAAAGACTTGCCAAACAGTGGACAGCTGTTCGAGGTATACTTACCGACTGAAGTTCGCGCACCGCTTGGACTTAACACAACGGAGTCATATTTAATTATCTAATCACAAAATTCATTCATACTTCGTATGACCGAGGTAATAATGTATGCGTAGGTGGGCCGGCAGTTTTCATGAGAAAAATAACCGCTCCGCAAATTAGTGTCAGGTTTGACATTTTTCAATTTTGATAGAAGTTTCATGAATTTTTTTAAAATTCCTTATAATCTACGTACTCTTAGTACTGCACTCTACTTTGTGACTTTTACTAACTACCTTATTATTTTAAATATCATAGGATCTGTGGCATAACTAAAAAATTGGGCCCTAATAATAACAATAATGTGTTTATTCTAGCATGGTCGAGGTTTTCTTTATGAAGACCCGATTCGCCAAAAATACAAATGAAAAAAGTTCACACATGTATAAATATAAATACTATATTTCAATCACGGTCATTATTATGTCTGTAGCTATTCTGTAGTAGTTGCCATTCTCTGGTCAGGGAACCAGCTTTCCATGAGAGAGCCGCTTGCACTAGAGAGTTGGTGCTGAGCTCCAGCCGCAGCTTTATGCCCGCATCTCAATATCTCAGAAGCGGAATGAATCCGTGTATACGGCCTTCGGCAAACATTGTAGATGTGCTACAATAACGCGCCAATCCGAACAGTATTTTATATTAGTTGTTGTACTGAATTCGGAGACGGTTGTACGTCACTTGCTTGTATTTCGACCAGAGCTCGCAGGTATTTACTGCATCGGTAGAAACGCCATGACAGCATGTTTACACGAACGCTCAACTGTCTCCTCTGTCGTTTTATGGCATCATAGTCTTGTCTATTTTCATTGAATATATTGCCAAAGTATTTGACTTTATTTTGAACGCCCAATTTCGTCTCGTCCAGCCACACAGAAAATGCAAAATAGAGAAAAGTATATTTTGTGTATACAGTATAAGAATTAGATCCGTCGAATCGATCAAGTGGAAAATACAACAGGTACTTCTTTTAAGACAGACCTTAGATCTGCAGGATGCCGATAAAAGTGTAGGAACATAGTGAAGAGGGCGGGAGTCAATGTAGATCGTGATTCTCACTCATGAGGAGCCGACGTTGATGATATGGAAAAATATTCGATATCTCGCATTTCCAATAAATGTTCTTCAAAGTTACACTCTCTTTTATAAAATCACAGATCTTTAAACTTTAGAGGCAGCTATTTTGAACAATGATTATGATTTGCAAGTTCCTCAACCAGAAGATGCATTTATTTCTCTTAAACCGTTTATTGCGTATAAGCATTGATGCCGGAAGAATTCAGGTACGGAAGGAATTTGGCACTCACCACAATCCGGATTCTGCTGACACCTCCAAAATGTGAACTGTACGTTAATCACTATTTCGTCAATGGTTCCTTTAGACGACGACTAGTTTCGACACTGTATAGACGCAAAGTCTCAAATGACTATAATATTGTAATCGTTTAGGTAAACGTATACCACACTCGTTCGAGGTAGCCAATCGACTGATCGGCGGCGTGCCGAGAGGGCAAAGGAATGGGGGGAATGCACAGTGCATGATTTTCGTTCAAAATAAATATGAATTAACACAAATAAATATATGTCCCAAACACAGTTAGACAAATAAATCTCAGACCTCCGATAATATTTACACTTTCATGATTATTTTTTTAAATTTTACAATTCCATTTCTTAGTTAGTCCGTATTAGCTAAGCTGTGTGAGTGTGGCATCACAGCACACACGCAAAATATAGAGCGCACACTATTTTTATCGTGACTTCTTCTATCGAAGGTCGGTGTTATGTATGTACCTAAACTCCGAAGCCACATCCCTATCTTTTAGTTAGTCAACCTTAACCTTTCTTGATTCGAAGAGAGTTGTGAGTTGGAACCATTATTTTAATAGTTTTGTAAAATCTTATTATTTATGCTTTCTGTAAGCGGGTGTGCATTGAAACGATTATTTCATATCATCTAATTTATTGGTTTGTTTACCCGGTACAGAACCCGGATTTTAATTATCTTCTATATTATTTAATGGGATAAATATCCCCACAATTATCTTTATAAACTATAAACCAACCTTTCAAAGATTAGATCATATCTAACATCCGAACGAGAAAGAACTGAAAGTCTATTCGTTTCAATACATCTCCGTGAATTGGTTATTTGTACACTTAAAACTCAATAAACGTAATTACTTCAAACCGCCAAGTCTTCATATTCAAAATCTTCCTTGATGGTACATAACATTGGCCACCATATTACAGTATGTTAATTAAACATTGAACCACTTTCTAAGGTTTCTAAGGTTGGTATAAAAGGCTGGTTTGAACTTTTTTTCTTTTCATAATTTAAGCAGATCTGTGGTTAGTTTTCCTATATATAGGATTCTTCTCCATAATTTGTCTGCGTTTGCGTTTCCTTTTCGTTTGAGATAAACATATTTTTTAATTATTGCATCTCTTTCTTTCTTTTTAATTTTATTTTTAATTGTTACTTTTTTGTAGTTACTGTTAATTTGCAATCTTTAAAATTGTTTTTACTTCTATCTTATAACTCGCTGGTGATAGTGGTATGGATATTAATCTGTGAATCATTGAGTTGAATGCAGCTATCTTATATGTTTCTGGGTGAGTGGAGTCTGTGTGTATCACTTAGTATTTTCGGTATATCTTAAAATTACACTTTCCTCGTTCTATTGAAATCGTGAAATCCAGGAAATTCAATATGTTATTCTCTCCAACTTCGGAAGTGAACTAGGATTTGGGAGTTGAAATATTTTTAAATGGATTGTTATTTGACGATGTGATTCTGAGAAAACAAAAAAGATGCCGTCAACATATCTGCAATAGAAGTTAATTTTCTTTGTGTGTGGATTTAATGATGAGAAGATGTTTGTCTCAAAATGATCCATAAAAATATCTGCTAATATTGTATTTCCCATTGGTAAACCGTTTGTCTGTTTGTAAAATTCACCTTGGAAACAGAAAAAACTTTGATGCACACCTTAATAATAGTGAATATATCTAGCCTTAAGCATTCGTTATCAGATTTATTTTCAAGTGGCTTTTGTAGATATTCGAGGATTCTTCTGTTGGGATATTTTTAAATAAGCCTTTTATGTCGAATGATACTAGAAATGAGTTGTTCTATACGGGTTGGTTTTGTAATTTTTTACAAAAATTACTAGAATTTATGACACTGTTCAAAGTAATATTCAGTAAATAATGAATTTTTCCTATTAACGATTGTTGTCACATTTCTTAAAAGTACCATTTATTTATTTTTGACGTTTGCCGGTGGGAATTTTTGATAATTTAACGAATGTTAATATATCGCTAATGATGTTTTTCGATTTTGTTAACCTTTACCATACCGTGATATAAAATACTCCTACGCAGCCATGCTGCCAACTCGTGTTACCGTTAGAAATTAGAGTTATATTTGCTTTTAAAATGTGAAAAAATGAGTTATTGAGCATTAAATTTAAAAAAAAAAGTAATATTATAATTCGGAGCATTCATCAAGTTCTGTATAGGAGGTTGCATTGTATTATATAACCTTCCTTTTTATCTATCTTCATTTAATTAGTGAGAAAGAGATACCATTATTTATTTTTATTATTGTTAATGTTTTCACTGTGAAATTAATGTGTGATTTCTTTCTGTTTTGCCACAAATAGTATTTTTGTCAGCGTATTAATATTACAATGGAATGAATTAAAAATAATTATTTTTGTGGGATTCGCCTTACATAACTAATTTTTCACTAGTCATTTCTAAGCGTCAATATTTTCCTTAAAAATTGACTAAAATATGAAGTGTATGTTACGCATATTTACCGAAACGTTACAGATTTAATTAGAGCGGTAGACCTGTGTTACTGCATGGCTTGGGAAGGGTTAATATATTCACTTTTACAGAAAATAGCTTATTGCCTTTGTCGGCTCTGCTACATATCAGATTTTATTTTTTATTAGCCGCATTCTCAAACTCTTTTAATGTACTCTAATTGTGAATTTTTCTTTGGTTTTCATGTACTTTTTTATACATTTACCACATTTGCGTTTGCTTAAGACATCTACCGCAATTTCAAGATCAATTGTTAGATTTTTTAGGTTATTAGATTTATATTAAATTTGAAACCTTTTTCCAGTAATTTTATATATTTTGAATCGATATGTTCTTTTGTTAGATTACTATCACGATTATGAAATTTTATACCGTTTTCATCACTGTATTCAGATTGTATAGCACTGGTTTTATTAGCGGTATTAATTAGGTTTTTTTAGTTTTTTATTTACATTTTTCTTATTCTCACTAGCTTTTTCAGTCACAATTTCGTATATATTATCTTCAATAAGATCTCACTCTATTTGGTAAGTTCTGTATGTAAAAAATGCCACCGCACCAACACCGCTCTGATCCTTACCATCACGCCATTTCCGCAGGAGTAGGCAGAGAGGATAGAGCCCTACAGTATTCTGTCTTGACACACTCCTGCTTCATCCACATTTATACAAGCTCGCCGATTATTGAGTCTCCAGTATCTGGTTTACCTGATTGTGCTAAATCTTCCTCGGGCGTCCTTAACTTTCTTACCATCCGTTTCATATTCCCAAATCACCTAAGGGATTATTTCTTAATCTTACGCACTATAATAAGATCAGCTTTACATTCTTTCCTTATTTCTTCATTTTTTACTCGACCATTCGTTAATTTCCTTCAATCTACTTTCGTTCCTCTTCTGCCAGCTCCAGGTCTCACTTTCATACACTCCATTATGTACCACTAGTCTCACCTCGGTTGACAAATTCCCTTTAGATATAATTCCATTCAAAGCGCCGTTCACTTTATTTCCTGCAGTCGCCCACCTTTCGATATCTTTCTAAAATTATGATTATTTCGATACATTCAAAGAAAAACATTACACGACCCTAAAAATAGAATCTCGAACAAGTTTGATATTTTCAGAATAGACTAGATTATAGTTTTATTCACGTCTTTTCAAAAACTAAGTTCAAATGTAAAACAGCGTACTTTAAGAATATTTATTATTAACTATAAAAAATGTTGAAAAAGTTCACACAAATATTGATAAAAATTACTATTATGACAACATACGAGTACGACATCTATTAAAAAAACAGCGAAACTTCTTGCACCTGTATCAATATGAACTACAATGATCTGAACGAGTTTAATGCGGATATAATATTAAAGCCTTTTGCTGGCGGCAGATCGCCGAGAAACTCGTAACTCATAATCTATAATAATTATTGCAATTTAAACTTGTTTATTACCCATCTAATTTAAAAGGAGATAAAAACACATTTTTATCCGCATAAACATCAGATTTGAATGCCTCTTAAGTATTATATAATCGGTCAAATATAATTATGATTAATCTAATGTGTAAAGTCCAATCGAATCTTCGGCTTCGGCCACCTTCGGCTGCACATTCGGCTTCGGTTAAAATCTGCCGAAGGTTTGACCGAAGCCGACGCTTTGTATTTAACTGCCGAAAAGTGTCGAAGACGCACGGCCTTATTTTATATTAATAATTATACAAAATACTTTATTTAAACCACTATCTACTAATTATTCTACATGTTTCGATCTTCTATGGTATCTTCTTCAGAAAACAATGTATACTGAAATTAAAAATACAAGATTAGATAAAAACAAAACTATAAAATGGTGAATAAGAAAGAATTAATATGAAAACTAATTTAAAAGGTGACTATTTGCAAAAAGGATTGGGTTATTTATAATATTAAGCTTGCTATTAACACTTTTTCTTATTTCTAAAATTATGTATAATTTCTAAGCTCTAATATCAAATGAATGGTTTGTTTCCAAAAGGTAATTGGACAATTCTGAATAGTAATTATTATTTAGGCATTTCAAATACTCCATAATTCCAATATCAAAATTTCTTCATGTTTTACCTATATAAAAATAATTGTAATTCACCATTTTATAGTTTTGTTTTTATCTATGCTTGTATTTTTAATTTCAGTATAAATTGTTTTCTAAAGAAGATACCATAGGTATTGAAATATGTAGAATAATTAATAAATAGTGGTTTAAACAAAGTATTTTGTATAATTATTAAAATAAAATTCAGTTTATCATTTCTGGAAAACTGCAATTTATTTATTAAATGAATAAATTAATAATTATTATCAATATCATAACGCAGAAAAGAAAGTAACAGTGTAGAATTTGAATTGTTATACATACTTTCTATTCTGTGTTCTACGATTGGACCTTCGGCTTCTGTCGAAGATTAAGCCAAGAGCCGAATAATCGGCTTCGGCCAAAAACTGACTTTGGTCGGACACTACTAATGTTGGCATCACGCGATCGGAATAAACTATTTAAATCGAGTTTTTTTTAAACTTTCATTTACATTGTAATATAAATATTACCAACTTAAAATGGGCAATAGGAGGTTAATATTATTATCGCACTTATTATGAAAAGATTAATGACTGTCAAATATATCGTGTTTTATTATATGAGATAAAACTTACGTATGACAAGTACGGACGTAACAAAAAATCTGTTACACTAGCAAAGATAAACGATTATTTACTATAGTATAAGTGAGTGATAAAATAGTATTCAAAGTGTAAACATATTCTAGATATACAATAGACTCTAAATTATCCGGAGTAGAGAAAAAAAATTTTATTATTATCATTAAAAACATATTTTATGAATCAATCGGCGTACATTTATCTTGATGGGGATACAAACAGCAGTATCGAAATCGGTCGATATTAAATTAATCAAAGTGATGTACATATTTAAATCGCAAACTTTAAAATTTAAAGATTTTTTTTTAATGTAGGTTGTATCATGATGTAGTGAATGTGCGACGCGCGCAAGTTGGCAAGAATGGCAGCGTTGAAGGGATAAAGGAGGAATACTCTCTCTCTATCCGGAACCGCACATCAGAACACATCTCTTATATTGTATCCATAACTGTATTATTTATAAGGTGCATTAGCCGACTATGCTAGGGCAGACAGTACTTTAGACGACAAATTTTCGAACCTATATGTTACACATTTCAAATTAATATATCTATCTTTACATTATTTGAAAGCCATCTACTTTATTTTTATGGAATCTCAAAAACCTTTGAGCAATCCGATAGGAGACGCCAGAATTAACAATTCATTTTTATTAAATTTTGGACACATTGATACAATTTATATATTATTAAGGAGAACACATTCTTATTGTGAAGTTGTAATTATTCAGAACATAGTTTTGTGATATTTTAAATACTAATTAAATGTATTAATTAGAAAGATATACATGTAAAATCAATTTTATCAAAAAATATTGTTGTATACCGAGATTCGAACCTGGATCTCTTTCCAATCCGGGGAAGGCGCGTTAACCGACTATGCTACAGTAGACAGTAATTTTGACGAATAATTACAACTTCACAATAAGTATGTGTTCTCCTTAATAAATAATAAAATAATGTTTTTTTTAAATGAACACTGAAAATTTTATAAAAATATTATTCACATTATATATATAAAAATATTTCTTTGCATCATCAAATAAACTTGATACGATTGTTAGTCTAGCGAATTACCGTTATCGTTAGGCGAGTGTCTTGTGTTTTCACACAAACGCAGTCTCACCCCAAGAATACCACCAAGTTAGTCCTATTTCCGTAACACAAACGCTTAGTTTGAAAATAGTTATATTGTTGCGCATGTGTATTTTTTTAAATACTTGACTAGGTATACCATATATTTCACATGATCTTACTTATTCGTTAAATATAAATTTATTGACCATATTGAAAAAATAAGCGCCTTCCGAGAATGCTTTTTCCACATTATTAAAAACAACTAGATTGAGAGAGTGACTACCACACGGGTATTTAATTTATCAATATTTTGTCACATTCGTTGCCAAAATGCCGCCCTCTAGATTTGCCGCCCCGGACTCCGTCCAGGTTGTCCGCCCCTAGAGCGGGCCCCACTAGCGGAGGAAGAAAATACCTTATTGCAGCAGATTAGGTGTAGGTACTGATTTTTTAACTTTATTGTACAAACGGTGTTCTTACGTATCAACTTTGAAATATATATATTGAGATTGTAAAAACACGTTCGGGATATTCGCCACATTGGCGGATATGTCGAATTTTATCTTACTGGCAAATGACTTATATACAGATAACAGATGGGGAAGCGCAATATTAATATGGATACACACATACATGCATGTTTTCCTTACATCCGTTCATTTGGCATCGTTATGTACTTACTTATTTAAAAAACGCAAAATATATAAAACTGCATCGTTATATATTTTAATCATTTTAAACAAAACATACATCGAATCTGTCACACTATTATTGGATGTGGAACTTCGTCGGTCGATATCATACTAAATACGTTAAGTACTTGCTGGCTTACTTGAGCTAGTCTCAAAATGTGTTATTTGTCGAGAAGTGTATACGCTATAATATAAGTATCATATGTATATTTATCGAGAAGTGTATACGCTAAAATATAAGTATCATATGTATATTTATCGAGAAGTGTATACGCTAAAATATAAGTATCATATGTATATTTATCGAGAAGTGTATACGCTAAAATATAAGTATCATATGTATATTTATCGAGAAGTGTATACGCTAAAATATAAGTATCATATGTATATTTATCGAGAAGTGTATGCGCTAAAATATAAGTATCATATATATATTTATCGAGAAGTGTATATGCTAAAATATAAGTATCATATGTATATTTATCGAGAAGCGTATACGCTAAAATGTAAGTATCATATGTATATTTATCGAGAAGTGTATACGCTAAAATATAAGTATCATATGTATATTTATCGAGAAGTGTATACGCTAAAATATAAGTATCATATGTATATTTATCGAGAAGTGTATACGCTAAAATATAAGTATCATATGTATATTTATCGAGAAGTGTATACGCTAAAATATAAGTATCATATGTATATTTATCGAGAAGTGTATACGCTAAAATATAAGTATCATATGTATATTTATCGAGAAGTGTATGCGCTAAAATATAAGTATCATATATATATTTATCGAGAAGTGTATATGCTAAAATATAAGTATCATATGTATATTTATCGAGAAGCGTATACGCTAAAATGTAAGTATCATATGTATATTTATCGAGAAGTGTATACGCTAAAATATAAGTATCATATGTATATTTATCGAGAAGTGTATACGCTAAAATATAAGTATCATATGTATATTTATCGAGAAGTGTATACGCTAAAATATAAGTATCATATGTATATTTATCGAGAAGTGTATACGCTAAAATATAAGTATCATATGTATATTTATCGATAAGTGTATACGCTAAAATATAAGTAACATATGTGTATCAATTTTAATATTTTTTTAAATTATTGCATTTTCAATAATGTTACAAAAATTAAATTAACTCACGTTCGCCGGATGATCTACATTCTGCTGCCGCAAAATTTCCATTTCCATCGTGTTGAGTCCAGCCGGCATGGATATGGAGTTCCTTCTGAGACCGGCACTCCTCCTCGCTTCCGCCTCCGGCAGAGGAAAAAGATTGGTGTCCAGGTCCTCGTTGTTGAGTAGGCCGCCATCGATGCTGACGAACCGCAGTCCTCCGTTTTGAACGGGACCCTGCTCCGCCGCCTGCTGGGGTTCCACTTCATCGTCATCATCAACGTAAGGGAGATGGTTTGACGACGGTGATTGCACTATTATTTGCGGTGTCGTCAGAAACTGTTTTCTACACTGATTTACGTTTTCTTCCGGTATTGGTATTTTTAAATGCAAATCTGATTTCTTTTTACGTAACATTTTAAACTCTCGCCTTATTCCGCATGGGTAACAATCACAATCACTCGTAACACGGTGACCGCAACGTATTATCTGCCCCGCTTACACTGTACTGACATCCTTATCGCAATATTGACAATAATATCAGATATTTATTGCTCGAGTGCTGTTTGTAGCTATCTGGAACAAAACGTTGATTTTACATAGAGATTCGAAAATTATTGTGATAATCGCGCTAAATGATATTTACTTGTTTATTATCAACATGTCGTTAATTATGCATATTAAAATATATTAAATGCAGTATGAAGATAGAAAGTGATTCTACTTTTTGTGATTGGAAGGTTAGACATATAATTTAACCTTTCCCAAACGGTGCTGAAATAAAACGCTCCGGTGCCGTAAACTCAGTGTATATTTTACATTTATTACTTATATTAAACATTAAAATAATAGTGTATAGTGCGTTGAAATTTTTTAATGAAATACCAGATAACATAAGAAAGGGGGAGAAATTGAATAGATTTAAAATGAAACTGACCAGATATGTAAAAAATAAGTTTTAGTAAAAGAAAATACTTTAATCTTGTTTATATTGGGAGTGCTTGTGTATGCTCTATGTTAAGAATTAAATAAATAAATTATTATAAAAAAGTGGTAAGAATGAAAAAGAACATTGGTCATACGAAACAATAGCATAAAGACGCAACCCGCGCCCCGCGCAGTACCCCTATCGAACCAGTCCTCAAGTACACGTACATGCATATATTGACAAATTCACGTCAGGTTCTTTGAGAAAACATTTTTTATTGTTGCTTACGGTAAATACTTATATATTGTAATTATTTTATTCAATACATAAATATTAATTAAATGTGAACTGTGTATTAAATATATTTACATAAATATTCACATAATTAAAAGCAATGTCAACTCAGTTTATTCGATCGATCAATATCGGTCAATAGGTTGAACATAATAACGGTTTAAATAACGTTTAAAACATCAACAGTTTAAAAAAAATGTTACGTATTAACAATTGAAGAGAATGAACAAGATATTAAAACCACTGTACAGATACAAAAGTCAACGATGTCGGAACACAGTCGCGCGACAGTCCTCAACGTTCGAAAGTATTGTAAATAGTGTGAACTTGGCTGCATGATAAGTGTAATAATTATTTATTTATGAATACTAATTTAATGTATTAATTATAAATATATACATATAAAATCAATTTTGTCGAAAAATATTGTTTTTGCGCTACCGGGATTCTAACGTATTGGGGAAGTACACTACCAATTGTGTTATAGTGCCGGTATTTTTCATGACAAACCTATATGTTACACTTTTTCAAATTAATACATCTATCGTTCCATTATTTGAAAGCCATCTACATTGTTTTTAAGGAATCTCAAATACCTTTGAGTAAACCGACTGCTTTATTTATCACCAGATTTCCTTGGGGTTCTATCCTCTGACAACTGTCTAAGTACTTGAGTCTCAATTCCTTGTAATATAAAACTCAGTATGTCTGGATAACAATTATAACAACAATCACAACAAGTTATTACAGTAAGTATAAATTGTACACTTCAGAGATAGACTTGTTAGACAGAAGAAGAGAAGAAGAGAGCTCTTTCTACTCATCTACTCACATTCATGACACATACACTCATTTACAAAGTGACAGTTCTCACAATACGCGTATATTACACGCTCAGACGAGTGTCAAATATAGATACAAGGAGACAAGACACCAATTTTATTTGTACTATTAAATTGATAAAATAGCGTATTACTTAATTTTTATGTATTATACAAAAAATATCCATAGGGGGACCCTTTATTCCATTTTACATTGGGACCTAATATTTTTAGTTACGCCACTGGCCAAGATCGCAAAGAGTGGAGGAAACCATTTTGAGTTATAAAAATGAAGTAGAGAACCATGTTGCTCAGTCGTGAGCACATAAGAGAGAGAAATGAATTTGAGACTACATATCTTTTACCCGGATAGCATATTATTCTTATCAAAACAATGTATTGTGTACCATCGAATATCCGCTAAAAATATTTCTAAATCCACGCGTGTACTGAAATGCAAATATACTTAATAAAGCACAATTAGAGCGCGTCTCCTATTTTTATTTAATTACTGAAATAGTTCATAAATTCCAAGTATTGCATACACATAGATATGAACGTTTTGTAAGTCTTGGCTCGGAACAGTGGCATGCATCAGCTAAAATATGATGCCGTTGTTAAGCTATTATAAATAATGATCTTGAGTCAATGCCACGTGTAGCTCATTAATAATTCAAGAAATTTAAAAATTAATCACCTGGTATAGCTGAACTTAATCATCCATAATCTCTAATACGATCTGCGCACTTCTGTAATAATTATACAAATTGGTAAAATAAATGTGAAATAATTATTTGTTCGGAAATTTCCAGCCCAGGGGCGTACACTCCATGCACTGCTGTCACAACAAAACAGATAATTACTAACACAATAGTATTATCAAAGGCGTGCACTTCATACAATCAAAAACGAATTTCGGCGAAATAAATCTAAATTACATATTTATTTGGCGATATTTATGAACTTAGTATAGTTTAATAGGATTTAAAAAAGGGTGGCTTAGGTCATGTTGAACGAACGTTGATGACACCAAAAATGAATGAGGCGAGAGTCGTGTGTCAGGACAAAAGAGTGTGGCACTCTATCCTTTCTGCCTACCCCAGTGCAGGTAGTGACCTGTGTATTTTCAATGATGAATATTGAAAATAAATCAATTTGAAGACATTCTCAGATATTTGATGATCATTCGCCTTGCCACACTATCAGGCGGGATTAACTTTGAGAGTAGTAAACTTGATGTTCGAACAAGCCGCATACATTGTTTACCACGGACGATGATAAAAATGGTATTTTTTATAAAAATTAACTATGAAAAAATTTTACAACTGATTAAATATGTATTAGAGGAAAGGATAGACTGAGACTGTCATTCTGAAATCGGCAATGCATAGTATGTCACCTGCACTACCTGCCTTCCAAGAAGATGAGCACGTATTGTCATCTAAAGTATTCATCTCAAGTTAAAATACTGACTGCTGTTATGTAGGTGTACCAAAATTAATGCAAGATTTGAATTTCCCACCATTTCTGCAGTAAATTGTTGGCAACCCTGAAAAAAAAATTGACAGCTGAGAGTTTAGGGTTAGTAAAAATGGGGCGTTACACGATACAACAACGTGTTCAAAAATTTAATACAAAATATGGTCGGAATAGTGTTTTAAGTTCATCAACTGCGAAGAGATTAATCGAAAAATTGAGAGACTGGATCAGTTGGAGACGCTAAACACACTGGTCGTCCAACAACACACAACAACAACAACAACAACAAGCCCACAACCACCCGCGCATTACAGGAGGAAATTAAACGCTGCATCAACGAAATTCAGCCACATTTATGCAAAATGGTCATGGAAAATTTCGACAAAGGAGTGCGTATGTGCCAACAAAGCCGTGGAGGCCATTTTCTCGATGTGTTATCCATAAATAACTCTATCCCATGTACTTTATGATTCAATAAAAAATAAAAATCTAAAGACTAAAAACTGTGTTTTCTATTTAACTCAAATCTTGGGTTAATTTTGAGACACCTTTACAATGCTATTCTTTAAGACCACACAATTGATCTTTGTTGTGCTGTTCCATCTTTCGTAAACGCACTTGTACTGAAACTTTACTAGAGATTTTTCTACTTAAATTTATTGCGTGGGAATGCCCAGATTCCCACATCTTCAGTTAGCACCTGGTGCGGTATCCACTGATATAAGCCATAGGGCTATTTTCAAGCAGAGTGTGTTAGTCGTTACGAGGGAGATCTGAAAGTCTTCTCGTTTCAATTAGAAATCACTCAAAAAATGATAATAAAAATTATTCTAAAAAAAAAGACTATCCAAGTATACAACTTTTCACAAATTTTAAAGTACCAAAAATAGTAGACGTATACAAAAAAAATTCAAATTTTCAAAATTAAAAATCTATTAAATTTTACAAGATATAGAGATCAAATTGATATCCCAAAACTAAAATATACCGCAACTCAAAATCAATATATTTATCAGGGTATCAAATTTTTTAACAATCTCTCCATCACAATTAGAAAAATTACGGACTATCATAAATTTGTAACTGAAGTAAAAAAATATGTACACAGACTAACTGAAACATAAATTAACTCGAATATACTCCTTCTCTATACACAAGTCTTACTCTCTTAGAGAAGAAACAAATGTTAAAATATATATGTATATATATATATTCACTGATTATTGAAATTGTATTATATTTTTAATATTAATAAAAAAATAAAATAAATACCTCTCCGTGAATTGATTATTTGACTTACACACAATAAACATAATTACTTCAAACCGCCAAGTCTTCATATTCAAAATCTTCCTTGATGGTACACAACATACTCGTATTTGAAATTCCAGAAAACATAAGAAAGGAGGAGAAACTGAATAGATTTAAAGTGAAACTGATCATATATGTAAAAGATAAGTTTTAGTAAAAAAAAATACTTTTGTTTATATTATTAGAGCATATATAGGAGTGCTTATGTATGTACTACGTTAAGAATTAAATAAATAACCGATTTTAAATTACACTAAGTTAGGTTAGATTATTTAATATAAAATCACGACGGCAGGTAATACGCTGAGTGTGTGCAATTGTCTTGCAGTTGTGGTGGAATAGTTTACATCGATTCTGGCTTGTTACATGACAAATCTTTTGTATGTATCTTCTAATATTTTATGTACCTGGTCATATTAGATATTTTACGGACGTTATTTCTGATGTCATCATATTTTCCTCACTCGTTCGTTTCAACACTCGCGTCGTATTCGTTCGTTCCACATGGTTACCTACCATCTTATACTTCTTACTTCATACCATTACTACCTATTTACTGTACGGCTTATCAAAATATATGCAATTTATACAAGTTAAATTCATGCATACATATTATTATTGTATTCGTTTCTGTTCTTACTTTGAGTAACACGTCAGGCCGACGAACTCGGTTACTTAGAAACCCACTTGAGATTCCAAAAGTTGGTGTTTAGATTAACCAGCGGGTTCAATGAACCCATAAAATCATATCTGTCATGGGAAGTTGTTCTTAAATGAATTCATTAATTAAATATATTAATTACAAAGATGTACATATGAAATCAATTTCATCGAAAAATATTGTTGTTGCGCCACCGGGATTCGAACATGTATTTAATAAAAACGAATTTATAATTCTGGCGTCTGCTATCAGATTACTCAAAGGTATTTGAGATTCTGTAAAAATATAGGTAGATGGCTCTTTTAAATAATGGAACGATTAAATGTATTAATATAAAAAAAGGTAACATATAGGTTCGAAAATTTAACGCTAAAAATATTGTCGCTGTAGCGTAGTTGAATAATACAACTTCCCCGGTTAGGAAAGAGATCCAGGTTTGAATCCCGGTGATGCAACGACAATATTTTTCGATAAAATTGATTTTATATGGATATCTTTCTAATTAATACATTTAGTTAATATTTAAAATATCAAAAGGCTTCTAGGCACCAATGTTGACTACAAATTACTGCTGTATTAGGAAATAACTATAACCTTATTTATTAGATTGTTTTTACTTAGATTATTTTTATTGCACAATATAATCGTTTTGCAGCTAGGATTTTGTTTTTCAATTTTTGTATAGTTTTCGGCCGCCCCTTGATTTGACCGTCACAGGCAGGCGCCTGCTCCGCCTGTGCGTGACGCCGGCGCTATAACCCTAGGATGCTACGATGCAATACGAATACATCCTAGACTGGAATGTAGTTTAGGAGTCATTCCTGTAAGAATATGGGGCTTGGAAAATAGTGAAGTACATCATGGAAGATCTCAAGCCATTTCTAAAGACTGCCCTAAACTGTCTGCACCGGAAAATTGCCTGTTAAGAAAAAGAAGTCTTATATTATATATTTATAACCGATTTAAGGAATTTTTCGATAAAAGTAAGTTTCGCAAGTTTCAGATCAAAAAATAATCAATTAATGATTTTCAATATCAATATAAAAATAAAGTAATCACGAGTATTAAAAAATATTTAGACAACATAAGAAGCGGATTTAATTTAGTAAATCAAAATATCGTCCATAATTTGTTTGATGATATGATTTAATAAATTAGTTGAAAATATGAATTAAATATATTAATTAGAAATTTATACATATAAAATCAATTGTATCGAAAAATATTATTGTTGCGCCATCGGGATTCGAATCTGGATCTCTTTCCAAACCGGGGAAGGTGCATTATCCAACTACGCTACAGCGACGATATTTTAAGCGACAAATTTTCAAACCTATATGTTGCCTTTTTGATATTAATACATTTAATCGTTCCATTACTTGAAAGAGCCATCTACCTTATTTTTACGGCATCTCAAATACCTTTGAGTAATCTGATAGCAGACTCCAAAATTATCAATTCATTATTATAAAATTTTGGACACATTGATACAAATTTATTACTAGGAGAACACATTCTTATTGTGAAGTTGTAATTATTCAGAACATAGTGTTCGCCTAATAATTAGTTGATTTTACAAAGTATTTATTCGATATAATGACATCTTGTTTAACTCTTTATTTATATAATTGTGTACATTCATCATTGCACTTTCTTTACTACTATATCGAAAGAACACTGTGTGTGTGAATACAGTATGCTATTTACTAGTGTGGCAGGCAGGGTACCCAAATATATGTCTTACTTTGCTCAAATGTTTATCGAATTATAATATAACACACTGTACTAAGAATCAAATAAATGAATTATTATTATCAGTTTTTGCTAGTAACTGAATTTCTAAATACTACTCGAACTAAGACGAGGACGTTATATACGAGTAGGTAGTTTGTTTTCAAATTATCGTGTTTTAGTACCAGTCTGCTCGTGCTTGAAACACATTTCGTAAACAATTCGTTATCAATAGATGGATTCTTAAACTTAGAGAATTTTGTATTAAATAATACTATATTATGTTAACATGATTGTGTTTATTCAATGAGTCTATCGGTAAAATATATCACGTAAACTACATACTTATATAAATGAAATAGCGCGTTTTTATAATATTTCTTATTGTTCTCATATAAATACATCTACATTTACTTTTACGTTTTTAAAAATCAAAAAGAGAAAACCGTTTTACATGAAATCAGAACAAAAATATTGTTTCCATGTTAAACGAATTTCGTGTTAAAAAAATACTCACAGCTGTTTTTTATATCGTAATAATCGATACGTTTATGATACAAAAATTTTATCAATCACAGAAAATGTGTCACTATTTTTTTTTTACTGTAACATACACAAGGTAAATAAATTACTTTATACCTTTAATAGTGTATTTATTGTAGATAATTTTTTGCAAATAATCTTTATTGTTGTATTGTTTGTAGTCAATAAAAAGTCATAAACAGTTTAAGATGGATAGTTTAAAATGGTAAGTAAGAGTGGTGTGCGGCAAGCGGCATCCTTGAATCTATTATTTATAATCATATGTTGGCATAGCCAATAGGAAGTTGTGTCATAAAATCATTAACAGAAAACAATTTGGTCACTGTATTTTTTGTACTTACATTTGAAATCTTTTCATGATATTTCATGCAGAAAGAAAATGAATTTATAAAATGACAAAATTGTTATCCGATTTTTAATTTTAAATTTATATAAGTTTAACTTGTTTCACTGTATATGTAAAGAGTGTTTTTTTAGAGGAGTGTTTTTCGAATTGGCAATACTTTTTCCAGCGACAGACACAATTTGACAGTTGATAGCTGATTTGTGCTCAGTTTGATTTGTCATTTCACCATGAATCAGAACAATACTTGCTAATTGTGTAAGCAAGTAATTCGAACAACCATGGATCGTTTTCGCACCACACATACTCTAATTGATAATACGCATCAGCAGAGACGTCGTATAATGCGCACCAAAAAAGCTGTTGTTTCTTCAAAAATGACGCTAACCAGAACGATACAGTCAATGAAGAGCGCTTTAGATTCATAATTACTGACTCTCTCGTTGTTCAATTGAATGGCATTAATGTGGAAGAGCTGTGGTTTCAACAAGACGGCGTAACATGCCACACAGCGCGCGTCACAATAAATTTATTGAAGGAAACATTCGATGAACGCATAATTTCGCGTAATGGACCTGTAAATTGACCTCCAAGATCGTGTGATTTAACAACTCTGAATTATGTTCCGTTAAGATATACGAAATGGCTAGTCCGCGCCGATAAACCAGATACGAAAGACGACTTAGAAGCCAACATTCGTCATGTTATTACCGATATACGTCCCCAGCTGCTCCAAAGAGTAGTAGATAATTGTACTTTCAGATTGCGCTTTGCCAGCCGCGACAGTCGTATGCGCGAAATCATATTATTAAACACTCATCGCTTAAAATGATCTTCCCAATAAATCCAATACCATGGCTATTACCACGATTTTATGCGTTTTATTTCATTTTAAAGTTGTACATCTCTAAAAAAACATCCGCTATATATTATTTTAATTTAAAATAAACAGAATGAGATCACATATAATTTTGTCGGGACCAGAATATTATTTTATGTTATCTGATTTTTATTGTAAATTTTGTTGAATATTTTCATTATTAACTCGATCCACTCTATTTGCAGAAAATACATTAAATTAAAAAAATACGTATCACATCAATATTCTTACTTGATTTCGTACTAAACGTACGAAAAATACGACTATCTTGGTGGTCTCCTAGGTCAAGAAGAAAACCTTTGATCAGTTGATCACCCGGCATGTATCTACTACGAGACAAACCAAATATGAATAAATAATATGATAAATAAATATGAATTAAATATATTAATTAGAAAGACACACATATTAAACCAATCTTATTGAAAAATATTGTTGTTGCGCCACCGGGGTTCGAACCTGGATTTCTTTTCAAACCGGAGAAGGTGCATTATCCAACTATGCTACAGCTATGTTCTGAATAATTACAACTTCACAATAAGAATGTGTTCTCCCAATAATAAAGTCGTATCAATGTGTCCAAAATTTAATAAAAATGAATTGATAATTCTGGCGTCTGTTATCAGATTACTCAAAGGTATTTGAGATACCGTAAAAATAAGGTAGAAGGCTCTTTCAAATAATGGAACGATTAAATGTATTAATATTTTTAAAAAAAGGTAACATACAGGTTCGAAAATTTGTCGCTTAAAATATCGTCGCTGTAGCATAGTTGGATAATGCACCTTCCCCGGTTTGGAAAGAGATCCAAATTCGAATCCCGGTGGCGCAACAACAATATTTTTCGATAAAATTTATTTTATATGTATATCTTTCTAATTAATATACTTAATTCATATTTATAATATCACAGACCTATGTTCTGAATAATTACAACTTCACGGCAATAATGTGTTCTCCAATAATTTATATATATACTGAATCTATTTACATATAAATTTATAAATTTTAATACTGATTAATAATTGATAAATTATTATAAAATACAATTATCATCCCGTATTATTGCTAAGTTTATATCTATTCATAACAATATAATATTGCATATAAATATTCTTCCACTGTATTCATTGATTCTGATTAATTTCAGCATCTTTTAAACTTGATCATATGTATTTATTTCGGTATTGTGTTCTATTGATACTAATATTATCAGTATATTTTCATACGTAATTAATTGTTGTTTAAAAAATATCAAGAAACAGAGAACTGCGGAGAGCAAAAAAAGGAGAGGCTCGTATTCAATATCGGATGCAGATCGGCAAAAAAGGAAGATGTAAAAAATAAAATTTACTGTATACATTTTTAAATACGTTATAAATATCGCAAAATGCCCGTCTTAAGAGATACAGATTGAGCTTCCACTATAAATGATTATTTTTTTATAAATCTAAATTGATTCGGAATGGTGGGTTGCCTGAAGATATCAAAAAAATAATGTTACCATTAGCGATAGCATAATAATATTTTAATAATAATATATGAAGTTGTCCGTTTTTACATTCAGAACACAAAGGTCACATATACACTTAATTCATACTTTAAGGGAAAATTTTTACATTATTTTTAAAACAGGTGTAATATTTCAAAACTGGGCTTATTTATACGCGATGTATACTCGTACATAGATTTTTTTTGTCTCAGAAAATATGAATAGATCGGCGGCTAGCTTGACAAATGAATGAGAGCAAGTATATGAGTGATTTTTGTAAACATTGCTTTTAAAATTATTTTCAAATCTTCATGGCTCCTCCGGAGAGAAAGCGGCCGGTGGCTCGCTGAGATAAACAGGAGCTAAAACTGTGAAGACAGACTGGGTCTCGATTGGTCAGCATACTGAAGCGACGCAACACGGTGAGATGGAAGCGGGTTGGTCCCCAGACCCTCATAGGATAAGAGGACTTCAATGATCATAATGACGATGATAATTATTTACTATCATTAATTGACATGGCGGTTACTTTGTGGTGTAACATGATTATTTTAATTTTCACAATAAAACTTTGTATTACACACACTTTGGATTACTTTCGCTTCTGGTTTTGAGAGGTGAAGTTCGATGATAACTAAACTAAATACAGTATTGTAGTCTATTCTGGCAATGGGGCGGGACTTGAGAAGAGGGGGGAGGTTTCGGTAACCGTTAACGAACGGGAATATGAACAGTAAAGGTGAAGTGTTAGAAAATAGTGTACACCTTTCAAAACGTGTGTGTAATACAAAGTTGAATAGGGAAAATTAAAATAATAATAAAATAAAAATTTAATGTTGTTTTAATTGTTTTGTACTAAATTATATTTTAATCTATACTTATTTAAATTCTGTCTGCAATATAAAATTTAAGTAATATCACACGCTAGAAATATTAAACATTAAATATTAAACTGTTTTTTAAACAGCATATATGTCATCACTATGAGAATGATAGTTTTAAAACTATTTTAAAGCACTATTCTTTATCTGTAAAGTGTTTTAACTCAATTGACAAAATAATCATGGAATTCCATAAAGTTTCACAAAAAACCTTTGAACAGTTCTCACAATTTATTGTGTATTTAGGTATTTACCGCACTCGCAATTAAAATGAAATTCTTGTTTCATTTTACGGCGATTTTTGGTTTACGATGATAGTCTGCATGCCTAACTCGACGGTTGGGCGATAAATTTCACAATTTAAAGTGCAAAAATGCATTTAAAAGTGCAAAAACTTATGGTCCACCGTATATTAGCCGGGTACTCTGTTCATTTGACCACTTACACGAATATTTTATACATTTATTTTGTAACGCACGTGAAAAATGATTTACTAAACTTTATAATTCCATTTTTCACTGCGGTGGAAAATTTTTGACACTTGCAGAAGTACCGCGGACCTTTGAGTCCTTGTTTAACGTGGACCCAGACGCACCGTATTGGCGCAGTCACGCCACTGGTGAGAGTCTCGTAACACGCACAAAGCCAACGGGGTAAGACCGAGACGAAGGTGCGCAGTTAATGTTAAGATAAGCAGACCTGCGAGAGATAGGCGATAGCAGACTGGACCACAACGGCGATTTCAATTGATGGTAGTGTAGTGATTGCGATCATGGACTCCCGTGGAGGTCTACAAGGCCGATAAAAATGTGGTCAATTAAAATGAAAATATAAATAATTAAGGAGAAAACATTCTTATTGTAAAGTTGTAATTATTCAGAACATAGGTCTGTGATATTTTAAATATTAATTAAATGCATTAATTAGAAAGATATACATATAAATTCATCGAAAAATATTATTGTTGCGCTACCGGTATTCGAACCTAGATCTCTTTCATTATCCACACAGTACTTAACATCTACAGATGTATTAATTTGAAAAGTGTAACAGATGGGTTCGAAAATTTGTCGTCAAACGTGCTGTCGCTGTAGCATAATTGGATAATGCGCCTTCCTCTGTTTGGAAATAGATCCAGGTTCGAATCCCGGCAGTGCAACAACAATAACATTATTCGATAAAATTGATTTCATATGTGTATCTTAGTAAAAAATAATTTTTTTTTTTTTATAAATACACTTCACTTTGACACCTAGACCACTTAACGCGCTCCCGAGGCGTCACGCACGTAAAGCCGTCACCACTTTTCAGAGTAAATAAACCCGAGGAAGTGTCCGCAAATATCGACGACGCCGAAGAGACGCCGCGAGAAGTGGACGCGGGGCGCGAGCTAATTAACTACTGACTCTTGGCTCGGGAAAATTGAAAAATACTCTAGCGCGTATTGACTTTTCCCACCGCGAGTGTTTACCCGCGGAGTTATGATCGGTTATCAGGTGGGACGCGCGAGCGACGGGCGACCCGGTACAACGGTCACGGTGTCGTCGTGGACCGTCGCCATCAACCCGGGTGCCAGGAAGAATTGATTTCGTGATTACAACTGATCGAACTAATATAATTGACAGGGTTGTGCACAGAAATTTGTATTCCAGTTTAAACAATTCAATTATTCGTATTTTGTCGTCATACGTAACATATTACAAAATGACCTACATTATTGACTGATAGATTTCATATTTTATATTTTTCTTTTGTGTGTGAATATTTTTAACTCGACACTAAACTTTTTTTGTTAAATTGGGTTACGACTGGGATTACATTACCCAAACATATTATTCATTCAAAAAGGCATGTCCGAATTTTATTCTAATGAAGTGATATTATATAAAAACGTTTTGACCTAACCGCTCTTATTTCGTATGGATATAACAATGTTATAATTCTACTTGAGTTTATTAGCACTACTCGAGCTTCGAGAGAAATAGTAACCCCCTCCACTTTCCATCGGTAACTTCGCCCCCTCGACCGACATCTGTCAGTACCTAATTACTTATATGTCTACCACCTAAGCCTTGTCTCCTATATTTATGTGTAGTTACTTTAATACTTCACCTGTCGATGACAGTGTCTATTTCTCTCGAAACTCGAGCAGTGCTAATAAACTCAAGTAGAGTTATAACATTGTTTTATTTATATCCATCAATTATGATTCAATTAATATTCTTATTTCGATTTGTCATTCTTACAAATGACAGTAATTTATGGAATAATTACACATCATACTGTCTTTAAATTTAAAAATATCAGTAGAAATCGGTGAGACTCTTATTTTTATCATTTTTCAACGGTGAAAGATTCACGTAATTTATTAATATGTCGTATACTGTAAAATCATCAAATTCTAGATACGTCTATTTGAAAGATGGACAACGATGAATGAATATCAAATATTTTTTAATAGGTATAATATTTATAATTCCTAATGAGACGTTTGAAAAATATCAACATTTGTTAGTTACTCAAATTTGGCTATGTAGCGATGATTTATGAAGTGAAATTTCTTTAGCCACGTATAATAATTCAATTTAGTATTCAAGGCCAGCGTCTTATGGATTTGAAAGGAAAATTAAATCGTTCTAATAATTGGTGATAAAAAAACATCGTAAAATCCTTATGTCGTGAAACCAAAATAAACCTTTATTTCCATAGCAATTTTTGCTTGAGTATCCGAAGACACTTATTACGTTTTTCCTTCAGACGTTTCTATACAATTCATATAAACTTTTGTTCAGGGGTAAGTTTGTTTCGTTTTTTTTTATGATATGGATCCCTTCTAGATAAAAAAAAAGTATCACAACTAACAAATAGATTTTTGGGGATGGGAAGACGTTTTAGTTGTCTGTATTTCGCATGTTTTCGATTCATATTAGGTAAATATGATAAAATGCCAGAAATGAATAAATATGAAATATGCTAAGTAACTAATTTCATTAATTTTTTTTTTCAATCTACATATTACTTTGTATGTCCAAGGAGACGAATGACGCATAATCATAATAAAGATCGAAATATTACCATAACGTGACCTTGGAACGACAAGGTAACATCTGACAGTTACATTAAAGTTTTAAATATTGCAAATTTTGTCACCGAGCTGAAGTGAGATTGATTTTTTTACAAAAATAGCAAAAAACAGCAAATAAAAATTGAAGGAATGAAATAAACTGATTCCTGATTTCGGGCAAGTTATTCAATATATATCTAGTATATTTTATTTCAAATCAACAATTATTGTTTTAAAATGCCTATATTACAAGTGGTACTAAAATATAATTCTGTTATTTATCATCTCTATAGCTACTAGAAAATGCGATTAATATTTGTAGCACAATTTTAAAGAACTCAATTAAATAAATATCAGATATCTCATAGAGACGAATCTATTTTTATTATATTTAATGGAAAATATATAGAAGTATGGGGTAATTACAGGGCTTACGAACTGTCTTCGGCCGGCTTAAGTGATCACTATATATAAATATAACGTTAACCATTATCGTCAATCATCATCAATCTGCACATCTATCAAATTTTTGAAAGTTGTATATATGTTAATATGTGGAGTCGCTTCGAATTCCACTACACAATATTTTAAATACAAATTAAATGTATTATAAGACATATAAAATTGATTTTATATGTACATCTTTCGATTTAATACATTTAATTTGCTTTTAACATTAGCAATATTAACTTTGTGGTTAAAATTCATATTTTATTTTTGAAATAATTGTTGTTTTTTTTTTAAATTTAAAAATAGATTCTGGTGAAAGAAACAATGATATATATTTTTAGTTAATTATGACATCCTGAAGAAGAAAATAGTATTTTTCGAAACCGGTAAATGTATTTAAACTCAATTCAGTGGTTAATAAAACAAAGATAATAAATAAAAAATACATTTAATTTGTATTCAGAAACTTATTGTTGGAATTTTTATACAAAAATGTCTATTTTGAACTGTTGATTTGTCATTCTGAGGTCACATCGTCACCTTGTAACACAAACAAAAAAAACTGCCTATCCTGATAAATTTGAAAAGAATATTTGTCCAATATTTGAATGGGCATACAACCCTGTCGCTGGCACGGTCAGTGCAGTGATATTTTATTTTAATTTCAAAAACGTTGACCTTCGGGTTTCTAGAAATAATTATTACCCACGTGTTTTACATTTCGGCGGATTGTTACGAAGATGTTGTTTTATTTTTTTAACAAAAATGTGTCATTCGGTCTAGCCGTACATTTTTTTCGATCGACAACTATTAAAGAACTGTCAACAATAGAATATTCGAGGGTATATTCTGTAAAATGCATACTTATTGTGTTTGTGACTTGATTATAGCATTACTAGCCGAAAATTTGGCGCGAGATTTTGCGCTTCGCGGCCACAACTAGTGTTTCCATAAAACCTATTATTCAATGTTTAATTAACACACACAAAACACGCTCTGGCGGTGATCCGTTAACTAACTTCCGTAGGCAATGGTCCAGTCTGTCACAATGTACACCTCTGGCACTGGCGTTACTGGAGTAATAAATATAACATACAGATTTTGTTACGATTACATTGTTCAAGCTATATTTAATAATTAGAAATAATCCGTAAATAGTTTTCACATTTTTAATTTATTTAAAAAAAAAACAGAACAATAATAGAAACATGTTTTTTTTTAAATAACACATTTTGTCTAAATCTCGTCAATTAATTTAACGTAAACCGATTTTGATACCATACTTGTATAAGTTACTTAAAATACTGAAAAATTTCAAGATAAAATTGTAATTTCTCGTAAACCATCAGGGTGAGGTAAGTGGAAGGGGTATTGTTCGACGCGCGTGATTTGCTGATTTACCAGTCGTAATGAGTCACTGGTCGCGAGCGCACCGCGCGTTTGCGGTTGAGCAAATATTTATAATGTGCGGTGATTCATTGGTTCGTGCGCGTCGCGCTTTTTGTACTCACTTTAATATTCGACGAGCAAGTGATGGGTCGAGCACGCAACATATCTGGTGTTGGGTTCAAAAGTTCAGACAAGAAGAGGGTCAATGGTTAACCGAACTCCTCCGGGACCATCAACGTCAGCAGCGACGCCAGAACATGTGGCTCAAGTTCAACGTGAAATTATGCACAATCCGCGTAAATCGGACGGCATTTAAACGATATTGTTTATAAAACGTTAAATTAGCATCGTTAAATTCCATTTTGTATAAATAAAATATGAGAATAATATTGCAGTTTTTTTATTTATTTAATATTAAACTTGAAAATTTTTCTCTGGATTATTAAACAAAGTGATTTAGTAATATTCGAGTATACATGATAACTATATCTAAACACAAATTTAACGATATAAGTATCAGAAATATAATAAACTTTTCAATAATTTACTTCTTTTTTTTCTTCCATCTAGATACAAATATATTTTTTTTATTAGTTAAAAAGTGATCAGATACCTACCGATTAGTTTAATGTCGAACAATGAGGTTCCACAATCAAAATTATTTGGTGTCTGTTTATTTTTAAAATGATTGTTTGAACATTTACATATTTACACAGGCTGTTTTCCGATGTGTTAGTTTCATAATATTTCACAGGATTTAGCTATATTTAAAAGACAACGATGCCAAATGGACAGCTGTTGTTTGGGGATTGACAGGCGGTCGGGTGAACGGACGAAAGAAAATGTATTTTTATGTATTTTAACTACTTAAAAATTGCTTGTGTTCTCAGTAAATATATTGTCATCAACAGAACTGATGGTGAAGGTCCCTTGTCTCTGCTATTCGCCAGTAGTGATGAACTCAAAATCACAAATCACTGATATCTTTGAGTCACACTCTCGCTATCAGTGATTGAAAATCTAGGAATACCGTTGTTTACGCGCTTTTATACTTCGATAGGTAGTCCTGATATAAAATTTTGAATATGTGTGTTCTTTTTGTGTAAATTTAAAAACAGAAAACAAAAGCGAAGCTGCTTCTGGGAAGAGAGTTATTGTGATTCGGACGGATTTTTTACGGCGGCGATAATAAAAACATTTAGTATATATATTTTCGGATTATCGGTTGTGTGAAGGTATTCGGTGGCTGACCAGCATATTTAAGGACCATCAGACTACAAGGAAAGCGACGTCGGCGTCAACCAGCACAGGTTCACAAAGGTTTGTCTAATTTGGATTTACATAGATTGAATTACTGTACTCATCATTACCAATAGAAAACCCAGAACTAGCTATCGAAGTATTTACGGCGACAACCGTGATTTGGTTGTGAACCGTGATTCGGCCCATGCGCATTTGAGACGAAAATATTCATGAAGGAATGGCGTTATAATCAACGCCATCTAGTAAATTCTTCCAAAACGTTTTACACATTTGACCAGAAACGCCGAGAATTTGACCCGAAAAATAAACTCACATTTTTTTAAGCGTTTTCATTCTCTTTGTGATGATTAAAATTATGTTTTTTTATATTTATTTCGTGTATTGTGATATTATGGGGAGCGTGCTCATTAGTAATGAAACTGGGATCACAGTCACAGTTTTCAAACACTGATATTACTGAATACTAATAACAATCACACCAGTGAGTCAAGAGTAGCATTTTTTCTCATAACTACTCGCCAGTCATCGTTTTTTCACTACCTTAAATGTATTTTTTAAATGTTTATTTACACCTTATCTCAGAATCGTTTTCAGAGTTACTTACTCTCGTTCCGATTCGTCAATATTACTTTTTTTATTTTATTACATTCAGTTTTTAATAACATCTTAATACCATCATAGGTTGGCTCCGGTATCATCTTAAATTCAGTTAGAGACTCGTTATCATATTAAATTCAGAGGAAAGCCAGAGAGAAGCTATATGTTACCTTTTTGATATTAATACATTTAATCGTTTCATTATTTGAAAGAGCCATCTACCTTATTTTTACAGAATCTCAAATACCTTTGAGTAATCTGATACCAGACGCTAATTAGTCGCTAAAAATATTGTCACTGTAACATAATTGGATTATGTTACAGTGACAATATTTCCCCGGTTAGGAAAGAGACCCAGGTTCGATTCCCGGTGGCGAAACAAAAATATTTTTCGATAAAATTGATTTTATATGTATATCTTTCTAATTAATATATTTAATTAATATTTAAAACGTCACAGACTGTCTATTCTGAATAATTACAACTTCACAATAAGAATGTGTTCTCATAATTTATATTTTCGATTACATTATTGAATTATTGCAGATGTTGTCTAATTTAATTGTCACCATTCCGTATTGTCGCTAACGTGAGTCCTTTTTATTCGAATAGGTTCAATGCTCTTCGATCTCTCAAACAAATGTTGCCGCGACACAACGGAGACGTTGGATTACAGCCAATGTCGCGTCCGTGAGACGTGGATCAACCTCACTTTATTTTGAAATTAAATTACACGCCGCTGACTGACCCCCTCTTCTATATTTTATATAAAAGTTTCTTTCATCTGTGTGAAATTTAAGCGGGCGGATTTTCAGGGGATCTTACTCATCTGCCGAAATAATGACGCAGTCCGGCAAATTCGGTCGCAGATCGCAACAGAAACAGGTGAGCGGTAACTCTACTTGCTTGCTGAACGTTGTTGTCCCTTGAAGTACTTCGTGTAGCACCCGATGCACAATAAGAAAAATATTAACGCTTAGAAACGATTAGTTCAACCCAATTATGTAAAGCAAACCTAAAAGTAATTATTTTTTAGTAGGAGAACACATTCTTATTGTGGAGTTGTAATTATTCAGAACATAGGTCTGTGATATTTTCAATACCTTTTAAATGTATTAATTAGAAATATATACATATAGAATTGATTTTCTATGTATATCTTTCTAATTAATACATTTAATTACTTTTTAGATTAAATAAAAAGTTTATATAAAATCACGAATTTTATTAAGCCCCAATCGGTTTCGTTTAGCTCAAGCTTCGTCAGGACGTATTTAAAACTAACTATAAATACGAATTCTCTTTCGCGTGTAATTTTATATTCTGTCTCCCTCTTTATGTATATACAGAATTGGCCCAAAAAAGTGAGAACATTTCGTAAAATGTGATAAAATTACATCAAAATTAGTTTTACTATATAAACATCTATATTACGTTTTATTTCGACAATTTCCAGTTTGTATTTGGTTTTTTCAAATTGTTGCCTAGAATGACAAAAATCACTGCGAAAGACCGTATTCTGATCAAAAATTTGCAAATTGAAAAACGTCGGGGTGCTAGGGAAATGATCAAAGAGTTTCAAAACAAAGCCTGGAGTACAGCTAGACATTACAGCATAACTGGACATTACAGCAGGACGGAGCTCCATCTTACACAGCCAGAAATACCATCAAATTCGTCGTGAGAATGTTAATTTCATCGAGCCACGCATGTGGCCACCGAACAGACCAGATTTAACCCCACTAGAAAATGCACTATGGGGTGTTTTGATGACTTCTGATTAGCTAAATAATGTGCAAAAAAAATTACATTAAGAATTATAATTAATTAACTATTAACTCGTGTGTTACGAGATGTTCTCACTTTTTTTGGGCCATCCTGTATAACTGCACTATTTTTACCTGTTCAAATGATTAAATATGTCTTATTATAACTTTACGTAACAATGTCGTTAGCCTTTTCAACTTACAAATGCTGATTCGTCCACTTGTAAGCCGATTATGCTAACACTACAAAGTTTTGCAATATTTGATTTTATTGTACTCCTTATAGGTATTCATTCCTCCCTGTCTTCAGCCATGTGGATATCAGCGATCAAATAGAACCCTGATAACTCCTTTATTTGGTCTATATATTTTGCGGGAACCCCTTCTCTTATTCGCTAGCCCTTCTAACTGTTCCTATCGTTCATTTTATTATTTACAGTGCCTTGACAGTTCAATGACACAATGTATAAAAAATTGCGGTTATATATTATAATTCAAAATATGGTCATTAAACTTTCTTACAGCAATGCCTCCTATTTAGTATTTTCCTCTGTGTGTGTCTGCGGGCGCGCGACATGGGAAGTGATAGGTGTGTGTGTGTGTGTGAGAATAATGTCATATAAGTGAACCGCTCCTATCAGAACGCGAATCTAGTAACTTATACATTGTATTATATTCGAGTATTCAATAAACTGCCGATTGTCACATGTCACAACAAGGAATCTGTAACCCGTGTACACGAAGATACCACAAAGGTTATTACATCCTCTTATTAAGTATTTTCTACAAAAAGAATAAATGTAAACTCTACATAAAAATTTTACTTATAATTAATGATATTGTGTACATATAGGGTAATCCAAACTCAATCGTTATTTTAAATATCCTAGATATATAACATCCTTATGTCGGTGCGCCCGTCTGGCAAAGTCGCGTAGCAACAAAAAATAAACTGTGTTGTATTTGTTACGTTTGTGCACATCTTTGTACGTGTGTTAGTTATTTTTTTAAATTTCTTAAAATATATTTATCATATTACAAAAGCATAAAACAAGTTAACCGTAAATACATGATAATTTTCGATATATTAAAAATAAAATGCCGACCGGTTTCGCTGGTGAATAATCAACCGACATTTAATTTTCGACCCACCGTTTCACCTAATCTGCTTCTGCCTGAATGTTCATAAATAAACATGTTCCACAAGCGTGCGTAGTTATTCATTCAATATATTAGAATGAATTATTTTTTGCAAATTCACTAGTATGACAGTTTTATGTTCTTCACGGCTCAAATCGGAAACTCATCAAGACGCGAATGAGTCATAAGTCAAATTTTGTTCATAATCTCTGAACACAGCTCGTGCTCTTATAATAATTATTAAACTGATCTATAATTCACGCGCAGAAGGCGTACACTGTAAAAATATATATAAAATTATATACTTGCAAACATTACCATAAAGCTTGCCCACTATATAAAACACTCATGAGGCCTGTGCTCATTTACGCGTTAGAAAATTGAATACTGACAAAACACAATATAAGAATATACCAAAAAAAAAAAAAAAAATCAAAAAGGATATTTGATGTGCAGTAGGTATAGATTTAGGTTATGCTGTCACTAATGATGTTATACAATCGTTCAAAACTAGAAATATTAAAAACACGTTCGTTTTTGGCGTCTCACAGACCTGGCAGTTTAATCAAGCACTATATAGCCATAAATACATTACCGAAGCCGCCACATCCAGAAAGTCATAAATGTAGACAGGGAAGTGTAATATTATTATGGATGTATGTACTATATATTGTACATACGATTATGAGCTATCGTTTAACCAACGTCTTTAGGTAATGTGAGTCCGTTGTCTATACGACGCTACAATTTATTTATTTGTAATTTTAGTGTACTTTTCATAGTGTTTTTAATGTTTAAGTTTTAAAGTAAAATAAGACGTTCTTACCCATATAAAAATCAAAATAAAAAATGTATGGACATTTTTATGATCGAACATGATTCTTTTTCTGTTTGAGGTAACTCAATAATATAATAATATAATAATAATAATAATAATTTGCTTTAGTTAGTAATAAATAAAGCAAATTATTATTTTTATTAATGGTTAACGTAGGAAATAGTTTTGCCGATTGCTTTTTGTTTTTCCCAAATCAAAAACAAATCCATCATGCACCTCGGATGCAAAGAACGATCATGAAAACAATATGTTAATTAGTAAATGAGAAAGTAGACACTTCAATGATTTGCACGCAGTGCAGCCAAGCAAAAAAACCTGTTAAAAGTTATACTCTTAAAAAATTGCATAAGTAAGAATTTCGTATTTTCGAATTTCTGCAGATGCCTAAACCGAGAGTACTTTTCGTACATACTAGTGTGAACCTGTTGAACTAGTGTGAACAACGGTTGAAAGGCTGATAGTCAGTGAAGGAATTTTGTGGCGGTCATATGCTCCAGTTAGGCAATAGAATTAGATATACTTTTAAAATTAGCAATATTAACTTGGTGGTTAAGATTCATATTTTTTTTATTTATTATCTTAGTTCTAAACAGCCAACTAAATTTAACTACGAGTCCTATTCTAAAATTTTTTCCTAAAAATTATTCGACTAAATTTGTATTGAGCAGTAATTTGAGTTAGGTACTAAATTTTTTTTTTTTAATAATTGTGTTTTAAAAAATTTTTAAAAATAGATTCTGGTGAAGAAACAATACTATATTTTTAGTTAGTTATGACATCCTGAAGAAGGAAAAGTGTTTTCCGAAACCGGTAGATGTTTTTTAAACTCAATTGTGGTTAATAAAACTAAGATAATAAATAAAAAAAAATTAGATATACAACTATTAATTTGTTTTTTTTTCTTTATCACTTCAGTCTACACCAGCCAGTAAATTAAATAAATTAAACATAGAGAAATGAGACAAGGAAAAAGAATAGGCAAATGTATTTTAGAAGAAACTACCTCTACAGGGAACGTAAACTCAATTATACGTTTGTAATTTGCTAGTTCGTGTCAGCTAAATGTTAAAATTTGTGTTTAAATGTTACCAGTGCTCGAAATGTAACACTGTAAATGAAATTTGAAATTAGCAAAATTTTCTTTGTTCTTCTTAACCACTTATTGAGGATATATTTTTCGAAACCGGTAGATGTATTTAAACTCAATAAATGGTTAATAAAACGAAATTTGCATACTCTATTCCAAAATATAACATTAATTATTTCATTTAAAAATATATTTGGAAATGAAGATTGGTCACAATAAGAATTATATTATATTACTCTGTTTGTAATGTGGAACACTACACAACACCAAACGGAAATTATTTGATAATAATATACAGAGTTTGTTTTATTTATCTTTATTGGAAATCGCTTGTACAACCTATTGATATTTTATTGTTTATCATCATGCTATCAATCATATATTTCTTATCATCCTTTTATCATTTCCCTCCCTTCTACTTTTCGAGGGAGTATCTGTTGTTTTAATGGCCCGTGTTCTATGAGATAAATCTTAGAGATTTACGAGTACTTGAGGAATATTTTAAATATCTTAAATTCACCCAACTGACATCAATTATCGATAATCAATTTGACGTACAATAAGCGTGAAGTGAGGTACGCCAATTATATTCCTCGCAGGTGCACTACCCAGGTGAATAGTGCCGAATTAAAAGGAAAAATGCATTCTTTGTACACTATGCAAGAGAAAATAATGAATTTATTTATGAAGAACTGCCCATGCCCGATGCCCAAAACACAGTGATATGCCATTTATGGCTTCGGGTCTTTTATTACCTACGATCCTTTGTTCTTGGTTAATATAATCATTTTTTGTTTTAAGGGTAGCTTTTCGTCTCGACCGTTTTAATGGATTCATTGAACTCTCTGGTTAACCTAAACACCCACTCTTATCTCAAGTGGACTTCCAAGTAACCGAGTTCGTTAGTCTGACAAAGTAAAAATAGATATTTATGTAGATATGAATTTAACTATTATATATTGCATCTACTTTAATAAACCGTAAAATTAGTAGGTCGTAATGGTAATATAAGTAATAGTATAAAGTATAAAAAGGTAGCTATCCGGAATATGACACGCGTACACGATGTTCAATTTGTCAGCAAGACTCGACCCGTGCACACAAATGTTACTTAAAACTACTCATGTTTTTTTTTATATTATCCATTTCAAACACTGTCTCGTAATAGTTTGAACGAGGATGACTCGGAGCTACAGGGTGTGTCATGTAATCGTTGTAACTTATCGTGACGGAGGGAATTCAGCAATTCCCCCAAATTAGGATTTCCGCGTTACGTACGACATTTAATGTTACATTACACAAATAGCTAAAAAAATTTCGTTAAATAATTCAGTTTTAGTTAATGGAATGCGTCCATATACATATATTCATTGTATTTGGTGAAAGATATGTCTGTATCGCCCTGATGCTAAACCACCGAACTATCGTTCAACTGGACATATTTTGCACTAATTTATATTTGTATTATATTTAGTTGTACTTATAGTTGACTTTCCATTTCTTTTGTAATAATAAACAATTGTTGTTAATTGTAACTTTTTTTCAATCTAGTAGATTAGATTCCTGTCCATCCGAATTACACAAGTTATTATAAATGTATCACAAGTTTAGAGAAAAGTCGTCAGCAAGGTGGGTTCTGAGTTCCGTACTAGCCGGTGAGTGTGAACAAAACTCAGGCCATGTACGACACAAGTCATAAACGAAAACTTCTCCACTCGCTACTTTATGAAGAATTAATAATGAACAATTTAGAAAGTGTCAACACTTTCAAACTACAAAAAAAATTTAATTCAGAGATAACACTAATTAACAACATAACACTTCACCTTTACTGTCCATGTTCCCGTTAACAACCGAAAACTCCCTCTGTTCTTAAGCTCCGCCCCATTGCCCGAATAGACTACAATACTGTATTTATTTTAGTTATCATCTGCACCTTTCGAAACTAGTAGTGAAAATAACCCAACGTGTGTGTAGTACAGAGTTTTGTTGTGAAAATTAAAAAAGTATCAATCCGTCATTTGTACCTTGCTTTCAGGGTTCACTATATTAGCTATACAATCCTAGTGGGTCTTGGCTTCTTCCTCAAGAGTTTTCCTCTATTGGTCTCTTTCGCAACGTTTTACTTCAGTTAAGGTCAATTAAAGATATTGTTGCTCCTTCATAGCTTAGGTCTTCCGTCTCTCGGTTTGCTGTTCAGCAATGACTTCATCTTCGTCATTTTTTCCACGTAACTCAACCACCGATGCCTTTCTATTTTTATAATATTGATACTTAGTTCGCTTAACATATTATATAGTTAATTATTGTAATAATGAACTGTATTGTTTGTTCTGACGTTCCTTATTAATTAACTTTTAAATTATTTACGAAATATGTGGGAACAAGCCAACCGGTGAACGCACAGTGTAAATCGAAAAATCATAAAAAATATTAAATAATTAAATGCTAATATTTGCAGATTCTCAGTATTTTTTGTAATTAAGCATAAATGATAATTAATCAAAAATATTTCAATAATTTTGTCTACATGATGGACTGACATGACTGGTTGCGAGTATCTATTGCAAACATGTTGACGTCATTTTTGTGTAGATATTTGAGCCATTCGAAAATATACACAATCATATTTATAACTGCTCTGCGAACCAGAGTTTGATGATCAGAATATATTGTTACGGTGCCTTTGGACCCTAGAGAATAGGAAGCCATAGGGCTGCCACCGATTTAGCTCAGTCTGGGTCCTCAAGTGTGTGTGTGCTCTGGTGTCGCCTGCTACTTCGGATGGAATGATAATTGATTCAAAGGCATTCTGATTTTCACTTATTTCAATTATTCACACAACACAATTAATCCCGACATTGCATGCACGAAAAATGTTCTTTAGATCTTCCTTCTTCGGGTCAACTTTTCTCTGAGGGAAGTCACTTTTATTTTATTTATTTCTTCTATTTTCGTAGTTTATCTATTGCTAGCATCATCCAACGTGGTCGTGGGGTGCCTATGCAGCTGAGGACCCGGATCGCCACACGCCCGCGTCAGAATTCATCTCTTGCTCCAGGAGATAGACCGGACACCATCTCGTCTCAACCATCCATCGACCATCGCTCACATGCCGCCTCTTTGCTTGTTGCAGCGGGGTCTCTTCTCAACCCGCGGGTGGACCAGGACCATCCGTCTCTGGGTCCACCGCATTGATCTTACTCTCAATCTCCGCCACCTCCCGCCGCCATATTCCTCCGAAGAGCGGCTCCACTGGCGCGCCTATTTTCGAGCATTCCCACTAAAAGTAACGTTTTGCTCAGCTACCCGCCTGAGTCGGATTCTCGTTCCTTATTCGTCCATTTAGACGCCCAATCATAATAAGTCGACAAAGTAGGCTACCCGGCGCGCAAACATCACAATATAAATATATTATTCTCTATAGTCATGTCTAGGATTGAATACACGTAGACAACGGGCTAGGGTGGAGATGACCGGGGTATCATGTTTGTAAGGAATAAGGCTATTTATTTAAATTTACAAAGTATACAAATGTTAAAGTATACAAAGCTTTAATATGGCTGGCGCGCTACATTTTTTGTTACAGTTATGTTGGCAAATCGCACATAGCTTAGAGGGAGACATTGCTACTATATGCACATCACAATGGTATCGTTAAATACTAGTTATAGGTATTAAAATCACTTAGACAGGCACACAGAAAAAATATATCTATTGAAAAACCATAAACGTTATTACATAGATTTTTTTATGTAGATAGAACGCGTAACCAATTACGTCACAGTAACCATGTACATTCATTAAAATGAATGCCTATAACTAATATTTGAAAAGAAATATGTTACAATTTCAATTTTTGAAAAACCGGCACACACGTTACCATTTAATTTATTTTGTTACCTTACTTCTAACTTATATTCTAGCTTATGGAACCTACCTCAGAACAGGTACTTTATATGTACCTAGCGAGGTAGAAAGCGGCCACCGGGCTTGCATGTAAATGAAATGCATTATAATATTTGTACTAAGGATTTTTATATCAATATTGCGTCAATGCAAGTTATAAAAGTAATGTTGTTAGGCCGGCATTTTGAGACTGCAAATTGCCGCTTTATTGGGAAATAACTATAATTTTATTTATTGAATTTGCTTTCTTGGATTGTTTATACCTGGAATGTTTTTATTATATACTTTTATCGTTTTGCAACTTGAGATTTTACTTTTCATTTTTTTTATATTTTTCGGCCGCCCCCTTGATTTGGTCGCCACATGCAGCCGCCTGCTCCGCCTGTGCGTAACGCCGGCGCTGATCCAGGGGTGTATTTATTGTGCAGAAGCCTATCTCTCACTAGACATATTAAGGGCAACGTCTTAAAGGTGCCTCTAAAATCGTAACTATATTTAAGATTTAACTATCAATAATATCAGACCTGGAGCTTAAAGAGTCAAAACAACAAAAAAGTCATGAATATCCGACGCAGCCGAGAATAATCGTATCTGCTAGTATTTTAACACTAAACAGTGTTTTTAGGTCTCATTTTTTTTCATATTTCACGGCAGGGCGATACCGCACAGCTGCCAAAACAAGATTTGCTCTCATTGTCCCCGGTTTTAATATTTACAATACATAACAAAAAAGAATATAAAATAATATAATCAACAATTAACAAAGCCGGGGAGCAGAGGGGAAGTGAAGAGGCACTCCCTTCAGGGAAACGAGACGACACAAAAAAAAATATATATATATATGAGACTCACCCTCCACGCACCACTATCGACAGATTTAACCCACAAGAACAGTAAATCGCAGATCATATTTGGCCAGAAGGTAAAAAAAAATAATACCAAAATAACAATGATGGAGCTACTCAGAAGATCTCCCATCTGAAAATACTCACTCGAACTAAGGCCTTAAAATAACTCCAGATTCCTCCCACCTAGCCAATTCTATTCCAAACCCTCTAGCATATCCTGCCTTGCATCCGTCAGAATCACGCAGGATGTCCTACATTTACTCAATGATTTGAGATCCTTTGGAAAGTGTGGCCCCTCGCAAGCAGGCCCATGTTCATCTCTATAAATCCACCACTGTCACTAACCACAGTCAAATTATTCGCAAAGTAATTGTCGTACTTCAAGCTGTGGAGTACGCTTGTAACGAGACGTGAATTCGGACGCAAAGTAACTGTTGAATATCTTAAGGTATTATTAACATTTAAATAGACTTAAACCAGACATTTGCGCATAATTCAAATAGGATTGATGGCTGTTCAGAGGAGCGTGCCTTTGTTCGTAAATGACTGCTTAATCAATTATTCACACGGACTTGCACATCTGCCAATACATTTTCTTTGGAATTACCGGTGATTTTGCGAACAGGCAAACGTAATATAGGTAATTATTATTCTAACCGATTTACTGTGTCTAATGACAGAGTTACGTGGGCATAACAGTACACAGAAATTGATCATAATTTATGCGCGTTTCAACCACATACTTCTAGTAGAATTAATGCTGATTTATAATCATATTTTTTCAATTCCTAGAATTCCTCATACGTAGCAATGTCAATAAATGTTTACAAATCAATAAATAAATTACAATACATAACATCTACTGCCATTCAAAGCGCCGTTCACTTTATTCCCCGCAGTCACCCTCCTTTCGATATCATTCTCAGCCTTTCCGTTTCTATCAAACGTACTTCCCAAATACACAAACTTATCTACTTGCTCCATACATTCATTACCTATAAGTATTTTGCACGCAGGGACGTACACAACCAAAAAAGCTGTGCATAATAAGAAATTCTAAGAAACAAATATAAATTTAAAAATTAGATTAACTAACAAAAACATTATTTTGTAATTAGTGCCATCTGTATACCAGTAGAGACTTTAATTGCTTAATTCTAAAAACTCACCGCTGTACTCATGGCGCTCTTTTTTTCTTCGCCGCATCGTTATATTTACATTACTCAGTTCTGTCTTTAAACTAGTGAATTACTCAAGTCATATAAATGGCCATTTACTGAATTTAAAATTCCTTTCGGTTGATCCGTGTTGTATTGAGTTAATTATATTTATTACATTCATACATTCCAGTTCTTTCACACAATTATCCATATACAAGATCAATTATATTTAATGGGAATTTATAAACCGAGGCAAGACTAGCGGTGCACAATGGAGTCCTGGTACCGACACTTATGTATGGAAGTGAGGCCTGGAGCTGGCAGAAGAGAAACGAAAGTAGACTGATACAGTGGAAATGAGATCACTTGGGCGTATATGTGGCAAATCTATTTATTATATAGAATGAAGAAATAAGTGAAGAATGTAAAACTGATGTTAGTATAGTGAGTAAGATTAAAAAAGGATCACTTAGGTGGTTTGGTAATAATAATTTGATGATAATAAGAAAGATATATGACGCAAGTGTTGATGGCTTAGACAGAGGAGTGTAACGCTCTGTCGTCTCTGCCTACCCCCGCGAGGGAACGGCGTGATGGTAAGTAAGTACGTGAGTAACATCTACTTAATTTTAATACACAATGTCACGTGTCATATTTGTCACGAAATGTATACTTAGTAGAAATTGCGCGTTATGAAATATCGTAACTGTATACAGTGTGGCTCATAAAAAGTGAGAACATCTTGTAACACGTGAATTATTTCAAAACATAATATAATTAATTATAATTCTTAATGTAATTTTTTTTGCACAATATTTAGCCAATCAGAAATCTTCAAAACACTCCATGTTGCATTATTTACTGAGCTTAAATCTGGGCTGTTCTGTACCTGGCTCAATGAAATGAATATTCTCATGACGAAGAAAGTTGATTGTTTTTCTGGCTGCATGAGATGGAGTTCCGTTCTGCTGTAATATCCAGTTATGCTGTAATGTCTGGCTATACTCCAGGCATTGTTTTGAAACTCTTTGATCATTTTCCTAGCACCCCAACGTTTTTAATTCAAAAAAATTTGATCAGAATACGGTCTTTGTGATTTTTGTCATTCTGGGCAACAATTGAAAAAAAACAAATATAAACAATGGGAAAAATAATAATCATAGATGGCGACCGGAAATTGTCAAAATAAAACGTAATGTAGATAAATAGGTAAGTAAGTAAAATAGTAAACTATTTAAGCTATTGTTATTTTGATGTAATTATCACATTTTACGAAATGTTCTCTTTTTTTTTTGGGCCATCCCGTATATCGTAAAAGTTTTCTGAGGTGCCGAATATCGATCTCAGTACATTTCACACGCTAATCGAGCGCCCTTCCATTAAATTGTTATATAAGTATATGATTCCGATTTTTTGGTTAGAATATGATGAATTGCTTATTATACATAATGTTTAAACAAAAATTTCAACATTTCAATCAGTGGTGTATTCTCCATTATTGTTAAGGACTTCATCCCATATTGCAACTAATTTTTTAATACCTTTTCTATAAAAATCGGCTGGTCTGATACCTATATAGTTATCGAGTCAATTTCTGAGGTTATCATAGTTGTTGAACATAATGCCACGCATTTGATTGGAGAGCGACCGAAAAAGGTGATAATCTGCGCAGCGAGGCTGGGTCTGCAGAATTTCCCGGTTGAGCTCCTGGATGACCTTTAATCTTGATTAAAGGTGAAAAGAGGTGTGTCAAAAACGTTTTTCTCAACTTGACATCCATTATTTAAGATACAGCACAACAGCGGTGTTTTAGTATGACATTTAAAAAAAAAAAAAAAATAGCGATAAAATAGCATTTTAAAAAAAAACTGAATTATTAGACGACCCAATTTTGTAGCAAACTAGTATTAATAAAAAGCTTAAGATATTTTTAGGTGGTTATATTCACGTCACATCTTATTTGTGTTTCTCAGTAGTGTAGTGGAGTGTATCCTCGCCTGTTACTCGGAAGACCGAGGCGTAGTTCTTTGCCGGGTAGACTTTATTTTTATTTATTTAGTCATCATTTTATTTCAAATCAAAAAAGATGTAGTGCTATCATACAAAATCATTACGCGCGTGTCGCATACCAACGAAATTATACAACAATTTATTTTTTCAAACATAATGAGCAAACTTCGAATTTGTCACTATAATTTGAAAAGGTCCAGGTTCGAATCCCGGGAGCAAGTAAATATTTAGTGATGTAGTGCTATCATACAAAAGCATTACGCGCGTGTCGCATACCAACGAAATTATACAACAATTTATTTTTTTCAAACATAATGAGCAAACTTCGAATTTGTCACTATAATTTGAAAAGGTCCAGGTTCGAATCCCGGGAGCAAGTAAATATTTATCGATATATATATTTATTCTGTATATCCTTCTATCTTTCTGGTTGATTTATTTAATTTGTATTGTAATAAAATTAATAATTTAATAAATAAATTAAGGTTATAAAAATATTAACTTCCCGTCATTGTTGACGTATTATTGTTAGTGTATGTTAGAAAATAAGAGTAAGTATGTAGGTATAAAGATAATGTGTATAATAAAATAAAATAAGTGTATGGTTGAATATTAATATTATTAAAACTCGCCTACCTAAAACTACCGCAGCGCCTCGAACTATATTTCAAACACTATTAACATTATCTCATCTTACATATCAGTAGAAAATTCACTAAGGTATAGTTTTTATTTTACCTTTTCATAACATCACGATCAGATTTATTGTTATATGTATATTTTAATATATACTGTTAACAAATAAATTGAGTTATTTCACTGAATTTTTCAATAACTATTAACAAATAATGTTCCGAAGTTTAATAACGTTCCCTAACAGGGTAATTAGTAACAATCTTCTACAACTGCTATTCATAAACTAATCTCACCAGAGACCCGATGGCGCGTACATACTCGAAGGATTAACATTTATTTATTCATAGTTGCACAGTAGGTACACGGCAGTAGCGTACACTAGGCATAAACTTAGGTTATGCTGTTACAGACGATGCTAATTAAATATACAAGGTATCAAAAAAAACGAGAAATATTATTCTAATTTTGAAAACAGTTCTACATACCGATTATAAATTTAAAAAATAATTCTTAAATAGTTATTTTATTATTAAGGACAACACATTATTATTGTGAAGTTGTAATTATTCAGAACATTGGTATGTGATATTTTAAATACTAATTAATGTGTTAATTAGAAAGATATACATATAAAATCAAGTTTATCGAAGAATATTGTTGTCGCGCTACCGGAATTCGAACATGGATCTCTTTCTAGACCGGGGAAGATGCATTATCCAACTGTGCTAGAGCGACAGTACTTTTGAGGACAAATTTTTGAACCTATATGTTACACTTTTCAAATTAATACATCTATCATTCCATTATTTGAAAGCCATCTATTTTTTTCTGAATCTCAAAAATTTTTCAGTAAACTGATAGCTGACACTAGAATTAACATTTCAATTTTATTAAATTTTGGACACATTGACAATTCAGATGTCTGCTATTGGTTTACACATATATTGGTAGTCAAAATATTTTTTCGATAAATTAATTATATCTGTATGTATGTCTTCCGAATTGATCATCGTTCTTTCCTCCTGTCGAGGACACTGGTTTGTTATGAACTTACCATTAATCTTATTGTTATTACAAGGTTGAAAGGTTACTTGAATGTTGAATGAATGATGTCGCAGTCGTGCCAAAATTATCTCTCGTAATCAAGACTTCCAGATTGTTACATGATCCATTTCTCCCGTGCCGGTCCGCACAACTACCAGCCGTGATTTTCCTCCTGCCTCCAACAAGGGGATGGGTCCATGATTCGGGTGGATAGGAGACCTCAAACCTCCCGTATCCACCGCATCTCAGAAATCCTTTTTCCAAATCTCTTTATATTGTCGACGGAACCATTCGGCGCGCTCCACGCGCTTCGCCGGCTCGAATCCCCCTTATCTTTCGGCATTCTCTCTCTTTCCGCCCGCCTCCACTCGGATCGGTAATATAACGCTCGGCCTCCCGCACAATTTTTAAATGTCACAAATGGTTAGAATTTTTTAGGATCATTTTAGAAAATAATTGTTTTATTTTTCTTTAATCCTCTTAATCTTTAGTAATACACTCCTATTTGCTTGTATGCAGTGCACGCCTCTGGTGCACGGGCTTACCTACCTGCATACGTAGTAAGCCAATAATTATATTAATCGAGTGTTTAATTCCAGCTTTTTTTTTCCTCTGAAATATTCACTCATTCAAATTTCTCACTTATACACGTGTTGCAAAAAACATGTTATTACAAGACTCTGTGTTAAAAAAAACTTCGCAAAAAAAATTATCTTCCAAGCTTGAATATTCCAATTTAAAAATTTGAATATTTTTTCTTACTTTACATTTACAGTTTGAAATTTGGCATATTCTGCAGGCATTTCGAACTCTTTCAGATGATTTATTAAGCCCTTTTATTTATTTATTTAAATAAGTATATTTAAAAAAATAATAATTAAAAAATAGAGTACACGTGTCGCATCAATATTCTTACTATTTTCAAACTAACCTAAAAGCTTGTGCTATGAAAATAAGATTAACTTGATGGCCTCTCGGAATGAGGTTCGAACCCCCGACCATTAGATCACTAGGCGAGTATCGTAACCAATCGAGCACAAGCACGTCAAATTAAATAAGCTTAAAACAAATAAATAATCATTATTAAAAAGAACTCATTATTGTGAAGTTGTAATTATTCAGAACTTAAGTCTGCGATATATTTTTTTTAAATACTAATTAAATGTATTAATTAGAAAGATATACATATATAATCAATTTTATCGAAAAATATATTGTTGTTAAGGGAAACACATTCTTATTGTGAAGTTGTAATTATTCAGAACATAGGTCTGTGATATTTTAAATACTAAATTAATGTATTAATTATAAATACATACATATAAAATCAATTTTGTCGAAAAATATTGTTTTTGCGTCACCGGGATTCGAACCTGGATCTCTATTTCCAATCCGGGGAAGTACACTACCAATTGTGTTATAACGTCAGTATTTTTCATGACAAATTTTCGAACCTATATGTTACATTTTTTCAAATTAATACACCTGTCGTTCCATTATTTGAAAGCCATCTACATTCGAATCCCGGTGACGCAAAAACAATATTGGAAATAGAGATCCAGGTTCGAATCCCGGTGACGCAAAAACAATATTTTTCGACAAAATTGATTTTATATGTATATATTTATAATTAATACATTAATTTAGTATTTAATGTATTGTTGTTGCTACCGAGATTCGAACCTGGATTTCTTTCAGTCATCAATCAAACATATCGCTCCATTGACAGAGACGACACGTATGAATAGATGTTAAGGTTGAACGGTTTGCTGATCCGCATCATTACCCTCGGTTAATGGAGTCCAGGGTGCGGTGCAGAGAAACAATTGCATTAATTAACTGCAATAATGAAATCATTATCAACAAACAATGCACGTTTATACTCTACTTTATCATCGGTACGTATCTAACTACATTACCGACATATGGATACTCCTTCTCAGAAGGCCGCCATTGCAAATCAAGTATTAAAACATTATCGAATGTACACAAGCTTGTTGAATGTTAAATTATCACGTTGGTATGAATTCATGACAGCTGATAGCTAGTGCAAAGGTACTTAAGCTAATATTATATAATACTAGGCCCTGCAGGCGGCCGATAGTGGTCGACATCTATATTTCAATGATAGAGCTTCACCCAAAAATAAAACGTCGATATAATTAAAATTATTCTATCTTTGTAAGTTAGCTGTCAAAACGAACAAAAATAACATCTAGATGACATATCGACTTCTCAGAATAACAAGGTTCCATCAGACAATGACACTGTTTTGAGATAATGAGATCGAAAGTGTTGATTGAATTTCAACATATATTCGTGTATATTTTGTTTTGAGTATGCAAATATGATCAGTTTTAAGGTATTAACTCATTTTCAGTATTATCAATGACCACTGTGAGATGAAGGATGTTAAAAATAAAATAAAAACACTGTAAATGAACAATAACGATCTATAAATTGAAATAAATAACTGATGCAGTTGGAACTTTCAGCTCTTGCTATTTCCTTTAATATCCGTTAAATAGAGTTGGTGTGTATGGAAGAAATAAAGAATAATGGATTTGGAACCCTTTTCACGCAATAACTCAAATTAGCTCAAAATATTAGTTGGAACCTTGTTATTCTAAGGGGTCGATATAAAAATCGTGGACAGACAATTTTTCTACGGTAAGTAAGATTTCTCCCTTACCATAAACAGAAGAAAAGATAACAGATGTCAGTATATGATTTCATTAAAATATTTTTTTTTCTTACTCGTAATAAAGACAATGTACACTTTATTTAATATATAAAAGTGAAAACATTTAAGTAATTAAAAATACGTTCGTTTTTGCCATGCTCGCGTCTCACAGACTTGGCAGTTTAATCATGCCCAAGACAGCCATAATTTTTTTTTTTTGCAGCATACATAGTACATATGATAATATAAAGGTAATTATTTTACTAGACGTGGTCTGGTCTAAAGCAATTACCTGTACAGTTTATAAAAGTTGTATTGTTTAGAGGTAAGTAAGTATAATGTTAAGTAAGTTATAAAAAGTTATGTGAAAAAAGTACAATCTGAAGTTATAAAATATTATTGAAAAAAAATTATAAAAATATTATTGTCTGTAATATGAGACAAGAATATGTAGGTAGTTAGTTAGGTTAGCACAAATGACAAATTAGATTCATTTTGCTTTCTACCCACATCAAGCAACCACTTTGTTATTTTTAGTTTCAAGTCGTTAATCACCTTTAAGGTCTAGTGGTAATTTGTTAAATATTCGCGGAGCACAAAATAAGAACGTTCGTTGAGCGAATTTGCTATTAAATTTTGGCACTGATAACCACCGAAGTCAATAATGACACCACCGAAGCCGCCATAACAAGAAAGTCACAGATATAGACAGGGAAGCGTAATATTATTATGGTTACCAGCCTATGGCCCAATACTAGGACGTTTGTTTAAGCATTAAATAAGTAATATTCGCAAATAATGTAATTTAATTAACTATTTTTTTAATTTTTGGTTACATACATTATTTTGATCATAGTGAAAATGTTGTGGGGGTATGTTAGTTAATTCTTAAATGATATTATTTTAACTTTTTTATGATTTTTTATTTTAATTTTGTTACTTGATCACCAAATAAAAATAAATAAATAAACAGTTGACCTAATACGTGATTGATAGTCAGATAACATAAAACAAATTGTTTGGCAAAATTGGAAGAAAAGCAAAGCAAACGGCGCTATGAAGATTAAAAAATTCATTTCAAAGATACATTATAATGATTTTAAATTCAAAATTATTGCAACGCGGCTCATCTTGGGATGGATTAAATACTACAACTTAATTTTCTACTTTAAATGTTAAAATAAACTCAAATAAAGCTTTAAAAAAGCTAGCGACGAGTTAATTAAGTTTTTAATACAAAATAAATAAACGGATTATAATGATATACAAAAGAAATCTATTATCATGTAATGGGGTATATCGCTAAAATGTTCTGCATGGTCTTTATTTGATTTTATAAATTATTTACTAGATCTTATTGTCACTGCATTTATCATCATATTGTTACTGCATACAAGCAAAAAAGCCGTGCATTACTAAAAATTCTGGGAAATAAAATATAATAGTCTTTATATTATGAAAATACCCTATAAAATTCTAGCTGTTAATACCCGAATTAGCTTAACCTTGTCTACGAAGTAACTCACGACTTTTGTCTAGCCCTAAGTTATTTGCGAACCATTTGTAACAACTTCATGTGCATTCTACTTCGCAATTTGCTAGCATTTAGGTCTTGAATGAACCTAACTTGTTTTTAAAATCCTTATAACAATCGTACTGAACTAAATATTGTTTTACTGAATCTATGTCGGCATCTTGACGTCTGTGGATTTTCTGCATTTTTTAAATAATTTGTACTTTAGGCTGCTGTTTTCGAAAAGGAATAATCCTTACTGAAAACTGTATAGAATGACATTTCTACGTATTTGTTTTACTTAACAGACTAAATTTTATGTTCTTAGTGCATTCCAACCTATGATTTCATATTTTGGTGTTTGCGTAGGTAAAATTTATCGATTATTTATCATTTATCAAGCGAGCGAATTTACGTTTTTCAGGATATAATACAATTTTAAATTAAATGTCAAAATACATTATTTCTGTATTGAGTTTAGATTATGCTAATTTGGAAAGCTTTTTATTTAAATAAATGATTTTGAACACGGTTAATAAAACGTTTTAAATCCGTTGTCCAAAATAGAAATCGTAGTAAATATGTTAAACCAAATCGAAAGCACGTATACGAAAGTACGGTACCGAGCAATAAAAAAAACTAGCATTTTTTAAAATAATAAATTTACAATTGTATTCTAAATTTCAATTGATAGAATTATTCTCTAAATTTAAAAAAAATCTAACATTTTTTTGATATTTAATATACCTGCATGTATATTTAATTAGCTTCGTCGGTAATATCATAACCAAACTTTATGCCTACTGCACGCCACTGCTTATTGTTTACTTTGTTTTACAAATACAAAAACTTTTACAAATATGTTCTGTGAATACAAAATAAACCTGTCGTTGCATATTTTTATCAACGGAAACTGATTATTCAGAGACCTGAGGCAGCCCATCTATTCATCAATATATTTGCAGTGTCTCGTGTGAACTACTGTAATAAATAGTATTTATGCCGGTGTGCTAATCTTTCGAATGGATTGGTTGTAATCTATTCTGAATGCGGCAGCACAGTTAATATATGAAACATAAAAATTCTCATACACAGCCATCGTTTTACTTGAACTACATTGGCTCCGTTTTCCTGAACTCTTTCAGAATTTAAATTGTGTTGGCTGATATACAAGGCGACATATAAAAGGCGTCTCTGTATCTTAAACATAAAAAAGTTAAACTCTCAGGTCAGCCTATATTTCAGCCGCAGGAAGGGTGGAACCGATCATCCATTCCTAGAATCCCAGAAGTTTAATAAACGGGGATTCGCGGTGACATGTCCAATAGCGTAGAATTATTTGCCCTCCGTAATAAGGAACAGTGTATCGGAGACTTTATTATTTATTATCCCTTCACAACATCATATCAACCTCACACCAACTACTGCAGCAGCATTTTGTTGTTGGCTAATGAAGAAGAAATGCAAAAATTGTCAGTGTTGCAAAATAAAGCTTTGAGAAAAATACTCAAAAAAATAGATATAATCGAATCAGTGCAATGCTAAAAGATCTAATATATTTCAAAGTAAAGGTATTTATTTATAATATCCTCACTAATAAAATATCGGCGAAATTTATAAGAAAAATTGATGTAAATCAACATAAGAACGAACATCATACAAGAGGAAAAGATAGATTGAGACTGCTATTCAGGAAGAAGGCTAAATCTCAGAAATCGATGATGTACAGTGCGATGAAGATTTTTAATACAATGCCAAAAGAAACTAAACAGATATGTGAGAGATAAGTTCTAGTAAAAGAAACGATTTAGATTTTGTTTATATTAAAGCATATATAAATACTTTTATATGTACTATGTTAAGAATAAATAATAATAATATCTACAACTTGACAATGAAACTCACGCTCTTCTATGCTTATGCTGACGTTTTTAATTTGCTCTCCCCAAATATAAGTTTGTTTCAAATTTTATTTACATTTTTATTTAATTTTATTAATACACAGCGTTAAAGTGTACTCCCCTAATTGTCTTAATTTTCTTGACACCATCATAGACTTAGTATCATACTAGGACTATTTCATTATTATCCTCTGCTGTCCCTAGTGTCTGAATGTCCTTCACGATTGTGGGTCCTCAGATGGCTAAAGAGTTCAATCGTGGATCCACAAGTTCTGGAGCATCTTGGGTATTCCGTTCCCTGTTTGCTCTTCCTTCTCTTTGCATCTTCTTCTCTTGCTTAAAACAATCTGTTGGCGTTCTGTTTCAAAGTATTGGTTTCACTGTATACCCTTGTCCTCCAGTTATGCCTGTCTCCAGCAGATAGTTCTTAAATAACGCACTTAATGTTGGCGTTTTTTCCTGGAAGAGCCAAGAGTATGAGTGCATTATCTCTTTTGGTAGTCTAGTTTCAAGCATTCTAACCAGGAGTTGCACACGAAATTTCGAAATTTAGAGAATTCGTAAATTCGTTCTCATAAATATAATTTATAATTCTGAAAATTTTATAGCGAATCCCGAATTCTAAAGATATAAAAATAAAATATTGTTATGATCACAGGCTACACAATGAGTAATCGCAGACCAATAGACGTGTTCCGAAGGAATCGTTCCTAGAAAGTGACGTAGAGAAATAACATCATCATAAAAGGAACCGAAACACTCGGCCGACACTTAAACAGACAAAAGACGCCGACCCGATAAACAAAACACAAAAAATAGCGGCTGTATCAAAGAGATATCCGAAAACTGGTGGATCAGTATTAAGATTTGTTTTACCGAGTGTGGTAGCGAGGTGTGTAGTGTGTGTTTAGTTATTCTGCCTTGGTTTTCCGTTAAATTATCGATCTTTTTAACAAGGTAGCAGTTTTAATTTATTACCGTTATTTCATATATACAGTAAAACCTCGATTATCTGAACTAATTGGGATCATTGGTAGTCTTAAAGTCTTAGTTCTTAAACTCATATCATTAGCAAATGACCATAATGCATATGAAAGTGTTATAGAGTAAATTGGTAATATTGACGTATAGTACGTCTTCCATTAAAATTAATTCTCAGGAAAAAACAGTTTATTTTTAGTTTTTAGTTGGAACAATAATAAAAAAATATATACAGTAAGTAATAATTTAATGCATTTATTATCTTAAATAAGCTAGTTTTTAATATTAGTATTGATCAAAAAATAATATTAACATTTTTAAAATTCGACCGAATTCCGAAAAATTTTGTATTAGAATTCCGAAATCAGAATTTTTTTTGTTTCGTTAAAATTTGTAATTTCTAATTTTAACCACTTGGCTAACCCTTCGAAGTTGCCGCTGAATAATAAAGGCTTCGATACTCGTTAATTTGGATTCATCGAGAACACTATCATTTGTGATCTATCTTATTTAGGATTATCTGTCCGGGTTATTAACGACTTGTTATAATCAGTATATTTAAAAAAGTACTAGTCTACATACAGTTTATCTATAATGCGCCCTAAGGGTGAAAATATTTCTCTAAATAGTGCTATGTGGTGACACTACTCGCACCCGTAGACATGGCCGAGTAAGGGATGACCTATTAACCATTAGGGCCGAAACCAGAGCGACCAATGAGCACCGGTAAATAAACCATTAGAACCAGAGACGGTCACTGTCATGCAACTAGCGATCACTCTTCCGCAGGCCGTCCTAACTACGCTGCAGTGTAGGAGTCGGAGTGTGTGTGTGTTGAATTTATTCAAACTATGATTGACTGGTGATTGTGTCAGAAGGTTATGATGCTGTGAGACAGAAGCTCTTAACTTCTTCTTATCTCAAGCGTGTTGGTTGTGTGTCGCAATGTAGGGCGTCTGTTGTAACTAGAGCGGGGTACATTCCCCACATTGATTCGATAACTAATAAAGATCTCAAAATATTCGGATTTGTTTTGCGAACTGCAAAAAACTTTTCAGACCTCAGCTAGAATATAATTCGGTTGTATGGTCGCCTCACTACATTGTTCACTCGACGGCGGTTGAAAGAAGCCAGAGAAATTTTTTAAGATTCATTATTTTTAAATTAAATATACCGTCCGAGGATATCAATTATGATTTTGTCTGAGACGTACGATGACCGACCTTATATGTCTTTATAGGATCATCAATGGTATGATAAACTGCCCCCAGATTGTTAGTCTGTTTACTTTTTAGCACCATTGAGGTCATCGAGACACAATTCATTCTTCTATTACAGTGGTAATGTAAGAATACATGCATTAGCTAACTCCGCAGTCCCCAGATTCTTTGGGAAATAAATATGCTGAGGTAGTCCACATTTTTGATGTAAATGTAATTCTTCATTCCTATGAATGTAGTCCTGTACATTATTACAATTTGTTGTGTCTCAACTCAATGGTGACGAATAAATTGTTTTACTTCACATTTTTTAAATTTTTATTTTAATTTTGTAAAAACATGCTGATATTGTATATCGAGTTGGGTCACCACAGCTATATGAGTTAGTCATGGATGAGTTGTGACTATTCATCTATGTGTCAACATATCAATATAACTTAATAGTATTTGTAATATTAAAAATGTCCATATGTATATAAACATAAGGCGACAGGCTTAATTAATTTAACTAAAATCCCAATATCAATTTATCTAGGAACTGACCTTTAAGTAAATAAAATAACCAAACTAAAATTATAAATATGAAAATGATAATTATGTAAATGCCGTCACAATAAATATAAAAACAAATTGTTTGTCATATGGCTTAAGGTATTGACAAGATATTAAGTATACTTAAATAATAATTCCTTCTAATATTTTTAGTCGCTGTACGAAATAAAATATTACATTGCGCAGTATAGATTTAACCGTTCTGAGTGCCAAATTTAAAAAAATATATATATTGGGATTAGTTTTCGACTAACCAACAAAATAAACAATAGACATTATTAGGTACCGAACCCCTAAAAATATTTTTGAAACTGTGTCCGAATCCCGCAAGTACCACATGGTGACGTAGACACCAATTGTTCACAGTGTTGTGCATTTTTCGAAAAAAATTTGAGATACATTTTGATGTTTATTTGCTTTGTAAGAATGAGAATTTTGTGGGGAATGATGTATATAATTTTAAATAATGTACGGTAGTGTATAATTTATCCGAGAATGAGACGATTCACCTTTTGTAATCTAATGTTATTCAAACGTGTTCACACCTTTTTTAATGAGACGCAAAAATAAACAATCGTCTTGTACAGCTAACCGCTTGAAATAATATTACAACAGGCAAATATCACCTTGGAAATCAATAAACTAGTCTTCGGTAGTGAGATGAATATTTATACAACGATTCTTCTATAAAATGACCTCTAATTATTCAACTTACAAAATAAAATATGCGTTTTCTGAAAGACCACCAAAATATGTAGATAAGGGCGGTTCACCGATCTCCGCCTCTCTCAACCGGCGATGATGATGAGGTCGAAAGAAATGAAACACAAAAGATGTTCACTACGGTGACACAATCGAAAATGGCGTTCACGCCTGCAGAATACCCTGTCTTATTTCAGTTACAAGCAATAATATATTTTCCCACCAAATTTGCAAACACAACATAGCGGCAGGCGGCCGCCGTGACGTGTTTCTATGGCACCACGCCGATGATTATACATTTTAAATTACCGACACGTGTTTTATCATATTAATTAATTGGTGCCTCTGCTGCTACATTCGTTCTGTGAAATATTTCGCCAATTTTACAAGCCACATATTCCTAAACATCCAAAATAACAACTCTCACAAAATACCACATTCCAGTAGGTACTATCCTCCATGACGCTGACCACGGAGAGATATTTCCAATATTGATTACATTTTCAAGGATTTTGATGTAATGATGGATCGAGTAATCATCCGGTGGCGTTTTACGATAACTGCTTATCCTCACGAACATGGTGTGATAGTATAAACAGGGTGCGACAGAACCGACTAAGCGCTTTTGAGGAGTTATCAAAAGTAATAAGGGTGTATAGAGAAAAAAGGTTTTTATTTTCGAAGTAAACAGTACATACTATTTATAATAATTATTGTCTTCAAGATGGCGGCCGTTAGCAGCAACACACTATTGAAGACGATCTCTGAAGTTTTATACAGCTTGGTCAAGCATAATTACTTCTTCGATAATCTGTAGGGTGTGAGGGCGATGTTTAAACATATTTTCCTTCAGATATCCTCAAAGAAAGAAATCACAAATGCTCATATCTGATAACTGCGCAGGCCATCTCATATCACTCCTCAGAGAAACCAAACATTCAGGAAGCATTTCTCTAAAAATATTTAGTGAATTTCGGGCTGTGTTAGCTGTAGCTCCTCCATCTTATTGGAACTACAAGTCCCCAATCTCTATTCTTCAACAATCTCTTACATTCTGAGCTGCCGATAATTTTGCAACATTGAGACATAACATTCGAAATTCACGGTCACTGTCATGCCTTCCTCCTCAAAGAAGTACGGGTCTATCTGGGCTCCTCTTTTTAGTGTGCTACCAGTTTCCTCCAATTGCCTAACCCTGGTCCGAATTGTGTTCGCCCTAGGAACGGCATTGTTGCGCGGAATTTTGAATCGTCTCTTTGCGTCGCGATCTCAGATCGGTTATTTTCAAAATACGCGCGTGCTCCGGTCCAAACCATGTTAACTACTGAAATGGGGTCACCTACAGAAAACAGAGGGAGACCACATGTACCTGCTTCCTCCACCACCGCCGACTCGCCCTAACCGCTTAATCGGTTCTGCCGCATCGTTTATTATAATATGTGGTATTATATACGAACAAGGCAAGATACTATGTTCGCCTATATTAAACGGACTTAACCAAATATGACTTGGAATTTAGCTTCAACTTGAGTATTAAACTTTAACGTTCAAGTCAATTTTTCACACATAAAATATTATCTTACTTACTGTGATGTATCTGTGGAATGAATGCGCGATGCGCGCTAGGTTAAGAGCGAAAGAGATAAAGGATTGCCCCGCGGTCGGGCGAGATCTCTCGTCTCCGAACCGTAGTACGGAATACACATATTATATAGTATCTATCGACTTGTACCAAACTGTATAGAAGCATGGAGGAATAAGTACTATTGTTGAACAATACGATTATTATTCCTCGACCTAATCCCGCGCGCTAAGAGGACACTCACTCTAAACTCAAAAGTGAATACATTACACTCACATAGAATCAATCGCCATAAAAACTGCAGAGGTGTAACTACAATGCGACCAATCCCTAGATCCCTGTGCACCGCCATAGGGACCCACATTAATTTGGGGCTCAAAAAGGTCAACCCTTCAAAAATGTTGGTGTTGATTCTTTTTATTGCTAGTATCGATGACTTTCATGCAAATCGTTTTAAAATCAAAGAATCGAAAAAAAAAACCCTAAAACGTATATTTTGAAAGCAAATGTACAAAATGTTTGTTTTGTTTTATTTTTGTAGAAAAGTGTAACAATAATAACTGATAATAACATAACATGTAAAAATAACACCAGTGAAGTTTCTTCCGAATTAAATAACTACTACATAATAAACTAAAAAAGAATATACTCAAACAAACTGATAAACAAAAAGACACAAATAAACTAAAAAACAGTATAAATTTTAAAAAAACAAACAAAAGACCTTTTTGTTTGATATTTTTACATCAGCATTTTTTAAAAAGACAATTCTGTAATGTAATTTTTTTTCCGTATATATTGTTCTGGCAGCCATACTGGATTTTGGATCACAAGCGTTGTAATTGACTGATTTAATTTCAGAGGGAATAACAACATTTGCTCTGTGGTACTTTGGAACTAACCCTGATTTTGAACATGCAATATCAATGGATTTAAGTGGTTTTCTGCGTGTAACTGACAAAAAAATCTACAAAACTGCATATTTAACTCAAATTATCTGAAATTCATTTTAAAAGGTTTTGATATTAGGCGCTACATATAGTAGTACGTCGGGCTAGGGACCAGGCCAGAAACAATGTTTTCTTTTAGTTGTAAAATTTTAATTCAGTAACTCTTTTAAAAATCTTTAATTGAACATTAAAAGAGTGGAATAATTTAATAGATAACAAGGTACTTACCATTCTTATACATTACATAAAACGACCTGGAAAAAATGTTTGTATCATTTTGATATTAATTTTTCTTTTTTATACCAAAGTTGTTCCATACAGGAAACAAGAACTATATACAGGAGTGGTTCGCCGTTGCAGCAGTGCACGGGGTCCAATCCAAGGTAAAAATCATAGTCCAGTATAGCAGTCAGTAGTCAAATCCGTTTCCAAAAAGTCCAATGTAAAAACAGGCTCAAGGCGAGGTAGAGAAAATAAAACATTTGTTTACTCAAAAAGCGCAACAGCGAGAATAACTTCCTTTAGTTACCGGCGTAGTATTTATTTCCCACGGGACGGAGACGGCCGCACCAGACCGCCGTCACACGTCGGACCAATTGGAGCGGGCTTACATTCTTAGCCCCGCCCTCATTCGGCCTCCGCCGCCTAGCGGTCAATCTTGGAATCTGTCGGCCAGTCGAACGACGCAGCGCTCGGGCCGTCAGATCTTACTTCGCAATACGTTTTAATTCAATAACAATATTATTCCTATACTTAGAGACATTGCAGGCATTTTATTCTTTATACCACGTGTGCTAAGTCTAACGATCGCCCGAGATTTATTTATTCGGTTTACAAAATTATAAATGATTTACATTTAAAAACACGTAATATATATCGCGCATCGGACACGGGCGACCTTCTAAACATTATCTAGTGTAGCATCTTTGGCACAGGGGATTTGACCTTTTATGGTAGCGGTTTCGCCAAAAAGACTCTTTTCAGAGCCGCATGCCGGCATAGCTCCCGCGAGCGTGATCCTTGTGTACGTAATTATAAACGTACCAAATTTCCTAGTACTTCAGAGAAGATAACAAGAAAACAAAGTTATATTTTAGTTGTACCTGTAGTAATATATTTTAAAACGACAAATTTAATTTGAATACTAATAAAATGTGTGAGTTATAATATTATATAACGTGCCCGAAAGGAATCAGTTTAATTAATTAATTTTTACGTAAATATCAATATTTGATGTATAATAGATGACGCTTTATCGTTCCAACGACATAATACAAAACGATTTTTTTTAGTTACATCAATGATTTGTGTTACGTTCTACATTACTTATTACACGGTATGATAGTTAGTTTGTGGTGCAATGGTGTGTGTATAGTCCGACCAACGTAAATTGGCGAACGGTGACTTTTCGCACAAACATTCCCTCCGTACGCGTGCCGCTGTTTCCCTCTTCATAAGGTTCAGTATGAGTACAGTGGCGCCCTCCGTCGTTCGCCAATTTACGTTGGTCGGACTATAATAGTTTATTTTTCAAGCAATTCACCTAACGAGCAAATAATCATATAATTTTCTTCGAGCAAAATACTTTCTATATATTACATTCCAGCATGTTTACGAACACCAAATGGAATAAGAATTTATTTTTGTTATATTTTAATAGGAATTTATGCATTTTATATTATCTACAGTAGGTAAAACACGATGATGAATGCGACCATTCAACTTTAGCGAGCACGCGGGTGTCATTGTAATTGCAATGATCGGTGACCTGACCGCCGCCAACAAAATTCAAGGTTCACGCTCTAATGACGTCACAACTCGTAACTCGCAAGTTCACGCTAATCGTAACCCGTATGTTTGGATAGTTAGTTTATTTCATAAACATGACGAGATCGATTACCGTATTTTTGTTACTTTTAATAAACACATTAAAGTATTACATTATCACATTAAAGTTCATATGAATGCAATACGTGTTTAGATGTTCCGTACATATTATTGCATCAGCTGTTAACATTGCGATATTATTAAATCAAATAATAAACCATGGCAGACGTCATCAAGATTAATCATACGTTAAACATTTATTACAACTGTGAATTAATCACTGATACATAAAAGTCAAAATCACTAATCGTGATTTAGTACCTCAAAAATATATTTGTATGAAATTATTGTTAAGGTATATACGATGCTGGAGGCAGATGCTGCGAATTATGAACCGAGAGTTAGAACCAATCTGTAGATTGCACAAAAACTCTTGGATTACAGAAGGTGACTTAAAATTTTGTGAGAAATTTTTTCCTGCCGCATAATGTCAAAAAATGTGATATCGTCTGGCGATATATCTATATAATTATTTCTGGCTATAACACGCGAAATGTGCGAGAATGTTTTGAAAAATATGGTTAAAGGAGCACGCATTTGTTTCGCGTCTGGTAGCGGCGGCTACTTGGCCAATGTCATATTCCACATATAATTGTAATAAATCAATCAATAAATCATTAAATAAATATCAAATTAAAAATTATGTTTCATTTCTTAGATATTCAAAAACAATATAGTCCTGTAACATAATTTTCACCTGTATCAGGAGACCATGACGCTCTGGGGAGCATTGAACACTTGATGATAAAGAAAGAAATAGCGTCATCCAGCGAAATCTGCAACTGTCAGCTTCAATGGTGGATATATTGGATGACCATGTCTTCTTCAGCACGTACTTAGGTCTAATTAAGGAGACAGTGAACATCTACTTATGCCATAAATAAATAAAATGAAATACATAAATAGCAGGGGCGTGCATTGCACACAAGCAAAATAGCTGTACCTTACTAAAAATTCTGGTAAATAAAAGTAAATTAAATAATCTTTATATTATGAAAAGATTCTATAAAAGTCTAGTCGTTATTACCCGGATTAGCGTAACCTTGTCAACGAATTAACCCACGTCTAGCAGTGGCCATTTGTAACAACTTTATGTACATTATGCTCCGCGATTTGCTAGCACTTGAGTCTTCAATGAACCTAATTTTTTTGTTCCTAATCCTTTGAATCTTCGCATCTTGACGTCTGCGGATTATTCAAACAATTTGTGCTTAAGGCTGCCGTTTTCGAAAGGGATTAATCCTTACTGAAAACTGCGTAGAATAACATTTCTACGTATTTGTTTTACTTGACAGACTAAATGTTTTATTTTCTTAGTGTATTTCAATCTATGATTCCATATTTCGGTGTTGGCGTAGATGAAATTTATAGGTAATTTATCATCTGTCAAGCGAGCGAATTTGCATTTTTCAGGATATTATACAATATTAAATTAAATATCAAAATACAATTATTTCTGTTATGGGTTTCGGTTATGCTAATTTGTAAAGCTAATTAATAAAATAAATATTTTTAAACACTGTTAATGAAACCTTTTAAATCCGTTGTCGGAAGGAGAAATCGTAGAAAATATTTTAAGCGAAATCGAAAAAAAAAACAATAAAACTTGCCTATTTTAAAGTAATAAATAAAATCTACAATTTTTTTTGATACGTAGTATACCTACCTATTGTATATTTAAGTTAGTCTCGTCGGTAACAGCATTACCTAAGTTTGTGCTTATTGCACGCCACTGATATAAGTACTTACGCAAATACATACATCGTAATAACCGATTAAATAGATATCAATGTTTTATTTTTAATAGAGTTCTGTTGTTTGCGGATGACCTTGAAATATGTAAAGCAATTTCTAACATAAATGACATGTATTACTTTGCAAAATTACCTAAATTTACTTTATATGTGGTGTTGTGCTAACGAACTATATCTTAATTTAGATAAATGTAAAACAAGTAAGTTTCAATAGAAGTAAAAATCAACTCTATTTTCAATACAGCATTAACGATATTGATCGAAATAGAGTCGCAGTTGTGCGGGATTCGGGTGTGCTCTTCGACCAAAAATTGTAATTTATTCAACATTACAACGAAATTTGTAACAAGGTGATGAAATCCTTAGGATTTGTGTTAAGGACAGCTAAAAACATATTATAAAAGTCGAAAGAGTGCGACATAAATTTGTAAGATTTATCAATTTTAAATTGCATATTCCGATAGAAGATATAAATTACGATTATTTAATGAGTCTACTTCATTTGAAAAAATTAGCCTGGAGAAGAGATGTGAGAGACGTAGTATATAGTATATTAATTATCAATAGCATGTTAGACTTGCCTGAGTTGATACAAATGGTTTCATAAAAAGTACTAACTCAAACGAAACAACATGAAGTGTTCTTTGTAGAAATAATTATGCTATTAAATACTAATTTAATGTGTTGATTATAAATATATACATATAAAATCAATTTTGTCGAAAAATATTGTTTTTGCACTACCGGGATTCGAACCTGGATCTCTATTTCCAATCCGGGGAAGTACACCACCAATTCTGTTATAGCGCCAGTATTTTTCATGACAAATTTTCGAACCTATATGTTGCACTTTTTCAAATTAATACGCCTATCGTTCCATTATTTGAAAGCCATCTACATTAAATAAGTATTTAAAATATCACAGACCTATGTTTGAATAATTACAACTTCACAATAAGAATGTGTTCTCCTTAATAATTATGCTATTAACTCGCCAATATCGCGGATGCATCGGCTTTGTACATAAATCATACTTAGTTTTTATTGTTTTATGTTATATTTAAACTGTTATATTTAAATTAACATTAATTTGTATTCTTATGTAAAAGCCCACAAGGGCGTTGTTATAAATAAATAAATGCACTTATGAATAAATATTCATCCAAGTCTAATCGGGTCAATCTAAGCCATTTTACTTCGTTAATATTCAGAACGTAAACAATACACGTTTATGACCGTGATGAAAGAGGATATCTATGAAAACAATTTAAATTCATCAAATATCGCAATGGTGTCGTTGACATCCACATATCCTAGGCTCGCGATATTGAACCTTTTTCCGCAAGTTTGTCAGAGATCATGTCTAATTCTAAAAAAAAATCTTCAGGTGTCAGATAAATAAAAATCACAACTAGTAGCAAAGCGACAAATTACTGGACCCCGAGACAAATGTGTATATCGAACCCCAACTCCCTCACCCCAACAATGCACCGCGTATTACATTTTTTAATTACATATTTACATTATTATTTTCATTTTTTTAAAACTTACCACTACTTGGGTTCATATCTTAAAATAGTTAATGTAAGCTGATTTGTGCTCAATTTGGTTTGCCATTTCACCATGAATAGACTTACGCCAGAACAATTGTGCAAATTTATTTCGAAAACCGTGGTTCAGTTCGCGAAACTTACCGTGCGCTACGTCCATTTTACGGACGACATAATCGTCCATCCGAGCATGCGATTCGAATAAACACGAGTCGTTTTTGCATAACGCATAATCTAATTATCAGAGACGTCGTACAGTGCGCACCGAAGAAGCTGTTGTTTCTTTAAAAATGATGCCGACCAAAACGTTACAGACAATGGAGAGCGCTATAGATCCATGATTACTGACTTTTTTGTTCCCCAAATTTATTTATTTATATATATATTGACATACATATTTTTGTTATAACAGAGGTGAATATATTATAATATAACATGGTAATATGTTTATTGTGTGGGATAGAGTAGACTTCACCTCTGATATATACAGCGTTGTCTTGGCTGCTTTGCTAGACTGAAGTCTGTGTTAAAGTAACCAGTTTTTTTTTTTTGTGGATGGATGGAATGAATGGCATTAATGTGATAAAGTTGTGATTTCAACAAGATGGCGCAACATGCCACACAGCGAGCGTCACAATCAATTTATTGAAGGAAACATTCGATGAGCGCATAATTTCGCGTAATGGACCAATGAATTGGCCTCCAAGATCGTGTGATTTAACACCTTTTGATTATTTTCTGTGGAGATATGTGAAGTTGCTAGTCTACGCCGATAAACTAGAGACGATAGACGACATGGAAGCCAAAATTTGTAGCGATATTGCCGATATTTATTGCGTTATGGTCGAAAATTTGACATACAGATTGCACTTTATTCGAGCCAGCCGCGGCGCGAAATCATATTTAAACACTAATGGATCTTTTTAATAAAACCAATACAATGGCCATTACCACGAGTTTTATTTCATTTTATAGTTCTATACCTCTAAAAAAACACCCTTTACAAATAGCTGTCATTACTATTGCTATCGTAAAACTGACATATCTGGTTAGATGTTCAAAAATTAATACTAATCCTCTATGGTACCACGAAATTATTTTATACTAAGAGTTAGCGCATACCTACAACTTTCTGTCGTACAACAATTCGGTTGTAATGACGAAAGGCTGTGGAAATAAATAACAGTGTGTACAATGATAACTACATGTCTTCATAGGACCTCGCCATTACGACAGGAGTGTCCTACGACAAAAAGTCTCTTAAATATAAAATATACCTACTGGTTTTGATTTGTGACACTGTGTTGTAATTGTTACGATTCCAATCCTCCATGGTCCGGGCCCTCAGTCGGTTGCTCAGGCGGTAGCTACGCCACTGGTCAGAACACTCATTACAAATAACACAAAATGCGCAATTATTTTTCAATATCACTGTATTTACGAAATCATTCTCCCTGATGCGATTAGCCACTTCCTCTAGCTTCAATAATCATTATTTATTTTTGATTCATAGACATTTTCGTAATGATACTATAATTTATTTTATTTTTGTGGTTTATATACAGATTATTCTCAGGTAATAAATGACCCATATAATAATATTACGTTTCCCCGTCTATTTCTATGACTTTCTGGACGTCTTGGATGTGTATCATTATGGCTGAATAGTGCTTGATTAAACGGCCAGTTCTGTAAAAACGAACATATTTTTAATATCCCTTACATATTCAATGACAGTGCGTAAATATATATTTAATTTGAAATGAAGTGTACATTATCTTTATTGCAAGTAAGAAAGAAAACATATTTTAACGAAATTGTATATTTACATCTGACATCTTTCATCTGTCAATGGTAAGGGAGAATTTATTTATTTTATTTACCATAGAAATTGTCTATCCACGAATGTCATTTTTGTTCGTTTTGACAGCTAACTTACAAAGGTGGAATTATTTTAATTACGTCGACATTTTATTTACGTGTGGATTGTTTTGGGAAAAGCTCTATTATCGAAATATAAATTCTATTGATACTCTGATACCAAAATAGCCGCCCGCAGGGATTAGCAGCAAGCAATGAGACCCTGACCGCATAGTGAACACTACCGGCCGCGAAGCGGTCACAATAGCCGCCCGCATGGCCTAGTATTAAGCAATCAGCGACAGCCGTTTGCTTATCTCCTAGTTAAGGTACAATGTGTAAATATTCTAAGACAATTAGTGGAATAACGTGTTACAGAATATACTATTATATGGTTGGGAAATTAGAAGCACTGAAATAATGAAAGTTGTTACAAATTAACACTTGAAGAGAGTAAATAAGACATTAAAAACTACTACATAAGTACAGAAGTACTTGGATTGTTAGATTAGCGTACACATAATACGTATCACATCAATATTCTTACTAATTTCAAACTAAACAGAACGCTTATGCTATGAAAATAAGACTAACTTGATGGCCTCCTGGAACGAGGCTCGAACCATTAGATTATTAGGCTAGACCACATCGTATTCCCACAGTAAAAGGCGCATAGTCCACGACTCTTCGTGAGCAGAACAACGAAATGGGAGATCTTATTCATATATGTATTGAGACGTATTCTGGCGGACTATCCTCCACCGACCAGCAACACCGGAGAGCATTAACGTGAGAACGTGAATCAGAAGCTACCTACTTACCACGATATTGAGATCCACCCTAACCATCTTCTGAGAAAATAATCTGTACTAAAAACAATAAAACATGAAGGGTGATATTTCAGAATAAAAGAGTGTCAACAAATTTTACGATAAAATTTTATTGTAAGATAAAAAACAGAAAATTACGAGAATTTATATGAAAATACCTTGAACAATACCTTGAACAAATCCACTTGCGTCTGCCCTAAAAAGATCCATCATCATCATCACTCCATTTTTGTGTCCTGGGAGCAGCATACACCGCCGTTTCCGAGTGCCTAGCAATTGGTCAAGACACTCCTTCAACCGGCAGTCCATATAAGAATCCTCATCTTCCAGGTAGACCATGATGAGTAATGACAAGAGGTAATGGAAAAGAAGAAGTAATGTGAAGAAAGAAGATAGATAAAAAGATGGTAAATTCAATAATTTCCTACAACAAAAGAAATTTTTACGATACAATTAGGATTCAAAGTACTAGAAAATGAATGCTTGTAAAATTCTTGAATTATGTGAATTTTTACCCTTCAATTATCTCAATTGTGTATCTCTTCGTCTAGATTTTGTAGAGGGCTTCATCCTCGCCATATTTCCAAATACACGAATTCAACTTATATCTGCACGGCTGCCCGCGGGCGAACCCCCTCAGCTCGAAGCTGCATGCAGAAATGAACTGAAATGAAAAAAGATATCTGGTTAGCGCTGGTCCGTGATCCGAAACGCCGGTCGCGAACCTCGCGGCCAACATTGAGTACTCAGCGATACTAGCCGAGCGTAAAAATATTTAACCAGGGTGTTTACTTTAATAAATAAATTAGGTACTCACGTCACCTTTCCATTCCGTCCAAAATTCGTAACGTGACAGTATATTACAATATATTTAATAAATTCTGAAATTATTTAAAAGATTGAGGTTCGCCATCTCTGTCCTGGGCGATGTCATTAAACGTTATTTGTATTGCGCACGCATATAACTTAAGCTATTTATTTACATTGTTCAAGGGATTGTACTCATTTGCTTAGCGATTTACCTAACGCTGCATTTTATGGTCAACTCTTTGCTGATTGCCAGAGTCAGTGCACTGTAGTGTAATTATTTCTGATGTTGCAATAAACTAAGCACGTTATAATGCCCGAGTACTCAAACAAAACGAAAGTACTCAAACAAAAATTATCAAAGGTTCTACTTTCTGTTTTTCAAGTGCTGGTTTCAACAATCTTTGTGCCGCACAAGTTCGTGCTCGCGAGAGCTATGCCGGGATGCGGCTCTGAAAAGAGTCCCTTTTTGAGAGGCCCTGAAAAGAGTCTTTTTGGAGGCAGTTTAAAACCGTGAATCATTTTAAATTAAAGAAAGACAGTGAACAACAAGTGTCGAATATAAGTAACAATGTGGGGCGATCGCCCGCTAATAGAGTTAATTGATTTAATGTGTATTATAAATATTGAGCTTTTTTATATTTTAAATTGTCAATAAATAATTCCCTGGAAATCATGCATACCTGAAATATTTTTATTTTATTTTATATAGACTAAATATTACTAACATAATAAATATTTAACATGTGATTCTATTTATGAAAATCCGCAGAAATGTTTAGGTATATAAGTAAGTTTAGGTGCAGAAGATAAATAAAAAGAAAGAAGATAGGAGTAAAGGGAGAAAAATATGTATTTATACATAGAATGATTGGCCAAAATTGAGATTGTGATGGTTCATATGTGAAGCATCGCGTATGAAACTGTATTTTTAGAATAAGATTTGTTCACTAAAAGTGGAATCTGCATACTCAGGCAGTGCGACGCCCGAACGGTCGGTAGATTCCCCTTTTCACCGTCAGGCGGCGGGTACGAATAGAGGCGGGCCTAGGACTGTAAGACTGCTCCTATTGGTCCGGCGCTAGACTATGAATGAACCGCTGGTGGCCGAGGGATAACACCCTCGCCACTGCACTCGAGTTAACGAGTGTTTTATTTTCTCTACCTCACTTTGACTCTGATGGCTGCTACACTAGACTACGATTTTGGATCCAGCGCAACGCTGCACAGCCATCGTCAGCCAGATCTACAAGAGTGAACCGCCGAACTAACCCCTGCAATACAGTCTTGTTTCCCGTGTGAAACAACCTTCATATAATTTATTGTATAGAATTAAAGATGACAAATGTAGTTGAGGTAGAGAGATGCAAGTAGGTAGATATATAGAAGGAAACAAATCACTTATTTTTCAAAGATGCTTTGTAGAACCGCACCGTGTAATTCTTTGTGCAAGCCGCCTTTTCCAATCAATCTATTGTTAATTTAATTCACACCGTATCGTTGTAAAACGAGATGCAAATTTTTCTCCGTGCATTGTGCATTCCTTTGCCGTGATGAATTGTACATACATAAAATTATATCCTTGAATTGAGACCGCCAATGCCAAAAGTAAATTTTGTCCATATTATTATTAGTTTGTACTAATAACACTTGAGTCAACAAACATCATACAATCGAATACACAAATTCTTTAATACAAATAATAAATACAAGTGTTGTCAAATTTGAATAAAATACAGTGATTTTTTTTTAATGATTAGATAGATATACAGTGGAATCTCTATATTCGACATTAACCCGTTCCTGAGAATATGATGAATATCGAACCTGACGAATATAGAAACAGTTTTTCTCATAACAAATAACTGAAATTCAATTAATTAGTTCCAAGCCCCCAACAATATTACACAAATTAATAAATTTTATGTCAAAACTTGTACTGAGGAGACGTGATGGTAGAAGCGGAAGAGAGGAAAGTTTATAATATTTAGAAAGAACAATTTAAACATTAGATAACTCTAATTCTGGTGGTGGTTTTCGTTTGCCAATGATTCATTTAACAAAGATTCAATGTTGAGATTCAATGTTGCTTGTTTTTTAAAATCTTAATATAGTAGTCAATCACATTACCATTAAATCTATTTATGTTTTGGTTGAATATGGCAACATTTAGGTGCCATTTTTCAACCATATTCTGTGTTTTGACCCAGTTAGACAGCATTTCCGGGCGATGGAAGTGACAAATATAGAAAATATTAACGAATCTGGAAACATTTGCTCGTTATCAAAATGTGACGAATATCGAACCAGACAAATATAGGGCCTGGCGAATATAGAGGTTCCATTGTATTTCTTTAAAAAATAATAACAATAGTAGAAAGAATGGATTCAACTGTCAATAATTGACATCAATTATGGTAAGATAGGACCAAAACAATGATCACGATATAAACTTAGAAGTGAAATCCATTCACAGGGAGGTGTTTGAGGGTTAGGAACATCATGAAAACGTGTGAAATAGAAGACATTGTCAGGTGGGGAAGACGTTATTTGCATACCTACATGGAAAGGATTAAATTCGAGATCACACCATATATCAGTAGAATCATTAGTTGGGTAGTTCTGGATGCTATCGCGCGACGCCACCGGAGCCTAGCCACTGTTTAAATCTATCGTTCTATTCAGGCCATATAATTGCTACCTACTGAATTGAAAATTCCACTCGGCAGAATCAGAAATGGATCAACTAATTCATGTTGTACGGGGTCCTTACATATGCTGTTTCTCAACTTGAATGATATTTGAAAGGTTTTGAAGTTGGCTAAAAGCTTACGATCAACTTCTACTCCCTCATTTACTAATTCACAAATTGTACCACCATACTAAACGTGTTGTTTTGCGTTCGAGAATGGAATTATATGTAACGAGAATTTGTCAACCGAGGCAAGACTAGCGGTGCACAATGGAATCCTGGTACCGACACTGATGTATGGAAATGAGGCCTGGAGCTGGCAGAAAAGGAACGAAAGTAGACTGAATGCAGTGGAAATGAGATCACTTAGGCGTATTTGTGGCAAATCTATTTACGACAGAGTAAAGAATGAAGAAATAAGGAAAGAATGTAAAGCTGATGTTAGTATAGTGAGTAAAATTAAGAAATGACCACTTAGGTGGTTTGGTCATATGGAACGGATGAATGAGGAGAGAATGGTAAGAAAGAAATATGACGCAAGTGTTGATGGAACCAGAAATAGACTTGGCACGACCAGGTAAACCAGATAATGGAGGATGGTTCTGTTAGAAGCCTCAACAATCGGCGAGCTTGTATGAGAAGATGTATGAATATGGATGAGGCGAGAATTGTGTGTCAGAACAGAAGAGTGTGGCGCTCTATCCTCTCTGCCTACCCCCGCGGGGAAACGGCGTGATGGTAAGTAAGTAAGTACAATGCATTATATAGTATTATATAATATCATGGTAACAGCATAACCTAAGTCCATACCTACCGCACCCCATTGCCTACAAGGCACCCTAGAAGATGAAAAAACAGCTTAGAATCAACGTTCCAAAAACAACGAACCCGAAGATGATACAGGAAAAAAGATGATGTTAAGATGATTAAAGTAGTCAACAAAATTGTTAAAAAAGTTGAAATCAAAATGGATACGTCACGTGACGAAAGTAAAGGATCATGAGACAGTCTGGGTTGATGAGATTCGATACCAGGGCATCAGAGACACGGAAACATCATGGAGAGGCCTGCAACGTGCTGTGGTCTAATGTCGATTATGGTGATATTTAATTTATTAACATACTTACCATCTCGCTGCATCCAGGCAGAGGATAGATAGCGAGGCATTCAAAATTACTGCATTCAAACCGCTGCCAATTATCATATTTCGATATCTTTCTCAGCGTTCCGTTACTATTAAAGATACAATTTCCCAAATACACAAAATCATCTAATTGTTCCAAACATTCATCACCTACCAATATTTTGGACGTCGTCTTGTTTTTCTTGTTCTCAAATAACATTACTTTCGACTTTTCCTGCATACATCGTACTAATATTTTGGAATATTGAGTTAGAAATTTTTAACCTTTAACCATCGATACACGTTAAAATTCCTATATATTAGTGAAGGTAAAATCATTATTTTACTGTATGAATTAAATGTATTAATTATAAAAATATACATATAAAATTAATCACAATTAAAAAAATTACGGACTATCTATAATATAACTATAACTATAACTATATAAATTTGTAACTGAAGTTAAAAAAATATGTACACAGACTAACTGAAACATAAATTATCTCGAATATACTCCTTCTCTATACACGAGTCTTATTCTCATAGAGAAGAAACAAATGTTAATATATATATATATAAAATATGTATTTTATATAAAATGAAACTGACCAAATATGTAAAAGAAAATACTATAAATTATTGATAACTGAAACTTACCTGTCGGAGGCTTACTTTCTAGTGTACCAATCATCGGTAGAAGATTGGTAGAAGTTAATATATATATATATATATATATATATATATATATATATATATATATATATATATATATATCCTGGTACCGACACTGATGTGTGGAAGTGAGGCCTGGAGCTGGCAGAAAAGGAATGAAATCAGACTGAATGCAGTGGAAATGAGATCACTTAGGCGTATTTGTGACAAATCTATTTATGACAGAGTAAAGAATGAAGAAATAAGGAAATAATTTATATATAAATATATATATTTAATAATCAGTGGATATATACATATATATATATATATATATATATATATCCACTGAATATTAAAATTGTATTATATTTTTAATATTAATAAAAAACGAAAAAAAAAAAAGAAAAAAATTTATTGAAAAATATTATTGTTGCACCACCGGGATTCGAACCATTCCGAACCGGGGAAGGTGCATTATCCGACTATACTACAGCGACAAATTTTCGAACCTATATGTTATCTTTTTTAATAATAATACATTTAATTGTTCCAACATCAATATTTTTACATTAAATTGATTTTATATCTATATCTTTCTAATTAATATATTTAATTCATATTAAAATATCACAGACCTATGTTCTGAATAATTACAACTTCACAATAAGAATGTGTTGTCCCAACATTATTTAACTGTTATTGCGACTGTGATTGTATTCCATTATAACGATGATTGATAACTGATTAACGTAATCCTTCTACCAATGATTGGTACACTAGAAAGCAAGCCTCCGACATTCAAGTCTCAGTTATCAATCATCGTTAAATCACAGTTACCAATAATCGACACAATCACAGTCGCGTAATGGTTTACCATCATTAAAATATTTTCTTTTACATATTTGGTCAGTTTCATTTTAAATCTATTCAATGATGGTTTAGGAAATATTTCCGACAAACATAATAACAAAACTCATAAGTTACAAACACAATATTGATAAGAGTTGTGGCACAACTGATATGGGCATATTTTATTGAGTTTCCATGGATGTAAACATTGAATGTATGATCGTGTTAAATGGGTCACAGATATTATTTAGTTTTCTAAATTAATAATATTTATAACCAGTTGTAAAAACATTATTCCGTAAAATCAATTTTCTCTCAAGTTGAAGATGAACGATCTTTTTTTTAATATTCATTTTTTTTTTTTAATTAACGCTAGTCTCTCAAAACGTCTTGATAGTCGTTTGTCTACAGATACATTTATAACCATTTGTTACATTTAATAAAATCAAAAATATAACAATTAATCAGTCACTCTTATACAATACATATCATTCTATAGGGTGTTCGGTGGAAAATTTTCAAGTTTAATGTTAAATAATTTTAAAAAACTACAATGTTATTCTTAGGAGAACACATTCTCACTGTGAAGTTGTAATTATTCAGAACATAAGTCTGTGATATTTTAAATATTAATTAAATATATTAATTAGAAAGATATACATATAAAATCGATTTTATCGAAAAATATTGTTGTTGCACCATCGGGATTCGAACCTGGATCTATAATATTTTTCGATAGAATTGATTTTATATGTATATCTTTCTAATTAATATATTTAATATGTTATTCTCATATTTTATTTATACAAAATGGAGTTTAACGATGCTAATTTAACATTTTATAAACAATATCGTCTAAATGTCGTCCATTTCTCTCGAGACACTCTTGCAATCGGACTCTTAAATTTTCGAACACGCGAGAGCAAAGCATTGATTCAACGGCAGCAACTTCACGGCGAATATTTTCTTGTGGGGCCTGAATTGTTCGAGGATTATTTCTGTAAACTCTTGATTTTAGGTACCCCACAAAAAAGTCGCACGGTGTAAGGTCCGGTGACCGAGATGCCCAGCGTACGTCTCCGTACTTGCTAATTTATTGGGAATAATTCCCCTCAGCTTCTCCATTGAAACTCTAGCTGTGTGTAGAATGGCCCCGTCTTGCTGAAATTGTGTTCTATTGTTGTACCCGGGAAACAGCTGCAGTTGCGGTACCAAATCGGTCGATCATTCGGCAATACACGTCAGCAGTAACTGTCTCTCGCTGGTTAAAAAATAAGGGACAATTATCCCTTGGGCAGAAATTGCACACCACAGTCGTTTTTGGACAATGCAAACGTTTTCGAAGGCGTTCCCTTGAGTTGTCGGGGCACCTGCATCTCATGTTCTGTTAACAATATTATTATATTATAATATTCAATAACATAGCCATCAATATGAAAATGTGCTTCGTCGGTAAACAATATGTTTCCAAGCGTTCGTGCTGTTCTAAAACGTTCCAGCATCGTTCTCGCTAAGGTTTCACGTAAAGAATAGTCATTTTCGATGAGAAACTGTACGGTTTGTATGTATGGGTGAAACTGTAGTTTCTTTTTCATAATAACGTGCACTGTTAATTTTTTATTCCAATACAAGCTGCAATCTTCCTTATCGATTTATACGGATTGCGCATAATTTCATGTCGAACTTGAGCCACATGTTCTGGCATCGCTGCTGACGTTGATGGTCCCGGAGAAGTTCGGTTAACCATTGTCCCTTCTTGTCTAAACTAATTAACCCAACACCAGATAATTTGCGTGCTCGACCCATCACTTGCTCGTCGAATATTAAAGTGAGTACAAAACGAGCGACGCGCACGAACCAATGAATCACCGCACTTTTTTGTAAAGACCCAGGCATTTTATTTTGTATTGTATTGTAGGAAAAACAAATTCTATTATCCTCGATCCATACTTGTTGGTGATTTTGGGGATCGTTAGATTCCGATTCAGATCAACTGAAAGATTTCTCTAAAATAAGAATCAATAAAATCAACGCTAAAAGTTGTATTTCATTTTTTTTCTTGGCAAATTTAGTTTCATTAACAAAAAATGTGAATTTATTTATTTATATATATATTGACATACATATTTTTGTTCTAACAGAGGTGAATACATAATAAACATAAGATATTTACTCATAGTTTATTGTGTGGGATGGAGTAGACTTCATTAAACCTCTGATATATACAGTGTTGTCCTGGCTACTTTGCTAGACTGAAGTCTGTGTTAAAGTAGCCAGTTTTTTTTTTCGTGCTGTTGTGGTGTTATTTACCGACAGGAATAAAGAGACAATTACAAATAAGTATAAAAAAGTAAAAATATAATAAAAATATATGTAGTGGGAGTGTTATAGGACTAGTGAATTATTAGTGAAGATATTGTATAAATTATATTAGAATGTTGGATAGCCATATTTCTGATTCATTTCTACCTGATTGAATCATATATTGGGTCCATATTTATATAATCTTATTGGAATTAAACGATTTCCAGTTCATACGATTTATAAAATGTTCAAAGCAATAAAAATTAAGATGTCTCACAGAGACGAAGTTATTATTTTTATATGAGAAGTATGGAAATCTCGGGCATTACATGGCTTACGACCTGTTGACGGCTGGCTTGAGTGATCACTTTACACAATGTAACGTTCACCTATTTACCCACGCTACCACATCTATCAAATTTTTAGAAGTTGTATATAAATATTAAATTAAGATGGAACATTTCACTTATTTATTACCAATTATGCTGTCGCCATCTATTGACATTTTTGAAAATTTGATATTCTTTCTCATGTAATTAATCATCATTATTATAATTCACTTTAAGGTTTAAAAGGTTTATAATTTCAAGATTACAATATTTCTTCATGTTCAACAAAAAAATCAACTTTTATTGCGTATTCCATCATAGGCCACTGAACCAAGAGACAAAAAAACAATCTAAAAAATCAGTATAATGACCATATACCGCATTGTGAACCGGGCTTGTTTTTTTAGTATATAGGTACATAAATGAAATTTTAACATACGTGCAAAAAATTAAACAATACATAATGTTCTAATAATCGTGTATTGTTTTATTTTTTGTTCCTAATTCCCGACAAAATATTCTTTACATTAGGACGCTCAAATAATATTTGATTTTCTGACAATTAAATTAATTATTTCTAATAACTTTTCACAAATACGATAAAAATATTGAAGCGAATACAATCAGTAGGTACTCTCATGTTGTGTAAACATCGCGTATGTGCGTATGTTATGTATAGTGACCAGACAACTGCACACATGTGCACCAAAACACGTACAACTTGTGTTTTTTGCGCACCTACCTTGTGTACAGTCGTAGTTGAATCGTTATGTGTGCAGTTCACTGGGTAGGAAGGAATTAATGAAAATATTTTTAATTTATTTAAAAATTTAATTTATTAAAAAACGATTGGTGGGTTTACGTATTTTTCTTTGTGCATGTAATATTTTTTAATTCAAATTTTCAGGAATTCACATACGGTGTGTTGGCGTCAGTAAGTTTGACATTTATGGGTACTTACTGAATAAAATATGTAATCGCCATGGAAACGATTAAGAAATATTTATCTGGTTGTAACATTTGTATCGAGTCACATCGAACTAAGATAATTGCACATCACAAATTATACTGATGTGACGTGTCGGTGCTGACATATAACGAACAAGCACGGAATGTAGCACATCTCTATTTAAAATTAAAATAAATGTAACATACATGTTTTTGCAACAATTTTGCAAAAATACGGTATGCGTGGATTTCGCAAACTGTTTATACTGCGTAATCGTAATCGCTGTATGATTACTGAGAATTTATGGCGTCATTTTATGCGGTTTTCCTCTGCCTTGTTTTTTTTTTACTTGCATATAAATTTCCTTTCGTGTTTCAAATTAAATTGGCCGCAGATTGCTCGGAAGGCACACGATAACTGTATTACATCCGGACCTAAGTATCGCGAGGCGATTATTTGATCGTGGTTTGATTCAATTTAATTTAAATTGTATTATATAAAGGACTAGCGAGTAACAAAGAAAGAAAATTGTATTGCATTTTAATTCTGATTATTAAAGTGCTTTTAGATACACAATATTTTTTATATTTCCGTCTGGTGCGTACACGAAGAAAAAGCGATAATTGAACGATTGAAAAATTCGCCACAGAGAATCCTAAAAATAGCCAATCAACATGTTCGTATTTCACATTTCACGATGTATGGTTTGCCATGAAACTGATAGCCGTTGCCCGCAGATCGCTTTCTTCGGCGAACTTTCTCATTGTAAAATGGTTGTACTAATTCAGAAACCTAAGGCGGGCGTGTGCATAACAACTCACCAATGTTTCATCGCAATCGGATGAACGGTGTAGGAACGCATACGGGACAAACAAACAAACAAATATTCCTTTTTATATATATATATAGATAATCTAAACTCAACTGTCTCTATGGTCTGGTGGTTTTAATTCTTGCAATACTTGAACTTTATAAGCTAAGATCTTTATGTAAATACAAAGTGCCATATAATGTGTCTAATTACCATGCACGTATTTTTATTGACACATCGAGACTTTAGGCAACACTTTCAGCTGCCGCGGAGATGTTTTCAGTTTTTCCGGTTGGGCGAGCAGTGTGTCCTATTTACACATCAGCAACACAATCGGAACGTTCAAATTTTTAATTAAATTAATAAAAGCTGAACGAGAAAGGACCAAAAGCAGTTTCAATCATTTTTGTAGTGAATTTTTACAATTTCAGTGCGCTACTCAATGGTGTATTGAATCATTTTTGTTAATGGATATATATCAGACAGACGTTCGAAAATAAAAAATAAAACAATATTTAAAATAACGGTCGAGTTTGAATTATCCTTTATATACACGTAACCAGTGGCGTGCAGTAGGTATAGACTTAGGTTATGCTGTTACCATAATATTATATAATATATTATTTGCTACATTATACATTGATTAAAGAACTATTGTTTAACCGTCATATTTAAGCAAAATGAATCAATCCTAATAAAAATGCATTATCCTAATGCATTCAACACGTTTAGCAATTTCACCCAAAAATAAACTCAGTTTTTAAGCGTATATATGAATTATTTATGCTAGATTTTTTTGTGAATTATGATATCGTGAGGCGTAATAAAACTGTGATCACAGTCACAGTTTTCAATCACTGATATTATCGAATGCCAATCACAATCACACCAGTGAGTCAATAGTAGCATGTTTTCTCATCACTATAGATAAGGCGTTCTACCCGCATTTAGAGTACTCAGAATATCGTAGACTCTAAGGAATTGAAAAAAAAATTGTATCTCCAATCTGAAATCTCTCCCTTGCCTTAAGTCCATAATTTTTTATCATAATACGCACTTTATTTAAAAATTATTGGATATCAAAAATAAATTAAATTTTAAAAAAAGGGAAGGTCAAATTCGTTCTGCAGTAGGACCTTGTTTGATGCTTAGATTTATCCGGTAGTATGAAAAACATACCCGTCGTCAATTGCACAGTTTGAACCCGCACTGTGCATACGGGTTCACTGCAGAACTTCGGACCCTCCGAGAAGAAGAATTTGAATGACGTATATGTATTAGATTATAACGCCTTATTTCTAATTTTTATTTAAGTCTATACGAGTGGTATCTGTTAACAATTATTGAAAATGATTTAAAGACGAGTCAAAAACACAAAATTGTATTTTTAGTTAGATAAAAAATTCACAGATGTAGTTCTAAAACCACTAGTACTAATTAATTATGGTTACAATGTTAAATTAATAGATAATTTGTTAAACAAAAAGTACAAGAAAAAGTTTATCAGATCATATGTTTACCCACCTATTATTGATAGTGGTAAGCAGTGCAGAAAAATTGTGTTTTTAAATAATTTTACTTCAAATACAATTATAAAAAATATCCCAAATTCTATACAACCAGCTTTTTACACTAATAACAAATTAAAGAATAATATATTAAATAACAAGGACGATATTTTAAAAAAAATCGGTGGTCTACGAATTAATTTGCAATGATTGCAATTATTTTTATACGGGTAAAACTTACAGAAATTTTGATATAAGAATTAAGGAGCACTTGAGATGCCTAAATATGAACAATTCAGAATTTTCCAATCACCTTTTGGAAACAAACCATTCTTTTGATATTAATAAGGGTTTAGAAATTTGCCCACAAATACTAAGGGTTTACAGTTAGATAAATTAGAAAATTTATAAATAGTGTTAATATTAAGCTAAATATTATAAATAACCAAATCCTCTTTGCAAATCCTCTTTACAAATCCAAAACCTTTTAAATTTATTTTCATATTAGTTCTTACTTATTCACCACTTTATAATTTTGTTTTTATTTATGCTTGTATTTTTAATTTCAGTATACATCGTTTCCTGAAGGAGATACCATAGGCATCGAAACATAGAATAATCAATGGTTTAAACAAAGTATTTTGTCTGATTATTAATATAAAATGAGGCCACAAAGTAATTTTGCAAATATTGAATAAGTTATAGGTTTTATTCTAATAATATTGTAAACTGGTAAGTTAGTTTGTGATAAATGTTATAAACCTTATCAGTTCTAAACTAGTATTTTGACTCTCAAAGATACAAAAGTAATATTTTAATTAAGTATACGTATCTCAACCCCTGCAACGATTGAATATAAAACGATTTAGGTAAACTTTCATACTATTTTATATTGTGATAAATATTATTGTATGTTATATGAAAGAAGTTGAGGTTTATCACTCGATATGATGCATCAATTCATAGCGTTTATATTTATATTTTTAAATTAATAAATGAAATACATATGTAATGGAAATAAAAATAGAACTTTAACTGACATTAAGGCTTTTAAAATAGGTGTTTCAAATTGGTTGTTGAAATTAGGAAGAGCAGATACTGAGACTAAACTTTTTTATATAATGAAATAATTCTTATTTGTGTATTTTGATCTTGCATATTACCCTTTACCTTATAAAATATGAGAAATACCCAAAAAAAAGTGAGAACATTTCGTAAAATGTGATATAATTACATTAAGATTAGTTTAATTATATCAACAATAGTTTAAATAGTTTACCAATTTACTTACTTACCTATTTACCTATATTACGTTTTATTTCGACAATTTCCGGTCGCCATCTTTGATTATTAATTTTTCCATTGTTTATATTTGGTTTTTTCAAATTGTTGCCCAGAATGACAAAAATCACTACAGAAGATCGACCGTATTCTGATCAAAAATTTGCGAATTGAAAAACGTTGGGGTGCTAGGAAAATGATCAAAGAGTTTCAAAACAGAGCCTGGAGTATAGCTAGATATTACAACAGGACGGAGATCCATCTCACATAGCCAGAAATACAATCAACTTTCAACGTCGTGAGAATGTTAATTTCATCGAGCTAGGCATGTGGCCACCGAACAGATTTAAACCCAGTAGATTACGCACTATGGGGTGTTTTGATGATTTCTGATTAGCTAAATATTGTGCAACAAAAATTACATTAAGAATTATAATTAATTATATTATGTTTTGAAATAACTCATGTGTTACGAGATGTTCTCATTTTTTTGGGCCACCCTGTATATTCTCACTTGAGATTGGTTATTATTACAAAAAAGCCAGAATAGTAGATATACTTATGGCATGCTGTCTTTTCTGATAATTATTTTTATTATTTTGTTTATTAAGATGATATTCAAATAAATAAATCGTAATGCGATTTCACACTGCAATAGTAATTAATTACCCACAATTAAATGTCAATACCATGGTTTACCTTCTTCTTCTATAACTGCAATATACAGGTCACGGGACCATAAAATAGACGCATTTAAAAAAGCTCTAGATCAATTTTTGAATAAAAATAAAAATATTCGTAACCAAATTATTTTAGCTGATATTAATATCAATATTGCCGAAAATGGTCACGGAACTCGAGTAGAAAAACATAGAACAAAAAATAATCATCTACATCTGAAACCATATATACTGGATATTAAAATTACTGATCATTTCCCTATAGGTCTATTAATTAATAGATGTTAAAACTACAAAAAAAAAAAACAATAAACTAGTGATGATTAAATCGTTATTTAAACCGTTATTTTGACTGTGATTGTGTTCGATTGTAATGACGATTGATAACTGATTAACGTAATTCTTCGAGCAACGACTGGTACACTAGAAAGTAAGCACCCGACAGTTAAATCTTATTTACCAATCGTCTCAGTTACCAATCGTTAATTCTCAGTTACCAATCATCGACACAATCAGTCACGTAACGGTTTACCATCACTACAATAAACCCTGTACAAATCAAAAATACATTTACTAAAATAAATTCCAAAAAAACTAAAATGAAATGATATTTTCTTTATGAGTAATGCTGCAAATTATTTTATAGAGACGATCTACGAACAAATACAAAGATTTTCAACTATAATGATTAGAAAAATAATACCTGTTAATTTTCATATTGTATTATTGCAGATGTATGTATATATATTTTTTTTTTGTTGTAAATAAATTCTTACATCTAGTATATACTGATCTTGTATTATATAAATGTTGATAGCCACCCCCATAATTCAAGATCTTTCTTATTTGGGGGTGCATAACGCTACTATTTTTTTTTTTTAATTGTCGAATGTATAAATAAGAGATTTATTTTACTTTCTTTTTGTTATCTTTTATATTACTAGGTACCTACTTACATGGTTTTATTTGTGAAATAAATGTTTATAAATAATGTTTAAAGGAATGTTTTAATAAACATAGTTTTAATTAAATATAATGTAGTACGTTTTTATGTTCCTTCCTCGGGAGGTCTTAAAATCACGACTCGGTACTTGTAAATAATTCATTTATTGAAATATAAATGCACAAATAATATTATAAGGTAGCGTGTTTACGGAGATGTATTGAAACGAATAGACTTTGAGTTCTTCCTCGTTCGGATGTCAGATACGATCTGGTCTCTGAAGGCCTGTGTTATAGTTTAAAAAGGTATTTCTCGAAGATAGTTTAAATCCGGGTAAACCAAGTCATAAATTATAATCGTTTCAGTACACATCCATTTACAGAAAGTATAAATAATAAAATAAGACTAAACCCTTAAAATAATAGTTGGAACACATGTCTCTCTGCAAATCGAAAAAGGTTGAGGTTGACCATAAAATAAGGATGTGGCCTCGAAGGTAGGTAGGTAGGTAAGGTAGATACATAACAACGTGAAGAGAATCCATCATTTGCGGCGAAATATCTTTAAAAAATTATTAATAAATAAAATTTCCGCGTCACTTGTCACAAAAATTGTTATTTTTTCCTTGTCAAAAAAATACTGCCCTTACAAATAAAAAAAAATGTAAAAAAGGAAGGTCGAGTCCGCTCCGCAGTATTGTAGATTTCGTCTTGGCTTTTACGGGACCTTGACTTGATCGGATCATGAAACTTGAGTGCTTTCACACAAACGATTAAACGCAGAGAACATCATAGTCTAAGCTTAAACTCGAGGCGCACAGTTTAAACCCGCGCTGTGCAAGCGGGTTGCCTGCGAAGCATCGGACCCTCCCGAAGTACGAATTTTAAAAGTTGTATATATATCTAATTCTGATGCCTCGCTTCATTTACTTAACAAATCTACAACATCGGTATCTGTTGAAATTTAATGAATTCTCACGCACGACATGTAAACTTTAGTTGTTTGAAAGATTAAAAGATGGCAGTAATAACATCTGATGATTCTTACATTATTTGTCGACTCTTTTACAAACATAAAATAGTTAAGTTATTATTAAACAAATTTATTATCAAATCAGTATGTTTTCACATTGCACAAGTCGATCAATAAACGTGTTTAAATAAAAATATTGTTTTTCGTTATTGCATTCTTGTTTAAGTATAATGATTTTGTACATATCAATCGCCGTCAGATGTCAGAAGGACATTGTTTTACTACAACGCGTTAATGTTATCTTTTATTATTTCGTACAGCTGAAACTCTAAAATAGGTACTGCATATGAGATCAAATACATTAAACTTTAACATAAACTTTGAGGTTACATTTAAATTAACTATAATCAAAATGGTGGTTTGTAAGTACAAGAGAACGCAGCCATTTTAGAATAAGCAATTTGTTTGAAAAGCACCATCTTCATTTAAGACATATTATTATATATTATTATTATATAACCTACAATTCTTTTAAATTAAATCTATAACTTAGCTTAACTTTTTAAATGTTTGAAAAACGAAAACACTAGTACTAAGATGATATAATAATTACAAAAATATGTCCTCTTTATCAACATGAGTACACAATATAAATTTTACCACGATTTGTGTGTAATTAATGTTCCATCGCTCCAATTCAAGTATTGACTGCCGATCTAATAACTACGACAGCGCGACTATAACTAATGATTTCCAGCAGTATTGAACATTAACATTTGAAAATCTGAACAAAGTAAGATAAGAAAGTACACGCTCAGTGGTCAAATGATTCCACACAAATTGTAGCATCTATTAAAATCTTGCCTAACTATTACTGTGTATGATGGTAACGGCATTTTATCGCATTCTACGTTACCCAATCGACCAATTTAGCCTTATTATATATTCGATTGTAACAATGATTGGTATACTAAGATTTAAATGTTGGAATAAATTTCTAGTATCCGAGTACTCGCCGAATTTAAATACTCGGTTACCAATCTTCCTTACAATCACAGTAACACAAATGTCACATTCACAGTTAAAATAACAACATTGAATAATAATAAAATTGATAGATATAAATAAAATAAAATAATGTTTAATCTTTTATTTACTTTAAAGACATTACTTATATTAAATTCTGAATTGATGCTCATAAATGAGAGAAGTGTAAATTTGTATAGTGTACATTACATAGTATTATGTACTCAAAAGCATTGAAAATTTTTATAAAAAAGTGGAATGGGTCAAAGTCGTTCTGCAGTTATTACGTGGTGGAGTTTGAGGGGTTAATCAGTTTGACATGAATTGGTAATATGAAGATATATCCATCGCATCATTTCTGGTGCACAGCTTGGACCCGTGCTGTGCGAACGGGTTCTCTGCAGAGCATCGGACCCTTCCATTGATAATATTTCAGAAGTTACATATATTGAACAAAAACGTTTCATTTCACATTTTCACTAAGTCTATAATAGTGGTACCTATTGACAATTACAAAAAGTGATTCACATACTGACACACAGTTTTAGTTAGACAAGATTTTCACAGATGCTACTGATTGTGTATAAATAAAATCGTTTTAATAATGTGTAATATGGTAATCTGTGTGTAATACTTATTTAAACATGATGAAACCATTAATACTGTGGTTGGTGATTAGAACTTCTAATGTTATAATTTGACGAAAATGAGAAATAATTATTTTCTTTTTAAAAAACATTATAGTTGCGTACACGGAATACATGTCACATCAATATTCTTACTATTTTCAAATTAAGCTAAACACTTGTGTTATGAAAATAGGACTAACTTGCTGGTATCCTGGAACGAGGCGCGAACCCCGACCACTAGATCACTAGGCTAGCGTTTTAACCACTACACCAACAAGTCAGTCAATAATTATTATATTATACTATCCGCCGTATAAATTAATCTTAACTATGTAATTGGAAATACTGTAAACAAACTCGACTAATAAAAAATAAAAAATAACGATAAACTTTTCAATCATACCATTTTGAAAAATACTATATACATATTTCACCGATAATATTGCTAGTTTCCAAAAAAACTGACGTTAAAAGTTTTACCAGCCGACCATATAATTCTGCGTTGCAATTTCTCACAACATAATTACCTCTACGAAGCAAGATATTTGCGGTGGCAGGCCCAATAGCGTGGAACCCTGCCCTCCGTCATAAGGAACAGTGAATGCATCAGAGACTTTATTTAAGAAGAGACTAAAAACGCACCTTTTCAAAAGTTTATGTGTAAAGCGCCCTTGAGGTGAAAGTTTTAACGAAAATGGTATGATGATAAATTGGTTGGTTAGTTACAGTAGAACATAAATCTCACAGTCACAATCACAGTTAAAATAACAGTTTAGTTTATAAAGGTACTGAACAGTACCTGGTCGTTTAGCTAGGCGCTCTACAGCCATGTCAACGCAATCGGTTCAAGAATCACTTCTTCCCTGGCCGCCTTCTCGGAACCACCTCCAGAGAGCAACTCTAGTCAATAACTTTATCATGCAATTTAACTTTCAACCTGCGTCATTTTAAAAACAAAGATAATGTTGAACTATAAATAGTTTATGTGTAAAACGCCCTTGAGGTGAAAGTTTTTACGAAAATGGCGCTATACAAATTATCCATTATTATTATTATTATCCAACAATAATGGTCAACCGATTGAAATTCATAACATGTAACATTTATAAATATTGCGACACTTACATACGTGCGTGATATCTGAGAAGTTTAGGTCGCTCAGACTCACCTTAACCTTTACCATACCATGATAAAAAATACTCGTACAAAGCCATGCTATCAACTCGTGTTACCGTAAAATATTATAGTTCTGTAGCGACCGGAATTCAAATGCACCGCCATCTCAGTCGGCATCGACGCTAGCGACAGCGTTGCCGGTTGCTGCCACAAGCCTGGCTCAGAATTCACCGCTAGACAGCCTCTCCGGTTTCAGCGTTTCACGACGGCGGTCTCGCCGGCTCGCGAGAGCCGAGCGAGGCCGCCAGCCCGCTTCACAACATTTCATTTCGTAATATACACGCACCTTCTACATCATTTCATTTTTACATTTATTCATTTCATTATGTCTTTCTTGTTTTTACCATACTGTCATAATAAAATCACAACACGCGCAAACAAACATACTCGTATCTTTCATTTAACCACCGTCATAACCCCCAAAGTTCTATTAGCCTTTAAAATGTAAAAAAATTGAGCTTTGAGCATTAAATATTTTTTTAAATATGTAATATTATAATTCGGAGCAATCATTAAGTTCTGTATAGGAGGTTACAATGTATAATACAACCTTTCTTTTTATCTATCTTCATTTAATTAGTGAGAAAGAGACACCATTATATTCGTATGTTTATTATTGTTTTCAGTGTGAATTTTACAACGGAATGAATTAAAAATAATTATTTTTGTAGGATTCGCCTTACACATTTCTAAGCGTAAATAATTTCCTTAAAATTACCTAAAATATCAAGTGTATGTTGCGTATATTTACCGAAATATTACAGATTTCATTAGAGCGGTAAATCTGTGTTGCTGCATGGTTTGGGAAGGGTTAAACAAATGAAGCTCATATTATTATAGGTATATTTCCTTTTAAATCTATTTAATATCCATCAACATTATACTTTACCCTCCTCTAATGATCTGTCTTACTGTATATGTATTCCGTTTCTCTTTCGCGTATAATTTTATATTCGCACTCTTTTTGTATTTATTGTTAGTTTTAAATACGCCTTGCCGAAGTTTGAACTAAGCGAAACCGGTTGGCGCGTAATCAAATTCGTGATAGTGCTTTATTTGCTTTATTTAATCTAATATGTAAAACCACAAAGTAATTAAAAAACATCACATACCCGAATTAAATTCTGCGTTGATTCTCAAAAGACAGAAATAGATACATAAGCGAAGAAAATAAACAAGTACACCTTTCGAGCATATTTGCAATACATATCCTATTCAAAATTTTGTTTATTAGGTAATCATTAAAAATTTTGATTTTTTTTTTCAAAAAGTTAGAGAAGGTCAAAGTCGCTTCGCAGTGTTTAGACTGTCCGATTAAGACGATCATTATTAATCCACTTTTTTGATAATTAAGAAACATTAAGTTCTTAATATCATTTATTCCTCTGAGCGCGCAGCTTAGACCCGTGCTGCGCAAACGGGTTCACTGCAAAGCATAGGACCTCCCAAAGAAGTGAGTTTTGGAAGTTTTATATATACTAAATTAAACATCTTGCTTCACATTTTTGCAAGTCTATAACAATGCTACCTATTGTCAAATACTAAAAGTTATTCATTGAGAGATGTACACAAGATTTTAGTTAGGCAAATTTTTCACAGAGGCTACTAATTCGTGGTAATAAAATCATTTTAATTTTGTGTAATATGGTATGGTAATCTGTATATATCGCGGTTGATAAAATATTTTATTTTAAATTTTATGTTAGTGACTAGATGAAGAATGTGATTGATGTTCGATTGTAACGAAGATTGATTCACTGAAATTCAATTGTTGAAGGTTCAGTTTCCAGTAATTGCTCGTCGAATTATAATAATCAGTTACCAATCATCGTAACAATCTACCATGAATGAAATATACAAATAGATAAATGAAAGAAATGGATATTTACATAAGTGATTATTCATACGTATCCTATTTAAAATATATTATATTTACATGGTATGGCTCATGGTACATAATACAGGTAAATATTATGACCCAGGAGAATTTTATTTGCCCGCCATATGTCAGTTGTAGAGTAGTTGAGTGTAATTTATTATGGAGCATATAACGCCTCAACAACGTGTTGATGTCATAAAAACATTTTATCTAAATAAGCATTAAAAAAATTTGAAATCGCTATTTCTTTCAGAATGCAAAAGAGGCAACTCTGTAACCATTAATGTTGATCGCTATCGACACATATTGGAACCCGTCTATTTTTACTTGAAAGGAAAGGTCTACGCCAATAAGCCAACAATTTGGAAGCTACAGGAAATTGCTGAAATAACACTCCAAGTGTGCGAAAATTTATTAAATATATAGTTAAAAGAGCACGCATTTGGGCGGCTACCAGAGGCGGCCACGTGGCCGATGTCATATTCCATATATAATTGTAATAAACAAATAATCGATAAATAATAAAAACCAAATTCAAAAATCGCGTTTCATTTCTTAGTTATTTAAAAACTACATCGGCCTGGAACATAATGTTATTAAATGTATATTAAAAAAATATTCATAAGTTTAAAAAAAAATGCGGGAGAGATCAAAGTCGTTCCGTAGTGTAGTCTTATGGATTGCATCAATCTGAAGTGAATCTGATTTAAACCTGGCTGGTAATAATTGTACTAAGGGCATTACCGTATCCCGGGGGGGATGCACGGATTAGACCCGTGCCGTGCAAACGGGTTCCCTACAGAACATCGGACTTTCCCAATAGATTGATTTTGGAAGTTGTATATATATGAAAACAAAACGTCTTCTTTCACATTTTTACTTAGTCTGTAGTAGTGGTATCTATTGTCAATTATTGAAAGTGATTCGCAAGCAGTTGTTTAAAAGATTTTAGTTAGGCACGATTTTCACAGATGCTACTAATTTCACGGTAATAAAATCATTTTAATTTTGTGTAATATGGTAATCTGTATGTATAGCGATTGTTAAAATATTTTATTTTAAATTTTATGTTAGTGACTAGATGAAGAATGTGATTGATGTTCGATTGTAACGAAGATTGATTCACTGAAATTCAATTGTTGAAGGTTCAGTTTCCAGTAATTGCTCGTCGAATTATAATAATCAGTTACCAATCATCGTAACAATCTACCATGAATGAAATATACAAATAGATAAATGAAAGAAATGGATATTTACATAAGTGATTATTCATACGTATCCTATTTAAAATATATTATATTTAGGTACATATTACAGGTAAATATTATGATCCAGGAGAATTTTGTTTGGCAGCCATGTCAGTTGTAGAGAGTAGTTGAGTACAATTTATTATGGAGCATATAACGCCTCAACAACGTGTTGATGTCATAAAAACATTTTATCTAAATAATCATTAAAAAATTTGAAAATCCCCATTTCTTTCAGGATGCACAAGAGGCAACTCTGTAACCATTAATGTTGATCGCTATCGACACATATTGGAACCCGTCTATTTTTACTTGAAAGGAAAGGTCTACGCCAATAAGCCAACAATTTGGAAGCTACAGGAAATTGCTGAAATAACACTCCAAGTGTGCGAAAATTTATTAAATATATAGTTAAAAGAGCACGCATTTGGGCGGCTACCAGAGGCGGCCACGTGGCCGATGTCATATTCCATATATAATTGTAATGAACAAATAGTCGATAAATAATAAAAACCAAATTCAAAAAACGCGTTTCATTTCGTAGTTATTTAAAAACCACATCGGCTTAAAACATAATGTTATAAAATGTATATTAAAAAATTAAAAGATATTCATAATTTAAAAAATAATGGGAAAGATCAAAGTCGTTCCGTAGTATAGTTTCGCGGATTGCGATAATCTGGAGTGAATCTGTTTAGAACTTGGCTGGCAATGGTTGGGGTACTATGGCATTACCGTATTATCCCCGGGGGGGACGCACGGATTAGACCCGTTCCGTGCAAACGGGTTCCCTACAGAGCACCGGACTTTCCCAGCAAAATAATTTTGGAAGTTATATATATATTGAAAAGAAATGTCTTCTTTCACATTTTTACTAAGTCTATAATAGTGGTATCTATGGTCAATTACTGAAATTGATTCACAGACAGATGTTCAAAAGATTTTAGTTAGGCACGATTTTCATAGATGCTACTAATTTTGTGGTAATATAATAGAGCATTATTTGACTTATTTATTCGAGTATTTTTTCAAAATGTGCAATACTTTCGGAGATATTTGATTTCAAAGTTGGGCTTTACGTCAACATTCGCATTGTGGCTATAATGACCGCTTCCACTCTTTCAATACTCAGTCTGAGTTTCATACCTATTGCAGGGAAACGCCTTTTCCACACCCCAAATGTTCTTTCTACAACATCCCTAGTCCTGATTTGGCTCTCGTTATATTGTTCTTCAGCCACAGATATTGGATTCGTAAATCGAGTAAGTAAGTATGGTTTGAGTAGATAACCACGGTCACCAATGAGATGTTTCTCATTAAAAATATCATCATCTAATTGCCCTTTTAATCTAGAATGACTGAAAATAGTACTGTCGTGTATTAAGCCTGGCTACCTTGCAACAATATTTGTGTATTTCATTATGGCATCTATTACTGCCTGCACATTCATGGAGAAGTAATCCTTCATATTTTGATAATATTCCACATTATTTCCTCCTGGAGATAGGATTTCCACATGAGTGCAATCTATTGCATCAATCGTGTTTGGAAATTTTAAAATGTTGTAGAATTGATTCAGATATTGCTGAATTTCTTCGGTAGATTCAGGTAAACATGAACTGTGATCTGAGAGCGGCTATTGCTCTGCTCACTCTGCTTCACTCTGTGAAACAGTGCTCTTGTGTACACCAGATATATCACCTGTGCATCTTTGCATTGTCCTGTGGCATAGAAATGTAAAGTTATCGAGACCTGGTTCACAGGACGAACTGCGTGATTTCTGATCTTTATCAAAAATATTATTATATACCTATGAAGTAGATAACTTTAGATGATATTATATTGTCTGAAATAAGCAAGACCAGTTACCTAACCATACTTTTGGACAGGCGGAATCTTCCCATATAAAATGATCGGTTTGTGGCCTAAAAGATTTGCTCTTCTTGTTAAGGATGTATTGAACAATTATTTGATCGTCAGAAGAATCGGTATCAGTGCTATCTGACATAATAATATTCATTTCAATAATACGATGTCGAAAAATTTAAAATAATGCTTTTAATGACGGATGTCAAGCGAATGCGCACAATGCAAATGTGCCCTAGATGACAAATCCAGTGGATGCAATCCGTTATCGGAAAAAGATTTTTTTAAAACCCATTTCTTCCCGCAAAAAATAATGTCCCGAGGTCCGAGTTTTACTTTTCCTGTTAAGAATATACTGTATAATTAGTTTATCATCAAAAAAGTCTGCGATATCACTGCTATCCGACATAATATTGAACATTTCGACACTACAGTGTCAAAAATCGAAAAATACTCGATTTCGGTGACATCTGTCAGTGACTCGCGCGCAGTGCGCATGTGCATTAGTAAAGTTTACATTTAAGCGGAGATTTTCGGCGGTTTATAGTTATAGTTAAAAGTAAACGACAAAAATGAGATGACGCAACGCGTTTTCGGATAAACTAAGTTTAAAAGTAAAGTTTATAGTAACCGGGGATGACGCAACCGGCCCTAGTTAAAGTTAAAAGTAAACGACAAAAACGAGATGACGCAACGCGTTTTCGGATAAACTAAGTTTAAAAGTAAAGTTTATGGTAACCGAGGATGACGCAACCCGGCCTAACTCTGCTATATTTCAAGATATGGAAAAAATTCTTTCAGTTTTGTAAATGCGATTTTTCGAAGAAATTTAAAAAAAAGGAATTATGACTCCACTACCTCATTACGCATGATAATAGTATGTTATTTATATTCGTCAGTATGCCGCCGTTACCGTCATGTCGAGTTGTTTGTGTGTTGCCACTGAGTTTGAATGATGGGCTTTCATACAAAACCGTGGTTTTATTAGTTTGACTTTTTTATGTAATTTTTTTTCGAATTAAATCTGAATAGTGAAGAGGGCCCTTCAAGACCTAAGAAAAGTTGACAACGAATTATATTCTTACGGACAGCGATATTGAGATTGAATTATGTACATATATTGTATATACAAAGAAAAACCAGCTTTATGTTTTGATTGCCTCGAAGAGTATCATACTAATCTATAAGTTTTAATTGTCACAAACAAATCTACATAATATATTTTACGTTTTGACTGTGTTTTACAAAGTTTTTAAAATAAACAAAATTTATTTTATAACTAGTATTCGCTTTGTTGTTTAGATATTATGTATTTAAAAAAATTATAATTATAGTGTAATAAATATTTTAGTACGAAATAAATTATTACGCGTAACTGCGTAAACAGCACTGGAAATAATAATTCCAATACATATCACGCACAAATGAGTAATTTTAATTTTACCATTTTTCAACATATTAAAATATTTGAAATAATAAAGTATTCGACTAAAAGCGTAAACGAAAACATAGAAGCGATTTCGTGTGAAAAAAATCGGTACTTGTCACTCTTCACTTTTGTCAAGTGAAAGGTGGTGTCGACATTATCTTGTAGACAAAGGATAATGAGTTCGCTCCCAAACTCCACGAATTTAGCAAGAAAAAGGGAGAAGACCCAGATTTCTTAATCAGATCACGTTCGCGATAATCCAATTGATGGGTTAGAGAAGCGGGGCGGTTCTGCTTTGTCGAGGAAGACAAAAGTTGAGCTGGTGTAGCCCAATTTAATTTTTGTGTTCATATTGATCCACGTAACGTATTAAATAAATAAGTGCATTTAAAAAAAATAAAATATTAAGAGATTTTGACAGTGTAAACTTATTATAACTAACATAATAAATATTAAATATGTGATACTATTTATGAAAATCCACAGAAATGTTAGGTACATAAGTATATTTAATTTAGGTGCAGAAGATAAATAAAAAGAAAAAAAGAGGGAGAAAGGTTGCAACTATTGTTGCGGTAAAGGGAGAGCAAAATGTGTTTATAGGTAGAATGATTGGCCAAAATTAAGATTGTGGTGGTTCATAAAGATAACCCTTTAAGCTAATGTTGAAAAAGTCAATTTTGCATTATGGTATTTGCATGACAGGTGAATGAATTAATTTTATATGTAAGATGTCCTAATTTTAGGAATGTGTCGATCTAGATGGTATGTGGAGAGATATTAATTCTAATTGGCTGGGATAATGAATATGGTCTTGCAGTGGTTTGAAGAGAAGTATTTGGTCAGCACGTGTGTTCGATGTTCTAGGGTTTTCATATTATGGAAATTTGCTGCATCTAAATAGGAGTTGAATGATAGATTAGATCTAACATTAAGATAAACTAATTTTGTATTCGTTCTAATCTCGCAATATATGTAATATCTTTATCTTGAAGGATCAGTTCATGGATTACAAAAATCCCGCCGCAGTCGAAAATTATTTGTGACTGTGTTATGTATGTACTCCGAAGCCAAATCCTTATTTTTTAAATTTTATTATTAGAAAATATAATACAATATAGAATTATCAGTAGGATATAAATATATTTCATTTAATATTTATTTCTTCTCTATGAGCGTAGGACTCGTGTATAGAGAAAATTTATGTTTCAGTTAGTCTGTGTATATATATTTTTATTTCAGATACAAATTGTTGATAGTAGTATGTAATTATTATAATTGTGATGGGAAGGTTGTTAAAAAATTTGATGCCTTGATAAATATAGTGATTTTGGATTGCGGTATATTTTAGTTTTGGAATATCAATTTGGTCTCTAAATCTTGTAGATTGGAATTCGCTTCTAAAGTTTAATTGATTTTTAATTTAGAAAATTTGGATTATTGAATTTTTTTGTACATGTCTATTATTTTTGGTACTTTGAAATCTGTGAAAAGTTGTGTACTTGGATAGTCCTTTTTTTTAGAATAATTTTTTGAGTGATTTCTAATTTTAATTATCTTTTAGTTTATCAACCTAAACCTCTCGTGATTTGAGGAGATTTATGAGTTAGAACCATTATTTATAATAGTTTTGTCTAATCATTAATTATTATGTGTTAATCTTTTTAAGAGTACTAAATTACTATTATCTTATTATTTATATTTTCTGTAAGGGGATGTGCATTGAAACGATTATTGATATCATTGAATTTATGACTTTGTTTACCCGGTACGGAACCCGAACGTTAAGCATATCTACTTGTTATTTCCAGAGGAGCATTATCTTCAAAACTATCTTTATAAACTGCAGCAAAACCCTTTAGTGGTTAGATCATATTTAACATCCAAACGAGAAAGAACTCAAACTCTATTCGTTTCAATACATCTCTGTCAACACTAGCTTATACATTTTTGCACCTTTATAATATCAATAAACGAATTATTCACAAGTACCGAGTCGTGATTTTAAGACCTCCCGATAGGAACATAAAAATTGCCCATATTTTAGTTCTTGAAATTGTGTTATTTTAAATGGATTGATGTAGGATATAAAAATGCCAAAGCGGCGGTAGTAAATGCATTCTTTATTTATTGTTATCGTGTTTAGTTTGTAGAACTCCATGTTATTATTGAGTTCTGCTAGTTTGCGTAAGCATTGTTATATGTTACAGCTGTTTTGGCGGTTAAGGGCATTTTAAAACATATAATAATGCTTACGCAAACTAGCAGAACTCAATATTTTACATTTTTTATGTTTACAACAATGGCTCTTTGGCAATATTTTAAATTTATTATATTTACAACAATGGCTCTTTCAAATAACAATTAAATGTATTAATATCAAAAAGGAATCATATAGGTTAAAAAATTTGTCACTAAAAATATCGTCGCTGTAGCATAGTTGGATAATGCACCTTCCCCGGTTTGGAAAGAGATCCAGGTTCGAATTCCGGTGGCGTAACAACAATATTTTTTCGATAAAATTGATTTTGTATGTATATATTTCTAATTAATATATTTAATTCACATTTAATATTTATTATAATCTGACTTTTCAAATTTAATGAAAAATAAATGCATTCTCTTTAAAGTGTTTAACGTCTAAATTTTTAATTCGATATTATGCTGATGTGAAAAATAGGTATAACTTGAAAACTACTCGAACATTCTCAGATGTACTTATTTAGTTCTGGAGCGATAAGCGACAACATTCTCAGAATCTCAGAAACGTCACCAGGGAATGATGATGAATGGAGTGATGAGGTTTCCACCTCTTGTCTCCGATATCTCGAGTGCCATAAACTGTGGTGAAATTTGGGGATCCCGTGAGCGGGTATATAGGGTGGTTTTGTGTATATATGTATAAGATTTTTTTTTGTTTTTTTTTTTGTTAGTACTTTTTTTTGGAGTTTTGCTTTTTGTTAATTTTTTTTTTGACCCCTTGTCTCAGGCTCAGGAAGGAGTAATTCGATAATAACACGTGAACACGAGCACACTGAGCAGCGGTGTAACTACGTCAATGCAGCCAATGCGTTGCATCGGGGCGCACATTAATGTTCGGAGAGAATATCGCCTGGACCAAGGACGTCAAAACTTAACCTTGGACTCCAAACTCACGTGGCGCAAACACGTACACGTTAAAATAAACGCTGCGTCATGGACACTTTCAGCCTTATACCCACTGATGGGCAGAAACAGCAAACTGGCCATGTGAATGGCCAGCGATGGTGCTCTGATAACAACTCAGATCTTAATTATTTTGTTTGGTATTTTTCCCTTTTTCGGGGACGTGTTTTTTTCTTTTTTCCCTCGACTCCCCGACTACAGATCCATTTACCGTGTTGTCTCCCTACTATGTTATGGTTTATGGCCGAAATTATGTAAATTTTTATTGTATTTTATTTAACTGTTATTTGTAGTATTTATTATGTATGTACTATGTTTTTTGTGGTGGTATGAATAATTCTGTCTACACATTGGTATGTTTTCCTTGAATGTATTTTGTTAATTTTTCGGAATAAATTAAAAGGTCGGGGACAATGAGGGTGTTTGTGATGGCGGCTGTGCGGCTCCATTTTGTCACTTAAGTGACAGACGGAATTGCACAACTGCCAATTAGCATTAAAAAAATCCCAATCAGGTGGCGAATGAGAAGGGCCATATAGGAGCTTTTGCTTATAAACGGTCCTGGGTAAGCGGCGGGTCCACGCGCATTGACATCAAGCTCTTGCTATACAAGGCTACTTCAAAAAATCTCATAAAAAAATTCAAAATTCTACAAAGCAAAGCCATCCGGACAGCTCTGGGTGCGTCAAGCTGGTATAGAATTATACTACTCCACCACGGCACAGGTATCCCCCTAATAAGGGATCACATTAGACAACTCTTTGAACGTTTTTATGGTGGATACTCAACCATAAATTCACTTTCTACCTACGATATCAACATTCCCTCCCGACTCAGAAGGGCCAAGATGGTCCTTCTAAATGACTAAATTCCTGCCCCTCTTAGCAGTAAACTACCTCTTCATTTTTGAAGATTAAAGAGCGAGGGGTCTATTGTACCTGGAACTCTGTTTGCCATTGAGATCAGTGATGGCCCCCACATTAGACAAGGGCCCAAAGGGTTCGCGCCCTACATACTACTATTAAATATGGCAGACACACTGCTAATTGTAAAGTTGCAATATACGACAATAATTAATAATTCAATTTCCCGTTATTTTAGTAATGAGAGCTCGTTCTCGTTATATAATATTCATTATTACACATAATACGAAAAAATTTCACCACCAAAGTGACAAATGTCGAACAGCTAGGTGAAAAAATCCATAGATAATGCATAAAATATAGCATATTTTATGATAGACATCTCTATCCATACTTTGACAGTAGTAAATTTGATGTATCAACAATCCGCAAAGGATTTTTACTACGGGCGTTAGTAAAAAGTTACTACTGATCACACAACAGGCCCTAAATGGGACATTTTTGTATTATCTACAGCATGTAAAAATTGCAAAAGGAAGGTCGAGTCGCTTCGCAGTGGGTAGATTTTTGTCTTGGTACGAGAGACCTTGACTCAATTATTATTATTTCAATTCAGTGCTTTCACACAAACGATTATATGCAGAGAACATCATAGTCTAAGCTTAACTCGAGGTGCACAGTTTACACCCGCGCTGTGCAAGCGGGTTTCCTGCAAAGCAGCGGACCCTCCCGGTAACTCGTCACTTAAAAGTTGTATATATGATGTTTCATTGCCTTGTTTCACATTGTTGAGATGTCTACGCTAGTGGTACCTTTACAAACTTCACAGAATTACGCGTTTTGTAATATACGGTACATGCGGCCGGTCGTTGGGTATTCGTGTTTAAGTTACACTAAATGTTCATAGATGGCTATAACATCACACGTTTGTATTAATATTTTCTTTTGCTTAGATGTTTTTATAATATTTACACGTAATAACAGCGTAAAATAATTAATAAAGTTTTTAAAAGTATTTTTGATAACACTATGTTGCTGGACGTCAAATATTTAATGAACTTTTTTGACGCGGACAGAACATAAAATAACAGCAAAATTAATATTTAAAGAGAAATAAAAAAAAAACTGCAATTATGTATTATTGTTCTCTTTTTACATTGCGAAAGTGTGGCGACCCTAATCATTAATTTTTCTTTGACAATGTTTATATATGGATTACGTCCTTATCTGTGTGATTATGTTTAATTCATATTTAAAGCACTCTTATCTATGAATTTTGTTTCGATTAATTTTCGTTAAATATGACATTTTGGAAATATGTAACATTTTTACTGTAAATTAAGAATCCGATTAATTTTTTAAATTGATGTTAAATTTGATATGTACCTACTCAATTTTCAGTGATTTTTTGAAAAGATTGATCAATTGTAATGGCCGATTTCGATTAAATAATTTAGGAATTGACATTAAAATATTTTGTTTATGATTAACATTCTGACGGCCGTGAAAAATCTACGAGTATTCAGTAAGTAAATTTGTTTATTTTTGCTACATAAGTAGGTTCGTATGCAAAATGTGTTTATAGTTCCGTTTTTTAGAGAACAAGCGCTTGGCTATGATGTATTCCGTTCATTCATCTCGATTTAAAAAAAAAATTGTTTGCACTATCTACATAGTTGACATTGACAGAAGATCCAATACAAAATAAAGTCGTGTGAATTTCGACACACGAAGCAATAAATATAGAAAAAAATATGTAATGAATAAAAGTTTTACTTTATAGTTAGTTCAGGTATCGCATTTAACGTGGCAGGATTGCATTTAGACAGACTAAAATGTAAAAAGCAGGGATGGAACTTCTGAACAACTTATTAAGAAATTATCTCCTGAAAATAGTGATGTAGGCACATTTTTTTCAGTTACGATCTTCATTCAATATTCGATGGACAATGTAGACAATGCGGTGCATTGGGGCCTTTTAGACAGGGGCCCAAAAGGTCCACGCCCTACATTACAAATGGTATCGCTACTACTCTCAGCAGTAATATGGACTAAAAGCGGATTAAAAAAAAATTGTAATAATACAGGTAACGGTTCATTAGACCACCGTGAAGCGAAATATGTGACGAATCCGAATTAAAAAGAGTATTTTTATTTAAATATGTTCATTGACATTTTTTGACATGTACATTTTTCTCTATATTTATTTTTCCGCACAAGATAAAATTGATGATTTCACTCCGGAATTTGGTTTATTATGGTGAAATCATACATTATACTTAGAAAAATTTTCTGTACGTTTTTTTGGATTTTTATAGGTTATGTCTAGAATGACACAATGATGATTTTTTAAAAGCGTAATTGAATTAATTATTATTTCGCAGTTGTACACGTGACTTAAATATGCCTGTCTTACTACAGACCGGTCGAAGGAGTTTGTTCTTTTACGCGTCTGTTATTCAATATTTAAATATAACAGTTCTGGTGATAGATAAACCCGTAACTTACTTACCATCACGCCGTTTCCGGGGTAGGCAGAGAGGATAGAGCGCCACACTCTTCTGTCCTGACACATAATTCTCGCCTCAACCACATTCATACATCTTCTCATACAAGCTCCATGAATGATGGATTATTATTCTTCTTTTTTATTTTTCTTCTTCTTTTTCTGTCAAATCACTTTTTATGGTTTTATCAATGAGTATTAACAAAATGTTTGTTTTTATTAAAACCTGGAGAGATGGGTTGATGGTTGTATATGTCAGCCCTGTTTTTTACAATTTTAGGATGCCGAGAATAGTGGTGTTTTTTTTTTACGTGGTTAGTAATCTTACCTAACGCTTCTCAAAGATCAACAGGCCTTTGACCCTTTTGGGTTGTTAGTTGTGTACGTCGGGTCTATTTTTTACAATTTTGGGATACCGAGAAGTGGTATTTTTTTTAGGTGCACGGGGTGAGTCTGTGTAGCTCCTGCACAATTTCTTCACCACCCCTTAGGTTGTTGGCTATGTACGTCGGTTCTGTTTCTTCCAATTCTGGGATACCGAGAAAAGTGTTTTTTTTTTTTTGTTGGGTGAGATTGAAAACAGAGTACTGCGTTTCTGCAGGATACGTCTGCTACCGTGCGGTAGCTGTGCGGGCATGCTAGTATTATATTAAACTGTTTCACATTTCGCGCCGGTAGATTGTTAATGATTGGGGAAATTGAGGAAAGGAAAAATAAATAAAATTTGTCATAAATATAGCTTATAATAAGTAAGTAATCACAATAAAAAAAAAACATATACATTATGTATAATAATATTAAATAAAATAATTATGAACTAAGACTTGATAATACCGAGAATTGAATACTACTAGGCTGCTTTTACCAAAAAATAATACACATCAGCCATCAAAAATGTTATTACAACATAAACACGAAATACATTTTTGAAATGAAAATTTTGATTATCTGCGAAAAATTTTGCGACGTCAATCCCAGATAATCAAATAGTATTTACTGTAAAACAACAAATTATAAAAGCATTTTAAAATAATAACGAAAGACATAAAAAAAATCCACAAGGTCTCAAAATAAAATTATGTTTCGTATTTTGTGTGCGATATTGGTTCTAGTCATTAAGCAAAATTGCTCACCGATGTGATATACAGTACTTTGGTGTGCAGACACTAATTTATTAATGCAATAACATTTGTAATCATCCATCAGAATGATTGGGTATATATTAAATCACAATTTGTTTCAATCTCATTTAAAATTTGGCATCTCAAGTCTTGTTTGTGTATTCAATGCAGCTGTACCTAGCGCTATCTTGAACAGGTAAAATAAAATTCACAGGACATTCACAAAGTTACACTGTGTACAAAATGGACGGTCTCTGTTCAGTAAATTTATATATCCTGTTATTATATGTACTAACCAATGTTCCCTCTAAGATGTGCATGCGCACATATAATTTAGAATCATAGCGTACACAAAAAAATATAGCGCACGCTCAATTTTGAATACAAGATTTTTTCATGTGCCGTCTTCTGTCGAAGATGGGCGACCATGTTGCAATATGTTGATTTATCCTGTATAAGATAACCAACATTTTTGACTTATAATCTGACATAATTTATTTCTACCTACCCTTCTGCTGCCTTTTATCTTCCTCTGCATAATGAGCTGTAAAATATGCAGCTATCCTTGATAGTTGTTATTAGTTATATTGGCTTATGTATGCATCTTAATATATTTTCACTAGTAATGTGGTCAACCCAGGCCTTACAGTAGTCTTATACCGGTATAGTAAATTTTTTTTTTCTCCCAGCGCACAAACAATAGAGTTAGACAAATTGGAGGGAACATTGGTACTGACCATCTGACTTTTTTATATAGAATAATTGATCTGCTTACCTAGTTAAATCTATGACCTCTAGACTGTCTCTGCATGTGAATTGATATAATTTGTATGATGTCAGACCATCTTGGATTTTGTATTTTCTAAATAAATTTGTAATTAAAAAAAAATTCCATGGAGAGGCTTCCAGTAGTGGATTGATAATGATAATCGATACGTTTATTTGAAAAACCAGATAGTATTATTTTTTACCAAAATAAGTATTTTCATATAATCTATTACCACATCTACAATCAAGACAAGTTTTAGAAAAACTTCCGATATAATATATTTTAATTTTAATTTATATCACTACATACAGGGCAGTAAAAAATTAATCTTTGAATTTAAAAAAAACCCTTTTTTTTTCCGAAATAACAAGGTATTTCAATCATGGAAAAATATGTAAAAGCTGATATGCCTTTTAAATATATTTGGGTTACAGTATAGATGTGGTCAGACTATTCAAAAATACCAAAACAATATTTTTCTAATAAACACAATGATATAATAAAACTATGTATTTCATGTTGATGATGTAGGGAATTTTTCTCAATTGAAATTCTCTACATGTTTCTTGTATTATTTTTAAAACACATTTTTATGAAAAATTAGGTTACTTTGAATAGATAAATGAAAGACATGTTTAAATAAATATTATCATGGAAAAATATTGACTAATTGAACAAAGAACATGAAAATGTGCAAACACAGGCAAAAAATAATTTTAATTACTGATGGGATTTAACGATTACAACAAATTCTAAAAAATACAACATTACAAATGTGTACCAAGATTATGTAATATATTATTATTATACATATAAAAATTATAATATCATCCACGCTATTTTATATAAGTTATTAAGAACATTTCTCTGAAGCCCAGGTATCGTAAACAATTAGATTAATTTAAGAAATGTCAGATATGAATTAATAAATTTTGGTTTTACCATATAATTATTATAATGTTGCAACATTACATAAACAAAGATATTTAAAAACATAGAATCAAATAATAATTAATCAGTTTTATATTAAAATTTTATCGAATCCATTCATCACCAATTTTCTGAATAATTTTAGTTCAGAAAGCAGTCGCAACCAGACGCAACTTGCCCATTTGCAATTGATCTGCCGAGTGTCGTGTAATTTAGATCAAATCCTCGCCAGACAAGAACATTTCTGTGAGTGAAATGTAACCAGCTTCAAAACTGTTTGATCAGGCGCAATAATGTCACAATTAAATTGAATATAGTAAATTTCTATAGACTACGTATTTAAACTTTTATCAATCTATTTTTTATTCAATAGCATGTTTTCCTGGCTCACAAACGTGTCCAAGTTTACAGTTTTTATTTACAAAATACTTATCAATATCATATTTTGATTGGTTTTATTTCTAATCTTGGAAAACTAAGCACCATTCATTCATAAAATATTTTTCTACAGTCTTTACTCTAACAATCATCTTTCCATCCTTTCCTTACAAATTCCCTGTTCACTCATGTTACAATCACAATTCTCCCTAGTTTCATACTCCACCACATTAGACAGCGCCGTGATCATGCTGCCCTGATCTTGATAATGGTTGAAAGAATAAGCGAAAAAAAATGAGCGCTAGAAAGATTTATACCGCTTTAGAGATTCACTATTTTTGGCAATCATTAATAATGCCTATATTTTGACAGTCTCAACCTTTTAACTCGGTAGTTTTTCAAAACATTTTGATTATATAAATATGGCAGATTTCAATTAGCCCATAGATTATTTCAAACTGTTATAACCGTTTGGTATTTATTAAGAGTTTATAATGCAGTGAAAAAATTGAACATGTCACTTGGTCTATTGTGTAATAATGTTGGAGGTACTTACGTTGAATTTTGAATAATTTAGTTTGAATTCCATTTTTGATTTTTCAATCATTATTAGGCGATTCCTGTCCACAATGGACTTTAGATGATATTTAAGATACAATAAGTACGGACAAAAGATTACAAAATAAACTTATTTAAATTTGGTAGAATGGTTACAATATTTAAATAAATTTAATCCTCAATGGCACCGCTCAATATAAGATTAATCGCTGCGCTAACATCGCCCGAACAGATGATCAGAGCCCTCAGATTGAGTCGGTGGTCCACGAGTCCCATCTCTTGCATGTTTACCAGCTGGGTTGCGTAGTTGGCCCTCGTCCCGGGATTGTCTGGTGAAGATGAGACAGCTGAATCACCAAACATTTGACGAATTTCCGCAGCCGCCGATGTAACACCGGGAGTTACCGGATTGGTGGAGACAGAACTAATGGCTTGCGATAAGGCATTGCTGAACATGTCCGTAGTTATTAGTGGCCGTGAAGAAGCTGGCAATGAAAGCAAATAACAATGAATATTAGTAATTATTATTTTTATGAAATAATTTTGATTTCTTTTAACTCATTACCATTTAATTCTAGAATTAGTGATTATTTTCTACCTTTGACTTCAGCTATAAAAAAGTAACCATTTTCAATTTTTCTAATGCGTAGTGAAAAAGTTAGGATGCACTTTTAAAGTAAGTATGTAATATTTTTTTCTATTTTAATGAATTAATTTATTGAGATATTGATTCAGGTGTGAGGTATGTAGATGGGTTATCTTGAAAGGCCACAGATCAGGTGTGATAGCATATTAAAAAAATTACAATAATTAATTAAAGGTGTATTAATTATGGTCTAATACAATGGTTCACATTTTTTACCTCAAACTGATTTATAATTTTTACTGTATCTTTTGGCTTTGAGTATACTGTTTGAATGCCAAGGCATAGCATTAATTAATCAATTAGTTTAATTTCTAGGGACAGTTAATTAATAATGATTTATACTTTCAACAATTCTTCTACTTTTAGCAAAGATGGTGAAGAATTTTAATAAGCTTTAAGAAGCAAAAACATGTTCATGTAAAAGAAACACTACAGACAATTTTTTTATTATAAACATTAAAACAAATAATGTACATATTAATTTTTAATGGTGGTATAATCCATATATGTACATGCGATTTTAGAAAAAAAAAAAGTATAATGGCACTGATATGAAAAAATATTGCCCTCCGGATACTACATTTCTTCAAATGAATCAACTGAGATTTGCGCATCCAACATAGGTAGGTAGTTACCCAAATCCCATGTTCAATAGTAATTTAATTTGACATCAAAATGTAGGTACACACTAAGAATTCAGTGTAAATTTGAAAATGAGATTTTTTACTGATATTACTGATGGGTTTTCACTATGTAATATTATATTATTTCTTTAAAGCATACATTTAAAATATAAAAATGATTAAAAAATAAAATGACCACATGAATCTTGAATTCAAAATTTATAATATTTAGCTATCATTCTGCATCAACACATCTTATCAATTACAACTTATTGTGCTTTTAAAATCATTCTAGTAAGTGTAGTTTTTTTTTCTTAATCTTTAATATATTAAAAAAGTGGGATTTGTTCCCACTTTTTTATTACAATGCTTAATAATTAATCAAAATTACTCTTTGAACAATTCCATGTACCAACATTTTGTGATCTATTTAAAAAAGAAATTCTATTTTTTTTATATAAAAAGAAAAAGAAAAAAAATATATTTTTCAAAATTGTACTAGGTTTAAATTTGTATTTTCATGCTCAAAAATCAACACATCATGTGCACAACACCACTATACGCACCCAGGGAAAACAATATTTAACAGCTTACCAGAAAACATCAGGAAAATTAATGATAATAAAGATCTAATAAATAATATTAAAAAACACTTTAAAAAGAAACATGTACCTCATAACATATAATATTTATTAATATATACTCCACTTCTCTACACAAGCATATCCTTTCAATTTATTGTAAAGTATTATTGCACTTTGGTCAAAAATATCACATTAATAAATATATAAAAAAAAAAAAATCAATTTACATTCTGATTAAAATATTTAAAGAACTGCAATGAAAAGTGATTTTTAATACAAATTAAATGTATTAATTAGAAAGATATACATATAAAATCAATTTTATCGAAAAATATTGTTGTTGCTGCCAGGATTCGAACCTGGATCTCTTCCCATCCACGGATTAACCAATTATGCTATACCAACGCAATACATTAATGACAAATTTTCGAATTTATATATTACACTTTTCAAATTAATACATCTATCATTCCATTATTTGAAAGTCATCTTCTTTATTTTTACGGAATCTCAAATACCTTTGATTAATCCGATAGGTTCCAATTCCGGTAGCAACAACAATATTTTTCGATAAAATTGATTTTTTATATATATATATATATATCTTTCAAATTAATACATTTAATTTGAATTAAAAATATTATAGACCTATGTTCTGAATAATTATAACTTCACAATAAGAATGTGTTCTCCTTAATTAATGTGATTTAATGATCTACAGAAAAAAAATTATTACAAGCAGTTTAAATACATTCTATTCCACATGAATGATAATTAAAAGCAAAAGATTAATTATATTTCACTAATAAACTGTGTACAAAAATGACGATGGTATTGAGAAAATGAAGCAATGATTTGTTTCACAATTTTGGACAGCATGTATTTTTTTTGCACAGCGTGTATTTTGTAAAATACCATGACTAAGCACCGTGAGTCAAATATTAGTCAACAGCGTGCTTTTTGATAATAATTTTCAGAAGCATAAATAATAGATTCTTTCTGTGGATACAAATAATTCTCAGTTTGTACATTGCCATTTTAATAATGCAAACGCAACCAATGTGCACTAAAACCTCTTGTTGTCACTAAAACATAGATGGCGCACAAAGTATGTGTACAATAAAATTATTATTAATTAATATTGTTCCCTAAACGTTCAATTTCTGTAAATAAATTAATCACCCAAGCTTTGCGTAACCGATGTATTTTTTACATATTTAATAAGTTTTTTTTTTTACTGTCATGATGGGCTTTCACCTAGTACTAACATAATGATTGTAATTTTTACTGGTGCAATGAATCTATTACATAAAATTTCCACAAACATTTTCAAATTAATGCAGACCTATGATAAGACGATACCGTTAAAAAAAACAACCCAAATTTTTTGAAAGAAAAAAAAAAAAATGTATATATATGTCTCATTCATAAGCAAGCCATCGAGCACCAGTTTATGTCGATTTATCGGTGGGACATTAATATTTGTATTTGCTCTATAAATGATCTGTCAAAATTTATATGGAGAGATTTAATAGGTACAGAAAAAATATGAAATACAGTAGGTAACTAAAATGAAGTAGTTGACATGATAGAATACGCAAAGAAAATGAAAAAGTAATGGGCAGGTCAAATCGCTCAGAGAATAGTCAAATGTACAGTCATACAATGACATCCAAGGAGAATCAAAAGACTGAAAAGCCATCCTAACACCTGCTGTACTGACGAAATCATCAAACTCAATGGCAAATAACAAAAGACAAAGAAATGTGGTAGACATTTTGGGTAGGCCTTCATCTAGCAGCGGATAAAAACAGTTGATAACAATGATGAAATTAAAAAAAAAAAAAATAGAGATGTGTACACGGAATACATGTCACATCAATATTCTTACTATTTTCAAACTAAGCTGAACGCTCGTTCTATGAAAATAGGACTAACTTGCTGGTGTCTTGAAACGAGGCACGAACCTCCGATCACTAGGCCAACATCTTGACCACTACACCAACAAGCTAAACTTTATTTATTGGATAATATTGATAGCGCACTTGTCATCATTTTTATTTATTTTCCTGAAATTTTAATTAACCCGCCGTTAGTCGCGTGGTGGTGCAGCGCTCACTTATATAGTTTTTTTGGAGCCATTTTTATTTTTAACAAGTTAAATTGAGAGTCCGTTTATTTTCCAAGAATAATGTTTTTTTCAATACTATAGGCTCAAACATGTGTGCTATTTTTCTATACATTTAGTTTTGCATATTACATGTGTTATACCAAGGATCGAGAGAGGACATCTTTCAGCTGCAATTTTAATTTTTCGGTAATTTATTCTTATTATATACTTTCTTGTTGTAATTAAATTATTTTTACTTTTTTTATGTATAATACAAAAAACCTTTTTTATTCTTGATACCTAGATAAAAATTGTGAACTGTAATTTACAAATAAAAACATACCAGAGGTAAAAAAAAAGTGTAAATTAATATTCAATATTCTAGCTTAAAAACGTAACGAACCAAGAGGCGGTTATTCTCTCAGGTGAGACTAACGACGTATGCAAAAACAAATGACTAACATCGGGTTAATCACGGAAAACATGCTCCGTAACAATACGATCAAATTGTTCAGATGTAAAATTTATAAATGAAATTTTTCATTAGGTTAGTAAGTGGTGTTAGATCAGGGCCGGCAAAAAGGGTGTAGACTATGAAATGGGAATGTATTAGACTGATACGTATTAAAGGTATACCTGCACCAGATTGTTCCGGACCATCAGCAGCCAATAGAGATCCCAGAAAATCCCTGAACCCCGTGTCCTGTGAAGAGGCTGAAGTACTCGCCCCCGCACCACTCGTTCCTGTTCCTGCAGCCGCTCCGGCCATGGCCAAGGCGGCAGAGAGTTGCTCGGGGGTGATCAAGCCACCGCCCAAGGGACCTGTGTCTCCATCCTCATCATCTCCTTCATCATCAGCTCCGACATCAACATCGTCATCCTCTTCAGAGTCCACATGCATATCTGTTATCAGATGACGGCCACCTGAGGAAAAACGTGGCTCAATTTTCAGTAGTGACACTAAATTTAATCAATGCTGCAATGGAAAAGTTAGACAAAAAGCATATTGTTACCTAAGTGGCAACACCGGCTATCTCAATTTTTTTGTAACATTGAGGTGGCTTCATAGATAAGAGATAATGGTATTTAACAGTTTGCCAGTAAAACATTAAAGGGTTGCCACATTAAAGAAATAAGTATTGAAAGTAGCATTAGCCACACAGAAAACAGTTTTATTCCGCACCTCTCTTATCTATGTTCTTCTCTTAAAAAGTGATGAAAAATGAGATAGCCAGTGTTGCCAATTAGGTAACGAAATGGTAAAAAAAACATGACATACAACAGAAGTCTGATATGTGTACAATGTTATTTGTAAATATCTGTGCCATAGAAACTTAGTTTTGAAACGCTGGCTACATTTTTTTTTCAAAATCACTAGTTTCCAAAAGTTGGGAAAACAAAATATGTCATTTCTTCATTAGCATCCTAATGGTATGAATCAAATGATAGTTAATATTACAATTACTGATTACATTAAACACATTTCAAAATTAAGTAGATCACATACCTCTTCCTGTACTCTGCATCTGGCTTTTGATGACCTTAACAAAGGTGGGGATCAGCAGTGGGTGCTTCTTGATGATATTCTCAAAGGTCTCTGCGTCCTGGAGATGATATACTAGCTCAGGGACTGTCAGATAAGACAGGGCCACTGGGTCTTGCGCCATGCCGGGCTCCAGCTCTAGAATCTTCTCTATCGAAGATGCCTCGCAAAATATCTACAAGTATTTAACTTATTTACTTGAACATCATGAATAATTTATTCATTTTTTATCTAAAACATTAAATTAGCCTTTTGAACTTATTTTTATAATAATTAATCTACACTATTATATCTCTTCTCTTGAATTCAATGTTTTAAATACAAAAATAATATTTAAAATATCACAATAATCAGGACAATAGCCAGGATAACACTGTATATCAGAGGTGGAGTCTATTCCATCCCACACAATAAACGTATTACCATGTTATATTATAATATATTCACCACTGTTATAACAGAAATATCTATGTCAATAAATAAATAAACTTTTATTAAGGAAAACACATTTTTATTGTGAAGTTGTAAATATTCAGAACATAGATCTGTGATATTTTAAATACTAAATTAATGTATTAATTATAAATATATACATATAAAATCAATTTTATCCCGGTGACGTAAAAACAATATTTTTCGACAAAATTGATTTTATATGTATATATTTATAATTAATACATTAATTTAATATTTAAAATAAACTTTTAATTGTTTTACTGTAAGCGCCCTTGAAGGTGATTTTTTTACAAAAATGGCGCTAAGTAAATTATCAAAGTTATTATTATAAAGTATGCGCTACACTACTGGAACCGTCTGACATATTAAATTCGATACCTAATTCAATAGAGCTGAATCAGATTCAATTTTCAATTACTTTCATAAAATAAATATATAGCTATAATTTTATTTGTTAATTAAATTGCATGGATTACAATCAAAACAAAATAATAATAATCACAAGTAATGTACTATTGAGAAAATGTCTCCATTCTCACCTCCATCGCGTTTGAAAACGACGTCACAGATCTGGTGGGCAGACCATAAGTCCTAAAAAGCAAATTAATACTTTCAGCAGTAAATTTTGTCCTGGACTCGACCACAGCTTTGTCTGGTTTCTGAATTTTTCTGAAGACATGAATCATTTCTCCGCACTTGACGCCATAGTCTTTCAAGCATTTACTTTCATCCAAAACCTTACCGCGGTAAATTAATTCTGTAAAATCACTTCATAAATGAATATCTTCACATTAAAATCAAATAAATGCAAATATATCGAGGGCTCTTGATCAAAAATTCTCAAACAAAGCATATTTACGTACCTAAAGTCTCGGCGGGATTGTTGCTTCGTTTGGATGCTTCTTGTTTCAGACTTTTCACATCGTTTTCCAAGCTGAAGTTTTCTATTCTTATATTTTTAATAGCACCGACGTCGATTTTCATCCCCAGGAGTACATGACTTTTGATCTTAGGTCGGTCTTTTCCCGAAGGCATCATAAAATTCGGAAAGAAAATTTGAAACAGAAATGACTGGCAAAGTTGACAAATAACACAGACTTAAACCATCAATGCATAGATAAATAATATAAAACATTTAATGACATTTTTAATAAAGTATTGCAATAAATAAAATTAAATTTGGTTGTGTGTCTATCACAAAACAAAATCATATGAGACGGCGACCAGTTCTCATGTAAATTATACACCGTCTGACAAGTTTTATTTTTTACAGCATGAGTCTTTGCGCTAAAATTGAAAATAGTAGAATGTTTATGTGTTTTTCTCAAATATCAGCATAGATTTTTAATCTGGATTACTTGCGGTAACTCAAAATATTTTCATAATTGATTCGTGTGGATTTTTTTAATGTCGTAAAGCACCGCCGCCATCGTCACTGTCTTAATAAAACAAACGCCACTGGTATATGTCTTTTAGGCGCTACTCTCTCTATGCGGTCTTCCTGTTGGGCCGAGCGCTTCCCCTCTAACAAACTCTGTGACGCGCGGGCCTACAAAGGTAGCAATCGTGGATCGCCGAGCAACAGAAAAATTCGCCGCCACTCTCGAAACAACCGACATCGGAGCCCAAAGCAATGTTATTTTTTCCTATGTCATTTTTTGTTGGATGATTTATGAAAAATAAATTCTATGACAATTCCAGATGCCTTTCAATAGTTCCTCTTGATATTTTTGTACAATAATAAATGTCAAATTTGTAAAACGTAAACATTTAAAAATAAATTAGTACATTCATCAGTTATTGTCTTTAGAGTGTATAGCTTTGTTAAAAAGGTTTAGTTGCTAACACAAAGTCATAATAAAAATACTTATTTAAATATTTTTAAGATAAATTTCAATGTAGATATTTTACATTTAACTAAATTCTTATTTCTATTATACATATATATTAAAAATTTTCAAATAATATTTTTCATCAAATGAGAAATCTATTATTATTCATAAGTTAATGTTTATGAATGTTCGAGAATACCATGCTAAGACACTTTTCTCAATTGTAGTTAATTGAGGATATGTAGTATATGCAACATTGAGTTAAATGTCAAATTCTACCGGCGCGGCGTTCGTATCTATGGTTCGTTGTCACAGTTGTTATTATTTTTTAGACTATTTTTGTATAAACTATTTTTTAAATAGAGTATTCTGACTTTAAAGACCATCGGTATCTATTTTATTTGTTACTTACAATTACAAGGAACGTTTAAATGCTTAAAACATCATTTTTAAGGGTTAGATTATAACAATAATATTGAAAACTCTTCATGACAGTTGTAAATAATTTTAACTGCTCACTTTTTACCTGCAGCTATTCGTCGCGCCTGTTTGCTTCAGAATCATGAGCTCTTCACATAAAACTATCAAGGATTTGGGATATGGTTTCAATGAAGGTTAGTATATTAATAGTTATAAAGTTTTATTTCATTGGGTGTGGTATATAGTATATAATATAAAAAAAACAAAATTAAACATATCAAAGCAGTTAATAACTAAAAGGTGCGGTAAATCAAAAATGTAATGAAATTATATATAAAAAATAACAGAACTGCTCTATGGTGTGGGTATATGGGCGAGTTTGTAAAAGATTGCACATCATGACATGAGCCACACAATCTCTAATGTTTTACATTACACGTTCAGATTGATTCAACATAGGTACAGGCTATACATGAATCAATAAGGTATTTGGTCAGTAACAAGTTACAAAGATGCATATATAGTAAATAATCAAGGTTAGAAGATACTAGTGGTAAGCTATAACAATATGACTTGAGCTGCGATTCCAGAGTGGCTTTGGAAGTCAGTCTGTTCTGGGCTAATTAGTTGTACAGTAATTAGCTACGAGGCAACTATGGTGACCTTGCTTGGTTCCCTCCATCTATTGGCGCAGATGCACATCTCCGACCGGTGTCTTAATGTGTGATATTTAGTATGCTCTGTTTGTGTAGTAGCCATAGTTCTATCAGTAGGCAACTCTTAGCAAACAGTATAAAACATTAATGTGAATATTATTAATATTTCATATAGAACAGTGACTAATTAAACAGAATGGTGTCATCACTTGAAGTTTTGGTTTTGACTCTTATAAACCACCATTTAAATAGTGTGTTTTTGACATGTTCACTGCTGATTAAAATGCATATATATTCATGCGATAAAAATCTAAACGACATACCTATTCTCATTGACTGATACTTTTATGTTGAAGTTTAAAAGGATCTGCTGTCATGCTGCTTTGTGCATGGCCCATTTTTATAAGATGGCGCGCAACTTGTTAATTATATGATGATTGAATATATTTTTCTATAATATATGTATATATTTTTTTAACTTATGAAAACTTAATACAGTAGACTCGATTATCCGGGATGGATGGTAAATAAAAATGCTGGATAATCGAATTCCCGGTTGATCCAAAAATATTGTGAAAATGCTCAACAATATTCAAAAATCATGCACTCTGTGGGCGCCTATTGACGTATGAGTGTATGTATTTACCAAAAAAAGGCACACACGTGTGCATTTATGAACAGCACAAAGGGGATATTATTGCTGGGTTGTCAAATAACTTTCACTATATACATTATTTAACACAATTATTTTTAAAATAAAAGACTATTCATTACCGTAATTCAATGTTCAGGTCGGCCACGAAATATTAATTTTAGCACTTAATAATTTAAAAGATAAGATGAGTCAACAATAAAGTATTGAATTGTCTTTTGCCCTTTGCTGTTTTTTGACGAATTCTACGTCAAATATTTCTCAACATTATTTTTTCAGGGAGGGTTCTGCTCAAGATATTTAACCATATTAATCATCCAGAAGACGCGTTAAAATTGCCCTGCAACTTTAATTTGTTATAAAAATATTTTACTTTGGCTGCATTGATAAAAATAAACTATGGCACTCCTGACAGCAAACCTGACAATGACAACCTACTGGAAGCAACTGATGCTCATAAAAAAAAATATATATTTTGAGATATCACTCTTCGGACACCACAGACAGCTGAGGTGCTCGAATTTAAAACACGTGTTTAGTAACCGATACGAACAATCTGGCACATTTAAAAAAAATATAAATTTCAATTTTCGAAAAAAAGTCCCGGTTAATCCGCATCCTGGTTGATCCGATCCCGGTTAATCGGGAGTCTACTGTATATAGATGTGTCATAATTATACACTTTTAAAATTTTAAATTGTTTATTTAAAAGTGTAATTTAAATAAAAGTGTAAATTAAATTCTCATATACTTTAAAATTGATTAAATATGCATCTATATAATGTATATTACCAACAGAGGCAATATTAAAAAAAAGTGTAATTATTAATAATTTTAATACATTATATAATTTAATGTTAATTTATATTTTCCAGATGGCCAGTTGAGGCAGGTGGACAAGTCAACCAATGCATTGACCGACCTACCCTTTCAATTCATCCTGAGTGACAAGCACTCTGAAAATCAAAAACATTACGAGGATTTGGGAGAAGCTATCACGGACTATGTTTACACCCTTCTTCAAACTGAGGCAAATCTGATAAAACTCTCTGTCCCTAAAACTGGTTCGGAAGAATTGAGAAGCTTTATATTTGCGAGTGAAGATGCCTTGACTAACAAGGATAAGTTAATGATTCTCATTCATGGGTCTGGAATGGTGAGGGCTGGACAGTGGGCACGCTCGTAAGTAGTATGACTTGGTAACTCTTTTTTATTTTTGGGAGCTCCAGGATGACATTAATTTGAAATAGTTTATTTATTAGAATTTTTTTTGTATATGTCTATTATTTTTGGGACGTTGAAAGCTGTGAAATGTTCAATATTTGGATAGGTAGTCTTTTTTTTTAGAATAATTTTTATTATCTTTTTTTGAGTAATTTCTAATTGTGATATTGAAGTTTTATATGCTCCTCCCCATCCAATAATACCGTATTGTATATGTGACTGTACAAATGCGTAATATATCTTTAGGAAGGTTGGTTGGTGTTCTCGTGAAAACCATTTTTATCCGAACATGTTTATTCTCATCGGGGAGAAACCACCGAGAGCAGGAAACAACACAGAAGACGTAAAGGTTATGTAAAAATACGGTGCACGGTTAGTGAAAGGTGAGAGTCGGGATGTGCATCTGCGGTCCGGTCGGTTCGGGTACTGGGCACCGCGTCTCTCGCCGACCGCCTCCTTCGCTGCGGGTATTGATGCACATCTGTGGTGCACGTGTGTCATACCCGCTTCTTCGAATGTTTCCGCTTTGTACATGTGGGATGGTACAATACCAAGAAATACAAAATGAGGAACATCTGGACAATGTGTGCGAGCCGCCACATCACTCCCCCACCAGCAGCTTCCTTGATGAATGGCATGGAAGTGAGGAATGCTGCGATGTTGGTCCCCCCGAGTTCCGCCAGGATGAGTTGCATATTGCAGTGGTGCCTGGTTCGCCTCCTGTCGTTTTTATTGTGCCCCGATGTTTCATTTATATATCTAACCGATCAGGGAATCGGACGTGTCTCCCCGAACGTGTGGTGTTGTTGGTCCGATCTGGTGGATCGGAGGCCTTCGGTATAGTCGATTGAAATGTTGTGGTGGCTTCTGCAGTCATGAACGCTGGTTTAAGGCGATCGATGCTGACGGTCACGTCTTTCTCCTTCACGTGTACGGTGTAAGTCCTCTCACCTCGACGGATGACTTTATGGGGGCCACTGTACGGTTGTTGGAGTGGGCTCTTGATGGTGTCATCCCTTATAAAGACGTGAGTGGTCGTAGGGAGATCCTTGAAGATGAACTGGCGCTTTTCTCCATGCTGGGTGCCATCTACTGGTCATAGGGTGTGAAAATGCTGCCGTAGTTCTTTCAAAAATTTCCCATGGTCGTCGTCGACTGCTGGTCGTGTCGCAAGGAATTCTCCTGGTAGGCGAAGTGGTTCCCCGTAGACCAACTCAGCTGAAGTGGTAGCGAGGTCGTCTCGCCAGGCTGTTCTAATTCCCATTAGCACGGTGGGAAGCAATTCAGTCCAACGACTGTTTTCATGGCATTTGATGGCTGCCTTCAGTTGTCGGTGGAGTCGCTCCACCATACCATTTGCTGCAGGGTGGTAGGCCGTTATATGTATTTGAGTCGTTCCTGCCAGGCGGTTTAGTTGCCTGAACAGGTATGACTCAAATTGCCTACCTTGGTCAGTCGTGATTCGGAGAGGGGCTCCAAACCGGGTTATCCACCCTTCGTAAAAAGTCCGCGCCACTGTTTCGGCCTCTTGATCCTTCATCGGGAAGGCTTCGGGCCATCTTGTGAAGCGGTCCACACATGTGAGGCAGTACCTGTACCCTTCTGATATAGGAAGTACCACTATGTCTATGTGGACATGCTCAAACCTTGCTGATGGTGGCTGGAAGGTTCCAAGTGGTGCAGAGACATGGCGGGTAACTTTGTTACGTTAGCATTGGAGGCAGTTACGGGTCCATTTCCTGGAATCGGCTTTGATGGATGGCCAGACATAACGTTGCGTCATGAGCTTTGCCGTTGCCTTGCTGCCAGGGTGAGATAGTTGATGGACCGTATTAAAAGCTGCCTGTCGGAATCTATTTGTGACAAAGGGCCTGACTGTCGTCATGGAGACGTCGCAGAAAAGGTCTGCATTGGTGCCAGGAATCCGTACCTTCTTTAGTTGCAGGACAGATCCTTCCTGCAGATATCTTTGCAACTCATGGTCGTCCATCTGATCAGCCGCCAATGCTGCGTAATCCAGGGGAGTGTCGATGGACTCGACCCTGGATAAGGCGTCTGCGACAATATTATCCTTGCCCGCTACATGTCGTATGTCAGTGGTGAATTGGCTGATGTAATCTAAATGTCTGAATTGCCTTGGCGAGCACTTGTCTGCTTTCTGCCGAAAGGCATAGACAATTGGTTTGTGGTCAGTGAAGATGGTGAATGTCCTGGCTTCCACCATGTGCCTGAAGTGTTTCACGGCAAGGTAGATGGCCAGGAGTTCTCTATCGTAAGCACCGTATTTCCGCTCGGCAGCACTAAATTTCTTTGAGAAGAAAGCCAGTGGTTCCCAGTTTCCATTGACAAGCTGATGGAGTGCAGCACTGGCTGTGGTATCAGAAGCATCGGTAATGATGGATAACGGAGCATCACACTTTGGATGAGCAAGCAGCGTTGCCTGCGCGAGGCCTTCTTTGCACATCTCAAAGGCTTCGATGGTCTTTGGTGTCCACAGAACGGGCTGTTTCCCTTTTAGGCTTCCTTTCAGGAAGTCATTGAGTGGCGCTTGCGTTTCTGCAGCCCTGGGTAGGAACCTTCTGTAGAAATTTAATGCACCCAGGAACCGGCGGAGATCTTTGATGGTCTCTGGTCTGCCGTAACTTCTTATAGCTTCCACCTTCTCTGGCAGTGGGTAAGTGCCCTCGCTGGACACAAGGTACCCTAGGAACTTGACTTCCGGTACACCGAAGTAACATTTGCCTGCATTTATGACCACCCCGTATTCCTGCAGGCGCTGAAATAGAATTTCGAGATGGGTCATATGTTCTTCCTCTGATGCTGAGGCAATTAGTATATCATCGATGTACGCGTAGCAGAAGTCAAGTCCTCGGATGACTTTGTCTATGAAGCGTTGGAAGGTCTGGGCAGCGTTTCGGAGGCCAAAACTCATGAACGGGAATTCAAATAGCCCGAATGGTGTCGATATGGCCGTCTTCGAGATGTCCTCTGGTGCCACTGGGATTTGATTATACGCCCGTACCAGGTCGATGGTGGAGAAGATGTTGGTGCCTCTTAGCGTCTGGGCAAAGTCCTGGATATGGCGCACGGGGTAACAGTCTGGGATGGTTCTGGCGTTGAGGCTCCGGTAGTCGCCGCACGGTCGCCACTGGTTATCCTTTTTGGGCGCCATATGTAACGGTGAAGCCCAGCAGCTCTCTGAAGGACGAGCGATTCCGAGATGGACCATTGTCTCGAACTCCTTCTTAGCTGCTTTGAACTTTCCGGGAGCGAGGCGTCGTGGTCGTTCAGCGACTGGGGGACCAGGAGTTGTCCTAATGTGGTGGGTGGTGGTATGGCGGGTCTCCTTCAATGTGCCATCTGGGCGAGTGAGATCCGGAAACTTCTGTAGGAGGATATGATATGGAGACGTACCGGCAACCGTTTTGATGGAGGCAATTTCGTCCGTACTTCGTCTGCCAGCTGCTGTCAGGTTCGTCACCTGGTCTAGTAGCCGTCCATTCCGGACGTCGACCAATAGCTCATATCTCGCCAGAAAATCCACACCGATAATAGGCCTGGAGACATCGGCAATTACGAAGCTCCAGGTGAAGTCGCGCCGAAGGCCCAAGTCGAGGCTGAGTGTCAGGCTGCCGTAGGTGGCGAGGGTGCTTCCATTTGCTGCAGACAGCTCATACATTTGTTTTGTAGGGCGTCCCTGGACCAGCTTCCGCGGGTAGACACACAGGTCGGCGCCCGTGTCCACCAGGAACTGAGTGCGGGTTACCCGGTCAGTGACAAAAAGGCGACTTACATGCTTGGGGCTGGAGGTGCTGGTCGCCATCAGTGTGAGCCCGGAGCGTTTCCCTGGTTGAAGGTACAGGGCTCCTTACACTTTTTAGCATTGATCCCGAAGCGCCAATGGTACCAACAGTGGTCATGCTGCTGCCGATTCCTGGACTGGCTACGGGAGCGCGGTCTGCTGGGGCTGTTGCCCCGGGAGCGTGAAATGGTATTTCCGGACTGCCAATACTGGGCGTGGAGCGCCGAGATCTCCTGCCGCATCGTGGCCAGCTCTTGGCGCAGCGACAGCGTCATCTGCTGCATCTTGTCAGACAAGGCTTGCTCCGTGGTGGAAGTTTTCAGCTCACTGACAGAGAGTCTGCCTGAGTAATCGTCGATGGCGTCGGCGAGATTGGCCACCTTATCCAGGCTGATATCTTGCTGGGTGGCGAGGACCACCTGCATGCTTCGCGGTAGGCGGCCCATCCACAGCGTCCTTAGCATCTCGTCAGGCACTGCGCTCCCGGCGAGCGTGCGAAGGTGCCTGAGGAACTGGGACGGCTTGCGGTCCCCATGCTCCTCATGCTCTAAGAGCCTCCTCGTCTTCTGCTCCTGAGTGGAACTGAGCCGCCGCGTCAGTTCGCTCTTGAGAAGTGCGAAAGCTCCGGTCTCTGGGGGTTTCAGAATTATGTCTCTGACTTCCAATGCGTAAGAGGAATCCAGGGCCCCCAGGACATATCCAAACTTTGTCGCATCTGTTGTAATCCCGGCCACGGCGAAGCTTCGCTCCACCATCGCAAACCACATCTCGGGGTCGCTGGGGCAGAACGTCGGGATGCGCACCGCCACGCGGTTAATTTCTTGAGACATCAGGGTGTCTTCGGGCGGTTGAGTCATTTCGGGAATTGATATTTGACTTTTTGTACCGCCGAACGTGTGCTAGCAACACGTGTTGCGTCGTTTCGCACTTATGTATCGGTAAAAAAAGAATGCGTACCCGACGGCCACGTGCGCTCGCGACGCGTGTCGCGTTGTTTTACGACTCACGTAATGCACATAGATAAGAGATATACTGTAATGCACGCGTTGTTGTCACCTGCGCTCGCAACGCGTGTTGCGTTGTTTGGGATTCCCGTTATGATGCACGTGTACCCGTGACACATGCGGTCGCGACGCGTGTTGCGTCGTTTGTTTGAAACACGAACTCACACACGCGAGATGTAAAATGTTTTGTCCATCTATACCCCTGTCGCAGTGAACGTCTTTGGCACTTCTGCGATACGACAGGGGATGCGCGAGTTGGCGGGCACGTTCACTTTAACTTTTCACATTCGTTTTTTTTTGTCGTCGCGGTCACCACTTTAGGAAGGTTGGTTGGTGTTCTCGTGAAAACCATTTTTATCCGAACATGTTTATTCTCATCGGGGAGAAACCACCGAGAGCAGGAAACAACACAGAAGACGTAAAGGTTATGTAAAAATACGGTGCACGGTTAGTGAAAGGTGAGAGTCGGGATGTGCATCTGCGGTCCGGTCGGTTCGGGTACTGGGCGCCGCGTCTCTCGCCGACCGCCTCCTTCACTGCGGGTATTGATGCACATCTGTGGTGCACGTGTGTCATACCCGCTTCTTCGAATGTTTCCGCTTTGTACATGTGGGATGGTACAATACCAAGAAATACAAAATGAGGAACATCTGGACAATGTGTGCGAGCCGCCACATATCATTTTCAGATTTGTAAGTGATAAGATGTTTCCGAGTCATAAAAATATGTAGGCAGTTTTCCTTATTCTGTTTGTAAGATTAGTAATATGTTCTTTCCATTTGAGTTTATAATTTATTATGATTCCTCATCGTAGTTGATATTAATTTATAGCACCTTTGATTATCATTACTTAACAAAAATTTCTTCTCCCCACAATGAGATTGTAATTTGTACAAGTGATGACGCAAACATATATAGAATTTTTTAAAAGCATTAAAATCTTCTTCCCTTGCCACTATATCCCAGGGTGAGCATCTCCACCAACTCCTATCCCTGGCCATTCTTGTCCAGTTCCCAGACCCTCTCATACTTGCTCCAGTCCTCTTTCACAGTCAGTCGTCCACCTCTTCACGTCGCCTCCACTGGGGTATCCACTCAGTCATGATCTTTGGTGTCCTGTCACCTGGCATTCTTTCGACATGGCCAGCCTCTCACTGTCTTTGGGGCCTACAGAATCTTACAGTTGTTTCTTGCTTAATCAATTTTTTGAGTTCATGATTAATTTTTATTTTGTAAGTTCCATTTTCTAGCATAGGTCCATAAAATTTTCTTAATATTTTACACTGCTAATTTGTTTTCTTTAATTTGGGTTAGGCACCCATTTCACAACCATAAGTGACCACTGGTCTTACTATAGTTTTGTATATCATCAATTTGCTTCGATGACTCAAGTTTTTTCGACCTCAGCAGTTTTGTACACACGCAGAAGGTTCTATTACCAAAAAAATATTAAAATATTTAAAACAAATTATAGATATCTCACAGAGACAAAGCTATTATGCCTAGACATAAGACAAATCTATATGTTGAGACTTGTTCAATATTTCCATGCTAACAACAACTCACCCCAAGTAATAAATCATGGATACAACACAAGACAAACAACGAACATCTACATGCCGAGAGCAACAACGAATTTTATTAAGGATTCTACAAGTTCTTAGTTCTGAAACTGTACAACACACTCAGCACCATCTGGAAATCGTTCACTTCCAATAAGATTACACAAATATGGATCCAATATACATATGTTCCAATTGGGTAGAGATCGATCACAAGCATCGCTATCCAATATTCTAACATAATCATTATACAGTGTCTACACTAATAATTCACTAGTTCTGCAACACTCTTACTACATTTTTTTTTCTCTATTTTTTTTATTGCAGTCGAATCTTTATATTTATTGAATTAAATAACACCACAACAGCATGAGAAAAACTGGCTACTTTAACACAGGCGATTGTCTAGCAAAATAGCCAGGACAATGCTGTATATATCAGAGGTGGAGTCTATTCCATCCCACACAATAAACTACAAGTATTTAATTGCAATATAATTGTATCTTATGTTTATATTGTTATATAATAATATATTCACCTCTGTTACAACAAAAACACGTATGTCAATAAAGTATAATAATAAATAAATAATATTATATGGGAAATATGGAAGTATGAGTATTACAGGACCGTCTTTGGCTAAATAAATCATACTTCCATATTTCCCATATAATATAATATAAAATAGCTTTGTCTCTATGAGATACAGTAAAATCCCGTTTATTCGAACTTGAGGGGACCGAAAATCAAGAAAAAAGTTCAAATAACGAATTAAGATAATGAATATAAAATTTTCGAAAATTCGATTCTTTTTTACATACTAACTTTTTTCACAGCGACTCAAAGTAATTATATACTCCTTTATCCACACATTTAAAATTAACAAACAAGTTATCAAAATACAGTGTAAACAAATCACAATATTATTTTTTTAAAAATACACTATTATAACGGACTATCTTTTCGCACCATTTTTAATAACCACATAATGGTCGAACTTGTCAACCCGCCATTTCTCCGCTGAAGTTATCTACAAAAGTTTCCAGCCCTTTTAAAACATGTATTGTTGTGGTGGTCGCGGTGACATTTGGCACTCGCCTTTCAACATTAAAGTTCTTTCTGTCATCATATTTAATATTGTTAACAACCTCAATAATGGGGTCGTGTATTTTTCTGTTAATTTTGTTTTGGACAATATTTTTTGTCAATCTCTTGTATTAATTTAATTTTTAGCAACTATCGGCGTTTTGTATGAGTTTCGCATTAATGCTATTATCAGTCAAAATTATAAAAGTGCGAATTTCAAAATGTTTAACACGTAAATATTAGAGAAAAACAAATAATGTTCTTTACATATAAAACAATGGCAATAAAATAATTAAGAAGATACGAGAAAAATGTGAGAAACGCTAACAACACATTCTTTAAAATGCCTTAACACTAAACTTAAATAGAAAGAAAAAATTTTGTATTAAAATTAATACAGATTAAATCATTTATAAAACACGGAAAAGTCTGAGGAACTCAACCGCGTACTAATGTTTGTATAACAAAATATACAAACGTTACGTAAACAAAAATAATGATTGTAATAACACGGAACAGAAGATTAGCAAGCACTGACATCCGCAGCTAGCAGCTGGGAGAACTAGAGAATTGCGTTACCATAAGGGTGCAAAGATAATATTTGCTATCTTTTTCTAATGTAAAGAAAATGAGCGAGAGCGTCGCGGTAAAAAATAAATATTTCAAATCGAGGACGCACAAGATATATTTGTCATCTTTTCTAGTATACTTAGAGTGAGTGAAAAAACAAACAATGAGAATTAACTTTATGCGTCATGAATCAGTATAGGGGCGGAACTACCCATTTTGATGGTCTTGGACTTTGGACAGGCACATCGCGTAGCGCATGTGTATTTTCCAGATTGCTGACATCTGACATAAAAAATTGAATTAGGCGAAAAATAGATCGACAAATTCATCTGATAGGGTCCAAAAATAGCTTTGAAAAACGATATTTGATTTAGAAGTACAATTTAGTATGAAAACTTTCCAGAGGGACCACATTCTGCTCTAAAACTTCGACTTGCGGCGAATTTCGAATAAACGTTCTTCGAATAAACGGAGTTTTACTGTATCTATAATTTGTCTTCATAACAATGCCTTTGGAGGTAAAAATCCAGTAATTGTGTGTGTTTTTGGACATACTCAAATATTGATAATTAAAATATTTAACAAAATTTTAAATAATAATGTGTTAATCATTTCAGAATCATAATCAATGACAACATAGAATCTGGTACCCAGCTGCCTTACATTGCAAAAGCCAAAAGTCTTGGATATGGAATATTAGTTTTGAACTCCAACGACAACCAGCGTGTAATTGGCGATAAACAATTTTTAATTTCACAAAGTTCAACACCGGAAGAGCATGCAAATTATGTTTGGAGCGAGTACATAAAGCATTCGCCGGCCAAGTTTATAGCGATAGTTGCTCACAGCTACGGTGGAGTTGTGACAGTTGGATTGGCACAGAAGTTTCCTGAGTTTCTGCAGAGGGTGAAGGCGATAGCGATGACGGATTCAGTTCACAGTTTTAGGAGGGAAGGAACTTCATCAAATGTTGAGACTGTCTTAAGAAAGGTTAGTTTACACTTTTATTTCTGATTTAGAACCCTATCGGTTCATTTTGATTAAATTAAATTTATTACTTACTCCTTTTTTATTGTTTTTAGATTGGTAAAAATTGGGTTTCCAGTCATGATCCAATAGACGCCCCTCAAAAATCACCAGATTATGAAATCCCCAGAGTTTCCGCAGGTAAATTTGAAATAAAAAAGTTTTAATGTTAAATACTAATTAAATGTATTAATTATAAAGATATACATATAAAATCAATTTTATTGAAAAATATTGTTGCTACCGGGATTCGAACTTGGATCTCTTTCCAATCCGGGGAAGGTGCATTAACCAACTATGCTACAGCAGACAGTACTTTCTGAATAATTACAACTTCACAATAAGAATGTGTTCTCCTCGTAATTAATTATAATTTTAATTTAAAATTTTTTTTAAGGAAAACACGTACTTGTTGTGAAGTTTTTGCAATTTTTCAAAACATGGGTCTGTGATATTTTTAATACAAATTAAATGTATTAATTAGAAATATATACATATAAAATATTTATGTTATATTTTTTCGATAAATTGATTTTATTTGTATATTTTTCTAATTAATACATTTAATTTGTATTAATTTTAGTTGTTTAAATTTGCTCGCTGAGATTTCGCAAGTGGCGTTATGGGATAAGTGAACAGGAAGGCTGGGTTGAGCGATGTCAATATATTTTTTTAATGTTTGGAAAGGTTACATTACGGGCAGACATTTAAAAAAAAAAAGTTTCACATTTTATATAGATACCACTTTATTTGTGATTCTAAATCAATGTTGTGTTGTACATCCTGTTAGTTGTTTTAGAAAATTATTAATAAATCTGAAATTCACAATTAATGCCAAGACGGTATACATAAATCTTGTATAGTTTTTAATTTTTTTTTTGTATATTTAACATTGTATTGGTTCAGATCTTAGTTAACATTTCTTAAAGATGTCAACATTATATTGCTTACATAACGTTGATGTCCCTTAGACAATAGATGGCAGTATATATAGGTATATGGGTTTTGTAATATCATACAAAAAATCTTTCAATCTACATGATGCAGTGATGTTTCCCTATGGGTTCATACCAGTTTGTCGTTACTAAGTATTTATAATTAAATCAAGCAGTTTGTGGGGGACAGGATTTTAAATTCTCCGCTGTCTCAGTCGGTATCGATGTTAGCGACATAGCGCTGCCGGCTGCCGCTACAGGTCTGGCCTGATCGATCCCTCACCAACGATCTCTCTTCCGTTCGCACCTTCATTTCTTTCATTCTATCTGTCTTCCTTGTTCTATCCAATTTAATAAACATCGACACGCCAATCGTCACTCTTTTGTTAAACCACCGACCTAACCCCCAAAAGTTCAAAATATTTGAGGCTTTTGTTAAAAGTTATATCTTGCGTCATTCATTTGCAATAAAAATAATGTTAAAAACATTTTGTATACATTGAGAGAGAAGTGGGAATGTATAAGGGATTTAATAATTTTGGCCCAGTGGTTGATAATTTTTTTTGGAGGACGTCACTGACCCGGTCGCTCATTTATATTTTAGTATTTGATTATACTACATATAAATTTAAAAGGCATTTTTTCCACTCCTTTGGTTCAGTCACGCAAAGTGTACAGACATGATATTTTACCCTAACGACACAGTTGATTTAAGAAATATCTATCTCTATCGGTACTATAGTTAATTGAACAAATCATACACTCTGTAAATTTACTCACAAACAATTATTCATAATATATTCTATAATAACGATTGTAAGATAATTAATCGCTGTTTTACCATGGGTTAATTTTTGTTACTGTTGGCTTTTCTGATCACATACAGTTGCCATAATTTTAGAGCGATTTATAATGTTGATGTTATATGAGCAAGTCCTTGACACAGTATTGCCTGTTGATAAATCAGCGCTCCGTCTGAATGCCGACTCCTTTATTTTTAATTTCTATGATATCAGTCCTGATGACATCCATTGGAATGTGGTCAGAAAGATCCGCTGCAATTAAAATTGAACCACGACGCATACATATTGTCATCTTTGACAGTTTTATTACTATTTACACACTGTATTAACTATATGAGAATATAATGGAGTTTGTTTTCAATCTTAATCTGATAAATTGTGTGTAATAGATTTTAAATTCAGGGTTTTTACATTAGTGTTTATTCCTTTATTGTTTAAGCATGTTTATTCTTCTTGTACTGCTGTATCCAGTTACCGGATATTATCTATCATGATGGCTACAATTACAGTAAAATCCCATTTATTCGAAGTTGAGGGAACCAAAAATCAAGAAACGCACAAGACATACATTTTACATTTTTTTTTAGTAAACTGAAAATGAATGAGAAAACAAACAATGCGAATCAACTTTATGCGATGTGAATCGGTATAGGGGTGGATACTACCCATTTGGATGGACTGACATTTGACAGGCACATCGCAGTGCTTGTGTATTTTCCAGATTACTGATATTTGACAAAAAAAAAATTGAATTAGGCGAAAAATAGATAGACAAATTCATCTGATAGGGTTCATATTTATTGTTGAGTTCTACGTAATGTCCTGCTCATGCTTTTTACTGACAGAGATAAATATATTTTAGGTTAATTTAAAATATATATATTTTTCATGAATGGCAAGAATGTATATTTGTAAATCCATCCACTGGAAAAAATATATTTCATTGAAGTAATGCCAAGAACAAATTTGATGGAAATCATCAAGGCTATCATAGCCCAGCTGAGAAAGCAGCCTATTGGCAATATAAAGGTCCTGGGTTCGTTCATGTTGGTAAAAACAATATGTTTTTTGGAAGAAAAATTTGTCCTTTGCAATTTTTCAGTGACATTTATGCCTTTGAGCCTATTGCCAAATGTGTATATGTATATACAGGGTGCGGCGTAAAGAACTCCCCAATTTTGAAGAAGCACAGCTACGCGTCGGGAGGGTGGTGGGAGTGATGACATTGAACAGATTTATACGTGCCGTTTTTAGTGTCAGTTATGGCTTATTCTGGTGAGCATCGTGCTTTTGTTGTCGAGTAGTTTATTAGAAATGGTGGGTCGCCGATAGCAACATAGCGTTCATTTCTTTACATCCCATTTGCGTACCCACTTTTAATGAACGTGGTGTAGAAAATGTTTGGTTTCAACTAGATGGTACAACGGCCCACACATCTCATCGTTTTCTTGAAGTCATCAAAGAATTGTTTCCTGGACACTTTGTCTCCTTGCACGGTGATGTCAGCTAGCCTTCACCATATTTGACACCCTGTTATTTTTTCTGTGGGGTTACCTCTAAATCGAAGGTATTCCAACATCGATCTAACGATTTAAAAGATCTCACAGAGGCGATCACCCAGGAAGTTGCTGCCATTCCGTCCTAAATGATTCCTTGAGTTATGGAAAACATTCGAGGGAGGCTTAGCAATTGCGTTAGTAATGGTGGCCGTCGCTTGAATAATGTGTTGCATAAATGAAAGATTTTTTGTTCTATCTTTTTTGGTTTGGTTTTTTTCTCATTTCAAAATCGGGGAGTTTTTTAAGCACCCTGAATGCATATTGCATTGTCCCACTGGAGCCAATGTCACAAATGAATATGTGAAGTGATACTTTTGAAATGTTTGAATTTAAATACTTTTTGATATTTGGTCAAGTATATAAGTGAAATTTAAAAAATATAATACAATAATTATAATTCAGTATTAAGCCGTTTCGTGAAAGTAATGTCAGATTTTTTTCAATTTCAACATGAAAATTGGTCAAATTCTAGCTTAGCCCCACACTTATGTCAAATTGGCCAAAATCACACATTCTCGACTTTAGATCAGTCAGGATGGTACATTCCACCATGTTTTTGTGCCGTTGTGTATTTGAGTGTAATAATGTGTTATTTTTCTGTTTAAAGGTCACCCGAAACACGAAATGACATCCCACAGCGCATATTCATCTGTTTTTAAATTTTTTGAAGATAAATATCAAGAGTTGCATTAGGCACACATGAGTCGATACCGTAAATATTGATAATATTATCAGTTTTCTTGAATGTTGCCATGTTGTTATCGTTTAAATGTTTTCAGTAAGAAGAATACTGTATTGAAATATTTATTTTATAACTTATCTGCATCCAGGGTCCCTCGAGTGATAACCTTTTGTCTTGTTATATTTCGAAAACAAGAGCCACTCTTCACAGACAGTTAAATATGTTATGAATGATAAAAATGTTAGTTTATTTGAGAATATATTTTAAGTGTAGGTACTATGATATTGTAACAAAATATTTTTTTTTTTTTACAATATTTGATTAGTTTATGATCTTAGTTTTAAATACTAATTAAATGTATTAATTAGAAAGATTTACATATAAAATCAATTTTATCGAAAAAGTTTTTAGTTAGTTTTAATAAAAATTTTATTGTTTTGATTTATATTTGTAAGCATTCCATGTTTTAATTTATATAAACAATAATAATACTATGATGTATATCATTAGAATTGATGAAACATGTATAACAGTACTTGATGCTGACTTTGGAATAAAATGTATTATATATTTCAGGTGTTTTTGATTAATTTAGTAAATTCCTCAGTAAGTACCACTATATATTTTGTGGAATTATATTCAATGTTGGTTATAAGCAAACATTATTGCTATGTAGGAAGAGACGGAACACCATGTTTCATCATGTAAACTTCTCGTTGACTCGCAGGTCAAAATAGATACTACATACTTATTTCTTAGGTTAAAGAAATTACATGCACTTTGGATCATAACTAAGTATCATAATAATACAAACTTCAAAGATTAAAACGTGGATTCGAAATATAGATCAGGTGCACCAATGTGCACTCATTCAAATAAATTGATTCCTTGACACGTAACATCCTTCTCCTGCAGTACGTTTCGAAGGTGTTTATTTCAAGCTTGTTGCTATTGCGAACTGTCCAAGTCTCCGCTGCATTCATGAAGATTGAAAAGACAACAGTGTGAACCGACATAATTTTAATTGCTTGCTTGATATTACTGTCTTTTCATATTCACGTAAGTTGGTTCATAGCAAATTTAGTTGATTGTGTGTAGTGATGAGTTTAAAATCACGAACCGTGAGTCAATCACTGTTATCTTTGAGTCACACTCACTATCGGTGATTGAATATCTGGAAATATCGTGATTCATAATTAATTTTTTTATTTAATTTATGTTTTGTTGTGATCTGTGATTCGGCACATGTGCATATGAAACGAAAATTTTCGTGAAGGAATGACGTTATAATTCGTGATAAGTGCCACCAATAGATTCTACCAAAACGTTTTACGCATTTGACACGAGAATGTTGAGAATTTGACCCCCAAAAATAAACTCACATTATTTTAAGGGTTTACATTCTTTTTGTGAAGATATTAAATTATATATGATAGAATATGTTTTTTACACAAATGAAGTTTGAATACTATTAGTAAATACATTCAAAATTATGTTTTTAAAAATTTATTTTGTGTATTGTGATACCGTGCGGCGCACGCATATTAGTAATTGAACTGTGACACAGTTTTCAATCACTGATATTATTAAATATCAATCACAATCACACCAGTGAGTGAAGAGTAGCATTTTTTCTCATCACTAGTTGTATTATATCTTTAAATTTCCTGTTACCAGTGTTTGTGATCAGTGTGCCCAAATAAATTGCCTCATATCCTGCTATTTGGGAAGTTTGTTGTGATGCATTAGCACGATCTGCAACCAGTATTTTCACTCTAGACAAATTTCTTAAAGGAGTAAATAATGTTTTTCTTCTTCTACGATGGCTATTGTAGCTTTGTTCTCTGTGGCCCGGAAAAGCTTTTCAGTAGACTTTCTTAGGTTCTTTAGCCATGATGTTCTATTTCTACCAGGGCCCCGACTTATAGCAATTTTTCCTTGCATTATGAGATACAAGGTCTCATACTTCTCTGGATGTTTCATCACATGTCCGAGATATTGGTATTTTCAGAATTTTATTGTTTTGAATACTTCTTTTTCTTTATTCATTGGAACCGTTTCATCTTTATTTGTAACTCTATCCATCCAGCTTACTTTGAGCATTCTTCTGTAGATCTACATGTTAAATTCTTCAAATCGTCTTATCATTTTCTCGGTAAGTATCTATGTTTTCATTCCAAAATAATATTCAGAATACATAGAATCTGACATCTTTTTTATGTGGATAAAGGTTGCATGTGCGTGCTCGATGCAGCATTTGATTTTAATATAAAGATCCCATATTTCATTTATATTGCCACCCATGAATATAATTATTTGTGTCTTCTCCAATTTTCTTCTAGCAATATAAAGACTTTCATTGTCAGCTGTGTTCTGTTTGCTAGTGAGCGTATATTTTGTTTTAGTTGTACATATTAAGTTCTAACCCAAAAGTCTCGCATGTCTTCACTTGGTTTAGCAGAAGTTGTAAATCTTTAATAGTATTAATTACTTCTTACGCTACATTGATTTCTAGAAATACATTTTTACTATATAATTAATATCTTTGTATATTTTATCCTTACATTGGTTAAACCATTCTTGACTTATTCATTATTATTTTTCGTTATTTATTTAGAAATTTAACTTAAAAATCTACTTGTAAATTTTTCCTCTCTCAACATAGATAAATCTAGTGAAAAAGACATTGTAGAATGTCAAATTTATAAATATTCTTGTATAGATTAGAATCTACCCATCGAAATCTTGGTTTTCCTATTGATTTATGAAATGTTAGGTGAGACATGTTAAAATTTCTATACGAGCCAGATGCCTGGTCCATCAAAGTTCTTTTAATAAATTTGACAACTTTGGGCTCATCGCAGAGCTCATAATTTTCGAGGTTGTAGGGGCGACGCCTAATTTTTCTCAAAGCTTTCTGAGGATTTTGTTATCAACACAAATGCAATTTAATACATTTTCTGTGAATTTCTTCAATACAAAAAGTATTGAAATATTAAGAATAAAGCAAATTTTTTCATCTAAGGTGGCCAAAATATAGCATACAGAGATACAATTCAGATGCCTCAGCTAACAACGGGATGCAAGTATACAAATTAAAATTATAAATGTTTATTTATCACACAAAATAATCCAACATCGTTATCAGTTTTTGAAACGACATTTACGAAGCAACATTTAATAAATATTAAATGAGCGGAGGTCAGAGGGTATCTGTCGTAAGACGCAAATACTGTTCTGTACTTCCACATTCACGTCTGCTCTCGATATATTGTTATCAACAAGTCGGGATGTTCACCAAATGCCTCGCACAACTTGTACACACCATTTAATCAAGTCATGGACATATATAGGGCATGTGTGGAAAACCAGATTTAATACAGTGGTTATGTTCATGCACATCGCTGTTGAATGGTAAAATATATAATCTACAGAAAATAAATTATTATTCCAAACTTATGCATAGCCTGGTGAATTTAAGAAGAACAAAAATTATTACTAAAGATTTTATTTAAAACCGGTCCTAAGACGATATAACGGTTTCTGTAAATAAAAAAATAATTTAAATAATTACTTGCCTATGACACAGTTTTACAATGTTCCAATTTTAAAATTTCCAACAATAGTCTTTTTTTATTAGGAGAACACATTCTTATTGTGAAGTCATAATTATTTATAACATATGTCTGTGGTATTTTAAATACTAATAATGGAACGATAGATGTATTAATTTGAAAAAGTGTAACATATGGGTTCGAAAATTTGTCATCAAAAGTATTGTCACTGTAGCATAGTTGGATAATGCACCTTCCCTGGTTTGGAAAGAGATCCAGGTTCGAATCATGGTAGCGCAACAATAATATTTTTCAATAAAATTGATTTTATATGTATATCTTTCTAATTAATACATTTAGTTAGTATTTTAATAGTCTTTTTTAACTGAAAATACATTTTTGTTATAAAGTTGCGATTTCAGAACATAGTAACATTCCGGTAGCAACCAAATATGTACTATTTCAATAAATATATTTTTTCTGTATATCTTTCTAATTGATTAATTTGATTTGTATTAATATACTGTTTGTAAACAATTTTGAGAAAATTGTAAACAATTTTGAAAATGAAATTGACATTTCATTCCAATGTAAAATATATCAGTTTCCTTTCAAATTACCCTATAAAGAAAGCGTTAGGCAGAAAGCTGGGATTTTATTTATATTCACTATTGAATCTTTGTAAGTAAGAATCATTTGTCCAGAAAATATTCTGTAGATTTTTTGTTCTCATTCCCTCAATGAAATTTGAGTTCATATCTGGAATAATAAAAGTGTGAATATTTGTGACAATCAGAGTTCTTGATATTAAAGGATTATTATTATTTTAGTTGACTCTGAGGGTCTCTTTGGCCTATGGCCGACTGCACAACCTTCTTCCAGGCCTCTATGTATTGAGCTGTAGTTTCTTAACAAGGAACTTGTAGCCTCACTGTATTCTTTTAAATATTGTCCGTTCATCTCATTCTTGGGTATCCCAGGGGCTGAATTCCTGCTGGTGATCCCTCAAAGAACTTACAGTGCGCATCTGTTCTATCTATTAACTGTCTCAACTTTAATATTGTTGAGATATTTTAATATTTGGTTGTTGAAGGTCCTAACAAGTTCAGCGTATGTCCAGATTTCACTTGTAAGTGCAAAATTTTATTTTACTTGACAACAGGCTTGTTAAAAGTTTTAAAACAGGTTGAATTCCCATTTTTAAGTTTGGTTATAAGATTCAGGACACTTGTGTTTGTAAGATATGTTGGTTTCCAGGAATATATTAGAAGGAAGTAGTATATTCAAACACAGTTATTAGCTTGTCGGTGTAGTGGTTAAGACGCTGGCCTAGTGATCTAGTGGTCGGGGATTCGTGCCTTGTTTCAGGACACCAGCAAGTTAGTCCTATTTTCATAGTACAAGCGTTTAGCTTAGTATGAAAATAGAATATTAATATACACACGTATTTCGTGTACGCTTTTCTATTATTATTTTTTTAATTTAAAAAAAACAACAGGTATTCAGGTGAATTACTCATTCTCGACATCCTCAAATAATTAATTATAATTGGTCTTCTCGATGCTGATGTTATATAATATTAAAGAAAAATTATATAATAATAAAAGAATATCGTTAAAAATATTATATAATAATTTAAATATTACAATTTCAGCATAATATATGAACTCTACTGAAAAGATGATGAAATAATGTATAATTGTTTACCAATCCTCTGTTACTGATGAAGAAATATAGATAAGAAAGAATTTATGATGTTGGTACCCACTTAATTTTAATTAATCAAATCTTGAAAAAGGGAAATGTATGCTGGATTGGAAAAACATCAAATATCTAAACGCAGATTGAAAAAAAAAATATCAGACAGATTTGCTGAGGAGATACGGAGAATAAATTATTTTGATGGCTGAGTATAGATGCAAGGTTTTGATTTGAATTTCATTTCTACACCTGTCAGTAATTTATTTGTGGCTCAGTCTAAGTATTCAGACAATAGCAGATTCAATTTTGAGCTGGTCAGCAGATTGATGAGTAGACACACCTTTCTATTCTGGCATACCGCTTGTGACCGACGCAATTTGCCTGTCACCAAAATGGATGTATGATGATAGAATCAGAAGGATGGGTTATATAGGCAATAGGGATTGAGGGATGAGGAATGAGTGATTGGGTGGGGTACTTTCAGGTTCAGCACGTTCCTTAAAATCTTGAAGTAGTTTTCAGTAGTGTAGTGTTCACTTATTGATTACTTAAATAATTAAACTTTTTCAGCTGTTTTAAAATAAATTTCAAGCGTAAATGTGTTTTTTACATGTATATGCTCATTTAGCTTCACCCGTCTGGTCCCTAACCCAACATGCTAGGAGGGTACTATTGCATACATAGATAATGTATTTTCGTAACACATGTGAGAAATGATTTTCTATATTTTATAATTACATTTCTAACCATGGTGGATTTTAAAAATTATTAGTCCATATATGAAAATATCGATACCAAAAGTTTTATAGGGTGCAAACCAAAAATATTGTAAGCAAGTGAACAAAATACACTACACAGTTTAAAAACCCTATTTCTTGAGAAGTCATGAAATCGAAAGCAGCGTCTGCCGATAAGGCTCCTTATTGTTTACGATTCCTTTCAGGTTTGTGATTAGATAAAAACAATGGGTGTTTATTTTGTGTGCTAGTAAGTAGTAGGAAGTTTTAAAGTTATGAGCTAAATTAGCCGGTCCCTTCGTACTCGTTATAACCGAGTTCGACTGTATTCATGATTGTAGTATTTAATATACAGATATATAGTAAGACAGCGAAATGTCATATCCCAAAAGTTATTTACAAAAAAATAGAAAATTATGATGGTAAATGCCCACATTTTTCAGGGATAGATTATATCGATGGAAGACAGCACGATTGAGGTGTCTTGTTTATGTTGGCCAAACTGTATAATAACATTTAAAAAGAAATTGGCTGGGCAGCATTTGGGAAACTATTTAACATTGCCTCAAATCAAATGTTTCACGAATCCATTCTTCCAGTCCTGACCTATAGAATAGTATTGATTCGTGGTATCTTGGACACAGAGCACGTCATCAAATTTAACATAATTCAGTGAGCTAGGGCTTATTGGAAGATTAATTAAAACATACAAAGATATCCAAAAATAGGTAAATAATAAATTTGAACAGTAAAAGTAATGAAGAATTTAGCAATTGAATGCAGATATTAGTTTGAACTTATCTATAAACAAAGATTTTTATTATGTGCTACTTCATGAACATAATTTTAATATTTAACTAAATAAACATATAACAATTTAGCATAGAAATTTATATATGTTTTGTGAAATTAATTTCGTCCCTAATAATAATAATAATATGTTTATTCCAGTGTGATCAGGTTTTTTTTTATGAAGACCCGATTCGCCATAAAGATAATACATATTATATAACACATTTAAGATACGAAATGTTATTTTTATGTTATGAAAAGAAAAGCAATAAAAATATAAATAAAAAAAAAGGTTCACACATATATTAAATATAAACAAAATATAGATACTACATTTCAGTTACGGTCATTATTGTATCTGTAGCTATTCTGTAGACGTTGCCATTCTTTGGTCAGGGGATCAGCTTTCCATGAGAGCGCCGCTTGCACTAGAGAGTTGGTGCTGAGCTCCAGCCTTAGCTTTACGGCCGCAACTCGTTGTCTTAGAAGCGGAACGAATCCATGTATACAGCCTTCAGCAAACATGGTAGATGCGCTGCAATAACGCGCCAATCCGAACAGTATTCTGTATGAGTTGTGCTGAATTCGGAGACGGTTGTACGTCACTTGTTTGTATTTCGACCAAAATAGAAAGATTATTGAAATATTTAACGTTCGTATAACTATTATATAATGGCTCGTATCCACGGATGTGATTTTCGTATCAAGACAATCTCTGATACGGGGATTATGTTCCCATGAGATTCATTGGAGACGACTCTGGGTTTTCGTAATCGACCGTGTACAAGCTAAGTCTCAACAATTCGAGCACGGCCACATGTCCCGCGTCTGTCTTCACGCTTGTTGTATGTCAAATGTAATTTTATTAAATGTTCATTGGGTGAATTTGAATTTCCCCTGCGGCAGTTAAAACATGATAAATGTATGTAATTTAATGTCCCTCTTTGTCAGGATAGATAGTTGTAGGTATCTATGGTCAAGGTGCGGGAACGCAGTATATACAGGTTTGAGTTTTTGTGGCTGTCTACCAATTTCAAGCAGATCTATGAGTATATGTCTGTAGCGAACAAAATTCGTATCCATCGCGACAGCGCTGCCGGCTGCTGCCACAAGTCTGGCTCAATCATTCACCGCCAAGCAGTCTCTCCAGTTTCATCGTTTAACAACGGCGATCTTGCCGGCCCACGTGCGCCGAGCGAGACCGCCGGCTGGCTTCACTTCGAAATCCTCGCACACCTTCTACATCTTCATTCATCCGTTATACTCATTCTCATCTATCTTCATTGTTATATCCATCACAATAAACACCTTAACACACAAACGACATTTCTTTCATTTAACCACCGACCTAACCCCCAAATGTCCATATCATAATCTCAAAACGTATACATTGAGTCATGTATATGTTTTGATTCCGTAAACATGGGCCGTGATCATCTTATTCCGTGATCACGGGACATTATTTATGTGAGATATGCTAAGTATGCAAAATAAATTAAATATGTATGTATAAATGCATACAATGTAATGTTTGGTTTGTTCTGGTTCTGTTGTTAAAGAAGAGACCAGAAATTGAAGATAATGCAGACATTCCAAAAACTAAACACTTTTTAATAACCGACTACTGTTTGATGTTTTATGTTAAAAGATCATTAAGAAATAATAATTACTCGCACCTATATGGGGTGGATTTATGGTGCAGGAGCCTGTCTCACGGGACATTTTGGGGACCCCATGTTTTGAGACAAGGGCTGTCCCAAATGATAATATCACAATACAATGTGAACTACGAATAGTAATACAGTTACGGAGGTGATATTTTAGGTTAATCAATCTAAATTAATTACCCCATACTTCCATATATTTTCCATTAAATATGATAAAAAAAATAGCTTTGTATCTATGAGATAGATATCTGATATTTGTTTAATAACAGTGCCTTTCTAGGTAAAAATACAGTAATTGTGTGTTCTTGGACATATTCAAATTTATTTTTCAGGCGAATTCTAGTATAATATGTTAAAAAACGTTTTATAAATAAAGAATATTGCTTTAAAATAATTTAAAAAAATCAGATTCTAATAGTGATGATATATATGCTGTTTAAAAAAAAACACATATACAACTTTAAAAAATTTGATAAATGTGGATATTGAGGGGTGAGAATTGGCGAACTTTATATATATAAAGTGATCACTTAAGGCAGACGAAGACAAGCCGTAAGCCCTGTAATTATCTCATACTTCCATTATATTTTCCATTAAATATAATAAAAAAAATAGCTTTGACTCTATGAGATATCTGATATTTGTTTTATAATAACAAACTTGGATACTAGAGCTCCCGAGCCGTCCCGACAAAGACCAAGCTTAGGTACACTGAGTCATGAATACGACGGCAGCCGAGCATAATCGGATCTGTCAGTGGTTATGGAGCTAAAATAGTATATGTTATTTCTGGTTTAAACACTTTTTTCTCAGTGATGAGAGCATTGATTTTTTTGAAAAGCGACGCCCTTCGTAATTGCGCCACGTACGCTTTATAAATCCGCCACTGAAATCGTAGTAATATTAAATACATAGTAAATATGTTTGTAATTGTGTAGGTGTACATTATATTTTTGGTTATCTTATGGTGAAATTGATTTTTCTCGTCATATCTACTGCAGATAAAACGAATATATACAGCGATGAAATAAAACCCTTCACGTCAAAAATAATACCTATAACTTTTTGTCGCTTATTTCTAATAATTTTTTAAGATCGTGTCAGACCCAGCGGCGTAACTACGCCAATGCAGCCGATGCGGTGCATCGGGGCCCAAAATGTCAGCGCCCTACAATAATTTTGTATTGATACTTTTGCGAGTATCGTTATTAGATCGTAGAGAAGCAAGATTTTTTTTTCAGTAGCGTTTTTCCTTTATATATAAATGCTTACAATTATATGCCACTTTTATTTTTTTCAGTAGCGTTTTTCAGTAGCGTTTTTCCTTTATATATAAATGCTTACAATTATATGCCACTTTTATTTTTTCATGATATCAAGTGACCAATTTTGTTCTTGCTTTTTACTGGATAAGCCGCCTAATAATAATATTTTTATATTAAATCTATAAAATCATAAAATATATCAAATCAATTTTATCGAAAAATATTGTTGTTGCGCCACCATATATACATATTAAATTGATTTTATATGTATATATTTCTAATTAATATATTTAATTCATATTTAAAATATCACAGACCTATGTTCTGAATAATTACAACTTCACAATAAGAATGTGTTTTCCCAATAATAAAGTTGTATCAATGTGTCTAAAATTTAATAAAAATGAATTGATAATTCTGGCGTCTGCTATCAGATTACTCAAAGGTATTTGAGATCTGTAAAAATAAGGTAGATAGCTCTTTCAAATAATGGAACGATTAAATGTATTAATATCAAAAAGGTAACATATAGGTTCGAAAATTTGTCGCTAAAAATATTGTCGCTGTAGCATAGTTTGATAATGCACCTTCCCCGATTAGGAAAAAGATCCAGGTTCGAATCCCGGTGGCGCAACAACAATATTTTTCGATAGAATTGATTTTATATGTATATCTTTCTAATTAATATATTTAATTCAAAACTTTACCTTTATTGTACTGAGAAGATATGATGGTAGAAGCGGAAGAGGAGGGAAGTTACTAATATTTAGAAGGAGACAGGTAACTCTAATTCTGGTGGTGGTTTTCGTTTGTTGATGATTCAGTAGCATTCGATTTAACATAGAACTTGCCCAATGTTGCCTGTTTCTGTCTGTTTTTTAAAACTTTCATATTACCATTATATCCATTTATGTTTTTGGTTGACTATGGCAACATTTGGGTGCTAATTTTCGACCATATTCTGCGTTTTGACCCAGTTAGACAGCATTTCCGGGTGGTGGAAGTAACAAACATAGAAAATATTAACGAATATAGAAACATTTGTTTGTTATCAAAATGTGACGAATATCGAACAAGACGAATATAGAAGCTGTGGAATATAGAGGTTCCACTGTATTTGTCTCACTCTAACGCTTCTACCATCATATCTTCTCAGCACAATAAAGGTATTATGGCATGTCAAAACAAACCACAAGTGCATGCTTCAGTTAAACAAGTGTTGTAAGAAAGAGTGCATATTTTTTGTTTACAGCTGACCGCTATAAATTTCGGAAAAAGTAAAAAGCTAATATTATAGACTGTTTTGTAATTTTGGCTTTGGGTTCCAAAATATTTCATCATCATTATTATTATGTATTTCCACAATTTTTGGTTTTGTCGAGACAGGCACATTCGGGTAACTACCATACACAACGTACGGTGTGTGTTGCTTGGATCCATGCATTTTGTAGTGGTGAAGATAATCCTAAATATTATCATTGTGATTATTGCAAAAACTAACCATTGCGTCTTTTCTACATTTTGATATAACATAACTAGATTTCTTTATTTTATCCATAGTTTTTGCCAATAGATTGTATATCTATTTTAGTTTTTTTAATATTGAAACAATACTCATTATATGAATTACAAACATTTACAATATATGTAATATAATTAACAGATTACGATATTTATCGTTGTTTCCTTAAATATGTTCCAAAAATAACGTACAAACCTAAGTACGGTATTACTCGGAACTGTCGGGTTATTTCGTACTTCATTAACTGTACAAAAATGGTATAAAACTCTTATATACAATTTAATGTTGCATAAGATTGAAGCTGATTATATAAGCTACCTAAATTAAATGAAATAATATTAATATGTCCTCGCTATTTAACTTAAAATTACAATTTAGCTTAGTGTACGGCAATAGCCTCCGCTCCCCTATATAATACAATACATATTCAGCGGTCTTCCATTTTGTTTTGGGGTCTAATTTTTATAATCACACCGCTGGTCAAACTGCAAAATTCTTTCTACAAACATCTCGGTGACTATTTATACTTCAATTAACCTTCAGGATTGACGTGAACTCTAATCAGAGTCAAGATAACATCGCCATCGGTTCCACCCACGAAGGGAGACTCCGCAAATCTTCCGAGTTCAAGAAGTGAAATCTTAATCGAGTCGTGGATCGTGGCCTCTGGCTTCCAGACGGGCTCCAAGACCCGCAATTTTATGGGTTAACAGCTGTGATACACTTGTAACACCAACCCGCTGCACCCATGAAATTAATAAATCATCGAGAGTGGACTATTTCGATTCCGAGCCTGACTCCTGACTCCTGACATCCTCGCGGGTCAAAGGTCTCCTCGGCACCGGCGCCGGGAGCGTGCGAAGTCAGATAGTGGGGACTTGTGACTCTTGATAACTTTTCTGATCGCGTTTCGACGAAGATCACATTCTTGTAATGTTTCCACAAGTGACGATGTTGTATTTATTATTTTCTATGTTATATTAATTATTTTCTAATCCTAAATTGATTTTATTAATGATAACTTACTCTCAATTAATACTGATAAAACATATTTACTACGATTTGCTATTCAACAGAAAAATAACACTGAAATTTATATTAAAATTCACACCAAAGCCTATATTCCAGAAGACTCTTGTGACCAACGTTCATCAATTGAAAAAAATACAGTATCAAATACGTAGGAATCATAATAAATAACAAACTTAAATATGAAAGAACATATTACCAATCTTACAAACAAAATAAAGAAAACTGCCTACATATTTTTAAGACTCAGATACATTTCATCATTTCTCTGAAATCTGAAAATAATATATTACGCGTTTGTAGTCACATTTGCAATACGATATTATGGGATCGAGAGAAGCATATAAAACTTCAATGTCACAATTAGAAATCATTAAAAAAATGATAATAAAAACTGTCCTAAAAAAAAGACTATCCAAGTATACAACTCTTCACAAATTTAAAAAGTACCAAAAATAATAGACATATACAAAAACAATTCAATAATCCAAATTTTTAAAATTAAAAATCAATTAAATTTAGAAGCGAATTCCGATCTACAAGATTTAGATACCATATTGATATCCCAAAACTAAAATATACCGCAACCCAAAATCACTATATTTATCAAGGCATCAAATTTTTTAACAATCTCCCCATCACAATTATAATAATTACATACTACTATCAATTTGTATCTGAAGTAAAAATAAATATGTACACAGACTAACTGAAACATAAACTCTCGTACATACTCCTTCTCTATACACAAGTCTTTCTCTAGAGAAGAAGTAAATGTTTATTTATTTGTAACTATATAATACAATGTAAAAATCTGTTTGGACTGTGTTCGTCTCACTAGAGAAATTCTGTGTCGAGACGGACATAGTTTACAAACAATTGTACAATTAATTAGAATTACAAGTAGTAGATAGAATTATATTTATTACTATATAGGTATACGTGAAGAACAATTTTAAAGTGGACTTAATAAATTAATTTTGGATCACTTCGTAGCAATAATTAATATAGGTATGAGTCAATATGTTTGGGTGAGTGCACCGATACTGGCTCTACCCATATTACGAATCCAAGTTTTAATATATAGTTTCATGTTCTTGGGACAATTCAATTGGTATGCATTCTATTAAATAGTTTAGGTCCAAAATATTTGTAGGTCCTTTGGCCATATGTACGTGCTCTTGGGGTTTGTAGGTTATTTGTACTGATTATTTTAAAAATATATTATATGTTCTTTTATTAAAATAAAAAAATATTTAAAATTGTCACTTAAAATGGTAAAATGTTCCCACACAAAAAAAAAACAATGATCAAATCTTGTGCACCTAAATGTGATATACGAGTATGTTAGTATACCTAAAGTTATAATTTTTTAAATATTTAATACAATTTGCTAATCATATTTATATAAATACATTTAATGAGACACTGTAATGTCTGTTCATTGGTTTCTTTTAACAGCTACGGAAAAACACCGGGTGATAAGACAAGTAATAATAAATATGTTTTTACGTAAATATTTGCGTATCAGACTAAAAATAATAATAATTTATTCGTTGAATATAATGTTGAACAAATTATTACCGTAATTATAATAGATAGCATGCGAGTAATAAATGATTGTAAGTAATAAAATGTGATACAAAAACATGGTATAAGATTGTCCCAGCGGCGTAACTATGCCGATGCAGTTAATGCGACACGTTAGATTGGGGCACAAAATGTCTTTATATCGTCTCTTGCAAGACCGTCATGAGATTGCTTGTTCACCCAGGTCTCGTTCTAACGGCTCGTACATGAAGGTTTTTTGCGTGTTACGAGACTCATCTAAACAGTATCCAGTGGAAATTTTTCAAGTTTAATATTAAATAAAAAAAAAAATTGCGATGTTATTCTTATATTTTATTTATACAAAATGGAGTTTAACGATGCTAATTTAACGTTTTATAAACAATATCGTCTGAATGCCGTCCATTTCTCTCAAGACACTTGCAATCGGACTCTTAAATTTGCGAACACGCGAGAGCAAAGCGTTGGTTCAATAGCAGCAAATTCACGGCAGATATTCCATTTCTCCTAAGACACTTGCAATCGGACTCTTGAATTTGCGAACACGCGAGAGCAAAGCGTTGGTTTAATGACAGCAACTTCACGGCAGATATTTTCTTGTAGGGCCTGAATTGATCAAGGATTGTCGCTGTAAACTCTCGACTTAGGTATCCCCACAAAAAAAGTCGCACGGTGTAAGGTCCGGTAATCGAGGTGCCCAGGGTATGTCTCCGTACTTGCTGATTAATTTATTGGGAAAAATTCCCCTCAGCTTTTCCATTGAAACTCTAGCTGTATGTGGAGTAGCCCCGTCTTGCTGAAATTGTGTTCTGTTGTTGAACCCGGGAAACAGCTGCAGTTGCGGTACCAAAATAAGTTGGGTGATCGGTCCATCACTTATTCGTCGAATATTAAAGTGAGTACAAAAAGTGCGACGAACGCGCATCGAACAATACCACTCCCATTTACCTCACCCTGATGGTTTACGAGCAATTACAATTTAATCTTGAAATTTTTCCGCTGGACACCCTTTATTTTTGCTGTACGTTCTGCCCACTACAGTCTTCTTTTTTTCACCTTTCTCAGGATGTGTTTTAAGGTTCTCTTTATCGTATTTATAAATGTCTTATATACTTGTTTAGGTAAACCTTTTTGACATACATTTTTTTAATATTAGAAATGAACATGGAAGAACATAATACCTTTATTATAATTACATTGCTATCAACTCTAGATTAGTATCGTACGTACATTTTACGTGTTGTTCAAACAAAAGCATTTGCTCCGCCCACTTGCCAACTAGCCACTCTAGCAGTGCTCTCCCTGACTGTTGATGAAACATCTCACACCTCAGTTCATGTTGGCTCTGCACGAGCAATTGGCAATATTCCTAAATTGAGCAGAGATCTTCGTGGGTTCATTTTGAAAGTAGTTGGTGAGGAAGATACTCTGGCCCCAGGATCTCAAGAGCAATCAATCAAGATCTTGAAGGAAATATTAATCATGTTCCTAAACTAATTCTAATGTGTTTCTTATTTATGCCCAAGTATCATTTGTATTTATATCTAGACTACTTGTACCCAGATAACAACCACGTTGTATTTTTTAACGATACTAACTTTATTAATTTGTTGACTGGGATGGAATAGGTATCCACCTCTGATATCAGCGTTGTCCTAGCTACTTTGCTAGACTGCCGTCTGTGTTAGAGTAGCCAGTTGTTTTCGTGCTGTTGGAGATGTCATTTTATTAAAACGAGTAAATTGTTAATTACAATTAAAAATATTATATTTATATGTATATCTTTCTAATTAATAAATTTAATTAATATTTAAAATATCACAGACCTATGTTCTGAATAATTACAACTTCACAATAAGAATATGTCCTCATAATAATAATATATAAGTTGCATCAATGTGTCTAAAATTATTAATTCTAGGGTCTGCTATCGGATTACTTAAAGATATTTGAGATTCCGTAAAAACAAAGTAGATGGCTCTTTCAAATAATGGAACGATAAATGTGTATATTAATTTGAAAAAGGTAACATATAGGTTCGAAAATTTGTCGTCAAAAATAATATCGCTGTAACATAGTTGGATATTGCACCTTCCTCGGTTTGAAAAGAGATTCAGGTTCGAATCCCGGTCGCGCAATAACAATATTTTGAGATAAAATTGATTTTATATGTGTATCTTTCTAATTAATACATTTAATTAATATTTAAAAAAAAATGAATCACGAATCACGATATTTCCAAATATTTAATCACTGAGAGTGAGAGTGACTCAAAGATATCAGTGATTGATTCACGGTTCGTGATTTTGAGCTCATCCTTTGCATTTTTTCAATGACATAGTTATATTAATTTATTTATCGAAGAATGACATATTCTGAAAAAGTCTAAGGTCATTAATAAGATTGAATTTAATTGCATGATTGAGCATCACATTGAGTGTACATCTTTATGGACAATCTTTTTTTTCCCCGTATTTTTCCCATTTTGTTAACGAAATAGTTTCAGGAATAGCCGTTTTTCATTGTAGCGAACACTTATGATGGGCGAGGTATAAAAAATGGATAAAAATATCATCGACTTCCATTTTTAGGGCGGATAAGTGGAAGATAAGATAAGGGTGAAGATGTCTCTCGGGGGTTGGGGAGTTATTAATGTTGTATGCTCTCTTCGCCTGCCTTTTGTTTGGGTTTGGACAACACTTGTTGAAAATAATAACATTTTCTTATCTCACTGCATTCGATTGCCGTTGCCATTTATTTTTTCATGACGTACTCTAATCGAAAATATTCTTTGATACATTTTTAAAACAGAAAAATTAATGACTCCATTTCTACTGTCAGAAAATTTGTTTATATTTGCTATTAAGGCCCGGAAGAAGATACATACGATCAGATAATATCAGAGATTTAGTTGAGATACAGTGTATAAGTGTTGAGATTTTGATCTGGAGATACACTGCTTGAGATTGGTACAAAGATAGAAACTCACACGTCACCTAAAATCACCTGTACATCTATCTATTCTGAAAAGTTAGCATAAGTCATTAAACATTAACATTTTCATAGTGTTATATTACAACATTTATTCAAATACAAATTAGATGCTTCTTCAATATTAGTAAAATTATTTTGTGGCCTTATACTTTGTTTAGATCACTATTTATTGATTATTCAACATGTTTTGATATTTATGGTATCTTCTTCAGGAAACAAATATGCACTGAAATTAAAAATGCAAGCATAGATAAAACAAAACTATAAAGTGGTGAATAAGTAAGAACTAATATGAATACAAATTAAAAAGGTGACTTATCTGCAAATAACATTCGGTTATTTATATAATAAAAGCACTTTTTAAATCCTTTTTTAACCAAGCTATTTTAACTTCTTTAGCAGAATTCGAAAGTGATTTGAATTTAAAATTAATATAATTAGGAATAATTTGACGTTTTTGATACTCACGTAGAAAGAATAGATTTAAAAACATGTTGAATAATCAATAAGTAGCGATTTAAACAAAGTATTTTGTCTAATAGAAAGATAAAAATATTTTTTTTGTATCGGGATTCAAACCTTTCGATTGCTTTTAAAAATGGAATATATCAATATATAATAATTTATCACTTGGAAAGATTATAGAATATGAGTTCAAAATTGGTCGAAAATGTGTTTATTTATTGGTAACTGTATAAAACATAAGTAAAAATTTCGTTGGACTGTGCCCGTCTCACTAGTGAAATTCTGTGTCGAGACGGGCATAGTTTACAAGCAATTGTACTAATAAATTATAATTACAAGTATAAAAAGAACAATTACAAAGTGGACTTTCAAATAAATTATTTTGAAGAAATTTGTGACAACAATTATTAAAGGTTTGAATCAATTTGTTTGGGTGAGTGCACCAATACTAGCTCTACCCATATTACGAATTCAATTTCATGTTATTGGGACAATTCAATTGCGTTAAATCGCTATAGTTAGTAAAATGGTGAACGGTCTAGGATCGTATTTCGGTGGCAATTAAATTTTTCTGTATATCTTTCTAGTTGATTAATTTAATTTCTATCAAAATACAGCAGAACTATGTTTTGAAAATGCAACTTTAAAACAAAAATGAATTCTACTTACAAAAAAAAAATTTATCCACTTTTAACTGCTGCTGGAAAGATATAAAATCACTTACTTCGTGCTCGTTTTGACGTACGATTTGACGTACGTAACGAGCATGAAGTAAGGCGCATATCTGAGACATAGTGTGTACAAGTAGGACTGCAAAAGCTGAGAGTTTGGAGCAAAATCTGTGATTGTCTCGAGTCGAAAATGTCTTAAAAATCTCATTCGTAGATACGGAGCACGAATGTTTCTATACTGTAACAAATCCAATCACAAAAAGCCATATCTACAGCATTGGCGGTCGGTGACTTTTTGCAGAAGGGATGCTGGATAATAAGTTTATAACTACTGTTAAATAGACAAATCTATAGACTAGCCGACAAATAAGATGTAACTACTGACAAAAATAAACTGTCAAATTAGCTCTATAAATCTTTTACACTCCGCAACATTAATTACCGATCAATTTTTTAAAATTTAAATAAATAAACGAAGAATATTCAATGTTTCAACTATTCAAGTCAAACTGTCAAAAATGAGTCACACGAACAAATTCCTCAAAACAATTCGCTCGCTTCGTAATATGTATACTATTCTGTGCATTACACCTATAAGTATCGAAATTGTTTTTTGTACGTTGGATGCTGTTAACGAATGCGTATACAGTATTCGAAGACCTTAACAGGCGTAACTAAATACGTATGCGCGAAAGTCAAATACTTTCAAACTTTGTGGATACGCAACGAATGATTGAATCCACCGTTGCTGGTATCTGTGTGTTTACGCGATTCATAGAATGCATATGTATTTCGACTCACTCCGTGCGCGCGCCGTGTCGTAGTATGCGTTATGAATGGTCTTTAAAGGACAGGAACAAAAAGTCCAAAGATTTTGATTCTAGAACACAAGGGATGCGGAGCATTCAAAGCACGTATGAAGCGACCGCAGTTTTCGGCCACATTGTGCATCAAAGTAACAATATAGAAAATGAGATTATCGTGGGCACAATTTTGGGCCGAAGAAGACCTGGAAGAGTGGCATAACGATAGATAAATGCTTTGCTCTGCTTGAAGAGACCCTGGAGACCACCCGGGTGGCGACCCAAGACCATGAGTTGTGGAGGTGCATCACAAACCGAGTCTCATCTGATTGAGGCCACTATTTGTCAATACTGATATGAAGGAGAAAAGAAGGAGAAGTATCTACTATCGCCCCGTTATTATTTTTAATGCCAACTACCTTAGTAATCACGAATACCGCCCTAATGTTGGCAATGCGCGCGGTTTTAAAAGTTATGAAGTCGGTCGTAGTCTATGATTTAGGTGAATTTTCGCTCGGAGCTGACCGTAAGGATTCGAGATGTAACCGAGGGGTAAATATTTTATGTATAATTCAATCACTAGTGCACAATTTACTGTAATTTGTTTTAACCTAATTGCACGATGAACGAACTTTTCAGGAAAGATGTTTCCCTTCTATCTACATTACATTTTTTTCCACATTTATTTCTATCTTTCTCATTTCGTCGGTTTGGGAAGTTGTAAATATAATTACGTGACGATGGCGTCACTGGGATTCTTTACTTTGGATGGATGACTAGAGAAACATGATTTGGATGACGGCGACATCTGGCCCGAAAGAAATCCGTGGAATACGAAAAAACGTTACTTCCATCTTTTGTTAAATTTTGAATCTTGTTGTCATCAGACTGCACCGAAGTTCGTCAAATTCACGCTCAACCCAACGAAAAACTGATTATTTTATTTTGGATTGAATTTATTTTAGCTTAACCTGTTTTTTTATTTATTAGATTCCGTTTTATAACGTAAAACATCTTTTCATTTATCTCTCCCAGGTATTAGTAATAAATTTTCCCAGTTTAGGACGGAAGCAGAATGTGACAGATCAAGGTTGGTATGCGTTTCTGAGGTGAAGAACTCACCGTTCTTATGTTCTCCACTGACTAGCCGGTGATGAGGATAGAATGCCGTTCTTTACCCTCACAGCATTTTTGTACTGTACCTACTATTTTAGAGTTAGTTAAGGGACATGGAAAGATCAATATTTTGGGTATCACATAAAGTGCCATGAAAAGAAACACGTGTTTTAAAAGAACATGTAATAGTAATCGATATAGTAGAATACGCCAATGTAATGAATTATTAATGGGTAGACCGATGGATAGACAAGAGGAGAACTCAGAGGCCAAAAGGTCGGCTTCGGAAGACTTTCATCTAATAGTGGATATACAACAGCTGACGACGATGCTGATGTTGATAGTATGGTAAATATGTAAATCACCGAGACATTAAAAATATGAAACTGTTTATATACTTCATTTTTCATTTCCGTTTTCCACGTTCATTTAGTCCGAAATACCTCGCCCCTTCGACTGCTGGTGTCTGGTGTCTCGTAAGGCGATACGTTCCTTCTGGAAGCTTTTCGGGCGTCTGGGCGGGAGTGGGGAGCGGGTCGGGGAGCGGGGATGCCCCGGCCAATAGGGCGCCGGGACGCCGACGCCGCGACCTTTGACCCCTCCCACCGCACACACACACGGAAGGGTCGCACTCTCGTCACGGGAGACAGACAGGCTTCTGCCGAAGTCAGAAAGGCAGGTCTCGGTGAGCGATTTCGAGGTGATGATATGAACCATGTTAAGCAATTTAAAGTAAAGTAATATCACAGTAAATCTTCAAGATTTTTAAGAAAATGGAAGAAAAAATACTTGAAGAAATTTAAGGACAGTACCTACGAATATACCTATCTATACAATATATGAAATAAATAAATAGTAGAAATAAAAAATAAATAATTGAAATATAAAGGAATATTAGTAGGAATTATACTCCTGGTGTATTTCGTAGCTACGTATAGAGTCGAAACATGGAGCCTGATGAGGAAAGAAAGAAACATATTCGAAGTCTTTGTTGTGTTATCATGTTTTTAAAATAAAAACTTAATAGGTACACAGACGCATATTAAGTACGTACTTGCATTTTTAGCACAATTTATTTTTCTCAAACAGATTAACAAAAAAAAAAAAAGATTTATTGTCATTCACAGAGTACCTGCACATACACATGAACAAATTAGTTAAATAAATATTTAGATATATTTAATTATTTTTTTGCACATCCTTGGACGAGCTTTCTAGCTAGTACAGAAATAAAAATATGTCTGCATATAAAATTAATACGTACATTTTTTAATTAAAATAATATACAGATGTACAAATATTCTTTTTTTTCTTTCTTATTTTCCAAAGTAAGCTAAACGTTTACTCTTATTAAATATATAACTGACTTGGTGGTTTTCCGCGTGGAGGCCTGATAAATATTAACAAACTATGTAACATTTTTGAATTTTATACATAGATAATTTAAAATTACAAATAACTCCTCAAAAGTATCGAGAAAGTAATAATTTTTATAATTTTAATTTATCAAAAAAAATCAATTGTAACAAATAAATAAATTTAATATTAAGATTGATAATATTATTGTTTGTCAATTTCACTAAATAATTTCTACTTTTTTCTTCCAACTATGAATATTAATAGTTAAACAGTATTGTATATCTTATTAAAGAGAACATATTCTTATTGTGAAGTTGTAATTATTCAGAACATAGGTCTGTGACATTTTAAATTAAGTTTCCAATTCATCCAGGTTCGAATCCCGGTAGCAAGAACAATATTTTTCGATAAAATTGATTTTATATGTATATATTTCTAATTAATACATTTAATTAGTGTTTAAAATATCATAGACCTAGCTTCTGAATAATTACAACTTCACAATAAGAATGTGATGGATTGGAAAGAGATCCAGGTTCGAATCCCGGTAGCGCAACAACAATATTTTTCGATAAAATTGATTTTATATGTATATCTTTCTAATTAATACATTTAATTAGTATTAAATATATATATATATATATATATATATATATATATTTATTTACTGTGTCGATCAATGTTTACATTAAAAATTATTGTACCATATTCGAAGTCTTTTATAGTTTTATTTAAAATATTAAAAAAAATATTGTTATATAATTTCTTACTATGGGACACATGGAGGTTAATAAATGTAATACTATTACATATGTAGGATTTACACTGCATGTTAAGTTATTGACTGTGCGAAATTTAAATCGTATTTTTATATAAATATTAATAAACCTATAATATTAAGCTTTTAAGTCCTGTTGATATATTCGATAAATCTAATATATAAAAATCTTGCTACCCGAAGTATCCACCCGAAGTGAAGGTCTCACAAGAGACTATTGATTTTCCTGAAGGCCGCCGCCATACCTACCCTCTGAAGGTTTCTGTAGCTTACAGGAAATAGAGCCTTTTTCACAGTTGGGTCGGAAATCAAATTCTTTACTTAGTTACATTTTTGCAAGATGAAAATATTATCAGAAAATGTGAATTTTGTGAGTTCTTTTACAGACAGGTGTTATCAACATAATATTATCAATATATTTTAGCCGAAGTTACTGTTTTAAAAGACCTGGCTTGATCAGATAAATTAACTAATTATAACTCGGAGAAGGACTCTGTTAAAATAACCGAAGAGCGTACGTTAGAAGATGTATGAAATGTGGTGTGCCAGTATAGAATAATGTGGGGTTCTATCCTCTCTGCAAACCTCTGCTAGAAAATGGCATAATGCTGTGTTAGTCAGTAATAGATAGACCAAGTGCTAAATCTTCTTAATTTTATATTTACTTTATTTTTATTTACACCCTATCCCGAATTGTTTTGAGAGTTATTTACTCTCGTTTCGATTCGTTAATATTACATTTTAAATTTTTTTTATTACATTCAGTTATTAACATCTTAATACCATCATAGGTTGGCTCCGGTATCATCGTACTAGAACTGTACAATTTGACGTGAGACTCGTTATCACATTAAATTCAGAAGGCAGCCAGAGAGAAGCTATAGAAATCAAGTACGCTTAAAAGGGGAGGGTAGACGTCACATTTATATGTTGCTGTCACAAAACTTAGTCACAGTCCGGTAGAAATTCATACTGTTCGAGTCGCAAGAGGTGCAAGGGAGAGCCAGTAGAATGCTCCGTTAGGTAACTCTAGCCACTATTCTTCCCGGCATCGCCCATCCCAGCAACCCCCAGCGGGAGACCCACACCCTATTAAATTCCCGGAAATGTTCCTTTAATTCCTTTAATTTCTTCCTAATAAATAAGGTATGATAAATTTTGAAACCAATCTAGGGTGGTCCGCATTTACTTAGAGAGATTTATTTAATTATTTATTGTACCCGCCCTATTCAGGCATTAATTTTTTTTTTTAATAATGCAAAGATAAAAATTATTTTATATCTGCATGTTTTTAATAATTGTAAAAAAAAAAATTCGTAATTATAGAAATGGAATAAAACAAAACAAAAATACGTGGAGTATGAAGTGTCATAGTTTGCTAATTATACACAATTAGTCGACATTATAACATCAGAGACAATCAGTAGAGCAATTTATCCGTCACCGTTGAGTTGAGATAAAATTTGTATTAATATCCTGTCAATATTATTATAATAACAGTTAAACTAACAGCAAAAATGTAGACTACCTCCGCATATTCATTTAGCTGTACGATTTTTGACTGACCACTCAATAAGTTAGTATCACATTTATGTACTAGGTACTAGTTTAAAACCCGTCCCAAGACGAAAGTGAAAGACCTACATGAGACGATTTCTGACAAAAATGATTGCCTACTGTAATTTGGCGGAAGGGACACTCATATTAAATCACTTCTGCTTTTTATACAAAATAAAATCGATATTAAATGATTGAAATAATTTTGTACTATTCTTTAGGCGAGTTTTAAAATTTTGTTTGATGCTACGGATTGAAAGATACGTTTAACAATTCTGTGCTCCAAAAATATTTAAATAAATAAATATTATACATGGACAAACTTGTACACCGCATCTTTATCGTACTGCATTTTTTGCGTCCTCGTGTTTGCAACTCCGTCAAAGGAAATACGTCAAAGGACAGAGCAGAAGTTGTGTCATTAGATCCAGTGGAACTACCGGGTGGCCATCATTCGATAGACTGTCTTCATTAAAAATGTAATCCATACAACAGTCATATGAGCGTACCTTGCTTTACTGTGCTTTTAAATTTTAATTAATATTTTTGGAGTTGTATCTCTCTTGCGGCGCACATCGTGTGACTTCAATCAAATCACGTGATATACGCGTGAACTCTGTGCAATATTTTGAGTATATTCATATTTCGTGTATATTTAAGCATTAGCATTTATTTTCTCTATGTACATAATTTTTTAACAACGTTTCTTGGATTTTATATGGCCTGGAAAAAAAAAGACTGATTCCTGTTGTTTATGTGAATGCCTTCAATAGCTGGTTCCCAGGTTTCCGATCGACAATAAGGGCACGTATGATACATGAACACTGGATAGATTTCGACCGACTGAAGCGCGTACTCCCGACGATCGGTTTATTTAGACCACTGGACTGGTCGAAGCACGGGATGTAATCGATTCACCTGTCGTTTACCGTTTCTTGCATTCTTCCAAAAAAAGGTGGCAATATTCACATACGCACATGCACAATACTATCAAACAGGAAATCCAGTGGTGCCAATTGGAGTAACATGGCGCGTAAACACCCGTTACGGCTATATTCGCTTTACGGCTGTAAGCGAGGTATACGTCTAAATTATGAGATATTTTATGTGTTAAGATAATGACGAGTTAAGAAGAAACGTAAAGATACATGTACATATATTGGAAACTGTATTACGAGCCCAATTACTAGCATAGATATTCTTAAAATGTATTATTTATAGTTCCTCTTATGTACATTATTTCGTCTTCATACATATTTTCTTTTTACTCTTTATTAATTAATTCATGTGTTTACGCGCCTTGTTACTTCGATTGGCATCACCGGGTTTCCTTGTTTATAATAATGTACGTGTGTGTGTGTGTAAGTATTGTCGCCATTTTTCGGAAGCTAAGAAGATGGTAACTGACAGACGTAATTCTTATTACATCCCGTGCTTCGACCAGTCCAGCGGTCCAAATAAAATCTAAAGAAGGCAAACTCAGCTAAAAGAACAACAGCATCGGACCAGAAAGATAGCAAAAATAAAAGGTTAGTGCAGTTCATATATCATATGTGTGCTTATTGTTAATCGGAAACTTGGGAACCAGCTATCGAAGGCATTTATATAAACATCATGTTTCAATATTTTGTTTATTTTATTTTATGACAAATGAGTGGAACCATTGTCAAACCAAATGCGAAGACATAGTATACCGCATATTTGACGAGACGAGAGAACGACGTGCTAAAAAGGTGATTTAGTAGAGATCTTGGACCAAAATAAGAATTGTGGGAAGGACAAAGGCTAAAGATGATAATGATGAAAATGAATAGATTATAGAAGAATCTTAGATTGAAATGTTTAAGGCAAATTTTCCAAAATGTAAAATAAATGTACAAATTTTACAACAATACAATAGTAATGTCACCAAGAAAATCTTATATTGTAAAAGTAAACTCGTACCGTAAATTTAAATATATTTTTTTTTTACCTGTATATTTTTGACCACCGAGTACATTGAAAGTAGATATTTTCCTACTTTAGTTGACTTTATTGTATACTCAGGGATACGAAGTAATATGTACTTATTTTTGTCTGCACGGCAGTGAAGTAGAAAAACAATTGGTAATTTATATATTATTCTCACAGTGAACAAAAAAACTGGTCAGGCTGGATCTGCAGTGGGAGCAGAAAACTGAGAAGAATGGAGAAGTCTGCTTATAGTTGTCATCCCCAATTAAGAAAAAAAGTGAATATTTCTGTGGAAAAACGTTGCAGCGTATAACAATGGCCAGAGAAAAATGGGAGACACTCGGGGAGGCTTTCATCTAACAGTGTAAAGAAAATGGCTGATAATGATTTTTACGTAAAGATCAAATACTGTATTTTCAATTGTCGTAATCTTTTTGACAAAGACGTTGATTTTTGTCAATCTTCATATGATTTTGTAGACTAGATAATAAACACAGTAAAGATGTGTGTAGCAGTGGCGGTCGGTGACTTTTTTTAGAAGGGATGCTGGATAATAAGTTTATATATATTATAAAATATACAAATATAGCATACATATAATCAAAGGATATTCAATGCTTCAATAATTCGGCTCCAAGTATGTAAAATGCTTCACACAAACAAATTTCTCAAAACAATCCGCTCGCTTCGTAATGTGTATACTATTTTGTGCATTATACCTGTTCCGAATTCTTAAACACATTTTTGGTGCATCTTTTTGAATCAGCCGCGATAAATCCAAACATATCCACGGCTTATGTGCTATTTACTTTTGTGGCGGACGTGACATAAATAAGCCGTTATACAATACCTAAGAAAAGGTGTTCTTAAGTACGATATAAAGTGGGAATTACGTTCCGAAGCACTGCAGCATGCGCGTGTTATTTTAGCCGTTTAAATCCGTTGTGTGATTTTGAACGTGGTCAGCGCCGGCGTTACGCACAGGCGGAGCAGACGCCTGCCAGTGGAGGCAAAATCAAACGGGTGCGACCGAAAAATGTATAAAAATTTAAAAACAAGTCGCTAAACGATAATAGTGTGCAATAAAAATAATCCAGGTATAAACAATTCAATAAATAACAATACAGTAATTTCCTAATAAAGTAGTAATTTATAGTCAAAAGTTTTGATAAAAAGCCGCCTTTGGCCAAGTTTCAAAATACCGGCCTAACAAAATACCGCCTCCAACGAGTGTGGAACGCGAGCGGCCATTTTATGGGGATGGTTTTACAAAAATTGAAAAATTCACTTAAGTTATTAGGGCGGAAAAAAAAATCTTGCCTGTGGCGGCAAAAAGTCTAGCGCCGGCGCTGTACATGGTGCACTATGTAGTAATTATTTTGTAGGTAGATGTACTAAAATTCTCAGATAATTGATATTCGTTACAATGATGATAAAGTAACGAAATAATTTAAACTCAATGTAATTGTAATGAGTTGTGCTGTCGATCTAACTGATAACCGCCCCTGTAGAGTACCATCAGCAGTGTTCCCTTTCAAAACCGTTTTCAGCGCAGTGTATCGCAATAAGCTGGGAACTCTACAGCGCAAATCCGCGGGTAATATAAACCGACTAGGATCGTAAGCAAATATTTCCTCTGCTTTGAGGCTCGCCCCACAAAGAGGACCGGCTCGTTATTACGATGCAATTTTTCAATTACACTTTCAAAAGTCCCTTTGAACCGCTGCTTCCTTAAAATTATGGAATACTCCAATAATTATTAATGCATTTCAGTTAAACATGATTTTAATGAGTGGTGATGTTTTGATTAGTATTTTTAAATATTTATTTTATTTTAATGAAACAGATTATAAAAAAAATCACTTTATAACACCCGAGATAGATATTTATGTAAATATGAAACCGGAATTTTCCCATTGATGGCTCTAGCTGTCAATGTAGTTACCGTCAAACCGCGTAATTTGCGCCATTTTCTTGTTTTGACATGAGACAAAGATTTTCAACTCATAAACAATACAAGTTTCACCATAGTTTTTAATAGCGTTGAACATGTCGAATTTTGTGTCTGAAAACTACAATTTGCGGATAACATTGATTTTCTGTTACCGCATAAAATGCTTATAGAAGCTTACGGCGAATATGCTCTTGGTAAATCACAGTGCTTTGAGTGGTTTAAAAATTAAAAAGTGGCGATTTTGACGTGAGAAACAATGCTCTGTGTTTGGTGGGATCAGAAGGGTGTGATCTATTATGAGATGCTAAAACCTGGCAAAACCGTTAGTATTGAATGCTATCGACAACAAATAATCGATTTAAATCAAGCTTTGGGTGACAAACGACCAGAATATCAAAAAAGACAACATAAAGTGATTTTGCTTCATGATAATGCACCATCACACACAGCAAACCGGTCAAGGAAACGATTGAGGCGTTTAGTTGGGAAATACTTTCGAATGCGGCTTACTCAACAGACTTGGCTCCGTCTAATTAGTTGAATTAAACGTTCAGTGTATATGTGTTGAGAGTTTGATCTAGAAATAAACTCAGAGATCACAGTTAGATATTGGTAAAACCAACTCGTGTACACGGCGTTTGATTAGACAAAGATACCACAAAATGATAGCGAGACTCATGCTTATAAACTTTACACAGATTCATAGACACCTACAACTATTTATTCTAAAAAAAATAGACAAGAAGAGACATTAAAATACAAATATTTTTTCTGTTTTAACTCATTCAAATTCAGCCAACGTACGAACGGAACAACGAAGGAATATAAGTGAATCGATATTTGACGATCGATGTACAATAACTTTGAAGTGAGGCGGTGGACTATAAAAGCCTAGAGTTGTTTCCAAAGAATTTCATGGGAGCTTAATGTGCTGTCATGGCGTTTCTACCAGTGCAATAAGGAGGTGAAGAGGATCCTGTTTAAATCATTCTTCATGAGCATGTATACCTGCGAGCTCTGGTCGAAATACAAGCAATTAACGTACAACTGTGTCCGAATTCAGTACAACAATTCAGTACAGAATACTGTTCGGATTGGCGCATTATTGCAGTGCATTTACAATGTTTGCCGAAGGCCGTATACATGGATTCATTCCGCTTTTGAGACATTGAGTTGCGGGCGTAAACAGTTGGCCCGATAACAATTTAAAAAATTGTTTAACGTTTTTTAAATTGACGTTTTTTGTAACATGGTTAACACAAAGTGAAATTTTATATTAAAAATATTGTAGATAAATAATAAAAAAATTAAAAATAATATTCGCGGTCCTTTGATTTGCCTACATAATATATCTCTATTCTCTTCGATCTTTAGCCGTGTTGATTGTAGCGTTTCAAAGAGCACTTGTCTGGGTAGGAAAATTCGATTTTTCCAAATTTTGTTCTTTCCAGAATGAACCGATTTCTCCATATCTTCGTTAAACTGGTTATCGTTATTTTTGCCAGTCAATTATATCACATAAATATGGCAAGTTATCGCGTTAAACAAAGTAAATTATTTTGTATCTGATACATTCTTTGGTTTTAGAAATAAATTATTGATTTCCTGTCATTATTGACGAGTTCTAAAAATAACAAAATACAAATTAATAGAGTATTTTTTTTTATAAAACAGGAAGCTTCCAGTGGCGGAAACCGCGAAAGTTCTTAGATCAAATTTGTGTAGACCATTTCATCTAATGTCAAGTGTTCCCCTACCTGTCAATAATGAGAAAGCGCATACTTAAGCAACGGTAACACCGACTGTCACAATAAATCAGTTTAGATCTCGAAACTTCACGTTCACAAAATGTCTAGCGTCTGAAAAGCCGCCCTATACAGTGAACAGAATGAGTACAAAGGGTATTGGCCTTGTCAATTCTCGCGTTATGTATCTTTATACGGTAAATACTTTTTGAAGCGCTGTCAGATAACTTCGCTCGGTTTTACAAGGGATGATGAGACAGACGCACGAGATTTAAATTCCCACAAGTTCGATGACATTTTGCGGAAATGGCGGAGACGCACATTTGGCGGGAACCGGTGTCAAATATTGAAAATAGATCATTTGCAATGTGTTAAGTTTATTTTAGAAGATCGTTTATTAGCTCTAAAGAGTATGCACAATTTGGTACAGGTAGAGAGATGGTGAGATATCCAGGGAGGTGCGGTCGGTCTTTACCGGGGCCGGTCCGAGGGTTCCGAGCAAGTCGGGGCGCCGAACAATATTATGAACATTACAAAATATATAATACAGGAAAAGCATGACGAACGTCATATAGATTAAGAAGATCCATCTGCGTTTTCAAATATCATCACAAACATTTCCGCTGCAGTGTTGCCCTGGAGACTGGCAGCTGATTCCCCAGCGTAACAATAATTACAACTTATGGGGTGCGTTAAAAAAGGCTCACACAAAAACTCACCCGAACTGTAATATTAATAATAACTGCGAAATAAGTTAAGAAATCAATGAAGATTCTGAAAGTGGAATATTTTGCCCATCTGAAGCGTAACTTGAAAGATGTATGTCATACAACACTCTCCACCTTATCATCAGCGCAAGATTGAATCATGAAAAAGAGAACGTTGTAGCTGCGGAATATGAGAGTCTGAAAGAATGGTTTAACAGATCAACTATTGTTTTTAAAATCAGGGATGTGAGCGCCCAGAAAAATTTCACTCGTTGGCGCCACAGAGGCTAGGGCCGGCACTGGGGTTGACTATATAAATCAAAATTTCGATAAAATGGCATTTAATATAATACATATATTTTCATAGCGGAGAGGGGTGGGCCAGGAGAAAGGGGACTGAATTTTGCGCAGGGTCCTAAAGAATTCAGTTTAGATTTCTCAAAGGATAGATATACGTTTGCATAGAGAACAGAAAAACATAATATTTTACATATAGTTGTTATATTTTATAGGAACAAAAGTAAACTAAATGCCGTGGAAATGAGGTCATTCAAACTTACTTGTAGCATGTCCACTTATTAATAAATTAGGAATAAGTATAAAGCTGCCCTTAGTATTGAGAAAGGATCACGTAGGTTTGGTCGTGAGAAACAGATAGATGAGAAGAAGATGGTAAGAAAGATATGTGACGCCAGTATCGATGGCGCCGGAAATAGAGGTTGTCCGCTGAAGGACGGTTTTGTTAAAAGTCTCAACGATTGGCGAGCATGAACGCCAAGAACGCGAACTCAAACAATATGAATATTTATTAATTAAATGAACTGTAAAGACGAAGTTACAAAATGTCGATTACAGAAAGAAAATGGCCAAAAAGCTTGTTTTTTTTAGCAGAATCAGAAATAAAATTAACCTAAAAATATCGTAATCAGATTACAATTCCATTGTCACCCCGCATATACAGTATTATTTTTGGGAAATGAAGCAAAGAGGAAAAAAAAATTCTAACAATTCAAAACAGAGCAATGAAGACTATTTTAAGATGTAATAGATATACAAGAATAAGTTGTATGCTAAAACATCTAAAATTAATGATGACTAAGCAAAAAATTACATAATTATATGTCGATTATTGAATAAAAATATGTAATATAATTTTAAGTACTACACTACGAGAAGTCGGTGAGATTTTAAACTTTCACAAACAAATACGTAAGTCTGAAGGAAGCAAGTAGTCTTGCTACTTAAGCGCAGAATGTTGTATCTACTCGTAAGTTAATAACTGATCATTTCATGTGTTTATTTTCTTTTGTATTTATAATTTTTTAATGCTAAGTGACATACGATGTAATTAAATTTTTTCTTACGCTTTATAAATTGTCGTATACTAGATGTAAAAATTTTTTTAGAACTAAATAAAAAATATACATAATATTGTATTGATTTCAGAATGCAAGGTTTTGTTGAATCTTTTACTAGAATTTTTATATTATGCTGAATTAAAATTGTAGGCTCATTTTATTATTCGCCATCCCTTTTTTTTTAGAAGGGTCCCACCCAAAGTCTCAACAAGGCGCTTTCATCTTTAATATTTAAGGACCAATCAAAACCCAATCTGTCTTCACAAAGTCTCTGCTACTATTTTACCCTATTTACCCTCGCTGGCTTCCTTCACTCCGGAGTTGCCAAGAAGATGCATATGTCTAGATAATAGTTCTTATGGCATTCGAAAGACGTGTCCAAGCCACCCCAATTGAAATATTTATTTATTTTTTATTTTTTTATTGTAATATAATAGAATAATAGTATTCTATTTTCTGAATTGATGTATGATAATTTATAATAAATTATATTTTTGATTAATTATGTATATAATTTTCCTCCCTAAATAAGAAATTTTTCTCTTATAACGAGAGAGGTAACACTTCTCATAAAAAAATCTATTGAATCTACTATGATGTTATAAATACCACTATATTATAGCACTATATTAAAAAATATAATAATATTTTTAAATACAGGCCTTCCATGATGAATGTCTTCCATATCTCAGTGCATGTCACTCGGTCAATTAATTTTACTAAATAATTATCAGATATCTCGTATCGTATAGACAAAGCTATTTATATTAATATATATTTAATAGAAAATATTTAGGGGTATGGGATAATTATAGGGCTAATGACCTGTCTTCTGATGGTTTAAGTGATCACTTTATATAAGTATATTTCAATGCCAAAATTTAATACCAAATTCGCTGAACGAACATTCTTATTTTATGCTCCGCGAATATTTAACAAATTGCCTCTAGACCTTAAAGGGTCTGAAGTTATAAACGACTTCAAACCAAAAATAACAAAGCGGTTACATGATGTGGGTAGAAAGCGAAATGAATCTAATTTGTCATTTGTGCTAACCTAACTAATTGCCTACACATTTTTAAATACAACTATTGTATATTACAGACAATAATATTTTTACAACTTTTTTTCAATAATATTTTATAACTACAGATTGTACTTTTTTCACATGACTTTTTATAATTTACTTAACTTACATTATGCTTACTTACCTCTAAATAATACAACTTTTATAAACAGTACAGGTAATTGTTTTAGAACAGACCACGTCTAGTAAAATAATTACTTCACCTTTCTCACCACATCAATCAAATTTTTGAAAGTTGTATATATGTTAATATGTGGACTCGTTTCAAGTACCACTACACTATGGCCATCTATGGACCAAATTTGATAATTAATTTCATATATGTCAACTCAACGAGAATCTGATTTTTTGAAAATTATTTAAAGCAATATTTTTTATCTGTAAAATGTTTTTAACACACATATTTGTACTAGAATACGCCTGAAAAATCAATATTTTTCAATTTTATTCTTGGGCGTGATAAATTAATGTTACTCCTGTATTTTTTATTATGGATTTGTTTGTAATTTCAATTGAAATATTAGTCAGGAACGCAGGACTTAATTAATTAAATATTATAATGTGGGTTATCAATAATAAGTTATATTGGATTGAATTATAACGATTCGTTGCGTAGGAGGTAGGTGACTACATTACTTTTAATATCTGCCGGGATTTGCAACCCCTCTGGCCGACTGCCGTCCCCGTCCCGCCGCAACCCCACCCCTAATTAGGTAAGTGGTGTAGCGGGCATCTGGCGTCATCACACAAATGGACACACAAATAATAATAGAACGGCAGAACATTCCGAACCCTTCCATTGTTCAATGTTTGCGGGATGTTCGTCGTCGCATTCGGCGTTTGGTATTAAACTAAATATCAGGTTGGTACTAAACTAAATATCGGGTAGGTATAGATTTGGTATTATACCAAATATTATGTAAATAGGTACAGTTATGGTATTAAACTGATTATCAGGTAGTTACGACTATGGTATTAAACTGATTATCAGATAGTTACAACTATGGTATTAAACTCATTTCATTTTCAGTTTATTTTTATAACATTCCTGTTTACGCGTTTTCATACTTCGATAGGTAGGCCTGGTATAAATTTTGAATATGTGCATTCTATTTGTGTAAATTTAAAACAGCAAACAAAAGCGAAACTGCTTCTGTGAGAGACAGTTTCAGAATCGGACGGATATATATATATATATATATATTTTACGGCTGTGATATAAAAACATTTTGTCTATTATTTTCGGTTTTTGGTTGTGATAAAGTTTCGGAGGCTGGCCAATAGAGTTTAGAAGCTTCAAGACTGCAAGGAGAGCGATCATTGGCGACTCTCAGCCTATTTTCACAAGGTTGATGTATTTTAGTTTTTGCTCGAGTACAGTTGGAATATGTGATGAGGCGCATGGTTCTGTTTTCATGTATGTCTTTAAGCAGAGTCTTGATGAATAATTGCCTAATATTTAGCACCATGAGTTTTTGGAACAGCGGCTCTGATTTACGCTGAACGGATTTATTGAGAATTATTCTCATTATGGCTTTTGCATTTTAATCAGTGGGTCGGGTGTTTGATAGCGGCTCCACCCCAGCCCACTATACCATATCCTATGATGCTCTGACAGGGTGCGAAATATATATCATGTATTTGTTTCAGGTTCAGCATGTTCTTTAAAATCTTGAAGCAGTACATAAGTTTCTTAAGCTTACCAGTTAACATGTCGATATGAGCTTCGAATTTAAGTTTATCATCAATAGTAATCCCTAGATTCCGAATAGGTTTTGCGTACCATAAAGACTCACATTTGCCATCGCGCGTGTTACTCGTAAGGGTATGTTAGGGTAAAAATATGGTTGACCTGCTTTATTCATGATAAATGTAAAATATTTTGTTATACTTGTGTTCCGAATTCATGAAACACATTTTTGGCGCGTCTTTCGAATCAGCCGCAACCGTTGTTATTGACAAAATTCCGCATCTAAATTCCCATCCACATATTTCCTAATGCTAGTCTTGTCAGTGTGAATTATGACCTTGAAGATATTTGTTCAATCTCAACATTGCGAAAGCATTCGCGGTGTTGACATTTCAGCTCCAGTGTACCAGCACTGTATTTTGTGATATTGTGTTTTGATAACGTATTGTTTTTTGTCTCTGTGTTGCGGGTGAACTTGTGACATCGCCATATTTAATTGAGATCGGAGATCGGAACATCCGCGTGCTATTTGATCTCAGCGGCGACTCCGGGGATTATCTGGAAAGGAAAGGTCCTGGAAGACGGAGAATATTATGGATGATATGGTGTTTACTGAATGAGACAAGATGAAATTTAAATTTCAGTACTATGTATACGATTTAATAAATATATAAATTTCAATACTATGTGTGTATGGAGATCTATGGCGAACCGTTGTAACTGCGGTCATGGACTTCCGATTCCCATGAGACCGTTAAAGAAGAAGAAGAAGATGATGAAAAGTCAGCATTATATCAGCAGAAAGAAAAGCTCAAGCTCGAGAACACAATGTTCAATTTGACTGCTAGACTATATTTAACATCTAAAACCACAAATCTCTACGACTATTTACTCTGAAAAAGTTAGACGATTAATTAATCACAAATATTTTTTCCGATTTACCTGCTGCTGGGGATACTCGAATTCATTAAACGAACGAACAGAATAGGACATGGGCCATGAGATTTGGGAAGTCCACAACCTAAATATTTTGAGCTGCTTCAAACAAAATTATGATCGCAAACATGATCGCTTAAGTTCGTTAAGTGGACAATCATTTGAAAATGAATGTCAAATTTTCTTAGAATTTTTTTAGTTTATGAATCTCTAAATAAATAAATATATAAGTGATGTAATGGTCACGAACAATGAATTTTAGATGACGACATTTATCCATATAATAGGTAATATTAAATGATTTCATGACAATAAATTAGTTAGTAGCACTGTTCTCTCTACATATTTTTTCTTCAATTTTAAAGTTTAATGTTATTATTTAGGCGCTAAGAGAAAAAATAAAAATATATTAATATATCGTGTATGGTTACTGGTAGGACCTGTGTTGACCACATTACTACGTACCTACTGCATAGTTGCGTATTGCATAGGTGCGTGCTGCATAGCTGCGTGCTGCTTAGCTGCATGCTGCATAGCTGCGTGCTGCTTAGTTGCGTGCTGCTTAGCTGCGTACTGCATAGCTGCGTGCTGCATAGCTGCGTGCTGCACAGCTGCGTACTGCATAGCTGCGTGCTGCATTCTCAATTAACTCATTATGCAAGGGAAGATAGAAGGCAGTAGAGGCGTAGGTAGAAAGAGAATATCTATTATCTTGGTTGTGTTACCTCAGAAACTAATTCGGTGTCCAAAATATTGGTAATATTCATACGATACTGAAACATGGTCGCCAACCTTCAATAGAAGAAATGTTAACATAAGTTGTAGTAAATAGGAACAATTTTGATCATGCTTATGTTAGAGTATATATTGATATGCTTATGTATTAGAATACATAAATAAATAAACCATTATATGAATGTGATTGTAACGATAATTGGCTACTGAGATTTAATGATAATTGGTAACTAAGGTTTAGTTATTGGAGGTTTACTTTCTAAGACACCAGTCATTGCTCAATGAATTATGAATAATTAGTTACCAATCATCGTTATAATTGAACACAATCACAGTCACGATTTAAATAACGTCTCAACAATCACATTTTTTGTTTGACAGTTTGAACCACGTAATAAAAGTTTTAATGTGACATGTTATCATTTTTAATTAAAATTAATCAAATTTTGTCGCATAATTAATTAAAATAAATAAATAATGAAATAGTTAAATATGATATCTTACCCTTTCTGTACTATGTAACTATCCAGACAGGTACCTTAACCTACCTACCTACCACAATCGTTAAACATATCAATCTTAAGTGATGTTGGGGTGTATATACTGTATATACACACCTTCTTACATATGTATCAGAATCATGTTTTCAATCAATCAAAGATGTTAAAAATCAGAGTTAAAAAATGACTGACAGTCCAAACTTCACAGGGCCGAATGAAAAATTAAAATATTTAAAAAATTTAACGAATTAAAACGAACTTTTTTTAAAATTTGCTATATTAACGGATACGACTGAGTCCACTATTCCTCTTCTTAATAATAAATAAATAATAATGGATAATTTATATAGCGCCATTTTCGTAAAAGCTTTCATCTCAAAGGTGCTTTATAATTTTACAATTATACATCAACTGTTTATAAGTTCTACAATTATCTATGTTTTTTAAAATTAAAAATCATTTTTTTCACTTATGAAAAGGTGCGTTTTTAGTTTCTTCTTAAATAAAGTCTCTGATGCACTGTTCCTTATAACGGAGAGCAAAGAGTTCCACGCTTTTGGGTCTGCCACCGCAAATGCCCGTTCACTAAATTTCGACTTCTGGCAACGGTTGGTCGGTTCTACAACCCTTCCTGCAGCTGAAGCAGAGGCTGACCTGAGAGTTTGACGTCTACCATTCAAATTGTCTGGGATACAAAGTTCTTGAAGCTATAGAGGCGCCATGTTGTGTGTCGCCTTGTACATCAACCAGCACAACTTAAATTCAACTCTTTCAGGGAATCGGAGCCAATGTAGCTGATGTAAAAGAGATGTTATATGAGAGAATTGGGAAACTCCATATATTATCCGTGCAGCCGCATTTAGAATAGATTGCAATTTATCCAGCTGAAATATTGGCAGGCCAGCATAGATGCTGTTACAATAGTCCACACGTGACACCACAAATGCATTTATAAGTAAACGGGCTGCCTCATCATTTTCTTAACTACTTTACATTATTTCACCGCTTTGTTGCATTGTTGGCTCACCGCCCTTCTTCGAGGTCAAAGTTTTATGTAAAAATTTTTCTATTTTCGTTTTTTTTAATGACATATTTTGGACAGTTTTTTTAAAGAATTAAAATAATTACACAAGATGAACAATATTAAATAATCAATAATTAAGGAAAACATATTCTTATTGTGAAGTTGTAATTATTCAGAACAGACGCTCTGTGATGTTTTAAATACTAAATTAATGTATTAATTATAAATACGATATACATTAATTAAAAATGAATTGATAATTCTGGCGTCTGCAGTCGGTTTACTCAAAGGTATTTGAGATTCTGTAAAAATAATGTAGATGGCTTTCAAATAATGGAACGACAGGTGTATTAATTTGAAAAATGTAACATATAGGTACGAAAATTTGTCAAGAAAAATACTGGCGTTATAGTACACTTCCCCGGATTGGAAATAGAGATCCAGGTTCGAATCCTGGTGACGCAAAAACAATATTTTTCGACAAAATTGATTTTATATGTATATATTTTTAATTAATACATTAATTTAGTATTTTAAATAATCAAGTTTATTTAAGACACGCAAACGTTTACATACTCATATATCATATCTATATCAACTTCTAATACTTTTTTTTTACCTGGAACTAACGTAATATCGAGTGTATAAAAACAATACGTATAAGTAGGAGTAGGGGAATATTAAAACGTATTGATTATAATTTTTTTAATATACTCGTCACATGTTGCGTTATAGAATGTAACATACTTTAAGCGCATTAATATCGACCGCGAAGAATATTATTATTACACTTCCGCGTCCACGTTCCCGTCCTCGATCCATTCCTAATCCTCGACTCCCCAGTATGAATTTGGCTCTTGGCGCTATCGCGCGGTCACTAGATCAAGAGTATGGATTTAGATCCCGGCCCCATTGTGCAGTTACTAAGTTAAAATTGGGATTTGACCGCGGTGACATTGTTTGCGTTGTGGACCATTCATCTCAGGTGATATGGTGCACTGTATTTAGTGTTGCGATTTGGATTGTTTTGTGAATTGTGCGTACCTTGGATAAATTCACTGGCTTTATCAGGAGTGAGGACAATTAGATATCCTCGTGTATTGCAGTGTGTGGTTTTGGCAGCCTCTACAGGAGTTTGGAGACATCGTTCTTGAGATGAGGCGAGTATTGTTTCCGAATACCAGTCACCCAAACCACTGATCCTTCGAAGTAATTCTCTCAATAACCTTCCTATACCCATATATCAATTTCTTTCACACAACTGTAATTATCGTATCCTCTCCACGAAATGTGTAGCCCGGAAATTGCACTACTGTTTACTGATTTTTTTTAACCATTAACTATCACTACACGGCCAATTATCAATCACATGCAACTTGATAAGAGCCATTATATATTTTTTCCTGAATATAGAAAATTTATATTACATACAAGGTAATTAATTTTTAGACATATCAGCAATTTTACAGAGAGTTTTTGATTTCTGAATTTTCACTCATTCTTTTGGATTTGAAGAGATTAGTTGCCTTTCTAATATCAGAATTTTTATATAGGATGTCCCAAAATTAAGGCAAGATTTGAATTAAATAGAAAACACAGTTTTTAGTCTTGAGATTTTAATTTTTTTATTGAATCATAAAGTACATGAGATAGAGTTATTTATGGAATAACACATCGGGCAAATGGCCTCCACGGCTTTGCTGGCACATACGCACTCTTTTGTCGAAATTTTCCATGACCATTTTGCATAATTGCTGACTGGCTTGTTGTTGGGCGACCAGTGTGTTTAGCGTCTCCAACTGATCCAGTCTCTCTAAATTTTTCAATTAATCTCTTCGCAGTTGATGAATTTAAAACACTATTTCGACCATATTTTGTATTAAATTTTTGAATTGCGGCCGCCAAACTTTCATTATTTTTGAGATATTGTTCAATGATGAAAACACATTGTTGTATCGTGTAATGCCCCATTTTTACTAACCCTAAACTCTCAGCTGTCAAATTTTTTTTTTCAGGGTTGCCAAAAATTTACTGCAGAAATGGCGGCAAATTCAAATCTTGCGTTAATATTGGAACACTATATAAATCGCCAATGTTTTACTAATTCCACTTCGGCCCTGCTCGAGGAGAGCTATTGTGAGTTACAGGGAGGGATCACCTCACTTTTCACAATGCCCGCTTAATTAACACTGCCTTTATAAATGTGTCAGCCATCATTTGTTAGCGTCCGGACTGTCCGAAGTTTATACAGCGGTGTCTACCCACCTATCCTTCGCTTGGCCTCTGCGTCCAATGTAACATAATGGTGTTGTAATTTAAACTGAAACATTTACTCTGTTTAAAATATAACGTGTTGGGTAATCCAGAAAGTAAAGACATTTTAGATTTTAAAAATTAAGAAAGCATTAAAATTTATTCTTCACATACTCGCCTACATATTATATTTGTGTATTTAAAGTCCCGCTGTTGTAGCCGTCTACGTCTAAGCTGCAATTCATCACCTCTAAAACGTTTTCCACCCAAGAACTCTTCATGCATATAAGCCATGTTCGGACAATACGGTAGATGATCGATAACCTTCCATGTAAATCTGCCCGAGGGTTTGCTGGGCAGTTCTGGGCAGAATTGGAAACACAATAAAAAAAATTATAATTATATGTTTTTTCACGATAGGACGATGACAATTTGGAGAAACTGGAAAAACTGGAGGCATGACGAATCAAAGAAATGCCGTTCAAATGATGATGCGACGGTTGGAGTTGGTCCGTGTGCAATGCCTGATGAGATAAATGCAATTAGTCGTAAAACATAGCTCCTTAATAAAATAATAATAATAATTGCTCTTTTCGATATCTTCTTCTACTGGATTCACAGGTCTTCCGGTTCCAGGACTTGGAAAAATACTTTCGATGATACCGTGAAAGTGTCAATCTTACAATTATTCAATGTACAGGTTTAGGCACGCACGGTAGCGAGGAACCAAAACACATACAATAAACTATCAGCTCCATACAGAAGGATGATAATTCACTCCGATCAATGAACCCAAAATGATAAACGCTATCTTGACAGTTCGAAGGTACAACTTCTGTTTCAAATTCGTAAACACCTTTTTGGCGCGTCTTTTCGAATCGGTCGTAACTCATATTATTGACATATTTCCGCATCCAAATTCTCATCCATATATTTCCTAATGGTCGTCTTTTCAATGTGAATTGTGACCTTGACGTCAGCAGACGTCAACTTGACCGATATTTGTTCAATCTCGACATCGCGATAGTATTCGCGGTGTGGACTTTCAGCTCCAGTGCACCAGCACTATATTTTGTGTCATTATGTATTCATCACGTATTGTTTGTTGTTTGTGTGCCGTGGGTGAATTTGTGATATTGCCGCAATCAATTGGGATCGAAGATTGGCTCATCCGCGTGCCTAAATATTTAATTTATTTAAGGGTGACCATGAGATTATTAATTGCACTCTCAATTTAATAAAAAAACAACTTGTTAATGCAAGAAGAAGATGATGTACGCAATTGACACACATTTTAAGGTTATTTAATATTTTAACCACGCACAAAATTGATTTATAATTGGTTGCTCATCGTATTAGCTGTGAATGACAATTATATATACATTTCCAATGGGACGTGATTAATTAGTTGGTAGTAACATCGCGCGTGTACCAAGTCATTTACGCGCTGTCAATCATAATGGGTTTTTTTTTATCGGTGAGGTGATGTAATTTAATTAGAGAAAGGAGAGAGCAGCTCATGATCAGCTAACCTATTGCCGTTATTATTTTATCCCTGATGAAAAACAAAGAGAGACGCACACGTGTGCACAGATATTAATAATATTGACGGCTGCGTGGATTGTGAAAAATTATAATTACAGATTTGCACGTAGATTTAAAAAAAATATATTTTTTTAAATATAATATTTTAATTAACAATATATATATTGTTACGCCGTGCCCTCATCCGCAGATGGAATCCGGTGCACAACGCCACCAGCTAAGCTCAGTCTGTGGGTACCTTTGGGTTGGTGTCAAAATGCTTATACTCAGATGTGTGGGGGAGGTCTCAGACAATAATAACACACTATTTACACATATTTGCACTTTATTTACACATTTAGGTTAGATTTGTCTTTCTGTGCACGCCGAGGGTGAGTCCTAGCATTTCCTGACCGGTCCACAGCTTTGTCTCGTCATCGGGAGGTTTACTAGGGAACCCATCCAATCGTCCTAGCGTGGCCGGTGCTTCCGTGATCACTCGCAGCCTCTAGATCGTCCTTCTGTTGATATTCACGGCAGAACAAGGCCCAAATTCTTCTTGTACCTGCCGTGAATGAATCCCTAGGCGAAGAGTCCTTCCTCCTGTAACCCCACGGACCGAACAAGGCCCAAAAATCTCTTGTTCTTCCGTAGTGAAGAATATTACGAGTTCAATCCCGTCATTGCTCGATCTTACAACAATCTCCGAACTTGGCAGAGCGCCGCAGCGCGTGCGCCACCGACATGACCTCTCTCTCCACGCGCTCGTAACGAAGTCCCCCACTCCTTTATGCGACCCCACTCCTACCGGCCACAACTGCTCGCGTCGGTAGATGTCGCATTAGGTCTGCGCGCGTAATTTCACTTGTTACAATATATATATATATATATAACGTAAAAAAATATGTACACAGACTAACTGAAACATAAATTAATTCGAATATACTCCATCTATATATATTAATATTGGTTTCTTCTCTATGAGAGTAAGACTCGTGTATAGAGAAGGAGTATATTCGAGTTAATTTATGTTACAGTTAGTCTGTGTACATATTTTTTACTTCAGTTACAAATTTATGATAGTCTGTAATTTTTATAATTGTGATGGGGAGATTGTTAAAAAATTTGATACCTTGATAAATATATTGATTTTGAGTTGCGGTATATTTTATTTTTGGGATATCAACTTGATCTCTATATCTTGTAGGTCGGAATTCGCTTCTAAGATTTAATTGATTTTTAATTTTGAAAATTTGAATTATTGAATTTTTTTTTGTATGTTTACTATTTTTTGTAATTTAAAATCTGTGAAAAGTTGTATACTTGGATAGTCTTTTTTTTTTTAGAATAATTCTTATTATCATTTTTTGAGTGATTTCTAATTGTGACATTAAAGTTTTATATGCACCTCCCCATCGTAAGTAAAGTGTAATAACTGTAGATTTAAATAAATACATATCAGATATCTGAAGCTATTTTCTTTATATATATATAACGTTCACCAATTCTCACCCTTCAATCTTCACATTTATCAAATTTTTGAAAGTTGCATATATGTTAGTATGTGGACTCACTTCTATGTGTCCATAGATGGCGATAGTGTAGTGGTACTCATTTGTCGTGGTAGCAGTATGTATTTAAAGTCATGATCACTTAAGCCAGCTGAAGACAGGTCGTAAGTCCTGTAATTACACCATCGCCACCTATGGACCAAATTTGAGAAATCATTTTTCCTTGTTACAGCATATATGTCAACTCAATAAATATCTGATTTAATATTCTTTATATATAAAATGTTTTTAAAACACTATCAACATATTTAACACAAAATCAATATTTTTCAATTTTTATATATTTTATTTTATTTTGAACAGTATATTATTTTAACAATATTTGAATACGTCCAAGAACACACATTTACTGAATTTTTACCTAGAAAGGCACTGCTATTAAATTTATTCAGATGAGATTCTAGAAAAGCCCTTTTAAGACAAGAGATACAAAAATGGGAGATACTTGGAGATAGTGATGATAATATATTTTATTTGTGATGAGATAATTGTGTGATTCGTGTTCGATTGTAATAATGATTAGTAACTGTGATTAGGGGTTTAATTTCTATTATACTAGTTCTAGTAATCACAATCGAACACCAATCTTTCAATCATAGTTTATCTAATCATAACCTGTAGTGTGAACATTATAAAAATATACCAATAACTTGTATCGTTTTTTATCTTATGCATCACAGGAGCGGAGATCGTCGACTATCCTCGTGCACGCAGTGTGTGATTAAGGCGGCGCCACCAGCAGATTTTGGAGGCGTCATACTTGAGGTAAGGTGAGCAGTCCTTCTAAATCCCGGTCCCCGAGATCGCTGATCTTTCGAAAAAATCTCTTTCCCCTCATCAATCTCTTCCTATGTCCGTCTCCCGATTTCTTTCTCACCTTGCGGTAATTCCGACTTACAACCGGAATTATCGTAATCCGTTCCACCAAGATCCCGCAGAATTTCGAATATTTACTTAAATTAAATTTATTCTTTGCGTGGAAAGAATTATTTTTAAATGTAAACTTTGATACGTTGTGATTTTTTGAAATTTTCGACTAATCGCTAAGAGTTTATTAAATCCGGTTAGCACTCTTAAAATAAACGCATCACTTACCTGATACTTCAAACTTCAGCAAAAGCAGAGTTATAAGTGAGACCCCTGAGCCAGTAATAAGGAAAATAATACGATTTTCCCAACCCCCTACGAGTAAGGCGTTTTGCTAAGACTGAACCGATCTCATCCTTTACGAATTGTCAAATCGTTTATCCCAAAGGGTGTAAAAAAGCCTCTCCACATCTAGAAACCACCCGATTGGAATGCTCGGAGGGGTGAGAATGCAAATCAGATTAAGGGATTTGTGTAGGCACTTTGGTTGGACTTAAGCCTCCACTGACAGTGTTGAAGTGGGATGCTGGATTTACTCTCGGCATTTATCTCTGAGTATCTACCTACGTGCATATGCACAAGTGCGGATCGCTTGTAAACGAATTATAAGACAATACATCAAATAGATAGCTATGAATTTCTACGCCATTGCATACCAGAGGTACAAAAGACCAGAAAGTCACCGTTACCTATTCAGTGCATCTTAACAATTTGACAACCTGATTTAAGAACTGTGGAAATCTGTCGCCTCCATTGTTATCATAATCGCCAATTATCTCTGCATATACCGATGCGTGAAACAGAGCTCCTAACATTTAAATTGTTTGTTAAAATTAAGTAAACCAGATACTGAGAGTAAACAGTTGTATATTATGAAAAAACTCTTATAACTACATTTTGTGGCTCTAGATGACAAATTTAAGGATATTAATTTATTTATTATCGTAGCATAAAGTAAATCGATTTTTTTAGAAATATAATAAGCAAAATTTATACATGTTACATTGCACATTAATATTTTTTCTCTGATATTACTCTAATCTTATAGAGGGTGGCCTAAAAAAAGTGAGAACATTTCGTAAAATGTGATATAATTACATCAAAATTAGTTTAACTATATCAACAATAGCTTACTACAACAACAGTTTACTAATTTACTTACTTAACTATTTATCTATATTACGTTTTATTTTGACAATTTCCAGTCGTCATATTTGATTATTAATTTTCCCATTGTTTATATTTGGTTTTTTAAATTGTTGCCCAGAATGACAAAAATCACTGCGGAAGTCCGTATTCTAATCAAAAATTTTCGAATTGGAAAACGTCGGGATGCTAGGAAATGATCAAAGAGTTTCAAAACCTGCCTGGAGTATAGCTAGACATTACAGTATAACTGGACATTACAGAAGGACGGAGATCCATCTTACACAGCCAGAAATATAATCAACTTTCTTCGTCGTGAGAATGTTAATTTCATAGAGCCAGGCATGTGGCCACCGAACAGCCCAGATTTAAACCCAGTAGATTATGCAATATGGAGTGTTTTAATGATTTCTGATTAGCTAAATATTGTGCAAAAAAAAATTACGTTAAGAATTATAATTAATTATAACTCATGTGTTATGAGATGTTCTCACTTTTTTTGGGCCACTCTGTATATTTTCACTTTTATTTCTTTATCTTATTTGTAGGTACTTTAATTTCGTATTTAATTGTATTTAACATCGTATTTAATGAGTTATGTTATATTAGTTTATGAAATATGATTTGTTTGCCAAATTGCCCTAAAGCTTGCTTGCCTAGTTGGTAATACATTTTAAAAATTTGTCATAAATGTTCTTTTTGACATGTTTTTTGGAATATCGTTATTTTATCAGTGCATTGTAATTAATTGTATTCGATATTCAATTATTTAATTGTATGTACAATTAATAAAAATAAAATAAATAGCTGTAAAAACGTACCCAGTACCGACGTCAGGTGCTAATATAAGTGCGTCCGCAACCGTTGAGATAGCTGGCTTTCGGGAATATCTCAAAAATTCGCCTCTGTAACTCTTTGCGTGTAGTCTATACAGTGTAGACATTTCATTGTACGGCTGAGCCATTTCTCGAAATTTGTAAACTGTTTGTAAAAATAAATCAAGTGACAAACGTAAGTAGTTCTAACGTTTTCTAACCTGCTCTAGTCTGCCATACACCCACTCAATCTTAATCTTTCACCCAAAAGAACCAACGTTCCGTATTCGTAATTTTTATTTTTTAATAGAATGAACACACGCTTTCAAAACTTGTAGTGTTATTGTCACGAGTTTTAGTTTTGTTCCTACTCCTCACCCCACTCCCTACCGGTACACATTGTTCCTTTGGCTCGACTGGTTTGATTTGAATTCGTAAAATTCGTCGAGATTTGGAGAAGAAGTGTTCTCATATGATTATTTGTTGGACGTTGACATTCATCAGAGTTTTTTGTGCCGAAGCAGATTCGTACATTCCGGAAGGTTATAGAGACGGCCTCATCAACCAGGTGAGTCCATCTCCTGGTCCGCTATCGAAGGATTCCCTCATCCTTCAACATTCCCTCATTTCCGATCCATTATTTTCCATCCAACCATCCTTTATGATTCTATCAACCACCACTGTGATCGGTGACTTGCGTCGGTCACAACCGAGATGATTTTATTTTCACAATAGGCGGTGTATAATACATCAAAACTAAAGCCTACAACTATTGCACGCTACCAGTATGGAGACGTGGATCCTCACTATCAATGTCATATACAGATTAAATGTTGGACAGAGTAGTGAAAATGGCTTTATTTGGATTATATTTGGAGGATGGAATATCTAACGTGCGAATTCACGAGAGAATCAACGCAATAAATGTTGCCAAACAAATATGCACGATTTAGTAGCAACGTGTTGGACACGTTTCTCGAAGAGATGATGGAAGTGGGAAAAGAAAGCAGTGGTATATACAATGGTAAAATAAGTGCCATTCTCGAGCTTGCATGTTAAGATACTACATATTTTGTACGTCACCTGGTGTGCTGCTCGAGTAGAGAATTGACTTGACGTCTTTTTTTTGTGCCCGTCTTGTTTCCTGTGAGGGAGTGTTTTGTGTACTCTCTTATTTATCTCTCTATCCCCCGGCTATTGTGTGTTATTGCTGTATCTTTGTTAATATTGTATTATTATTATTCAGTGTATTGTACATCTTACACAATAATTTTTTTTATGTGGGGTCATTGGAGTAGTTAGGGATGTTTTGGTTGGCGGTCGTGCGTCATTGCAGGGTCATATGTTTAGCATAAATAAACGTCAGCCTGCCGGTAAATGAGTAGAACCGATATATGAGTCTCATAAATGGTCCTAGGTTCGCGGTGGGTCCCTTCATTAGCTGTCTATTACTATCAACAACTAGATTTAACCACTCCAGAAAGATATGGAGCTACACGAAATGCATCCAAAGCTGTATCATTCAGAATTAAAGATTATATTATGAGCAAGAGCGTACATTCGATACAGTCAAAAAAGCTGTGCTTAACTATAATTTCTGAGAAATAAATCTAAATTAAATTAGCAATATTTAAATATATTCAAGAATACACTATTACTGGATTTTTACCTAGAAAGGCACTGTTATTAAACAAATATCAGATATCTCATAGAGACAAAGCTATTCGTATTGTATTGAAGTATGGGGTAATTATAGGTCTTACGACCTGTCTTCGGCAGGCTTAATATATTTTCCATTAAATATAACAACAAATAGCTTTGTCTCTATGAGATATTTGATATTTGTTTTCTAAATTAAATATTTATGTATGTAGGTCCACGCGCAAATAATTCAAAGTTCTCATGTTATTGTGTTAACTACAACTATCTAGCTAGCGGAAGAATTTACAATTGACAAATAAAGCTGCGCATGTATTTTATCGCAAAAGTTTCCCCAAATGCACATAAACTAAACGGAACTATCAAACGGAATACACGTCTTCACTTGAACAGACGTGTTGCAAAGCGCTGCAACTGTATTTGAAGCGGACTTGAATATATACGTTTGAATGCACTTTAAACGTGATATTTTTTATTTCATAAAATATTTTAAGTCCTTCCATTTATTTTCAAGAACAGAAATAAACTTATATAAATATACTTTCAAAAAAACACATTTTCCAAAGGGTGTATTATGAATATAACCTCTAGTGACAATGTCCATTGCTTTTACAGCATTGATATTAGAAGCATAAGTTTATGCCTAGTGCACGACACTGACCATGTGAGTATTTGAAGGGTGGATTGCCTATTTAAAGGAAGAAGAAGAAGACTATGTGAGTGAGGAGTTTCTTCGAACAATGGAGCATATCATGCTTACCGGCTTATACACACTTTTTTGGGAGACATTTCGGATGTTCACGTGGTAACAGAAGTACAGGCATTTTATTTATTTATTTAAATGTTAGAAAATATAATACATTTTAGAATTATTAATAGGATATTATATATATATATATATATATATGTATATTTCATTTAACATTTATTTCTTCTCTACAAGAGTAGGACTCGTGTATAGAGAAGGAGTATATACGAGATAATTTATGTTTCAGTTAGTCTGTGTATATAGTTTTTTACTTCAGATACAAATTAATAGTAGTCTGTAATTGTTCTAATTGTGATGGGAAGATTGTTAAAAAATTTGATGCCTTGATAAATATAGTGATTTTGGGTGGCGGTATATTTTTGTTTTGGAATATCAATTTGGTCTTTAAATCTTATAGAACGAAATTCGCTTCTAAAGTTTAATTGATTTTTAATTTAGAAAATTTGGATTATTGATTTTTTTGTATATATCTATTATTTTTTGGTACTTTGAAATCTAAAAAGTTGTGTACTCGGATAGTCTCTTTTTTTAGAATTATTTTTATTATCATTTTTTGAGTGATTTCTAATTGTGACATTGAAGCTTTATATGCTCCATCCTATCCAATAATACCGTATTGCAAATGTTACTGTACAAACGCGTAGTGTATTATTTTCAGATTTGTAAGTGATAAGATGTTTCTAATGTTAAGATGTAACTTGAAGTTTGCGTGTGCCACTTTAACTACATTATTAGGTACCATAATATGAAATAGAAAAAGAAGACGCCCAAACGAGTGACTGAGGATATTCAATTCTTGAAGTGAAACACTCAGTGAAATGTTATTTAAAAATGTCTCTATTAATTACAGTCATGAAGATTTGAATTATTGTGCTTAGCTGACAAAGTTAATTGGCCTATAATTTACGGGGACCTCCCCGGGTTGCTGTTAGGGCATAAGATACTTACTGAAGTGTGATAATTATTTTTAAACTATGCACGTACATATTGTACACTATATATATGCACTATATATATGCTGTACGTGTTATACATATATATGTGTAGAATTTTAAAACGAATATATATATATATAAATAAATAACAGATATCTCATAGAGACGAGGCTATTTTTTATTAATGGAAAAATATGGAAGTATGGGTAATTACAGGCCCTACGATCCGTCATCGGCTGGCTTAAGTGATCACTTCACACAATGTAACATTCACCATTCCATCTAATCAACCCCATAATACCTCATATTACATGGGTAATATGATATAGTATGGACTTCCATATTTTTTATTATTACTGATTACTCAAATGTATTTGAGATTCCGTAAAATATAAAGAAGATGGCTTTCAAATAATTTGATAACTTGAAAAGTGCAACTTATAGGTTCAAAAAATTGTTATCAATGCACTGTATTGGTATTGAGGGGTAGGGAGGGGGGGGGGTGATACGCCAGTAAAGTTAAGTTAGATTTTCTGAAATTTTGACACGCCGAGCCCAAAAGGTTCGTCATCACTGCTCTAGGTGCATGTCTAAGCATCAGTATCGAAAAGTAAAATTATAAATACTTTATTGATGTAATTAGTCTTCTCCTGATGACAGTTGTTCTATATTATTTAATTATGCAATCCTCGCACAATAAATATGTTGTAACAAAAATAAAATAAGTTTAAAAAAAGTTGATTAAACGGTGCTCACATAGCTAAACAATACATTGACTCTTTCGAGCAATGAAAGTATTTGACATTACGAATAGTAACATTTCAACTGTCAACTTTATTTGACGTGGGAGACACCGCGTAGCAGCGCAGGGGTAAGTTTTAAAAGTGTCGATTCAAAATGTTTCCTAAAAATTGTCGCCGATATGTCATATGTTATAACATATTACATTCTTATTGTGAAGTTGTAATTATTCAGAACAGACGGTCTGTGATATTTTAAATATGAATTAAATATATTAATTAGATATATATTGTTACCGCCATTTAAATGTATTACGCGCTCGTATCTCATTGGATTACAGAAATATGTTTTGTCCCTCTTACTCTGGTCCTATCCTAGTCCCTAGGCACAAAGGAGAAAGAAGAAAGAAGCAGTCTGCTGATACGCCTGAACGAGTCACTCCGCTTTCGAAACTGAACACGGTACGCTGCCGTCGCTGTAAATCCGCTTACAACCGCTAACATTAATTACCGCTAATATATAATATTTTACTACCGCTAACATATTTAAAACAATTACTTTTCTAACGCGAGTGTCATCAATTACGAAACAATTCTGCGTCGCTTGTGAATTGGTGGACTAGGGAGAAACGAACCAGCTTCCAGAGATCGGAGACCCGCAAGTACGTGCCATCCTATCTTTTATATCCCGATAACCCGCCAACTTTCCAGATATACATATAAAATCATTTTATTGAAAAGTATTGCTATTGCGCCACCGGGATTCGAACCTGGATCTCTTTCCAAACCGGCGAAGGTGGATTATTCAACTATGCTACAGCGACGATATTTCTAGCGACAAATTTTCGAACCTATATGTTACCTTTTTGATATTAATACATTTTAATCGTTCCATTATTTGAAAGAGCCATCTATCTTATTTTTACAGAATCTCAAGTACCTTTGAGTAATCTGATAGCAGACACCAGAATTATCAAATCATTTATATTAAATTTTGGACACATTGATACAACTTTATTATTAGGAGAACGCATTCTTATTGTGAAGTTGTAATTATTCAGAACATAGATCTGTGATATTTTAAATATTAATTAAATATATTAATTAGAAAGATATACATATAAAATCAATTTTATCAAAAAATATTGTTGTTGCGCCACCGGGAATCGAACCTGAATCTCTTTCCAAACCGATGAAGGTGCATTATTCAACTATGCTACAGCGACGATATTTTTAGCGACAAATTTTCGAACATATATGTTTACTTTTTTGTAGCATAGTTGGATAATGCACCTTCCCCGGTTTGGAAAGAGATCCAGGTTCGAATACCGGTGGCGCAACAAGAATATTTTTCGATAAAATTGGTTTTGTATGTATATCTTTCTAATTAATATATTTAATTCATATTTAAAATATTTATTCAATTTCATCTCTGTAAGTTTGAAAAGCGTATTTAATAACGCTTATGGCCTGACATGACATGCAAAATTTGGCGTGGTAACAAGTTTAAGGTACCTATTTAAAAGTTCATTCATTTTATTGGTAAACTAACTACATGGCAAACTCGTATGAACAATAGTATTTTGGAAAAATGGCTGCATAGAAATTTTGTTTATTTTTTGAAATTACGCTTTCAACTCTGAAGGTTTACTCGGCAGTTCTCTAAAGAAAATAATCTGACTGCAGCTTGTAGCCACCCTTAGCCGAGGAGGGTAGAAGGTAAAACCTCTTTCAGTCACGAAGATTTGTAAAAGGGTAGACAAGATCTAGAATCAAAGGATGTCTACGAGTTTCAATGGCGTCGAATAAACGAATTTGTTCAAATGTCGTTTTATTTTTTAAGTTATTATGAATCAATTTTTGTAATTTAATGTCGAGGCATGAATTATGAATATATTATTTAAAATATTTAATATTTCAAAATTTTTAATTTAAATTATTACATTATAATAATATCTACATTTTTGTTGTTTGATATTTATTAATTTAACTGACATATTTTTTTTCCTATTTGATTAAATTTGTTAAAGTTTGGTTAAACACATACTCGTATCAGGAGATCATATAATACCCTTAATATAATTCTTGCTTTTCTGCGGTTCGTTTCATCCCCGGCCTATGGAGATCAACTGATTGCCTCGCAAGATAGCACCTGCTCACAATTCCTGATATCCGGATACTTTCGGCAGAACGTCACTTTACATCTTGCAACCACCAACCACCCTTTTGAATCAAACTTGCTACATTTGAATAAGAAGATTATCTGAGGGGAATTAGATCACGGAAGGAAATAGTGGAAAAATACGAACAAAATTCTCAAAATATATTATAGATGTCTCACAGAGACGAATCTATTATTTATATGACAAGGTAAGTACGTATAGGCATTTTAGGGCTTACGACATGTCATCGGCTGACTTAAGTGATCCCTTTACGCAATGTAACGTTCACCAATTCTACTCATGCTCGACTACCGCACCTTTAAAATTTTTGGAAGTTGTATAAATGTTTTTACGTAGAATCCTTTAAATTCTTTGGTTCGTAGGTCGTCTAGTTAGAGTAGTAATAATAGTTTTGGTGAGATTGCTTTTCTTACGAACATATAACTAACATATTCATCCCTCGTACATCGTAACCATTGTATTCACCGTTTGTGTTATTGCCAGTTTTGGTAAGGGGATCCGCTAAATGGCACTACAGATTAGCAAAAAATAATAATGAATATTAATATTCATTTAAAATCTTTCCGCATTGTGCAATAGAAGTCACCGATAAAGATCTCCGATTGGTGTCGCTGTTCATAGTTCTTTTTTATACATTCAATCCATTTACAGTACAGTTCGATGATATTTGTTAAAAATTGTTGTGAATAATTTTTGATTATTTTAGCATTGCAGTTCAAAACGGTTTTACACCAAATATCGTATTTCACTTGAGATTTTCAGTTTTTTTTTTGCGACTCGGATTTGTAGTCGAATAACTTTAACCAATACCACTAAAATTTATGTATTTGAAAACATTGCAGTTAAAGAAATATATGAACTTGTAACATAAATGTAAACTATTATATTTATTAAATACCTGAATGGTGAGTAGCGTATACAAAAAAAAAATGATCGTTTTTATTTGCTCGCTAGCGGATATTCACCTGTCAATATTTTCCCGCTTGAATCTCGTTCCCCCCTCCTTCCCGAGCGTTGCCAACCGAGAGATATAAAAATCCCAAGTGTGCCGACTTGTCGCGAACAAACGGCGGTAGGCAGGCACCTGCTCGGTACCTACCCGGCGGTAATACTTTTGCGTTGTGATACAGAAATTTAATTTCCCCCGCATTAGACACGAGCGAATTGTTGCATTGAAAATGAAAATATGTTTCACTGAAGGGATGGCTGCTGCCTGTAGACGTATTGCATCGCTTTTGAGCGTCGCTAGGAAAGTGCCAGGTTTTTTAATCATTTTCGCAGCCGCGTCCCCTGGAAGATTGAAATACGTATTAATTAACTCTGCATTTTATCCCTTTGACAGTCTTTACACAGTAAGCATTTATTATTTTTCTAATGTATATTTAATTATTATTATTGCGTACAAGCATAGATGCCGAAAGAATGTCAGGATAGGAAGGAGTTTGGCACTCGCCACAATCCGGATTCTGCTGGCATCTCCAAAGATGTGGACTGTATATTTTACTCACTATTTCGTTAAATGTTTCGACACAAAGTTTAGACGCAAAGTTCCGTACACGTATAACTGTACTGACTCAGGGTCGCCAATCGACTGATCAGCGGCGCGACCGCGAGGGGAAGGGAAAGGGGGGAAAGACGCAGTGCATTATTTTCGTTCAATAATTAATATTTATACACCAAATAAATATATGTCCGAAACAATTATGTTTGTATATAAGAAATAGATTAGTAAACGTGGCGCTTGACAACATTTCTATGCTTTACATTTTCTTTTTATAGTGTATTATTTTTGACGTGTATTTAATGATTTAACTTTCATCAGGTACTTTTATTACATATTTTTCGTTTTAACCTTACTTTATACATTACTACAATACGTTATAGGAGCCGTTAATTTAAAAAAATTAAAACAAATAACTGCTTTTGAATACAATTCATCACAAATATAATAATATTCATACTAACACTAAACGTAGTATTTTCAGTTAATTATTTACACAATATTATACATACATTTATTGTCATTATACGATACAATTCAACTAATATGCATTAAACTGTATTGTATAGGTACTGGTGGGAATAGATCCCGTGGACTGTGTCGATTAAAATGAAGGTTTAGTTGACGCAATCCGAATTGGATTCAGAAAGGAATATAATGGTAGATAGATCTGGCCTACCTTGATCTCTGTCCTGGGTTGGACGCCAATTCTACACCTCCAGTTGACTCGCACTTTTGTGGTGAAGAACAGAGATATAACTGCACTTTCAGATTCTACAGAACACAGATTATTTTTCGTCGTCCGGATGTTACGTACGGCGTTACTCTCGATCGTTAAAAGTAAACACACAAAAAAAACATAAATCTGGTTCCACGTTGGTGTAATCCCTAAGTATTTAGTTGGCCAGAAGTATTTAGGGAAAAGTTTATTGGAAAAATGGAATGCAGTATTCAACTTGCATCAACAGGTACTTATATTATAAGTGAGTTATGTATTTTTTTTATTGTTTTATACGAGTCTCTATATTTTCTGTTTTTATATCACTCAGCTATAATTTGATTAGAATTTAATGTTCAAATATTTTTTAATTTCTTATCTTTGTTGAAATAATATATATTTTTCTTACACCGCACATTGTTTTATAAATTGTTCTTATTTATTTGATACAAAATTATATCATGTATAAATGTATTATGAAATTCCAATTATACAAAATATACGTTGGAATACAAACCTAGCCAGTTAAAACGCATTCACTCAGATTTAATTTGTAAAATGTACTAAATATATAAATAAAATAAAATAATTTTATTGTAGATCTAATGCTCAAACATGATCGAGTAACAAGTAATGATGTAAGAAATTAATGTAAAGCTGAGATACTATTTAAAAATATCTATCACATGAAGATGAAATATAGAATTTAAATTTACAAAAATCTTTTAGAGATTACATATATATTAGACCAGTTATGGCGAACCTTTTAGGCTCGGCGTGTCAAAATTTCAGAAAATCTAACCTAACTTTGCTGGCGTGTCATCCCCCCCCTTTCATTTGATGTTAATTAATTAATTACTCATTTCAATTTTTTTTTTCACGTGTAATATGTACGTAGTAATAAATTCGAACGTTATTGTCGGGTAGATGTCTAACTGTCGAGGCAAAGGGACGAAACACGATGTTTTACGACCATGTACGTCATACACAGGTGCAGTGATACGATAAAAAATCATCTTGCCAATGTCCACTTGGAAATATTTTTTTATAAACTCGACATTAGACATGTATACTTTATTTTTTAAATATATTTGATTGTCTGTTCTCTCTTTTATAATATTGAAAATAAGTTTATAAAAATCAACGCGTGTGTCAATTAAAAAGCGTGCGTGGGTCAGTGTCTGACCCGCGGGTCAGAGATTCGCCATCACTGCACTAGACGAATACTTTTAATCGGATGATAACAAAGACTCCAGTTATCTTCCGATCACCACTATTCGACGGATAAATAATGTGTTTCACTATGCGAGTGATGATTAGTGCCGCCTCATGAATTAGCAAATCTAACGAATAGGAAAGGTGGTCAACAACAAAAAATGTAAAAATTTATCAATGAAATTGTAGGAGTAACCGATACATCAACATATATAAAAATTTAATCTGAATGTCAGTTCTTTATGCAATCCTACTACACTCTGACCGATCTAATTTTCAATAAAATTTTGTATACATTAGTGATGATAAAAAATGGTGTGATTGTGATTGGTGTTCGATAATATTAGTGATTGAAAATTGTGATTGTGATTATAGTTTCACGCGCCGTACTATATAATAATACACGAAATAAATAAAAAACATAATTTTATGCATATTTATTTGTATTATTAAAACTTCATTTGCGTAAAAAACACATTCTAGCATAAATAATTAATACATATCTAATTTAATATCATCACAAAGAGAATGAAAACGCTTAAAAAAATATGAGTTCATTTTTAGGGTCAAATTCTCAGCGTTTCGGATCAAGTGCGTAAAACGTTTTGGCAGAATCTACTAGATGGCGCTGATCACAAATTATAACATCATTCCTTCATGAATATTTTTGTTTCATATGCACATGTACCGAATCACGGTTCACAACAAAAAAAAAAAAAAAAAAAATGAATCACGTATCACGATATTCTCAGATATTCAATCACTGATAGTGAGTGTGATTCAAAGATATCAGTGGTTGACTCACAATTTTGGGTTCAACACTAGTATATGTACTCTTTAGGATACTGCAAAACATTGGCACCATCCCCCCTCCCCCTGGCCACCATTACTCTACCTCTTGGCCATTCTTCCCCAGGCCACCCACGATATAAATATCTTCTGTATTGGATGCCGTCCACTCCAAATTTTGCATAGTTACTTTCTAGGACCCAGCGTAAAATATAGACATTCTCCTCCTATCCCCCAGCTCTACTCTCTTCACTGGTATAGAGGGTATTATAATGAACATCATTCAAAGTTTGTTCTGTTGCACTGTAGGATTCTGAGAAAAATATAGACACCCCACCCCACTCCTCCTAATGTCTCACCATTCCCCTGTTTGGACCAAATTTTGTATACACCGTTATTATTTAGAGCCTATGCCATACAAATGAACTCTGCTCCCTCCTCCCTCTTAACTGCTGTTTTAAAGTAAAACTAAATCTGAATCCCGGGTAACGCCGGACAGTAATGAATAAATTTATCTGATAGTTCTTTGACAGATATTAAGAGGCAGTAAAATAGCAAATTTTTTTTACGATTTTAAACATTCACAGCGATAATATTTTTGTAAAGTATCCATACAATAAATTATTACGAAAAATATTTTAAGTACGCACAATTTATAAGTACCTATCTAAAGATCTACGCATCTAAAGCAGTTCAATTAGAATGTAAGGGTAGGTCTCCAATAACTCGCATCTGGCCCGCAGTTATAGGTTTTAATTACCCCCGACGATGTAACATTTGCATATAAGACCCTTAACCAAACGAGCGAGATGTCTTGGGGGTCGCAATGTTGTGGCGAGATGTCGTTATCCCGGGTTGGAAGTTGTGACCCCTTTTTAAGCGGTAGTTTATAGCGCGTACTTAAGGGTTGATGCAATTTAAAAAGCGTGATGTAAGTTTGAGAGCACCCCTAAATATGGAATTGATTCTAATTTTAGAAAATTATTCATATTGTTAAAAGTGTACATATATTAAATTCTCGGAATGCTTACATAGTTTTATGAAATTATTTTTTGTTATAGATCGCTGGCATCTTAATTTTGATGGATTTTCCATGTTTTAAAAACTAACAGCAAGGAAAGGAATCAAGAAGATTTATTGGAAGAGAATTAGACAAAACTTAGAATTTTTTGCACAACTGGGTTTCCTGGTTTATAGTAATGTACATGTATTTATGTGTGAGTATTGCCGCCTTTTATTCGGAAGCTAAGAAGACCTAAACCGACAGACGTCATTCTCATTACATCCCGTGCTTCGACCAGTCCAATAAACGTCCAGTGCGCGCTTCGGTCGGTCGAAATCTAAAGAAGACAAACCCAGCTAAAAGAAAAACAACATCGGACCAGAAAGTCAGCAAAATTAAAGATGTTAGTGCAGTGTGCTTAATGTTAACCGGAAACCTGGGTACCAGCTATCGAAGGTATTTACATAAACATACCTTAAACACAATAAATAAAATTTCTGTTACATATTAATACATATTTAAAAAATATATATATTAATAAGATGTGAATTTCGGCATCTTTTTTCTTACAAAAAAGCACTGGTTTAGGATTAATTTTATGGCGGTTACCTATTCTCAGTTTTCTAATCTTCAAAATCTATATCAATATTTAATCTCTCGTCTTATATCCAAAACCATATGCAACAGTATACTTTTGCAAATAAGTACTGGCACTATATTTACTGGGTAATTATTTTCAAAGATGCTCGCAACTTGTAATAATCAGGAGCCTAATGACTCCTTAGGGGCTGGTCGGACGATCGTCTAATGAAAATAAACTGCTACTGGGTTTTTATGACGTTACGAAAAATTTCTGTGGTCTGCTGCAACGGAGCTTTGCCATCAGGACAGTTGATCGTAGATATGCGGAGTCAAGTATCTCAAAATATAAGGTATTCTAGAACTGAGAGGCCAAGTTCTGCTTACTCCGACCCTCATTTTCACTGAATTGTAACATCTTTTATTTATTAAAAAAACAAAAAATTCCGGGTTCGTATCCTGGTGGTAAAAAATATTTTTGTTATATAGATTTTTTCTGTTTGTACATTTATCAAAATGATTAATTTTAATGTCGTTGATTGATTTGGCAGTTACTTTGTGTTGTAAGACAGGTCGTAAATCCTGTAATTACCCATACTTCCATATATTGCCTATTAAATATAAAAAATAGCTACGTCTCTATAAGATATCTGTTATTTATTTAATAACATTGCCTTCGTAGGTGAAAATTGTGTGTTGTTGGATATATTGCTAGTGATATTAAACTCAAAAATTGTGTGTGTAGTACAAAGTAAAAAAAAAAGATTATAATATTTTTTTTATAAACAGGGTATAACAGACCTAGTTCGCAATACTTTATGGGTATACCTTACTAAATGCCGAAAATGTTTAAGGGATACGTGCGTAACTTCAACCATGTCAGAGATATAAACATTTCAAAAATATCATAATTATGCGATTATTTCGATTAATTAAAATATTTTATAAATTCTAAATTATATATTAAATACAAAAAATTAAAGGTGATCGAATTTCAAGTGGCTTGACTATTTTTTGCTACATGATTTAGGGCCTGAAACGAATTTCGCTAATATTTATTTCGAAGTACGTGGACCTCAAGTTTAACACGATTTTGTAAAAATTTTAAATAATAATATAATATTTTCCGTATTAGTGTAGAATTTGCATATATTGCTCGAATATTTTCGACTCGTAATTTAGTCAGGTATCCATCCACCCATAAAATATTGTGGACTAGGTTTGTTATCAACTTTCAACTAAGTTAATATTTAAACAACAAATTGTTACATTTATTATATCTATTTATATACATATATGTCTTTATAGTACAAAATATTACAGTTTATTAATGATACGCATATTAAGATGTATCCTTTTTAAGAGATAAATTATTATTAATATTCGTATAATATAGTATACACAAATTATAGTAGTTCAGTTACATGTTTGTTTACAATATCATGTGCCAATAACACAAGCATCACATAATATCATAATAACATATCATAACATAAATATGTATGTATATTATGTACAATGTGTTGGGGCGAAATGTTTGAGTATGTGTTATGTACATGAAGTATTCAAACTGGACTTATTGAAGTAAGAAATTAATTAATTAGACAACTTTTTTTACAATTGTAAAGTAATGATCCAAATCTAAGTTTTTCTCATATTTTGTGAAGCTAATTATGGTACGATTTTTAGCCGACACTAGTTTTATAATTTTTTATGTTGTAAAGTGGGGGCTCGAACGATAAACGGGAGTATTAAGGTTTATCGCTGAAACTTATTCAGGACGGTCGATATTATTATGTAGATAGTGTATTGTATATGGAGCTTATATAAAAAAATCGCGGAGCTATTTGATTGGGTAAGTGGTGCCAAAGTGATATAAGTTTGACACCAAAATGAAAATATTGAAACAAAGAATTTCCGTTAGTTAATTTCTATATATTTGGTAGTCGAAGAATATAAAGATGAAGTTACGAAATTAGGTATAAATTGTATTTTTATTGGATTAATATATTTTCACATACTTTATTAATTAGGACTTCTTAGGTCTTAGAATCTCTGTACACAATAAACTTACAAATTCATTATATTCTAAAATAAGACAACATCCTCGTATGCCGGGAATTTCTAATATACTTGTGTATAGAAAATTATCGATATTTTGGATTAATTTTTAAAATAACTTTTGAAAGCTTTCCAAATTTTTTATTTGGAATTAAAATCTTGAGGTGTTTGCTGTGACCAATGACTTTAGCACTTGCCAGGAGTTCAGAATGCCAGAAGGGTATGAAATCAGAAAGACGTATAGTAATTTAGGTCTCGTGGAAAGTTCCAGGCCAGTCGTCTAATGGATCTCTTGAATTACAACCACTGTCGCGCCAGGGATATCACACCCGGAGGAACAATATTAAAATTACTTAAGATTTTTTTATTTAACAATTACATTTCTTGGTTTACATTAATTTACAATTGCAGTTATGTCAATTATACTAGCAAGTCATAATGCATGAAATGAAGAATGCAGTGAAAATGAGATCATTTAAGCGTATATGTGGCAGATCCATTTATGACCGAGTAAAGAATAAAGAAATAAGGAAACAAAGTAAAGCTGATATTAGTATAGTGAGTATGATTAAGAAAGGATCACTTAAGTGGTTTGGTCATAAGGAATAGATGTGAGGAGAGAATGGTAAGAAAAAAATATAAATCGCAAGTGTTGATGGCAGCAGAAGAAGAGGACGTTAGCGGAAGACTTGGCACGACCAAGTAAACCAGATACTGTAGGATGGTCCTGTTAGAAGCCTCAATAATAGTCGAGCCTGTCTGAGAAGATGTATGAATGTGGATGAGGCGAGAATTATATCAGGACAGAAGAGTGTGGCGCGCTATCCTCTCTGCCTACCCCTGCGGCGAATCGGTGTGATGGTGAGTAAATAAATTCTGCTTTTTCTAATCATGATGAAATTTATTAATTTCTTCCTAGGATAATTTTGTCATGAACTTCTGGATCGAGCATTTTATAGGGAAAAATCTTTTGAGGCAATATCCGGAGAGTAAGGAGGGTGCGGCAAAACCGAAAGTTTTTTATTTTTATTGAGTTACTCTGACCATGGTCTGTGTGGCGTAGATACACTTTAAAACGTCAATTTTGGGGTTAAATTAAATACTTGAAAATGCTTCGTAACTGACAAATATCCAAATGGCTACACTAGAAAAAGTGAGTAAATGCCAAATTATATAAATTCTTTCCTAAGAGAAGTAATTAACTCCTTACTTATAATTTGTTTATAAAAATGAACCTAATTAAAACAATCGTTGTTTTTTTTTTTTTTTTTTTACTAGAAATGAGAACATTAATTAATCAATTATTTTAAAAATACGGTATTAAGTGTGTTATTAAGTCTTTAAACTAATTATTCATTGTGAACAGTTCCTTAATTATTTTATTACTGATAACACATTCTTATTGTGAAGTTGTAATTATTCAGAACAGACGGTCTGTGATGTTTTAAATAATAATTTAATGTATTAATTATAAATATATAAATATAAAATCAATTTTGTCGAAAAATATTGTTCTTGCGCTACCGGGATTCGAACCTAGATCTCTATTTCCAATCCGGGGAAGTACACTACCAATTGTGTTATTGCGTCAGTATTTTTCATGACAAATTTTCGAACCTACATGTTACACTTTTTCAAATTAATACATCTGTCCTTCCATTATTTGAAAGCCATCTACATTGTTTTTACGGAATTCCTAATGCCTTTGAGTAAACCGACTGCAGACGCCAGAATTATCAATTAATTTTTATAAAATTTTGGACACGTTGATATAATTTATATTATTAAGGAGAACACATTCTTATTGTGAAGTTGTAATTATTCAGAACAGACGGTCTGTGATGTTTTAAATACTAATTTAATGTATTAATTATAAATATACACATATAAAATCCTTTTAAAATTAGCAATATTTACTTTGTGGTTAAAATTCATATTTTTTTATTTATTATTTAATTATTAGATAATAAATAAAAAATACATATAAAATCAATTTTATCGAAAAATATTGTTTTTGCGCTACCGAGATTCGTACCTGGATTTCTATTTCCAATCCGGGGAAGTACCCATCAATTATGTTATTGCGCCAGTATTTTTCATGACAAATTTTCGAACCTATATGTTACACTTTTTCAAATGAATACATCTCTCCTTCCATTATTTGAAAGCCATCTACATTATTTTTACAGAATCTTAAATACCTTTGAGTAAACCGACTGCAGACGCCAGAATTATCAATTAATTTTTATTAAGTTTTGGACGCATTGATATAACTTATATTATTAAGGAGAACACATTGAATTGGAAATAGAGATCCAAGTTCGAATCCCGGTAGCGCAAAAACAATATTTTTCGACAAAATTGATTTTATTTGTATATATTTATAAATAATACATTAAATTAGTATCTTAATTATTTGAATATATATTTTTAAAACTGTGTCAACATTTTTTCATTTGATCTAGGTAATAATTTTAAAGTTCAAAGACTTGTTGTTGGCGACTTCTGCAGCAGTGCCATTCACAGTGCTTGCGATCTAATCTAATAAAAACCGCACTTGGCTTTTGTAACGCTGCCCCTTCGCGGAATTTTTGTTATTGTTATTATAACCTTAACACAATTATACTGATTATACTACCCTCGTACCTAATTGCGTTTATGATCCGAATTATTGAGTTATTTTCATGAATCATCGGGTAGGTCTAGACTCGCTATTGCAATAAGTAATTGTAAAATGATTTATTTATATTTTATATATTTTTCTGTAATGAAAAATAAAACTTGATTCTCATTCAAAAAAATGTGAGTTAAAAAAAAAGTTTTTATTCTTTGGGGGTTAGGACGGTGGTTAATGAAAGATATGTTTGTTTGCGCGTGTTAAATTTTATTATGACAGTATGATAAAAATAAGAAAGATATATAATGAAATAAATGAATGAATGATGTTGAAGTTGCGTGTATATTACGAAATGAAATTATGTGAAGCGAATTGGCAGTCTCGCTCGGCTCTCGCGAGCCGGCAAGACCGCCGTTGTGGAACGATGAAACTAGAGAGACTGCCTAGCGGTGAATTCTGAGCCAGGCTTGTGGCAGCAACCAGCAGCACTGTCGCTAGCGTCGATGCCGACTGAGATGGCGGTGGATTTGAATTCCGGTCGCTACAATTCTAATAATTTAATTGCAGTACGGTTGTAGTTATACAATACACAGGGGTTGTGGTTGTTTAACATGATTGACTGGTGATTGTGTCAGAAGGTTTTATTAAAGACTGAAACCTCTAACATCTTCTCATCTCACCCGTGTTAGTGTATGTCGCAGTGTAGGGTGTCTGTTGTTCTAACTAGAGCAAGGTAAAGAAATGATAGAGTATTTATTGATGGATGAATTATACAGAGGCGGTATACAGTTAAATGCTCAAATGCGGTTGAACACTGGAGTGGCTCGCTCGAGGTGTAACTGAAAGGAAGGTATCGATGAGAGGACTGTCTGCGGAGAAGTGGTCGCTAGCTGCTTGGGCAGTGTCCGTCACGATTGGTTGCTTGCCCTATGTGGTTAATAAGTAAGAAATCACTCGGGTATGTCACCACATACGTATGTACCTAATTAATTGTAAGAGATACTGCATATATTTTAAGATTTTCATACGGTAAATTGCTCATCGTTTTTGTTATATATAATTCAATTTACAGGAATGATTAATTAACACAACTCAAAAAGGCTAAAAAAATAATACTCCGAGGTATATACACATTTATTGTACTTTATATGGTTTTGAAAAATATACTTAAACGGCTTCATTATTTAAAAAGTAAATACAATATATAGTTCCTTTTACGTATATGCACACTAATGAATAAAATATATTATACTTTTAAAATTAGCAATATTAACTTTGTGGTTAAAAATCATATTTTTTATTTATTATCTTTGTTTTGTTAACCACTTAACTGAGTTTAAATACGTCTACCGGTTTCGAAAAATACCATTTTCTTCTTCAGGATGTGACTAACTAAAAACATATATTATTGTTTCTTTACCAGAATCTATTTTATTATATATATATATTTTGCAACAAGTGGTGGCAATAAGCATGTTCATCCAACCGAAATGTATCGGGACAACATGAGAGCGGAGGTGTATCAGGGGAAATCACCCTTGATATTAGTGTTATGTTTATATTAGTATGGCCGCCAAATGCCGGAACCACCCAGACCTAATTATGTTCTCCTGTTCCTGCATTCCTTTACAAAATGACTTATGCCTTGTGTGGGGGGAATAAAATATTTTTTGACTTTTCTCACAATACAATTTTCGCCCTGGTCTTATTTAATAAATAGTAATTGAATTATTAAAAATGCCCGATCATAGGCAAAATTAAAAACTGGTGAAGAATAAAAACCATAATACTGAATTTAATGCCATCTTTAAAACGTATAAAAAAATAAACAAGTAATTAAGATTTAGAGAAGCTGCTTTTAAATTAATTTAAATTTTATTCTTATGACAGTATATTTTGTGTAGTTGCAATTTCAGAGCATAGTTTTGTGATATTAATTAAAATAAATGATGCAAAAGGGTAACGCATTTCTCTGGACAGGAAAAATTCCGGATGTGGAAATAAAAAAATTTTTCGTTCGATTTTTTTGTAAATCTTTCTAAATGATTGATTATTTTTGCATGTTTAAAAGTGTCTAACAATAAATATACGAGTATGTGAAAAAGAAGCTAATATGATGAAAAAATTAATATTAAAGCGGATATTAAATTGTATTAGGAGTTTTAGTAGGTTTAACAATTGACGAGTGTAATTTTGAACGCTAATATTTCTACGACGAAAACTTGTAGACCACCATTTGTTCCTATGACAATACATTTATACGAGTAGAAATTTATGCGTCCAGCAATTTATATACGAGAATATACATAGTTTATACGACTACATATTTTATGCACCAACAACATAATAAATTTCAATCATATAGAACATTCTTTAAAATTGTTTTCATAGTGTCTTGTGGCGAATGTATTGTCGTATAAAGTATACGTTTTGTTGTGCGTATATGAAAAATTCTATATAAACTGTAGATTAAAAATTGATTCTTATATTATTATTAAACGATTCATTCCTAATTATGGCAGTAATTGAAAAATTGAGTAATTGAACACTTGAAAAAATACCTTTTTGTCATTCGATTCAAGCCTGCGTTACAAATATATCATTTGGGATTGATGGTAAATAAATTAAGCACCGAAATAAGTTGTTTGTTTAGTTTTTGTAGTAAATATTTTTATTAATTTTGATTTAATGATTTAACAAGTAGGTGGGTTGTTAAAGATTATGGGTATGTTTTTTGTTGTTTCCCGAACACATACCGAACAAATGTGGCCATGCGACAGACCTCCTGTCACCTTATGGCATCTTTGCACTTGCATCCCGTTAGTGACGTCACTTCCTCATTTTATTTACATATTGAAAGTGACCGTGGGAACGGAATGGAACCCAAAATCTGGACCGCTTATTACGCTAAGGGTGCTTGCGTAATAATAATTATTGAACATTGATTACAGTCTCACCGGGATAGAAATGAAATAATAAATTACAAAAAATTGTAATGATTTCATTATTATATATAATAATTAATTATAATTCTTAATGTAATTTTTTTGCACAATATTTACTTACCTACCATCACGCCGTTTCCTCGTGGGGGTAGGCAGAGAGGATAGAGCGCCACACTCTTCTGTCCTGACACACAATTCTTGCCTCATTCACATTCATACATCTTCTCATACAAGCTCACCGATTGCTGAGGCTTCTAACAGAACCATCCTCCATTATCTGGTTTACCTGTATTTAGCTAATCAAAAATATTTGGCTAATCAAAAATCATCAAAACACCCCATATTGCATAATCTACTGGATTTAAAGATTTTTAAGGATTTACGAGGCGATTGTGTGTCAGGACAGAAGAGTGTGGCGCTCTATCCTTTCTGCCTTCCTCCGCAGATGGTAAGCAAGTAAGTAGACGTAAGATAGCAATATCTGAATATGTTAAAGAACACATAATTACTGGATTTTTACCTACAAAGGCACTGTTATTAAATAAATATCAGATATCTCATAGAGACGAAGCTATTTTTATTATATCACCCCATACTTCAATATATTTTTCATTAAATATAATAAAAATAGCTTCGTCTCTATGAGTTATCTGATATTTATTTAAAAGACGTAAGATAGTTTACGTACAATAATATATAGAAGTATCAGAAAAGATTGAGATTGTTGTTTGTGCTGAATCTCCATAAAATCTACAGTTGTAAATATTTGTCTTTACCCCGAGGGGCATTGCCATGTTTCAACCCCCGAGGGCTTTAAAAGCGCTACCCTCACAAATCGACGGATTTTTTTTCATCGAACGCGGAAGTCAATCCGCCGATCCCACGCACGAGGGAGATCTTGAGGGAGATTTAAGGGTGCAAAAAAGATACAAATTTGAAAACCGCAAAACGCGTGTGAACAATCCAGGCACGCATCTGTTCAGACTCCGAAAGGAAGTTAGCGGTATTCCAAAATCCTTCCATTACTTTAAAATTTAGAGTTTTTGGGAATGCGATCTGCGACAACACGGGCGATGTTTAAGAAATAAGATACCTTAATAAATATTTGGCACCTTTATTAGCAACACAGTTATTTACATATTTTATTTTGAACAAAATTAATTTTCTTCAGTGTAATGTTCAACGAATTACGATCACATTATTGATTCATTTTTTATTATTATCATTAGTATTATTATAAAATCATCATTATCGTTCGCTTTCTAACCACTGCTGGATGAAGGCATGCCCTATTATCCCTCAATTTTTTTAGTCCAGTGTTATTCGCTGTCACGTATTTCAGCAGAATTTGATGATTTCATGGACTCATAAAAGAGAGGTTCGTGCATCTTGGGCATCATACAAAAGGTAGTTATGTAACAGAAAATGTCAAGAAAATTAATTGGCAATGGGCACGCCATATCATTAGATGCTTGCGGTCATCCATTGTTTCCCGAGGGATACCTAAAGGCTGAAGTGTCGCCATTAAACCCGCTGAACTGACGACGTCATCAAATTAATAACAATTGACAGAGAAAAGTGGGAGACACTTGGGGAGGCCTTCATCCAGTAGATGATAGAAAACTACTGATAATTATGATAATTTTTTGTATATTACCCATCTCTATAATATTTTTGCTCTCTTCGAAAACGATATTTTTCCGTAGGTAATTTGTTTTTAAATTGTTGATGATTTTTATCATTTTCCAAAATTTTTATAATTATGGGCGCTTGGGATCACGGGTTAGCTCGTATCACATAATTTATAATATATTTAATATGTTTACAACTTCATGGTGCAATATTGATGGCAAATAATGAACAAGAATTGCAGAGACTAGTGAGTAGAATGTACGATATATGCAAGGAAAGCGACCTCATGATGAAAGTCAACAAGTCTAAAGTGATGATATTCGAGAAGGAAGAAAGCAAGACACCGTGCAAAATATTTATAGGTAATGAATGTTTGGAACAAGTAGATGAGTTTGTGTATTTGAGAAGTATGTTTGATAAGGCAGAGAAAGATATCGAAAGGAGGGTGACTGTAGGGAATAAAGTGAACGGCGCTTTGATTGGAATTGTAGTTAATGGGAATTTATCAACTAAGGAAAGACTAACGGTTCACAATGGAGTCCTGGTATCGACACTAATATATGGAAGTGATGCCTGAAGCTGGCAGAAGAGGAACGAAAGTAGACTAAAAGCAGTGGAAATGAGATCACTTAGGCGTATATATGGCGGATCTATTTATGGCAGAGTAAAGAATGAAGAAATAATATAAGGCTGATCTTAGTATTGTAAGATGAAGAAAGATTCACTAAGATAGTTTGGTCATATGAGGAGAGAATGGTAAGAAAGATATATGACGCAAGTGTTGATAAACCAAATACTGGAGGATGGTCCTGTTAGAAGCCTCAATAATCATCGAGCTTGTGTGAGAAGATGTATGAATGTGGATGAGGTGAGAACTGTGTGTTAGGACATAAGAGTGTGGCGCTCTATCCTCTCTGCTTACCCCCGCGACGGGGAAACGGCGTGATGGTAAATAAGTATGTACAACTTCACATATTTTGTAATTTTATGGCATTAGTCGTTAGAAAATTTGATTTCCCATTCTTGCTACCGGGGGATGAGAAGTGGGGGAGGTAATAAAGCTGTAATCGGCTGTTTGTTGCAAGACAACCCCCTCCGCCGCAAAGCAGGCAATTAGCATATTAATAATTCACCTCCCCTATTGAAGGGAAAAGCTAAAATTCGGCTTAATTGCGGGACTCGTCTTAAGCCTGGTTCATTGGGAAACTTCGCTGATGGATTTTCTTCCGCATCAAGGTTTCTTGATAAATATACTACGGCATTTTATTTCTGGAACTATACTACCATTTGTTGTTTGATATTTTTTATTTATATCTCGTGGTGGTGTTTGTCATCTTACTTTAAATGTCAGACAGGTATAATCAAGTTCTCCCTAATTCATGCTACGTAAGTTTTTAAATATTTGAGAAAGTAAACAATAATTTCAACAGATTCTAGTTGTTACTCATCTATTTAAAGGACGTTTCTATCATCACATTGCTTATTGCGGCCCGGAAAAGCTTTACAGTAGACTGGCCAAACGATGTTCATGCCATAATGTTCTTCCTTTTTACAGGGCCCCGACTTCCAGCAACTTTTCTGTGTATTTATTTATTTTTTTAGCATAAAATAATACATTTGAAATAAAGGACTAGACTTTTACTAGACGTGGTCTGTTCCAAAGTAATTACTTGTACAGTTTTTAAAAGTTGTATGTCGTTAAGTTGCAGTCAGAAGTTATGTCATGTGACAACCACATTGTTATTTTTAGTTTAAAATCGTTAATTACTTTAGACCCTTTAAGGTCTAGTGAGAATTTATTAAATATATGCGGTGCACAAAACAATAATGTTCATTGACCAAATTTGGCATCCATTTTTGGTTTTGCTCCTAGTTTCCTCTGAATTGGATTGTGGTTGTGCAGTTGTTTTTTTTTTTAAATAGTTTTGGGATTGATTTGAAAAACCGTTGTCTTTATATACAAAACTTGAAAAGATTAAAAAAGTTCTTCAGAGTTATGAGATATAAGATTTGACACTTCTCTAGATGTCTCATTACATGTCTGAGATACTTAAAGTTTTGGATTTTTACTGTTTAAAATGTTTATTTTTAAATACTAAATTAATGTATTAATTATAAATATATACATTAATTAATATATATTTAAAATATCACAGACCGTCTGTTCTGAATAATGACAACTTCACAATAAGAATGTGTTTTCCTTAATGATTATTTTTCTTTATTCCTTAACCATAATATCTTCATTAATAAACAATATCCGTACAGCTTAATGTGAGTATTTTTTTATAGATCCACATTTCAATTGCTTCATATTCGCCTTAATATTTCTTCGATAAGTGTCCATGCATCTTAGCATCAGCCCATTCGCATTCATAATTTAAAGTTGAGATCATGACGTCATAAAGTAATATTAATAATATTTTCACTGTATTCATTATATGTTTTGTTTAAAATAGATCGGGATACAGGCGAGAGGGGTAGTTTTTGGATATAGGATGAATTGAGCCGAATCAGTCAATAAAATTTAATCAAAGAAAGAAGTGGTTTTTAGTGGGATAATTAATTTAAACAAAAGTTGGTCCAGTTATTAGTGAAACTTAAATGATTTGGGTAGGATGGTGGATTTAGTAGGAATATAGATTTAACTAAGGGTGTATTTTAAATCTGTTAAAAATCTCGCCTAGTAATCAAGCGGTCAGGGGTTCGATACACCAAGACCACCAAGAAAATCATATTTTCATAGCATGAGCCTTTAATTAGTAAGTATATTGATGTGGCATATATTTCGTCAAAGTACATATTAATCACAATTTAAACAAAAAATGATAATTTAAATGGGAGGAGTGTATTTAAAAAATACTCTCCAGTTATTTATTCTCAGATGCAAAAAAATAAATTAATTTGAAAAAATTAGTCCTGGACCAACATTGTGATATTTTCGTGTTAAGATGAATCCAGCTCTGAAGGTTTGTCTGTCAGGCAAGTCTGGCGAGCTGAGATAAAGTACCAGGCAGGAAGAAGAAAGAAAGAGAGGTGGAACCGACGGTGCACACTAACCTGTAATTGCCAAGATAAGGGAGTAATTGCCTCTTGGAATAATGCAAATTTTCGGTATTTAATATTGATCAATGATTGTATATTGCACTTTCTCAAGTCATCCAGGGGTGGTTTAATTAAAAACTAGTTCTAATTTTAAATAATGTAATTTTTTGATTAAATTCAAATTACTATAGAAGAATGTAATATTTGAGTCTAAATTATTTTCGTGGTTTGTTGCCCCCATATCGCGGGATGGTGCGTTATGAAATCACAAACAATTGACAATTAGTTGGAGGCAAAATATGTAGGTAGTTAGGTTAGCACAAATGACGAATTAGTTTCATTTTGCTTTCTACCCACATCAAGCAACCATTTTGTTATTTTAAATTTAAAATCGTTAATTACTTTAGACCCTTTAAGGTCTATTGAGAATTTATTAAATATATGCGGTGCACAAAATAAGAAAGTTCCTTGAACAAATTTGGCATCCATTTTTGGCACTAAAAAGTTTTGCTCCTGGTTTCCTCTGAATCGGATCGTGGATGTTTAGTTAACTTGGTTTTTTAAAACAGTTTTACGATTTATTTGGAAAACTTATATACAAAACTTGAAAAAATTTAAAAAGTTCTTCAGAGTTATGAGATGTAAGAGCTGACACTTCTCTATATGTCTCATTCAAATATTACTTAAATTTTGGCGTTAATTCATTAATTTAATATATTAATATGATAGTGTTCATATTCGTAAGTAAGAGTGTAAAATGATCAATAATCACTACCATCATTAATATTGATCATTTTTTCGACAAGTTCAGGGTGATTATGCACTGATTGCACAATTATTTGCAAGAAATCGTAGTTTGATGACAGTTTTTATGATTTTAAAGGATTGTTAAAAACGTTGGTTTGGTAAAAATTCTCTACACAGACTATCCATAGTAAATAATTAGGTGTATTTCTTCTAAGTTAGGTGCAGCAAGATTTAAATATTTATAATGAAAGTAACGAGTTCATAGAAAATTAAAACATTTTTTGCTTTTTTATTATGGACTATGTTAAGTTTGAAAGAAACATGATTATTCATAAATCTTTATGGAATAAAAATATGGAATTAAGAAGAAAGAATTATGCTTGACATCTTCGAGATGCGGTGTTGGCATCGTATGTTGGGTTTACCATGGATTGTGAGACGAATGAATCTCTATTCTTCAGGAACTTTGTTCTGAAGAAATACTCTTCATAACATATGTTCAGTATTCGCAATTATTTGTTTTTATTATCGCTGGACATGCACAATATAGGTATATATTTTCCATACGTTTGCTCGAATTATTATTGTAAATGTCACCTTTTTTCATCTCGCCTTGTCCAATTCCCTCAGTATCTAATTGCCTCTCAGCTCGGCTTATTGTCTCTTTTGAATTTGGAGTGGAATTTGGATCTTCATTGCGATCATTTCGTTTGTGCAACATTTGTAAAAGTACCCATTTACCTCTCGACTTGGCGACAAGAATTGTAATCTTCATTTCTTGAACATTGGAAAATACTTAACAGAGTAATTGTGTGCGCGACTCATTGAATATTGGAAGGTGGATTTATCAGAGTCACCTGTTGTGGCAGCGTCAAATTGGTGAGAACTTCAGGAGAAGAAAGAGAGAGAGAGAGAGAAAGAGAAATCAATTAAAATGTTTTATGACGTCACTTAATAATTTAACAGAATGAACTGAAAGAACTTTAATAAATTTTTTTTGAGTTACTGCAATATATTCTTTTTTATATTTCAATTGTACTTAGATACAATTTGAAACTTTTTTCGAATTAAAAAATGGAGAGAAAATTAAAATTTCAATTATAAAAGAAAAGGGAATATTCATCGTCTGCCGCCTGCAACCTCTTTTCCTACCCTAATTATTCATAGCTTTCAAAGAATGGCCGGTGTCTACCCACCCTTAGGTATTGTGGGCCCCGTCCTTTCGTTCCTGCGACGTAAAGGTACGTGTGTACTTTGGAGATGTAACCGAGGTGTAATGGTAGGTTTAGCTCTGGCCTTTTTTATAAAAAAAAAAATGGTGAAGACAATGTACTTAATTATGATAATTGTTAGGTGATATACCCGGCGTTGCACGTTAAAAATTCATGGAAATTTAAACGCGGGAGCTCAATGCAATGAAAAACATTTTTCTATCCGGCGAAAGCTGAAGCTGTCATTATAAGAAATTGAAAAACAAAACGGACTCGTCGTATGCTTTAAATATTTATATTTAATATAATAGAATTATAAAAGTTAAATATAAAAACATAATTTTTATTTGTATTGTGTTTACTATTTTAACTTCTACTTATTCTCACGCCGTTAATTTCTAACATTCTGAAACCCTAAAAAACTTAGCTTCTACTTGTACTCGAGTAAGGGTAATCAGTATTGATGATAATATTTTGTTGTGGCCAAGCCAGAATAATCCAGAAGAAATTTGATGCCGTCTGATAGCCGTGTAAACCTACTAATCAATATAAATGTTTATCATTAATTATATTACGTGACATACTAACGTATGATGGTGTACAAACCGCTTTTTATTGTTATTTATTGTTATATGGTATCGGCTCACTGTTGCCACTCGTCAATCAGGCGCTTGTCAGAGCGGTTGTGTTAGACGTGGCCGCGCAGCGGTAACTATTGGCCGAGCAACAATAAATCGATTGTTTTCTGCTAGTTTATGATTAATTATGTGGTGAAATTGATAGAAAAATATGATTAACATTGATGAGGAAACTCGTTAGGACCAGATATTTTGTGTTTCCGGAAAAATGACAAAGTGTCAAATCTAAACCGCAAACTAGATTACCTAAATTAAAATCGCTACTGGGGCTGCTATATGAGGGATGCGGTTGTGGACTCGGCTAAACAATATAATAAATCATCCGACAGCGGTGTCATCTAGCGGCGGGCCCATGAATCAGGGTAACGGGAACCTGGCGAAAAAGATTAATTTCTCAGGCAGGAGAGTAGAAAAATAAGATAAGCTTAATTGAAGCAAGGAGAGTCTGCAAAACTGGCAGGGGGGAGGGTTGAAGGGTGCGTTTTGTAATTAGGGAGGCGTAATTATTGTTGATGACTTTGTTTCTTTGTAGCGTGTGTTGAATTTTTTTTTCGCATTTTTTGGTGTACACATGTGACATCTGATGCTAGCAAAAAATGAATGAAAGTGCAATGAATGAAATTAGGTCGCTGTGTAGTATAGTAAATTTATTTATGAAAGAATGGAGGAGCCTGGAGGTGGAATTTTTGAAACAGTAGATAATTATTGCTTATTGTTTATTTAAATGTCATTTATTTTGAACGCAAATGTGAATAAATCAACATGTATCTTTACAAAATTTCTTCCATGGTCATACGACTATAGTACTCAAGATGTGAAACCATAAATAAGTAACTACGCAGCATCTAAAACCAGGATTAATTTCAATTGTGCAATGGAGCTATGTGTGGAGATTTATGTCTAGAAAGAATCATTGAATTCATGGAAACAGTAAACGAGACTGCAGCTTCTAAAGTAAGGCTTCACTCAACCATTGTGGCAAAGAGTATACATGGAAGTTGATGCATACATGTGGATGTCTAGGGGTTCCATTTCTTATATATATGTAATTATAGTGAATATTATGTTCCAGGCCGATATTGTTTTTGAATAACTAAAAAACGAAATACAATTTTGAAATTTGATTTTTATTTATCGGTTACTCAATTTATTACAATTATGAATATAATATGATATTGGCCAAGTGACCTGCTTTGGCAGCGGCACAAATGCGTGTTCTTTTAATCATATTTGTTTTATAATAAATTGTAATTAACTATTCTCTATGACCACTAAATACAAACTAACAAATATTTGGCACACCAAAATAGCAGCCAAAAAAAATCGGCCTGGAACATAATATTCACCCTGCACTAAACACTGCTTAATGAGAGAGACCATTAAAGAAAGTCTCTTTAGCTTCTAAAAGCAGGCTTTATCTCAATCACAGAGCTAGCATGGAGTCGCATGTTTCTAGGATATAATTTTTTCCATGAATACGCATCATAAGATTATCCAAGGGAGACCCCGGTGACCACCTTAAAATATAAAGTAAAATAACATATTCTTACGAGTATAAAATTTTTTGTTTCCTTGTTATATTATATTATGTTCAGGTATCCACCCGTAAAATATTGTGGACTTTTAGTTCATTAACATGTTTTTATCAAATTTTTTTTTTCAATAGTTATATTTCATTAATAAAAAAAAAAAAATGTTGTTCATGAAATGTCAATAATAACTATGCAATCCTTGCCGTAAAACTGTAATGCAGTTTGGGAAAAAAATAATAAATAATGTATACATAAGACCATAAATGAGTGCATTACCGTCTTCCATTGGGAGGTTTAATCTCAACCACTGTACCACGGAGCTGGTCAATTGTCGATTATGACGTCTGGTCCAGCTGATATGTGGTAAGTATTCATTTGTCGAATTGGCTCTCACGTCAATAGATGTAATGGCAGTCGGTCACGGTGTGCAGCACCTTTGGTTCCGCCCATCACCGCGCGACGAGGGCGTGTACGTAATTGGCCAAAGATTTATACCTGGCGGTGTCTTTGATGCTAAATTTCTAAAGAGTTTAAAATAAGCTGTCACGTGATGTGCGGACTTGTATTGTTATCGAACCACAATAGTGCGGACCGCAAGGGTGACGGAGCAAGGATATATTTTGCCTAGGAAAATAATTTTGATGGATTGTGGAGAAAGGTGTTGGAATGGATGCCTTAGACTGGTAGAATATGTGTTAGCCATCCTCGATCAGCATCATTTATCGGAGTAGCGACATCAGCAGAGTGGCGGGATCTGCTTTTACAGGGTTAACTGCTTCCACGCGCATCAGAGCAAACTTCCTACACTTCGCGATTCTGGATATTATTTGTGTGTGTATGGTCCGGTCATTTCTCAGGAGTTCGAGTTAGACTAAGTGGTCTGTCGTTAGAGGTCAATCCTTGACCTTGTAAATTTCCAGTGATCCCTAGTTAATCCAGGTTATCTCGATCTCTGCTAGCTTTTAGAAACATGCCCAAGGTTTGATGTGTGGATTTAATCATTCATCATTATCATCAGTGACAGGTGATCCAATACTTATTCAGGATCGTTATACGAACGATTTCTATTCGCATTTACCTCCAGATTAGCATTTAAAAAAATGCTAAATGATAGATACATGGCTACTAGACAAAACACACCCATTACTGTCTTCCGACAAGAAATTTCTTTCATCATTATCATCCTGTACCTGCATTGCTGGAAGTAGGTCCCTCCAAAGTTCTTCAATTATCATGTCTTTCATATCATTCCAATAAATATATTAAAAATAGCTTCGTCTCTATGAGATATGTATAATTTGTTTAAAATCAATATCGTTTCATTTGTTGGTATTTTAAAAGCATCATGGAACACGAGACGTCACTGATTTTTTTTAAATTCCTAGTTAAATACATTTATTAGTTTACTGCGGGTGAATGTAATCAAACAATCCCATCCAATAGTCTCGCAACGCTTAAATATGATCGATGTTTATAGCAGTGATGGTTCAAGCATTATTTAAACCGGTATTGTGACTAATTATGTTAAATTATAACGATAATTGATAAGGGATTATTAGTAATTCTTTGAGCAATCGCTAGTGCACTGGAAACTGAGCCAATAACAGTTAAATCTCAGTTACCAATCATAATTACAATCTAAAACAATCACAATAACGGTTTATCTGTGACTGACGCAAGTCGCAGGTCACCAATAGAGGTTAGTTTGTGGAATCGGAATGATGTGTTAGATAGGAAGTAGAGAATCGGAATGAGTGATGAGTGATTGAGGGATGGAGCGGGACCTTCGATAGCGTACCAGGATGGACTCACGGAATCAAAGTACAGCTCGATTAACCTAGTTAATGACGTCGTCACGTAGCTCTTCCGGAAGCTTACCCAATGTAGAGAGTTGACACAGCACAAAGCTCTGATGAGTTTCATGCTCACAAACTTCAAAATCACATCGGTGTGTGCGGAGTAGTGATCCAACACAAATAATTACGAAATACATTTCCTCTTCTTGAACGCAAAACCGGTCTAACCAAAGGGACAATATGTATTGTTTTTGGAATAGGATAAAGGGGTAGAAATATACTAAAAACTGGTGACAATTTACTACAGTTAACCAGGGGCGTGCAGCGCATACAAGCAAAAAAGCTGTGAATAACTAAAAATTCTGGGAAACAAATTTAAATTAAAAAATTGGATTAACATTAACGAAAACATTATTTTGTAACTAGTGCCATCTGTATACCAGTAGAAATTTGCTTAGTTCTAAAACTCAACGCTGTACTCATGGCGCTCTTGCGTATTCGCCGCATTGAGTTATTCACTATTTAAGGTAGTGAATTACTCAAGTCATATAATTGGTTATTTACTAAATTGAAAATTCATTTCCGTTGATACGTTTTGTATGGAGTCGTTACCTATGCTGTTTTTAACAGAATAACATTAGAAAGGGTTACAACTTCGTGCAAATCATGAAAGTGTCTACTTCCTCTTTTACTTATTTGCGAATTTTACTATTCATGATTGTACTTAAAATTTGGTGCACGCATTTGGATTAGCAATTGGCCGAACTATTTCCTACGTTAACCTTTAATATAAATAATTATTTATTTTAGTAATTACGTGAAGAATTCAAACAATAAATGAATCATGTTCAGTCATAGAAAGTGTTCTTAAAAACCTCCACACATTTTTTATATTAATTTACGTTAATAATATAAGGTATTAATTTACGTTAATAGTACTCTAAAATTGCAAATAAATACATGGTAAGGTTGTATAAACGACGGATTTATTTTGTCTAAAGACGTTGGTTGAACAAAAGTACTTATATTATATATGATTGTATAATGTCATTGGTAAAAGCATTACCTAAATCTATACCTACTGCACGCCACTGCAGTTAACAATAATTATTCAGGGCAAAGTATGAAAGTATACGTAATCAGCTATAAAAAATAATATAATGAATTTAATTTATCACGAATACGTAACACAATTACTAGTTTTATGTAGATTATTTTAAAATATTGAAAAAGTGATATAGAATAAAATCCTGTGAACCAATAGCTTTGAAGAACATATTCTTATTGTGAAGTTGTAATTATACAGAATATATTTTAAATATGAATTAAATATATTAATTAGAAAGATATACACATAAAATAAATTTTATCGAAAAATATTGTTTTTGCGCCACCGAGATTCGAACCTGGATCTCTTTCCTAACTGAGGAAAGTGCATTATCCAACTATGCTACAGTGACAATAATAAGGCTCTTTCAAATAAAGGAACGATTAAACGTATTAATATCAAAAAGGTAACATATAGGTTCGAAAATTTGTCGCTAAAAATATTGTAATATTGATTTTATATGTACACCTTTCTAATTAATATATTTAATTTATATTTATAATATAATAAAATAACAGTTTCCAGTTTGGGTCACAAGTGCCCGATACGCATCTGTATCTTTACACAAATCGGCTGGCAGATGAGCCAACAATACAACGGCGTTACAAGTGATGTCATCTTTTGAGCCGGTCTCTCCCCGCCCGCCTCATCACGGGTTCTGTCTCTTTTCATCTTTTTAGCCTCTCTCTAACGTATCCACGTGACGTGAGGAAATGGATAGACCATTTACATGGAGGTTGTTAAATTAAATACGCTTTTTGTGGCTTTCTCGTTTCGATGTCCGATTGTGTAACAGCTCCAGCTGGTGTCGCCAACCATTCATTATTTCTGGAATATTTAACATTAAAAAATCTTTTCACGTTTTTTGCGTTTTATACTTATTTGCCATTTGAATAGGAAAAAAAAACAACTTAAATTTTCAAAAATTTATTATTATTATTTGAAGTAACAAAACATAAAATCGATATACTAAAATGGACGATTTACCTGGATTTTCATTAAAAATTCTTTTTGGGGGATGTGCTCCAAGAATCAAAAATATTATGTATATAGTTTTCTGGGTTATTCTGCCGGCATGGCATCAGCGACAGTGAGATGATGGACCCTGTAATGAGGTCCGAACGTCGGCCAGAGAGGTAGGATACGCGCGGATGAATATAATTAAGAAATAAAATTAATTGAAACAAAGAAAAACCACGTTGTTAATATTGACAAATTTACTAAGGTTTCTTAGTTGTGTGGTAACATGTATTTCATCATCATTATCAATGTGATAAAAGCCTACAAATATATAACGCTGTATAAATATTAAGGCGTATTTTGCCATATTTATATGAAATATTGTTCTGTAACGCGTGTTTTTTATGCTTTTCTTAGTAAGGTTAAATATATTTTCTGTTTAAAAAATTCTGATGATGGATAAAATTCCATAACTTGGTCTTCTATTTTGAGATTTATTTTACTCAAATGTGTAACCATTTGTTGAAGTCATTTGATATTTATTTAATTCCTAAACTCCTATATATGCTCTAATATAAACAAGATTAAAGTATTTTCTTTTACTAAAACTTATCTTTTACATATCTGGTAAGTATAAATTTAAATCTATTCAATTTCTCCTCCTTTCTTATGTTTTCTGACATTCCGTTAAAAATCTTCATCGCCCTATACATCATCGATTTCTGAGATTTGGCCTTCTTCCTGAATGGCAGTCTCAGTCTACCCCTTCCTCTTATACTATGCTCGTGCTCATGTTGATTTGCATCAATTTTTCGTATAAATTCCGCAGATATTTTCTTATCTATGATTTTATAAATAAATACCATTATGTTAAAATTCAGCTCTTTAAGCATTGCGCTGATCCGATATGCTACTTGATAAAAATGCTATAAGAACACAACATTCAAATATGCGGAATTAATGTAATGGTAGATAATAAAATATGCCATATTTGGTAATGTTTAAAAAATATTTTATATTATGATATATAAATTTTACTAACTAAATCACCATCACGCCGTTTCTCTTTAGGGATAGACACAAAACATACAATGCCATACTCTTCTGGACAGGATTATAATCCGGCTCGAAGGACCGACATATGATGGGATAAGACCCCGTGGACTGTGTCGATTCAAATTATCTTTTAGTTGACGCAATCCGAATCGGAACAAGAAAGGAATAATGGCACATGTATCTGGCCTACCTTGATCTCATTCCTGGGTTGGATGTCAAGTTTCACCTCCAGTTGACTCTCACTTTTGCAGTGAGGAATGGAGATATCTCTGTACTCATGATGCTGTCGAACACCGTTTATTTTCGTGGTACAGATTTTACGCACGACACTAGTCTTGAACGTTAAAAGAAACACAGGTGTTGACCGTTTTGAGTCAAAACGTAATCTGTTCCCTCATCGGCAAAATCCCTAAGTAATTAGTTGACTAAAGCGGAAATTATATATTACAGTTTATCATCATATGATGATTACAGTTTATTATCATATGTTGACTTGCGTCAACATTATCTGTTTTACAATACAACCACATACTTAAACATTATATTGTCGAAAATTATTATTAATTTTAATCTAGTTTTCGACCTCTGGCGCATTCTCTTCTCGATGTTTGTGGTTTCCGTGTTGTCCAGAGGTGTCCATCGTGCGGAAACCAGGTACCGGGAACCAGGAACCAGCAATCCCTGTGCACGTGTATGGAACAACACGTGCTGCGGTGGCCGTACTTTTGTTCCGTATTGTGTTTCACAGAAACCACAAATAACTTTTTAATGAGTAAATGATGTATATACGCATTTCAGTACGGAAAGACTTAGAATGGAGATATTCAATCTTTGAAAATATTAAATATGTTATATCAGTCTTATATTAGAATTTTTTTTCTTACAACATAGTACATAGTACACGTACAATTTATTTCAAGATAATAACAATATGTAAGAGGTTTGATGTAGAAAAGTAAAAATATTTTTTTTTATGAAATATTTTATATAATGACAAAATATAAAAGTTATTTTTGTCATTAGTCTTGCTATTTGTCTAACTAACTAACTTACCATCGCGCTGTTTCCCCGCGGGGTAGGTAAAGAGGATATAGCGCCACACCTTGTGTCCTGATATACAATTCTCGCCTCATCCGCATTCATACAACTTCTCATACAAGTTTGTCAATTATTAAGGCTTCTAACAAGATTATCCTCCAGTATCTAATTTACCTGGTCATGCCAAGTCTTCCGCACACGTCCTCTATTTCTGGTGCCATCAACACTTGCGTCATAGATCTTTCTTACTGTTCATCCGTGATCCTTTCTTAATCTTACTCACTATACTAAAATCAGGTTTACATTCTTTCCTTATTTATTCATTCTTAACTCTGTCATAAAGCTTGTTATACCATAAAATCTCTACATGGATTAATAGATGAGACAAAATATTATCACTATTTAAGTATTTCCAGAGATCTCTAGATCCAAAAGGCACTGTCTGCTACAATACAGTGAAATACTAGTGTAGCAGGCAGGGTACCCAAATACATGTTTCACTTTACTGCAATGTTATCTGATTATAACAATATAATAACACACTGTACTGTACTATGAATCAGAAATATAAATTAATATTATTATAATATTTCACTTCCCCGTCTACATCTATGACTGGATGGATTTTTGTTCGTTTTGACAGATAGCGTTTTGTGCTCGGTTTGGTTTGCCATTTCACCATGAGTAGACGCTTGCAAATTGTGCAAATTTATTTCGAAAAGCGCGGTTCAGTTCGCGAAACTTACCGTGCGCTATGTCAATTTTACGGTAGAAATAATCGACCACCCGAGCAAGTAATTCGAATAACCGTGGATTGTTTTTACACCACACATACTCTAATTGATAATACGCATCCGCGGAGAGGTCGTACCGTGTGCACTGAAGGAGCTGTTGCTGCAGTGGAGTGTAGTATCGAGGAGGACATAAATGAGTCGATTTACCACCATGCACAGCAATAGATCCATGATTACTAACTTTTTCGTTACCCAATTGAATGACATTAATGTGGAAGAGCTGTGGTTTCAACAAGACGGCGTAACATGCCACACAGCGCGCGCCACAATCTATTTATTGAAGGAAACATTCGATGAGCGCATGTTTTCGCGTAATGGACCTGTGAATTGGCCTCCAAGATCGTGTGATTTAACCTTTAGATTATTTTCTCTGAAAATATGTGAGATCTTTAGTCTATGCCGATAAACCAGATACGATAAACGACTTGGTAGCTAACATTTGTCGCGTTATTGCCGATATACGGTTTCAGCTGATCCAAAAAGTGATCGAAAATTGGACTTTCAGATTGCGCTTTATTTGAGCCAGCCCCGGCGCCAATATGTGCTAAATCATATTTAAACACTAATGGTATAAAGCGATCTATCCATTAAAGCCAATACCATGACCATTACTACGATTTTGATGTGTTTTATTTCATTTTAAAGTCTTATACCTCTAAAAAAAACACCCTTACATATTTTTAATCATAAAGGTATACAAATAATTTTACAAGTGCGTAATATATGTATGTACGTTGCACGGGTAAAAAATTTCAATTGCAAGAACCTTTGAGAACCATCAAAAAATTTCACAAAGCATCTGTTTTTTATAACTTCCGTCCCCCCAACCCCTGCATCACTCCGCCAGAATACTCAAAATATCTTAAGCAAAATAAGTGCTATTCGTAAGCACTGCTACATAAATATATGTAAATAATAAATAAAGTCCATTAACTTTGTTTTTAACCACTATTATATTCACATAGTGGTTAAAACATAGTTAATGAATTATTTATTATTAATATGAATAACCACAATGTGTTTCCACGTGTACCATTAAAAATATAAATATTTTATACAGGCTGATTCAAAACTCAAACATTGCGCGCTTTAATACTTGCACCAATTGAAATTTGTAAGCTTTCAAGCCAAGATTTTTATGCAAAATGCATTGATAATTGACGTGCACTTCTTTTTATTGACACACCTGGAAAAAAAGGCGCTGCATATCGTCAAGAATCACTTTAAAACATTGCCAATTGTTTCCATGAAATTTTGATTATTTTTATTAATGAATTTTCACAATTTCAATGCACTGCCCGACCGCGTATATAGTTTTTATTTGACAGATGCCATTTTTGAGTGTACTAGTTGCAGAATCAGTAAACTCCATTATGAATACTAATTAAATGTATTAATTAGAAAATATACATATAAAATTAGATCGAAAAATATTGTTGTAGCGCTACCGGGATTCGAACATTGATCTCTTCCAATCCGGGGAATGTTTATTTACCGATTATGCTACAGCACACAGTACTTTGACGACAAATTTTCGAACCTATATGTTACATTTTTCAAATTAATACATCGCATCGGTGGTTCGCGCCTCGCTCCAGGAGCGTGTAGTTCAGTTTGAAGATAGTAATTCCGTGTACGCATCTCTATATAAAAAAAAAAAAATTTTGCATTTAAAAAAATTTCCAATGAGATTTTTTAAAAAAATATAACACTTTGGGCCGGTTGTGTGGTCAGAAGTAAATTTTGACCATGGTAAGTTTTTACCATCGCCGTGGTAAAAAATGTTTGCGGGTTGTTGGTACGTTAAATTTATTACCGTCAAAACAGAGATAAGAAATCTCGCATTACAGTGAGGCAGGACGAATTATCATGAAACATACTTTATTTTATACCTAACCTAACCTAAAACTATGCTGGGAATTTTTTTCGGTTTATGCGCTAATGTGTATAAAACAACAAGATCATAATCGGACGAACTCTCATCACTAAAATAGCGAGATATTTAGTGATTAATTATCGTGTATTGCTACTTTCAACAGCTGTGGAGAGTCCGCTATATTTTTTATTTTTTTAAAATATAGATTCGTACACGGAATACACATGTCACATCAATATTCTTACTATTGAAATTGAATGATTGTCTTATGCTATGAAAATAAAACTAGCTTGATGGTCTCCTGAAACGAGGGTTGAACCCCTGACCAGACTTAACCAATGATTTTCATTGCATTTTTTACCAACAATCGAACAACCAGTTTTCACAAAAAAAAACTTTAGTAATTTTTTTATCATAGTAAAAAGTTACCACTGATCGTACAACCGGCCTTAAGTAATCTACAATAAATACCTATGCACTCAACAACAAAGTGAACGACATCACTTAAAATAGCGCGGGTGTCGCGCACGTGCATTTTTTTTTCTTTTCCACGTGTCCCTTTTGCATCCTCCTCTGCCATTAGCCCACCGCTAATGTCGCGTGACTCCAGAGGTCACCTCTTCCTCTCGGTTACTCCGCTTGAGAGGTCCCAGCATCCCTTAATGTGTTTTGACAGTCACAGGTCACCCTTTCCCGGAAATGTTGACTTTTCCATCCCCGAGCCCCGGAGGTACAAGGCACGAGAACTCGCCTGACAGACGTGGGGACAAGGGTGGCCATGCATTGGTGTCATAATGTTTTATTTAATTTGATAATAATTTAATTATAAGTGATTTCGTTTGTATTTAAAATTTTCTCTTCTTATTCTGGTGCTCATCTACTTGACGAATATTTGCAATAATTGGTTAATGTTAATATTTTTGTTTTTAATTAATTCACCAACCTATTTCGGAAACAACAATTTCAATCTTCTTAAATTTCAAACACAAAGATGGTAAATTTAATAATTCTGATGTTTATAAAAAAACAGGTAAAACAGCTCGAAATTTTAACATTAGAGTCAAAGAGCATTTAAGATTGAAAATTTGATATTCATTTCCATGTAACAGTATATAGATGTCGCTGTAGCTGAAACTAAGCCCTGTAATGCCCGAAACTTCGATGATAACACTTACCTTCTCATATAAATAAATTATAACTTCGTCTCTGTGAGACATCTACAATATAAATGTTGATGATAATCTATCAGAGGAAAAATTTCAGTAATCGGTTACTACAAAGACTTGAACATACTCAAAATATTGTGAAATATACTGGTATAAATAAAAAGTTTAAAAAATTGAAAAATACTGACTTTTCAGACGTATTATATTATAGATATGTATTAATAATTCGGATAAATTTCATATATCAGCTTCAACAACATCTTTAAAATGTTTAAATAGTAATTGTTTTTCAGAATTTTCTAATCATTTATTAGAAAATGATCATACTTTCGATAAAAGTGTGGTTTTACATATAAACAATGTTGGTCTTAAATTCAACAATTTAGAATCATTAAAAATAAATAAAGCGTATAAAATTAACCTAAATATTATAAAAAAACCAACTAAATTTAACTACAAGTCCTATTCTAAATTTATTTTTATTTGAATCAACACACTGTTGTTAATGACTCTATCAACCCAACTTATTTTAGTACATCTCAAATGCTTCAAATCGCTTTGATACTGTTTTAGTATCCATGATTTCATTCCATATAAGAGTACAATGAACACGTAGTATCGCACCAATCTCATTTGAAATTTTTATTTAAATCATAGCTGCATTAGGGTTCCTTTAATATGCAGCTAGGGCTTGCTCAATACGATCATTAATAATGATATAATAATTTCCATAGAAGGGATCCCAGTTTTTATTAAATCTGCAAACATTTTTTAGCCTTTCCAGTTTTATTCTGTTTGCTTTTTGCTAATGATCAAGTATTTTGTTTTATTTGCTTTTAGTTGAAGACTATATAATCTACACACTGTGGAGGACTATCGCCTTTACAATTCTCATCACCATCAACGTCTCCTGAATGCGCCTTGCAAATACCAGGACGTAAAGTAAAGGTTCTGTCAGCCGCAAAAACACGCCCGGTACCAACGTCACAATAAATAAAAGCAACTCCTCTCGCAGCTGCCTTCTAGTTAAATCTCCAGCAAACGCAAATCTGTGTAGACTTTTCATTGTGTTTTTCTAAATTGTAACTTTGCTCAATAAACAATAAATTTTAAGTAGTTTCTCTTCTTCAAACTGTTTTAGTCCACACTTACACGATATAACTCGATGATCATTATAAAACGAACACGTGATCGCTGGATGAAATATATGGGACATCCAGCGCTCAAGCATACGACCTACATATTCATACAACACATGTAATCTGCAATGAAGTGCATTATCTTTAAACTAGTAACTACAATTCATATACCTCATAATACCTTGCATGGAGTCCGCGAGAATCACTGTATCGTCTGCGTAATGAAAATTATTAAACATTATGTAGACACACGCACACTAGGAAAAATATGTTGTTAAGAATATGAAATTACATAGATATCGGATGGATATAAATAAAACAATGTTATGACTCTACTTGAGTTTATTTGCACTATTCGAGCTTATTAAACTTCTTCATCCCATCACGCGTAAAGGTAATAAAATGAATAAAAATGAAAAAATCAATTTGAATTTGGATATTAATTTGATAAACAATATTACATTTTCTAACTCACCACTTCTTCTCTCAATATTCATGTTACAACCACCCCTCCACCTTCCACCAGTAATTCCGCCCCCTCCCCCTCAATCTGTCAGTACCCCATTACTTGTATGTCTACTACCTAAGCTTTGTTTCCCATATTTGTGTGTATTTAGTTTAAAACTTCACCTGTCGACGATAGTTACTGTTTCTCTCGAAACTAATGTAAAGTTATAACATTGTTTTATTTATATCTATCCATTATGATGAAACACTACAAAGTTAACGCCGATTCTATCAATAATACATAGATATTATTTTTTTGTATTCAATTAATATTTATTGGTGGTAATTTTGGTCTTCCTAATTCAACGCGTAATATTAGCAAAATGACTGCACTTCGTATTTACCTCTCCTTCAAATATGCACTTCCGTGGACTCACCCTCAGCTTGCATATGGTCATAGCAAACATTGTCAATTAAAAATATGATTTACGCACCAGAATCTAACCACACAAATTTATACCTACATATTTTTAAAATACCAGGTGGGCTTTGTACAAGTTAACAAAATCATAGCTAATGTAACGATTTTTAAAAAAAATATTTTTATTTATTTTGTATTAATAATACTTAGTGTGTTAATATTTGATTCAATACCGAATGAATTCGAACTGTAAATCTGGATCAATAGGATCTAAATGAACGAATTGCGCGATCTCCGAATCGCACGTCCCGCGGAACGGAATACGACAATTCTGGTCGTAAATCACAATGGGAAGGAAGTAGGGAAACCTTCGTAGAGAATGAGGTCGGTGAGGGGATAGGGGTTCTAATCGAAGGACTAGTGAATTTCGGGGAATCCGGGGTTTGGAAGGATTGCTCGCCTTACCTTGTATATGACGCCTCCGTTATCCCTGCAGTCGCCGCCGAGATCATACAATGGCACACGGATGAGCTAATCTCCGATCCCAATTGAATACGGCTATATCACAAGTTCACCCACGGCACACCCACAACAAACAATACGTGATCAAAACACAGTATTACAAAATACAGTGCTGGTGTACTGGAGCTGAAAAGTCCACACTGCAAATGCTATCGCGATCGAGATCGAAAGAATATCGGTCAAGGTCACAATTCACACTGAAAGGACGAGCGTTAGAAAATATATGGATGGGAATTTGGACGCGGAAATGTTTCAATAACAGTTGTCGCGGCTGAATCCAAGACTAAAAGTGTGCTTTACAAATTCAGAACACCGAGTATTACTCCAAAATGGTTTAGAATAGTTCCGACGTAGATACTGGTGATGGTTAAATAGTTATTTAAACCGTTATTGTGACTGCGATTGTGTTCGTAGTTCTTCGAGCAATAATCATCGTTAGATTTCAGTTACGAATCGCAGTTACATAACGGTTTACCATCACTAGTGCATCATCACGATAGACAGACGCTACTCGTTTATTCTGACACACCATTCTCGTTTTATCCACGTTCATACATCTTCTCACACAAGCTCGCTGACTGTTGAGGCTTCTACCAGAACCATCTTCCAAGATAACCTGGTCAGGTCAATAAAGCTATGATTAAACCTGTCCAATGAAGTATATTTATTTTTCGTATTACGAATAAATTCATGCGAATGAGACAAAATCATATAATAAATAGTATTTTATAAATTTACCCTACTTTAATGATATTTTACTGTACCCTTATATTATAATAATGCCCATCGAAATTGAATAAAGTTGACAGTCTTGTGTCGAAAAAATGGGGCTCCAATCCAGATTAGCATTTTTTTAAAGCTACTGTTGTGCACAAAGCATAGATGCTGGAAGAATGTCAGAGCAGGAAGGAGTTTGGCACTCACCATAATCCGGATTCTTCTGACATCTCCGAGGATGTGGACTGTATATTTTATTCACTATTTCGTCAAAGCTTCCGACGCAGTATGGCGGCAAAGTCTCGAATTACTATAATATTGTAAATTTGCACCGCATTTTCGTTCAATAATTAATATTTATACATCTAATAATTATATTTCCCAAACAGGTACTACTTTTAAATACTGATTTTATTTTATGTTGTCTTTATTTTTATTTTCGTTTTATGATAATACAATAGTATAGTAAAAAGGTTTTCGCAACACGTAACAATTAATAACTATCTATTAATCCTGGAAAATATTCAATAACATAATACAGATTAATATACCTAAATTCATACACAAAATTACTAATTGTTAGATATAAGATATTGAATAACACAAAATACATAAAAATGATTACTGACAATTACACCTTAAACTACCACACATTTATTTTTATGTTTATTAGGAGGACACATTCTTATGGTGAAGTTGTAATTATTCAGAACATTGGTCTGTGATGTTTTAAATATGAATTAAATATATTAATTAGAAAAATATACATATAAAGTTAATTTTATCGAAAAATATTGTTGTTGCGCGCGCCACCGAGATTCGAACCTGGATCTCTTTCTTAACCGGGGAAGGTGCATTATCCAACTATGTTACAGCGACAATATTTTTTGCGACAAATTTTCGAATCTATATGTTACCTTTTTAATAATAATAATAATAATTTAATCGTTCCATTATTTGAAAGAGCCACCTACCTTATTTTTACAGAATCTCAAATACTTTTGAGTAATCTGATAGCAGACGCCAGAATTATCAATTCATTTTTATTAAATTTTGAACACATTGATAAATATAACTTTACTATTAGGAGAACACATTCACATTCAGAACATATGTCTGTGATATTTTAAATATGAATTCAATATATTAATTAGAAAAATATACATATAAAGTTAATTTTATCGAAAAATATTGTTGTTTCGCCACCAGGATTCGAACCTGGATCTCATTCCTAACCGGGGAAGGTGCATTATCCAACTATACTACAGCAACTATGCTGCTTTTAACATGCATTTCGTTTGAATTTATATGCACATTAATAGTTTAAAATGTTTACCTCAAAATGGGAAAATAAGGTCGCCATTAAAATATAAAATAAATAATATTAATAATAAAAAGACTTACTACAATAGAGAAAATAATCGAACACACATTTTAAAATAAAATAATATAGTAAAATGAGTGAGTAACACATTAATATAATTTTTAAACTTATGAAAGTTGAAAAAATTAAATTTGTTTGTGACGATATGTTAGTCATCAATTCATTGACTAATATATAAAATATCTTACAGTCATATCTTGGCTGTAATATATAAAATATCTTACAGTCATATCTTGACTGTAATATATGAAATATCATTAATTCAATGACTGTAATATATAATTGAGAAAACTCTTGTGACTAATATTCATCAATTGAAGAAAAAGACTGTATCAAGTACCTTGGAATCATAATAGATAACAATCTCAAATTATAAGAACATATTACTAATCTCACAAACAAAATAAGGAAAACTGCCTACATATTTTTTAGACTCAGAATCATCTCATCACTTACATATCTGAAAATAATATATTACGCGTTTGTACAGACACATTTGCAATACGGTATTATTGGATGGGGAGGTGCATATAAAACTTCAATGTCATAATTAGAAATCACTCAAAAAATGATAATAAAAATTATTCTAAAAAAAAAAGACTCCAAGTATGCAACTTTTCACGGATTTTAAAGTACCAAAAATAGTGGACATGTACAAAAAATCAATAATTCAAATTTTCAGTATTAAAAATCAATTAAATTTACAAAAAAAATCTACAAAATATAGAGATCAAATTGGTATCCCAAAACTAAAATATACCGCAACTCAAAATCAATATATTTATCAAGGCATCAAATTTTTTAACTATCTCTCCATCACAATTAGAAAAATTACGGACTATCATAAATTTGTAACTGTAGTAAAAAAAAATATGTACACAGACTAATTGAAACATAAATTAACTCGTATATACTCCTTTTCTATACACGAGTCTTATTCTCATGTTAAAATATACATATATATATCCACTGATTATTGAAATTGTATTGTATTATATTTTTAATATTAATAAAAAAATATATATATTATTAATGTCCAACAGTTACATGCATATTTATTGTTAGTATTTCGTCAAAATGAAGACATTTTACGGCCTCGTTCCGGAACAAATTGAGTATATTCGGAAGTAATGATTTGCTGAAAGAAAAAAGTTTTTACAAAAAAAATCATATCATTTTTAACGTCAAAGATAAATTGGTCTAATGCAAAAGGAGTTAAACCTGTGATTCCTTTACACAATAAATTGACTTATGACGTATTGTAAAATTTCTTGACCGTGGATTTTTTTAAGGTTGTATCGCTTACAACGGTTTTGAATGATATGTGGATGGGCCGTATCAGTTACGACTACCGGCCAGGTGTGTTTCTTCTTTAATGTCTTATGGCTGTAAACGAACCGTTTTTTGCGTACCGCATGTAGATATACCTACGCAGTATATAATATTACTGTACTCTTGTACAGGTATTGTACTTTACGTGATGAGTTTTGAAACTATTAAATGACTATTAAATGAAAATTGTACATCAGGCCGGACGATTTATTTTCTGCTTCCTGGGGCGTCAAGAGTCCTCTAAGATTCAAGTTTTTTACTATTTTATTAAGAATCTATAATAATATTATGTTTCGCTATATTTTTCTATGACTTTCTGAACGTCTTGGACGTAGGTGTCTTTATGGCTGTATAGTGTTTGATTAAACAGCCAGGTCTGTAAAAACGAACGTGTTTTTAATATCTCTTATATATTCAATAAATGAAGTGTACGAGTAAAAAAAAACATATTTTAGCGAAATCGTATATTGACATCTGTCATCTCTTCTTAGAACTTCTTCTTGCACCATAGAAATTGTGTATCCACGAATGTCATTTTTGTTCGTTTTGACAGCTAACTTACAAAGGTGGAATCATTTTAATTATATCGACATTTTATTTACGTGCGGTTTGCTTCTCTGTTAGTACAAGTAACTATCAGTGGCAAAAAAACATAAGCCAAGGCGGCAACCAAGTCACTTTAAACGACAGCATTACAAATTAGCAAGAAAAATAGAAAACTACAAATATCTAAAAAGTAGCCTAACACAGGATGACAGAAGCTCATTGGATATAAAAACTCGATTAGTAAAAGCAAAACAAGATTTAAGCAAAAAACAAATCTTTAAATCTCAAAGAAAAATAGAAATTCATCAAAACCTACATCTGGAGCAGAAACAAAACTTGGACGATTAGACAGAGAGAAAAAGTTTGAAAGCGTTCTAGATGTGGTGCTGGAAAAAAATATTAATAATAAACTGTGTAAATATAAATAATAATATAAAAAATATAAATAATAAACTGTGTAAATATAAATAATAATATAAAAAATATAAATAATAAACTGTGTAAATATAAATATAAGAAAAAATGTTCATTATAGACATTAAAATGACAATAGATAGGATTCTTAGATTCAATGCACACCTCAGAAATATACTATAGTTGAGGAAAGGATTGAGGGAGAAAGACAAATTCAAGACGAATTGTAGGTGGGAACAGGACAAATATGTACGACAAGCACGTGCAATTGCAATTGGTCAAAATATGCAAAGAGTCATGGAATGAGAAATGCTGGATACCCCCTTGATAGACAAACACAAAGGTTGCCGACATAGCATGAACTGTGGTGAAACAGAAGTGGAACTGTGCCGGACACGTGATGAGATTAACCGAAGAATGACTGAATTAAGGAAGAATGAAGGAATGACAAACCCGGTGCAAGAAATGACAAGGGAAGTCGCATATAATCTGTATCAGCTACACTGCTACAGATGCTGTCGTTCTTTACGTCACCTTCCCAGCGAAGTCGAGGTCTTCCCATCCTTCTTCTATCACGTGGGTTTCCATTAAGCATTATTTTTGGGATCCGCGCTTCCTGCATCCTTTGAGCCATGTTCCATTGTGAAAATGTTGCAACAATTAAATAAGAAAACTTCTCGAAATGATTGATTTAAAATCTTAAAACCTTCTGTGTAGGGTTTTCTAGTGTATTCTACCGTGTTCGAATTTGTAATTTATAATAACAAAGATCAGTATACAGACAACCGCATAACTAGTTATTACGAAGATAAACCAAAAAAGATATAAAAAAATTGAATTTATATTTAACTTTGTTTAAACCACTGTATTATTTTTACGTCAACCCGTCAGTCCTGACGATAGTATCGAAACCGATTGACATGAAACAACACAGTGATTTAAGCAAAGTCACATATAAATACAATTTTAAATTATATCTAATCACAAAGTTAACGCTAAAAACATCAACAATAACAAAAAATATATAATCCCTATTAATTGTATCTGGATTCATGCATCACATTTTTATCACACATCCAGTATTACCATTTTTTCGAGTTCACACGAGTCAAAAGGGCCAAAGATACGAAATCGCGAAGTCATACACTTTAAAAGTGCGGCTAATCAAATTAAGTCACCTCGTGACGGGTCAGAGCGCCGTATTAAATATCGGAGGAAATCCTCTTACCGGCCAAATCCTAGGGTATTTACTTTCTTACACTTGCGGGCCTTCATTCGGTCAATGTAAGTAGGTATTAGGTTGCGCAATGGGGTTGACGCTTTTTAAACATTATGTATTAGACTGTGTATAATATGAATTTAATATTTATGTGTGGCACGTGATCATATGTAAATATATAGGTATATTAGGCAGTAGCGTAGTGTGATTGGAACGTGACTGAAAATAAGAGGCTTGAAATATATTATTTATTTATTCTTAATATAGTACATACATATGTGTTGTGACCTGAGTCTCGTTCCCGCTCACCGACTAGTCAGTGAAGTACACGAAAATATGGGTGAAAATGGTACGTATAAGCCACGAAATTTGATAGATACGGAGATTGATTAATGGGTGAGAATGGTGAACGTTATATTTATATAAAGTGATTACTTAAGCCAGCCGAAGACAGATCGTAAGACCTGTAATTAACCATACTTCCATTTTATTTGGATTAAATATAATAAAAAATAGCTTCTCCTCTATGAGATACGTATTATTTGTTTAATAACAGAATATTTCAAGGTGAAAATCCAATAATTGTGTGATCCTGGACATATTCAAATATAGCGAATATAGATTTATTTTCTTTTGTATTTTATTTTGTAAATTAACGGTAGATATTGTTTATTTTACAATGCCATGCGACATGGACAGCTTTCAATACATATTTGTTTTACTTTGCTAATGTAATGTAACTTGGTTGGATGATTTAGCACAAATCGAACTAAGATAAAAATAATATGATGCCAACGTATATTAGACACACGTATCATACCATCCCTCAATAGAATATGTTTTTAAGGTTTGAAAAAAATATTCACAAAAATAGTTAGGTAATTAAAAAATTTCTTGAACCGGATCTCGATCTCCCGCACTACCGAGACTATCTATCTACCTTAGGCTCATTATTAATAACTGGCTTGTTACAATGTTCAAAAAGGGCAACTATTTTTAAAAATAAAATTAAATGTTAGGAATGTGTAAATAATTAAATACAACAAATCAACAAAATTCTAAAATGCACAAAAAATACGGTTTTATATAGTTTTATTACACATAAATACAGACATCGAGCAGCGTCTATCCTCAACTATACATTTTCTAATCCTCAGATATTTTGACCATCAGGATACGCCATGGAAATAATGGTGATGCAAAGAAGGGTGGATGGAACTACATCTCATGGAAACTTCGATGCATGTGAGAGCCCACTTCTGGAACGCATAAGAAATACCACAGATAAGTGGCCACCATATCGTCATCCACATTATTTAACTGCAGTTCCATGATCATGACTAGTCTGATTGAGAGCAAAATGAGGAAAAATAAGAAGAAAAATAAGATACTTGACTATTTTTTCCAGCAGTCTTCTAGGGGAGTAGCAATTATGACAGAGTTTATTTAGCATTATTTCTAACACAGTGTTAAAAACAATGAATAATTTTACATTTTCGAAGAAAGCAAACACGTTGAGGCTTGAAATTATAATTAAATAATATAATATTTAGTTTTAAACCACTTTATAATGTACATACACTAAAGTGAACTAGTTTCAGTTGGACCCAAACTTCTTCAGAACAATGTAGTATAGACTAACCTATGTATAGAGATATTTATATAGAAGGTTAAGATGGTAGAGCAACAGTATATCAGAGTAGGACAGAGTATCAGCTTGGGAGTGGGAGGGATTATATGGGAACAACTTTAATATCGGACTATTGTATCAATTAATTTGGTTATTTAAAATGTGGCTATAATTATTGACTGTTTTATTAATTTATAATGCTTCTAAATTGTTAAGGTGTAAACCTATTCCATTTTTATATAATACTTGTGCCTCTGTATTTTTATTAAAAGTATGATTTAAATTAATTAAAAATTCGGTAAATTCTGAAAAACCTATCCTTGTTTAGCATCTAATGTGTTCTTTTATTCTAATATTTACGTTTCCCGATGTTTTGCCAATATAGAAAGCTGGACAATCGTTGTACTTAAGTTTATAGATGTACTTAATGTAGAAAAATTATTAACCTAATCTTAACCTTTTATTTAAATATATGTATTTAGGTAAGTCTATATATTGTCTTGAAGAAGGTTGGATCCAACTGAAACTAGTGTATAATAAATGAGTTTAAAACTAAACATTCTATTATTTAATAACAATTTTACAGTTTTTAACTAAATAATTTTTTATTAATAAAAATGATAGATACCTCATAGAGACGAAGCTATTTATATTATATTGTATGGGAAGTATGGGTATTACAGGGTTTACGTCTTGTCTTCGGGTGGCTTAAGCCCCTTTACACAACGCAACGTTCACACATTCTACCCACAATCAACCTCTACATCTATCAAATTTTTGGATGTTATGTATATGTTATCATGTAGAAACATTTCAAGTATTTAACTACAACTTTGCTGTCGCCATCTATGGTTTGAAATTACATATTCGTTCACATGAGAATATTGTTTTTTAGAAATATGAAAACTATATTATTTATTCTGTATATATGACGAATGATTAACATATTATAATAGAATACGCCTGATAAGTCAATTTTCAATTTTATATAATCTTAAATTTTTTTTTAAGCACTTTTTTGCTAAGCCCGCTATTTTTTATTCTATATTGTATCACGTACGACGTCCTACGAGTCTAATCATCTAAAGAAGGAACATAATCTATTTACCATCACTTCTTCTCGATGCCGACGTGGAGTCTTCCATTTTAATAACATTATATCCATCCTCATCCAGGGTACCACCCACGGTTCCGTTTGACAGTTCCATTCAGTATTCACAAAGTGGCCTCGTGGTAACTAACTACGGAGCGACTAATAACCCGTTGGCCGCCATTACGGTGGCACTCAAAGGGTTATAATACCACGGCTGGTGAACTCACAGGGCGTTTCAAAAATGATTAAAATCACTTTCACATATAAATTTTATAGATATATATATTTTACATAAATAAAATAAATTATGATAAAACAAATCTATCTTTTTTTTTAAAATGAAAACACGGCACTCTCTATCAGTCTGTTCGGTTTTCGCTAATCTTTGCCATCTTCTATATCTAACAGCTCCGATAATTTGATCTACCTATCGAGACATATCGCACATACCGCAAGTTCTTTGACATATCGCACATCAACACCTGTGATGACAAAATTTTACTTACAGGTTCATTTTTGTATTTTTTACTGATAGAATAATTTTAATAGGGTGTGTCGGAGTAAATGCATCTATAAGAGAAGTGAATATATGTCTCGTAATTACTTTGAAATTGGATTCCAGTGCCACAATGTATTAAAAAAATCGATACCTCAATCTGCAAAGCAGCTAACTTCATTTTTCTAAAATGTTCAAGACCAATTAAAATCTGTTCCAAAAATTAACAATTAAAAACTGTTACGAAAGTTGCAAAACACACTTTGGTAGATTGTTTATGCAGAAATAGGGTGGTTGAGAAATTTTATTAATATTTTCATTTATCTCGTACTTATAGTGAATATTTGGAGTTAACTGAATTTCATTACCAAAATTGTAAAATATTGAGAGATAGGTGATTTTCTATGATAATGCAGTGCAACCATTATGATTTCCTCTATTTCTGGTATCATAAATACTCGTGTCAGGTAAACATTTAAGATTTCTGGAAAAATCAATCTAAGGTTTGTAAATACGGAATACGTGTCACATCAATATTCTAATTATTTTTAAATTAAGCTAAATGCTTGTGCTACGAAAATATGACTAACTTGCTGGTCCCCTGCAACGAGGAGCGATCCTCCGACCACTAGATCACTAGCCCAGCATCTTAACCACTACATCAAGAGCCTACTCGTTAAGCTACATTGACTCGAATTAATTAGCCTATACTCGAATATTATATACATGACTAATCATGATTATCTTTGTTAATTCCATTCCTTCCATGGTAGTGAAACTTGAACTCTGAATACTAATCCAACAAAATTGGACGCAGACAAGTATGTTGGGAATCATCACAAGAGACTAATAAAAATAATTAATTATTTTAGGTTAGCTTTTTTATTACTATTTACTTTAGTCTAACAATATTATTATTAACCCTGTAGTTTTGTTCAGCTTTAGCTGCTATGTACTGTAGTAATCCACAATATCGACTAAGGTACAGCATTAACCCTTTGAGTGCAACTGTACCTAAATGAATAATGAAGCGAACCATTAACCCGTCGCGGTGCTTGGATGTGTTGAGATATTCTGAAAGAGGAAAAGATTTTAAAATAATTTTATTTATTTGTTGCGACAGGGTATAAAAATGGTATTACAAGAAATCGTATAAAATTGGGTTTCTCGTATTATACTCATCGATAAATTAAAAGCCTTGGGTTTCACTGGGAATATTTTAAAATGGTTTGAAACTTACCAATCGTCCAGGATACTGTATGAAAATCTTTGGTTATTCATCGACTCAATTTGAGGCTTCTAATGGTTGTCCTCAAGGCTCTCAGTTAGAACCAGTTTCATTTTTATTATTTATTAACGATATTGTAGCTACATTTGATAAAGTCGACATATTGTTGTTTGCTGATGACCTTAAGATATCCAGAATAATTGAGTCGATAAATGACTGATCTTATTCTTCAATCTAACCTTAAAAAATTACATGAATGCCAATCTGTAACGTTTTGCAGGATCAAAAAACCTATTGTTTTTCATGACAGCATAAACAGCGTTACTTTTAAAAAGTATCTTAAATTAATGATCTTGGCATATTATTTGATGATAAACTATCATTTGTTCCACACATTAATGAAATCACCAATAATGCTATGAAAGATCTCGGTTTTGTATTAAGAATGGTGAAAGATATCAATTCACTTAAATCGCTTAAAGTTTCATACACGGCCGCAGTTCGTAGCAATTTAGAATTCAACTAAACTATTTGGTCTCCATTCTATAAAGTGCACGAATTAAAATTAAAAAGGGTTCAGCATAAATTTTTAAGGTTTATTAACTTCAAACTGTGTATACCTGCTGAACAATTTAATTAAAATTTTCTAATGGACACTCTCAATTTAACTAACTTGTGGTGTAGAAGAACTTGAAGTGATTTATTATTTTTATTTAAAATAGTGAATGGCATACTGGACGCCCCTAATTTAACTGAACTGATTGTATACCACGTTCCTGCGCGGAGTACCAGGTGCTTTTCCATGTAAATTCATCATTTACTAATTTTTATAGGAATATACCCACACAAAAACTTCATAGGTTTGGGAACGATTTTGGTCTTGTAGATATATTACGATATTCTATATTTAAATATAAGAGTGATATTTTTTATGCTGTTCTGAATTAAAGATACAACTGACTTTGATACTCAGCCATTCTGTGTCAAACCTAAAATTTATTATTTTTTCTGTCATGAACCTTTATTTCTTACAGTTTGTTTTGTTTATTTTTTAATTTCTATTGTATTTTTATATGTCTATTCCATGCTACTTGTGTAGCTTATTTTTTATGTTTTATACCAAACCTATTTTGTAAAAAGTCCATAAGGGCGTTAATAAATAAATAAATAAATAAAATATATTACTATTTTTTAGTTAGGCTACTGAAAATATAAAATGTGGTGTACAAAAATAACTACGAACTAAAAATAATTTGTGGCGGAATAACAACGATACTTATGTATGTAATTGTAATTGTAATAAAATGAAAGTATAATAATAATAATAAAAATAAGTTTATTTACTTTTTGAAATCCAAGTCTTGGGTTACAATCGTAATTCGCGGAAATATATACAAATACATCACAAACTACAACTCAAAAAAAAGGTACTTATCTAATATTAGCGTCCTGGCATAAAAGATTATCGAGATATACGATACATTGAAAAGGCATACACAATTCACAATCAAACAGCTGTTATAATTTGAAATGATACTACAAGCAAACTAATGTTTGGATTTGCACTATCTTTGGATTGTCTCTTCAAATATTGATCTGTAACATTTCGATACTTTAATCTGCAAAGCAGCTAACTCCACCGATTATCAAAAAACCGTTTTCGATGTCATTATTTTCCTCTTTTATTGATCTATGATACACTAGAAGCCAAAATTCTCATCAATTTCAAAACATGTGGAATTCGTTGTAATTAATTCATTATTAATATTGATGATTTTTTATTTGATTTTCATGTTTTAATCTACATTATTCATAATAAATTACTGCATTAAGCGAGCTATGAAAAATACAAATACGTAAGAAAACCGATATTATTTTAGTTTTTTGGCAGAAATTTGCTACGATAAATGCATTTTGATATTGAAGTGAATTACGATTATGGCTCGCAAATGATGCTTCCCTTTGTGAAGGGGTATTTTAGTGTTTTCGTTTTATTTCCTCTCTTTTTATGTTATGTCTTTTTGAAGGGTTGGTTTTACGCAACGACCACAACTCCCTCCAATTCCGGAATAAAATGAAATGCAAGTGTCGATAAAATTTATTCAAATGCCTTTATAAGGATGTACATATTTCAAATATCTATCATCTATCGTCTCACGTGCTTTTTTGGGGGGTTGTTTCGAGATTTATGCTGGAATTATTGTTTATTAAATGATTACAGGAATATTTTACGTACAGAATATAAATATAAATGTGAAATATTTTTAAGGAAAACACGTTCTTATTATGAAGTTGTAATTATTCAGAACATAGGTCTGATATTTTAATGGAACTACAGGTGTATTAATTTGAAAAAGTGTAACATATAGGCTCGAAAATTTGTCATGAAAAATACTAGCGTTATAACACAATTGGTATTTCCCCGGATTGGAAATAGAGACCCAGGTTCGAATCCCGGTGACGCAAAAACAATATTTTTCGACAAAATTGATTTTATATGTATATATTTATAATTAATATATTAATTTTGTATTTGAAATATTTGTTTAACTATGACAATAATAAAAGATAAATAATCCATATTTTTAAATTTACGCATAATAGTAGGTGGATATTTAACTTCTAAATTATTATTGAATATGTGAAATAGGTACACCTATGTTGGATACGCAAAGCTCAATTGATTCATTTTAATAAATGGAACGTTCATAGGGTAATATTTTTTTATTTCCAATCAAGTTTCAAGATGTCAGAAGATGATATGAAATTATTTTATTAGGCCCACATTATTAAATGTGGAACTGACACACAAACGTTGAGATTGTGTGCACAGATATTGATTTTAGATTTCTTGTAAGCTGCTTACCGTAGCGCAATGCGTATTATCATGTTCTCAATATGACAAAAATTGATATATGGAGGTAATTTTGGTCAATTTCAATTGTTCACATTTCCGAATACAATTTAATTATCTAAAATATTACTAATGCTACAATTTCTGCCTCGCCTTTACTATATTGGGTTGAGACATTTCCGTGTGCCCCCGTGCCAAACCATCTCAGTTACATGGTTACCGCAGTTGGAGCCTCTCCTCGCTTATCCGAGTCAATTAACTCTTCAACGTCCTCCTGGTGCATTCTACGGCCTGTCTTCTCTCTAGAACTACTGACAGGATGCACTTTCGTTATATTTTCTCTGACATACGAAGGATTTGTCCAAGCTGGTTCATTTTATTTTTTGGTATATAGCACCAGCGGTTTTATTTCGAGATTTTCATTTGGTTCCTGGGTGAGACTCATCACACTTCTGTCATTTCTTCAGCCTTTTTTTAACACGAAGGACAGTTGATGATGATGGCATAGATGTATTAATATACGTATTATATTAAATAAAATAACAATCACTTTGTATGAAACCATGAAATTTATCATACCTCAGTAGTTTCAAATACGTCCTGATACGTTATCTGCCCAAAATTTCACCATGGTAAATGATAGTGCAGAGTCCCCATACACAGCGGCCAACTCGTCTTTAATTTGTGTGGGCATATTGCCTTTTAAAAAGAAATACTTAATGACAGGTCGATACTCGATTTTTTCAATTTTCACAAAAACACTCACATCGGCTCACTCAGACGATTGTTAAACAACAACTGCGAGTCCAAAATGGCTGAAATTTTGGTGAGTATTTATCAAAGCGTATGCAAACATGTTTCCCAACTTTTGTTGACGAGTGCTGCCATCTTCATGTTGAGGTCGGATATTTTTCAGACAACTCTCGTATACATACACAGTTAGATAGAACATCAAGGGAGGATTATTTATAGTATATAGTATAGAGGATAGAACTTCGAGAGAATAACATATACAGTTAGATAGAACATCGAGGGATGTAGTCTGTATGTATTCTGTCTTTCTCTTTCACATGTAATTTTTTATTATCTCCCTCTTTATGTATATATCAGTGCACCCTTTTTGTATTTATGGTTAGTTTTAAATACGTCTTGACGATACTTGAGATAAGCGAAACCGGTTGACTTATAAATTTCGTGGTTTCATACAAAGTGATTGTTATTTTATTTAATATAGATACATTAATATTAAGATTTTAATAATTAATATTAAAACAGCAAACGACTAACATACAGACATCTAGTCATTGGTTATTATAAAATTTGCCATTTTTACACTTTGGAGAAATTCGCAGTGCAGATAGATACTCTTAGCATCTTTGATCCATAGATAAAATTCTCACATAACATTTCTCGTCTTGGATGTAAGAAGCCCACAGATAATATTTCACTTTAGATTTTATACATATATTTTTGGAATCATATTTTCAAATAATATGGAATTAACCTATTCTATAAATTGTAAAAATTATTTCGTCGCCATTTACGAAAAAGAAATCAAAATTATAGAAGAGATGTGCGTTATAAATTGTAGATGTTTCTAGTATTTCCTTCTTAATTACTGTAGAGTAAAAAGTGTTAAACATAACATACGTATAATTCAATTTTAATGTTCTATAAAATAATATATGGCACGAAAATGAAAATTCTACATTTATTTTTTGAAAAGATTTTTAATTTAGGTGGTTTAATTAGTTAGTTGTAAAGATGTTAATCAATTGTACTTTCTTTTAAAAAATTATCTGAGTATATCATAAAACAAAAAAGGAAGATAGGTTTTAAAAATAAAAATATCTTATTTACGTGGAATATTTAAATATTAAATTACCTCTCTTGAAGACATTTTGTTTCGGAATCAATGTAGCGTGGACCATCACATAAAATGATGGGGTTCCAAACGATACTTATAAAATTACAAATGTTTTTGAAACAGACAAAAAACAGATTAAGATAAGTATATTTCAGAAAATATAACGTATTGCGGCGCGAATTTTACTGTTTGAAATACTTAATCAAGTGAATTCAATCGCGCGTTGAATTTTAAAATGCGATCGAAAATGGTTCTTACAATTAGATATCTATCACATTATGCACACGAAAACGAAATAATATTGCATTTTATCCATAGATGTCCTCCGCTTGCATAAATAGGTATAATTGAAAACGCCACCTGAACAACGATTTATGGCACATTTTGGCGATTTTACGGGAATTGAGAAAAACTGTTTATTTTGTCTAATAAATGATAATAATATAAAACAAATAAAAGATATCTCATAGAGACGAAGCTATTTAAAAAAATTACATTTAATGAAAAATATATAGAAGTATGGGGTGATTACAGGGCTTACGACCTGTTTTCAGGTAGCTTAAGTGATCACTATATACAAATATAATGTTCACCATTGTACAGCGTTGTTCTACTCACATCAATTGGAGTCTTTTTTGCAGAAACGGCTACTCCTCTCTTCCAAATATGTGGTTGATCACCATCTTTAATTATTTTTCTCTTGATGTCTCCAGTTTAACATGTTATTTTTTCTTTTTCTTTCACTGAGTGACGTTTCGAAAAGTTAAAAAATAAGATAAAAAACAAGTGGTGGATGTACTATAAATAAAAATTGAAAATTTTAGAACCTTCTATCTCGATGTGAGCATTTATAAACTAAAGCATTTAAAAAAAATAATTAGAATTATTAATTAAATGTATTAATTCTAAAGATAAACATATAAAATCAATTTAATCGAAAAATACTATTGTTGCGCTACCGGAATTCGAACCTGGATCTCTTTCCGATCCGGGAAAGGTGCATTATCCAAAAACATTATATTTGACAAGTTTTTGAACCTATATGTCACACATTTTCAAATTAATACATCTGTCGTTCCATTATTTTAAAGTTTTATAATAGTTGCATAATGCATCCTCCCCTGTTTGGAAAGAGATCCAGGTTCGAATCCCGGTAGTGTAACAATAATATTTTTCGATAAAATTAATTTTATATGTATTTTTCTAATTAATACATTTAATCCGTATTTAAAACATCGCATGTCTATGTTCTGAATAATTACAACTTCACAATAAGAATGTGTTCTCCTAATAAAATTATTTGTACTTTTATTTAAATAGAAATAACTTGCGCCTTTCTATTTTAATATAAATATATATTCTACAAAAAGTAAAGCAATGAAAATCGAGCTCCAGTTTTTTGTGTCGGGGAAGTTATGAATACCAAAAATATTTCAAAAGCCACAATTTCCTCGAAGCGTGTCCACAAAATTTCCCTTTGAGCCCAATAATAATTATGAAAAATTGTACGAAAACACGAGCTTCATCATTCAGAGACAAAATAAATGTAAACTTTAAAATTTCCAACAGTCTGTATCAGTCAAAGGGTTTTCAGGACATTTTTCACTAAAAGCTGAAATTTTATATCAGATGACTAAGAAAAATATCGAAAAATCGATATTCTGTTTTGTGTTTGAATTTCATTTTATATACTTTTATAAGAAAAAGTTATGATCGGATACAAGATTCACTTGATTCACAATGATACCGACAGTGATGTATGTGACAGAAGAGAAACAAAAGTAGACTGAATGCAGAGGAAATTAGATTATATGTGGCAGATTCATTTATGACAGAGTAAAGGATGAAAAAATAAGGAAAAAATGTAAAGCAAATCTCTGTATAGTGAGTAAGATTAAGAAATGATCACTTAGGTGGTTTGGTCATATGGAACAAATGGATGAGGATAGAATGATAAGAAAGATATATGACGTAAGTGTTAATGGCAGCAGAAGTAGAGGACGTTCGTGGAAGACTTGGCACGACCAAGTAAACCAGGTACTGGAGGATGGTCCTGTTAGAAGTCTCAATAATCGTCGAGCTCGTATGAGAAGATGTATGAACGTGGATGAGGCTTGAATTGTGTGTCAGGACATAAGAGTGTGGCGCCCTATCCTCTCTGCCTACTGAAAATACTTGTTTTTTAGTTTTACTTGTTTAATTTCCGTGAGATTCGTTTCGCCTTATGACGGTATTATCAATCTAACCATTTTAAATTCAACAAATATTGAAATCTATTGAAATGAGGCAGCTATATAATTTTAAGTACTTAAGGTAATAATGGGAATAATTGAGATTTTTAGTCATTATTAGTGTTAGAAAATAAATATTAACTAGACTAACACAAAAACATATGTAAAATAACCCTAAGAATTAAGTCGAGATACTCGGATCGTTTTGTATTCGATTGTGTACAAAATGTAATAATATACTGTGTGATTTCTGGATAAATAAGTAAACAAAATATTATCTTTTGAAATAATGTAATCAGTTTAAATCTTCCCGGCTACAAATCACTTCAATCTTTTAATTAGAATAGTTATAAATCATTCTCGTTTTCAATAAACACAAAAAAGTTCCACTGTCCATCAGCTGATAAATGACTTGTGAAGGATGTATTAAGGCCGTAATTACACAGCCTCTCGACTAATTAGTGCCGACCTCGCATCCATGTACCTATCTACCCAGACTGGCCGGGGCTAAGGACCCTCCGTTCGATCTCTGCGCCGGTGTCAAACCTGCAATGTGTGATTAAATAAAGATAAGAAAATAAGATAAAATAATAACATGCAAATTATTATTATATTTTGAATACAGGTCAGTAAGTAAATAGACATGAAATGAAGTATACATAAATCCGCTAGTTTATGACACATTTCTTCAACACTAAAAGTATTTACTCTTCGAAAATTAAATCTTTGTATGAACAAGATGTATTTTTTATATTGCCAGCGTTTAAATTTTCGTTCCAATCTAGTCATATATTTAAAAAAAATCGCGGAGCTATTTGATTGCGTAAGTGGTAACAAAGTGACCGACACCAATGTCCAAATATTGAAACAAGAAATTTTCGTTAAAATACTAAATTAATGTATTAATTATAAATATATACATATAAAATCAATTTTGTCGAAAAATATTGTTTTTGCGTCACCGGGATTCGAACCTGGATCTCTATTTCCAATCCGGGGAAGTGCACTACCTTTGTGCTATAACGCCAGTATTTTTCTTGACAAATTTTCGAACCTATATCTTACATTTTTCAAATTAATACACCTGTCGTTCCATTATTATTATTGTGTTTCCTTAATAATTTTCGTTAGTTCGTGTCTATATATTTGGTAGTCTGTGATCACGAAGCATTTTAGTATAAAACTCTAGTTACCATGGAAATGTTGATACAGTACATCAAAATTATTTTTTGATTACTAAGATTAATCGTAGTAGTCTTAAGGATTGTGCGATTTGCTGATGCTTCATTCACGTAAAAAGTTAAGCATCATGAAGAGCTTTCAACAAGAGAAAGAATCGGCTAGACAATGGCAAACGGCCAACGTAAAAGATATAACGGATAAGCTACGTGGAATGCCAGAAGTCTATAAACCTGGAGCATCAAGTGTAATAAAAATGGACTAACAAAAAAGTGCCCAGTAGACGACCATAACGGCTACGTCAAGGTGCAGATGGCGCTCCGTAGTGACTACGGTTATGGACTTCCAGTCATTTATTAAATCACTTTTAAACATTTTTTTAACTATTTATTATTTTACGACAATGGTACTTAACAATGTATAAGGAAAAACCAATTACAGTACTGTAATAGTATTTAACAACATATAAGGGAAAAATCAATTACAGTACTGTAATAGTATTTGACTACATATATGGCAAAAACTAATTACAGTACTGTAATAGTATTTAACAACATATAAGACAAAAGTCAAATTAGCATCAACTATCAAATTATATATACTCACTGAAAAACACTTCTATATACTCACTGAAAAGTTTAAAAATATTTTAATATACGATTAAAATGGAATTTCACCATGAATTAACAGTATCAAAATTAGAAATTTATTTTAAAAATCAACAAAAAATTTGGTACATTATTTGAACTGATAACTGCACACTTTCACCTCACAGAAGGCAAGTTTTGTTTGTTTTATGTTGCCATGCGATGCAAAATATGTTATTAAAAATTTATACAAGGATGTCGAATAACGAGCAGATTATCTATCAATGTGTCCAAAATTTAATAAACATGAATTGATAATTCTGGCGCCTGCTATCAAATTACTCAAAGGTATTTGAGATTCTGTAAAAATGAGGTAGATGGCTCTTTCAAATAATGGAACGATTAAATGTATTAATATCAAAAAGGTAACATAGGTTCGAAAATTTGTCGTTAAAATATTGTCGCTGTAGCAGAGTTGGATAATGCACCTTCCTCGGTTAGTAAAGAGATCCAGGTTCGAATCCCGGTGGCGCAACAACAATATTTTTCGATAAAATTGAATTTATATGTATATCTTTCTAATTAATATATTTAATTCATATTAAGATTATCTATTTATTAACAGTTAAAATATATGAGCGCCAACAGTTTTCTACTTCAAACAAAAGTTCTAGATATTGAAAAAAGGATTCATAAATATTGACTTTGCGTATAAGATCACAGAGAGAAAAAAAAAAGTTTTATGTATATTCGTGATTTGTTTTGCACTTTTCCCCAAAAAATGACAATTATTTTAATAGTTTAGATATCTTACTTTGATATTGTTGGTGAATTTTTAAAATTATTTACGTATATATCTTCGAAAATAATACAATTTATAACTTTTACGGGTTAGCTCATTAATTTATAATAAAAGTAAGGAATATTCTAATAACATAAATGCTATTCAATGATACCTGTATATTTTAGTTAAATTCCATTTAAAAAATGCGTACATTGCTACTTTGGTAAATTTTTGAATGTTATAATTCATTTAAATAATATTAGAAAGCTCTCAGCCTATGCGAATATTATATTTTCCACTTATGAATGCTAAATCCAATCAGAATCCACATCAATCAATAAGACAGTCTGCCGAAATTCTCGGTCGGTTCTGAATGATTTTGGGTAGTCAGATAATCAATACAAAACCATCAAATTAATACTGTATTATGTTGTATTATTTTTATTATTATGGTGATGAAATTATTGTATAGAATAAAAAATTATTATAAAATTAATTTTTCAGTTGACTGCTACATGAACTGGCATTGTGTGATTGCGAATCTGATCGATTTTTTAAGTATTTATGTTTATAGAGGTTTGTTTTTCGAATTGGCAACACTTTTGCAGCGACAGTCAATTTGACAGCTGATAGCTGATTTGTGCTCAGTTTGGTTTGTCATTTCACCACGGATTGACCTAAGTCAGAACAACGCTTACAATATGTGTAAATTTATTTCGAAAATCATTGTTCAGTTCGCGAAATTTGGATTGTTTTCACATCACGCATACTCTAATTGATAATACGTATCCGCAGACGTCGTACAGTGCGCACCGAAGAAACTGTCGTTTCTTCAAAAATGATGCCAGCCAGAACGTTACAGTCAATGGAGAGCGCTATAGATCCATTATTACTGACTTTTTCGTTCCCCAATTGAATGGCATTAATGTGGAAGAGCTGTGGTTTCAACAAGACGGCGCAACATGCCACACAGCGCGCGTCACAATCAATTTATTGAAGGAAACATTCGATGAGCACATAATTTCGAAAATTGGAATTGGATTGCGTTTTATTCGGGCCAGCAAATATGCGCGAAATTATATTTAAACATTAATGGGATAAAGTTCTTTTCAATAAATCCAATACCATTGCTATTATCACGATTTTTATACGTTTTATTTCATTTTAAATTTTTATACCTCTAAAAAAAACTACCTTTATTATATTCCACAATATATAATAGCTTAAAACCCTTTCTATCCATGATCGGTGTTATACGATAAGTTGACTTTTGTAAGAATAATATAATTATTATTTTATATTAGATATTTGCTGCGCAATACTTTAAAAGTAAATCTGGCCATTGCGTACAAAAGCAAGAATTTCCCAGAATTTTTTTGGCCGGATTTTCCAGCGGAGTTTCCGTCATTCGCCGCTTGGAAATTAGCACCAGAGTGTCGGGGGAGGGTTCAAAGGTTACGGCTCAGCCAATCAGAGCTTGCCTCTGCGTGTGACCCCTGACCCCACCCACGCGCCTGACTGAGATAAAAAATAGACATCTCTGCTGTACGGAGTGAGATAGAGAAGCAAATTAGCTTGACTGACGTATTTATACCTGCTTATATATTATTATGTATAGCTATCAGATGGAAAATTAAAATTAACTTATTCTGTTTAGATGTTTTCTTCTTAGATTACTATCGGAATCATCCTTTATATATACGAATATATCATATATGTAATTTCATACAAAAAAATTGACAAAACTTTTTGAAATATTATATTTAAAAAAAATAATCTAAATAATAATGGCGTCCGATGGCAACGCATTAAGACTCATTATTTTTATTTTTAAAAATTTTATATTTTAAAACTGTTTTTATTTTGTATTATATTAAAATAATGTACTCGTACCAAAATAATATGTATAAATTTAAAAATGTAAAAGGGCCAGATAATATCCGTCCCGTATGGCGTACATGAGCGTTCAAAATAAGGTAAAATACCTTGGCCATATATTACTATACATACATACCATACAAACTTTCGTGCGAATATGTTTTCATAGCGTTTCTACCGATGCATAAAGGAGGTGAAGAGGATCCTGTTTAAATCATTCTTCATCAGCATGTATATCTGCGAGCTCTGGTCAAAATACAAGCAAGCGACGTACAATTGTCTGTGAATTCAGTACAACTCATACAGAATACTGTTTAGGTTGGCGCGTTATTGTAGCGTATCTATAATGTTTGCCGTAGGCCGTGTACATTGATTCATTCCACATCTGAGACATGCTGGAGCTCTCGTGGAAAGCTGGCTACCTGATCAGAGAATGGCAACGACTACAGAATAGCTACAGATAAAATAATAGCCGTGACTGAAGTGCAGTATTTATATTTTGTTTTTACTCGTATATGTGTAAACTTTTTTTTTTTTGCTTTTCTTTTCTTAACTAATATTATTTTGTAACTTAAATATATATATTAAATGGCGAATCAGGTCTTTATATAAAAAAAACCCTATCTCGCTGGATAAAACGCATAATTAAAAAAACATTTTATAATTTTTCAGAAATTTAAAAATCATAAAAATAAAATATACTGAATGCAGTGGAAATGTCGTCACTCAGGCGATAATGCGGTAAAGTCATTTATGATGGAGTAAAGTATGAATAATTTTAAATAATTTTAAATATATTAGATTTGACATTGATTGGTGATAATGATATACCAAATGAAATCAATCCAAAGAATCATTGTGGAAATCGCTATTATTTTAAAAATGGTATCAATATTTAATTTCGTTTAAACCACTGTGAATTATTAATACGTTATCCGGTTTCGAAACTAACGTATCTTCTTCAGGACTAGCGTACAACTAAACTATTCCATAAAATATATAAATTAAAGAGTAGCTTGTTGATGTAGTGGTCAAGACGTTGGCCTAGTGACCTAGTGGTCGGGGGTTCGCGCCTCGTTCCAGGGCACCAGCAAGTTAGTTTAGTTTGAAAATAGTAAGAATATTGATGTGACATGTATTTCGTGTACACATCTCTATTAAAAAAAAAAGGTATACATACAGATAAAATCAAATTATCGAAAAAAAATTTGTTGCCACCGGAATTTGAACCAGGATTTCTTACTCAAATGTGTTATCTTTAAAATATATATAAGTTGTATTAAAGTATATCAAAAAATTTAATGAAATTAAATTGAAAAATATTTTGCGTGTCTTAGAGAATATTTCCGAAAAGTATTTGCTATAAATATGCTTTTAAATTAATGGAATATACGATGTACCAATTTGAAATAGCTGCAACATAAAAGTTTGAAAATTTGTCGTCTAGTTACGAGGCTGACATAGTGTAATTGGTTTATCGCACTTCTCCGGATAGGAAGAGATCTTGGTTCATCTGGTGGCAGTTAAATTTTTTTTTTTCGATAAATTGCGTTTTTCTATATGTATATCTTTCTAATTGATGCATTTAATTCGTATTAAATATCGCAGAACTGTGTTCTGAAAAAATTACAAATTCACAAATAATAATTTGTTCTCTTTAAAATATTTAACATTAATGACATCCATTACGGAGTGTAGACAGAGTCTTGCTACTCCGAAAATTCTCTGAATGGTATTTGGGCCGGTGAGAGATAATTAATTAGTAAAGTCGGTGGCGTACTCGTAATAATTCTGAGTTTAAACATATTTTTTAAATCCTTATTTTGTTGGTGTGGTAAAACTGTAAATAATAAGATGAGCATGACATAGAGCGCATTAATACAGAATCGTATTCATCGTGGGATCCCAAAGATTTCTTGGCAGACCCACGTTAAGAATAAGCTACAATGTGAAGAGAGATTTGAAAGCACTCTCTGCTCTGTGTTCGTGTGTTGGCCGAAGACAAAGATGTTTAGCATCAAGTTGAACATCTGACGAAGGTTTTCAAGGTTGGACCATGAAACTATGAACACTAAAGTCTGAATCGGGGGTGTTAAATTTAGAAAAAACAATATTCTCAGATCAAATCAGTACCTATCTGCAATTTCTGTAGATGATTGAAATGTATTAGGAAACGTAAGATTTTGTTGCCTTTTGAAATTTTTTGTAAAGTACATTGATTTCGGGTACATAATAAGAGATACCTAGACGTTTAATCTGACAATGCTTAAAAAATATATTGATATATATTGCTTCCAGATGTTCTTAGATGTTCAACGCAAGATTTTTGTGAAATATGCTATTAACGATTATCCTTCATACTTCACACTTCGTAATTCATTGTTCTGTTTTGAAACATGAAAATGGAGCGAAACGAATTGTACCTATTTCTGCGTCAATCTTGGCACTCTTCACTCTGGCAATCTAATGTAGGTATGTACGTGTTTCAGCTATTGATATTAATTATTTTACGATATTAGTATTAGATTGCTTTAATAATTAAAAAAAACTCCACCCTTTCCCTGGAACACTGCGAAAAGCTCTGCGATTAAGCGAGCCACTTGTTAACGTATTGGCAACCCACCGCTATGTGGCTAATATTGTGGCATCAAAAATAGAAAATCTCCAGCAAATGCTTCACGTTTTCACAGCATATATTTTATGTGTAATTGTGCATCGATCAGTAATAAACGTCTATCAAATGTAAGTAACTAGTTTTTATTGTACAACTAGCTCTAGCTACATTTACGCATACTCGCACACGCACACATACACTCACGTTATAATTTAAACGAACAGTTAAGCACCAGGGTTAATTTTTTGTGGGTATTCGGACGCTTACATATAACCATCTGATATTTCATAACCTATCCTATCAATACATTAAATACTGCATTATTTTCATTCTCTAAAGTCTTGACCAATGCTCAGTTAAACCAATACTCCATTCGCATGAGCATGCTTGACACGTCGTCATCATTTCTACCTAGTTTTGCGAGGAAACAGCGTGATGCTGATAGTTAGATAATAATAATAATATTTTTACATTCTCAAGAAGACTCTTGTAACCAATGTTCATCAATAGAAGAATCAAGTACATAGGAATCATAATAGATAAATGGAAAGAACATATTACTAATCTTACAAACAAAATAAAGAAAACTGCCTACATATTATTCAAGACTCAGAAACATCTTATCACTTACAAATCTAAAAATAATATGTTACGCGTTTGTACAGTCACATTTGCGATATGGTATTATTAATGAGGAGGAGCATATAAAACTTTAATGTTATAATTAAAAATCACTCAATTAATTATAATAAAAATTATTTTAAAAATTAAAAAATGACTATCCAAAAATATAACTTTTCACAGATTTCAAAATTACAAAAATAATAGACATATACAAAAAAAATTCAATAATACAAATTTTCAAAATTAAAAAAAAATTAAGCTTTAGAAGCGAATTCCGATCTACAAGATTTAGAAAGCGAATTGATATTCCAAAATTAAAATATACCGCAACCCAAAATCACTATATTTATCAAGGCATCAAATTTTTTAACAATCTTCTCATCACAATTAGAACAATTACAGACTACTATTAATTTGTATCTGAAGTAAAAAATATATACACAGACTAACTGAAATATAAATCCTTCTCTATACTCGAGTCCTACTCTTATAGAGAAGAAATAAATGTTAAACGAAATATATATATATATATATATATATATATATATATTATATATCTGTCAGGTAGTTCAGCATTCGTGTATTATTAATCTATAAAACACTGAACAAAATACATAAGATTATATGTGTACATATTATACAGTTATGTAGGTGTAGGTATATAAGAATAGGTGGGTGGTAAAAAAAGTATATCTAAGCTCACAGCAGACGATCGATCGTCTTATAAGGGTAGGATGGGCTAAGAAGTGGCAGAAAGAGAGAACAGGATTACTGTTGTCCCACCCCCACCCCTAAAATACACACTGCCTTAAATCTCAGACGTTTTCCTTCAAAGCCTGATGGTTTCGGCAGTGAAATTTTTAGGTGTGGGTATTGATTCCAGCGGTTGTTAACACTTTAAACATTGGATACTTCCAGAATTGTTTTATTTAATTTTTACAATTGATTAATATGGGTATGGAAAATTAATAATTTTATTGTTAGTTGTAGTAAAAAAATATTGACATTTTGAGCTCAACATGTACCTCTACATAAACCAGCTACAAAAATACAATTATACATTGAATTTGTTTTATATTGGATATTATTTTATATAGAACTTTCGTACTTCGTGAGACAGAGAATTCATCCTTAAGATATAAATAACATATTTACAGTTGAATCCACTTATAATATTATATACATCAATATAAATTGATACATATGTATTAATTAGAAAGATATACATGTAAAATCAATTTCATCGAAAAATATTGTCGTTGCGCTACCGGGATTCGAACCTGGATCTCTTTTTACAATTCGGTGAAGGTGCATTACCAACTATGCTACAGCACTAGTAATCCTGATGATACATTTTTCAACCTATATGTTACACTTTTTCAAATCAACACATATGTCGTTCTATTATTTGAAGGCTATCTGCATTGTTTTTTTAATCCCGGTAGCGCCATAATATTTTTAATAAAATTGATTTTATATGTACATCTTAATTAATACATTTAATTAGTATTTAAAACATCACAGACCTATGTTTTGAATATTACAACTTCACAATAAGAATGTGTTCTCCTTAATAATATAATATTACAGGTGGACTCGAAAATATCACCGTACATTATATATATATATATCTTTAGCTGGTATCTTAGGAAAGGATGACAACTAGGGTGTGTTAATGAAAGAGAACTATACCTTGGGTTCTGTCGTGCTGATTTATTCTCCGTCCGCAGTCCGAACACACTGTTAAGTACAAGGTAAGTCACTCTTGAATATAGGACTTGCTAAAGGCGCCAGCTAAGGAAGCAGAAATTTTATTCTCGGCTTTGGTACTTCTGTCAATAGGCCAGGGTCTCCCGGTCGTCTCACTAGCGCCGCGTCCCCTTGGTGGTGTCCACTACGAGCTCGCTGGGAATCGGTATGCGGCGTGTCAGCGAGCTTCCGCAAGCCACCGGAAGGTGGTACCATGAGTTCGCCACATACCGATTGATTTTAATATTTGCTCAACTTATTATTTAGGACTTATGTACACAGAATTAATTACAATTAGACTATGTTTGAATTATATTGGTTTCTGTGGTTTAATATATTTAAGTATTAAGTAAGTAGGTACTTTCACAATTGCAATAGGTTACATACTATTTTTAATAACTACAATTAAATGAGTTGTTAGCCGCTTGAACGGTCTAATAATTTTTTCTGTTTTTAATTTTTCTGTTGATACCAGTAGATACGTATGCGGTATATATATACGTAGTACAGTAGAATCAGAATAGGGGAATCCGGATTGTGGTGAGTGCCAATTTCCTTCCTATCATGAGATTTTTCTGGTGTCTCCAAAGATGCGGACTGTATATTTTACAAAGGTTCTGACACAGTATAGACACGAAGTATCGAGATTAATATAATATTGTAAACTATATCGTACATGTATAACCGTACTGGTTCAAGGTTCGAAGCCTTGAAGGAAAAGGTAAGGGATGGGGGGGGAGGTGCGCAGTGCATTATTTTAGTTTAAAATTTAATAAATTTATACATACATAAATATATGTCCCAAACAGTGTTTCATGAAGCGATAGGTGGCCAATAAACGTTAAGCTGGAATGAAATGCTAGCTTTCTTAATATTTTTAAAACGAACATATTATTATTGTAATGTTTCAGTTTTTCTGAACATTGTTCTGTAATATTTTAATACAAATTAAATGTATCAATTAGAAAGATACACAGATAAAATAAAATTATCGAAAAAATATCCTATTTTCGAGAGGTTGTCTTCTCGTGACTTAAAATACCTTTTATCCTTTTGACTATTTTGTTACTATTTTAATGTGGTGGTAGAGTTTTTGAAAATAGCTAAATGTGAAAAATAGTCGATAAAAAAGAGTGGCGATTATTGGAAAATAGATGTAGGATAGGTGAAGATAAACTCATATTTATATTTTAGATGTACGGCCGTTATATATAATATTATTTATTTTATCTATATATATAAATGAATGTTTGTTTGTTTATTTCGTATGCGTTATAATACCGTTCATCCGATTGCGATAAAAATTTGATGAGTTGTTGTGCACATGCCCGCGAAAATTACTGAATTAATACAACTATTTTACAAGAGTAGTTTCGATAAATGTGTGTATTTCATATAGTTTATTGCCATGAAACTTTGTTGAGTTACTGTGCGCACGCACGCGAAGGTTTCTGAATTAGTACAATCATTTTACAATGAGAAAGTTCGCCGAAAAAAGCGATCTGTGGGCCACGGTTATCAGTTTCATGGCAAACCATATGTCGTGAAATGTGTAATACGGACATGTTGATTGGATATTTTTAGGATTGTCTATGGCGAATTTTTCAAGAATTATCGTTTTTTCTGGCGATTTATTTGTATACGCACCAGACGAAAAAACAAAAAATATTGTGTATCCAAAAGCATTTCAATAATCAGAATTAAAATACAAACATTTTCTTTCTTTAAGTGGAATTGCAACGCATGCCAGGTATTCGCTAGTATATAATATAATATCGTATGAATTATATTATAAACTTTCTATGACTGAATTAACAAAGGCTGATTCTGATGTTAAACAAAATAAAACAAGGGAGTATTTGTTTTTTCTTTCAAATAACTATACTGAGATAAATAATATATTTTAAATACTAATTAAATGTATTAATTAGAAAAATATACATTTAATTAGTATTTTATCAAAAAATATTCTTGTTGCTACCGGGATTCGAACCTTTTTCTAATCCATTCTCTTTAATAATATATAAGTTAAGAGTGATTTGTGCCATTAATCAAGTTGAAACATTATTTTATAGAAAAAGGTACAATAATATTATAGAATAGGAAATATTATATTACAAGTCAATACCATTGTCCTTCAAAAAATTTGCTAGTATATATATTAAATGTGGCAAGTAAAGGGAAAGAAGATGACACAAGTTAACCAAGAGTTGAAAATTACCATTGACGAGATTACTATAAAACACCTGTGATCCGCAATGGACAGGCAAAAAAGATATGGTCAAAGGTTTCCTCCCCGGCACTACACGATAAGTTGTACCAATGTGTCCAAAATTTAATAAAAATGAATTATTAATTCTGGCGTCTCCTATCGGACTACTCAAAAGTATTTGAGATTCCGTAAAAATAAAGTAGAAGATTTTCAAATAATGAAACGATAGATGTATTAATTTGAAATGTATAACATATAAGTTCGAAAATTTGTCGTCAAAACTACTGTCTACTGCAGTATAATCGATTATTGCACCTCCCCCGGATTGGAAAGAGATCCAGGTTCGAATCCCGATAGCAACAATAATATTTTTTGATAAAATACAGGTAGCACCAACAATATTTTTCGATAAAATTGATTTTATACGTATATATTTTTAATTAGTATTTAAAATATCACAGACCTATGTTCTGAATAATTATAACTTCACAATTATAGTTAGTTGTCCTTAATAATGATATATTTCACCAAAAATTTACTAAGGTCAAATATAATCTAGTTAAGGGTGAGAACTGAAACGGAAAAGATTAAACTTTCAAGTACTTCTGTGGATTGTCATTTAAACATTTCGCGAACAATCATAGTGATCATGTCTGCCCTGAACCGCGTTCACAAATCGCGAAGATATCTATTGAATACAATATAATATAAGAATTACGCAGCGTTTTGCATCAACCTTTACAGACAGAATGATTAATGGCCGAGTTTCTAAGGCCAGGGCACCGGGGTGTAAAATTTTAATTTATTCAAATGTCCAGTCGAACATGCGCAAATGTAAAATGACCAAATTTCTCACGGGTCAGATTCGTGACCCTCAGCAGAATGAGTTGAAATAGGGACAGGACGCAGAGAGGGGCAGATGAGCAACCCTCGGGCGGGAAAGAGAAGGGTGACTGCAGACAGAGGCAGAGACGGCAGATCACGTAGAGACCAGACCTTCATACCTGGGACCCGAATCTAGACATAATTGATGGAAATAGACGCTTTGCAAATTTATTGCGGTTCGCGAGATCGGTGGAGTTCGACATTCGGGGCTATCGATGAACTTGTTCGATTTATTCTTGAATTTTTGCACGTTTGAATTTGAACCTATTGTAAAGTATAAGTGTTGAACTTTAAAACTATATTTTAGAAAAAAAATTATTATAAAAAAAAACCTCCTAATCAGAATGCTATTCATCTAACTAAACGAAATACAATTATTTTTGTAAATAGCAATCGACTCGACGCCTCATACGTAAAGTATTATAACTAAAAAATATGATATATTAAATAAAATAAACTTTGTATGAAACCACGAAATTTATTATATGTTAACCGGTTTCGATTATCTCAAGCTTCATCAGGACATAATATGTCAAACTACAAAGTGATTGCTTTCTACGAAAAAAAAAGATATATTTCATGTATATTTTAAGTGGCAGATAAAAAAAAAATGTAGTATCAAATACACACAAAAAATATGTATTTCACTAGGTATGTAGTTATATAACTAAAAAAAATTTTGTTACGTACGATATTTTATGTAGGAGGTATAATTTTAAACATAGTATATACATCAATAACAATTGCGAATAAATGTACTTTGTTGGTTGTGGTTAAGTTATTTATTAATTATTACCTATTATATGATCATAAATATTAATACTACTTCTATTTATTTGTTTAGTATTAAATGATTAATGCGTTATTATATTTTGTCGGTATTAAATTGGCTAAATTTAGATTTTTGATCAATATATTATATATACTAAATTTATCATAAAATTTTATTCGTATTCATATTATTTTACTAAATAGTGTAACAATGATCATTTATATTACGTAGTGATATTTTATTTAAAATATTACCCAATAAATATCAGAATGAACTATGTAGTAGTGATGAGAAAAAATGCTACTTTCGACTCAATGTTGTGATTGTGATTGGTATTCAATAATATCAGTGATTGCAAACTGTGACTGTGATCACAATTTCATTACAAATGGGCATGCGCCGCACGATATTACAATACACGAAAATATAATTTTGAATGTATTCATTTATATATATGTAATAAAATATCATTTACTTAAAAAACATATCTAGCATAAATAATTAATATAAATCTAATTAAATATCATCACAAAGAGAATAAAAATGCTTTAAAATAATTATTTTTCGGGTCAAATTCTCAGGAAATATGCATAAAACGTTTCTCAGAATCTACTAAATAGAAAATCAACAGAGTTTTTAACAAAAAAGGAATTTTATCATGAATCACGATATTCCCAAATTTTCAATCACTGATAGTGAGTGTGACTGAAAGATATCAGTGATTGACTCACAGTTGGTGATTTTAAGCTCATCACTACTATGTAGGTACATGCAATTTGATACAACAAATACTCATATATCGTCGTATTATCTGTAAGCTAATATTTAATTTCAAAAGAATGTCAAGATGGAAAAGCTGAAACGTATATTTCAATGCGTAATGATGGTTTTTGCAACAGGGAAAAATTTAGTAATATTTATGTATCTATATAGTAATTTCATATTATAGAAATCTATTTAGACATTTAAAAATGAAACTATGTCATTTAGAAAATTTATTTAGGCCCTTATTAAACAAAGAACGCTTTAATTACATTATGTTATAAAAAAATAATTTTTTTAAATACTAATTAAATGTATTACTTAAATGTATTAATTAATTGTATAAAAAATATTGTAGTTGCTACCGGGACTTGAAACTGCATCTCTTTCCAATTCGGGGAGGGCGCATTAACCGACTATGCTACAGCAGACAGTACTTTTAAAGACACATTTTCGAACCTATATATTATGCTTTTCAAATTAATACATCTATTGATCCATTATTTGAAAGCCATCTATTTCATTTTTACGGAATCTCAAATACCAAAATTAATTAACACATTGATACAACTTACATATTATTAATGAGAGCACATTCTTATTATAAAGTTGTAATTATTCAGAACATAGGTCTGTGATATTTTAAATACTAATTAAATACTTTTCGATAAAATTGATTTTATATGTATATCTTTCTAATTAATACATTTAATTAGTATTTTAAAAAATATCACAGACCTATGTTTTGAATAATTACAAATTTACAATAAGAATGTGTTCTCTTTAATAAGAAATTATTTTGTTATGAAATAGTGCATTACTAGAAACATTGAGGGATGTGACGAATAAATAAAAATAATTATACCCCTTCAAAAAAAAAAAAATTTACATAATGCAGCATCTGTGGCATTTGTAAGAATAATTTATATGAAATCATAACACCTGTTAGCATAATAGGACACGTGTTTCATTGTAACCTTTTCCATAGGTTTTTTTTCTCAGAATGAAAAATTGAATTTTCAATATTGTAATTTAATCGAGTTGACCTCTCTTGCGCCGTACTTTGTTAATATAAATGTAAGGGTAGGTACCTGTCAAACTAGATTGGTCCAGCGGATGCTGTCTTCTTCATTGTCGAGGTCAGGGTTCAAACCATTCAGAACAGGTAATCTTTGACCAAAGCGCCGACCCCGTAAGGATGATTTATTCATATTTAATTATTATACGTACTTTATTTTAATATTTACATTTTTTTTTCTAGGAAATTATAATTAAAATGGAAATGAATGAAAAAATGGAAAGAATATATTATTAATCTTGTATACAAGATAAGGAAAACAAGCAAATATAAAAATAATATTTTTTATTTATTATCTTAGTTTTATTAACCACTGAATTGAGTTTAAAAAACATCTACCGGTTTCGAAAAATACCTTTTTCTTCTTCAGGATGTCATAACTAACTAAAAATATAGCATTGTTTCTTCACCAGAATCTATTTTTAAATTTTTTAAAAAACAACAATTATTTAAAAAATTATTTAAAAAAATTATTTAAATATAAATTTTGTACCTAACTCAAATTGCTGTATTGAGCAGCTACTCTGCTACAACAATGCTATATTTTTAGTTAGTTATGACATCCTGAAGAAGGAAAAGGTATTTTTTGAAACCGGTAGATCTTTTTTAAACTCAATTCAGTGGTTAATAAAACTAAGATAATAAATAAAAAATATGAATTTTAACCACAAAGTTAATATTGCTAATTTTAAAAATATAAAAATAATATATTACGTGATGTGTACAGTCACATTTGCAATACGGTATTATTGGATGGGGAGAAGCATTATCACAATTATAAATTATGATAAAAATCATTATAAAAAAATCACTAACCAAGTTTTCAACTCTTTACAGAATTCAAAGTACTAAAAATAATAGACATATACAATTAAAAATAAATTAAATATTAGAAGTGATTTTCGATCTACAAGATTTAGTGACAAAATTGATATTTCAAATCTTAAATATACTGCAATCCAAAACCATTATATTTATCAAGACATCAAATTATGTAATTAGAAAAATTACAGACTATTATAAATTTGTATCTAAAACCAAAAAATATGTATACAGACTAGCAGACACATAAATTATATACTCTGTTATATACTTCTTTATACACGTGTCTCAGACTCTCGTAGAGAAGAAAAAAATTTAAAAATAAATATTTATAATTACTGATTATGTTTATATAAAATGTATTATATCTGATTATATCTTTTAATAAAAAAATTGTAATAAAAAAAATGAAAAAAAAATCATTTGGACTAATGGCAGTTTTGGTGCTGTTTTGCTATTTACCAGATTTTAAAATATATGTTGTTTCGCTATGTATTTTATATTATGTAGATAACTTTAAAAGCAATTGACTAAAATAAATAGTGAAATGTTTGAAAATGATAATTTCTTTACCTAAATGATAATTCCACTGAAAACATTTAACCTAAAATGTTTCCAAAGCAAATCGTGGAGACGGGAATATATGGGATTGAATAGGTGGGTTAATTATAAAATTCCTTCGACGGTTAGAAAGGACTAGACAACGAGGAATAACGGGAGATGGAAGAGAGAACATGCTCGTCTCATCCGATGATGACACTGACTCCTCGATTCCTGATGCCTCAAAGCACTCAGAACCTCAATCTCGTCACGTCCACACGAGTAATAGCTCCACAGCACATGAATTCACGGTAAGGCCAAAAAATGCACATCACGCTCGGCGATATCCAAAAGCCCGATGGGCAACTTGTCGAGTCGAGAAGTTTTAGAGATCCAACAATCTAATAAAATGTTAATAAAAATAAAAGATATAACAAATGGAACAATATTTTAGATACTAATTATTAAATGGATTAAAGAATTAGACAATGAAGTGTTAAAACGGGTACAATTTATTTTTGTAGCATAAAATAATACATATGCTAATAAAGGTCATTACTTTACTAGACGTGGTCTGTTCTAAAGCAATTACCTGTAAAGTTTATAAAAGTTGTAATTATTAAGGTACAATAAAATGTTATGTTAAAGACAATATATGTAGGTAGATTGGGTAGCACGAATGACAAGTTAGTTTAATTTTGCTTTCTACCCTTATCAAGCGATCACTTTGGTTTAAAATCCTTAATCACGTTAGACCCATTAAGGTCTAGTGTCAATTTATGAAATATACGCGGTGCACAGAAAAATAAAGTTCGTTGACCAAATTTGGTATTCATTTTAGGCACTGAAAAGAATCCTAAGGTTTTGCTTCTAGTTTCCTTTGGATTGGATTGTGGATGTAAAGTTAATTTAAAAAAATATATACTTTAGGATTGATCTGGTAAACAATTGTCTTATATCCAAAACTTGAAAAGATTTAAAGAGTTTTTCTTTTGATGACCCTTTTCTGAGCCTTAATTAAATAATCTATTGAAGTAAGAACTGCACCGCCCCATGCACAATTTGTGTAACTGATAAGACTCTGACAAAGTGAATAGTAAGTATACCATTTTTAATAAAGTAATATTCATGAAGCTGCGTGATATGTTGAAATTTTCTCACTTTGGAGTTTACACGATCGATATGAGGAGCCCGTCGTAAATCTTTATCAATTGTTAATACGAGATAAATTACCTTACTCATTTTTTCAATGATGTCACATAACATATTTGATTTGAATCCGAAGTGCATGTATGTATTTTAATAGTTTTTGGGATGAAATTGTTTTCTTGTTTTTTTTTTTTTAACGAAAAGGCAATAAAATGTGTTTTTTTTGAGTTAAGTGTCAGTAAGTGATTGTCTAAAATACTTTTGATTTCTGCAGTGACTAATTCTGCTCTTTTAAATGTTTCATATTTTTATTTGTTATCTTTGTTTTATTAACCACTTAATTGAGTTAATATTGTAATATTATTAACTTTAATATTGCTAATTTTAAAAGTATTAAATGCTTCAGCCCACGTATCAACATTATCACGACTATCGAGGAGTACTGATATATAATAAAAAAAGAAGTCATCAATTATTCTTTAAAATATCAATAAATACTGGATAAACAACCTTTAAACAATAGCCCACATCAACATAGGAACATATTAGTGAGGAAGCATTACTTATAATAACTGTAACAAAGTTATTTAAAATATTTTACAAGCTTTACAATTAGAAAATCAATTACCGTCATGACTAGTAAATCAGTTATTTTTATTTTGTCAATTACGAAGAGGTGATTTTGTATTAGAATACCTCAATTATAGTATTTTTCTGTAATTCAAGCTTCTAATTACACAGTTCTGTAAACTCTTATTCTGAGCCAATAAATCATTCAACTTTACAGTGACTGGATACATATAGTCTTTAATAAATCTTCTTTTTCAATGGAGGTAGAGTCCAAATCAAGTCATGAACTTGTCTTGGTGGTTATATTTTACTGTAGTTTTTTTTATTTTTATCGTGTATTTATTTTTTGTTGCCTTATTAGCTTGACTGATGCGAGGTAACAAAAGTATTTATTCCCGATGCTTCGATACAATATTATACAGATCAATAGTACAGACCGCTACGCAATACATTTATCTCTTTCACACACTATCAATCGTACCAGCCTCGCGTCTACGCATTCGACCCATAGATACATCACAGTCAAAATATTAGTAAAATCTAGTGTAATAGGTTCGACTACCATTCATAAACGAAATATAGTTTGGCAATGTTGAAACGAAATATAGTCATATGGAACTGGCGTCTCTCCTAGGTTAGATCGCGTTTTTTAAATGGTTTTCTTGGAGAAACCTGGAACGACTTTTCGGCACGGTCACACATGCCAATACGTAGCCTCGAATAGTTACGGTACAACGGTACTTTTTCGAGTTTACACCAGGCTGTAACAGACCTAGTCCACAATATTTCATGGGTGGATACCCGACTTAATTACTAGTCGAAAATGTTCAAGGAACTTGTGCGAATTCTTCACCGTTACGGAAAATATTATTGTTTGAAAATTTTACAAAATCATGTTAAGCTTTAAGTCTACGTACTTCGAAATACACATTTGCAAAATTTATCAAATTTTAATGTATATCTTTAAATTATTTAATAAAAATTAATCTGATCGCTCGAAATTCGATGACTTTAATTTTTCCGTTTTCAATATATAATTTGGAATCGTTAAAATATTTCATTTAATATTAATTACGGCTTTATTCTGACGTGGTTGAGATTAGGCACATCTTCTTAGATTTTCGATTCGCAATTTTATCATAAAATATTTTGGACTAGGTCTGTTACACCTGTATATTTAAGAATATATCTTGAAGAAGGAAAAAAACAGCAATCGAAACAGTTCACACCCGAGTGAACAAAAAATACATTGAGGCGAATTCCATCAAGCCAGTAGACATTTATTTAAAATAAGAAAAATATGTGAGAATACAATTATGACGATATATGTGCTTAAACGTTATTGTGCACAATTTTTTAAGGACCATCTTGTAGAACTATTTTATCTGTGTTGTAGTTCTGAGCGGCGTAAACTATATTTCTTTCTTTTTATGGAAGTAAGAATACACTATCCTGGATGCGATAGTTACTCGGCAATAGATAAAGTCGTCCAATAAAGAAGTCAGCCATTATGCCCCATAAGATAAGAAAGAGCCAGCGAGTACTAAAGCTCTCAGTAGCAACCTGACCAGTGCGGCCCTTATCTTGTAAAACGATATGTTGCCAGGGTCGGCATTATGGAAACGAAAAAAAAAAACTAATTAAACGTATTAATTAGAAATATACAATCATTTTATCGAAAAAATATTTTCGGTTGCCACAGAGATTCGAACCAGGAAATTTTCCTATTCGGGGAAACGTGACCATGACCATTACATCATGTCAACTTAGTGAGTTAACGACAAATTTTTGAACCTATATCACAGAACTATGTTCTGAAAAATTATATTTCATAATAATAATGTGTTTTCCTTAAAAATATATAAGTTCTATTCATGGTTCTTAATGTAATAAAATTAATAATTATATATATTAAATCCTATATCATCATCCACATATCGAATTCGAATGAACAGTACGCATTGGTTTCTCACAATATACTTGCAAGTTGTGGGTTGAGTTTGTAATGTCTACTGAGGGTAGACTTACAAGTTGAAACGGTTAAATATACTAATTAATTTCTATACATTCATACCTAAACACCACGAAAATAATAATATATCAGTGTGACAAAAGACGTTTAATTCGGAAAAATAAAAAAAATAATTAACCCGTCGAAAATTACCCGGTTCTTGGTTATTTTTAAAATACGCGGATACCCGGTTTTCCGGTTTTGGTTCTACCTGATTCGGAAGCCCTAGTCGAAAGGATGCAATGAGGTTACGAATTCACCACATCTTAATGAAAGGTTCTCAGAGCTAATTTTAATAAACGTAATAGAAATTTTATCTAAAAAATAGATTTTTGTATTTGTTTTGGCTTTGTTCCAACATTTTGAATTAGCCTTCATTGTCTGTATAGGTCATGTCTTGCGATCCTGGAACGTCGGATCTATTATTTTAAGTTCTAAAAACCTTTTTTGATCATTGACATTTATATCATTGGCGGATCTTCCATGATTACTTCTATAATCTTTAATAGTTAGAAATATCCTTCTACCTACACTAATGAGTTAAAATAACATTGTAGAACTACAATAGATGGTGTTTTTTATTTAATTTAATTTGAAAAACTGTTAATTAATAATGAGTAAAATAGTAATGAATACAACAACAAATTAATGCAATTACACGGTTTTTTCTGAAATTCCAATAGACTAATAATACAAATTTTGTAATGAAAATATGTTACTCCATATAAAAGACTTTGGAAAGTACAAATTAAATGTATTAATTAGAAAGATATACATATAAAATCAATTTTATCGAAAAATATTGTTGTTGCTACCGGGATTTGAACCTGAATCTGTTCCAATCCGGGGAAGGTGCATTACCCACAAAAATGAATTGTTAATTCTGGCATCTCCTATTTGAGATTCCGTAAAAAAATGCACGTTGCATTATCCGATAATGCTATACCAACACAGTGTATTGACGACAAATTTTCGGACCTATATGTTACACTTTTCAAATTAATGCATTATTTGATTTTACGGAATCATTTACGGATACAAATAATATCAAGCATTAATTTAAATTTTAAATTTAAAGCATTAATTTTTAAAATATTAATTAAATGCATTAATTAATACTTAAAATATCACAGATCTATGTTCTACATACATCTTCACAATAAGAATGCGTTTGCCTTAATAATATTGGAAAGGTTAAAAAAGATAAAGGGATAAATGAAGAATTAAACATTTTTTATGTACTTATTATTTATCTATATTTAGTTAATTATTATTTTTTTTTTTTGTGTAATTATTTTCATGAATGTGTGTATTATTTTTGTGTAGAAATAACTAGTAATTATTAAAGTGTACCCTTGGAAGGTACGCGATGGGCTTATGTAATTAATAATTATCACGTTGACAAAGATCTGTCTTACAACAAACCGCAATAATTGTTGAAATAATGAATTGTCATTTTAAGAAAATGCATTCGAGTAAGTTCACACGACAATTATTGCGTGTTGCGACTTCATTTGTGCACTCTGCGGTGCATCTTGGGTTCGTGCACTAGTCACATCGTCTCCCAGGAGCTTGCTTTCCCAAGAGATGCTATCTACTGGTCTGATAAAGAGCTGAGATAAGCGGGTGACATTTCATTGCAAAATCTTCGTGTAGAACATAACTGAATCGAAGATTTCAGAGACAGCCTGATTACCGCCGTGTCAAAACTGATGTTAGTTTTGTTCACACGTACAACCAAGATTTAGGAACGCACTTCGCCAACAATTCACCGCCAGCAATTCTTCTTATTTAACGGCGCTACATCCCAGGAAGAGATTTGGCCTCCTCCACGAATGCTTTCCATCGACTCCTATCACTGGCCATTCTTCTCCAGTTTCTGGACTCTCCCATTTTGCTATCTTTCACATAGTCAGAACACCTTGTAGGGGTTGAGGTTGTGTGTGTTGAAGTTATTCATTTATGATAGACTCAAGATTGTGTCGGAAGGTTAAGATGCTGTGAGACAGAAGCTCTTAACTTCTTCTTGTCTCATGCGAGTTGGTTGCGTGTCGCAGTGTAAGGTATCTGTTGTAACTAGATGAGGGTGTATAAATAAAGAAGAACTACAAGGTTTCGTTTATTGAGGTGATGGATAAATACAATTTAAATGCGCGGTTGAACTCTGGAGTGGCTTGCTGGAGATGATGTTAAGTAGTGATGCTGGTGTTAGGACGGCCTCCAGAGAAGTGATACTTGGCAGTAACCATCTCTGGTGCATAATGTTTATTTGCTGTTGCTTATTGGTCGCTATGGTTTGGGCCCTAATGGTTGATAGGTGAACCTTTACATGACTATGTATACGGGCACCTGTTGGATGACAACAACCTCTTCCTTGGCCTGTCTCTAGATCGTTTATATTGGGGTATCCATTTGTCATTATCATCTGACATTCTTTCTACATAACCAGCCCATTGCAGTCTTTGGAACCTATAGAATCATACGATTGTTTCTTGGTTAATGGGTTTTCGAGTTCATGATTCTTTTTTTTTTTGTCAGTTCCATTTTCCAGTTCCATACATTTTTTTTAGTATTTTGCGTTCAAAAACTGTTAATTTATTTTCTTTGATTTGAGTTATGAACCACGTTTAGTAATCATAAATGACCACTGGTCTTATTATTTTTTTTTATTAGCAATTTGCTTCGGTGACTCCACCAGCAATTCACCTCCGATAATTCTCCGTCGGTACAGTTCATTGCGCTTACAATTTATATCTCACAATTTATCGCCGCGCCGAGGCAATTCATCGCCAAAAAGACTAAAATATGCATTTTATAATTTTAAGCAGCTTATTGGTCCAGAATTTAGTGTTTAAACCACTCACCTAGGTCGGTTATTTGAGCCTCATTTCAGTAGATCATAAATTTAGTACTATTTTTATAGCACGAGCGTTTTGCTTTGATTGAAAATACTTAAAATATTGATGTGACACGTATCGCCGACAATTCACCGCCAGTAATTCTCCCCCGGTACACTTCATCGCGCTTAAAATTCGTAGCCCACAGTTTATCGCTGAGGCAATTTATCGCCTATAAGACTAGAATATGCATTGTCTGATATATTTGTTAATAAAACACACACAAATTGCACTGATACATTTTTTATCAAAACATATAGGTATTGAGTGTAATTATTAAAATATTAATGGAAAAGTTTTGAATGTTCCATAGCCATATCAATGCTTTAGTTACATATAATAAATTGACGTTAGATTAATTATATTAATACAATTTTTTAATTTTGAAGAAAAAGCTGTCAATTTCTACGAAATATTTGGAAATAAAATGTGTTTCTCGTAATATTCCTATCGTAATTATTATCATATTATTCAGATTTTAATATATCGAAATATTATGTTAGATAAATATTTAATTTTGCTATATTTATTACGTATTTCAATGTACTGACTGCATTCACCTGGAGAACAGGTTTTAAAAGATTCGTTTAGGTGTTGAATGCCAAGAATGAAAATAATACCAAGAAAGATATATGACACGAAAGTTGATGACTGAGTAACAAAAATAGAGGTCATCCGCGAAAGATCTGGCACAAAAAAGTGAACTAGATACTTAAAATTCTTTTGTTAGAAGCCTGCTTGAGAAGATGTGTGAATGTGGACGAGTTTGTGTATTAGACTAAAAGAGTAAGGCTCTGTCTATTCTCTCGAGAAAACGACACGATGGTATGAAAATATCATTAGAACACATTCTTATTGTGAAGTTGTAATTATTCAGAACAGACGATCTGTGATATTTTAAATATGAATTAAATATATTAATTAGAAAGATATACACATAGTTTTTGCGCCAATTGATTTTATATGTATATCTTTCTGATTAATATATTCAATTCATATTTAAAATAACACACACCTGTATTCTGAATAATTACAACTTCACAATAAGAATGTGTTCTCCCAATAATAAAGTTGTATCAATGTGTCCAAAATTTAATAAAAATGATTTTGATAATTCTGGCGTCTGCTATCAGATTACTAAAAGGTATTTGAGATTCTGTTAAAATAAGGTAGACGGCTCTTTCAAATAATGGAACGATTAAATGTATTAATATCAAAAAGGTAATATACGGGTTCGAAAATTTGTCGCTAAAAATATCGTCGCTGTAGCACAGTTGGATAATCCACCTTCCCCGGTTAGGAAAGAGATCCAGATTTGAATCCCGGTAGTGCAATAACAATATTTTTCGATAAAATTGATTTTATGTGTATATCTTTCTAATTAGTATATTTAATTCATATTTGAAAATATCATAGACCTATGATTAAAGTCATTATTTAAAGCAATTTACGGTATGGAAAATTATTTAATTCTAAATGTTAATTTTCAACAAACAGTGGAATATGAATAAAGCTATATCCAAGTACTTTTCATAACCTATTAATTTTTTAGTGCTTATTCAAATAATATTTCTGTTGGGGCTATGAATTGCCTCGGCGGTGAATATGAATTGTAAGCGCGATGAACTAGACGGCGGAGAATTGTTGGAGGTGAATGTTTCAGATACCGTACACTCTGTTCCCTGGGAGCAGGCTTAGAAAATTTAAATCAACACATTTCTATTCTAATTATTTTTAATTCTATTGCCGTATTTTGCCATTTATTTCGAAATAAAATAAAGTTAAGCTAACTGAATTCAATTTGATAATTGATCTTGTTTGATTTATTTTGCAATTATAAAATAATAATAGGTATACTAGTTCGTACATAAAAAAAAATATTTAAGTAATATAATAAAATTAATTCACTACATTGATATAGTTTAATTGAGAAAATCTTAATAATAGAAAGTTCCAGATTTATGTTCGGTAGCAGCCATATTTTTTTCAAAATCGATTTGTTCTTTCCGTATTTATAAATGATACACGGACGATATTTACATTGCAATCTGCAGATTTCACCCATATACTATATTATGTATATAATGTAAGTAATCTCCGCCACGTTGAACGATATAAATGTAAGACGAGATTCATTCAGTAGCCAAGACACAAATGGCTTTATAATATTGCCATAATTTCTTGTCGGCTGTACTCGGCAGTACACCTCGGTCAATGTACTCACACGCAATATTCCCTCTAAGGTGTACTGTTGTGCGCGCGCACAAGTTTTGGCTTCATAGCGCACACAAAAAAATATGGTGCACTCGCAATTTTTAACAAAACTTCTTTTTCATGTGCTGCCTTTTATCGAACGTCAGCGACCATGTCACCAACATTTTGAACATTTAACATCTATCAGAAGTTATGCAGCCGAGATAATCTCTTTCTACTTACGTCTCTGATACCTTCTATCTTTGCCTGAATAATGCGTTGTAAAAGATTATATTTTTCATTGCGGAGTATGCAGCTTTATTTGATAGTGTTGTTATTATTTTTCTTGACTTATTTATGCATCATACATCATCGTAAGTAATGTGGTCAACTCAGGCCCTACCAGTAGCATTATACTGCTATGGAAATGTTGTTTTTTATTTTCTCCTTTTCACGCACTTTTAGACCTTGCAAACTTGCAGAGATCAAAGTCATATTTTTAAATCATTTTGCGATATATGGATGGCAGGTTTCCGCTTTTCATAGATAAGTCTAAACCTAGTCTTACTCTATGTATTGTTTTACATTTCAAATAGAGTTGGCAATCAAAAGGTTAAATAAATAGTTGCTTAACCATTTAAAAAAAACTAATATTTTTGCGCAATTACCCTCACTTGTTGGTAGTTCAAAATGATCATTATTTTAATTTGATTGTTTTTGGCTTTTGCGTGGCGGCCATATTTGTTTAACGGGGAGTAGCATATGTAAAGAGTGCGGAAATTGAAATATCTCAACTTCTATTTTACCCATCAACATGGGATTAAAAGCAATTTATTCAAAAAGAAACGGGCTAACTTTTGATATTTAGACTTTAACCCTTCCTGCAAAAAAATTCCAGTAAAGATGGTATTTTTATAAAAAAAAAACTATTAATTATGGTTGGAATTACATACTGTTAGCGAAAGTATTGCTGTAGGTGAAAATGTGTATAAACATTCTTGTAGCCTTTTTTTTCGAACAAATTACTTCGTGTTGATAGGTCAAATACAAGTTGAGATATTACCGCAAAACCTTTACATTGCAAAATATGCAACGCCTCGTAAAACGAATATGGCCGCCACGCAAAAACCAAAAACAATAAAATTAAAATAATAGTAAAAGCAGTATGACACCAGCAAGTTAGTCCTATTTTCATAGCACAAGCGTTTAGTTTAGTTTGAAAATAGTAAGAATATTGATGTGTATTATTTTAATAAAAAAAAAAATCAGTGTTAGACCCCTGACTAATATTGTCCCCGAAGTATGTGTAAAATCCTACTTCTATTTCTGTATGTTAGCAATGGTAATAAGAAACGATTTTGATCTTCTTCTATATTTGCAAAATTATTTTGTGGCCACATATTTATATTTAATAAGATAAAACACTTTGTTTAAATCACTATATATTGATAAATCAACATGTTCTTCTTCAAGAAACAATGTATACTAAAATTAAAAATACAAGCATAGATAAGATTTTGATCTTGTTTATATTAGGAAATGTATAAAAATACTCATTTATACACTATATTAAGAATAAATAAATATAAATTGCAGTTTATTATGAACCATTGACATAAAATTCTTAACGGCGATTCAATACGCGACAAACAAGTTCATAGCTTCTGCTATTTCTCTAACCTTAATTCGACGGTCGTCCAGCACCATTTAGTGAACTTGAGCGATGTTATCGTCAGTGGTTGCAGTTTTTGGCCGTCCCGAATGTTCATCGTCACCCGAGCTGGTACGGTCACGTTTAAATTCAGCTGCCCAAACTTTCACCGTGGTAAATGATGGCGCAGACGCCTCGTACACAGCGTCCAACCTGTATTTAATTTGTATAGACGTATTGCCTTTCAAAAACGAATACTTAATAACAGCTCGATACTCGATTTTTTTCATTTTCACAAAAACACTCAGTCAAACTATTGTCAAACAACAACTGGGCGTCCAAAATTGTTGAAATTTTGGTGAGCACTTATCGAAGCATGTACAAACATGTTCCTCAACTTTTGTTTGTGAGTGCTGCCATCTTCGTGTTGAGGTCGGAAATTTTTCTGACAGCCCTCGTATTTCGTACAGTTATCCTTCTTTCGATATATTTCTCAATCCCTATAGAATATACTTTTCAAATGTACACATTTATTTGTTCCATACACTCATTATTTACTTTTACTTCATACTTTTGTCTCTCCCCAACACCATAATTCTCAATTTGCTAACATTCATCAGGAGGTTTTCTTCACGCATACATCAAACATCTTAGAATTTACTAAATTTTAATAAATACTTACATTACTAAGACCATGATTAACTTTTAAAACAAAGAACAAGAATTCCAATACGATTTATTTTTATTATTAGGGAGGGCGCTTCATAATAGCCGGTGCACTCTGGCTTGTCAAGTAAAAAATCAGCGGGAACGCGAGGGTGTACACTGACTGGGCTTTACGCGGCCCGCTGCAAGAAACAGCCGAAAATTAATAGCGGTAAAGTTTAAAAAAAGAACTCCAAATGGTTTCCCGCGTTTTACACAACATCTTCCGCGGCTTTGTTTTTTGTAAATAATATCTAGAATATAGCCGCTGCGTCGGTTTTTGTACTTAGCCATGTTTTACGATTATTTTTAGCTATGTGTTTTGCAGTGGCGTCCGAAATTAGTACGACATATTCTTGGTGTAATAAAAAATTGTTGGTTAAATATTTAATTTTGATTTTAGTTTCATACAAAATTCGTAGGTTTTTTATAGTCGTCTGACGATAATATAAATTTTCTCGTTTTTTTGCTGTGGTAAAGTTAGATGATGGGTACAGAAATGTGTTGTATATGAAGAAAACTTTTGTATGATGAAACTGACCTACGACAAAATAACTCGAATAAAAGATTGGTAATCAAAGAAATTATTTTATCAGTCACTCGAAAGAGAAATAAGAAATTATATTACCAAAAAAGTATCTTCAATATCACATCTTAAAGATACCAATCCATCTTTCTTTTGCCTTTAGAGTCCATGGTACTAGACCGAAGCATAAATGCGTTAGACTGCACAAATCTGATCTTAGTTGTTTTAGTAATCCCTCTCGTAATCTACCCAATATTCCTCCGGAGCACGGCCCACCGACGCGCTGTCCTATTTTCGAGCGTTCCCTCCAAAAGTGAGGTGTTGCTCAGCGGCCCGCCAGAGTCGGATTCTCGTCCCTGATTCGTCCATTTAGACAACCAATCATCATAAGTCGGCAAAGTAGGCTACCGAGACCTCAGCGCGCAATATCAAACATCATAACGTATTAAAAATTTAATTTATTTTTAAAAAAATAATTAATTTTATTGTTAAGGTATTCTTAACAGCCGTCACTGGTTTGGGATCAAAGTTTAATGGAAAACAACAGGAAGTGATTTTCATGCAAATATATTTAGAAATAGATTAAATAAAGGAAACAACTGCTCACTGAACGGCGGGGACCGCGGCCGTTCACATAACTCCCTTTTAATGTCGCATCGAAGTGTGCGACAGGAAAGATTATTAAAATATTATCACTCGTAGAGCGTTACCATAAAAACTCCATATTTAAAATTTACATTTTTGGGTACCCACATAAAAATAGTTGTGTCTTTAAATTTTTACGTTTTATGGTTTTTTGACGTTTTTATTCAAATTAGTTTGCAGGAAAATAAAAACCAAAATCAAATAAAATAAATAACATTTGACCAAAACAATAAAATAAAACAAATTTATTTATATTTTGTACAAGTTGTAGTTGTAGTTCAGTTGAGGTATTTTTAAAACAAATTAAATTAATCAATTAGAAACAAAAAATATCAATCGAAAAAAATATTTGATCGCGAACCCGGAACGCATTACAATTTTTTTACGTTAACCATATAAGTTTCCGACAAATTAAGAACATATGTATATTCTGTAGTCTTTTTTAAATTTTATCTGGTATCTATTATTCCATTTTTATGCATCGATGATTTTGCGTCACGTGACAAATTCCAATTGGCGATAATTGTATCTTTCAATATCATTTTCAACCTTGTTGTCCTTAGTGAACGTATTCCAAATACTAAATTTCATTAATTTGATTTTAACATTCATTATTTACACTTAGTATTCATGAGTTAAACCGTTATTGTGACTGTGATTTTGTGATTGGTACTTGATTGTAACAGTGATTGGTAATCGTTGGAGGTTTATTTTCACCGATTTGCGTATAATCACTTACCAATCATGATCACTGTTGATTTGATAATATTCATCAGAAGTTCTCTCTTCATACAAACGTCGGGCATTATAGTTACCAGGCAATATAATGTGAAATGTGCAAGTGTCAAGTGAAGTATATAATTTAATGTGAAATGTCCAACTTGTTTTAATTATAATGGAACTATGTTCAGAAAATTATCAATTTCACAAATAAAATGTGATTTAAATTGGAAAATTACAAAAAAGACTTGTTAATTTATACCCTAATATAATTCAGAACTAAAAAGTACTGCTATCATTCAACGGACGAAAATACAAGCGGCATTCTTAGGGAAGAAGCTGAATTATTTCCCATTACTAATAGATTATTTCTTTTCTTTGAAAAAGTAATTACAAATGTCAAACAAACGCTGGATTTTCTTATTTTAGACAAGGAGCCGTGCACTGAGGAAGAATGGACGCGTTTTTTAGGGTAAAAAACGACCTCACTAGGAGGGGAGAATATCTAGAACTGTCTAGTGGCTTTACTCGGCATGTGAGGATTTTTCAAATCAATTTATTACCGAGTTGCGCATCACGTACCGCAGCTCGTGTTGATAATATTATTTATTGTTTTCATTTGTTAACTTTATTTTATTAACCACTTATTGTGTTTAAATCCATCTACCGGTTTCAAAAAATACCATTTTCTTTTTTAGGATGTCAATATTAATCAAAATATGTTATTGTTTCTTTGTCAGATTCTATTTTTGAAAAATCACAATTATTTAATTTTCTAATCATTTGATGGAAAATCGTCATGGTTTTGATAAAAAATTGGGATTGTTAATTTTGCATGTGAACGGTGTTGGTCATAAATTAAATAATTTTAAATTGTTGGAGATAATAAAGCGTGTAAAACTAAACAAAAAATTATAAACAACTAACTAAAGTCCCAATCTAAAATTTTTTCCTAAAAATTTTTCGAGTAAATTTGTATTCAGTAACAATTTGAGTTAGGTATTAAATTTATTTTTTAAATAATTGTTGTTTTTTAAAAATAGATTCTGGTAAAGAAACAATAACATTTTTTGATTAGTATTGACATCCTGAAGAAGAAAACGGTATTTTTCGAAACCGGTAGATGTATTTAAACTCAATAAGTCGTTAATAAAACAAAGTTAACAAATAAATACGACGAATTTTAACCACAAGGTTACTTTTGCTAATTTCAAAAGTATGATAATATTTATTTATTAATAATTTTTTTTTACCTGTTTTAAGGCATGATGGTGTGGCAAGTTATAGGATATGCCAACAGAAGAAGACAATACCCTGGAAGTATCACCAGAATATTTATTTACGGAAAAAGCATTTAAATTTACAAAGAAATGAATTAAAATACGTGTGATAGAAGAAGAATACGGAATAGAGAAAAAAAAGAACTATAATAGTTGTTCCGAATTCGTAAAACACAATTTTGGCGCGTCTTTCGATTCAGCCGCGACCACTGTTATAGACACATTTCCGCGTTCATATTCGCATCCATATATTTCCTAATGCTCATTTTGTCAGTGTAAATTGTGACCTAGACGTCACCTCGACATCGCGTTAGCATTCGCAGTGTGGACATTTCAGCTTCAGTGTACCAGCACTGTATTTGGTGATATTGTGTTTTGATTACGTAGTGTTTGTTGTTTGTGTGTCGAGGGTGAATTTGTGATATCGCCGTATTCAATTGGGATCGGAATCGGCTCATCCGCGTGTCGTTGTGTGATCTCGGCGGTGAGTGCGGAGATTACGGCGACGTCATATACAAGGTGAGGCAACCAGTCCTTCCGAATCGCGGTTCCCGAGATCACTGGTCCTTCCTCCCCTCACCGACCTCATCCAGTACCACGGCTCCTTATTTCTCTGCGCTACCCTGCGGTGATTCCGATTTACGACCAGAATCGTCGAATTCGCGGAGTTTGCGTAATTCGTTCATTCCTATCAATTTGGATTTACAGTTGTAATTCAATAGTAATATATTTAAAATAGTATAGCACATTCTTTATATCACGTCACTAAAATTAATAAACTCAAAATTTGAGGACAAACAACTTTTAGAAAAAAATATCATTAAGCTAAACGGATCCTCGCCAAATCGGTGAGTGACCGTTGTCGAGTCACATCAGCGTTAACGCCGCTATAAGTACCGACGGACAGTATCGTATGGATGAATTATTTTTAATTTATGGTGGTTTATTACAAAGCGAGGGTCAACACGGTGACCCGTGAGAATTTAAAATTCACTAAAACTTGCATCGCCGCGGCGTCCCGTTCTCTCTTCCGCCGCCCCGTTATACCTGCGGGTACAATATAACAATATAATGCATGCATTTGCGTAGAAATCATGTTTTACTATGAATCACAAGTAGGTACCCGCGGACCTTAGTAACGTTTTCGACGCGTTCATAAAATCTTTCGCAATCGGCATACGAGTTGATTTTTTTTCAATGTAATCTATGAATAGTTAAACTTTATACAATATTAGTAGATAGCTTGTTGTTAGGTCCTGCGAGCGGTTGTATTGGCCGATTCGAGGCCAGTGTTACCGGAAAAAAAATCAACAAAAATGTGATAATAATTAATTGTAATAAATAATTTAATTACTTTATTTCTGGCGTCTAGCGTATCTTACTCAAACGTATTTGAGATTCACCGCGATATAAAGTTGATTGCTTTCAAAAATAGAATAGTAAATTTATCAATTGGAAAAATACAAGTTCAAAATTTGTCGAAATTGTATTCGATCGCTATAGCGAAAATGGTGAACGCTCTTTCCGGATTGTAGGTGGTCCAGGTTGGAATCCCGGTAGCAACTTAATATTTTATCGAAATTGATTTTTTCTGTATATCTTTCTAGTTAATTCATTTAATATTATATTCTTAACCAAACTATTACGGCTTCAAGCAATGGTGTCTTCTAGTGTGCGGGAATTCGGGTAGTCAAGAATTCGATAGTTAGTCCTGGGTTTTCTGTAGGTAATGTTTAATCTATGCAAATCCAAAATACACCAACCTTTGTGAACCTGGGCTGGTAGACGCCGATGTCGCTCTCCTTGTAGTCTGGTGGTCCTTAACTCTGCTGGCCAGTCTCCGAAACTTTCTCACAACCGACATTCCGAAAATATATAATACAATATGTTTTTATACCGCCGCCGTAAATAAGTCCGTTCTTACTGAAAAACTGTCTCTTTCCAGTAGCAGCATCGCTTTTGTTTTCTGTTTTTAAATCCACACCAAAATAATACATATTTTATACCAGGCCTACCTATCGAAGTATAAAGTGCGTAAACAACAATACTGTTTATTACAGATCTCGCAGGTATTAATACAATACAAGAGATGTGTTCTGATCTATGATTCTGGAGAGAGAAAGAGTTGCGATTGATCGCGACTACCTATTTTTATCTCTTCCACGCTGTCATTCTTGCCAACTTGCGCACGTCATACAATCGCTACATCACGATAAATTACATTTAATTTTCTATTAAAACTTTATTTATTATTTATACTTAATATATATTACAAGTAATGTATGTATATACGTAAGAGTCTCGTCCTTACAGACCTGCAAGTTAGTAATATATTTTACAGCATAGATACTTAGGTTATTTTAAAATATTGTCGAAAGATATACCTACATGTTCTTATCCACTATAATTTTTTTTTTAATACAATTAGTACTTTAGTGGCTATGTAAAATCATCGCGTATGTTTTCAGTTTCTGTGAAGGAATGAAATATTATTTCTAGTTATGTATTATTTGTTTAATTAAAATTTTTAGATAGGCTCTAGGTACCGTGTTGGTTCTACAGTTATCTACCCAGACGTGGATGTATTTTAATGTTCGAAAATGCGAGTGTTGCGACTATTTTGCGATTATTTGGTAATTTTTGTCAATTTTAAGGGAGGAAGAAGGGTGCGAAAAATACACATCAAAAAATTTACAAAAATCAAAAGTAATTGTTATACCTTTTATCTTTCTAAAAATGGTAACAGATATTAGTATACGCAGTAGTAGTACCAATTTACCCTAAAACAGGTTTGCCTAGTTGGGCAATACATTTTAAAATATGTGTAAAATATATGTAACTGTATTTTTTTTGTAGCTGTACAATGCTTACATGTAGCTAAGTAAATAAATAAAAGTAAAATAGATTAGAAATATTACGATTAATATAAATAAAAGCAATAATATCACCTATATAAGGAATCAAAAAATTTAAATCTCTTTTGATTAGGGTTTTTCTTCATAGAACAGATTTAATCCTGTAGTTTAATACTCCAGCAGGTAGTTGTGTCCTTTGAGGTGGATGAATTTTTCATTTTTCCTTTATGCTCCCAGAACGGCTTCCCCGCTCAAACAATATCGTATAAGAATACATCTTTCCCCCGTTATAACGCAAACATCATTTCTTCGCATATCAACATGGGTCACTGCTTCTCAAACTATTAAATAAACAAAAAAAGTTTTAGAAATATCTGACAAATTTTAACAATGTTACAATTTTACAAGACGGATCGCGTTTTATTTGTGTCCATAGTAAAAAGAGTTGGATTATATTTTTTAAATGTGGTAGAAGATTAATTACAAATTTTCATGGAAGATGGCGCATTAAAATACTCTTCTTTTTATTAACCTTTACCATACCATGATATAAAATAGCCGAAAGCAGCCATGCTGTCAACTCGTATAACCGTAAATAACAGTTAGAAAAATGTATTTATTAGCTTAAATGGCTTTAATGGCACGAATTTACTCTAAACATTGAGCATTCAATTTTGAAAAAATGATTAATAACATAATTTAGAGCATTCATTAAGTCCTGTACAATGTGTCCTTCCTTCTTATCTCTCTTCATTTAATAAGTAAGAAAAAAAAATTATATTTGTATGTTTGTTGTTATTTTCACTGTGAAAATAGTATGTAATCTCTGTCTTTCATATCACATTGTATTTTTACAAACGTATAAATTTTAGAACGGATTGAATGGAAAAAAATAATTGTTTTTGTACGATTCCCTTTTCATAATTCATTTTTCACTAGTCATTCCTGAGCGCTAATATTTTCTTTAGGATTATTTAAAATATGAATTTTATGTTGCATGTATTTACCGAAATACTACAGGTTTAGTTATGATGGTAGACCTGCGTTACTGCATGGTTTGGGAAGGGTTAAGTACGTTTCGTAGTAACGGGAACATAATTAAACTTCTGTCATTATTGATGGGTTGTATCTATAAAATAATAATAGCGTTCGTCCACGATTCCGTTCGTCTGTATCCGCGCTACTCGCATAACAACGAAATTAAACAACAATATCATTTTTATTTATTTAAATAAAAGCAGACTCGAATTCATCCAAATAATCTTGTACATGGAACGTTGTTGATTGATACAATAAATGAGTAGGTACCCGTAAAATGTATAGATGGAAGAAAAAATGTGACATTTATATAGTAATTTATTTATTTATAAGACTTTATTGACATACATGTTTTTGTAGTAATAGAGGTGAAAATTTTCAAGTTTAATATTAAATTTAAAAAAAGCTACAAAGTTATTCTCATATTTTATTTATAGAAAATGGATTTTACCGATGTTAATTTAACGTTTTATAAACAGAATAAATGCCGTTCATTTCTCTCAAGACACTCTTGTAATCAGACTCTTAAATTTGCGAATAAGCGAGAGCGTATTCAATGGCAGCAACTTCACGGCGAATCTTGTACGGCCTGAATTGTTCGAGGATTGTTGCTATAAACTCTCGACTTAAGGTACCTCCACAAAAAAAAAACTGCACAGTGTAAGGTACGGTGACCAAGTTGCCCAGGGTATGTCTCCGTACTTACAGATTAATTTATTGGGAAAAATTCCCCTCAGCTTCTCCATTAAAACATTAGCTGTGTGTGGAGTGGTCTCGTCATGCTGAAATTGTATTCTATTATTGAAGCCGGAAAATAGCTGTAGTTGCAGTATCAAAAACCATTCGGCAATACACGTCAGCAGTGACTGTCTCTCGCTGGTTAAAAAAAGAGCCAATTAGCACTCGGGCAGAAATTACACACCATTCTGTCGTTTTTGGACAATGCAAACGTTTTTGATGGCGATTTGGTTGTCAGGGCACCATTATCTTATATTCTGTTTATTAACATAGCCAACGATAAGAAAATGTGCTACGTCAGTAAACAATATATTTCCAAGCATTCGTGCTGTTCCAAAACGTTTCAGCATCATTCTCGCTAAGGTTTCACGTAAAGAAGAGTCATTTTCGTTTAGAACTGCACGATTTCCAGTTTATATGAGTGAAACTGTAGTTTCTTTTTCAAAATAATGTGAACTGTCGATTTTTTTATTTCAGTTTACCCTTAGCCTAGTTAGCCTTTAGGCTGCAATCTTCCTTATCTATTTACGTGGATTGCGCATAATTTCACTTCGAACTTGATCCACATGTTCTGGCGTCGCTGCTGACGTTGATGGTCCCAGAGGAGTTTGGTTAATCATTGTCCCTTCTTGTCTGAACTTTTGAATCCAACACCAGATAAGTTGCGTGCTCGGCCCATCCCTTACTTGTCGAATATTAAAGTGAGTACATAAAACGCGACGTGCACGAACCGATGAATTACGGCACTTTAAATATTGCGCGGTGCGCTTCCGACCAGTGACTCATTGCGACTGGCAAATCAGCAAATCACGCGCGTCGAACAATACCCTTCCCACTTACCTCATCCTGATGGTTTACGAGCAATTACAATTTAATCTTGAAATTTTTCCGTTGGAGACCCTATATACCCAGTTTTCTGTTTTACACATATATTAAAATAAAATAACTGGACAATTATTTCTTACCCTTGATAGAAAAATAACAGATGCTAAAATTATTTAAAAACAACTTAATAAAATTCAAATTCTAATAGAATTAACTTTAATAGTTATAAAATAATTTAGAATCAAACTTTGACATTCACAGTAGGGTTGATCAGTATCCAGCCGTCAGTGCGTCCGGCAAACCCCAAAATGGATTTGGTTGAGCCAGGCGAGCGACGGTAGGTAAGACCTAAAGGGGTTGCGAGGCTCAGCCGGTGGGGTATTGACCAAATGACCAGCCGATAAATCATCCCTTAGAAATCCGCGCTCGTTTAGGTGTCTCGCAAGTCGCAGCAGTGGCAGGTGGTTGTTTTTTGAAAATAACGACTGCAGAAATAGTAAAATTGATGTACTTACATTTTTATTCTATTTTTAAAAATAAAAATAGACGTTTGTTAAGGATTCTCTTTTTTAGATACAACCTTTACACTAATGTATAACTAATAAACTGAATATTATTTTCCGTAATTAAGAAAATACAAGCATTTTAAGGAAGACCATGACCATTAAATTCATTTTCAGCGTGTCACAAAATTACCTTAATATAGAAAATTCTTGCATATATGTAACATATTTTCTTATGATCTTAAAGCTAAGATTACTGATACAAATCTGCATTGAACTAAAATAGGAAAATATTTAAAATTAAAAGAGTTATAAAACATTCAATTTGCAGTACATATGATCAATTTTCGATGTTTTTAAAACACTTTATATTAGTGAATATAAATTATTTAAAATCATATATTATATTTACTTACTTGTTTTGAAGCTTCAGAAACTATTTGAAATCAAGTTTTTTATAAAAAATATAATAATTTATTACTAAATAATATTTATATCGATCCTATTAATGTGTGTTTTTTAATCGGCGATTGTTCATTTGTTTGAAATAAATCAAATAAAATTTACTGTCAATTTTATCGCGTGTGCCTACCTACGTATTAATGTATGACGTCAAAAGTGAATTATTTTATTATTACGTTGAATTTATTTCTTCAAATGAATTAAGGCTAAATAAATATTATATCCCCATCACTTTTGATGTGTTATTTATTGTATAGTTTTCTAGTACCTAATCAAAGATAATTATGTAAATGTTTCTATATTATTTTGAAATTTTATAATATATATTTATACTTGAATCTGTTATAAAACTAAAGTAACATATTTTTGTGAATCGCTTATCTCTCCAAAAAAGAGACTAGCTCTTGTGCTCGGAGAGGGACTTACACTGTAATAATGTTAGCGAAGTACTTTATACATCCTTGAGAAGAATTGAATACTTTGCACTGTACAACTCGTTACTTAACTACGCGATTGTTAGTTGGGGTGGTGCAGCTAGTAATATTCTAGACTTCGTAAGTAAAGCCTAAAAAATGATTTTGAGAGTTATTCATGACAAACCCTTTCGCTATCCTTCAAATGAACTCTTCAAAGAATGTCACGTCCTAGACACCCGTTAAATGTATATTTTTGGTATACTAAAACACTTTTACCGGCATAAGCAATATTACCAGCAAATTACGCACCGTCACTTAACAAGGGCACAGGCTAACTGTCACTATCTTGTGCCAAAACTAAACAAAACTTTTGCACAAAGATTCCATCTGTTTCTAGCACCAAAAATATACAATAGTCTAAATGCAAACGTGAAAAATTGCATAATTTTTACGAAAAGTGCAGTTCTGGCTCCACGAAATGGGGAGAAATTACGCCCAAGAACTTTTAAAGGTCCAAACTTAAGATTAAAAATGCTGTATTAAAAAACAGTGTATTAAATTACCTAGTTGCAACTTGCTTTACTTTGTATATATCTTTTTGATATACTATCTAATTGTATTTTGTTCTACTCTTTATATATATAATTATTACTATTATTTTTTATACATTTAACATTGGACTTACTTTAAGTTTAGTTTTTAATTTATGTTATTTAATTTTATCTTGTTTTACTCTTTACATATACCATGTATTATATCTTATACATTGAATAGTGCATCTTGTTTGACTCTTTATATATATATATTAAAATTTTGTACATTGATCATTGTACTTTGTTTACTGGAAGGACACTGTCTGCTCAAATGTTTATACACTGTACTAAGAATCAAATAAATAAATAATAATAATTATTAAAATATATTTATAATGTATAATATTATTTATTATCTAATTGTGTGCTTCTGAAGTGTTCATTTAATTTATTTTTTAGTTCTTTTACATTCTTCATTCTTTTACATCTCTTTAATTTTTGTAGAGATGCTATTGAAGTTTTTTATCCCTAAGTATGTGAAATTTTGCTGATTGTATTTGGTGTTACATTAAGGGATTTTAAAATTATTTTTAATCTTAACGATGTGCTTGTTTCAAATTTAACAGTATTATTTTCTTTGAGTAATTGATTAATTGAGGTTTTTTTGTAAATATTTTCTATTTTAGGAATTGGGAATTTTGGAAAAAGTGCTTGTGTTGAAAAAGTTGATCTTTTTTTAATATTACTTTAATAATTGTTCTCTGTATTATTTTTACCGAATTAATTATATTAATATTGTTAGTAATTTTAAATATTTTATATTAAATTCATCTCAAATCTGGATCAAACCCTTGATGTTTAATATCAAAGGATTTTGTCTTAACCGCAAACCGGAAAATATTTTGTTATTTGAATAATTTTTATCCTTCTTTCGTTATTACAACTGGAGTTTAAGAGTCTTTTTTGGACGGCTGTAAAAGACAATTAAATTTTTTATTATTTTTTAGGTAATTCCCTATCATAATTTTTTTGCACACGCAAGAAATGAAGTATCTAGTATTATTTACTCGCATTAGGTAAATATTAATATTAAAATTTTCCATCGGAGCGACGTAATATAGACAACAAACCTAATCAAGAGAAAGATTAAGTGTCTGTCATAAAACAAGTACTTAGATTATATGACGCCTGGCATGATGGCAGACTCGTATCACCATGACAAGCAATAAAATGCTGCTTTTATTATTAATCATAATATTCCAATAGTTATATAACCGACAACCGGTCTATTGAACGCGTCGATTATTTATTAGTGATTAAAGTCAGTGATAAAATAAGGTATATTCTATCAGCCAACAAATGCGATTTTGGTCTGCTTTCTTTTCTCACTGTAGATGTCGCTGGTGTCATCGGTCTGCTGGGGACGGCGATGATGGCGGTGAATTAGAATCGCCGTCACCACAAAGCTATTATTTTGAGGCATGTGGCCGAAAATTCGTAACTTTTATTCATTAGCTTGATTCACTAGGTGGATTTATTGCAAAATTGAGGCATCAATTATTATCAAGTATTAATTTAATTTAATTCTTGTCGCTATTACAGATTGGAAAGGCAAGTGCGTGTACCAAAATAATTTTAGTTGTTTACTTGATGTGACTGCCTTTTCAAATTCTTGGAATTGGTTCATAGTAACTGAACTGGTGGGAAATAGATCCCGTGGTGGACTATAATCTCTGCTGGATATTGTTCGTTTGACTCAACCCGATTTGGATGAAGAAAGGTATAAAAGGATGGAAAGAATCTGGTCTTACCTTGAACTCAATCTCATGGTCTGGACGCCACTTTGCACCTTCTTCGACTCGCACTAAAGGAAGGAGGTTTCACTGCACTTCAGAGTGGGTCAGATGCTGTCGAATTCGGTTTCCCGGTTCGGATAACGTTAAAGCACGGCGATAATCTATCTCGGCGGAACCACGCGCGTGTTGACCATGTGACACTTGAACTTGCGCTCCTCGCCGTCCGCCGATTAACAACTTCTACCGTATGAGCGATATCAGTTTCTAGCAATCACAGTGCGAGAAACACTGGATACAGCGGATGGATATAGTCTAGCGGCAGTGTTGTCAACGGTCAACGTCTAGTGGCAGTGTCGCCAAACGAACCGCGTAACTCTGAGTTCGCGTAAGTTGGGGCAGCGTAAGTCGGGGTATTACAGTACTACAAATATACATGTATATTTATAACTTCCAAAACGGACGTTTTAATAATAGAGATGGTGTGACGCTATTGAAACTCATCAAACAATTTCGTAAGCTCTGTCCTTTCTTCCACGCAGTCTTGTCTCACACATCTATAGATGTATAGTCAGAATGTTAAAAACGTAATACTTATTGTAGTACTCGGAAAGTATTTGATGGAAATAAAGCACCATAATATTCTCTACTGCGGTCATCATGTTTATAAGTCCAAAATAGATTTGTTGTGGAAATAATATGGTATTCCATGGTATGGTTTACATTTTTAAAGATAATTACGATAATACAGAATTTAAAAATAAAACTATTATCTCATTCTAATATTCGATTAAATTTTATTATTTTTAAGAAAAATTTATTTTAATTCATATATAGTAATTTTGTAAGCTAACATTTGTACTACGGAAACATATACGCCTGCATTTATTTATATAAGTCCGGCACTTTATATGTTAAGGGCGAGCTTTCAGTTTTCCTGTTTGAAATTCGAGAAATTTTACACAAATCAGATATGCTTTCAAGATGAGGTTAATAGTTATTTGTGATATCAATTTCTCATCTTCTTTCAGGTTTATTATTGAGACGTCATTTGGGAGGTAGCGCTTAAATAAAATTATTCATAAATAATATCATATGAAACATAAGTATATTTAGAGGCTTCTTGAAATCTAGCCAGGACTCAGACAGGAAATCGGTGAAATCCACAAAACTGATGATTTATACGGTAAAGTCCTCACCACTTAACGTGCGGCCACATTTCAATGCAGAAAAGGACACAATCCGAATAACAAAACATGTCCCGGCTCTATTTTGTCCTTCCCCCAATATTTATTATGCAAATGGATCAGCGGCCGAGCGTATCGACGGCCCGGGATCGAACCCCGGAGCGATCGGCTGCGCATTATTCCTTGGAGTAATCTCATAAATATTGTGTCAATAGGACCGGCTGAGATGACACGGAGCACCGTCCACAGAGGTGATTCGTAAAATATTATATTTGGAAATATTCAATTTTTTTTTTCATTTTTTCCTTATTGATTGCAAACAAAATTTTGTGTGTAGTTTTAGCCGTTGAATCATTATTTATCGTCATCAGTCATGCGTCTCTCTACTGCAGGATACAAGCCTCTCCGAAGAATCGCCGATTCGTTCTGTTTTCAGCCTTTCTTATTCATCTGTTGCCGCCATTCTTTTGATCTTGAGAACGGCCAACACTCTTTCTACCAGTGCAAGCTTTCCACTTTACTTCATTACTATAGTGTCAATCTCCCATGAATTACGAGTTAGGCGGATATGTCCGGATTTGAATGAACATTTTTCGAATAGAAAATAAAAAAAAATCCATTTCTGTCATTTCTTATTTTGTGTTTGCATTTTGAATGGGAATAATATTGAACTAACCGATTGGAATTAACTTTTATCTGCATTCTACGACACACACTTTTACAAAAAGATTTAATGAAAATTAATGGTCAATAAGTTAAACAAAAAACCTTCATTAAATAATTTTATTCACTATCGTTCTGAACAGGCTATGGTTTCAATGCTGATCTAAGGTTTCCCCCGATTTGATATACTATTGCTGCAGATTTCTGTACAGATTTAGGTGTGCAGGTCTAAATATGACGTTGGCGTCCAATTAATGTTCTTCTTGAAGGTGGTTTTGAGAATAAAATTCACGGAAACTTGGAAGTTATATTTATTATATATTTAAAAATATTTACTTTAAAACTAGATTATATATAAATATAGATAGTTGTGTTTAAACATCACATTCAATTAGAAGAAATCAAGTGATATTAAAGTTGTAAGAATCGTCAACACAGCAGTAAAAAGTCACTGTCAATAAGTTTAAACCGACCCCAAAATGATGAGCCGCCCCAGAATTGCATTCGCAAGAAATAATTGCAATGGCCCCCTCGGACCTTTATGTTTTGAACTCGTATTCAAAATATATGTCACAAGAGCACAGGTAAACTTTCAAAATTCATCCTTTGTCCATTTCGTTATGTCAGGGGCTTCGTAAATAATTGGAATACGGGAGTATGTACAAATATCAAGTCATTTCCGGATTGCTACACTTCCCATGACCGTCCGCTAATCTGTGATATATGCGAAATCTCAGATACATTTTATGAGAAAAAAATAATTTACGACTATTATTCCATATGTCCAAAATCTCGGGTGGATATTTTTGGTTGAATGGCCTAGTTAACACATGCAAATTTGTATTGAATTTTAAATAACGGAAGCGTAGTTTCGGTTCAAAAGGTCGCGTGTTCTGTGTGGCGTTGGTTTATTTTTTAATTTTGTATTGGGGAAAAATAAAGGAAATAAATTTTTAAGGCGTGAAATTGTGAAATATGTGAGATTTTATTATTTTATTTCAATTTTTTTTAGGTTTACATAGAAATTATCATTGTTATATTATACATGTTATGTTATATTATACATGTTATGTTATATTATGCATTCTTATACATTCAGCTAGTGCTCTCATATCAGTTTCTCTGAGCAAAGCATCCCGATTACAATAGCGAAGCTACATTTACCTGTCGTTTATTGTTTCTTGTAGGTGGGTTTAACTTTTATTTCTAAATTAATTAACCCTTCCCAAACCATGCAGTAACATCATAATTAAACTTGTAATATTTCGGTAAATATATGCAACATAAAATTCGTATTTTATATAATCTTAAATAAAATATTAGGGCTTAGGAAAAACCAATTATGAAAATGGATTATGAAATTATGAAATTTTTTCTATTCAAACTATTATAAAATTAATAGGTTCGTAAAAATACCATTTGTGATATGAAAGACAGAGATCACACACTATTTTCACAGTGAAAAGAACAACAAACATACAAATATAATTGTCTCTTTCTCACTTATTAAATAAAGAGTGATAAGAAGGAAGGACACATTGTATAGGACTTAATGAATGCTTTAAATTATGTTATTAATCATTTTTTAAAAATTGAATGCTCAATATTTAGAGTAAATTCTTGCCATTTAAGTTAATAAAAATATTTTTTCTAACTGTTATTTACGGTAACACGAGTTGACAGCATGGCTGCGCTCGGGTATTTTATATCAAGATATGATAAAGGTTAATAACAATACGATATAGAGAGGTACAGATGACGGTTTCACACTAGATTTCACTTTTTTAAAACTATAACTTAAATAGGATCTTTACACTAATGAAAAACTAATAAACTTAATGTTATTTGTCATACAAGTATTTTAAGACCGCGAATGTTAAATTAATTTTCTGCGTACTGCAAAATAGCGTTAATATTGTGAATACATGCATATACAAAATGTATCTTCTTATAATCTTGAAGCCAAGATTTACGGTTTCATATCTGAGCTAAGAGAATTAACAAAATTAGTAGAGTTTTAAACCATTTAATATGCAGGACTTATAAATTTTTAACGTTTTCGTAAAAAACGCGAAAATATGAAAGATTTTTGAAAGGAAAGCCTTAAGGTGTAAATATTTTTTAAATAACGTTAATATATCCACATTTATTTATTATTTATTATCTTAGTTTTATTAACCACAATTGAGTTTAAAAAACATCTACCGGTTTCGGAAAACACCTTTTCCTTCTTCAGGATGTCATAACTAACTAAAAATATAGCATTGTTTCTTCACAAGAATCTATTTTTAAATTTTTTTAAAAAAACAACAATTATTAAAAAAAAAAAAAAAATTAGTACCTAACTCAAATAAAACTAAGATAATAAATAAAAAATATGAATTTTAACCACCAAGTTAATATTGCTAATTTTAAAAGTATTATATCTATATTTTCTTCTTATTGTTCTTGTAGATGTCATTGCTTTATAAATAATTATCTTAAAGTTATCTGCAGGTGCCTGTATTTGCTTTGCTTATTAGTGAAATTTAATATTTTTTTCTTATTCTATTATTTTTACAATTCTGATTCGTGTGTTGTATTTAATAATTATTATATTGTACGTATTTACGAGCTTCGAGGCTTCAACTACCATTTAAAATCAAGTTTTATATCGAAAACATAATAATGTCTTATTAAATATCATTTATATAATTATTTCAGATTGTTAAATGTGTTTTATTAACCAATTAATGAATTAAATACATCTACCGGTTTCGAAAAATATCTTTTTCTTCTTCAGGATGTCATTAACTGATCATAAACATGTTATATTGTTTCTTCAACATAATTTGTTTTTAAAAAACAATAATTATTTAAAAAATTAATTTAGTATCTAACTTAAATTGTTGCTTAATGACAAAGTTAACAATCTAAAATAATTTTAACCACAAAGATGATTTTGATAATTTAGAAAATAATATTTATATCATTAAGGAGAACACATTCTTATTGTGAAGTTGTAATTATTCAGAAATCCCGGTAGCGCAAAAACAATATTTTTCGATAAAATTGATTTTATATTTATAATTAGTACATAAAGTAATATTTAATATTTATATTGGTATTTATTAAGTTTTTCTATTTCATATAGCGCAATTTTAAGAAGAATAGATTTTTGTATAAGTACGTAATATTAAATTGAGTAGTAGTACATGTGTTTACTTACTTACCTACTTACCATCACGTCGTTTCTCCACTGGGATGGGCAGAGAGGATAGAGCGCCACACTCTTCTGTCCTGACACATAATTCTCGCCTCGTTCACATTCGTACATCTTCTCATACAAGCTCGCCAATTGTTGAGGCTTCTAACAGAACCATTCTTCATTATCTGGATAATCTGGTCGTGCTAAGTCTTCTGCGGACATCCTCTATTTCTGGTGCCATCAACACTTGCATCATATATCTTTCTTACCATTCTCTCCTCATTCATCCGTTCCATGTGTCTAAACCACTTAAGTGATCCTTTCTTAATGTTATTTACTATACTAACATCAGTTTCACATTCATTTCTTGTTTCTTTATTCTATACTTTATCATAAATGGATTTGCCACATATACGCCCCTACTTTCGTTCCTCTTCTGGCAGTTCCAGGCCTCACTCCATACATCAGTGTCGGTACCAAAACTGCATTGTGCACCGCTAGTCTTGCCTTGGTTGACTAATTCCCGTTAGATATAATGCCATTCAAAGTGGCGTGCACTTTATTCCCTGCAGTCACCCTCCTTTCGATATCATTCTCAGCCTTTCCATTTCTATCGAACATACTTCCCAAATACACAAACTCATCTACTTGTTCCGAACATTCATTACCTCCAAGTATTTAGCACGGTGTCTTGCTTTTCTCCTTCTCGAATACCATCACTTTCGACTTGTTAACATTCATCATGAGGTCGCGTTCCTTGCATACATCGTATATTCTAATCACTAGATTATAAATTGACAAAAATAATTTTTAATAAATAAGCACAATATAATAAAAAAAATCAGTGATGGCATCTTTATAATTTTAATTTTTATTCTGATTATATTACTAATATACGGATATATAGGTAGGTTTGTTACAATTACAACAAATATATTCTAAACTAACAATGCTATTATTTGTAACATAAACTTTATTTGTCAATGTTGAAGAGAAGGGGAGAGGGAGTAAACTTTCAATTGAAATATTCTTTTTGGATTAAATAGCTATCACTGTATAAAATCTCCCACATTGGCCAGCCAGTGTATGAAAGAGCGACCAGAAAATACTGATTAGCTTCTTACTAAGACTCACGTTGCACCCAATTTCCATATCAGATCAGTCCTGGTGTAATGTGAACCCACCAAAGGCCAAAGCTGCGAATCGCGTGGTAACTGTTTCATTAATATTGTATACGGTGCGACCGAATTATATTGGGACTTATTTTAAATATAATATTTACCTATTATAGTTCATTGCCTAATGATACTTCTATAGGTGTCCAGCGGAAAAATTTCAAGATTAAATTGTAAATGCTCGAAAACCATCAGGGTAAGTGGAAGGGGTTTTGTTCGACGCGAGTGATTTGTGAATTTGCCAGTTGCAATGGGTCACTGGTGCGGTGGTTCATTAGTTCGTGCGCGTCGCGTTTTTTGTACACACTTTAATATTAGACGAGTAAATGATGGGCCGGGTAGTGGTTAACCAAACTCCTCCGAGACCATCAACGTCAGCAGCGACACCGAAACATGTGGCTCAAGTTATTTTGAAAAAGAAAACAGTTTCATAAATACCAACTGAAAATCGTGCAGTTTCTTAACGAAAATGACTATTCTTCACGTGAAACCTTAGCGAGAACGATGCTGGAAAGTTTTGGAACAGCACGAACGCTTGGAAATATATTGTTTACTGACGAAGCACATTTTCATATCGATGGCTATGTTAATAAATGGAACATGAGATACTAGTGCCCTGAAAACCCAAGTGAACGCCATCAAAAACGTTTGAATTGTCCAAAAACGACAGTATGGTGTACAATTTCTGCCGAGGGATAATTGGCCCTATTTTTTAACCAGCGAGAGACAGTCACTGCTTACGTGTATTGCCAAATGATAGACGAGTTTTTGGTACCGCAACTGCAGCTGTTTCCCAAGTTCAACAAGAGAACACAATTTCAGCAAGACGGGGTCACTCTACACACATCTAGAATTTCAATGGAAAAGCTGAGGTGAATTTTTCCCAATAAATTAATCAGCAAGTACAGAGACATACCCTGGGCACCTCGGTCACCGGAACTTACACTGTGCAGCTTTTTTTGTGGGGATACCTTAAGTAGAGAGTTTACAGCAACAATTCTCGAACAATTTAGGCCCTACAAGAAAATATCCGCCGTGAGCGATTGAGCCAACGCTTTGCTCTCGCATGTTCGCAAATTTGAGAGTCCGATTGTAAGAGTGTCTTGAGAGAAATGGACGGTATTTAGACAATATTGTACATAAAACGTTAAATCCGCATTGTTGAACTCCATTTTGTCTAAATAAAATATAAGAATAACATTGTAGTTTTTTTATAATTTAATATTAAACTCGAAAATTTTCAGCTGGACACCCTTTACCATCCATTTTACAATGTAAATGTATAATATTAACTATTTTAAAGCCATGTTGGCTACTAAAAGGACTAAATAAATAATAGATATTTCATATAGATGATGCTAGTTTTTATTATGTTTAATGGAAAATATATGGAAGTATGGGTAATTACAGGGCGTACGACCTATCTTAGGCTGGATTAAGTGATCACTTTATAAAAATATATCGTTCACTATTCTCACCCATCAATCTCCATATCTATTAAATATTTGAAAGTTGTATATATGTTAATATGTGGATTCGCTTCGAGTACCAATACACTATCGCCATATATGGACGATATTTGATAATTAATTTCCCCTAAACAACATATATGAGTATGTCACAATGAAAATCAATTTTTTTTTTAAATTATTAAAGATGACTATGAGATATCAATTATTTCTTTAATAACGGTGCCTTTGTAGGTGAAAATCAAGAAAATGTGTGTTCTTGGACATATTCAAATATTACTAGTAAAAGCGTTTTTTAAAATATAAATGCTAAAAAAAAGTTATTTCGTACGGTAACAGAAGTCTGAATATTTTATATCATAGTGTAGTAAAGGTTAAGTATAAAAAAAGTAAATAATAAAAATTAGCAAAAGAGAGTTAATAAGCTAAGCATAAAATTAACAGTGTAGATCAAAAATAATATTTAAAATATATGTATAAAGGATGTTATTTTTAGAAATTTATTTTTCGAATTGGCAACACTTTTTCCAGCGACAGCCAATTTGACAATTGACAGCTGAATTGCGCTCAGCTTGGTTTACAATTTCGCCATGAATTAAGCCAAAACAACGCTTGGAAATTGTGCGAATTTATTTCGAAAATCGTGGTTCAGTTCGTGAATTTACCACGCGCTTTGTTCATTTTACGTTTGACATAATCGTCCATATTCGAATAACCATGGATTGTTTTCACACCACGCATACTCTAATGAATAATACGTATCCGAAGAGACGACCTACAGTGCGCACCAAAAAAGCTGTTGCTGCAGTGGAGCGTAGCTCGCCATCCTGCACAGCAATAGATCCATGACTGCTGATTTTTTAGTTCCCTAATTGAATGGCATTAATGTGGAATAGCTGTGGTTTCAACAAGATGGCGTAACATGCCACATAGCGTGAGCTACAATCAATTTATTGAAGGTAACATTCGATGAGCGCACAATTTCTCGTAATGTACCTGTGAATTGGCCCCCAAGATCGTGTGATTAAACACCTTTGGATTATTTTCTGTGAGAATAGATGAAATCGCTAGTCTACGCTGATAAACCAGTGACGATAGATGACTTGGAAGCCAACATTTGTTGCGTTATTGCCGACATACGTCCCCAGCTGCTCCACAAAGTGGTCAAAAATTGGACTTCCAGATTGCGCTATATTCAAACCAGCCGCGATGCTCATATGCGCGAAATTATATTTAAACACTAATTAATAAAATTGTCTTTTTAATAAAGCTAATGCCATGGCTAATACCGTGATTTCAATGTATTTTATTTCATTTTAAAGTTATATACCTCTAAAAAAATAGCCCTTTATTAAGAACGTACAAAAATGTACTTTAGAGAGCATTACATTTTTAATAAAATATTCAGTCTTGTAACATAAATATCAATTTGTTTAGTTGTTTTGTTCTTTCGGGTCCATTTCATCTCTTATTACAGCGGTCTACCAGTGGTTAGGTATTGTACCCGGGTGCATGCGTGAGATGTTATCTGCAAAGGGATTAGGGCAGATCGGAGATAACCGCCTCTCGATGACGTGCAACGGCGTCACAGCGGCATTACGTCATCACATCACAATATTATAATAATTAAGCTGCGTTTAGTGAAAGAGGGTATGAAATCGGTTGGTACCTTGCTTGATATATTAGTAGGGTTGCGTTTTAACTAACTACGATTTTGCCATTCTTACGCATCTTCTGATATAAGCTACTAAACTAAACTACTTAAAGGCTACTGAAATTGAAGCTAAAAAATTGTATTTTTCATTGTTAAGAACTTTTAAGTAATAGAAAAAGATGAGGACGATTGAGAAAAATATTCATAATAACAGTTTATTGATTATTGCCCTAATTACTCTTCGACAGCTAGTCCTGGGTTTTCTATTGGTAATGTTGAATACATTCATTCATTATTAAGGAAAACACATTCTTATTGTGAAGTTGTAATTATTCAGAACATAGGTCTGTGATATTTTAAATACTAAATTAATGTATTAATTATAAATATATACATATAAAATCAATTTTGTCGAAAATTCAATTCATTCAATTCAAGCAAATAAAAATACACCAACTTTGTGAAACTGGGCTGTTAGACGCCGATGGTCGCTGTCCTTGCAGTCTTGAAACTTATTAACTTTGCTGGCCGGCCTCCGAAACTTTATCACAACCGATAATCTGAAAAAAAGAATATATAATGTTTTAATATCACCGCCGAAAATATATCCGATCGAACCAAAAAGCGTACTCAGCAGCAGTTTTGTTTTTGCTTGCTGTTTTAAATTTACACTAATAGATTGTACATATTAAAAATTTATACCAGGCAGGCATACTTATCGGAGTACGGGTAAAAATTGATAGATTTTTTGTGTGCTGTACGATACATTACGAATAATATTAATAATATTTGAAATAAATTGACAAGACACAAACCTAATGATAATGATAATTATCACGGTTAAGGTGTCGACTAAACCTCTATGGACTTATTGATAATACTAATTATGGCTGCTTAAGCGACGGGAATTTTTAGTAACGTAGATAAAAATACGTATAATCGGATATTTGATAACGTTAATTAAGTTAGGTTGTACATTAATAATATTATACATTTTTTGGTAATAAATAATATTTTCAACAAAACAACGCTACAAATTTAAAAAATGTAGTTGGAAAAATATTACTAATTTTTTTATGAATTTATTTAAATGTTATAAATATGAATTAATGATTTAAATTAAATTAGAAAGATTTACATATAAAATCAATTTTATCGAAAAATATTGTTGTTGCGCCACCGGGATTCGAACCTGGATCTCTTTGGAAGGTACATTATCCAACTACCTTCACCTTTTTGATATTAATACATTTAATCATTTCATTATTTTTACAGAATCTCAAATACCTTTGAGTAATCTGATAGCAGATGCCAGAATTATCAATTCATTTTTATTAAATTTTGAACATATTGACACAACGTTAGTATTAGAAGAACACATTCTTATTGTGAAGTTGTAATTATTCAGAACATAGGTCTGTGATATTTTAAATACTGATTAAATATTTTTCGATAAAATTGATTTTATGTGTATATCTTTCTAATTAATATATTTAATTCACATTCAAAATATCACAGACCTATGCTACGAATAATTACAACTTCGCAATGAGAATGTATCGTCCTAATTATTTAAATGTGTCTAAATTTATAAATATATGTAAAAAAAACAGAAAAAATAATTGCTTTTATGTTAAATTGTATACCTTTCTACAAGTTCCATGATGCACTATGCAATAATATAAACTGGAAAGAGATTCTGTGTGCTTTTCATGATGCACTATGCAATAATATAAAACTGGAAAGAGGTTCTGTGCGCTTTTGAATTTGATTGGAAACAAATCCGTTGATTCAAAATCGCGAGAGCCCCATGTAGATACTCTAAAAATCGCGACCCTTTTCGCCTTCAGGCTACCATGCACAAAACCAAATGGTCAGTGGTCAGTTTGTCTCGCTGAAAGGAATGATTATTCAGCAGTGGACAATCCGGTAGGCAAATGGTCGCTACTGGATTGTCCTGATCGCGGGTCCGATAAGGAATCGCAAATCAGGAAACAAACTGGAAAATACAATTTCGAAAAAGATTTTGGGATACCGTGGGAAGGTTTCAAAATATAAAGGCAAGAACGTTGTTAACAATTTTGAAATATTGATTCGCGCGCTTAATGCAACGGTCATTCGTATTACTAACCAAATATTAGATATCTTACTTACTTACTTACTTACCATCACGCCGTTTCCCCGTGGGGGTAGGCAGAGATGAAAGAGCGCGACACTCTTCTGTCCTGACACACGATTCTCGCCTCATCCACATTCATACATCTTCTCATACATGCTCGCCGATTGTTGAGGCTTCTAATAGAACCATCCTCCATTATCTGGTTTACCTGGTCGTGCCAAGTCTTCCGCGGATGTCCTCTATTTCTGGTATATATCTTTCTTACCATTCTCTCCTCATTCAGATATCTCATAGAGACAAAGCTATTTTTTATTAGATTTAATGTAAAATACATGGAAGTGTGGGGTAATTATAGGGCTTACGAAATATTGATTTTATATGTATATATTTCTAATTAATATATTTAATTCATATTTAAAATATTACAGACATATGTTATGAATAATTACAACTTCACAATAAGAATGTGTTATCCTAATAATAAAGTTGTATCAACGTGTCCAAAATTTAATAAAAATGAATTGATAATTCTGGCGTCTGCTATCAGTTTACTCACATGTATTTGAGATTCTGTAAAAATAAGGTAGATGGCTCTTTCAAATAATGGAACGATTAAATGTATTAATATCAAAATGGTAACATGTAGGTTCGAAAATTTGTCGTTAAAAATATCTTCGCTGTAGCATAGTTGGAAAATGCACCTTCCCTGGTTTGGAAAGAGATCCAGGTTTCGAATTCCGGTGGTGCAATAACAATATTTTTTGATGAAATTGATTTTAAATGTATATCTTTCTATTTAATTCATATTTAAAATATAACAGATCTATGTTCTGAATAATTACAACTGCACAATAATAATGTGTTCTCCTAATAAAATAAATAAATTGTGTAAACGCTTAAAACAATTATTCTTCACGTGATGTGACAACACTAGTAAGACAAAGACATACCCGGAGTGAAGTCAATATTACCGCTGTAGATGAAAGTGTAAAAGTTGATGCGATGTTATTGATTCTTCGACGTTTACAACATTTAGGTTTAATTTTGCGTAATAATCAGGGCCTACACTCTTCAAGGTCCAGTTAGTGCAAGACCAACAAAAATTGAACATTTAAAAACAAAATATCTCGTGTTATTAGTGAAATTGCACCAGATTTATGTGAAAGAGTGTGGCTAAAAATTGAGTACGAAGAATGCATTGTATCATGCGTATTTGTTTGGGACATGTGTTCATGTATTCATTTTTGAACAAAAATGATGGATTGTGCCTTCTTCCCCTTCTCTTACGTGTACGCTAAAGTTTACAATATTATACTAATTTCGAGACTGTGCATCTAAACTTTGTGCCGGAATCTTGACGAAATCGTAAGTAAAATATACAGTCCACATCTTTGGAGGTGTCAGCAGAATCCAGATTGTGGTGAATACCTATTCCTTCCTGTCCTGAGATTCATCAGACATCTATGCTTGTACGTATCAGCATTCGTGGTGCATATTTGAATGAAATTATATTCCATTGATAATGGCATCGCATAATCTTTCAAATAAAATAAAAATCATTGATAACATACTTGATTTTTTAAAATTTAATTCCATTTTAAAGTTCTATCGTTCTTGTTGGATAACACTGTAGATAGAATTATTAAATTATCATTAATAGATTGAGCATTTGGAACATGTGATAAAAATAAACAAGGCAAGTGTTGGAGTGAACAGAGGAATAAACGAGGTAAGAGATTCATATTTAATTTAATATGTATAATGTGATTGTGCATAGGGTATTCTAACCAGAGCTTTCCGATTTGAAAATGCCACTAGTTCTCTAGCGCTGTTTTTTGGATGTTGATATTTGACAGCTGTCATGTAGAGAGTATCTTATTAAAAATTAAGCGCTACAGAGTTTAGCAATGATTGTTCATTGTTAAGGCATATTATGAAAGTAACGGATCAATTGTAAGTAAGTATTAAAAAAAGTTTGTATGTAATTTTCAATCGCTATTTGGCATCTGCTAAGCGAATAATCCAGCGTTTAATAAAATAGTGGTCGCTATCGTCACATGTTGGGAAACTTCTCGGTGACCGGATTGGGTCGATTGGGCCTGCAATACATGTGGTTTCACCAAGACAGTACCACCTCACACACAGCTACATGCTAATTTTCTTCGACCGTATAATATCTAAAAGTCGTGATATCTATTGGCCATCTTGATCACCTGATATAACGGCTCCTGACTATTTTCTGTAAGGGTACTTGAAAGGAAAGGTCTTGAGCCAATAGCCAATAACAATTCCGATGCTACATGATAATATTTAAAATAAAATTGCTGAAATAACACGTGAAATGTGCGAAAATATTATGAAAAATATTGTGCCGCTGCCAGAGGCGGCTACTTGGCCGATAAATAAAAACGAAATTAAAAAATTGTTATTAAGTAGAACACATACTTATTGTGAAGTTGTAATTGTTCAAAACATAGGTCTGCGATATTTTAAATATAAATTAAATATATTAATTAGAAATATATACAAATGTAATCAATTTTATCGAAAAATATTGTTGTTGCGCCATCGGGATTCGAACCTGGATCTCTTTCGTAACCGGAGAAGGTGCATCATCCAACTATGCTACAGCGATAATATTTTCAGCGACAAATTTTCGAACCCATATGTTATCTTTTTGATATTAATATATTTAATCGTTCCATTATTTGAAAGAGCCATCAACCTTATTTTTATAGAATCTCAAATAGCTTTGAGTAATCTGATAGCAGACGCCAGAATTATCAAATCATTTATATTAAATTTTGGACACATTGATACAACTTTATTATTAGAACGCATTCTTATTGTGAAGGTGTAATTATTCAGAACATAGGTCTGTGATATTTTTAATATGAATTAAATATATTAATTAGAAATATATACATATAAAATCAATTTTATCGAAAAATATTTTTGTTGCGCCACCGGGATTCGAACCTGGAATAATGGAACGATTAAATGTATTAATGTCAAAAAGGTAACATATAGGTTCTAAAATTTATCGCTAGAAATATTGTCGATGTAGCATAGTTGGATAATGCACCTTCCCCGGTTAGGAAAGAGATCCAGGTTCGAATCCCGGTAGCGCAACAGCAATATTTTTCGATAAAATTGATTTTATATGTATATATTTCTATTTTTTATTTAATATATTTGTTTTATTAACCACTGAATTGAGTTTAAATACATCTACCGGTTTCGAAAAAATACCATTTTCTTCTTCAGAATGTCACAACTAACTAAAAACTATAGCTTTTTAATTAATATATTTAATTCATATATATATTATAATTGTAATAAACCAAATAATCGATAAATAAAAACAAGAATAGAAAATTGTGTTTCATTTCCTAGTTACCTATGAAACATGGTACCCCAGAGAGATTGTACTTTTGTTTATACGTTTTGTCGATTAAAAATTCACGATATACATATGATTAAATTTAGTCAAAATTGCTTTTGAACAGTGTAAGGAAGGCTCTTTCTTTTCAAAAGACAATTTGTTCCATACAACGAAACGTCAAAACATGAATGTGTTCCGATTTTGATTAATCGATTGAGGAATGCTGTTTTTTCATTTCTTTATAATCTCCCAGTGTGACAGGTTGTTAGATTGTAAATTATTATTATATCTGACGTTTCATTTATCACGCCTTGTTACAACTATAGGAATGCGAAACCTGCTTTTTTTAGACTTTTATTAGATAAATTTATGGTTATAATTAATCATAATTACGTTGAATCAAAATAATACTTAAATAATAACAGCTACATCATACCGTGACCGTGTTTCCATGACCGTGACTATTATTAGTATTAGAACCTCGCAGTATAAACATTGAAGAGTTCAATTGTTATTTTGTCGTGTTGTCTTTTCGAGTCTGAAAATATATTATCGTAAAGCCAAAAAGGTATATATATATATACTGTTACGTATTTGTCTTCAAAGTACGTCTTCAGTACACACCTCGTAATGTGGAGGTCCAAGAAATACTCTTTATAACAATTACACGTTTGTTACAGTAAGATACAATTAAGTTGCGAGGTATATCTCTAGTACAAATCAAACGATAAAGCCAATGGACACGCAGAGAGAGACGCGCGTTGCTCTTTATAACCCCGCACATACGCTCCGGCGGTGCGGCATTCACATACACACTCACACACATAACTATACAATCCCAAGGACATCACATATATAATTTATGGATAACCAAAATGGAACATGCTGAATTAAAATAAATCTGTAGATTCCAAAGACGGTAATGTTGAATGAACGTTAGACGATAGTGTACAATGTAATGGGGAAAATGATGGATATTTAAGCGTCCATAATATTATTGCACTTCCCCATATTTAATCTTTGCCTAACTAGATTGTATTGCATGTATTGGATTGTAGTGTCATTTGTCAGTAAGAAAAAATTTCGCCAAAGTAGCGAAAATGTCGAACATGTTTTCAATATCTCTAGGTTAAGATGACTTTTTCTCTATTTAAGTACCTTTATTACGAGTAACAAAAAACATAAATCAACGAAATCGTACGAATTTTGACGACTGATAGGTACAGGGAGTTTTTTTTTTAGAGGTATAGAACTTCAAAATGAAATAAAACATAAAAATCATGGTATAGGCTATATTGGAAAGATAATTTGATGCCATTAGTGTTTCAATATGATTTAGCGCATATCGCGTCTCTCAAGTCGTCTACCGTCTCTGGTTTATCGGAATAGACTAGCTACTTCATACATCCCCACAGAAAATAATACAAAAGTGTAAAATCACACGATTTTGGAGGCCAATTCACAGGTCCATTACGCGAAATTATGCGCTCATCGAATATTTCCTTCAATAAATTGATTGTGACGCGCGCAGTGTGGCATTTTGCGCCGTCTTGTTGAAATCACAGCTCTTCGCATTAATGCCATTTAATTGGGGAAGGAAAAAGTCAGTTGATGTGCGCTATGACGAATCGACTCATTCGGGGCCTCCTCAATACTGCGCTCCGCTGAAGTAACAGCTTCTTCGGTGCGCACTGTACGACGTTTCTGCGTATGTATATTATCAATTGGAGTATGCGTGGTACGAAAACGATCCATGGTTATTCGAATTACTCGCTCGAATGGACGATTACGTCGACCGCAAAATGGACGCAGCCCACGGTTAGTATCGCGAACTGAACCACGATTTTTGAAATAAATTTGCACAATTTGTAAAAGTGTTGCCAATTCGAAAAACAAACCGCCTTTATATTGATCATCTGTCATCTTCTTTTATTATCTATGCTGTCATCTCTCTAACCATAGAATAAAACGCATTCTTAGTCGCAATACGAGATGTTATGTTATGTTATTGTTACTTATATTGATAATATAAACTAATATTTGTCAAAATTAGCGCGGGAATAATTCATCATACCCAAAATTTTTAACGTGTTCTAAGTTGAGTGAGAAAACCGTTCATTCGATTCCCTCTTTACTTAAATAAATATTATACTGATAAAATAGCATTATTATCTATCCGCGACTCTTATATGATCATATAGATGTCATTATTGCTTGTTTGGTGGCTGCTGCGCGATCAGGGTTTTCAAAGAAACTACTTTTCAATGTAGAAAATATGATTTTGTAACATAGTCATTTTTTTCATATTGGCAATAAATACATAAGTACATAATTAAGTAGAACACATTCTTATAGTGAAGTTGTAATTGTTCAGAACATAGGTCTGTGATATTTTAAATATATACGTTCGAAAATTTGTCGTCAATGTACCGTGTGCTGTAGCATAATCGGTAAATGCACGTTCCCGGATTGGAAGAGATTCAGGTTCAAATCCCGGTAGCAACAACAATTTTTTTCGATAAAATTGATTTTATATGTATAATTTGTATTTAAAGTACATTAGTTGATGCATCATTACAATGAGGGATTCGCATATTGAAACGAATTTTGTTTAGATAAATATTATATTGACTGATCGATTGCATTATATGTATAGTCAAAATTATAAAATTTATTTATTTTATAAAAAAATATTATTTAAAAATATATTTTTTAAATTACACAAAAATACGAGAAGCTCCGTATTCAAATTTTGTTTTCATAACTAATATCTGCCGCTCAGCATTCACTCAAACTGCTCTCGATAGTCGCTATCGGCGGGGCAGGAGTAATCTCCGGCTGCCCCACAAATCATATAGATATGGGTAATATTTTACCGCAAAAGTCGAATAAATAAGCCATTTGTCTATCACGTGGCCACTCCACCCCGCCTCTCCCCGGACGAGGGTGTGCCACTTGAGAAAGCCCTAAATCAACTCGCCTCCAGATATATGAAAAAAACGAGGCAGGACAAAAAACGAAGCACCCTATTTTCGATACTGGTGATGATATGAATGAGGAGAAACGGGGAACTTAGCACTTATACGAATATACTTCTTGGAAATTCTAACCTACTACAGTAATTATAATAATATTGGATAATTTGTATAGCGCCATTATCGTAAAAACTTTCATCTCATGGGCGCTTTACACAAACTGTTTATAATCCTGCATTACCTTTGTAATAAAAATATGTAATGTAAAGGTCTTACTACATCATATCGTCAACTCCTTCTTATCTACATACCAGAGTACATGTTAGTTGTTATATATCATTATTTAACCTCAGTTACCAATATTAATAAAGTAAATATTAACTTCCTTGTAGTTATCTTATACCAACCATGGAGCCCGACCATATCATTAATTAAATGTTGGTTATTTACTTAATTATTACTATACTATCTTTCCATATATATAGAACGAATCAGAACTCGCTAGCACCACTACTATTTTTAATCTAAAGTTGTAACAACTGTTATTCTGTTCATACGTGTTATAATTATATCATAAATAAATCGTTGCAGAAGTATATTGTGATAATAGTGTGTTCTTGTCCTCCACAAAAACCCCACCGTTATCATCCTGATTGCCCAAGTCTTGGACGTTAGTTGGATATTCTAGTATCCAAGCTTGTGGGTCACTACAGTAATAAAAAAAAATCTGTTTGTACCTCTTTTCCCCGACTTCAGTGTGTTTGTGTCTCTTTATTTTTCTATTATTTTCGGTATATTTTAATATTGTTTTATTTTTTTATTTATAATAATGATTGTATTTTGTTAATATGTTTAACTATTGAGTAAATAAAATATTTATGATTCAATAATAATGAGTATTTTATTCGGGGTTCATCCGACAACGAGGGGATGTTTTTTGGGTGGCGACCGAGCGTCGTGGCGTCGTGGCGTCGTGCGCGTTGCATGGTCATGTTTAACATAAAAAAATGCCAACCTGGCGTTGAACGAGTAGGACTTATATGCAAGATTTTGCTTATATAACGCTCCTGGATAAGTGGTGGGTAATAGACCAGCGAAAATAGCATTTGATGAAAAGAGTATGTCGTTGGATGTAATGAATGTATGTAGGAGTATGTCATTGGAGTATGATGTTGGAAGACCCAAGCTACTGAATGGATGGCTTTACTCAGGATGCCCATGCAGACGGTATGGCGATCTAGAAGAGGACAGCGGAAGACAGACAATAGTAGCAAAACTTATTTGAAGAGGCTAGGACCCACAGTGGGCTGTTGCATAATTTGTATAGCACTATTTTCGTAAAAACTTTCACCTCAAGGCCACTTTAAATAAACTGTTAATAGTTCTAGATCTTTTTTGTTTTTAATATTAAAAATGATTATTTTACAACTGTAGAAGAAGATAGAATGCATTGAGGCGTAGGTAGAAATAGATTATCTTGGCTGTGTAACTTCAAAAAGTCGTTCAATATTTAAATGTTGTTGATTTTATAAAGGATAAATCAACAAACCACAACATGATGATCAACTTTCGATAGGAGACGGCGAATGAATAAGTATTGTTAAAAATTGTGTGCGCGCTATATTATTTTGTGTACGCTATAAACCTGCGTATGTCCTTCCCTTTCCTTTTCTCACCTATCCTTAAGCACAAGGAAGAAAGATATCGCAGTGATTAAAGTCATCCAACTGCAGCAAGTTTAGTGCGCTTGGAATTTTTGTACGGATAACTACCGTCGCTTCACTCCACTAACGCATATTAATTAATCTTACCTTAATACCGTTTATACATTATAATCCTTATCGCGAGTGTTAACATTGTAAACACTCCGCGACGCTTGTATTTGTGATAGAGAGGAATCAACAAATGAACCATCCGGCAGGCGAAAAGTAAGTGTCTTCTTTTTTTCGTCATATTTCCACCATAAGTTCAGGTATTTTTGCGTATTTTTAATTCTGCCAACTTCCTTGGTACCAACCGTACATACTATGTATCTCTACCATTCTGCCTCCATAAGCTCGCAAGCGCCTTCCCCCCCTCCCCCCTCGCCTACCCCGTGCTTTAGTGAAACTACCCCCGTAGGACTTGGCTGATTATTTTATCATTTTTTTATCTTAAGTTGGCGATAAATCACGGTGTCCGCTTTGTTTCATTCCACTTTTTCGGTGGAGATTTTTTCATGATTTATTTTCAGGGGCAGTCGAGGGCTAACAGTTCATAATTTCGGGATCCGGAGAGGGGATGGGGAGTGGACGATATTTCAGTAAATTAAACGCTGGATAAAAAACAAGAATAATCACTTTGACTAAGAAAAATTTTGACCCTAAAATATTCGAGCACCCACTAGAAATTTTAACCAGATTTTATATTATTCATTGAATACACTCGGGTATCGTAGAATTAACGCAATCAGAACGTATGAACAAGAAGAGGACGATGAAAAAAATACGAGGTGAGCGTTGAAGGTAACAGTAACAGAAAGCATCTACAAAAGACCTGATATGATCAGATCAGGCACGGTACTTGGCCAATTGTTATTTATTTTATACTCTAATGATATATTTAAACTTAAATTACATGCTAAAATAATATCTTATGCAGACGATACAGTATTAATAATTAATGAAAGAACTTAGACTGATACTAATATATCTGGAAATAAAAATGTTAATACTATAAAATATCGAATGGATACTTACTATCAATTAATACTGATAAAATATACTTTCTACGATTTGCTATTCAACAGAAAGATAACACTGAAATTAATATTAAAATTCACACCAAAGCCTGTACTCAAGAAGACTCTTGTGAACAATCTCACATGGAAAGAACATATTACTAATCTCACAAACAAAATAAGGAAAACTGCCTACATATTTTTTAGACTCAAACATCTTATCACTGAAAAAATATATATTACGCGTTTGTACAGTCAAATTTGCAATGCGGTATTATTGGATGAGGAGGTGCATATAAAACTTCAATGTCATAATTAGAAATCACTCAAAAAATGATAATAAAAATTATTCTAAAAAAAAAGACTATCTAAGTGTACAACTCTTCGCAGATTTCAAAGTACCAAAAATGAATAAAAAAAAAAAAAACCCATAATTCAAATTTTCTAAATTAAAAATCAATTAAATATTAGAAACGAATTCCGATCTACAAGATTTTGAGACCAAATTAATATTCCAAAACTAAAATATACCGCATTTCAAAATCACTATATTTATCAAGGCATCATATTTTTCAACGATCTCCCCATCACAATTAAAAAAATTAGACTACTATAAATTTGTATCTGAAGTAAAAAAATATGTATACAGACTAACTGAAACAAATTAGGAAAACACATTCTTATTGTGAAGTTACAATTATTCAGAACATAGATCTGTAATATTTTAAATATTAATTAAATATATTAATTATAAAGATATACATATAAAATCAATTTTATCGAAAAATATTGTTGTTGCGCCCCCGGGATTCGAACCTGGATCCCTTTCCTAACGGGGGAAGGTGCATATCCAACTATGCTACAGTGACAATATTTTTAGTGTCAAATTTTCGAACCTATATGTTACCTTTTTCAAATTAATATATTTATCGTTCCATTATTTTAAAGAGCCTATCTACTTTGTTTTTACGGAATCTCAAATACCTTTGAATAATCTGATAGGAGAATTAATACTTCATTTTTAGTAAATTTTGGACACATTGATACAACTTTATTATTAGGAGAACACATTCTTATTGTGAAGTTGTAAAAAATAATGTCCCTGCAGCATAGTTGGATAATGCACCCTCCCAGGTTTGGAAAAAGATCCAGATTCCAATGCCAGTGGCGCAATAACAATATTTTTCAATAAAATAGATTTTATTTGTATATCTTTCTAATTAATACATTTTTTACTAATATTTAAGTAATCTTAAAGTAGAGATATCGAAAACACATTATTTTGTGCCATGTTCGCGTTTTACAGACCTTGTCGTTTAAGCGAGCACTAAACAGCCATAATGATACCACTGAAGCCCGCATCAGAAAATCACAGACTTATACGACGGAGAACTATAATATTATTATCATGGATTGAACTATAAAGTTTGATTATTTCTTGGATCACATCACTATATCTCATACTTGGTACGGTAAAGAAATGTTTTAAATATTCTTTAAGTATTTTCTCGCTATAAAGACGAGCCAGACAATCTCCAACTTCGACATTTCTTTTCTGTGGAAAGCGCGGTATCTGTTGAGAAAAAGAACTAAGATAAACGATTCGGCCAAACGACCCGTCCATTTTTTTTAACAGACCTTACTGTATTCATTGTCCGTGTTTTTATATATTATTTTTAACAAATATTTTTCTTATAATATCCTTAAACTACAACATGTGTGCTATTTTTCCCTTCAAATTATTAAATTATATTTTATATATGTTTGTATATTTTTTGTATATCTTGAGTACAAAACGTACAACATTTAATTAGATTATGAATGTTTTTGTAATGTTCTAGACAGAATTTTAAATTGGTAAGTAAATAAAGAAAAAATTGTAAATAATATATTGAAATTTCATCATTATCCATTTATTTATAGCACCAAGAATATACAATGGTCTAAATTTAAAAGTGAAAGATTGCAACAATAGTGTTGCATTTTTTTCACAAAAAGTGCAGTTCTGGATCCACGAAATGGGGAGAAATTACGCCCAAAAACTTTTAAAGGTTCAAACCTGAGAATAAAACTGCTACAACAGTATATTGATTTACATAATTGCATCTCTTGATTAACTGTTATATATTATATATATATATATTTTTTTTGTACATTGATCATTGCACTTTGCTTACTGTTATACCAGAGGAACACAGTCTGCTATAATATAGTGTAGCAGGCAGGGTACCCAAATATATGTCGTACTTTATTTCTGATATGTTGTGTTTACTTTGCCAAATTTTGTATGCATACATACCCTCGGTACATTTGTCTAATGTTTGAAATATTATGCAACACTCATAGTAATAACTAGGTGAAAATGTATACTTAAGGAATATTCATTTGGAAGAGTAATACGTCAGACCGTTAGTCATTATTTATCAATGTGAGTACATAATACATGTAAAAAGTGAACCTAATAAATGTATTATTATTATTATTAGTGCCTACTCTAATAATTCACTAGTTCTACAATACTCCCACTACAATAATTTACAATTAATTTACAATTCATTTTTTATTTTTTATCTCTATTTTTATTTCTGTCGAATCTTTATCTTTACTAAAATAGCACGAAAAAACTGTCTACTTTAACTCAGACTTCAGTCTATCAATATAGCCAGGACAACGCTGTATATATCAGAGGTGGAGTCTACTCATCCCACACAATAAACTACGAGTATTTAATTTTAATGTAATTGTATCTTATGTTTATCGTGTTATATTATAATATATTCACCTCTGTTACAACAAAAATGTGTATGTCAATAAAGTCTAAATAAATAAATGTGTCATAAACTATAAAATTTATGTTTCCACCAAGAATGTGTGTAGAATGCCTCTCGTTCTGCAAATAATGTCTAATGTTTATTCATTTAATGGTCTATGGTACTGTGGTATTTTTATACAAATGAAATATATCACTTAGAAAAATATACAGGTAAATTTTAATTTGGAATAACAAATTGAACTTATCAATTTGAAAGAACTAAAGCATATAAATTCGAAAATTTGTCGTCAACTTACTGTGTTGGTGTGGTGTAAAGAAATAGAAAAGGATCCAGGTTCGAATCCTGGTAGCAATAAATATATTTTTTCGATAAATTGATTTTTCCTGTATATCTCTCTAATTGATACATTTAATTTGTATTGAGATTATTACATTAAATGGAGTTATCATTTTGATTCACAGTCAATTACATTAAACTCAATTTCACAGAATCATTAATAGGAAAAGTAGTCTTGAAGTCATAATTAAGTAATCACGGTAGGCAGTTTCAAGATTAACGTAATAAGATATACTTGTTAAAATATTTAGTATCTTCGATTGTTAAAGAGGAGGGGAGGGAGAATAAGGGCTAAGCCTTTTTGTCTCCTACATATGAGGTAAAAACTATGGCATAAGATTTTTTGGGGCACCCTATTCGGGCAACATGGTGAAATACGGTTTTTTTAATTTCAGGTTATAATAACTTTGTATATATATTTGTGTAAAGTAGTAGCAAAAATAGGTCATTTTTTTATGGGGATCGGATGAGGGATCATATCGGTCGAAGGAGTTTATAGAAGGGTTTGGGATGGAAATTAATTTAGAATATATCGAGTATGTATCGTTTGAGTAGGGGTATGTTTGAGTCTCTGTGAATAATTATGATTTTCTGGCAAATCAGAGTTAGTTTGTGATTCTCCTAAAGATGTTGTTTTGCTTGGATTCAAAATTTTTTGTATTAATTGAACCTCAGATGGGGGTCGCGTATGTGAGTATAAAACAGATGATCGCTTTGTACTGTTCTTGTACTTTGTAATTTTTTAAATAACTCAAGAGTTCTTGAAATTATAATTTTCTACACGTGCAAAGCTAGTTGGGTACACATATGTGTCAAACTATTTCTATATTTTTATATGGTGTGGAATTATGGACCCTGAAAGCAAGGGAAATAATAAGAAGAGAATCTCAATGCCAATAAGATGTTGTGCTAATGTTGCGTATACCATAAACTTCGAGATGCACGAGTGCAGCCTGAGACGAATCGCTAAATTTTGCGAGAAGGGAAGACAGCTTAGAGAAGCAAAGAGAAAAAAGAAAGCCCCCTTGCCCTGGTGACAGGCCTAAGATTTGCAGGATCTGACGGATGATAATGATGATGATCAAACCATTGTTTTACTACATTTCTTTGTTTTACCTCGCGCAAGCTGAGCTTCATGCTGCTTCAATGAACTGCCATCCATTGAAGTGTCGGTCGCCAACCTGTCAGTCCGTCACGAGGATCTGTCAGTACTTCAGCACCGGCGGCCCGTCAGGTGTGCCGGGCTATAAAAGCAGGAATTGCGCAAGCGCGCACGGTGCGAAAGGGATAAGCTCTAACTCATGCTCTCCCTTTACGACCGCTATCGAGCACAGCAGTAAAACCCGGCTGACATCTCGGATCGTAAATCTGGATGACTCCCGACGTCCAATCAACGTCATAAAACTGAAGTACGCGCGGGAGACGGCGATATGAGGGTCAAACGCTTTTCAAAATAGGAATCGGTTCGGTGTTAATCCAATGAAAGCCGACTTCGATCGTGAGAACGGCAGATTTCATTTGTCGCATTGGGTGTGTGCAACTATTCTAGTGGACCGCGTCCACAGTGGGATAAATCTCAGAAATCAACTTGAGATTTGTAGAAAAAGACAAAAACTCAAACTTGTGCATACGATATTCGACTTGACAGCGAGATTCGGTATACAAACGTGCATTCAGACGTCACCAAGAACCATAACAATGCATATCAACATCTATTTATTCTGCAAAGTTAGACAAATTAAATTACAGTTATTCAATGGAACATCAATAGCTAGTTGTTGTTTTGACGTTTGACGTACAACAAGCGTGAAGTGAGGCGCAAAACTGGGAATATTATGGGAGCATAATTCAAGTGTCAGAGATTGCTCTTCGTGTCGGAGGAAGGCTTCATGATATTTCTGGCCCGTTGTCGCGGTACACGTGGTGATAAAACAACCCCTGGTCTCTCAAAATGCAAAAATGATTTTACATACCTACTAATATACCAAAGCTGAGCAAACAGGGACTCTTCCTCGACCCTACTAAGAAAAGGGGATGAAAATTATGATGACGATCTAATGTGATGTGAAAATACAAAACTGAGGATATAAAATACGAGTAAAAACGACTAAAAAAAGTCAAAATCAATCGCTAAACCGTAATTTTAATTAGCATTTTGACATGATGAGCCCATCTGCGTGTATCTAAAACAAACACAAAATCTAAGCCTGCCCAAATAATATTTGCAAATACGTTTATCGCTATTATATTTTCTGTTACATATCATGTAGTTGAACGAAAACTTTTTACATTTTCAAAAGGTTATTTAAAAATTTCGCAATTTCTGCCGTCTCGTTTAAACCACAACCTGGTTAATGCGACCCTGGATGCAGTACATATTTTGATAACTTAAATAGCAGAAGTAAGCTTACATTTTGTTTTAAATAAGCCAGTTATGCATATGCACTGGTCTCGTGCATCACGGTAAAAGATGGTCACGAGTCTTAAGAAATCAACAACTGCATTGTACACTAATTTAGAGAGAATTAAGGATGTCAATTTATGTCATGACTGATTAATTCTTCTGTTTACTGTTTAATGCCCACCCACAATCCCTTTATTATTCTAATACACAATAACCATACAATAAATAACAATGATTATTGCGTATTAGGAGAACATATTCTTATTGTGAAGTTGTAATTATTCAGATCATATGTCTGTGATATTTAAAATGTGAATTAAATATATTAATTAGAAAGATACACATATAAAATCAATTTTATCGAAAAATATTGTTGTTGCGCCACCGAGATTCGAACCTCAATCCCTTTCCAAACCGGGTAAGGTGCATTATCCAACTATGCTATAGCGACGATATTTTTAGCGACAAATTTTCAAACCTATTCTATTTGAGATTCCGTAAAAATAAGGTAGATGGCTCTTTCAAATAATGGAACGATTAAATGTATCCGATCAATAAGGTAACATATAGCTTCGAAAATTTGTCGCTAAATGTATCGTCGCTATAGCATAGTTGGTTAATGCACCTTTCCAAGTTTTGGAAAGATAACCAGGACCGAATCCCGGTGACGCCACAACAATATTTTTCCATAAAATTGATTTTATATGTATATATTTTTAATTAATACTAGCATGCCCGCACAGCTACCGCACGGTAGCAGACGTATCCTGCAGAGACGCAGTACTCTGTTTTCAATCTCACCCAACAAAAAAAAACCCACTTTTCTCGGTATCCCAGAATTGGAAGAAACAGAACCGACGTACATAGCCAACAACCTAAGGGGTGGTGAAGAAATTGTGCAGGAGCTACACAGACTCACCCCGTGCACCTAAAAAAAATACCACTTCTCGGTATCCCAAAATTGTAAAAAATAGACCCGACGTACACAACTAACAACCCAAAAGGGTCAAAGGCCTGTTGATCTTTGAGAAGCGTTAGGTAAGATTACTAACCACGTAAAAAAAAAACACCACTATTCTCGGCATCCTAAAATTGTAAAAAACAGGGCTGACATATACAACCATCAACCCATCTCTCCAGGTTTTAATAAAAACAAACATTTTGTTAATACTCATTGATAAAACCATAAAAAGTGATTTGACAGAAAAAGAAGAAGAAAAATAAAAAAGAAGAATAATAATCCATCATTCATGGAGCTTGTATGAGAAGATGTATGAATGTGGTTGAGGCGAGAATTATGTGTCAGGACAGAAGAGTGTGGCGCTCTATCCTCTCTGCCTACCCCGGAAACGGTGTGATGGTAAGTAAGTTACGGATTTATCTATCACCAGAACTGTTCTATTTAAATATTGAATAACAGACGCGTAAAAGAACAAACTCCTTCGACCGGTCTGTAGTAAGACAGGCATATTTAAGTCACGTGTACAACTGCGAAATAATAATTAATTCAATTACGCTTTTAAAAAATCATCATTGTGTCATTCTAGACATAACCTATAAAAATCCAAAAAAACGTACAGAAAATTTTTCTAAGTATAATGTATGACTTCACCATAATTAACCAAATTCCTATTAACCACGTGTACAATTTTTACACGTTTCCCAAAAATCATTTCGACATCTTACTAACCTCTATCGAATTCATTTCATGGCTCAAAAAAAACATGGCTGACCAGAAACGTCAAAGTCATAGCTTAAGGTTAAATTGAATGACATAAAACAGATGTTTATTTTGTGAAAATTTAAAACGTCAAAAAAGCGCGCTAAAATTATGGCACAGGTAAAACAGCTGATCATTCACAGTTTTCAGGCGGCCATTTTTTAAATCAACGAATCAGAGCTCCTCCAATAAGAATCTTCGATTATCGCTTGAAATATAGACGGTTGCGTTTGATTAATAAGTCTGAAAAAAATGTTCTACATTTTATTCGTATGTAGGTAGGTACGTCGATTTTTCAAAAGCGACAGAGCCGACGTACACAACTAACAACCCGAGATGGTCAAAGGCGTGTTGATCTTTGAGAAAGGTTAGGTTAGATTACTTACCACGTAAAAAAATACCACTATTCTCGGCATCCTAAAATTGTAAAAAACAGAGCCGATATACACAACCAACCCATCATTCCAGGTTTTAAAAAAAACAAACATTTTGTTAATACTCATTGATAAAATCATAAAAAGTGATTTGAAAGGAAAAGAAGAAGAAAAATAAAAGAGAAGAATAATAATCCATCACTCATCGAGCTTGTATGAGAAGATGTATGAATGTGGATGAGCGAGAATTATGTGTCAGGACAGAAGAGTATGGCGCTCTATCCTCTGCCTACCCCCGCGAGGAAACGGCGCGATGATAGGTAAGTAAGTAAGTTACAGGTTTATCTATCACCAGAAGTATTCAATTTAAATATTGAATAACAGACGCGTAAAAGAACTAACTCCTTCGACCGGTCTGTAGTAAGGCAGACGTACTTAAGTCACGTGTACAACTGCGAAATAATAATTAATTCAATGACGCATTTAAAAAATCATCATTGTGTCATTCTAGACCTAACCTATAAAAATCGAAAAAAACGTATAGAAAAATTGTATGTATTTCACCACAATTAACCGAATTCCGGAGTGAAAACATCAATTTTATCTTGTGTGGGAAAATATAAAATATCTATGACTATTGCAAGCTGTGAAATCTGGATGTCGAAACCTGACATAAAAAAATGCGCGAAAATCAACAGCTGTTTATTACAATGCCGAGTCGAAATAAAGTCATACATTTGAAACGTCAAAAAAAAAATTGCGCGAAAATTACGCACTGCAATAATGACAGGTAAAACAGCTGTTTATTTAATTTTCAGGCAGCCATGTATGAAATGTAACCAATGAGGGTATTGACCAATTACAGCCCACGGTTGCTGCTTGAAAATATGAAGTGTTGCGTTTATTAAGAAAATATCAAGGTTTTTCTTTTTTTTCATTTTCTTTCATTTGTATGTAGGTAGGTACGTCGATTTTTCATATAAAAATTACGCGTTTTTTAGATTTTAAAGGTGAATTTTAAACGATAGAAGCTAACAAATACGAAAATAAATTATATTCCATTGTGATGTATGCACAGATGTAATAAAATTATATTTTGGTCGTAAATTCGCAGAGAAAAGCTGAAAAATACGAATTTTCACTAAATCAGGTTTCATAAGAAAATTAGAAGACGAAGAATTTAAAAAAAAGTGTGTAACGATACTACTCATCGGTGGCAATTGCCAAAAAATATTAAAATGATTTTAGCTCTTAAACTCGCAGAGTTATAAGCGAATGAAAAAAAAGTTAGGCTAATTAAAAAGTTAAAATTTCCAAAAATCACCAAACTAAAACAGTTGTAACAAATAGAGGAGAAAAAGAAGAATAAAAAGAAAAAGATGTAAAGACTCAGTCAACCTTCGGACGTCTGGGAAAAATATCAGAATGCGGATAGAACGCCTAATAAGCGAGATATTAACCAAAACGTGTGTGACAAAATCGGTTACATATAAACATATAAACATATAAACATCGCGAAATAGGGCCTATTACTTTAATATATATGACTAGCTTACCCGCACAGCTGCCGCCCGGCAGCAGACGTATCAGAGACGCAGTACTCTGTTGTCAATTTTCAGAAGAAAAAAAAAATCTTAACACACTTAATAAAACTATAAAAAGTGTTTTGATAGGAAAATAAGAAGAATAAGAAGGAATAATTCATGTTTTTAAATACATTACGTATTCACCTACTTGTAGAATTTTTCAAAATTAAAATCGTACAAAAACTAACCAATATAATCAAGTGTTGTGGCACCAGAAATAGAAGACGTCCGTGGAAGACTTGGCACGATCAGGTAAACCAGTTAACGGAGGATGGTTCTGTTCGAAGGCTCAACAATCAGCGAGCTTGTATGAGAAGATGTATGAATGTAAGTGAGGCGAGAATTGTGTGTCAAGACAGAAGAGTATGGCGCTCTATCCTCTCTGCCTACCCCCGCGGAGAAACGGCGTTATGGTAATTAATAATAAGATAAATAAGTATCGAACGTCTAAAAACAATATTCATACTATTTTGAATTTAAAAATAATAATAGACATACTCATACATAATAATAATAGAGAAAATTAAGTAAATTAAAAAAAAATCGCACTTAAACTAACCAATATAATAAAAAAAAGTGTTCATATAAATACAATAATAGAGCTATAATAATATATAAACTCCTGTTGTATACTAAAACTAACGCCAATGCTATTTCGATTGCAGTCAACCAGGCGTCTCTTTAATATATACACATATCTCTTTAATTCAAATTATTAGCTGTGCGTTACACCAATTGCCAACTCTCAGGCATATTATACTTATATCCAACACGATATGTTTAATAAGACTTGAATGACGCAAAACACTCTTTTCAAAATATTCATACTAATTTGAATTTAAAAATAATAATAGGCAGCATTCCAATTATCTGCACTGTGCGGCGTACTATCCTCTACGACGTTTGTGAAAATCAAAGAAGAAGGTGGTAATTTAAACGATGATAATGACGGATTAACCGGTGTCGGATTAACCGGTGTCGGATTAACCGGTGTCGGATTAACCGGTGACGGATTAACCGGTGTCGGATTAACCGACGTCGGATTAACCGGTGTCGGATTAACCGGTGTCGGATTAACCATTGTCGAATTAACCGGTGTCGGATTAACCATTGTCGAATTAACCGGTGTCGGATTAACCGGTGTCGGTTTAACCGGTGTCGGATTAACCATTGTCGAATTAACCGGTGACGGATTAACCGGTGTCGGATTAACCGGTGACGGATTAACCGGTGTCCGATCAACCGACGTCGGATTAACCGGTGTCGGATTAACCGGTGTCGGTTTAACCGGTGTCGGATTAACCATTGTCGAATTAACCGGTGTCGGATTAACCGGTGTCGGATTAACCGGTGTCGGATTAACCATTGTCGAATTAACCGGTGTCGGATTAACCATTGTCGAATTAACCGGTGTCGGATTAACCGGTGTCGGATTAACCGGTGACGGATTAACCGGTGTCCGATCAACCGACGTCGGATTAACCGGTGTCGGATTAACCGGTGTCGGATTAACCGGTGTCGGATTAACCGGTGTCGGTTTAACCGGTGTCGGATTAACCATTGTCGAATTAACCGGTGTCGGATTAACCGGTGTCGGATTAACCGGTGTCGGATTAACCGGTGTCGGATTAACCATTGTCGAATTAACCATTGTCGAATTAACCGGTGACGGATTAACCGGTGTCCGATCAACCGACGTCGGATTAACCGGTGTCGGATTAACCGGTGTCGGTTTAACCATTGTCGAATTAACCGGTGTCGGATTAACCATTGTCGAATTAACCGGTGACGGATTAACCGGTGTCGGATTAACCATTGTCGAATTAACCGGTGTCGGATTAACCATTGTCGAATTAAGCGGTGTCGGATTAACCATTGTCGAATTAACCGGTGTCGGATTAACCGGTGTCGGATTAACCGGTGACGGATTAACCGGTGTCCGATCAACCGACGTCGGATTAACCGGTGTCGGATTAACCGGTGTCGGATTAACCGGTGTCGGTTTAACCGGTGTCGGATTAACCATTGTCGAATTAACCGGTGTCGGATTAACCGGTGTCGGATTAACCGGTGTCGGATTAACCGGTGTCGGATTAACCGGTGTCGGATTAACCATTGTCGAATTAACCATTGTCGAATTAACCGGTGACGGATTAACCGGTGTCCGATCAACCGACGTCGGATTAACCGGTGTCGGATTAACCGGTGTCGGTTTAACCGGTGTCGGATTAACCATTGTCGAATTAACCGGTGTCGGATTAACCATTGTCGAATTAACCGGTGACGGATTAACCGGTGTCGGATTAACCGGTGTCGGATTAACCGGTGTCGGATTAACCGGTGTCGGATTAACCGGTGTCTGATTAACCATTGTCGAATTAACCGGTGACGGATTAACCGGTGTCGGATTAACCGATGTCGGATTAACCACGGTCAGATTAACCTGGATCGGATTAACCAGAATCAGATTAACCGGGTTCGGAATAACCGGGGTGCCACAGTTTGTATTTATACTTTTGTTATAAATAATATTTTTGTTAAAAATAATATTTTTAATCATCAATATATTTAATAAAACCATAAAGTGTGTTTAAATAATAAATTAATTTTTATTAAATAAATTAATATAAATTTAGCTATCAATAGCATTTAAAAAAATTAAAATCGCACTTAACGCACCTATAATACCAATTTTTAATTTTTTTTTATATGAAACAGCTGTTATCAATAATATAATTAGCGGCCATCTTGCATGAATATTATTATAACCAATGCATGAATATTACTATATCTTTAAACCAATCAATGCCTTCCGCCAATAAACGGCCAGGGTTATGGACGAATCGGATCACTCGTCCAATGAACGGCACTGAAAATACCACTCTTATCGATAAAAGTTTAAAAAACATATTTTTACAAAACATTGGCCGGCCATAAAAAAAAACATCGCGAAAAAATTTCAATTTTAAAATGGACTTTCTTATTCTTAAGAAATTTCAACGTATTTCAACGACTATTCAAGCGCTGTATTTCAAAAAAATGTTTACATAAAAAAAAAACATTTAAAATTAATTCATAAATATTTTATTTATTTTGTGGAAGACTTGGCACGATCAGGTAAACCAGTTAACGGAGGATGGTTCTGTTAGAAGCCTCGACAATCGGTTAGCTTGTATGAGAAGATGTATGAATGTAAATGAGACGAAAATTGTGTGTCAGGAGAGAAGAGTATGGCGCTCTATCCTCTCTGCCTATCTTTGCGGGGAAACGGCATGATGGTAAGTAAGTAAGTAAGTAAGAAGTTGATACTGTTGGATTAATCGAGTGTTTATGACTCCTGAAATAGAGGACGTCTGTGGAAGACTTGGCACGATCAGGTAAACCAGTTAACGGAGGATGGTTCTGTTAGAAGCCTCGACAATCGGTTAGCTTGTATGAGAATATGTATGAGTGTGAATGAGGCGAAAATTTTGTGTCAGGACAGAAGAGTATGGCGCTCTATCCTCTCTGCCTACCCCTGCGGAGAAACGGCGTGATGGTAAGTAAGTAAGTGTTGTTGGTACCTGAAATAGAGGACGTCCGTAGAAGACTTGGCACGATCAGGTAAACCAGTTAACGGAGGATGGTTCCGTTAGAAGCCTCGACAATCGGCGATGCTTCTAACGGCAAGCATAGCCAGCATAACCGGCAACCCAAGAGAAAAAATATAATTTTTCTCGGTATAATTCTTTTCCGTAAAAAAATTAATTAACTCTAAAAAATAATTAAAATCATCAATACATTTAGTAGTGTGTTTAAATAATAAATTAATTTTTACTAAATAAATTAATATAAATTTAGCTATCAATAGCATTTAAAAAAATTAAAATCGCTCTTAAACTAACTAATATATTCAAAAAACCTATAATACCAATTCCACATATTACTGCCCTCTATCGAATTCATTTCGTAAGTCAAAACGTCAGCATGGCCGTCTTGACACAACTGTCAAACTATATTTTAGGTTAAAAAAATTTGACATAAACAGCTGTTATCAATAATATAATTAGCGCCCATTTTGCGTGAATATTATTATAACCAATAAAAAAATACCAACGCCCAATAAATTTTTTCGGCGAATGAACTGCAAGCTTGAGGACCAATCAATTTGTCCAGCCAATGGAAGGCCGAATTTCGTCGACGAATCAAATTGTCCGGCGAATAAGAATTCGTTACGGCCTTCGAGTTATGGCCATAGACTTGAGAAAAATTTCGACAACCGGTATTTGGGGTAAGTCGTGTTAATAATTTTACAATTTTAGGTACTCTGATAAAATTTTCACATTTTTTTTCGCGTTTTTTACATTTAAAAGACGTCGGTTAAATTATAGGAGTTTGTTATCTTTGAAATAAATTCTGGAGCGTCTCGATCTATCTCCTAAAATATAAAAATAATTAATTCATCCAAAGGTTACGGAGAAAACGTGAAAAAAATGAAATTCACTTTTTCGAGTTTTGCGAAAAAACTAAAAGCGGGAAAAATTTATAAAGTACGCCCGGCGATGCGGTCGGCCGCGGGCCGTCGCCCGAATATTTAAAAATAATTATCGCTTTTAAATTCCCAGAGTTGTGAGCGAAAATGTAAAAGTTAGGCTAAATAAAAATATAAAATAGCTAGAATTTGGCCAAACCGAAACGGTCGCGATAAATCGAGGAGCGGCGGTGGAGAAAAAGTGTCTATAGCGAAAAGTTTACGTCGGCCTTCGGCCGTCTGGCAAAAATAAAAAATACCCAGATATCTGGCGGGAAAGCCCCTAAAAAGCGATCGCGCGGTGTGACTACCTAGCCGGTTGTGACATATAAACAACACGAAATAGGGCCTATAACTTTAATATATATGATATTTAAATTATTGCATACAATATTTTGCATTTGCTGTTTATGTATATTCCATTTACATTTATAAAAACGAAAAATATACGATAAAACAATAAGTACAAGTATATGATAAAAGATTAAATCATTAATAATAATAATAAGATAAGAAAAATAATACACAGTAAAAATGTTTATGAACTATAGAAATTTTGTCAAGCACCAGCTCTTTTTAATTATTTATGAAAGTAAATATTAATTAACATTCTTTATAGCTTGTGTTGGTCTCAAATCAGTCCGTCCGATCCATCAGTCATAAACAAATATGTTAGAATTCCTCTGTATTCCGGTCATGCTATGTGCCATACATCGGCAACATCCGCATACTCGTTACCCAAGTTTTGAATTCTGTGTAATGGAGAATTAAACTGAGCAACCGTCCCAATATTGTTACAGTAATAAGGTAAAATGATTCTAGTATTTCTGGCAGGCACGTGAAAGTTGATTAGCCGCAATAAATCAGAGCTATCAATATTGTGATGCAAAATTTTAAATAAACCTACTAAATCAAAAATATTCTTTCGTTCAGCTATAATAAGTTCATTGAACATAAGAGAAAATCATTATTTTATTGCTCTCGTGGTATATTCTGTTTGTGATTGACAAATTTCACAAATTTATTTAGTACTCAATCAATTGTGTGAGAATGCGCTTAGTAACAAGGTGACCATGCATTCGAGTTATACTCATCCTGACTTCTCAATAATGATGTATGTAGAAGTTTTGAGATACTTAAAATCTTTTGCCACTCTCAATACATATCCCAATATTATTACAGCTTTTTTAGATATTTTGTAGTGTGAGTGGTAAGTGTCCCAATAATCATCCTTCACTCTCGTGTTCGATTGAAGATGAACGCGAAGCGTGAGTGCCAGAGAAGTTTGTAAAACAAAAGAACTTACGTTTATTATTGGATTTATTGTTGAGCACACTTACAGATTACAGATATACAATAGTCTTTCAATGTTATCTGTTATCTGGAAAGTGGCAGCGAGAAGTGTGACGCTGGCGAATCCGGAATCTCAAACGGCTGCATGGTTATTGCGGCGTAAGTACCGTGTGTATTTTTACGACGGTTAGGAGCTCTGATTTTACGCACTGGTAAATGCAAGGTGCGTTCTGAGGTCGTCAGCAGTGATGATGGTGACAGACCTCCACAATCTCAATCCGCCATCTGACTTATTCATTTTGAATTCGAATTGAACAGTCTTGTTACTCGTCTAGTCTTTCTGAGCATTTTGTAGTGATGAGCTAAACCGTTAGTTTAACTGTGATCGTGTCTGTGATTCTCAGATTTGTGTTCGATTGTAACGATAATTGGTAACTGATTATTAATAATTTGGTAAGCGATCACCGATACACTAGAAACTAAACCTCTAACTGTAAATAGCATTTACATAATCGCAGTCACAATAGTGGTTTAGCACATCACTAGCATTATGAGTCCGTTGGTGCTCATTTTTCGATAGTGTGCCTTCTTCACTGTGCAGCACTCTGCACTACATAGAATATATTACATCACTAACAGTGGCGGTCGGTGACTTTTTGTAGAAAGGATACTGGATAACACTACATACTATCAAATGTACAAGCATACTCAGTATTTCAATAATACGGTTTCACGTATATCAAACTGCCAAAAATGTGACACACAAACATATTTCTCAAAACAATCTACTCGCTTCGTAATATGTATGCTATATTGTACATTATACCAATAAGTATTAAAGTCGTTTTTAACGTGTGCGTTAATGCACATACAGTATTCGAAGAAGAGATTGACAGGCAGAAATGAATGTCGAATACTTTCAAACTTTGTGGATACGGAACGAATGATAGAATCCACTGTTGTTGGTATCTGTGTGTTTCTTTTTGACTCTGGAATACATGCGATGCGGAGCATCCGAAGCATGTGTGAAGGGACCGCGCCTGCTGACTATCTACTTGTTATTTCTCAGGCAGATGTTTTTCACATTCCAGCTTCACGAAGCTAATATTAATATTATTAATGTGTTATTTAATTACTCGTCAGTCCACGTAATATCAGACGCACTGCCGCACACCGCCTTCCTCATAAGTAATGGTGATTGCCCTCTTATTATCGATCTATAATACAATGTTGCGCATTGATGACCGGAGTGTTTCATTTGCCGGACAAAAAGGTTGCGCAAACACATTAGCCGAAGGCTTCCATCACCGTTGGCATGATTACCGGTCGCCGTGTGCAGCTTGTACGTCACTCGAATGACACTCGCGCAAATTGGACTGCCTGCCAATTTGTTAGTCGCCATTACCGGGTAACAAACGCCACTAGTGACGCGGCACGAACATCGCAGAGTGACAGGCAGAACATAATATTATGGACGATCATTGAGAAATTGCAAATTTATCTCTGGTGTGACTCGAGACATATCATAAATCGTAACGCTCCCGAGAGCGCGTACCCGTATAGGTTTTCTGATTGTATCAAATACATATATCGTATTATAAAGATTTCTAGAAAACATAAATACCGTGGTAATGTAATGAGTAGCTTGTTGGTGTAGTGGTCAAAACGTTGGCCTAGTGATCTAGTGGTCGGGGGTTCGCGTCTCGTTTCAGGACACTAGAAAGTTAATCCTATTTTCATAACACAAACGTTTAGCTTAGTTTAAAAATAGTAAGAATATTGATGTGACATGTATTCCGTGTACGCATCTCTATTTAAAAAAAAAAAATGGTCGTAGTATTGGCTTTATTGGAAATATTAGGCCGTTAGTGTTTGAATATGATTTTGAGCACGTGGGTGGCTCGAATAAAGCGCAATCTGGAAGTCCATCAATGTCCATATAGAAAACATATGCAATACGGTGGAAACGCAGTCGCTCAGGCGCATGTACGAAAAATCTATATATAATTAAGAATTAATAAATTAGGAGCACGTGTAGATCTATTTACATCATAATCGATAGATTTTAGAAAAGACCGCAAATATATTATGTTTTGGGCATGAAGAGTGAGAAGATAATAGATAAGATAAAATAAAAAAAATATATGATGCCAGAGTAGAAATTTACAAGAACAAAGAACGAGTGTGAAAGACCTTAATCCCAAATGTTTTTTTTTAAAGTCATGAGATTAAAAAAACATGTAGCCTCGTTTATACTTACATTCCTTACAGGGCCTATCATCATGGCTGATGATGGAGTTTCGCCTGATACACTATCTGTAAAAAATCTGGTATCTACTTGATTTCTTCGGTAGGTGGAGCATTTTTTACAAAATTTTTATACTGCATACTGCAACTTTATCACTATCTAATTTTTTTTGTCATACAAGGTACGTATTTTATCTGAAATATTTTTAGTTTCTCAACACAAATCATTTTGACTTCTTTGATGAGTTTATCAGCTTCACAAATTTTGATTTTTAAAATATCTCCATTTATCTTATCTCTTGTAACATTAACCACTGCCAATACATGTCCCTTTAAATTAGTTCATTCCCAATTTTTATAATATTCCTAATTATTTATTAACTAACTAACTTACGATCCCGCTGTTTCTCCACAGGTATAGGCAGAGAGGATAGAATGCCACGCTCTTCTGTCCTGTCACACCACTCTTACCTCGTATATTTTCTCTTTGGTTATTGATGTTTTTAACAGGGCGGCACTCCAGTACTTTGTTTATCTAGTCTTGCTAGGTCTCAGACGCCCTATATTCCTGATACTCTCAACACTAGCCTTATAATTTCTTTATCATCGTTCTCATCCTCATTTGTTTCACATGACCAAATCATCATAGCGACTCTTTATTTATAACAGAATAAGATATATTTTACATCCATAATAATTAGCACAATTTTCATTAACTTTCTGATCGAGAGAAGTCTGTGTCATATCTTGGTGCATTTAACACAGTGTTTTGATAGTCATAACATAACAAGAAGTGTGCTGCTCTGATAATATGCAGTAGTAACAAGCTAACAGCAATATGGAGCTGGAAAGAGTTGGAGGAGAAGTATTGTGCCTTATGATGTAGTACCAAATAAAAAAGCACTAGGGCGGTATCTGATTTTAACCCCCCTCACACCTCTTTTATCGTTATATAAAATTTTTCACAAATATTTTAAAGTATAAGAATAGGTATAAAAAAAAAATTTTAGCCAGCAATAAATAATGTCCAAAACCATGCGTATATAACATGTGGTCAATGGTTAAAAGAATGGGATATCGCCCAAATGATCCAATTTTCGGTCCAATGTATTTATTTTGTATTCTCGTAACTGCACAATATTTGGTATGCGAAATATTCTATATGAAAATATTTTTAAATGTACTTGAAAAGTAAGTTTCATGTCAAAAGGTGTCATTGCACTGCTGGTTAAATCCTGTACTGAATAGCAATATTATATGAACAAATTCCTATAAACTCAATTCTCTCTGTAATCCCACAGTTAAAGGGTTAAAATTTTAATAAAATCCAAACATTGCAATATGTGTCTCCGTAATTATTCTTCCTGGTTTTCTATTGGTTTTAGTTTGAATATGTTCATCGAAATTTTGTAAATAAAAGCACTAACCTGGGTAACAGGGCTGGGAATCGCTGATCTTCTATGATGATCGAAACGCGGCTGGCAGTCTTACCGAAACTCGATCACATCCGATAAACTGACAAATATAATAATTTGGCTTTTGTTCTTTTTGTTTGAATTTACACAAAATGGAATGCACACATTCCGGCTTCTCAATCAATTCTACCTAACGAAGCTTACAAAATACCTAAACAACGTGTTTCAAATAGTATTGCAAAAAATATTCACTATTATTTATTTATAATGCTGATAAACAGCTCCTAATCTTTGAGTCAGTATAGTTATCCGATAATCCAAGCAATAATTTAGCTAACATATTTCTTCCTAGGATTCCCTGCTACATCTGATACGTGTAATACGACCCTTAAGACCTTAACACCGTCTCGAGAAATTCAACGCTGGAATACAAAATCTGCAACACTCGAGCGTTGTGGGTCGTTAATAAAGATATTGTGATGTGTTAGAATTGCAGTAAATTTTGAAAATTAAAACGACCTTAATGAAGTTATTTTTATTACGGAGAATACATTTTTATTGTGAAGTTGTAATTATTTAGAACATATCTGTGATATTTTTTTAAATACAAATTAAATGTATAAAGTTAGAAAGATGTACAAATAAAATCAATTTTGTGGAAAAATATTATTATTGCGCTACCGGGATTCAAACCTGGATCTTTTCTTATCCAGGGAACATGCATTAACCAATTATGCTACACCAACATAGTGTGTTAACGTTTGAAAGAGCTATCTACCTTATTTATAAATAATGGAACGATTGAATGTATTAATATCAAAATGTGATATATAGGTTCGAAGATTTGTCGCTAAAAATATCGTCGCTGTAGCGTAGTTGGATAATGCACCTTTCACGTTTTGGAAAGAGATCCAGATTCGAATCCCGGTGGCGCAACAACAATATTTTTCGATAAAATTGATTTTATATGTATATCTTTCTAATTAATATATTTAATTCTTATTTAAAATATCACAGACCTATGTTCTGAATAATTACAACTTCACAATAATAATGTGTTTTAATGAAAATATTATTGTTTGAAATTTTTACAAAATAATGTTAAGCTTTAAATCTACGCACTTCGAAATAAATATTTGCGAAATTGTTCTATCTTTGCTTCAGGCCCTAAATAATCTAACAAAAAATAGTGTAGCCGTTCGAAATTCGATGACTTATAATTTTTTGTATTCAATAAATAATTTAAAACCTGTTGACGTAAAGCAAGTACCTACTCCCTGTGCATTTTGTTCTTCTAATATAAACTTTAATATACCTTTCCCGCTCTGGCCAACTAATTACATAGGGATTTCGCCGGCGTGGGAACAGATTGCATTTCGACACAAAACGGTCAATATCTGTGTTTCTTTTAACATTCGAGAGTACACTGTATCAAAATCCGGACTACAAAAAAGAAGCGGTGTTCTGCAGCATCCGGAGTGCAGTGATATATCCGTTCTTCACTACAAAAGCGCGAGTCAACTGGAGGTGAAAATTGACGTCCAACGTAGGACCGAGATCAAGGTAGGTCAGATCCATCTGCCAATATTCCGTTCTTGTTCCAATTCGAATTGCGTCAACTAACCATTAATTTAATCGATTTAGTCCACGGGATCTTATCTCACCAGAATCAATAAAATATTTCAATTAATCGAAATAATCGCATAATTACGATTTTTTAAAAAATATATTTATCTCTTACATGGTTGAGATTAGGTACATATCCCTTGAACATTTTCGACTCGTAATTTAGTCAGGCACCCACCCATAAAGTATTGTGGATTAGGTCTATTACACCCTGTATTGGAAAGAAACTTAACCCATTTCCAAATTATATTTTTCTTAAATTCGAGCCCTTCTGTATTTATGCATTTCTGGAACAGAAAATAAATCAAAACTATTATTTTTTTAAGCATTTTTTCTGTTTATCGTTTTAAAATATTTGTCCCAGACTCAAGATGCGAGTTGAAGCAATCTACCGCCAGATGTGTCGGCCTGAGATTTAGGAATGTCAGCAAATTTGCACAATCTGGTTGGTGTGATACGAAAAGGTTAACATACGTTAAGAATTTAGGGTCGATTAGCTTGACCTGACTCGAGTTAAAACGGTTATACCTTTCATGTTTGTTTTCTTTATTTGCGAGTCAATCTGGTCGGAGGCCGACCATTATTACGTCTGAGAGTGGCTTCTGCAAGGCTTCGACGGCATTTAATGCCACTAATATTTATATTTATTTTTGCAAGAAGCCTATTGGCAATTAACATTTTTTGTTTAATTAATTTCAATACCTTCTATAAGCGATCTTAAATAGTCAGTGAGAAAAGATTCACCAAAATATTTTTAGATAAGATGTTTAATGTATATCTACGACATTTTATAGATACAATTCAAGGCTGAAATTAGTTATTGAGAATACAGTGAAATCTCGATCGATCGTTTCTAGAATAATCGTTTTCCCACATGTATCATTTATTTCTTCTAGTTCCGAATTAATTTCATACAAAACATCCAAAAATAGATCGCATGGATCGTTCTTCTATGCATCATTTTACCGCATTAATCGTTTAAATTACGCATCATAACGCTAAATGCTTTTTACATGTGAAATATGCATCTTTTTTAGAATATATATTAAAAGTTTATGTATAAAAATTAAACTTTTTTCTATATTCCCGCATTCATAGTTAATTTCAATAGGTCCCCTCAAAAACGATAGATAGAGGTTTCACTGTATGTACTATGTATGAAGCGTACTAAACTGTCCAGCATAAGGTGATCTACATAGTGAGATATATTTCAGCTTGAAAATCAATGTGTATTTAATTATTTAAGTAACAAACTACTAACATATGGACGAAATTGATTTGAACTTTGCAAACTCTGGTAGAGAAATTAAAAATGAAGTACCTACCAGCTAAAGAAAATAATAATATTTTTAATGCTACAAAATAAATGTATCAACTAATAAGATATGTTGCAAAAAAATATTTAGTTGCTATCGGGATTCGAACCTGGATCTCTTCCTATCCGGGGAAGCGCATTCACCATTTTCACTATAGCAATCGAATGCATTTTCAACAAATTTTTTAACTTATATTCTGTAATCTTTCCAATTGATACATCTATTTTTCCATTATTAAAAGCTATTGAATTCTGGCGTCTCTTATAGGTTTTACTCATAGGTATTTGAGATTGAGAAAAGTTAAAGAAAGAAAAAGTTGATTGTTTTAAACGATACGTCTAGTGATCTAGTGATTGGGGGCTTGAGTCTTTTTCCAGGAGGTCATCAAGTTAGTACTATTTTTGTTAAGAAAAACACATTCTTATTGTGAAGTTGTAATTATTCAGAACATAGGTCTGTGATTTTTTAAAATACTAAATTAATGTATTAATTATAAATATATACATATAAAATCAATTTCGTCGAAAAATATTGTTTTTGCGTCACCGGGATTCGAACCTGGATCTCTATTTCCAATCCGGCGAAGTGCACTACCATTGTGCTATAACGCCAATATTTTTCTTGACGAATTTTCGAACCTATATGTTACATTTTTCAAATTAATACACCTGTCGTTCCATTATTTGAAATCCATCTACATTATTTTTACAGAATCTTAAATACCTTTGAGTAAACCGACTGCAGACGCCAGAATTATCAATTCATTTTTATTAAATTGTAGTGCACTTCCCCGTATTGGAAATAGAGATTCAGGTTCGAATCCCGGTGACGCAAAAACAATATTTTTCGACAAAATTGATTTTATATGTATATATTTATAATTAATACATTAATTTAGTGTTTACTATTTTTGTAATATTGTCATAGTAAGAATATTAATATGACACGTATTCCACCTGTACACATCTCGATTTAAAAAAAATAAATGTGTATACATATATATAGCTACTCATTTTATTCTTGTACTTATCGTGTTTTGTTTACCATGCTTGTTTCTTTTTTTTTACTTCTTAAATATCTTTAGTACGCTTCAAAAACGTACTATGTTCAATTTATTTATTATCTCTACTTGTCTCTTTTCGATTTTTCTGTTTTATACCATTTAGTTTAATTTGTTACCTTACTTCCAACTTATGTTCTAGCTTATGGAACCTTATGGCTACCTACCTCAGAACAGATACTTTATATGTAGGAAGCAGGCTTGCATGTGAATGAAATGAGTTATTTAATTTTTTATAAGGATTTTTATATTGATGCAAGCTATAAAAATAATGCTGTTATAAAAATAAACGCCGATTTATCGGCACTGAAATGAATATATATTAATAATGCTACACATTTTGACCTCTAAACCAATTTTGTACAATTACCATATCGTGCCTTTGTTATCATCTGACATTTACATTAAACTAAGATATTGAGCTTCGTAGTTTTGAATTAAATTGCGGTGTTTGGTTCATCGCCCATAAGCTGAATATTTGCGGAAATGTCGAGCACGTTATATATTTTATTTGTATTCAAATCAACGGTTGTTATTTAAAAAAAATATTTATTTTTTCCTATCTCCTAAACTACTAGGAAATTTGATATGTTTGATAAACAGTGTTAAAGATTACGTTATTTTCAAAACTTTGACACAAGAATGTTAATTTTGATGAAAATGTTATAATTATTATTAAAAATTTTAAGAAAAATATTTAGATGCAGTTGGATGCGCTTATTACAGACTCGTAATAAATTAATATAACCTGCAATCGACAAGTTCACCCTTCTTCAAAGGTAAATGAGGCACTCATTGTTCCTAAGACAATTCCCTCGGGACGTAAATTACGGAACACTACCACCCCTACCTCAGGCTTCGTTTAAAACCGAGCTAATGTTTTGTCACGTGTTGCCTCGGCCGCCCGGAACGAGTAGCCGCCGCTGGACAAACAGCAGAATGACCGCCGCGCGGAACTAGCGTTAAAGTGACGAATAATGGTCACCCTGCTGCGAACGCAAGAGGGCAGGCCAGAATTGGGGACGATTTTGAGAACTGACCAGTGTTCTCCCTGAGCCATCATTTTGACAAAAAAAATAAATAAAACGTCAACAATAATAATTGTTTCTAAGAATTTTATTTACGATCCTGGACCATAATAATTGGTACTTACATCTGGCGGTGTAGAGATAAATTGAAAAAGTACCGGGGCTGTACGTGATTTTAACCCTCCTCCCCTCTGAAAATTTTTTATTCCATGTATTCCCACCGAAATTTGAAAATAAATATATTTCAGGTTAAAATGAAATGTTAAATACTATTAAAATGTATTAATTTGAAAGATATACATATTAAATCAATTTTATCGAAAAATATTGTTGTTACGCTACCGGGATTCGAACCTGGATCTCTTTCTAATCTGGGGAAGGTGCATTATCCAACTAAGCTACAGCGATTTCGTATTTTTGAACCTATATGTTAATTAAATTTAGGACACATTGACACAACTTATATATTATTAAGGAGAACCCATTCTTATTGTGAAGTTGTAATTATTCAGAATATAGGTGTGTGATATTTTAAATACTAATTAAATGTATTAATTAGAAAGATATACACACAAAATCATATTGTTGTTGCGCTACCGGGATAGTTGGATAATGCACCTTCCTCGGTTTGGAAGGAGATCTAGGTTCGAATCTCTGTAGTGCAACAGCAATATTTTTAGATAAAATTGATTTTATCTTTCTAATTAATACATTTAATTAGTACATCTTATATCTTTCTAATTAATACATTTAATTAGTACATGTAATTAACTAATACCAATTACAAACAGTAGTCCAATTTAGTCCAGATCCAGATCCCACCCTGTGTTGAGAGACCTCCCGATGGTAAAATGGCGTAACTTGTCATCTGGGACAATTAACTGACCAGGACTGGTTGCACTGACCGCCACCCTTATCGAGGGAGTTGGGGTTCTATTTAGCCCTGTTATAGACCTGCAATCGTTCCGTAAAGGGATTTTGGCAATAGATAAGTGATTATTTGTGAGTTTAAATGATTTTAATGCGTGATAATAAATATTAATGATTCAGTGTGAACTCGGCAGTCAGAAATCTAAGATATTAATTACTTGTACTAAGATTTACTGTATTTTTGCAAGGGATGAAATGTAGATTTACAAATAATTGATTAAAATTAAATATATATGAAGGATATATGTGACAGACGTGAATGAGTCAGTTTCTTAGTAGATGCAAGTGTTATATACAAAAACAACAATCTTCTATTTATAACATAACACCTTCATCGCTTAATGTCTTCTGTTCTTATTTTTATCATATATTTACTACAGTATGATCCAAAAATTCTCCATAAATGGGTGGTAATAGACTTGACATATCTGTCAAAAAGATAATGGCCGATGGGGAAGACGGTCTTGGAGTAAAGCATTTGCATTATATGTGTTGTACTTCATTAAGCTTGATGAAGTGAGAACACCATAAGATTGAAGATCTGTAGATGGATGAAAAAGGTGGAAGACAGAGAGAACTAGCGATTTTTTGTAGAGGCCTATATCCAGAAGTATAGAAGAACATATACTGGTGATGATAATAATTTATATTTATGTGCCAACTGATTCAATAGTAATTTTATTTTTATTTATTTGACATTTTTACAATTTTTTATAATATGAATTAAGTATTTTACATTATTAAAATAACATGTTTTTTTTGCTTACCTCTCCAAAATAGAGGCTAGCTCTTGTGCTTGGAGAGGGAGATAAATCAGGAAGAAAATAAATCAGATATTTTATTAAATATAATAAAAATAGTTTCGTTTCTATGAGATTTCTGATATTTTATTTAATAACAGTGCCTTTGTGGGTAAAAATTCAGTAATTGTGTATTCTTGAACATATTCAAATATTGCTAATAAAATATACTGGTCAAGATAAGAAAAATATATTAAAAAAATTAAATATTGCTTTTGCATATTCTAGTATGTGTTAAGCACATTTTACAGATAAAGAATATTACTATTAATAATTTTCAAAAACTCTGATTCTCATTGAGTTGGCATATGCTGTTTCAAGGAAAAATGAATTATCTAATTTGGTCCATGATGGCGATGGTGTAGTGGTATTCGAAGCGATTCCACATATTAACATATATACAACTTTCAAAAATTTGATAAATGTGGAGATTGAAGGGTTGAGAATGGTGAACGTTATATTTATATAAAGTGATCACTTAAGCCAGCCGAAGATAGGTCGTAAGTCTTGTGATTCCTCATATTTCTATAAATTTTCCATTAAATATTATAAAAATAGATTCGTTTCTATGATATATTTGATATTTTATTTAATAACTGTGCCTTTGTAGGTAAAAATCTAGTAATTGTGTGTTCTTGGACATATTCAAATATTACTATGATTCAATAATATATTTAAAAAAAAATCTTCTTTCTCGTCGTAATCTTGTCAGAGAAATCATGTTTGCCATAAATGAGGGTACCACAGTCAAAACTATTCGGCATCATTTGCTCTGACTTGCTGCATGTCTGATAGGAGTTAGTTAGGGATTTCACCAAATACGTCCATCCAGTCGGCGATCTTCCTTGTCCTATCAGTCTCTCCATTGTATCCGTGCTTCTTTAACATAGATGAAACGTACACATCTTAATCATAATATCTTACGTAAATGATTTAATTAAACTGTTAGTGCAAGGGGCCTTCGTGGGTGGAAGAGAATGTATGGATCAGATATTTTATTTACAAGAGATAACGCAAAATATTTGGCGAAGAACCAAAAACTATTTTGTGCCTTTGTAGATTTTCAAAAAACGAATCACTGAATCATTCACACCATGGTTTGACATTATAAAGGGTGTCTAGCAGGGTCGTGGTCTCCATGGCTGTATGAATGTAGGAAATGGAATGTAGGATCAAAAATGGGTGATTTGATTGTATGCTGTTCATTACACGCCGATGATGCAGTATTAATTGCAAATTATGAACAAGAATTATAGAGTCTATAAAGTAGAATGTACATTGTATGCTAATAAAGTCGAAAGTAATGGTATTCGAGAAGGAGGAAAGCAAAACACCGTGCAAAATACTTGTAGGTAATGAATGTTCGGAATAAGTAGATAAGTTTGTGTTTTTGAGAAGTATGTTCGATAGAAATAGAAAGACAGAAATATACTGAAAGGAGCGTGACTTCAGGGAACAAAGTGAACGACGTTTTGCAAGACCAGTGAATTCGTTGTATACACATTAATATGTAAGAATCATGGAAAAACAGTTTTGCGTGACAGATTTAAAAGTCCGTATCTCTGATCACTCTAGTCGACGTTTCGTATTCCATTGCAGTTGCAGGGTTCGTCATTAAGACTGCATTCCACGGTTATTACTGTAATTAATAAAACAACACTAGTTCTATCGCAGTTATAAATTTTTTATTACGATTATTGAGTTTCAATCGTATACAGTATGAAAGCGGGCTGGCGGCACTTTATTCAGAACCAGTTATGAGATAAAACTGTTCATTTTCAATTAAAGTGAGTTTTATCACTAATAGGGTTGAAGCTTCGGAATGTGATCACGCGTATGGTCCTCGGTGGGATCAAAAGTTCACGAATAAAACCTCTATTTCAAAAGCAGGTTGGCACGATAGTAATTGTAAGGGTTGTAACGGATTAACTGGGCAGCATCCGGTCTAAGATCAAACGCAGTGTGATGAATCATGAATCAAATTTTTATGAAAAATCGTTACAAGTCGCTGTAAAGTGGTCAATGGTAACCTATAACACCAATATTATATTTTGTTTAAAATTATCTATAATAGGAATTTTTAAAATAGTATATCCATAAATTTAAAAGTCTTTTGATGAAAGAATATAAAAGTTAGACCCTGATCTGAGAATCTGAATACAGTAATTACTGTTGATTTAAAATTAGAGATTTTAAATTTTTTTTTACTTAAATCTGATCAAATTTTAAAAATGTTAAAAAAAATAAATTAACAGTTTCATAATACGTGACGAAGAAATAATTCGTAAGAAAAAATATTTATTTTAACTTGTATATTTTCCAATACGCATCTTTACATTTTTAGGTATGTCTTATTTGATAAAGAAACGTTGCAAGTTACAAAAATAATATTAATCATTAGTAATAATAATAAAACAAATTAGTTAAAAGACTTAGAAATATATGAGAGGGACCCATCGCTTATCTAGGTATGTTCTACGAGCAAAAGCTTCCATATCGGCCCTACTCATCCACCGCCAGGTTGGCACATAAAAAAGTCTACCGAAAAATTTGTTTCTCCAGGATGCCAATTGGATTCTTCTATTTGACTGTTTTACCAATTACGCTATAGTGACGTATAGATTTTTGTCTAATTTTAATGTACATATATTATTTTCTTAGTCGTTTATTTTTTCACATTGGAAGAAGTCATCTATTTTAGTGAGGCTTTTTTTTTTTTTTTGTTGGTGAAATCATATTTTTAATTGAAATGTTTCTCAAATACGCTTGTATAGAACCTGCTAGATAATGTCCAGATTTTCTGTCCATTTTAGATGCACGTTATAAAATAGTTCCTTGATAGTTAAAACAATTAATCAATTACTTTTAAAATTAGCAATATTAACATTTTGGTTAAAATTCATATTTTTTTATTTATTTATTATCTTTGTTTTATTAACCACTTGATTTGAGTTTAAATACATCTACCGGTTTCGAAAAATACCATTTTCTTCTTCAGGATGTCATAACTAACCAAAAAAAAATTTAATATATATAATAAATATATATAATTAATATATTTTTGGTTAGTTATGACATCCCGAAGAAGAAAATGGTATTAACCAAAAAAAAATTATTAAATATATATAATAAATATATATAATAAATATATTTTTGGTTAGTTATGACATCCTGAAGAAGAAAATGGTATTTTTCGAAACCGGTAGATGTATTTAAACTCAATTCAAGTGGTTAATAAAACAAAGATAATAAATAAAAAAATTAATCAATTAATTAGATTCATCACTTAGAAATGTAAATCTATCTATCGAAAAAGTATGTATACTTACAACCAGGACTAGAACACAGCTTCACTAATTACGCCATATTTTACTGTATATTAATTGTCCAATGATTTTTATCTAAATGCTTTATTTCTTCGACTAGCAAAAATAGTAACGTCACAAATGAAATATGATTTCATTTAAAATGAATGAATTTTAATATATCAAGCCAGTATTATAAGATAAATGCATTAAATGTAGTATCCACTTTTTTAATGTCAATGCATTTTGTGTAAGTTTAACCCGGGTTAAAAGATCACTCTTGACACGAATAAATTTAACCCACTGAATATTCGTAAGGGTTGTATTCTTGAATCACAGTAATCAGGCAGCATCCCCGTACATATTTCACCCGGTGTGGACCAGGCACACGCTAAATGTATGGCATTATGTTACATCTAAAAAAAGGAGTTTTTATCCCGTTTATAACAAAAAGGGATAACATCATCCCTTCTAGTATCGGGTTAAGGGACGGGTTGTGGCGCACTTACAGACCAACAATGCAGCCTCTTTTATGGAGCAATCATTCCCTTCGTGATCTTTGGAAGAAGGTATACTTATGTCGTGTGCTACGAATATTTTTTACGGCTCTTGATAATCGAGGGCAAGGGTTAAAAGCGAACAGATTAAAGCGAACTGTTTTAAATAGTAAGTAGTTTAAAGTGGATATGAAAATGTAATTTATAACGATACTTAAATAAATCTATTCGTTTAAATGTGATACTAATTTATTTCATTGATAAATTGAACATAAAGAATGTTTTACAGTGATTTTTTATAGATTTTATTTGAGCTATTAAAAATTATTACACATTTTAAAGGGACCGTGTTGCTAGTTGTACTATTATTAAAATGATTCTAGAATGTCGTTGAAATTTTTCTTTAAAAATCAAGTACTTTCTGGCACATAGTACCACCAAATGTCTCTTTGAAATATATGGGTTGAGAAACAAAAAAGTGCCAGTAACGGTTTTGTAGAAGCTGGTTTTCCTACAAGAGAGCCTACAAAGCTTCTGAGGTCACGCGGGTCATCGCAACTGCCAGAGCCTATTCCCTTTTATCTATCAAACTGTAACGCACAGTACAAAAGCGACTAAATTAGTTACAAGCTACAGCCGTACGCCAAAAAACACATCTCCTTTAAAAAATATTGTAAAACCACCGGACGCTTTTTATAAAAGGAAACAATCTTGTTTTTACGGAATCTGTAGCGTATAAATAAAAGCACGGATAAAAGATTGGCCCGCTGTCGAGTAAAGATGTTTCTAGTAAATAATATATTCAGAGTGTTTTTTATCGGCACAATGCACTTTTTAAATAATGAAAAAAATCATCGTTACGTAGCCATACAGTCAGGCGACAAGTTCGATAATGGGTAATCCAATTTTAAAAGGTTTTTCGGGGGTCCGGAACGGACAAAACATTGCCAAAAAAAAAGCAAAAAGTAAGAATGCCAATAACACAATGGGGTGCAAAAAACTAGACTAAAACTCGGCAGACACTTCCGACAAAACAATTCGCGCCTCAGGACACAAGAAAGGAACCCGCTTTTGATGTAATAAAAATATAATATTGAAAATTAGGGCATATTCATAACCATAAGAGGCCTGCAGTCAGATTGAAGTGTGTAAAGGCGCCCCCCTCTCATTATTCGTAATAAATTATTTTTCTGTAAAAAAATGTACAGATATATTTTTGTGTATGAAAATATCAATAAATATGTAAAAACATGTTTGAGAATTTAGGGGAAGTGAGAAGTGCTCTTAAATATTTAATCAGGTATTATATTTTTGCGGACTGTTTAATTAATTACGTGTATAATAAAAAAAATATATAATTTTTTTTAATGATACAATACAGTAATTATTTTATTTCGTGGTACACTTTTCTAAAAGGCATATACTTGTGCGGAGAATTAGGGTGTATATTAATAATAATTGTTTACAATAACTAAGTTATAATGTGTGAAAGAACTGGAATGTGTGAATGTAGGGCAAAAATGGGCGATTTGATTGTATGCTGTTTATTGTACGCCGATGATGCAGTACTAATGCCGAATAATGAACAAGAACTACAGAGTCGAGTGAGTAGAATGTACGATGCATGCAAGGAAAGCGACCTTATTATGAATGTTAACAAGTCGAAAGTGATGGTATTCGAGAAGGAGGAAAGCAAGACGCCGTGCAAAATACTTGTAGGTAATGAATGGTTGGAACAAGTAGATGAGTTTGTGTATTTGGGAAGTATGTTTGATAGAAACGGAAAGATTGTGAATGATATCGAAAGAAAAGTGACTGCAGATAATAAAGTGAACGGCGTTTTGAATGGAATTATATCTAACTCGAATTTGTCAACCGAAGCAAAACTAGCGGTGCACAATGGAGTCATGTTACCGACAGATTAAGAAAGGATCACTTAAGTGGTTTGGTCATATGGAACGGATGAATGAGGAGAGAATGGTAAGAAAGATATATGACGCAAGTGTCGATGGCACCAGAAATAGAGGACATCCGCGGAAGACTCGGTACGACCAGGTAAACCAGATAATGGAGGATGGTTCTGTTAGAAGCCTCAACAATCGGCAAGTTTGTATGAGAAGATGTATGAATGTGGATGAGGCGAGAATTGTGTGCCAGGACAGAAGAGTGTGGCGCTCTATCCCCTTTGCCTACCCCCGCGGGGAAACGGCGTGATGGTAAGTAAGTAAGTAAGGTTATAATAAAATAAAATATAATAAATAAATTGTAATAACAATATAAAAATATTTTAAGTTTCAGGGTACATGTTTATTTATATTTAAAGTGTTTATTGATAGCGTTAATTATTTATTTATTATCATTAATTTTCCTGATGTTTTCGGGTAAGCTGTTGAACTTTTTTTTTCCTATGTATAGTATAGCGGTGTTGTGCAAATGACGTGTTGATTTTTGAACATGAAATTACAAATTTAAACCTAGTACGATTTTTAGTAACAAAATGATATTTTTCTTTTTCTTTTAATATTTGAAATATAGAATTTCTTTAAATAGATCACAAGATGTTGATACTTTGAATTCTACAAAAAAGTAATTTCATCGAATATTCTTTTGGATTTTTTAACATTACTTTCATGATAAGTTTTTGTGTATTTTTTACTCAATCAGGCTAGATGGATTGAATAAATGCATAATATACTAAGTACAAATTTGTTATCAATAAAAATGTTCTGATTCTTAAAAGTCGTATCTCATATCTTTAAATTTTAGTGTCTTCCTGCAAGTTGTGGCGAATTTGTGAAGATTTATCGATTCTTGCATATACGACTTCCACGTATGCAGAAGATATTTTTTTATTTACCGTTAAGACACTCACCTGTTTATAATTAAGTAAGAATTCGATGTTCATTACGGGAGACCAAGATTGGCGATATTTTGGGAATGTTTTTCAGCTTACCATAATAAAATAAAGGAAAGACTTTATCAGGTACCGAACTCCAAAAATATTTTGAACTAATATCCCATAAACATGAATGCCACACGTTGATGTAATTGTCAATTATTTTGTTCAGGATCAAGATATAAACCGTAAATATTTTTTAGAAATTCGGAGAGATATTTAATTTTTATTTATTATATTTTATGAGCTAGTTTAGAGGAAATACTTCATGTATTCCATGCAAGAAAAAATATTTTTCATAAATAAATACAACACGCAGGGTACAAACGCATCTGTTATAATTTTGCAATAATGCATATTTATAATTTTCCACGCTGCATATATTTCACCGATGACCGTTGGTATTTTCGAAAAGATCTTTCAACATATATCACACTCGAGAGAGTTTCAAACGTACAGGGGTCCAAAATCTGGTTAGTTTTAGTATTTAGGGGTAGTTTACAACCCGGGTCCCTCGAATGTCACGCCTTTTCCTTAATAAACCCCACGGCGCGGCGGTGTCATCCCTCGCTTCACTGACTCTCTACTGCACTCATTTCAAATAATGTGAAATGGGAGTCTCGTCCCAGGTCCCCATTCTGCAGGAAAGTGACACCGAGGATATGAATAATGCTAGGCAGGGACAACTCAAAGTAAAATAAGTTCAACAATCAAAATAAGTCGGTGGAACATATGTTTATTGAAATAATAATTTTGTAATTCACTTTTTTTTATTTATGAATATTCTGAGCTTTCCTCGTGTTAGTTATAAGCTGTTACATAGAAATTTAATTATTAATACTATTTCAAAACACAGTTATCCGATTGTGCTGCGAAAATAAGACCAACTTGATGGACTCCTGGGATAAGACTCGAGTCTCCGACCACTTGCTTACTTAGGGTATGTATTATCTTTAGACCAAACGAGCATAATAATTCAAACTAAAAGCAAAGCTACTCTGTGATGTAATATTTTGATTTAAAAATATTATTTAAACCAAAAAGCAGATATTTATTTTAAAAGTGTAGATAAGTTGGTACTCACTAGACTAGTAATAGGGTTGAACTAAATACTTAGCAGGACCACCGATAACAGAAAGTGGTGACTTAAATCGCAAGTAAACAGAAAGACGAAAAAATAGTTCATTAACACTTACATTTGGATACTTGGATAATTAACTAGACAGAGAGTAGATTGGAAGGATTCGAAATGTGGTGCTGGAGCTGGAGATAATGGAACGAATAAGCTGAACTGATAGAATTACAAAATAAGCTGTTCTGCAAGGTCCATAATAAACATCATAAAAATCGAAGACGATAATGGATAAAAGACTTAAGAAATGTAATTGGGAGAAAGATTGAGGGAAGAAACAGATTAAATTATTAAGACAAAAATACACCCACCAAATAGAATCCTCATGGAAGACTTCTGGAAGGTGTCCAGGACCATAGGGTAGAGAAGTATATGAATATATACTTATGAACGAAATTTAAAAATCAACAAAATATGCAGAAATAATATTGCGCATTATTTGAAATGTCAAAAAAAAAACACAATTGGCTTTAGAGGTTCGTGATTTGAATGCAGATTGTAAAATCTCCTCTACAGCGAGTGTGAACTGTCGTATAAATATTTAGATTGACAGCTTTAATTTCATGGGAAGAAGCAATTCCTTTGATGCTGTACTGGGGAACATGTCAATAGATTTGCTTCTGGGATGAATGGAATCGCCCATCGGACTAATCTACGCATTATTCCATAGAAATACAATTCGGACGTGGACACACAATTCGCATTGAATAAAATCTTTCAACACTATCGTATACTTCACACGAGATATGTTTAGATAAGTTAAGTAAATTATCTTTCTCAAATCGATAAATTGATTTACTTTTTTTTACGTTGATTGTCACTTGAAACCAACGTAGACAGCAGCTACTAAATTATTGTATTAGGCGATTTTTTTATTTACTGATTTTATATTGAATCTCTCATTATGATACGTGGTTTAAAAACTCGAATAGATGTCACTAAAGTCAAATCTGCAATAAGAACGTCAGAAATGAGATTTTGTCGCTCCATCTTAAACCTTCTTTGAGGGTTTTGATCCTTCTTTACGCCGTCCTTCCGGCGAAGCGGAGGACTTCCTAATCTTCTCCTACCATCTGGATTTTCATTTTGGTATCCATACTCAGGACGTCACCCACTCTTCTAAGTCGCTATAGTTTCCTGTGGATGGTCAATGTTATAAATAAAATATCAAATATACAATGATAATTTTAGAGTTCAATTTTGATATATTAATTCAATATAAAAATTCCATTAGATTTGAGTGATTAGGTAATATAGTACAGATATACAAACAAATGTTTTATTATAAACTAGGTGAAAGACGGTCAATATTTATAATGAAAGAAAAAATATTTTTTCAAATCTACGAGTACAGAGCATAGTCGATAGGTATCGATATAAATAATTATTAAATACATGGGAATATATAATTATTCTATTAAAAATATGTATAACTTCCGCTCGTATATGATATTATTATTAGTGTGGCGTACAAACTGCTAGAAATATTTTAATGTTGGTTAACTAACAAACTTACCGTAACGCCGTTTCTCCACGGGGGTAGGCAGAGTTGTTAGAATGCCACACAATTTTCGACTCTAAACAGGCTTGTCCAGTTGGGCAATGCATTTTAAAATCTGTGTAAAATATATGTAAAAAACTATCTTTTTTTTTTGTAGGTGTACAATGTTTATATGTTATATGTGTCTAAATAAATAAAAATAAAATAAATCCACATTATATATATCATCTTTTCATGCAAAATCGTCGATTATTGAGGCTTCTAATAGGACCATCATCTATTATTTGGTTTACCTGGTCGTGCCAAGTCTTCTGAAGACGCTCTTTATTCCTGATGCCATCAACACTTACGTCATATACCTTTCTTACCATTTCTTCTCATTTATTCGTTCAATATGATCAAATCACCCAAGTGATCCTTTTTTAATTCTATTCCCTGTACTATGATCAGTTTTACATTCTTTCTTAATTTCTTCATTCTTTATATTATTGTAAATGAATTAAATTTGATTAATATATATATATATATATATATATGTATATAGAGTTAAACAAGATGCAATTAGATTACATAAATACATTGTAAAATTTAAAGTAAGTGCAACGTTCAATGTATTAAAAAAAATATATATATATAAATATATATATATAAAGAACAAGATACAATTAGATAATTCAATATATTCTTTGAATATAAATATAATGAATAATAATTTTGTAAAGTTGCAATTTCAAAACATAGTTCTATATATATTTTTAATTGATTAATTTAATTTGTGTTAATAATTATTATTCGAGAAAGTTTTCAACTTGATCATATTTAAAAAAAATATTTTTTCAACACCCTCTTTTATGGTTTGGCGCTTACATCACTGCTAATATTCAAAAAGAAAATTGTCTAAAAACCGTTATAGCATCGCTTACAATAAATAACCAGATTCGTTCAATAGGCAAAACACACCGAGGATTCACATTTCTTAGGACGACCGATTTCGATATTCAGGTAGGTACGTACCTAGGAAGCCGCGTAATATTTTTTCTTTTATTTAAAATATCCAAAGACAGTCCGAACACTATATCTAGGTGGCGGTGTCTCACATAGTACAGGTTGTACCAGTTATTTCGTATTCACACAACAATAATTCCTTTTGGTAAAATAGAATTCTCGTCCATTTGCTGGAACCGGATTGTCGTTTTTGGTTTTGAATAATAGGGATGCTTCCTCCCCTAATTTTGGGGTAAAATGCTTTTTACGAAGTGATCAATCACAATTATTATTTGTAAAATGAAATGATACAACTTTATTAAAATACGTTTGCTTGTACGCACGAACAGTAAACGTATCTCATGTACGCATATATGTAATAAGTATTTTAAATATTAATTAGAAAGATATACATATAAAATCAATTTTATCGAAAAATATTATTGTTGAGCCATCTACCTTATTTTAAATATTTTAAATAAGGTATATGGCTCTTCAAATAATTGAACGATTAAATGTATTAATATAAAAAAATTAACATAGAGGTTCGAAAATTTGTCGCTAAAAATATTGTAGCTGTAGCATAGTTGAATAATGCATCTTCCCCGGTTTAGAAAGAAATCCAGGTTCGAATCCCGTGGTGCAATAACAATATTTTTCGATAAAATTGATTTTACATGCATATCTTTCTAATTAATATATTTAATTAGTATTGAAAATATCACAGACCCATGTTCTGAATAATAACAACTTCACAATAAGAATGTGTTCTCCTAGTAATAAGTATTAAATTTATGTGTACCTGTAAATGTGTGTAAAGAAATGTATAATGTGGTATTAAATTTATTAATTGATAAAATATTAAAGTGTATAAGAAAATATTTTTTTCTTATATGTAGCAGAAAATTTTATCGTAAGTTTTTACCATAAATACTACTAACATTGTTAGAAACCTAAAGATCTGTATTTGTTATTGATTATTTTAGGAAACATCAAATTCTGTAAAGAGCAGCGTTTTCATTTATTGTCATGGCAGTCACACGTTAAATCGCCATTGAAACCGTTATTTGAACAATTGTTGAAATAGTTATTTAATTCATTATATAAACATTGTTTAAACAGTTATTTAAAAAATGTTTAGATCGTTATTTTAGTCGTTATTTAATCACTTATTTAAATCATATATCATCAGAAACCAATCATACATCAATCAGAAGCATGGCTATTCAACATTCTAACATAATCATTATACAGTGCCTACACTAATAATTCACTCGTTCTACAACACTCCCACTTAATTTATTTTATTCTAGATTTCTCTATTTTTATTCCTGTCGAATCTGTATCTTTCTTGAGTTAAATAACACCACAACAGCACAAAAAATACTGGCTACTTTAACACAAACTTCAGTCTAGCAGAGTAGCCAGGACAACGCTGTATATATCAGAGGTGGAGTCTACTCCATCCCACACAGTAAACTACGAGTTTATACTATATTTACCATGTTATATTATAATATATTCACCTCTGTCACAACAAAAATATGTATGTCAAAATAATAAAGTCAAAATAAATACATCAACAATGCGTTTCTTAATAAAACCTAAAATAATGTTGGTATTTATAGATGCTTATTGCATCTAAAAAGGTCGATAAATTTATACTGCACAGTTTGAAAAGATTAATAGGATATATTACTTAGCGATATCTTTTTACTGGACCATTAACTACTAACAAAGCTATTTATATATTACTTTTATTATTTTTAAGATATGCAGATTGAAATAATGAAGGCAATCAAGAAAGTTAATTTATTCCTAGATGTACACACTGGTACGCTGGGAAACAAACAACTTAATATAATATATACATAACACAATAATCATATTTTAGTGACATTCGAACTCTTAATTGCGGTTGCAATTAAAATGAATAATTAAAATACTCTAATCTGACACATTGATTCTTGAATTATTTTGAATCGTGTAATCATTAACTAACTATTCGTGTTAACATATTTATTAATATTAAATGATTAATTTTCCTACTTCCCAAGATAGTGTCAGTAAAGCGATCCTCGGTGAATATCTTCAAAATTAATGCTCAAATTTGCCATTTTTTTGACGAGAAAATACGCGTAAAACACGCGCTATACAGAATGAATATTATGTTCCAAACCGATTTTATTTTACAGACATTTGTTAGATCGCATTTGCTTGTAGTAGAGATTAGTTGACTCGACTTTTGGAAAAAAATCGCGACGAAATCATTTCGACTTGTTAATAAACAAAACAGCCGTTATTGGGGCCCTGAAAATCCTCAATTGATACACCAACAACCTTTACACCAACGCAGAAGGGGGGTGCCCACCCTTTCCTGGAACCGTTGTAGAAGTTTCAACTTCTTTTATCGGTTCCACACAAGATGCTGCAGAAATGCGAAATCTACAATTAATAAACACAAAAGAAAGGAAAAAAAACAATAGCTAATGTAAGAGAGATTTTAATTTAAATCTTCCTTCAAGTGCCGGATTTTTTTTTTTTAAGATACAGGTATATAATAACATTACAAACAAACAGATAATCAAGTGCTATGTACGGAAGTAAAGCAACTAGTGGATACAAGACATCCATTAAAGGGCTAACTATCAAGTACACTCTTCCATGAAGGGACTAGGATGAAACACAATGATGTATAAGTCACGCCATACATGGTACAGGCCAACGGAGTTACGCACGATTTTGTTTGTTTTAAGTATTTACAGCGACGCAGAGTAATTTCAGAATATTTCTTTCACGATGCAAGAGGCAATATTGTAAAAAAGTCTTTGTGGCCGAATTGGGTCAATTGGGCTTGCAACACATGTGGTTTCAACTAGACGGTGCCAACTAACACACAGCCTGAGCTACGCTTAAAATTTTTATGAATGAAATAACATCGGCCTGGAACATAATATTCTCCCTGTATGTCTTAGATTCATATATCACACCATCCTAGCTTATAATATATTTTTCAAGTCTGAAAAAAGTATTCAAAAATTCGTGTAAACAAAAATCTCACACGCGGGGAACTTTACCCCGTTCCGGCTGACAGGCGGAAATACTAACCACTGCACTACAGATAGATAGATAGAATGAAATGTGAAAATAAATATTTATAAATCTCTTAAGGTCTTTGTTAATAAGGTCTTTAACAGTTAAAAAGTTTGTTAAAAAGTTCAGCAGGTGTAAATATTTTTCAAATAAAATTCAGTAAATATTTTAAATTTGAATTCACAATAAATTTGATGAAATTTGACGTGCCCGTTGGTTCTGTGGTTAAAACACTTGCCTAGTGATCCAGTGGTCGGGGGTTCGAACCACATTCCAAGAGACTAGGAAGTTAGTCCTATTTTCATGGCAGAATCATTTAGCTTAGTTTGAAAATAGTAAAAATATTGATGTGACACGTATTTCTATTTAAAAAAAAAACTAATCAGAAAAAATATGTTGAAATTTTTTTTTCTATGTTAATCATTTTAAATTCCGAAAAAATTGTGACGGCACCATTTTGATGTATAGTTTTCAATAAATGATAGTTAATAAGTCATATAATATGGTATAATTGCTTGGGGAGGAGCGAATATGATGCAATTAATCCAATAATAGCAGTTCAGAAAACTATTTTAAAAGTTATATTTTATAAGTGAAAGTTAAGTTATAAGTTAACATCGAGCACTGACGAAATTTTTAATAAATTCGATGTCTTTGATGTAAGACAAATATATGCTAATACTACTCTAAATTACATTTATAAACACAAACACATTTTAAAATAACTCAAAATGTAATTACCACACGGAAAAATAAGTATATACAACATGGCGAAAAGAATTACGAATATTTTGGTCCTAAACTATTTAATTCAAATGAATTGTTGAAAGATTTAACTCAAATAAATTGTCCCGATAACATGAAACTGAAAAAAAATCTTGTATTTGTAATATGAGTGGAGCTAGTATTGGTGCATACACCCAAACCTATAATTGATAGTTTTATATATGTGTTAGTAAGTGGACTTGCCTCGAGTATCACTACACCATCGCCATCTAAGGACCAAATTTGGTAATTCATTTTCTTTTTTTTTTTTAACAGCATATATGTCATCACTATGAGAATATGATTTTTTTGGAATAATTTTAAAGCAATATTCTTCATACGTAAAATATTTTTTAACGCATGAAAAATCAATACAAATTTTAATTTTTTTTATATAGTTTCTTATTTGGACCAATATATATTATTTTCCATTAAATATAATAAAAAATAGCTTTATCTCTATGAGATATCTGATATTTGTTTAATAACAGCGCCTTTGTAGGTAAAAAATACAGTAATTGAGTGTTCTTGGACGTATTCAAATATTGCTAATATAGTAATTGTTATAAATTTAAAAAAAAAATTTTGAATGTTCATCTTGTAATTATTTTTTAAACATAGGTACACCTTATGTATATAAGGAATATGTTTAATAGGTACCTAACAGTTAATTTGGTCTGATACTTGTTGAATTATTTATTTGTACAGTTGCTTGTATACTACGCCAGCCACAATCTAAACATAAAAAACATATGTATTATATATATAATAAAATAAATTTTAAAACAATTTTATTTTTAAATAGCTATCAACTTTATAATGCAATGAATCCCAAAACTATTTGAGTATATTTTAACGTACATTTTCTTTTTCAGTATATTTATCGAAAAAAATTGTTACACCGGGACTCGAACTTGAATCTTTTTATTGCCAGCGGACTGCTTTATCAATTACGGTACAGCAACTCTATAAGTGTTTTACTAAATTTATTTTAATTATAGGTATATCCAGTTTTATTTACTTCGTTAAGTTAAGAGTCTGTGTGGTTTTGAAATCTCTCGAAACGTAAGTCATTAAACCTATCGTGAATAACGAATGTTTTAATTGAAACGTGGTTAAACATCCTCGAGTATCTATAAGGAAGCTATAAAGTACCTTTAAGAGATGGTATACTCCTGAACAGAAGAAATTCTTTAGCAAAAGATATGGTATAAATGTAATTCTGATTGATGGAAGAAAAAGGAATGGAATATACCTTTTACGTTGAAATACTCTATAGTTTTAATTTTATATTAAACAGAGCATTGACACTATATTAATACCAGAGGCGTGCAGTAGGTATAGATTTAGATTATGCTGTTACCATGATATTATACAATCATATATAATATATGTAATACAATGTATGTTGTATACAAGATTATGAACATTCGTTTAACCAACGTCTTTATACAAAATTAATCTATCGTTTATATGACCCTACCATGTATTTATTTGTAATTTTAGAGTACTATTAATAATGTTTTTAAAATTTAAGTTTTAAGGAAAAATAATACCTACTTACCCATATTAAAATCAATTAAAAAAATATATGGACGTTTTTAAGAACACTTTTTATGACTGAATATGATTATTTTATTGTTTGAAATTCCTTCACGTAATAACGAAATAATTATTTTTATTAAAGGTTAACGTAGGAAATAGTTCTGCCAATTACTTTTTGTTTTTACTAAATCAAAAACAAATTCATGCACCAAATGCATCTCGAACGCAAAGAATGACCATGAATTCAACACATTAAAAATAGCAAGATAGTAAAATTCACGAGTTAGTAAATGAGGAAGTAGACACATCAATGATTTGCACGCGAATGTTATTCTGTTAAAAAACAGCATAAGTAACGACTCCATACGAAAAGGATCAACCGAAAGGAATTTTTAATTCAGTAAATAACCAATTGTATGACTTGAGTAATACACTAGCTTGAAAATACAACAGTAATGCAAATAGCTACAATCGCCGCATTGTAGAAACTAGCGCAACGGCTGCAGCGGTGGGTTGTCGTGGTAGTCTTTAGAACTAAGCCATTAAAGTTTCTACTGGTACACAGATGATACCAATTGTAATAAATCCGTAAATATATATTCACGATTCATATAATAGATTATTTCATTTATATTAGTTTCCCAGAATTTTTAGCAATGCACAGCTTTTTTGCTTGTATGCACTGCAAGCTCCTGGTTAATATGGTTTATATTATAAATACAAATATGATCAAAAAACATCTTAAAATTGATCTTCACATATAGGGGGTATGAATTGTGCATTGGTAATGAAATATAATGTATTTACATTTAAAAAAATATGATACGGGTGAATATTATGTTCCAGGTCGATTTTTTTTGGCAGATATTTGTCAGCTTGTATTTTATAGTCGTAGAAAGTAGTTGATTACAATTTATTATGAATTATCTAACGCCTCAAAAACGTGTTGAAGTCATTAAAAAAATTTATTTAAAGAATATTATATTACTATTACCATTAATGGTGATCGCTATAGTCACACGTTGGAAAACTTCTTGGTGACTTCTTGTTTGGGTCTGCGAACACGTATGGTTTCAACAGGATGCTTGAAATTTTGCAAGAATTTTTTCCCGGCCGCATAATGTCAAAAAGTGGTGATATCGACTGGCCTTATTGGCTAACTGGTTAGTTAGCCAATAAGCCAACAACAATTTCGATGCTTCAGGACAATATTCGAAATGAAATTGCTGAAATAGAACGCGAGGTGTGTGAGAATGTTATGAAAAATATAGTTAAAAGAGCACGCATTTGTTCCGCTAATAGGGGTGGCAATTTGGCTGATGTTGTATAATTGTAATATACAGAGTAATCGATAAATAAAACTCAAACGAAAAAAAAAAAAAATTTCTTAGTTATTTAAAAATAGCATCGGTCTGGAACATAATATTCACCCTGTATCATATATTAATGATTATAAAACGAGTTTAAAAAAATATATAGTACGCATAGTTTGTATATTTTTGTTAGTGAAACTTTTTATTCTCTGTAATGATGCCTGGTGAGTTTTAGCGAATCCAAGCTCGACTATTCAAGAATAAAGGAGTCCACATATCGCGGGATCTGCATCGGTCGCGATGCACGAAGCAATTACAGTTGGTAGGCGGACGGTAAAGGAACGATCGTATCTGGGCCCCTTTAGACCTAAAGAAGTCTTAATTATTTATGCCCCGGGGACGACACGAAGACGCCTCTTCAATTAGAAATGGTAGTTTACTCAGATAAAATGAAGATTAGTTTATTCATATAAAAATTTTTAAAATGTTTTTTTGTCCTTTGTATTGGGCACGACACGTTGTTTCAATATGACAAAATACTAAGATGCCTCAGAAATAATAATTGTTACTTCACTGTTAAATAACTGACTTACCATCACGATGTTTCTCCGCGGGGGTAGGCAGAGAGTATAGAGCGTCACACTCTTCTGTCCTGATACACAGTTCTCGTCTCATCCACTTTCATACATCTTCTCATACAAGCTCGCCGATTATTGAGGTTTCTAACAAGACCGTCCTCCAGTACGTCCTCTATTTCTGGTGCCATCAACACTTGCGTCATACATATTTTACTATCATTCACTCTTCATTTATCCGTTCCATGTGACCAAACCACCTTAGTGATCCTTTCCTAATCTTACTCATTATACTAAGATAGGGGATCTCATTTCAACTGCATTCAGTTTACTTTCATTCCTCTTTTGCCAGCTCCAGGCCTCAATTCAGTCCTCGTACAAGAAGTCCATTGTGTACCGCTAGTTTAGCCTCGGTTGACAAGTTCCCATAAGCTATAATTCGTTTCAAAGCGCCGTTCACTTTGTTTCTTGCAGTCAACCTCCTTTCGATATCTTTCTCAGCCTTTCCTTTTCTATCAAACATACTTCCCAAATACACAAACTCATCACTTGTTGCAAACATTCATTACTACAAGTATTTTGCATAATGTCTTGCTTTCTTCCTTCTCGAATACCATTACTTTCGATTTTCATAATAAGGTCACATTCTTTACATACATCGTACATTATACTCACTAGTCTCTGTAAGTCTTGTTCATTATTTGCCATTAGTACTGCATTGTCGGCGTACAATAAACAGCATACAATCAAATCGCCTATTTTCGCTCCCACATTCTTACATTCTAGTTTTTTCACATAATTATCCACATACAAGTTGAATTTTATGAATTTCCAAAATTTTCAAATTATTTTTTAGATACAGGCATTTTTCGAAAAAGAAAAACCGCTTTGAAATTTTACATGTAAATAATTTAGAATTAGTTGACTTAGAAATTAAAAAAATACTTAAATAAAATTATTAATTAATTAAATCGAACAACATGAGGTATTTCATTAAATGAAATAATTAGCAACAATTAAACTGTGGTTAAAATTCATTTTCAGATTATTTTACTATATTTTTTTAACTACTTAATACAACAACTGGTTTCAGAAAATACAATTACTTTCTTCAGGATGTCAAATTAACATACAATTACTTCATTCATGATGTCAATTCAATTATTATAAAACTTAATGTGAGAACTGTCACTTTGTAAATGTATGTGTGTGTGTGTGTGTCAAGAAATTGAGTAGATGAGTGGTGGACAATGAAATTTATACGAGAGAACTGGGCTCTTCTATCACAACTTCTCCTGAATAACTAGTCTATCTCTCAAGTGTGTAATTATTATTGACTGTAAATACGTTATTGTAATAAACTTAATATTGTTACCTGGATATACTGAGTTTCACTTATAAGGAATCGGGACCCGAGAAATTACTCTTTAATTAGATAATAGAATGCTAAGGCAATCTGGTGATACTTGGAAAGTCATCATACATAATAGTAATTATTATTTAAAAATAAATCTAGTAGGTACCTAACTTCAATTGTTACAACGATATTCAAAGAAAACATGTAACTAGTTAAATTATTGTTTTACTTTCATTATGATTTTTGTTTTTATAGATAAACTGTATATTTTCCAAATTAAATAAAATTAGTACAATTATTAGAAATTTGGTGGTTAAATTTAGTTGTTTGTTTATAATATTTTGGTTAATTTTACATATTTTATTCTAAATTATTAAATTTAAGGCCAACATGGTTTATATGTGTTACGTACTTGCGTAATAGTACGCCTTCGTTGTACTTTTCTGTGTTGTTAAAGGTCTGAGTAAAACTCGTGGTGACAATTAACTATTTATTACAATGAGATACAATTACTATACAAGATGTAGAACAATAACGAGACAACGGCAGAGTAGCAAAAAAGAGCGCGCTATTTATACCCGCACATGCATACGCATTCACACACACGCAAGCGTGGCTCACACACACACGCACAAAATCCCAATTTTTTTAATCAAAAGTATGATCATTTTCTAATAAGTAATTGGAAAATTGTGAAAAACCATTACTATTTAAAAATCTTAAATGCTCTTTGACACTTACGTGAAAATTTCGATCTATTTTACCAATATAGAAAGCAGTACAAACTTCACAGCTAAGTTTATAAACAATGGAATTATTCAATTTATCATCTTTCTTGTCTTTGAAGTTTATGAGTAATTTCCTTTTATTATTATTTGTATAAAATGGCGGTCTAATGTTTTGTGCTCGGTGTTTAGATATTTCGGGGGAGTCCGGGATACTTGACTAGGGAAGAAACTTAATATCTTTTTCAAATATTACTCCATTTCGAAGGTTGTTATGCCACATATTATTATTATTTTTTGAAATCGGTTGGTGTAATAATTAATTAAGTGGTTAAAGAAACAAGGCGAAATAATCTAAAAGTAATGTTGGTTCACACCCTTGTTTTTCAACTTTCAATCTTCACGTATGCAGTGGAGACTTGGACAGTTCGCAAGACCGTTAAGCGTAAAATAAACCACTTGGAAATGTATTGCTGGAGAAGGACGTTACATATCCTATAGACAACACAATGCAAGATTGCCTTAATCTTGCAACTAATCCAACCACAGAAAGCTCTATCTATGGTTATGAACAAAAGATTCTTCTAGTTATTTGGCCATACTGTGCGTCAAAGTGACAGAATTGCAAATGTAATAACTTTCTTGAAATTTTATTATCTGCTTTGTATCTTATATAACTTGGTCAGGTGGTGTAGTAATTAAACTCGACCTTGATGTAATAATTCTCTATTTATTATAATAATAACTTGGTACACCGATTAATGCAAATAAATAATACACTGGTGTATTTCGCGTTTAAATATTAATTATTGAACGAAAATAATGCATTGTGCTTAATGCAGCAGACGTTAACTTGACCGATATTTGTTCGATCTCATCTCGCATTCGCGGTGTGGACATTTCAGCTCCAGTGCACCAGCGCTGTATTTTGTGATATTGTGTTTTGATCACGTATTGTTTGTAGTTTGTGTGATGGTGAACTTGTGATGTCAACGTACTGAATTAAGATCGGAGACCGGCTTATCCGTGTGCCATTTGTGTGATTTTGGCGGCGACTGCGAGGATTACGAAGGCGTCATATACAAGGTGAGGCGAGCAGTCTTTCCGAAACCCGGTACCCGAGATCACTGGTCCTTCGACTGAAACCCATATCCCCTCACCGACTTCATCCTATACCAAGGTTTCCCTGTTTCCCTTCTCTCACTACCCAGCGGGGATTCCGATTTACGACCCGGAGATTTGCACAATTTGTTTATTTAGATCCTATCGATCCGGGTTTACGTTTCAAATTCAAATTATACCTCACCAAAATGCTATAAACGTCAAAAGGATTACCTTTATTAGTTTTAAATTTATATCAAATTAAATATGAATTAATTTCTTGAAAATGTTTCACATGCAAAGATAAACACGATAAATAATGACCGACAATTAAATTTAAACCTTGTTTTAGCATCATTACCAAATAAGATTAAGATGTTTACTTGGGTGGTTTGTACTTATGAGCGAAAGGTACATCTTGTTTCTTGGAATCAGTGGTGTGCATTATGCATGGAATTAGGTTATGCCAGTAATTACGCTACTGTAGAAGTACGATGGACTGTATCATCATTAGAGGTAGTATTCATCTGACTTAGAGGCGCTTTCTCAGGAAAGAAGTACATTTTTTTTGCATGTTATTGTAAAAGGTAAACATAGGTGAGATATTTTTTGTTCTTCAAAAATATTAATATAATTATTAAGGAAAACACATTCTTATTGTGAAGTTGTAATTATTCAGAACATAGGTCTGAGATATTTTAAATACTAAATTAATGTATTAATTATAAATATATACATATAAAATCAATTTTGTCGAAAAATATTGTTTTAGCGTCACCGGGATTCAAACCTAAAATATCACAGATCTATGTTCTGAATAATTACAACTTCACAATAAGAATGTGTTTTCCTTAATAATATATGTTGTATCAAGGTGTCCAAAAATTTAATAAAAATGAATTGATAATTCTGGCGTCTGCAAATCGGTTTACTCAAAGGTATTTGAGATTCTGTAAAAATAATGTAGATGGCTTTCAAATAATGGAACGACAGGTGTATTAATTTGAAAAATGTAACATATAGTTTCGAAAATTTGTCAAGAAAAATACTGGCGTTATAGCACAAAGGTAGTGCACTTCCCCGGATTGGAAATGAAGATCCAGGTTCAAATCCCGGTGACGCTAAAACAATATTTTTCGACAAAATTGATTTTATATGTATATATTTATAATTAATACATTAATTTAGTATTAATATAATTACTATTATTAATGAAAACTTTTTAAATTTATTAAATTAAGGGTAAAAAATATTGTAATATAAAATATAATAGTACCACGTTTATAATGTAAGGTGTTGCATGCATTTAAGTCCGTTTCAAATACAGATTGGGCGGTTGAAAACATTTTTGACTAAAATTATAGAACAACTTTTAAAGAGAACACATTTTTGTTGTGAAGTTGCATTTTCAGAATATAGTTCTGTGAGATTTTAATACAAATTATATAAATTAAGTAGAAAGATACACAGAAAAATCTATTTATCGAAAAATACATTAAAAAAAAATGGAATTATAAATGTATCAATAATTATAAAAGTATACATTGTGGTAGTAAAGATCACAGTTCTACCCACTCACCGGCTAGTCAGTGGTAAATATAAGATCCGCGGATTCTTCATCACATATACACGTACCCATTTTTGTTTGTCACATTCTGCCTTCATCCTAAACTGGGAAAAATTTAAGGTTTAAAAAATATCTGGAGGTGATAAATAAAAATATGTTATTCATTATACATATAATCCACTTTAATTAATTCTCATATCATCGGGTTGGGCGCGATTATGATGCTCTTCAGGCAGGCAGATAACAACCAGATAGTTCCACTAGATGGCATCCCTCCGGTCCATGACATCCGAGCATTCCACCTCCTTGGCCTATCATAGTAGATGATCCTTAGTAATCAGGCCGTCGTGATGGGAATCGTAAGCGGAATTGTAAATGATCACATCACATCAAAATGTAGCCTACAGTGAGGCGAAGAAACCAAGGGAGAAACTCAAGGGAGAAACCAAAGGGAAACATATAATTTCCTGTAAAGATTGTTTACCATGCGATTAAATTAAGAAATTATAGTAAATTATGCACTAGTGATTGAATAACGTGTTAGAAACGCTGGTCGTGGCAATCCACTGCGTACATCTGACAGCTCTGCTCGATGATTTGAAAAAGAACCATAGACGGCGACCGTTTTTATAACCTTGAAAACGGATTGCGATACCAACGTAAAAGCAATTATTTGTGCTTTCGATGTACTTGGCAATAAACAAGAGAACAAGAGGCAATTTTGAACGTGAGAGATAGCATTTTAACTGCTTTCAGTTCAGTTCTGGTTACACTGGACCGCACACGGTTACATCTCAGTAACGCAGGTCGCGGCTATTGAACCGTCAAATCTGACAGTGCTCTCGATGATTTGAAAAAGAACCATAAACGGCGACCGTTTTTATAACTTTCGAAACAGATTGTGGTACCAACGTAAAGGCAATTATTTGTGATTTAGAGATGCTTGGCTATAAGATAAGAGACAGGGCAATTTCGAACGTGACCCTAATTTATAATGTCACAACATATACGAGTATAGTTCTAAATTTGTCGTAATCGTAATCGGTCACTGTAGTGAAATGATAACAAGTTTTCTTGGATAGGAAGAGGTCCAGGTTCGAATGCCGGTAGCAACTATTTTTTTTTTTCTTTCGATAAGTGGATTTACTCTGTATTATCTTTCTTTTATTTAATTTGTGATACAACTTGATTTATTATTTATATATGCTTCCACTAAGCGAATACTTAATATTTAACGTTAATACTTAACGTTTAAAAAAAATGTAATTTGGATTTATTTTTATTGTGATTATGTAGTGCACGCCCTTGTTTGGAATGTATGAGTGAAGAGATAATAGAAGGTGACGGTATATCTTATCTGCTTGCTCATTCAGAGAAACGACACAATATTAAGAAAGTAGTTCGTAGTTAATCATAGACGATATCAATTTTCATCACCCGGTAATGGAGAGGAAATGGAGATACAGAAAAGATTTGCACAGTAATTGAATTCACCCTTCGAGCAGACCGATATTAGAGGCCCTTGGCAATCAAGGGATGACCGCTCTTGGATTATATCCACTCATATTTTATTGCAGGGCTGGACAATATTTTAAATATAACATCTTGATTATCATAATATTAATTTTAATATATATATATATTTGTGTTCTACATTTATTATATAAATAAAATTTGTGTTCTACAATCCATGGTCAGTAACGTATTTTTGAAAATTGAAATATTCGTATTTCGAGTAAAAAAATATTATTGCAGAAGATTTTTCCTATATGAAATGCACTTTGAGGAATATTTGCAGAATATTTTCCGAACAAAATATGTTTTATTAAGGACATTCGTATTGTGAATTTGTAATTATTCAGAACATATTTTAAATACTAATTTAATGTATTAATTAGAAAGATATATATATATATATATATATTGTTGTGCTACTGGGATTCAAACCTGGATCTCTTTCCAAACCGGGGAAGGTGCAACTATGCTACAGCGACAGTACTTTTGACGACAAATTTTCGAACCTGTATGTTACACTTTTTCAAATAAATACATTTATCGTTCCATTATTTGAAAGTCATCTACTTTGTTTTTACGTAATCTCAAATACCTTTGAGTAAACCGATAGCAGACGCCAGAATTAACAATTAATTTTTATTAAATTTTGGACACATTGATACAACTAATATATTATTAAGGTGAACAGATTCTTATTGTAATGTTGTAATTATTCAGAATATAGGTCTGTGATATTTTAAATACTAATTAAATGTATTAATTAGAAAAATATACATATAAAATCAATTTTATAGAAAAAATATTGTTGTTGCGCTGCCGGGCTTCGAAGCTGGATTTCTTTCCAAACCGGGGAAGGTGTATTATCCAACTAAGCTACAGCGATAGTACTTTTAACGGTAGCGCAGCAACAATATTTTTCAATAAAATTGTTTTTTTATATATATCTTTCTAATTAATATTTTTTAAATATGTTTTATTTTATGATAGGATATGTTTAATTACCGCAGTAAAATTCGTTAAAAAAACTAAAAACTGCCATAGAAATAGCGCATTAGATAATTTTTTATGTTCTCATTTTTATTAAACTGGTTTTAAAACGTTATGATTAATAAATATTTTTATTTTTATTTGTTAACTTTGTTTTATTAACCACTTATTGAATTTAACAAATAAAAATATGAATTTTAACCACAAAGTTAATTTTGGTAATTTTGAAAGGATTAATAAATATTTCAAAAATATAATACATGAATCAGATAATATAATTTACACCTAACTTACTTACTTACTTACCTAATAATTTTAATATATAAAGAATCAGATATTTGTTTTAAATGACTCATGTAAACGTGTTCAGTGAGAATTGTGATTTTAAATTGATTAACCCTGAAGTTCCTTTGATCCTAACAGATGATCAGGATTCACCAATTGACCGCAGAAAAGACCAGCCTCTGATTAAATCAATTCACGTCCACGGGGAAATCCCGCAACAATAGAGGATCCCGGAAGGTGGACGGCTAGGGGTAGATTCACCATCATTTTTATTATACACCGCTAAGGGCACGGATGGCTCTGATTGGGAATAAATTTTTTATTTCTTCTATTGTCCCTATAATATTGTTCTTTATTAAGGAAGAAAATTTGCTTACTTACTGATTATTTACGTTTTTAAATATGTTATTCTTACGATTATTGTGTGAACGTGCGAATTCTATTTGGGCTGCACAATGGATGGATCCAAATAATTATGAGGTTTTAATCGGTTTAAAATAATTCAAAGATCTATTTTTCGCACTCCCCGGTTCTCCAAAAAGAAAGTCTCCAAAAGAACAGTATCACATATCTCTAGAATGAGAATCGGACATTGCCAGGTAGTCTCACATTTATTCAGATTGAACTTAATAGATTCCCTATTATGTGAGTGTGGTGCCGAGGTGAAAAGCCTTGACCATATCTTTTTTGCATGTTCATTGCGGATCACAGGTTTTTTTACAGTAATCTCATCATTCGTAGTTTTCAACTGCCCTGTTAACTTGTGTCATCTTCTTTCCCTTAACTCACCATATTTAATCTATATAATAGCAAATTTTTTGAACGACAATGATATTGACTTGTAATATAATATTTCCTATTCTATAATATTTAACTTGATTAGTGGCACATTTCGCTCTTGATGGGTGGATTGCCTATTTAAAATAACAACAAGAAATGCGTTATTGATTCTTAACTTTAATTTTTAATTTTAACTAATTTTTTTGTATTGTTAGTATTAAGTGTGATAACAACGCCTCATCCTTCTGTCCGAATATCACTTTTGCTTCGTCTATTTCATTTGAAAGGAAGAAATATGCGTTGTCACTCAGAGATAGTTTTCCAAAAATCTACTTTCTATCTTTTTATCATATTGTAACCAACGTTCCCTCTAAGACGATAGGGTCTCTAAGTTGATTTGAGATAGTACAATTTTTCAAATATGGTGACAGTTGAATTCAAAATTAAAATTTTGTACTTTTAATAATAAAACATTTTAAAACGTAATTTTTTGTTCATTGCTTAATACTAAAAACTACCACGACAACTCAAAGCTCTATTGTATTTGCCGCACTGAGCTATTCACATTAATCTGTTCTGTCTTTAAGTCAAGTCATACAAATGGCTATTTACTGAATTGAAAATTTCTTTCGGTTGATCCGTTTTGTATGGAGTCGTTATCTATGCGTTTTTTTTAACATAATAACATTAGGAAGGCTTACAAATGGGTGAAAATCATTGAAGTGTCTTCTTCATCTTTTACTAATTCGCGAATTTTATTATCAAACTATTTTTAACGTATTGATTTCATGATGGTTCTTTATAATTGGTGCATGGAAAGGCTTTTAATCTGGGAAAAACAAAAAGCAATTGGCAAAACTATTTTCTACGTTAACCTTTAATAAAAATAATTATTTCTTTTAATTATTACGTGAATAAATTTCAAACAATAAATTAATCATATTCAGTCATAGAGAGTGTTCTTAAAAACGTCCATACATTTTTTATACGCAAGAAGGTATTATTTTACGTTAAAACTTAAAACTTTAAAAACACTATTAATAGTACTCTAAAATTACAAATAAATAAATGGTAGGGTTGTATAAACGACGGATTTATTTTGTCTATAACGTTGATTAAACGAAAGTACATATATTATAAATATATGATTGTATAATATCAGTGATAACAGCATAACCTAAATCTATTACTGGCGACAAGCAAAAAGAAGGCGCATTGATTTATATTTCTGTTATTTTGTGATTTTTACGATTGATTAAATGAAATTGAATTTAATTTAAATTGTAGTAGTATGATAAAATAATACTGTTGAAATTTAGTTTTTCACTATTATATATAGAAGAACATGTTGTGTATCGACAAAACTAGATCTAATAAAAAAATACTTAATATCAGATTTCTATTTTTTTCGCCGTAGTTAGTCATGTTTGACTAATTTTGTTATTTTTTTGTTGTGTTGTGTTATTCACCGCTTGGATTGCAAGCGAGTCTGATTATTTTTTTGAGATCGGAATCTTAAATCGGATCGCTTTTTAATATATTCAACTCAATCAGTCGCATTCTACCACCAAATTGGTCATTTTATTCAAATTCAATAACATACAATGTAATACAATACAGCGTTTAATTTTGAAATAAATAGATGAGTGTTAGTATTCTGCATCGCTTCGACATGCATTTAATGACATTTTAAACATTATTAAAAAATCACCGAACCCCTTTTCGAAATGCATAATTCACACCTCTATTGAGCGAATCGTTATTAAGCTTATTTCGACTAAATCTTTTCAATATGTTTACCGTTAAACATTTGGATTACGTCGCTCCAGCGCGCTCCGAGTGGCACCTAGGGATCGTTACAAAACCATATTCAATTTCAAATTAAGTTCTAAAGGTATAATCCTTCAGTGAATGGAGAGTGTGGGAAGGGGATGGTTTTCTAAAGGTTGTATTAAAATCTTGTTACGCATCTGAAGCGTAAAAAAATTAATCCTTTATTTAAAACTTCTTATTATGGAATAGATTTGATATATTCGTACTCAATAATGTATCATTATATCAAATAAATATCTGATATCTTAGAGAGACGAAGCTATTGTTAATGGAAATTTTTTTAATAGAAATATGGGAGGTAATTACAGGGCTTACGATCTGTCTTCGGCTGGCTTAAGTGAACACTTTATATATATATAACGTTCACCAATTCTCACCTCTCAATTTCCATATTAATCAAATTTTTTAAAGTTGTATATATGGTATTTTATGGACTCGCTTCGAGTACCACTACACCATAGTCATTTATGGAGCAAATTTAAAAAATCATTTTTCCTTAAAACAGCACATATTATGAGTCAACTCAATGAGAATATTTCTATACATCTTCCATTAAATATAGTAAAAATAGCTTCGTCTCTATGAGATATCATATATTTATTTAATTACAGTGCCTTTATAGGTAAAAATTAATGCTCTTTACCATTTTGCTACGTTAATTGTTTTATTTATATCTTTCTAATTGATTGATTTATTTTGTTTTAAATATCACAGAACTGTGTCCTAAAATTGTAATTTCACAATTAAAATGTGTTTTCATTAAAAATCGAAATACATGTAATAGTTTATTTGAAATTTAAATATATACGCGAGTATTTTAATGTCGGTCACACTGGCTTCGCCCATACTGAGGCAAATATTCTATATTTTAATTAAAAGTTGGTAAATAGCTATTAAACCGTAGAGCACAGTTAGGGAAGCGGTATGAATCAACTTACTACAATATGGAAAGACAGAGATAACAAACAAACAATAATGTTGGTTCATACACTTGTTTTTTCAATTTTCATGTATGCATCAGATATTTAGGGTAGTACTACACAACAGAAACTTTTCAATTTTTCATTCACGGGATACGTCAAACTGACAGTCTAGAAAATAAAGTATCCTGAACGCAACTTTAGTATACGATCTTGAGAGACCTTGAAGTCAATCGCGAGGGTGACTCAGGATTTAAACTTTTAGAGGTGCGTTACGAATCGTGTCTCGTTTGATTTAGGCCACTGTATGTCAATAGATTTAGGTTATGCTGTTTCCAATGATATATACAATCATATATAATATATGTAATACAATGTATATACTTTGGTCTAACCAACGTCTTTAGATAAAATACGTTTATACTACCCTACCATGTATTTATTAATAAGTTTTAAAAGTTTCTGTTTTAACGTAAAATAATACCTTCTTGCCCGAATAAAAAATGTATGTACGTTTTTACTACCACTTTCTATGACTGAACATGATTAATTTATTGTTTGATAATCCTTGACGTAATAACTAAAGGAAATAATATTTTTTTTAAAGGTAAACGTAGAAAATTGCTTTTTGTTTTTCCCAGATTAAAAACCTTTCCATTCACCAATTTTAAAAACAGTATGACAGTTAAATTTGCGAATTACTTCAGTGATTTACACGCCGTTGTAACCCTTTAAATGTTATTCTGTTAAAAAAACAGCATAGGTAACGACTCCATACAAAACGGATCAATCGAAAGGAATTTTCAAATCAGTAAATAGCCATTTATATGACTTGAGTAATTCATGAGCTTAAAGACAGAACAGAGTAATGTTAATAGCTCGATGCGGTGAATACAAATGAGCGCCATGGGTGCTGATTTGTCGTGGTGTTTTTAAAACTAAGCAATTAAAGTCTCTATTGGTATATAGCTGGCGCTAATTGTAAAATAATGCTTTCGTTTATGTTAATCCAATTATTTCATTTATTTTTGTTTCTCAGAATTTTTAGTTATGCACAGCTTTTTTGCTTGTATGCACTGCACGCCCCTGGTGAATACTGGCATGAAGAAATGAATAAGTAGTATACAAACATATACTTATTATAAATCTTCATTTAATACATATTTTTAAGAATATGATTCATTGTTTTCTAATTTTCATTGATAATTTAATCAAAATGCATTTAAATCTGTTAAAATAAAAAAAAATGACTAACTAGGAAACATCAGTATTTTTATCTATTAATTTTACATTACATTGTGGAATAAGATATTTAAGCTTCAAATAGCTATAGTGAAAAAATTGTAGCTTGGAAGCATTTAACAGTTTTAGTGCTAAGCAATTTTCGATACAAACGATCGCAGCGCTTTTGCGACGCGTAGCATTCAAACGGTTAAATTGAGACTATTTAAAATTGTTATATTCTTCCGTAAAAATTCTTCCTGTACACGGCTGTTACTGTTCCGTTTAATAAAATAAAATTATAACAACGATGCTCTAAGTAGGGTGGCTTCACACGGACAAAATACAAGAGGTGTAGCTAATTTTAATTTAACAATTACAAAAATCACCAATAAGCATGGATCTAGGACATTAGAATTTGTTGTTCCTACACTAAAAAATAAACTACCTGGGTCCTTTCAAAATAGTACGCTTTCTCCCAATTTGAAAAAAGTGATAAAAAAGTGGCTTATAGAAAATAATTTATCTTACCTGTAAGCTAGAAATGAATTGTTTAAACTGTGACACTGATTCGTTATGTGTGGATTATATTAAATGGAATAAATATAGTATAGCAAAATATTTTGTGGATCTAGTTTTAATAATAAAAATAAATAAAAAAGAAGGAAAAAAAAAGAAAAAAAAGTTAGAACAAGTTTTAAATATCTCTTCAAAACAATTTTATTTTAAATAAAATAACAATAACTTTTTATGAAACCACAAAATTAATTATACGTCAACCGGTTTCGCTTATCTCAAGCTTCATCAGGACATATTTAAAACTGATCATAAATACAAAAAGAGTGCTCTTATATATTCATAAAGAGGGAGATACGATATAATATTACATGTGAAAGAGAGAGACATAATACATATATAGTTAAATAGAACAGCAAGGAAAACAGAAAATTATATGCAAAAGAGAGAGACAGAATACATAAAAAATAGGAGTATTTTCCCATCCCTTAATGTTCTGTTTATCTGTATATATAATCTGTCTCTCTCTTTCACATGTAATTTGATATTCTATCTCCTTCTTTATGTATATATAAGTGTACACTTTTTGTATTTATGATCAGTTTTAAATACGTTCTGATGAAGCTTGAGATAAGCGAAATCGGTTGACGTATAATAAATTTCGTGGTTTCATGACAATTTATTGAGTGTATAACCATTTAATATCAAATATATTCGGCAGTATAATACTTTACAAATAAAAATATACGTTATATACAATCACGATGTATCAAGGAAGAATAGTTACAAAGGATCGAACATCCAGTTAACTTCTTACATACGAGTGTCGGTTCTTTAAGCACTCCTCTTTTCATAATGTCGAAAACGTGTGCGTTGAAAAGGTTTATATTGTATAATCTTTACCTTGGACATTGTGTATTTAAAATATATATTTACCATGATAGAAATACATCTTATGGTATAGTTAAAACTCGTCAATTGGATGTTTATCCATGCCTGTTCATGTTGATCCCACACCCCCTGTTGTCCGGGCAACTGTAGCAACATTGTTTGAGATGTAATCCGCTTAAATTTCACTGATGCTGTGAGCGGATTGGGGGTACTTGGACCCGTTAACGAAGGGATCGTAGCGACATAATCAATTCTGTTTGAAATCTAAATCAGTTATTAATGGCGTGTAGTAAATACTAAATTATTTGATATCATTTTTTAAATACCTACTAATAATGGAACAATTGTCAGTATTGCAAAATAAAGCTATGAGAATAATATTAAGAAAAATATAGATATACTCGGATCAGTGCAATTTTGAAAGATCTGAATATGATGACCTTTAAGCAGAAAATATATTTTTATATAATGGTATTAATTTACAAAATCCTCAATAAGAAAATGTCAGCGGAATTTACACTAAAAATTGATGCAAATCAACATGAGCACGAGCATCGTACAGGAGAAAGAGATTGACTGAGACTGCCATTCAGAAAGAAGGATGAATCTCAGAAATTGATGATCTATAGTGCGATGAAGATTTTTAATGAAATGCCAGAAAACATAAGAAAGGACGAGAAATTGAATAGATTTAAAATGAAACTGATCAAATATGTAAAAGATAAGTTTTAGTAAACGAAAATACTTTAATCTTGTTTATATTAGAACATATATACGAGTGCTTATGTTTGCACTATGTTAAGAATTATATAAATAAATAATAATTTATGAAGAACAAGGTTAGATTTGCCTAATTAATAATAATAATTACAAAACACATTCTTATTGTGAAGTTGTAATTATTCAGAACATAGGTCATGGGTGACGCAAAAACAATATTTTTCGACAATATTGATTTTATATGTATATATTTATAATTAATACATTAATTTAGTATTTAAAATATCACAGACCTATGTTCTGAATAATTACAACTTCACAATAAGACTGTGTTTTCCTTAATAAAAAAATATGTCTATAAATAATTCGGAGATTGTTAAATTATATATTGTAACTAGTTGTCACCCTACTCTAAGATGTTGTGCCTATCATCATCAGCTGGAAGAAAGCCCCCTCTCTGCTTCTATCTTTGATCATCTTGTGATATGTCAATGATATAATATTATACAATAATCATATTATTATGATCTTTCTACAACTATTAAATTAAATTTTGGGGCATCCGCTATTTAAAAACAGAATATTTCAAGCATCAAAATTGTATGTTTATGTTCAAAATATTCAATTATATTTGCTATTCGAATTATAAAATAGGTAGGTACATTAATATTGCTGATAAGAAAAAAAACATATTTATGAGATAAATTTATTTTCCTGATTATAATTTTTATTTTTTATTTATTTACATCCCGAATCGTTTTGAGAGTTGTTTACCCTCGTTTCGATTCATCATAATTACATATGTTTTTATTTATTTTATTACATTCAGTCATATCATCATAACACCATCGTAGTTTGGCTCCGGTACCATGCCTGTACAATTTGAGAGACTTGTTGTCACATTAATTTCAAAAGGCAGCCGGAAAGAAGCTATAGAAATTACACACCCCCAAAAGGGGAGGGTAGACGTCACATTTATGTGTTTCAGTCGCAGAACTCGGTCACAGTCTGGCAGAAATTCACCCTGACCAGATCGCAAGAGTGCGAAGGAGAGCCAGTAAAATGCTCCATTAGGTCTCTCTAGCCACTGCTCTTCCAGGCATCGCCCATCTCAGCAACCTTCAACGGAAGATCCACACCTTAATAAATACCCGGAAATGTCCGAGATTCCTTTAATTTCTTAATAGGTCATCGTTCCGGGGAATCCGATGACCTATTCCTTCTAATCTCGCAATCATGATCTCACGTGCATCATTCATAATCACACAGTCCCAGAGGATGTGCTCCGGCGTCTGCCTCACCTGAGCGCAAACACACCACGGTTCACGGACAAGTCCTAAGTCATAGAGTTTACTCATAAAATACTTATAAAATTAATTGCGAATATTTTAGCCAGTGTTATCTGTGTTAAATGCAGCATAATAGTGTATATACCTTGTACAGAGCTATTCCTGGACATTGTGCCGCCCTTAAACAAGCTAAAAAATGACGCCTTTTTGTTTTTTATAAACATAATTTGGTGTTTTAAGTATGGGAAGATGACAGTCAAAGCGTGATTAATGAACAGTATATGGTAATACCTTGGGTTTGTTGTAGCTTTATTTGTCCGGTACAGTATATTAAAAATAAGATTAGTATGCAATATTTACTTAAATTGTATTTACACGGGACTTTACACTTAATGAGACTTGTTGAAGACGCCATTCGCAAGAACAGAATGGCTCTCTCATTCCCTAGCGGGATGTTCCCCTAGCGGGCGTCCGACACATCGCGTCAGTACTCGACGGCTTGGTGGTAGGATTGATAGATGGCCTATGGTGCCTTTCGCCACAATTATAAAGAGCAATTTCGTCATACGTTCATTGTACGTGCTATTTGAAAATATACTCTTATTTTTATTTTCCTTGTAATTCAAAAAAAATTCCTGCACGATGTCCGTTCTTATTAACTAAGAAATTACTAAACTCTTTTATAATATTTTGTGACCAATAGTATGGGCCATGCGAATTTATTTCCTCATTTACCTTCTTCTATGTTAACACTGTGTACAGGTGAATATTATGTTCCAGGCTGATGTTGTTTTTAAATAACTAGAATATAAAACATAATTTTTTAATTAAATTTTTATTTATCAATGATTTAATTTATTACAATTATATATAAAATAAAATATTGGCCAAATGACTTGCTTTGGCAGTGGCACAAATTCGTGCTTTTTTAAGCATATTTTTCATAACATTTTCGCATACTTCGCGTGCAGTTTCATTTCAAATATTTTCCTGTAGTATCGGAATTGTTGTTAGCTTATTGGCATAGATCTTTTATTTCAAGTACTTACAAGTAAATTGGATACTTCATAGTAAATTGTAGCCAACTACTCTATACAACTACCAAATGCGAGCTCTGTCAAATCTGCCAAACCAAAATGACGGCTAAGCAAAATCAGCCTGTAACATAATATTCACCCTGTATTAGGTAAAATAAACGCTTTTACTATTACTTACATTATTATTATTATGTACCTACTTATTTTATAAAACAATATTTGTTTTAAAAAAAAAAATTTTTTGTTTGTTTAGTTTTATCTGAAATTTGTCGCCCATTAAAAATGCTCAAAAAATGTCAAGCTCGTGAGGTATCTGGTGCACTCAATATTTCTGTATGATGTGGAATCGTGGATTTCATCAAGTCAAGAGAAAGAAGGCGGATTGATACTTTTGAAAAGTGGTGCTGGAGTCACAAATGGATAGCGGGACAAACAAATGTCTCCATACCATAAGAACAATACACATATCAAGAAGAGGCACTCAACCATTTGCAGCTAAAGAATCACTATATGTACTCGGTCATGAGAAAATCGATCGAGAGAGAGAGAGAGAGAGCTTAGTCAAGAGAGCGGGATATTTTTTTTTTGCATAAATAGTACATACGAAAAAAAAGGTTATAACTTTACTAGACGTGGTCCGTTCTAAAGTACAGTTCCTGTACAGTTTTTAAAAGTTGTAATTATTTAGAGGTAAGTAAGTATAATATTAAGTAAGTTATAAAAAGTTATGTGAAAAAAGTACAATCTGAAGTTATAAAATATTATTGAAAAAAGTTATAAAAATATTATTGTCTGTAATATACAATAGTTGGAGACAAAAATGTATAAGTAGTTAGGTTAGCACAAATAACAAATAAGATTCATTTTACTTTCTAACCACATCAAGCAACCACTTTGTTATTTTTGGTTTGAAGACGTTAAGATTCTTTAAGATCTAGTGGAATTTGGTATTAAATTTAGGTACTGGTACTGGGATTTGATTTGGGTACTGGTACTGGGATTTGCTCCTAGTTTCCTTTGGACCTATAATATGAGGGACCGATGTAGTTGATGAGAATGATGCCTGTTATTTAGAGACGGCTGTAGAGACGGCTGTACGTACTTAGGTACAAAGGCTAATTATGATCCTTACCAAAAATCATTACCCATTTTCCCTAAAAAGTAATAAAGGTCTAACAACAGTAACAAAGTCATTGAGCAAAGAAATAATTCCGAACTGTGAGATATCTTTCGCGTTAATTAAATCTGCAGTAATTTTTACGGCTAGATCTGAGTAATTATCATAATAACGGGCATAACAACCGTGCAATAATGAATCGTGCACGATTTTGGGGAGTAATTTAAACTTGTGTCCCATTTAAATTTCTGTAAATCTGGAGGGAAAATGTAATAAAAGAACGCCAGATTTAAATTATTGTTCTGGAATATTCAAGAAGTGATATTTTTCGCGTGGGCGCATTATAATTTCAAGCATTTATTCACAGCTGTATTCCAAGAAAGTAATAAAATGTAAGTAGGTATGCACAACTTTAAGATTCGAGGCATATTTTACAACCATTATATCCAATTATATTACTACTTAAATTACTTATTTTAACTGCTCAATAGTATTAATATTCTGGAGTGCTCTCTGTAATGCATTTTTACATGACTAACCATCAATCTAGACATATTTTACATTCGGTAGCTCAGTAAGATAAGTAGAAATGTGATATAACATTACATATTATCATAAAACTGGTATTTTACTTGTTCTAAAACATGATGTTCAGACAAGTTGTCGGATATCGCAATAGAAGAAGAAGAAAAATAAGAAATCGCGAGGATTTATGTGTCGGCAGAATTAAAAAAAAACACAAAAAGTTCTTAATCTTACAGAGTAAAGCATAAAAAACAGGTTTGACGGAAGGAAAAGGAGACGATGCAGAGGGATTTTATCTACCATCAGAATTATCAAAATCAGAAAAAGCATTAATCTCACAGAGAAAATCGTATGAGCATCGTAGTCACGTGACAGACACACATTTCTTATATAAATTGTATAACCTGTTATAAATATGAATTGAATATATTAATTAGAAAGATATACATATAAAATCAATTTTATCGATAACTATTGTTGTTGGGCCACCGGGATTTGAACCTGGATCTCTTTCCTAACCGGGGAAGGTGCATTATCCAACTATGCTACATCGATAATATTTTTAGCGACAAATTTTCGAACCTATATGTTACCTTTTTGTTATTAATACATTTAATTGTTCCATTTTTTGAAAGAGCCATCTTACATTATATGTATATCTTTCTAATTAATATATAATTCATATTTAAAATATCACTGACATATGTTCTGAATAATTACAACTTCACAATAAGAATGTGTTCTCCTAATGTATAACCTGTGTTTGTCCAACACAATAGATTTAAATGGTTGTGTTATGTGGGGTTGTAATATTGTACAATGAAATACGACCATGTAATATTGAGCCGACGGTATGTTATGACGGTTGTTTATAAAAAGGTTGTTTATAAAATATTTGAAGTTTTATGTGTACCAACACAACCTTGAAATATTAATCCAGCGATAGTTTATTTAATTTTTTTTTCTATCCTCAATTGCAAACAGAAAATTAATAGTAAAATGAATTTATAATACTGATGTGTTCAATCTTTTCCGCGTCCAATTAAGATATAACATATGTAAGGTATCTTATCTACTTCGATCAGAGATAGATTTTAACCTGACTCGGGTAATGCAGGAAATGAATACACGCACAAATAAATAAAATAAAATAATTGTTGATTATGTTCAAATTTATAATGATGGAATTTCTGAATCAAATGAATATAATGAAGTATATTTTTTTTTGTAATTACATAAAATGCAAATTTAATCCATAGAAATTCCGGTTTTCATTATGTATTTGTAGTGATTTGTGCGCGTGTGTTCCTGGTATTCCCGCTCACTTATTCCAGGAGCACATGTCACGAAGAAGCAGAATGCTCTACTCGGCTTAAAGGAAGTTTATCGTGTATTGGGCAGTAATTGCCGCGTGACGCTACCTCCTTTTCTTATCTGCACTCCTGGAAGACGGACTAATTTAGCACGACTTAAATGAGGACTTGTGTGGATAACAAAATTTAATTTCAATAGTTAAATAAATTTGGATTTACAGATTTAAATTTATTATTTTATTTAGATAATTATGTAATGATTTTGCATTATCTCTGATCTGATTTGTGTAGCGATATTCGATACCCATTAGAAATAATTAATTAATTTATGAATATTTTATGATGAACCAGCTAAATCACGAGTCGAAAATATTCAAGTACCAAATTATAGAAAATATTATAATTGTTATAAAATAATATTAATCTTTAAATCCTCGAAATAAATATTTACGAAATTGACCCATTATTGAATATATATTTTAGGTCTTAAATTATTTAAAAATATATATCTGAATGCTCGAATTTTGATGTTTTTTTTTTTGTTTTCTATGTCTGATATAATTTGTAATTAATAAAATATTAAAATTAGTTGAAATAATCGCATAACCACGACATATATATCTGCCATGCTTATTTATATCTTTGACACGGGCTGCACATTAGGCATATGCAGCTAGGTGCGGCTGCACCCTTTGCACCACATTTAGAATTCGAAGGATATATATGAGTTTTTAATAAAGTTGCTGTATTAAGACGAGGTAAATTTAAGTATGACGTAGGTACCGTCTCGATGAAGAAACAGCGTGCGCTCTTCCATGCTGGTCTGCTAAAAGATGTACAAATGAGTGGCCATAATTCACGAATAGGCGATAAACTTTAAACCCCCGACCGCAGAGAGCGGCGCGGAGTGAGTGGGGGGCGGGTAGGGAGGGAGGAGCTTTCAGAAGAATTGGTGCAGCCGTTTAATCTGGCTAATGTGGCGGGACTTGTGAGGGGGTGACCAGGGCGTAACATTAAAACGGGATTGTAAATGTTAATTTTTAATTCGTTGTGGAGAGAAAAATGAAAGAAATTATTGTAATCTCATTGTAAATTTTTAATTGAAATGTTAATCCGAAATGGATTATAAGAAAAATAGTTTAGAAGCTTTCAAGATGTGATGCTGGAGACGGATAAATAAAATAATCTGGATCGAGAAAATACAAATGAGGAGGTTTTGAAGAGAATGCAAGAAAAAAGGCATCCAATAGATACCATCAAAAATTGAGGAGACCTGTACGCATCATTATCATAGAGGAACGCCCAGTAATTTTTTTATTTATTTATCTGGAGAGAGTCCAAGACAGAGAAACATGTTACATACATGAAACATACACAGTTTACTTCGGAATTGGTCGTGCCCCGTAATAATTTGAGACTCAGACTGATTCAGGTCAGAAGGTTCTCATACATTTTTCGTTTTAAAGAAGAAAATAATGAGTCCATCTACCCTGTGACGCTCCCATCTTTTTTGCCACTTTTCTAATATTAATACCCACATTCTCTTAGCCTGCTCGTCTCCATAATTTCGAGGTCTGCAAGAAGAACTCCGGCAATGACAGGTAACGTTACCGTAGACACTGTTCTATAAGCACCAGTGAGTGTGTGAAAACCAACTGAAGCAAGCCGGTGAACAAAAGATTATTCCAATAATTCTTCGGCCACATTATGTGTCAAAGTGACAGGCAAGAAAATAAAATATCGTAGGCACAACTTTGGGCCGAAGTAGACCGATAAAGACCCTGGAGTCAACTGTGAGAGTGACACAAAACCGGGATTTGTTTAAGTGTATTTTTAGCCGTGTCTCGTCTGATTGAAGCCACTATATGTCAATACTGACATTGTATCGCACAGAATTACTCACCGATGAGGTGCCAATTAATTGATATGATAATACACGTGTCAATAATTTAAAGGTGTAATCATCAGCGTGGCGCCAAAAAATCCGTGGGATATATTTCAGGAAAACAAAGATGGAACAACTAGAAGAAACACAAAAGATTTATGCTATCTCTATGAAATTTTTAATTACTTAGTTGACTCGTATTATTAGAACAAATAAATTTAAACTGTCCTACATACCCAACACGATCACATAATCTATTTTAACCAAATTTTGGCAGAACTAATTACATAAAAAACATTATTGTTACCCGTTCTACGTCAAAACATAATACCGTAAATTCTTCTAATAACTTGAACATTTTCAACGATAAATTGCTTCCCTTTTTTTTTTTTTAAATTTTAATTTTAAAATTAAACTATTAATAAACATAAATGGTATATATTATATCCCATTTCCCTCCTCTCTTTTACTCTATCCACTTTATGTGTTTAGTGTAAAAACACTCTTTTGTTTATCGGTTTTTAAAAAATATTTATACCATTTTTAAGTTCATTATGATCATTTTAATGTAAAAATCTTTTTGTTTATCAATTTGTTTAAATGTACTATTCTTTAGTTTATTTCGTACCATTTCTTAGCTTGTTTAATTCAGAAGAAACTTCATTGGTATTATTTTTATATATCATATTATTATCAGGTATAATTATTATACTGTTTGTTTCTCAAAAAATAAAAACGTCCTTGTAAAACGTCTCAGCGGCGGTCTGTTACTGAGTAGGTACTTGCGAATATGGCAATATGTGTTGTTATGTATCTGAATAAAAACAGAATATTCTGCAGGCGGGAAGCCATTATCGATTGTGTCGTGTCGCCGAAGTGTACACATCTTTCGTGTTTCATTTATTTCGACCTCACAATCAAGCTGAGGTCGGTGAACCACCCTTGTCTGCATTCATGTTTCCTGTACGGAACAGGCATGAATGAGGAAAGAGGAATAAATTTTCGTGAACATATTTGAAATATTGGTCACCCTGCGTGTGCTTAAGCAAAATAGCTCTGTGGGAATTGCTACTGGCGATCCCGCTGATAAGGAGCTTTTTAGAGTATTTTTCATGTATTAATTATTGTAGTAGAGCTTTTGTCTGCGAGGAGCATTGTGAACTTCGCTGAAGAATCCTGAATGTGTGGCGGGTTCCACCACGGCAGCGAGGGTGGGACTGAACCCACCAGTGGTGAGGGGAAATTACAATAATAATTGTTTTATTAGAGAAAGATCGTACTCTAATTTATAAATGACGTCATGCATAGTTTTGGTGCCAATATTAATATAAGGGTTCACTGCAAGACCGACCGTTGAATGTAACAATTTTTTTTTTTGGAGTTAAGATTGTCATTCGATAGCTTAGGTTCATTTCTAAAATATTTAATAGCGCTTGCAGTCTCGAGAAAAATGACCTTTTATAAAAGACACGGCTAGAATGTCTGACAATATATTTTATTATATATATAATTTAACATTTTATATATTTTTTTATATATACTTCTCGACTACCGTGTTTTTTGCAACCGTTTTAAACCTATAAATTCAGATAACTCAAAATCACTTTACATGGACATGTAACGGTCTTGTAGTAGACCCATCATATGGAAGTGATGACATGGAAGAAATGCATTACATGCCTCAGATACGTGTATTGTATCACCCCTGCATATAATACTTTTTACTGGTTCACCTGCTCTACCTCGTATTCAGATTATTGCATTTTGTGTCGGTTTTTTCAAACATAATCTGAATTTTATTTCAAGTTCAAATGATGTTTTGTGATTATATTTCTTCCTTGTTAATATCTACAAAGATTGTAAATACCCGTAACAACATTCTTGTATATTATACCCTAGCGAATCCACTGCGGCAAAGCGGAAGAATTATCGTTGGTCTGGATGTAGATGTCGCTCGCATCATCGGTTAGTTGGTAACGATGACGGCGTCCCATTTAAATCACAGCTTTATAAATATACTTATGATATATTTTTTATTATCGAGATGCTGGTCTTTGGGGGTACTTGGTTTTTGAGACTAGATTTGTTGGGAAATTAGTTTGTCGGGATGTTAGTTGAAATTTGTGAAGTTGGCTGTAGGGACAATGACCCAAATCCACAGCAATAAAATACTAATTATCACGTCGTATAGCAATATGCTATCATTTTGATAATTGTAAGCATATATTTTAACAGTGAATTATCACAGAAACCGTCCTACATGGGTATATCTTTCACATTCGTCCTAGGACGGATTTTAAACAACAGTATAAAAGTCGTCACGTAGGTATTTAAATTATACTGTTTGGCATGTGATCTTTTCCACCCTTTTAACTCGGAATCAAACCAACCCCTTAAAAATAGCTCTTTTTAGATTCACGCAGCCTCCACGGAACACAGGCCCCCTCGAGCTATCTAGTTTTAGGCTCTTCAATAAATAGGAGCAGCAGATAAAGCGCTAATGCGACAAGATACAAGTTTTTTTATTATCCAAGTGTGTATCATTCGGCACGAGCCACGTGGTTCGTGCCGCGTGCATACTCGGTACAGGAAGGATTGACGCAGCATCACGAGGGTTGAGAAATAAGAGAAAACGTTAAGGGTTGTGGTAAAGCAACATCACCCTTTTTGAAAGGTCAAATAGCAGAGGTCAAACTGAAGAAGATAGGTGAATTAGTAATACTTAAAATGCCATCATTTTTTATCGCTTAAACTTGCTTCTTGCAGGAGGGTGTTCATAAAAAAGGTATACAGAGTCTTACATTTATATTTTTATCCTTTTTAATGAGGTTAAGTTCTCTAATAGAGTACTGGCATTAATATGATCTATGGAAATGAAGTCGTTCAGGAGTATTTGTGGCAAATACATTTATAATACAGTGTATCCCAAAATCGTTTTTCATTTTAGTTCATTCGCTGCACCAACGCTACGAGCGGCAGAGGGGCGGGGGGTATGCTGATAGCTCGCCGCGTCCTTCGGAATTTGTGAATTGATGATGATGATGATGATGATTATGACGTTGGAAGAAATGAAACACAAAATATGTTCAATCTAGATACACTATGACGACAGAATCGAGAATAGGATCCCGCCCGCAGGATACCTCCTTTTATTTTAGTTACAAACAGTACATTCATATATTCATATTTTTCCCACATTATTAGAAAAGCTAAGAAAATGACATTCTCTATTTACTACATATATACATACCTTATTTACCGAAATCTATCCTACGTCTCTTTTGTGCCTCGCCGATGATTATACCTCCAAATCACTGCCTCATGTCCTTACAACGTCAATTAATTCAGGTCACCTCGGCGACTTTTCAATCCTGTGCGATACAGCCACACTATATTTTATTAGACAGTTAAGCACTCATTGTACGAGTTTTTATTTCTTCGTTAGTTTTGTTTTCGTCTAATAATAGGGATGCCATATATGTAATTTAAAAAAAAAGATTTACGGCATTATGTAATATTCTCTCATATAAAACATATATTGTATAATTTTTTAAAGACCAATGCTATTATTTGTGAGCTAGGGGAGAAAATAAGTAAAACATTACCTTACCTTACCTTAAACGCTACTTGTAAAATCTGGGTTGACCATATTACTAATGAAGACGTTGTGACATTACAAACTGATGTCACGTTTGAAATTGTCTCGTCACTTGTTTTAATGCCAAATATCTCGTAATCACAAACAATTGCCCTTATGTTGGTATCACGATCTATTTTGGAGGTTATAAAAACAGTCACCATCTATGGTTATTTTTTTTAATTCATCGAGTAAAGCTGTCAAAATTGTGCGGTTCATTGCTGCGTCCATCGGAACTAACTAACCGTGAGCATCTAACGTTACTGAAGGGTAAATACTTTTATGTTATTCAATCACTAGTGCATAATTTACTATAATTTGTTAATCTATGCATGGTGAGTAATCTTTACAGGAAACGAGACGTTTCTCTTTGGTTACTTCCATCTTTGGTTAAATTTTTCACTCCTTCGATTCACATTACTACCTCAATTCTGCATACGAATCCTATTGCGTCGGCCTGAATACTGAGAACTAACTAAGATGAGTCATAGAGATGGGATGCAAGGTGCACGGACGAGCATGATTTGAAGATGTGCAATCTGTGGTAACATTTCAATCTTGTTGTCACCAGCCTGCATCGCAAAACATCGAACTCGCGCCCAACCCGACGAAATTAGGATTTGTTAATGTGAATTGTATTTTTATTTTAACTTTGTTCATATTTATTTTTTAACGATTAGATTCCATTTTTTAACAAATAACACCTTTTCATTTATCTCCTCCAGGTGTTATTAATAATTTTTTCCCAGTACAGGATGAAGGAAGAATGAGACAAACTATGGTGGGTATGTGTTTCTTAGGTGAAGAACTCGCGGATTTTGTGTTTACCACTGAATATCCGGTACCCTCACAACGTATTAAGACGCATTGATAAGTCAAATGAACTAAATACAACTACTTATGATATTTTATGATTTATTATGCAGGAGAAAATATAAGGCAGCAGAGACATAGATAGAAGGAGATTATCTTGGCTGCATAACCTTAGAAAGTGGCTCAAAGTCCAAAATGTTGGTGATGTAAAACAAGGTAAATCAACGTGGTCACCATTTACTATATTTTTTTGAGTGTAATAACTTATATGCAAAACGTGTGCGTGCACATCCGCACACACTGGCAGTAAGATCATTTGGCTAACGTACATTTACGCTGGACCAAGCAACCTGATTCGAACAGCTGTTACGATGGTAGTTGTGGATACCATAAATATAAATGCAGTCTAAGAAATTCCGCGGTGCGGTTTCGTTCGTTTGTGCGGTTACGACGATTGCGCAAGTATATTACAAAGTCATTACGGTGCAGTGCATATTTCATTGCAGTAACAAAGCCAGAGATTACCAGCCGCATTGTCAGCGAGGAAGCTGGATACATTTGTTCCGTCGTAAAACAAGATTGATCGCAATAATGGCGCGGAGCTAGATGAGACTGTAATCGTGTGTTACGTCATTTTGATAAGTTACGCGCAACGAGGTCTACTTGGTGCACCTTCAGGATTCGGGCCGAAGAAGAGTGGTTAATTTTGTCATTGGCCTGTTTTCATGGGTGGCTTGGAAGCTTGGAACGCCTACTGATTTGCCGTGGCACTGGTTGATTTTTCTCAATTTATTTTATTTTTTAAAAAACTCTCTTGTGCGTTATAAAAAATGTTGCCATTGTAAAGTCTTAAGGTTTACTAAACAGTAGTTATCTCTTAAGATGATGACTTAACGAGATTTTGGAGAAGACCCGGGTTGCAATATTAATGAGACGGGATCCTTGTGTTGAAAACAAATGCCGCATTGAGCAAGCTCGCATCCTTCATCCACATGAAAAAGATGTTCTGCACTCATGATCTCAACCTTATATTACGAATACGAATGTTTATGGTTAGATGTGTTGTGTTCTAGGTATTATTTTATGAAATGGAAGCATGGCAAGACGTTATAGTTCGGATGATAAAGAAAAAAGTTTCTTCATTATATATAAGTAATTAGACAAAATACTTTATTTAAACCACTATTTATTGATAATTCAACATGTTTCGATACCAATGGTATCTTCATCAGGATACAATGTATACTGAAATTAAAAATATAAGCATAGATAAAAACAAAACTATAAAGTGGTGAATAAGTAAGAACTAATATGAAATACTTATACGCGGTGCTCGCGCGATGACATACACACATTGTCGCAATCTCAAGGACATCACACATATACGTCACTCTATTTCCATCAGGTGCAAAGGCGAGGAATTGGCATTTCTTTTACGTAAAACCCTACGAACGTGCGCCCAGCATTTACACCCATTTAGTTAATCGAATTGATACATTTTTCAGCGGTTTATTCAGCAGGTACCCCGGTCAAATTTGTCACGAAAACTGAGTTAGAAATGACACGTTAAGATTTTTTTTAACGCTTACGTATTCTCACTTTTATCTAGTATTTTATTTTCACCTTTAGCTGCGCCTCTAAAACCTCTTTGAATTAAAAAAAAAATCTTTAAAGCCGTCGAATATCGATCCAGCTTACACTCACATACTAAGCGCGCAGTCTGCCGTATTTGATATATTTAATTGTTTATACATTATTGTGAGAACTGTCACTTTGTACACGTGCGTGTCAGGAGAGTGAGTAGATGAGTGGTAGGGGACAAGCATTATAAGAGGCCGTCTCAGGGGGAACGAGGCTCTTCTATCTCAGCTTCTCCAGAATAAGTAGTCTATATCTGAAGTGTATAATTTATAATTACTATAATACTTGCTGTAATGAATTGTTACAAGGACACACTGAGTTTACATTCCAAAGAACGAGACCCAAAGGAATAAGTCAGTAAGCAGAAGATAAAACCCCTAAGGAACTGGTGATACTTGGAAAGTCATCACAATTATTAATAACTAATATTAATACATTTATTAAATGCTGCAAATTAAATTATTAAAGTGATTAAGACATAGTCAAAAAATCAAAAATTGTTAATAAAAATAATTCTAAAAAAAATACTATCCTGATGTCCGACTCTTTACAGAATTCAAAGTACCAAAAATAATAGACATACAGAAAAAAAATCAATAATCCAAATTTTGAAAATTTAAAGATATTAAAAGCAATTTCCGATCTACGAGATTTAGAGACCAAATTAATATTCCTAAACTTAAATATACCGCAACCCAAGGTCATTATACTTATCAAGGCATTAAATTCTTTAATAATCTTCCCTTTTCAATTAAAATATTACAATATGAATTAAATATATTAATTAGAAAAATAAACATAAAATCAATTTTTTCAAAAAATATTGTTGTTACGCCACCGGGATTCGAACCTGAATCTCTTTCCTAACCGGGGAAGGTGCATTATCCAACTATGATACAGCGACAATATTTTTAGCGACAAAATTTATTCTAAAAAAAAATTTGACTTATAAATTTGTATCTAAAATCAATTAAATTATGTACTCTCTTATATATTCAATCTCTATACACGAGTCTCGACTCTCATAGAGAAGAAAAAATTGTATTAATATATATATATATATTATTAAGGAGAATATATTCTTATTGTGAAGTTGTAATTATTCAGAACATAGGTCTATGATATTTTAAATACTAATTAAATGTATTAATTAGAAAGATATACATATAAAATCAATTTTATCTAAAAATATTGTTGTTAATACCGGGATTCGAACCTGGATCTCTTTCCATTCAGGGGAAGGTACATTAACCGAATATGCTATAGCACACAGTACTTTTGATGACAAATTTTAGAACCTACATATTACACTTTTTAAATTAATACATCTATCGTTTCCAGATTGGAAAGAGATCCAGGTTCGAATACCGGTAGCAACAACAATATTTTTAGATAAAATTGAGTATATATGCATATCTTTTTGAGTAATACATTTAATTAGCATTTGTATACATAATTATTGATTATTAATTATTGATATTTATTAAGGTGTGGGTCTCCCGCTGGGGGTTGCTGGGATGGGCGATGCCTGGAAGAGCAGTGGATAGAGAGACCTAACGGAGCATTTTACTGGCTCTCAGGGACAGGGTGAATTTCTGCCGAACTGTGACCGAGTTCCGTGACTGAAACACAAATGTGACGTCTACCCTCCCCTTTTGGGGGTGTGTGATTTCTATAGCTTCTTTCCAGTTGCCTTTTGAAATTAATGTAACAACAAGTCTCTCATATTGGACAGGTATGGTTCTGGTACGACGATACCGGAGCCAACATATGATGGTGTTATGATGACATGGATGAATGATATGGCTGGCAGGGATTGTATTATACATGTGTCTGAAACATGATATTTTTCATTATTTTAGTATACTTAATACTCGAATTAACATTTCCCTTCTAGTAATCTTCTTCTCACAGGTGGCATGGACCTCACCCTAACACAAAGCTATAAGTCTTGCTTTTAAATTTATTAATTTAAAAATTAGTTGATTTTTTCTTGTTCTTAAGGAATATTCCCTTATTGCTGTAGTCATCTGTATCCTACGGCAGGTCTTTTATTTCTCGGTAAGCGTTTTAATATGTAGTATGTATATTAAATAACATTCAGAAGACTCTTATAATATATGATGAGCATAAATCTTAGCTGTACCCTTATCTTTTTATTATTTTTTTACGAGTACGTAAGGTAAAAATAAAACTCTTTGTATTGACTAAACAAAACTGCATTTTTTCTTTGAAACATTCCAATTTTCGTCAACATTTCTACAGCACGAATGTGACAGGACATTGATATATAGTCGTCAGCTGGTGAAGGAATCCTATGCGTGAAATTGCGTTTTCATTAGAAGCCAGTAAACATTTTTTATGACTTCCAAGAACTGACACCTTTATACTTGATACCTACCTAAGCGCATAAAGTGCTGTAAAATAAATTTATATTTTTAATATCCAGTCCCCGTAGAACTAAGGACAGTATAAGACCAAGAAAGCGATAATATAAGATATCTAAAACATATGCATTTTTTAATAATAAAATTTGATACTTTACTTGGAATGGATCCGTGGGATTCCTGCAAATACAGCTCCTACTCTTGAGATACTTACAAATATAGCTTCGGTTCACAATGTTAAATGATCATTGTATTCATTTTTTTTTTTTTTTTTAAATAGAGAAGTTTACACAGAATACACGTCATATAAATATTCTTACCATTTTCAAACTAAACTAAACGCTTGTACTATGTGTTAGCGCCGTTTAAATTAATTAAATTATATTGAGCTTTTGGCGTTTGAAATGTTGCCTCGCTCATGCACACTACATCATGCTTACCTTCAGTTTGCTATTTACCCAAAATTTAATCTGCGTACTTTCTTTCCTATCTATCTTTTCTATCCTTAAGCACGAGGAAGAAGGAAGATGTCGCAGTAATTTAACACTCTCCAACTGCAGCAAGTTCAGTGTGTGCTTTGAACTTTATACGGACTAACGACCGTCGCTTATTAATTAACCGCTAACACTTAAAATCAATCTTTACTTTAATCCCGCTGATACACAATAATAATCCTTATCGCGAGTGTTTAGTATACGCTCCGCTCAAACGCTTGTTCTTGTGGTGGAGAAGAAATAAACAAAATGAACCAGTACCCGGCAAACGAAAAAGTAAGTGCCATACTTTCTTTCCTCATATTTCCATCACTATGAAACATTCGATGAGGGTATAATTTCACGTAATGGACTTGTGAATTGGCCTCCAAGATCGTGTGATTTAACACCTTTGGATTATTTTCTGTGGAGATATGTGAAGTTGCTAGTCTACGCCGATAAACCAGAGACGGTAGACGATTTAGAAGTCAACATTCGGCGCGTTATCGCCGATATACGGCCCCAGCTTCTCCAAAAAGTGGTTGAAAATTGAACTTTCAGATTGCGCTTTATTCGAGCCAGCCGCGGCGCCCATATGTGGGAAATCATATTACCAATAAAGCCAATACCATGGCTATTACCACTATATTTGTGTTTTCTATTTAATGTTAAAGTTCTATACCTCTAAAAAAAAACCCTTTATATGAAATAGTTTGGACATGTGAAACGTATGTACGAAGAGAACTTAGTAATGAAAATATATGTGGTGAGTGTTAAAGGTAAAGTGTGTCATGTTCAGATTAGCAAAATATTGGAGGACGGCTTTGTTAAAAGCTTCGAAGAACGCGCTTGAAAATATGTAAGATGAAAGTGGACGAGGCAAAAGTAGTGTGCCAGAACTGAAGAGTGTGGCATTCTATTCTCTCTGCCTACCGCTGTAGGAAAACTGCATAATAGCAAACGCATTCTTTTTAATATATCCAGTTTGATAAATTTTCCAATTCAAACTCTGAATATATAATAATGAAATATTTGAAGATTAAAATGGTCGCACTATAACTAAAATAACCATATTTTCAGTAAAATTATTATTATTATTAATTCTTAATATATTGCGTACATAAGTACTTTTTATGTATGCCCTAATATAATTAAAATCAAAATCGTTTATTTTTACTAGAACTTATCTTTCCCATATCTGTTTAGTTTCACATTGTATCTAAACTGAACAAAGTTATATACTATTTTACAAGACTCAGTACCAATGAATCTTCTGATCCTTTCCAGAAGTGAGATTTTTTTAGCAATCTTTTTAATCACGTGACTTGTAAAATTATACGCCTACGATTTAACATTTTCAGATATGTATTTGCCAGTGGCGTGCAATAGGCATGGACTTAGGTTATGCTGCTAATATCGATGGTGTAAAAAAGGGAATTATCATTAGAGGTTGTGTTCATCGTTCACTCTTTCAGAAGTTTGTTTTTGTGTAAATATACCTGTGCGGTTTATTATCGACTCTTAAAAAAATTCTAATATTATTTATATTATTTTTGAGAAGATTTTCAAGTCGTTAACTAAAGGAGCTAAAATATTTTCTAATATGAAATAATACCACTTTAAAGAGTATTGGAACGCATATAGTCAAGCCGTTTCAAAGGTACACTTGCGGCTTCTTGTAACACATCTGCTTGAGCGATGACGCGTATTCAGAATACCGAGCGGTGCGAGAGTTGTGTTTGGCTTGCATTAGTGATGAGCCTAAAATCACGAACCGTGAATCAATCACTGAAATTTTTGCGTCACACTCACTATCGGCGATTGAATATCTGGGAATATCGTGATTTGTGATTTTTTTTTTGTGAATATTCTATTGATTTTCTGACGCCACTGTTTAAATGGATTATTACTTAAATCAGCGCCATCTAGTAGATTCTGCCAAAATGTTTTACGCATTGGTATTTGCTGAGAATTTAACTCGATTTTTTTTAAAAAGTATTTTCATTTTCTTTGTGATTATATTAAATTAGATTTATATTAATTATTTATGCTAGAATATGTTTTTTACCCTAATGAGGTTTTAATTTTATAAATAAATACCCTCAAAATTATGTTTTTGTGTATTGTGATATCGTGCGGCGCTTGCGTATTAGTAATGTCATCACGGTCTTCAATCACTGATACTAAACTGTGATCACAGTTTTCAATCACTGATTTTATCGAATAATAATCACAATCACACCAGTGAGTCGAGATTAGCACTTTTTATCTTCACTGTGCGGCATTAGTTTACACGTTAACACGAGAACTAAATTATTTTTGCGTGGATTTAAATACATAATACATCAAATAAATATTTTAATTTACTATTAGGAGAACACATTCTTATTGTGAAGTTGTAATTATTCAGAACATAGATCTGTGATATTATATGAATATGAATTAAATATATTAATTAGAAACATATACATATAAGAATATATTCATCCAATAATAAAGTTGTGTCAATGTGTTCAAAATTAAATAAAAATGAATTGATAATTCTGGCGTCTGCTATCAGATTACTCGAAAGGTATTTGAGATTCCGTAAAAATAAGGTAGATGGCTCTTTCAAATAACGGAACGATTAAATGTATTAATATCAAAAAGGTAACATATAGGTTCGAAAATTTGTCGCTAAAATATTGTCGCGGATTTCCCTTTACACCTTCTCCGGTTTGGAAAGAGATCCAGGTTCAAATTCTAATATATTTAATTCACATTTTATTTTAATTTATATTTGTGTACTTAAATGCACGCCCCTGGTATTAGCTGTAAATATTTCGATAATTTACATGATTTTTGACGACAAGACACATCGAGATTTGTACCAAATTTAAAACTTCTCAATAATTTTAATTGTTATTTTAACCACCGTGCCACCGAGCCTGCTCGAGATGAAAATGCAATCAGGTGGAATACTTCAGACGTAAGATCGGTCAGTCAAAAAGTTAATTAAGTGCATAGGAAATACTTGGCGAGTGAATTGGTCCGTTGCGGAGAATAAATCGTCACACATTATGTTGACTGATGCTCGGGATGAATCATAGTCTGCAGAGACCTGCAACGGTCGTCTCTAATGAAGCCATATGTTACAGTACGAACTGTGTCTTTGAGCGTTTATTAAGTCTCAAATAAAAAAACCGTGCATTCATTAAATCGACAGATATTACGTTTTCCATATTTGACACAACATAACAATGTTACCATTCAAGAATATTCATGTAGTTTTGAGATTTTTTTAATTTTGTATTGACGTGTTTTTCGTGTATTTTGTGTAGTTCAATGTTCCTGTAAGTGTGAACGTTTCAAGTTTTGTGATGTTATTGATATTAAGTGTTGTTTTCTAGACCTCTAAGGTAGATCAATTTTATTTTGTTTTTTTCCGGTATTTAGGTACATTAAATTACTAGATTTTTAAATTCGGCGTAAAATGTATATATATATATATATATATATATATATATATATATATATACATAAATATACATAAATATAATATAGGGTGTAAAATGTATATATAATGTATATATATATATATATATATATATATATACAATGTATATATATATATACATTTTACACCCATCACGACAATCATGTCCCATATATATATATAGGACATGATTGATATAATTACTACCTAAGTACCTAGAACATAATTAATCCAATTTCCCATCACACGTTACAATTTTCAAATGTCTGACAGTAGAAATGGATTTGTTTATTTTTTTTTAATTTGAAAAATAAACCATCAGAACAAAAAAGTCAAATAACAACCTAATTCGAATATGAGAGTGGATATAGATATTTAATTCTAACAGCTTTTTTTCAAATTTCCCTACGCGGGACACAGAAAGACATTGGGATATAATATATATAAAATAATATATTATTTTCAAGACATAGTAAAAACATAATTTACCATATTTTCGTAGGAAGCAATCACTTTGTTGTTTGACATATTATATTAAATAGAATAACAATCACTTTGTACGTAACCACTAAATTTATTATACGTCAACCGGTTTAGCTTATCTCAAGCTTCATCAGGACGTATTTGAAACTAATCATACATATAAAAAGAGTGCACTTATATATACATAAAGAGGGAGATAGAATATAAAATTACACGTGAGAGAGAATACATATACAGTTAAATAGAACATCAAGAGAGACAGAATATAAAATTATATGCGAAAAAGAGAGACAAAATATATATATAGATGGACGAAACATTAAGGGAGGGGAAAATACAGTGTTGATGGATAATAAACTGATTTTAAAGGAAACACACCTAATATGGGGCTAATGGATAAATTAATTTGATTATTAAGAATTGGCGTACCACTATGTATTGCCTTTTTTTATTTAAAGGACTTCTAAATTGTCCAATCGGAGGGCAAGCTCGTTTTTATGAAGGATATTGACTTTTATGGTATTATTAAAAGAATAATCTTTTTCAATAATATGGTTAGTTTTAACTGTTTTTTCTCCGCTCTAGTCTGAAATAAACTAAATATTTTGGGAACAGTTTTTCAGCATGAAAATAAAATAAATAATATACCATAATAGGTACCAAACCATAAAAATATTTTTATTGAAATAATATGTATACTTTATACTTTAATGTTAATATATTTTATCAGAATGATTGATGGAAAATGTTGTACAGTGCGCACTGATTTTGCACGCATGTTAATCACGACTCGTGACACACTGCACGGGACTCCTCGCCGCGCAGACGAGCAGTTTCAGATTCCTGGTCGCCGAGTGTCATCTGGATTCCTAACGAATAAATCTAACGGCCGGCGAATCCGTCTAGCGGATAACGGATTTATCGACACGTCTAACGGATAGCGGTCGCCGAATTAGCGTCCACTAAATCTGTACTCGGGCGGTGGCGAAAACTATGTCACTGGTATGCTGTTGATGGATTGATGTCGTAAGCCGTTTGATGATGCTTTATGTGCAGGGAGATATAATAGTAATAATAATGTGTTTATTCCAGCGTGATAAGGTTTTTTTTTTAACCCGATTCGCCATAGAGATAATACATATTATGTTATATTAAGGAAAACACATTCTTATTGTGAAGTTGTAATTACTCAGAACACAGGTCTGTGATATTTTAAATACTAAATTAATGTAATAATGTAGATGGCTTTCAAATAATGGAACGACAGGTGTATTAATTTGAAAAATGTAACATATAGGTTCGAAAATTTGTCAAGAAAAATACTGGCGTTATAGCACAATGGTAGTGCACTTCCCCGGATTGGAAATAGAGATCCAGGTTCGAATCCCGGTGACGCAAAAACAATATTTTTCGACAAAATTGATTTTATATGTATATATTTATAATTAATACATTAATTTAGTATTTATTATGTTATACATCAAAGATATGAAATAAATATTATGCTATGAAAAAGAGAAAGAAAACAAAGGAAAATATTAATAAATTTAAAAAAAGAAGTTAATAAGAAGTAAAAAGTTCACACATATATACCCATAAAATATAAATATTACATATATAACTACTTTAGTCACGGTCTTTATTGTATATGTAGATATTCTGCAGGCGTTGCCATTCTCTGGGTAGGGAACCAGCTTTCCATGAGAGCGCCGCTTGCACCGGAGAGTTGGTGCTGTGCACCAGTTTGATGAAAAAGTCCAATAGTGTTAAAAGAGGTTATATAAAATATATTTGGTGTAACAGACCTAGTCCACAATACTTTATGGGTGAATACTTGACTAAATTATAAGTCGAAAATGATTAAGGGATATGTACAGAATCTCAGTAGTAATCTGCAGTATTTTGAATTATTGAAATATTTTATTGATTCCAAGTCACATATTAAGTACAAAAAATTACAGGTCATCGAATTTCGAATAATGAGTTAAAAACATTTTACAAATAAATAATAAGATTTAATCCATAGATGGCGATAGTGTAGTAGTACTTGAAGCGTGTCCACATATTAACATATATACAACTTTCAAAAATTTAATAGATATGGAGATTGATTAATGGGTGAGAATGGTGATCATTACATTGGTAAAGTGATCATTTAAGTCAGCCGAAGACAGATCATTAACCCTGTAATTACCCATACTTCCATATATTTCCCTTAAAGATAATAAAAAATATATTTATTATTTTTAGGAGAACACATTCTTATTGTGAAGTTGTAACTATTCTGAACATAGGTTTGGAATATTTTAAATACTACTTAAATGTATTAATGAGAAAGATATACATACAAAATCAATTTTATCGAAAAATATTGTTGTTGCGCTATCGGGATTCGAATCTGGATCTCTTTCCAAACCGTGGAAGGTGCATTATCCAACTATCCTACAGCGACAGTACTTTTGACGACATATTTTCGAACATATATATGTTAAACTTTTCAAATTAATACATCTATCGTTTCATTATTTGAAGTTCTCGGTTTGGAAAGAGATCCAGGTTCAAATCTCTATAACTCAACAATAATATTTTTCGATAAAATTGATTCTGTATGTATATCTGTATAATGAATAATTATATGTAATTAGTGATTAAAATATCACAGACCTGTGCTCTGAATAATTACAACTCCACAATAATAATTTGTTCTTCTTAATATATATATTTTTTGATTATTAATGTAATCTCAGCCCTGATGACGACAGATTATGAAATTGTACCCAAAATATCGGCCAGAGAGATCGGAGACGTATGGCAGAATAGTCGAAAAAACTTTTCCTTAATATGATGTAAGTATCTACATTATATAATATTAACTTCTAGTACTTAGTTTTAATCAACCCAAATTATTATTACCATATTTTAGGAATTTTTATTATTTTTTATACTATATATATATATATATATATATATATATATATATACATATATATTGTGCCCAATATGAGTAAACAATCAACCGCGACAGGTAATGACGCCAGGACTTCATTGAAGTTATCTAAACTTAGTTTCGAAGTTTCCCAACAAGAGCGCCATTTTAGAATCTCAGTTTCAAAACCGCCCCCGATAAAATCAATATTCGCTCCAACCAAAGGAAAACTTTCTAACCCAACTTATGGTCCATTACACTGCGGAGCGATCAGAATGTGACATTATAGCTTCCTAGTCGGTATTTCGGGCGATGAATTCGCAGACGGGCCCATTCTAAGCGGCCAGTCGAGGCCGGACCCTATTGGCCCGACCTGACCGCATAGTTCCCAACTCGGAACGAGACACTCGGATGCCTCCTGAAAAATGTGCGCTCCTGGTAGATGCTAACAAATATTTTGCCACTTCGGTGCGACAGGGAGGACAGAAAAAATATTAAAAAATTTTGATAGTCATTATTGAAAATGAATTTTTTTTAGAGTGTGAATTTAATACTTAAAAAAATAAATTAAAACATATTTTTATTGTGAAGTTTGTATAGGTAAGATATCCAGATTCTAGTCTCGGTAGAAACCAAATATTTTATAGTTAAACACATTTTTTTCTGTACACCTACCTATATATGTATATATATATATATATATATATATATATATATATATATATATATATATATATATATATATATGTTTGATAGAAACGGAAAGGCTGAGAATAATATTAAAAGGAGGGTGACTGCAGGTAAATGGTGCTTTGAATGGAATTATATTTAACAGGAATATGTCAACCGAGGCAAGACTAGCGGTGCACAATGGAATCCTGGTACCGACACTGATGTATGGAAGTGAGGCCTGGAGCTGGCAGAAAAGGAACGAAAGTAGACTGAATGCAGTGGAAATGAGATCACTTAGACGTATTTGTGGCAAATCTATTTATGACAGAGTAAAGAATGAAGAAATAAGAAAAGAATGTAAAGCTGATGTTAGTATAGTGAGTAAGATTAAGAAAGGATCACTTAGGTGGTTTGGTCATATGGAAAGGATGAATGAGGAGAGAATGGTAAGAAAGATATATGACGCAAGTGTTGATGGAACCAGAAATAGAGGACGTCCGCGGAAGACTTGGCACGACCAGGTAAACCAGATAATGGAGGATGGTTCTGTTAGAAGCCTCAACAATCGGCGAGCTTGTATGAGAAGATGTATGAATGTGGATGAGGCGAGAATTGTATGTCAGGACAGAAGAGTGTGGCGCTCTATCCTCTCTGCCTACCCCCACGGGGAAACGGCGTGATGGTAAGTTATTTAGTTAGTTTTATTAAGGAAAACACATTCTTATTGTGAAGTTGTAATTATTCAGAACATAGGTCTGTGATATTTTAAATACTAAATGCGTCACTTTTTGCGTCACCGGGATACGAACCTGGATCTCTATTTCCAATCCGGGGAAGTACACTACCAATTGTATTATAACGCCAGTATTTTTTTTGACAAATTTTCGAATTTTAGAATGTTACATTTTTCAAATGAATACACCTGTCGTGACGCTAAAACAATATTTTTCGACAAAATTGATTTTATATGTATATATTTATAATTAATACATTAATTTAGTATTTAATTATTATTTATCTTGTAAAGATAAAATTGTTTTGTTAATACTCATTTTCATTTAGAAGATACTTTTTATCAGTTGGTTTCTCTAATAAATAATCAAAGAAGTCATCAATTCCTGTAGATATTAGTATCTGAGCACTTGCTGAAAATTGTGATATTTGAAGGGATACTAATTTTACAACATAAAGGCAAAATTTCAACATGACTACCGAGTCGGTGAGAAATAATATACTTATGCGTAATTCACAAACTACACTTAAACATTTACTCACGAGCGGACCGCCAATCAATTCGAATATCTGGAGCATTGTTCGTTTTTCAAGTATGTATCCACAGCATCAATCAATCATTTTTTTTTTATACACAATCAAAACCCATAAATCGTAAATCGTAATTAAATACAGTTTGAATAGAACGTTTAATTTAATTTCGACAACTATATCACGTACAGTTACATAGCTTTATGATGCTGACGAAGTAGTTTCGATAGGTAACAATAAAATAACATTCACATTTATACATCAATGAGAGATTGAGCTTTTATGTTTAGAGTATATTGGGTCATCCCATAAATAATGCGGTTTTTTTAAATTTTATGCACTAAAAGTCGGAGGGGGATAGGATAAACTACCTACATCACACAAAATTACTACCTGCTATAAAAACAGATAGTAACTTATTCTTAGTACAAGTTTTGAAGAGTGCTGTTAGATTTTAACACTTATTTTTTCATATTTTGCTCAGAGTTCTATAAATGCAACAACGCAACGGAAAGTGCGAGGAATATTAATGCAGTGTATGGAGATTGGATAACAAGCGTAAGCCAGTCTCAACGGTGGTTCCAGAAATTCCGAGCCGGAAACTACAGCCTAGAAGATGAGCTTCGTCCTGTAAAATCTGTATGGCTCGACGAGTGGTGGAACAAAATTCAATTCTTTATAACAGAAAAGCTTAGATTTGGTCATTTAGCCATTCACCGATACCTGCGTGCGATCGGAAAAGTCAGCAAATTGGGTCAATGGGTTCGTTACAAATTTTCAGGGTCTAATCGCGTGCAGAAAATGAATGTGTGCTCTTCTTTGCTGTCACGTCAGGAATGAACCTTTTTTAGAAACGAAGCCCAACCCACCGTATTCAACCTACCATATTGGCCTATTTGATTATCATTTATCCCGTAGTCTTCAAAATCATTTGGACGAAAAAAATATAAATTCTGTAGACGAGGTCAGAACAGTACTTGAAGAGTATTTTTCGTCACAGACAAGTGAATTTTGAAAAAGGGACCTTATAAGTCTACCAAGATGAAAGAGCATTGTATTAAATGAAGGAAAGTATATTTTAGATTAAAAAAACTTTGTTTAACTTTGAGAAATGATAGTATAAAAGTACCGCATTATTTATGGGATGACTTAATATTTTTTTCAATTTCTTTGGCGGAGTTTGGTTCATCGCTAATGAAGTTGAATAATTGCAAAAATGTCGATGTAATTGTACATTCTACGACATATATTATACGATGTAGTTATAATTCTAGTTATAGAATTGAGTTGAGTATTAAAGTACTAATTAAATAAACAAACATTGATTTTGGATCCGTTATATAATTTGACATTTTATTTGTATTTAAATCAACAGTTCGTCGTTCTAAAAATATTAAAAAATATGACATTGTTTTCTTGTTATTATACAATTTGACATGTACGTAGCACAGTTTTAAGAAGAAAAATAATTTTAGAATTTTGAAACAAAAAAGCAGTGGCGTAGTTATCTAGCCAATATAATTTTTCTGTATCTACCTATTATAGAATGGATTTATCAAAGTTTTAACGTCCAATAAATAAACCCGTTTTACAACTTCCAGAAGAAGTGATAACTATTATTAATGACAATTTACAATAACAGCATGTACCTACTTACCCAATAACATTTTTTTTAAATAATCTTACATGAAAATTATTTTCAAATTAAAAAGTGAAACGATTCTTGTGGTAACATTAAGGCTCCCGGTATCTGCCCGAGAATTTTTAATTTTATTTGGAAAATAAACTGGTTTAAACAAAATGAAAGTGTATAGATAATATTTTTTTTAATAAAATCACAAAAATATTAGTTTTCTTCAACTTAAATCTTTTTACAATAATTTTTAATGATTATAATACGTAATGAGCTCACACCAAAAATATTTTCCTATACAATTTTTTTACATACATAAATTAATACAAATATATTACTTAGCAAAACTATTACCTCAAAATTTATTTAACTAGCGCTATAAATGCGTTGTTAATAATTGATTTGATTGATAATGAAGGTTGCAAGGCAGAATACGTGCTGTATTTTTTAAAACGTATTTATTTACTATTGTACCTTCTGTTTACAATAGATGAATTGTTTACAACATGATCGTCGCTACACGTTTAACAATGAACAATGTCATTTAACAATGAACATTACCTTTATTTGACAACAATTGTAAAATATTTTGGAATATCTGATTACCTCATTATCTATACAAACTCACAAATATTTATGCTAGATATTAATAATATTGGGTTACCTAATTTTAATTATTATTAAAATTTTTTCATCTTTCAATATGTACGAAATTTTATCTTGATTTTCCAATAAACATCAGATTTATTTTAATATCATAACAGAATGCAAAACAAATTTGTAATCTGATGTTTTTCATAATTAATAGTAGAACCTACACGAATAATAAAAATATAGTAAATGAAATATCTCATTAACTTACTCGCCATACCATCGTTTCAGGGAGTAGGCAGACAGAGCGGATACAGGAGAGGATAGAGGAGATTTCTGTTTTGATACATAACTAACCTATCATTATTCACAATTCTATTATATTACATACATATTTCATTAATTTTTAATTTTTGCTAAACTGCAGAACAATTTTACTGCAAGAATTGCCCTTCACATAGTAATTAAAGTAATTAACATAGTAAATTAAAAATTAAATACATGCAACAAAATTAAAGTAACATAGTAAAAGTAAACTAAAATTTTAACAATTTTTAAAAAAAATGATATACAACAGAGGAAACAAACAATTATATAAGAATTTGTTCTTTCACTTAATATGGGTGTTCACTGAGGTCTCTTTATTTTTCGTAATGATAAATAAATCTTGGCACAGAACATTCTCTCGTTCTCTCACCGTACACTCTATTTGCAATCGGCACTCTCACGGTTCTACTATTTTAATATCCTCTTCTTATTCATTCATACATATGACCAGACAATCTAAGCAACCCATTCTTAATCCTGTTGACTTACATTTCCGAATTTTTACATCTTACCAACATTCGTTCATTCTTACTTACTTACCATCACGCCGTTTCTCTGCGGGGGTAGACATAGAGGATAGAGCGCTACACTCTTCTGTCCTGACACACAATTTCGCCTCATCCACATTCATACATCTTTTCATACAGCTCGCCGATTGTTGAGGCTACTAACAGAATCATCCTCCATTATCTGGTTTACCTGGTCGTGCTAAGTCTTCTATTTCTGGTGCCATCAACACTTGCGTCACATATCTTTCTTATCATTCTCTCCTCATTCATCCGTTCTATATGACCAAACCACCTAAGTGATCCTTTCTTACTCACTATACTAACACCAGCTTTGCATTCTTTCCTAATTTCTTCATTCTTTTCTCTGTCATAAATAGATTTGTCATATATACGCCTAAGTGATCTCATTTCCACTGCATTCAGTCTACTTTCGTTCCTCTTCGGCCAGCTCCTTGCCTCACTTCCATACATGTTCATTCTTTCTCATCGTAAATGGATTTGCCACATATATGCCTGGGTGACCTCATTTACACAGCATTCAGTTTACTTTCGTTCCTATTTTTGACTTTATTTTCATACTATGGTGTTGATACCATGACTCCATTATAGAAACAAAAAACAAAATTGGTATTCTGTCCTTTCCGACGACCCTTGAAACGACACGGCGTGATGAATTACTAGTTAGGAATGTAGGAATATAAATGCTACTTAGGCAGAAGACCTGTGCACGGATATAATAAATCAGCATGTTTACCAATACAAAAAAAATTTTTTTTGCACTTAAACAAATGATTAAAAAATCAATAATAATATCTACGAGACGACAATAATAATTATAAAGTTAAACGAAATCTTAAGAAAAAATGGTAGATAATTAAATAAATTTATATTTAAAGTACAGGAAGTACTCAAATTAGTATATCAGTATGTACCTATACTCCACTCCAATTATAATCTGCTAGGCAGGTAGGTACTTAGTTTGAAACATTCGCGTCTGTCTCACTTAGACCGTATGCGCACTCGTTTCATATAAAATAATTCGATAATTGTATGGCGACTTTGTCATTTGACTGGATAAGAAAAAATATTGACCTCTGGATGCTTCATTTATTCAAATGAATACGTACTTTCCACACCTATTCAATAATAATTTAATACGACACAAACAATTATCTGTGTAAAGTAAATTTTTTTGTGTCATTATTAATTAACACGGTAAGAATTATGGTTTTTTAGAAATAATTGTTGTACAAATCAATATTTATTATAGGCAGTGGCGTGCGTTTGGTATAGATTTAGGTTATAATAATAATAATAATAATAATAGTGTGTTTATTCCAGCCTGATCGCTTTTTTTTAACCCGATTAGCCATAGAGATAATACATATTATGTTATACATTAAGGTTATGAAATAAATATAATGCTATGAAAAAAAAAAACCAAGGAAAATATTAATAAATAAAAATAAAAAAGTTAATAAAAAGTAAAAAGTTCACACATATATACACACAAAATATAAATATTACATATATTACTACTTCAGTCACGGCCATTGTTGTATATGTAGCTAATCTGTAAGCGTTGCCATTCTCTGGTCAGGGAACCAGCTTTCCATGAGAGCGCCGCTTGCACCAGAGTTGGTGCTGAGCTCCAGCCGCAGCTTTAAGCCAGCAACTCGATGTCTCAGAAGCGGAACGAATCCATCTATACGGCCTTCGGTAAACATTGTAGATGCGCTGCAATAACGCGCCAATCCGAACAGTATTCTGTACGAGTTGTTATTTCGACCAGAGCCCCCAGGTATACATGCTGGTGAAGAAGGATTTAAACAGGATGCTTTTCATCTCCTTACTGCATCGGTAGAAACGCCGTGACAGCATATTTCCACAAACGCTCAACTGTCTCCTCTGCCGTTCTATAACATCATTACGCTGTTACCAATGTTATTATACAATAATATATAATATATGTACTTTCGTTTAACCAACGTCTTTAGACAAAGTAAATCCGTCGTTCATACGATCTTACAATGTATTTATTTGTAATTTTAAATTAATATTTATAATTATTTTAAAGTTTAAGATTTAACATAAAATAATACTTTCTTACCCATGTAATTAATTTATTGTTTACACGTAATAATTAAAGGAAATAATTATTTCTATTAAAGGTTAATTCCGATTCAAATCCATGCACCAAATTTAAAGAATCATCATGAAATCAACACGTTAAAAAACAGTAAGATAGTAAAATTTGCGAATAAGTAAAAGAGGAAGTAGGAAGATGATTTGCACGCAGTTGTAACCCTTTCTAATGTTATTCTGTTAAAAAATAGCATAGGTAACGACTCCATAGTCATAACGGATATCCATAACGGATCAACCGAAAGGAATTTTCAATTTAGTAAATAGCCATTTATATGACTTGAGTAATTCACTAGCTTAAAGACAGACCTGCGTAATGTAAATAGCACGATGCGGCGAATAAAAAAAGAGCACCATGAATACAGCGGTGAGTTTTTAGAACTAAGAAATTAAAGTCTACTGGTACACAGATGGCACCAATTGCAAAATAATGTTTTCTTTAATGTCAATCCAATTTTTTAATTTGTATTTGTTTCCCAGAATGTTTTATTATGCACAGCTTTTTTGCTTGTATGCACTGCGCACCCCTGATTGTAGGTACATCAATTTTTTTACGAGTTTCTAATTGGAACATAAATAAGGTACTTTATTAAATAAATTATGAAACTTATTTTGGCATTTTCAAATTTACAATAATTAAATTCCTGGTTTTAAATAATTCTTATGAATTTGACAATTTTTTTACAGAGCCAAAAAGGTATAGCGAATACTATATTGATTACAAGTATTCGAGATGCTATTAAAATATCTCGTGTGAAAGACACCACGTGACACGTCTGCCCCGCGCGACTCTCTATCGCGTTGTGAACCGCCCGAGTCAAGTTCCTCTCGATGCCTCCTTCCACTCCACCTCGTGCCCCCACCCCACCAATCGGGTCACCCCCTCCAGCCGGCGGGGCAGGCCCTATGGCCTTGGCCACGCCCCCATATTTTTAAACTTGGAATGCGGCATGGCGCTACGAGATTTCCACTTGTTTCCGATTTCCGAAGCACCTCATTTTTCGGCGTAGCATGCCTGGCTCGGTTGACTTCATGACAAATGGATGCCGTCGCCTTTGCTCAAACCCATGTGCGTGCCTTATTAAAAAAATAAAAGTATTGCACACAAAACAAAAGCGCGATATACTTATGTATGTACTATTTTATAATACAAATCTATAATAAAAATTCTTCGACTGGTTTATTTATGCCAGCAAAATATCAAATATTCTCAAATCTTAAAAAGAATGCTTTAATAAGATTTTATAAGCATTGATTTTTTTTTTTTTTTGAGGTTAAGTTAAAGAAAGTTAAATCGTAAACCGTTACGTGACTTGTGTCGATAATTGGTAACTGAGATTTAACGATGATTGATAACTAACTGTCGGAGGCTTACTTTCTAGTGTACCAGTCATTGCTCGAAGAATTACGATAATTAATTATCAATCATCGTTACAATCGAACAAAATCACAGTCACAATAACAGTAAAAAATAACGGTTTAAATAACGATTTTACCAAAGGTGCAAATTATACAGTAATACTTATGTTACTTTCTAACTCAATTGTTCAATACGAATATAAAATTTTTAATTGAAAATTCATGTGCTTCATCGTAATGGTGCGTGTCCATCGATGAAATTCTGCTCTCTATACATGTATTGAGTACCTGTTAAAGCTATTATAGTATTGGTAGTAAATCATTATTTTAAACATAGTTTATTGCATTTTGTATAGGGAGCGGGCTGGCTAAACTTCATGTGTCTGTCGCAGCATTAATTAAAATAATTACGAAGAAACTTGAATATGATTTTTTTTTTTTTTGATAATTATGTGATAGGTGAAAAAAAAAAGCGACGTTATTTTATGCACCCGGTACGTATTTAATAAAAAATAAAATAAATATTATCAATTGAAAAAAAAATTCTCCCGCCAGAACGCCGCTCGTTTCCCCGAGACATTTTTCCAACGTCTTTTCAAATTTGGAACGCCGCTCCGCCGAGCGCGGCCGGGCGGGCCCGGTCACGGATCAGGCCAATAGGCGGCCTGGCCCGACTCGGCGGCGGGGTGGCGCGGGGGGGGGCAGAGGCCAGAGTGGGGGGCGCTCACCCGGGCCTTTGACTCACAGGGGCCGCGACACTGCGATAGTTCAGCGGTGTGCCAAACGGTGCTAGCGATCTCCTGCGACCCATGCGCTCCCGGTCGTGATCCTTGATAAACGCCGGCGTTTCGGCGGGTTTTTTCTCGCACGTTCGAAATTTGAATTTGAAAATTAAGATAAAGATTTCCTCGTGTGTGCTGCTGCTTCTTTCTGCGTGTTCGCTTGTTTATTTATTTATACGAATCGCATTAAAAAAAAAACTTAATTTTGAAAAATATATTTTTCGAATTGGACCAATTTTTTACGATCATCCACGAATTATTTTCGTCGACGACGGTGACGCACGTGACTTTTTTTTTGCGTTTGCGAAATTTTGACGCGAGTGTTCGTCGTTGTGTTATCATATATAAACAAATTATTTTTTAAATTTGTGTTTATAATGTGCGAAAGACGTCTTTAACTGATCGATACTGGTGTATGACATTCGTTACATTTGTTAAAATAAAACAATCTGGTTGTGTTTGTGCTTCAAAAATAATCAACTGACATTTTTAACGGAACTGTTGGAAAAGAACTGTTGGAAAAATAATCCGGTGACATTTAAAAATTTGTGTAAAGATTCAATATTACCTATTTGAATTTAAAAGCTCTCAATTAAAGCGTACAAGTATACTTCATAGCGTATTAGTAAAAAAAATAAATTATAAAATAGTTTAATTTGGAATATCGCGTATAAAGGCGGAAGTTCGTTCGCGAATCGTCCGCTTGATGCGCTCGCGGCGGTAGTGCGCGCAGGCCGCGCGCCCGAGTGTCGAGCCGCCCTCGAGGCCAGGCCGCCACGATTATCGGGCACGGCGCCGGCTACGTGGGCCCGCCCGGCGCGGAGCTGGCCCCGCCGTACGGCGCGCCGGCGCTGGAGCTGGGCTTCGCGCGCGGCATGGCGCTGGTGGCGCCTCCGCCCGCGCCCTGGCGCGACCCGCACGAGGACGGCGCGCTGGCGGCCGCGCTGCCGCGCGAGCTGCACGCCGCCACGCCCGCCTCGCAGGCCAACAGCACGCAGAGCGGCGGCTCGCAGCCCGACAAGGGGCAGAACATCGAGTGCGTGGTGTGCGGAGACAAGTCCTCGGGGAAGCACTACGGCCAGTTCACGTGCGAAGGTAAGCCACTCCGACGAAACCGACACTTTTACTTTTCAATCGGTCGAAGACACCGTGTCACCCAATAAAAATTATCAACCTGTTTGCTAAACTAGTTTTAGTAACCGCCGGTTAATGTGATTTTAGTTATTATTCCCAACCATGTTGAGCACCTACATCATTTGAAACCGTTCACTTACTAAAAAATAACGCAAACATGGACTCATATTCAATATATGATCCAATCAGGTAGAGATCAGTCAGAAGCAACGCTGTCCAACATTCCAACTTAATCACGTTAGATTTGCAACCCATTCGCTACGTTTTCTTATCGTACCTCTGTCGATTTATTTTTTAATTAAATGACACCACACCAGCACGAAAAACTGGCTACTTTAACACAGACGGCAGTCTAGCAAAGAAGCCAGGACAGTGCTGTATATATCAGAGGTGGAGTATACTCCACTCCACATAATAAACTACGAGAATTATACTTAATAGTAATAACTTTATCATATTATTATATTATAATATGTTAATAAGAATGGTACAAAAGATTTTCAGAGGCAATAGTCTAATATGTTCAGAGCCTCATTCCAGGAAACCACCAAGGTGGTCCTGTTTTCGTAATTCGTGTACTATCTAAAAAGAAAATAATTTTTTTTTAACAAGTTGGTGTTGTACTTACTTACAAGTACATACCAAAATCAACAGCAATTCTCAGTATGTATTATGAATCGAACCCGGTATCTAAATGTATGATTTTATTATACATTTTCAGCAACAAACGGTTCAGCTAGATTTTATATTTTAAAAACCGGTTTGCGCGAATCGGTTCACACCCATAGTGGAACATCACTGGGAGTAGACAATCCTTTCCGGTAGAGTTTAGGATTTTGAATAGTTAGAAATATAAAGGCTTACCAACAAAATTAAAATATATTGAACATACTACATGTATATAGATAGAGATAAATCCTCGAAGCACTGCGGCCAGTTTACGTGCGATAATTTAAATGTTTCATAGTATTTTAATGACAGTATATTAATTATAATTCTACCACAATGTAGGGCTACTTGCGAGCGTAATGTCTATATTCTGTATTCACTTATGTTCATTCTAGTCTGTATTCTGATACAGGAACTACGATCCACGAAAACTAGATCCAACGAAAATGCTAGATTTAAAAATAAATGAATTTTAAAATTAATTTAGTGTAAATATGATGATATGACATGTCAGGTCTCACTAGAAAAATTTAATCATTTTTTGATCTAGTTTTGTGATTTTTCAGTATAATATTTGGTTTTGTTAACATTAGTGTGGAGCAAATAAAATCACGGATTTAACATGTGTGATTTATATTAAATATGAAATAACAAGTGTACCTAAGTGCAAGAAAATAATAGGTATCATTCATAACTATAATATGTAGAAGAATTTCGAATGTATATTTCCTATTTCCATATCACAAGCGCATGAGTTGAAAAAAGGTAAGAATATATGACATTTATTTCGTGTTAGTACCGGTATTTAAATAAAAAGTTTTAATTACTGTAAAACGAATTACATTTAACTTTTCATAGATTGTAGTGTACCGTGATTTAATAGTGTTGGATTGTTTTCATACAGATAGTGAACATTTATTTCATTATGTAGATACTTATGTTGTTGTATCAGAACGATTTAAATGAATAAAAGTTTCTGAAATTATTGACTGTCTGGATAACAGTAACAATATATTAATACTTTTAAAATTAGCAATATTAACTTGGTGGTTAAGATTCATATATTTTTTTATTTATTATCTTAGTTTTATTAACCACAATTGAGTTTAAAAAACATCTACCGGTTTCGGAAAACACTTTTCCTTCTTCAGGATGTCATAACTAACTAAAAATATAGTATTGTTTCTTCACCAGAATCTATTTTTAAATTTTTTAAAAAACAATTATTTAAAAAAAAAAAATTTAGTACCTAACTCAAATTACTGCTCAATACAAATTTAGTCGAATAATTTGAGTTAGGTACTAAATTTATTTTTTAAAATAATTGTTGTTTTTTAAAAAAATTAAAAATAGATTCTGGTGAAGAAACAATACTATATTTTTAGTTAGTTATGACATCCTGAAGAAGGAAAAGTGTTTTCCGAAACCGGTAGATGTTTTTTAAACTCAATTGTGGTTAATAAAACTAAGATAATAAATAAAAAATAACAATATATTAAGTGTATTATGTTCAGAATAGGCTAGACTGTGCCGAGATCACAAATGAACATTTAATTCTAGCATATTCTTCTCTTAAATGTATTCTCAGAAATTCGCCGATACGAAATAACGAAACTACATGAAAAAATAAATTCTAATCAAATCGTACACACATTCAAAATTAGTATTACAGCCAAAGTATTAGTTTGAACATGATTTGTAAATAGCTCGGTTCGTCGGTCCATATAACGAGTTAAATCGATCATTTACAGGCTCTACAATTTGATATCGAGATCTGTCTAATAATCTAATGGCACCCAGAGCCGTGAGAAAACGATTGATTTAAAATCATGAATTTACATTTTCAGGCATACGGGTTCGATATCATTTAATATTGATTTTTTAAACCGAGGCTTTATGATCAAAGGGGTTAGTCAAGGGGCGGGCTTAAGTCTACAATAATAATAGGTAATTTTATTATTTCTAGGCTGCTCGGCCTTAATAGTACAAGTCGATAAATTAGATTTTACAGGAGAGATGTTTTTTTTTATAATCGAATTGCAATATTAAAACCGATAAATTACTTCCTTAATGGCATCGTTTATCTCTAAGGAAATCCATTTAGAATGCTTACTGGTCAACGCTGAATATTTAATATTTTACTATTACGCACACACATTCACATAAGGTGTTCTTAAATATAACGTTGGAGAAATAAATCGAAATGAAATATGTATTTGTGTCATAAAATTCAAATTTCAGATAATTACTTTTATATTTTTTAAACTTTATTATGAAGATTAAATTTAAGAACACAAAAATAAATAAATGTAGATATCATTATTAAAAACTAAAAATACGAGTCTTAAATTTAACGATAACGAATTTTTTACCAGGCAAATAAAAGTTCCGGGTTAGCATCCCGGTGGTAACTAAATATTTTTTCAATGTACATATCTTTTTCTATGTATCTCTCGAAATGATTTATGTACCTTATTTGTTTCACTAATTTGTTTAATTTAGTTATATTTCTCATAAATTACGGTTATAAAGTGCTATTATTAATTATATTATTATAAAATGTTGAAATTTTTTAAAATAATATTATTAGAATTAAATGAATTTGCAACATAATGTTTGAGCTCTAGTTATAATAAATCAAAGTAATATCATAAAGCCGAATAGCTTAGATTTTATATTACTAAATTTAAGAATTGCAGGGTTACATAATTTGTGAACTAATTTATTATTTTTTAGAAACCCATATAATTTTTTAAGTATAACTATTCATCGAAGAGATCTATAATATTAAAGATTATATTTTATTAAGGAGATCACATTCTTATTGTTAAGTTGTAATTATTCAGAACGTAGGTCTGTGATGTTTTAAATACGCTCGAAAAATCGAAAAATATTGTTGTTGCTACCAGGATTCGGTTCCTCGAATTGGAAACAATCCAGGTTCGATTTCCGGTAGCAACAACAATATTTTTCTATAAAAATTGATTTTATATGTATATCTTTCTAATTAATACATTTAATTTGTATTAAAAACATTACAGTCCTATGTTCTGAATAATTACAACTTCACAATATGAATGTGTTCTCGTTAATAATATATAAGTTGTATCAATGTGTCCAAAATTAAATAAACAATGAATTATTAATTCTGGCGTCTCCTATCAGATTACTCAAAGGTATTTGAGATTCCTTAAAAATAAAGATAATGGCTTTCAAATAATGGAACAATAGATGTATTATTTTTAAAACTGTAACATATAGGTTCGAAAATTTGTTGTCGTCAATGCATTGTGGTGCTATAGCACAATCGGTTAATGCACGTTCCTCGGATTGGAAAAGATCCAGGTTCAAATCCCGGTAGCAAAACAATATTTTTGGATAAAATTAATTTTATATGTACATTTTTCTAATTAATACATTTAATTTGTAATGATTATATTCTTATTGTTCAAATTAAGCAAAGCGCTTGTGATGTGTAAAATCGGACGAAGACTATTCAATCATCTTACATGTTGATGGTCTGAATTTTTTTGTTTCTAATCGTATTTAATGATAATCAAACAAAATAAAGCATTGAAATTAGTCGATGTTTATTCAGTATGATGGACGCGCATCCGCATTAGAAAAATTTCAAGTCACGTGTGCTCTGACTCCACAGAAATTTGTTGAAGTTTTCGACAATAATAATTATTATAATGTAGTGATTGTGCAAATCATCACTCTATAGAAGACAGAACACAACTCCTAGGGGCAAAATTATAAATATTACCTTAATAAGTATATTATTATTTTAATAGGATCTGTAAATTTTATAATTAATACAGTTCCATCAATCTTTTATCTATAAAGCACTAAAATTTATTTATACATTGGGTCGTCTAAAAAATCCTTTCCATTATGTGTTTTTTTTTGTGATAAAAAATGTCGTACAATCCGACAGAATTTTTCTACTCTGAAACGTCAGTGTCACCGTTTTCCTGTATCTTGTAGTTTATTAAAAATTTTTGGGCTTAAATAATGGATTGTCAAGCTGAGAGAAACGAACATTTTCGACTTTAATAAGGTAAAATGATGATTCAGGAGCGAGCCCGCTCCGTCAGATTATCACATTTTCGGTCGCTCTCCAATCAAATGTTGAATCAAATCCAGAAATTGTGGATAACTCTTTAAATACCAGAATAATAATGGAGTCAAAATATAATAATCACTGCTTGAAATGTTGTAATAATTAAAGAAATATCAGATATCTTATAGAGACAAAGCTATTGTTTATTATATTTAATAGATTATTTATAGATTAAGAATATTGCTTTAATATAATTAAAAAAAAAATAGATTCTCATAGTGATGACATATAGGCTGTTTAAAAAAGAGAAAAATGAATTATCAAATTTGGTCTATAGATGGCGATGGTGTAGTGGTACTTGAAGCGAGTCCACATATTAACATATGTAAAACTTTAAAAAATTTGATAAATGTGAAAATGGTGAACGTTACATTGTGTATAGTGATCACTCGAGCTAGCCAAATACAGGTCGTAAGCCCTGTAATAACCCCATACTTCCATATATTTTCCCTTAAATATAATAAAAAATAGCTTTGTATCTATGAGATATCTGATATTTGTTTAATAACAGTGACTTTGTAGGTATTTATAATGAATAAATAAACAGAACCTCAAATACTTAATTAGAATTAATTAATAAAGATTAAATAAGTTCATTATGTTAACCTTCCCACAATTCAGTGATCTAGATTGAAGTATAAGAGACATCTATGATTTATAACTCACAGTATAGTAACAATAATATTTCAAATATGATTCCAAATATAATGGTAGATATTTTTTAAAATTTGGGACAAAATAATTAAGTACCTGCCTAGAAATAATCTTTGAAATGTTTAATGACAACTCTATTATCAGTCTCATAGTTCTCACTCATCTATCTGCACTCAGTTCTAATATGCCATTCTTTACATTCACTTCTATTTTTTATTATACGTATTTTGATATCCTTTCAAGGCTTATCAGATGCACCAGATATTAAAATATGGTCCTGTTACAAGACTTGATCTATCCTCCTTGAATACAGAGGAGTTAGTAAGTTATGCGTATGTATTAGATATACACATTTGTGCGTATGTATTTAAATTAAATTTGTATATGCGTTATCTAATTTTTAAGAGTTACATTATCTCAGCAGTATGTTTTAAACATTTAAGAATTTTTATATAAGGTTTGCATTTTATACGATGTACTCTCATATTATAACCCTTTGTACTGTTAAAATATCTTAATAGATAAATAAAATATTTATTTATATATATACTGAATTTTTTTCATCGGTAAATTAGTCGGCTTATTCGCAAGGAGTCTTCTAATTTTACTTTACAACGCCATATTTTTCGCAGACATATATATTTGTGCTGCTTTAATGATCGGTGTCCACGGAATTTGATAATATGAGATAAATCTCAGTACCGTGTACACGTGTTGAGATTTAGATCTCGGTATAAACTTCGGTAACAGAGATTGGTTAAAAGAGATAAAAAAACTCAAAACTTGTTCGAAAGATGCGTGATACGTTATCTAGAACTATAAATATCCTACTTGCTTACTTACTTAACAGAGAGGATAGAGCGCCACATTCCTCTGTCCTGACATACAATTCTCGTCACATCCACATTTATACATATTCTCATACAAGCTCGCCGATTATTGTGGCATCTAACAGGACAATCTGGTTTACCTGGTTGTGCCAAGTCTTCCGGGGGCGTTCTCCATTTCTGGTGCCATCAACACTTGTGTTATATATTTTTATTACCATTCTCTCCTCATTCATCCGTTCTATGTGACCAAATCACCTATTAAGATCAGCTTTACATTATCTCATTAGTTTTTCATTTCCTCTGCATTCTGTATACTCTTCTGCCAGCTCCAGGGCTCACTTCCATACAAAAGTATCGGTAGCAGGACTCCATTGTGTTCCGCCAGTCTTAACGAGTTCTTATTAGTTATAATTCCATACAAAGCGCTGTTCACTTTGTTCCCCGCTGTTACCCTCCTTTAGATATCTTTCTGTCTTTCCGTTTCTATCGAACATACTTCCCAAATGCACAAACTCATCTACTTGTTCCAAACATTCATTAGTCTTCCGCGGATGTCCTCTAATTCTGGTGCTATCAACACTTCTTACCATTCTCTCCTCGTTCATCCGATTCTTTCTTAATCTTACTTACTATACTAAGGTCAGCTTTACATTCTTTCCTTATTTCTTCATTCTTTACTCTGTCATAAATAGATTTGCCACATATACGCCTAGGTGATCTCATTTCCACTGCATTCAATCTACTTTCGTTCCCTTTCTGCCAGCTCCAGGCCTCGCTTCCATACATCAGTATTGGTACCAGAACGCCATTGTGAATCGGTGGTCTTGCCTCAATTGATAAGTTCCCATTAGCTATAATTTCATTCAAAGCGCCATTCGCTTAATTCCCTGCAGTCACCCTTCTTTCGAAATCTTTCTCTGTCTTTCCGTTTCTATCAAACATACTTCCTAAATACACAAATTCATCTACTTGTTCCAAATATTCATTACCTGCAAGTTCCTGCAAAAAATAATTTGGAAAGTAGACAAACAGAAGGTAAAACAAAATTACAAACATTTTTCTGTTACTGACTATTGCTGGGGAGATTTAAATTCACTCAGCTGACGAACGGAATATTGGTACTGACATTTGGAATTTGAGACTGAATGTACACACGATGAATTACAAAATTCGAGAGCCGGAGCATGATCTCATCCATCTCGAGATGAAAATCTCATAAAAATCTCGTCTGTGGTTATGGACCACAATGATCGCATCATATTTACGTTTTTTTTTTTATCGTTTTCATGTTTCACGGGCCAAAAATACTTTTTAAAAATGTCTACGATATAAATCTTTTGTTCCTTTATATATTTCATAAATATGCCCACAAACAGATGTGTACATCATATTATTATATTTTTATATACTACATATTTTTAATTACCGTGACAAGGTTTTAAACTTAAATCGATGAGGTCAGCCGTCGTTTCGTCAATGTTTTAATGTGATAAAAAGCGTTCATATATCATGAATTTTTTATTATCATCCAACATGTTATAATGCAGGTATTACCATCAGTGACGTAGTAAGAAATTAAGGGACCCCCGGGTAATTTCACAATGTTTTATTACGTATTCATTAATAGACTGAATGCAGTGGAAATGAGATCGCTTAGGCGTGTATGTGGCAGATCTATTAAAAAATGAAGAAATAAGAAATTAATGTAAAACTGATCTTTGTACAGTGAGTAAGATTAAGAAAGGTTCACATGGTGGTTTGGTCACATGCAACGGATGAATGAGGAGAGAATAATATATATTTTTTGATTCATAGCACAGTGTCTTATATTGTTATAATCGTATAACATTGCAGCAAGTAATATTCGGTACCTTGCCTGCTACACTAGTATTTTATTGTAATATAGCAGACAGTGCTTTTCCGGTGTATTAGTAATGTTCAATATACAAATATATATATATATATATATATACAAGACGCAATTAGATAACATATAGATACAATGTAAAACGTAAAGTTAATGCAATGTTCAATGTATCAAAAATAAAAAAGAGTAAGAAAAGTAAGAGTAAATAATATACAAATATGAAGTAAACTTATGTAAAATTGTAATTTTCTATATAAAAAGATTGAAAAAATTTCAGTTAAATAATGTATTAATACAACTACAGAGAAAAGTAGAAAATGTAATATTGTTATATATAACAATATATTGTTACAAGGTTTTAATCTCAAGTTTGTACTTTAAAAGTTCTTGGGGGTAATTTTTATAGAACGGATGAATCAAGAGATAATGTTAAGAAAGATATATGACGCTAGTGTTGATGGCACCAGACACATACAACGCCCGCAGAAGACTTGCCACCATCAGGCAAACCAGATGGTCCTGTCAGAGGCCACAATAATAGGCGAGCTTGTATGAGAAGATGTATGAATGTGGATGGGGCGAGAATTGCGCGTCAGGACAGAAGAGTGTGGCGCTCTATCGAGTCTGCCTACCCCCGCGGGGAAACAGTGTGATGGTAAGACAAAATTTAATAGTCGGCTCGATGACAGCATTCGACATTGTAATCTGAATATAATTTTTTTCATTTTAATTTTGCTTCGTCTTTTGGGTCGCCAGCCCGCGGAGGTGGCAATCAGTGGCTGTAGCCACGCCACTGATTGCCACCTCCACTTTCTAGCATTGGGAAACAAATCGTGACCATCGGCACAGCAAGTGATGTACCGACCGTTTTGAGCAAGATGAATGTCGGTGTGTATAAAGGTAATCTCAACAGGTGTTAGATGTATACCTGTCCATTAAATGACTTCTTGCATTTATTTAAGATAAAGGTGGACTTTATATTTAGAAATGACAATATATATGGGTGATGAACTTTTGGGACTGTATTGATGAGTTCACACAGTGTTAAAGAGAGTTTCTACAATTATCATCATTATATTGATAAGATTCTGTGTCGTCGAATTTTGAATCAGAGGCGGATTGGACTGGCGGCTTTCTTTTGTATTAGTATTAAAAAAAAATTGTACGTTTCATTAAAGATAATCACATATTTACGTAACTTAGAGTGAAGATTAAAGAAATTAATGGGCAATATAAAGATTTTTGCTGCATACTCATTTTGCTGCATTTTGATAGAATCAAAAAAGTCACGTGGAAGGAGAGGATGATACAGAAAATACATGAGACGAGTATTAAAGGCTGTCAGCTAAAGTTTGGACGTTATAAAAAAAAAACTAAATTGCGTCATGTCAATATAGAAAATTAACGATACATTTTCTAACCCATATGTTCCACCACTTTTAAATTGACACATCTGTTATTACATTTTTCATATTTACGGGAAATTTCTAATAGCTTTGAGTGAAACCTGGTAGGAGACGTCAGAATTAAATGAATTAATCCACTTAATTCAGCGCACTTCACCGGATAGGAAGGGTTCGTAGTTCAAATCCCGGTGGCAACAAAATATTTTGATTGATTTCATCTGTACATCATTTTAATTGATAAATTTAATTTGTATTAAATAAACAAAATACTCATCTTAGTTGAAGCTTCCCGCTTCCACATTTTCCGATTCTGAACCTTGTTTAGTGCGATGTATAGCGAAGCTTCGATAATACCTCTCGCTCTTTGTCCTTGTACATTTAAAGAGGTCACCAATTTCTACGTTACCTCCATCTCTTCAAATAATACACCAAAAGTACGTGAGAATTCTTTTCCTGCACATTCCTGAAAAATGTAAAATCATCCATCTCGAAGCCTATGATATACGAAATATGAGACACCAACACCACATCTCGAAGGTTTAAATAAATTTAACTGTTTTTATTAAGGAGAACACATTCTTATTGTGAAGTTGTAATTATTCAGAACATAGATCTGTGATATTTTAAATAGATATAAAATCAATTTTATCGAAAAATATTGTTATTGCGCTATCGGGATTCGAACGTGGAAGCAACAACAATATTTTTCAATAAAATTGATTTTATATGTATATCTTTATAATTAATACATTTGATTATTATGTAACTGTTTTTAATTATCTGCAAGTAAACGTAAACGCTGACGCCGCTACTGATCAGATCACACATGTTTAGGTAAGTAGGTACCCAGGAAATTAAATCTTTAGAAACATTAATGTTAACTTTTAATATATCTATGAATATAAAATAAAATATATTATTTGACACCCATTTAAAAAAATACACATCACCATCTCTGCTGCAAGAGCGTCAGTACTATCTATTTAGATATTTAAAAACATTTTTTATTCCTCGTGTTTTTCATTTGATAATAAAATCCCAACAAAAAAACTTCCTAGTGACGATGTGATGTGTGAATATATATGAATTAATAAATAAATTACTGCCCATAGCCAGTAAGTGAATAGGATGGAATGATTCATTAGCCAAAGAATTATAAACCGTAGCAACATAAATAATGCCTAAGGCTTTCATATTATTATTTCCGTGCCAAAGGGGCGGTATCTTAATAAATTTAGATTTATGACCGGTAATTGAATTTTCGGAAAGTTGGCAGAGCAAAATGTACCGATGGCGATTTAACTATTAAATTCTGCCGCACTTCGGTGACTTTGAAAAGTGATTCTTCTTCAAATGTCGTCTTCCGTCGAAGACTACCAAGTTGCAGTATGCTGATGTATTTGATATAGAACCACTTTATGATATAATTTCACAACTAAGATGTTATCTTTCTATGTACGCCTCTGCTATCTTCTATCATCCCTTAGATGATGAGTTATAATAATAATAGCATTGGATAATTCGAATAGCACCATTTTCGTAAAAAATTTCACCTTAAGGCGCTTTACACATAAACTGTTTAGTTTTACACAAGAATTAAATTTTTTTATTTAAACTTGATATAATTTTGGGAAAACGCGCGTTTTTAGTCTCTTTTTGAATAAAATCTTTGATGCATTTTTTCATACGGAGGGCAAAGCGTTCCACACTTTTGAACCTGCCTCTGCAAAAATATTCGTTTACTGAAATTAGACTTCTGGCAATAGCTGGTCGGTTCTAAAACCTTTCCTGTGGCTGAAGTAGAGAACCCGTAAAGACAAATTCTGAGTGACAAAATACAACCTTTAAAATCCGACATTACTTTCCGATTTTGATTCGAGTAGTTTGATTCCATAATACACATATTTCTACGTGATCTCTGGAGACCTGGGGGTGTTCTCACACAAGTGTTGAGTTCAGACGATGTGTTGCCTGTGGAGGCTAAACACGAAGATCTCTGTGATTACATACAATTGTTTTGGAAGGTGTGTGAAACATGCTAATGTAGCTATAAATTTTAATATGAATACTGCATTGATAATATTTCAGATTCTATAATACTATAATATAATTAATTCACTAAACGATCTGGGCAAGAAATGAGTCAAGATATGAATAGTAAATTATATAAATTACCTATATTTTGTATACACAGGTACCTAATTAGATCCACATTATTTTTATTGACAATTTAACACAGTAAAATATAATACTACGCACCACCGGGATTCGAACCTGGATCTCTTTCCTAACCGGGGAAGGTGCATTATCAACTATGCTACAGCGACAATATTTTTAGCGACAAATTTTCGAACCTATATGTTACTTTTTTGATATTATTATATTTAATCGTTCCATTATTTGAAAGAGCCATCTACCTTATTTTTACGGAATCTCAAATACCTTTAAGTAATCTGATAGCAGACGCCAGAATTATCAATTCATTATTATTAAATTTTAGACATATTAATACAAATTTATTATCAGGAGAACACATTCTTATTGTGAAGTTGTAATTATTCAGAACATAGATCTGTGATATAATATTCTAATTACCTTTTTACTTTTTAATTTACTTATTTTTTTGGCGATCTGCATCCAGTGTTAAATATAGGTATTTTATCTACTTTACTCGTTTAAGTCAGGCTTTTCGCAGACGTATCGGGTGTCATCGTCATGAATTATAAATATGTTTACAAAGTCACATAAATGAGTCCGATTTGATATCTTCAAGATGTCGTCGTATTGTAGGTATTGTATTGTCTTTTATTATCTCTTCATTGATCTCCTGCCCCCCACCCCCAGGCAAGCCTTGTCACCTTGGGGGTATAAATTAGTCGGTTGACAGGACACGCTTGTTGGTTCTTCATACATGGTTTTACACCTTGCATGTTTATCTCTTGGAGTGAAATAAAACTACCTGCTGACCACAAGTATGGGTCAATATGCGACAAAGGTTCACATCGTATTTCAGACGGTGTAGAATAGTAATTGCGTCATGTGTCAAAGTTCATCGTGCCATTTATATCAAAATAAATAAAAACAAAAACAGATTTTTATTATTACGTATTAATATTATATTTATTAATTCATTTATACCATCATGCTCAAATATTCTAATATTTATGTTTAAATAAAATAGAGAATGAACAAAATGGGAGAGTTATAAAGCTGATCTAAACTTAGTGTGAATGATTAAAAAGGTTCGCTTGCGTGGTTTGATTTGTAGAATGAGGAGAAAATGGTAAGAATAGTGTAAGACATCAGTATTGATGACACTAGATAATGCAATTACGACACCGCTCTCGTATCGCATCCCCACCCTTCCTCCTCGGTAGTCGATAGTCTAAATTCTAGTTAAAGTTTTAGTTTATTACTGACGATGACGCAGTAAGTGTCGAATTAATATTTAATTTTCATGAAGTAAACAACGTTCTGTTATTTTAATATATATGTATTTTTTTAATTACAAGTTAATTACAATGGACTTCTATAAAGTTAATAACGAAAATTTTTAAAATTATACTAAAATAACACTTTTTTTTTAGATGTCAATTCTACTCCTCTTCCCATGTTTCAAAACTGTTTCAAATATTTAAAACGATGAAAAACACGACCTCCTTCGCAAAACAACAAATATTAACTGAATGATAGTAGAAAATTACAACTTTAGTACAGTGTTGCAACAAACGTAAACGTGTGTCGTTAAATTATGAATACTTAAATAGCACCTTACATAAAAATATGATAAAATTTTGACGTGACGCAATAATTAGTTCCAGTAGTGTAAAAGACGTCTGTGGAAGATTTGACAGAGACAGAGAGATACTGTAAAACAATCTAGTTAGACGCCTCCACAATACACGAGATTGCACGAGAGTCAAGACGGAAGAGTGTGGCTCACCATCTTCACCAATCTGTGGGGAACAGGGTTTGGGATAGTAGCAAGATCAAGTTAGCATTCATGGAATTTTTCTAAGAATCATAAAAAAATACAGTGAAACCTCTATCTATCGTTTTCGAAGGGACCTATTGAAATAAACTATGAATGTGGGAAAACATTGAATTTGGGAATATAGATAAAAGTTACATTTTTCGTACTTAAATGTTTTATACATATTCTAAAAAAGATACATATTTCACATGTAAATGAATGTGTTCAAAATAAAAATTAGAAAGCTAGCTGCACAGGCACAAAAAAAAAATTTAATTTTCTCTCTCTCTCTCTCTTTTCTCTCTCTCTCGAATATTCCGCTCATTATTTACGAATGCCGTTAATCGAAATCAAGCATTTAGCTACGGAGTATGCTGCGTAATTTAAACGATTATTGCGGTAAAGTGATTTATGAGGAACGATTCATGCAATCTATTTTTGAGTGTTTTGTATGAAATGATTTCGGGACTGGAAGAAATAAACGATACATGCGGGAAAACGATTATTCGAGAAACGATCAGTCGAGATTTCATTGTAGTTGATTGGCATAGGCTAAAAATATAGAACCCTTATTGTACACGGGTGAAACTTGATTTTCTAAACTCTAAAATAATTAAACTCGATTAAATCTATTGCTATACAAGCTGGTTTAGGTAGTATTAAATATTACTTGTAAAGGGTGTCCAGCGTAAAATTTTTAAGTTTAATAATAAATAAAAATTAAAAAGTACATTGTTATTCTCATATTTTATTTATACAAAATGAAGTTTAACGATACGGATTATAAGTTTTATAAAAAATATCGTCTAATTGCCGTCCATTTCTCTCAAGACACTCTTGCAATCGGACTCTTAAATAAAGAGCAAAACGTTGGTTCAATAGGAGCAACTTCACGGCGCATATTTTTTTCGGCGGTTCCAGCACGTTCTCGCTAAGGCTTCACGTAAAGAATAGTCATTTTCGTTGCAGTTTGCATGGGTGAAACTGTAGCTTCTTTTTCAAAATAATGTGCACTGTTGATTTTTTTATTCCAGTATAGGCTGCAATCTTTCTTATTGATTTACACGGATTGCGCATATTTTCACGTCGAACTTGAGCCACATGTTCTGGCGTCGCTGCTGACGTTGATGGTCCCGGAAGAGTTTGGTTAGCCATTGTCACTTATTAATTGAACTTTTGAACCCAACACCAGAAAAGTTGCGTGCACGGTCCATCACTTACTCGTCGAATATTAAAGTGAGTACAAAAATCGCGACGCGCACGAACCAATGATTCACCGCACTTTAAATATTGCTCAACCGCGAACGCGCGGTGCGCTTCCAACCAGTGACTCATTGCGACTGGCAATGAGCAAATCACGCGCGTCGAACAATACCCCTCCCACTTATCTCACCATAATGGTTTACGAGCAATTACAATTTAATTTTGAAATTTTTCCGCTAGACACCCTATATAACTAAGTGTACCTGTTTTTAGATACCCATTTAATGTACAATTTTTTAAAGCGTTCAAAGGTTGTTTTTTGTTTTTTAATTAATAATCATAAAATATGATGCATCAATTAATTTTGATTCGAATAATTTTTTTTCAATTATCCGACATTTTCCTTGAGAGCTTTCGTTCATCAATTTATTATAAATAACCTTCATCAAAAGTCAATCAATCATTGAATAAAATCGACTAAATATTTTATCGGTTTGACCGATGACCTATTTCTCACCCGAAGGACATTAGCCTGGTCTTATTAATAATTTACCAATTAATTACGATTATATTTTACCATTATTGCTACGAAAAAATAAGATAATAAATAAATTCTAAGAATTTTCTTGAAAATAAACAAACAAGTAACGTGCATCGCTAATCATATTGTAAGACAATTTTAAATAATAAACGATGACCAGAGAAGCGAATATGTGAATATTAAATTGAATGAATATTAAAAGGCAGTACTTTAAAAGTGTTTGTTGAATGGACCAGAGTTTAATTTGTAAACTAACATTTAAGCAAAAATGTAATTAACAATAATTGAGTACGTCCAAGAACACACTATTACGGAATGTTTACCTCCAAAGGCATTGTTATTAAACACATTATTGTTAGTACGGGTAATTAGAGGGCTTATTATCTATTGTCGGCTGCTTAAGTCACTTTACACAATGTAACGTTCACCATTCCACCCACGATCAACCCCCGTATCTATCAAATTTTGGAAGTTGTATATATGTTACCATATAGAAATACTTCGAGTATTTAATAGGTTGTAACTCATAGTTCCATATTTTCCCATATAATATAATATAAATAGTTTTGTCTCTATGAGATATCTATATTTTGTTAAATATAATTAATCAGTTAATATGATCAATGACAGAACTGGGATTGGAGATATCTTATTTGGGTGATAAGTGATTTAGAAAAATGTTTGTAAAGGTCTCGGGTTTTAGTGATCAATAATGAGATATTCATGTATGAGAGTGAAGTTTAGAAAGGAAAACCGACGGAATATTAAAGAATGGTAAATAATATGGTCTAGCGGTTAGGATACTTCCCTAGTGATCTAGTGGTCGGGGATTCGAGCCTCGTTCTAGGAAGTCATCAAGTTAATTCTGTTTTCATACATAGTTCAGCTTAGTTTGAAAATAGTAAGAATATTGTCGTGGTACATATTCCGTAAACGAATCTCTATGTTTAAAAAAAGGCTGTGGTGAACGTATTGGATAGAATGACTTATCAGGGCATGTTATAATAGTGCAATAATATTCAGAAAAAAAATGTGCCCTACTTATTAGAATGTATGGACTGATAGATAGATCATTTTTCTTTCACATTTAGGAAGTGTATTTTTGACGGTGCAATGCTCTCTATTCTGGTTTCCAGAAGTTGTCTGTAGGTGTCTGCATTCGTCTCGCTCACTATTTGGTGGATGTATTTTTGTCTGGCCTTTTTCTCTGTCTCTGTTTCTCAATTACGTTTTTGACGTAAGCATTGAGTGTAGGAACATGCCCCTTAGATCTCTTTTATTGAACTCTCTTTATAATATTATCAGTCCATTCTTCGTCAGCATCACATCTCGAATGCTTCCGAACTCTGTCAAGGTTAATGATATTCGTATAATTCCAGACTTAGGTTCATTATTACGCAAAATAAATTAGAAAAGAATTTGGTCAGGATATGAATGTGGCATTCGATCCCCTCTGTCGACCCTGTAGCGTGATGAAGTATGTCATATAGTAACAGTGTTATGAATCGCTGTAACCCTTACAGCTATTTTAATTGTCGCACTTATAAAGACAACCCGTATGGGACGAATTAATTAAAATGAAGACCGATTATAAATGGTGACTCATTATTTAAGTCAATTTCGTCTTGCTTCGTTTAAAACTTGTGACTTCTATTAAGAAGGACATCCAACACAATTGGTAAAGGGGTCATCCGTAAAATAAAAATAAAAATATAAATCGTTACGCTTCTGACCGACTCAAAATATTTTAGAATTTATATTTTTTTAATTATAATAATAATAATAATGTGTTTATTCCAGGTGATCAGGTTTTTTTTTTAACCCGATTCGACATAAAGATAATACATATTATGTTATACATTAAAGGTTACGAAATAAATATAATGCTATGAAAAAGAAAACCAAGGAAAATATTAATAAATAAAAAAAAATTAAAAATTAATGAAAAGTAAAAAGATCACACATATATACACACAAAATATAAATATTACATATATAACTACTTCAGTCACGGTCATTGTTGTATATGTAGCTATTTTGTAGGCGCTACCATTCTCTGGTCAGGGAACCAGTTTTCCATGAGAGCACCGCTTGCTCCAGAAAGTTGGTGCTGAGCTCCAGCCGCAGCTTTACGCCAACAACTCGATGTCTCAGAAGCTGAACGAATCCATGTATACGGCCTTCGGTAAACATTGTAGATGCGCTGCAATAACGCGCCAAACTAACGTGGCTTGTTTCATCGAATTTACAAATTGATATTTGATATCTCTTCTTTAATAATTACAAAGTTAATATCTCACGTTGTATATTAAAATCGTCTCGTTCTAAAAATAATCAAAATCCATCTAAAATCAATTTTATCGAAAAACATTGTTGTTACGCTACCGGGATTCGAACCTGGATCTCTTTCCAAACTAGGGAAGGTGCATTATCCAACTATGCTATAACGACAGAATGGATCGATAGATGTATTAATTTGAAAAGTGTAAAGGTTCGAAAATTTGACTTCAAAAGTATTGTCGCTGTAGCATAATTGGTTAATGCACCTTCCTCGGCTTGGAAAGAGATCCAGGATCGAATCTCGGTAGCGCAACAACAATATTTTTGGATAAATAGATTTTACATGTATATCTTTCTAATTAATACATTTAATTAGTATTTAAAATGTCACAGACCTATGTGCTGAATAATTACAACTTCACAATAAAAATGTGTTCTCCTTAATAATATTCATCTGGTGAAATCTCTGGAATTCTCCATAGCACTGTATTTTTCTTCTTCTACCCTATCCATTCAACTGATGATGGCCATTATCACTTTGTTTGCTTTGGATCGGAAAAGCTCTACACTCTAGACAGGCCAAACCATTTCCCCAGGTTTATCAGCCATGATGTTCTCCTTCTTCCAGGGCTCCAACTTCCAGCGATCTTTCCCTGCATTATGAGGTGTAAGATCTCGTACTTCTCCGGATGTCTCATCACGTATCCGAGATATTGAAATTTCCGGATTTTTATTGTTTTAAATTCTTTTTTTTCATTCGTATTCGTAATCATCTGATCATTCGTATTCGTAATCTATGTTTGAGATCATGACTGCTGAACATATTTTTCATGTGAAAGCATGGATACTAAGGAAGAAGGAACAGAATATGTTGGATGTTTTCGAGATTCTGAGAGTTATAGATTAAAGAAATTCTTTTGACAACAGGCAGGAGCAGAACTAGAATTACAACATAATTTGAAGATGTTGCCTTCTGGCAAGATTCATCACAGTTAAGGGAAGCGAGCAATAGGATGGTCTCCTACAAGATGGATAGATCTAATAAAAGAGTTATCAAGGTTCTCTTTAAATACTATGTTCAATATGACTCAAGACTATGAAGATAAATGAAGCACTGCCGGTTTAACCGTTGGATAAAGTATTTCTTTAGAAATTAACACTTGAATTATAATAGGATTTGATGAGACTGTAAAAATCTGCAGAAAATTAATGTTAAGTGTTCTACGCACTATGCACAGAGTGTTGTAAATGTCAAATTTTATGAAACATAAGAAAAGGGTACACAGTTTTAAAATATAAGGGGTTATTAATAATATGTATAAACAATGAAAAAAAAAATTCTGGTATTGTTAAAAAATATATAAAAGAAAGGGTTAAAATGAATTAATGTTGTCCATCACACTAAAGCGTTATCTGATGCAAATAACGGGTATTAATAGGTTGACCCAAAAGTCGCATAACTTTTTCAGCATGTGTGACATTAAACCAACAAAAGCAACTCACCAGGAAATGCGCGATATTAATTGCAATTTTTCGGTTTGTTTTTAAAACCGGTTCTTTGGGTCATCCTCTGAAATACATTTGTTCAAGTTTATTGTTAATTTTGGATCGTTTAATGACTTTTGAGCTAACCGGTCAGGACGAATTTCACATGTGACCGCGCCGTTGTGTTTGTGTGTACATATCAAAAGGAGATATTAATGGGGGGCTATCAATTATGTACATTGATGAATCGTGCAACATGAGAAGATTTTTTCAAAAAGAGACTTAATGTTAATGCATAAATTTTGTTGAATTCCGATCCCGATGGATCCTCTTATTTTATTGGGTTTTAATTTTTGAATTAATGAAGGCCATAGTGTTTTAATGTTTGTTCATATTTTTCAAAACATTATTTTCACAATTATAATTCTTTTTCCACTTATTCAAGTTAATTAATAATTTAGCATAAAGATCTAATCTCTGAGACAAAGCGATGAAAAATATGCTGAGAATTAATAGACGATATTTGAACTTGAACTCGAAACCCATGGATACCGGAATACCGGGTTTATGGTAGCATAACGGTGTAGAAATATTTATCGAGATTTAATATTATGTGTAAATTACCGAAAATGAGGCAGTGAGATTATTTCATACGGGGGATCATTTTTAGTTAGAATCGTATTTAGAATAAGTAATTGTAAGTCTAAAACGATGTCATTATCACTACTAAAAAAATGTAAATAGCAATGGATGGGCCGTACGTTAAGATAGATAATCAATTGACAAAGAATGATATGAGACTTATGATCTAGAGGACGTTCAAATAGTTATTGGGTAATCAAAATTATTGAAGCAGGTTGAGTGGCAGAGTTTGACTCTAGGGAACCTCTCAGTTGGAGGCATTCATCCAGAAGTAGCTTAATGCTACTGATGATGATGACGATATTGAAGAGTATAAAATAATTGGCTGCTCATTCCAATCTTTTCCTTCGCTGGTCTAGTTCTGCTTCCCTAACTTAAGGAATTTAAAAAAAAAATAGAATTAAGTATAAATATGTACATAATTAATATTAACATTTCTTTTATAATAAATCTGACAATATTGTACTTCGTCAATGTTAGTGTCTTTGCAAGTTTAATTACTTACCATAAACAACTGACTGCCTATTTTACTAATACTACACCATAAAAATACTAATTTGTATCCATACAGTTAACCAAAGACGTTATACATGTATGTAGGTTTATAATGATGATGTATAGGCCCCATACCTGTTGGGTTAGGGGTAGATCTAAAAGAAATATATTGCAATTATTTATGTGTGTTGGGACCTTCGAAGGCATTCCGAGGGTGAAGGGATGTGCGAACATAGATTCTGATTATATAACTTAAGGGATGTCTAATAAGAAATATTAGTTTTAATACTGAATCTATCTATCTAATACACCTTACAAAAAAACAGAAAAAAAAAACTTTATATTATTATTTTGGGTCAATGATGTTCATAGCGTTTTTATTAATATATTTAAAAAATATTTTTAAATTCCCAATATTTTGGCAGTTTCTCGTTTGCACGTCTAAATAAATCAAGTGGTTTAGAGGTGATGAAATCATCAAGCCAATTTTGAAGAGAATTAAAGAAAATTTTTCGAAGAAAGCTGAAAATATGAAAATCTAATAGAACACGATCAGGAGAATAGGGCAGATGTAGAATATCCTCCCAACTGAGCTCTTAAATGGTCACTTCTGCAATGTTAACTGTACGTAGCCGGGCATTACTGTGCTGAAAAATCACTTAATGACGTCTTTCCGATCGTTTTTCTTGAATTGCCTCAAGCCGACGGAATTGTTGGCAATAAATAAATAAAAAAGTAATGGTCATAAAAAATGATCAAATTCTTACTAAATGGTTTCAGTGCCCCCCGATGTTTTAACTCCTCGGTAAAACTCAAAGAAAGGGTATGTCGGAAATGTATTTTTTTTGTACTTGACACTCCATTTTCTTTAGCCAACGATTTCTACAAATTTAAAATTTCAAGTCGTTTTCAATAAAACGATACTATGTCATCAAAATGACATTGACGTATGTCAAAACTTTTTGAAAAAATGAATTAATTATTAAAAGAAAACACAACGATGTTTACTTCAAACAACACTTTATATAAATATTAATTAAAGTGTTGTGTGTTGCAATTTCCTTGTTAAAAAACATTGGAAAATAAAGGCTGCTAATTTACACAATAACCCAATATATTATGATATTTTTTACCCTCTCCTTTATCCTCACCTTATCTTGGGCAGCATCCTTGATCACGTTCAAATCTGGAGATTCGTGATTTGAAGATCTTGATCGACTAAACCTATTCATGCGGCTTGTAGTCTTCTAAGTCTTCTCGTGTCGGTCTCCATACTCATAGTTTCATTAATCACGTAATATTTCTCTCTTCGCTTCACATGTTCATACCATCAGAGTCAGAAATCCATCGTGTGCAAGTGCAAATTAAAATATTGTTGTAATCATCGATACTTTACATCAAAAGTGAACATTTTCAATGCGAGTACTTATCGCTTTTTCAAGTATTGATCCACAAACAGGCGGTGTCAAGAGTTGCTGTTACGGATAATAGTTAACTGTCATACCTGAGTGTCATTCTGACAGGTTTCAGTGTGTCCGTGTAGTACCGCTTGTTGTGTGGACAGGGGCGGCGTGTGCCGGTCGGACATACTGTACATTACAAATCTGTTTTGTTAATCGCTAAAATTGATTTATTCGAGTATACGTTATATTAGTTAACACTATCTAATAAATAGAATAATATATACACTCATCACACCACTAGCCATAGCATAACGTGTATGACTGTAAATCAGATTATGAGGATTACTTGAAGTATTCGAACTCTGCGGGGTGCGAGATTTACTTTAACTTGAGTATTTGAAAATATGATTCCAAATATAATTAGGTGCGTTTAAGAAATACATGCCACTTCAGTATTAACACTATTTTCATATTCATTTTTATATCATCGGTTAGTACTATTTTTGGCTGAATTTTCAGATTTTTATCAGATATATTTAACCTTCAAAAGCGTAGTTTTTGTAAATTTCCAAACATTGAGAATTTTTAAAACAAAAGGGGTGTAAATTTATGGATCTAAATTTAGCACAACTAGTTTCCACCTAATTGTAAAAAAAATTGGTATATAAACTCCTACCGTTCCTGCAAAGACATCCCCGTTAAGATGGGACTTTTTTAAAATGAAAGTTAAGAATTAAGGCTGAAATTTCACACAGTGAGTGAAAATGTGTCAAATTAATCATATACTCTGTTTCTTTCTAAATAAATTGGTTTTAACCACATGTTGGTAGAAGAAATACGAGTTGAGATATTTCAATTTTATTTTACATTGCAAAATATGCAACGCCCTGTACAACAAATACGGGCGTCACGCAAAAACCAAAAATAATGAAATTAAAGTATTGGTCATTTTTAACCATCAACAAAAAACGTGAGAATTTTTAAAGATGTGCTGAATCATTTCATGTGGATTGACCCTTATGTAGATACCAAAAACTGATATTCAGATAGATTTAGATGTCAAATGCTGACGCCACGTCAACTATTCAATTTTATTTAAGAAATCTCTGTCTGTTATTTTATTATCATTGATATCTCGAAAACCTAAAATTGCATTTAACAGAGATATAGAACGAATTTATGTTCGTTTTGCTAGCAATATGAAACGAAAGATTTATATACGTAATTGATAATACGCATCCGCAGAGACGTCGTACAGTACGCACCGAAGAATCTGTTGTTGAAGTGGAGCGAAGTACTGAGGAGCACCTGAATGAGTCGATACGCCATCGAGAGCGCTACAGATCCATAATTACTGACTTTTTCATTACCTAATTAAATGGCATTAATGTGGAAGAGTTGTGGTTTCACCGAGACGGCGCAACATGCCACACAGCGCCCGCCACAATCAAATTATTGAAGGAAACCTCCAAAATCGTGTGATTTAATTCCTTCGGTTTATTTTCTGTACGGATATGTAAAGTCGCTAGTCTACGCCGATAATCCAATGACAATAGATAACTTGGAAGCCAAAATTCGTCGCATTATTGCCGATGTACGGCCGCAGCTGCCCCAAATAGTGGGACTTCTAGATTGCGCTTTATTCGAGCCAGTCGCGGCGCCCATTTGCCTAATCATATTTAAAGACATAAAATTATCTTTCCAATAAAGCTAATACTATGGCCATTACCACGATTTTTACGTGTTTTATTTCATTTTAAAGTTCTATACCTCTAAAAAAAAACACCCCTTAGTAATGAAGTGAATGAAGCTAAGTCAAAAGCGAAATTGTGTTCTTGGGGGTAGATGTGTGTGTATTTTTGTTTGGTACAGATGAAAAATTAAAATAATTTTCTAACTTCTCTTAAACCAGAAATCTTATTAGTAGCAACAGTATGATGATCGATCATAATACTGACAAACATACATCATATGACTTGTAATCCACGTGTGAACAATAATACAAATTTTAACACTCTTAAAATTAGCAATATTAATTAACTTTGTGGTTAAAATTCATATTTTTTATTTATTACCTTTGTTTTATTAACCACTGAATTGAGTTTAAATACATCATTGGCGTAGGATTTTATACATAAATAACTTTTCGAAACGAATATCTAAACACCTACCACGAAACATTAGACCGGCATTTTATATATACAAATAATAGTATAGTAATAATCATCAATTCTAAAGACAAAGATGATAATAAATTTAACAATTCTGGTGTCTATAAACTTAGTTGCGAGGATTGTGCTGCATTTTATATTGGTAAAACGGGTAGAAATTTTAATATAAGAGTAAGGGAGCATTTGGGATGTTTGAACAATAGAGGGTTTTCAGAATTTTCTAATCGTTTGATAGAAAATGGTCACGGTTTTGATAAAAAATTGGGATTGTCAATTTTGCATATAAACGGTGTTGGTCACAAATTAAATAATTTGGAATCGTTGGAGATAAATAAAGCATGTAAAACTAATAAAAAAATTATAAACAACCAACTAAATTTAACTACGAGTCCCATTCTAAATTTTTTTTCTAAAAATTATTTGACTAAATTTGTATTAAGTAACAATTTGAGTTAGTTACTAAATTTATTTCTTAAATAATTGTTGTTTTTTTAAAAATAGATTCTGGCGAAGAAACAATAATATATGTTTTTAGTTAGTTATGTCATTCTGAAGAAGAAAATGGTATTTTTCGAAACCGGTAGATGTATTTAAACTCAATTCAGTGGTTAATAAAACAAAGATAAAAAATACAAATTTTAACATTTAATATCCATAGTTCAAATTTGTAATAAGTAACCTCTGCCGGATCTGATCAATATAGTTCCCACTAATTGTCGTAGTACAATCGCGATAATTAACTAAAGTGCTGATCGAATCGGAAAACACATACAACTGATACAGTTAAATGCACACTGACGCCATTTATGTGTATGTTTATAAATGAATCTCTCGCAACAACTTCTAGGCGTATTTGCGTCATAGGAATTATTTTGCAAGACGTCACGTACACACAGTTTATCGATCATTAATCAAAATAAAATAAAATAAATATAGAGCTATTTATTTATTTTACCCTTTAATGACTTTAGATTTGGTTTTTATTTTATTTATTGTGGTTTATTATTTAATTAGCAGAAAACAAACAACTCCAACTAGCATGTTACCAGGCTGTACGGTCTGCTATAAACCTCTCAGGCCGAGGCTGCAGTGCTGCGTTTTATAATCAATACAATATATTTTTCGATATTAACACTTACAGCCCGGTGGGTCAAAACAAAACACGTCCGGCGGTGGTGGGTGATTTTAGACCCACCTCAAGTTTTCGGTTTTTCAACCGTTTTGTGAGAGATTTTTATAGATATTTCATTTTAAATATGATTTAATGAAATAGCATGATGTGACGTAATGTTTCTGCTAAAAAATTAAAGCTAAAAATTTAAAAATATTACGAATAATGTACATATTCTCACGTATCAACAGACGCCCTACATAGCCAAAATACAAACATTCACTGAGCATGTGATCTTCTCGTCGGAACCCAAGCAGGTAGTGACATAAAACTTACAGGTAGGCGCAACGCCCTTAAAATAATTATATTACTGGCATTCAGACGAAAATAAGTCAAAACAAATACATGGACGCATACCTGGTATCCTTTGTCTACCCTCTCAAAATGTTGACAATATATGTTTCGGCGTAAGCATTCAGATTCAATCCGATTGTCTTAGGTCAGTTTTTGAGCGTTTTTTCATATTTTTATCAATAACTCATTTAAATCTTGTCCAATAACATCTATTTGTATCTTAAATTATTTTAAAATATTAAATGATTGTTTCAGAAGGTTTTGTGGATGTGAGACTGAAGCCCCTAACGTCTTCTAGTCTCGCATGTGTTAGTGTATGTCGCAGTATAGGGTGTCTGTTGTTCTAACTAGAGCAAGGTATTTAATGAAAAAGTACTTACAAAGGTTGGCGTTTATTGATGGATGAATTATACAAAGACGGTATTCAGTTAAATCCGCGTTGAACTCTGGAGAGGCTCGTTCGAGATCTGGATGAAAGAAGAAGTCGCTGAGGGGACAGTCTGCGGAGAAGTGGTTACTAGCTGCTTGGGCAGTAACCCTCACGATTGTCTGTTATTTGCTGATTGGTTGCTTGGCTATGTGGCTGATAAGTGAGTCCTCACATGGCGCATGCAGGGCCACTACAATAGTATACAGTGCAATGTAACTTTACCAATAAACGCAAAAGAAAAACTATTTAAAAAAAATCTAATTGTTTACACATAATAAAACACGTAAATGAGCGGTCGGGCGCCAACAGAATGTAAGATACTGTCAAATTCGGCTAGAAACGCCAAATAGCTCTAATGCACTGTAGTAGAGAAATTTTGTAGAACTGTGTGCTACTGCGCACCGATGTCGGATAACGGCGCGAATCAAAATCTTTAATGTTCTAATGTACCATTTTACTACGCCATGCATTTAATAATACCAGAAAATAAATAGGTTTTATTGAACAAATTTGAACATCTTTGTAATTTGTCTGCGATAAGGGCGAGATTGGATTTACAGATATATAAACGAACGTTTTTATTTATTGGAATATATAACTTTGTACACGATATATATCATACAGTTCAAGAATGCATTGACAAGTATACACAAACGTTATATAAAACCATCGTAGATCCTTAAAACTATTTATTCTGAAATATTACATGTATCTTAAATATGAGGAAATAAATTGCAAACATTTTTTCAGTTTTAACTGTTGCTGGGGAGATTCAAAATCACTCCACTGACGAACATGACGAGTGTGAAGTAAGGCGCGAGGTGGTGAATCTCTAAAATGTGATATATACACGGGGACTAAAAAAGCTAAGAATTTTGCTCCAAAGAATCTCATGGAACAAAATCCACATCTCAGATATTAAAAAAAGAATTTCGTAAAAATCTCATTCACGGACACGGGCTATTAAAGTTTTACTTTAAAAAAATACTGCTATGCTCCACAATTTTAATGTTTTTATTAATTAGTGATATTAGCGATAACTGTAGTATTTATTAAAGGTTGTACCAAAAATATAATTGCGCCGTTTCTTTTTCTTTTCATACTTATATAAACCACGATCGCTTCAAGCACACGCGTACACTCAAATAAAATGTAATACTTTCAACACTGCGGATATTCTATACGCGTACACATTTTTGAGACGATATCATTAAGGTTAACAGTGCTTAATGGGTTATTAAATTTTTGCTTCCTCAATAACAAGTTTTATATTTCACATTAATGTCTTTAAACATATTAATTGGCGTTTGGTATTTATAACAACAATTAAAATTGGTATTAAAATCGAAACAGTAATCACTTACTTGAAATGAAATAATATTGGAATAAGCATTCTCAGATTTTAAACATTATACCCGTTGCCATTTTACAGCGTCTAATTAGGTAATCAAATTTAAATAACAGTAATTATTATTTATTTGATATTGATGTTTTTATTATTTATTTTTTCAATATATAGTTTGTCAACAAGACCCCGATAGATAGTCCTAGAATGATAAAAATGTAAAATTAGTATACAGTCTAGCTGCCCGATCAGTCTCGTCGCGTTTAACATCTCACGTCGTATACCGTATATCGACCATACTGTTGAAAAAATTGAGATCATGTATACATAAATGATTATTAAACATAAGTAAATATTTTCATAGAAAAAATTCGTACGGTTTCATTCACGGCTTCTATGATACGACGCGAGACGACCATAGATAAGAGAGATGAATGAATGAAAGATTTGTACGATTTCATAATGTTTTGATTTAAAAATTAATACTGTTATTGAATATATAAGTTTTAAGTGTAAGTGAAAAGATACAAGACTGAATGCTGTGTAAAATGAAGGCACTCAGGCGTATACAGGGTGTAACAGAACCTAGTCCACAATATTTTATGGGTGGATACCTGACTTAAATACGAGTCGAAAATATTTAAGGATCATGCGCCTAATCTTAACCTCGTCAAAGATATAAGCATTTAAAAAAATCTTAATAATGCGATTATTTCGATTTATTTCAAATGATATATCAAATACAAAAAAATAATAGTCATCTCATTTTGAGTGGCCACATTATTTTTTTATTAGATGATTTAGGGTATAAAGTGAAGGAATAGATTAATAATGGATAAATTTCGCTAATATTCCATTCAATAATATTTTTCATAACGGTGCAGTTTTGCACATATTCCTTGAACATTTTCAACACGTAATTTAGTCAGGTATGACAAGATGAACCAAATACAGGAAGATGGTCATGTCAGAAGCATCATTAATTGATTAACATACGTGTGGAGTCAGGACGGAAGATTATGGCGTTCCATCTTCTCTGCCTATCTCTAAGGGAAGCGGAGTGAGTTTTAGTTGTAGTAATAAAAGTAATTAAATCGAACCAGTGCTAGCAGTTAATTATTCCCCGCCTTGTACCGCAAGGCCATATAACATTGCGGTTTTGCAATTTGATATTTCTAAATGTGGGGAATGAATGAGAATTATAGATATGGCTTCTTTAATAACAAAAATTACCATTCAAAGATATTAAATTTTGTGTAGGATTTCCGACTTGCGATGGATTCAAATCGAATATCGTCGGTAGATATTTAAACTGAATATATTTTAAACATAGGAGAACACATTCTTATTGTGAAGTTGTAATTGTTCAGAAAATGGGTACGTGATATTTTAAATACTAATTAAATGTATTAATTAGAAAGATATACATATAAAATCAATTTTATCGAAAAATATTGTTGTTACTATATTTTCTCGTCAAAGTTCTGTGTGCTGTACCATAATCGGTTAATGCACGTTATTCTTATTGAAAGTAATCCAGGTTCGAATCCCGGTAGCAACAACAATATTTTTCGATAAAATAGATTTTATATGTATATAATTAATACATTAAATTAGCAAAGAATATGTGTTTTTAAATGCTTCCCGAGTAAAATGTGTCATAAAACAGCGTTAAAAAAGGGTGTAAATTTTATAAAAGGTTCGTGGTGGTAGTGAGGAAGGGTGGGTTTGATATAACATCATTTAAAAATGTTTTTACTCATATTTACTATCTTCACTAGACAACAAGAGAAATAAACATTTCAACAAAAAAAAAAAATACCGTCACAATGTGAAATAGAATTCAGACGGTCCTTGAAGGAACCAAGATAAGATACAATGATCTATATACAAAGTGGGCGGGCCGATTCAGAAAATCAGTTTATACAGGGGAAGTATGATACACGTATCTGAGACATGTGTGTTTTTTTTTAAATTTTTAATATCCGGATAGTTTTCTTTCCCTTTTGCTTACAAATTTTAACATGGTATAAAATTATGTGCAATTAAATACATTAAGTCGTGACTGAAAAATTATGAAATATAAATATTCTTATTATTAATCAATATAATCGACTATCACATTGCAATTTCGAAAATTGTATACTGAATGAAAAAAAAAATGGGAAGGTACTACCTACTTATTCTATTGGCCATTAAAATACCGAATTCAATAGACGTTGGTAATTAAACACGTAAAAAAAAACATAGATCATATCTCACGAACACGCGTTTCATTTTCGAACATGCGAGCATTCTCCGCGGTACGTAACCGATAATGATTTCATATTTTGTATGCGAAGGATGCGATTCAAGGGTGTGCTTTCTTTGAAGTTACAACAAAAAAAAAATTCCAGAAATTTACCTGTAATCAGGATCATTGTAAATAGAGTTATAACATTTTTAGTACGACTAGACTTTTGCGTGTGACTTATTTCACGTTATAGTCCGACCAACGTAAATTGGCGAGCGGTGACTTTTCGAACTAACGTGCCCTGTGTTCAACTCTTCATAAGGTTCAGAGTATGAGTACAGAGGCGCCCTCTCCCGTTCGCCAATTTACGTTGGTCGGACTATAGTATCGTCAGTTATGTGTGAAAACTAATCTAGGAATGCTGTGGAAAATGAGACCATTCAGGCGTATATGTGGCAAATCCATTTATGATTAATAACAAATTAGGAGGGAACAAAAACATGATCTTATAAGACGCCTTTACAATGGACGAGCATGAGAAGATGTATGAACGTGGATAAGATAAGATTTATGTGTTACAATAGAAGAGTGTGGGGTTCTATCCCCCTTGCGGGAAATGACATGGATGTACGTTAATTAGTTTAACAGTGTCTTCAATTCTCACAACAATATGTATGACTAGTGTATTATTAGACTGTATTAAATCTGCTGATGAATATGACAGCGGTTTTAAAAATATCTAATCAATTGGTAACACATATTATTATGTTGTGTAAGTAAAAATTTATCTTTACCACGGTGCCTTGTAATTTTATGAGAATTGGCGTCGTCGTGTCCGGGAAGATGGTCCAATTAAAAGTCTCAAGAATCGATGAGTATATGTGGGAAGATGCGTGAAAAGGGATGATACGAGAGTTGTGTGTATGTCAGGACAGAAATTGATCCCCTCTGCCTACCTCGACGGAAAACTGTGTAAATGTTACTTAGTGAGTTCTTAAATTTTTACAACAATATGTATGACTGGAGTAATGTTACATTGTATTAAATCTGCTAATAAAAGTGACAGCGGCTTAAAAATGACCAATCAATTGGTAACGCATTTTATTGTGTTGTGTGAGTAAAAATTCATTTTTAGCACGGTGCCCTGTACTTTCACGTGAATTGGCGTCGCCGTGTCCGGGTCCGGTAATCGTGCGCCCGACCAGCGTGAAGGCACTAGAGGTCAACCAACGTGAGAACCGCCCGTGCTCACATAATGAACTCATCCATAATTCTTTCATATTACTCCACCACCGCGGCGCAGCGAGATGGTCCGCTGCGCCCAGCCGAGTGTGGAAGGTTAATAATTGGGTATGGACGGAGCGAAGAGAGCCAAGAGTGACCAAGATCGGAAGACTGGATCCAGGGGCACCGAGCCAATTGCACTACCAAGGTACTTACAATTTAAAGTACAGTAATACCTCGCACAACCCGGGTAATCGATTTCGCCAATATCACGGACTTTTTAATAAATAACACGCAGTAAGATAAATTCAAATGTCTTTATTGTTGGGCGAATATTATGTTCCAGGCCGATTTTGTTTAGCCGTAATTTTGGTTCGGCAAATATTTGTCAATTCACATTCAGTAGTCATAGAGAGTCATTGATTACAATTTATTTTAAAGTAACTAACACCTCAACAACGCGTTAAAATCATAATAATGACAATTCTGTAACCATTAGTGGTGATCACTATCGTCACATGTAAGAAAACTTAATCAGTGATCAATTGGGCCTGCAACACATGTTTCAACAGAGTGGTGCTACCTTACACACAGAAATTTTTCCTTGGCGCATAATGTCAAAAAGCTGTGATATCGATTGGTCTCCTCGATCATCTGATTTGACGGCTCCCGACTATTTTCTGTGAGGATACTTCAAAGGAAAGGTGCTACAGGACAATATTCCAAATGAAATTCCACTACGTGATTTTTTATAATTTTTTTCTCATTATAGCATAAATTTGATGGTTTTTTATTAATTTTATTTTTATGCACCTTCCCCGGTTACGAAAGAGATTCAGCAAAGACCCAACAACAATATTTTTCGAAGAAATTGATTTTATATGTATATATTTCTAATTAATATATTTAATTCATATTTAAAATATCACAGATCTATGTTCTGAATAATTACAACTTCACAATAAGAATGTGATCTCCTAATAATAAAGTTGTATTGTATCAGTGTGTCCAAAATTTTAAAAATGAATTGATAATTCTGGCGTCTACTATCAGATTACTCAAAGGTATTTGAGATTCTGTAAAAATAAGTTAGATAGCTTTTTCAAATAATGGAATGATTAAATGTATTAATATCAAAAAGGTAACATATAGGTTCGAAAATTTGTCGCTAAAAATATTATCGTGTAACATAGTTGGATAATGCACCTTCTCCGCTTTGGAAAGAGATCCAGGTTCGAATCCCGGTGGCGCAACAACAATATTTTTCGATAAAATTGATTTTATATACATATCTTTCTAATTAATATATTTAATTCATATTTAAAATACGTATATATTACGATCCCCAATAGCCTAGTGATCTAGTGGTCGGGGATTATTTTCATAGCACGACCGTTTAGTTAAGTTTGAAAATAATACGAACATTGATGTGCCACGTATTCTGTGAATGTATCATTATTTTAAGAAGAGATTTGGCCTATTTTAGAAAATATCACATATATATTTTGGTTTAATAAGCAAAATATGGTAGGTATAATTTAAAATAAATTAAAATGCAGCTATGCATGTTTGTGCATGCGGATTGACTAACGAGTTCTATAACATCTAGAAAGATTTAAAGAAAAAAATTATCTTTTGAAAAATATATATATTGGACTAATTAAGCTATTTTAGACTTATAAATCATAAAATGTTATTTATTGGGACATCTATTTTTGCAATTCGTAATGAATTTGTGTAATTTTAATCTAAGTGACATATTGTCTTAATTATTATTGTATTTAAATTAAACGGATCTTATAACAATAGAACGGCCAGAATGACTATAATTAATACTATATACAGTTAAAAATCATGATCAGGTTGACCGTCATTATTTTATTCACTTTGGTCCGGAAAAGCTCTACGTGGTTAAACATTACCTCAGGTTCTTCAGTCATGTTCCCCTTCATGTTCCCCTTCATCCAAGCCCTTGATTTACAGCAATCTTTCTCTGCATTATATGTGATGATACATCTGATATTTCTTTGAATGTCTCATTATATTTCAGAGATAATATACTTTTCAGATTTTAATTATTGTTTTAAATACGTATTTTTCTTTAATCTATTCTACAAACTGATTTCGAGTAATCTTCTGTGGGGGAATAAAAACTCACGTAATTTAAATATCAGTTTATCACCAATTCGTGTGCAGAAACATTTCGGTGATCTTCCTTTAGAAATAAGTTCTAACACCCTCTAGAATTAATGCATTAGTCCTTAAAAATCATTGAGCAACTTCTATCTTCTGTCGTCGATTTGTGAAACCTTAAAAAATTAATCAAATGTATTAATTTGAAAGATATACGTATAAAATCAATTTTATCGAAAAATATTGTTGTTGCGCTACCGGGATTCCATCTTGGATTTCTTTTCAAATCGGGGGATGATGCATTATCAACTATGCTACAGCGACAGGATTTTTGACGACGAATGTCTAATCTAATAATTAAAATACTTTAACCTTCCAGTGATGGTTTTTCTAGTGATAAGATACTCGCCTAGTAATCTAGTGACGGGGGTTTGAGCCGCGTCGCAAGAGACCACCAGGTTAGTTTTATTTATTGATGGTAAATTATTGTAACTAATTGCTTAATTTAATTAATTAAGAGATTTTGACAGTGCAAATAAATATGATAGAACTGACATAATAAATATATAACATATATATATACAAGGGTGTGGAGGTTGAAACTATTGTTGTGGTAAAGGGAGAGCAAGATGTGTTTGTAGGTAGAATGATTGGTTCATACAAATATTAAATACTAAGTATTAATTAGAACGATATACATATAAAATTAATTTTACCGAAAAATATTGTTGTTATTAAAAAAGTAGATGTCTTTCAAATAATAGAACGATTGATGTATTCATTTAAAAAGTGTGACATATGGATTCGAAAATTTGTCGTTAAAAGTACTGTCTACTGTAGCATAGTTGGTTAATGCACCTTCCCCGGATTGGAAAGAAATCCAGATTTGAATCCCGGTAGCGCAACAATAATATTTTTCGATAAAATCGTTTTTATATGTACATCTTTCTAATTAATATATTTAATTAGTATTTAAAATATCACAGAGCTATGTTCTGAATAATTACAACTTTACAATGAGAATGTGTTCTTAATATTCATAAAAATACTATTTAAGCGTAGTAAGGTTAATGTTGAAAATGTCAATTTCAGTTAAATCTCATTATGGCATTTGGAATTAATGAGTTTTGTGCATAAGACGTTCTACTTCTAGGAATATAGAAGAGTATGGATTGCCGAGTCGATCTAGATGGTGTGTGGGAGGATATTAGTTCTAATTGGCTGGGATAGTTAATATGGCTCTGCAGTAGTTTAAAGATAAGTATTTGGTCAGCACGTGTTCTTCGATATTATACGGTTTTCACATTGTGAAAGTTTGGAGTTGAATGATGCATTATATCTAACATTAAGATATCGAAGAAACCTATTTTGTATTCGTTCTAATCTCGCAATGTATGTAATCTGCCATGGGTTCTAGATTTGAGATGCGTACTCTAAGTGACTACGAATGAATACGTAATACAGTATTTTGAAGCAGTACGATTTGCAATATATTTTTTTTGTTCGATTTTAACGATGATTGGTAACTGGTTTTGTTTCTAGTTTAGGTACCAGTGATTGCTCGAAGAATTACGAATAAAGAGTTATCAATTATCATTATAATCGAATATAATCACAGTCACAATAATTGTTTAATCATCACTGGTCCTAGTAAGATATTAAGTCGACAAAAAAAAATCAAATCAAATCGCTTCATCATTTCTTCAATAAATATCCAAGGCTCTATTTCATAAAATTATACCGAGATATTTAATAATAGTCAACTTGCTACAGCTGTTAAAAGATATAATACATTTTTAATAATAATTATATTGCATTTCCTGTTTACTCGTACGAAGTACTATCTGAAGAATGTTATCTTGGTGGTAATTAATGTGGTCCAGTCGTCTAGCTGTTCTTGATATAAAAAATACGACGAATATCAAGACAAAGTACATTGGCCTAGACTGGTATATAAATATGGATCGCTTCGGATAAAAAAATACGCTTTACTTTCATAACCCCTGTATAACTCGGATCAAAGTACTGTGACCAATTAATGCCCGATGCACGCTTCGCGGGCCGCGGGATATAGAGCTGACCAAAAGTACAGTTAGTTTTATAATTTTTTTGTAAAGCGTGAAATGGCAAGAGCAACGTGTAAATGTGTTTTGACACGTGTTAAAACGGATGTAAAAAAAATAAATCATTCCGATAAAAAATCGGATAAATACAATTAGTACTTTCACGGTTATATATAAACGTAATACGTGTGTGATCGTATTACGTGTACGGTTTTCTGAGAAAAATCGGAGGAAGGAATGAAATTTTAATACATTGTGATGTGGCATTTGAAATGCGCGGCATACAGATCGCTACTTTACCGACCGAAGCAAAATGCGGTCGAAAGGGAGAACTTCCGCACAAGCCGTGGTGACGAGAGGAGGCCGGGCGGCTATCGTCGTAATGGCGAAGCACGAAGATGGGAAACAAAAGAGAGTAAACGGCGGTGAATGGGGAGATCTTGGCCTCCGATTTACCCGCATGATCGTCTGTCTGGACCTGTGGGGAGATTGCCGTGGGGAGCCGTGGAACAGGGCAAGATGGCGTGCATTTGACAATAGAAAGATGATAGAACTTTGGTCCAGTTGCCGGACGGCCGTTGCAACAACCCAACTGATTTAGTAATTATTTGTGTAACCAAAACCCTGTCACGTGTCTCCGCGTCGGTCTAAATAGCAGCGAAGTGGTTCGGAAGAACGTTAGATTGAAACGGAAGAGTTGAACTATTTGTTCGTATTATTGTGTCGGGCATTTCTTGTGTTAATATACTGTGCATCATGTGTAAACTAGTGTTCATATTTCTATCATTCCAATCCTTTTGAGACAGGCACACCGACACCACACACACTGTACCCACAGATTGTGTCTAGCCGGTGGCGTGGTGCGCTGGCGTTCGATCCACCGGTGCCAGCGCACAACGTAACAACGTTTAATATGTTAAAAAACGTTTTTTTAACATTATAATTTGTATATAATAGGTATGTAGGTACTAAATATGTTAATTTTTTTTTAAATTAAACTTTTAAGTTAGGTTAGGTTAGGTGTAGTACTGAATTCATTGCTTGCTGTTAGGCCCTGCGGGCGGCTTTTGTGACCGCTTTACGGCTGAAAGCGACCACAGAATCTGTATTTCAATGTGGAATTCTATTATTATATTGCTTTAACAATAGTAAATTATAGATGAAATAAAGATTCTACGGAAGCCCTAACTGCGCAGGCGTCACCACGGGCCGCGTAGCGTAGTGGCCACAATGATGCATTCTGTTTTGCCCTGGTTACGTTTCAACTTTGAAATATATATTGACATCACGTTATCATAAATGATTATTAAACTTAAACATTACAAATAAAGATAAACGTTCATCTGTCATTCATGTCAATGCTCAATATACTTGCTCATGCTACCGCTTCACAGACCTGAGCGTTTAACCAAGCACCTTACAACTATAATGATACTATCACTATAGTCCGAGTTCAATACATAGTCAAAAATAAAAGATGGGGAAGTGCAATATTGACGGCTTGTCGATCATGTGAATTTCTAAAATGTGTCAAAATGTCAGATTGACGTTTATTTACACTTAATAAAATACGTATTCACCGTGGTAATAAATATGACGTTTTGAGATTAATTTAAGTCGAAATATTTTGAGGGCTCTCGATGATATTTAAATATCGTATTTTTATCATGTTTTATGCTAAAAATATTATTCTTATGAAGTTGTAATTATTCAGAACATAGATCTGTGATATTCTATGTTATATATTCAGAATAATTATAATTTCACAATAATAATCTTCTCCTTGACAATATATAGGTTGTGTCAATGTGTCCAAAATTTAATAAAAATGAATTGTTAATTCTGGCGTCTGCTCTCAGTTTACTCAAAGATATTTGAGATTCCGTAAAAATAATGTAGATGGCTTTCAAATAATGGAACGATAGATGTATTAATTTGAAAAAGGTGTAAGATATATGTTCGAAAATTTGTAATGCACTTTCCCGGATTGGAAAAGAGATCCAGGTTCGAATTACGGTAGCGCAACCACAATATTATTCGATAAAATTTATTTTATATGTATATCCTTATAATTAATACATTTAATTAGTATTTAAAAGTTAATTAAAGTAATCAATATATATTGTTATTTTATTTTTTAACTTTGTTATCACATACCATTTTCTTCTTCATGATATCAATACTAACAATAATAATAATATTGACATCCTGAAGAAGAAAATGGTATTTTTAGAAACCGGTATATGTATTTAAACTCAATAAGTAGTTAATGAAATAAAGTTAAAAAATAAAAAAATGAATTTTATCCACAATGTGAATTTTGCAAATTTAAAAGTAATATATATATATATATTGTTTTCTCATTTTATTTTAGAAAATCATTATATAAAAGTACAATCATCATCAAACACATACACATTTCATCAATTAAAGAAATGTTTCGTCAATTTTCGCTTGGTCTTCAAACGTTAAATTGCGAGAACGAACTGCCACACAATTGTCAAATCTGTCAATTTGCGAAAGTGTCCCGTGAGTGATGCTCGCTCGCCGTGACGCGCTATCATCACTCTTGACGACGAGACATACTATCGGTCTATGGAGATCCCGACACCGGCCGTGTGACCATTGCTTAACACTCACACATGGAACACTAGTGAAAAAATATTTTTTAAATTTGAGCTGACAGTCAGAACAGAGAATCGTGATCACAATCAGATTTTAAAAAATTACAAAGTTTCACTAAAAACTAGTGATGAGAAAAAATACTACTCTCGAGTCACTGGTGTGATTGTGATTGATATTCGATAATATAAGTGATTGAAAACTGTGACTGTGATCACAGTTTCATTACTGATACGATATTTACTTATATTATTCAAACTTCATTTGCGTAAAAAACATGTTTTAACATACATAATTTAATATCGTCACAAAAATAATGAAATCAAATCAATCAAAGTGAAATTCTCAGCATTCTCGGGTCAAATGTGTAAAACGTTTTTGGCAGAATCTACTAGATGACGCTTATCATGAATTATAACGCCATTCCTTCATGAATATTTTCATTTCATATGCACATGTGCCGAATCACGGTTCACAACAAAATATAAATAAAATAAAAAAAGAAATCACGATTCACGATATTCCCAGATATTCAATCACTGATAGTGAGTGTGACTCAAGATATCAGTGATTGACTAACGGTTCGTGATTTTGAACTCATAACTACTAAAAACGTGTTTTAAAAGCGATACTAATTTTTTAGAAATTATGCTCGCATGCTAAACGTTTTGTAGTAATGTTTATAATAATACAAAGGAAAATTCTGACATCAGGTTGCAACAGAAGTTAATTAGTTTACCAGCAAGATTCACAAATAAATCTTCTTACCTTATTATCTATTTACTGTATTGTATAGGTTTTAATAATTTAAAAATAGAGACGCCTACACGGAAAATTCTTACTATTTTCAAACTAAACTAAACGATTGGTGCTATGAAAGTAGGACTAATTTGCTGATCTCCTGGAACGAGGCTCGAACCTCCGACTACTAAATCACCTGGCGAGTATCTTAACTACTGGACTAACAAGCACGCCAAATATGATAAATGATTTTTCTTTAATATAAGTAATATTAACTATAACTAATAAATTAAACATTTATCATGTTTACGATTATTTTCTCGATAGAATTATAATTTTAATTGCTTATCAATGTTCTGTTTATAATTGTTAATATTGCAAATAACGCTACAAAAGAATTGTAAGTACTTGATGAGAATTGAACTGACGATGTAATAAGCTATATCATATTGCTAATCTATAGATACCGCCTATTATTTTACATAAATAATTTACAGTAATCTGTTACATATACCTACCACCGCCATCTACATGTTAAACATCAAACAATTTGCGATATCAATTACTTCGCAGTATTTAAATATGTCCAAGAACACACACAACTACTAGATATGTCATAGAGACGAAGCTATTTTTGATTATATTTAATGGAAAGATGTGGAAGTATGGGTAATTTCAGGACTGGCTTTGTGATCGCTTTATACAAATATAACACATTTATATTTATATCTGTTATTTGATTAATTCCTTCGGCTTAAATATCTGATTGCAGATAGTTTCGTGTTCTAATTTCAAATGCATCAAGTAAATTCTATAAGGAAATTGTGTTAAGGTTTCTGAATGAAAGCTTTGCAAAATAATAATACTAATTACTGATATAAAATGACGTGCGCTGTGTAAGGTAATGGTTGCGGTGTACTTTATTACGGTAACAATATTCTTGATAACCCTCTTATTTGCAATAGTGCTAAAAGCCATTAGACACGGTACTACGAGCAGACCTCTCGAGTCTAGCTGTTAAACTGAACACATCTCCGAGTCTAGCTGTTAACGCGAACGCTCTCGTAAGTGTTTAAGTGTATGTAATAATCTAATCTAAAAACATAAAATATATTTTGATATTAAGGTGTTTATTTTAAAAATCCTCAAAAAATGAATATCGACAGAATTTATAAGAAAAACGAGAATCAAACAAGAGGAAGAGGATATACAGTGCGATGAAGATTATAAATGAAATGCCAGATGATATAAGAACGGAGTAAAAACTTTATAAATTCAAAATTAATGTTTGTTAAGATACGAAAATATTGATGTTGAATTTATTACACTGTATATACTATATATAGTTATGTATGCACTATACATGTATGATTATGAATAAATAAATAACCAAGAATTTAAAAAAAAATTATTGTGTTTTTCAGAATATAATAGATCTGTTGTATTTAATACAAATTAAATTAAACAACTAGAAAGATATACAGAAAAAATATTTTTGTTGCAATATTTTATACCGGTAGCGACTAAGATATTTTTTCGATAAATGAAAATTAGGAGCAAATTCTTAGGATAATTCTTAGTGGCAAAAAGGGATACCAAATTTGGTTAACGATCTTTCTTGTTTTGTGCACCGCGTATATTTAATAAATTGCCACTAGATCTTAAATGGTCTAAAGTGATTAAAGATTTAAAAAAAAATAACAAAGAGGTTGCTTGAGATGGGTAGAATACAAAATGAAACTAATTTGTCATTTGTGCTGACCTAACTGCATACACATTTGCATGCATATACAACTTATAAAAACTGTACATTATTATTTTATGTTCAGAAAAAATAAAAAAATGTTTTTTTCTGTATATTTTTCTAGTCGATTAATTTAATTTGCATAAAAAAATAATTATTGTTTTTATTTAAATACAGAATCATTAGCAATCAGTCCATATTATGCACACGAACATGTGCCTAATGGCTCATGAATAAGATTTTTATGATTTTTTAACTCGAGACCATCTCTGAGGCGAGAATTGTGCTCCCTTGAGATTCACTGGAGACAACTCAAGTCTCAGAGATTTGCCGTCACGCGCCTTTCTTCACTCTTGTTGCACGCCAAATATCAATTGAGCAATGAATGAACGTTCGTTAATTGGGTGAAATTGAATCTCTGAATTAGCAGCAGTTGAAACAGAATAAATATTTGTAATATGATGATTATTAAATTGTTGTCTATGATTCTAGGCGACTTTTTTCCGCACTTGTCTAGTCTCGATATCAAATCAATCAATCTCACATAGGTACTTAGTACCGAGATTTATCTCAATCAAATCTCTAAGATTTATTTCATCTTATATCATTCCGTGGATATGGGCTTTAGTATAATATATATATCATAAAAATAACATATTTTTATTTCAGGCTTAAATGATTAGTCTTCTATTAAATAGTCATCAAATGTTTAATAATGTAAAATCCGGAGTCACCAAATATACCGGTTTAAAATTGTACCGGTTAAAATCGAAAAATGTATAATTGCTATTTCATCTTTCCGAGATAAATTAAAATAGTTTTTTTAGCTCTTTTTAATTTTGCATTTATATACGGCCATTTATAAATACGAGTACATATTAAATTTTCACAAAAAATAGTAATTTATTATAGAATGAATAGTTGATTAACTTTGTTTTATTTTATAAACCACTGTAAGTTATTTATATTCAACCGGTTTTGGAAATAAATAACTATTTTAATAATACGTACAACTCGCAGTTTATAAAATAAAACATAGTTAATAAGCAATTAATTATTAAAAATGAACCATAATGTATTTGGTTCAAATGTTAAAAATATTTAATTTATAATTTCGCCGCCATTATAACAATTTATTATTTATTAGTCGACATGTAAATTTTTTAATATTTGTGTATTATGTCACGACATGGTATATGGTTTTTTAAAAAAAATATATAATCTGATATCATTTAACTTTATCATGTTTTGTATAATTCTTAACGTTTCGTCTAAGAAATAACTTGTATGTATTACAATGAATATAATCAGATTTGATATAATCAGAACGAATCATTTTAAATACCAATTAAATGTATTAATATACATGTAAAATCAATTTTATCGAAAAATATTATTGTTGTGCTAACGGGATTCGAACCTGGATCTCTTTCCAAACCGGAGAAGGTCCATCATCCAACTATGCTACAGCGACAGTACTTTTGACGACAAATTTTCGAACCCAAATGTTGCACATTTCAAATTAATACATCTATCGTTCCATTATTTCAATGCCATCTACTTTGTTTTATCCCGACAGCGCAACAACAATATTTTTTGATAATTTTTTTTATGTATATCTTTCTAATTAATCCATTTAATTAGTATTTAAAATATCACAGATCTATGTTCTGAATAATTACAATTTCACAGTAAAAATGTGTTCTCCTAATAATGAATCATTTTAATTTATCCATAACATTCTTGATTAATTAATAAAAAAATAAAAATTGCGTTATACAATATCAAAAATAAATAACCGGTGTGTAATGTTGATATTTAATATATTAAATCTATACGATTGTAAGATCTCAGTGTCACCCTATTGTAGCTCCTATAGGGTGTCCAGTACATTACATTCTATAGGGTGTCCAGTATTCATGGCTGATAATTTATCACCGCTGGACCATCATCATTAGTAACCCTGCTTCCCCATTCTTCTCAACCATACATCTCCGTGGATACTCATCTAAAGATGAATTCTCAACTCCTAATTGCAATCCGGCCGATATACACGGTGTTCTCCACACTTGTTCTTAATTTAGATTCGTTAAAGAAATCAAATTCGCAATAACTTTTGCAAAAAATACAAACAAAAATTTTCTTCAACCTTTGTTTACAGTTGTTCAAGTGGTGTAAACAAAACAATACATTATAAGAACAATTTCAATTCCAAATTTAAAACAAAATATAAATTCAAATATTTAAAACCCGCTCTAATTATTTATTTTTGGTTTTACTTTAAATATAGAATTATTTTTGCATGTAAATGGCCCACTTAAGGGTAATTCCAATGCGATATGATTTGTGTAAACTGTAATAATATTATACAAGTAATAGATATCTCATAAACACAAAGCTATTTTTTAATGATATTTAATGAAAAATATATGGAAGTATGGATAATGTATAACATATGTTTAAAATATTTTAAAAATAAAGAATATTGTTTTAAATAATTAAAAAAAATAAAAATAATAAATGGATTTTCATTGTGACATATATGCTGTTTCAGGGAAATGAATTATCATTAGTCCATAGATGACGATAGTGTAGTCAAAGCGAATCCACATATTAACATATATACAACTTAAAAAAATTTGATAGATATGGAGATTGATGGGTGAGAATGGTGAACGTTATAATTAAATAAAGTGATCATTTAAGCCAGCCCAAGACAGATCGTAAGCCCTGTAATTACCCATAGTTCCATATATTTTCCATTAAATATAGTAAAAAATAGCTTCGCCTCTATGAGGTATCTACTATTTATTTAATAGTAGATACCTCAAATTGTGTGTTCTTGGACATTTTCAAATATGCAATAATATTAATTGACTTCAAATATGATATCATCGTAATCATATTCAGTCGTTATCGATCCGGTGCTAGACTATACCAATTGTTGCCATGTAACTCTTATTGCTCCAAAAATTTCGTCTATCCATTTTTGGACGTCTACTAAGTCGTATTCTGTCCATCCGAAATTTTTGGCGTCAATTAGGTTATTTTTTTTCTTGAAGGTACCAATCATAAATATTTTTTAAACATCGGATATCTCGACGTCTCGAAATAGAGTATATTCATTGCCATTTATGTTTTATAGTGGTGACATTATATTAGTTTTTAGATGATAATATAATTTCACTCTTCTCTTGGGTAGAATAATAGAATACATGGAATATTGAAGGTTTTTCATATTTATCTTAAATTTTATTCATGATAGCCTTACCCTGCACTGGCACGTATTAAAGCGAATTTATTTTGATTGTATACATTTACATGAAACACCTTGTAGTGTCGGTATCAGGGTATTAACTCCATAGACCATGGCACCATATCATACTCTACAACAGCATTACACGTGTCAATCATTCTGACGTTAGTTTTTATTTGCCTATACAATTTAGAAATATTTTCTACAACTAGTGTGTAATTAATTCTTAAATTAAATCATATTTTATAGTAATGTGATTTTAGAACAAATGTAGTTCAGCAATATTTGAATATGTCCAAGAACACACATTACTGGATTGTTATCTATAAAAGGTAATGTTATTAAATAAATATTATTAAGGAAAACACATTCTTATTGTGAAGTTGTAATTATTCAGAACATAGGTCTGTGATATTTTAAATACTAAATTAATGTATTAATTATAAATATATACATATAAAATCAATTTTATCGAAAAATATTGTTTTTTGAATATGAATTGATAATTCTGGCGTCTGCAGTCAAAGGTATTTGAGATTCTGTAAAAATAATGTAGATGGCTTTCAAATAATGGAACGACAGGTGTATTAATTTGAAAAAAAAAGTAACATATAGGTTCGAAAATTTGTCAAGAAAAATACTGGCGTTATAGGACAATGGTAATGCACTTCCCCGGATTGGAAATAGAGATCCAGGTTCGTATCCCGGTGACGCAAAAACAATATTTTTCGACAAAATTGATTTTATATGTATATATTTATAATTAATACATTAATTTAGTATTTAAAATAAATATTAGATATCTCATAGAAACGAAGCTATTTTATTATATTTTTTATTAGTCCATTTAATAACATATATAGAATTTTCAAAAATTTGTTAAATATGGAGATGGAGGAGTGAGAATTAGTGAACGTTATATATATATATATAAAGTGTTCACTTAAGCCAGCCCCCATATTTATACATATCATTCCTTTAAAAAATAATAATAAAATAGCTTCGTCTCTATGAGATGTTTGATATTTATTCAATTGTAGTTCGGTTATAAATAAAAATATTTTGTGAAATCAAAGAAAAATATATTTAAAGAAAACGATAAGTCTCATTAAAAAGTAAGGTATACCGATTAAAATTTGATGTTTATTTATAGAGTTACTATGGTTTAATTATTAAGCGGTCTGTATATTATTTAATAGATCTTTTTTCGTTTCTTTCTAAGTGGATTATATAATTGGTTTTAAGTATGTATGTAACTAATTAAATAATTTATATAAGGGGATTAAAAATAAATTAAATTAAATTAATAAAAATCTACACTCTTTTGCATATAGTATGCACTCATACATATTAAAACACAAATAAATTAAAATAAATATCAGATATCTCATAGAGACGAAGTTATTTTATTATATTTTAAAGGAATATACAGAAAATATGAGAGGTAATTACAGGGCTTACTACCTGTCTTCGGCTCATTACTAATTCTCACCCCTCAATCTCCATATTTATAAAATTTAAAAAAATTCTATACGTGTTTATTACATGGACTCGCTTCGAGTATCACTACAGCATCGCCATCTATCGACCAAATATGATAATTCATTTTTCCTTGAAACAGCATATTATATGTCAACTCAAGACAGGTCGTAAGCCCTGTAATTACCCCCATTTTTTCTATATACATTTCAAAAAAATATATAAATTGGAGGTTGATTGGGTGGAATGGTGGACGTGTAAAGTGATCACTTAAACCAGTCGAAGACAGGTCGTAAGGCCTGTAATACCCATACTTCCATACTTCCCATATAATATAATATAAATAGCTTCGTCTCTATGAGATATCTGATATTTATTTAATAACCTTTATAGGTAAAAGTCCAGTAATTTGTGTGTTCTTTAACATATTCAAATATTGCTAACACAAATAAATTTACTTATCTGTCATACCTATCCTAAAAATGTGCCCAATTATTTCAGATCTTTAAAGTCTTTTTCACATATCTATCATCATTTTACTAATTTTATAGTTAATGCAGTCATATACATACTGGAAGAGTTTTTAAATATAGGTATATTTAAAAAAAAATTAATTAAAAGATACAAATTACTATTGAAGAGAACACATTTTTATTGTGAAGTTGTAATTATTCAGAACATATGTCTGTGATATTTTAAAATTCTAATTAAATGTATTAATTAGAAAGATATACATATAAAATACGTATTTTAGATTGCGTAAAAACAAGTAGATGGCATTCAAATAACGGAACGATAGATGTATTCATTTGAAAAGTTTAGCATATGGGTTCGAAAATTTGTCGTCAAAAGTACTGTCGCTGTAGCATAGTTGGATAATGCACCTTCCCTGGATTGGAAAGAGATCCAGGTTCGAATCTCGGTAGCGCAACAACAATATTTTTCGATAAAATTAATTTTATATGTATATCTTTCTAATTAAAACATTTAATTATGTTTTATTAATAATTAATTATATGTTGAGATTTTATTTTTATTACCCTGATGAAGGAAAATGATTTTTCCGAAACCGGTGCGGTTAAATACAAAGTTTATTATATACATTTTATATTAATTGTTTGTTTTTCGATTCAGGTTGCAAGTCCTTCTTCAAAAGATCCGTTCGAAGAAACCTTACGTATTCCTGTAGAGGGAACAGAAATTGCCCTATCGACCAACACCACAGAAATCAATGCCAGTTTTGCAGATTGAAGAAATGTCTAAAAATGGGCATGAGAAAAGAAGGTTAGTTAATTTTGACTTTTGTATTTTTACCCAGTTTGGTTTTTGCTTATTTCTCTTCATTCTAACTTAATAAGCTTGATGTAATGAATTAACAAAAATAGTACATTTACACCAGTTTATATGCGACTGTAAAAATACAAAGTGTTCATATAGCTTACAAAGCATACATTTAACACATATCTTAATTAAAATCCAGCATTGAAATTCATGAAATTCTAAAATTCATGATCTCTATTTTGAAGCCTCCGTAATGAGATTTTTTAAAATAAATTTAACATTTTAATAATAATTATTGAAATAATTATTATCACTAATTAATTTTCTGGGGTGTTACAACGTACGTACAAGTATGCATTTAAATTTAATGTGATTATATTACACATTCATGCCAGTTTTTAAATACTGCAAACCGTTTGCGGCATCTTAATAATCGTATTTTGATTGCTGTTATATAACATTGAACGTTTCGTCAGATGTTACGTATTCTTAAAGCAAACAACAGCTATTAATTTAGCATCGTTGTCTTTAAGAAACAGTTTCTTTATTGTTTTAATCAATCATTTTAAACAAAAACATATTTCGAATCTGTCAACGTGGATGTGGAATATCCTTGGGCGTAATATTTTTGATGTGAATATTATATACGTAGGTAGGTAATTGTTATTTAATATCTACACGGTTATAAGGATCATTATGTCCATCGGCTTTAAAAGTAAAATACTTTAAGAAAATTTGTTACCAAAAATATACATTAATTTGTAGTTTTTAATTAACATGGAAGAAGTCCAATTCAAAAATAGCGCCACTTAAATGACGTGCTAGGACGGGGTTTAAATACTAGTATTATTACAAACGTGTTTAACTAGAGATGTAGCATATTTCAAGTATCTTCAACTTCCTCCACGCGACCTGCTTTCTGGGAATTCCTCGTGTAAGATGTAATATACTTTACGTATATTACAAAAGGCCGAGTAATACTTTTTAATTTAAACCACTGACCTCGTCTGTCCTAAATCTTGATATTCACGCATTTCTCTACGGAAGAGCTGCATGTGTAAGAATCAATGGATTATTCACATAACGATTTGATATTACAAAAGGTATGGTGTGGTGAAGGTTCGGAGTAGTATTAATTGTAATTAGTGAAAAAGATTTACATTATAATGAATGCAAGTGATAGTATTCGAGGAGGAAAGTAAGATAAAGTGTGTAATATTGATAGGCAATGAATGCTTGGAATAAATATAACAGTTTGGAAATTTTGAGAAGTATGTTTGATAGAAAAGGTGAGAAAGATAACGAGGAAAGTAACCTTATTATAATCGTTAACGAGCTGAAAAGTAAGACAACGTTCAAAATACCGGTAGGTAACGAATGGTCGGATGAATTTGTGTATTAGATAAGTTCATACATTTGATAGGAGTGGAAAGGCTAAGAGATAATACCTTATACCATGCTAAGACTGCGGAGAACAAGGTGAATTTTATTTATTTATTCTTCCATTTTAATACCTTTTACTGCATAAACCATCGTACGATGAGTGCGTCATAGGAAATAACTGTATTCTGTACGCAATTCCTGTATTGTTTAAATTTGTGCGTGTGAAGAATTATTTAATTAATGAGATTAATAATGCATAAACCACGAAATTACTCCAGCCCGCATGAGAGCGCCGTGGAGCAGAATATAAATTTACGATTTAAACACTCGACAACTGTTGCTGTCGGTAGAGGCTCGTTAACATTTAATCGCGGCAGATTATTCTAGAAATCAAAGATGACTGGGTGATTGATAACGCTGTAGTATTCGATTAGAAACGTTTCAAAACAGCGCGTCTAAATAGTTTTATTGTTCGCGGTGGTTTTGTTCGCGTTGCTAACGAAGTAGGAAGACGTGGCGTCCTCCCATCAAGCCCTGCTAATGATTCCGCTAAGATTAATGATCAAACACTAATTATAAACGCTAAAGAATGAAATTTAATAAAACAACACGTATAATCTTCCACACAATAATACAGCCAAGAGTACCTCAATTTTATGTTATTTATATATTGAAAAAATTCGCTTCAGTCATGGCTGCAAGAATTACTTTGTGTGAAAATGCTTTTTTTTAAAAAAAATTTCGTTTCTAAGGGATTAACAAATTTTTCAAACAGCCGCTATTTTGAAATAAGATGGCTGATCAAATTGGCTAATGAACTTGGTCGAGGTATTTATCAGGTCAGTTTTTCAGAAAAGTTTGTTTGTCGGTAGATGGTTTCCTTGAGGTAGCCCAGGTCAAGGCTTTGCAAGCTTTTAAAGTTACGATTTATGTATACATTTTTATGTGTATTGTTTTGCGTTTTCATTTGAGCCCCTCACTTGTCTTATATTCCTATGTTCAGATGCGTTTTTTTTTTGTTAGTGAAAGCCTTTTAAAAGTCTCGCTGAATGAGGTCGGTCAAAGCGAAAGTTTATCAAATTGAGGCTCTTTTCTGACAATGGCATTATATTGAGCAATAATTATCTTGTATTGTTAAAGATGATCGTTCGATTAGTATAAATAAATTTTTAAAATATTCATGTAAATATTTCACAAATAGTTATTTAATTGTTTTAGAAATTTGATATTTTCTTTTTAATATGGCATATATATGACAGTTAGAAAGGATAATGTCAGTTTTGACAATATTTGAAAAAATATACAGTTACGCGAGGTCAAATAACCATTGTTAAAAGTTTGTAGTCAGAAATATGAATAAGTTTAAAAATGCTCTTAGATTTTCATGGCCGTTCAGAATCTTCTGTGTATAGTTATCTGGGGCTAATCTGCCGTGTATATCTGACCTTTCAGGGCTGATGTACCCTGCAATGAGATCCGAAACGTCGGCTGGAAAGGTCAGATATACACGGCAAATTAGCCCAGAAAACTATACATAAAAGATGAGTAAGTCTCTTATTAATTGTATTCATGCAGAAATATAAATACGTTCGCGAAAGATTTGGCATGATCAGGCCGGAAGGTCAAGTCAAATCAAGATCAAATCGGAGGACGGGTGTGTTAGAAGCTTCAACAATTGATGAGCATGCGATACGCTTCAGGCAAATGGTTGAGAATGGTAGTTGCTGCAGAATAGAGACACTTGAAGGTATACCGGTATAATCCGACATCTTTTTCTTGTCTTTAGTGTCTACTGTCTACGATTATAGACCATAGAGAAATATTGAATCCACCAGATACCTGTTTGACCTTAGTTGTTTTAGATATTCCGCGGTCTTGCCATATCTTGCTAAGACTCGACGTAGAATTCTTCGTCATTCATATTCCCCGTTTGTTTTCCGGTTTGCAGCTACCGTCAGCAGTAGATAATCATAGACACAAGATAATTAAACTGCTTGACAATATCAAGGTCTGGTAGCATATTCGCCGGATGAACAAACCAAATAAATCCACAAGCTTTGAAAACATTTTGCCGATCCAAATCAAATTTTGCCTAGCACCCTCCTTTTTTGTACCCAATCGTCTCTCAATGCCATAATACATTAGGATACATCAGAAAAATATAAATATAGAAAAATATAGATCCCACCCTCCAGGATTCTTACTTTTAATCTATCTGAACGAAAATGCCTTTACATGGATTATCTATTCTGCCTGGGACATGTAGCGCGTTTATATAATCTGACGTGCTTGTTGGTCTAGCGGTTAAGACACTCGCCCAGTGTTAGAGGGGTTTGAGCCTTATTCCAAGAGACCATCAAATTAATCCTATTTGCATATCACAAGCGTTTAACTTAATACGAAAATAATAATAATATTGATGTGATATGTATTCTGTGTTTGCATATTTATTTAAACATTTTTTCAGCGATGTTTGATTCAGGTTATATTATAGGTTTGTATTGACGATATAATACTTATTTATTTAATAGCGCAGATCGCTCATCTTCCTTGTAAGTTAGTGTCCATTACCAACAGATCACGTTAAGCATCTATAAAATGAAACAACACATTTCTAAATGCCTATTGTCATTGCACTAAATCTGTTTGTTAACCTTTGTAGTATGGACCTTGCACACACTACGCATCAATGTTCACGGGGGTCCACAGTTTTATTGTATTTTTTTGTCTTGACGAGTTTCTATTCTATTATGAAAAGGACAATAGCCTCTCCACAGGTGACCTATTACCGGGTGATGGGGTGCTTGTGCCCTTTCCATTCACGCTCTTTGTCGGGTCTCGAGAATCGTAATATTTCTAAATCGCCTTCATAATTTGAGAAATTTCATTTTGTATAATGTAATAATGAATGTTGTGTATGTTTTCATGTGGTAAAGATAGAACGACGTTAAACATATTTTTCTATTATAAACAGAATAATAAATTAGTTCAAGTTTTTATGAAATTTTACTTTTACCCAAACTATTTGAGTGTACTGTGTTTGATTCAAACAGTGTAACATCAGTAAAGATTTTTGGAAATAAATATGATTTAAATAATCCTTATCTTCTGAAAAGACCCCAAAAACCAACGGCTAGAGTTTTAATTACGACAGTCCTTCGCATGCAAGGTCATACCGATACAGCGAGGTAATTTGCTTGTTTGCGTGTATTCCATTCACTTGTTTATTTCGCATAACGATCATAATGAATCTATATTTTTCTACGAAAACTGTTAGGGGTATCTTTATATTCTGTAGTTTTCTCAACAATTTTTCTCCTTATACTCCGAATTTTTTAAAGGAATTATCTTAACTGAAAATTGCGTGCAATGACATATTTTACTGATTCTACAGACTAAACGTTTTTCGTATTTCGTATGGTGTTCATGTAGATAAGAGATATAGTTGTTCTTCAATTATATGTCAAGCAAGCGAGTTTTTATATTTTTGGATAGATAGTAATATCGAAATATTAAATGTTTGATTTTTTTTTTCTGTTATATGAGTTTCGGTTACGGTAATCTGTAAAGCTAGTTATTTATATATAAATTTTTGACCACTATCCTAATGAAATCTTTTTACAATCCTTTGTCCGAAGGAGAAGTTGTACAAACTATTTTAAGCAAAATCGAAAGTGGAGAACAGTATGGAGCAATAAAAATTATTTTCAAAATTATAATAATTTTTCTCACACTTTTTTGATACCTAGTATATCTGATACCTAGTTAGTATCGTCAATAACAGAATAACCAAAGTTTGTGGCTATTGCACGAAACTGATAAATACTATTGATAAAAATGTAAATATTATAACAAATTATTATTTATGAAGTTGTAAATTTTTAGAGAACATAGTTCTGTGATATTTTAATACAAATTAAATGCTTCAATTTGTTGTTGGGGAATTAAAGAGGCCTTGGACATCTAACGTACTCCGAATTGTCGATAAGGCTGTTATATTCTCCGACTCGTAAGCAGCTCTTGAATCCCTCTCTGCCAATATGAAAGTTTGGCTAGATAATAAGATAATCTGTTCCATCAGATGTGTATTTATTTAATTTGTACAGCAACAATAAACATGTGTCATTCGTTTGGATTCCTACTGCGGATCACAGGTTTATTTACAGTAATCTCGACAATGGTAATTTTAAACTCCCGGTTAACTTGTGTCATCTTCTTTTCCTTAACTCGCCACATTTAATCTATATAATAGCAATTTTTTTGAACGACAATGGTATTGACTTGAAATATATATGATATATATAATATGAATTAAATATATTAATTAGAAATATATACATATAAAATCAATATTATCGAAAAATATTTCTATTCTTTTCCAAACCAGGGAAGGTGCATTATACAACTATGCTACAGCGACACTATTTTTAGCGACAAATTTTCAAACCTATATTTTACGTTTTTGATATTAATTCATTTAATCGTTCCATTATTTAAAAGAGCCATTTACCTTATTTTTACAGAACATCAAATACCTTTGAGTAATCTGATAGCAGTCGCTAGAATTATCAATTCATTTTTATAAAATTTTGGACACATTGATATAACTTTATTATTAGGAGAACACATTCTTATTGTGAAGTTGTAATTATTCAGAACATAACATAACATAACTTCACAATTAGAATGTGTTCTCCTGTAATATAATATTTCCTATTCCATAATATTATTGTACTTTTTTCTATAAAATAAAATTTTGACTTGATTAATGGCACAAATCACTCTTGAAGGATAGATAGCTTATTTAAAAGAAGAAGAAATCCATCAATTAGAAAGATATACATACAATAAATGAAATGTAAGATGTATCAATTTGAAATAGCTGCAACGTATAAGTTCTAAAATTTGTCCTCTAATTAAGATGCTGACGTAATGTAATTGGTTATCGCACTTGCCCGGACAGGAAGAGATCCCGGTAAAAATTCCGGTGGTAGCAAAAATAATTTTTCGTTAAATTAAGTTTATCTGTATGTATATATTTATAATCAATGCGTTTAATTTGTATTATAACATTGATGTATGTGTAACAGAAATACTTCATACAAAACCAGCCCTGTGTACTTTCTTTGAATTCCATTCCTACGGCATTATTTTCTACTGTTCTCTAGCTAACAACTTCTTAAACTCATTTCGAATGAGCAAATAGGTACATCTAGTATTTACCTTGTAAGAACACGCCGGCAGTCTCGGCGTACATGGCTTCCGTCAGACTAATTTGTTCGCATTTATAATTAGCTTTGCTCCTACGAGCGCGGGATTTCATACGTCACAATTGTGATGAAATTGTGGCTTTGAAATATGTGCGGATATATTAGATTTCTTTGCTGAGAAGCCACCCCTCACGGAGCTAGAGGGAAAATCATCCACTGAAATCATAATCTAATTAAATCGAAGCAAATATCACGTCACTAAAAAAAATAAAAATGACAAATATTTCACCTCTTCAATATTAGCAAAATTACTTTGTGGTCTAATTTTATATAAATAATTACACAAAATACTTTGTTTAAACCATTATTTATTGATTAATACGTGCTGAAATTAAAAATACAAGCATAGATAAAAACAAAACTATAAATTGTGAATAAGAAACAAATAATGTGAAAACAAATTAAAAATGTGACCATTAACAAAAAGGATTTGATTATTTATAATATTTAGTTTGCTATTAACACTTTTTCTAATTTTAAAAATTTCAAATTTATCCAACTGTAAATCCCTAGTATTTGTATGTATAATTTCTAAACCCTTGTTAATATAAAAAAATGGTTTGTTTCAAAAAGGTGTTTTGAAAATATTGAGTAGTTGTTCAGTGTACATTGTTTCCTGAAGAAGATACCATAGATATCGAAACATATTGATTAATCAATAAATAGTGGTTTAAACAATGTATTTTGTCTAATTATTTTGACGAAAAAATCTAATGATTTCAATTAGTACTCTCATGTTTATGTGTAAATATTGCTAGTGTTTATGTTATATGTATAGTTCACTGGGCAGGAAGGGAGGAAGGAAGGAATAAACTTTTATTAGATATTTTTAACATTTTAAAATTTCATTTTTTAAAATGTATTATTGGGTATTGAATCTATGAATAATTTATTTACCCACCTACTACTGAGAAGTGAAAAGACGTATTTTAATTTTCGAACATGTGAATGTTTAAAAAATCTTAAAACGTTAGCTCGACGTTTATGGGTATTGAATGAAATATAAAGTCACCATGGTAACGAGAATGGTATTTGGTCACATTTTTGATAAAAAAATTTCTGAGATTACTCTAGTATGAAATTTTTTGAGAAGAATGGCTAGAACAGAATGTGGAAAAAGCGATTAATGGTATTGGGATTTTTTTATCGAAGCAATTATTTAGAAATCTGTTAATTGCTAGTTCCTACTCCTAATTTGCATATCGGTCAAGAGAGATGGTCACCGTACATACCTATTTGTACATAATATGTATACAGTGCATATCTCGGGGAAGAAATTGCATTCACATATATACAGATGATATCTCTTAGATGCATTGCCAATTAACTTTGTTGTTCTCCGGTTAGAGATTCTACGAAGTGTGGCGTTCGAAACATTTGGTCGACGAATATATAATTTGATCAAGGTTTATTTTATTGTGCTTATTGTCTATTCATTTAGATATGTTATCTTATATATCGAATACTTATTATAAAGAAAATGTTAAAATTTTTCTAAATTAATTATCATCACCAGTTTGTGAAGGGTTCAGAAATAGATTGGATAAAGTTTGCAATCACAATCAGATTGGAATGTGCCATAATATTTACATTGACAATAACTCACTTACAATCACGAAGATTCCCCGCAGGGGTAGCCAGAATGTCACACTCCTGGCATACTATTCTTGTCTCGTCCACTTTCATACATCTTCTCGTGTACGCTTTTCAGTTGTTGAAGAGCTGTTTTGTTTTCCAATATTTAATTAACTCGATCACACTAAATCTTTTATGGACATCTCATATATTACCTTTACAATCCTCTTCTTGATCATACCTTCCACATAACCTTTTCTTAACCTCGTAACCCTTTCTTAATTCTATCTACTACACTACAAACAGATATACATTCGCATTCATTCTTCACTCTATCATACATAGATTTTCTATACGTGGCTTCACTTTCATATATTAGTGTTGGCACTAGAACTTCATTGCTTCATGTGACAAATTGTCGTACTAAAATATATAATACATATATGTATAATATTTACATAAAGGATTGTTTTAATTTGATGATAAATTGATTTAAATTAATACAAAATATATTTTTATTTATTTAAATATTTAATACGTTCTAGAGCCCTGTATCAAGACAGTATTTTCTCTATATCATTTATATTTGTTCATTTTTATTATTTGTAATATGTTGGTTACAGTGCTCAAGCAACATATATTATATATGTATATATCAACATTATTAAACATGATAAATAAAAACAATAAAAAAAATAAAAAAATACAAACAAATGCAACAGTTACAAAAATGAGATCATTAAGGATGTAAATACATAGTATTAAACATGATATATATATATATATATCATGCGTATATATATATATATATATATATATATATATATATATATAAAAATACAAATAAAAGTACATTAAATTCATATGTACATTAGTTACAATAATAATGTATAAACTTATCCACCAGTATGTAATATTGGTATCTCCGAACGCTCTCGACCCATCTCTATTAACCATCTGGCTAATATATTAAAATGATTTAAATTACACACTATCAATTTTCAAAATAAAAAGTTGTCAATTTCTGAGTCCTGAGAACGTGTTGGACCGACCAGTGGTATCTTGGTTCATTTCCCAGCCGACCGGCGAGTGCATACACACACACACACACATGCACACAGTCTTGCTGCAGTTATTCGTGCATACGCGCGCACACACGGGAAGGCAGACAGCCATAAACTTACACAACCATAGAGATACATATATTATAATGCACCCAGCACCGAGACGGGCCCGTTATTCGCAATAGGCGAACGCTGAATCCGTTGTGTGATTATGGTAAATATGATGTGAACAGGAATGATTGCAAATGAGGATTGTTCAAGTAAGACTCCAGTCAAACGTCAAAGCGAAGGTAAACGATAGTAAAAAAATAAATGTAATTTTTTAGGCGTAGTTATCTATTGCACGCCATCGCCGTTCGGTACTTTACAACTTAATTTTCTACTATTATTATTGATTACATGCCCTTGGAGACAGATGACTATTGATTACATGCACTTGGAGACAGAGGAAATGTGATGATGAACTTAACAATTAAATAAACAATCATCCCTAAATTTACATGCTAGAGCTAGATAGTTTTTTTGACTTAAGCTTGGATTAAGCAGTGTTTTTTTTGTCATATAACATGGTGGAATGGCGTACCTGCGCCCTTTTTACTGTACTTTTAATGTTTCAAAAGCAATTAAACGAAACAATGCTCGCGCGTGCATAATTACAAAATTAAAAATAAATAAAATATTAGATGCTAATTCCGATCTACAAGATTTAGAGACCCAATTGATATTCCAAAACTAAAATATACCGCAACCCAAAATCACTATTAAGAGAACATGATTGTGAAGTTACAGTGAACATAGGTCTGAGATGTAATTACTGTGATTAAATATATTAATTAGAAAGATATATTTTAATCATATTTAAAATATTAGAGGCCTATATTCTGAATAATTACAACTTAACATCAAGAATGTGTTCTCCTAATAATAAAGATGTATTAATGTATCCAAAATTTAATAAAAATAAATTGATAATTCTGGCGTCTGTTAACAAATTACTTAAAGTTATTTGAGAAACCGTAAAAATAAAGTAGATGGCTCTTTCAAATAATGAAATGATTAAATGTAATAATATCAAAAAGGTAACATATAGGTTCGAAAATTTGTCGCTAAAAATATCATCGCTGTAGCATAGTTGAATAATACACCTTCCCCGGTTTGGAAAGAGATCCAGGTTCGAATCCCTGTGGCGTAACAACAAAATTGAGTTTATGTGTATATCTTTCTAATTAATGTATTATTTCATATTCAAAATCACTATACTTATCAGGACATCAAATTTTTTAACAATCTCCCCATCATAATTAGAAAAATTAAGGATTAGTATAAATTTGTATCTGAAGTCAAAAAATATGTACATAGACTAACTGACACATAAATAATATTCTTCTATATTTGCAAAATTACTTCGTGGCATAATTTTATAATACTTTATTTAAACCACTATTTATTGATTATTCTACATGTTTCGATACCTATATATTATCGTACATACTCCTTCTCTATACACGAGTCTCACTCTCATAGAGAAGAAATAAATGTTAAAAAAATATATACATATATGTATAAATATATATATATTTACCTACTCATTATTTTAAAAACGTATTATATTTTCTTATATTAAAATAATATATATGTTTATATAATTCGTACAATACTGATAATGATAAACTATGAAGTTTTTATGAACCAGATAAAATATGGATGAATTCAAAATTAGCGTTCTCATGGTTTGAGTTCTGGCACCTTTCTTTTTAAAAAAAGTCTTGGTTTAGAGTTTAAAAAAGCTGTTACATAACTTGCTAAAATCATTTCTTTTTAATCTTAAAGATAATCATTAATGTTCGAATGTTTAAAATTTTTAAAAACATTGGAATTACCAATATTAAGATTTTTTTAATATAACGAATAAAGGTGGGGTTATAAAATATCCTATTGGTACTTTGTTATTTAGCACTACACCACTAACATAAGGTAACATTTTTCATAATTTCTCTCCTAGCGCAAAAATGATAGTATTGAACTTGAATTTTACACAATTTTTTTTTTTGCGTACACAGTGATTAAAAAATTAGAAGGAATTTTTATGACCAGTATCGTCTTGTGTGAACAGGAATGCGCCTGTGTTATACGGCGGTCTCTAATGATGCATCGCTTTCGCGGCAATTTTGATGAAATGTAATCAGCAGACTGGATCCCAGATGGGAGAAACTACGCATCGTCTTGCACAGCGCACATTTCCTGATGATATGTTGCCTGTGGGGGCATAGATGACGCGGAGATAATATTAAAATTATTCACATTAAAAACGTGTTTCGTTGGCGATAAAGCTCACCGGCTACTACGGCTGGTAATAGCCAGCACAATCTCTAAAGGTGACTCCTAGGCTCCATAATATGCCGTTTAGTAGAGTCAAGGGTGCAGTAAATATCGTGCGATATTGAAGAGTTCGATGCACAGGCCACCAAATATATAGACATAAACTAACGAAAATTTCTTGACCCAATATTTTAACTTTGGTACCACCTAAGCGAACAAATAGCTCCGCGAGTTTTTTAAAATATATGGCTCGATTGGAACGAAAATTTAATAATTGCGCCTTAAAATTTACTGTTGCATAATGTGTCATAAACTATCGGATTTATGTTTCCACCAAGAATGTGCGTAAAATGCCCCTTGTCCCGTAACTAATGTTCCAAACCCGTCTCCTATATGTACACTTTATTTTATGTCTATACATTTACTGGTCTGTGAACAAAACCTAAGCTTAGATTTGTAAGAAATTTTTGTATGCAGTATAGCTATGGTTACTTCAACAATAAATGCTCTTCTGAAAATTCTCAGAATATTTGTTAGTTCTTTATAAATATGTTATGAGTCACTTTGGTACCACTACGTAACTAAATAGTTCTGCGACTTTATTTAAAAATATGACTCGTTTTGAACGAAAATTTAAACGCTGACAATATAATATACTTTAATGTAAAAAATTCGTCTTATTTACACAAAAAAATAATTTTAGAAGAGTAAATACTTTTACTGTAATATAATTGCGTCATAAACTATCGAATTTATGTTTCCACTAAGAATGTGTAGAGAATGCCCTTCGTCTCGCAACTAATATTCCAAACCCTCCTCCTATATATACACTTTATTTAATGTCTATTCATTTATTGGTCTATGGTTCGATGGGATATTTATTCATTTTTATAAATATTTTTTATTGATTTACTGTCATGTTTACTGAAGTAATTTTTTTATCCAATCCACATTGCAAACAGCCTTCAACAGGTTGAGTCATATAATCAGGTGGATGGCGAAATAGGTAAGGAACTCGCATTTGTTATTCTAGATCAGTGGTTCTCAATCTATTTCACGCCACGACACGACTTTCGTGGCATACTGAAAAATACTTAGAATACCGTGAAATTAAGTACCTATCATCTAAACACGAAAGTATCAACGATATTTATATAATACATATTATTTTCTATTGTATTACACACTTTACTCTGCATTATCTTAAAATATAAACATTGTATCCTTCGATAGCTAGTCCTGGGTTTTCTATCGGTAATGTTGAATACGTTCATTCAATCTATGCAAATCTAAATACACCAAACTTTGCGAAACTGGGCTGTTAAACGCCGATGATGTCTCTCCTAGCAGTCAAGAAACTTCTAAATTCTGCTGGCCAGCCTCCGCAACTTTGTCATAACCAGAAACCGAAAAATAATAGACATGTCTCTCACCAGTGGCAGTTTCGATTTTGTTTGCTATTTTAAATTTACACAAATAGACTGCACATATTCATAAAGGCACACATACCAGGACTACTTATTGAAGTATAAAAACGCGTAAATAAACATAATGTCTTAAACTAAGCTTAAAAAAGAAACACACCAATTGAGTGATAATATAGTAATGGTTAAGAATTATTTTTCAAACTAAATATGGATTATTAAAGAGAACACATTATTATTGTGAAGCTGCAATATTAATTTAAATTTAAATAAAAAAATTAATAAAAATGAATTACTTAATTTAATTCTGGTGTCTCCTATCGGATTTTACTCAAAAGTGTTCGAGATTTTCCTTTAATATAAAGTAGATTGCTTTCAAATAATGGAATAACAGATATATCTATTTGAAACGTATACGCTAAAAAAAATTATCGTTAACTTATAATGTTGACGTGGTGTAATAGATCAGCGTACTTCCCCGGATAGGAAGGTGGGTGACAACAAAATAATTTTTTCGATAAATTGATTTTAACTGTATATCTGTCTAATTGATACATTTAATTTGTATTAAATATAGGTTTCTTGAATAAAAAAATCTACTTTTACAACTCTTAAATTTAACACATTACATATTTCTACTGGTAATAATAAAAAAATTGTAATTTTTTATAAAAAATGTTTTTTGTAACAGCCTAATATAATATATTATAGAAAAATCATAGAAAAATATAAAAATGCATGCCTATAATACTTTATCTGTTTATTTTGGTATCAAAAAAATATCATTTGGATTTCAACCGATTTGAATAGAGTATAAATGGTTAACGCTGGAATTTTACTGAACGCAACAATTTCTTGGAGCACACCGGTTGCAAACCACTGCACTGAGTAAAACACGATGTTTGACATAAGTACTGAAAATAATATATTTGCTCTTAACATGTAATTGGAACTCGAGTTCCCAACGTGATTTAAATGTGCATTTTGAAATTATTAATAAAACAATGAATGCAGGAGGGTTCACTCCGACACCGTTCGACATCACAATATTAAACCCAAGTGATTTGATTCAACGACACTACTTATATTATATTAAAAATCGTCTACACTCGAAAATATTTAATTTTTTATCGTTAATTAAGTCGTACGTACTTATATATATTAATTAGTACAGTTTTCCTTGTAGATTTTACAAACTACGCGAATTAGTAAATGCTTAGTTTGGATGGAATAGTTAAATTAAACATTGGCCATACCATTCTATTGCACCACATTCTTAGAAGACAGATATAAAATAAAAAATACTAATTAAATTTCGTTGACCTTGAAACACACGTATTTCTGTATCTATGCGGTAGTTTTCAATATTTTATTCAATTATGTCAATATTCAAATTATAACAAAACTTTATTTTAAGGTTTCTAATTTTTTAACTATAAAAAGTGTAATTTATAACTAGATATTCTCCAATATTTTACATTTATTACTTATATAAAATAATAGTATAATATAAAATAATAGTTGACATATATAAGTCAATATTTACATTAATTATTATGTAAAAGTACTAAAAATGAGAAAAAATATTGATTATTTTGAACGACAGCATTAGCAACGAACCTCTAACTCGGCCAGTGCACACTCAGCCACTCGCACAATCGGCATCCCGCACACTGGGCTGTCCGAACCACTCCGTACGTACGCATACACGTATTAACAAATTCACGTCGGGTTCTTCGAGAAAACATTTTTTTTGTTGCGCACGGTAAATACTAATATATTATAATTATTTTATCCAATATATAAATATATAATATGAATTCTGTATTTAGTATATTTACAGAGATATTCACATAATTTGAGGCAATGTTAACTCAGTTTACATCACCGGCGAGGAAAGGTTAACGATCTGTTGGTAATGTAAAACAAAACAAAATAAATAAATTATCGCCTTGTTCAATGTCCTTCTATGTTACGCGTAGGGATTTTAGAAAGAAAACTGCTAGTTACATTACATCGGAGTGACGAATCAATTTCATTTGAAGTATATAAATTATGCACATTTTTTTCAAACAGACAGAATTTTAAAATTGGTAAACTGTAATGCCGCTGTAGTGCAGGTAGGTAATTAATTTAATAATATCGCGTATAAGTACGTAGATCAAATACAAAATTTGCGATAGAGTCATTTCTCGTCACCTAACATGGAAAGACGACGTCTGCTCTCCTGGCAGGGATCCCATGGAGAGAAAGCCCAAAAGCCCGCGGCTGTTTACCTTTCACACGGCGGCGATCCGTGCCGAGCTGGTCACGAATGCAGTGTCTCCTCCTCCTCCTCTCCCATGCATCAGCCGCACCGACGCGCAGTGTGCTGTTTGACATTCATTTTCATTTAATACAATGGCCGCGCATTCAGCCAATCGGTAATATTCTTCTTCAGCCTCCGAACGAGATCTGCAATTTTAGTTGCATATAAAAACATGATCAAATCAAATATTTAAACTTGTAAATAATAATTCTTGGATTAAAATTCAAGAATTACAGAGTCTAGTGAGTAAAATGGACGGTGTATGCAAGAAAAGCGACCTTATTATAAATGTCAACAAGTCGAAAGTGATGGTATTCGAGAGGGAGGAGGTATGTTCGATAGAAACGGAAAGATAGAGAAAGATATCGAAAAGGAGGTGACTGTAGGGAATAAAGTGTACGGCGCTTTGAATGGAATTATAGCTAATAGGAACTTGTCAACTGATGCAAGATTAGCGGTGCACAATGGAGTCATGGTACCGACACTGATGAATGGAAGTGAAGCCTGGAGCTGGCAGAAGAGGAACGAAAGTAGACTGTATGCAGTGGAAATGAGATAACTTAGGCGTATATGTGGTAAATCTATTTATGACAGAGTAAAGAACGAAGAAATAAGGAAAGAATGTAAAGCTGACCTTAGTAAAGTGAGTAGGATTAAGAAAGGATCACTTAGGTCGTTTGGTCGTATGGAACGGATGAATGAAGAGAGAATGATAAGAAAGATAATATGACGCAAGCGTTGATGGCACCAGAAGTAGAGAACGCCTGCGGAAGACTTGGCACGACCAGATAAATCAGATGCTGGTCCTCTTAGAAGCCTCAATAAACATCGAGCTTGTATAAGAAGATGTATGAATGTGGATGAAGCGAGAATTGTGTGTCAGGACAGAAGAGTGTGGAGCTCTATCCTCTCTGCTTACCGCGAATTTAAAAATAATGTAAAAGTGTGCAGTTATCGCGTCAAACAAAGTAATTTTTTGTGCTATTGTATTTTTGTTGGCGTTTTAATAATATTATTTTCCTGTTGTTATTGACGGGCTATTATTAAATAATATATCTAATACTAATATTAATTTTAGTTTACAAAATGTAAGTTCTTTTCTAAAAAGAGTAGGGCCGTCATTCATTTCTTTTAATTAACGATGTTTTTTAATGTCAATTATTATTTTAAAATACACTTCGTTCATAAAAGAGAAGAGTAAATATTTTTTTCAAACGCGATGTTGGATTACAATAACGTGTGAAGTCTCGGACATGTAAGATGGTAATAAATAAAATTCATTTGAGAAATGTTCAGATCGCCCAAAACAAATTGTTCAACAGTGACTTCATTTCCGATTAACCTCCCATACATTTATGCAGACCTGTAATACTCGGCCAAGTTTTACGATCGCTTTGCACGCAACCCTTGTAACTGACGCTTTCATACTGAAATCCAGCGTGTTGATTTTTTTTTAAAAGGTTTTGCGTGTGGTATATGAGGTGTTGTGTGCTTAAATATAAAGGTTGATTATTAAAGCGAAGCGAATAAAATCGTTTAAATGTTTAATTTAATTATTAAAAATGTATCTGATAATTGACAGGTAAATTTTTAGAAAATTTCGTATAACATTTGTTGAAGTAATGACATGTTTTTTTTAAAAATGGTGATGCGTACATGGAATACATGTCACATTAATATTCTTACTACATATTTTCAAACTAAGCTAAATGCTTGTACTATGAAAATAGGACTAACTTGCTGGTCTTGATTGGTCTAACATGTACATACACAAGGTGTAACAGACCTAATACACAATATTTTATGGGTATATACGCAAATTATCTACTATTATAAAAAATATTATTGTTTGAAAATCATGTTAAGCTTACGTCTATATATTTCTAAATAAATATTTTCGAAATTTATTCATTCATCTTTGCTTCAGACCCTAAATCATTTAACAAAAAAAAGTCTGGCCATTTGAAATTCGATGATCTTTAATTTTTTATATTCAATTTATAATTTAAAATCAATGACACATTTCAATTAATTAAAATAGTAGCCTAATTATGATTTTTTTGAAATGCTCATATTTATGACATGGTTAAGTTTAGGCACATATTCCTTGAACATTTTCTGCTGGACACCCTTTATATGAAAGTGAAAGTGGTATGTCAAGGCAGAACAGTGTGGTATTCTATCCTGCTTACCTCTGTGCGAGGAAACGGCTTGGTAGTAAATTAATAAGCGAGTGCCAGTAAATGACGTAAACTGTTCGGAAGAGTTCAAAGGTGTTTTAGTATTTTAAATACCCACCTAAAAACATCTTGCAGTAAATTATAATAAATATTATCCCATTTGTGCTTTCATATTCTTTTGTAGATTAAGAATATTAATGAGGAATTTCTATTTAAATATATCATTAAAAAACAAAAAAGTTCGCATGAATATTCATATCGTCAAATCACGCCATTATTTTAAATTATTCGGAAGCTACCGTTTGTCGAATATTGCAGATTCGTGTATAAAAATGTTAATCTTTCATAGTTGGAAATAATAGGTTGCACAAAAACGAGTATTAGAGTCGAGCAACAAAAGAATCGATGATTGATGACCAGGAAACAAAGCCGGTAGGGTAAGTACTTGGCAGGACCGGTCTTCCAGGATTTAGCAGAGTAATAAGGACCTCGGGACGTAGAAGAGGGACAAGGAAGCGTCCTTTGTTGTGGACAATCTATTATTCGGCGTCCTAATCGCTAACGGACTCGGTCGAGAGTTCGCAGGACATGCGCATTTTACATCGGAAAAAATAACGGAATCATAAAAACTACTTCTGTAACGCCAAGTGATTAATATTTTTATATGTATGAATAGTTTAAATTGAAAATATCATCATTATACAAGCATTATTATTATTAAACAAGCATTATAATTGGCAGTCAAATCATATATCAAATAAATTAGATTTTTTTAAATGCTCTTTTTTTGGGTATTCAACACGTGTAGTAAATCTTTTAAGTAAACTGTAATTAAAATATTGTCTTATATAAAATATGTTTCATAAAAAAATATTATACTTAAATATTAACCGTTTTAAAACTTTATTATTGAAAGTTTTTTAAACTCCTTGAAATTATCTTTCCGCTCTTTTAATGATAATAGGAGCAAATCCTGGATTACAAATAAGTGAAATAGATGCATAAATCTAGCCGAGGGCTTCTGCCTATTTCTATGAATTTCTGGACGTCTTGGATGCAGTGTCATTATAGCTGTATAGTGAAAAACGAACGTGTTTTTAATATTTTAGCGAAATCGTGTATTGAAAATTGTAATCTTTTTTTTTGTCTATGGTAAGGAAGAATTCTTACCATAGAAATTGTTTATCCACGATTGATATGTCATTTTTGTTCATTTTGACAGATAACTTACAAAGATGGAATAGTTTTAATTACATAGACATTTTATTTACGTGTGGTTTGTTTTAAGGAAAGCTCTATCACTGAAATATAGATTCAATTGAGATCCGGACTAGTTAATTTATATTTTTTGAGTTAAGTTAAGACGATATAATGATTCAATTAATTGAATTTTTGATTTTTCAAATAACAATTCTATTTACTTTAATAAAATGACAAAGATAATTTATTTTTATATTCCATATTCCCTCAGTTTGGCATACAAGAATAACCTATACCTGAAGTAATGTAAATATCGCGTAGTTTAAGGTTAGAATAATTATTGCTTTATCTAAATAGGCACTATTAATTACTCATAAATTTGTAACCAAATAAAAGCACTAGACTTTTATCGATTTCTTTAAAATATATTGTAAAATCTCTCCTAACAGAACTCACACCGCGAAGTGGAAAATATTTGACAGTTATTGTCGCTCAAAATTCCATACGGATTAAATAATGTGGCATTGAAAATATGCAAATGGACAGGCCGACTCGCTGGCAAAAAAAAAATTATAAGTCCGTGACAAAATGTGTGGAAACATAATTAGCTTATATAACAATATCCGACCCTATATTCACACCGTGCACCTCTTCAGTACAAAGGAATCGCCTTCTTTTGAAAGGGTGGGCAGGTATACAATAAGTAAACAAAACCATTCTTTAAAATAGATAAAAAGATACCATTGTTGGGTGAAAGGGTTGTCCGTCACTGACCATACCGAATCCTTTGAAAAGTCTTCGTCTTAGGGTTGATTATTATTCCGCAAAGGTTTAAGTTACGATTACAGGGGTTGATTTTAATTAATGTTTAAGCGAAGATAATACCTCAACTTTGACCATTGGGCTGTTGTCCGTATAATGTGAAGTCCGTTTTTAGTCTTTTTGCTTCTTCCGATTAAAGAAAAATGATTAATCGAGTTTATAGACGACCCAGGTTTATTCCCATGCTTCGAAAGGTTGTAAACGTTCGTCAGACTGTAGATTTTATGCAGACTACGTACTTTGTTCGATCGTGTTTGACCATGATAGTCAACGTTTGTAATTTATGAAAAATAACCGAGAGATTGCAACAACGAACAACATTTGTCAGGTACGGTACAACAAATCATCAATAATCATCAGATTACTACAACGAACAGAGACGTTACAAAGAACCGCCTAGGAAAACATCATCGATATAGCGCTCACTTGCGAATTACGTGTCGATCTGTCGAAGATTTTTCGTTTGACACTACTTGATTTTTATTTTATTTATTTGAAAGATTGCTTGATATATTTTCATTATGTATTATATTTTTCCTGTTAAAATGATAGTGTTGAAAGGTTAGATTATGGCCACTGTAAGAATACTGCTTATTTGGTTGAATATATTAAAAGCGATTTGAAACAATAAAATAGTCAGACCCGCTTTCAAGCCAAGCGGTGAATAATTTAGATGAATACTGATTGGCGTCATATTGGACTAGGCGACACCCTTTCTTCAAATGCATTTCTGCGCAGATAATTTCAGTCGCATTATTACACTGACCGTACTCTACTTTGCTTACTATATTGCTTATAAATACATCTTTTTCAATATATACTAAAAGTATATCGGTATATCAATTGGATTAAAATGATTTAACAAATTTAAAACATTAGTAACATTATAACACACTGTACTATGAATCGAAATAAATAATACTTATTGTTATAATAGAATGTAGAACTAGATCTAAAGAAAATATCACACAGAGGTCGTACTTTTGTTATACTGGTTAAAAATATTCCGTAATATCAATTTAGCAAACAAACCGGCAGATGTCGCGAAAAATGATTCAACCCTCGAGATTCAGAAATATTTTTATTCTCAAGAGTCTTCTCTGTGATTTGTCCTTTAAGGGTATCTTGCAGGGACAGGGGTGAACTCCACACCTTATTTGCAAATGTTCTCTCATCAGTATCGTGGACAATGGTCAGAAGGCATTACTGTTTAAAGTAAACACGTAATTTAGGACTCGCTGCATAATAGTATTTTGTAAGGCAAAAAACCATTTTGATAACTGTAACGGAATTTTGTATGAACGCTCTTTTAGATATAATCGTTATAAATATAGTACTTATAAATATTGTATCAATGGCATTTTAAAACAATTAATAGTAAATTTTTGAGTAATTGATTTGAATATCAATTCTTAAACTTATATACATTTATTATAACATGAAAATATGTACATAACATAAAGCATTTTTATCGTTTGAAAAACAATTTATTGTATTTAGTTATGGATCTATGAATAAAAAGAACTAAATGTGAAATCATTTACAATACGGTAATTATCTGTTTTTTCTAAAGTTTAAACATTTCTATAAAGGCGTCTAGAAACAGTCACAAGGTTACCATTTTAAAAATTGTTATTATATTTTAATTGGTTTCAAATATATTGACAGGAAATTGATAATCTTATCTATAGAGTTCCGGAAAAAACATGTTTACTTTGGCTCATAAATGATTTATTTGGCCGATTGTCCTCTACTTATAGAAATGATTAATCATTATTTTTTAGTATTTTGGTATCTTTTTTTAATTGTGTGATATTTTCGTATAAAATAATTATCAAATTTATATAGATTTCTTTCATTCAGTACTTCTATATTTGAAATTATTTAGCAATTAGGTACAACAATTATGTATTGCAATATTGGACATAGTTCTGTTCCTTGTTCGTCTCCTAATGCATTCTTTGTGTATTCATAAAGTTGCTGATAACGAAGGAGTAGTCTTTTTAATTTAATCTCTTTGACGTGCGATGAAATAAAGCTAGTATCAAAATCATAATAATAATTATTCTTAATCATGTATCATCTCGTTCAGCTTCTCCGGTTAACCTCTTTTACCACATAGTGTCTTGCATCTAACAACATGACAGGAATTTCTTGGGTAGTGCACTGACAGGGTGACAGACGTAAGAGAAAAACATGGTCGAAGCAAGAGTCATGTTGTCAAAATGCAGTCGGTGATGACTCCCGCAGTGAAACAGGTTGATTAAAAAACCCTTTTCGTTTCGGTATTTAGTTATTCAGTCTCGAAATTTATAATTTATATATTTTATAAATACTTCAAAATTGCGGATTTCTGTAGAATTTGAATAGAAATGTTCTTCTTCAATTAGTAATAAATAAAGAGAACATGATTTAAAAAGTCTTGCTGAATTTGTTCGGTCGTGTAAATGAATAATTTATTAGAATAGAGAAAAATAAGTATTGATGGAAATAGAAATTGATATTTTTTGTGAATAATGTGGCTATACAAGACGTCCATAATATTTTCCACAGTGCATTATAAAATAAATGGTGGGTAGTAAACTGTGACGTTCAATTATCTTTTTCTATCCCCGTGATATGATATTAAATAAAGTATGTTTAGAAGTAAGAAACAATATTATATTACAACAAATTTTGTTTTATTTTTCACACAATTTATATTTAATAATTTTGATTAGTTTGTACGTATTAGAAAATTGTAGTTTGTTTATTTTACTAATAAGTTATTAAATAGTATCAAGGTTCGCGAATTGCAACGCAAGAGACCGAGAAAGGTTTGTATTATGGTTTAGTTTATTTGACAGTTCTTGTGATTCGTTTGCAGTTTATGTGTTTTCGCAATGTGCAATTATTTTAAAGTTCAATTAGTATTGTTGTGTGCACTGCAAGTAGAATAATCCGTGGGAATGTATGAAAAGAGATATTATTATTGCAAGTGTCTTCTCGTGGATTTAATAATTATAGTGAAAAATAGTTAATACATATGATACATGTAAATGCTTTGTTTTATTTATTCTTCTTCTACGTGTCATTGTTGGCGAATGTGAGCGACCATTCGCCAAATTCTTTCGGATTTCTGCTATTTGAAAGACCTCCTCCACCCCTTCAACACTTGTCCATTGGTGAATATTTCTTAACCAAGAAAACCTTCAACCCTTCGGCCTTGTAGTCTTCCTTTCATGACCAACTTAGGGCTGTAACATTTACTACGAAGCATCATTATCTTGTTAGTGTATTTATTTCCGTGATGCATAGAGTTGCAAAGAAACTCACTCAGAATTTAATTGAATTGGATCTCTGGAGCCCAGTTCATTTTTTAATTGATTAATTCACATGTACTTTGCAATAATTGCTATTAAAATATTTTCAATTCCATCTCACTGTACTCGAATGATGCGATTTCAAGGTAGATAGTACTATTATTACTATTAATTATCTATTTTTTATTCCAAATCTTCAGGAAAGAGTTGAATTAAGGAATATATAAACGATTATGTTAATTAAATTAGTAAATATCAGGAAAAAAAATCTAAATCATATGAAATACAATTCACGATACATTATCTGGAAAAAATGCGCAGAGAAAGAGAAATTGAGCCACTCTGAGGCCTGAATTAACTATTATTATATCGGTTATGGCTGATGCGCATGTTTATTACACAAAACGTTATACTTCAAAATGAATTATTTTTCTCTCGTCAAATTGTGCAACCGGCTTGCACAGGACCTGCATTCTGTCGGTGCGAACGACCCCATATCATCCCATTGTACGGTGCATTATGGGTCAAAATGCATCTCTTTTGTTCATCGTTTTTTACCGTGGGTCAAAACAGGTTACCTGGGGTTAACGCGATGGGATCCCCAACTTTTAACCAGTTGTTTTGTGTTATTAACCTTCAGCCCGCGTGTTTCTATTTTAATCTTAATTGTGGGTTTTGTTGTCGGCCTTTTGTGAGCTTTTTTTCCATCCTGGATTGTATAATCGTCTCATAGGATCACGGATGCGAATAGAGGAAGGAGTCTGTATAAAGAGATAGCGTTTGATGTGATGTGATAGGATTATACGTGAATGAGGATTGACAGATCGGCGTGTGGAGTGTGCCTATTTTTTTAACTCTCCGATATGCGTACAATATCAATATTGTATAATTTATTTATTAAAATTATTTTGTTTTATGAAAATTTAATGAAATCATATTTTTTCCTGTTTAATACATATTATTACTATTTGTATTACCATGCTGTAGGTAGATACGACAAAGGGTGATATAATAAAAATGAAAATGATGAATACTAAACAATAAACACAGTGGTTTGTTCTTTGATGTAGTTATTGTTAGTGTTACCTTGTGTTAGATTAATAGATTTATCAAGGTGGTCTAAAGAAGTTCTAGAGGTATAACCTTGAATAAGGTAAAAAAATAATTATTACTTGAGTATTTACTAAATACGAAAATGTTTATGCTAGAGTAATGAATAAATAAATTTAGAATGAATGCATAGTAAAAATTAAAATAAACGTGAAAATTGATAAATATAACATTTAGAATGTAAATGAGGCATTTAAATCAGTTGTTACAGATTGGCGTATTAAACGGTAATTAATGATAACAAGAAACATCATATTTAATACTACGTAGATGATAGTCATGATATGTTAGTGGATAAAATAAAGAGTGACTTTATTAATGGCAACAGAATGTTAAATCTTTTTGTAGAACTAACTAACTTACCATCACGTCGTTTCTCCGCGGGGGTAGGCAGAGAGTGCCACACTCCTCTGTCCTGACACACAATTCTCGCCTCATTCGCATTCATACATCTTCTCATACATGCTCGCCGATTGTTGAGGTTTCTAACAGAACCATCCTCCAGTATCTGGTTCACCTGGTCGTGCCGAGTCTTCTGCGGACGTTCTCTATTTCTGGTGCCATCAACACTTGCGTCGTATATCTTTCGTACTATTCTCTCCTCATTCATCCGTTCCATATGACCACCTAAGTGATTCTTTCTTAATCTTACTCGGATCTTACTAAGATCAGCTTTACATTCTTTCCTTATTTCTTCATTCTTTACTCTGTCATAAATAGATTTGTTACATATACGCCTAAGTGATCTCATTTCCACTGCACTCAGTCTACTTTCGTTCCTCTTCTACCAGCTCCTGGCATCACTTTCATACATCAGTGTCGGTACCATGACTCCATTGTGCACCGCTAGTCTTGCCTCATTGTTCTATTACACTAGTAATGTCAGAACTTATTCATTAGTTAGGTCCCCAGAATGCATTCTTTGTGGAATGAATATGCGGAGGTAGTGGACATTTTTGCTGTAAATTTAACTCTTTATAGGACTACTTTATTATAATTTTTTGTATCTCAACTCAATGGTGACGGATAAATTGCTTTACTTCATATTTTATATTTATTTTTAATTTTGGCTATGAAAAAACATACTGACATTATATAATTTTTTTCTTTCCGATGGGCGTGTATAATAATAATAAATAAATAAACATATTTTTTTAATATAGGCTTAATAAAAATACACTATAATATTATGTCAGATACTCGACTCAAACATCATTTGATTTAAGACGGCTCTCCTCCGTTAGAGAAAGGCGTGATGTGGGTTTACCAGATGTCAATTTTTCAAAATTTCAATTTAAATTTGATATATCCCTATAAATCCCGCGTCTGCGCATCGTCCCGGTGAAAAATCACAGATAATCAATCATTCCGAATGATTTATACGCACGAATTTCAGTTTGTCCGATTAAGGACGGGCCGCATGCGTTTCGTGAAGATTGGTATATCTGAACATTTAGGATAAAATAAATTTCTTACAAGGATTGTAAAACACTTTATCTTATTTATCTCTCAAAATTTATATCAAATTAAAAAGGAAGAAAGCAGAAAACAAAACCGTTTTTTTAAAAAAACGTCTATTAAAGCGGAGACGTGTTTCAGAACATCGCGAAAGACTTGCGTTTAGTTAATATACGTCTGGGACAGATCACAACTTTATGTAATAGATTGCAAAACACATGCGCAGCTTTATTTGTCAATTCTAAATTCTTCCGCTGCTCAAACGGTTCAAGTTAACACGTTAACATAAAAACTAAATTATTTTTGCATGAATCTAAATACTTATTACATAATATATCACATAAATATTTTATTTATATTTATTTCGCAAAAATTATGGTTATGCACAGCTCTTTTGATTGTATAGAGTGCACGCCCATGGTAATCATAACATTTGATTGCACCGCAGAAAAATGTACTTCATTTCTTTTTCCAGTGAATTAAATGATACGAGCGAGTATCAGGTAGTTTCTCACGAAATTTTCTCGGGAGTAGACAGAGAGGATATTTATTTATTTATATATATTTTGACATCCATATTTTTGTACTAACAGAGGTGGATACATAATACACATACATAATACATAGTTTATTGTGTGGGTTGGAGTAGACTTCACCTCTGATATATACAGCGTTGTCCTGGCTACTTTGCTAGACTAAAGTCTGTGTTAAAGTAGCCAGTTTTTTTTTTCGTGCTGTTGTGGTGTTATTTGGAATAAAAAGATAAATCAAATATAAATAATAAAGTAAGAATAAAATAAAAATATAATAAAAATATGTGGAGTGGGAGTGTTGTAGGACTAGTGAGTTATTAGTAAAAGAATTGTATACATTATATTAAATTGTTGTTAGAGTGCCACACTCTTCTGACACACAATTCTCGCCTCATCCACATTCATACACCTTCTCATACAAGCTCGCCGATTGTCGAGGCTTCTAATATAACCATCCTCCAGCATCTGGTCGTGTCTTCTGCGGACGTCCTCTATTTCTAGTGCCATCAACACTTACGTCATATAAACTTGAATTCGTAGTATAAGTAGACCTAGTATTGGTGCATTCACCCAAATATATTGATTCAAATCTGTAATAATTGTTGTCGTATATTTCTTCAAAATAATTTATTTTAAACTCCATTTTGTTATTGTTTTTTTTATACTTGTATTACTAATTTATTTGTACAATTGCTTGTATACTATGCCCGTCTCAATACAGAATGTCTCTAGTGAGACGGACACAGTTCAACCACATTTCTACCAGTAAATAAATATCTTTCGTGCTATTCTCCCCCATTCATCAGTTCCGTATTACCAAACCACCTAAGGGATTTTTTCTTAATCTTACTCTATACTAATACTAACATCAGTTTTACATTCTTTCCTTATTTATTCATTCTTTACTCTATCATAAATAGATTTGCGACATATACGCCTGAGTGATCTCATTTCCACTGCGTGTAAAATGTAAATTATCAATATTTCTGGCGAAGCGCTGCTAACATACATGTACTGAATATATTTTTATATAAATATCTACGCTCATCTTATTATGTATGCGTTTCGATTTTTGTTTTATTTTCATCCTCGTGATTGAGTCCAGAGGAATTCTCATCAACGCCTCTCAACCGACCGTCATTTAACATTCGTTGTCCTGTCAAACCTTTTGTATCCTTTCAAAAATTATGTCTTTTTTCTCCTTGGATAGTTCGAGCAAAGTGAAATGATTATGTATAACTAATATGCACGATAAAACATATGTTGTATAATATATATATATTTTTTTAAATTATATTATGACCTACTTAACACAAATTAAATTAATCAACTAGAAAAAATCAATTTATCTTAAAAATATTTTGTTGCTACCGGGATTCGAACCTGGACCCTTTCCTATCCGAGGAAGCGCGTTCACCATTTCACTATAGCAATCGAATACATTTGAAACTAATATTCTGTAATATTTCTAATTGATACATCTATTATTCCATTTTTAAAAGCGATCAATTTTATATTGTCGAGAGTCTAAAATACCTTTGAGTAAAACACACTAGGAGACGCCAGAATTAAAATCTTTCTAGTTGATTAATTTAATTTGTATTAAAATAGCAAAGAACTTTGTTCTGAAAATGCAACAGCAGAACAAAAATGTGTTCTCTTTAAAAATTATGACCTCTTTACCTGAAACGTATTTAAACGTAAAGTAATGTTTATAAAACCATTATCGTATATCTTTAAAATGATTTTTTATGATCGAATATGGTTTAGAGAATAAAATCGTTCTCTAATATCGGTATTGTTAAAAATTATATTCTTGTATATTAGCCATTATTAAGTGCTACTTATTTTGCGTTAGTGTTCAGCACCTATGAACCACATAAAGCGGTGACATGATAGCTAACTCAATCTGCGGTTAATAGTGTTCGTAAAAATACAGTAAATAACTGAATGAAATCTTGATTTATGGGATTTTAATGAAGTGCATTTTACACGCGTTTCAAACCTAATTAACAAATGATGACGCTTATCAAAAAAAGCACTATTGCATCAATCATGTTTGGTCATCGAGTCCACACAATGAAAAATTGTATCCTTTTTGGAAATTAATGTATTAATGCATTTCAGATGCATGTATGTAAATGCATACTTCTCCTACGGAACATGCTACTTTAACACTTTATTTGTAGGTTTCGATGTCCAAATTGCATTAGTACTTTTAACTAAAGATTCGTAAAAGTTTAATCTGATGGTCAAGCTTCGATATCTGCGAGATCCAATATAACACAAGTAGTCCTGTTATAATCGGATATTTTAATAATTAATAATGTCGATATCAGCAATATTTGAATATTATTAAGGAGAACACATTCTTATTGTGAAGTTGTAATTATTCCGAACATAGGTCTGTAATATTTTAAATATTAGTTAAATGTATTAATTAGAAAAATATTAAAAATAATGAAACGATAGATGTATTCATTTGAAAAAGTGTCGTCGAAAGTACTGTCGGTGTAGCATAGTTGATAATGCACCTTCCCCGGTTTGGAAAGTAATCGAGGTTTGAATTTCAGTAGCGCAACAACTATATTTTTTGATAAAATTGATTTTAGATATATATATATCTTTATGATTAATACATTTAATTTATATTTAAAATATTTGAATATGTCCAAAAAGACCCAATTACTGGATTTTTCATCTACAAAGACATTGTTATTAAACAAATAATAGATATCTTATAGAGACGAAGCTATTTTTTTAAATTATATTTAATGAAAATATGTGAAAGTATGGGTACAGGGCTTACGACATGTCTTCGGCTGGCTTAAGTGATTACTTTATATAAATATAACGTTAACCATTCTAACCTATTAATCAATTTCCATATTTATCAAATTATTGGAAGTTGTATATATGTTATTATTAGGAAAGACTTTGAGTATAACTACAATATCGCCATCAATGGACTAAATTTGATATTCATTTCCCTAAAACAGCGTAGATGTCACTATGATAATCTAATTATTTTTGAAATTATTTAAAGCAATTTTTTTTATATGTAAAATGTTTTTTAACACATTATATAGTAAAATACGCCTGAAAAATCAATTTTCCAAATTTGATATATTTTCTTATTTTGACTAGTCGATATTGTTGATATTAGCAATATTTTAATATATTTAAGAACACACAAGTTAAAATTCAGTAATTGTATGTTATTGGACGTATTCAAATATTGTTGGTTACAATTATCTTTGTTTTTAAAGTTGAAAATCGTTATTTTAACCTATGGAAATGATTTTTTTGAAAGGTACGTTTTTAGCTACTTCTTAAATACAGTCTCTGATGCACTGTTTCGTATGACGAAGGGCAAAGAGTTTCACGCATTTGGGCCTGCCGGTATCGTTTTGAATTGACGTTATTTAATAAAAGTAACTATTAGTAAATTTAAGATTGACACATAGTATCGATCACCTTGATCGCCTTCAGCTGACTTCAGGATCTGTGCAACCAGATGCCATGCATCCATTGTGATACTTTTCTTTTTCTTCATCTTAAAGTTGAATTGGATTCTTACCGTAGAATTACGTAATACAAAAATATCTTCTTCTTAGAGTACTATTCGCTATCGGATATTTGCTGTTTTGACTATTACGTTGGGTATTTAAATTTTATTTACCTGGAAAAGAGATTTAGATGTTTGACTTGACCATTGTCTGAAGTTTTTAAGCCATGAGATATTCTTCCTACCGGGACTTTATCATTTGTTAATTTTTCCAAGTATTCATTTTTTAAGATATGTAAGATGAATAATGTAGATTTTTTAAACTTTATGTATTAAGTTTTCCAATTTATTTAACGGTAATGTAACAGATTTTTCGCAAGACTCGTGAAAATTATTATAACATGGTGAAAAGTGCTCACCAATAAGTGAGTTTGGTGAATTTTTTTAAACAGAATACATAATTAATTGAAAGCATTTTTGTCAGCTACTTATTAGTTAACAATATTTAAATATGTCCAAGAACACACAATTACTGGATTTTTACCTCCAAGACATTGTTATTAAACAAATTATAGATATCTCATAGAGGCGAAGCTATGTATATATTATTATAGAGGAAGTATGAGTATTATAGGGCTTACGACCTGTTTTCGACTAGCTTAAGTAATCATTTTGCACAATGTAACTTTCACCACTCAATCAACATTCATATCTATCAAATTTTTTATATATATATTTTATCACCTAGAAACACTTCGAGTATTGAACCACAACTTTGCTGTCGCCATCTATGGTCTGAAATTTGTTAATCATTTCTCTTAAACAACATAGATGTCACTAATGAGAGTTTTAAGTCGTAAGCTCTATAATATCCACACTTCTATACATCCCATATAATATAATATAAATAGCTTCGTCTCTATGAGATATCTATAATTTGTTTGATAACTTATTAGATACATATAATGGTTTATAAATTCTTACAAATATTTTGATAACTACTGTTATTAATTTCATACCTTAACGACTCTGAATCCTGTTTTACATCGCCAGTGGTGTGAAGTATTTATTGGTTTTATGATCAACAGCGAAATATTTATTGATTTGATGATAATAATCGATGTATACTACATCATACAGGTGTAACAAGCGGGGACCTCATGCTGGCTCCCCGCTGGAGTCTTTCCAACTACGGTCTGATGGTGGAAACGTCTTATATCTTCCTGTACCCGTATATCAGATGCTGTGGTTATTGATGACGTAGAAAAATAGCATTCATCATTTGGTGCCAGATAAACAAGTAGAAATTTGTTAAAAACGTGCTGAAGACAAATTGGTGTTGTATTATTTGTGAATATTTTATGTTATTACGTGTACAATTTTTCACGCTTAATTGACAACATATTTTTTAAAAAAAAAACAGTTGTCGATATTTTTTCTTAGCATTGAAATATATTAAAATGTCTGCGAGTAATTTAATGATTTATATCAATGAAAATGGAATCTAAAAATTACTTGAATTTGTATTTAAAAAGTAATAATTTTATGACAATTGACGTGGCTGTTTGTGACGTGGCAATGTGACGTGGCAACATTTTTTAAATAATCCACACATTTGCGTATTATTTATATCACGGTATAGTTTAGAAGGGTGCAGTTCCTCTCATCAATAGATATAAATTACAACTCAGTTTTGTTTGACGTAATGATCGTTTTAATTACAATTATTATGAAACATATTTATTTATAAAAAAAGTAGAGAAAACAATATTTTTAACATAATTCTTAATTATACTAATTATCCGCTAATTCAATCGTTCTTTTTTGTAATTATTTTGTGTCTAGACGATGGATACTATCTTCGTCAAGCAAAATGCATGATGGAGATTCAACACGCATTCTGCAGTTCCTTGACGATACGCCATACAATGTAATTGTTTCAAGTGTCGTAAATTTAAAGGCAACGGAAGTACTAATTGGTTTGAGTCACCCTTACACATCTGGTGACCCTTGTGAGAGATACACGTAAGATAGCTTTACAGAGAAAATATCTATTAACATGCAGTCGAGGGGAATAAATTATTATTTAAGAAATTTATAGCGTCCCGAAAAATATATAGATATAATATAAATTATTACCGACGTTTCTAGTAGGTATCTAAAAATTACAATAATTTATTAATTTGGTAAAAAATACATTTTAGATACAGAAAAAAATACCATTGTAACATATGACATTAATGAAAGTTTTGCAGATCATCCGATTACTTGAATTATGCCGTTCGAATACTACAATCCATTAAATCATAATATTTTATGATGTTTGAGGATTTGGAGATTTGAGAAAATATATATATATATATATATATATATATATATTTAAATAGAGATGCGTACACAGAATATATGTCACATCAATATTCTTATAATTTTCAAACTAAGCTAAACGCTTGTGCTATGAAAATAGGACTAACTTGCTGGTGTCCTGGAACGAGGCGTGAACCCCCGACTACTAGATCACTAAACCAACGTCTTGACTACTACAACCACCAACAAGCTATATTAATACTACTAAATCATTTCAATCGCGTTTTTTCGTAGAGATAGGAAAGAATGATACAACGCCGTGCCACCTTCCACATAATATATATATTCTACTACACATGTTATCTAAGAAGTGTGCAATACAAATATCTCTCAATTCCGGCATTCTATTAGACTAAACAATTTAAATAAAGCAATTTTAATATCATCATATTCCAATTCACATTGAAATATCGTGTATGAACCTCACTGAATATTAAAATTATTTATTATAGTTGAAATACTTTAATTCATATGTTTGCCAAATTACGCACACTACACTATCTCAGACGATAAAAAATATACGCTACTTGCATATCAGTACATACTATGCATACCTTATTGTATAACCTTTGCCTTTTTGTTTAAATGCAGAATTATTTAGAAAGCCTGAATGTTTTAAAAATGCGGACAAAACGTCCGTATTTTCCTGCTGTTGTACGATTTCTACATCAGTTTCAGAGCCCACAAACACGTAATATCTGCAAATTGCGATGAACAATTATTTATACGAACGTTGTTTATAAGAAGTATAAAAAAGTAGTATGAATAAATTACGTAAAATATGATAATCTCGTGGTGACGTGGCTCGCGCGTGGCGGGTCGAAGGTTAGTAAAGCGGCCGTGAAGTTATTTTTTATACCACCTAGTAAAAGGAGTCAGTGAATACTCTCATTCAAGTTTCTTTTGTTTGCCCGGTTCCGTAACTTTCCCTTTCAAACGGTTCGATTATTATGCAATTCCATTGAAACATTTTTATTCCTATAAACACAAAGTAACCTCAATAATAGTATGCAGCTTACTTTGTCAAACGGTCAATGTAAAATATACTGTAATAGTTATCTATGTATCCTCGTATCTTATGGTCGCCTAATATTCCTGGTATAAATATCTCAGATAGAGGAGGATGACCTGTGTGGGTGTTTCTTTCCCATGACGGTGTGGTATGATCAATTAATTGTGTCGGGTTTGAACAGTAAAATAAATTAACATTGATATATTATGGACTCCTGGAGCCTGGGAAAAAAATGTATGAAAATTTAGTACGAATAGACTAGCTAAATAAGCCTAGGTTTTTAAACCAATTTGATTTTATTCAAGGAAAATTAATAACTGAAAACACCTACTTAAATTTCTACTTTCTTAAATTTATAAAAATATGTTTTCGTATTTCTATTTCAAAATCATTTTTTCTTATTTTATTACAACAGTGTGTATTACCTGTCCAAAACGGTATGCGTACAGAACAGGAGAGCAGCAATGGTTTACCGGCTACGGAATCCTACCGAGAAGTTGTTACCAAACCACTGCAGTCCTCACATTTCTGCCATCCTGGTCGGAATTCTAGTCGAAAAATATGCAGGTTGCGATTCTTTCAGTTTAAATAGTTTTTTTCAAAATATAAAAATATTTGTCTAAATAACATTTAATTTTAATCTGTGGGATTTGGATATAAAGGAGATTGCCGTAAAATTATTTTACAATTCTACTGTTGTTTTTTCATCAATATCTTCTCAATAGTTTCGCAAAGCTTTTCTTGGACCACTACTAACATATTTATATACATTAAAGGATCTTACCATTCAAGGAATGGTAAGAAATTGACAAGTCGAATTTAATTGTATTATCTATCCGCCGTTTTGTGTTGTGTTTACTGCAAAAGTAATAAAGTAGGTTGTATTCAAAGCCGTACAGAATAGGCTTCGAACCAAACACTTGTTCACCGTAATAACTATCTAGCTTAATAGCACCTACGTGCGAATTCCTTCATGTCAAAACATCATACAGGCTTTAGCGCACGTATAAACATGGGGAAGTTAGCGTTAAGGCACTATCGCATCAAAGGAGGGTTTATTATCATCGCGAAAGGCTGTTTTCAATTCCGTGCTATAAAAGGTTTTTATTCTTCACCTGCACACTGTGTATCTATGCTTGAATACTCGTTTATACAGGGTGGGATAATTAATGTACAGATATTAATTTTTGTATTCGGATAAAATTGTATACTTTTTAAATAAATAAAACACTTTATTTTATATTTAAGAAAGATTTTTGTGCTTGAGTCATAATTAGAATTTTATTAAAAATGTATGAAATGTAGAATAATTATTATATATCTAAACAATAATGATTTACAACTACCTATGAAGGTTCCATATTTAACTAATACGAGGCCTACAGATTCAATTCCAGTACGGGTACAAAATAAATCATTTTTTTCTCATGAACAAATCGTACAGTTAAGATAATTGCTTCGACGTAATAAAGATAACTGATCTTGACCCGACCTTCTAAAAACATTCCCATGTTGAGTCAGGAACTAAACCGCCATTTATATATTATATTGTCATTCTAGACATATTATAAACAATACATATTAAATGTATCAATTAGAAAGATATACAGATAAAATCAATTAAGCTTTTCATCTCTGAGAAAATGCACTGACCATTACACCATGTCAACGTAGTAAGTTACCAACCAATTTTCAATACTATATGCTGCACTTTAAAATTGATACATCTGTTATTCCATTTTTAAAAGTAATCCACTTCATATTACGGAGAATCTCAAATACCTTTGAATAAAACCCGATAGAAGACGCCAGAGTTAAATTAATTAATCAATTTTATTCAGTTTGGAAACATTAATACAACTTTATATATTTATAAGGGGAACAAATTATTATTCTGTGATATTTATGTGTACAAAAAAAAATTAAAAATATTACATACATTATAAAAGTAACAAATAATGAAAATTTTTAACGACTTAGAAAATATATTAATTAACTAATAATTAAGAAACCAAGCAAATAGTTTGGCTAGAGTGTCTTTGAAATATATTAAAATATTGTTACATACTTAAACTAAGTATATTTATATATGCTCTAATGTAAACAAGATAAAAATATTTATGACAGAGTATAGAATGAAGAAATACGGAATAAATGTTAAGCTAATCGTAGCATGGTAAATAAGATTAAGAAAGGATCACTTAGGTGGTTTGGTCGTATGGAACGGATGAATGAAGAGAGAATAGTAAGAAATATATATGACGCAAGTGTTGATGGCACCAAAAATGGCACCAAAGACTTGACACAACCAGGTAAACCAGATACTGGAGATTGGTTCTGTTAGAAGCCACAACAATCGGTGAGCTTGTATGAGAAGATGTATGAATGTGGATGAGGCGAGAATTATGTGTCAGGACAGAAGAGTATGCAGCTCTATCCTCTCTGCCTGCGTGATGGTAAGCAAGTAACTAAGTAAGTAACATAGAATAACATTAATTTGACTTACTTGTGGTCTAGTAGTTACTATACTCATTTAGTGATCTAGGTGGTCGGGGGTTCGAGCATCGCTTCAGGAGGCCATCAAGTTAGTCCTATTTTACATAATATAAGCGTTTAGCTTAGTTTGAAAATAGTAAGAATATTGAAGTGACACGTAGTGATTACGTGTAAGCAACTCTATTTAAAATAAAAAAGAAGTGTGTTGTCGATATTAGAAATTTGAAAAAAAAAAGTTTTATACTAATAAGAGCTTAGATAAACTAATGCATCAATAAAACAAATATTAGATATCTCATAGAGACACAGCTATTTATTATATTTAATGGAATATATATGGAAGTATGGATTAATTACAGGCCTTAAAATAAAAAATTATATAACTAAGATAGGTAAATTCGAACCACCGATTATTAGATTACGATAGGCAAGTGTCTCCCATTACACAGACAAACAAATATAATATATATAAATACAATGCTTTTACTAAATATATTAAAATCTAAGTACTACTGTAATTGGTCACTAGGTGAGCGTCTTACGAACGAGTTTATTATTTATTTATTTTGAATTTTTACGTAAGGATTAAAAATATTCATAAGATAGGTAAGTACCTACAGCACAAAACTCATGTTGTACTGCTTATCCTATTGAGTTTATCTCTAACCAGAATTAAATTAAACAAATATTAGTATATCTCATAGAGACAAACCTATTTTTTAAATTATATTTAATGGAAAATATACGGAAGTGTGGGGTAATTACAGGGCTTACGACCTATCTTCGGCTGTCTTAAGTGATCACTTTAAATATATATAAGTATATAACGTTACCAATTCTCACCTCTCAATCTCCACATTTATCAATTTTTTTAAAGTTGTATATATGTTAGTATGTGGATTAGCTTTGAGTACCATTACACCATCGCTATCTATGGATCAAATTCGATAATTCATTTTTACTTTTTTTAAACAACATATGTATCGTCATTATGAGAATCTGATTTTTTAAATTATTTTAAGCCCTGTAATTAACTCATACTTCCATATATTTTCCATTAAATATAATTAAAAAATAGCTTTGTCCCTATAAGATATCTGATGTTTGTTTAATAACAGTGCCTTTGTAGGTGAAAATCCAGTACTTGTGTTCTTGGACATTTTCAAACATTGCTAATAAATCAATATTTATGAGGTCCATAGGGCGAGCTTTTAAAAAAATAAAATAATTTATCCTCCAAGCGATCTCGGGTGATTTGTTGCAGGCATCGTTGGGCGTTATCTCGAGACGTTTTTTTTCAGAATTTCTACATATTTAAATACATTTATTAACTTCAAATGAAGTCATTGAAAAAGTGGAAAACCTAACATTCTAAGGCCCGCTTGAGATAGGATTGACAAATTGACTTCTCAGATAAAATAAATGCGCTTGAATTTTAAAATCTTGTAAACTTCGAACCGAGTGGCGGTGGAATGTAAATCTGGAAAGTGTTCAGCCGCGTCAATTATTTGTGGCTATTTCTCAAAGATTACCTTGATTTCTGGTCCATCGTTCGATGAGATGAGGCGGCTCACAGATCACAGCTCGCAGGCAATACGTTCTCACTTCTACACGTTGATTGCCGAAGTCAACATACCTACACATCAATTTGGACACACGCGAACGGTTATAAATTATGATATCTGGTTTTGAAATACAACAACCAATTTAAAGTTAAGAGAATGCACACTACACATTTTTTCAAATCAATTAAAAATTAATTTTTTTAAATAGCATATCAAACATATTTTTTTCTTACGATAAGACTTGCACAGATTCTAGTCATCTCGCAGTAATCGTTGTCGCCATAAAAAAATACCAGCAATAATTCTCGCCGTTTGCACGTCGGTCACACTGTATGCAAGCTACGCGCACGCATATTTCGAATAAAATAATTATCTAATCATCAAGCACTTTGTTACCTGACTAAGTTTGCTTAACAAATATTGCTCTATGAACGTTCCATTTTTAAAAAATGAATCAAGTGAAGTTTTATCCAATCAAGGTAGGTACCTACTTACCAAGTGTTTAATGATAACATGATTCGATAGTAGTAGGTAGGTACTGACCAACTATTTTGTGTAAATTAAAAAAAAAGATTTTTCTCGTTATTATTGACGTGTCTAGGGGCCTAGAATATACACAATTTCCTCGTGTTAGAACATCAATATTAAAACAATAAAATGTTGATAGTTGTCCGTGTCGTATGTCAACATAGAGTAAACAAGATCTGCCGTCAATTTTATCACATGAAAGTGCGCAGTTATCTCGTCAAACTAAAATAAATATTTCTTAAATTTATTTTCCATGATTCATGATGTACACTAATAGATTTTAAGTATTTTTAAAGCGATCACATCACACTGTACTAAAACGTGCGCACATTTTTATGGTAGTAAAATAATTACCTCACGGGATATTTTCATTGTCTGATGATGTCACATGGAATGTGAAAGCATCACAAGGCAGAATAACTCGGAAGAATCTTCATTATTTAACGTCACGATAACGTTGAGATTTCATTTCATTCGTTACTACAGATTTGTTAATCAAAACTAATTTTATTTCGAATATAAAAATAATAATGCACAATTTATTATTATTTTGGTCGGGTAAAACATATTTTCAATAAGATTTTTGGTTTGATTAAAGAAACTTATTACGTGAGTGAAATGCTTTAAAAGCTCCTTACTTGAAAAATCCCATCTTCAAGAAGTAATAAGGTATCTCATGGGCCCACAATTGCAATCAACTGATGCAATTTACTGCACATGCAGATTGCAATGCCTGTAAAAGTCAGGCATTGCATAGGTACCGTATTACGGAATAATGAACCCTTATAATTGAATTTTGATTTCCAAATTGCAGACTCATTTGCCAGGATACGTTATTTCACATTGCATTGAAATCTGATAAACGCATACATGTATATATTTTAATATTTACATAACATTTCGAGTGTGTTACTGTATATTTTATTATTTTTAAATTGTTTCATTTAAGTGCCTTTCGTATTTTATAAGATTAAACATAATTAACTGGACATAAAATACAAATAATCTTTCTGTTTAATTTAATTTAACCAAATAATTACCTTTGTATTAACTCCGTTAATTTGATATCGACCAGTTTCAATGCCGTACCTTCATTTGGGTGGACGCACATTTACGAATGTATAAATTAAGTAGGTACGAAAATAAATAAGATATCAGATAAATAAGCTAAGGACATCAAAATAAAAAATATGTTCAAATTAATTATTTGTCAAGTTTAATGATCTGTCATTATATTTATTTAAGTATTAAATTAATTTAAAATGTATAAAATTCTAATGTATCCTCTTCTATTTACATGTCAAATTTCAATGAAATTTTATTTATCAAAATCAAAAGCTGATTTGAAAACTCAAAAAAGTTATTATGGTTGAAGCATATTATTTTTATTTCGCTTTAACTCTGAAATAAAATCGAATTTATATACACTTAAGTGGTTTAATAGATTGCTTTTATATTAAGAGTTTACTGTAAATTTACCCATATATTTAATTGTAAGTTATGATTAGTTAACCGTTTATTGTCATTAAAAAATAATCACACGTATATTATAAAAAATCATGTACGTACATGCAATAATTCATACTAGGATCGTTTTCCTCAAATGAATAATTTGTTAATGTACCCCGTTTATGATTTTGAAGATTGAGCATTCGCGGTGCATATCGGAAATTAATTAATTAAATAATTAATCATATATTTTTATTCTATGCGGGTGCAATAATGTCAGCACAAACAAACTCCACTACTTATTGATATGATGTATGAAGATATAAGAATAAAATTAACAAATGATACTAATACCGAATAATGAATTATTCTTGACGATTACTAATTCAGTTATTTAACAAAATATCCCAATTATTATTTTGCAATATTTCCATTATAATAACTATGCAAAATTTTGTCCGAAAGGTGGCGCTTATGGGTGCCCGAGAAGTGAGTGTCCGCCCTACCCACCCCCGAGCCGAGGGCGCTGCTGGCCGGGGGTGGTTCGAATATCTGATTACTATTTCATTTGATTAATATTTCTCGCATTTCTATTCAATTACAGTGAATCTCGGCTATAAACCTCGGCTCGGGGGATAGGAATGCAATAATTTATAATTGCGGTCAGTTTGCATTTTGAAAATATTTAAATAAGTCTTCCATATTTTTTTACTATATTTAATGGAAAATATACAAAAGTATGGGGTAATTACAGGGCTAACGACCTGTTATATATATAAAGTGATAAGTTAGTTGAAGACAGGCCCTGTAATTACCCCATACTTCCATATATTTTACATTAAATATAATTAAAAAAATAGCTTTGTCTCTGACATATCTGATATTTGTTTAATAACAGTGCCTTTGTAGGTAAAACTCCAGTAATTGTGTGTTCTTGGACATATTCAAATATTGCTAATAATTAGTTAAAATTATTTTGAATATTTTATTTATCTAGTAGAATATATTTATATATATATATAAAACTATTATTTTTCGACTATTTTGTTGAATTTTGCGGAATATACTATCCTGCTAGCTGCCGAATGGAAGATATAACTCCTGACTTCCTATGAACGAGCTTCTTATTGTTCAGCGTTCTGTCAAGAAGTTACAGACGTCGAGAGACATCTTTTCACAAACCAATGCGTTGAAAAATGAACATTGATGAAAAAACAAAAGCGGGCCGACCCGAAACCACTTTTTTATCTATCCAAATCATCGAGTTGTATGACGCACACTTTCTCGGTAAGATGTAAGGTGTAATCGCCAATAAACTATTCAAATTGCGTTACATTGGCGCCAAATAATGATACCTCCGCTCAAATGTCATTGGGTCCATTATGCTTTGAGAGTGCGCCCGACTCTTACGATATTTTTCATGGAGACGATATGAATCTTGAAAAATAGTTAATTTAATATACGAATAATTCGTGCATACGTGTCTTATGAGTTTTTTGAAAATAGTACAGCCAGTTGACGTATGCGCCACGTGTTCATAAGGGCGTTTTTTTAATTGAAATTATCGTGTTTTTAGCCTTTAAGGACATTGTATTTTACGCCCTTTTTCTTGCGTAGCTCGGAGTTGAGACAACGTGATCGCGCATTCAAATGTGTTGTATGAAATGTGGATGCTAAAAGATTGTGGAATGAGATGAAATATGCCAGAATGCATGCTGTAAGAGAGGGAGAGAATCAAGATCGTGATAAATTCCTCGAATGTCTGCTCATTCAGTGGTGGAGAGAAACATTTGGACGCGAGAAGGACGGCTGAAAAACTAAATAATTAAGGCACATCAAAATAAAGTTGTTATTTTAATTTATTTAAATAATTATTGCAGCTGTCATTAATATAGGGAAATTAAATACCATAATGACCTTAACGATTTATTGTTAAAGTATGCAGCAATACTAACATATGTATGTCTTTATTTTATAGTTATAAAATAAATTAATTCCACATTCTATACAAGGATAATCTTTCAAGAGAAGCGTAGTATAAAATTTTTTATTTTAACTACAATAAATATTATATGATAAAAAATTGAAATGTATGTGAGTTGAATAATAATATTTTTTGAAAATATGATTCCAAATATCATGTAATTGTAGGTTCTAAACGATACCCCACGATACTTGATACCCCACGAGATACTAGTTTATAATTAATAAATAAAATAAGCTTCAAACTACAAATTTATAACAGAGTTGGCCCAATATTTAACAACTTACTTTTATAAATGTGACAATCAATATAACCTATTTTTCAATCATTTTAATACGTAATGTACCGCTTCAGCGGTAGCACGACCCACGTGCGCCACTTATCACGGCCAAAGACCGACTGCGCGAGTCCCTTGTGACAGAAAAATGTTTTCAAATACGGTTGTACGTCTTTATACTGTAATAATTACGATTATAAAATAACGTTAGTTCGTATTAATTAATTAATTTATTTATTGACATACATGTTTTTGTTGTAACAGAGGTGAATATATTATAATATAACATGGTAAACATAAGACACAATTAAATTGCAATTAAATACTCGTAGTTTATTGTGTGGGATGGAGTAGACTGCACCTCTGTTATATACAGCTTTGTCCTGGCTACTTAGCTAGACTGCAGCCTGTGTTAAAGTAGTCAGTTTTTTCGTGCTATTGTGGTGTTATTTAATTCAAGAAAGGTAAACGTTTGACAGGAATAAAAATAAATGAAAATATGTAGTGGGAGTGTTGTAGAACTAGTGAATTATTAGTGTAGGCACTGTATAATGATTATGTTAGAATGTTGGATAGCGATGCTTTTGATTCATCTCTACCCAATTGGATCATATATTGGGTCCATATTTGTGTAATCTTATTGAAAGTGAATGATTTATAGTTGGTGATAACTTTAGTTCATTCACGTTGAGTGTGGTGATAACTAACGAAAAGTTGAAAACCATCAAAACAAACGTATTTAAAAAAACGCGATCTTGAAATAAGGTCACATTTCAGGATATTGTTGTGCCTTGAGACAAAGCACGAGAGTGTGCCAAGTGGGTAACCGTTTCCAAAACACGATCAAAGTTTATAATCCTTAAAACGTTACTGTTCTGTTATATTTATATTTTATTTATTTCGTTTATATTCACGTGATCACGAGTCCTCTGTTTGGATACCTTTTATTCTTGCAAATGTCGCTCAGTTGTTTCGTAATAAAACGTTGCACGCTCCGAGGTAGCCATTGTTTACATGTAAATAAAGATATTTCGTCATTTCAACACAGTTTCATACAACGGTAGCGGCCGATTTCTCCACTCCATCCATGCCCTGCTCATATATCATGTCTCCCTGGTACTTTAATAAAAAAATAAGCCGGCGATGTTCGTATACCCGTGCATTTATTTCGAAAGGGCATTTTCTTTGCTAGCAAGCGAAGTATGTAAAAGTACTTTCGAATTTTTTTAATTATAGAAAATAAAATAGAATTCCTGCTTTGTGTCAGAAAATTTTGTATGAAACTGATGATTTGCATAGGAGTAAAATATCAATTCCCTTTAAAATACGTAATATTAAAACGTTTGGTTCTGAAACTATGAGAATTTTATAAAATTCTTTTTTAACAAAATATTACCTGCCAATTCAACTTGTATATACAGACACATGGCCAAACAATGTTCTTTTGAAAACAAAAATTAAGTTTGTCTTACGCTCAATGTTCAAAAAAATTCAACGAATTCTTGGTAATCCACAAATACAGTTAATACAAATACAAATCCAGTAATACAGTTCTTGGACGTGATGATTCTAACTGAAGTAAATATCAAAGAAGAAGACTTAATTTCTTTAAAAAAAAAACGATATAATTTGTATTCTCAAACGAGGGAAAATAGAAGAGGAGGTGGTATCATTATTTCTGGTGAAATTAAAAGTTAAATATTTGAAAAAAATAAATCAACTTATTATCAATTTATCGTCCACTCAATACAAATAAAAACCAATTTATAAATAAACTATCAACAATTATACAAAAAATTTCAGCCGGCCAGAATAATATTAAATATATTAATTAGAAAGAAATACATATAAAATCAATTTTATCAAAAAATATTGTTGTTGCGCTCTTTCCAAGCCGGTGAAGGTGCATTATCTAACTATGCTGCAGCGACGATATTTTTAGCGACAAATTTTCGAACCTATATGTAATTCATATTTAAAATATCACAGATCGATGTTCTGAATAATTACAACTTCACAATAAGAATGTATTCTCCTAAGATTAATATTATTGTCGCCCGAGATATAAACATCGATCAACTTAAACAAAATAACACGCAAGTTTTTAATTGTGAAACCATACTATCTGAAAATGGGATGGTTATTTACATTTTATTACTGCAATCAATTGCGAAAGTTTAAAATGTGTTCAATAATATATTAGAAATGTAAAATCTGAATTAATCAAGAATAATCGAAGCCAAGTTGTGATGCCAGGTGTAAATTATATTTTTATTTTATTCATTCATGATTATATATTTTAATAATCACACCGGGCAGCCTAACTCTATACATATATTAAAGAATTACTTGTCAATTAGATTCCATAGGAGAACGTTTTAACTATCCCGTAGTAATTAAATAATAAACCAACATATTAAGTCCTAGTAATAAAATATTAGATTACGAAATTGGGCGATTTATCTTGTCTTGATAACAGAAAGCTTTTGTGGGAGATTTCATACTTTTACGTCGGGGAGGACTTTGATTTATTTACTTCTGATATATCTACCTACATGTATAAATATGTATATAGGTATATATATATTTATACATAGGTATACGTTAAAATTGGTTTGTTGATTTGTTTTTAATACGGTCAGTTTGTTTTTCTCTTTTGAGTCTTCACAACTCACTTCATATTTTAAATATGAATTAAATGTAAGATCAGTACCTACTTACCTATTCATCAAAAAACTGGACTCTAATAATGAAAGATGAAGCAATACAAAGTGTATCTGTAGGAAGGAAATAAGGAAAATTATGTGTGTCGTTAGACGTTTTAACCAAAAACGTTTTTAAGGAGAACACATTCTTATTGTGAAGTTGTAATTATTCAGAATACATAGGTCTGGGATATTTTTAAATACTAATTAAATGTATTAATTAAAAATATATACATATAAAATCAATTTTGTGGAAAAATATTGTTGTTGCGCCACCGCGATTCGAACCTGGATCTCTTTCCAAACCGGGGAAGGTGGATTACCCAACTATGCTACAGCGACAATATTTCTAGAAACAAATTTTTGAACCTATATGTTACCTTTTTGATATTAACACATTAAATCGTTCCATTATTTGAAAGAGCAATCTCCTTATTTTTACGGAATCTCAAATACCTTTGAGTAATCTGATAGCAGACGCTAGAATTATCAATTCGTTTTTATTAAATTTTGGGCACATTGATAAAACTTTATTATTAGGATAACACATTATTTTTGTGAAGTTTTAATTATTCAGAACATAGAATTGTGATATTTTAAATATGAAATAAATGTATTAATTAGAAAGATATACATATAAAATCAATTTTATCGAAAAATATTGTTGTTGCGCCCCCTCATATATATTTTTTCTCATTTATATAATCTTTCCAAATAGTACTTACTCATTTGCTAAACGAATTGGTAGATACTAACCAATAATAATAATTTGTATGGCGCCATTTTCGTAAAAATTTTCACCTCAAGGACGCTTACCTACCTTAATTACCAAATATGTAGCGTTGATACATATAACACAAGTTAAATGAGAATTAATATTAGATAATTATTAAATATTTGTTTCACCATTGCGCCTTAACTATGATTTAAAATAGTATTTAAATCCTTTAACACAGATTAGGTATATAAAAGCAATGAATTCTGCAATAGTATACCTGTTTACGGTGTTTCATGTTTTTTTCTACAATCATGACCAAAATTATAGTTTTAATCAAATTGACTTTTTTTGAGGTTAAGTGTATGTCTAAAATTGCTAGCTATCAATCTTAATTTTTTAACATTTTAATTTTGATCAGTGAAGCATTAAATATTAAATTTATTTTCAAGGTCAGAAAATACCATAGATCGACAGGTACACCATTTTTATTATTTAAAATAAACGTAAACGTTGTATTATTATTTTTTCAACATTTTAAGATAGGATACGGTTTGATATTGTCGTTATTATTAACTGTTAGCGGTCTGTATCCGGCGTTGTCCAGGATTTCAAAAGCAGTTATAATTTGTGTAATAGGTGTATGGAGAGAGGGGTGCACTTGTTTTGCGCATGCCCTAAATAATAACGATGTACACAAAATTTGGTTCAGGCAAAGGAAGGGTGAGATGTCCGGGGTTGAAGGCCGTTTCAACAGGGTTCTTGAAAGTAATTACGAAAAATTTGGGAAGGATGGCATTCGATATACATTAATATCGGGGAATGGGAGTTGGGTGACCAGAGGGATGGGTTGTAGTGGCTATGTTTTGCGCAGGGTCCTTAAAAGTAACTACGCAAAATTAAGTTTAGATCATTACGGAGAACATATTTTTATTGTGAAGTTGTAATTATTCAGAACATAGATCTGTGATATTTTAAATACTAATTGAATGTATTATTTAGAAATATAATAAAATAAATTTTATATGTAGCGCAACAACAATATATCTTTCTTAATAATACATTGAATTAGTATTTAAGGATGGAAGATCACAATTAAAAAATAAAAACAGTTGTCCAACGTTTCAATAATTAATTAATTTCTGACGATTTAAATAATGATATTACAAACCGCAAAATACTAACGGCCGCTTATTGAGATCATTTGAAATTCATTATCGTATTACACCAGGAACACGTTCCCACGTGGCTCGATCCCAATAATCGATCGTTTAGCCTTAATAGGCCACGTGCATCGAACAGAATCCACGCTCCATGCTGTGCTGTACCATCGCACATCTCAGCACAGATGTGTTCTGTGCTAACCTGTCTCGAGAAATGATAGCAATTGCGGCTAAGTGTTGGATATTATCGTGTTTTAGCGATCTTCAAAGTTGAGCCGGTCTTAGAGGCGTGCGATGGACCGATTATGTATCATCTTAAAAATATTTTATCGAGACTGATTCATCCCGAACACATACGAAAAGGCGCAAGTAATAAGCGTAAGTAATTTGATCAAAATACCTGTATAGATTTTTTTCGAGTCGTATTAATGAAACATCGACTCATCCATATATAAATGTCGCCAATACTTAATACAGATAATGTGTATTTCACTTTTAATTCTACCGGTATATGCAATAGCTTTGTAAAAAGATATTATATTTTTATAAAACATTTTTATTAAATACATTGTGTAAATCATTTTCAATACTAATTAAATGCATTAATTAGATAGATATACATATAAAATCAATTTTATCGAAAATAACACAGACCTATGTTCTGAATAATTACAATTTCACAATAATAATATGTTCTCCTAATAATATGAATGTGTTCAAAAATATAATAAAAGTTTTGGTATTTGAGATTCCGTTAAAAAAAGTAGATTTCTTTAAAATAATGTAACGATAGATTAATTTGAAATAGTGTAACATATAGGTTCGAAAAATTTGTTGTTAAAAATAATGTCGCTGTAGCATATTTGGATAATGCACCTTCTCAGGTCTGGAAAGAGGTCCAGGTTCGAATCTTGGTATTTTATTTTTCAATAACAACAATATTTTAAATATATTTAATTAGTATTTATATTATTATTATATCACAACTTCACAATAAGAATGTGTTCTTCAAATAAATTATTTTCATCTGATTTTGACAATACATTTACAATTTTTTTTGTGGGTACCTATGCCTGTACGAGCGATATCGCTCTCAATTATTATTTGATTTTATAATCTTTTATTTTAATTTTACATTCATATGCAAATTATCAATTAATTTATTTATTCATTTTACCTACCCCAACAGAAATGCATGCTTATACAGTAAATAAGTAATGTAAAGAATAACATTTTCACTATATTTCCAAAATTTTCAGAAACAATATTACCAAATAAAACACGTTAAATACTGCCAATTGATAAATAAAAAATATTCCCTAACTAACGCTATTAATTATTTTGATTGGAAATTAAATAAATGCAAAATAAATTATACGTTTATATGGCGATAGCCAATACCTAACAAGTTTAGAGAAGAGAATTTAGAAAATATGTTTTTTTTCCTCTTATAATTAATTATTTTCCCATTTCTGTTAACAATTTTTCCGCCTGCAATTAGGGAGCAGTGGAGTTTCCATTTGAGTTCAAAATATTTCAATACATGTGAATCAATGGGGAAAATTCGATTCAATGCAAACATCTAAAATCGTATTTATAATAGGTGTTAAAAATAATCACTTCTGCTAGTTGCACGCTTTTTTTATAAATAATATATTTTTCTTGTTGTTATAATTATTATTTAATGCACATATATTAAAAGCCGTTAGCTTATACATTGTATTTAATAAATACTATAGTTGTATTGTATTGCATATTATAGCTAAATTATAATCAAAATAGATAACAACAATCTGTTTTTAAACGTTGCATGTCTAGACACAAGCGACACTAACGACACAAGCATAGTACCTATAATTAAAAAAAATATATAAAATTAAATATTACCACCTAGTTCATATCAGTTTTAAAACTTAAATATTGAAACAGCATCTCTTACAAGGCTTGAGAGATATCCTATTCTATCAACAGGTTTCAATATATGAATCCCGATAACCGTACATTCCAGTGACTCGTCTCTGAGAAATCTCTATACATTGCACTCCATACAATACGAGATACATCTTGTTAAATAGCAGTTCCCACGGCTCAGCGGTCCATTGTGGACGTACCGAGCACGTGCTTCATTGAATTCCTATATTTTTTATGTTGGGCAATCGATTCATTAGATTTTTTCACGTGGAGCATTACTGAGAGACGGAGAGAGATCTTCTACGATGATTTATTACGAACCCAATAACACGCTAACCGATGGTGGCAAGTCGTTTTCGAAATTTTTAATTAATACTTTACTCATTAAAGGTCTCATTACCAGTATTTCAGCCATTTATACGATGATTTTTTGTTTTTGTGTGTCAACCGGTTCGCCAATACGATAATTATAATAAAAATTTCAGAATTAATTCAAAGCGTAATTTTAACAAAATAAATAAAAAGCAAAAAAAAGTTTCCGAATATCTTTGAAAAAATTATCAATTTTTATGAACCGTAATATGGCATCATCCATATGCTTAAGACTTCATTTTTAAATATTTTAAGGGTTCGACACCTAATAAGGTCTATTGTTTATTTTATTAGATAGCTCAAAATCACCCCAAAAATATTCATTTCATTATAGATTGTTCCGCCCAGTAAGTAATAACATTATGGGTGACTTATAATTATATATATAAAAAAAAAAACAATTTTTAGTGTAGTTATATAGCATTTATCCTTTACTTCTTCTTCTTTTAAATAGGCAATCCATACTTCAAGAGTGATTTGTGCCATTAATCAAGTTAAAAACATTGTTTTATAGAAAAAAGTACAGTAATATTATAGAATAGAAAATACTATATTACAAGTCAATACCATTGTCGTTCAAAAAACTTGCTATTATATAGATTAAACGTGGCGAGTTAAGGGAAAGAAGATGATACAAGTTAACCGGGAGCTGAAAATTACCATCGACGAGACCATTGTAAAAAAAATCTGTGATTCGCAATGGACAGGGAAAAAAGACATGGTCAAGGGTTTCCTCCTTTATCCTTTATTAATTAATTAAAAATTATTAATTAAAAATAAATTATGTTATTGTTTCCGATCACGTTAAGTATGTTTTATTAAGAATAGTGCATACATTATTTCAAAATTAAATACTTTATGAAATACATTTAAAATATAACTTACGTAAGATAGCATGATGAAGGCAGTGGCGTGCAATGCGTACAAGCAAAAAAGCTGTGCATTACTAAAAATTCTGGGAAATATATATAAATTAAATAATTGGATAACATAAACGGAAACATCTTTTTACAATTAGTGCCATCTGTGTACCAGTAGAGGCTTTAATTTCTTAGATCTAAAAACTACCACGACAACTGACCGCTGTACCCACGGCGCTTTTGTGTATTCGCTGTATTGAGCTACTGACATTACTCTGTTCTATTTTTAAGCTTCAAGTGGTTATGATTAGCTATTTACTGAATTGAAAATTCCTTTCAGTTGATCCGTTTAATACAGAGTCGTTACCTACGCTGTTTTTAATAGAATAACAGTAGAAAGGCATTACAACTGCTTGTAAATCATTGAAGTGTCTACTTCCTCTCTTACTAATTCGCGAATTTTACTATCTTACTGTTTTTAAGGTGTTGATTTCATGGCTGTTCTTTGCGTTTGAGGTGCATGAATTTGTTTTTGATTCGGGAAAAACAAAAAGCAATTGGTAGAATAATTTTCTACGTTAACTTTTAATAAAAATAATTATTTAATTTTGTTTTCACGTGAAGGATTTTCAAACAATAAAAGAATCATGTTCAGACATAAAAAGTGTTATTAAAAACGTCCATACATTTTTAATATTGATTTTTATGTTGATAAGAATGTATTATTTTACGTTAAAACTAAAATTTTAAAAACATTATTAATAGTACTCTAAAATTACTATTAAAACTTTAAAAACACTATTAATATTATTATTAAGAGTAATCTAAAATTATAAATAAATACATGGTAGGGTCGTATAATCGACGGATTCATTTTGTCTAAAGACGTTGGTTAAACGAAAGTTCATAATCCTCTTATGTACAACATATATTATAGTAAATATATATGATTATATTAGATCATTGGCAATAGCATAATCTAAATCTATACCTATCGCACGCCACTGGTCGAAGGTATATCAATGTGAGGTCACATAAAGTTAATACTCCATGTTAAAAAAGTAATTAGTGCAGTACTTGAGCGATAGTGGAGTGGAAGATAATATCAATAAATATAGGTTCAATCCCACCCGAATACAATGCTGTAAATTAAAAGTATTTTTTTCATTAATTTTTTATCGAAATAAAAAAATTATTTTGCAGGTATCGGAAATTTAAAAACTTTATTATCGTCCAGTATAAAAATGATTATTTTTCTCAAATCTAGGCCTACATTTTCGTCACAGTGATTTTTTGAAAAAAATGTCGGAAGATTATTGAAGGATCTATGTTCGGACGTACATAGTGGAATACCATGGTGAAATGTTTACTGAAAAGGCACGTAACTCCGAGCACTGCTTCCGTCACGGGCCACCGACTATTTTTACGCCAATTGTACGATTATTTTGGGACAATTTTCAACAGGTACTTTTTTTTTTATCTCTTTTTAAAAGGTGATAAAAAAAGTTACGCGAAAAAGTGAGTTTTAACGTAAAATTGATTTAAATATGAATTAAATATATTAATTAGAAAGATATACATATAAAATCAATTTTATCGAAAAATATTGTTGTTGTGCCACCAGAATTCGAACTTCAAATAATGGAACGATTACATGTATTAATATCAAAAAGGTAACATGTAGGTTCGAAAATTTGTCGCTAAAAATATTGTCACTGTAGCATAGTTGAATAATGGTTTGGAAAGAGATTTAGGTTCGAATCCCGGTGGCGCAACAATATTTTTCGATAAAATTGATTTTATATGTATATCTTTCTAATTAATATATTTAATTCATATTTAAAATATCACAGACCTATGTTCTGAATAATTGCAACTTCACAATAAGAATGTGTTCTAATAAAATTGTTTTTTTCTTTTTTTAAGATAGATTATGTCATGAGTAAATTAAACTGAGTCGGGGGGAGGAGGTTAAACAAGAAAAAATATATTCTGCACCGAGGTTGTGTGAAGAGTAGATAACATGCTGTATTCAGATGTCCTGACAAAGTATTCTAACTAGTCCATATTTATACATGCATTCTAGTCGATTGTTGAGGTCTTTCAATATCTGGTTTTCTTGATCATACCAGATGTTTCGAGGATGTTCTTTGGTACAATTGTCTACAACACTCGTGCTATGTATTCTAACGTAATTATTATTTAACACCTATTTGATAATTTAATTCACAATTACTTGCTTTAAAAATACATTAACTTATACTTTAAAAATACACATAACTTATGTGATGGGGTATTTAAAAATAATTGCATAAGTATCATCTTATTTTCTACTTAACATTCTATTTTATTTTATTTAGTTATAAAAAAATAAATATAAAATAATAATATTAATGATTAGTAGCGTTAAAATATTCAATAATGAAAAAGAAAATTGCATAAATCATTCACAAAGATACACACAAATATGTTTACCACCGGGACACGGAAGTTTCTATTGCCGGTAGACTGTTGTATCAAAGATACCCTCAAGATTATCGTCTGACTTTAATCTGTATATCTTAATTTTTAAGTGCGTCATCTATTTTTTCATATTGGAAGCAACCATATTTTTATTGTAATTTTTTTCATAAATCTTTGAAGAGAATCTGCTAAATGGCGCCAGCACTTCAAGATCATTTTATTAAACGCATTAGACATTAATACAACTGATTATATTAATTTTTAAATTTATTTCATTAATTACTCTAGATGTTAATACATTACAATGATAACAACCAAAAAAAAAACCGATAGCCTAAGCAAAAATACTAATAAAAAAATATTATTCTTATGTAATCGCACTGTCCACCCAGTACCGAGAAATTTTTGGTGACAGCCGAAGAGCAAATTGGAAACCTTTTAATTCGTTGTCACGATTTTTCCGGATGGTCCGACCAATCGGATTACCCGATGAGAAGGAATGTACCGAGCTACAAATGGCATACCACAGCGTCGCTGATAAAGATGTTTTCTCTCCGAACACCGTTCTCAACAATTAATTAATTAAATCACAATAAAACAAAGTGTTGTACCTGTAAGGATGTGTCAAAAAATGTTAAACATATGTAAAAAACGGGTTACATAAAAATTTTCATATAAATTATTTATCATTTGAGATGAAATATTATATATAACGTTATATTACATTTCGATAATAAAATAACGATTTTTTTCTGTTTTTACAAACAAATTATGACATTGCAACTATTACATTCATATTTAAAAATTTATATATGAACTACGTCATCACAATTTTTTTTCTTAATAGATATTATTTGAAATGTAATTGTACGATAAATAAAAATTCATCTAGGCTAACATTACGAGTGATCCACATATTCAAAAAATTCTAAATGTTCAATGCCAAGCAGAATAGTTAAAACCTGATTGAAATCAAAAGATAATTTTTTATAACAATGTGCGTAGTTCACATCTGTGAAGATATTGTAGATATAGATATAATATTTTGTTGTTCGTGAGGATATATTTCAAAATTATTAATATTTTGAACTATGGTGAACCTTAATATGTATCGCCTTATTCCAAAACCCTCTAAAACGACTTTATGTGTTTTTGAGTTATGGATGAAAACGTATATTTTGAAAGCAAATGCACAAAATGTTTGTTTTTACATCACCATTTTCTAAATAGACAATTCTGTAATATATTTTTTTTTTCTGTATATATCGTTCTGGCAGCCATACTGGATTTTATATCACACGATCATCAACAAGTGTTGTGATTGTTTGATTTCATTTTAGGGGGGATAGTAACTTATACTCTGTCTGCTTTAGGGTGTTTTGGAACACACCCCGATTTTGAACATGCAATATTAGTGGATGTGTTCTGGATGTAGCTGACAAAAAATCAAGAAAACTGCATATTTAACTCAAATTATTTGAATTCAGTTTCAGGAGGTTTTGGAATTAGGTGCTACATATTATATAATATGTATCTATACCTATTTGAAATGGCATAATTTATATTTTTTTTATTCATCTTTCATCAGCCCTTTATGATATCCCTTTCATCTTTGTATCTAATTCCTTTTTCTAAATCTACGGCGTATGTTTCAAACATTCATTAAATTTTTATTTAAATAGTAATATTATATTAATCATTTTTATACAGTGCTTAAATATTAATATTAAATATTAAATACATAAGTATGTGTATAGTATCAATAAAATGTAAACGTGGTCATAAATATTATATATTAAATCGTATTCGATTCTATCGCAGGGTCGAAAATGCATCGCAAAGGTATTGAACCCGGATATCGCCTTTTAAAACTGCAATGTCATTACCTCCTTGACCGCGATCATAAAACAAGTAAGCCACGACGGATCAGAATTTTTTTGTGTCACTTAAATCGGAACATTCTCGCATCTTATCTAAGTTAAATTTGTTTTCTGTCGGCCCGACATATCTTTATGGAAATTTTATAGAAATTCGACGAAACATTTAAGGTTGTAATACTCCGATTTATTATATGTCATTCTTACCTTTTAAACATTATCTTTGTTATACCTATTTATTATTCATATATTATTTTTATTGTACAGGCGCCTCTCGCTACCAAAATATAGTATTTTTTCAAACAGTGCTCACACCGTTATTTGTCATGAATAAAATTTCATTTTTTAAAATTTATATATAATACATAATAATAAAATCGAAACGGATAACATATTAACTCTTAGATTATAATAGGAATCGCTGATTTCGACTATCGTGTGACGTGTATTTCTACTTAATCAATGCAAATGGATATGCATTGTAATATGTTTTAAACAAATTGCCTTTATAACCCGTTATTTATTACATACATCCAAAACTGATGTGACCAACACACGACACTCTCCTAATATATATAAAATTAGATATGAGACCCAAAAGCCAAGTATGGCTTTACAAATAGGAAAAAATTACTTGAATTGTCATTTTTTATATCACTCTATTTACTCGATTATAAGACGCACTTTTATTTTTATATACCAATAATTAAAAATAAAAACATTTTGTAAACTTTATTATAACAGACATATTATAAAGTAGGCATCTTCTTTATGTACTATTGCCATCAGTGCTAGATTCAGTGTCCGATTTTTCTAAATCACTTTTCGACTCAGTTGATGATTCATAACGATTACGGAATTTTACAGCGATTATAAGAATTCCCCAAATTCAGAGACACCAAAATAGGAAAAAACATACGCTTCTGCAGAGCATTTTGCTTTTGGCTAACGAAGAAGAAATACAAAAATTGTCAGTGTTGCAAAATAAAGCTTTGAGAATAATACTCGGAAAAATTAGACATACTCGGATCAGTGCAATGTTGAAAGATCTGAATATGATGACCTTTAAGCAGAAAATATATTTTAATATCCTATCCTTTAAAATCCTATATAAGAAAATATCAGCGGAATTTACACGAAAAATTGATGCAAATCAACATGAGCACGAGCATCGTACAAGAGGAAAGGATAAACTGAGACTGCCATTGAGAAAGAAGGCCAAATTTCAGAAATCGATGATGTATAGTGCGATGAAATTTTTTAATGAAATGCCAGAATATTTAAGAAAAGAGGATAAATTGAATAGTTTTAAAATGAAACTGAGCAAATATAAAAGATAAATTATAGTAAAAGAAAATACTTTAATCTTGTTTATATTAGAGTATATATAGGAGTGCTTATGTATGCACTATGTTAAGAATAAAATAAATATAATCGAGAAAATACGGTATTTTTAAAATTAATGTTACATTCCTATATTCTACGAATCACAAATCCCCATTGCTCAAGATTCTTAGATGATGTTCAGAGAAAAATATTACGAAGGTCCGGTGATTTCATATTATGTGCAGCTTTTGGAACACAGAAATAAGATGATTCTTCAAAATCTCTAGACACGCGTGTGCTCATGATCAAGTGTATGCATCCTATAATAAAGTATGGATCGCAGGTGTGGACTCTCACACATCAGATTGTATCAAAAATGATCGTTACATAAAGAGCCATGGAACGAGCTATGTTGAGTATCTCACTGAGATATAGAAAAATCAACGAGTGAATGACACAAAAACGTAGCAAATGGAAAGACTTGAAGAAAAATTCTGGCTTGCATGGATGAGAAGTGGAACTCATCTCTTTCGTTTCTTCTTGCAACATACCCAACAATTTTTAAAGATTACATTGTATGCAGCCTTTTTTCAACGTGTTGTTCCCAAAAAAAGACAGCATTTGTTCATACTGTAGTCTATCAAATATCGTTTAATTCTTTCAATCAAGCATATGAAGCTGGTCATTTAACTAATGACAAAGACACCTTGAAGGTGAATCTGAGCAGATGTGACAGATACACATGGTCGAAGACAATGACGGCAATGGAAGAAAGCTGACGCAATTACCGAAAAAAGTAGAAGAGAAAAGAAAAGGAAGAAGATTCGTCATTCAGAACACCTCTGCCTAGCGGATGCACTTGCGTAGTGTGTGGAAGGGTATGCCGTTCGAGAAGAGAGGTCTTCAGCCACACTTGGTAACTAACTCAGCCGCGCAGCACAATCGATAACCATGGCAGACAACGAGATACCGCCGAAGAAAAAGAAGAAAATATCTTAATACAGAGTGGTTCTTACCTAAGTATGTCAATCATCCTTTGGATTTTAGCTTCACACACTTCGTAAACAAAATCAGTGATTTTTCATTGTCGCTAAGAGACTTTTGGATATTCAAGTAAACTAGGGTGTATGAAATATATTTAATTTACTTTTGAAATTAGCAATATTAACTTCGTGGTTTAAATTTATTATTTTAATTTGTTCACTTTGTTTTATTAACCACTTATTGAGCTTAAATACATTTACCGGTTTCGAAAAATACCATTTTCTTCTTCATCCAGTATTGGTAGATGTATTTAAACTCAATAAGTGGTTAATAAAACGAAGTTAACAAATATAAATAATATATATAATCTTGTACATCTTAGACTCGCGCATTAAGAATCAATTATGAAACCATTTTTCATTGGGGGCCACTGGTAGTTATTTATTATTTACCTCTATTCTGAAATTGTTAGATTCAATATCTGCCACGTTTTTTTTTTGCATACTTAAACATAAAAATACAATAAAAAAACAATGACACACATTTTCAGATTATTTGTAAATATGTATTATGAGATTTCGAATGGGTCTCCCGTAGGTTAAATATTCCGTGCATGGTGAGAGTGAGACACCAATTATTAGTGTCATCGAATGTGGTGAGGTTTATCTGGAAACTTGGTCGGTGATTAATGATCAGATCTTCTCTTTAATACGTGCTCAATCTGGTGATGTCATCGACTAAATTTACGGACAAGATAAAATAAAGTCACTAGAATAGTGACCATTTAATTATGATGTCATCTTTGGAGCTGTGTATTTTTGTATATATTTTGAATGAGTTACGAATATTGCTATAATGGACAATATACTGATAACTGATTTTCTGACTGTAATGCATATGATAGTACGTATGTAGGTTTGGTGTATTACATTCTTTATTACGGTACATAAATAACTATCTAATAATAATACGAAATAATAACATTAATAATAATCTGACGTTCCTACCTATATCGTAGAGGAAAATCTATAGGTACATTAACTATATTATATATATATTTTTTGTACATTGATAATTGCACTTTGCTTACTGTTATACCGGAGGAACACTGTCTGCTATAATACAGTAAATTACTAGTGTGGCAGGCAGGGTACCCAAATATATGTCATACTTTCTTACTGATATGTTGTATTTACTTTGCCAAATTTTATATGCATACCCTCGGTACATGTGTCTGATATTTGAAATATTACGCAACACTCATAGTGACAACTAGGTGAAAATTTATACTTAATGAATATTAATTTAGAAGAGTAATACGTCAGATCGTTAGACATTATTTATCAATGTGAGTACATAATACATGTAAAAAGTGAACCTAATAAATGTATTATTATTATTAACACAGACTTCAGTCTAGCAAAGTAGCCAGGATAACGCTGTATATATCAGAGGTGGAGTCTACTCCATCCCACACAATAAACATATTACCATGTTATATTATAATATATTCACCTCTGTTATAACAAAAATATGTATGTTAATAAATAAATAAATTAATGAGTTAAGCATAAGCAAAAAAAAACTTTTTTTTTTAGTAGAAGCATACAAGGAATACGCGTTACATAAATATTCATACTATTTTTAAGCTAAGCTTAATGCTTGTGGTATAGAAATAAGACTAACTTGATGGTTTCCTGGAATGAGGTTCGAACCTCTGTCCACTAGATCACTAGACGAGTATTTTAATCATTAGCTCGTCATAGTAGGATTTCGAAAGGATTTAGAAAGACGCTTCTTCTTTTTTAAAATAAAGAGTCACTAAAATGGTTTGGACACATGAAACGGAAATAAAATTTATGACGCGTGTCGGAGGCTACAGGAAAAGAGGATGTCCATCATGATGTGCAACTTCATTTCACTTATAAGGGTGATTTGTGAATTATGCATAGTGTATAGTGAAGTGATTTATTAAAATTACAGAACGAAGAACAATTAGATATTTGATTTACACATATCTATGTGTATCAATTAAATAATTAACTCATCACCATATTTGTTTATTTATAATACAAATTTAATTAATCAATTTGAACTATAATATACAGAAAAAAATCTGTTTATCGAAAAAATATTCTGTTGCTACCGGGATGTCCTGGTTAAAAATATTTATTTTCTTTAATATTGTAATGAAAATATTTTAAAAGGTGAGAATTAATTTCTTTACTAAAAATGGTTAGCAGAAATTATAATATTTTATACTATTTGATACCTGCAGCCTCCACTAAATGCGAATGTTCTCGCGATATCGAGATCGAACAAATATCGATCAAGTTGACGTCTGCTGACATCAAGGTCACAATTCACACTGAAAAGACGAGCATTAGGAAATGTATGGATGGGAATTTGGATGCGAAAATGTGTTAATAACATGGGTCGCGACCGATCCAAAAAGACACGTTAAAAGGGTGTTTACGAATTCGGAACACTATTATATAATTGGATTTTAATATGCTATATATATATATATATATATACTTACTTACTTACTTACAGAGAGGATAGAGCGCCACACTCTTCTGTCCTGACATACAATTCTCGCCTCATCCACATTCATACATCTTGTCATACAAGCTCGCCGATTGTTGAGGCTTCTAACAGAACCATCCTCCATTATCTGGTTTATCTGATCGTACCAAGTCTTTCGCGGACGTCCTCTATTTCTGGTTCCATTAACACTTGCGTCATATATCTTTCTTACCATTCTCTCCTCATTCATCCTTTCCATATGACCAAATCACCCAAGTGATCCTTTCTTAATCTTACTCACTATACTAATATTAGCTTTACATTCTTTCCATATTTCTTCATTCTTTACTCTGTCATAAATATATTTGCCACAAATATATATACAATCAGGTAAATCAGAAATTATTGTAGAATTTTGTTAAACGTTTTAACTATCCACGGGTGTATGTATTATAAATGTGGACGAGGCAAGACGAGTGCGTTATTTTATCCTGTGCAGAAATGACGTCATACAAAGATAGTTAATTAGTTCGTTACGTCAGTGTCATGTAACTAAATGAAAACAAATCGAATGTATTTTAGTAATATCTATCTGACAGTCGGCGCAGCATGCCGCACGGCTGAGGGTCTTCCATGTTCCGTCTAATGCATCATCCAGCTTTCACGTAACTTATGTTCCCTGCCAGCGACAATTTAATTCATCGTCTTTGATTGGTCCACCGATAAAACGGTAAGACTGTTCCGAGCACTTGGTGTACCAGCCTCCGTGTTTGTAAGATGTCTCTCATTTGCATAAATTATTAACAGAACGGCGAACTCGAATTCGGTCCCAGGTAATTCCATGAGAATTTCCATTTCTTCTTCACAGGTGCACGCGGCTCTACCTTCCTCAAATATGTTGGCAGTCGCTGCTTATCAGGTTTGCTTAATTCACTTTGCGTACGTTGATGTCACTCGGGAATTACATTTTGTGATTCTGCTGAAGATCTTCAACACGCTGAATTAATTAAAAGTTAGAATTTTACTAAGGGGACGATAACATATTTAATAATGACTGAAAACTATACTGAGAAATTTCAGAAGAGCATTTATTGTTTACTACATACAAAAGCTTTTTACAAATCTAGGCTTAGGTTTGGAACATTTGTTGCGGGACGAGGGGCATTTTACAAAAATTCTTTATGGAAACATAAATCCGATAATTTATGACATATTTATGCAACAGTAAAACTATTTATGCTTCGAAAATTAAATCTATGTGTAAACAAGACGTATTTTTTACATTAATACATATTAAAGGTGTCCCAAAATTAACGTAAGATTTGAATTTGCCGCCATTTCTGCAGTAAATTGTTGGCAACCCTGAAAAAATAATAATTTGACAGCTGAGAGTTTAGGGTTAGTAAAAATGGGGCGTTACACGATACAACAATGCGTTTTCATCATTGAACAATATTAAAAAAATAATGAAACTAAATATGGTTGGAATGGTGTTTTAAGTTCATCAACTGCGAAGAGATTAATTGAAAAATTTAGAGAGTCTGGATCAGTTGGAGACGCTAAACACACTGGTCGTCCAAAAACAAGCCAGTCAGCAAATATGCAAAATGGTCATGGAAAATTTCGACAAAAGAGTGCGTATGTGCCAGCAAAGCCGTGGAGGCCATTTGCCCGATGTGTTATTCCATAAATAACTCTATTCCATGTACTTTATGATTCAATAAAAAAATAAAAATCTAAAGACTTAAAACTGTGTTTTCTATTTAATTCAAATCTTGCATTAATTTTGGAACACCCTATATATTGCCAGCGTTTAGATTTTCGTTCCAATTGAGTCATATATTTAAAAAAAGTCTCGGAGGTATTTGATTACGTAATTGGTACCAAAATGATCACGTGAATGATACCAAAATTCAAATATTGAAACAAGAAATTTGTGTTATATTCATGTTTATATATTTGGTAGTCTGTGATTTTGTTACATTATTAACATTAATTCATCGACTAACTGTCTGAGTGTTAAATTTGAAAAATATCTAACTACGTGATTATCTTTCAATAAAATTAATGATTGTCAAATAATGGTTTCTTTGTTAACACACCTCAAATACCCGTACATCTATTTTTTTCTGATGGGAAATATTTTTATTATCTTACCTATCATAATTGCGTCATTCTTGTTATGCGAATCTTTTGACAAGATCGTATGAATAATTAATTCATTTAAATAAATAACTAACCATGTATTAACTACGTTGATTACTTTGACGTCAACCGGTTTCGGTACCGTGTATATTTGTCAAGATAGATGTACACTAACTAATAACTAATCCATTAATTAAATAAGAAAATAAATTAGTGTTGTACAGGATTGTTGATGCATGCTATTAAAATGGGGACTATGATAAATCAAGGATTAATTGTGATATTTTCCTTAGTTTTACGTGAATTTAAAATTTCTAATGCCTCTATTATTTACAATTTTAATGCCGTTTTTTTTTTTTATCAAAAGTGTGATTTGCACGATCAGTAAAATTGTAATACTAAGGCATCTTAGATAGTATCTTATAATATAAGATTAATCTTTCTAATATTTCTTTTGATTCTACGAAACTCATGATAATGACAAATACATTTTATATCCACTATTAATACATATTTTCTCATTGAAAATTTTAATAATAATTTTAGTATGTAATGTAATCTATATATCATGTTTAATTTAGACAACTACGTGTTGTTTTGCTAATTGCATTGTTACAATACATTTATTGCTTCTTTCGTTGATGTAGAGCGCAATCTAGATGCAGGTAATTGGTCGAACGTTCTTGAGTCATTTTTCCACGGTGCATAATGCACTTTTAATGCAGCATGCAATGCACCGGAGTGAGCAAATAGGTTAATTGTGAACACAGATTAATGACGTATGAATCGCGGCAGTGGAACTTACCTGTCACACACATCAGTAAAAACTACCGTCAATTTGTATTAATTAATTCAAATTTAAGATCGTAAATACATTGTTGTATGTAATAAATGTTTTTGTTATATACACTTCGGCTACCTACATATAAAATGTTTACACAACAGTACTTAAAAAACAATGGATGTGAATCGGCCGTAGCGCTGGCGCGTTGTAGTGGGTCGAGATGCCGAAGTTTAGTAGCGACTGGATTGAACCCAGGTTTATAATATTAGAAATAAAAGAATACCAATAACATTAGCAATTATCAGGACTGAAATAAAATATTTGGGAGTCATAGTACATTCAAAATTGAATTTATTCCAAAATACAAGATACGTGACTAAAAAGATTGCTAAGAAAATCTCACTTCTGGGAAGGATCAGAAGATTTATTAGTACTGAGTCTTGTAAAATAGTTTACAATTCTGTTATTATCCCTCACATCAACTACTGCAGCAACATTTTATTATAACAGACATATTATAAAATAGGCATCTTCCTTATGTACTATCGCCATCAGTGCCGGATTCAATGTCTGATTTTTCTAAATCACTTTTCGACTCAGTTGATGATTTATAACGATTGCGGTTGTAAGACGCCATCGATTATAAGACGCACCCCGAATTCAGAGACACCAAAATAGGAAAAAAACATACGACTTCTGCAGTAGCATTTTGTATTTGGCTAATGAAGAAGAAATGCAACAATTGTCAGTTGCAAAATAAAGCTTTGAGAATAATACTCAGATATACTCGAATCAGTGCAATGATGAAAGATCTAAATATGATAACCTTTAAGTAGAAAATGTATTTCAATGTAATAGTATTTATTTATAAAATCCTCACTAGGAAAATATTGGCGGAATTTATACGAACAATTGATGCAAATCAACATGAGCACGAACATCAAACAGGGGGAAAAGATAGACTGAGACTGCCATTCAGGAAGAAGGATAAATCTCAGAAATCGATGATGTACAGTGCGACTGAGATTTTTAATGAAATACCAGAAAACATAAGAAAAACGAGAAATTGCATGGATTCAAAGTGAAACTAAACGGATATGTGAATGATAAATTATAGTAAAAAGAAACGATTTTGATTTTGTTTATATTAGAGGATATATAAATACTTTTATATGCACTATATTAAGAATAAATAATAATGATAAAAAGTTTTTAAAAAATGGCAACAACGCAAACTTATTTAATTAGCGAAATATCTCTCTTTTTTGGCCAGTGTGAGCTCTCAGCGCACACTTTAAAATGAATTAAAAGCAGGTTCTGAAGTAATCACCACAATACGGCGCACGTGTCACCGTAACGATACATTACAATATATTAAAAAGTCTGATTGGATTCTGCGTTGATTTTAATAATTTTACAAGCGCGAATGTGGCAGACAATAACGAGCGACCGTTAATTTGTTGCAGCAACCTCCGATGAAGACAATTATTCTCCTTCATTACCTGCTGTTAGCACGTGGCGTTGATTTTACGGCGCGATTAGTTTTACCTCAAGGTCTCGAAAATCATTTTCCAGAAACGTCATAAAATCTGACTTATAATTCTCCTTTTTGCAATTTGTGACGGAAATTACATTACAAAAAGTTACATTATGCTTCTTTCTTACGACTCTGCAGGAGTGCTATACCGTACCGTAGACATGCAATGCAAACTATAATACAATTAAACATGAGCAGTAAATCGATGGCTTAATGTATCCGACAAATTACGTGAATTACTTCATTAGGACAATGGAAACATTGACAAGGGTCAACGCAATTTTCTTATTAACAAGTTCAATGTTCGAATATTTGTAATACCGTGTTCAACAAATAAATGTTTTCTGAAGAGATCTTCTAAAACACAGAGAGAATATATATATATTTTTAATATACGGGGTGTAACATACCTAGTCCACAATATTTTATGGGTGGATGGATACCTGATTATATTATGAGTCGAAAATGATTTAACAATATTAATGCAAATTGGGTACCGTTACGGGAAATATTATTACTTTTAAAATTAACAATATTAACTTTGTGGTTAAAATTCATATTTTTTATTTATTATCTTTGTTTTATGACAATATAACAATGATATATGTTTTTAGTTAGTTATGACATCCTGAAGAAGAAAATTGTATTTTTCGAAACCGGTAGATATATTTAAACTCAATTAAGTGGTTAATAAAACAAAGATAATAAATAGAAAATATTATTGTTTGAAATTTTACCAAAATCATGTTAATATTTCTACGTACTTTGAAATAAATATATTATGTAGAAAATGTATTTATTATTATACAGGGTGCGCCGTTAGAATCCAGACAAAATTGTATTTAAAGTTCCCGCTATATTTGAATTCGGGGTTAGGTGCTAGTTGGCGCTAACATTAGCTAAATATGTCAGTAAGCCTGTTAACCCAGGCATGGAGTACGATAGAAGAGCTACGATTATAGAAAACTTTCATGTCGGAAGAACTCTCACCGAAGTTATTAAATTCGTCAGGTATCCAAAATCGACTGTATATGACTGTATGGGACGCCCACAACCCCAAGGACGTCAGGACATCCTGAGCGTCGTCTCAAGTGAGGGTGATGTCATGCCGCCGTACTTCTTCCAGAAAGACGAAATGGTCACGAAGGAGGTTTATTTAGAGCCACTTAGTGCAAAATTGGCTCTCTGACAACGTTGACATTTTTTGATCGAAGGACTTTTGGTCCACAACAGTCCCGACCTAAATCCTCTGGACTAATAAGTATGGGGCGTAGTCGAGAGACAAACCAACAAAGCTAGGCACCCTAACGTCAACTCTCACCGGGTCGCTATCAAGGCAGAGTTTACGGTATGAACCGAGAACATTTGAAAATAGCGTGCTCGTGCTTTAGGGCGAGGATCGAGGAGGTGATAGAGGCGCAGGGTGGCTATATAGAATGCAAGTTCCCAGCATGTATCCTTTAAATGAGATATAACAGGATTTTTTGGTATCTTTGTATACTGGCTAAGTTAAACAACTTTTAGTAAATTACGTTTTTTTGTCCGGATTCTAACGGCGCACCGTAAATATTTTTGCATCAAGCTCTAACAAAAAATAGACTAGCCGCTTGAAAATCGAAGAACTTTAATTTGTTAAATTCAATATATAATTTGGAATTAATAAAATATTTCAATTAATCGCAATAATTGCAAACAATAAAACTAAAAGCTATTTTACAAATTTATAATATAGGAGAGTAAACGAGATATTGATAACTACCGCGTTATTACGGAAGTGCGTGGGTTCCGAGTTCAACGATAAACATCGAGAACTGTCACTTGTTACGTAACAGTTCTCGGTATGTATAACATGATTGAATTACTATTAACCACGCGTAATACAATTTCGTTTTTAAACTTAGTCTGATCCCATGAAAAATATATCCAGTTTAACGTTAATGCGTTTTATGTAATAAAGTCTATAAATTATAAGAATAAACAAAGTATTTATTATATACTAAATTAATGTATTAATTATAAATATCTACATATAAAATCAATTTTACAAAATGTAACATATAGGTTCGAAAATTTGTCAAGAAAAATACTGGCGTTATAGCACAAAGGTAGTGCACTTCCCCGGATTGGAAATAGAGATCCAGGTTCGTATCCCGGTGACGCAAAAACAATATTTTTCGACAAAATTGATTTTATATGTAGATATTTATAATTAATTCATTAATTTAGTATTTAAAATATCACAGACTTATGTTCTGAATAATTACAACTTCACAATAAGAATGTGTTTTCCTTAATAAAGTATTTATTCTTATAATTTATAGACTTCCTTCATCAGGATTATCTTAGGGACCATTGATCTTGAAACATGTTGATTTATAATAAATAGTGGTTTAAATAAAGTGTTATTTCTGATTATGTATATAATATGTTGCCACAAATTGATTTTGCAAACATTGAAGAAGTTAATAAAGTCTTTATCGTAGTTAGATGATATTTTTGTAATTTAACGAGTATCTTTGTATCAATTAGCTGACACTACCTATAGACTACTGGATCTGCCTTATCTTTCCAATGTCCAATAATTATTGTATTTTGGGGCTAGTCTTAAGACTAAATTAGCATTGATGGACACTTACGAGTATTTCAAAATGCTAAATTGTTATATCATTGTAACTGAATTTAAAACAGATGTCGAAAGTATGGCGATTGTGGGAGATACATCGTGTATATATATATATATATATATAATGGTCATTATATATATATAATGATCATTATAATGCGAAATCTAGTTATAGGTATTTATTATATATTTTACTAATAATATTTTTCCATTGTTTCAGCGGTACAAAGAGGAAGAGTACCACCGTCGCAAAGCAATGCGTTAGGAATGCCAGGACAATTCATCGGTGATCCAGTCTCAGCCGCTGGCCTCAACGGCCACTCGTACCTTTCCTCGTACATATCTCTGCTGCTCAGGGCGGAACCGTACCCCACCTCGAGGTACGGGCAGTGCATGCAACCCAACAACATTATGGGTATAGACAATATCTGCGAACTAGCAGCGAGATTATTGTTTTCTGCGGTAGAGTGGGCGAGAAATATCCCCTTCTTCCCGGAGCTCCAAGTGACGGACCAGGTCGCTCTACTGAGACTAGTCTGGTCCGAGCTGTTCGTCCTCAACGCTTCGCAGTGCTCCATGCCTTTACACGTGGCGCCCCTGCTGGCCGCTGCCGGGCTGCACGCGTCCCCCATGGCGGCGGACAGGGTCGTGGCCTTCATGGACCACATACGGATATTCCAAGAGCAGGTGGAGAAGTTAAAAGCGCTCCACGTGGACTCGGCCGAGTACTCCTGTCTGAAGGCGATCGTCCTGTTCACGACAGGTAAAATGTTCGATTCGTTATTTGGTGACGTGGGACTGTTGCTTTACAGGGTGTTGGCCGGCTGGTCCACTCTGTGCACCGTGTCGGATATCCTGTCTCTCGTGAGGCAGCACTTGGACGCTTACAGGGAGCCCCAGGCTCAGCAGAACACCTCCTCGGGGTATTATTCCGCATTTGACAGTTCCGCTTCATCCCTGGGTGTCAGTTCTCCTATGAAGTACAGTAGCTTTTTACCCGCTCCTCACGTTTCCTCCGCCTTTACCAGCAGTCCCCGCATGCCTCCTGCATCCGGATCCTTCCACAACTCGGACTTGAGTAACTTTTCCCCTTATACAAAGATGCGCTGATACCTCGGTCCTTATCCGGTTCGCTCAGGTCCCATTCCTTAGCATTATCAGTAGGTAGTCTATTGTTCCTTCAGGTGGAATGCCGTAAGGATGTAGTGTGCCTGCGTTAGCCATAAGGCACGGGTTGTGCGGAATAATTCCCCGGGTTAGGCGGCAGATGGCGAGATAAGGACTGGGCACGCCGCGGCTCTCTGAGCGTGATGCTGCGCTACAGGAGCCGCATGCGCTTGTCTCCGCTGAACCCTATCTGATCCGCATCTCTTCGCGATAGATTTACATCGCAATCGCTTCAACGTGTGCACTTTCATTTTCATCAGAAAGAAACAGAAAATTACAACATTATTTCTATAATTACAGACGCACAGGGGTTCACTATATTATATTCAATTTTTTAATTTAAAAAATTAATCGAATTTTTAATTCTGCGCACGCCCTGGGATACCTATGGTTTGATAGCTTTCGATGAAAGTTCATATCAATATTCACCGCGGTAGTTTTGCAGACTTTGAATAATGCGGTGAAATCGCCGGTTAGAGTTGCGAACTTCTAGTGATCCAGGGGTGCCGCTGGTCCGCTACCGGTCCGCAGTTCAGATAAGGTCCGTCAGACGCCGGAAGACACGGAACTAGTGAACCGATCATTATTTCTGAGCCCCTGATACGGAACCCATCTCAACCATTGGCACGGACAGCTTCTCGAAGCTTTTGAGAACTTTGAACGCAAATACAGACAATTTCTATTTTATCGAATCGCATTTCTATCATTATCACAAATATTTATATAAGTTTATTGATTAAATTTACTGATTTTTCAAATTTAAATAACGATATCAAACTTTGTATTATTTTATAAATACTAAAAATACATTATAATTCTTTTTAATTACAGTTTTAAAACTAAACTTATTATTATTTAGACTAAGTGTTTCAAGTTAAAATAATTATAAAATGTTTAAAATAAAATCTTAAAAATTAGATTTTCCATTTTTTTAATTGCTGTATTATATAATATAGATATTAATACTTAATTTTATATTTATGTGTTCCTTTTATGGTCAGTATTTTAATTAAATTTTTGTAGTCAGTATATTTCGGCTGTGAGCTAAATTTAGATTAAAATTAGATATTAGTTAATAGTTTGAAAGATTTAGTTAAAAATTCGTTTTACTTGTAAAAAATCGTCACCCCAGAAAATTCTAAATTTTGAAATTAAAAAGATCTGTGTTGTTTATTATCTGTCAAAAGTCAATAATATTTCTGAAATATTGTGCCGCATTTAATTATGATTTTTTCTTATTTATGTCTACTAAAAAAATATTGTGATGCAAACTTAATTTATGCAGCGCAGTATTCCGGAAAAGATTTTTAAAAATCTAGGATAATTTGGTGTGACGTCACTCATTTTAATTATTTCAAGTGCCTTTTATTTATTTATTTATTATAGTGTTAGATAAAATTTCTCAAAATTGAAATGTTACCACTTTTTTGAAAAAAAAATACATTAATTATTAAAAAATTATCGTCGTTTTTATTGAATTGAAAAATTCACTTTTGTCATATTAAATATGAATAAGTTTACATAATTATATTTATACGTTCCTACGTTTTAAAATCAATAGATAAATGCAATAAACTAATTTATAACTACATTACTAAAAAAAAGTATTAATTCTAAAATACCACAAAACATTAAATATTCTTAATTTTTATCAAAGGTTCTTACACATGCCGTGGTATTTTTGTGGTCAAGTAACCGAAGATTATAATCAGAAGAAAATAACATCATTACTGTGTCAAACAGTTTTGCATTGTTTAGAAGAGATGGGTATTTAAAATTATCATTTAACTATTGTTTACAACAATAAATAGAAACACAACCATAAGAACAAAAAATTAAAAAAATAATTTGAGCAAGTAAGAAATTCACCATATTTTTAATCTTTATTCATGACGTAATAGGTGTATAAGTAGGTATGAAAAATACAAATACACGAATATTACAATTTTACATGAAACAAGTTTATATGAGAAGGACATATTTACCGTCAAAGATTTGTTAAACCAAGCAATTATTTTTATTCTGAAATATTCAATCCGTAGATCTATTAAGATTTTACAAGTATTATTACAAGGTGATTAAAAAATTTCGTTTACTTAGTTTTAAATTTTTTATATAATATTTACACGAAATTATTATTTTCTCTCTTGTGTTTTGCATGGCTTTTAGTTAATGATTTATGCATGGATTTTTTTATGACTTAATTTGTAATTTTCTGCATGTTTTCATAGTATATTTTCTGTACTCGTCAAGTATCAAGATATGCATGTGTATAAAAAAAAGTACTGTAAAATATCTCAGATTTTTTCAAATACGTTAAATCAGTACGTACAATGTATTTCATATAAAACAAACAATGTAAATCAATATCATAATTTTATATGAAAGCACATACATTTTTTATATCTTTGTTCATTTTTAATGTATTCTGACATGGATAATAAATCAATTAAACAGGTTGGAGAGAAAAAAACATACATGTTTTTCTTAGATTTTGAAATTTAGTTGTTATTAATATTAACTTAAATTGAATTGTTAATGAAATACCACAGATCACTAAATAGAATAAAAGATTGATAAAACGTTATAGTTAATCTTTTATATTACAATTCAAGTTTTCTATAGTTTGAAGTTTGTAATAAAATTGCATATATATTGTTCTTCTTTCTTCATGTCAGTATTGAAAAACAGATCTTAACCTTTCCTCTCCAATGATGTAAACACAGTAAAGATTACCTCTAATTATATTAATATCTCTGTAAATATACTAAAAACGGTATTCCTCCGTAATATATTTATATATTGGATTAAATAATTTCAATATATAATATTGACCATACGCAACAATAAAAAATGTTTTTTGGAAGAACTTGACGTGAATTTGTCAATACGTGCATGGAGTGATGTGCGAAAGGCGCAGTGCGCGGGGTGCGGGGTGCCGGGTGCCGGATGCCGATTGTCACTTTAGTGGCAGAGCGTGCACTGGCCGAGTTAGACACGTCTTATGCAAGTTCATATTTATTCGACTTAAAAATCGCTAAGGTCTACATGTACACTGAGTTTACAGCACCGGAATGCGAATTTTAATTTTACTCAGTTTTTTAATCAGTATTGACATATAGGCTACAATCTGTTACAGTTTTCGGAGCGATTGTATGTCTGTTTGTAGTACAGTTATCAAAATTAATAATGGGCGATAAAGATGGTTTGGATATGTGGATCGTATGAAAGAAGAGAGGATGGGAAATAATGAATATGAGACGAGTGTTGAAGTCAGCAGAAACAGAAAAGGTTTGCGATAGACCTTGCTTGATAATTGACCAGTGGTATAAGAAGAAGTATGATGAACTTTTAAAGCACATTGTAGATCTCAAATTGTGGGTCTAACCATGGAAGAATATACGTATGACAAAGATTGTCGAGAATACTTTTAAAATTGGTTTTGAAAAGAGAATCCCGAAATCCATGGATTTTTTCCAACCAAACTTTAATGTACAAACTATGCAGGTCACTGTTGCGTACTCAAACGATACCATAAAACCAAATTAGCATTAATTCCAGACACATTTTAAAACGATAAATTTTTTAAAATAATTAATATTTTTCTGTAAAAATCATTTACAATTGTTGAAGTTTTTCATAATTACGCTGCCGTGCGGTAAATGTAGGAACCACTCAAAAATCGTGGTTGAATTCACACAACTGTAATTAATGATTTATTTATCAATCTCATTCTTTCAAACGATAAACCACGTTAAACGCTCGAGGAAATAGTGGCATATCAGAACAGAATAATGTGGCGTACTATCCTTTTTAATTTAAATAATTTTGTCAATGCTTTTGTAAGAGTGCATTTTCAAAGAATCTAATTCAGTCACGCCTCGGGTTGGCAGGCGTTTTAAATGCTCATTCGAAAAGCATAACACAGAAATATTTCAACTCCGCCATGAAATATAAGAATTGAAGTGACGTTCATCATCACCTTCGCAGCCCAAAATACGGTTGTTTTGGTTTTACAAATCATATACTCACATTTTACATTTTAGCATGCAGAGTTATGATTGAACCTTGAAGGCTTTACGGTATAGCGTATACACCTAACCCCACCGAGGGTATAGTCATAACAACGATATTTATTTAAAAGGAATTTACTGCACATATTTTACACAAATTTAGCCAGTATTGCTCCCCTTACACTTGAGGCTACGCACAATATATTTTTATTAGTGAAGTTGTAGTTAATACTCAAAGTGTTACATGGTAACATAGTATGTACAACTTCCAAATATTTGATAGTTTTGGAAGTTGATTGGGTGGAATGGTGAACGATATATTGTGTAAAGTGATCACTTAACCCAGCCGAAGACAGGTCGTAAGCTCTTTAATACCCATACTTTCATACTTTTTATATAATATAAATAGCTTCGTCTCTATGAGATATCTATAATTTGCAATATATTTTTATTTTCATTAAATTTTACAAACAGTCCTAGTCAACAATACTTTGTTGGTGGATATCTGAATATATTACGTGTCCAAAATATTCAAGAAGTACAATATATTATACAAATTCTAGATAATATTATTGTACGAGATTTTTCAAAATTATGTTAAGCTTTTAGTAAGTTTACGAACTTTGAAATAAATATTTGCGTATTTGACCCATTATTATTCAATATTTTTGCTTCAGGTCCTAAATCATCTAACAAAAATTAGTTCGGCAGCTCGAAAGTCGATGATCTTGTTTTTCGTATTCAATATATAATTTGAAATCATTTAAATATTTCAATTTTTCAACTTTTTTGGTTTAAATTAGGCACATGACTCATCCCTGAAATATTGTGCTCTAAGGTCGTCCAAGGCACAAAATTTCTGATGCACAAGGGACAAAATTTCTGATATTGTGCATAAGATTTTCCGACACCTAGTATCATCCAGAACGTTGAAAATAAATTTGTTTTACAAAAACTGCTTCATATTGTTATACAATATCTACCGATTGATTAAGTATAAAAAGTATGTGATTTTTATCTAAATTTGTCATCATATAATCAAATGGCACTTGATAAAAATGGTTATGGCTATATCAGAAATTTTGCAATAACGCTCTCTAGGATTTCAATCCCTCAGTTGCATACAGGATTGTTACTACCTTCATAGATTTAATTGGGTGTGCCCCAGGCGCGGTCGCTTCATACATGCTGTGGATGCTCAACATCTCTTGTGTTCTAGAGTCAAAAAACTTCGGACTTTTTGTTTCTAGCCGAAAACGGCACTGCTGCAAATAAATTCGTCCTGTCTTTTAGATACCAGTCATAACACACACTACGACACGGCGCGCACACAGAATATACATTCTCAAAAGCATACATATACATACAAAGTTTGAAAGTATGCTACTTTCACGCATGCGCTTTGAGTTCCGCGACTTTGAATACTGTATACGTATTCGTTAACACCATTCAACGTACAAAAAACGACTTTAATGCATATGGATATAACGCACATAAAAGCATGCATATTACGAAATTTGTTTGTGTGACGCATTTTTGACAGTTTGGCTTGAATACTAGAAACTGAATTATTGAAACAATTAATATCCATCGATTATATCGATATATGTATTTTTATATTTGATAGTAGGTATAAACTTATTTTCTAGCATCCCTTGTACAAAAAGTCACCGATCGCCACCGGTGTGCCCCTATCTATCTGTCAAATCAGTGAAAAGCTTAATGCATTTTGCCCAATTGATCTCCGTCGATATTATAAATCATTTTCAATATATTCTCATATTTCATTACGGGAGGACTTAAAAGAAAGAAGTATCTCGGTTTACTGGTACTAAAATATTTATAGTACGTAGATGGATATTGTTTAAAAGGCTGTAATAAATCCAGATTGTAAATTGTGCGTACACAAATATACGTGTAAGAAAATTTGTTCAATATTTTCATAGCCTTTATCGGTATTATGGTTTAATTAAGGTACATTATTTTTTAGTAGGTAAGATCTGAAATTCTTTCGGGTCTCTCAAATGACGGAAACTAACAATGACATAAAACTATTATGAATGATGCAATAATTCTGTTAGGACTTAAAGCCACATTTTTATTATATATATAATGTTTGGAACAAGTAGATGAGTTTGTGTATTTGGGAAGGATGTTCGATAGAAACGGAAAGCCTGAGAATGATATCGAAAGGAGGGTGACTGCAGGTAATAAAGTGATAGGCGCTATGAATGGAATTATATTTAACGGGAATTTGTTAACCGAGGCAAGACTAATGGTGCACAATGGAATCCTGGTACCGACACTGATGTATGGAAGTGAGGCCTGGAGCTGGCAGAAAAGGGACGAAAGTAAAAAGAATGCAGTGGAAATGAGATCACTTAGGCGTATATGTGGAAAATCTATTTATGACAGTAAAGAATGAAGAAATAAGGAAAGAATATAAACCTGCTCTTAGTATAGTGAGTAAAATTAAGAAAGGATCACTTAGATGGTTTGATCATATGGAACGGATGAATGAGGAGAGAATGGTAAGAAGGTATATGATGCAAGTGTTGATGACACCAGAAATAGAGGACGTCCGCGGAAGACTTGGCACGACCAGGTAAACCGGTTAATGGAGGATGGCTCTGTTAGATCAACAATCGGCGAGCTTGTACGAGAAGATATATGAATGTGGATGAGGCGAGAATTGTGTGTCAGGACAGAAGATTGTGGCGCTCTGTTCTCTCTGCCTACCTCCGCGGGGAAACGGCGTGATAGTAAGTAAGTATATATATAACTTTTGACAACAGTTTAATAGTACACGACTTTGATATCTCGTTTTGGAGATTTCTCTGTACGTATCATTTGCGTGCAAAATACATGCAGCAATGAATTACTCAATACTAAATGAGATAAATCTCATTTAGGTAGATCAGGTAAATTTCTATAGAAATAATACACAATATCCGGGAAATTTCGAAATTTCCTTGATCATGACCAGGATTCCTCGAAATAATATGGATAGTAAGAAAGATATATGACACGAGTATTAATAGTACCAGATATAAACGGAAGACTTGGCAAGCCCAAAAAAACTGGATACTGGAAGGTGGTCCCGTTAGAAGCCTTAATAACCAAGAGCTTCCATGAGAAGACAGGTATGAATGTAGAATTGTGTATCAGAACAGAAAAGGGTGGCACTCTATCCTACGTGTTATAGCCTGTTACATATAATATGAATTGTAGCGAATTTTATGGATATTCCTGTAGTTCCTATCGTTTTGTCATGGTAAATTGGGTAAGTTCATTAGCCAGGCTAATCCGCCAACTTGTGTTAAAACAGCGGGTGTTCGAAAACTTGATTATTTCATTTTAATATATTTTTATTTGAATTTGGCACATTGTCAAATGTTGCCATTTAAAAATTGAAAAGTTGACGCTCCGAAGACAATAGTAAGTAAATGGAAACAATCCGTGGTAGTCCATTTCGCCCAGGGCCGGCGCGGGCCGCGGGGCCCGACGGGTCAAACCACTTTCCACCCGCGGAACCTATAATTTATTATTTATTCTATACAGGCTATCTCGGCACTGCCAAAAGCGTACCATACTGTTAGGCGTATACTATGTTCGTTGTGATGTGAATTTGTTTTATTTCTTATTTTAATACATATTAATACGATTGTAGAGAGTTTCATAACAGTTCAGTTCAGTGCCGATAAATTGGCGTTTTAAGTAGATATTAATACTATTGTAGAGAGTTTCATAACAGTTCAGTTCAGTGCTGATAAATTGGAGATTTAAGTAGAAATTAATACTATTGTAGAGAGTTTCATAACAGTTCAGTTTAGTGCCGATACATTAGCGTTTATTGGTAATTAAACATTTTGATGAACACCTTCAACATTTAAAAAAAAATATATATATATACAGTAGAAAATATTATTCTCCGCGTACAAACTATTGTTCAACAGTAATATTTATGGGAAATGAAACTCAGAAGAAAAAAATTCGAAACAGTGCAAGATATAATTGATATACAAGAATAAGTTATATTATATGTTAAAATAACTAAAATTAACAATACTAACATATTTAATTATACAAAATGTTCTCGTATTGATATACAAAAGTAAAAATCGATTATTGCCATCACACATGAATAAAAATATAGAGTATAATTTTGAAGTATACAGGTGGTCGATGGGAGTTAGACTTCCACAAACAAATCTGGCAGGAACACAAAATAATTTTACTTTTAAAATTAGCAATATTAACTTGGTGGTTAAAATTCATATTTTTTATTTAAGTAAATAAAAAATACAAAATAATTTATACTATAAAAGTTTCAAATTATTCAATGAACTGCCATGTGTTAATTTTGTTTTGTATTTATTAATCTCTTTACATAATGCTAATTGATATACGATACAATTTAATAATTTAAAAAAATTTTTACAATTAAATATATACATACATACATAATATGACAATATTTAACATATCAGAAGAACAATAGAACGTACCTGTTGTGTTTACGTTTTTACGTGAACGTATCGATTTTGTGACAAAACATTCTGTTAACTGGGTCGACATCTCATAAAAAAAAATCATTGATACAAGGATTCCGCTTGCCACGCACAATCCAAACCATTATATAATTTTTCAGTCATGACTAGGACACTTTATAATCACCATCCGTTAAAATGTTTGTGTTATATATAACTCGTATATATGTGTACATGAGGTAAAAGAGATACGAACACGATAAACTTCTGAAAAATTTGTCTTGTAGATATCTCAGCTAAGTTCATTATCCTGATCCTCCATGTTGTGTCAAAAGTTAAAAAAAATAATTTAATTTCTTAAATAAGTTAATAATTTAATAATGAAATAAGTAACTCAGGTAATATTTGAAGAAAGAGGACAAACGTTTCTCATTCTTCTTTCTTTGTCCGATTCAAAAATATTATTAATTTAATACATATTGGATATTGATTCTTGTGGCCAGCGTCAGAGTGTTTTTTTTTAGTTTTTAATATAACATATACTACTTATTATATAAATAAACAATTTCGCTTTTAACATTGAGCAAGCAACATCCAAAGTTATTTATTTATTGAACATAATTTATAACCAATAAAACAATATATCTACTAGTGATTGGTAAACTAGAAATAATTGGAATACTTTAATAATTTGTTTTGTATTCAATTGTTATATTTTAGTGTTCGCATAAAAATGCAGATATTAAAATAATTTATTATTTTTTCTTGATTATTTAATAGTTTCACAGTATAGGACGTATCAGATATTTTAAACACTATAAAAATGTATTTTTACATTCTTATTAACACAGTGAACCATTTCAGATTATTTTTAGCTATATTACGTTTTACATACCGAACGTTTAAAGCATCTTCAGTACTGATTTCAACTTTTCACATTATATAGCGAGACTGAGGAAATTTAACATCGTATTATTCCCACTCGAAGTAGTAGACTACGGTTTTTTCTATTAAATTAAATAACACACATTAAATAACACCATAACAGCACGAAATAAACTGGCTACTTTTATACAGAAAGTAGCCGAGACAATGCTGCATATATCAGAAGTGGAGTCTACTCCATCCCACACAATAAACTACGAGTATATTCTCAATTGCTATATAATTGTATCTTATGTTTATCATGTCATATTATAATATATTCACCCCTGTTACAACAAAAACATGTATGTCGATAAAGTCTAGTATTTGGAATGCATATTTGGTATATCGGACACAATAATATAATATAAGTTACTTATACATAGTGTCGGTTTATTTGATAGAACGTACTAACTAAAGTAAGATACCTCCGGGCACTTTGCTGCCAGCCTCAAAACGATATAGCCCAGGGCAGTCGCGGTCACGACTCTTCTTTCTCCGTCACACTCATGGAAACTAACCGGTGGTCACCGGGCGTTAGAAAGAGACCAAACATATAGGTGCAGGTTAAAGGCACATCCTTCGGAACTGAAAACGAAAATTAAGCACCGTGGTTTTAAGTAAAAAGTTATGATTCTGATCATAGAATCTGTGAAAACTACGTATAAATGATACGTTCCTTTTGTTTGATTTGTTTTATTTACTTAACCGTGAACCTGTCGAATTGATTGCGCGCATTCGGATCCCAACGGTGGACTTAATTCGGCAATCAACCTTGCCGCGAGCGTTGCGTCTCTCTTTTGCATATTGAAAATGCAGCCAATGCGAAAGAGAGGGAGAGAGAAATACGGATTACATGTCGTGACTCCGTCCGTTTGGGATTTGACCGGTGGACCAAGACCAAGATCAAGTCACGACCCGAAGTATCTGTGTGAGAGTAGTTATATTACACATGTTGTTCTTGTGTGTGTAATATCTGTGAGAATGACATCAAAAACTTTAATGTGTGATTTACTTAATATAGTTACTTGTGATTTACTTAACATAGTTGCATGTGATTTACTTAACATGATAGCGTGTGATTTACTTGATATAGTGACGTGTGATTTATTTAATGTAGTTATTTATTGATGATAACTGCATTTAATTATCGAGAATAAGTTTTTTAATTACTAGTTGCAATTATATTTAGATCATAAAATGTTAGTTAGTGTCCGGACAATAAGTAAATCATCTAATTTAATGAGGAAAATGCGACTATATTCTAAAACTGCTAAATTTTAAATGCTATACTTTGCTATAATCATCGGCTATATTGTGCTACTATAAAATACTATATATTACTATAAAATAAAATACTGTTATTCAAAAACTATTTAAAAAATCAAAAGTGTTCCCCGTGTATCCATTAATGCTATGGACCACAAATTAAATTTGTACTATGACTCGTTCACAATTTGGTTACTTTTTGGTCGAAAAATTTTCGGCCCGTACAACTGTGATGTGTAAAGATACCCTTAACTACATAAGTGATCAGTCATTTGTTACCAGATCAAATGTTTCTTCTTTCATGTTTCTAGTGATGATGATGATGTTTCTAAGAGTTCACACCGGTTGGCGCGAACCGGTCGCTAAAGTTGGAAACCTTTCGCCGAACCGTTTTTTGATAAAAAATATATATTAAAATTATATATTGAGATACTGGATATGTTTCGTAATATTGATTTTGATAGACTCATCATTAAATGCTACAACACTACACTACAAAAAATGAACGAAATGTTTACAAGAATTTTTAGTATGTGCTTCTTGACCTTGTATCTTATTATAATTATTAGTATTACGTCATCACGTGTATTGGACTTCATTTAAAACTATTTTTGAGGTAAGGTACCTCATGAGGTATTTTGTTTATTTTATTGGTGAGTTCAGAAAATTACCCCTTAAATATTTTATTCCACGCAGCAAGTACAACATTAGAGATAACTTTATTAGTATGGTTTAGTATCAAAATTTGTTTACTGAACCGGTTGATACTTTTTTGGACAACATCACTGTATGTTTTTGTCATCTTTAATATGTTGTTATCGGTCGTGTCTGGTTTATGTAATTACTTTCTAACGTAGGTGCACCGTTTCTAAATCTTACGCAATGTACAAAAGTTATATAATTATTTACTAATGGTGGAGTCGCTGCTCAATTAGTGAATTCCTTTCACCGATTGTCTCCTCGGAGATTTTCTCTCAATTCTCCTGTCTATCTTAATCCTTCTTCATTTCAGATGGCAATTTGCATACCGCTGTGCTGATGATATCACTCAGGAGCCAAACCGGTTAATTAAACAGTGGATTGACTCCACAATTGCGCCGTAATCAGATGTGGTCGATTGGCTGGATAAGTTTGCAGTGTGCACCCTTTATGGCTCTATTCGCTAATTGGCACATTGCAAAAAATGTTTTTTGTTCTATGTTTACTTTATATATTAGCGGGGGAGTTTGCGAAGAATACGATCATCAGATATGAGGGACCGACCATTTAAGCATGAAAACCATGGATAATGAGGAGAATATTTTTCATATTTAAAATTGGCGAAATAAATTGAGTAGCTTGTTGGTGTAGTGGTCAAGACGTTGGCCTAGTGATCTAGTGATCGGGGGTTCGCGCCTCGTTCCAGGACACCAGCAAGTTGGTCCTATTTTCATAGCACAAGCGTTTAGCTTAGTTTGAAAATAGTAAAAATATTGATGTGACGCGTATTCCGTGTACGAATCTCTATTTAAAAAAAGAAATAATAATAATAATTAAAGGTGTAATAGAAAATAAAATAAATAATATTTAAAAGTCGAAACGCAAAAATTAGACGCAATACAATTATTTTAATACTAAAAAAATAAATTGAACTCTTCACGACTTCAATCATAAAAAATATCCCAAATTCTATACAACCACCTTATTACACTAATAATAAATTAAAGAATTATGTATTATATAACAAGGATAAGGACAAAATTTAAAAAAAACGGTGGTCTACAAATTAATTTGCAATGAACTTGCAGAAATTTTGATATTAGAATTAAGGAGCATTTGAGATACCTAAATAACAATAACTATTCAGAATTTTCCAATCACCTTTTGGAAACAAACCATTCCTTTGATATTAATAAGGGCTTAGAAATTATACATACAAATACTAGGGGTTTACAGTTAGATAAATTTGAAATTTTAGAAATAAAAAAAGTGTTAATAGCAAGTTTAATATTATAAATAACCAAATCTTTTATGCAAATAGTCAACTTTTAAATTTGTTTTCATATTAGTTCTTACTTATTCACCATTTTATATTTTTGTTTTTATCTATGCTTAATATTTTTTAATATCAGTATATATTAATATCAGTATACATTTAATATAAGTATACATTGTTTCCTGAAGAAGATACCACAGGTATCGAAACATGTAGAATAATTAATAAATAAGGTTTAAAGAAAGTATTTAGTATATTTATTAATATCAATCAAAATTAACTTTTACACATTTTTCGCTGGATATTTTCAATGATTTAAATCGTCTCAATAATCATATATTTTTAAGAAATTGTTATAAAATTCTAGGACGTTCCAGGTACGTTCTGATATTATCAATTATTTTGTGTTTTAATTTTTTTAATACTGCCTAAATAAATTGTATTCTATTAATATACTTTATTCAGTCGCATAGAAAAGATTAAGAAAGTATGTGGCACGCACACATTGTTATTAAAGTTACGTATAATAGCCGATAATTTCTTTGTGTTAACATTTATGCTGTTAAGGCTTATAACACCATTGTTTTCTTCCAATACACGCGAGCCCATGTAAAAATAAGACTCAACGGGTCATACCGCAAAATATCAAACTTTCGAATATCAAGAACCATATGAGAAGTAAGAATTTTGACCGAATACTGGATTTAATTTTATCCTGCATTGATATATATATATATATATATATATATATATATATATATATATATATATATATATATATATATATATATATATATATATATATATATATAAATATATATAGCATTTTGTGTCTATTATTTGCATATATATAAACAAAAAAATATTGTTATATACACAGGCCTAAGGATCGATGGGATGCGTAATATTTAAATAAAATTATAGTAAAAATAAATATATCATATTTAGTGCAAACATGTTATGAGAGCTAATTTCATAACATTGGGAAGATATTTTTCATGTTTCATTATTTATCTAAGACAGTAACACATTTAATTGATGAATATTATATAATTAAGAAGAATACATTACTATTGTGAAATTGCATTATTTCAGAACATAATTCTGTGATATTTTAATACAAGTATCAATAAGAAAGGTATACAGATAAAATTATTAAAATATCTTTGTTGCCAATCGGACAAAGAATTTTGTTGCCAACCGGACAAATATTTTTTCGGTAAATTGATTTATCTGTATATCATTTTTATTGATACATTTAATTTGTATTATATTTATATTGATATATAAATGAAAATGTGTAAAAATTGTAAATTATCCGAATAATAAAGTAACTACTAACGAAATAATAATAATAATTCATACTTCTTTTTTTTTCATATGCAATCAATTAAATATGATTCATTATGTTTTTTCCAATACATTTTTATTTCTCAATTTTGCAGAACCCTACATTCATATATAAGATTAGATTAGGGTGGGTTATAGTAGGTTAGTTTTAAACTGATAAACTACAATGCACATATGCTATAATATATATTAATACAACCGGTGATAATTGCATATATAAATAACTTTTGTAATAAAAAAGTAATCAATATAATAAATCAGAAATATTATTTCGTTCATGTCTACACGATATTTTTTGTATTTATTAATTGACAATATACGAATACCGATAAAAACTAGTGACGGTAAACCGTTATTGATGACCGATGATTGGTAACAATGATTTAACTGTCGGAGACTTACTTTCTAATGTACCAGTCATTGCTCGAAGAATTACGGTAATTAGTTATCAATTATCGTTACAATCGAACCAAATCTCAGTCACAATAACAGTTAAAATAACGGTTTAAATAACGATTTTACCATCACTAATAGAATCACATCACACGTCCCATAAAAAAGTGTATGAAATCAAGTATTAGGTTAAATTTTTGTAATTTACGTTTTATTTCGATGTAGTCAAGAATTTCATAAAATCCATATCCATCCATCCAGCGGCCGTTATTGTCTCTTTTCGAGGAGAACACTTATTCATTATTCTTCGCAGTAAATACAAGAATTCGTTTAAAAGTGTATTAAGTTATTGTATGTCAATAAAAAAAAATTAGGTCCTGTGATAAAAAACAGTTGCGATGTTAACTTTTAAAGATTGTTTACTCGTATTGACTTGTGATACTTTTTAATGACATTTGTGAACAGCAAGTAATAACTAGTAAAATTAAGAATATTTATTTATTTCCACCTGTGCGAGTCTCAGTACGTTTGCCAAGTTTTTTTATTTTTAAACGATGTTCAATTGTCGTATCTGTTGAGGTAGGTCTCTGGATATCTTCAGTCCGTTACAAATTACAAAAGTACGTCGGGTCGCGCGCCACAGTTTGGCGTCCCGCAGGTCGGAGGTGTATTCTCGTTGTGAGAAATATGCCGCGGCCAAAAATATTTCCCGAGTTATTGACGGGCGTGTAATCGGCCCAAACTGTCCGTGAACACTATTTTTTTTTTACCATTCGAACCACACATTTTTTATCTCGTTTCTTTTACAGTCAAGCGCCGTTCACACCGCGACAACTGCATTTATTAAAATGATTATTGAAGCGCTGAAAAATGCACTGAAATTATTTTTGTGTAACTGATAAGTACCGCCAGAGATGATGACTTTTGTTGTTGTCGGAACAGACATGCAATACAGTAGTAACTTTTTAAAAAGTACGTAGTAGTTGTAAATAAAATATTACACATAATTATTTGGTGCCGTAGTGAGCATTATTAATAAATAATAAACAAATCTAATGACAGTATGATTAGTACTCTCATATCTTTGTATAAAAATTGCCTGCGTTTGTATGTTATGTGTATAATTCATGGGAAAAGAAGGAATTATGAAATTTTATAAACGGTTACTGAGCATTGTATTTTGTATAGGTTGCTACTAGGTATGTATAATTTGTTTTAATACTACTTGTTCAAACTACTATTTATTCATTATTCTACATGTTTCGATACCTATGGTATTATCTGCAGGAAAATAATGTATACTGAAATTAAAAATATAACCATAGATAAAAACAAAAGTTCTCATATCAAAAGCTAATATGAAAACAAATTTAAAAGGTGACTATTTGCAAAGAGGTTTTGGTTATTTATGTAGCTTGTAATTAACACTTTTTCTTATTTCTAAAATTTCAAATGTATCTAAATGTAAACCCCTAGTATTTATATGTATAATTTCTAAACCCTTGTTAATATCAAAAGAATGGTTTTTTTCCAAAAGGTGATTGGCATATTCTGAACAGTTACTTTTATTTAGGCATCTTAAATGCTCCTTAATTCTAATATCAACATTTCTGCAAGTTTTATCTATATAAAAATAATTGCAATCATTGCAAATTAATTTGTAAACCCCCGATCTTTTTAAATATCGTCCTTATCTTTGTTATTTAATTTATAATTCTTTATTTTGTTATTAGTGTAAGAAGCTGGTTGTATAGAAAAGAGTAAGATTATTTAAAAACACAATTTTTCTTCATTGCTTCTAACTATCAATAATATGTGGGTAAACATATGATCTGATATACTATTGTGCTTTTTGTTTAGCAAATTAATTTTAAGTAATTTTGCAAATATTGAAGAAATAAAAAGCAGTGTGACTTAGCCTTTATTCGAGCTAATATCGAGATTTTAAAGTCTCTTTTTTTCATGGGAATACATATCGGTGAGAATTCTCGAACGATAAATGGTAATTTTGCTTCCGAATTGTGCGATTATCCGTGCAAGAAGCGTATTATCCGAAAATTAGTTTTTTCATTTTTTTAAGAAATGTTATAATTACGCAATAAAAAGTTAAATTTTAAATATGAATTAAATATATTAATTAGAAAGATACATATAAAATCAATTTTATCGAAAAATATTATTGTTGCGCCACCGGGATTCGAACCTGGATCTCTTTCCTAACCGGGGAAGTTGCATTATCCAACTATGCTACAGCGACAATATTTTTAGCGACAAATTTTCGAACCTATATGTTACCTTTTTGATATTAATACATTTAATCGTTCCATTATTTGAAAGAGCCGTCTACCTTATTTTTATTTATCCCGGTGGCGCAACAACAATATTTTTCTATAAAATTGATTTTATATGTATATCTTTCTAATTAAAATATCACAGATCGTCTGTTCTGAATAATTACAACTTCACAATAAGAATGTGTTCTCCTAAGAACATATTCTCATTGTGAAGTTGTAATTATTTATGTTAATGCACGTTCCTCGGATAGAAAGAGATCCAGGTTCGAATCCCAGTACCAATAACAATATTTTTCGATGAAATTGATTTTATATGTACATTTTTCTAATTAATGTATTTAATTTGTATTTAAAATAATTTATCAGTAATTTTAAACTAGTTAAACTATTACTTGTCTAATTAAATCACCATGACTTAAAAAATATACACGCCGTTAAACCCAAGGGCTTTCTGGTGCAGCAACCAAATTGAAATTGAAGAATGTTCGTTATTAATTTTTTAGTAAATTTTAAGTTCGTATTTTACTTCTGTAACCACAAATCTTTGCTTACAAATTATGATCTGTGTTCAATGATAAATTATTTACTAAAAAGGCGTATATTATTTGATTTCACTGATAAAATTTTCCTCTTTAATTTACTATTTTACAACGCAAGTTAAATGATAAATAAAGAAAAAAAGTATATAAATACGGTTTTTCATACATTAGTGATGATAGAGTGATCGATTGTAATAATGAATGGTAACTTTATAGTGTAGGTATCTGTAATTGGTCAAAGAATTTCCAGTAATTATTTAACAATTGTCATTACAATCGAACACAATCACATTTTCGATAACGTTTTAAATAACGGTTTAACTAGATGACGTATTTACGTAGATGATGCAAAATAAATGTAAAGAATGATTAACTATTGTCGGTGTATATGTATTTATTATATGAGAGACATCTAAAAACAATGCAACATTATTTTCCGAACCTCGTATGTTAATTTTCTGATCAATTTATGCTATAATTCTCGGAATAATCGTCTTAATCTCAAATCTTTCCTCGTATTACCTTCGAGATGGCATCAGCTCGCCAGCCACATGTCTTAACAGTGTTTCGGCTCATCAAGTGGGAGATCATCCGTAGATAAAATTTAATCTCCCAGCATCACCAGGAACAAGTCAAAGTATTCTCTTTTCTTAGACAGCCTTTGTCAAATATCATAACGATATGACACGAACGTGTGTACACAGATCTATAAATTGTATACAATACTCGTACAATAAACATTCGATATCTTTGACAGTTTTATGAACGGTATTTCGATTCGCTCGAAAATAATATATTTTAATGAGAAAATTTTAGAGAATTAATTCCACACTACTATTGTATTGTTTCAAGTTGATTTGTTTTATTAAAAAAAGTATTGATTTTTACTGTAATACTATAAAATAACCAGTAAAATGCTTTGTACAGAAAAATGTCGAAAATTTGAGATGGTGAAACAAATGATGTTTATAATTTCAACCACTGAAAAAAAATTGGAAACAAAGTTGAGGAGAAGAATGAAAATTACATGGTTATGCACAAGTTCAGTTTGTTTTGATTGATTGGCTGATGAAAATCATAAATGGCAATGGCTAAGCTATATTTCAAGAGAGATAACCAATTGAAAAATAATATTCTTGAATGATATTCACTATGCAACTTAGAGGATCCCCAAAGATTCGATACAATTATCGTAGCAGTGGAAGTGACATGCCTGAAGAGAGTGGCAGTCATGGGGAGGCCTTCGTTTAGCAGCGAATATATAAAGGGTGAAGAGGATGATATACAATATTGAAGTGTGAAACTGTGCATGTCACGGTTTAATCGTCTACTTTTTTTTTATGAATCCGCGATCGTTAAATTAAATTCGAACTTTGTTTTTAAAAATTGTTCCAATATGTCGGTGTTTAATTGATTTAAAAACAGAAATCATTAAATATCAATATTTTTCAAAATTTTTCCACGCATTTTTAATTTTTCGAGAAAAATCTAAAGGCATTTAAAAAAAATCACATACACAACGTCAGGCACTCTGGACGAGTCGAGCGATAAAAATGCAACATCGGAAGAGAAAACAATAAAAGAGTTGCGGACAATACCCGAACCCGGGCTGCAGAATAAATTCCTGAAGTCGGGTGCACTCCACTACTGCCGGCTTTCTATGCATAATACATGGACTCCTTCTGATTCTGCTATCCTGGTCGTGAGCGTCTTTGAATAATACTCCGAGTGGCTCACCACCACGCGACTTTTTCGATTTATTCGTTTCTTTTCCTGTCTGTGTCTAAAAAGCGATGAAAAATATTTTAAAATTTGAATCAGTTCATAGAAAATTAATCACAATATACGATCGATTATAATAACCGCAGAACACAATGAGCGACGTCTACAGTAAATATAATAGTAAATATAATATAACTAAAATAATACAATAATTGTTCACATCAATATATTTATTTTACGTCAGAATGATTTTAAATCATTTCCAGATTTCATAGCAGACGTATAACATAATAAATAGCCTATAAATATACACACACGCATAAATATATTATATTATAGTACATAGAATTTTTATTGTTCGTCTGAGTACATGATAGTATATTATTGTCGGAGCTCATGTTCGGATATGTCAGATTTACCATTAAAATATTTCTTGTATGGCATTAATGAACGCATTAAGTTAACGTATTGTATAGTTACGGTATTTTAAGATCGCTCGAAAGACAGGAATTTTTCCGGTCATCACGTTAGTTCATCCCGCTGTGCTCCTGATAGCTACACCATAAAAATTAAAGATCTTTTGTTATTCGCGTGTAGGACCTGTCAATGTCATGATGGGATGGATAATCACTGAATCATGGAAACGTTAACAGGAATCTATTTGTATCTTTTATTTACTTTCCTCATTTCTTTTCTCACTAAATTTGTTTTCAATGTGTGTATGTTATTTCTTTAATACATTGCTTTATATACTAATAACTCTTTTGTATTATAATAAATAAGTCTAGACCATTGCTAGACAGATAGTGAATAGATTTTGTTTTTTCAATTTATTTCATAAAAATGCAATTTAAGTATAAATTTAAAAAAATATGAACTTGGAAACGAATGAGAATTAACGAATGAAGAAGAAGTAGGCACCATATACCAGATTTGTAAATATGTACATATTATACTGATATTACCTACAAATATCATTTCATTTTGAATCTACGATTTAAAATTAAAAATAATTATAGCGACATCTTTTTATTTTTCCCTAAAAAGTTATCACGTGGTACCTACTAAGTAAGCTATTTCTTTAATCATTTGATTATTTCCTTTCCTTTTCGCTGTATATTTATTTATGTAAATTAATATTAATGTACCATAGAACCATAATAAATAGATAATTATCAATTGTGCTTGTTGATCCTGTGGTTAAAACTAGTGATAGTGTTGATGATTGGTAACTGAGGTTTAACGATGATTGTTAAGTAAGATTTAACTGTCGGAGGCTTACTTTCTAGTGTACCAGTCATTGCTCAAATTCGTTATCAATCATCGTTACAATCGAACATAATCACAGTCCTAATAACAGTTAAAATAACGATTTTACCATCACTAGTTAAAACACTCGCCTAGTGATCCAGTGGTCGCGGTTTCGATCCTCATTCCAGGAGACTAGCAAGTTTGAAAATAGTAAGAATATCGATGTTGCTTGTGTTTCATATGCACATATATAAAAAAAAAGAATTAATAAATTTCGAATGGCGTTGTTCCAAATTTGAACACGCGTCCTAGGTAGGACACATTTCGAGTATTGGCCGAGGTGCGGCCACGAGCGCGCTACCGTCGCATTGTCTCCGGCAGTCAGTCTTCCTCGTCGATAGATTTATCGGTCTGCAACGTCTTCCCTCTTGTGACCATATGGTTGGCCATAAAAATGTCGTTGACGCTTTTTAGCGCGTATAAATAATCGAAAAAAGGTGACGCGCGCGCGCGCCAAATAAAAAAAAAATCGGCGACAAAGCGCGGGTAAATAATTCAAATTACGGCGGGCGAATATCGGTGCATGCTCGCCGATTCACGCGATATCGATTTAACTCCGTTCGCCGGAGTCGGAGTTATTCGTTCCTCGGGATTCTGTATCGAGAATAATTATTATATAATATTTGTTTGTCTTTCTTAAGACTCATGCGTTAATAAAATTGGAAAACATACGGTTTTCACATATATATATGGTTTCACAAAACATAAACGAACATAAATAAGACTTACTAAAGAAAATCGGGGTTACCTACAAAATAATAACTTTTCGGAATTTTCAAATCATACAGTTGAAACTATAATTTTTGCGATAGCTTATTTACTTACTTACCATTACGCCGTTTCCCCGCGAGGGTAAGCAGAGAGGATAGAGCGCCACACTCTTCTATTCTGACATAATTCTCGCTTCATCCATATTCATACATCTTCTCATACAAGCTCAACGTTTATTGAGGCTTCTAACAGGACCATCCTCCAATATTTGGTTTACCTGGCCGTGCCAAGTCTGGCGCGGACGTTCTCTACTCCTGGTGCCATCAATACTTGCGTCATATATCTTTCTTATCATTCTTTCCTCATTCATCCGTTCCATAAGATCAAACCACTCAAGTGATCCTTTCTTAATCTTACTCACTATACTAAGATCAGCTTTACAATATCTTTTTATTTCTTCATTATTTACTCTGTCATATATGGATCTGCTACATATACGCCAAAGTGATCTCATTTCCTCTGCATTCAATCTATTTTCATTCCTCTTATACCAGCTCCAGTCCTTACTTCCATATATCAATATCGGTACCAGGACTCCATTGTGAACCGCTAGTCTTGCCTCATTTGAAAAGTTCCTATTAGCTATAATTCCATTCAAAACGCCGTTTACTTTATTCCCTGCAGTCATCCTCCTTTCGCTATCTTTCTGTCTTTCCGTTTCTATCGAACATACTTCCCAAATGCACAAACTCATATACTTGTTCCAAACATTCATTACCAACAAGTATTTAGCACGGTGTCTTGCTTTCCTCCTTCTTGAATACCATCATTTTTGACTTGTTGATATTCATAATAAGATCGCTTTCTTTGCATACATCGTATATTTTACTCACTAGCGTCTATCATTCTTGTTCATTATTCGCCATTAATACTGCATCATCGGCGTGCAATAAATATTTCGCGATAGTCATAAATTAAAACCGCTCCACTCAGTTCCATGTTAAAGAACCATTAATAATGAACAGTTTATTAACCGTTGATATACAAAACAGTGGATAAAACATTACGTTCCCTGACATTTCATTCATACTTTCTATTATATATTCCCAATAACGACTGAAAAAAAACCCATCTTCCAGACCAATCCCCTTTACTCGAATTGGTCTACATAAAACTGATTATTATAAATTATTATCCACACCTGATAATGAGAGAAATTGTACCTCCAGTAAAAACGACACAGACATGGAATTATGTACTTTCAATTTGATTTTTAAGGGAGCTTAAGTATATTAAAAAAAATTGTTCTGTTTCCACGAAAGGGACTGCACCTCTCTAAACTATACTGTGTCAAAAATATAACTCAGCGTGTGAAATTTGAGCGTAAAATTTCATCATGTTATTTAATGATATTGTATTATTTAAAAATGAATTAAATAAAGTCCTTTACAGATATATAAATTTGCGAGTGTATTCTTAATATTTCGTTTGTATGTAATGTATCTATTATACATATTTAATCTTGATTTATTTAGCAAATACTTAAAATTGCCACACCTTTATTAATATACAGATTTATTTTATATAGCCTTTTTCTACATAAATGAAATGTATCGCCTAATTAAGATTGCGTCACCTATACGTTAATAATCACTAATGTAACCAAAAACTATAAAAAGTGTACTTTATATTTTAAAATTTATTTTTTATAAAAACATACGGAAAAATTTTAAATTAATGATCACGTCAGAATTGTGTCCACATTTATTTTTTAAAAAAATTGCATATTTTTGTAATGAAATCGTGAGCTAGATTTTTATTTCATTTTTATGTGTTTTCAAGACTTGCATATTTATTGCAACATATAATAATTTCTAAAAATTTCATTATTATAATTTACCATTTTTGATTTATGAAATTATTTAATGTCTTCTTATTAAACTAAATAAATTAATGTAACGTCGGTAGGTGTAGCAAATGTGACTGCACTTAAATTGCATTAATGCTCTTTTAATTCTTGGCTCTTTGACACTAAACGGTGCCAGAACATGACTTTAATTTCGCGAAACATTTCGCGTGGTCAGTGCTAACACACTTTCTGCTTTGATCTCATGTACTCCTGGGATAATTTATTTAATATATGCAAATTCTTGGAAGTAAATAATGTTTTTAAAATATTTATTGAACAAGAAAGACATTTTTATTTTCGTTATGAATTTTATTTGTCTTTTTTTAATTTCAATTTAATTATGTTATTCTTTTAGTTATTTGTTAATTTACATTCCGGCGAAGACTTAACGCAAAACTAATGTTATGCAATTTAAGATTAATTGAATTTATGATGAGAGGATTATTCAATTTGATCAGATGTAAACTGACGATAATTAATTATTTTTAAAAAGGCATTTAATTCATCAGTTTGTAAGTCGAATAACAAAAATGATTCAACAAATTATTTTTTAGTACATTGTTACGTTGTATTGAAAATATATAATATAGTAAGTAAAATGGGTGAATATGGTATCGATTTGTTTGAACGAAATTAGCTCTATCAATTTGAACATTATTGTGATAATAAAAGTTCATTTCTTAAGCTATGATAAATAGTTGTCATCTAATCACGAAATTGAATGATCGATAACAAAATGGGCACATGAAAATAATAGGAATACGCCATATTACTTTCATCCATTACCAACGTATTACTGGCATATTACCCCACAATATACATACATATTCATATGGATTTACCAAACAAATATGAAACATCGATGAACAAAGAATATCCTTGAATACTATCTACGAGACAAAAAATAACCTTGATATCCAAAGGTTTATTGGATAGATTCAATATCAGTGCTGTGGGACTAACGTTGCAAAGATTGGTAGAGTGACAGAGTCAAGGGGAAGCCTCCATCCAGCAGTGTGGTGACAATGGTTGATGATGACACAAAGAAAGAACGAGGGTTGGATCGCAGACTAAAAAACGTAAATGGCAATGGATGAGTAATATTTCAACACCGATCGAAGGACAAAGAATATCGACAAACGAAATTATCACTGCTGTGAGAGTGACATTGTAGAGTGGTAGTCATTGGTATACCTTTATCCAGGAGTGGATTGACAAGAGCTGATAATGATGATAACGACGGCAATAACTCAATAATTATTTTCTCAGAGCATAACGAGTTTATTTCGTCGGAATAAAATTGCGAGCAGTAATTTTCCCAGTACACCAAGGAGCACGAGATGTGTGCGTGGCTTGGGAAAGGTATTTCCTAAGATACGACTTGTGTTTGACATTGTTCTTCTGTTTCTCACGTTATATGTCGTAAATAAATCCTCGCCGTAACAGATTGCTAATGCAGTTTATTTTAAAGGACCGTTGGATTTAGCACCTATGTTTTAGACTAAAAGCTCCAAGTTCAAATGCAATAAATCAAATGGAATAATTCAAAGAACAGTGAGAAGATACCACGCCAACTTTCAAAGAAAGAATTGAAATACAAATAAAAAATGCAATGATTTAAACAGTGTTGAAATGAATAAGAGACTAGACTATATTAAATGAATATATATATCTACAACTATTGTATATTTTTAAACACTTTACTAATTAATAATTTAAAATGAAATACTACAGATATCTATAATTTTATTTATTTATTTAATTAATTTTGTAGCGATTTTTTTTTCAATTAATATAATAGATTAATTTCATAACGGAATGTAGGTAGTCCAACATATTTAAAAAAAATATAATTGTACAGAAGAGCGCATGGTGTCCATGGATTTGTAAAATATGTCCTAACTTTTTGATGATGGCGATAGATTTGATGACTTATCGTCAGTAGAATGTTCAAATCGTTAGATACCTGTAGTAGCAGCATTCATAATTGAAACATCGCTTGAAAAATCAGATTGAGAGATTTTTTGTGTTTTTGACATATATATGGATATAAACTTACGCCATCACACGTCTCAATTTTTATGTACATATAATAAATAATTTATGTTGATCAAACCGCAGGCCAGGTGTTTTGTAATTCCCGCAGCCTGACTCTTATTCTGGTAGTCATAAGCGTCGTTAGAGCAGCGAAGCTGTGTATTAGAACCACGTGACTATATACTGTATATAGTATGGAAACATAAATGGAAATCGCATGAAATAGATTTATCTTTCGGAAATAACACAGATATAACACAGATCGATTTTTTGGTCGTGCCATTTCAAGAATGTGTTGTATAACTGATACACGTCAATGCCTGCATGAGCGCTATCTAAGCGAGAAAGAGACAAATTTATATGACCGCTTCACGCTAGACAGTAATACAACAACTTATTTGACGTCAGTTGATGGGTGGTATCGGTTGTGTACACCGCGCGCAGTGAATATAACCTTTAATATACACCGAATAAAAGTAAATTTAACATGTTGATAATAATAATTATTAAACCATTTTTAAAAGTTTCCGAAATTTCTTGGTGATACGCTAATTTATTAAAATATACTGTTAACATACTAATTTCAGCTACATCGATAGTCATTATTATTACTAAGACGTGATTAATATTATTTCATTCCCAGTTCACGAAATAATTAAACGTTAAACAAATCTATGTACTATTATACTGTAATAATATAAATAATTATACTAGCAATAGATTCGTCAGTGGCCGTGAGTAAAAAATTTCACATGGACAAGAAAAAACATTATAAAAACAAGGAAAAATAATTTACATATTGCAACGAAGAAAATTGTTAATTAGGTTTTTAAATACATATCGGTGAACAAATCATCGTAAGCTCGTCACATTCTCACTAAAGGAGAGCGTAAGTCACAATTGGTTCGACTTGTAGGAATACGATTAACAAAATAATCCAGTTTTTGAAGTAAAGCAAAGCCAAGATGTCTTGTCGACGAACATAATAAAATAAAGAATTATTCTGAGGATCGGTGATCGGTCGAAGCAGTTATAAATAGTGAGCATGATTGCCGACTCGTGGACAATTGTATAATTGGTTATTAATTGCAGTTTTGCGTGTTTTTTTTTTTTTTTTCAGTATTCATGTTTTAATTATTCAAGGCCGCATTTAATTGTCATCAAGTAGTTGAGGTTTTTTGTCCCGTAATAATTACATCTTCTGATTAATTGAGGCCAGTCTTTTTTATGTAAAACATTCTATGGTAATAATGTTCAATCTCGAGATCATTATATGATTCAATTCCGGTTCAGAATCACGTATATCCTATATAAAACGAATTTTTAAAAAAGAAATGTGGGTATACAATAAATACACATACCTACAATATATTTTAAAAAACAATCTCCAGTAACCGATAGCTGATATTTGTTTCGTAATAAATTATTACTAGCAAATTTATTTTGATAAATGGTGGCTGTTTCGTGTCTAAAAGTGGACGCCACATCACCACTCCTGGTTTTCCATAAAACCAATTTTATGTTAAAATTATAATTGAATCAAAAAAGTGTTTATTAAAGAGAACACATTATTATTGTAAAGCTGCAATTTTTCTGAACCCGGTTCTGTGATACTTAAATATAAATTAAGTGTATCAATTCGAAAGAACTGCAGTTCGAAAATTTGTCGACAACTTACTATGTTGGTGTAGTGTAATCGGTTAATGTTTTTCGCTGGATAGGAAAGGATCGATAAATTAATTTTCCTGTATATAATTTAATGTATATTAAAAGTGTTTACTACAGAACAACTTAAGGCAACACACGAGGTCGCTTCGATGCCACCTGGCGACAGATCACATCGGAGTCTTGATAAATAAAGCGGTTTGTGTCTTTGGCGAAATATATAGGTATAATGAATACAAAATTCGCGGCCGACGAAATCTAAACTTGCGCTCTCTGAATCTGTGCACCAGTCTGTCAATCTGCCGCCACCGATTTTGGGGGATATGCAGGTAATATAAATGTATACACTTATACCGCCGCACGATGACAAGTATTGGCGATGGTTACTTGTGTTTTTGGCACAGTGTAGTATATAGGTGTGTCGCAATCAAAAAGTATACAATTTTTTAAAGTTATTTTCATTAGTAATATTTCAATACGTCTAAGAACACACAATTACTGGATTTTTACCTACAAAGGCATTATTATTATTAAACAAATATTAGATATATCATAGAGACAAAGCTATTTTTTATTATATTTAATGGAAAATATATGGCGATGGTGTAGTGGTACTCGAAGCGAGTCCACATACTAACATGTATATAACTTTCAAAAATTTGATAAATATGAAATTATAGGGATGAGAATTGGTGAACGTTATATATGTATGTAAAGTGATCACTTAAGCCAGCCGAAGACAGGTTGTAAGCCTTGTAATTATCCCATACTTCCATATATTTTTCCCATTAAATATAATAAAAAATAGCTTTGTCTCTTAGAGATATATCTGATATTTATTTAATTTTCAGTAGTCGTTGAATTAGGTTAACGACGGTGCATATTACTACCTGAGTGAGTTTAGAAATATCAAACAGATGTGAAAATTTATTGTATTATTCTTAGGTATTTTAGGGTCATTAAAGCGCTGCCCTAAAGGGAAATATCTTATTTTTAATGCAAACTTTCTATACAAATAAGCAGATTAATATTTTTTCTCTAAAATCAAAAAGTTTCAGGTAAATCTTTTATATTTTTACAAGCGTTCCAATCATGACTCAGTACTTACATTAAATTCATTTCTATATTAGCATCTTCCATTTTAGGTTTCTTGTTATAAAATAAATCAGTGAGTTGCTTGTTCATTGCTTAAATGTGGATTCTTAAAACTTATTGCCAATAACGAACAGGATTGATCGCATAATATTTTTTTACCAACTCATATTTTGTGAGCTTGTTTCCTATCGACTGTCCGCATCAAGATTCATCTGCTCAATTATTGCTGATTCAATCACTTTATTTGGGGGTTGGACCTATTGCCGAAGACACAAATCGTTCAAAGCATACGACGTATCACGATGACTTGGTTAATTTTTTTTGCTTACATTCTATTCAAACGATTGACCTCCATATCTTGAATAACACATTACAGAAACGAAATGTTTTTTTTAAATTTTGGATTGTCACATGCGCAGATGGCATTTGAAATTTTACTTTCAAGGAAATATTGTCTGACTTGTGTGGTTCAATATTTAGGACAACCGCTATCTGTATCACATAGATTTCAGTGTGCTTTTATTATAGTTGTTATTATTATACTGTAGCTGCTCAGAAGAGTTGATTGAACCATTGTCTAGGGCGGTGGTGGTGAACGAACTCATGGCACGCGTGCCCAAAGTGGCACGGGGTGGAATTTAACTTTTAGCGACACCTATTCGTAGAGTAAACAACATAACCGGTAAGCTACTATAATACCGAATATTGTGATCGGAACATACTGATATTTTTAAATCAGTAAAGCAATTCAATTAACAAACGAATCTAGTGAAGCCTGTATTTTGTTAAAAACGACAAATTATAAACTGGAAATAAAATAGCTGCCATCTTGCACACAATATTATAGTAGGTCATATATTATTTGAATAATAAAAATAGTAGGTTATTATTTAAAAAAATACTAATTAAATGTATTAATTATAAAGATATACAAATAAAATCAATTTTATCGAAAAATATTATTGTTGCGCTACCGGGATTTGAATCTGGATATCTTTTCCGATCCGGGGAAGGTGAATTATCAACTATGCTACAGCGACAGTATTTTTGACGACAAATTTTCAAACCTATACTTTTTCAAATTAATACATCTATCGTTCCATTATTTGAAAGCCATCTACATTGTTTTTATGGAATTTCAAATACCTTTGAGTAAACCGATAGCAGACACCAGAATTAACAATTAATTTATATAGGTCTGTGATATTTTAAATACAAATTAAATGTATTAATTGTTAAGATGTACATATAAAAAAAAAATGTGTATGTCTTTATAGTTAATAAATTTAATTAGTATTTAAAACATCACAGACCTATGTTCTGAATAACTACAACTTCACAATAAGAATGTCTTATTAATATTTTTTTTATTTACCGACCTTGGTCTAGGATTCCTTAGACATGAGGTCTTCCTTTTATTTGGACCTCGCCGTCCTTGTATGACATAAGACTAAAGAGTACCTCATAACATGTTCAAAATACCTATGTCAGTTTCTTTTTATTAATGGTACGTGTAGTTTCACTGTCTTTCTTCATTCTCATTAGTGCGGATCATTTCTTATTTACGTCATTCCAGTTTATTTTTATCATTCTTCTGTAGATACATATTTCTAAGCTTTTTTAACGCTACTTCAGTGACATCTTTCTTTAAATGTAATACAGTTTTTTAATAATTATAACAAGAATCCTATTTATGTTACACAATTTAATTAAGTATTCTAAACCCGTTATGGCGGATCTAACAATATGTAAGAGATAACATAATTATTATATGGTTTATTATATTTTATCATGCTTGCGTGGATCAAGGTTAACAGATAACTATTTAATAATCTCGTGATTTCAAACAATATTTATGCCCAGTGCCCATGTTAATATAATTCATACTATAATAATTATTGAGTAGATTGTCGGTGGAGACACTCGCCTAGTGATCACGTAGTCGGAGTTTTGGGCCTCGTCCCAGGAGACTCGCAAATAAGTCTCATTTCCATTAGCTTATTTTGAAAATATTAAAAATATTGTGACATGCATTTAATTTTTCATATTCATATACGAATATAAATTAAATTAATCAATTTTAAAGATGTATAGAAATATCAATTTATCTAAAAAATATTTCGTTACATATTTATAAAAACGCACCTTTTCAAAAAATCATTTCCATAAGTGAAAATAACGATTTTTAATTTAAAAAAAAACAAAGAAAATTGTAAAACTATTAACAGTTTATGAAAGTGAGGTGAAAGTTTTTACGAAAATAGCGCTATACAAATTATCCATTATTATTATTATTATTATTAATTATCCGGGGATACGCGTTACCGTTCCACTACAGTAATCGATCATGCTTACGATAAATTAAGAACTTACATTTTATATATATTTACGATTGATATGTTTATTATTCTGCTTAAACAGAATCAAATTTATATTTTTTCTGTATAATTGGTTCGTTTAATTTGTATTGAAGAATACTACAGAACTATGCTCTAAAATTGCAACTTCGCAAAAAAAAAAAATTTTAATTTGTTGGTTACATAAAGTGTATACACAGTTCAACAATTATATATAAACGCACGCAACCATCCAAAAGTTATATAGTGCACATTTTTTAAATTCACGTTTTATTTATCAAAACAGATAATCTTATTTCATAGCTGATGGAATTAATTATTCAAGAAATGTGTTTAGATATTACCGAGCGAGTAAGTTAAAATTAAATTAATATTAAAAATGATTAAAGAGCAGAATTTTTAATAGTAGATTTGAACACTAGTTAATTAATTTTTCAAGGATTTCCGAGAAAATTCCCGGGAAAAAGTGTAATCTGTACCGTAAATGGGTTTATTAAATCTTCATTGAAGTAAAGATAACTCTTCAAAACATGTAATTATTCACACTTTCAAACGTACAATGTTGCTTTGTTTACACGTTATCTTAATTCAATTGCTGTTTTTAAGGCAAAGAAAAAAATATTTTAAAAAGGTTACATTAATTTAATTATCTTTAAGTAAATATGTCAGTATAGTATTACTATTTATTATTATTAAGGTAAAATAAATGAATACTTAAGAGCAAAACATATTATTTAAAATAAATGTTTTACATGTATTGTGACTTTAAGAATATACCATACAAGTCATACAAGTTAAGTTTAGGTTCGACCTTGGTCTGTTAGTATTGAGTCAGTAACCTTCATAGGTGTTGTCTTTATATGAACAATATTTATTTCCTGTTGACTTCTGAACCTTCTGCCTGATGTGAATCCTTTAATAATCAATTTTAATTTTCTATATTTTAATATATAGTATGAATAAGTTTTCAAGATTTAATTAATATGTTAATTTATTAAAGGATTTACAGTAAATTTTATAAATTGTGCATTGCTATATCAAAAGTGGATACAATTGATAAAAATAGTAGGTAGATAGTTAAGTTTCTTGTTTTTTGTGTTTGATATATACTTTGAGAGCATATACGAGAAAGAAACATGACGCATTTGAAATATATGCTGGAGGCGAATACTTAAAATTTTTCGGACATTGCTTAATACCTCAATTTTGGAACAATTAAAGATACAAGATCTGTCTGAGAGGCATTCTCAAATTTTTCAGATTCATCGCCCGTAATGAGAATCGATATTCTCTCTAAATTCGGATCACGATATGTGCATAAAAAATATTTTGTGCAATTTTAAGGACTAGTGATATTATTTGTGCGTTGTGCGAATTATTTTAAAATATACCTGCGTGCATTAAAACAAATACTTTTTTTTTTTACATAAAACGAATTGTTATTGAATTACAATAATAAAATATATATGAATATTAAATAAACACATCTTCATTAATAATAATAAAAACACTTTGTTTATACCAATGGTTATTGATAAATTGACATGTTTTAAGACCAATGGTCCATTATTCAAGACACAATGTATACTAAAATTAAAAATGCAAGCAAAGACAAAAACCAAACTATAAATGTTAACTAATTAGAATAATAATATTTTTGATATAAAAAACAATTTTAATAGCAAATTAAACATTGTTAATTGTTTTTATTGTGTTTTGGTTTTGTAAAATGTATTTGTTTACCAATTTACACTAAAACAGGCTTGTAAGGCTTGTAAACAGGCTAAAAGTATTTATTTTAATTAAAATTACCCAAATTTAATTATGTAGAAATGTATGTGATTATTTGTTTGCTGTGAAAATATAATCTATTAGTAATAATTGTTCAACAGTTTAAGAATCTGTTCGATGCAGTAGACACATTGCTTTATTGCCATCGGCTCCGTAAATCTTGGGAGAATTTCCACCTTTGAGACTATCCCCACCGGTGTGGTATGATTTGCCCGCCACGATTTCGCCTTTCGGCGTCAGCACCTCGCGGATGACGGAGAGCCCCGGATTGAGATACCGCTGATAATTGAGCAGATTGAAACGTTTAGCCGCCAGAGATTTAATTGACGATAGATTATCAGCATTTATTTAATGAACCATTCCGTAATGGAGATGCTTCCAATAAATTTCTAGAAAGTCATTTTATGTTTCAGTTTATTTCCGAATGTACAATAGATCTATGTAGATTTATGTAAAATCCTTCATATGTTTGATTTTTATTTATCTCTTGTTTCTTTTTTAAATACATGGTATTTTTAAATATCGTACTGACTGTTATACGTAGACTTTTTTAAGAACCATTCAAAATATTCTCGAAGTTTCTACAACCCCTTCTAGAATCGATTATTTTCTTATTAAAGAGAACACATTCGTATTGTGGAGTTGTAATTATTCAGAACAGACGGTCTGTAATGTTTTTAATACAAATTAAATGTATTAATTAGAAAGATATACATATACATATCAAATCAATTTTTATAGAGAAATATTATTGATTCGAATTTCTTCCAATCTGGGGAACGTGCATTAACCGATTATGCTATAGCACCACGGTGCATTGACGACTAATTTATTTTTTATTGTATTTGAGATTCCGTAAAAATAAAGAAGACGGCTTTCAAATAATGGAACGATAGATGTATTCATTTGAAAAGTGTAACATGTAGGTTCGAAAATTTATTGTCAATGCACTGTGGTGCTTATAGCATTAGATTGGAAGAGATCCAGTTTCGAATCCCGGTAGCAACAACAATATTTTTTGATAAAATTGATTTTGTATGTATGCATTTCTAATTAATACATTTAATTTGTACTACTATACCGACCCCGCGACTACTGCCATCCAGGCCGAGATTGCCGTGATGCGTTTTATGAATTTATCATCAAAAAGACATATTTTTCAATGTAGAAAATATAATTTAGAACTACGTGATACTGAGGCCGCCGTCTAATAATGGCGCAAATTAAAATCTTAAATCAGAATAGAAAATTTTTAATTAAGCTTTATCAGAAAATTACATATTTTAACTATTTTTTTCAACATTCAAAACTGTAATAAAAAGTTTTTATTTGATAGATTCTGGCTCTCTATAGTTCTTACACGTATTCAAATTTGACACATTTTTGACAGTAATTTTAATACTTATTTTGATATTTTACAATGATTATTAAAACATCGTTTTTTTTAGTCAGTAAATTAATTAAAATACTCAATTTATATTATCATTGTATTTTATTTGATATTTTGTATAATTTTGTGGGCATTGCCTTTATTGATTATCTTCCTGCCAGTGAGAACCCTAACCCAATATGTTTTTTGTTAGCGGTGTACCTTGCATAATTGTATTACGTTTAACAAAGAGGGGGATAAGCTATTTTCTAATATAAAATATTCGGATAATTCCGAAGTAAAATTAGTTTATACTAATGCTCCACTAATAAACACTGAATTTATTATTTAAAATTAATGTTTGAATAAAAAAATAGTGTGTATTGACTTTCAGTTTTTTGCTAGCAAGTGATATGTTTCCAAAATAAAACTTATTGATGAAATATTTTAATTAGAAATAGTCTGTCAATAATGACGGGAAAAAATATTTTTTTTATAATCTTAATTTATTTAAAAATTCAACGAAAATATAGCAGCAAAATAATTTACGTTTACGTAGCCATCGACAAAAGATATTTTTAGTTTTATGTTAATATATCTGTATTAAATGACGGACCATAATATATATATATATATATATATACAATTTCACATCAGCTATCAATATATATTTCATGTTTTTGTGTGATACAAACGGAGGACGTACATATAGAAGAAAATATAATTGGTGTGTTGGATTCTAGTTATCTAAGAAATCCCTTATTTTAAATTTATATTAGATCAACAATTAAAACTGTTTAAGAAAATCTAAAAACAGTTATAAAATTAAAAAATCACATTTTTAAATGTAGCAGAGTATCTTTTTACTTGTAACTTTTAATATTCCTTCAATACTATCGTGTATCGCATTATTATGGGTAATAACAGATTCTGTTGACTTCTATACGATCATTTTATTAAATGTAGAGTTAAGGGTGGCTCGATGTCACCTCAGTGCGAAACGTGTGTAATCTTCATCTGACATAAAAATGAGCAAAAAAAGCTTCGCCATTATTGAACTATGCTGCATGGCTCTAGGCACTAGGTATCATTCTCAATTTTAAACATTGAAATAAACGCATGTTTAAAATTGTGACTTTGAATTGAATTTCTTTAACACAGATGATTCTGACACTCAAATACGTGTTTCGGAACAAGTTAAGTACATAAGTGTATAAGCAGCGTTTTTTTTGTCATGTAACGTGGTAAATTTTTTTACGGTATTTTTTAATGTTTTTCATAAGCAATTAGATGTAACAATGTTCGCGCGTACATCATTACAATCCATATTTATATAATTCACGCAAATGATTAAATATGAAGTTTTTATGAACCAAATGAAATACGGATTGGCGCTCTCGTGATTTGAGTTCTGGCATCTTTTTTTGAGTTCCGTCACCTCTTTTTTTTAAAAAAAAATGCACTGAGTATGAACATGGTTCACTGGTACGATATTTCTAAACTTAATATACTTACTTGAATACGCTACGACTACAAGAATCCATCATTGTACAGTGTAACGGCATTTATCCAAGACACACGGACCTATTAGAAATAATAATTATAGCCACTAGGGCGGCGGATTCTTCGGAATTATAATCTGTCGCCAGGTGGCACGTGTGTGGTGGGAATTTTAAATCTTGTAAACTTACCATCACGCCGTTTCCGCGCAAGGATAGAATTAGAGAATAGAACGTCGCACACTTATGTCCTGGTACACCACTCTTGCCTCGTCCATCTTCTGGTGTACGCTCTTCAGTTGTTGAAGCTTCTAACAGGGCCATTCTGTAGTGCTTGGTTTGTACGACCTCTCATTGCCTATATATTCCACTTATATAGACAATAATATGTGTGATTGGATATTTGTTTCTATTTAAGGTTTACAGTGGTGAACCATTTCCCCTTTTTGCTCCCTCGATTGCTTTCTGTTAGTTAAATTAGAACGTTGTTTACTGTTGTCAAATATTGAGAAAACCTTTTTAAATACTAATTAAATGTATTAATTGGAAAGATAAACATATATAATCAATTTAAAAAACATATATTGTTGTTGCTATCGAGATTCGATTCTGGATCTCTTTCCAATCCGGGGAGGGTGCATTATCCAACTATGCTACAGCAGACAGTACCTTTGTCGACATATTTTCGAACCCATTTGTTACAATACATCTACTATTCCATTATTTGAAAGCCATCTACTTTTCTACGGAATCTTAAATACGTTTGAATAAACCGATAGCAGACGCCAGAATTAACAATTCATTTGTATTAAATTTTGGACGCATTGTTACAACTTATATATTATCAAGGACAACACATTCTTATTGTGAAGTTGTAATTATTCAGAACATAGGTTTGTGATATTTTAAATACTAATTAAATGTATTAAATATATATATATATATATATCACAAACCTATGTTCTGAATAATTACAACTTCACAATAATAATCTGTTCTCCTTATTAATGAGATAACCTTTACCGTTATTTGTTCTTAATCCATTGAAATATTTTACGTTTTTTTTTGGTAATAGAAAAATGTAGATCACATCTTTCTAACTATTACAAAAAGTCAATAAATTTTGAGTACCTATGTATTATTTTGTAGTTTTAAAAAATTGAGACATGTACTTAAGTCACAAAAAAGCTGAAAAGCATCCTGGAATGCCAAATTACTAAAACAGTTGTCGCGTCTCATGTGTAGGTCCAAATGAAATGCAAATCCGGTAATACAACACCGACCGCCAGAGTCAGATTTCAAATATTCGCGGATAATTATTCAAATTGCCGACCGGGCGTTTGCACCGGGCGCAGTGTCCGGCGGAGCGCCATCCGAAGGTAAAACTTTAAACAAATACCCGGCTCGTTAGGACGCGGCGCCTCCGCAAGGCCCGCGCTAATTGTGGGTTTACCTTTGATATTACACGTGTGATGTGCAGACAGTTTAGATTACAGAGGTGTCGCGTAGGGCGAAAAGTGAGAAGAGAAGAAATGACGTAAGAAGAGACACGTCAGAGAGGTCAACATTATTTTTTGAATTTTGGGCATTAATAATTACATATTTTTTATTTATTATCTTTGTTTAATTAACCACTGAATTGAGTTTAAATACATCTACCGGTTTCAAAAAATACTATTTTCTTCTTCAGGATGTCATAACTAACTAAAAATATATAGCATTGTTTCTTCATCAGAATCTATTTTTAAAATTAAAAAAAAAACAATTATTCAAAAAATAAATTTAGTAGCTAACTCAAATTGCTGCTCAATACAAATTTAGTCGAATAATTTTTTTTTAAACTCAATTCAGTGGTTAATTAAACAAAGATAATAAAATAAAAAATATGAATTTTAACCACAAAGTTAATATTGATAATTTTAAAAGTATTAATAATTACTGATATTCATTTGGTTAGTATATTTAAGTGTAGTATTATATCTATAATGAGATATCAATAAGTAATAATAATCTAACCTAACCGATAAAATGTATTAATTTATATTTTTTATTATTTGTACCAAACTAAAGTTTGATTTCATATTGATATAGTTATAAATAGTTACAATTTATTAATATTGAAAATACCGACCAAATAAATATAAGTCATCCAAAATTAAAATAAAAGATTTATCGAAGTATGTAACTTCTTAGATTTGGTTTTAAGGGCCCGTAAAAATAACTTGATTAAAAATTTATCTTTTGTAATAATATTGGATAATTTATTTAGCGCCATTTTCGTAAAAACTTTCACCACATAATGCTTTTATTCCACTTTCATTATAGTAGGTATTAAAAATACCAATAACTAAAGAAACAATAAATAAAATAATTTATTATTATATTAAATGAAGTTATTGAAAATTATTTTATATATTCTATATATTATATTTACATAAATATTTCATTTACTCGTACATGTAAGTAAGATATTATTTTATCGAACATTTTATCAAAAAGTCACGTATTTTGATGAAAGAGTTATTTTCCTTTTGTTTATTCTTTGTCTCTTTCATAGTCATACATAAGTTAATTATATATCAGAAAATAATAGATATTTAGGGGGATTTTTAATATTTCTAATGACTTCATTATTTTATAGTCTTAAATGTCAGACTTTTAAAATAACGCTTGAATGTAGAGAAATTAAAAATATATATAGCTAATGGGTAATAATACATACGTAAAATCTACATTTTTATTACAAATACTTGTTGTATCGCTCTGGTTTAAAAGCATTATTCAATATCAGAAGATCATCGGACTATTAGTAAAAGATTTTTAAAATGATGTCCGAATGTTGACAATATTAAAATACGTATGGTAGCTATTTGTGATAATTAAACCTTTATTCAAATCGTTATTATGACTGATTGTGTTCGATTCTAACGATGACTGATAACTGAAATTTGATTATTGGAGGCTTAGTTGTTAGTCTATGTACCACTGAATTACCAGTCAACTTAAAGAATTACGAATTATTAGTTAGCAATCATTGTTACAATCGAACACAATCACATTCACAATAACGGTTTAAACATCACTGGTAGCTATGCATAATAGGACAGATTATAATATTACAGATATACAATGCATATACCCACATAAAATCATAATGTTTAACTGCAAGACCACCATTGATTACCAAAATTTTTGATCATGACTTTGATTTTACTTATTAAATTATTTACTTCTCTGACATAGTACATTAGGTGAAATTGGTGGCTTCTTAAAATAACTGTAGTTCCTTCCTCTTCTGTACATTTTTATTTATTCTGTGTAGAGATTTTAGATTATTCTTCTGCATGTCTTAGACCTCTCTGGCCGGCAGAAAAGCCCAGAAAACTCTGCACAGAATATTATGGATGGTCGTTAAAATCTTTGAACAATATTTTTATTTGTTGGTTCAATTCACTTTTCTTACTTACTTGATTCCTATTTGTCCCTTCCACTAGGAACACATCGTGTCGGTGGAAATGAGCTATTATGAATGAATATGATATTTTTTGCATTTTAATATAGCTTAGGTTCAATAATAAATTGAAACGAATTAATCGAAAATCATGAAACTACTTAATCTACATACTAATTTCACGGATTAATGCATAAAAATATGTCGAAAATATTCATTCAAATTTGCCATTTGTCGAATCTGTCGCCCCAAAAACGACAAAGTTGGCAAAAGTTTGTGGGGGGCGACACCGCATGCTAATGAGGCGCCGAGGCTAGATTTAGGGGTAGGTTTCGAGGGGAAGCTGCCTCAGAGCGTGAAGCGAAAAATTGGATTGAAAAACGAGCCCCGTAGGTGAAAAGGCACGCTTCTGACGAACTGTACCAAATCGGATCTGAATAATTCTCGAATTGCGGATAAAATAGGTATATCATATAACTTTGTGTCAGCTGGAAATAATCGGTTTCGTGGTAACGATATCAGATTTTTTTTTATTGCACAGAATTTCTTAGGGATTCTATTATATTGTACAAATTAATATAGGTAGATAATATATAATACAATTAGCTTTGCCGAGCCCTAATCGTACACAGTGGTACCTCGGTATACGTCAGCTTTGGTATAAGTCCAACTTGGTGTACGTCCTGTTTAGACGCGCTTTTTTTGTTTGGCATACGACTCGCGTGCGTTAAATAGTGCACGTTTAGTACGACTTGTTACTTAGTACGTACGAGTAGGATTGTTTCTACCATTCGGTGAACGACGCGCGCTGTTACTTTCTATGAATTTAGCGTCATTTAGTGTTTTTTTCGTGATTTTTTTTAACTGGAATAATCAAACAGTCACATTTTTGAAACATCCTAAGGATAAGGTAGAAGCAAATTTCTTTGAACAGATTTTTAGTATTTAAACGTCAAACCGGAATATATTGAACCTGTTAAATTTTCATTTTTTAAAAATTTAATTGCTTATTTTTTATTTTATTAAAAAAAAAATTGAGATGCGTACACGGAATACATGTCACATCAATATTCTTACTATTTTCAAACTAATCTAAACGCTTGTGCTATGAAAATAGGACTAACTTGCTGGTGTCCTGGAACGAGGCGCGAACCCCCGACCACTAGATCACTAGGCCAACGTCTTGACCACTACACCAACAAGCTACTCATGTATGAATTTTAACCACCAAGTTAATATTGCTAATTTTAAAAGTATCATATATTTCAGTATTACGCAGTATTTAATATATTTTATATATTATATGATATTTTTTTATAGGAACGGATTAATCATTTTTCCTTTATTTCTTATGGGAAAAATTTGTTTGGTAGACGTCCTGTTTGGTATAAGTCCAAAGATCTGGAATGGATTAAGGAAGTATATCGTAGTACCACTATTATATAATCCCAATGTCTTTCCTTGTATTACACGTAGGGAAATCGATACATTTGAGTAAAGTGTAAATTAAAAATAAAATTGAATACGTGACCTTTTTCGGTTCTTTTCAAAATAGTAAACAAACAAGTAGGTACATTGTCAGAAATTCGAAAATTGGAATACCATAATTCTGCTGTATAATATGCAGATATAATAATTAAAATTATATCCTACTGTTACCTTTTGCGCCCGTCTTAGGATGGGTCATAAACACCAGTTAATCTCATGTTTTTATTAAACTTTTTTAAACGATTGTGATAAATTGTCGTACTTTGTATGAGTACGTCATGTCGGACCATTTAACTTATTAAAAAACCTTTAAATACGCTTGTTCGGTATAGTTGTAAGACGCTCGCTTAGTAACGAAGAGGTCAGGGGTTAGATCCGGGTGTCCTGGGAGACTAGCAAAATAGTTAATTTTTTATTAGTAGAAGAGTACGAAACAGTTCGATTAATAAATTGAAAATATTTTTTTTTTAATATCTCTCTTCATTCAGGAAAACATCGTTCTCTTCTTCAGAATGTGAAATTAATTAACCAAAAAAATATGTATGTCACATTATTCTGTTTTTTTTTTAAATCTATTTTTTTTTTTTTTTTCTAAAACAATTATAATTATAAAAATAAATCTAGTACGTTGACGATGACGTTGAAAAACGTGTAAATTGACTTGATGATATAAAAATGAATATAATAAACCACAAAATGCAATTTGAATATATTAAAAATATCTCTCTTTATTATTGATATTAATGAAATAATAATAAAATTATGATATTTTACTAATCATTGTGCAGAGGAAGATAGAAGGCAGCCGACGCTTAGGTAGAAAGATATTATCTTAGCTGTGTAACCTAAGAAGGAACATTGATTCTGAGTAGATCACGAATCTTTAATGGATCTTATGAATGTAGTGAAAAAAAAATCAATATAGTCAGATACATATAAGGACGCCAAATTTTGACACAATAAAAAAAAACGAAAATCGAAATTTGAAATATAAAATTTTTCGAAAGTTTATTTAGACCATTATTATTTATTGTATAAAAAAATACATTCTTTTTTCAACTAAAAATAAACAATTTTTTCTTGTGGATTAATTTTAAATGGAATACCAATTTACCCTGTAACACTTTCATATTGTGGTCATTTATTAATGATATGAGTTTAGGAAGTCCCGTGTTTATACTTTATATTATCCGGACCTCCCATGGTCCCAATTACTCCGGATAATCGAGATTTTACTGTATATACCAAATAGCGGTAATAAATTAAAATTGCTTCAATTTACCTCGTTAAAAAATATCGATAATCTAACAGACACCCAATGTAGAATAACTAAATGCACACTATACATCGCGATACCGCACTCGACAAAACAAATCTCAATACTGATTCGCCAGTTTTCGGACATTTTTTTGATTCAGCTGCTATTTTTTGTCTTTTGTTTGTCGGGTCCTTTCTCTACATCGCTTTATAGAAATGATCTCTTCGGAACGTAGCCGTTAATCTGTGATCGTAACAATATTTTAATTTTATGTATGTATCAATAATTCGAAATTCGAGAACGAATTTCGGAATTTTCAAAATTTCGAAATTTTTCATGCAATCCATCATATTAAAAGAAACTTGAGTATTGAAATGTTAGTAAAGCATAAATCATGTTGCGCGTACTAATAAATAATCGACTACAGTATTATTTCTCATTTCTTCTCCCACACATGGTCTAAGCCGATGAAAAGATTAACACAGAGATAAGTTTCTCATGTGTGAAAATAATTGAAATGTAAACCTACTTTATGAATTTGCAATATTTAACATTTTCACATAACATCCGTTACCGGCGGATTTACCATGGGAAAGGATACATTGCACTGTCGCATAAATTGTTGTTGTTGCATACAAATTTTTAGTAAAATTTTTAACCGTAATTTGTAATTATTTGAATACAATTTCAAGTTCAGTCAAAAACATGAACGAGCAAGTTGACCTTAATTTATGGGGAGACAGATTATTGCGGTTAGTTTGCACGGACACCGCCAGATGGTGCCATGTTACAGGCGCGGTTGAAACATTACGTAAAAATGTAATGAAATAATTAGTTTCATAAATTTTATTCCTGTCTTCTTAATATTATTTGTGTATTAAATTTCTCAATTTAGATCATTTTCATTCAATTATGGTGCGTTCACAAGGGATGATACATGATGATATAAGTTTCAGAGATTTTGTTAAGATAAATTTCAGTAACACATCGCGTACACGTGTTGAATTTTTGATCTTGAGATACATTTTAAGATCACCGCTTTAGATTGGTAGGGCGAGATAAATATCGAATCCGTGTACATGATGTTCGATTAACCCTTCCCAAACTATGCAGTAACACACGTCTACCATGCCAATTAAACCTATAATATTTCGTTATTTACACGCTACATAAAATTCATATTTTATTTAATCATAAGGAAATCATTTGCGTTTATAAATGACTAGTGATAAACCAATTATGAAAAGAGAATCCTACAAAAATAATTCAATAAATTCAATCCGTTGTAAAATTGATACGTTGGCAAAAATACCATTTATGGTATGATAGAAAGAGATCACCTATTATTTTCACAGTGAAAAAAATAACAAACATATGAATATAAATATATATATTTTTTATTTATTATCTTAGTTTTATTAACCACTGAATTGAGTTTAAAAAACATCTACCGGTTTCGGAAATTACCTTTTCCTTCTTCAGGATGTCATAACTAACTAAAAATTTATAACATAACATTTTTTAGTTAGTTATGACATCCTGAAGAAGGAAAAGGTATTTTCCGAAACCGGTAGATGTTTTTTAAACTCAATTCAGTAGTCAATAAAACTAAGATAATAAATAAAAAATATGAATTTTAACCAAAAAGTTAATATTGCTAATTTTAAAAGTATGAATATAAATATATCTCTTTCTCACTAATTCAATGAAGAGAGAATAGAAGAATGGTGGCATTGTATAGAACTTGATGAATGCTTCAAATTACAAATATTATACATATATATATATACATATATTATATATAATTCTTTTACATATTTAATGGTAAAAATTTAGACTACTCATTTAAGTTAATAAAAACATTTTTTCTTATTTAGAACGATAAAATACCTAATTTTCTTGCGGCAACAAGAGTTAACAGCATGCATGCGTGCGGTATATATCACGGTATGGTAAGGGCTAAATGAGACTCGGCATATATGTACTTACAAGTGTAATCAAGCACCATAGATACATACATATATTTTTTCTAAAAAGTTTCACAGGCATTAAATTATGAACAATTATTATTCTGTTTATTATTATGTTGCTGTAGGGGAGATTTAAATTCACACAATGTATTAACTAAAAATCTATAGTTTGATGTACAATTACAAAGTGAGATATAAGATAAAATAAATATTAAAACTCATCTTGGCAGCAAGTTGTGGTGATGTTTGAAAGATTTAAAATATCACATGATGTAAGAAAGGAGGAGAAACAACATAAATTCAAAATTAAACTAAACCAATACGTGCAAGATAAATGTTAGTAAAAATAAACATTTTGATCTTATTAGAGCATATATATATTTACATATGTATACAGTATAAATAAATAACCAATGGTCATAACTTTTGACTTTATTGATATACATTTTTGTGTAACAGAGATGAATAACACGATAAACATACGATGTAATTAAGTATGTATAAGTGTATGTGTGGGACGGAGTAGACTCCATCTCTAACATATGCAGCATTGTCCTGGCTACTTTACTAGATTGCCGTCTGTGTTAAAGTAGCCAATTTTTTTCGTGCTGTTGTGGTGTTATTTAATTTAAGAAAGATAAGGAATCGACAGAAATAAAAATCAAAATAGAGAAAAAAAAATATAGAAGTAGAAGAAGTAAATGAAATTATCAAAAAATTATTCTTCAGCCAACTTTCTATGATCCATTTTCTCTACCCTCTGACCACCGTATTCAGCTGCTTCCAGCAATATATCTTATGTCATCGGCTTCCAGTGCGAAGCTTTTATAATATTCTAGCACTTTTTTACTCCGAAATTGTTATTCTTCCGATTGAGATGCTCATTTCATTGCTATTAAGCTTTATTATTCGGTGAACTACCGATTCTATTTTGGGCCTACTATGAAAGTGTCTAATTTTTTATTTTATCTTGCAAAGACAATGTCTCAAAGTAACAAATATCAGATATCTCATAGAGACAAAGCTATTTTTTATTATATTTATAGAATAATATGTCATAAAAATATTTTACAGTTAAAGAATAAAAATATAAAAATTATTAAAATATAAAAAAAAAAATCAGATTCTTACATTGCAGAAACAGCATTGTTTAAAAAAAAAGGGAAAAATAAATGTATTATCAAATTTGGTCTATAGATGGCGATATTGTAGTAGTAATTAAAGCGGGTCAACATATATACATCTTTCAAAAATGTGATAAATGTGGAGATTGAGTGGTGAGAATTGGTGAACGTTATATATGTATATATGAAGTGATCACTTAAGTCAGCCCCTGTAATTACCCAATATTTCCATATGTAATAAAAAATATCTTTGTCTCTATGAGATATCTGATATTTGTTTAATAACAACACCTTTGTAGGTAAAAATCCGGTACTTGTGTGTTCTTGGACATATTCAAATATTGCTAATTTATTTATGGCTTTATAGATCCCTGCATTTGAAATCACTTTGCTGACGAAAAATCTACGGTTTAGTATACAAATTAAATAGCTAGACCATCATTGGATGAACTCTGATCACTAAAATAGTAGGATATTGAATGATGTAACAAATGACTTTTGAAACAGCTGTTAAGAGTCCGCCATTTTTAACTACTATCAGATATCCTAGAGTATAATTAGTTTACTATTGCATGGTCTTTCAAGAAGTAAATATGTACTTTTACCAACGAACAACTCGTTTGCACAAATTTTAGCAGGTATCTTTTTTACCATAGTAAAAACTTACCACTGATCATACAACCGACTCTATGAGCATAGTCCGTTCCATTTCCAGTTGGGCTACCTTGAACTTGCGCATGAGGTGTAAGTATCTAAAATTCGGCACCGTAGGTCAGGACAGGGAGGACCCACTGATTGAGGCATTGTAATTGATTGTTTCACGTTTTCGTGATTTATCCACACTAACGCATTCGTTTTTGGCTAAAAAATTTCTCGTGATAAATTAATTTATAATTTAAGCGAACCTGATGGAGGGGGGCCGTCTGCCCCTCCCCTTGAATGCGGTCTCGGTATCAGCCACGATCAGCCGAGATAAAGAGAGTATAAAGTTGAACGGGGATTAGATTCTCGAGACTAAGTTCACGGGCAAACTGCCGGGTTCAAGCATCGTGGTTTGTTGGGTTACATTATAATTGTTTGCCGCTCTGAATTGTAGAGGATGTTTATTTTTTCGTTACTAAATAATAATACTTTTAAAATTAAATAAAAATACAAAATTTACAAATTCATAATGATATCGCATATGAAATAAATCGGGAAATGTTTGAATTAAAAAAAATATTAACATAACCGCGGTTGGATGCGGTACATGTCATCTGCTGAGTGATTGTGTGTGGGGGGATAGGAAATGAATATTTGGAAGAGAATGGTTAATTAATTAATTAATTAACAAAGATGAAACACATAATTAAATATACTCGTATTTTATGTGCAAGTTTTGAATATTTTAAACAATAGGCACCTAAGAATGAATAAATAAATGATTTGTTTGAAAAAACGCGTTACATGTATCATACCACTTCTGCAAAAAATATTTTTTTTGGTTTGCCTCGCTCCGCCTCGTATACATATTATTGTATTTTGTTTTGGTCTCTTCAAACATCTTCTGAATTTTATTTCAAATTAAAATGTTTTTTTTTTGTGGAATTTCCCTCGTTGGTGTACGTAGCTACCTTCCTTTAAATTGTTACATACTTTTTAACGCAGTTTTGTGACACATTTTATATTCAATTATCTAATTATTTATCTAAATATGTAACTATTATTCTAGGTAAAGATGTAAAATGAATGTACATGAACTAACGGAAATTCTTGTTTCAATATTTTCATTTTGTGTCACTTATGTGATCACTTTGGCACCACTTACGCAATTAAATAGCTCCGCGACTTTTTAAAAATAAATGACTCGATTGGAATGAAAATTCAAACGCTGACAATATAACATGCATTAATTTAACAAATACGCCATGTTTATACAAATATTTAATTTTCGAAGATTAAATACTTTTTCTGTTGCATAAATGTAGAACATACTATCGGATTTATGTTTCCACAAATAATGTTTGTAGAATGCCCCTCTACCTCCAACTGATGCTTCAAAATCCTCTTCTATGTGTACACTTTATTTCATGTCTATTCATTTACTGGTCTGTGGTAAATACAATTACGTGTATAGTGAAACATTTCATTCTCGTATTTGTCTTACTGTCTTTGTACGACTATATACTTACTTACTTACCATTACGCCGTTTCCCCGCGGGGTTAGATGAAGAGGATAGAGCGCCACAGTCTTCTGTTCTGACACACAATTCTCGCCTCATTCAAATTCATAGATCTTTTCCAAGGTCGTGCCAAGTTTTCCGCGGACGTTCTCTATTTCTGGTGCCATCAGCACATGCGTCATATATCTTTCTTACCATTCTCTCCTCATTCATTCGTTGCATGTGACAAAACCACCTGTGTGATACTTTCTTAATCTTACTCTCTATATTAATATCAGCTTTACATTCTTTCCTTATTTCTTCAATCTTTACACTGTTATAAATATATTTGCCACATATACACCTAAGTGATCTCATTTCCACTGCATTTAGTCTACTTTCGTTCCTCTTCTGCCAGCTCCAGGCCTCACTTCCATACATCAGTGTCGATACCGGCACCGCTAGTGTTGCCTCGGTTGACAAATTTCCGTTAGATGTAATTTCATTTAAAGAGCCGTTCACCTTATTTCCTTTCGATATCATTCTCAGCCTTTCCGTTTTCATCAAACATACTTCCCAAATATACAAACTCATCTACTTGTTCCAAACATTCATTACCTCCAAGTATTTAGCACGGTGTCTTGCTTTCCTCTTTTTCGAATACCATCACTTTCGACTTGTTAACATTAATCATGAGGTCGCTTTCGACGACCCTTATTAAAATTAAAAATAAGATATAATAAATAATTAATTGCTGTCATGTCGAAATGAAACACCCCCTACAGCCAGCGGAAGTAAGAATCGCCGTTGTTAAAAATGTAAAGTTTATCCGATGCGCTTCTAAATTCATTAAGATTATACCGCGGAGATAGTGATTGCCGCCTACGAAATTCTCCGGAAAGTCCGTGGGAAACTGTTAATATACCACTAAATAGTTATTTAGTATTGTTTGCCAAACAATCGAAAAATTATAGATCCATCAAGACATATATGCGAGTCCAAAAATAAATGCATTTTTTTTTATCTCGTTCACAATAAAGTACCATTTATTGAGGACAGAATTTGGAGTACGTATTAATTAATTGTATTGCCTACCTTTTGTATTGAATACCCATTTTATATCACTTCTCTTACATTACATCTACGTTCTTATATTACTTATAGCTTTCTTAACGAAAGATTTATTATGACTGCCAAGCAATAGTTATCGTGCTAATTTATTCTTTCATCTATACCTTTCAACCCTATCAATCAATTATGTCACTGAATTTCAAAATCCGCTATAATACTTTTTTAACAAATTTGAGTTATGTATAGGGTGAATTATGCAATCTCTGGGTCGCACGTCCTGCGGAATAGAATACCACAATTCCGGTCGTAAATCGGAATCACCGCAGGGTAAGAGAGGGAATTAGGGAGACGTGGTACAGAATGAGGTTGGTGAGAGGATAGGGGTTCTAGTCGAAGGACCAGTAATCTCAGGAACTGGGATTGGGCTTACCTTGTATATAGCACCTCCGCATAGATCACACAAAATGGCACTCGGATGAGCTGATCTCCAATCCCAATTGAATATGGCGATGTCACAAGTTCACCCACGGTACACAAACAATAAACAATACGTGATCATAACACAATATCACAAAATATAGTGCTAGTGCACTGGAGCTGAAAAGTCCACACCGCGAATGCTATTGCGATATTGAGATCGAACAAATATAAGTTGACGTCTTTTGGCGTCAAGGTCACAATTCATATTGAAAAGACGAGCGTGAGTAAATGTATGAATGGGAATTTGGATGCGGAATGTGTCAATAACAGTGGTCGCGGCTGAATCGAAAAGACGCGACATAAGTGTGCTTACGAATTCGGAACATAGGGTGTAACAGTCCTAGTCACAATATTTTATGGGTGGATACCTTACTATATTATGAGTCGAAAATGTTAAAGGAATATGTGTAAACTTTTCACTGTTACGGAAAATATTATAATATAATAATTTATTTTAGATGAAAATTATTAATACATTAAAAAAAATGTAATAACGCCTGAAATTAACGTGGGCGGTTTTGCTTAATATTTTTTGATATTATGAAAACATATTAATGCAGGTATTAAAAGTCAGCGAGTCAACTAATTTTATGAGGTATGTATTGAGTCAGACTATGTCCTATCTATTTATTGGTCGGTGGTATCTATTAAGTACCTCTTTTCTTGAACTCTCTTTAGAACCTCTTCTTTTGTAATTCTTTCAGTCCAGCTTATTCTTTCAATTCATCTCCAGCACCACATCTCGAATGCTTTTAACCAATTTCGATTATTTTGATCACTTTTTGCTTGCAAATTTAAGAAATTTTATTAAACGAAGTTAGAGCTAAATTATTACAGAAACCATTTCATTAGCATGACTGTTCAGACAAAATAAATAGATCGTATATAAGATGACGTCTTGTGTGCCTACAATATGTAAAAAATATCTTACAATATTTTTAATTATTTACGCAATTTAGTAATTTAATACTATCCCCGTAATAATTAACCACACCCTCCACCCACCACAATGGAATAATTATATTTATCTCCAAGAAGTGCTCCCCTTCCGGCCCTGGGTTCACCCTTAAGCGAGGTATTAGTGGTGTACCCCAACATCCACAAACTATACCAAACAGCTGATACCAGAAACGATGTCTTTAAATGGAGGAATACGCAAACAACGATTTGAGGCATCACCCTAACCAAGATCAGGCCGAAAGTTGTGTACACGTATTATTTGAATAATCATACTAAATAATATATACCAAGGAAGTAATAATTGTCGTGAAACCCGTAATGACGCAATTTTTTTTAATGTGGTTCAATAAAACTGTCAGGGCGAACTATTATCAATTAGTAGGTATTTGTAAAATGTATTGCCACGATAGTAGAGGACTTAAATCCGATCGAAATTTCGACTTCGGCTTTGGCCATCTTCGGCTGCCCTTTCGGTTTTGGCTAAAATCTGCCGAAGGTTTGGCCGAAGTCGAAAATTTGTATTTAGCCGCCGAAAACGCACGAACTATTACGAATGAAATAAAATTCATTTTATTATTTCTGGAAAACTGCAATTTATTTAACTAATGAATATATGTATAATTATTATCAACACCATAACACAGAAAAGTAAATAACACTGTAGAGTTTTCATTGTTATGTATACTTTCTAGTCGGTGTTCTAAGATTTTTAAGTACAATTGAATGCCAAGTATGGCAAGAGCCGAACAATCAGCTTCGACTTTGTCTTTGGTCAAAAATTGACCTTCGGTAGGACACTACTGAGTACTCATAAATTTATTTGTGGTGTCTAGTGTGGACTATTGTAATTGTATTAATGCTGGCTCGTCGTGCTGCTTAATACAAAAGTCATACGGATGACGTAGTGTTCGTTAAAATTTCGTCGATTTGAGTTATTGAATCTACCATAAATGTTTACTTCACGATGAGAATATGATAGACCTTTATTATTTTTTTGTATTGTATGATAATATTGCAGAAAATACTAACGTAAGTATTTATCTTTGATAGATATATGATGTTATAAATTAAATAATATATGAAAACGTCTGAATATTTTTTTTTGAAGTTCCTAAGTTTACGCAAGCACTTTTAGGGTTAACATTTTATGAAAACGATACCTAATATATCATTTTTTAATAAGAAGCCTTGAGCAACTGATATTTCTAAAAATCTTAGCATAACAAAGCTACTGAATAATATTCATCATTCCATGAAGACGTTAGGTGAGCTAATACGATTTTGTGCAAATATCAAATAACATCTTCAAAAATAAAGTTGTAAAGAATTCATTAATGTTTCATGTTTCCAACATTACGTTATCACAAAGGTATTTGCTAATATTATATTCTATAACGAGTTTTTTTTTCCTGCCTTTCTGGTACACGTCGTGCTAAGATCTTATCTATACGATTAGATTGTTTAGATATACGAAAGATGACGACTTTGAAAAAAGTATGAAACATTGGCGAAAGTTTTATAAAAAATTGTTATTTTTTAATAAATTATATAGCTTAATATTTATTTTATATGTTATATGACGCATAGTATATTATCATAATTCAAGTCTACGTTGTTTGCTGATTTCGATTGTTTCCTTCGATGCTAGTCCTGGATTGTAGTTGGTAATGTTCAATCCATGCAAATCTAAAATACACCAACATTTGTGAAACTGAGCTGGTAGACGCCGATGGTCGCTCTCCTTACAGTCCTGAAGCTCCTAAACTCTGCTGGCCAGCCTCCGAAACTTTATCACAACCAAAAACCGAAAAATAATAGACGAAATGTTTTTATATCACCGCCGTAAAATATATCCGTCCGATTCCGAAACTGTCTCTCACCAGTAGCAGTTTCTGTTTTGTTTCCTGTTTTAAATTTACACAAATAGAATGCACATATTCAAAATTTACATCAGACATACCTATCGTAGTATAATAACGCGTAAAGTTGTTTTTCAATAACTAAATATTTTTCTATAGTTCTCAAATAACTAGCTACATATATTACAGTTAAGTTAAAAGATCAGCTGAGTATCACAGAAAGAAACCTAATATTTAAAAAATAAACTGTATTGACTACATTTAATTTGTAAGAGGTCAGTTATAGTAACAACATTATTCGTGTGCAATTTTTTTGTCTACATCTATTCTCACACTACTAATAACGGAAGTTATTACTCATTCACATTCGTCGCTGTCTCTGTTTGCATTGTTAGCTGTGCTAGACTAGTAAGAAGATGGCCTCTATCATGATGGTCATATCAAATAAACAAGAAAACTAGGTTCTCACTGAGCTCAGCACATAATATAGCCCAAGACCTAGGGAAGTGGAGGCAATTATTCTCTGCAGTTTCATCAAAACCACGATGAGTTTAATGTCCAGGAAGATGTCTGTGGTAACCGCTTTTCCAGCTATCGTCGTTTTTTTTCTTTTTTTATACACATGATCAGATAATAGAAATGCCACCATAATAGAAGAACCAGTGTTGGTTGAACCTTCGTAACCCGAATAATTAGTTTATATCGCATCTTCTGTAGTCCTGTATTCCTACATCTTTTATTATTCTGCTAACGTAATATCTGTTATGAACTATGATTCATCATAAAGTAATAATTATCGTGTTAACTAATAATAATATGATAGTAATTTCTTCTTACATATTAAAGACTTGTATTATTAACAGTGCAGTGCTCGCCTATATAGAAGTTGTCTGTACGTGTCTGCATTCACTTTGTTTATTATTTGAAAAATTTTGTCTAGACTTTCTTTTCTGTTTTATTCTGTCTTTTTCTCAATTAAACAGTAAGTTAGAGAGTTTATCATATGCGTTAGAACTGTGCAAACGCCTATCGCCATCTTTGGATCGTTAAGTAAAACCACTGGGTAAATAATGCACTGGCTACATGCACTGTCTGCCAACTGACTTTAAAACCACTATCTCTATCCTCAGAGTCATCAAGAGCTTTTGATGTTCACTTCATCCGTACCATAGTCCATCATCAATTTCAACCTTTGTAATTTAACTTAAAAAATTCAGTGAAAAATGTGAGTACTTATTTTTTTGTTCTATTTACTATCTCACACCTGGTTACTGACCCATGATACACATCGTGATTCTGCGATACTGAGCACGGAGTGGTAAACCGACATGGAGACGAATTACCATATTCATCTTATCCTTCTGATGGCATCACATATACTTATACCATAAGTCACATTAATTCCAGTCCTCCAAATTGGTGACCCCGACGTAATTCGATATCGTGACTTTAATCTAGATAGTGTCTTCTGTAAACCTCGTTTCTTGTATCTCCTCCATTATATTTCTCTCAGTTTCTCTAGCTTATTCTTTTTATCCTCCTCTAGCACCACATCTCAAGGATTGAACGTCACTGAGCATCTAACAGTTTGACTAAATAGCGTGCTGAAATTATCAGACGTATAAGATGAAATGCCTTTCGTCTCGCGCTGTACATGTAAAACGATCTCCTTTAAACACAGCATCCACGACCCCAAATGAGACTAATCTGTTGCCATCCGATCCTTTTCGGCCAAGGGGTTAATATCGGACCACAGCGCCCGCCCCCGACGTCCGGGGGTTGCCGGCCCGGGTGGTTTGCATTTCCTGCGAGGATAAACGTTATCGAGACATTTACGCCGGACTAAGCGACATAAACAATTCAGATAACACATCCCTTTCGGCAGCTGAATACGGAATGTTGTGTTAACGTTTTGAGCGCAAATTGTTTCGACTTTCGCCCTCGGGCGGTCAGGGGTGATACCGCCCGAGGGCGGATTGTCTTCGAGGGATGGCGCGGGGCAGGTTCTCTATCCAATTAAAAAATAATAATTGTAATTTGTCGCATAGTTTATTGCGACGAACAAACATTTTTACATAATATAAATTTATAATTATACTTTTGAAATTAGCAAAATTAACTTTGTGATTGAAATTTATATTTTTATTTGTTAACTTTGTTTTAATAACCACAGTTTAATTAAATCTACCAGTTTCGAATAATACCATTTTATTCTTCAGGATGTCAATACTAACTAAAAACATATATTATTGTTTCTTTACCAGAATCTATTTTTATTAGAATTTAATTTACTCGAATAAATTTGTATTAAGTAACAATTTGAGTTAGGTACTAAATTTATTTTTTAAATAATTGTTGTATTTTAAAAATAGACTCTGGTAAAGAAACAATAATATACGTTTTTAGTTAGTATTGACATCCTGAAGAAAAAAATGGTATTTTTCGAAACCGGCACATGTATTTAAACTCTATAAGTAATTATTAAAACAAAGTTAACAAATAAAAATATAAATTTATAATTAATTAAACAAGACAGAAAGCAAACTGAAGATGGCAGATATTTTTTTAAAGGCGTTGATATTTGATAATTCATATTAAAAACATATTGAAATAGTTATTATAATTTTGACGAGGTTTGAGCAATATTAAAGAGTAAAGTTGGGTAATAAATAATTATTTTGTGTCAAAACTTGCGCTTAATATTGAACCGTTACTTCTTAATGACTTTTCCATGTCTAGTGATCAGATATAAAAAAACTATAACAGATATACCTTGCTTAAATAAGAGCTTCAGTTTTATTAACTCTCAGATAATATTTTAAAAATATGAGATGTGCCTAAGCACCGTTGAATCCCCCAAAATACAAAAAATAATTATATTAATACAATAAAATACATCTAAAATTAACTCCACTATACAGTTATTTATGTAAAATATTATAGATCATATCTTGATATCAGAAAACCGTTTAATTTTGTTGATTTCTTTATCTGGTTTTTCCGTCACGAAAATATGGTATTGATTTCCTCTTTTTAACACGAATTCGTGGAAATACTTTTAAGATACCAATCAATAAATTTTTTAATATTATTATTTTTTTTTTCTAAAAAAAATAGAGATGCGTACACGGAATACATGTCACATCAATATTCTTTCTATTTTCAAACTAAGCTAAACGCTTGTGCTATGAAAATAGGACTAACTTGCTGGTGTCCTGGAACAAGGCGCGAACCCCCGACAACTAAATCACTAGGCCAACGTCTTGACCACCACACCAACAAGCTACTCATAAAACATATTTTTCTTAATTGTCATTTACACCTGTTAATAAAAAGGACTGCACCTCTCGAAAGTATAGTCGTGACAAAACAAAACGCACTTTTAATTGCAGTTTAAAAAAATAAATAAAGTCACTATTTTATTTACTTTATTTTAATATGTCTTCACAACTAAATCCCAAGCGCCATCAGATGGTGACTGATGAGCCAACGGGTGAATATTATGAAATATTATTATTATTACTGTATTTAAATATCACGTCAAAGATGACACTTAATACTGTTGTTGAACATTTTCTTAGTACTAGTTCTAGAATTTCGACTGCTTTATAAATTGGTACTCTCGCTTAAAATTGGAAATCGAAACCAAACTTCTTGATTGGGTATAAGATTACAATCATTCAGATATGTAATAAATGTGTGCTGTCGAAACGTCCAGACCGTTTTACAATCGGCATTTAACGTCTATTTTATGTATTTTTTTAGGTATCATGTTTTTGGCTTTGATTCGAGATATTAGACAAGGAGGTAGCGCTTATTTTGAAACACGCGGAACCTTTTTCTTTGACGATATTCGACCTGCGGTGTGTCCTTTCAATACCGTTAGTGTTTATCTATAGTAAGGGAATCGTGTTTAGGAACACATACATACATACATAAACCTGGGTACCATAACGGATAGACCGAGGTCTATGCGGTTTCGTGTAGTCTTTGTAGTTATTGTTTATTTCGCTTTATTTTTGTAAAAGCAAAATATATAACATACATGTTAAAAATAGCCACGGTGAGCGTGACAGCTTGTCAACAGCTGCTATTACAATTCAGTCGTACAAATAAAAATAACGTAAAATAAAAAATTACTTATATTGTGTGGCCATGAATTACCCCTTTTTATATTCACTGTGAGTTTACATTAGTATTATTGTATTTCAATGTTATTTGACTGGAAATATAAATAGAATGTAAACCTCAAACAAATGATGATAATTTTTATTAAGGAGAACACATTCTTATTGTGAAGTTGTAATTTTAAATACTAAATTAATGTATTAATTATAAATATATACATTAATTTAGTATTTAAAATATCACAGACCTATGTTCTGAGCAATTACAACTTCACAATAAGAATGTGTTTTCCTTAACAAGTTGTAATTATTCAGAACATAGGTCTGTGATATTTTTTAAAATAAAATACAAATTAATAAGAAAGACTTTCATTTCATGTTCAATATTGATTGGTTAGTTCAATTTCTTCTCCATATGAAATGCTAAAAACAATCTTTATATTAATGATATAGCTGTGATTGTATATTGGCATTTTGGAGGAATTCTCAAAAAAAAAAAATCTTGAACAGGTTTTCATTGAATTTCATATTCTTTACAGGTTCCTAGCTTCAACTTTTTTATGCCACATTTTGTGGACATATAAATTAAGGGACGAATTATACTTCATTCGCATGATTTAATTTATTTGTGTATGTATTCGTAAAAAAATTCATTCAGATATTACTGTAAATATTTTATATTAAAATGACATAACTGTTTTACGTACATAAGAATTTCGTGCAGTTAAAACTGTTCCATAACTAACATTTTAATTTTAAAACTTAAATGTTTGTTATTTTTATATACTGTATTGTACTCAAGAATTATGCCGGTTACTTACTTAATACAAGAATTTTAATAGTAAAAAGTGGTAGGAAGGCACTAAGAAATTGTACAATATATTTTCTTTTGTTATACGTTTAATAGTAAAGTAAACGCGTATATAAATCTTAAAGCATTTGTCAATTCAGACGACATTTACAACACATAAATTATATATAAAACTCTTCCACCGAACGAAATTGAATTATTGAATAGGCTTAAACATGATACTTCTGAATCACAACCAAAAATGGTTGAAAAATTATGGGATTAGAAATATTCAACCGCGTATTTGATTACTATAATAAACTTTAAATAATACTTAAATGGATTTTTATACACAAAATTATTCGAATATAAATATGAACAGTTTAAATAATCATCTGTCATCTGGTATTAGGCGCCCGTACAGCGTGGTAAGAATGTGAAAAATTTATATTGTTTGATAAAATGTAAAAAAATCTTAAAAATTCCAACTAATGAATATTTTTTTAATCTTGATAATATCTTAATTTATTTTATAGGAGACTTGAAGACTTTCGAAAATTTAATGTTAAGTTAATAATAGTATTTTTTGGAAGACTCGCAAAAATTAACGAATTATTAACAATTATTGCTATTTTAAGATGATTTTTTTTTAAAACCTTCGTAAATATATATTGTGATCATCTTCTCTAATTTATTATCTAAATATTATATAATATAATAAATATTTATAATTTATGTAAATTCCAGATTTCTATCACACATTTGTCAACGAGAAAATTCTAAATTTATAGGCCAGTCTGTACATTTATTTAAAAATCAACTCTTTTTTAATAGAGGCATTACACGATAAATAGGTAGTTTGGATGAAATAAATCACAAGTCAACAACAGGTTTCACGCAAGTCTGATTCTTAAAACCCTTCACACAAGGCGCAATATCGAACGTTGTAAAGGAAACTTGTTTCTTGAATTTATTATTGGTGACGATGTGACTTGGAGAAATCCTTGTTTACTTCTATTATAACTTCTCTTTCGGCGGAACAATTTATGAGTCAAGATATTGGAATGTATGCGTGAAGATTCTGAGATCAAAGGAAACTAATTTTTTCGTCTTTGCATCTCAGTATCTTTTTGTTTGAGCTCTTTATCAGTTAAAGCTGTTCTTGTAAATTAATTGTGTTGACTTGACGGAGTGATTTACTCAAAAAAACTTTCAAATTCTAGTCGAATCAGTTTATTTAACGGCATCATAAGGTGCCTACGTGAATATGTTGTTCTACGCTTGCATACATAAGTTAAATGTCGTCGACATGATTTATTTTTCGTATAGCATATTTACGATTGTTATTTATGATTTAGAATATTATTCGAATTTTAAATACGTTCGATGCTTTTTAGAAATTTTGAAAGTTGGTCTTTTTTATTTTTTTGATCTTACGCAAGGTTTTGAAGTTGACCCGACAAAAGTAATGAAAACTAATGAGCAAAAAATAGATTAATACACGTTTTAGTATAGATTCCAATCATCATCATCATCAGCCTTCGATGCTTCAGTGTTGGATATAGTCCTCTTCTTTTCTCTCTACTCTTCCCATTCTTCCGTCAGGCTTCCACACGAGTTCCATTGAGTTATAGCAATAGATTTAATATGAATAATAAATAAAAGAGTATCGATGAAAATTCTTTATTGACCGTAAGATAACCAAGTATATAACGGAATAAACAAAGGTGTGTCGGATGTGGTGAAGACGATAGCCTAGCTAAAGTGGTAGTCGGCGAGTCACGTGACGAGACTTCACTGGACGAAGTGACTATTCAGGACGTAGAAGTATGGCTTGTCCAAAAACGAGATGGTCAAGCTTCGATGCTTTTCTAATACAGATGACCCCCGTTGATCGCAGGGGATACGTTCTGGACATGGTCGCGATAAGTAAAATTTTGCGATCCACGGGGGATTTCCAAAAAAAAACATTTTAAAATCCGAAATAAGCAATTATGAATAAATTAAATATTATTAATAACAACAAAAATAGACATACATAACATAATTCATTAATTTTGTTCCGTGTTGCAATAAGTAATCTAGATTCCCTTGTTTGGCTTTTACGTTTATGATAGCGAGTCAATCACTGATATCTTTGAATCACACTCACTGTCAGTGATTGAATAGAAGTGTGCAAAAACAATTTTTTTTTAAAAAGATCGCGATATAACGAATCCGGTATTCCATAGTGATGAGCTCAAAATTACGAACCGTGAGTCAATCACTAATATCTTTGAGTCACACTCACTATTAGTGATTGAATATCTGGAAATATCTTGATTGGTGATTCATTTTTTATTTTATTTATAATTTATTACGAACCGTTATTCGGCATATACAACGAAAACATTCATGAAAGAATGACGTTATAAGTCGTGATAAGTGCCATCTAGCAAATTCTGGCAAGATATTTTACGCATTTGACCTGAAATGCTGAGAATTTGACCCAAAAAATAATCTCATATTTTTTAAGCATTTTAATTCTCTTTGTGACGAGCTTATATGCTAGAATATATTTTTTACGCAAAATAATTTTGAATAATATAAATAAACATGCTAAAAATTATGTTTTTTTATTTATGTTGTGTATTGTGATATCGTGCGACACACGCGAATCAGTAATGAAACTGTGATCAGTCACAGTTTTCAATCACTGATATTATCGAATATCAATCACAATCACACCAGTGAGTCAAGAGTAGCATTTTTTCTCATCATTAGTATTCCACACGATTCTATTACATTTAAAAATATCTAAAAAAAAGAAACGGTTTTGAGAACGAAATTTATTTATCATTTTTTAAATAAATCTTGAAGATTGGAAGACATTAATACCAACACAGTAGTTTTAGATCAATTGATAATTAATAAATTATAACTCGTTTCACGTCAGAACCTTCTTGCACTGATGTCTTTGTTTCTTGTTTTCTAAATTTCGAATGTTTTCCGTTCCCGTGTCAGCTGTTTTGGTTACCTAGATTTATTACTACTCGAGTGTCGAGTGAAGTATAAAGTAATGTCTTTAATGTGTTTTCTTGACAAGACGAATTTGTTTGTTAAGATATTTTCTTTCAAGCTTTGATTTCTGTGATGTCTTGATACAATGCAAATTATTCCAGCACTTCCACATTAACGCGCAGTGTGCAACACGTTTGCATCTCTCACTTAGAAAGATGAAAAATCAATCTACTATTGAGAAAATACAGGTGCAACCGGAATTGTAAATAATTATGATAAATTTTAGCAATCTTGTTAATCTCGTTGGGGCGTGTAGTGCATACAAGCAAAAAAAGCAGTGCATTACTATAAATTCTGAGAAACAAATATAAATGAAATAATTGGATTAACATAAACGGAAATATTATTTTACAATTAGCGCCATCTGTGTACCAGTAGAGACATTAATTGTTTAGTTCTAAAAACTATTACGACAACTCACCGCTGTACCCATGGCACTCTTGTGTTTGTTTTGAAATACATTTTTTTTCGTATGTAAATTCAGATCTCGTCTATCTAACCCGTGCAGACTTTAAATAGGAGCTTGGAAGTAATATGAACGAAAACGGTCGCCGTCACTTGATTGATTGCCATTTTGAACTTCTCGGAATATCCATTTCGAGAGAGCTGCAGCTCGTAAAAACCAAATTAGCAGAGCGCCCTTGAAGGAAAACGACATTTTTTTTGCTGGTGAGATCATTTCTGAAGTAGTAAAATAACAGTAGCATATTCCTTTTTTTGACTTCAGACAAACTTTATTACAGTGGGTGCTGATAAAATCACTTAATAAACTAAAACATAATAATATTTTTATAACGATTATCAATAGTGAAACTTGCACTGTATCTAATATACAATAATGAAACTTGCACTGTATCTAATATTCATAATATCCATAGCTTCTTCGTTTATGTCTGTGACTTTCTGGATGTGGCGTCAGTGGCGACTTCGTTAGTGTCATTTGCTTCGGACTCCTGTCATCTCATGTATGTCTCTTGGTCTCATATCGCGAGATTTTTTTTCTTATTTATGTCTGTTAAATGTGACATGAATGTTTTGTTCGTATTTTACACGTTTGTAAAACTACAGGGAGAGCAATACAGAATGCACTAATAGAAAAGTAATTGGCGAAATCATAAGGATTTTTGTTGCTAGAACCTACGGGCGGGTAATAGTGGCCGCTACGCCAATGGTGACCGCTGACCAGCCAGGGCTTCTGTAGGATCTATATTTCATCTAAAGCAATATAATGAGAATGCACAATGTACTATTGTTAAAGTAATGTATTAAGGGATTTCCGCATTCAACTAGGGGCCTAGCAGTAATATAGATTCTATAATTGCTCATCTGCTAGTATATAATATAAAGTGTTCAGCCAATACATACTTCCAATACGCACAAATGGCTGCGAAATATGGTCTATGAATTAAATGAATGAAATAGTATGTTAAATACAAGTTAAATGTATTAATTAGAAAGAATAAATATAAAATAATATTATTGTTGCTACCAAAATTCGAACCTGGATATCTTCCAATCCGGCAAACGTGCATTAACAACAATATTTTTCAATAAAATTTATTTTATACGTATGTATTTCTAATTAAAACATTTAATTTGTATTAAAAACATTACATACCTGTGTTCTGAATAATTACAACTACACAATAAGAATGTGTTCTCTTTAATAAAATAATATTTTTACTAATCTTCCGTGTTCATTTGTGTGCATAAATATTTTTTTATAATAAATTTAGAAAAAATATATTCTGATTCAAATACGTAATATTTTTTATATTTTAATTGACTTATTTTTCTTGTGATAATTTGTTTTTTCAAATTAATCCTAATTACCAATCACAAATATATAATATAATATATACTCAAAGAAACGTAATCTTTTGTATGTCAAAAAGCAATTAAATTAATCGTTAAACAAAGGCAGGAATAAATGAAAACTTTTCCATTAAGAGCGACAAAAAAATTACTTCTAAAAATATCCACGCTTTTAATAAATATTTAAGGATTCCTTTGAAATAACTTTCGCAAAGTTTAACTGTATCCGAAATGCTTACCTAACAAACCGAAGAACTTGAGTCGAAGAACAGAAGTTTCGAGACCCTTGTAACTAGGAGGTCCGGAGGCTGTGTTGGGGAGGTCTGTTAAACCTTATCTCAGATCATTCAGGAGGTCCAAGTTGTGCAGGGGTGTCAAACAATCTTAGGAAGTTCCGTGTCTCGGTGCTTGCGAAAATGCGTCATTGTTAACTTAGGTAGTTAGTAACGTTCTTGCTGATACAAATATAAATTATCCGTTGCGGTAGTTTTTTTTATACTTTTCTGATATATTTTTATAAAAAATTAAGTAACTTAATTATTATTATTGTACAAAGTATTCTAAGGGATAGTTTGATGTTGATATCGATTTGATAGCATAGACGTTAGTGAAGGTAGAATAATTGACGTGTACGAGCGACTAGCCTGTTTTATTATATTTTAACTTAAGCGAGACCAAGAATAAATATTTATAGCTAGAGAATTTAAAATGAACGCCAGGATTAAAATAAATATCAAAAACAAAACAATATTAGTAACACTAAATATACATAAATAAGATAATTTTGATGAGATAAATAATAATATGAAAAAATACAATAATGAATATGAATTAAATGTATTAATTAGAAAGATATATATATATATATCTTGGAAAATTTATCGCTGTAGTATTGTTGGATAATGCACCTTCCCCGGTTTGAAAAGAGATCCAGGTTCGAATACAGCGACAAATTTTCGAACCTATATGTTACCTTTTTGATATTAATAGATTTAATTGTTCCATTATTTAAAAGAGTCATCTACTTTATTTTTACGGAATCTCAAATACCTTTGAGTAATCTGATAGCAGACGCCAGAATTATCAATTCATTTTTATAAAATTTTGGACACATTGATGCAACTTTATTATTAGGAGAACACATTCTTATTGTGAAGTTGTAACTATGTGCTGAATAATTACAACTTCACAATAAGAATGTGTTTTCCTAATAAATACAATCATCACCGTGACTCGTATCTGAAACATTATATTGTCGGTAGACAGCTTTACCGATTAAACTACAATAATCTACGCAGAAGTCGCAAAATTTCATCTACGATTCTAAGTGAGACATTAAATTTTTTCCCGTTGGAAGTGACCACATTTTTAAAATTACTGTTCGATATTTTAATGGTTCGGTAAAGTTAAATAAAAAGTCCGTAATAACAAAAGGAAGTGCAGATTTAATACACCATTACCATAAATACATCTTCCGCAATTACTACCTCAGAAACATAACAAAGATGTTTGTATGTATTATGTTGCACACTGCGCATGCGTGTCAGCTTAAAGCTACAAAATAATAATATTCAAACGATGGCGCTTGCTCGATCATTTATTATTTTATAACAATTACAAAGGTTCTAAATAAATTTTTTAAAACGCTAGATGGTGCCAGAAATTCTAATTAATAGAAAACATTACTAATTAAATTTTCCATTCAAAGTTCCGTGACTCATTTAATTTTGTTTTTATTATTACAGTAATGTGTTATGAAAAATCGTAAATTCACAAATAAGATTAATTATTATAAAAAATTATATATCTGCATTACTTTTAGCATAACCCTGGATCCGATATCGATATATTTGCATGCCGTTGAGCTCGGGAACATGTCGAACCCCATATTGGCGGGTAGCAAGTTTTCTGTCTAACCGAGGTCCCGATGATTATTGCGCACAGTCACCGCGCAGGTCACTCGACGTGTCAAGAATGACGATGGAACTACCGGATTATTTTAACCATTTTGTGCAATGTGAATTCTTTTTGTTAAATAAATTGTCGCAAGCACAGAGAAATTTAAATATATATATCTTCTTAACTTTAAATATATTATTGTCATTTGTCTAGGTTTTTTTTATGATGTTATTAAAACGTACATATAACTTTTTGGCGAACCCCCATATAATAATAATTAGACATGATGCTAAAGGATGTCCAACGGAAAATTTTCATGTTTAATATTAAATTTTAAAAAACACACAATGTTATTCTCATATTTTATTTATACAAAATGGAGTTTAACGATGCGAATTTTACATTTTATAAACAATATCGTCTAAATGCCGTCCATTTCTCTCAAGACACTCTTGAAATCGGACCCTTAAATTTGCGAATACGCGAGAGCAAAGCGTTGATTCAGTGGCAGCAACTTCACGGCGGATAATTTTTTGTAGAGCTTTAATTGTTCGAAGATTGTTGCTATAAATTCTCCACTTAAGGTATCCCCACAAAAAGTCATACGGTGTAAGGTCCGGTGACCGAGTTGCCCAGGGTATGTCTCCGTAATTGCTGATTAATTTATTGGGAAAAATTCCCTTCAACTGTATGTGGAGTGAGTATACCCCATCTTGCTAAAATTGTGTTCTGTTGTTGAACCAGGGAAACAGCTGCAGTTGCGGAACCAAAAATTCGTCGATTTCATCGACACTTCAGCAGTGACCGTCTCTCGCTAGTTAAAAAAATAAGGACCAATTATCCCTCGGGCAGAAATTGCATACCACACTGTTGTTTTTGGACAATGCGAACGTTATTGATGGCGTTCTCTTGGATTGTCGAAGAGCCAGTATCTTATGTTCTTTTTATTAAGATAGCCATCGATATGAAAAGGTGCTTTGTCAGTAAACAATATGTTTTCAAGCGTTCGTGCTGTTCCAAACCATTCCAGCATAGTTCTCGCTAAGGTTTCATGTAAATAATAGTCATTTTCTTTGAGAAACTGTACGATTTGCAGTTTGTATGGGTGAAACTTGTAGCTTCTTTTTCAAAATAACGTGCACAGTTAATTTTTATATTTAAGTACAGGCTGCAATCTTCCTTATCGATTTACGCGGATTGCGCATAATTTCACGTCGAACTTGAGCCACGTGTTTTGGCGTCGCTGCTGACGTGATGGTCCCGGAGGAGTTTGGTTTACCATTGTCCCTTTTTGAATCCAACACCACATAAGTTGGGTGCTCGACTCATTACTTACTCATTGAATATTAAATTGAGTACAAAAAGCGTGACGCGCACGAACCAATGAATCACCGTAATTTAAACATTGCTCAACCGCGAACGCGCAGTGCGCTCCCGACCAGTGACTCATTGCGACTGGCAAATCTGCAAATCACGCGCGTTGAACAATACCCCTCCACTTACCCCACCCTGATGGTTTACGAGCAATTACAATTTTTCCGCTGAACACCCTATACACCATCATGAACAATAATCGACATCTAATCTCTCTATAAACATATAATCATGCACATAATTTTGTGCGATTAACAAAGATTTTATTTCACTGACACTCGCAGCGTCGGCTAATCACTCTGTTTCCGACAATTTGGCGGTAGAGTACGAGCAGGACGGACACAAAAACTTTTTTTTTCTTTCGAAAAGATAAAAAAATTATGTTTATTTAGTCACAATTAGCATTACAAAAAATGTGATGGAATTTAAATTTACTTATGTGACGTAAATTTACACGATCGTAAAAATACTAAATAATTTTTGAATTTAATAGAAAATTAATGAAAAACACGATAAAAAGTTTAAAGAAATATAATGTAAAATATTTAATTAACGACATTATGAATACAATCATATAAAAGTATGATATTATATTTTACAAATCGCTTTAAAAAAATATATGAAATGAAAAAATTATATTTGTTCGTTTTTATGGTCACCGGATTATTTGCATTTGGCATACGATTTTTTCACAGCTGCTCCTCCCGACCTCCCAGCGAGTCCCGATACAGTGTGACACAACTAATGGCCACCGCGCCTGCCTGTATAAAATCATTAAAGTCAACACGCACCGCGACGCCGATTTCATCGCGGTATCAATTTTAATTTATTTGAATAAATTTATATATTTTTTTGAAATTCAAACTTATCAGTTGTTACGTATGTATGTAAGATAAATTTTATTTTATTTTTCAACGGGCAGAAATATTTTATTTTATCTATATATAAAATAACATAGATACTATATATTATAAAAACATTAAATAAAATAAATCCAGGATTGATAGAATGCAAATATTATATAAAAATAATCGATTCTTGCACACCATACCACACATCCGATTTTACTGAAATAAACCAATTATAATTATTAATAAATATATATTTGTTTTTAATAATATTTAATAATTTTAATAAATTTTTTACAATCAATATTTTTTTATTTTTTTTTAGCTATGATCAAATTTATACTTACACTACGCGCATTTGCTTTTTGTATTATTTTATTTATTTTTTGTGGCCAAAAAAAAAATATTATGAGAACTCTATTTTAAATGTACATCTATATACTACGTATCAAGTAATATATTGCTATCTAATTTAAAACATTATATTATAAAATATATTAAACAATTTTTGTAGCAATGATCTGATTACCAAAGTAATTCGCTATACGCGAAGAATGTTAATAAAATCATTTTGACCTATTCTGGGTTATCTGTGATATTTTAATAAGATGTATTATTTTATATTTCTACGATCAGTCGGATTAATTGAATACATACTCGTGTAAATATTTTTTAATACGTTTAAAAAATATCAAAACATGTAACTTTACATAATTTAAAATATATAGAAGTAAATGCATTTTAAGCAGTTCTCAATCGTCAAAATTTCTTGTTCTAAATTAATTTGACATGTCAAAATAATAACATGTATTTCCTCATTATAACCGTGATCTCACTATAACCGTTATCGGTATAACCGAGTTTGACTGTATATATATATATATATATTAATAAAATGAATTAATTAATAAAATAAAGTATACAGTTAGGTACCACCGGGACTCGAACATGGAACTTTCTCATTGCCGAGAGAATACTAAGAATTACAACATGTAAACAAAATGTTTTTAGGTCGAATTTTCAATCTTATACGTATGTTAAAATAAATTGCAACTTCACAATAAAAATGTATTTTTATTAAAATATGTGTAATTGATATATAAAATTTGAGTTTTACATCCATTATTCACTTACTTACTATACAACTATAACTTAAAGCTAATATGGTCATGGTTAACATAATAAAGTAATGGTTAAAAGTCGAGAATGTTTGAGATCACAGAGTTATGTGGTTATTTATCAAATATTTTGCAGCATCCTTACAGCGCCGTGTTTATGGCCGTGACTGCAAACACACGCACTTAAAACCGAACAGGTCGTGAGGATAAATTTGACATGCAAAATGGTTACTTGTAGAGTGCGGCGCATTGGCATAATTCGTCTACCAGTATATTTTTCATACAAAAATTCATCTTGATATCAGTCTCATGTTTTGCGATTTTGTTCGTTTTTCCTTACAATTTTGTACAAAAATATGATAAATAATAAACACGATTGCTAGTCTAACGTAATCATCAATGATACTTTCACATACATACATAATATCTTCATATCACATACATACATACATATATCTTTCTAGTTAATATATTTAATTCATATTAAAAATATTACAGACCTATGTTCTGAATAATTACAACTTCACAATAAGAATGTGTTCTCCTAACAAACTCATTTACTTGTTCCAAACATTCATTACCTACAAGTATTTTGCGCATCGTCTTGCTTTCCTCCTTCTCGAATACCATTACTTTCGACTTATTGACATTCATAATAAGGTCGCTTTCCTTGCACACATCGTACATTCTACTCACTAGCCTCTGTAATTATTCAATTGTCCAACGCGACAAACACGATCAAATAATCTTTTTTACCCAAATTTGAGTAGAACTAATTACATAAAAAATTGTTTTATTATCCGCTCTACCTCAAAATATAATGCCGTAAATTTTTCTAATAACATTGACATTTTCAACGATAAATTGCTTCCTTTTAAATTTAAACTACGCCAACTTTTCAATAACTATTAACATAAACTGTATATATTGCATCCCATTTGCCTCCCCTCCTTACCCTTTCCTCTTCGTATATTCAGTTTAAAATCACTCTTTTATTTTTTTGTTTTTCTTCTTTTAGTTTATTAATATTATTATTTTTTTATTAATATATACTAGTTTTTAGTTTATTATGTTTACTTTTATGTAAAAGCATTTTTGTTTATCAGTCTGCTATTTTTTAGTTTATTATGTACTATGTATTTAATTATGTACTATTTACTATTTTTTAATTTATTATGTACTATGTATTTAATTTCCGAAGAAACTTCACTGGTGCTATTTTTATATATTATGTAATTATCAGTTATTATTGTTACACTGTTTGTTTCTCCAAAAAAATAAAATAAAATAAAATAAAAATAAAATAAATAAAATTCTTGTTCATTATTCGCCATTAATACTGCATCATCGGTATATAATAAACAGCATACAATAAAATCGTCCATTTTCGCTCCTACATTCCTATATTCCAGTTCTTTCACAGTATTTGATAAAATATTTGAAAATTGGCTTAATCGCCGAAACAGCTGTAACTTTTATATAATGCTTTATGTAAACTAGCAAAATTCAATAGTAATATTTATGCAATAACAATGAATGACGTTTCATTATATTTTTCTTTTAAGAAGATGATTTTTCAAAAATATGTACGTTGATACCTAGGTCCTTCATTAATACCTGATCGTATATCGAACGAGGATAGCATGACGCACGAACACCTCAATCATGTAACAAATGAATCCACAGTAAACCTTATCTACGATGGCGAATAAAGAAATCTTAATAATTTTCAGCCATATTGTACGTCAAAGTGAAAATAAGATTATCCTAGGCACAACATTGAAACGAAGAAGCCGTGAAGAGCGTCACAATAGTGGATAGATACGTTTAGGGCTTGCATTACCAGTTTACCGGTAAATCAACCAAATCGCACCATAGGTAATTACCGGAAATTATTTTACCGCGAATTAAGGATGGATGCGGGTACATTATAAAAAAAATTTAAAATGTTATTCCAGTGTGTACATATACACCATATAAAAGTAAAATAAATAAAATAAATATGCATACAATATGTATATATATATCCATATCAATAAAAACACACAGTTGTAATGTTATTTTATTTTATATTAATTACGAATTTATATTAGGTGTATACAAACTATGTATTCATACACCTAATGTATATTTTCCATACATCAATTAGTTAATAGATAAACTAATAAGTTAATAATATTAGACAGGTAAACCAAATATTATACAATTGTAATACATAAGCACGTAAGTGATTATCTGATCTCCCATTACTATATCTCAGTAAAAACAAAAAGGATATCATATATATTTATATAACATTTTTCACCTAAAAAGTATTTGAAATTATTTAGGTTTTAATCTTGAATACCGTTTTTAATAAGGGTAGCCACTAGCCACATACAGCTATACTTTAATCATCTAATCTACGTCCAATATTTTTTTATTTACTGGAAATAACCTGTAAATCGTTAATGGGGAGAATTATTTACCGCTTACCGGTAATTGCAATTTGACGGTAAATTGCAAGCCCTAGACACGTTGCATGTGGATGGAGAGGCCCTGAATGTTAGATGTGAGGGCGATCCAGAATCGTGACTTGTGTAGGTGCATTGCAAGCCGAGTCTCATCGTATTGAGGCCACTATATGTCAATACTGACACGAAGGAGAGAATAAGAATATCGGACAAATATTTATATCAAAAAGTTGCTCGATTTTTGCTAATTTATTTTCATCATCCTTGGCTCAACAACTCGGTTTTGATTCTGGTTTCTTCAAGAGAACACCTTCATCAGTATTTGCACTGTGCTGCTTCACGTCAATTTCTGACGCTAATAATGGATAGGTCTTTATTTTCATTATATTGAAACTATTTTGGAGATTGCATATCATTCATACGTTTTATACGGCTTAGCCATTAAAATCTCCATAATTTTATAAATTTTGTGACTTTTAGCTTATCTCAGTGTCTGCTATCGGTTTACTCAAAGGTATTTGAGATTCCGTAAAAAAAATGTAGATGGCTTTCAAGAATGTTTTAATTTGAAAAAGTGTAACATATAGGTTCAAAAATATTCGCTGTAGCATAGTTGGTAATGCACCTTCTCTGGATTGGAAAAGAGATCCAGGTTCGATTACCAGTAGCGCGACAACAATATTTTTCGATAAAATTGATTTTATAATATATATTATCTTTATAATTAATCACAGACCGTCTGTTTTGAATAATTACAACTTCACAGTAAGAATGTGTTCTCCTTAATAACGTTAAGATTTTGGTTAAAACATCTGCGCCACACATAATTTTCCTTATTTCATTTCTACAGATACACCTAGGATTGCTTCACCTTTCATTATTAGAGTCCAGGTTTCTGATGCTTAGGTAGGTAGGTACTGATCTTATATTGTGTAATCATTGTTCGGTTTTAGCTGTTTTTGTATTCATTTGCTAATTAAATGAAAAACAATATAATCCACCTTAACTAACATTTTTTTAAACTATAAATGTTTTCAGGCGTTTATAATTTTATTAATCTTAAATTAATCTGTTCTCATACACGCAATATTAAAATACAACATAATTAAAACACATCTTAAATAAGCAATCATTGTGATTTAAATTAATAGTTCATCCGTTCGTATTTAAAAGTTTAATTATATTTAAAGTTTGTAAAAGATTGTAAGAAGCTGATAACATTAATTTTCTCTACTCACCTTTGCTCTCGATATGGTTCAGCCAATAGCCATGCATCGCTTATTGACTACCAGGTATCAATCACTGATTTGATCCCGCTCGTAGGGTCAAAGGTGAGACAGCATATTATTAGAGATATAAAGGCAAAAATAATATATTGATTATTGTGTAGATTTTTTTAAAATGATTATATATAATATAGTCGGCTTCATTCTTTTAGATTTAGTTTAAAGAAAAATTTGAAAAAATGTGCAGTAGTGATATTAAAATAATTACGTTCTTAGACGAGGTGGTCAGTATTCAATATTTTGTTAAATAATACTTGTTATTACATCTACAGATGACTAGGGACCCTTAAAACAAACTGGTTTTCGAAAACCTTACTAGCTCTCGTCTTAGTCATACGGTATACAGAAGTAGGCATGAGAAAGTTAATAGCTGTTCGGTATTTTTATGCGCTTTTGCTGAAAAATCGTGGTTTAAGGTAATTTGTCTTGAATATTTAATGATCGCTTGAACAGGTGTCTCGAATTGTTGTTGAATTTCTCAAATTCTCAGGATAGAAAGTATGAATAATTTTTATTTTTATATTCCATAATTAATATTAAAATCATTAAAATAAATTAGATTTTTTTAAAATCGTTTTAATGGAGTTGCTTTGTCTAGATGAAACGGTTGGTGCTCTACAACAATGTGATAACATATTCAATGAAGATGGACAAGACGATGATATAGAACGGCAGAGGCGATTGTTGAGCGTTCGTGCAAATATGCTGTCACGGCGTTTTTACGGATACAGTAAGGAGGTGAAGAGCATCCTCTTTAAATCGTTCTTCACCAGCATATATACCTGCGAGCTCTAGTCGAAATACAAGCAAGTGACGTATAACCGTCTGCGAATTCAGTACAACAACTCATACAGAATACTGTTCGGATTGGCGCGTTATTGCAGCGCATCTTCAATGTTTACTTTGAACGTTCAACTTTTCACTTTTTTTTATTTTTTATTTATTAATATTTTTCTTGATTTTCTTTTTCATAGCATTATATTTATTTCATAACCTTAACGTATAACATAATATGTATTATCTCTATGGCTAATCGGGTTTAAAAAAACCAGATCACGCTGGAATAAACACATAATAATTATTATTATTATTGTTATTATTATTATTATTATTATTATTTTTATTATTATTATTATTATTATTATTATTATTATAACCCTCAAACTAGAATGAATACAGTTAAATTCTTGTACTAAATGTCATTTTATTTATTTGCAAAAATAGTATAGACATTTGCAAAAAATTTTTAATAACACAATAATATTCACCAAAAAACGTTCGAAAAAACATAAAGCTATGTAATAATAGTTTATAAAACTCATTATTTTTCCAAATTAAGATATATGGGTGTTCTTCAATATATAAAATAAAAGATAAAATCTTTAAAATAAAGGATCAAATCTTTAATGTCAAATATCCCAGATTGAGTTGAGTGTGGCTTAAAACACTTGTAGAATAACATCCAAATATAGTTGAAATCTATTTCGTTGTTAAGATACAATTTAAAAAAAAAATATATAGTACACGAATTGTGAAAAGTGGAACAATACATGGATCTAAAAAAAAATATCTAATTGACAATCGTATTTATCAATTAATTTTAAAAAAAAATTAACTTATTATTGTACTACACACACATTCAGAAATATTTTTGTCACGTCTATAGTCTCGATAGGTGCGTATCCCAATAAACAAGACCCCTCCCCCATTACATGGCCTGACCCTCATCCTGAATACGTCGTCACTGAACTGTATTTAATTTTGTTGTCATTTACACGTGTTGATGACTCGTAAACAATTGTATGTGTAGTGAAAAGTTTAGTTTATTTAAAATAAATCATGTTACACCTCAAAGTGACGTTATATACATTATCTTTAATCTTATCTTTTAAAATTAAAAATGATTAATTTATTATTTATAATGATTTAATAACGTCTTCACCAGTTAAAAACTTTAAAATAATACTTTTTTATTAATTTAGTATTTAAAATATCACAGACCTATGTTCTGAATAATTACAACTTCACAATAAGAATGTGTTCTCCTTAATAATATATGTTGTATCAATGTGTCCAAAATTTAATAAAAATGAATTGATAATTCTGGCGTCTGCAGTCGGTTTACTCAAAGGTATTTGAGATTCTGTAAAAATAATGTAAATGGCTTTCAAATAATGGAACGACAGGTGTATTAATTTGAAAAATGTAACATATAGGTTCGAAAATTTGTTAAGAAAAATACTGGCGTTATAGCACAATCGGTAGTGTACTTCCCCGGATTGGAAATAGAGATCCAGGTTCGTATTCCGGTGACGCAAAAACAATATTTTTCGACAATATTGATTTTATATGTATATATTTATAATTAATACATTAATTTAGTATTTAAAATATCACAGACCTATGTTCTGAATAATTACAACTTCGCAATAAGAATGTGTTTTCCTTAATACTTTTTTATTATATAATAAAAAGTTACTTTGAAGTCAAGTCAATAAATCAAAATGAAATATTTATTTTACTCTCGCATAAATACAATTAGGCATAAAGATTTTTGCTATTAATTACTTCATAGACTTAAAAATATAAAAATCGTGTTCATTAGTAAGAAATAACAATTACCGCCTCCCTAAATCAAAGCGATTGTGTAATTAATAACTGTAAATCGTGTTAATTTTATAGCTTTTTTTACGGATATCCAAATGATTTATTGCACAATTAAAATGCATGCGGTTATAAAACTAATCGCCTTTCTAACACGAATTAACTTGTTTCTCTATAATTATGCCTACAAAGAAAAATATTCCCATATCAAAATACATTGTTGGTATGTTAACTGCAGATGTATGAACTTAGTAACATTTTTAAAACGGTACATGTTATATTGGTCAAAGAAAATCGAGAGATCGTTGGTGTTTATTCTATCTCTCTTTCACAATCGATGTGCTCGTGTGTGAGCTTCGTAGTCCTTTAGCCTGCTTCTACAGTTTTTTACCTTTTATCATTTATATCTGCTCTTCGCGATCCTGCGCCTTAATTAATCAGTATAACAAGGTTCCGTTCATATCTCGAACTTGGTCCATTTGTACATTTTCAGTGATCACTATTTTCTCCAGGCTGAGCATCATGAGTAAAGTACCTAAGAATTACTTTCCAACCTTTCTTCAGTACGGAATTCCTGAAGAGTAAGTAGATTAGTAGGTTCGTCAGGTTCTAAGTATGTAGGACAGTTACACCTTATTTTAGAATGTCACATGGAAAGATCAATTATAATATTACATTATATTGATATTTCAAAAAATATTAGAAAAATTGATCTGTGCCTAATTAACGATTATTATATTGTCATTCACTCAAAAAACTGAAAATTTCCGTACATAACTACATTGGAATTGCCGTGTGATTTTTCATTTCTAAAGAACTATTAATTATACAAACCTGCTCGCACAAGCGGGTTATAATAATTATTATGGTCTTAAAATCATGTTAAAATTTTGCATACAGGCAAAAAAATAATAAGAATGAAGAAGATAATTTTTTTGAACAACAATACATATTTAGTTAAGTGGTATATAACTAATATTATTGAATTCTGGTTACTTTTTGACCTCAATATGTAATGCCTTGAACAAAGCGCAGTATACGTTGAATGCAGTGATGTTGGAAGAATTCAATGTAAAAAATGTAATTATTAACCGGTTTATTTCATTTTCTTAGTACAGAAATTTTATCAATTCAAATACTCACGAAATTTCATTTAACTGATCAGCCACACAGAATCATAATTATTAATAATATTAAATTATATTATTAAGGTAAAATTGTTGTTAATAAATCCTAATTACTGTACATTTTAATAAAATATTACAGACATTAGACAGAACAGTTACCAAAACGATGGCCAGTGAAAACAGAAATGATGTCATTATAATTTAGCGTCAATTTTATACCTGCATTTAAATGTTGTCTACTGTGTTTTCTATCATATTAATTTAAATTATTTCAAAAATTATCACAGAAATCAAAATAAAAAATATTTTAAATTAATATCAAAAATGTGTTTGTGCCCTCTGTGTTTAGTGCATGTACATGGATGAGACTTGTCTCGGAACTCGTGTAAATAACAATGCAGAATTGAGCGCAAGGCGCTGTCATAGTCATCTCTTGTATTTTGTGAATAGAGCATAATGATCAACTGTTGCATACTATAAAATTTTCTGGGCACCCTTATAGATGGGTAATGCTTAAGGCTTTCATTGCTTTCAAGACTGTAATGTAAACAAGTAACCGCTTCGTACTTAGTCAGAAGGTCAAAGTTTACCAGATCACGATATTGCTTTAAGCTCTTCTACAACCAAAGGTCACAATAACACGACCTCTAAACTACAAATTTCAAGCCAACTGGATCAGATTCAAAAGTTCATGTTTTTTCAGCTAATGAATCAACGAGAAATCTATTTTATAACAACGTGCCTTTATACTAGGACAGTCATTTGGTTCCGCCGGGTCCACGCATACATCAGCAGAATTTATGGATATAGAATATTAAGTAGTCATAAAATACAGCATAAATATGAGGGTTTGTGCTTTCTTATCTATGTAAAATATACCTTAAAGTATTAAAACCCTGCAGTACCGATTTACGATTTTGAATCAGGATTGTGTTCTGGTATGAGGTTTCATTGAAATTATTAACATTTTAAATATCTATTACTTATTTAAACTCTAATTATCAATAAAACATTGAATTTGTAGGCTAGTTCATGGGTCAATATCCATATTTTTATTATTTTAAGATCTCGCTATCAATAAAACGTATATATACAATATCAGCTATAACAAAGTAGGTACGCAGATATCAGAACTGTTATAAAAAATAAAAATAATAATTCTTTATTTAGATGTAGTGATTTAATTTTTGTAATATATTCGTTGTAAAAATGGGAAGTTTTTTTCTTGAATATTTCAAGTCATCGTCTCTTTTTTTCAAGCAAATAAATTAATCCCTTTTGTTCTTATTAAAAAATCACAGATGAAATATATCTGCGAGTATTTAAATGATGTATTCGTGATTGTATTTGACTTTGTTTATTTCGATTCCTCTTCGGTGATTAGAATAGAGATTTTCTACTACTTTTTAAAAAGTAATGCTAATGCATCATTTAACTTAACATCATTTAACTTAACCCAAATAATGCTAATGCATTATTTGGGTTAAGTTAAATGATGTTAGTTACCTATGTTGTAAAACTTCGTGGTTTTAATTAAAATGAATCGACGAACAAAATCATATTTGATTAATTTACTATTCACGAGATACAGATTCCGGCCCAGTGTATATGAATTCCGAGATAATCTCAACATTTTTGCAATTAATATTTTGGATTTATTTCCACGTATGTATCTACCAAAATTGGAACAAGGAAAAATGATGAAATATTTGAGGTTATTAAGCATTAACAAATTTACTTAAATATCTTACCTTCTCTTTTTGGCTGTTTTGTAAATGACCATTTCTAATCATAAAAACTAACTTGAAATCATTAAATTCGAATATAGAAATCTCAGGATTGCAATTTCGTCTCGGGATTGGATTCACTACTCGCGAGTGATGCGATTCTTGATTTTTATTACAAAATTTACTTCCTAAATCATTTTAATAAATTCTTTGGATGAGCAGACATGTTGTACCTGCGTGTTTTCACTTTTTCCTTTTCAAGTCTATAAACCGAGTTTTACATAATAACACAGTTAATGTTTGATGTTGATAGTTTTAGGGCAGTTAATTAGTTTATCTGATCCGCTTTAACGACTCTAATAAAATCCGACATAGAAGACCGTTTAACTTAATATAACGCCCGAGTGTGCGCATTTTAGTGTACCTTTATTTCTTTATTCATTTCCACTTTTATAACTATATTTATTTATTTCACGGCGCCCCACGATTTTTTCCGATTGGTGTACGATTAACGTGCCATCTTTTGAATATTTTTACCATTTGGATGAAATAAAGATTCGTATTGATAATAAAGAACGATAGTCGCCCGCGATATCGTGGAAATTTTCAAAGCGATAATTATGTTTTTGGGCTAATGGTACAATCAAATACGCAAATATTTGTGTATTCGCGAACGTTTCGGATTCCAGAATAAATTTTATTAATTTATATCGACAAACATACATAAAATAGCTAACTTTTATTATGTTTTTTTACCGAGGTGCACATAACACCTTGTGACTACAATATCATTGAAATATTTTTCAGTATATTCTTGAGATACCTATTCAATAAATTTATTATCATATTCACGATGTTTTTAAAATCAGTCTTTTCAGAATATCATTTTACCTAAAAAGTGAGACCGAAAGTAACAATTACTAGATTTTCACCTGCAAAGGCCCTGTTATTAAATAAATAATAGATATATCATAGAGAAGAAGCTATTTTTTATTATATGAAATAATCAAAATAAGAAAATATATAATTATTTAATAATTAATTTATCTGCCATATTCTAGAATAAAGTGTTAAAAAAACATTTTACACATAAAGAATATTGCTTTAAATAATTTCAAAAAAATAAATTAGATTCTCATCTTGACATAAATGCTGTTTCATCAAATTTAGTCCATAGATGGCGATAATGTAATTGTACTCGAAGTGTTTAAACATAATAACATATACACAACTTTGATAGATATGGAGATTGATTAATGGGTGAAAATGGTGTACGATTTATTTGTATAAAGTGATCACATAAGCCAGCCGAAGACAGGTCGAAGGCCTTTAATTAACCATACTTCCATTAAATATAATAAAAAATAGCTTCGCTTCAATGAGATACTTATTATTCGTTCAATAGTAATTATTTAGAAAAAATATTTGTAATATTTGTCCAAATAGTCGTCATAAAATAAAATAAAATCACAAGATTAACAATGCATAAATAAACTGAACTAAGTGTATGAAACTAAGGATTCTTTAAAAACAATACATGAAAACTTTTTTCTCTACTTAATTAGTATGTAATATTGAATAAAATTATACTTATTAAGAAAGAAGAAAATATAAACTTTGAATAAAATATATTTTTTTAGAGTAAAGAAAACATGTTTAATTTCGTGATACGATATCTGTAACTTCATGTTAATACATTTTAATTAAAAAATCTATGTATTTTATACAAAAGAGTTATATTAGGGATATGATGTTGTGTCTTTGGGAAGTATGTTTGATAGGAACGGAAAAATTGAGAAAGACATCGAAAGGAGGGTGACTGCAGGAAACAAAGTGAACGGTGCTTTGAATTGAATTAAAGCTAATGAGAACTTATCAACCGAGGCAAAACTAGCGGTACACAATGAAGTCTTGATACCGACACTGATGTATGGAAGTGAGCCCTGGAGCTGGCGGAAGAGGAGCGAAAGTAGACAGAATGCAGTGGAAATGAGATCGCTTAGGCATATGGGTGGTAGATTCATTTATAACAGAGTAAGGAATGAAGAAATAATGAAAGAATATAAAGCTGATCTCACTATAGTGAGTAAGAATAAGAAAGAATCATTAAGAGGGTTTGGTCGTATGGAACAGATGAATGAGAAAATCATAGTAAGGAAGCTATATGGCGCAAGATGATGGCACCAGAAATAGAGAACGTCCGCGGAAGACCTGTCACAACCAGGTATACCGGATACTGGAGGACGGTCCTGTTAGAAGCCTCAATAATCGGCGAGCTTGTATTAGAAAATGTATGAATGTGGATGAGACGAGAATTGTGTCAGGACAGAAAAGTGTGGCGTTCTATCTTCTCTGCCTACCCCGGCAGGGGAACGGCGTGATGGTTAGTTATTTAGTTAATTTTGTATCTTATTATATTATAGACATGGACTTTGACGACATTGCTTGGTTGGAACATTAATTGGTTAAAGCTGTCTGCCGTCAATAGATAGTTCGCGGGTTCGTATTCCTGTTACATTAATATTAATAATATTAATTTTGTTAAACTCCATAAAATGATTTACTGTTTCCATTTTTAAATAAAAATAAATAATTCTTTGTTTGAAAACTGCAACAGTAAGTTTGTAAAATCATAAAAAATGAACATAAAATATTATACACAATAAATGTATCAACTAAAAAAAACTACAGAAAAAATCAATTTATCGAAAAATATTTTTGTTGTTATCGGGATACGAACCTGAATCATTTCCTATCTGGGGAAATGCGTTACCAGTTGCACCACGCCAACGATGACAAATTTTCGAATTTACATATATACTGAAGCTCTTTTAAATTGATATATCTGTTAATCCATTTTTAAAAAGCTATCACCTTTATAAAATTTTATAATCGTGTTGTTTAAAAACTATTTAATTTTACCTAAATTAATAAAATTTAATTTTATTAATTTAGGTAAAACACTTTGATTTATTTGACGTCGACCACTGATAGCTATTTTCTAAATGAATAATTAAGTATGTATTAATAACCTAACCTAACCTAACCATAAATATAACGTAACCACGCTATTAACAATATAAATAAATTAAACATTTATTTACAATGATTAAAAATATTTTTATTATTGAATCAATTCCGAGAACCAATAAAAATAATAAGATATTTTTAAATATTTCTCTTCATTTTCTGAGACAGAAAGTTTATGTGCGAAACTTTCAAAATCACATTTTTCACAGATTAAAATAAAGCATTAGTGTTGATTAAAATAAAATAGTATAAAAACCAAAAAACAATCAATTTATTTATCAATTTAAAAGCACTCAAATCTTTAGTGAAACGGAAATCTTGCTCAAAGGCGGAGCTGCGTCCGAGCCTTCGGAAATAAATTCAAATTTGTAGTCGGCCTGATATTATTACCCCATAACTTGTAATAAAAAAGACTTTTATATAGGAGTTCTCTGGGTGTGTTGTTATATATTTATAAAACATTAGAAAACACTTTGCCGCCTCGGGTGTATCTAAAATAAACTTTTATCTTATATGAAATGTATTGTTAAGGACCGGTCTGCGCTGGAAGAAAAAAATATAGTAAATATTTCGTGGCACGTACCCAAAATGTTAATTCCCACTTAGCAGAAATTCGTAAAAAGAAAATATTATCTTGACATAACTTTTAATGTATTTATTTTTTATTACTTCAATATAAACATATAACTGTACAATAAAATCGGGCCTTACAAGTGGATAGTACATTTCATTGTTGAATCTGATTTTAAAGTGATCAGATCAGTGAATTAAATAGTGAACTTGGCAGTAAGTGGTGTACTGAATATATTGGATACTTTCGAGATGTGGTGCTTGAGGCGTTTCCCGTGGACTGCAAATTACGCAAATATTTATATCCTCCTGGAGTTAAGGATTACAGAAAGACTTTCGACAACGTGCAGGATAAGAATTCTTACGTACTTAGGACATGTTGCCAGACGAAACTACGAAACTTTCGAGAAGCTCATGATCACAAGGATAGTTGAAGAAAAGCGAGCAAGAGGAAGATAGAGCAAATAAAGGAGTTAACAGGGTCCTCTTTGGACAAGCCGGGAGGAATGGAGAATCCTGCTATTTCAGGGGACCACGATGGCTACCATTGAGCATATGATGAAGAAAGAGGAATGATAATATTACATGCGTTAGTGACATTAAAAATATATACAATATATAATAATAACAATATATAAATATATAACAATTAATGCGAATTGTACATTTTATTTTACATAACAATAGTAATATTGCGTATGTAACAAAGTCAACAGCAGCTTAAGAAGCTTTAAAAATAAATGTATTCTTACACTGGCTGATATGTATTTTTTTTTTTTAAATATTGAGGTTTATGGATTGAATTTTGAGGAAATGTGTATTATCGGTAGTTTATAAAAATAAACTGACTTTCATTACGGAGGAAAAATTTGTTTCCATGTTTTTGAGTCATCTACCTATCGTTTATTTATGAAGGTAAACTGAGGAATAGTACTTCATACCCATCTGTCCTGGCTTATTTTCTCGTCTTCACTCATAGATCATCTAAACTGGTTTACTCGTCTTTTGCGGGTATCCTGTGTTTCTGGTTCATCAACAATCGCGTCTTATAGTATCTTTCTATTTTCTCCTCACTCGCTTATTACACATAATACATTGTGTGACCGATTAATATCCTGTTTGCGAAGCTATAATCAGATTTGTTAATTTACAATTTAAGAACTGGAAATATTAGTCTCTATCGGAAATGGATATGCTAGAAATACGCCTAAATTTATTGACTTTTGTGTACAGCTGTTGATTTTTTCCATAATTTCTAAAAACAACAGGCATACATCAGTGCTCACATACAGACGTAGACAAATTAAAAGTAGCCCAAATAGAAATGTAAAGAGCTACGTTCAGAATATCTCTGAGAGATCAACCACCTAACGTGCAAATTTGCTAGATAACCAAGTTATGATGATGATGATGATGACTGCGATGATGATGATGCTGATAATGATGATCAGTGACATTTTTTATTTTTATACACGCCATAATTGTAAATGTTTGCAGTTTAAATCTAGAATAGCTTTGCTATATCGTAAAATTGATATTTGATAACTTGTTCTCTTTTGACTTGTACCACCTACACCACAAGAGGAAGTGCGACTATCCTCACTTGAGACATTCCGTCCACTCGGCCGAATGACCTACCGAAGCGCACCTTTCTCCGTCCGATCAATTACGCACACCCATGGCCGTAATGCGTGCGCCTATAAAGGTCATTAATATAATCGGAATCGCTGGAGGTACACCCGGTAAGTGAATTTCTCTCTCCTTCGTCCCGCCTTATCAACAATGAGCCCGATTTGTAAATAAAAAATGAATAAAATTCGAACACGGATCGAGTCCACGATATGGCAGAGTCGAATTACAACACCGCTTTGAGTCGGCGCCATAAAATACGCATTTTAACAGCGTCCTACGGGCCGGGATTGTTTGGGTGACCGCTCGCCACACCTCGTTGTTCGATTTAGTCCGCTTTTTAAGTGAATTAAACTAATCATAAATTGTCCGCGACGCACCGAAGCGCGTATAAAACTAAACTTATGATCATTTAAACGAGGCATAAAGATAAAATGAACGTCAACCGCCGGAGTGGGAGTGGAGATGAAAAATAAGGTTCCCAGTTCGTCACGTCGAATAAATTTAATTTGTAAGGTAAACGGTGGACGTCAGCCGACTGCGTGCAAGTGACCACGTAAAAATTAAAAGTATGACAGTAGGTATACGTGACGTGACCTATTTCAAGTTTATGTGCCCATGGATGAGATTTTTATAAAATTTTCTACTCAAAACATATTCTCATGAAATTCTTTAGAGACTTATCTCGGTTTTTGCAATCTACTATGTACATTTCAAATCTTAATGATTCACCGTTTCGTGCCTCAATTCAAGCTTGTTGTATGTTAAACGTCTAATTGTCCGTTCCGTTCGCCCATTGGGTGAATTTTAATCTCCCCAGCAGTAGTTAAAATGGAATCAATATTTTTAATCTAATGCTTTCTGTCTGTCTAAACCCCAGAATATGTAGATGCACGGTTCTAGGTGAATTTCGAAGGCTTCTATTCCCACCTATCCTATATGACTGCATACATGAATATTTTCAGCTCACCAACAAAATAAACAGTTCACCTTATTAGCAGTGGCATGCAGTGGGTATAGACTTAGGTTATGCTATAACTATGATATTATATAATATGCTATATTGTACATATATTTACAAAATTCCAGAAATACGCAACTAATGATTCTACTGATACACGGTGGGCGCTAGCGTAATTATAACATGAGGATTATTTAATTTATATTTGTTTCTTATAATTTTTAGTAATGCACAGATTTTTTTTACTTGTATGGAGTGCACACCCCTGTTTTGTAGATACCAAACCAATAAAACTATATTTCGAAGTCCCCTACAAATGATTACTACCAGTAATTATGGTCCAGAGTTAAGATATTTATACACTCAATTTTTTGTAAAAAAATTATTTATTTTGCCTCAGTGTTATGTTATTTATTTTGTCAGAATGATGCTCTCAGTATTGTGTGTAGTGAGCGGTAACATTTCACGAGCTGATTGGATAAGAGTGCGTCAGACTTATTCTAGCCGTTTTGCGCGCAATATTTCACGGCGGTTCACGCCCTATTACATGTGTACTGAAAAAACTAAGTAAAAGACTTTCCCCCAAGTTATGCACCCCCACATTCGGTCCATTTTTTCTCCTCACCCAATTTTTTAACCCCTCCCCCGCCGCGCGCCCCTGTCCGCGGAATCCAGGACCGCATCTTAATATTTTATCCGACTCACGTACAGGGTGATTTATTTACGGTCCCCCTTCACATTATTCTAACAGTTGCACTTGCTAAAACATTTCCTTTTCCTTACTTTCACCGGAACACGAAACCAAAAACCAACTTATGCTTTTTGACTGGAATGGGGTAGCCTTAATTCAATTTGTGAAATTTATTTTAATTGTTATTTCAATGGTAACTTCGTCAATAATTTAAATTGTATCGAATTAAATAACTCGAAGGCGTGATCTATTTCATCCGCTAAGATGAATAAGTTCGCTTGTGGGTTCAATGTCTTCGGCTGTTCTTCATATCCGAAGAAGAGTTTCCTTGGTGACGATGGTTGTATGATAAATGATGATGGATTATGCAACAAAGTAACTGGTCTTGGAAAATTGTTTAACCGACATTTACTTTTTCTGGGTCTGAACTGAAAATAGACGTGAATAACGGTTATATGAAACGCATAATTTTGACATTAACTAACTAAGCGGGGGCAGACAGAGATGATAGAGCGTCACAATCTTCTATCCTGATACACCATTCTCGCCTCATCCACATTCTTACAAACTTTCCAATTATTGAAGTTTCTAACAGAACCATCCTACAGTATCTGAATAAGTATTTCTACTGTCATATATCTTTCTTACCATTCTCTCCTCATTCATCCGTTTCATATGACCAAACTATCTAAATCATCTAGTGATCGTTTCTTAATCTTGCTCACTATATATCTTACTCACTATATTATAGGTTATGGTACACCACTGTTATAAACAACCTCCATACAGGAAACAAAAGTAAAAATAATTTGATTTAAAACGTGTTCTTATCTGAGTAATGGTTGTTTCGAAAATAATGGCTGATTTTAATACTGTAATTTTAAACATTCTTTGCTAGGAAATATATGTTAATTTGTCAAGAATAGTGCGGCGTTGGTTAGAAAAGTTTGACAGAAGAAGAGAGTCGAATTTACTACTGTTGAAAATAATGAATTGAGAGCTTTAGTGGAAGAAAACAAGCGACAAAAAACTAACACTGATTAATCGAAGAGGACCAATTTTGCTTCACGACAATTTTCCAAGCACCTCGTGAACTTTATAACAAAAAATTCAAGAACAGAATAGCAGTAGAAAAGCCCTTCAAGAATTATTTGATTTTAATCTACCCCAGTTTTATTCCCCGAGTATAAATTAATAAAGACTTGTAATTTGTTGGCAAAAATACGTAGAAGTTATTGGCTGCAGTCGAGGGTCTGCACGTCCGGCGTGGGGCTCATCTTTCAGTGATAAATTCCCCGAATGAGACTTATTAAACCATATACGATTTGTTCGAGCTTTCGAAATACTTTCACCATACGCTGAATAATTTTTTTAGTCGCGGCAGTCGCGTTGTTTTCTTTTTTAAATTTGTACAAAATCAATGTCGCTAATGAACTTTTTTCTCAGCCATTGGTAGTTTTTTTTTCGACGTTTGTTACACAGCTGAAGTTAAAAGAAAACCGGCTAAATCAGATAGAATGTGTCTTTTTTAAAAGCAATGACAAAAAATAGGTTTTAAGACAAGGGTAACCATTTACACTATCTCTAAATATGCACCGTTAACCCTTCCCAAACCATGCAGTAACACCGGTCTACCGTCATTATTAAACCTGTAATATTTCTGTAAATATATGCAACATAAAATTCATATTTTAGATAATCCTAAATAAAATATTAGCCCTTAAGAATGACTAATAAAAAAACAATTATAAAAAGAGAATCGTTCAAAAACGATTATTTTTTCCATTTAATCCATTGTAAAATTAAAACGTTGGTAAATATATAATTTGTGATATGAAAGACAGAGATCACACACTATTTTCACAGTGAAAAGAACAACAAACAGACAAATATGATTGTCTCTTTCTCACTAATTAAATTAAGACAGATAAGAAAGAAGTACACATTGTATAGGACTTAATGAATGTTCTAAATTATGTTATTAATCATTTTTTCAAAATTGTATGCTCAATATTTAGAGTAAATTCGTGCCATTTAAGCAAATAAAATCATTTTTTTCTAATAGCACGGTAATACTAGTTGACAGCATGGCTGCTTTCAGATATTTTATGTCATGGTATGGTAAAGGTTAAAACGGCAACAACTTTAGCATCGACCCAATATAATTAAATTTTCGCGAAACAACCCAACCTACTGGACTCAATATTTTAGACGAATTTATTTGTAATTGTATTTTAATAATATGTTGTGAAGAATATGTATACGGGTATTACGGAACGGTAACATATCTTCATCATTACTTCTCTTAATGATGGTCCACGACGACAGATTGTCAACGAAGGACACTTCAATTGGAATCATTTAGACATTTGATTACGGCAATGCAAGATAGACGATGGAAAACAGAAGACGATGTGACCGCAAGCTTTGCTGCACTATAATTTGGGACTCTTTATTTTAACACGAACATTTTCGTGAGGTCATTTTTATATTCTTCCATGATGTCGAACGTTAATAATTTATTGATATTATATAACTGGATAATAAACAAGATAAATTATTATAAAATAAATCACTACTTGAGACATAGTGAATTCTCAATAAGAGGATTACAGTAATATTATCAATGTATGTATGAATGTAAGCTTATTTTTTAATTAACTTTGTATTTTTTGTTACCAATATATGAAGTGATGTTGAAAATTTGAGAGAATTATTGAGAGAGCAAACCGAAAGAAGAATTATTTTTGTTAAGGAAAACACATTATTATTGTAAAGTTGTGATTATTCAGAACATAGGCCTGTGGTATTTTAAATATTAATTAAATATATTAATTATAAATATATACATATACCGTCACCGGGATACGAACCTGACGCAAAAACAATATTTTTCGACAAAATTGATTTTATATGTATATATTTATAATTAATACATTAATTTAGTATTTAAAATTATTTTTGATCTATAATAGTATAATATATCTATTTACAATTTTGCATCATAAAATTAACAGGATGATTTATTGCGGTTAATCAATTCTCTTTTACCTGCCAAAAATACTAGAATTATTTTACCATATTACTGTAACAATACTGGGACGATTGTTCAGTTGAATTCTCTATTACACAGAATTCAACACTTGGATAATGAGTACGCAGATGATGCTGATGTATGAAGTATAATATTTCCGAAATATAAAAAAATTCTTATGTATAATAATTTGAGACCATTTATTCTGTCTCTTTTATTTTATTTTTTAACTTTAATGTTAAGACTATTATTGTTTTTATACATTGTTATTAATGGTACTAATATATTAAATTTAATTAAATCGAATATTACGGTATCATGGCTGATGCCGTATCAGTGACTGTGCAATGGAATCTGTAACATCATTAGAGAAATAGAGATCTACGTCTTAATATTCCCCTCGGTCTCGATCCTTATAACACTTGTGTGAGAGTTTTGTGCATGTTACGGGATTCATCTGCTCTCGTTACATGTCTTGCCCACTGCAACCTCATTTCTTTCATCTTCCTTAGGATTTCTTGGGAAGTTCAAAGTTATTTAATCTTCTCCATTCCCTGGTTAGGCTAACGCGTATTGGATCTATTTTATGCAAGACTTTATTTTCGAAGATCTAAAAACCTATTTTCGAGAAACTATACTTCACACCCGCATATAACGATCGGTTTTATCGCGTAGACACTAAATATAAATTTCTCACATATAGATGCAATTTTCCACGGCTCATGGACTAACTATAGCTTACAGAAGCGGTAGTTTTAGACTCCACATTATTTGCTGATGCAGAATTCGTGATGCAGTGTCTTCGGTGTACAAAACTTGGTTTACGGCACAGCCAGGAAGGCAGAATCCAAGTTTGGTTTGACTTTTCTAATGTCAGCAACGTATATACAACTATGCCACCACCATCCATGACAGTGATAGTAAACCGACGATTTTTTTTTGATACTAAAATTAAATATTTATTTAATATTAAAAATGAAGAAAACATCCTTAAAGACAACATCCATAATTACACGAGAAAAAATATTTTTATTAAATACAAATTAAATGTATTAATTAGAAAGATATACATTTAAAATCAATTGTATCGAAAAATTTTATTGTTGCTACCGAGATTCAAACCTGGATCTCTTTTATCCAGGAAAATTGCATTTACCGATTATGCTACGCCAACAAAGTGCATTGATGACAAATTTTCGAACGTATATGTTACACTTTTCAAATTGATACATCTATCGTTCCATTATTTCAAAGCCATCTTTTTTATTTTTAACACATTCTTATTGTGAAGATGTAATTATGTGATATTTTATCACTTAGTAATAATTTTATTTTATCTAATCACATATCGTGGCCTTGGAACAATGAGGTATCATCTATCAATTTGAATATATAAGTTTTTATATATTCGTATTCCGATTTCTTGGGCGGAGTTTGGTCTATCGCCCATGAATTATAAATATTTACAAAAAAATAGCGCTATATAATTTAGAATAATAAAATAAACTCATTAATGATTTCCGGCACGTTATATTTACATTATTATTTTTTTTATATTTACCTCTACTAAAATATAACTTTGTTTTCTGGTTATCTTCTAAACTACTAGGAAATTTATGTTTATAAACGCATTGAATGAGAAAATAGTCGATTTTTAACAAAATATCAAATTATATCTTATAATTCCAAGGTCCACTATATAATGATTCCTATTCGTCCGTGTCGAATGGAAACAAAAAATATAAATAAAGGTATGTTGCCAATTCAGGAAATGAATATCAACAATTAATCGAAGCTACTTTAACACATACAAAATAAATTAGCTAGGAAACGCAATTAAAAAAGAGATCCAAAATAATAATTTATTGTTAATTAGATATTAAGTAAAAGAATACGCGAAATACTAATAAAAATACACAAAAAAGTGTCTATCTATCCACCAACTATCAGCTACCAATTATACTATGTTAACAATTTATTTTCATGTCGAATTTTTGACTTTAAATGTGTAATTTCTATTTTAGTGAGACTTTAATTATTTACTATTAAAGTTATCATATTTTATTTGCAATGTATATCAATAGACTTTAAGTACAATACTATCATAGATAGATTTTCAGAATATATAATATTATAGATATAAAATATTTTGTAAGGTAAAACACTATAAAAATTGTCAATAATTTTTTTTCGTATCTTGTCTTATTTCTAGTATTATCTGTTATAAAGCGATACCTATGAGATCTTTGTTTTAAATTTATGTATTTTCCAATCGATCACAATTTTTTGGCTAATAATTAAATGAAATAATGACAAATTTATTGACTTGGATAATATGTAAAAAAATTTATGATTACAGATACAATTCTTGCTCCGAAACCAATGCTATGTATTCAGAGCGAGAAAGCGAGCAAATAGACAGAGCCAGAAAATGTAAAGTCACAGAACAGCGAGAGGGTGGGTCCGTTACAGTACACGCCAAGATTTACTGCCTCTCGTAGTGTAGTTAGTACTCTTACGGGTGTTTCGTACAACCGTACAAGTTTATGCATTTATTTAGTCGGGTGCAAATCACTTTAATGTGCATCCCCAACTTTGGATGGTCGCGTTGTGGAATCGATCAGCGCTGTCTAATGAATCGGGAATAAAAAAGCTGAGTAAATACTTTAATATGGAGTATCTAAACTTTTTCAAAAGCTCTGTTAATTTATTTTCATTCCAACAAAGAGCTTCATCAATATCTATTGCATAGTTATGCTACGAAAGCAAAAAACAATAGTACCCCAAAGCCTACAATATTTTCTCAGTATGAAACAATTGTCGATGGGCAAACTCGTTATTGGGTGTTGGCAGGAAGGAAACTGAGCAAAGATTCATGAAATTGATCACATGAACAGAACATCATTTCTTTACTACTTATGTTATTAGAATTCTTTTATAACCCTGTTTACTTCTTTAGATAAAAAATAAATAATAATAATAATGATTTCATATTTATATTGATAGAGATAACGGATGAACCTGTTTCTTTTAATACAGACTTCTGTCTAATTAAGGAGACAGTGAACATCTCTTACATTATGAAGCTTGTTAGCCTTTTTGTATATTTATAATGTATAATATAACATGAACAGAATAAATAAAATAAAGACAAGATATTTTCTCCTTTTTTGCAAAAATATTTCCGGTTTCAATATCGATTCTGGTACCTCTCACACGTTAAGCGTTCTGTCCTAATCCTAAAACGCTCACGATGACTTCTACGAATTGTTACATTAATTAATTACAGTGAAATCTCGATCAACCGTTCCTCGAAAAATCGTTTTCCCGCATGTATTGTTTATTACTTCCAGTCCCGAATTAATTTCATACAAAACACCCAAAAGTAGATCGCATGGATCGTCCCTATATGCGTCATTTTACTACATTAATCGTTTAAATTACGCAGCATACTTCATAGCTAAATGCTTGGTTTTGATTAACGGCACTCGTAAACAATGAGCGGAACATTCTAAAGAAAGAGAAAGAGGGAGAGAGAATGCTGCTACTGGCTGCCGCCAACATTATACAATACAAAGTTTAATTAATTATTTTTTTGTTTCTGTACAACTTTCTAATTTTATTTTTATTTAAACAAATTCATTAACATTTGAAATATCCATCTTTTTTAGAATATGTATTAAGCATTACTGTATGAAAAATGATACTTTTTTCTATTTTCCCGCATTCATAGTTTATTTCATTAGGTCACTTAAAAAACGATAGATAGAGGTTTCACTGTATTAGTAAAAAAAAATGTCTCAGATACATGAATCATACCACCCGAACAGCTAAGTAAAGCACTTGTAAAGCGGCTAAGTAAAGCACCTTCTGAAGGCATTGGTTTAAATCCAAGACTGTCTGATTTTTTAAAATCTTTATTTTCGCTGTGTATATAACTAAGCTTTTCTAGTGGCTACCGGCAGAGCAGTTTTGATTATTTTTATTTATTTTTTATTAATAATATTGTGTGTATGCTATTTGTATTATATTATGTATATGTTATTATTTACGTAAAGTAATTAAACGTTGAATAAGGTATTTAGTTGACGAGACTAAAAAGGTTTTCAAAAGTGGCCACCTGCACATGACATCTTAAATTTAAAAAAATATATTTACCTTTTTGTCAATAACAACCTATGATAAATTATTTGTTGTTATGTTATTTTTATCTTATTTCTTATGTTATTTGTTATCTTATTTCAGTTAACTCTTCAAATATATCGCGTACGGAAATTAAAAAGTTCGTATATATATTTAATTCATCAATTTTGAGTATCTACCTACTGTGTTCATTTTTCGTGTAGTTTTTAAACAACAAAATATAAAATAAATAATGTAGTTGGCTTACGGGACAAATCAGTTGTTTTTTTTTTATTAATTTATGATTTTTTTTTAAATATTTTACATTTAAATAATGGAAACACTTACGTATTAAGGTTTTAAGGGATGTTAGGTTTAGAATTTTATACGCCAACAAAAATATTTTCTTTACATCTCCACCAAAAGCTTGGGCAAATTTTTAACCCTTCTCGCCCTGTTATCTTTCCCCTGTAAAATAAGAAGGATTTCATTACGACCGTGACTAAAACACCCCCCACCCCTAACTCAGTTACCTTTTAACCCTTTGGCTTTGAGCTTAAGGGATTTCTACACCCCCGGTGTATTCATTATTATTGTGCTGTGATATAAATTATTTTTGTGTACCCTGTCTCTTCTTTGTAGAAAAGTCAAAGTGGTGCGGTCAGATTGAAGCCATGTTTTCTGATAGTACTAAAGAACCCTTCTGCCTACAGGTTACGAATGATACATGTCGCAAATTAAAAACATAACTGTAATAACTCTTAGATTTTGATGCGTACATGGAATACGCATCACCTCAATATACTCACTACATTCAAACTAAGCTTAAAGCTTGTGCTATGAAAATAAAAGTAAATTGATGGCTTCCTGGAACGAGGCTTGAGCCTCCCAACTATTAGATCACTAAGCGAGTATCGTAACCACTAGACCACAAGCACATTGTTTTAAATTAAATGAATTCATTCAGAAGAAATTTCTCGATCAACGAACACGATGAGTAGCTTGTTGGTGTAGTGGTCAAGACGTTGGCGTAGTTATCTAGTGGTCGGGGGTTTGCGCCTCGTTCCAGGACACCAGCAAGTTAGTCCTATTTTCATAGCACAAGCGTTTAGCTTAGTTTGAAAATAGTAAAAATATTGATGTGACATGTATTCCGTGTACGCATCTCTATTTTTTTTTTTTTTAAACGAACACGATTAATAACTTCACCTCTCTAGCGTCACCATCATTACATTACACGTCATCGATGATTACTCGTAATTCGGCAAGCAATTATCAATGTGCTAGAAACTAAAACTCTAACCTATAAATCACAGTTTAATAATCATTCTTACAATTGAACATCAACCTCACTATACCAGTTTATATCATCACTAGTAATAAAGTTTTAAATAATAAAGTTTCCCAAGATAACTCTCTGAACTAGATTGCTGCGGCACCTAAGCGCAAAAAAATAATCAAAGTTGCAGAAGTCAAATGATTATATACATTGATATTGGACACGAGAGAGCATAGACATTATAAATTCTACGTAAATTTTTGAAGACATTCAAATATTTCCTTGAAGCCTCATGGTCCACGTATTTGATAAGGCCTATTAAAGAACCACGGATATCATTCAGAAGCTCTGCTCGCTTTCTTATCAAAATAAGGAACAGGAGCACATATTCCGATGTTCGGTTCTTCTCCTTCTCTTGGTTAGATCTTTGAATTGACTGCTAAATGAATATAAAAAGGTCAGTGACATGAAAAACACTATATGGAACATGCGAAAAATGTTTTCTGTTCCATTTTATAGACAAGTGCGCGTAATACGTGCCCGGCTTTTGTACACGGTTAACATGAACTAAATTTTCGACTTTTTTGTTACATCCGCGTTTAAATCCGAGCTAATCGATCTCTTGCTCACAAAATTCTATTTACACAAAAAAAAAAATCGTACTTATCTCAATTATGCATTAAAAATCATTTTATATCAGGATAACATGACGTCCGCTTTGATGCTGTGTAATTTCCATTCAGTACAAATATTGAATTAAATATTTGCTCATTACGTGAAACCAGGCAAACAGGACATTCAAAGGGATGGATTCATTCATACATAAAATCAACTTTGGCATCCAACAAGTTAGATAGGGTCACTTATAAATAGATGTTCAGTTTTTTTACGGCAAAAATTAGTATAAAAATATTAGTATTGGACGTAATTTTTTTTACATTGTTTAGAGAACAGTACTAAGTTACAAAAGTTTTTTATTTATTTTTTGAAATGAAAAATAACATTAAGCGAAATGGTGTAATATAAATATATATATATTTTTTTAAATCAACATTTCAACAGATTGTTGCGGTGATATAATTATTGAAGATAAGAAAAAGCATGGTAGCCATACAAGAAAATTAAATAATTTTCAAGTCAAAACAGTGAAATTGATATCGCAGTTCCCCCACCAAGGAAAAGTTTCGGGTTCATATCCCTGTGGTAACCAAAATATTTTATTGATTGATAGATTTTATATTAATTCTTTTTTATCCGTATATATTTTTAATTTATCCATTATAATTGTAAACATAAACATTAATGATTTTTAATATTAAAAAAAAATAATAATAATGTACCGGCAGGTCGTGCACCCCCAGAGAGGAGGTTTATTTTGACGCTACTGCACAGTTTTTATATTATTCTTGAATTTTTAGGACAACAAATAAATTACTCTATCATACAGGTACAAACCAGCTTCCCTCGTACATGAGTGAGTAAAAGAATTTGTGCAACGTATGCACGGATCTATATGTCTCATTCTGTTAGGTGGGGTTGGCGCGACCCCACTAGTTATCAGTCACAAACCAAATGTTTTCCTAACACACTACCCCGAACGCTATTCGCGGGAAAAGGATTAACTACATAATCCAAACAATAAAATATTTTCATTTATTCAATTTGTTCCTCTGACGCTACGACTAGAATTTATGATAGGTAATTTATTTATTGTAAATAGAAGTATTCGAAAATTAAAAGTAGATATGAATTAAATAAAAATATATAACATTTTCAATAAAATAAAATACAATCACTTTATATAAAACCACAAATTTTATTAAACGCCAACCTGTTTCGCTTAGCTCGAGCTTCGTCAGGGCAAAACTAACAATAAATACAAAAAGAGTGCACATATATATACATATACATTTAGACAGAACATCAAGGGCGGGGAAAGTACAATGTTGATATTAAATACATTTAAAAGGAAACATACCTAATGTGGGGCTAATGGATAAATTAATTTAGTTATTAAGAATTGCACTACCTCTATTCACTGACTTTTTTATCTCAAGAGCCTCTGCTCATTTCTATGGATTATATTGACCTCTGGGTAATTATTCGATTAATGGTATTTTTAAATAATATAGTTAGAAAATTTTAAGAAACCATTAATGTTTAAACATTTAAGATACTCCTTAAAACGACTTCCTTACAAAATGAATAAATCCTGAAAATGTTTCAGAGACCCCATAATTTATGTTTATAAAGAAATTCAACCAATCGTCTCTATATAATGCAAATTAAAATTAATCAACAAGAAAGACAAACAGAAAAAATCAATTTATCAAAAATATATTTTAGTTCTTTTTTTAACACGGGAAATGCGTTATCCAGTTTATGTCTATATGTATATATATCCATTATCTATTATTTATATATCTTTCTGTTGATTCATTTTAATTTGTATTAAATAATACAGATTCAGTTTTTAATTTTTATTAAATAATACAGATTCAGTTTTTAATTTTTATTAAATACCACTCGTTCTAAAAAAATTGCAACTTCACAAAAATAATAAAAATCTATTTATTAAAAATAATTACAAACCTATTTATTTTTAAAATTACTGATGTATATGAGACACATAATTATAAAATTTCTATGTATTATCATGTGCAGTGATGATTTTGGTTCATGAACAATAACATTATTTAAGATATGTCTATGTATATGCACCGCTGAGCACTAACACTTTGGTAAGCTTACTTATTAATATATTGTTAAGCTTAGAAAATAGAAATACTAACAAGATTAATAACAAAATTTTGAAAAAAAATTCAGCCCTTCTGTTCATTAATCCGCATGTAGGTACTTATATGTATATACAAATATGGTCAGCAACTATCGCGTCAAATTGAAAATGTTATAATTTATTCTTAGGTCACCGCAGGCAAAGGGGAAATTCACCCCTTTCACCCTCGACTTTGAAAATTAAACTACCTACATAATATTATACCACCCTCCGCAAGCGGTTTTGAAGGAATTTTTTCCATATTTATATAAAAACGTTGGTAAATTAGTGGTTTTATTAATATATATTAAATTTCTTGAAAATAAGGTGTAAAGTTTATTTTCCCGCAGTTTTTATTAGCAGAAAAATTGATCCATCAAAATGTTGACGCAATTTTTTAAAATATTAAAAAAAAAATGCAGTTATATTCTCACGTAGCTTCTAAATAAACTTAACTCTTTTCAATGTAAATTGATGATTCAAAATCAGTGTTAGCTGCTATTGCAATTTATATAATATTTAAGTTTCTGCAAGTCTAAAGTCTGCAATTTAAATGGCTTATGTTTGAAATGCATTTATTTTGTTTTAAATCAGGTTATAATAGCAATTATCAATCAGTTTTTAAAATTGCTATTTACTCACTTTTTCTATACGGTTTTTATATTCCCAGGAGCGGAGACGTCATAGGAGGAATGGAAGCCTTTTTAAACCATATATAAATTAAAGGTGGTGTTCTTATTACCGAGAAAAGCGAATGTCTGACCCGTATTATTAAGTAAGGCGTGGAACGCGTGAAGTTTTCAGTGTCCAAACATTTATGGCTTTTACAAGCCATTGTTCTATCATTCTCAAATAACCGAATGCATTTTATACCTGATTCATTCGCTGTTATCCTGTTACAACCGCAAGGTAAATTTTAAATACGATTTCATTCGTTATGCGCCATCTTTAAGAACGCGGGACACTCACGTACGTGTAATGTATGCATCGTTATTTATTGTCTTTTGAAATCACAATAATAATGCGGTCGAGAAAGGTGTTTAATAAAACTGGTAGTTAGCACTTGTAGTAGACTTGCGGCTCGGTGCGGTGAGAAAAGTAATCACGGCTATCGCCTTTCCAATTGCAATTTATGTTACCAATCCGTCTGGAGACTTTATGCCTTCCTGTTACCTGCTAGTGATGTAAGTGCCCGTCAAAGGTTTGCCAATCTTCGGAATATTTCATTAAGTTCTTAACATTCTTATTGTGAAGTTTTAATTATTGAGAAGATTTCTAATTAATACATTTAATTAGTAATTAAATACTAATTAAATGTATTAATTAGAAAAATAAAGTAGATGGCTTTCAAATAATTGAATGATAGTTGTATTAATTTTAAAAACATGGGTTTGAAAATTTGTCGTCAAAAGTACTGTCGCTGTAGCATAGTTGGATAATGCACCTTACCCGGTTTGAAAAGAGATCCAGGTTCGAATACCGGTAGCAACAGCAATATTTTTCGATAAAATTGATCTAATATGTATATCTTTCTAATTAATTTAATTATTATTTAAAATATGATTTAAATTTTTTCTACAATCGTCAATTTAAAATGCTTTAATTAGCAAATTTGTGTAATATTTTGTTTAATATTTTTATTTATATCTTTGTGTAATACTTTACCTAGGAATAATGTTTTATTTCTGTCTGAACAATACGATATTAACGTACAGTATTTCAATATTCAGAGGGTACCCTATTTCACCAAAACTACGTTTAAAAATTCTTTCTATTATATTTTATGTTAACTTTTACCGGTACCAAGATCGATTTCAGGTGCCTCTAAAAACTATTTGAAATAAAAATAAGTCTACCAGTTCTCTACCGTCTTAGCTATTGCCCTAGTAGACTACGGTGTCAAATTTATAATCTATAAGTATATAAGTTCTGCTTTATATTGTAGTTTCAATATATGTACTCGTACCATATTATTCCATCTTCATCTTTGTCAATATTATCAGTCGTTTTCTAACCACTGCTGGATGCAAACCTCTCCAGGTATCTCCCAGTTTTCTCTACCCATTATTATTCGTTGCCTCGTAATCTTATTATTTATACACTTTAAACACCAATTTACTTTATTTATACTCTATAATAAGCCAATAGTATCTAGTTATACTAGCCAGTACAGTGGTGACAAAGAATTTATAAATATATATTTTTTGAAATAAAAAAAAAATAAAGTAACGTACAACTTGAACTTTTTATATTGTCGTATCCTTTAGAAGTTCAGATCAGTTTTGTAGAATGTTTGATTTTTATTTATCTGTTTTTTTGGTTTTTGTTTATCTGCATATCACAGTTTATACACCAATGAAGAAAAATGTGTACTTTCAATTTTTAATATTTCTCATTAATTTAATTACATTATTTTATCTAAATGTAGTTTTCCAATTTCCCATTAAATATTCCCATCAATATTCCATGTATTGAATTTAATTTTTTCACATCCTCGATATTTCTGCACTCCTGATATCAGATGTATGCAAAATATGCTCGCAGCTCGCGTACGATCGCTGGTTACCGGTACACCGTAAACTCCCCAACCTCCTGTGCCCCTGACACCTTGCGCAAAAGTCTGTCGGATAAATTTCTGGAATCGCCGCCGCCCCGGTCCAACAAACTAAAATTCCCGCTTCCGCATTTTCCATTTATCGCGTAACCTCTCCGATCCTTCTGCGCTCCTGATACCAGATGTATGCAAGAGTGGCCTGATGAATATGCATGAAGGTCCGACCGCTGCTCGCTACATGTTACTCATTCATGCGCTCCTCGCCGTGGGTGGGTGAGTACCGGGGTAGCATGCTTCAATTACCCTTGTTGAATGCATTCGTTTAAATTATATCTGCGGACGGAATCCGTTTTCGTGCTGTGGGATCTCCATAGAAGCAGTGCCGCTTGAAAGTCGTGAAATGTATTCACTCTAGCCGTATGCTATTAACATTTTTGTACTAGAATGAACTTCTCGTTGTACCAATACTTCTAAGGAGTGCTGCTATTGAATTTGACTCCAATAAACAATAATGTACAATTCAATGATCCTTGGTCATAATTATTTTGGCACTACGATATGATCGCCTCTAGAGCACGTAAGTTATTCTGGATCCCATCTTGCCAATTGTGTCGTGGTTTATCGATATTCCGTTTCCTCCAGGGTTTATGCAATGTTGGGTGAGCACAGTGAAGACTCTTCCATCCAAGCAAGACTCACTCAGCTCATAAGTTGTTAAATTTTAATAAATTTGATGACTTCAGACTCATCTTAAATGTCTTATTACGGGATTTTATTAATGATTTAACTAGTTTAACTAGAAATCGACCAACTAAAGACAGTAAAATATCACGGTATGATTAATATGATAACGTAATATTTGTTTCTACTCTCGTGCTATTAGTGTTCACAGTTGCCAATCAAAATATGATTTATGCCAGATTTTATATGATCTTTATCGACTTCCTCAATTTGTCTTTCTTGTTCTCTTTTTAGTAGAGATTCATTCCACTGTACTAATAAACTTCTTCGAATTATTATTTCATATAAACATTTTCTAATCTATCCATTATTCCTCATTAATTTTAATTAATTTCTCATCCAAATATATGGTTGCTTTTAAAAATCATCAATAATGACAGAAAAATCTCATATGTTCCAATTTCCACAGAATTATTGATAACTTCTGGTATCGAATAAAATTATAATTGTTAAGAAGAACACATTCTTATTGTGAAGTTGTAACTATTCAGAACAGACAGTCTGTGATATTTTAAATACTAATTATATGTATTAATTACAAAAATACACATATAAAATAAATTTTATCGAAAAATATTGTTGTTACCACCGGGATACGAGCCCGGAACTTTCTTTTGCTGAGAGAATGCATTCATCTTATGTTCAAAAATTGCAACTTCACAATAAAATGTGTTGTCAAAAATAAAAATATACGAGCGCGATATTAAAAATGTTATCAAAGTACAGACGGCGAGAATTATTTTAATGTTGATTTTAATTATTGTAAAAAATAAAAAATAAAATGAGAAAATAAATAAAAGTGATAAACAATACTATTTGAGCGAAATTTTGTTGATTTATTTTATTTTATGAAGGACCATTTATAATTTGTGGTTTTCTGGTAATAACAGTCCACAATGACTGTCAAGTTCATTTAACACGTGCCGAAACCGCAACTGTATACTTAAATCTGACTGACAGGCCCTCTTCCCACACTACTTTTCAAAGCACCCTCTTGTTTTCCTCGTACGCGATGTTTGGTCTCGCTTTTCTGATTTGATCATATAATATCATTTTTGTTAAAATTATAATTGTACATTGTTAAATTTCACAACAATTTGAAGACCGCAACAAATTGTAAGTCACAACTGTTTACATGATCTACTATTTTAATACCACAAATAATGATTGCGTTATTGTGCTTGTGGTCTAATGTTTAAGTCACTCGCCTAGGGTTTGAGCCTCAAACCAGGAGACCATCAAGTTATTACTATTTTCATAGCCCAAGAATTTAAGCATAATAAGAATATTGATGTGACACATATGTGAACGCGTCTATGTTCAAAAAAATAATAATTACCAGTTCGAGTGAATCAGATTTATATTCTAGTCTCGCATTTAATTACAAAATACATTTAAAACGTTGGTATGTAAAGTACAATACTTCTGTCATTTTAATTATAGTCAGCTACAATATCTAGCATGTAAAATCGAATTATATCGTTCTTGATGGGAAGTTAAACTAGTTATCAAATGGATAAAGTACGGGATTAAGGCATGTGTCAATACTTTTATTGTCTCTTCGAAGTACATTTGCATATTTGAATCACAATAGAATCTGAGAGAAAGGGGGATGCTCTTGGAACGAAATCGCATATAACTTCGGGGGTCATTAATTCAATAATACGCATTATAATCCTTTCTCTACCAAATCTGTATTTATCATAGGCAAACATCAGTGACGGAAAGTGAATGTTCACAAGATGCACATATATAGCGCACACAAAAACATATAGCATGCTCAAAATTTTTTTTAATTCTTATCATACGTTATATTATTAATACTAATACGTATATAATGGGGCCTCGTTATTTTATAAAGTTATATTGCACCCAGTAACGTTAAAAAAATACATAAGATTTGGTGTTATAAAGTTAATTTTTAGTTTGTAGATTCAATATCATATATTTTATATAATTTTATTTTTATTTTATGCATAGATTACCAATAGATCGTTAATAGCCTTGATATATAGTCCTAGTACGACAATCTAAAAACATTTAAAGACAATTAGGAGAATAATATATAATTGACTTTTATTAGTAGTTAAATATTAAAAACATGAAAATAAATGTTATGTTACAATTGAGAAGTATGAACCATATATTTAAAACTATCACACAGACGTACAGAAGTGCGTGAGGTTTAAGGTCAACGAAGTCTATGTATTTGTCGTTAAAGCGAATAAAGCACATTTGTTTTATGGTAAGCTCGTATTATTCAATATTAATTGTTGTTGTTATTATTATTGATTCCTTAATAAAATTGTGACGTTGTTTTGAAAATTGCGTAATTAAAATCTTTAGAAAATGCCTTTTATAATATTGCATAGAAATAATTATTAAAAATGTTATTCGTTAAATATAACGGTGTAAATCTCTTTCATGATTGACTTGAGAAATACTAATTTTTAATCATTATATTTAAAAAAATTTATAAACAGAATATTTATGTGTCAATGTGTAACATGCACATCGCAGTTTATATTATTCATGAAAACAAATATATATTATAAACATTAATTTAAGTGCAAACAAAAATTCGCCATTTATGTTCAGTCTTTCAAATGATCAAGTATTATTTTACATCTACGTAAAACAAAATTTTATCGTACCTTCTACGGTACGCCTTTTGCGGTGATACGAGATTATCCACACAGCCATCAACCCCGGCTAAATAATAATAGGATAAGGGCGTATTACCTATCATACCCCGCAGTAACCGCAGTACTACAAAGACTATCCCTTGCATCCCGGGAGCACCCCCCACGTGCTCTGACCTCCTGGTACTCTGCATTTCGAATTGTTGCGTTTGCGTAATATTTAATTTGTTGAGATTTTTAATATTATTTAAAAATATTCTTTATAGTACTTATTTTACCTACTTTCCATAATGAAAATTTAAAATGAAATTAAGTTATGAACATGGAATGTCATAACAATACTCTTTAATCGTTTTCCTTCAAACATCCTACATTGTTTCAATCATGAGCAAGCACGAATATATTTATTTGTGTTGTCCAATTAAGTTATTTAAATTATTTTGTATTTTTGGTAAAGCTTGAAATTAATTGTATCATGTTTGAATTATTAGATGTAACGGATAAACCTGTCACCTTTACAGTACAGACTTCATTCTAGTTAAGGAGACAGTGAACATATCTTTCATTAAACAAAGTTAAAGGGATCAACTAGAAAAATATACAAAAAAAAAAATTTTGTTGCTACCGGGATTTGAACTTGGACCTCTTCGGGAAAAATGGGTTATAATTTTCGCTTACATATTCTGTAATCTTTCCAAATGATACATTTATTTTTCAATTTTTAAATCGCAAATACCTTTGATATGTTATGATTTTATCGTATTTTGGATCAAACATTTCTAACCTCGTCACGTTTTACGATTTATATATTTTGACTCGTTTTATATCCACTTTATTTTATTATAATCTTGTCAAAAGTACTGTCATTGCACTTCGCTAATATGAAAATTCACCAAAAGAGCGTGAAAAATGCTGCCTGTCTGACTGGAAAGCGAATTATCGGGGGTTTCGCTTTCAAGGATAAGGGTGGGGACAAAGTCGCTGATCTTTGAGACATAATTAACCGAGGATAATAAGATACGAGGGGGCTGAGGCCCACGGCTGAATCTTTTGTTAGGCCGTCGACGTTTACCAGGGTTTCATGAACGCGTCCGTGATTGAATATCAAATTGTGAAGTGAAATATTAACACAAGTCTCGCGGTCACCCCCCTGACAACGTATCATACCCTGGTATACCGTTTTGTTCCAGTCGCTTTTATTTTAAAATACGCAGGGTTGAATCCATATGGAAATAAAAAGTTATACAAGTTACATAAAAGTAATTAAAAATAACAAGGATAAATCATTTATGCTGCATCGTAGAACATTGTATTTAAATTCTGATAATGACACAAAATATGCTAGTTGGCCTCTCATTTCTTCAGATTGAACTTGATAGATTCCCCAATGTGTGAGTATGGTGCCGAGGAGGAAACCCTTGATCACGTCTTTTTTGCCTGTCCATTGCGTTTTTTTTACAGTGGTCAATAGTAATTTTCAGCTCCCGTGTTATCTTCTTTCCCTTAACTCGCCACGTTTAATCTATATAGCAAGTTTTTTGAACGACAATGGTATTTATTATCTTGTAATATAGTATTTCCTATTCTACAATATTATTGTACTTTTTCTATGAAACAAAGTTTTTAACTTGATTAATGGCACAAATCACTCTTGAAGGGGGCATTGCCTATTTGAAAGAAGAAGAAGAAGACGACACAAAATATAGTCTAATGTCGATGGACATATTATTGTAAGCTCAGCACATTTTTACTATAGGACAGGGTAATCGAGAACTGGTTGGAATTGTTGGAATGATAAAAAGAGTGGAAGAAGTTCAACATATTCAACTAGATTTAATAAATTGCTACTTCACATTCTTGTTATAAAGTTGCAATTTTTCAGAATATAGGTCTGTGATATTTAATACAAATTAAATGTATATCTTTTAAGCTATTACAAATATATATTTTTTAAAGAAATGCGTTTTTTTTATCCAGTCATTATTTGAGTTTGAGGTATGTGTTCACGTATAAATCCTTGATCTCTCGTTTCAAAGATTTGTAGGTAAAGGTTGACATGTATCAGTGACTTTATTATACCTAACTGATACATGTAGCTTCGCGCTTAACTCTGTACTGTCCTTAACACGAAAATTATCCAAGACGACCCTCGTCCGTGTATTAGAATAATTACAACCCAAAGGTTTTTAAACTAAGATATTACGGATTTGATTTGTTTGTTAATAAACTAATACATTATATTTAAAATGTATATACGTATGTTCTGAGTTTCGCCAATAATACGTATTATTAATTATAAAAAAATTAGACCAAATTGTATTAAGCGAAGTAATAAATTTTGGGTCAATATTTATGTCAGTTAAATAATATATCTGCGGAGATATATTTCTCTTTTGGTGGAATGGGATACAAATGTTACAACCTGCTCCGTTTACAGCCCCAACAATGAGATGGTGGGTGCTAACTCGGAAATATTTAATTTCATGAACACAATAGGCGAAAAAAGTGATAGAGACTCTCAATATCGGGGAGCTCGAGGCTATCTGCCTCCATTATTAATATTCATCATTATTGAAATGATTCTACCATTCAGCGGGTGATTTTATTTTCGAAACAGTGAACAATTTTCAGCGAACACGCGTTCTGTGTGAAAAAGGGGAGCTCGGTGAATTGGGTTTTATTTTGGATAGTGGCAATGCGATCGTAGATCATGCAAGAGTTCATTTCGTTATTGTATATATATATATATATAATAGATTATTAACATTGTTTTATAAACAACTGTGAGTTATTTATATTCAACCAGTTTCGTAAAAATACATTATCCTTCATCAGGGTGAAATAAGCGATGTACCATCAACATAACTAAGACGAGAAAGCTTTTTACCCAGCCTACAGTGATGTAATATGTAGAAATAATTTCAGAGTTTGGTTCTACTGCGAAATTCAACATTTACATACACATTTTGTACACACAAAAATTGAAGTCTGGTTGCAAAGTTCAACATGCTTATAAATCCATTCATTAATGTTTATTTGAAAAACATTATGGCTTTGTTTTTTCTCCTAGCTTTCCCCGTTTTCATGTTATTGTAAACCCTTTATCGCTTCACTTTTAAAAATAACATGTAGCGAAAAGCCAGGAACTCCACCTTTTGTTTTTCAGTCAGTGTTTTCAACTGTAACTTTTGTATGAGGAAGAACATGTTAAACTGGTCTTGCAAATACTGAAATTATTTTCATTTTTATGAATATTGTTGCGTCACTGGATTAAAATTAAATAAATTGATATTCCTTTTAAAATTAGCAATATTAACTTTGTGGTTAAAATTCATATTTTTTATTTAACTCAATTCAGTGGTTAATAAAACAAAGATAATAAATAAAAAAAATATATATATTGATATTCATTTAGAAAAAAAATTTAATATCAAAATTAAAATCTAATTGATATTAACTATAAGTTTCTATAAAAAAAATTGCTGATTAGATGCAGGATAGTCTACGATTTTTTGAAGAAATTTTATTATAATTATAAGTATTATAATAAATACGTAGATCTTTCTAAAATATTAAAGAATATATTTTTATACTATATATATTGTACTTTTTTTTTAGTTAATTAACTAACTAACATAGTCACGTAGGCTATGGCTGTGAAAGTGAGAGGATAGAGCGCCATAATTTTCTATACAGACATGCAACTCTCTTCTCATCCTTAATCATACATTTTCTAATGCATGCTTGTTGGTTGAAGCTTTTAACAGGATTATCTAGTTAAACTAATCGTCCTCGAGTCTTATACGGACGTCCTATACTTTTGAAGCCATCAATACCCGCGTCACGTCATTAAATCACGGCCTGAAACCCTTTTAAATTTAAATATTTATTCGTATGTGATATTTAAGTAAAACAATGTATTATTTGGAACACGGCGGAAGAGATATTTTTGAAGAATTAAATAATTATGAAAGGCAAACGAGAAAAGACCAATAAACTAATAAATAACGAGAAAGGACCAATCAATTCCAAGCTTCTAATTAAAAACATTTACAAATGCAAACAGTAGCAGGAGCACATAAGTACTACAGAGGAGGTGTTACACACGAAGTACGGGGACGAAACAAGAAGGGGAGATAGAGTAGGAGGCAAAAAAAGGGATACGGAAAGCGCCAGAGTTCACACTCGCGTAAAAATCAATGATTCAATTGTGTTTTTTGTGATGTGGTGTGCCGCATTGCCCGCACTTCCCCCCAGGCATTAGGGGAAGTGGTACAAATCGGGGAGTCGAGGGTTATCGAGAGAGATTATTTTTGTCTGCTTTGTAATTTGTACTGATTTTTTTGTTTTTGTAAATCTTTAAAAATGATGATTTTATAGTTCGACATACTTTACTGATCGTACCACACTGATTGTACTATTATTTATTTATGTAAAATAATTAATTAAAAAAAAAAATTGACCTTTAACACTAATACAACTATTATAAAAGTTATTACAAATTAAAATAATCAATTAGATAGATGTACAGAAAAAATCTATCTATAAAAAAAATATTTAGTTGCTACCGGAATATTTTTAATATATATAAAATATTTTTTCAATACTTGTATTTTTTTCTAATTGATTAATTTAATTTGTTCTATGTTCTGTGAAAATGTAACTTCATAGAAAAAATGTGTTCTCCTTAAAATATAAAAGTTGTTTACAATATAAATTCTTTGGAAATGTATTTATTTGTATCGTGATGCCTCCAAGATGACGATATGAGCACCTTATTTGAGTAGTAATATTTTTTATGTTGTTTAAAACACATATTCTCTCGCCTTTAACATCGACCATAGCCTCGAAACGTCAAGAAAAATAATTTGAAGTTTTAACTTTAAGAATGTTACGAATACTGAAAATCTTAAAATCTTCGTATCAGAAATACTATCATGTATATATTTTCAACTTGCAATTTCTTTTCTATAGAAATTGATAAATGTACAACCTCCAGAATATAGATGTCGAAAATTTCATAACAAATTTACATATTTTGGATAGACGTTTATTTCAGCTATATTTGAATATGTCCAAGGACACACAATTACTGGCATTTTACCTACAAAGGTACTGTTATTAAGTAAATATCAGATATCTCATAGAGACGAAGTTATTTTTATTATATTTAATGGAAAATATAAAGAAATATGGGGTAGTTATAGGGCTTACGACCTGTCTTCGGCTGGCTTAAGTGATCAATTCTCACCCTTCGATCTCCATATTTTTCAAATTTTTGAAAGTTGTATATATGTTTGTACGTATAATTACCTCATCTTTCTATATATTTTCCATTAAATATAATAAAAATAGCTTTGTCTCTTTGAGATATCAGATATTTATTATTCGGTTTTATAAAATTTCGATAGAAATACATTTTTTGCATTATTTTCGTAGTGCATGACATTTTTTTAGCGATACGTATTGTGAAGGGTTGTTATTGCATTTAATTTTTCAAATTGTAAGAATTTGATTTTGAAGATTTTAGACTCGGATTGTAATGCACATCTTTTCATCCATTCTGATTTCTTTTAATGTTTCATCTGCGACAAAATAATGATTGTTTGCGAGCCAACAACTCCTCCCGACACGTGGCGACTAGCCTGCCAGCAGAGATAGAGCAAGAGCCACGTGGACTGCACCCTGCGTAGCTAAGGGGTGAAGGGTGAAGATAATGAATTCATCCGGCGGTGATGAAGAGCCGATAAGAGGGACGGACGAGGGAGTGGATATCATATCCAGTTGAAAGAAGTACAAGAATTAGGAGAACGGGAAATAAAGATTTACATAGCTAATTCAACCATTTTCAGGTGAATTTTATTTTGATTTATTTTTAGTTGGTTTTTTCGTATTTATTTTATTATAAATATACAGCTCCAATTGAACCTTATATAGAAGACATTATAATATATAATAGGTCAATAGCGACGTGGAAAAAAAAAACATATTTATACTTAATACAAAAAAAGTGCCTACCTAGGTTGGATACGAAAAGTTCATTCGAAAAATGGAACTTCCAGAGAGAAATATTTTTTCCTTTTTTATTTTTCATTTAAACTGAGTGCAAAATGATTACATATTTTTTTTATTCGAAATATGCGTGCAAACGGCTTATGTTATTAAACGTGACCGACGAACAAAAAATGAGATTTATTATAATGTTAATATTTTGAATCGCCTATTAAATCAATTGACTTGGACTAAAAGTAATATGTATATAAATTAGATTGAAATTATAAATACACGATAAAATAATAAATATAATTGTGTGTGACTTTAACCAGAAGCTTGACTATATAATGTTGTCAGTACAAAAAATAATGATTTATTTTAAGTAAATACGTTAGCATTGACCAAAATTATATTTTTCTAACGAATAAGTAATAAACTGTTAAAAATAAATGTTGTTTAATTTATTTGCACGATTTTCTTTAAAAAAACTGTTCAAGTGTAATTTTGGCCTGAAAGTATAGTGTTAAGAGGGTGTTAGGAGACAATCCATAGAGAAGAGGTAGATTACAAACTAAAGCTTACCTCTCGACACGAAACATCGACATCGCTCGACATTGTAGACGACCTAGCTGATCTCATGTACTCTAGCAAGGCTTATACAGAATGTGTCGAAAATTTTTTTTTATTTAATTTATGCTTTTAATTATTTTTGTACTAAAAAATCGGAACAATTTTTGTTGTAACAATTTATTTATATAATAAATAAAGATGCGTACACTGAATACACGTCACATCAATATTCTTAAAATTTTCAAACTAAGCTAAAGGCTTGTACCATGTAAATAGGATTAACTTGCTGGTATCCTGGATCGAGTCGCAAACCCCCGATCACTGGGCGAGCGTTTTAACCATCAGACCGACAAGCTACTCTGTTTTAACTATTGCATAAGTTGGGTTAGTCGGACGAGGGAGTGGGGTGCATTTTTTTACATAGGCCACGAAGAGTCATGGTGAATACAAAATTTGGTCCAGGTGGAGGGAGACTGAAATGATAGGGTTGCCTAATTTTCTTTGGGGTCCTAGAGTGAACAAAAGTTAACGGATGTCATTCAATATAGTACACATTTACTTCTTGCGGAGGGGGTGGGGTAGTCAGGGGGCGGGTGCCAAGTTAAATTTGTTTTTATTGTCTCTTAAAATGAGAAATTAAAAAAAATTATATCACACAATTTCTTCAATAATTTATTATTATTTTTATAAACAAAAGTATGTACCTGTTTCAAAATAAAACAAAAATTTGTTAATGTAAAAATTATTGTTAAAATCTTTTATAAAGTACCTACATATATTATTTATTCTTGATTATATATTATATGTAAGTCGATTTGTGTCATAGATATTTCATTTGACACATTTCAGTATTTAACAAAATCCAACTCATTAGGTACAGTATGCTACTCTCTTCAATGTATCTATATTTTATTAGCAATATTTGAATATGTTCCAAGAACACTCAACTACTAGATTTTCATTTACAAAGGCACTATTATTAAACAAATAATAGATATCACAAATATATAAATTTAAAAAATATTAATTTTTTAGGCGTATTCTAGTGTAATGTGTTAAAAACATTTTACAGATAAAGAATATTGCTTTAAATAGTTTTTAAAAAATCAATTGGCTTTTCATTATGACATATATGCTGTTTTAGGGAAATGTATTATCAAATTTAGTCATATGGCGATAGTGTAGAGGTACTTGAAGTGAGTCCACATATTAACATATGTACAACTTTCAAACAATTTGATATCTATTTAGATTGATTGGATTGGATTGAATAATAAAACAACCTGTACATTAAGTTCTCTCCACTTGTCGAACCGTGGCTCGCGGTGAAGTGAGCGCGCGCCCCTCGAGTGGCAATACGTGATAAAATCGGGAAAATGTCAAAGAGCAAAGTTCGCCCTTTGCGCTCGTCAGCTTAGCTAAATACCCCAGCAATGGCGGCCACTTGGTCACAAATAATGCCACTTGCCACCGATCTGAATGGCCCGGTATAAGTTCTCGAGTAATGTGGCGTAAGACCTAGAATATGGAGCGATTTTCAATTGAGCGTGACCCATTATTTACCGAATTCAGTTTGACTCAATATTATATTTTACGCAGTTCATTATATAATCTTCGAATTAATTAATTCGAAGACGCATATAACTAGCTAAAGTTGCCATAAACCAACTTACGAGAATATGGAAATACAAGGACACCAAGCAAGCTACTATAATTAATTCCTTCTTCAATATTAGCAAAATTATTTGTAGCCTATGTACCTACGTACATAAAGAAGTGTGTCTGTTGCTTTGTTTGTTTTTTATACAAATCTACAGTTTTCTTCCGAGCTTGATAAAATATTGCACACTTGACCTCCAAAACAAGAGGGAGGTCACTGTCTACATGCTTTTTCGAAAAACCACCTCCATCCCCCTTTCCCACCCTTGAAGCAAAATTTTAGTACTTTTTATTAAATTTTGCATTCTCATCGATTAAATAAGAAGAAAATTACTGTCTAGATGAGATTTAAAAAAAAATACCGCCATCCCTCTAAATGAATATTTTTCACTCTATGTTAAGCCTGGGCAACGTTGGGTACTTCAGATAGTATTATATAAATAATAAGATAAAATACTTTGTTTAAACGAGTGAAGGTGATTGGAAAATTCAGAATTTGTTCAGAGTTTAGAAATTATACATACAAATACTAAAGGTTTACGAGAAAAAGTGTTAATACGAAATTAAATATTATAAATAACCATATCCTTTCTGCAAATGTTCACATTTTAAATTAGTTACCCACCACTTATACTTTTATAGTTTTCTTTTTATCAATGCTTGCATTTTAAATTTTAGTATACATTGTTTTCTGAAAAAGTACATACCATAGATATCGAAACATGTTGATTTATCAATAAATAGTGGTTTAAACAATCATGTACGTAACAAATCAGAAAAATATAATTCTGTGAAGGGGTGGTGTTATACAACCGTGTGAGTCATTCATCGCGCTTTCTTTAGTATTATTTAAAATATTATTAGCGCCATGAATCGAGTACTCGAGTTCATACGAAAACGTCATTGAGTTACAAAAACATCATTAATTATCTATTTAAAATTTTTAATTTTCAATATTTCGTACATTTCAAATTTAATTATCTATTTTCATAAATTCAAATTTGAACGATTATATAATTAAATACTAATTTAATGTATTAATTATATATATATATATATACTTATATAATCAATTTTGTCGAAAAATACTGTTTTTGCGCTACCGGGATACGAATATGGATCTCTATTTTCGATCCGGGGAAGTACACTACCAATTGTGTTATAGCGCCAGTATTTTTGATGACAAATTTTCGAACCTATATGTTACACTTTTTCAAATTGATACATCGGTCGTTCCATTATTTGAAAGCCATCTACATTGTTTTTACGGAATCTCAAATACCTTTGAATAAACCGACTGCAGACGTCAGAATTATCAATTCATTTTTATTAAATTTTGGACACATTGATACAGCTTATATTATAATATAATATAGATTATATAATTAGTAGATGAACGAATTTTTCATTCAATAAACGACACAAATTACATACCCGATAATAGTCTGGTTATTATCTACATAAATATTAGGAGTCTGCAAAAAAATTTCGACGAATTCCTTGTAGTTGCAAAACAGACTGGACGTAATAGTGTTAACAACTTTTTCAACACAAACTTCCCAGTTGCCAAAATAGAAAACATTATCTAAATAATCTCAATTAATCAATTACTTGAAAGAAATAACACAAGTAAAATTTGAAACAAGCACATCATTAAGGTTGTAACATCAAACACTATCATATATACTTAGGGATAAAAAACTTCAATAGCCTCCCTACACAAATTAAAAAAATAAAAGAGCTCAGAAAAAAATTAAATGAACACTTCAGAAGCACATAATTAGAAAATAAATAATTTCATAGAACACTTCAGAAGCACACAAATAGACAATAAATAATTATAGACTACAAATGTATAACTCTCTATATACAATTATTACAGTGTAACTCCCTCTCCAAGCGCAAGAGTTGGTCTCTTTTATGGAGTGGTCAGCGAATAAAAAACATGTAATTTTTATAATATACAATAATTAATAACTCGTACTTAAATATTATAAAAAAATTGTAAAAATTTAAAATAAATAAAATTGATCTTGTAAATATTTCGCAAAAGTTTGTTAACCAGCTTGATCGGCCTTCTTGTTTTAAAACGGTGACTGTTCAAAAATTGTGTACGTTCATAATTCCGTTAATATTGGACTCAAAGTAAAAAACTACACATCACACTCAAATGAAATCTTTGCGTATTTCGGTTTCAGTATATTTTATTTGGAAATTTTCAGTGTCATTAGGTTGAATGTAACATTTAAGGCAGAACAATGAGACGATGGCGGAAGGGGCGCTTCTGAGGGGATGAGCAAGACTTGCGAATGGAAGTTCGACCCCGGCGTTATCTGCTCCCAGTACGACCCTTGTTCAGCACATATCTCGCCGCAGGAAACGAGTGACTTGTACCCGTGAAATGTTGTACCGTCCGTGTAGTGAACCATCAGGTTTGCTCTTGCACAGGGATGAAACAACTTTTTTGCATATCAAAAAAAAAAAACTAACATAAATAAATCGAGTGTATTGTGTGACTGTAGCTATGTTGAGACGACCTGTTTGTGTTCTATTCGAAAAAAAAAATAACCTTCGGAACAAAAAGGTCACGTGACCACCATATACTTTCAAATTTCTCTACGCACTTCCTTGAGCGTTCGTTTTTCTAAACTGGTATGGATAACTTTTTAAGTACGTCTTTAGAAACGTCGAGAAGAATAGTTTTATGTTTTAACTTTATAAATCGACGGTTATAAACGAAAGGATATTTCTAAAAATAAGCATAAAATCGTGTGGATATAATAAAATAATAATGTACCTACTTACACAATATTCGTATAGAAAATATTGTGTGAGTAGGGAATTCCAATTTTCAAATTTTGGACAATATGAATTAAATTTTTGTTAAATATTTCGTAAAAGTACTTTATCCTTGTAATATATATCAATTTCCCTATACAAATAATTTTATACGTATATGTATATTTCTTAATAATTTCACTGTTCTTATTACCTACTTTCATTTTTACAAATTTAAACTGTCATCTTACACAGACTTATTTTCAACTGCTCTCATTACATTTAGCTAAGATATTATATAGAATTTGTAATATATTTTAAAAAACGCGTGGTTTATGATTTAAAAAATACATATTATAATTATTTAAACGCTAATAACATTCTATTGAATAATGTGAGATATGAATTTTTGGTTACTCGCATTAAGAGTGTATATTTAATAATTTAAATATCCATGCGTATGGGGGCAACACCGAACCACAGTCGGGGCCAGTGTTGTGTAATGAATGGTCTCGCTATCTGCCCCGTTGATAGACCCGGGCCGCAACTTTTGACATTCCGCCTGACATTCATTTACCCCTCATCCGGCCTCGTGCTGCCCTGGTACATCGGCTTGGCGAAATTCGAAATTCACAAATTTAGTACGGTTGCGCATTGACCAAATTAAATTAATATAATATTTGCAGAAAAGCAATCGGATTAGCCGATTGTTGCTGCCAAGTCCTGCGGGCATGTATGGTGGCCGATCGCGGTCACTATTTCCGTAGAATCTATATTTCAATGTGGATTTCCCCTAGTATATTGCTTTAACAATATACTATGTACCAAAAAAAAAAAAAATATTGAAAATCTTCAGTTATTACGATATATTAATCAGTAATATCTATTGCACAATGCGAAAAGATTGTAAATTAATACAAATCTTTGTAATTATTTTTTACTAATTTGTACTACCATCTAACCGATGGTAGTACAAATATATAGACTACTTTGGTATTTTCTCTTACACTTATATATCCAGATCCAATAGCGATTTATTTTTATATCTTTATATTAGATTAAATGCAAGTGTAATAATAATTCACTTCAAATAAATTAATTTATTACAATACGCAAATATCCTAATTTATTAATGATATCCTAATTTTTTAAATAAAATTAACGTAACTTCAGAAAATTTCCTGTCGATTGTTTACTTATTTACATACTTGTCATTATGCATGAAAAGGGAGACAATAAAGACCGCCACATTTTTACTTACCATCATGCAGGCACAGGCAGAGAGACAGCTACACTCTTCTGTTCTGGCATACTGCACTTGCATCGTCCACTTTCATATTATTATTTCTTCTTCTTTCATCTATAAATTACTGAAGCGTTTTAACATTATTTTATCTTTGATGGAATATCGGTTTATCGCTTGGTGTAGATTACGATCGACCTTTATGATAGATTTATTGATCGGTTGGTGTAGATTCTTTCCGTAAAAAAGGGCTGACAAAATTGAAATATTTTTAATATTCTTTATTTATTTATTATTTTATACACGCCATATTCAGGCATTAATATAATTTGTGAAATAACAGAAAATTACAACAGAAGTGCAATACACAAAGAAAAAAATTTCATAGTGTCAGCACGTAATCAAAATTTAAAATAAATATAAAATGTGAAGTAGAAATTTATCCGTCACCATGGAGTAGAGATACAAAAAATTGTGATAGTCTATTTCTATAAAGAATTAAATTAACAGCAAAAATGTCGATTACCTCCGCATATTCATTCTCTAAGGAATGCATTCTGGGGACTGCGGAGTTGTTAGTGCATGAGTTCTGACATTACCACTATAGTAAAACAATGAATTGTGTCTCGATGACATCAATGGTGCGTGAAAGTTAAGCAGATCAACAATCTGGGGGCAGAAAATTATACCATTGATGATGATGTACAGAAATATAAGGTCGATCATCGTACGTCTCACTGATAACTTTAACAATTTCAGACGGCTTAGGAGATAATCATAGTTGATATCCTCAGAGCGTATATTTATTTAATAATATTTAGATAAGGTCATGTTTCTTTAACTTTCATTATATTTGCTACAAATTAGTACAAGTTAATAGTATTTCGCGGGTCTAACTATTCTAAAAAAGAATAATTTTATAGGAACTAGAATAATCTAAAAAATATATTGAATATTTAGATATTTGATTGAAACCACAGACCACCAAATATATAGATATGAATTAAAGTAAATTTCTTGTCCCAGTATTTTCATTTTGGTGTCACCCACGTGATAACTTTCAAATATGACTCGATTGGAATGAAAATACAAACGTTGATATATTATAATATTCATTAATGTAAAAAATACAAATTTACTACACAAAGATATAATTTTCGAAGAGTAAATACTTTTACTATTGCATAAATATGCTATTAACTATCGGATTTATGTTTCCACCACGAATGTGTGTAGAATGCCGCTCGTCCCGCAACTAATGTATCAAACCTCTCTCCTATATGTATATTTTTTTATCTATTCATTTACTGGTTTATGGTTGAAAAAAAAATTACCTATTATTATTAGGAGAACACATTCTTATTGTGAAGTTGTAATTATTCAGAACATAGGTCTGTGGTATTTTAAATATTAATTTAATATAATAATTAGAAAGATATACATTTAATTCATATTTAAAACATTACCTATCTTTATGATTAGATTTATTTTTTTTATATCGCCCTATTGAAGGAACAGTTTTAGTTTTGCAACCAGATTATGTTATATATTAAACACGAGTTGCACTCATACGCAAAGTTATGGAGTTCTTACCGCCGTACTAGGTGTGTGCCACCCTTCGTGGACACCCACCATATAGATTCTAAGGTTTTTAAAATAATGAATTTCTACTTATATAAAACTTTAAAAAACTTTATTATCAATATTAAATTAAATGTAATACGTTGCCGTTAAAGTGTGTACTTCAGATATTTTACACATTAATATTGAATTATTTTTTGGAGCAAATTTTACACATTCCCTACCGATATCGTATTTAATAAATTGACTGATTTAAGATTTAGGTAAGGTTAATTTTATAATTAAATTACAAGGTGTACCTGTAGGAATAATCTACACAATAATTTTCTGTTCTACACATGTAGTGCCTTATTCCAATACCCCCTAAAACAAATTTCGAATAATTTGAGTTAAATATGCCGTTTTGTAGATTTTTTACCAGCTACATACAAAACATATTGTTTCTCGTAAAAGCTATTTAAATTCATTGATATTGCATGTTCAAAATCACTGATGGTTCCAAAATACCTCAAAGCAGACGGAATATAAGTTGTTATTCTCCCTAAAATGAAATCAGCCAATCACAACGCTCATGGATGATCACGTGATCTGAAATCCAGAATGGCTGCCAGAACGATATATACAGAAAAATAATAATTTATATTACAGAATTGTTTCTTTAAAAATGCTGATGTAAAGACAAACATTTTGTACATTTGCTTTCAAAATATACGTTTTTATCCATAACTCAAAAACACAAAAAGCCGTTTTAGGGGATTTTTGAATTAAGCGCTACATTTGCCGTTTCAATTAAAACTATAAATTTATGGTGTTAGCTATTGTTTTCAATATCCCCTAGCTGCTTTGCGATTATTTCCAATACAACGCTGATTTCCGACAAACTTCGAAGTTTATAACTTTATTGCCAAGCCAGAGGTCAAAGTTGAGCGGCTATTTTCAGTATATCATGCATAACACAATGTGTAATTTGCATATGAATCGGTATAGGAAATGTACCCTTAACTAACATATTTTTGCATTCAACGTAAATACTGTGTTCGTTTCTAACATAAGTCCATGAATATGGTGACCAGGAAAAATATTAATATTTTTAAGATTAGCAAAATCAACTTTGTGGATAAAATCCATTGTGTTTGAATAATAGCGGTTTTTCAAAATTTTCTAATCATGTATCTGTTTTACATGTAAACAGTGTTGGTCTAAAATGAAATAATTTGGAATCGTTGCAAATAAATAAAACGTGTAAAATTAACCAAAATATTATGAACAACTAACTAAATTTAACCAAAAGTCCCATTCTAATTTTTTTTTCCTAAAAATAATTTCTAATAATTTTGTATCATTTTAAAGTTAGGTACTAAATTTATTTTTTAAATAATAATTATTTTTTTAAAATAGATTCTATCAAAGAAACAATACGACACATGTTTACGATTAGTTAAAGACATCTTAAAGAAGAAAATTATATTTTTCGAAACCGATACATGTATTTAATTCATAAGTTAAAAAGATAAAGTTATAATTCGATTTTTTTTATTTTCTACATAACGAATTGATTTTGATACATATGTAATAATTTTTTTATATTTTTATTATATTGGCAATACTGTAATCGCATTATTAAAATATTTGCTTGCGAAGATCCACGTAGAAGAATGAGTAGATTATTTATTATCAAAATTATTTAAATCATTTATGAATGTTCATACCATGTATTAAGAAAATGCAATTTTGTATAAGTAATACAACATATTTAAGCATGTCAAGTTTTTAAATTAATTTTGAGAAGCTTGTTGGTGTAGTGGACAAGACGTTGGCCTAGTGATCTAGTGGTGGGGGGTTCGCGTCTCGTTCCAGGACACCAGCAAGTTAGTCCTATTTTCATAGCACAAGCGTTTAGCTTAGTTTGAAAATAGTAAGAATATTGATGTGACATGTATTCCGTGTACGCATCTCCATTTAAAAAAAATAAAAATATTTTTTTTTTTATGTACCGAATCTTTAATTTTTTTTAAAATGAAATTTCCCATACGCGGTTGCTTCGTGCTGACTGTTATAGTCCTGGTTCTTAATACACGACACAAGATAGAGAATATAATTCATTCGTCTATTATTCAGAATAAGAATAATAAAATTACGAGTGGTTTAAAATACATGAAAAAAACTAAAATTTCTAGATATTTACTATTTTTTTATTGAATGAACCACCCTGTATTTTTTAGTTGGCAGCTGTGCTCTTTTTACGTGTATCGTATTCCGGAATATTAATAACCTTGAAATTGTATGTTGGGGTATAACACACCCTATAGTTTTGATCACACATTTTCACGATGTGTTGTTCAATCAAACAGAAAAAAAAAACTTTAAAACCTTAGCACGTGCTTAGCGGTCATCTTTTTATTAAAAGAAAATTAAATTCACACTTAGGGCGTTATTAATGCTAAGCTTTAAAAGAGATGTTCAGTAAAAACGCATAAAAACTGAGTGGTAAGAATCAGTAACTATTATATATGAATTACTATTTTGAATATAAACATTAACGTATGTAGACCTCAACTTTACTCATTAAACTTAACTCCACATATTTCAACCTAAATAGTTAATTTAAAAAATTCTTGACGTAAAGCTTATATATACAAACATATTGTATTACATTATATATATATATATATATATCTAAATATGATCCATTTGTGACAAAGTATAGAATGAAGAAATAAGGAAATAATGTAAAGCTGATCTTACGTGAGTAAGATTAAGAAAGAATTCCAAAGGTGGTTAGGTTATATGGAATAGATGAATGAGGAGAGAATGATAAAAAAGATATATAACGCAAGTGTTGATGACTTCAGAAATAGAGGACGTCCACAAAAGACTTGGATATACCAGATACTGAAAGATGGTCTTGTTCGAAGCCACAATAACTGGCGAGCTTGTACGAGAAGATGTATGAAAGCGGAGTGGGGAGAGTTTTATGTCAGGACAGAAGGGTGTGGCGCTCTATCCTATTTACCTATCCCCGTGAGGAAACGGCGTGATGGTAAGTAAGTAAATATGATATTGTAATTTCTGAGCATTTTCAAATTCTAAAAAACTTCTATACTTAGGAGAATATATTCTTATTGTGAAGTTGTAAGTATTCAGAACATAGGTCTGTGATAATTAATATATTTAATTCATATTTTAAATATCACAGACCTATGTTATAAATAATTACAACTTCAAAATAAAAATGTGTTCTTCTAATAATAAAGTTGTATCAATATGTCCAAAATTTAATAAAAATGAATTGATGATTCTGGCGTCTGCTATCAGATTACTCAAAGGTATTTGAGATTCCGTAAAAATAAGGTAGATGGCTCTTTCAAACAATGGAACGATTAAATGTATTCATATCAAAAATGTAACACATAAGTTCAAAAATTTGTCTTTAAAAATATTTTCGCTGTCGCATAGTTGGATAATGCACCTTCCCCGGTTAGGAAAGTGATCCAGGTTCGAATCCCGGTGGCGCAACAACGATATTATACGATAAAATTGATTTTATATATATAATCTAATTAATATATTTACCTCTATACTACTCAACCTTATATAACCTTATATCAGGATTGACATTTGATACGACTCGTAATGCACTACTTACTCCTGGGTTCTTCAGCAAGGCATCCCAGGACTTCTTCGTTCCAATGTTTACTTAGAATAATTTTTTTTTCTGGGCTGTCTTATTGACTCATAATTAAATAATTAAGGACTGTATTACTTAAAATACATTAAAGATAGTTATTTTGTACACAGCTACAATACTATAAAATAGTACATGCATACATAATATAAGAATAAAATATTTAACCTTAGAGAAATTAAATAAATCATCCGGCAAGATACGATCAACACAAATTTATAAAATGCATTATTAGTAACATTCCTAGAATATTACTAAATTATTATTATTTAAACATTATATACAAAATTTCGATAAATCTTTTAAATCATGAATGCATAAAATATTTACACGTAAAAAAGTACATAATGCAAAAGTCCAAGTCTTCAAATATGATTGTCCATTTCTCTGTCAATAGTACAGATGCGCTATGCTATTGAAAAATGATGTCGATCGAAATAAAAGTATTAGAATATTTCAATAGATTCGCTATCCCCTCAAAAAAAACCTTTTTGTTAAACCGATATTCACGAACTGGGACCGTTAAGGTCACTCGGGTCAATCGGACACCGGGACCCGCAGGGAATAATAGAAAAAATACCCAATAACCATGGATTTTTGCACCCTCCAACAAGGATTTTCAAACGAATAAAATTGTATTATAAAAAAAATAAACAAATCAAAGGTACTCTGCTTAACTTTCAATAAAAACAAATAATATTGGTACTTTTATAATTTATTTAGAAGTCATAATACTTATTTTAATGATGTTGGTAAGCAACTTATTTTTTTAGAAAATAAAAATATTTTTTAGGAGAACACATTCTTATTGTGAAGTTGTAATTATTCAGATCATAGGTCTGTGATATTTTAAATATATTAATTAGAAAGATATACATATAAAATCAATTTTATCGAAAAACATTGTTGTTACGCCACCGGGATTCGAACCTGGATCTCTTTCCAAACCGGAGAAGGTGCATTAACCAACTATGCTACAGTGACGATATTTTTAACGACAAATTTTCGAACTTATGTGTTAAATTTTTGATATTAATACATTTAATCGTTCCATTATTTGAAAGAGCCTTGTTTTTGCGGAATCTCATATACCTTTGAGTAATCTGATAATAGACGTCATATGTATAAATAACATTCGCCAAAATTTTTCGATAAAATTGATTTTATATGTATATCTTTCTAATTAATATATTTAATTCATATTTATAATCGTTTTTAAAGGCCTATTTAGCATACTTTATTCATTGGATCTAGAATATTCAGTATTTTTCTTACTGGTGATAAACTAACTATTGAATATTATTACTTTTTTTACGTTTTTACGTAGCTTTCTGTGCTATTCGAATCGTAGATAAGGTTGAAAACACATCGCAGAATAACCAAGAAAACTCCAAACAAAGGTTCTGAACGACTGTGAAAATCTGAGGTCTCGCAGAGATGCTAAGATTGATGCGTTAGTTAATTTAGAATTACTTATTTACCTACATACATACACAAGAAAATTAATTTGTATCTTAAGAAACTTCCTGATGTGATGACTCTGAATCGTATATACAGACACAATCGTATAGTTATGTAAGTGTTGAATTGTATATACTGTACACGTATATTTTACACGCTATTAATTATGTAAAGTGAAACAGTCATGTTAGAACAAAGTACAGAATATTTAAATTTAAAAAAGGTACACGTTTAAAATCTAAATTCTGTGAATTAGATTTACCTACCAACCTTTACACCATAAAAAAAAATTATATACAGGAAAAATGCGAATTTATTGTCAATAACAAAGCAAAACAATTTATGAATATATTCATTAAATTTGAATACTTATTTTAATTTTTTTTTGGACAGTTACATTAATTTATCAAATAATTGTCAAAATCTTGATTGAATTTTTTTATATATGGGTACATAGTATGCATTTGTTGTTATGTTTAGTTTAAATGCGCGTCCCATACACGCTCAGGTATTGTATCTACGTATGGTCCAGGCTGCACTCGACGCAGCCAGCGAGATCTTCCCGTAGACATAACGGACAATATAATAATAGACGTCATTTGTGTTGTTGAAGTTTCAAAAAAGGCAAAAGCAAACGAATCCCGATAAATAGCTTGAATGACAATCGTGTCATAAATTTGTTTTAAGGGACATTACGTATCGATATGAAATAATGTTTTTCTCCATTCAATCGTGTCACCATTCACGTCCGATGTCCGTTTTTATGGGACACGGTGTACGCCCACGCCAAATGGTCACCTAATGAGATGTAGGTGATAAATAGACGTAACCCAGGTAGGTGCTAGACGACCAGTATCCGAAATGGTATTTGGGTCATGCGCCACTAATCGATTATCTTTTGCTAATTTTTTGCTTGCAATAATGCAATTATTGCATTCGATTTACGACTTTAGTTAATTTTAACATTAAATATATGACGTTTAGTGCATTTGATAATTATAGCGATCGCGAGGATTATTGCACTAGTTTTTTAATGACTTTTAACTGTACAATTGTTGGCTGTCTGGGTGACAATTGAGTGTCATTTTATGATTAAATTCACACGATAAAGTAATATAAATCTATAAATTAAAAGCATTTAATCACAGACTAATGAATTCCCGAAACGAAAGAAGAAACAGATTTTTACATAGTATTATATAGTTACTAATAAAATAAATAAACATTAGTTGTGGGACGAGGAGAATTCTACACACATTCTTTGTGAAAACATAAATCCACGACATACACATATTTATGACACATTTATGCAACAGTAAAAGTATTTACTCTTCGAAAATTAAATCTTTGTGTAAACAAGACGTATTTTTTACATGAGTGCATATTATTTCGTCATCTTTTAATTTTCATTCCAATCAAGTCATATATATATATATATATATATATATATATATATATATATATATAGTAGCGGAGCTATTTCATTGCTTAAGTGGTACCAAAGTGATCATGTAAGCGCCACCAAAATGCAAATATTGAAACAAGGATTTTGCGTTAGTTCATGTCTATATATTTGGTAGTTTGTGCATTTAACAGTTATTGCTTTTTCTATGTGTATTTGCAGTATTGCTGTAAGCTAAACATTGGCTATTATTATGATAGAATAAAATATGTGAAAGAAAAATGTAGAAAACGATTAGTTTTTTTTTTTTTTAATAAATCAGTTTCACTGGCTAAGGCTTGTGTAATTGTGATTGGAACGAGGTAAAATAATGTTTGTGATTCTGGCAAATACAGCAGACTACCGATGAAAGGTTACTCAAATAAATAAGTAAGTTAAGTGAGGATGGTATCAAATCTGTTAATGAAATATAAGACAACCACAATTAATGCGGTAAGTTTCTAAAAAAAAAAATTGAAATAAATAGCGACTTACTGTATGTAAATAGTATTTGTATGGAAGAGGTTACGTTAGCAAAATATTAATCCTGTAAAAATACATTTTATTTAATAATATAAAAATTATATGCATTTGTAAAACGCTATTTGAAAAAAATAATGATCATAATGATATGAAATTATTGATAACAAAACTGCAAATACTTGTATAGTTCTATTTCTTCTTCTTTTAATTCACCCTTCAGGAGTGATTTGTGCCATTAATGAAGTTAAAACTTTATTTTATAGAAAAAAGTACAATAATACTTTAAATACTAATTAAATATATTAATTATAAAGATATACATATAAAATCAATTTTATCAAAAAATATTGTTGTAGTTGGTAACTATGCTACAACGACAGTATTTTTGACGACAAATTTTCGAATCCCTGTAGCAACAACAATATTTTTCGATAAAAAATTGATTTTATATGTATATCTTTATAATTGATACATTTAATTAGTATTTAAAACATCACAGGCCTAAGAAATATTATATTACACGTCAATATCATTGTCATTCAAAAAAATTGCTATTATATAGATTAAATGTGGCGAGTTAAGTGAAACTTACATGTATAGTTAATAATATATAATATTAACGCAGCTAAATAAATTGCACTTACTCAACACCTCAAAATGCAATACATTATTTTTCAAAATAATCGTCACCAAATCCCAAAGATTTCTTAGTGAGATTAGAAATAATTTGTATACTCCATTGTCGTCTCTAAAGCTATTACTGTAGCATTGTATTTGTATATTTGCGCAAGGAATTCACAAAAAATATTTACGCCTCCATAAGAATATGTCAGATTTACATTGTGCTCAAGTTCACCATCTCGCTATTGTGTTTTTTTTTTTGGAATCTGTTTTCAAAAATAGGCGCGTGTCTGTGCAAACATCTGTTCTTAACAAATAACGTCGCTGTGTACTTTGAGGTATTTTTTTTATGTCAATATATAATATTTGAAAATATTGAAAAAACTTATGATTTTCGCTACCTTTTCGAACCATTAATGGAATTGATGTCAAAAAATAGTATTGTAATTTGATAAAACAAACAATTTTTAAAAATTAATAGCAAAGAAATAAAACATGTGTTATGGCAGAAAATAAATCACAATTGGTCACTTTGAGCAACATTTAGGAGATTAAATATAGAACTACGAAAGAAAGCAGAGTATTACATGACACCAGAAGCTCATTGGATATAAAATATAAAATAATACCATGACTTATTTTGCTATTAGGCTAAACATCTATTCAAAAATTGCTGACGAACAGCTGTCCTTCAAGTCATGTATATGTAAATACACTCAGGTCTCTTTTTATACGGTAGATACGTTCCACAGGAAAACGCGTAAAAAAAGACTAGATACAGGTAGAAAAATAAAGGATACGTTCCATAATTTTCTAAAATCGCATAAAACTAACTTTATTAGTCAAAATATACCGAAAAACGCATAAAAAAAGTTTATTAAATTTCATAAACATATAATCTTAACGTATTTTTTCCAAATTTTTTCTTAATAATTATCATCGCTATATGACAATGTTTGGCATAATTTTCGAACTGCTTCGAAATCACTTTCATCATCAGATCAGATCTATGTCCTGAAGTTAATGATTCTTCACAAATAAAATTAGCCTCAACTTCGGATGTAGATTTTTCCCTTTTGACAATATAATCAGTGATTAAACTTAGCGATGACTTTGCTAATTTTTTGTACAATTCCCGATATGCAGAAATGTAATTCTGAAGCTAGTGTTGAAACTTGAATGCTCACTTCAGAATTATCATCTTTTTCAATGAAATGGTTTGCCAATTTACTGCAAAGTTGAAGACCTTCTCGAATTACACTCGAAGTGAGGGTGACTGAATTGTATTGGCGCATTTTGTTTGCATATACAGACAACATGTCAAATTGGTCTAAAATAGTTATTTAAGAAAAAAAAGCTTCTTGAAATTTAAACCGCATAACTTCAAAACTGCATAAAAATAGTACGCATAAAAAGAAACTCGAGTGTACATAATATATAGCTGAGAATTTTTTTTTTTAATAAGGTAAGTATACGTTAAAGAGTAACCTCAAAAATACTTTTTAATTTTTCAGACCGTATATTAATTTTAATATAGTAAATATTAGCCATTAACAAATAGAAATATTAATTTTAACCACAAAGTTAATTTTTCTAATTTCAAAAGTATAATTATGATTTTATTTTGTGAAATCCTGTTCGCTTTTCAAGACTTAATTTTCATAAATATTGTTTATAAATACTTATAGATTGGTTCGTTGTACTAAAGAAGCGATAATATGAAAATCAAAATAAATCTGAGAAAGTCATAAATATTTCCACAAGGTATGATAAGAAATATAATCAGGCGCAGGTTGTAACCTAAAATTTTCCCACGATAACCCATTTTTGCAAAAAAAAACTCCACACGCAAGTTTATTCCTGCAAATATTACGTGTTTTGTATTGAAATCTTGTAGGCAGGTAGATTAGTTAAATAGCATAATAATTTTCATGAATAATGTGATTATTCACGAAAGGTCGTGCCTATTTTTTTATCGAATAAAAAGGTCAAAGGTCAACCACAATAAAGTGAGCCGTATATTTTGTATAATACTGGTTGCAATATTTGCTTAACAGAAGGGCGACAATCCGGTTTCTTTTTAGATAAAAAAAAAGTTACTCCCTATTACCTTTAGGGTGTTACCCAACAGTTTTTATATAAGATAATATATTGCTTCATAATGAAATAGTTGCGTTTTTAATGTTTTTTTTAAATAATTGACAGGTTTTAAAAATGATCACATTTTATTTTAAACATTATTTCAATATGTAAAGTGAAGTACTTGGGTTTGTGTATAATATTATGAAGATATCTTTATAATTTTTTTGTTGTTGCTATTCTCAAGGCAGTTATCATTATAATAAATACATGAATATGTAAATAAGGATGTTGATTATACTTTTCTTCACCACCTCTGAATATTTTGTCATTGTTATATATGTAATGTATTGTCTGCTTATTTTTTATTGGTGAAATTTGTTTTCTTCTTCTTCTCATCATCTCCCAGTCTGGTTTGTGGCATTTCTTGTGCAAGTCAGGAGTGGGTTTTGTCGGTCCACTATATTCCACAAGATCTGGTTACTTTCATCCTTGAACTACCAATTTTCCCATGGTGTTCTCACATCTAGTGACATGGAATAAATATTTAAAGATTCAGATCCATATAGTTCAGTCCATGCAATGTAGTGATGAGCTCAAAATCACGAACCGTGAGTCAATCACTGATATCTTTCAGTCACACTCACTATCAGTGATTGAATATCTGGGAATATCGTGATTCGTGATTAATTTTTTAATTTTATTTATATTTTGTTGTGAACCGTGATTCGGCGTATGTGCATATGAAACGAAAATATTCATGAAGGAATGACGTTATAATTCGTGATAAGCGCTATCTAGTAGATTCTGCCAAAAACGTTTCACGCATTTGACCCGAGAATGCTGAGAATTCGACTCGGAAAATAAACTCACATTATTTAAAGGGTTTTCATAATTTTCGTGATGATATTAAATTATATAATATGCTAGAATTTGTTTTTTACACAAATTAAGTTTGAATAATATAAGTAAATACACTCAAAATTAAGTTTTTTAAATTTATTTCGTGTCTTGTGATATCGTAATAATAATAAAACTGTGATCACAGTCACAGATTTCAATCACTGATATTATCGAATATCAATCACAATTACACCGGTGAGTCAAGAGTAGCATTTTTTTTCATCACTAATACAATGATCGATGTTTAATTATTTTTATAATCAAAGCAATCGTATTGTGGATAGCATCACATTTCATTATATCTTTTTTTGTTAACAAAAAGATACAGTGAAATATTTTTACTATTTGAATAAATTTACGAATAAACGCGAATCCAATGGGCGTGAAATGCTTCTGTTGATTTTACCCGTCACGTTTGATAGTATTAATCTGTTGAATTACATGATAAGAACCCACATAGTACGATAAAATCTGAAATTATAAACAACAAAGTTGTGTCTTAATATTTCAGTTTTTTTTTTTTAGTATTTCAATAGTGTAAATATATGAGTTGTAAATTTTAAATATATTTTAAGTTAGTGAAACATATACAACTTCCGAGTATACATAAAATTCAGAAATTCTAATTTCTATGACTTATATAGTCCTTGAATGATTTTTTTTGTTATCATTTCGTTAATGTACAAAAATGACGTGATATTTTTTATTTTTCTCCGCCCGGAACCCAATTTGCCGGGGTCGTTAAAAATCAATTTTCTTTTAATAAAAAAAAAGTAAGGGTGAAAATTTCTCAAAGAGGACGACGCCAACCCCATCGCGTTTTAAATTTCCCTAAAAGTACGGGGCACATGTTACTGGGACAATTTAATATTCGAGGGCTAGGCCGGCAATTTAAAAATAATAAGCGAAAATTAGGGGATACTTTTAAGAAAATAAAAATGAAAATTTAGCCTCTTTAAGATGTTACTAATATAATATTATTAAATCGCTTGTATAATTATATGATTTTTTAACGCGATCATATTTAAAAAGTATTACTTCAAGGGCCGTAGCCCGAGAGACGGTGAGCTCTCATCACCAATTCTATTTTGAATATGTTTATTTATTTATGCATACATTGTTATTCATAATGCCAGTCTCATTAGACAATGCTCGTGCTGAGGTAAATAAATTATAAATACGGTCTTAAAAGTAAGGCGAGTCTAACTTTGTGGTATTTGTAAAGTGTTTACAAATGTTGACATCTAAACAAACATAATAGCTCGCGCCCCCCAAAAAATGTCACCAAACGAATACGTCATATTCGTTACCATGGTGACTATATATTTTATTCAGTATCCTTAAACTTATGTTTTAGCAATTTTTAGAAATTCACATATACATAAAGCCACAACACTCGTACGTTTTCACTTCCCGGTAGGTAGGTAGGTAAATAACTTTTTTGTTAATTCGATACCTACGACATACCTATAAATTTGAATTTAAAAATAATGCATACCTAGTATCTGCCTATCTAACAAATTAATTTATAAAATGAATATAATTTAATACAAATTAAATAGTAAGATGTACAAAAATATATATATCCAGGGTAGCGCGTTCACCATTTACGTTATGGCAATCGAATACATTTTTAACAAATTTTGAATTTATATTCTGTAATCTTTTCAATTGATACAATTATTATTCCATTTTTAAAAGCAATCTACTTTATATTGCGTATCTTATCTTTAAGTATCTAAATTACGCTACGAAACGCAAGAATTAAATTAATTCAATTTGAATAAACTTTGATACAACTTATGTATTTATTTTTTAAGGAGATAATAATTGTAATATTTGAATAAGTCCAAAAATACACAATTATTGGATTTTCACCTACAAAGGCACTGTTGTCAAACAAATAATAGATATATCATAGAGACGAACCTATTTTTTTATTATATTTAATAGAAAATATATGGAAGCATGGGTAATTGCAGGGCTTACGACCTTTCTTCAGCTGGCTTAAGTGATCACTTTACACAATGTAACGTTCACCATTCCACCCAATCAATCTCCATATCTATCAAATTTTTAAATATGTTAATAAGTGGAATCACTTCGAATACCACTACACTATAGCCATCTATGGACTAAATTTGATATTCATTTTCCCTGAAACAGCATATATGTCACAATGAGAATCTAATTATTATTTTTTTAAATTATTTAAAGCAATATTCTTAAAAAATGTTTTAAATGTTTTAACGCGCCTGAATTTTAATACTTTAATTCGTCTGAAAAATTAATATTTTTCCATTTTTATATATTTTCTTATTTTGACCAATAGATTATTAGTAATATTTGAATGAAAATGGTGGTAAGCCGAAGACAGGTTGTAAGCCCTGTAATACTTGTATATATTATCCATTAAATATAATAAAATATAGCTTCGTCTCTACGAGATATCTATTATTTGTTTAATAATAATTGTGTCTTATGTTAAGGACCACCCCTCGTTGTCGCTGCGATTCGTGAGTGTGTTGTAATGACGTCGCCCGACCAATAAACACCACACACGCATTTCTCAAGTGGGGTTATTTAAAGGAATCAATGAAATATAAAATTTTTATATTGATAGATGGTGTCAATAAAATTGACCCCTTTCTGCTTATTTACTGGCCGGCAAAGTGGGTGAGCGGGTCTGTTTCAATTGACGATATGTGCGTTTTGTGATTCAGACCTCTGGCGCTGGATTCATTGTTATTGGGCGATGTGGACAAGCTGAAATGCACAACCCGGCAGCACAGTGGCAGTAGCGCGTGCATTGTCAGCCTAATTTAAAAACCGTAGCAATTTTTAACTAGGATAGATCACCAGACTCATATCTCGGTAGCAAAAAAATATTTTTTCTGTCTATCTTTCAAGTTGATTCAGTTAATTTGTCAACTTAAGTTCGTCAGTCTGTGTCACAAAGCAACATAAAAACAAGGTTTCCACGTCACGTGGCGTCATAGAAGAATCAAAATCTGTTGTCAATTCACGTGAAAAAAAAAGATTTATAGTTTAAAATCTTAAAGGAAATATGTAATATTTTAAATTCTTAGTATACTATTATTTAAAGCTTGATTTGAATGCACAAAATCACCAAAAAATGTTCCTCTAAATTTTTATTTTCTTTAAGCAAATTAAATTAATCAACTTGAAAAATATACAGAAAAAAATCTATGTCGATTCATTAAATTTGTGTTTATATTTATTATTCCCTCCTGTAAACTGTCTGAAATAAATTTTTTTATTTCTCACAATATCAACAATCACAATACTCTTATAATATAGTAATATTTATAAAATAGTTTTAGTGATATGGAAATTATCAATACTCAGCATAACATAAATTTCAAAGGAATTTTCTTATTTTTGATTTTCAAGAATTTAAATAATTATAAATCTACAGACGAAACATAAATAAAATATTTAATTAATGCTTCCATTCGCTTCCTTTACCCCCGTGTATACCAATTGAAGTAATGGCACTTAATTGGTTTATACTTGGCTGGAATCAAATGTCCTTTTATAGATGCATTCTTATAAAGTGTGCCAACAATAATTGAGGGGACAGTTTTACCATATTTATTTCAATTGTTTTCAAACGTCGTCACATAGCTGGTGTATATTTTTTTATAAAATGATCCGTACATATGACGGACATATTTTAATATTCCTACTTAATTTTTTTTTTACAAGAATTATGAATTTTATTTGTTATTTTTATTTGTTAACTTTGTTTTATTAACCACTTATTGAGTATAAATACATTTACCGGTTTCGAAAAATATCGTTTTCTTCTTTAAGATATCGATATTTAAAATATTTTTCTAAACCGGTAGATGAAGTTAAATTCAATAAGTGGTTAATAAAACAAAGTTAACAAATAAATATAATGAATTTTAACCACAAAGTTAATTTTGATAATTTCAAAAAAAATTTAGTTGTTGAAGAATCTATAATTTTAATTTATTTTTTTGAAACTGACATGGAAAATCTGATAAAGTTATTATTAAGGAACACATTTTTATTGTGAAATTGTAATTATTCAGAACATTGGTCTGATATTTTAAAGATATACATATAAAATCAATTTTATCGAAAAACATTGTTGTTACGCTACCGGGATTAGAACCTGGATCTCTTTTTCAATCTGGGAAAGGTGCTTTACCAACCGACAAATTATATCTATATACATGTATATATCTTTATAATTAATATATTTAATTAGTATTTATGATAAAGTTATGGTAAATTTAATATGCAATACTAATCAATATATTTATTGAATATTGAAAAATAGAAACATTTATTCGTGTAGCAGTCTATGGTATGTGTAGTATACGACACCATCACATAGTAGGTATATAATATTTACACCCAAAAACTTGTCATTTCTTACTCCATATCTCTAATTTTATTCATCTTGATAAGCTTTTAATCATTAGATGCTGTCAACTCGATCGCTTGTACAGAGTGCGTACAGGTTGGCGCCCACCGCGTACCCAGCACACATTTACTAAAAAAGTTCAAAAGTTCATTCACGCTCTTTCGTACACACCATTAGTGGCATTTGAGGATTTTGTGGATCCGTTTGTCGTTAATCACCCTAATGAATTGACCCTATCCCCAATGACCCCTTTATTGAAAAGACAATTCCACACTTTGGCTGCAGACGAACTCCACGAGGGCAAAGTTGGAAATCTCAAGCCACCCACCCGATCAATCCATTTCGTTTAATTGATCGTTTAGTAGACGAATATGTCCAATCCGTGACCTCTTCTGTATCTTGTTTCACGGAGAATCGCTCAAACAAGACAATAGTTCACGGCAGCCAAGAGGTTAGTTGATTAGATGAAAAATGTCACAGGTCACAGTCACATTGAAGTCACGTGGTTTGGTAAGTTCCAAAATACATTTGATGGTAAAATGGACCAAAAAAAAATAGGTATATATAATATTTAATAAATACTAAAATCTACGGTGTTCATTTGTTTTGAATTTAGAGATGAAATACTATTCAAATGTAAAAGACAAATCTTTCAAAACGTCTGAGTTGTACCTGGGATCTTTTCTATTGGCGATAGATTACTCTATGCAATTAGCAAATAAAAATAAAGTTTGGTATTGGGTCTTGTAATACATACACACCTCTGATTTGATTGTTAAAGGGGGAGTAATAAGGGCTGAGCCCTCTTGTCTCCGACATATGAGGTAACAGCAATGGAGTAACATTTTTGGGGGACCCTGTTCGGCGAACATGGTGAAATAGTTTTTTTTTTTAATATCAAGTAATTTTAACTTTGTATAAAGTACTATAAAAATAGGTAAATTTTTTTATATGATGTATTTTTATTTTATTTTATATTTTGTTAATTCTTTTTTGTTGAATTTTTTACAAATTTTATATTTTTAGTGAAAATTTTTACTAATTCTTCTCAATATGGCGAAGAACAGGATAAATAAGTGAAGTGGGACGAAGATAAAAGGGATCGGATGAGGGATCATACAGGCCGAGGGAGTTTTAGAAGGGCTTGGGATGAAAATTAATTTAAAATAAAATTTAGAAAATATGACATTTGAATGAAGGTATGTTTGAGTATCTGTGAATGATTGTGTTTCTGACAAACCAGGGTGAGTTTATGATTCTCCTAAGGATGTAGTTTTGTTTGGATTCTAAAATGTTTGTGTTAAAATATAATGTTAAAAAAGACGACTATCCTTCCACTCTTTATTTATTTTTCTTGTTTATCGTGATGTATCGAGTTTCTGAATGCTGAGAATCTTTTTAATAATAAACTTATCGCCTCTAAGTATTTTACGGTATGTGAACTTCTTTAGCTTGTCTACGATAGACGCTACCTTCAAACTGGCTCAGACATACTCATTTTTTAGACGGTCCAGTACTCCAGTCCATCGTAGCACATTTATATCGTTGGTACCAATGCGTTGATAGCCCAGTATTTAGCTTCGTAAAGCACGGTGGTCGTGACTGCGGTCTTATACAATTTGTCTTTGTTTTATATCGGCATTTTAGGGTTACATAATAAACCACAATTTTTAAAATACTATTTGTTTTATTTTTCGTTTAATGGATTCACTATTAAATGAATACACTATCATTCACTATCAAAAGGCATCAATTCATTCCACTTCTCACATGGTATAATGCAACCAGATTTCTCAACTAGTTCTTAATTCCGGAAGATTGTAACGATCTGCAATAATATAGGTACTACTTCGTATAATGTAGATTTTAGTTCGTCCGACCATATATCGTGAAGACGTCGTTGAATCGGCTCTGTTTTGCCACACTCTAGGTGAGTGATTACTCACGATGTTGGAAATACAACCTCCAGGTAGTTAGTACATTTTGCTAAAAACTTGCATGATGTAACGCTTGACTCGATAACAAGTATTGAGCACATTTATTTGAATCGTCTCCACTAGCTACCGTCGATGATGTGCCAATATTTTGCCTTTGAACCAGATTAGTTATATTTTTACTAATTAAACTGTGAACTATAATCATTTAAAGAACTAATTTTGGTTCAGATTCTGTAAATATTGGTTATTATTTAACACCTAGAGATTTTGTGACGAGATAACTTGGGAATAAAATACCGGGAATTTCATGGATTTTTGCTATCTTGAGTCCCGGGACTTTTATAAAAAAAACTTTTTAATAAAATGTATATTTTTTTGAAATTATTAATTTTAAACAAGTTGACTTAATCCTAATGTTCATTGATATACAGTAAGTAGTGACCCAGCAACGAGCGGTGCATATGTAAGCATATTAAAAAAAAAATGAAAGTTTGTGAATTAATGTTTTTTGAGAACATGATAATTAAAACAAATAACGTATTTTTCAAAGTGATTCATCTTAATTTGTTTTAATTTTCATAATAAAATTTTGTACTGCACATATATTGGGTTATTTTCACTACTAGTTTCGAGAGATGCAGTCCCTTTAATCACCAGGTGATAACTAAACTAAATACAGAATTTTAATATATTCGCTCAATGAGGCGGAGCTTGGGAAGAGGGGGGGAGGTTTCCGTCGTTAACGGGAATATGGACAATTAAGGCGAAGTGTTAAGGAATGATATTTTCTTAATTAGTGTTTTCTCCGAATTATTAGTGAAAATAACCCAACGTGTACGTAGTACTAAATTTTATTGTAATAATTAAAATAATCACGTTACACCACAAATTAACTGCCATGTTAATTAATAATATCAAAATTTGTTTAAAAGTTTTTTAGAATTTGATTTCTATTTACTTATGTATGCTAGCATGAATGTGAATGTAAAATATTTTACGCGAAGAAAGGGTTAATTACAATTATGGAATAGTATGAATACCACGCTTTATAGTTGTACTTATATTTCGTTCGTGATATTGTCGTAAAGCGGTGATCACAGGAAAAGTCTTCGATCACTTATCAATACTAATTACTAAATTATATTTCTAATATCTTAATTCACTATTTTATATGCTCAAAGACCGCAGTGTAAGAAAAAAGTACATCGCGTGACTGATAATAATTCCTAGGAAACTTAACCGGTCTTCATATTGTTTTATTACAACTGGTACCAGAATTCATCATCATATATAGGTTGCAATCATTCATTAGATCATTAAGTAATTATGTTACTCTAATAGATTTTTTTTTAAATGCAAAAAAATTCATCTACCATTTTATTATTTTCTTCTTGATGTCTCAGAATGTCTATAGTTAGATATCTCAAATACAATATTTTACAAGACAGGTATAAAACTTATGCTAAACATTGTTACGTAGCGTTCTGGCTCCGATGGATTGAATGCCAGGACACACGTCACTGGGTAGGCTCAGTCTGTGTATGGCCTTGTGTGTATGGTGCCGTAATGGCTAGCTCAGATGGATGGAAATGGTTTCAAACAATAATAATATTAGATTGAACAAATTAAATACACTTTAATTGCACGAAACATAACAAACCCGATATTGTAAGCATGATAATAGTCTTTGAAATATTCATTCTTCCAGTTAAACTTTATGTTTAGTGAGGACACATAATGTTACCGATTTAGCACACATCGGTTGTCGCAGTCTTGGTCCAGGCAACCACGCTCCCGTACCAGAATGTTACCCTGATGCCATCTCGTCACAGTAAAGTCCGTCGAGCCCATCTGTCGGCCATCGCTCGGATGCGGCCTATCCGCTGGTTGCAGCGGAGTCTCCTCTAATTTCACGGATGAATCAGACCCATTTTCAATCTCTGAATCCACCGCGGGAAAAAATCTTCGTTTGCGATCTTTGTAGTTTGCGCACTCCCCGGCCGTTCGTGCGGAAGTCCCTCTCGTCAACAAACCTCACTCGCCGTCCCATTCATCTAGCCTTCTCGTCATTCAGACACAGTGTCACTCGAGGTCAGTATGATAGGTCACTGTCCATCCTAGTATTACCGCTTGAATCTTGACCGCTTTAAGGAGATTCTTCCATTCTAGTAAATATTTTAGATCTTTCTCAACATATTACACTCAAACACAGTAGCATAATTACGCAATGCAGCCAATGCGATGCATTGGGACCCAAATTATCAGCTTTTGATAGTATCGATATTTTTCTCAGCGCTAATATGAAGTAATAGTTTTTAAAACCACCACATCAAGAAAAGTGGTTAATTATATATTTTATAATTATATTATATAGATGCATACAATGGTACCCCCCATCAGCACCGGCGCTAGACTTTTTACCGACACAGGCAATATAGTTTTTTTTCTCTCTAGTAACTTAAATGAAGATGATGTTCTAAATTTTTGTAAAACCATCCCCATAAATTGGCTGTCCTCTAATATGGCCACCCGCGTGCCACACAATGTTAAGGGCGGTATTTTATTAGCCCGGGATTTAGAAACTTGCCCAACGCCGTCTTTCTATTAAAAGATGTTCTGGACGCTAATATTGACTACAAATTACTGCTTTATTAGAAAATAACTAATAAACCTTTGATTTGGCCGCCATAGGCTCCGCCTGTGTGTTACGCTGGCGCTGCCCCGCAGTATGTCGAATTAGGAATCAGACAGGAACCAATGATTTTTTTCACTTGCGAGCGGCATATAAATGCCTAAAACACAAACCTTTTTTTCATAAAAGTGCGAATATTATTAGTAGACATGAGACCAATTTCGTTTTAGTTATTTAATGGATTAAACATATATATTTAATATTCTTATATTCTTCTATACAATATGCATATTCAGGGGCTATTTTTCCCATTTTGGATTGAGGACCGATTGTGCAACCTCCCCACCCTTTCTCCATCTTTTTTCTTTTTCTTTATCTTCTGCTATATTATGTACCTAAAAATTTGTGTGGATTTTCACAATTAGTATCATACGTTAAATAATTATTACGTTAGTACGATTAGGTTAATTGTACAATGTCAAAAAAAAAAATGTTTTAGTTACTCCATTGCCCAAAATCTTGCAATTTTAGAGAATACAGATTTCTGCTTCGTATCTATGCTATGTATGTACATTATGTGTACATCCAAAATCAGAGTAAAACCCTTTTATCTTTCCATAGCATTGAAACTTTCATTATTTTTCTTAAAATCATCACCATTTCTTTATTATGACGTCACATTTTATTCCGAGGAAGGAAATTGCCCGAAAAAAGAAAATAATCATAACGACGTATTCCCCTTAATATCTATTAGGCATTTCCTTAACATAATGGCAACACTTACGATCATGAAACGGATACGAGCATCATATTTTCCTTACATCGTTTGTCGGAGAAACAGTGGTGACTCTACACGATCACATATATATTTATGTATACGTAATGAATCGAAAAGATTGTTTTTTTTTTTTTATATAAATATATTGTAAAAAAAGAGTATCCAACAAACTAATACATTTAAGAATTTTAAAATGAAGAAATATTTTTAATTCAGGCACACTGTTTTAAAGACAATCAAAATTATTTCTCTCCGCTGAGTTATGAAGTTTTAATGAAATTATACAAAACAAGAGAGTCAAAACGAAACAATCTCCGAGTTCAGGATGAAGGGATGTTTGGACTTGTTTTTGGTCGGACAAATTAATTCCTTCTGCAAAGTAAAAGGTGAATAAATGATGAACAAAGTTGCGCTTCTGAATGTTGGAGAGTGGCTACAAATTTTTGAACCGAGACCTACATATTTAATTTATGTTGCTTTCATTTTTATCTAAAATAATGTAACGGTACTCAAATAGTATCAATAAATTGACTTGCCAATTACACTGTGGTGTTACGTGATTATTTTCATTTTTCAATAAACTTAACTTTGTACTACACACAGGTTGAGTTATATTTTTTCAGTCTTTCTTATCATGGTTATTATTATAATAACTGATCGCAAATATAACGGTTTATATTTACATTTAATAATTATCATTTTTCTACAAGTATTCAAGAGATTTCTAAAAATTAAAACGTAAATAATTAAATTCAGTTTTGTTCTCAATTTTTAAAATTGGAAAGGAATTTGTGCGTGATTTAAATTTGATGGCTAATAAAAAAATATTTATGGTAAAGCTTTGAAGTTCATAAAGTTATTATATTTATTGTTTTATTTAATTAACTATTAATATGTACGTCATAAATTTTATTAGTGTAATATAGAAACAATAAAATATTTATCGCTAGCGAACCCAACATTATAATATATATGTAGATGAAAGAGATATATTTACATTTATTTAAAAAATACTAAAAAATATGTCAAACAAGATGTAGGAAGTTATTTAATCGTCATCCCTGCCATATTCAATTTTATATTATCACTATTAGCTCCACATCACTCGGCAAGTCCTGGAGAGATTTCTTTTATTGCTATTCCGATTTTTGTTTTTCCTCGATCTTATAATTTTGAATCTCTAACAATTTTGAGGACAATGTCGCTCTATCTCAGCTTAGGTCTTCTCAAGTTCCTACGTGCTGTTGGTTTAGTATTTAGCAAACCAAAAAAATAAAGGTTGCTTATTTTATTTCGATTGTAACATATTTTTAATGTTTTATTAGCTCTTTTCTTCTTCTTCTTCTTGTGTCCTATACGTTCAACGGACTTCCAGCAATCTTTCCCTGCATTATGAGATGCAAGATCTTGTACTTACATGTCCGAGATATCTCGTACTTACATGTCCGAGATATTGAAGCTTTCGGATTTTTTGAGTTTTAAATACATATATTTCTTTATTATTGGAACCGTAACATCTTCATTTGTAACTCCATCCATCCAGCTTATTTTGAGCATTCTTCTGTGGATCTTCATCTCGAATGTCATCATCATCAGTCGCCTTACCATTTCTTCGGTGTGAATCTAAGGTTGAAATCATGACTCCAGAATATATTTTTCATGCTAATGAAAGTTGTGCGAGCTATCGTTTTAAATACAAATAAAATTACATTAATAAAATAACATTAAAACTTATTATTTTATTTATATTTCTTAAAATAAATGATACAGCTGTTAAGAAGTGGGGCAAATGTCTTTTATACATTTAATTCGATCAGTTTAATTCGTGACTTGTGTCACGTATTATATTTATATATCTTATGTCATATATGTTTAGACTCTAAAATTTGTAAGTCAAAATTTGTAGAACAAAGGTATGTAATAATTTGAGCTAATTTGTATTTTTGTTTGTCCATAGACGCGTGTGGACTCTCAGATGTGGCCCACATAGAAAGTCTACAGGAGAAGTCTCAGTGCGCCCTGGAGGAATACTGCCGAACTCAGTACCCGAACCAGCCGACGAGATTCGGCAAACTTCTCCTCCGGCTACCCTCGCTTCGGACGGTCAGCTCGCAGGTGATAGAGCAACTGTTCTTCGTGAGGCTGGTGGGTAAAACCCCCATCGAAACGCTGATCAGAGACATGCTGCTGTCAGGTAGCTCGTTCTCTTGGCCATACATGAATTCGATGTGACACACAGTCTGGAGGCAGTTAGCTTCCGCCTGATCTTCAACCGCCGCCTTCCACGCTGGCTTCCCGACATATCTGAATCCTCAAGAGAGATTTCTGGTAAACTTCCAGAACCACCTGACCCCCACGCAGTTCCACCAACAGCAGGAGCACCAGTTCACCTTCTCGTACCACGCGCAGCAGTCCCAGTTCGCGGCGGCGAACTTGGACGCCTGCTCGGCGAACAAGTCGAGAGCCGAGAAGCAAAGGAGCGACGCCGCTTCCGACATGTTCTCCGAGAACAACGGCATCATAAGCGACGTGACGGTGGACAGTACTACCAACTGCTTCGATTACGTCAGAAGTGCTAAGACTTCGACGGCTGGGAGCAACCAGGAGGTTTCCGATTGTAAAGTCAAAATGGCGGCGGCATGCGAGCATCACAGTGCAATGTTTGAAAATAATAATTCTTCTTCATATCATATGGCCATGGCCGGAGAGGTCGGCGTGGCTGCCGGTTCCAAGAACAGCTTCGACGGTCTGGTTTCCAATTGCAGCTCCTCCAGCTGCAACGAGCCCCCGGGCTCAGCTTGTCTGTCGACGGCTGCGGAGAAGACCCTCCACAAAACTTCGCTCATGATCGACAGTCTCTTGGAACACAACAGTGCGCGGGACTCCTGCGACATTTCTATTATCAAATAAAAATCTGTAATCAAAGACATTTCGATTATTAAATATACTTAAAAATGAGGCTGTTGCTTTCAAAAAATAACTTCAATAAATACACATCTAAAATAATCAAATTTTAAGACTGTTGTACAAAATAGAAAATAAAATCACTATCGTTTCTAACAAAAAATATAAAATAGACAGTATCATTTTTTTTCTCGAATTTTCATATAGTATGTATGTATATATGTATGTATGTAATGCAAAAAATTGGCATATGGTAGTGTGCGTTTGTTGAAAGTACATTTTTGGTAGTAAATGATTGTTTACGTGCTATTATGACTATTTATATATATAAACAATAATGTACAATAATTTTTGATGTGTTTGTTGTTTTGTTAAATATCATCTAAGATGTTAATGGTTAACCATACTTAGCAATATTAAATTTAGTGTTTTTGGAAAATTTTATATCGTAAATAAAAATTTTTTTTTAGCGAATTCATAATCATACTATCAATTTTATGAGAGATTTTTCACAATTATTTATGCGTACAACATAAAACTTTATTTACAAGGCATCTATGAGATTTTTACTACTTTTTTAAAAGACCATTTATTTATTTAAGACATTTTTCAGATGACGTCTAATGTATTTATTTTAATACCTAATATATTATGCGATTTCTAAATCAATTAATTTGAAAAAAATTTCGGCAACGATCAGCGAAATACTTAATTAGAAAAAAAAATAGCAGTTGAAACACTAGAAAAAATTACATCTTTTAGAGTTTGCATTTATTTTTATTTTTATTGAGGTAAAAAAAACGAATATAAATCTTTTTCCAAAAGATACATAATCAATATACCTAATAAAGAGAAAAAAAACTTTTTAAAACAGTGAAAGGGTTACGTACAATTAATTTAATTCAGCTAGGGTAAAAAGAATTACCGCACCACCCTTTACTTTTGAATTGTTTTTTTTATGGAAAAAGCCTTTGTTATATAACCTACTTAAAATACTTCCTAATGTACATACGAAAAAAATGTTATAATTTTTTTATCGTACATAAGTAGTTACTTTTATAAAAATGTTTTCAGTGTGGTGAAAAATCAAATTAAATATGGAGAATAATATTGCCAATGAGTAATGTTTCTATTGTTTTTTTTTTTATAAAATAGAGAAATGTAAATAAATAAGCTAAATAAAAGTATATATCTATTATTTGTCCCAACAAACCATCTTTTATTTATTAAACCTTCATTGTATACTCATTTTATAATATGATTTATCCTTAATAAAAATAAGCCATTCGTCATGTGACCACCTAGTCTAGTTTTCGTAGCATGAGCATTAGATTAGTTTGAAAAACAGTAAGAATAGTAAGAAAAAAAAATGTAAAATGGGAAAATCATTTAATTGAAATACTTATTTATTTTTTATACTTATGAGAAGAATGGTAGTTTTATACCAGTACCCTTAGCGTCTTTGTCAAATTATTGTACAATAATGACGAGCCTCCGTTTTATTATTTTGTTTATTATACAAATTTAAAACATTCGATACTGATCCAAGATTTCGAATTAAGGCGCGCTATTCATGCGCAATCATATTACTCAGTCAATAGTTAATATGTTTAGAGTTGTGACATTTGTGAAACAGTTACCATTTTTATGCCAGCGACGAGACGAGCAGATATTGTTAGTATAATAATTAATACAATAATGATTAAATATTACATAATTAAGTACAATAACACAAAAAATCGCATAAATTTTAGTGACCGCACAGCGGCCACCATATGAAAATGCAGTGAGGATATAATAGTTACTAATATGGCCTAGCGATAAACGGTCAATTGTTTTTTTCTGGTTATAAATAAATTCCTTAATATCAGTAAATAAATTTATAAAAAGCTCTAAAATAAAATGAATCAATTGTTGGCTATTTCCATTTACGTGATACGATGAAGATTCAGCATCCACTTTTGTGAAGGCAGCTCAGGTGGGCAGCAGATCGCCCTTCCTTCAGTAATATGAAGAGCTGGATGGTTCAGCAGGCTGCTTACGTCGCCGTCATCATTTTCATTACATCTTTTTTATCAAAGGTTTCTTTAGCCATCTTCATTATTTGTATTCATGTGTCTAATATGTCTCCGGCGGACTCTTTCAGTTAGACTGATGTGGAATATCTATTTTACAGACCTTAAAGCGTAGATGCCGTCCACGGTGAGACCTCTTGACATCACAAGAGAACATTATGTATGTTATAATGACATTATGTATTAAAAAAAATAATTTTAATTCTTTGAAAATATAGATTGAAAAGCTACACAATATTTTTTTCAAAAAAACAACCCTTTTTACTAAATCGTAATAAATTATTCAAATTCCGTACATTTTTTCACTAGTTCTTTGATTATTCATACATTTGAATACAATCGGCTGTGAAATAATTTGATTAATATTCATAACTTGGTCGTATTCCAATTTTAATATTAAAAAACTTTTTTCTTATAAACCAGTTGACAAAAATTATTATAAAATAAATTTGAACCAGTGTAGCGTTATTTTAGATGTGTAAACACTTTAGGTCGCTACATTCACAAGAAAAAAACTGTACCAAAGTAATTTCAGAATACCCCATACTCGCTACCACGGAGAATACATATTTTATTCAGTACTTTATAAACTTTGAATTTGACATTTTTTAGAAATTAGCACGTCACACGTTAGGTAGGTAAATTACTTATTTATGAATTCAGTGCCTACATTGTACCTAAAATATTAATTTTAAAAATAATACATAGTTCATATAAAGTAAAATACGAGAAACCGTTTTCTAAAGAATTAAATAGTAAAAAATGTATAAATTACTTCCTGCCTTCTCAGGAAAGTAAATAATTTTTCTGTGACGTAATAATTCATACCTAGTTAGTAGCTACGATGCTAGTGACCGTTTTCTAACAATTGATATTTTTAGGGCCTAATTCCATAACCCCCTATAACGGATTTCGGATAAATTGAGTTAAATATGCAGTTTTGTAAAAAAAAAATTGTCAGTTACATACAGAATACATCGTTTTTCATAAAATCCACTTAAGTTCACTGATATTGCATGTCAAAATCACTGTTAGTTCCAAAATACCTCAAAGTAGAGAGAATATATGTTGCTATTCCCTCTAAAATGAAATCAGTCAATCACAACGCTTTTTGATGATCACGTGAACTAAAATCCAGTATGGCTGCCAGAACGATATAAAAAAAAAATTTTTACATGACAGAATTGCATCTAAATAATGTTGATGTACAAACAAATATTTAGTATATTTGCTTTCTATAAATACGCTTTCATCATTAAAAATTTCTTCCCTCTTTCTATACTTACATATAAGACAAACCCACACACACGCATGAAAGTTGTTGTAGTTTTTTTTTTTTGAATAATGTATTAGTAATTGTTCTATATTTTGGTGACAATATTACTAAATACCCCGCCCAACAGGAAGTAAAGTTGGCAGAGAACTTTTACCGGAAAATAATTGGCAAAACTTTGCACTCAGGTTAAGTTAGCGGAGACGCGAACCGCACCTGGGCCGTCAGCTACCTGCGGCCACCTGGCGGCCGCAATTTTCATTAAAGCCAAGTTGGGCACATTACTCGAGCGAAGTATAATAATTTTTAATGGTTCCATTTTTTATCAACTTGGTTAATACCTTTCACGGCCACCTATTATTACACACACAAGATTTTACGTAAAAATGCTGCCTGGGTGTGACTATAAATAATATATTACGTCGTTCAACATACATACATGAAAAAAATTTAATGAGTATGTACGTACACATACAAGGAATACATTTTATCACATTTATTTTATACATATTAGATTTTCAATTGTTAAAAAATGATTGCTTAGCATTGTATTTTATGTAGGGAGGTACTAGATATATATTATTTTTTAATTAAAATTGTAGGTACCTAGGTACTGAAGTCACAAACAATCATATTAGGTATCCACCTGCCGGAAAGAAATGAATAGATATCAATATATTTTTATTTTCTATCTTGTGAAATTCTAAAAAGTGGAAAAAAGCAATTTTGATAATCGCAATACTGAATAAAATATTTAGTTACCATGGTAAAGAGTTTGACGCATTATAATATATGACGCAAGTGTTGATGGCACCAGAAATAGACGACGTCCAAGAAAGACTCGACACGACCAAGTAAACCTCAATAATCGACGAGTTTGTATGAATGTGCATGAGGCGAGAATTGTGTGTCAGGGCAGAATAGTGTGGCGTTCTATCCTCTCTGCCTATCTCTGCGGGGAAGCGGCGTGATGGTGAGTTAGTTGGTTGGTTAATATTCACTAGCAGCTGATCACCTCTAACAATTTATAACCGAGGTATTTCATTGTTTACAAGACTACAATGTATTTTGTCTAGTTTTTCTCATTATAAGGCGAACATTTATTAATATTATATTAAACTTTATTGACATACATGTTCTTGTTGTAACAGAGGTGAATATAAAATATAATAATAGCACATAATAAACATAAGATATTGCAATTAAGTATAATACTCGTAGTTTATTGTGTGGGATGGAGTAGACTCCACCTCTGATAAACACATAAAGCATGTCCTACTACTACTTTGCTACTTTGCTAGACCGCCGTCTGTGTTAAAGTAGCCAGTTTTTTTCGTGCTGTTGTGGTGTTATTTAATTCAAGAAAGATAAAGATTCGACAGGAGTAAAGATAAAATGCAGTGAGAGTGTTGCAAAACTAGTGACACGAATGACATCGGTGCATTTTTTTTTCAAACGTCATCCGTTCCGTATGACAAAAATGCATAGGATAAATCAATACTTGAATTTTTTAAATTCTTGATAATAATGAGAGAAAATTACAGTCAATTATCTACATATATATCAAAAACATTTGTCATTTATATTATAAACGTTGGGCCCACAATACGATATTATTAAGCACCTGTTATTGTCGGTCACGATAATGGCACGCACTGATTTACCAAACCGACCGTTGGAGGTCAAATCGCAAAGAAACGGGGGTCACAAACGGAACTCTGATTTGTATAATGACCAGCTGTTAGGTAATGATAAAAGACAATGTTACGGCAGGTGATTTCCGTGGGAATCCGCCGCTCGCCCGTCTGCCCCTGGCGGCGGGCCGTGCTGTGATTCCGGCGAGACAAATGGACGCGTCACGAGATTGAAAAGAGCGCGAAATTGATAATGTATTGAGAAACACTATTTGGAGCGAAAATTAAAGCTCGCACTATAAATTAAATCAGTTTTTTTATTGCAATAATGGCACTAAAAATTAATTAAATCACGTCAAAAGTAATGATGCAATACCTATATTATTGGCTGTGTGGTATGGAAAGATCTACGTTAAAAAGACAGGAAAAGAAACATATGTTAAGAGAATAGACAAGGGTTTTTTTCTTTCATCCTTCATGTCAGTGTGCAGTCAGGTAAGTTCATTGTGCTTACCACAACGCCGTTTCTCCGCGATAGAGGGCCACACTCTTCAGTCCTGACATACAATTCTCGCCCCATCCACATTTCTTCTCATACATCTGGTATACCTGGTCTTGCCAAGTCTTTCGCGGACGCCTTCTATTTCTAGTGCCATCAACACTTGCGTTATTAAATGCAGCATAGTGACTCGTAAAGTGGAAATGCTTGTAGCAACACGATTATTTCACAATACAAAAATGCAATTATTTCCCCACCAACCCTATTTATTTATTTAATTCTTAACATAGTGCATACATAAGTACTAAATTAATAGTAGTAAATTCCGCTGATATTTTCTTATTGAAGATTTTATAAATAAATACCATTATATTAAAATATATCTTCCGCTTAAAGGTCATCATATTCAGATCTTCCAGCATTGCACAGATCCGAGTATATCAATTTTTTCTGAGTATTATTCTCAAAGCTTTATTTTGCAACACTGACAAGTATTGCATTTCCTCTTCGTTAGCCAAAATCAAAAAGCTGCTGCAGTGGTTGATATGAGGAATAATAACAGAGTTGTGTATCATTTTACAAGACTCAGAAGTGAGATTTTTTTAGCAATAATATTTTCTTTGGTCCCCGAATGATAAACCTGAAATGGAACCTCAACCGAAGTCGAAATGAAGGTAGTCTCCAAGTTCGTTAAGCCAATGATATAATAAATTTAACAAGAAGCAGGTGGATGCGGAGGACAGAGGATATGAGGAAGGCGGTAATTAAAACATGTCTTTATAGTTGAAGAAGAATCCAATTATCTTATTATGATAAGCACTATGTATTTGTATACTAATGATCTAGAATCAGAACTAAGTATATTGTACTGTACATTAATACATACATGTATACTTTGCGGTCTGACGCTACAGTTTGGACTATCAGCTAATCTTCATTTTCCCAATGGACCAGAACTGAAAAGGCAAGTTTTCTGTTTCTTCAATAACATAGATTCTTAAAATAATCTAAATCATTTCTTACAAAATAATCCAATTACTGCACAAAAAAATGCCGTGAAAATTCACTACCTAATCCTAATCTATCCTAACGTAATGGGAAAACGAGGTAAAATAATGCAAGCAGTAACTCGACGCTGTGTAAAAAAAGAACCGTTTAAGCATACCTCAAACGACGTCCAGACAGCTGGAAGCTGTCCGCCTTCTACTCGGTAACTGCAATTTGCTTGTGAATTTTCCGTTACTTATGGTCTCTTTAAGAATCTATTGCTTATCAAAGTGACGCGAAATTGAGTCGCGGGGTCGCGACCTGATTGGTCGTTGGGGGCGTGGCCGCGCCCACGTCGGTTCCGTCTCTCTCGCACATGTTAATTGTACGTAAGAAGCGAAGGAGGAAGACGATCGTCAATCAAGCGTGACAAGAATGTTAATCATCACGAGACTGGAGACTTACGGTCATTTTTTGCACATTACTTACGTGTTGTTGATCTGAGGATTTAGAACAATAATTGTAAAAAAAATCTAATTATAAATACAGAAATTATATGTTACATAATGATGTATTAACGTAGTGGTTCTAAAACATTTTTAATAACATTACAATTTTTGCAGCAGTCTTAAATTAAATTAGGAAAATTGTATGTTCTTTAACAATTAATAATGACAATGCCTATACATGCCCGTAGAACAACAAAGTATCATGTGACATTTACATTAAACAATTACATACATTTTACAAAAATGTCGCTATGTCTATAAGCTGGTAATTACTACCTATTAGCGACTTTACTTAGCGCTGAACTGCCGGCCTGTAAATACGTGTTCCATGATCGATTCAAAGCAACACTTCACCGATAAGGCACAATGATCTTTCTTAGGACCAACAGACGCGGGATAACCAAGAATCTTCCCTTCAAACATATTTATATTTTTAATTCTTAACATAGTGCATACATAAGCACTCCTATATATGCTCTAATATAAACAAGTTTAAAGTATTTTATTTTACTAAAACTTATCTTTTACATATTTGGTCAGTTTTATTTTAAATCTATTCAATTTTTCCTCTTTTCTTATGTTTTCTAGCATTTCATTAAAAAAATTCATCGCACTATATACAATCGATTTCTGAAATTTGGCCTTCTTCCTGAATGGTCTTCCCCTTGAACGATGCTTGTGCTCATGTTGATTTGTATCAATTTTTCGTGTAAATTCCGCTGATATATTTTTGTATTGAGGATTTTGTAAATAAATACCAATATATTAAAATAAATTTTCTGTTTAAAGGTCATCATATTTAAATATTTCAACATTGCACTGATCCAAGAATATCTATTTTTGCTGAGTATTATTGTAATTGATTTATTTTGCAAGACTTACAATTGCTCTATTTCTTCTTCGTCAGCCAAAAATATGTACAGCAGTTGATGTGAGGAATAATAAAAGATTTGTATACTATTTTCAAGACTAATAAGTACTAATATCTCTTTTATGTATATACATATATTACGATAAATAAAATATTTGAAAATAGATACTTAAAAAACAAATAAATCATTCTTGCCTCCTTTCTTAACTTTTCCTTGATAATTCTTAATTAATTTAGATTTACATATCAAAGACAGAACAGCTACGTAACTGTCCCTCTATGGCCAATTTTTTGGATGTGAAGTGAAAAAAAAATTGCCTCCCAGGTAGACTACATATGTGTGATGCAGGTACATTACATTTAATGATATATTATGTAAGAAGAGCATTGAATTGATAACGTTCAATAAAATATTTTCAGGTTTTTTTATTTATCAAATGTGTAGTGATCAGACGGACGTCAGGACCACCAACAGGGCTGCGGGCTGTCTCGGTCTGGTGATTGACAGACATGAAGATCCTAGTCTGCTTGTTACCAGCGGTCATGGGCCTTCCTGCGCCTACAATGCCGGCACAGTGTGATACTGATACAAGATATCAATCAGGACCAGCGCTGGATCGGAGGATAACTTCCCACTTTAACGTTGGTCCACGAAACTTAAAAAGATATTTGAAATCAAATCTGGAATAATATATGGAAAAAAAAGTATCAGCCAATACAAGAGCTAATTCATGGATCTCTTGTGTCCAAAAAAATGATTCCTGCATTACGAAATGCTAGATACGATATTTTAATAGATTTATCTTTATGTTTCTTGACGTCCGAAATAATGAAATTTTTGGATTTTTATTATTTTAAATGCTTATTTTTGTTTATTTATTCGCCCTTTAATCTTATTTCTTAACTCTATACACCCAGCATATTTTGAGCGTTTTTCTGTAGATCCACATCTCAAATAATTCATGTCGCCTTATGTGACATATTTGACATCTGTCAAAGTTGTATGTGTGTGTGTGTGTGGCAGCTTGGTGACAGATGCAAGAATATGTAAGAAGGCTGACCGGTGCCAAGTGGCTAAAAAAGGTTAGAAGCGCAATTGCGCTCTCTTTCAATACTCTTCAGTTCTCAAGATAACATATCTTATTGTGTATATATGATATTATTATACGGTGTACAGTAGTAATACATTCTTAACTATTTCGACGTTGGACTCTTATTTCTACTATCGACATCTCACCGAATCTTCAGGGCATCTGTAAAATTATTGCCGTGTATAATTAAATTAATAAATATTTTTCGCAGTTCAGTTTACAGCTGCATTTAATGCAATTCTCTAATATTCCCCATTTTTGAACAAAATGTTTTGACTTTGCAAGATATTTAATTTTAAATAATTGGCTAATAAATCCCTTGAGCCGACCCCGTTAAGGAGACCGTATACAATGCGTGTGAATGCTCTGTGGAGGTGTAAGCACAACAGTTGGAGTGATCCAGGATTAGTATCAACTCTTCAATCAATCAATCAGCCAAATAAAGTTAATGTAAATAGCCCCTTCATCTCGGACAGCCTCTGAATAATCAAGTCTGTATGAAAATGTACGCAAACATCAAATATACACACAGTCTCTCGACAAGATATAATTCTATTACATATTAGGATCCGACATATTTAAAGTGAAGAAATATATATATAGGGAAACATTTAAGACTTGGTGAGATGAATCAGACTTCATTTGTAAGTATTTTATTAATTAACATAGTTTCAAGTATTTATTTACATTACGATAAAAACATTACTCTGAATAACATTAAATATATTTCTTAAATATAAAATTTAAATGCCTAACAAGAAATAAAAGATAATTTGTATTTCTAATAATCATTATTTTGCTATGAATTATCGTCTAACATCGCATATGTTCTACATAGCCATGACACAAACCGCCAAACTTTTTGACCAATGTGACCTTGTTGAATTATTTAAAAGCAGACTTTTAGCATTATTGCGGTCGTGCTATCATTAGCCGCGAAGCTCCAGAACCTTCCGATAGTATTATATAATTAATTGTGTTTAAGATGACGAAATAATTTTAAAAATATATATTATTCCTTCTTAAGTATTGATAAAGTTTAGTAACTCGGATGGAAGCTGAGTAATGACGATTGAAAGTCGAAAAATATATTTTTTACGATTGACAATTTGCGACATCTAACAGATCAGCGTCGTCCAGATTAGAAGTTGTATTTATATAATGGTACGAATTAAAAATAGGTAGCTAAATGGTTGATACATTTTAATTTCATACGACCGTTCACAAGTTATGTAATATTTTATCTTTTATTTAGAAATGGGGGATTTTGGATCTGGCCATATAGTAAATTAACTAAAGTATAGTTTTTCACTAACTGACTGGTGAATAAGGTCGGCCGATAGTAAGTCGTCAGCGTGGGAGAAACAATATATTTATTATTTAGAACACATTCTTATTGTGAAGTTGTAATTATTCAGAACATTGGTCTGTGATATTTTAAATAATAATTCAATGTATTAATTAGAATAATATACAACTAAAATCAATTTTATTGACAAATATTGTTTTTGCTACCGGTAATCGAACCTGGATCTCTTCCATTCCGAGGAACGTTCATTAACCAATATTGCAATACCAACGCTACGTCTATCGTTCCATTATTTGAAAGCCATCTACTTTATTTTTACGGAATCTCAAATATCTTTGAGTAATCCGATAGGACACGCCAGAATTAACAATTCATTTTTATTAAAATTAATATTTGTCGTAAAAGTACTGTGTGCTGTAGCATAATCGGTTAATGCACGATCCCCTGATTGGAAGATCCAGGTTCGAATCTTGGTAGCAACAATAATATATGTATGTCTTTGTAATTAATACATTTAATTTGTATTTTAATATATTTTGTTTATATTAATATCATATAGAGCAACCATACATATATTGGCTTAATTTATATACATATATATCACGCATCACATATTATCATAGTTCGGCCACCGTAGATGATTATTATCTGTTCAAGTACTAGATGCAAATTACGAACAATGATAAAAGTCAGCTTTCATAAATTAATGAAATTTTTATTAACGTGAATACAATTTTGAAACTCAGTTCAATGATATTAATACAAATTATATGAATCAATTAGAAAGATATACAGAAAAAATCTGTCTATCGCCGGAATAAGAATCCAGAACTTTTCCTTGCTGGGGAAATACGTTGCTCTATACACGTTAATGATGAAAATATAACTACAGTCGAACTCGGTTATATCGAGCACGGTTATAGTGTGATCACGGTTATAATGAGAAAACACTTATTATTATTTTGATTCAAGCCTGTTTTCATACTAACTCTTCAATGTTATATTGAGCTCGCTTCACTGATAACGTGCAAAAATATTGTTAAGAAGTGAACAAAATACACTAAATGGTATAAAAACCCTAATTCTTGAGAAGTCATAAAATCGAAAGCAGCGTGTGCCGACGACGTTCCCTATCATTTACGATTCCTTTCAGGTTTGTGATTTCTTAGAAAAAAATAATGGGTGTTTATTTTGTGTGCGTAGTTAGCAGTTGTAAGCTTTAAACTTTAGTAATTTATTTTAGTAATAGTGTAGTAATTTACTTTAAAATGTTTTTGTTCATACAATTATAGATTTTCATATGTATTGCAGTTATTTTTAATTTTGTCGCATATTAAATACTTTTTATAATAACGAGTACATAACGAGTAACTGTTATAAAGAGCAAATTCAGCTGGTCCCTTCGCACTAGTTATAACCAAGTTGGACTGTATATTAATAACTATGCAAATTTCTTCATACATCAGAATGTTTCTATTTTGTGTTTTACAATCGATTTAGATAAATAGAGGAATCACCTATTTAATTCAACTCTATAATATTTTTAAACTGTACCTATTCACAAATTAGTAACTCACTTTATTTACATATAAAGAATCTAGTAAAATCACCCTTATAAAACGAAACCGGAAATTTGGTTCGACCTTGACTTTAGATCAATACAGCGAGCCTTTTCTCCCAGCAATATCTGCCATCCCTCCCCACACCCTTAGCGAAAAATACACCCTTAACCAACCCCGGAGGTCCTTTGTACCACCCGCCCCTGTGTACTGTCCGCAGAGCAGAAGAAATAGGCTGTGACAGGTTAAAAAACAAAAACGCACTCCGGATCATTTTACCCAATTTACTTTAGGCAAACATTCACTTAGCTTTTTCTACGGGGGATGAATTGGACACCGAAGGGAACTAGTTCTTTACTATTTAGACATACTAACATAGCTAAGGATCGCGAGTTTGATTCCCGATAAATTCAAGGATAAAAAAAAATTACCGATTGTGTTTTTATGTTTAAAAACACCTGTTATGCATTCCTTCGATCTCAAATATTAATATAATAAGAAATATCAATTTTTTCTAGAAATTTTTTTAAACCTTTAATTACCGAGAAAGTTTTAATATAACAAAAATCAGAACAATGTCGAAACGATTATTGAATATTATTATGTATTAATTATTTTAACGAGAAAATAGGCAACGAAAAAATTTTTTTGCTGTAAAACATTCTAGAGTCAATCGTCGAAAGTCGACATATGAAACGAAATAATATCACACAACTCACCAATCAAGCTACAATCACAGTACATCGTTACATAGCAGAATGCGTAATTGCTTGGATCGATCGCATTTTCGTCCGACGGAGTTCTGCGAGCGTAACGGTCAAACGTTTCATCGTCGATAACTTCGCTGTTTGTGGTCCGATTTAAATAAAATAAACTTCGTTCAACTTATCTGACTAGCTCTTATGTATAGTATTTCAAACAACATGGAAATTCGAAAACACCTTGTTTAACTCCGGATGTTTTCGTGTTTCATATTCGTAGTAAAATTGAGTCGATCGTAAACGAATGGGTTCAAGCGAACGGGTCAGATACTCGTACAGCGAACTAGAATACAGTTTTTAAATCTAGTTAAATATACTACGCGAACTAGATTGAACATTGGACTAAATAACCTTAAGAATACTTATTGAAAATATGAATTAAACGTAATAATTAGAAAAATATACATTTAAAATCAATTTTATCGAAAAATATTGTTGTTGCGCCACTGGAATTCAAACTTGGATCTCTTTCCAAACCGGGGAAGATGCATTATCCAAATATGCTACAGCGACGATATTTTTAACGACAAATTTTCGAACCTATATGTTACCTTTTTGATACTAATACATTTAATCGTTCCATTACTTGAACGAGTCATCTACCTTATTTTTTACGGAATCTCAAATACCTTCGAGTAATCTGATAGCAGATGCCAGGATTATCGATTGATTTTTATTAAATTTTGGATACATTAATAAAACTTTAGGAGAACACATTCTTATTGTGAAGTTGTAATTATTCATTACATATTACATGTGATATTTTAAATATGAATTAAATATATTAATTAGAAAGATGTACATATAAAATTAATTTTATCTAAAAAATATTGTTGTTGGGCCACCGAGATTCGAACCTAGATCTCATTATATGTATATCTTTCTAATTAATATATTTAATTCATATTTAAAATATCACATACCTATGTTCTGAATAATTATAACTTCACTATAAGAATGTGTTCTCCTAATAATACTTATTTAATTTGAGGGGTACAAATTTGTAGACACACATAACATGTGTACCTCCCGCGCCATTTATTAATTAAAATATTAAAAATATTAAATTAATAAGTTCATATTATTTAATATTTTCTAGAATGTAAGTTAAAAAAATCACATTTCCACCACTCGTTTCCATCTTACATACATAAAATATACATCCTTATCCACAGGTCTGCGGTAAAACCTTGCACCCTCTTTTTGTGGTATTTTTTCATCCCCTAAGAATCTTAGTGACAAGTGTCAATTAGTTTCCCGCCGACTGAATTTATTTGCACGATGACATCTGCCTCCTAAGGGGGACTTAAGGTTTTATTTCGATTTCGTCACTGAACTTCGATGTAAGAACACAGATAAACACTTTTCCGATTGTAAAAATATTTTAGAATCCTTCAAGACTTTTAAAGCAAACTAACTCGAGATAAGAAAATCATTAAAATTATATTATTTTATTTATTCTGCGAATACATTTTCAGTTTTTGTCATTATCTTAACCAAGGTTGCTAAGTTCGTGTCAAGTTAAGTAATCTTTTTAATCTGTAAAGATGACTTATTGTTTCGGAGGCAATTTTGTAGAATTCGCTAATCACACATATGAAATGTTTTTTAGTTCTACTTGTCTAATTTCTGTGAGACGCGTTGAGACTGATAATGCCCTCATAAGGTGAAACGCGTCTGATGGAAATTAAACGAGTAGAACTAAAAAATAAATTTTCTACAACTACTCTGAGTTTGCCAATCACCTTTTGGAAACAAACCATTCTTTTGACATCAACAAGGGTTTAGAAATTATACATACAAATACTAAGTGTTTACAGTTAGATAAATTTGAAATTTTATAAATAAGAAAAAGTGTTAATAGCAAGTTAAATATTATAAATAACCAAATCCTCTTTGCAAATAGTCACCTTTTAAATTTGTTTTCATATTAGTTCTTACTTATTTATAGTTTTATTTTTATCTATGCTTGTATTTTTATTTTAGTATACATAGTTTTCCGAAAAAGATTTCATAGGTATCGAAACATGTTGAATAATCAACAAATAGTGGTTTAAATAAAGTATTTTGTCTTATCATTTATATAAAATGAGGCCACAAAATAATTTTGCTAATATTGAAGAAGTAAAAAACAAGTGTGTTATTTTCATTTATATGTAAATATGATGTTTGCAAGAATAATACGTACAGTATAAGACTAGAATGGGGTATAACCTATTTATTCAGATTCAGTCCAAGCCAAATCGGGCAATACTATTTTTAAGATCGACTAGTTAACCGTTTGCTCTCGTCAGATCGCAGATGTGAATGCGATATGTTCCCGATTGGCATGGAGACAACTTACACATGATTTTATAGAAAAAAAGTAGTGCGAAATAGCAACTGCAATACATGGATGGGTTTACAAACGTACTAAACATTTCTGATAGATGATGGGATAGTAAAAAAAAATTACGGTGAATTACTGAAGCGACTTACTTACTTATTTACCATCACGCCGTTTCTCAGCGGGGGTAGGTAGATAGGATAGAGCGCCACACTCTTCTGTCTTGACACACAATTCTCGCCTCATCCACACTCATACATCTTCTCATACAAGCTCGCCGATTGTTGAGGCTTCTAACAGAACCATCCTCCGTAATTTGGTTTACCTGGTCGTGCCAAGTCTTCTGCGGACGTACTTTATTTCTGGTGCCATCAACACTTGCGTCATATATCTTTCTTACCATTCTCTCCTCATTCATCCGTTCCATACGACCAAACCACCTAAGTGATCCTTTCTTAATCTTACTCACTATACTAATATCAACTTTACATTCTTTCCTTATTTCTTCATTCTTTACTCTGTTATAAATAGATTTGCCACAAATACGCCTAAGTGTTCTCATTTCCACTGCATTCAGTCTACTTTCTTTCCTTTTCTGCCAGCTCCAGGCCTCACTTCCATACATCAGTGTCGATACCAGGATTCCATTGTACACCGCTAGTCTTGCATCGGTTGACAAATTCCCGTTAGATATAATTCCATTCAAAGCGCCGTTAACTTTATTTTCTGCAGTCACCCTCCTTCCGATATCATTCTCAGCCTTTCCGTTTCTATCGAACATACTTCCCAAATATACAAATTCATCTACTTGTTCCAAACATTCATTACATACAAGTATTTAGCACGGTGTCTTGCTTTCCTCCTTCTCGAATACCATCACTTTTGACCTGTTAACATTCATCATGAGGTCGCTTTTCTTGTATACATAGTACATTCTACTCACCAGATTCTGTAGTTCTTGTTCATTATTCGTTATTATGAGACTGTATAGTTTTTATCCGTTAAAAGTGATTATATTAGACTGTAATTATCTATAGGTTAATAAATGATAATACCAGATTTTATAACATTTATCCGATAATAAATGATAATACCAGATTTTATAACATCAATCCGATAATAAATGATAATAAAAACGAGCGCACACTCAGGATGAAACAGTCGTATGATAGTTCGCCACCAACAGTGCTACCTTTTGAAAATTTAGACGTACATTCTCATAGCTCTCGCCATCATGACAGAATTATTGTACGACAGAAACTCGTCGGTGTGCGCTCGCACTAAATAAACAGAATTGCAGCCCATTATCAAACAGTTAAAAAGACTGTATTTATCACTTATTTTAGTTAGTACGAAGGCAAATGGTTAAATCCCAGGTATTCTCCGTAAAATTGGGGGAAGTTGAAATATTAACCCTGAGAAATATGCTCATAATCTTGGCGTTGATGTTGGCGGCGCACGCCGCGTGTACTATGGACTTTGCAGACGAACAAATGTCAGTATTTGGTAAAGAAAAGCTCTCCACAACATATACGAAAATTTATATTAATGTACAGCAAAAATGCAAATATAAAATTATGAAACTGTTTCTTATGTGTAAAAACACTTAAAATCATTATCAATATTATACAGTATATCGGGTTAGCGAAAAGAGCATCGTCGCAAAGTGAAACTTGCTTTAAACGAAGCAAGTATTTTTAAAATTACAAGTGCATATAAATCCATTACAATACGTGAATAATATAAGAAACGAGAAACTAAACCATACAATACGATTTTTCATATATTGTATCTTATATACCTATAATATTTATTTGCTAGGGGGGCATTTTTTACTTTATGTATTGGGGCATAATTTTTTTAGTCATGCCACTGGGCTTAGTTCATAATATTTGAAGAATGTATGGTGATCTGGACACAGCACTGATCGCACCTGTAACTACCGCTATGGGACCTCATCACTGTTAATTTAAAACAATAAATTCAGTTCTTTAATGTACTAAAGTGTTTCAATTACTTGGCCTCTGTCGTGAATTTTTTACCATCTAATTTAATTTGTTACCTTACTTCCAACTTATATTCTAGCTTATGGAACCTTATGACTACCTACCTCAAAACAGGTACTGTATATACCTAACGAGGTAGGAAGCGGCCAACAGGCTTGCATATAAATGTAGTATTAAAACTTGTACTTTCTGGTTTATTGTTTACTTTAAGGATTTTTATATTGATGCAAGCCATAAAAGAATATTGTTTTAAAAATAAACGTTTATGCTTTATTAAGTATTATTAGTGATATATTTATGAGCTTGAACATTGCCGACTCAGAATTTAGGTAGATAATCAAGCATCAAATATCAAAATCATATCTTGTTTTTATGTATGTATAATATTTTCATAACGTTGCTAGTAATTTATTGTATTTTGTTTTATATTATTTTGAATTTTATTTTATTATAAGCTAGTTACTGTAAACAATAATTAATAGTATGTAATTCTCTTCTCTTTCCTTCTCTGCACAAGCACATGTTTTCTAGAGAAGTTGTAGAACTAAAAAAATAAAAATTTATTATTGTATTGTTTCATTGTAATTATAACAGATTAATAAATAAATAAAAAAAATATGTATAAAAATAGGTCTGAAATATATCTAACCTGTGACCCTGTACCTGGGTAAAATATTTCACAATATATATGTAAACGTAATATTTTTGTATCACACCTGTTTTTATACTTTTCTCAATAAGATTAAGAGCTTTTTCTGTTTTTTAATTTCTGGCTATAGGCAAAATTCTACAACATTTTCAATTGTTATTGCCATATTTAACAATTTACTTTAACATCGCATCTCGTGACAGGTAAAATGCAAATATTTATCATAGTAAACAATAAAGGAATTGAATGTGGTAATAAACTGGCCAAGGAGGTCATTTTTTCCTGAGTATTCCCTCATCAATCCCGATGTATGACATACTTATTAATATGGTGAAAAAACGAACGAATTCTATCTGGACTGCACAATGGATGGGTCTAAATAATCACAAGGGTAATCGCTCCAAAATCATTCAAAGATGCACTCCCCCGCTCCTTGGTTCTCCAAAAAGAAAGTCTCCAAGACAAATATATCAAATATCTCTAGAATTAGAATTGAGCATTGCCAGGTAGCCTTACATATATTCCGATTGAAATTAATGGATTCCCCGATGTGTGAGGGGGTGCCGAGGAGGAGACATTTGACCACGTATTTTTGTATGTCCATTGCTGATTACAGGTCAATGGTAATTTTCAATTTCCGATTAACTTGTGTCATCTTCTTTTTCTTAATTCGCCACATTAAATCTATATAATATCAAATTGTTTGAGCAATGATGGTATTAACTTGTAATATAATATTAGCAATATTTAAATATGTTCAAAAATACACAATAACTGGATTTTTTACCTAAAAGGGCACTGTTATTAAACAAATATCAGTTATTTCATAGAGACAAAGCTATTTTTATTATATTTTAATGGAAAATATATGGAAGTATGGGGTAATTACAGGGTTTACGACTTGTCTTCGGCTGGCTTAAGTGATCACTTTATATATATATAACTTCACCAATTCTCATCCCTCGATCTTCACATTTATCAAATTTTTGAAAGTTGTATTTATGTTAGTATGTGGACTCGCTTCGAGTATAACTACACCATCGCCATTTACGAACCAAATTTGATAATCAATTTTCCTTTTTTTAAAAAAAACGTCGTATGTGTTTACTATAAGATTCTAATTTTTTTGAAATTGTTTTAAAGTAATATTATTTTTCTGTTAAATGTTTTTTAACATATTATACTTTCATTAAAATATAATAAAAAATAGATTTTTCTCTATGAAATATTTGTTTTGTAATATAATATTATCGTATTTTTTTCTATAAAATAAAGTTTTAACATGATTAATGACACAAATCACTCTTGAAGAGTGGATTGCCCATGTAAAAGAAGAAAAAGAAGTAAGCAATAAAAATGATTTACATTAAATAAATATACAATATAAATAAAAATTAAAGAAAATAAAATTATTTTCGCCATTTGACAAATTGGTTAATTAATTGGTAGACTTACCCATTTTATTTTGTTACACGCAAAATTTTATGAACAATAAATATAATATATGATCTGATTATAGCTCAAACTTATCGAGTTTGAACATAGTAAAAGTTTGAAGTTATCTCGTCCGTGTCTTGACAAGTCTGAAGTAATCTTGACTACTGAACAGAGAACATCGACTTCAAAGTCTCTTTTTGACAATACTCGACAGTTCAGAATTATACGGTATCGCTGTATCGACCATAATATGGCAGGTACATAAGTACCTATGTCGGAAAGGTATTTCTTATGGCCACCCAGTAGTAAGCGTGTTAGTTTTGAGTAAAAATTATAGGATAACTCTACATACAGTAAATGAATAGACATGATATGAAATGTATATATAGGAGTGGGGGTATGGAACATTAGTTGTGGGATGAAGGGCATTCGATCGGAAAACATAAATTCGATAGTTTATGACACATTTATGCAAAAGTATTTTACTCTTTATATATTTATGTAAACAAGACGTATTTTTTACAATGGTGTATATAATATTGTCAGTGATTAAATTTTTGTTTCAGTCGAGTCATATTTTAAAAAAAAAATCACCAAAGTAATCACGTGGGTGCCACCAAAATGAATATTTAGAAATAAAGAATTTGTGTTAGTTCATTTCTATTTATTTGGCAGACTATGGTTAACTCCGAGCTTGAAAAAATATATAATTTTTAATGAGCATCTATACGCAAACATGTAATTAACAACATCCTAATAACAAGGAAATATAAGAAATAATTTTGATCATATTATTATTTAATCTTTGGAGAACACATTTTTATTGTGAAGTTGTAATTATTCAGAACCTAGCTCTGTGATATTTTAAATACTAATTAAATATATTAATTGGAAAGATATACATATAAAATCAATATTATCGAAAAATATTGTTGTTGCATCACCGGGATTCGAACCTGGATCTCTTTCCTAACCGGGAAAGGTGCATTATCCAACTATGCTACGGCGACAATATTTTTAGAGACAAATTTTCGAACCTATATGATACCTTATTGATAATAATACATTTAATTTTATTTGAAAGAGCCATCTACCTTATTTTTACAGAATCTCAAATACCTTTGAGTAATCTGATAACAGACTCTAGAATTATTAATTCATTTTTATTAAATTTTGGACTTATTGATACAACTTTATTATTAGGAGAACACATTCTTATTGTGAATTTGTAATTATTCAGAACATAGGTCTGTTATACGATTAAATATATCAATATCAAAAAGGTAACACACAGGTTCGAAAATTTGTCGTTAAAAGTATTGTCGCTGTAGCATAGTTAAATAATGCACCTTCCCCGGTTAGGAAAGACAACCAGGTGGCGCAACAACAATATTTTTTGATAAAATTGATTTTATATGTATATCTTTCTAATTAATATATTTAATTCATATTTATTATTTGATCAATTTTTTGCCGTATAATGTCAGTTTTTTCTCTTAATAATTTATATATATGTTATAATGTTAAAAGCCTTGTCTTCTTCGATCATATGATTTACCAAGGGCTCGCACTCCATAAAATAAAATAAGTGTGCATATCTAAAATTTCTGTGTAATAAATCAAAATTACGCACATTAAAGAAATACGAGTCGCATTAATTTTTTTACTATTTTCAAAGTAGACTAAACGTTGAACGTTTGTGCTATGAAATTGGACTAACATGGTGATCTCTTGCAGCGAGGTTCAAATCCCCTGTCACTATACGTGAGTATCTCCAATCACTATCACTAGAGCAACAAGCTGGTTAAATTTATTTGATATAGTAAATATGTAAAATATATAAGGGTATACGTAAATACTACTTGGTAAGTGAACACTTATTTGAAATAGAAAGTGTGTATGCTGTAGTTAACGCGCAGCGGTTGTCATCTAGAACCCTCTAGTCGAAGAATTGAATATTTTAGATAACAAATAAAATTTTGCAATTGTATTTCTTTGCGAAGTCTATCCCAAACAAGTACGATCTAAACGGTTGTGTGACAAACTGTAACTATCGTAAAAATAGTTATAAAAGTAAAAAAATTGCGAAAACAGATTGTTTGATTATTGGTAAAAATGCAATGTTTATTGATTAACTAATTTTACTATCGAATATCGGATGGTAAAAATCGTAAATCGTTGGTCAAATATTGAAGACTCTTCGCAGCTGTTTCAAATGTCATCTGTCACATTGATACTTTGAAAGTTGCAGAATACGACAATTAATCATTCAATATCCCGCTATTTTAGTGACGAGAGTTCGTGGGATGATCTCGTTTAATTAATATATAGCATGTATTTTTGATAATGTTTTTATAAATTTTGGCCACTAAAGTGACAGTTATCGAACGCAGAATAAAGCCATAGATAAAGCATAAAATAAAACTTATTTCATGATTATTTATCTTGAAACGGTGAGGGGCTAGATTTTTTATCTACAGGAGATAGTTAATTGTTATAATTTTAATATTTAATATTTTTTATTTATTATCATTATTTTATTAACCAGTGAATTGAGTTTAAATACATATACCGGTTTCGAAAAATACAATTTTCTTCTTCAGGATGTCATAACTAACTAAAAACATATATTATTGTTTCTTCACCAGAATCTATTTTAAAAAAAAAAAAAAACAATTATTTAAAAAATAAATTTGGTACCTAACTTAAATTGTTACTTAATATAAATTTAGTCGAATAATTTTAAGGAAAAAAATTTAGAATGGAACTCGTAGTTCAATTTAGTTGGTTGTTTATAATTGTTTGATTAGTTTTACATGCTTTATTTATCTTCAACGATTCCTAATTATTCAATTTGTGACCAACCCCGTTTATATGCAAAATTGACAACCCCAATTTTTTATCAAAACCAAGTAGATGTATTTAAACTCAATTAAGTGGTTAATATAACAAAGATAATAAATAAAAAAATATGAATTTTAACCACAAAGTTAATATTGCTAATTTTAAAAGTATAATTTTAATAATTTACTACTGATTACACAACCGGCCCTTAATACACAATACTTGAATTAAGGCTGAAAAATATTTTCAACTACACAACATAAATCTATATTTAATGCGGCATTACAATATAAATATTTTTTCTCAAAATCAACGAATACGATTATTAATATTCTTACTAATAAGAATATTATTTTTTCATCATATTATAGTTCCGCGTAGTTACCTCTTTACCACCCTTCCGGAGGCCGTGGGTTGTTTTGACAAGGAGTTCATCATATTTTTTCTCGCTTTCCACCGCAACCGTCCCTCAATATCAAACTTATCTCCGTGGGGTGAGGAGGCACCCAAATGAAAAATGTCACCCGTCATAAGAAAAAAAACTCACCCATCGTCAAAAAAAAAAACACACCCCCACGATTTAAAAATGGAATGGAAAACGTTTCAATGATTTGAAAAGATGTACTACTGATAAAAATACAACTGTCAAATTGACATGGGCTTCGTTATCAACGCATACAAGTTTATTTTTTATTTTATTTTAAGCATTATTTTATTTCATTGAGATGAATGTTTGTACACCAACAATACTAACGGAAATAAGTATTTTATGGCTAAATAATATTTAAAAAATAAATATTTTTTTGTCTGGCTATACAAGTATATATGTTGAGAAGTTGCAATTTCAGAACATAATTCTGTGGTATTTTAAACACAAATTAAAATAATTAATTAGAAATATACACTGACAAAATCTTTCTATCGAAAAATATTTGGTTGCTACCGGGATAGGTAGGTACCTACGACCCTGGACCTGTTCCTGTTCGAGGAAATGCGTTACAATTTTCGCTACATCAAAACGTTTTCGACAAATTTTTTTAACTTATATTTTGATGTCTTTCCAATTCATACATCTATTACGTCAGTACATTAAAATAAGCTGTTCGTTACTATATATTTTGGTAAATAAAGGAAAAATACATATTTATCTGACAGAATATTATAATATATTAAAGTCTGCATAATATGAAAATAATTGCGATAGAAATATTATGAGATATATATTTCGTTTCGATTTATTTCACAGAAACTCATTACAGTTTATTTCAAAGTACTGACTGCACGCCGCTGGACTAATAACTATCAATTGAAGAAATGCCGCGTACTTTTAACACACAGTCCGAAACGTGAAATGAAATATTTTACAATTCATCATGATATGGACGATATGGAGCAGCGAAACTGCAGGTAGAAAGAGGTTGTCCAAAGTCCCAGTAATATTATATATCTTACACTTAAGAAGAAGAAGATTCCTTCAGAAATCAGAATAATATTGAGTGAAGGCTCTAAATCTGGATACTCTTTAACCTTGATTGGTGTCTGTGGTATTTCAGATATAAAAATGAAAAGTTTAATTAGTTTGTTATTTTATGGGCTTGATCCCTATACTTTTCCATTACCTAATTTATCTTTGATAATAGATTTAGCATACCTAATATATCGTCTGATGTTTACAACAAAGATAAAAAGTTTCGTTTGAATATGAATTTATCGGTTTTTTTCATCGCCCATGAGATTAAATTTTTACAAAAATATCACTATATAATTTAGAGTAATAAAGTGTATATTTTCCTAATTTTGGGTCAGTTTATATAATACAACTCATAATTATATAACTAACTAACTAACTTACCATCACGCGGTTTCCCCGCGGGAGTAGGCAGAGAGGATAGAGTGCCACACTCTCCTGTCCTGACACACAGTTCTCGCTTCATTCACATTCCTTCATTTTTTATACAAACTCGCCGATTGTTGAGGCTTCTAACAGTACCATCTTTCAGTATTTGCTTTATCTGGTCGTGCCAAGTCTTTCGCGGACGTCCTTTATGTCTGGTGTCATTAACACTTGCGTCATATATCTTCCTTAATATTCTCTCCTCATTCAACCATTCCGTATGACCAAACCATCTTAGTGATACTTTCTTAATCCTACTCACTATTCTAAGATCAGTTTTACATTCTTTCCTTATTTCTTCATTATTTACTCTGTTATAAATAGATCTGCCACACATACGCCTAAGCGATCTCATTTCCACTGCATTCAATCTACTTTCGTTCCTCTTCTGCCTTTCATACATCAATGTCGGTACCAGGACTTTATTGTGTACCGCAAGTTTTGCCTCGCTTGACAAGTTCCCATTAGCTATAATTCCAATTATAATTTTTACAATTTGATCAGTTGTTGTTCAATTATAAAATGCCAATTTGGTCGTTAGTGTCATATTTATAAAAAAAAACAGAAAACACCAATACAAATCAACTGAGACAGATTATAAATATTTAGAGACATCTTCCTCAGGCAGCCCATCTACATGCATTTGTGGTGTCACGAGTGGACTACTGCAACATCATTTATGCTGGCCTACAAATGTTTTTGCTGGATAAACTACAATCCATTCTAAACGCGGCAGCACAGATAATAGGTATATGGAGTTTCTAAATTCTCTCATATAAGATTCCTTTTGCACGAGCTACATTGGCTTCAGTTTCCTGAAAGAGTTGAATTTAAACTGTGCTAATTGATGTACAAGGCGACATATAACACGGCGCCTCTATATCTTTAAGAGCTTTTTATCCCAGACTATTTGAATTGAAGACGTCAAACTCTCAGGTCAGCCTCTACTTCACCCGCAGGAAGAGCTATAGAACCGACTAGCCATTGCCAGTCTATTTTTAGTGAACGGACATTTGCAGTGGCAGGCCTAAAAGTGTGGAACTCTTTGCTCTCCGTCATAATAAATAGCGCATCAGAGACTTTATTTAACAAGAGACTAAAACGCATCTTTTGAAAAAATCATTTCCATAAGTTAAAAAACAATTTTAAATACAAATATTATATGCAGGACTATACACAGCTTATGTGTAAAGCGCCCCTGAGGTGAAATTTTTAACTAGAGTGGCGCTATGAAAATGATCTAATACTATTATTGCATCAGTTTTTCATCATTTAGTCTTGATCTAATTTTTGTACCCCGAAATTAATCCAATATATAAATCCCAAAACTTTCGGAAATAATATCGATCTTATTCCAGGACTAACAAATTCTGCAAACGGACGAAATCCCGGGTTGGATTTCCTAATCAGCACATCCTATGACAGTCACGATTCTCAGCAGTGAAGAAAATGAGAACAGAAGTAGAAATTTGAAAGTGTGAGAATACATACGTAGAAGGAATGAAACTAAACGTAAATAAAATTTATTACGGAATTTCCGTTTCAAAAAAATTTAAATCGCAACAAACGTACTTTTTAAACTCATCGGGAAGTGTATCTGTGCCAATTCAAAAGATTTATCGATGCAAATTCGAAGCGATAGACTGTGAATAATTCAATTTGCTTCCGGACCCGATTACCCCCACCCTGCCACCCCTCCGCCGGCAACCTGTATAGTTAATAACCCCATTTCATCCCTAAACTCCTTTTCACTTCGAAACCAATAACCGCCCACTTTGAAGAGGCTCAAGAGAAAAAAAACAATCCACTTTATGGTGGATTCATTCTCGGTTAAACAAGTTATATATTTTTATTATCCCGATTGTAGGTACCAAGTCTTTTTTAAAACATTTTTAATAATTATTGTTCAAATATACTTCAACACAATATTTTTATAATGAATAACTATGAAAACATAAATAAGGTAAAAAAAAACTTTCCATTAAAACACTTCAATAACAAATATCGTGAAAATTTACTTTTTTGTGTCAAAATTCCCCTTTCTTTTCTCTTTAAAATTGTGTAAAGCCAATCCACGAAGATTTAGTCGAGATACATTTCAATACTATGTACACATGTTGAGATTTTTATCTGGAGATAAACTCAGAGATCAGCTCGAGATTGGTAGAAAGAGACAAATATTCAAACCAGTGTATACAACATTCGATCTGACAGCGTGATTTGACAAGTCACATAAAACCAACTATACAGATGGTCCAAAAAAAGTGAGAACATTTCGTAAAATGTGATATAATTACATCAAAATTAGTTAAACTATATCAACAATAGCTTAAATAATTTACTAATTTATTTACTTACGTATTTACCTATATTAAGTTTTATTTCGACAATTTCCGATCGTCATCTTTGATTATTAATTTTCCCATTGTTTATTTTTGGTTTTTTCAAATTGTTGCCCAGAATGATAAACTTTGGGGTACTAGGAAAATCATCAAAGAGTTTAATAACAAAGCCTGGAGTAAAGCTAGATATTACAGCATATCTAGACATTACAGCAGGACGGAGCTCCAACTCACACAGCCTGAAATACAATCTTTACAACTTATACAACTTTCTTCTTTCAATGTTAATTTCATCGAGCCAGACATGTGGCCACCGAATAGCTCACATTTAAGCCCAGTAGATTACGCAATATGGGGTGTTTTGATGATATCTGATTAGCTAAATAATGATCCAAAAAATATTATGTTTTGAAATAACTCTAGTGTTACGAGATGTTCTCACTTTTTTGGACCACTCTGTATATTCTGAAAGTTGGTTTAAGTTATTTAATAAACATTAATACTAATATAAGATGTTAAAAAAAAGTTTTTTTTAGTTTTAACTGCTGCCGGGTAGATTCAAAATCACATTTGACTTTAGACGTACGTGACGAGGGTGTGAAAGTGCAAATCTCTAAGATATGGTGTATATACAGGGACTACAAAAGCTGAGAGTTGTCTCCAAAGAATTTCATGGAAGCAAAATCCGTATCTCAGAGATTATTTCGAGTCGGAAATCTCTTAAAAATTTCATTCGTGAACACGGGTCATACAAATTTCCTTGTATTTTAGAAGATAACAAGAAAACAAAGATACATTTTAGTAACACTTGTAACATATTTTAGAACAACTGTTGAATACAAATAAAATGTATGAGCTATACTTTGTAAAAATTATATAGCAACCGTTTTGTAAAAACTTTACCTCAAGGGCGAAGAACCAAACTTGTCCGAAGTAATCGAAAAATTAATATTGAAAAGTTTTAAACTGAATATCGTAGTTTATTGTAAATGTCAAATGATATATTGTCGTTCCAAGGGTACGAAATGTTGATCATATAACGAGTTGCTGCTGTATATTTAAGTTTCTTCACTTCTGACAGCACTGGGTTAGGAATAAATCTGACATCCAGATGTATTATAATAAACATAGATCAATGCTTTGCTTGCAAATTGTTTATAGACTTAGCAAATAGCTTTTGAAATTCGACCTCCGTTACAAAGCTAGTGTAACTGTTGCACATCTGAGGGTCCGCTGGTCGGTGATTAATGACATGTAAAATTCGCCGAAACTGACAGTTTATTTCGGACAAATGTGCATTATATACGGATAATTGATGGAAATTTGCTGCCCCAAAACAAATACACACTCGCTAATGATTCCCTGTCGGCGAATGAGGTTGTACCGAGATAATTGTTTTCTTGCCCGCCAGGGGAGTTAAACTTTGTAATTTATAAAAAATCATCAATTTAAAAAACCTTTGCACTATTTTCCTTAGCATTTCAAGACAATAGATTATTGAAGTTATAAGTTGGGGGATTTTCTTTGTTTGACGTTTTCCAAACTAAAAACGTATGTATATTACCGCCCTGCTTCATACCAGTCAAGAAAGTCATGAAAAGCGTACTTGTAGAAACGCGTATTTTAAAAATTTTAATTCACGGGAGTTAAGCGAAAGATAAACAATTAAAAGTAGATTCAAGATAATGAAATAATACTAGTCACGTGTTGCTTTGCTGTGCGGAACTGAAAAGAGAACAATAGCTTATAAAACAGTTCCGGCGAAGAGTTAGACTTTTCAAATACTTGTATCACACTATATCGCACAGGATTGAGAGGTCACCGAAATGATGCCAATAAATTGATGTGTCACAGACGTGACGGATTTATTTATTGACATACATATTTTTGTTACAACAGAGGTGAATATACTATAATATGACATTGTAATATGTTTATTGTGTGGGATGGAGTAGACTCCATCTCTGATATATACAACGTTTTCCTGGCTACTTTCCTAGACTGAAGTCTGTGTTAAAGTGGCCAGTTTTTTCGTACTGTTATTTAAGATTCGACAAGAATAAAAATAGAGATAAATAAAATTAAAAAAATATATATATATATAATAAACTAAAATGAAATGGGAGTGTTGGAGTATTAGTGTATTATTAGTGTAGGTACTGTATAATGGTTATGTCAGAATGTTGGATAGCCATGCTTCTGATTTATCTCTACCCGATATGTTGGGTCCATATTTGTGTAATCTTATTGGAGTTGAACGATTGATTAGAAAAAATATATTAAAAATATATTTACGGTGAATCATCGGTGGGGCGCCAGAAAAACGTGAATTTCGACAAATAAAGATCGTCATTTTTTAAATAAAATACGTTGTCGCTGGTACCCGTTACTGTCTGCTCTCTGAAATGGTGGGAACAATATCAATGAATTGAATATTTTGTTTTATTACGAAATAAAATCAAGTACACTGCGAGCGAGAACATATTCTCGATTCTTTCGCCGCAGAATGCCCTAAAAAGAATATACGAGTATTTCTGTGTTTCATTTTTTCTGACCTCATCTTCATCATTACCAGTTGAGAGAAACGGGGTGTTTCTGTCTCGCCATCCTGAATATTATTTATTTTTATTATCTTTAAAAAATGTCTGAATTTTTAAGTTTAAGATGTGTTGGTTTTGTTTTGAGGAAAATTAAAATATATTATTTTTTTAATATTTTAAGTACTCACAATGAACATACAGTTGTAAATAAATATAAAAATTATGAAAAAAATAATTAAAATAAAATAGTTTTATTAATAAATTTAATAAAATAATAGATTTAGATTTATATTACATGGTCTTTTTCTGGGCACAGCACATTCGTAACCACAGTGTACAAGAAAAGATATCAGGAAGAACAAAAATAGGACAGCCGAGGAAAATATTGATTAGTTAAAAGATGCAGAAGTTGTTGAAAAGTAAAAGACCAAATACATATAAGAGATTGATAGAGAAAAAAAAAAGTATTATTTTTAACTTGTTAACTTACTTTGTGGATATTTTGAATTGAACACCCCTGTCTTACTTCATCAGTACAGAAGTTGAAGTCAACGGTCATAGTGCTAATGCGAGGTCATTTTTAAGGAGGAAATCTTTTGTAGACATCTTATTTTAAATAGAAAAGTGGCAGCACGTCTCGTGTAACCATTTATCATTTATAAATATTGCAACCTTATTTTTTCTCTACACAATACGGAAGTATGCAGAAGCGGCCAAAAATTGCCTGTGAGTGTGTCCTGATTTACCGTGACCATCATTATTTACTACGTGTCATCTAATTCTCAGAATCAGTTACATCAGAAGATACTATACTTAAATAATAAATACTATTGGATAGTTTGTATAGCGTCATTTTCGTAAAAACTTTCACCTCAAGGGCGCTTTATACATGTTTATTGTTACCAATAAATAAATAGTTCTACAATTATCCTTGTATTTTTAAATTAAAAATTGTTATTTTCACTTATGGAAATGACTCATATTTAGATTTTTTTTAATAATGTAATGCAAAGAGTCCCACGCGTTTTGGCTTGCTACCGCAAAGGCTCGTTCACTAAATTCTAATCTAATATTCTTCTCAATTGACGAGTGTAATAATGCATTTTAAAATTTTTTTAATATCTTAATATGTTTTTATTTTTGTAATCACTAAAGTTTTCAATTGCAACTTTTCATTTTCTCTATTTTTTTTAGATGTCAATTCTCTTACGACAGTGGGTTTATCTAGAGTTTACGTTAACAAGGGAGTCCTTTAATGTTAGAGCTATTCGCGGTGTTCTGGGGAAGGGGCGAATTTTTTTATCACTCTTATACAATTATATGCCATAATTATTAAATAAATCAAACCTGAGCTAACTGAACAAATTAAATAACATAGAACACTGGATTGAAAATTATGTTATCCTTAGTAAATGATGGTACATAGTAATAAATATTATCAAAACTGCACAATAACGGTAAAGAGACAAAAATGTACATGTGTGAAGTATGAAGGATAATCGTTCAAAGCATCGTTCACAAAAATATTGCGTTGAACATTTAAGAACATCTGGAAGCAATATATATATATTTAAATCGGCGTTTTTAAGCATTGTTAGACTTTAAACAGAAAAAGTATATTTTATTATGCATCCGAAATAAATATATTTCACGAGAAATTTTAAAAGGCAAAAAAATCGTATGTTTCATTTAAACCATCCACAGCAATTACAGTTAGGTACTGATTTGATATGAGAATATTGTTTTTTTCTTAATGTATCATGGACCCCAGCTGGTTCAAGTCAAATTTAACATGTTTAACAGCACACCCCTGGGTTTACCTTCATATTATCATTTTCCGAATGTATCTTCACATTGTACTTTAATATATATATATATAAACAGTTCGGTCATGTAACATATGAGGAGAGGATAGTAAAAATAACATTTTAGGAAAATTATAGATAAGTCAACCGCGAAAGACCTGGTACGATTAGATAAACCAAATATTAAAGGAAGGCCTTGAGCATGCATGACAGTACGGAAGAGGATGCCAGAAAGGAGAAACGGCATGACGGTAAGTTAGTTAGTTAATTTAACATGTTTGTTTTCTATTACTCTAAAAATAGCATCAGAACAAAAAGGTTGCATTTCCAAATTGCAAGCCATAAAGGAATATGTAGTTACTTCTGTATTGTAAATATTGGCGTTGGAAGCAATTTTCAGACATCACGATTACAAAGGGCAAAATTTAAATTCACGTTCTGCGCTAAAGCCGGTAGTTCGGAACCTAAGCAAACTTTGACCCATACTTCCAGGTCATTGCATTGTCAACCTTAACACCGATACACGACTTAGTACCCCATTTTAAGAATTAATTGTGTCTACACAGAAAGGCTTCAAACGTTACGGGGGCAAAATCTTTAGCCTTTGCAAATCTCGAACCGGACCGTGCACAATAGGGTTGTTTGCATTCAGCTAATGGTGTTTCGTTTGCTCGCCGTTTTGCAATGCGGTGTTCTCACAAAATGTCACGAAGGGATTCATTAATCTTGGGCTGAACCTAATCGCTAGGAAATTGATGTCTTTTGAACGCGGCATGCGAATTGTGTAACCAGATATGGTGAAAGTTGCCAAGGCCATTTATAGATGCATTAAGATCAAATTTCGAATGGTGGTGCAAACGAGAAGTGCAGAAACTAATGCTCTAAGATGAAAGATGAGCAAAGAAAAAAAAATATGGACACAAATTTTTTTTTGGTTGATCATAACGAATTAATTTTGATTTATGACAACAATGTCATGAATCCATAAAAGATTTAATGCTTTCGTAGCGAACTCTAAGAGTGCTTACATCTGTGCCTGCAATATTATCTCGACAAATTTGTTACGCCGTAAATTTATCATGTTTTGCAGTATGCGAACGTGAGTTGAAGGTGATTGCCTTCTAGTGCACAGCCCAGTCCACGCGCAGTCCTTCCAGCCTGGAGCTCGCGCTTACTTCACGCCACGCCATGATTGCGAAGTGCTATTTAAACTAGGAAATGTGTACAAGACATTGTTTAATTTTTCTTTGTACAGAGAGGTCATGGCATATGTTAAAATGTATTTTCGTTCAATTATTAAAAAAGGTTTTAAGGCAACTATTGTAATTAAATAAAATGAGACGGAGACTAAACGGTGAGTAATAACAAATATATTCTTACCAAAACAACGATCCCTACACCCTGTACAACATGACCTTGTAAACTCAATTACTTTTCCACCAATACAATACTGTTTTAGCCAGTGGTGTTATCCAGACGGATCGTACCGGTCCGCGGACCGGTTCTTAAATTCAGTTACTAATACAAAGTTAAAAATAACTGTTATTTTGTCACCCCAAGAATTAAAAATTTAAACTAAAATCACGTGTTGTAGATCGATTCCTCATACTCATATTACTTCTAGTTTAAAGTCATATTTCATAAGCAGAAATTTATGGCCACTGAAGCCAATTTCAGTCTTCAAATCTGACAAATATTATTGTTTCAATTTATTTGCCATACCTAAATTACCTTCTTATTTAGTATTTTATTATATGTTTCATAATATTTCACGACGCGCTTGTTAGTCCTGTGGTTAAGACACTTGCCTAGTAATCTGGTAGTCGCTGGCTTGCAAGTTAGACAAGCAAAGTTAGTTCAATTTCATAACACAAGCGTTTAGTAAGAATATTAATGTGACACGCATCTCTAATTTTTTTTAAATGAACCCTCATCTAAATATTAAAAATTATAATGATCTTAACAAACTTCTTACAGTTGAATATTATATAGTCTATTGAACTGCACCACCGTTGCCGTCTTCTGCCGTTTGTCTTTAATTAAGTTGATGGCATGTCCGTAACACTTAGCTTTACAGCGTCCTCTCAGATGTGAGCGGGGTCACTAATTACACACAGACGATTAGTGCAACATCTATGTACACCCGTAGCATTAATTATAACGCGAAACTAAAAATACACCAATGACGAAATGAAGTCACCGCGGTCATTAAGAGCATCTTGGTCACTTGTAGCTGTTTGACAACTTCAAAAGGTATCTGCTCTTTTGAAGGGTTTTCAAACTTTCTGGCCAATATTTATGTTTTCTTTCTTTGTTTCTACACGATTGCAAGATGATGAATAGAGTGAGTATGTGTTAGGCGTAGGTGCACTTGAAAGGAAGGAAATAAATTGCAATTAATTTATTTTCGTCATAGTAAATGATTTTTTTTTAAAAACTATGCTTTGCATAATATATTTATTATGTTGGGAAATACATAGTAGTTATGTATTATTTTTTTGTTAAATTTTTTAGATAGATACTGAATTCTCAAATAAGTTCTTAACCTAGTGTGGAGTGGAAGTGAGACACAGCAGGCTCACCCACTCGTGTTAGGTGCGCGCGCCGGTGGCGCCAAGGGTTGCGTCGGCAGACGCGAGGATTACAGCGAGGGCACACCGCACACAGAACGAAAAGAGTCGGCTTCCCATAGAGACCTAGTTAGGTTGCCCGATTGTGGCGTTGTTTATAATAATGTCTTATCGAACCTTGCGATCGTGTTATTTCTGTAGTATCCCTCCACCACAAAATTATACATTTCACACCTACCTACCGAGATAAGAAAAGGCATATTTTAATTTTCGATTGTATGTGTTATGGCTTTTCGATCACGAAAATTTCTGGAATGTGTCAAATTTGAAGCTTATCTTTATTAAATTAAATATGTAGAAATTGGTGAAATCGCCCTTAGGTACCAGAAACACGGAAATCGGAAAAAGTGACTCCAAATTTAGCTTCTCCTGTGTCTCTCAAGCACCTCCGGATGCAGTGGACTATATGAAATTATATCGCTATTTCGAATTAATAGGAAGACACTCACCTAGTAATTACGTGGTTGAGGGTCTGAGTCTCGTCACGAGAGACTACCAAGTTAGTATTTTTTCATAGTAAGTTATTTTAATAGCAGAATCCGATTATAATAATGTAACACTGTATAAATCAAAAAAATAAAAATTATTATTGTTATTTTATATTATCTTATTATTTAGATGAAAATTAAATTTTTTCATGATTTCTGGGTATTGTTGGAAAAAAACGACTCATTTCCTATATTTTTTGAATAGCTCGTTTAAAAACCGTGTAAGTGAGATATTTGTTTTATTTTAAGTGTATTTAAAATGTTTATAATTGAACGACCTTTGTTTGCAGTAAAAAATGACGGTGTTGGATAATAATGAATGGTCATCTGTAAAGAGTTCCGCATTGCATTCATTAAGTGAGCCATCTGTGATCGTGCGGCCACTTCGTTAATAAGTCTGACTTTATTAAAAAATACACACACATGCCAGTAGAGACACTTACCAATTAACAATCACGCTATTGGTATGTGGTGCTGAGATAGGAACAGACTACATTTAAAAATTCTACAGTCAAAAATAATTAATGTAATCGTAATAATTCTTAGCTGTAACATATGATGTGGCTTCTATAAATAACATGTATAATATTCTGCTTATTGTTAAGTGCCGAAAAAATACTTACACATATGTAGTGAATAATATTAATTTTATTTGATTTGAAAGAAAGCGCATAATTATTTGTGAAGTTGTAATTTTTTTCAGAACATAATTGATCTTTTCCTGTCCGGTTAGGAAGAGATCCTGGTTCGATTCCCGGTGGCAGCTAAAATATTTTTTCGATAAATTAAGTTTATCTGTCTGCATATTTTTCTAATTGATGCTTTTAATTAGTATTAAAATATTTTTTTTATTTATGACCCTGAAGGCAAATAAGTGGTGGGTGGGCCACGTTGAAAGACAGAGAGGAAGAGGAAGATGCCTCAACACATCATTATTATTGGTTCTACAGCCTCTAGTAGGTTTTGTTTCTCTCTGTTTCGCGGCGTCTTTCTTCAGTTTTGGACTTTAACATTGTTGCTCCATTTCATTTTAGACCTTCCCAAGCTTTTTACGTCCTGTAGGTCTAACCACCGAAGCCTAACCACTGAAGCCTTCCTATTCTTATAAATAAGATACCCTCTGCAACAATAATGTAAATCGATTTTTACAAATGTTGTTAGATATAGGGAGCATCGGTCATTTATTCATATAACGTAGTTGCAAGAAAGATCACTTAGAAATTGTGTGTAATATTAATAGTATTTATTTTATATGATTGTTTAACATACCACACGATGCCGAAAAAGATGTACAACGTATATGCATTCATAACCCAGATCTGCCCAAAAACGATATAAAGTGTTGGTGGAAATATGAGGAAGAAAGCAAGGCACTTACTTTTTGTCTACCAAATTTATTTGTTTATTCCTTCTCCACCACAAGAACAAGCGTCGTGCGGTATCTACGATGTCAACACTCGCGAAAAGGATTATTTTTATGTATTAGCAGAATTACGGTAAGATTATTAACTAAAAAGCGGAGTGAATCGACGGTAGTGTTTCCGTATAGTGCACTGAACTTGCTGCAGTTGATAGATTTTTAATTACTGCGACATCTTCTTTCTTCCTTGTGCTTAGGAATAGGGAAAAATAAGAAAGGGAAGGATATACGCAAATTAAAATTTGGTTAAATAGTGAACTGAATATGTGCACGAGGCAACAATTCAAATGCCAAAAAACTTAATAGATTTTAAATTATTTATAAATGGCGCTAACAAGTGTTGTTGCAGGGACAATCTCAAATATTGAAACGCTTAGCATATCAACACTCAGCACACCGCGATAGCCCGTACGCGGCCACAATGTCAACGTGTGTCACCGTGAGAAATATGTAATGCTTTTTTCTATAAATACTGATAAGTATGATAATCTTATCGAACGGTAGACATGTGTTACTGCATGGTTACAGAAGGTAGTATTTACGACAAAATAAATTTTTTCAACTAGGATAATAATAGTGACATCAAAACACCAGTATTCGATGAGAGTACATCACAGGGTGATGCTGCACTTAAAACATCGAGATAATTCTGGAACAATCAGTCGCAAACAAGATACCAGTGACGCACACGACTGTCGAGAAATGCAAATGATTAAGATCGGAATCAACAATCCTCGTACACGATATTTTCACATCACAAGTCTCCCACACTAATATGGGCACGGAGTATGCATTAATTGGTAAGCCAAACATTGGACCAATTGTCGCCGCTGGCGGCCATCTTTCCTCCGCGAGAATACCAGGGCGTGTTGATGCACCAAGATGATCTTCATTTATATGACTTTAAATGTTATAATTTAATATTTATTGGATTTATTGCAACACATAATATTATTAATTAAACAAAATACTTTGTTTTAACCGCTATTTATTGATTATTCTACATGTTTCGACACCTATGGTATCTTTTCCAGGAAACATATTTAAAAAAACCATAAAGTGGTGAATAAGTAAGAACTAATATGAAAACAAATTTAAAAAGTGAATATTTGCAAAGAGGATTTATTAATACTTTTAGCTTGCTATTAATACTTTCTCTTATTTATAATTTATCTAACTGTAAACCCCTAGTATTTGTATATATAATTTCTAAACCCTTGTTAATATCAAAAGAATGGCTTGTTTCCAAAAGATGATTGGAAAAACAAAACTATAAAGTGGTGAATAAGTAAGTGACTATTTCAAAGAGGATTTGGTTATTTATAATATTTAGCTTGATATTGACACTTATTCTTATTTTTTAAATTTCTAATTTATCGAACTGTAAACCCCTAGTATTTGTATGTATAATTTCTAAACCCTTGTTAATATCAAAATAATGGTTTGTTTCCAAAAGGTTATTGGAAAATTCTGATTAGTTGTTGTTATTTAGGCATCTCAATATTATAATATTATGTTGGTCCATGATTTACAATTATTTAACTAAAGCTCCGTTTAATCCCCATATCATCTTCCATTCTCTTCTCCCATTGCCTTCTTTTCCTTCTCTTAATTTTTCTTACTCCTTCAATAAAAGAAATAGTTACTGTTTTCATTGTTTTGTACACTGCTTAACATTAATATTTGTTACTAAACTCACACCGTGTTGTGTTATTGTATTTAATAATTCAGAAAAAACATGTAATTAGTAATATCACTATATGTCCAAAAACACACAATTACTGAATTTTCACATACAAAAGTACTGTTATTAAATAAACAGATATCTCATAGAGACGAAGCAATTTTTTATTATATTTAATGTAAAATATATGAATATATATATACATATTTCCTTCTAATTACCCATATATTTTCCATTAAATATAATAAAAAATCGCTTCTTCTCTATGAGATATCTATTAGTTGTTTAATACAAGTGCCCTTGTAGGTGAAAATCCAGTAATTGTGTGTTCTTGGGCATATTCAAATATTACTAATTAAATTCTATTAGAAATAAACGTCTTCTTGGTTGTTCATCTGTGGGTCGGTTATTATCGTAGGATACGTTTTAGACCACATTTTAGTGCCCAAGTTAGATGGAAATTTTCATCGTTGTAAAACTCTTGCCTAGTACCTAATCAATTTGTTAGGACTTTGGGCGTGGTCCCCTGAGACCATCAAGTTAATCTTATTTTATTAGTACTCGTAGGTACAAGCGCATAAAGAAATGTAATAATAGTTTTTTTGTCGATCGAGAAGTTTAAAAGTGACTGAACGAGCATGGCGCCCGTCAACCTACACCACGGACGACAAGATTCAGCAAGCTCAAGAGATGGTTCTAGCGAATAGGTGAGTTTGCGTCTTCTTTGAACATCAGTCATGGTTCTGCCTATCAAATGATCCACATAGAGCTTGGCTAGTCTGTGTAAAAATAAATTGTAGAAAGAAAAATATCCATAATTTTTGACTTGCCTCGTACTTACATAGATGTTGTAGAAAATCCTGAACGCGATTTGTCGCAATCATTTTCAAATAATTTCTTCTAGCGATGCACTAACACATGTATATTATACTCAGTCAGCCGATCTGCTCCGCTCTCCCCAAAGTTTGAAGTTGTATGAAGAAGATCGTTACTCAACCAATTAATGGCACATCTGATCCTCACCGCTCCTGATGAGTGAGTGACACAATTAATCAGTGATGGTGTTTCTAGCCGAGGGTCATTAAACCCCCACGCGACCCCATAGATTCATAGGACGGGACTTGAGAAGATTAGCTGGATTGTAGAATACAATGAAAAATGTGGACAGTTTGTTATGAATTCCCACGGCTTTCAAAAGAAATTATTTAATTTCGTAAAATGTAACTTATTAATTGGACATTTTTTACATTATCTTGTTTAAATACTCTTTAGTGTGGAACACATAACGACTGGATTGATAGTTTTGAAAAGAAACTTAAATAATTACGACATATTTTAAACGGTTAGTGATTTAAATTCAACACTTCATTTAATATAATTATTTCTTATTTTTATGTATTTGACACCTAAATAATTTTAATATTTATGTTTACTCTATATTAGTGACACTATGCATCCTTATTTATCCGGGTTCATCCCCATTTTGAGTATTGAATTTGCATCTGGGTGGAATTTTGAAAATGCGCCATAATCTAAAATTGTTACGTATTATTCTTAATAAAAAATGACAGCTCACGTCGTTGTCTCGTTATTCGTGTTAGATTTTCAATTTAATATTTTCATTTATTTGAACTATATAGTGGTCCCTACCGGCGATGCCCCGGACTCAGTAAGTAGGTTGAGGGAAGAGAGTAATTTTGTTTTGCGCAAGCTCTAAATAGTAACAATGTTCCTGGAGTGCAACTGAGCAAAATTTTGTATTGGATGGCATAAAATACACATATACATTGTTGGAGGGGGAGGAATCTCCAGAGGAAGGAAGGAGTTTTTATGTTTAGTGCAGTATTCTGAAGATGATCTACGCAATATTTGATTCAAGTCGATTAAATGGTTGAAGATGATTACTTTAATATAAATTAAATGTATTAATTAGAAATCAAGTTTATCGAAAAATATTGTTGTTACTACCGGGATTCGAACCCGGATCTCTTCCAATTCGGGGTATTTGAGATTCCGTAAAAATAAAGAAGATAGCTTTCAAATAATATAACGATATAGGTTCGAAAATTTGTCGTTAAAGGACTGTGCTAAAATAGAATTAATGGTTAATGCACGTTCCCCGGATTAGGAAAGATTCAAGTTCGAATCCCGGTAGCAACAACAATATTTTTCTAAAAAATTGATTTTATATGTATATATTTCTAATTGATACATTTAATTAGTATTTAAAATATCACAGACCTATGTTCTGAATAATTACAACTTCACAATAAGAATGTGTTCTCCTTAATGATTACTTTAATAACTATGAACAATCATATTGATTATTTTTTATTATGATTTGACGAGATTTTTATCATTTATGTGGCCCCACAATAAATCTGGTCATATCTAAGCCTAAAAAGATAATTAAAAATAATTACATATAATATAATTATGTTATTCTTTCCTGAATCCATTATTAAATAATTATTTTTTTAAATAGTACATTAACATCTGATGTTGATGAAGATGAGATGCAATACTGAAGAGTGGTATAAGTAAATAATTATGATTATGAAGACATGCTATTACTGACGTATTGATCTTGGATCTTTAACACATCTTGATGCTCGTGCAGATCAGATACCTAGTCCAACCAGTTCTTTAAATAAGTTCTATGTATATTATATGTATAAGAGATTTTTATGAGATATTCTCATGCGACAATTTTACTCTTATGAGATTCTTTGGACACAACTCTCTTCTTCGTAGTCTCAGTGTATACACATGTTTTAGAAATTCGCAATCTTACGCCTCACTTCATGCTTGTTGAATGGTAAAGTCAAATATTGTTATTCCATTGACCATTAATGTTTATTTTGTCAATTGTGAATGTTTGCAGTAGCAGTTAATGAAGAATAAATAATACCCTTTGTTTTCGTATAATACTTTTGAACGCTCGTGTCGAGCCTTGTCGTCAAACCAAACGTTGTGTACACGGGTTTGTGAGATATGTAGTATATAATCGTCTCTTGGATAATAATCTGAATAATAAATGGGGAATCTCTAAAATTGGTGTTTGATCAAAAATCTTTCATACAATTTGTGATTTATGCTACAACATTTTTTTACGTTACATTTATGACTTCAACGGGTTGAGTATTTGGCTTGGATGGAAGAGCCTTTGAATGACTCTGTTAGCTCGATGGGATACGGGGGGACCTGTCATTTCTCAAGGTCGACGACTGGAGAGATGATGCAAAAAGCAGAGAGTAACAGAGAGAACTTGGAACGACCAAGCCCCCAGGTAAAATATTTTATAGAGACTGTTTGCATGTGACAGCTAAGCTTTTAGAATGTAATGCTGAAGGAGAAAGTTTAGGAATTGTATTAATTGTGTATTGTAAAAGTCACTAAGATGGAGCAACTGATGTTTGTTGGTTATGAATACCAGATGGATTTGTTTAAGGTAATTCTGAGGGCCCTAATTTCATCAGATTCTCACGCGTGTGTGTTTATATTGATGTTGGTGTTATGGCTAGATCATGTTGATGAAATAAAACAGGAAAAATCGGTTGGAGTTTATTGTAAGATGATGCACAGATAAATTTACACTGTTTGAAAGTTAAATTTGCAAGCTAAAGTTCGAGACTAGCAAAGCTCACTGGAGGTGGTTTCGAGAGATGCTTCTGAGAAGGTGGCTAGGAGAAAGGTAATTGCTTCAGATAGCTTCTCGGATCGGTTGCGTTGTGATGTCTTGATTTTCGGGAGGTACTAGGTGGGGAGAAATCACTGTAAAGTTCTCTGTTGGAAGAAATAGATAAAAAATAATTTATCCTGATGACGACAGCAAACACGAGGAAAAAATGGTAAGAATGATATATGATACAAGTGTTGATGGCACCAAAAGTAGAGAACGTCTGCGGAAGACTTAGCCAGGTAAGCCAGATACTGGAGGATGGTCCTGTTAGAAGCCTCAATAATTGGAGAACTTGGATTAGAAGATGTATGTATGTGAATGAGGCGAGAATTGTATGTCAGGATAGAATAGTGTGGCGCTATTCTCTCTGACTACTATTACTGATTACATTGTTAGTTAGTTAGTAATAGATCAAAAATTGTAATTGGCTTAATGGTAATATTTAAGCGCCAAGTAAACTATCTGCTGTTTAATTATTGCAGATGCATGCGACTCTTAAAGATTTGATCTCTGAACCATGGCACCCATTAGTCTAATGCAAGAGTAATTGTGTTGTATTACAAATAATTGAAAGAAATATAAATGTCTGTAAGAGAGAAACTGCGTATCGCTAATTCCATCATTTGTAGATTTAGAGATTAACCTCTGGTCCTTCGGAGTACGTGAAGAGACTTAATGCAAGTCACAAGACTCGGTGAAACGCGAAACAGGCATCAAAAACCCTTTGAAATAAAACTATCGGTTCTGTATAATCGGTTGGAATAAAACGGTCATTATTCAAAAAGGTCAGACAGGATAACTAAAATTTATTTAATAGGTATATTTGTATTGTATTTAAGCAAGTAAGGAATCTAGAACTTATGGTGTAAGTATGAGGAAGAAAGGAAGACACTTACTTTTCGTTCGCCGGATACTAGTTCATTTGTTGATTCCTCTCCACCACAAATACAAGCGTCGCGGGATTATTATGTATAAGCATATATGAGTAAAGCGGAGTGAAGCAACGGTAGTATAACTTCCACGTACAAAAGTTCCAAATGCGCTGACTTTCTGTAGTTGGAAGACTTAGAATCACTGCCACATATTATTTTTCCTTGTGCTAGGATAGGTGAGGAAACAAAAGGGACGGAGATACGCAGGTTGAAATTTGGTAAACCGCGAATTGAATGTATGCACGAGGCAATAATTCAAATAAATGAAAATATCTTAAATAATAATACAAGATTAACAGGTGTGAATGTGAAACAATTGTATTATTATTAATAATCTGCGTTTCGTCATTTAGTCTTGATCTAATTTAAATACCCCGAATGAAATGAATTAAAAATATTAATGCTAAAAGTTTCGTAGTTATACGTACAATTCCGAGATTTTCATATATATGAGTATACTATAAACTGGGCTGAGATCCTGAAATTGATTTCCCTAACTATGAATATATGCAAAAAACTACATTTGGGCAGATAACCATTAAATACAAGGTGCGGTAGAATCGACTAGGCAAATTTGAGGGGTTATAAAAAAGTAATGGGGGGGTATATAGAGAAAATGTTTTAATTTTCTATGTTAGCAGTACATACCATTTATAATCATTGAATTTTGAAAATAATGTCCTCAAAATGGTGGCCGTTAACAGAAACACACTATTGGAGTCGATACTTGAAGTTGTGTACAGCTTGTTTTTCAATAATAGCTAAGGGAGCAGTTCTGGTAGGGTGTGAGGGTGACGTTTAAACATGTTTTTCTTCAGATATCCCCAAAGAAATAAATCACAAATTCTTAAATCTGGTAATCGCGGAAGCCTCCCCACATTACCTCAAGAGATCAGAAGTCCGGGAAACATTTCTTTCAAAATATTGAGTGAACTTCTGGCTGTGTAAGTTATAGCTTCATCCTGTTGGATTCACAAGTCCCTCAATTCCTCATCTTCAATAATCTCTTCCATTCTGGGTTGCATACAATTTTGCAACATAGAGACATAACGTTTGGAATTCTCGATCACTATCACGCCTTCGTTTCCGAAAATATACGGGTCTTTCTGGCCTTTTCTGATATTCTAGCGGACCTGCGTCGGCAATGTATATCTCTTCTTAGTGTACTGCTAGTTTCCTCCAACTGCCTAATCCAGGACCGAATTGTGTTTGCATTAGGAATGGCATCGTAACACGGAATGTTGAACCGTTGCCAAAAAGCTCTTTGCGTCGCGATCACAGATTGGTTGTTTTAAAAATACGCGCGCACAGCAAAGTTCTGATGTGCTCCGGTACAAACTATGTTAGCTACTGAAATAGGGTCCACGTCAGCCACCTCCTCCCACCATCGCCCGAGTATTGACTTCTCTTAACCGCTTAGTCGGTTCTGCCGCACCCTGTATTACTTCACAAAATCATACAACAAACTGCACATAGAATTAAAAGATACAACAAATGGAGCAATATTTAAGAAAATAATTTTAAAACGGATTAAAGAATTAGATAAAGAAATTACACATAATTTAAAGAAGTTATCAATTATCCTTATTAATAAACACTTAAACAATAGCCCACCTTGGCACAGGATCATTTTAGTGAGGGAGCATTATTTTTAATAAATATAAAAAAAAAAAAAATTTATACTCCTTAATGGTAAACCGTTATGCGGCTATAATTGTGACGATGGTTGGTAACTAAGATTTAACTGATAGAAGTTAACTTTATAGTGTACCAGTGATCGTTACAATTGAACATAATCACAGTCACAATAACGATTTAACGGTTTAAATAACAGTCCCTAACTATAATGTAAAATTACATTGTTACCGGTATTGAGTATCTTCGCAGACACCGACGAGTAAGGAATTTTTAAGAAAACAACATTATCTGGAAGAGTGATATGATACATGTATCTGAGACATTTAATGGATATTTAAACTTTGTTTTAACATGGATAGAGTTTAGGACACATATTTATTTGTGTATAAATATATTAATTATTGAACAAAAATAATGCACTGTGCCTTCCCGCCCCCCCCCCCCCCTTTGTCGGAACCTTGACGAGTGAGTGAAAAATATACAGTCCACATTTTGGAGATGCCAGCAGAATCCGGATTGGTGGCGAGTGCTTATTCCTTCCTGTCTTGAGATTTTTCCGACATCTATGCTTGTACTGCACATATAGAATGTATTTTTTCGGAAGATTCAAGATAAAATATTTCACGATACTATGTTAAAAAGAACAATGAATGAGGATTTATAAATGTACATCGTTTTTAATTTCATTAAACTAAAAAAAATACCGCCTGAATTTGAAATAAAATTCGGATCACGTTTGAAAAGATAAACTCAAATGATACCACTCCTGTAATGTAATGTAATGTTTAAATACCTATCACATTAATATTTTTAGTATTCAAGCTAAGCTAAATGGCTACTTGTGCTATGATAATACTACTAACTTGCTGATCTCCTAGAACGAAGTTCGAACCTCCGATTAGATCACTAGGTGATTGTTTTAATCAGTAGACTAGCAAGCATGTCAACATGCCTAGGGCGTATGTGCATGTTCTATTACAAAATTACGATTATTACAAAAGTGTGAAAAGTAACATCCATCATAAAAAGTAGTGATGAGCTCAAAATCACGAACCGTGAGTTAATCACTAATATTTTTGAGTCACATTCACTATCTGTGATTGAATATCTGGGAATATCGTGATTCATTTTACTATTTAATTTATATTTGGTTATGAATCGCAATTCGGTGCATGCGCATATGAAACGTAAATATTCATGAAGGATTATGCTTAAACATTTTACGCATTTGATCCGAAATGCTGAGAATTTTATACGATAAATAAATTCACTTTTTTTTACGATTTTCATTCTTTTTGTGATGATATTAAATTAATTATATATGCTGGAATATGTTTTTTACGCTAATAAAGTTCGAATAATATAAGTAAATATGCTCTAAATAGTGTTTCATTTTATTTATTTATTTATTTTGTATATTGTGATATCGTGCGGCGCATATGTTTTAGTAATGAAACTGTGAACACAGTCACAGTTTTCAATCACTGATATTATCGAAAATCATTCACAATCACGCCAGTGAGTCAAATGTAGCATTTTTTCTCATCACTAATAAATAAATAATTAGTATTGAAAATATTAAACATAATTACAGGATGCAACATTTATAATAATAATAATAATATTTTTAATTAAAATACTTTATCACATCAATCGTGTACCAACAGTTCACGACGACTGAACATCTTTAATTACATCCATTTTCAAACAATGCAAGTTCAAACTTATTGAGATCACGTTCTATAATGGATTTAAGACATAATCGCTGAATTTGCGGATTTAATATTATTCTTAGCGTTTATTTATTATCATCACGCACTCTCTTCATAAATTACCGCGGCTATTATTAGTAATAATAAATAATTATTATTGTGGCGGACGCTGGGTTAATTACAATAATTTTACAATAGGATTCCACGGAATAATGACTTTTGAAATATTGATATTCATTGGAATTCTTTCGTGGTTACGAGATCCGCATCAGACAGACTCAGGATTACGCCATCCAGCGTTTTATTTTAAATATGAATTAAATATATTAATCAGAAAGATATACTTATAAATCAATTTTATCGAAAAATATTGTTGTTGCTAATCGGGAAAGGTACATTATGCAACTATGCTACAGCGACAATATTTTTAGCGACAAATTTTTGAACCTAATTAATTGATAATTCTGATGTCTGCCACGGGATTACTCAAAGGTATTTGAGATTCTGTAAAAATAAAGTAGATGGCTCTTTCAAATAATGGAATGATTAAATAAACTAATATCAAATTTGTCTCTAAAAATATTGTCGCTGTAGCATAGTAGCATAATGTACCTTTCCCGGTTAGGAAAGAGATCCAGGTTCGAATTCCGGTGGCGCAACAATAATATTTTTAGATAAAATTGATTTTGTATGTACATTTTTCTAATTAATATATTTAATTCGTTTTTAAAATATCACAGAGCTATTTTCTGAATAATTACAACTTCACAATAAGAATGTGTTCTCCTAATTTTATTTTATTTATGTTCGGGTATTCCTGTAAATGAATTTTTGCTGAGGTTTCAAACTTGTCTTAAATACAAAATACTAGTAACCCGTTATGGACTATAATTTATATGGAACCAGTTTCGTAAATAATTTTACTTCAAGTGCGCGTAACATGTAAAGTGTTTACTGCTGTACATTGAACGCAGAACCCATCAATTATGTATAGAATAAATACTGTATTTCCTGATCCCGTATTCTTTCTCAGGTGCTTTGTTTTCAATATTCTGGATATTTTAATTGACTGATAATAATTTGTAGAGGCGCGTGAATTACTACGATTTCAGGATTTACTCAGTCAATAAAAACTCAAGTTGTTTCACGTTGGATTTATTCAAGTAAACGGTCAGAAAATATTTACTGGTGTCATATATAGGCAGATTTTGCTAGTCACTCACGTATCGCGGAGATGAAATAAATAGCCCATTATATAATACCTAATGAGATGTATTTTTACATATGAATAACGTGGGAACTAATCGCAAGTATAACTTTTTTTGCTGTTAAATACGATACATAGAAAATGTTGTACATGGGGTATCACGTATTCGTTTGTTTGTATTCTCGGATAATACTGTTATTTACATTCTTAACAGCATCCAACATACTTACGTCAGCTCTCACTAGCCATAAAGACACGCGGTACAACAACAATAGAGACGCGGCCAGCAGCATTCGGACGGGCCGAATCACGATCACTCTTCGTATCGACGACTTCTATGCAACAGCTCCAGAAATCGCCTTCCATAACAATTCCCGTACCCATCTGTAACTTCTTTAAACAATTAAATACTATCTTTAGACAACTAACTTTGATAAATTTAGTTAATTCATAAGTAGTCTCACACACATACATACATACATCATCATATTTCGACATAAATACGCTCATAGTGGTATGTGTGCGATATCAAACGAGCACGAGAGAAAGAAAACATTTTTATTTATTCAATTCATTACAGTACTAAAATATATGTCCGAACTCTAATATTTTTCAAAAACTGCTGTGAATTATTCTTGGATATGATCATTTGATCATTTTAGCATTGTAGTTCATAACGGTTTTACACAAAATATCATATTCATTTGGGTTATCCATACTATTTATTTTCTATAAGTTCACTACACATCATTCATATTTTTGCTTTTAATAATATTATGACGATAATCATATTAATTTAAGATGGTGTATATAGCATGTGTTCCGGTAAATGTATTTAATAGTTGTGGCTTCCGGATTTCCTATTGATAATATGGTCAGATATGAAATATAAACACTACCACTAACCATTGATTGAGCCCGCTGATGCTCTGACGTCATAGCTGGTCCGATATTGTTCTTCTTCTGCATAGATTTCAGACCGACCGAAATGAGCACGGATTATTGACATCTCTATACCGTACGGTGTACTTGATGCAATTAATTGCGTCTTGTTTTGTGCGCTCTTCAATCACCGAAAAAGGCGGCAATATTCATGCACATAAATTATCAATACAACAACAAGAAATCCCAGGTGTGCCAGTCGAAGCGAACAGCACGTATCATTTTACTAATATTTTGTTTATTCTTACTGGAAATAAAAACAAAATACACTACATGGTGTTGCAAGTTAAAAGTTTCTCAATGAGCTGTGCTTGGAATAGATGTGAGTAGAATTGAAGTGCAAAATCTTCTGACAAACAAAGTGATAGATGTCGCTCAAAAAATCTACGTATTAAAGTGCTAATAAGTTATTCGATGAGGAAGGAAGGTTTTTGAATGAAGGCCTCGCACTAGAAGAAGTATTAGCCATCCTCAAGTTCGATGGAGCAACTGAAGAATGGCAGGCAATATTTGTATGAGAAGGGATGAAGGTACAGAGAATTATCGATCCTTGAGAAAGGCCTATATCCAGTAGTGGAGAGGCACAGGGTGATGAATTTTTATTTATTTTGTATATTATATGTAATGCTGTTAGTCTAGATTATTCGATTCATTATTTTCTAACCTGTTCTTCTGGAAAATTTCTCTCACTCTGGTTAATCGTCCAGGATTCATTTTTGTAAAGTGTATGTATATATTGATGAACTGATGAATTATTCTGCTTCCTAGATATTTATAGTTATTTACTTGTTCATGTACTCGTTTGATTCAACAATTTTAAGTTAGTTGAAGGATGGTGCCACACGTCGGCGCATTCGCCAGCTAAACATGAAGAGCTTAAGTATCCCCTTTCCTTTCATTTCTCACCTATCCTTAAGCATTAGGAAGAAAGAAGATGTCACAGTGATCAAAGTCTCCCAACTGCAGCAAGTTCAGTGCGCTTGGAACTTTTGTACGGATAATTACCGTCGCTTCATTCCGCTTTTAATTAATCTTACGTTAATCCCCCTTATACATAATAATTCTTTTCGCGAGTGTTAGTATACACACCGCAACTCTTATACTTATGGTAGAGAGGAATCTAGACGAAAATTAAGTGCTTCCTTTCTTTCACATATTTTTACCAAAATTTTTTTCTTAAATGCGTGTGGGCAATATTACAATTTTTGATCCAATTCTTATCAAGAAAGAACGTTCATTGGGCAGTATATTGGGGATTAATGATTTTGGAGCCTCTAATGGTTGGCTCCACAGATTTAATTCAAGGTTCAATATAACATACCTGTCAATACGTGGCAAAAGTTGATGAAATAGAGGTGAGGGGGACTTCGACAAAAATGAGTGCAATAATGACCAAATATGTATGTATTTTAAAAATGTTTTTAGAAAATGTACATTTGAAGTATAAATGTTTCGAAAATATGTTCATGCTTTAAAAACTTTCTAAGAAATTCTACTTTCCTAATTCGAACATTGATTTTTTTCCAATTCTGGTCCCTCGCTTTTACTATACCTACAAGTAATTTTAAAAATAGTAAAAAATTGTGTACCTACAGAGGGTAGTCCTTTATCTTCGCTACACTTAACAATGTCCCACTCATCTATAGCGGCAATTTAAAATTAAGATGGTGAGGTATATCTGTAAAGTTTGTATGCACCTTGAGCACTAAAATCGTGAGTTCGGTAAAAAAATATATATAATTTCAAATACTAATTAAATGTATTTATTATAAAGATATATATATAAAATCAATTTTATCGAAAAAAATTGTTGTTGCGCTACCGGGATTCGAACCTGGATTTCTTTTCCAACAGTATTTTTGACGACCAATTTTCGATCCTACATGTCACACTTTTTCAAATTAATACATCTATCGTTCCATTATATGAAAGCCATCTACAATTAAGTTTGATTCCGTAAAAACAATGTAAATGACTTTCAAATAATGGAACGATAGATATATTAATTTGAAAAAGTGTAACATATAGGTTCGAAAATTTGTCGTCAAAAATATTATCGCTGTAGCATAGTAGGTAATGCACCTTCCACGGATTGGAAAAGAGATCCAGGTTCGAATCCCGGTAGCGCAACAACAATATGTTTCGATAAAATTGATTTTATATGCATATCTTCATAATTAATACATTTAATTAGTATTTAAAATATCACAGATCCACGTTCTGAATAATTACAACTTCACCATAAGAATGTGTTCTCCTTAATAATATATCATTTTAGATTGCACATTAATGAACTCTTAATGTGACCTTCGAATTACGAAAACAAACCTTAGTGCTTTCTTTTGCTATGAAATATTCTATCAGTCGATAACACAGCAACAATAGTTCAAATCTGAAAGAAAATAGTACAAACATTTTCGTGACATGCTCTTTGTATTGCAATAATTTGTTATTATTTCATTATTACACTTATTGCAAACGCTAAGGGATTGCTGTACAAGTTGCCAGATCATAATTATTTAACGACCACTCCCCACCCCACGAGAACATCGACGTACTCTACAGACAAAAGTGCAAAGCAGTAAAGGGTTACTTAACATATATTCTTAATGGGACATGCTCGACCAGATGGGACCGAGCGGGATAACTGTGCTCCCCACTACATTAAGATATTTGAAAATTGTTTATTACGAGTGTTACGGCTTTTGTACTAACAAGATAATAATATTTTATACGACAGTTAGAATACATAACCTTTGGCAACAATTTTCGTTTTTTTTTTGTACTGTAAGCAACATGCATGAAACTTTATTAACATTTAAAAAATATGTAAGAAGCAAAAATACTTTTTTGGATTTTATGTAAATTTTAACTAACTAACTAACCACCATGTCGTAGGTAGAAGATAGAAAGCCACATTTTTCTGTACTATCATCCTTTTAACTCACGCATCTTTTCATGGATAACTATAGTAACGCACCTATACAAGGACTTCATAGGCTTGGAATAATATTGCAATCGTATTCTCGTATATACTCGTATTACAATATTGAATGCACAAATCATTATAATTGTAATATTTTTGATGCTGTATTGAGACAATTGTATAATACATTAAGTCATACATGAATACCCTAAAATATCGAAGAACACCTGCTGACCAAATACTTATCTTTAAACTACTGCAAGGCCATATTGACTGTCCCAACCAATTAGAATTAATATCTCTCCACCTATTCATCATCAACTCATTCATTCACCGGTCATGCAAATACCATAATGAGAAATTGACTTTTTCAACATAAGCCTTACTACGCGAAAGAGTTCTTTTTATGAACCAGCAAATCTCCCTCTCCCTTTACCACAACAATGGTTGCAACTTCCTCACCCTTTCTCCTACTTTTTTTCTATTTCTTTATCTTCTGCACCTAAACGTACTTATGAACCTAAACATTTCTGTGGATTTTCAAAAATAGTATCACATGTTAAATATTTATTATGTTCTATTATGTTTATACTGTCAAAATCACTTAAAAATAAAAAAGCTATTCTGTGTTTTACCAAAAATTTTATGTTTTTGATAATTTTTTTCTCTAATTTTTTCTTTACTTAGCGACTAAATGTTATATTATACATGTACTTCTACTGTATTATACTTAAAGTATATTTGTGTGTATAAGCTGTATTATGTAGATTTAGAGATTTATTTTGTAAAGGTCCATAAAAATGCATAAATATTGTTGATGCAGAGAAAAAAAAACAAAAAAAAAACACATCTACGTTCAAAATGAAGAATAAAGCAATATACGCTATTAGATTGGCGCTTCGGTCTGAGTGGATTCTATTAATATTTCAGTATCCCGAATGTACTGCAATTTATTATATATATTGTACATGAATGAAGTTTCGCATACACACAGGCCTTAGATAGGACCATTTGTACTTAATGATAACTAATTAACTAACTTACCATCACGCCGTTTACAGATTCACACATGTTCTCATACAAGCTCGTCGATTAATGAGGCTTCTCACAGGATTACCATCTGGTATCTGGTTTACCTGGTCGTGCCAAGTCTTCCACGGATGTCTTCCATTTCAGGTGTCATCAACACTTGCATCACATATCTTTGATAATAATCGGTACAAATAAAGAATACTTGATATATAATTCTCAAAAGTTCCCATTTACGTAGTAGCGTACAGTTCTAATGTTTTCCCATGTTGGGCAAACAAATATTCTCATTTTACGCAATAACGTACAGTTCTCAAAAAATCCCATACTTCGTAGTAAAGTACACTTCTCATAGGTCCACATTGCGTAGTAACGTTCACTTCTCATGTGTTCTCATATTGAGCAGTAACGTACAATTCTTAAAAATTCCCATTTAACGCAAAAGCGTACAGTTCTCGAAAGTTCCCATACTGAGCAGTAAAGTACAGTTCTCGTAGGTTCACATTGCGCAGTAACGTACAGTTCTCATGTGTCCCCATATTGAACATTAACGTTCGATTCTTAAAAATTCTCATTTAACGCAATAGCGTACAGTTCTCGAAAATTCCCATACTGAGCAGTAAAGTACAGTTCTCGTAGGTTCACATTGCGCAATAACGTACAGTTCTCATGTGTCCCCATATTGAACATTAACGTTCGATTCTTAAAAATTCTCATTTAACACAATAGCGTACAGTTCTCGAAAGTTCCCATACTGAACAGTAAAGCACAGTTCTCGTGTAGGTTCACATTGTGCAGTAACGTACAGTTCCCATATTGCGCAGCCTTCCGATTCACATCGAAACACCTCCTCAAAAATGCCACCAGATTGGAATCTCCTCACGACGCCGAGCGGCCGCCCCGGCTTCCCGGCCGATGCCCGTCATGCGGACGGTATCACAAAACAATTGCTCATTCCCGATACAAGATCGGGGGTCACACGATAGGGCCCCCCCGCGAAGCGCAGAATGCCCCAACATTGAGTAGGCGGGGCCGATCGCCGGACCGCAGATGCTATCGACTTGATTTAATATTACTTATTGTCACGTCAGTGCAATCGCGCGTCTGCATATCGAACATTTTAATGTGTGATTATTAATATTTCATCTGTTAATTTTCTTAACGAGGCTTCGCGCTCTGTATCTCATCCACGATCTCGTGTAATAAAATTTTGTTTAAAACCCGTCCTAAACCGGCGTAAAAGACGTACGTAGGACGATTATTGTGAAAAAATTGAATACCTATAATACAACAGCGTTAGAGTATCCCAATTTTAAAATTTATGACAATAATGACTTTTTATCATAGAATAGGTATGTTTATTCAGCTAGTCTTCTAGTAAAATTTGTCACGATTAAATATTTAGAATCATTTTTATACATTCTATATTTACACCAGTAGTTATAAATAATAATTAAATTTAATTCAATATTATGAGGTAAACGTTATAAAATTTAGTACAAGGCTAATAAGTTAAACAAGATTCAAATAATTAAATGGAAATAATGAAAAACATGCATGCCGTTTATAAGGTTTAAAAACATATTTTTAACAAACAAAAATATTACAAACAAGATAATATTGCTTTAATGATGATAACTACTAGTAATGGTAAATAGTGACTGTGATTGTGAAGATTATTAATGACTGAGATTTAACCATGATTGGTACCATATACCAGTCATTGCTCAAAAAATTTTGAAGAACTTTTAAAATCCTTTCAAGTTTTGGATATTAGACAACCATTTACCAGATCAATCCTAAAACATTTCTTTAAAAAAAATTTAACTTCACATCCACGATGCGATTCAAAAGAAACTAGGAGCAAAACCTTAGGATACTTTTTAGGGCCAAAAATGGATACCAAATTTGATCAACGAACTTTCTTGTTTTGTGCACCGCGTATATTTAATAAATTGCCACTTGACCTTAAAGATTCTAAAGTGATTAACGAAATTAAACTAAAAATAACGAAGTGGTTGCTTGATGTGGGCAGAAAGCAAAATGAAATTAATTTGTCATTTGTGCTAACCTAACTATTTATTTTGTCTCCAAATATATTATAGATACATATAACATATTTTATATAACTTCTGATTTGTACCTTAATAATATACAACTTATAAAAACTGTATAGGTAATTGCTTTAGAACATTTCATGTCTGGTAAAGTAATTACCTTTATTTCAAATGTATTATTTTATGCTAAAAAAATAAATAAAAAATAAAAAATTGCAAATAATCAGTTACCAATCATCGATATAATCGAACACAATCTGTCCCAATAACGGTTTAAATAAATTAATTGACATGGCAGTTACTTTGTGGTGTAACATGATAATTTTAATATTCACTATAAAACTTTGTACTACACACACTAATCCTACACGTGTGTAGTACAAAGTTTTATTGTAAATATGTATTAAAATTGTTTAAATTAAATCAAAGTCTATGTAGGTATTTTATGGTAATTTATGGTAGCAGTTCGAAATAATGTATTATTATCATGTGCAAGAGCATATGTAGGAGAAGGGGTTGCTAAAGATGATACAGTAGAACATGGATATCTCGAACCTCAAGGGACCACTAGAAAAATTCGAGTTATCCAAAACTTCGAATTAAGAAAAATGTAATTAGGGTTGTTAAGAAAACACAAGTACATACCAATTATTAAATATTTATTCATAATTTCACACGTATAAGATTGTTAAAACATCATAAGGTAATGTGGCGCAGCGCACATAAATCAAAATACAAACGCACTAAAAATAAACAATACAGCAAAACTGGTTTCACACTTGGATTAATTTTTTGAACAATATAATTGGTGTTGCAATGCGAGCCCGTAATGAAGTGGAGAGTGGTCAAAGGGTACCCCATCAATGGAGTTATAGGGTCGATAAAACGTCGTGCATTGTCGGTGTGTCCAAAATGACAAAATTTTCACGAATTTTTTTACTGATTGTCGGATTTTTACGCGCGCTCGTTGATTGACACTTGTTTAATTTTGACGTTGTTAACTTTGAATTAAACAAAATAGTTCAAAATATCCGTGTTTCCTTGTTTTGATACGAAATTTACGGGACCAAAAAATATTCGAATTAATGATAAATTCGAATTACAAAAGTTCGAGATGTCCATGTTCTACTGTATATGATCAATGTTGCCTCTAAGTTTGTGTGCATAAAAAATGGTTTCTGCAGTTATAAGGACGAATGCTATTATTTGTGCCCTGGGGGAGAATATAAGTAAAGCATTACCAAACTGGGATAAAGCTACTAGTAGCGCCTGAGTTAATCACATTACTAATGAAGATGTATTAAGACGCATAAATAAATCAAGAGAATTAATAACAACTATAAAAAAGAAGTGCATATATTGCAAGATATTTTATAACTCAACTTGCAAGGAATGATAGAAGGTAGCAGAGATATGGGAAGAAATAGATTATCTTGTAAACTCAGAAAGTAATTCAGTGTTTAAAATGTTGGTGATCTTATAAAGGATAAATCAATATACTGCAGCACGGTCGCCAAACTTCACATGAAGAAGTCTTGTTAAAAATTGTGTGCGCGCTATTTTTTTTGTGTGCGTTATAATGTTTAGAGGGGTGCCTTATATATAAGGCGATAGTTGGAAGTAAAGGAATAAAGAATTCCGTCACATTGATCTGGCACATCAAGTAGACCAGCGATTGAAAGACTGCCCTGTTAGAAATTTTAATAGTCGGTGACCGTGCACGAGAAAATGTAAACGAGTCAAGTTGTAACAGAACAGAACTACACTAACTAAACATATTAAAAATAATTAGTGAGAATTCAAGTTGAGTATGACTCGACTGTCACCTTTTTACAAAGCGCATTCTCACACAATTAAAATAGTATTAAATAAATTTCTGAGATTTGTCAATCGTAAACTGAATACAACAATGAGAGCAATTAAATTGGGTTTTTTTCTTATTTTCAATGAACTTATTAAAACGAAGCGAAAAAATAATTATTTTTGATCTCGTACATATGTCTATTTAAAATTTTGCATCGTAAAATTTGATTTATTGCGGCTAATCAACCTTCGTGTACCTACCAGAAATACAAGAATCGTTTTACCTTATTACTGTAACAATATTGGGACGGTTGCTCAGTTTAATTCTCCATTACACAGAATTCGAAACTTGGGTAACGAGTATGCGGACGTTGCCGATGTTTGAAACATAGCATTACCGGAATTCTAACATGTTTGTTGATGACTGACAGATCGAATGGAGTGATTTGAAACCAACACAAGCTACAAAGAATGTTAATTAATATTTACATTCATAAATAAAAAATTTGTCGAATGTACATTTAATTATTATGTATGTATGTAAGAAATAGATTTTTAAAGGTGGCGCTTGACAAAATTTCTATACTTTGTAAACTTTATGCCATTTTTACTGTGTATTATTTTTGCCATGCACAGGGTGATTATTATGTTCCAGGCCTATGTTGTTTCATTCATAAAAATTTCAAACGTATAAGGTAGTGGGACCGTCTTGTTGAAACCACATGTGTTGCAGGCCCAATTTATATCAATGAGTTTCTTGATGCCGGCTTCGGTTTTGGAAGTGTCATTATAGCTGTTTGGTGCTTGATAAAACGTCCAGATCCGTGAGACACGATCATGGCACAAAATAATGTGTTTTTAATATTTCTATGTTAAGATTACTTACATGTTTTCTCTTTTATATATTCAATTTGAAATGTACCAAAACAGTTCAAAATCATACAAGTTTTGAGCTGTAATCTCTCTTATGTATGGTCATCTCGCGTCGTATCATTGAAGCCGTGAATGAAATCGTACGAATTTTTTCTATGGTCGCACTGTCAAATCATTTATGTAAACATGTTTTTTCAAGAATATGGTTGCGCAGTCAAATGCGACGCGAGCTGTTAAATGTTTTCTCTTTTATTATGCATTACATGACAGTCAAAAATAAAAACTGCCATAAATAATTGTTCATTAAGAAATTGTAATTTTTAGTTATGATTGCGATTTTTGTCATCTATTTGTCAAAATTAAAACAAAAAATGTTGAATATGTAAGGCTATGCAACATGGACTCTGCAAAAGTAAAGAAAAATACAAAAAGATACGGAAAGATATAACTGAATAAGCAAAGAAAATGGATAGGCTACATTGCTCCGAGAATCGACAATTGTTAGATAATCGCGATCATCCAGTGGTACCTCGAGAGGCAGACGCCGATAGGTCGCTCTAAAACCCTCTAGACAGACAAAATTATCAACGAACACAGAAAAGTGGGAGACACTTGGGGAGATCTTAATCCAGCAAAAAATTGTAAAAAAAATTATGATAATAATGAATTAGAAATGTATGTATTAGTATGAGTTAAAAAATGGATGACCGACAATGCCACCATACAATTCCTGACTTCCTGTTGCTATGCGATAGCTGATTATTTGATATTCGGTTTGTAAGGGGAGTAAACCGAAGTACCCATGAATGTTTGATTAGGTGCTAATGGCGGCTCTGATGCATTAATGGCCGACTTTAATTATTTACCCACCGGACTTTTAAGATCTATTGTTTTCATTACTTTAATGGCAGTATTAAGCTGGCTTTCGGTGCCACAAAAGATATCGCGGGGCTTTTGTTTGTCTAATTACTTTTGAATTACATAATATTCACTTCGGAAAATATGTGTAGGTACATTATTATGTACTGGAAAGTGGGAGATGAATAAATTATTCATTTTTCTTCTCTCCACTGTAAAAATTGCGAAAGTTTTAAAATAAGAGGGAGCCGATCGATCTGGCGGCATCAATTGTTGGAACAATTCGATTTACGTATAAAAATGAAGATCTTTCATCTAAAGTCTAAGTAATTATGATGATGATGATGATTATGAAACACAAAAGATGTTCAATCTAGGTACACTTCAGTGACAAAATCGAGAATGCGATTCCACCCGCAAAATACCTCCTTTTATTTTAGTTACAAACAGTACGTACCTACATTAATTTATTCATATTTTTCCCATCGTATTAGCAAGATACATTTTATAATAAAATGACAGTTTTTGTTTACTGAAATCTATCCTACATCTCTCCAATGCCACACCGATGATTATACCTCCAAATCACTGCCTCGTGTTCTTACAATATTAATTAATTGGCATCACCTCGGCGACTTCTCAATCCTGTTCGAAACATTTGCTATGTCGATGTTTGGATTTTGGAACGTACAAATGCGATCGATTAAACCCCTTGCGTTCTTCATAACTCTGTATAGAGTCGAAACATGAACCGTGGGCATGAAAGAAAGGAAGAAAGACGACTTCAAGATGTGATATCGGCATGGACTGCGAAACGAATGAATGTCTTTATTATTCAAGAACTCCGCACCAAAAGAATTCTCTTCACAATATGCAGAAAAATAATTCTTTCGTACTATGGGCACGTTTCTAGAAGAGATGGAGGTGGCCTGGAGAAATTGGTGATCACGTGAAACATACAAGGACGAAGGGTGAGAGGACGATCTCCAATAAAATAGACAGAATAACTCCGAAACATGACCGAAGCCTCGCGCTAAATAAGGACCAAGATAGGGATAAGCAGTTCATGCCGTAGAAGCAGAATATAGGACCACAATGCTTTGTCATGAGAACATTGACCAAGATAGAGGTTTTCGAGAGGTTCAGTTACTGCGCGTAGTGTCTGATGGAGATAGTGTTGTCTGCTGCCACGCTTTTACGCACAGCACATATATCAAACAAATTTGCCATTAAATGCTGAACCATCCTTGTGGCGGGTGTCAAAACTGCCAAATGGTGACCAAAAACTTATTTCAATAGTCACAATTAATCCGTTACTTTTATAATATGTGAATTGCGGGTAGCGCGTCGCGCGGAATGGAATACGATAATTCCGGTCATAAATCGGAATCACCGCAAGGTAGGGGAAGGAAGTAAGGAAACGTGATACAGAATGAGGTCGATGAGGGGATAGGGGTTCTATTCGAAGGACCAGTGAATTTTGGAGAACCGGGATTCGGAAGGACTGCTCAACTTATCTTGTATATGACGTCTCCGTAATCCTTGCATTCGCCGCCGAGATCACACAAATGGCACGCGGATAAGCCGATCTTTACTCCCGATTGAAAACGGCGATGTCATAAGTTCACCCACGGCACACAAACAACAAACAATACGTGATCAAAACACAATATCACAAAATACAGTGCTGGTACACTGGAGCTGAAATGTCCACACCGCGAATGCTATCGCGATATCAAAATCGAAGAAATATCGGTCAAATTAACGTCTACTTGTATCAAAGTAACATTTCACATAGAAATAACGAGCATGAGAAAATGTATGAATGGGAATTTGGATGCGGAATGTGTAAATAACAGTGGTCGCGGCTGAATCGAAAAGACGCACCAAAAGTGTGTTTACGAATTCTGAACACTATGCATTCACAATAAGTAATTGATGAACCGTATAGATCCATTTTGCAACGGCATACTATCTGCATGATAACTGTTTATCAACTTCTAAAAAGCGCCAATAGCTTAAAATTATATGCTGTTGGAATTCACATAATATAAATTCAACAGCTAGACCATCATCATTACTAAAACAGCAGAATGTTGAATGAATCGTTGTCGTCATACTGTAATTTTCAAAGTATCAATGTGACAGATGACTTTTGAAACAATTGAGAAGAGTCCAACATTTTTAACTAACGATTTACGGTTTTTACCACCCGATTGTGGATGGTAGAATTAGTTTACTATTGAATGAACTTTCGATGGATAACTATTTTTTACCAATGATCGAACAACCCGTATTCATAAAAAAAAAACTTTACAACTGATCACGCAACCTGACATTACTAAATATTATTTGCATAATTTAATATTTTGCATTGCATTTTGGTCAAAAGCGGGTAATGAAAAAAAAAGGGTTTTATCTAACTGCATTATTTCATTTCAATGACACCTTGAACAAATAAATCTGTTTGTTTTATTCGTATTGACGCATTATTGTCGTTTAAATAAACATAAAGATGACAGAGGGGATGACAAGGACAACCCGGCTGTCCATCCCCCTTGTCGCTAGTCCCGGAGGATGACTCCGGAAGATTTCTCGGTCGGGCGAACATAAAAAGCGCCGCCACACAGTTACACCTTTCCTTAATAGGTTCTTTGTTCGCTTTGTGTCCTTAAGACCATAATAAAACGTTTTAACCTTTTCATCTCCCGACTTTTATCTCGGCTGAGAGGAAGGGTACCTTTGTACACATGATTTATACAGAAAATAAATTATCGGTATTAAAACCACTGCATCTTTTGATAATGGTATTATATTGGGACCAAATATTAACTAGGCGATAGCCCGCCAAAATACATAAGCAAAATTATTTACTTTAATGCGATAATTTCACGTGATAGAATCGACTGCAAATCATTTTAAATCTCTCTTCAATCTATTAAATATTAATAATAATAGTTTAGGTCAAAAATTAACTAGTCCACAACTCCTCAATAATAACTAAAAATTCATTGCGTTTATAATATTAAATTATTTAAAAATTTAACGAAAGTATATTAGTAAAATAATTTACTTTGTTTGTCGCGATAATTTCACGTAATATAATAAGACAGCCGATTGTTTTATGTTACCATAAAGTATGAACAGCTGTCAATATATTTATTGTACATGACTCTACACAACACGAACAAACACTAGAAAATTATATTAAATTTATGTAGGTTATTAATATTTAAGATATTGACAGCTGTCCGTATCGTATGGCAACATAAAATGAACTGCAGTCGATTCTATCACGTTCAAGTGTGGTTATCGCATCAAATAACGAACATTATTTTACTATTGTATTTTTGTTTCTTTTTTTAATAAATTAAATACATTTAAGATTAAGGTTAGTTAGAAAATAAACGATATATCATAAATATAGCATCAATTTATACCGGTGGTCTATTTATGAAATACTTATCGGTATTTATTTTAAAAGACTAAATTATAATATTTTTTGGAGTGACGACCATTTCAATATATTAAGGCGTTATCGATCTGTTTTTAATTTCAGACGCAGTTTGAAAATGTTTTTAAATCTAGTGGAGCCAATTAAACCAAATAGAATTAAATGGCATAGAGTTTTCAAATTATGTAATAAATAATATTTTTTAATAATTGAGGGTACCAGTTGCAATCTCTGCAACGTTCATATTTTTTCTTGGGAGAAAAATACGAAAAACTTGTAGAAGCTAGAAGAATAATATTTTTAATAATACACTTATTATGATTAGTAATCGCTATAGTCAGGTTTAAATTATAAAATAAATGCAATTTTTTTTTTCAAAAATAGTTTACTTTCCATAATAACAGCCTTTAAAGTTTCAGAGAAGTGAAGAATGTCATTGGTCGAATCTTAATATAAATGACAGAGGGCAAAAGCGACTGATTTTGAAAGGTTTATATCAAAAAGAGCTAAGTTTGGTTGTTAATAAATTAATAAAGTACAATTTGTAAAAACCAAGTGAGAAGAAAAGTACATTAAGTATTATAAAAAAGACAAAATGGAGGATGCTACTCTTAATTATTCATTACACGGTTTTCGAACACGCGATATTTATTATTATGGAGACACTTATTTAGTTATAAAATTACTAACTGACTGATTTCCATGGTTACAATAAAAAATGCAGGTATCTTTACTAAAACCTTTTCTTTTAATAGACACAATAAAAAGGAGAGGTCACTTCTCATTTAGATAAACGAATAAAATACTCTGCTCCATTTCGGAAATAGCGGTATCTTGAAGTCGAGAGCTTTATGGTTTTTAAATGTTATAATGCTAAACTTTAGAGCTGTATAAAATATGTTTATGTATCAGAAATATATATTATAGATGCCTACTTTATAAAATTACAAAAAAATCTTTGTTTCATAAAATAAATAATGCAAATCAAATGGAAACTAAAAAGTTTAATTAAACAAATTTTATAAAAATATGTACGTAATAAATAACTAGGAATCTAGAGATACAATATGTTGTCATGTTAGAAAGTATGCGTCCCTGTATGTACACCTCCTTGACAAACAGAATGGTCCCGTTGGCCGTATCCCTGTTGGCCAATTAGACGCCCGCAGTACGGAAGGACTTTATGGAAAGATAAGATGGCGTCACTTTTGGGTAGGAGCGAATCATGTCTGGTTCTATCTGCGAACGGAGTGCGGGCCATGAAGAAAACTAAAAGAAAGAAAAGCATGGCGTGGCTGGCAAGGGCTGTATCGAGATGCAGGGTGTCCTTGGCCCTAATTATGTGACATTTGGCGGTGAGTTTTGCCCCGAAGTCTAGGCGAAACTCATTGATGATGGCGTGTATTGTTGGAACAATATTCTGTGAATGCTTCGTGGAGCTGATCCACTCTGGGATCAGCTCGGACCTCTAGGTCCCCTGGCATGAAAGATGTCTTCAAAGAAGAAAAATGCTTCTAAGAAGAAAGAAAACTAAGTGAAACATGGATATGAGAACTGGTAGTAATTTGTGTAGGTTAGGTTCAAGAAGCAGTTGTCATTTGTAAAACTACTTGTGAATTATAATTTCTAAGTAAACACATTTGTGTATTTGTGCATTCTTCCTCCTCTGTAGACAAAGATAACTCGTATGTAGCAGTCCAAGGCCTGACCTGGAGAAAACTCAAGGAATGTAAGTACCGATGAAAGCTAGTCGGTGACGTGAAGCCCGGAAACCTGATGTTCCATGACATAGAAGAACACCACAATGTATAAAAGCATTATTATAATACACTAAAAATTTAATCGTCCTTGGAAACCGTCTGATGGTCAGTTATGTTGTTGTATATAATAATAGAATAAGTGGCATAATTTTATATATCACCATTATTTTTAAAAACAAAAAAAGCACTTAGTTTCACAGAGAGAAGCTTAAAAAATAGGTGTGACAGAAAAATATGACATACGTGTGTAATTACACCGCGAAATACCCTTTTCCCTAAGTTTCCATGGTCCAAACATGCGTGTTAACGCGCTCATGGCGTTTAAAATGTTAATAGTTAGGTATGTATGCATAATTTGACTATTCACTGGTGAATTTAGGTTAGTTTTCTCTATTTATAGATTTTAATAGCATTATATAATTGATATACACAATTACTTACCGAGTAGTTGATGTAATATATAATAGATCTTAAGTCTTTTCATGAAGAGGACATTTATTTTTAATATTATTTGTTGCAAATTGAACTTTACGGCTAACTTGACATTCTGAGTAAGGAAATGATGTTTTACGAAAAATTTATTAAATATAAGTCTTTTTTTTTTAAGATTCGTAAAATCAACTTTGTGGTTAAAATTCATTACTTTAAATTGTTAACTTTGTTTTATTAGCCACTTAATGAAATAAAATATATCAACCAGTTTCGAAAAATATCATTATCTTCTTCAGGATGTCATTAAATAATCAAAAACATGTGTTATTGTTACTTTAACAGAATCTATTTTTAAAAAATAAATTTAGTACTCAACTTAAATTGTTACTTGATATGAAATTAGGAAAATAAATTACAATGAGACTTGTTGTTAAATTTAGTTGGTTGTTTATAACTTTTTGATTAGTTTTATATGCTTTATTTATCTCCAACGGTTCCAAATTATTTAATTTATGACTAACACTGTTTCATGTAAAATAGACAATATCAAATTTTTATCAAAACCATGACCATTTTCTATCAAACGAATAGAAAATTCTAAAAACCCACTTTTATTCAAACATTTCAAATGCTCTTTTACTCTTTAATAAAACAAAGTTAAAAATTTAAAATAAATATTACTCATCAAGTGGTTAAAATAATAATTTATAATAAAAGGTCATTTATGGCAACATTCAGATTATTGATATTTTGATATAAAATCATAATGCATTACATACATTATTCAAGATTTGAAGGCTATTTTCGGTTTCTTCTTTTCAATCTCTCTCTCTTCGATCTTTCCTTTTTTATTATGAACCAATTATTTAAAAAAATGGTATTCAATTTATGTACGTACATACTTTAGGTACCTATCAACTAGCTTCATCCTCTGTTTCCTTAAAAATAAAACGTAAATAAATCAAATTATTTTTTATAAAACCATTTTCAATTATTTCCAGCCCATACCCCCCATCAAATCTCACTTCTTCGATATTCAAAACATGTTATACCAAATTTGACCGTTGAAATTGTGCAAATCACTCAAACTCAAATGAAAAAATCACACTCCAGTCAAACGTCAATGCCCCGATCATCATTTAACAGTGAAGAGCATGGAGGTGGGGTGCGGTAAAGTCGTGTAGTTCACCTCGTTTCCCCAATTCCTCGGGTCCCGGCCTGCTGAGGACGCTCAATTTTTCACGAGTATCGGCGGCGAACAAACATATTACAACGGTCATCCACAGATGCGCGCGGGGAAAGTATTTAGAATAATAAATGGTCAGATATCAATATATAACCAGTTCCCTTTGTATGGGCCCCCTTATGCTTAAGATTTGAAACCTGTACTGGCAGATTAAATTCATAATATAATAGCGTGGGGAACGCTCACAAGGTGTTGGGTCCAGGGATTTTGAAATATACTCTTAACTAATAAAAAATATAATAATTTATAGTTATACTATTTCAATAAAATCACATTTTATTTGTAAAGTTACGATTTTTCAGAATATACGTTTATTTTATAATTAAAACAAATTAGACGAATTCTTTAGTTTTAATAGGAACTAGTAGATATCTTATTAAAAAGTAAATGGAATTTATATTTTTTTAATTTGACGGGATTTAACTTTCGGGTTAGAGTCCTATATTTTGGGTTGGGTATATCTGTATATTTTATCGATTTTTTCTTTGAATATTTCTAAATAACTCATAAAATTTGTTTGTATAATTATGGTTTAAATATGAATAATAAATAGTTTAAATTTAGTGCCCAGCGATATCAAGAGATGAATGTAGATTGACTTTTGAGTCACACGAGACCTCTAGAGAGTTTAGGGTAGATTACCTATGTCAAAAATGAAGAAGAAGAAGAGGCCTCTAAAGGGTAGATTGCCTTTGTAAAAAAAGTAGAAGAAAAAGAGGCCTCTAGAGAGTTTAGGATAGATTGCCTATGTAAAAAAATTAGAAGAAAAAGAGGCCTCTAGAGAGTTTAGTGTAGATTGTCTATGTAAAAAAAATAAGAAAAAGAGGCCTCTAGAGAAGAATAAGAATGTTCTGTATTCGTTAACTATCCAAATGACATAATCTAAAATCGGCTATATAATTTGATGTATAATATATGCATATGTGTATATGTACAAATAATTGAATGCCGTTTTTATCATAAAACTGTTATGATTTTTTTCAAAAAAAATCTATAAATTTCTAAATAAGGTATCAGTTTTTTTGATAATAGCTGTGTGAACGTAATTTTTTTTAAAGGATATAATTAAAGAGAATTTGCGACCCTTAAATGGTCACATCTGGTCAGCTATATGTCAACAGACGAACATCCTCGTGGTCCGTGTGATTTGAAAAAAAACATGGGTCACTTCTTGATGCTCAAAATCTCCTTTGTTTGACAATAGACGGGCATCGCTTCATGTTAAAAGGTGATATGAAAATGATATCGAAACACATGGTCCAGGTTCTATTATCATCTGAGGGATGCTGCGATTCGTTTAGCTCCGGTTAAGATCACTTTGTATTTTTTATTGGGGTCAGTATCAAAGGTTAAACGTTGATTAAAGGGGTTGGTCCATGTTTATATCAAATCGAGATTCATTTCAATTTCTTACAGGTTTTATAAATGGATGTCGAAACGGGAATGCGGAAATCATGTTCAACATGTACAGGTTCAACTTTGGAGTGCCAGATTTGGTTTAAGGGTATTTTTTTCACTGATAATGTTCTTAATAATTACTTTATGTATTACGAATAAATGTATTAATTGTTCTCTTCTTCTTCTGCATTCCAGGGTAAGAATTAGTCACTTCTACAATTACTTTCCACCGATTCCCATTTATTGACCACTCTTCTCTAGTTCTTCCAGTTTTCATCGTGCTCCAGTCCTCTTCTACACAACCACCTCTGCAATTTAATAAAATTATAAAAACAAAAAAGTAATTTATTTATTTTTAACTATTTAACCACCAAAAAAGCGTAATTCGTAATATTTAATTTTTTTAACTATCTTAATATGTTTTTTATTTTTAACCACACATATATACCTTCGTTGTACTTTTATATGTCTCTGTTATGTGCTATTAACGTCCTGTTAATAATATTCCAAAAATAAAATAGAATAAACTATACACAATTGGATTTACAATGTCAGCAACACAATTTACAAATTTTTATACGAAGACGTAACTTTTCTAAATAAATTATAGTAATAAGAATATTAATTTTAATATGAGTGTATTTTGTAATAGTATGAATTAGATAAAACAAAACTGATAAAATTTGTAGTAGATTACAATAATTGTGAAGCAACTAGCATATAATAGCTTACTGCTAGGCCCTGTGGGCTAACCTGTCAGGGTCTCAATAGAATATGTGTATCAATGATAGAGCCTTCCCCAAAACAAACAAAACGTAAATAAAATGTCGTCGTAATTAAAATTATTCCACCTTTGTAAGTTAGCTATCATAACGAACAAAAATGACATATAAGAATCGCAGATTGATAATTTCAATTGTAAATAAGATTATTTACTTATACAACATAGATAAGAAAAGATGACAGATGTCAATATACTTGGCAGTTGTCTCGTACAATTTTGCTAAAATAGTTTTTTTTTAATCGTAATAAAGACAGTGAACACTTCATTTCAAATTGAATATATATTTATGTACTGTTATTGAATATGTAAAAGAGAAAACATTTAAGTAATCTTAACTTCGAGATATTTAAAACACGTTCGTTTTTACCCTGATCGTGTCTCACAGATCTGGCCATTTAAGCAAGCACTTTACAGCCACAAATGACACCACTGAAGCCGCCATATCTAGAAAGTCATTGATAAAGAAGCGCAGTATTATTATGGATACTGTAGTTAAAAAAATTAGATTCAGATTTTTCTGTAAAAATATTATTATTCTCTAACTTAGGATGAGGTTATTAAGCAAATTAATATTTTAATATTAGCTTGTTTAGTCTAGTGGTAAGAAGCTGGCCTAGCGATCTGGTGTTTCTGTTTTCATAGCACAAACCTTCAGCTTAGTTTAAAAATAGTGAGAATATTGATGTGACATGTATTCCGTACACGCATGTCCATTATTTAAAGAAAAAAATTCTTTTGATCATTGTACATCTGACAAATTAATTAAAATAAGTCTTTCGCGTAAAAGCTACGCCCGACACGCGCGCGTCGCGTATACCACAGAAATAGTAAATGTAAAATTATTCTTAGATAAGTTCACAACCTAATGTGGGTCAAGTCTTACGTAAGGCCGAGCGCACACCAACAAAAGTAACACATGTCAAAAGATCAAACAGTTCCACGGAGGCTGAGAGAAAAAATAAGAAGTGTCGCGAGATGGTTACGATAATGAATGTCTATTCTTTGAATCCCGGTCGAACAGAAGCAAAAAACACACAACAACTCGTTTACACCACTCCGCGTTAACCTATTGTAGCGAGGTGATCATTCTCTTCGTGTTTGCACACATCATAAATCATTGTTTATCCGTCCAAAGAAACTGTACGGCCGTATCTTTATTGTGTGAACTGGCGCATTTGAATGACAAAAGCGAGGCCTTTCAAAACGGACAACCTGGGCTCTTGTTCGACGGCGCGCTGTTAGCAGTAACCCCTTTAAGTGAATTTTTAGTAAAATGTACTATACCTATCAAGTACACCCAGAAAAGACAGATTAAAAAAAAAAAGATATTGTAACTCTTACTAATTATGAATAATGCACGTGAGATCATGATTGCAGGATTAGAAGGAATAGGTCATCGGATGCCTCGGAATTACGACCCATTAAGAAATTAAAGGAATCTCGGACATTTCCGGGTATTTATTAAGGTGTGGGTCTCTCGCTGGAGATTTCTAGGAAGGACGATGCGGTGGCTAAAGAGACCTAACGGAGAATTCTTATTACTTTACTTTGCCACACGTTTGTCTGAGAACATCCTTCCGCTTCAATTTTGTGCTTTCTTTCCGCCTCGTATCTGTTGAAAATTGTTCTTGGGGTTATTTGTTGGGGTGTGGGTCTCTTGCTGGGGGTTGCTGGGATGGGCGGTGCCGGGAAGAGCAGTGGCTAGAGAATCCTAACGGAGTATTCTACTGGCTCTCCCTCGCACCTCCTGCGACCTAGATAGTGTGAATTTCTGCTGAACTGTGACCGAGTTCTGCGACAGCAACACATAAATGTGACGTCTACCCTCCTCTTTTGGGAATATATGATTTCTTTAGCTTTTTTCTGGCTGCCTTCTAAATTTAATGATGATGGAGCCGTGATTGGGCGCATGTGCATATGTAATGAAAATATTCATAAAGGAATGACGTTATAATTCATGATAATAGTTTATGTCAAAACATTTTATGCATTTACCCGAAATGCTGAGAATTTGACCATTTATTTCAAAACTTTCTATGACTGAACTTGATTAATTTATTGTTTTAAAATCCTTCACGTAATAATTAAAGGAAATAATAATAATTATTAAAGGTTAACGTAGGAAATAGTTCTGCCAACCGTTTTTTTCAATTCAAGGAATTTTCAATTCTATAAATAGCCATTTATATGACTTGAGTAATTCACTAGCTTAAAGACAGAATATAGTAATGTAAATAGCTCGATGTATAGTGGTGAATTGTTGTGGTAGCTTTTAGAACTAAGAAATTAATGTCTCTACTGGTACACAGATGACTCTAATTGTAAAATGATGTTTTCGTTTATATTAATCCAATTATTTAATTTATATTTGTTTCCCATATTTTGTAGTAATGCACACCTTTTTTCTTATATGTCCTGCGCGCCCCTAATAATTACCTAGTTCTCTGAGTGTACTATATGTTAAATTCACTGGGAAAGTAGAAAAACCTGCATCTATATTATTTAATTTATTTTTGACATTTTAAAATTTCATTTGTTAAAAAACTTACTTGCCATTGTATTTGATATAGGTGGATTATGTATAAATATATACAGTAATGCCTCGCATAACGAACGCCTCGCATTACGAACGCTGCGCACAACGAACTTTCTATTCGTCCATTACGCGACTCACACAACGAACCTTGCTTCACACAACATACTGCATCGTATTTCATCTTGCTGCTCGAACGCGCCTTTGTATCAAGGTCGCACGCAGCCGATGCACGAACTTGCACGAACATGCATCAAACTCAAATGAGGCCAACAGGATCAACGAACGATTTCTACAATGACACCCTTGCCCGTTATTTCCGGCAGGTATTGAAGAAGAGAGAGAAACAGACAACCTTGAAAAGGTTTTTCAAGAACCCTGCAGCCAAGAAGCAAAGAATGGAACAAGAGAATTTGACCCTGCAAGCTTCGTAGACTCTGTTAAATCTGAGTCTGACTAAAACATAAAAAACTTGAGTATCTTTTTAATGTTACAGTACCATATTTTATGCTACAGAACGAATTAATTTTTTTTAAATGTTTTGTTATGGGAAAACGCGTTTCACATAACGAACTTTTCGCATAACAAACTTACTCCTGGAACGAATTAAGTACGTTATACGAGGCTTGACTGTATATGTAATATTTTAAAATTATTATTTTACGTAGATATCGAGTAGGTATTGAAGTCACATAAAAATATAGTTTCGTCAATTGTTAATTTTAAAAAAATATCTAAACGTAACAAATTATGGTAACTTAATAAAATAGGTAATCACCATGGTAATGCTTTTGACGTATTTATTTGTTTGCTTTTTCGTCACATATTTTATGTCATTTTCTGACATTACTCTAGTAGGAAATTTTAGAGAGGGGCGCAAGCAAAGATCACGTCAATAAAATAATAAATTTTCCTGAAAATGAAAATTTTTTTAATTGAACGTCGTTTCGGGAGTCACATTAGTGAGATATTTTTTTGAGTCATTTTTCCGTTTGATGAAATCAAACAGTCCCAATTAGAATTCATCCGCCGAAGCCATAAATGAAAGTTCTCATCATTCAAGTTTTCGCCACTCTTTCCCCAGAGGGCCGGCCGCGGAGTTGATTGAGCGCGTAATGAATCGGGAGACCTTTGTGACGTGTCCCGGAAACATTTCAGGGCTACCGAATCGAACTTAAATTATTTAAAAAAATATATAAATATATTTATGCATATATTTCACAATTAAAATAACCTCAAAAATATAATATTCAAACCCATACTTTTAAAATATTATTTAATTTCGCTTTGATTATTCTTTCTAGCTATGATTGTGTCAAATATCCAATTGGCAATGCTGCACTCGAGAGTTTCATGGAGTCGGATAGAAGAATCATCTGTCTCTGTCTACTTCTGACATTATCCGAGGATGGTAAATACAGTATTTCTTATTAAGGAAAACACATACTTATTGTGAAGTTGTAATTATTCAGAACATAGGTCTGTGATATTTTAAATACTAAATTAATGTATTTATTATCTTAGTTTTATTAACCACAATTGTGGTTAATAAAACTAAGATAATAAATAAAAAATATGAATTTTAACTACCAAGTTAATATTGATAATTTTAAAAGTATTAATTATATATATGAATTAAATATAATATATTAATTAGAAAGATATATATATAAAATCAATTTCGTCAAAAAATATTGTTTTTGCGTCACCGGGATTCGAACCTGAATCTCTATTTCCAATCCGGGGAAGTACACTACCAATTGTGTTATAACGCCAGTATTTTTCATGACAAATTTTCGAACCTATATGTTACATTTTTTTCAAATTAATACAGTTTTTCTTTTATTATATATAATGTTGACTAGTGATTAGCTATAATTCCCATATTTAATGAATAACACGCCATTGACTTATTAAAAAAAAAATATGGTAAAAAATAGATAATAATAATTACATATTTTAGCTGTGTTGTTTGATTTTTATGAATAAAATCAAATGCTTATATAACACCATTTCGCTACTGAGCACTGTTTGCTGACCTTAGAGCTCACGTGCTTTGTATTTATACGATGCGTTTAATATATAAAATGAAAATATATATAGACCTCATAAATATAAAAAAAAAATAGAATGCAATGGAAACTTTTATATAATAGAATAATGAAAATGTCATACATGAAAAAAATAATATTTTTAATTAGTATTTACTTATGGATGTGGATTTAATTAAATTAAATTAATTAATACATTATACAGACACGTTTCTATTATTGTTATTAGGCAGTTAATAAGAGAAAGTGGGTTAAAATTATAAACAACATTTAATTAATTTTTTTAAATATTGTATTAAATATATTAATTAGAATGATATACATATAAAATCAATTTTATAGAAAAATATTGCTTTTGCGCTACCGGGATACGAACCTGGATCTCTTTCCAAACCGGGGAAGGTGCATTATTAATTATTATTACAAAGTAGATAGCTTTCAAACAATGGAACGACAGATGTATTATTTTGAAAAGTGTAACATATAGGTTCGAAAATTTGTCGTCAAAAGTACTGTCGCTGTAGCATAGTTGAATAATGCACCTTCCTCGATGTAGAAAGAGATCCAGGTTCGAATCCCGGTAGTGCAACGAAAATATTTTTCGATAAAATTGATTTTATATATTATATATATTTAATAATTGTTTCAGACAAACTGGAATTTCCGTAACCCTTATTTCTCGCCATATCCTCTTGAAGGGATTCAGAAACACCCCCTCCCTTTACACAGCCTTACAGTAATTACTGCGCTCTATTGAGTGTACGGCACACTAGGATGATGGAACGATGATGATAACTAATCCATAGGGTATAAAATAAAGGGAAAGGTCCACAATCGTATGTTTATAATAATAAAAAATAGTCACATTCATTAAGTTGTTTATTTAATTATACATTTTTATGGGATTTCTATCATTGGCGTAACTTTGCAACCAATAATATTCATTTAATAACATTCACTAAACAAATAAAATCCCTTTCGGCACAGGTATATTTCATCTGTATGTGAAAGAGAATTATATTTTCCGTATGATGGTACTCAGTAGGTACCTACTCTGCTAAAAATTAATGAATTCTTGAACAGCCAACATTTTGAATAAAGCTGGTGGATCAGGCTAGCTAACAAACGTATTATATATTTAAACAAATATCAGATATCTCATAGAGACAAAGCTATTTTTTACTATATTTAATGGAAAATATATAGAAGTATGGGGTAATTAAAGAGCTCAATTTAAAAAAAATCAGAATCAGATAATTGATAACTTCTGGCTGTTTTCCGTGGGAGTCTACGCTCATAAGCTAACAACAATTCCGATGCTACTGGATACTCGAAACGAAATTGCTGAAAAAACACGCGAAGTGTGCGAGAATATTATGAAAAATATAGTTAAAAGTTAATATTCCATAGGTAATTGTAATGAACCAAATAACCGATAAATTAAAACAAAATTTAAAAATGGTGTTTTATTTTCTAGTTATTCAAAAACAATATCTGCCTGGAACACAACAGTCACCCTGTACTTCGTCTTCCAGGGTATCTTCTGTAGAAATTTTACCTTGTATTATGAGATGCAGGATCTAGTACATTACTCATGATATTTTAAAGATTTCTTTCTCATTATATCAATTCAGATTCTTTTTAGGAACCTTCTGTAAATTCGTCAAGTCGCTTTAGCACTGTTTCATCTTTGAAACTGTCCATGGTTCTACTCCATATGAAAGTACAAGGAATACATGACATCAAATCAGAAATCAGACTTAGAAATATTAAATTAATCCCGTGTATAAAGAGTCCGTGTATTAAATCTTTTGAAAACTTCCATTGAATACGTCTCGTGGGCGGATTCAACCCCCGAGCGAACTGCGGGGGTTGATTTCTTGAATAGCCTCCTATTGATTGGTTATACCGCAATATAAACAAGAACAACAAAAGCGTATCGGAGGCACGTAATAAAAAAAACGAGAACATGAAACAATACATTCGTGAAACAAACCGACCACCAAACCTTTTTACTTTTTTGCTCGTTATTTAGGAGGAAATTCGCCGACTTTTGTGCAAAGTTATTAGGGGTGCAGATTCACAAGAAGTATCGGAACATATTTTTTTCATGTAGGTATATTATATATGGGGATGGAGAAACCTTTTGAATAGGCTTGATGGTGCGAGCGGGATTAATATTTGGATGAATGGAGAAGTTACCTCCTCCATACTATTATATTCTGGTACATAACGTTTCACATAATCAAAAATTTTAAAAATATTTTTTTTTTTATATTGCATTACCAGATCAAAGACGTCATCCACGGAAATCGATAAAACTTGTTTTATTGCACATAAATAAAAGCCTAGATTTGTGTCTAACTAACTAATCATAGATGTAGTACCACAGTTTTCAGTTCTGACACAACTCTCACCTTATTCATATAACTTCTCGTGCATTGATATATTAGACCAAAATGAATTAGGTAAAATTTTTGAAATCAGTGATCATTTTGTACCGAAGGTACATTTTTCAAGAACGATCAATTTCGTTTCACAAATAATAGATATTTCATGCAGACGAAGCTATTTTTTATTATATTTAATGAAAATATATGGAAGTATAGGTAATTATAGGGCTTACGACCTGTCTTCGGATGGCTTAAGAGATCACTTTATATAATTATTACGTTCACCATTCTCAGCCAATAATCAATCTCCACATCTATCAAATCTACCATCTATGGACTAAATTTGATTATTTATTTTCCTGAAGTAGCATAAATGTCACAATAAGAATCTAAATACCTTAATTAATTATTAATTAGAATTAATTACAATGTAATTACTTCCATATATTTTCATTAAATGTAATAAAAAAAATAGTTTCGTTTCTATGAGATATCTATTATTTGTTTAATAACAGTGCCTTTGTAGGTAAAAATCTTGTGTTCGTGTGTGTTATATTCAAATATTGGTAATTTCATTTCAATAGCCGAAATTTAAAAATTTGTTTCAGAATTTTTCAATTTTGTTGTATTATGATGCTTTGTAAACATCTTATTAATTATAATTATTATTAAGTATTAAATTCAAACCCCAAAGAAACGATTTAAAAGTACGTCTTCATCATGGAAGGCAATTCAAATACACCACATAATGTTAAGACTTTCGTGAATGATTTTACCACACCCTCTTTATTCTCCGGCTCTTGACCAAACTGATGAAATGATGTGAAAGATCTTTGTTTTTTTATTATCAAAACCTCCAATGTAAATTTTCATATAAATGTTAATAAGTAGTATTTAATAATGCTGAATACGTAATTAAATTTATTATAAAATAATATTTTCAATTTTAACATTAAAACGTCACATACTCTTTAAGTGTTTTACACTTCGATGGGTAGGTCTAGTATTATAGTTTGAATATGTGCATTTTATTTATGTAAATTTTAAACAGGAACAAAAACGAAACTACTTTTGTTCAGAGATATTTTTGGAGTCGGTCTTATATTTTTACAGTGGTGATATAAAACATTTTGTGTATTGTATTTTTTGATTATCGGTTGTGTAAAATATTGAAGGCTGGCCAGCCAAGTTTAAGTAGATTCAAGACTGTAGGGAGAGCGACCATCGGTAGAGGAATCGGCAACTAACAACTCAGTTTCGCAAAGGTTGGTGTCTTTTCATTTACATAGGTTGAATGAATATATTCAACATACCAATAGAAAATCCAGGACTAACTATCGAAGGTAATCATGGCAACACATACTTGTGAGTCAACTATATATTTATTTATAAAAAATTGAATGTCTGTCTGTATTAAATCCCATACTATTTGACCTATTATAACCAAATTTTGCATAATTACTCATTAGTACCCCACATAAAACATTGGAATCATTAACCCCTTCCCTCCCTAGGATATAAATAATTGTCATCAATCCTAAATAAAACAGAATGCCTTAAAAATTCAAAATTTTGCATATTTATTCTGTAGGACCTTGCATAAAACATCGACATTTTACGATTTTATAATGCAATATCACCCACTCCTCGCCGATGTATTATAAATGTGTGTTATATTGAATATCATCTAAATTTTATTTCGTTGCACTCCAGGATTCTGAGAAAAAATCACATCTCACCATATCCTTGCCAGGATCAAATTTTACGTACATCGTAATTAGATATTAATTCTTTCTGAAAATAAAGATACTCTTTTAAATACTTTTTTTTTTAATTTTAACTAAATCTTAATGACGAGCACCGCCGATACTAACGATAGTTACTAACGCTAGTATATTACATTTTTAATTCAATCCAGTTATAATTAATAAAAATAATTATTTACATTTAAGATACATTAAAAGAGACAATGCTAGAATCCTATCGAAATACCTTTTGTTCCATATTTCATCTTCCAAAATTCAGAAGTCCTTTAGCAATAATACCAGGAGAGCGGCAAATTTATAGATAACATTCAGCAACAAAAGGTTCTCGGTGACTTAACAGGGGTAGCAAGGGTGGAGCGTCTTGTAAATTCGCCTTATTAAAAGGGTAGGTGCCATCGGGCACAATTTTCCAAACACAGTGGACATTTTTCCAATGCGGTAAAAATTATTGTTTTTCATATTAATATCTTTGAATCTTAAGTTTTTAAATTTTAACTTCTAAAGTTCTTTTACTAATCGGTACTTGTTTGTCACAAGCACACCACTGAAGCTTTATATTCAAAGTAATGGTCAAGACTAAAGTAAGATAAAGTAAACATTTACAAAGCTTTAAAAATAGTCAGCTCAGTCTTGCCACTTAAATCGGAAATGTAAAACTCATAATGTGTATTGTTCACAAGAATAATATATTTCATATTTTTAACAGAAATTGATAAGCTTCTAGGTTTCGGTGGTGTAGTATTTGCAATAATGGTGCGTGTTCAAAGATGTTTCCATCACAAAAAGTGGCAGTGGAGATCGACATATTGTTTATTCATAAGTTTACATATTCGACAATAAAAAAAGCAATAGTAGAGTTACGCACCTCCAAATAAGAAAGATTAAAAATATAAAAATTAACAATATATAAAAATGTTGGAGAATTGATCAGATTATAAATAAGGAAAGATGTCAAATGCATAATTTAATAATTTTGAAGACTTTTAATCCATTTTATAACTTATTTTTTGTAAATATTTATATTTGCTGCTAATTTAATTGATATCGGCAGTTGATTATACAGTTTAGGAGCAATAATTGGTTGGTTCAATCTTCTCTCCAGCTACTCAGCTATCATAAATCGAAGATCCATGGTTAATCACAGCTCACAAACTTGTCTCTACGCTCCCCAGTTGCTCTTCCTCATAAAGTTCACTATATCGTTCTGTCAGCACGGTTTCGACGTCATTTTGCTACGTCACACATAACTAAACAAAACATTCTTAAATACAAATTAAATGTATTAATTAGAAAGATATACATATAAAATCAATTTTAACGAAAAATATTGTTATTGCTACCGGAATTCGAACCTGGATCTCTTCCTATCTGGGGAAATTGCATTATCCGATTATGCTACGGCAACACAGTGCATTGACGCCAAATGTTACACTTTTTCAAATTGATACATCTATCGTTCCATTATTTGAAACAAATCTCCTTTATTTCTTTATTAGATGTATCAATTTGAAAAAGTGTAACACATAGGTTTGAAAATTTGTCGTCAATGCACTGTGTTGCCGTAGCATAATCGGATAATGCAATTTCACCGGATAGGAAGAGATCCAGATTTGAATCCCGGTAGCAACAACAATATTTTTCGATAAAATTGATTTTATATGTATATCTTTCTAATTAATGCCGTTAATTTGAATTTGAAAAAAATCACAGACACTGAACTATTACAACTACACAATAATAATGTGTTCTAACAACTGTTAAGTTTTAGATGTGTGGGTGAATTCAGGATTAATCAGTTAAAATACACAGAGCTCTAATATTTTTTTTATATAATAACCGAAAGTAAACTAGAGTTAAGAAAAAGTTAGCAAGGAATATATTATGTATCTACCTGTATATACATAGGTCTGCGAGGCAGGTATGAACCGCCGCAAATCTTCTTCCCCGTACTGTCAACATACCGGATTAATATGATGTGAACAGTGGCGTATAAATAATTAATTATATAATATAATATCTGGTAAAATATATGTGTTTATGTAAATGCCTTCGATAGCTAGTTCCCAGGTTTCCGATTAACAATAAGCACACATATGATATATGAACTGCACTAACCTTTTATTTTTGCTGTCTTCCTGATCCGATGCGGTTGTTCTTTTAGTTGGATTGTCTTCTTTAGATTTCGACTGACCGAAGCGCGCACTGGTGATTTATTTGGACCGATGTAAAAAGAATAACACCTATCGATTACCGTTTTCTTAGCTTTCCGAAAAAAGGGCGGCAATACTCACACACATACAAGTACATTATTATAATATGAAATACTGTCAGCGTGCTATATCCAGAAGCCTCAATAATTGACGAACGTGCATGAATGTAGAAAATGCGAGAGTTTATGTCAATCGGAACATAATTCTGTCATGCACAATTCTTTCTGCCAACCCCCGCACGGCGTGATGGTACGTCAGTAGCCTAACTATTAAAATGTTTTTATTAGTTCCATTCGTGTCTCATGGCAACTTAAAACTCACACATAATACGATCGTAAAGGGTGATCTAAACTCAACTAATATTTTTTTTTTTCCAAATTACGTCTCTATTTTACGGATAGTAGATCGGATATTGACTATCGGATAGTGTTCCGAATTCGTAAAATACACTTTTTCACAATACTTATCCTTCCATAGAAAGATAACAGTCAAAGCGTGATAAATGAAAAGTACAATAATCGTCCGGTACAGTAATACTATATTAAAATTGAGGTAGATATGCAATACTTAAGTACATGGTAATTTACACTTAATGAGACTTGTTGAAGACGCCAGCCGCAAGAACAGAATAGATCTCTCGCTCCCGCGCCCGGCAGCCTAGTGGAATGTTCCCCTAGCGGGCGTCCGACACATCGAGTCGGTACTCGGCTGGCTTGGTGGTAAGATCGCCAGATGGCATATGGTGCTTTTTACCACAGGCCTCTCCCCAGTGTTCAATGAGAGTCATGAACAAATAAGTTTGTGAAAAGGTGTAAGTAGCTTCGCCAAATGGCCTATGGTGCCTTTCGCCACAGGAATTCTTACAAGAACAGGATGGATCTTTCGTTCCTTGCGCCCGGCAACCTAGCGGAATGTTCCCCTAGCGGGCGTCCGACACATCGCGTCGGTACTCGGCCGGCTTGGTGGTAGGATCGCCAGATGGCCTATGGTACCTTTCGCTATAATAATAACAATTTCTTTAAATTATATATCCTCGATTCTTAATTAGACACATATATCAAACAACCCCTGTACAGGTAATTATTTTTTCTTATTTATACATATATAGGAATCATTAAAATCGAATCCAAATTTTGGTCCGGCATTGGAATCTACTGATACCCAAGCAGTATATATGGATACGCTTTATTTTATTTATAATTTTATCACTTTGTATAAAATTTTAGATTACGTTGTACCATTAATAATTTAGGTCTAGTCCACACCCTTAAAAGCGTCGGTATATTTTGAAAGCGCTCCGAGGAGCCGCCACTGCGGCCCGAAGGCTTCCCTCAAAGCTTTACTTTAAGAGGCACTTTCTGAGACTTGAGCAAACGCGATTCCAAACAAACTTTTATGAACAAAGTTTTCTGTTTCAGCTTTTATGAGCGCCGAAGAGCGAGGATCCGCTTCTGCTGGCAGCGGGGTGGGGGCAAGTTACGCGCGGTGCTATTTTTTAATTAAGAATTTATCCGGAATAACAAATAATAGTGTAAAATGAGATGAAGTATTAAGTCATGTAATTACCCCATACTTCCATATATTTTCCATTAAATACAATAAAAAATAACTTCGTTTCTATGAGATATCTGTTATTTATTTAAGAACAATGCCTTTGTAGGTAAAAATCTGGTAATTGTGGGTTCTTGGACATATTCAAAAATTACTTAAAATATTTCCTTTTGTGAGATTCTCAATCACGAGCTTCATGGACTCATCCAAGGGAAGCTGCAACTGGCCGCCCTTACATTAGTAATGAATAGTGGCCCGTACCACGTGTGTCTTTCCATTGCCGGATATAGGTTTGTTATTTTACTTCTTCAAATCGAGCTTTGGACACCTGAATCATTTATCTCTACATGCTCCAGTTCTAGGTGACGTTCTTCCACTTCAGAATCTTACTAGCTCTACCGCATTCTTTCTTATGCTATCCTGCCAGAGAAATCGGGATCTTCCCACCACTTTTCTCGTACCGCCTGGATTTACATTGAGAATTATTTTTGGGATCTACGCTTTGTGCATCTTTAAGACGTCACGGATCCAGCGGTGGGCCGATATTATGTTAACAAGGAGTTCCTTAATCTCATTATGTAACTATACGCGGTGTTTCGGGAAAGGTTCCACGACAAAAGCTCCACGGACTCCACTTTTGGCCTTTTGATTCATGAAAAAAAAACCGTGCGGCTAAAGCTCTAGCCGACAAATGATCGATCCAACATTAGATCCAACGACATAATGGTCATAAATAAAATTTCAAACTGTTTTTTTAAGAAAGAGCTTTCAAGAAATCGATGAATTGAGAGATGACTGAAATATGCATAAAGATGTTTTTCGAATTAACAACATTTTTTCTGCGACCGCCAATTTGAAAGCTGGTTTGCCATTTTACCATGAATAGACTTACGCCAGAACAACGCTTGCAAATTGTTCAAATTTATTTCGAAAATCGTGGTTCAGTTCGCGAAACTTACCGTGCCCTACGTCCATTTTACGGTCGACGTAACAGTCTATCCGAGTATGCAATTCGAATAAATATGGATCGTTTTCGCATCACACATACTCTAATCGATAATACGAATCCGCAGAGATGTCGTAAGCTGTTGTTTTTTTCAAAAATGATGGCGGCCAGAACGTTACAGTCTATGAAGAGTGCTGTAGCTCCGTGATTACTGACTGTTTCGTTCCCCAATTGAATGACATTAATGTGGAAGAGCTGTGGTTTTAACAAAACGGCGTAAAATACCACTCAGCGAGCCTCACAATCAATTTATTGAAGGAAGCATTCAATGAGCGCATAATTTCGCGTAATAATAATAATAATAATAATAATAATAATAATAATAATAATAATAATAATAATGTGTTTATTCCAGCGTGATCAAGTTTTTTTTTTTTAAACCTGATTCGCCATAAAGATAATACATATTAAGTTATACATTAAAGGTTATGAATAAATATACTGTGAAAAAGAAAACCAAGGAAAATATTAATAAATACAAAAAAAACATTTTTTTAAAAGTTAATAAAAAGTAAAAAATTCACAACATTAAATATAATTATTACATATATAACTACTTCAGTCACGGCCATTGTTGTATATGTAGCTATTTTGTAAGCGCTGCCATGGACCAGCGAATTGGCCTCCAAGATCGTGTGATTTAACAACTTTGGAATATTTTTAGTGGGGATATGTGAAGTCGCTAGTCTACGCCGATAAACCAGACACGACAGCCGACTTGAAAACCAACATTTGTTGCGTTGCACGTCCCTAGCTGCTCCAAAAAGTGGTCAAAAATTGAACTTCAAGATTGCACTTTATTCGAGCCAGCCGCGTCGCTTATATGCGCGAAATCACATTTAAACACTACTGGCATAAAATTAACTTATCAATAAAGCTAATATCATGGCCATTACCACGATTTTTTTGTGTTATATTTCATTTTAAAGTTCTATACCTCTGAAAAAAAACACCCTTTTTTTATTTCTAAAAATAAGTTACCGATCAAAACAAATCCGATGCGAAATACAAAGTTTACAGTTGGAAAGTTGAATTCTTTAAATTAAAATCGAACATCAGTATTATAGAAAAAAAAAATACCATGCTAAAACACTTTTTTTTTTTACTTCCTTACTTTATACTCGCGCGATTTAATTTAAAAAAATTATCATTGCTATTATTTTAAATTTTAAAATAAAAAATTAAAATTTTAAAATAAAAAATTAAAATTTTAAATTTTGAAATAAAATTTAAAATATTTTACGGATCTAAAATAGACCTAGTTCACAATATTTTATGGGTAAGTGGATTTCTGACTAAATTATGAGTCAAACATGTCCAAGGAATGTGTGCAAATTTTACACTGTTTCGGAAAATACTAATACTGTTTGAAATTTTTACAAAATCGTGTTAAGCTTGAAGTCTCCGTCTATTTTTATAACTTTCTGATAACCGGCTTCACATTTACATATTATTTGCACATGAAATGGCAATTGGCAAGACGTATCGCTCGGAACAATCTTCGGACGTACACAGTCATTCAGTGGTATCCGAAAGGACGCAAAAAACCGAAATAATTAAACACAACCAAAAAATAATGAAAAAAAAAAATGGGAGACATTTGGGGAGGCCTTTATCCAGCAATAGATAGAAAATAGCCCATCGTAATTATTTTATTTATTTAAATATTCGACAATAAAAAAAATAATAGTAGACCTATGCAACCCCAAATAATTAAATTGTAGGGGTGACTTTTAATTATATAATACAAGATCAATATAAACTAGGTGTAAAAATTTATTTACAACAATTGAAAAAAGATTTAAAAAATATACATTCATCTATAGTAATAAAATATATTAAAATGTTGGGGAATTGATCAGATCATAAATAGGGAAAGATGTCAAATACATAGTTTGATAATTTTCAAGACCTTTACTCCATTATGTAATTTCCTTTTTGTAAACATTTATTGATATTAGCAGTTGGTTATACATCCTAGGAGCAATGTACGATCCATGTCTCTGTCCTATTCCTCATTTGGACATTTTAAAAATAACGTGTTCATTAGTTTTGCTCCGAGTGTGATAGTAATGGTGAATTTTTATTTTATCCTCTTTAAAAAAAATGAAATGACAGTTTTTTATATAAAGAAGATAAATTTAATACAGGAAAATCATTAGCCATTTTTAAAATTATTTTTATTATTATCTTTGGAGTGCCTATGATTGAGGACGAATGATAGGCGCACTCGCGTACGGGACAAAATGGTATGTGTGTATGTGTGCGTACGGGGTGGTACGGCAGGGAGAATGTTTAAGTATGACGGACCGCGGGAGAACGGTCTCTTTCGCTCCACGTCTTCCAACGCAGATAGAACTACAAACGAATTGTAATTTTGTAACCGCGGATAAATTCCAAATTTTTACCTATACTACCCATTTCAACCGATATCCATCGAGGAAGAGTTATAACTGGCACAGCGGAATATAGTCGCCGCGGGAAACAACAATAATGATGATATGACTCATAGACAATAAAATCCGCTCAGCCGAAAAACAACAGACAAAGAAAAGTAGAATGAACTTGGGGAGGCCTTCATCCACCAATAGATGGAAAGTAGCTGATAGTGATAATAATGATGATGATGATATAGCTCATAGGGCATTTTTTACTACAATTTTAGAAACCATAGTCGCGATAAAAATAAAACTCGGTTGTGTGTGTAATATAAATATGGTTTATTAAAAAAAAAGAATAATTACGACTTTATTGTGTGCCCACTGTTTCATTACAAAGACATAGACTTCCAAAGTTAAGGACACATATTCCATATTTATCTCTTTAATAAGACGTCAGGCAAAGGTATCGCTTTATCGCGTAGTTGCTAACAACACCGCCATTGTTGGAGGAAACTCGTTAAAGCGATTGTTACCGAAGATTAGTTCGCGATTTAGAAGGTAGCTGGCGCTAGGTGTCTGGTGACCAAACAGCTCGTTTGGCGGGAAACTGATATTCAATCTTCAAGAACTGGTACTCGCAGTCAGCTCCCGTCGTCATGAAGCGCACGCTCGGAGATAATGTCGAGGCGACTACCTGCTTGGTAGCTGCAACCTGGTACGTGTTCGATAACCGCGATATCTATGGATTAACATTTAGAAGGTGGATTTTTAGTTATATTATACAAAGATAATATTTTGAGACTTACATACCACAAGAATAACTATTATAGTAAATTACTAGTGCATCAGGCAGGGTACCCAAATATATGTCTATTCTTACTGATATGTTGTATTTACTTTGCCAAATTTTATATGCGTACCCTCGGTACATTTGTCTGATATTAGGAATATTACGCAACACTCATAGTAATGAACTAGGTGAAAATGTATACTTAATGAATATTAATTTGAAAGAGTAATACGTCAGACCGTTAGACATTATTTATCAATGTAAGTACATAATACATGTAAAAAGTGAACCTAATAAATGTTCTGAATAGTTACAACTTCACAATAAGAATGTGTTCTCCTAATAATAAAGTTGCATCAATGTGTCCAATATTTAATAAAAATTAATTGATAATTCAAAGGTATTTGAGATTCTGTAAAAATAAGGTTGATGGCTCTTTCAAATAATGGAACGATTAAATGTATTAATATCAAAAATGTAACAAATAGGTTCAAAAATTTGTCGCTAAAAATATTGTCGCTATAGCATAGTTAGATAGTACACCTTCCCAGGTTAGGAAAGAGATCCAAATTCGAATCGCGGTGGCGCAACAACAATATTTTTCGATAAAATTGATTTTATATGTATATATTTCTAATTAATACATTTAATTCATATTTTCTAATAAATGTATTATTATAATTATTACATACTCGTACTATTGCTATGTCAAAACATTATAATAAAAAATAAAAAAATAATAATAAACCACCTATAAACTGATACGAAGATCTTTGTCAAAGTGAGCTCCCTAGATGACTGCCATAAGATGTAAAATGATATTACCCGCGTTGCAGCCTTCTGTAAGGTGAACAAACTTCTTCTGAATGCTAAAAAATGTTTTCAAATATGATTCTCAAGAAAATTTAACAACATTCATTTTACTTTCAAAACAGACAGCCAGAACATAAAAGCAATGACCTATGAATAATCCTCGATAGAAAACTTCTTTTCAAAAATACCTTGACCAAATTACCTCCAAGGCCTATAGAATGCTAGGATTCATACTTCGAACTTACAAACACTTCCAAAATCCGTATTGCCTCAAAATACTGTATTACAAATTCGTTCGTAGTCACTTAGAATACGCATCTCAAATCTGGAACCCATGGCAGATTACATATACTGCGAGATTAGAACGAATACAAAATAGGTTTATTCGATATCTTAATGTTAGATCTAATCTATCATTCAACTCTTATTTATATGCAGCAAACATCCACAATATGAAAACCCTAGAATATCGAAGAACACGTGCTGACCAAATACTTTTCTTCAAACTACTGCAAGGCCATATTGACTGTCCCAGTAAATTAGAAATAATATCTCTCCACGTACCATCTAGATCGACCCGGCAATCCGCACTCTTCCACATTCACAGAAGTAGAACATTTTACGTGCAAAATTCATTCATTCGTCACTAAAATTTATAGAAATTGACTTTTTCAACATTAGCCTTACTACGCTCAAAAGGTTCTTCTTATGAACCATCACTATCTCAATTTTGGCCAATCATTCTATCTGTAAACACATCTTGCTCTCCCTTTACCGCAACAATACTTGCAATCTCCCCACCCTTTCTCCCTCTTTTTCTCTTTTCTTTTATTTTCTGCATTTAAACACACGTATGTATCTAAACATTTTTGTAGATTTTCATTATTAGTATCATTTGCTAAATAGTTATTATGTTTATTACAATACGTTTAAAATCCCTTAATAAAAAAATAAATAAAAGACTTGGGACACCATTGCATCGTCATCATGATGAACGTACTCTAACTAATCCATAAAATAATTTAAAATCCTCACTAAGAAAATATCGGCAGAAATTATAAGAAAAATCAAATCAACATGAGCACGAACATCATACAAGAGGAAAAACTACCATTCAGAAAAATGTCTAAATCTCAGAAATCGATGAGAACAGTGTGATTAAGATTTAAAATGAAACTAAGCAAATATGTGCCAGATAAGTTGTAGTAAAAAAGAATATTTTGATCCTGTTTATATTGTACTATGTTATGAATAAATAAAATAAGTATGAAAATAAATTAATTATCTGACGGGGGTGTGGCCGCAGTCACAGTAAGAAGAGAGGGATAAATAATTTTTTTATTTTTTTTATTTTTTTTATTTATTATCTTAGTTTAATAACCACAATTGAGTTTAAAAAACATCTACCGGTTTCGGAAAACACCTTTTCCTTCTTCAGGATATGTCAAAACTAACTAAAAATATAGCATTGTTTTTCTATTTATCCAGAATCTATTTTTAAAATTTTTTTAAAAAAAAAAAACAACAATTATTTAAAAAGTAAATTTAGTACCTAACTCAAATTGCTGCTCAATACAAATTTAGTCGAATAATTTTTAGGAAAAATTTTTAGAATAGGACTCGTAGTTAAATTTAGTTGGCTGTTTAGAATTTCCTGATTACTTTTACATGCTTTATTTATCTCCAACGATTCCAAATTATTTAATTTGTGACCTACACCGTTTATATGCAAAATTGACAATCCCAATTTTTTATCAAAACCATGACTATTTTCTATCAAATGATTAGCAAATTCTGAAAACCCACTATTGTTCAAACATCTCAAATGCTCCTTTACTCTTATATTAAAATTTCTACCCGTTTTACCAACATAAAATGCAGCACAATCCTTACAACTAAGTTTATAGACGCCAGAATTGTTAAATTTATCATCCTTGTCCTTAGAATTTATGAGTAAATTTCCTATACTATTATTTGTGTAAAATGCTGGTCTAATATCTCGTGGTAGGTGTTTAGGTATTTGTTTCGAAAAGTTATTTATGTATAAAATCCTACGCCAATTATCATTATTATCATTATGTTTCATCTGTGATTTATATAAAAACTGATTATTATATTCTTTTAATTTATTTTTTAAAATAGTGTCTATCAAACATGTATTATACCCATTATTAACTGCTATTTTTTTAATTGTATTCAATTCAATATTAAAATTGGATGTTGACATAGGAATATTGACTAAACAATGTATCATGGAGTGGAACCCTGAATGTTTATGTGATAATGGATGATTAGATTCATTGTGTATGATAGTATCTGTAAAAGTTGGTTTTCTAAAAATTTTGAACTCAATTTTATTATTATTTCTAATCAATGTTAGATCCAAAAAATTTAGGGTAGAATACTATGTGAGATTAAATCAAAAAATAAAGATGTATTATTGTACATTAAATTTTGAAACATTTTTTTTCTGTTAGAGAAAAAGATTTGTGATTCCACAATTGAACAAATTGTGGAATTATGAGGATGTTATAGAAGACACAGGGTCGAGTGTTGATGAAATGAGAAAAAAAAGGCACCCGCGGATCTGGAATGACTAGATGTGCATGAGAAGCTGTCTGAAAGTAGACGAGGCTAGAGTCGTACGCCAGGATAGAAGAATGAGGTGTTTTATCCTCTCTGCCAACTCTTGCGAAGAATCTGCTTGATTCTAAGTTAGCTCATGTTAAATATTTTTTTTTTTTAAATATCCATCAAAATAAGTAAATAAAACTTATTAAGGTCTTTGAATGTAATGATACACGAGTATATATACAAGAGAATGAAAAATGATTGCGTATAAAATAATTATTTCTTAACATAAAACATATTTTGTCACCCTACTGTAAGGTAAGTAGTCAACCGACCATCTTGGCTGAAATATTGTATACAATATGTTTACATACGCACCTGTGACTTCATATAACATGACTCTATTCGGAGTAAACACCGGGTAAAACATTTTGTAATTATTATAATTGGTATTTTTTCAAATTTTTGACTAAATATTATAAGTACTAGAAATTTACAATTTTGAAACCTTAATTTATTTAAAATAAACAACAAAAATAGAATATTAAAATAATTTAACATACTTTCACTTGATAGGATAAGTAGAAAGGTGTTCTAGATAGTTTTACTTACCATCACGTCGTTTTCCCGCAGGTGTAGACAGAGATGATAGAGTGCCACACTCTTCTGTCCTGACACACAATTCTCGTTTCATTCAATTTCATACATCTTCTCATACAAGCTCACCGGTTATTGTGGCTTCTATCTGGTTTATCTGGTTGCCAAGTCTTTCGCGGACGTTCTTTGTTTCTGGTGCCATCAACACTTGCGTCATATATATTTCTTAGCATTCTCTCCTCATTCATCCGGTCCATATAACCAGTTTTAAAGTCCTACGTCAACGGTTGAGATTTTCTACTTGAGTCAATCTCTGAGACAGAGATAATACTCTCGTAAGTTTCTTTGTTCACTGTGTACACAACAAGTCTCAGAAATGTATCGTCTCGCACCTTACTTCACGTTTATTGTGAAAAGTCAGTGTACTGATCATTGACGATCGTCAGTGAGTGAATCTGAATCTTCCAAAAGTAGTTAAAACTATTTGATTAAAATTTCAGATTAAATAGTAATAGGTATTCTAGGTGGCGTTTGTGTGCACGTGTCAAATCTTGCTATTAAATCAAATGGCGTATAAACGAATTTGAGTTTTTGATCTCAACACATGCATATGCTACCGAGATTTATCTCAACTGAAACCATGAACATAAAACTAATATATATTACCATCCAATAGAAAAGATATTGATGAGAAACTATAAAATTTTGATCAAAAATGCGCAACTATGACGCGTAAACGCCATCTTTTACCCGCAGATGGAAGTAATTTGAATTCTAAAGGGTCACTCCTTCCTCTCGGGCTGAATAGACTAATCAGGCCGTATTCAGCCATAAAAATGAACTGGGATCCTTGAAAGGAGTCGGGTGTTTTCCGCGAAGTACCGGCGAGCTCCTTCTTCGGGAGAATTAAACTTTTTTAGCCGGGCCTTTATTTGCGGGAGTCGGCAATCTTTAAAAAGTAAAATTCAATCAAGACCAACCAAAAGTATGATGGTTGAATGCTAATGAAATCCAAAAAAAAAATTATATTTCAGTCCTGAATTAGTTGTGTATTTAAAATATTTTTAGCACGCAGCATTTTCTAGAACGAACGCTTCAAAGTATTTAAAAGAATTTCTGAACCAATTCTATTTCACATGTGTAAAATAAGGCTTCTATTTTTATGTAGGTACTTGAAATAACAAATAAAGGATGAAGGTCAATACAAAGTTTGTAATAGTTTGAGTTACAATTATTCTTCTTGAATTAATTCCTTTAAAGTACTGACTCATGTCTGTTCGTCTGACCCAAACTCTTTATTTTACTAATTCTATGGCAGTATTTTGAAATAATGTCATATAACATCTTCATTCACCAAAGTTTCAATTGTTAGAATTGTTATTTTATTGATTTTTTGTGAATTGAACAATTTGGTAACATATTTTTTATTTATTATCTTTGTTTTATTTACCACTGAATTGAGTTTAAATACATCTACCGGTTTCGAAAAATACTATTTTCTTCTTCAGGATGTCATAACTAACTAAAAATATATATCATTGTTTCTTCACCAGAATCTATTTTTAAAAAAACAACAATTATTTAAAAAATAAATTTACTAGATTTAGTAAATATATAGTAAAAAGTATAGTAGAATATGGTGGGTTCTTAATTACAGTTCGCTGGAAAGGAATGAAGGAATTCAATTTTATGAGATTATTTTTGATATTATTGTATTTTGTATAGGTATGTATTATTTTATTTATTAATTTTTTTAGGTATATATCGTGCTGGTACTAATCTAACAGTTAAGTTACAGGGAAGTGAAAGAACATATTAAAATTTTCAAACATTTGAGTCTTGTCACTTTACGAACGAGTGAATTTCAAAAAAAGTGTCAAAACGCAAGTTTTTATGGGTACTGAATAAAATGTTTGGTCACCATGGTAACGAATATAACTTGTATGTTTTAGAGGGACGGTAGGGGGGTTGTTTACATATCAATAATTAATAATACAATAGATGTGAGTAATAAAAACCAACGAAAACTTTTGCATTAATTCAATAACTGATACAAAAAAAAAACGATTATATTCTAACTGTTAACAGTCTTTCTTAATGACCGTAGTGCATGGAGTAACGACCTGTGTAAACTGCATGGAGTATGCGTGTGTCTGGTTAGTTAGCTGATGGAACCGAAATGCAGACGTCAAATTAATCAGTGTTCATATTACAGTCCTCCCCACCTCTTCAATTTGCTGCTTTCCTCGTGGCTACCAGGAGATGGTAGGGCTTGGAAATGTAAAAAATACCACATGTTAAAAATATAAATTAGAAGGATAAAATCAATTTTAACTAAAAACATTGTTGTTGCTACTGGGATTCGAATCTAAATCTCTTCTAATCTGGGGGACGTGCATTATCCGATTATGCTATACCAACACAGCGGATTGACGACAAATTTTCGAACCCATATGTTACACTTTTTCAAATGAATACATCTATCGTTCCATTATTTGAAAGCCTTATTTTATTAATTTGAAGAAGTGTAACATATAGGTTCGAAAATTTGTCTTCAATGCACTGTGTTGGTATAGCATCGAATAATGCACGTTCCCCGGATTGGAAGAGATCCAGGTTCGAATCCCGATAGCGCAGCAACAATATTTTTCGATAAAATTGATTTTATATGTATTTAATTTGTATTTAAAATATCACATACACATATATACATTTAATTTGTATTTAAGATATCACAGACCTGTGTTCAAGTATGTGTTCTCATTATTAAAAAATATATATTTAAAATTATTATTATTTATTTATTTATTTCGACATATAACATTTGTACAACTACAAAAAAAAAGACGGCTTGTAACTTATTTTACACAGATTTTAAATGCATTGCCCAACTAGGTTACAATACTAAATTAAACAAAAACATTTAAAGTAGTTAATGTTACATTCCTACAAATAAATAAGCTTAATTAAAATTGTATTTTTGTTTAAATATAATGGTACAATCATGTACACAATATAAACTAACTGAGCGCACAATATTTAAGGTGTACATATATACATTTTAACATAGGATTTATTTACCTATTTTTGTATATATAAATATATCAAAATGATCTGCCTCAACTTTAAAAATCACAGCTTTCTATGTAACATAAATCTTGCAGCAAAATATCAAACATAACAAATTAATCATATGTGTGTTGTATTCGGCAACCTCCTTGTAAATTGTCTACCCGGAGAGCAGACACCCCTGGATATGTAATGCTATACCTGTCCCGCCGCTAATTACAGCCATTGCGTAATTGGGGTGTGTCTGCCGAAACACAGTTGAACACGGTATCATCACCTCAAACCTCCGCTGCCCTGGTACATGGCCCCAGTGAGTTCTCCCCAATGTGACGGATTCATCTCTCAGTTCACAATGCGGCCAAAACGCGTTACCGCTCCGTTAACCGTATCAAGTTATCTGATTAATAGCGCCGTGGTTATATTATTCGAGGTGATGTGGATACATTTACGGTTTAATTTCGGATATCGTGGTTTTGTGAGGAGAAATTTTCAATATATTAAGAATTTTCTTCTGGAAGTGACTTTTTTTAAAGTCCTAGAGGAACGGATGGAATTCAAACAAATATACATTAATATCACAGGAAGGGATTGGGACGGCCTGAGAGACTGGAAGGTACTTATATTTTGGGCAAGGTTCTAAAGAATAAGTAAGTAAAATTTGATTGAGATCGGCTACAGTGTTTCCGTGAGTCACTGCGACCCACCATTGCCTTAATGCCTGACGCCTGACCAGTATCTATTTCTCCCCCAGTACGGAGTGCCCTATCCGTGACGTAATTTTTTAAATTTTTCTTCTTGTTAATTTCGCAAATAATTTCCAATAACTTTCTACTGTAAATTTAGTGTATTCTTATTTTACTATTGTGTATTTTATTTAGGTTGGAGATTTTTTTTTGTTACTCCATTGGTCACTGTTGTCCTAATTTGTCTCTGTAACCATTTCGAACGTATTTTACAATTATTATTATTATTTGTTCAATTATATTATTTACGTCCAACTCTATTTTTTTTCACAATGAATGTATGTATTGTACTAAATTCTGAAAGATCTGATTTTTAGTAAATTTAATTAATTTAAATTTTCTACTTTCCGAATCAGTTTTTTATTGATCGCCTAGGTTTGCAGACAAAGCAGAAGTGATGACGACTCTCCATACACAGTTCTTATAAAAAAGTTATGCGACATCAGTCGGTAATTCAACCCTTGAACGCTCGCATGTTAATAAGGGGCCGCGCCACACGTGGCGACTTCTGCTCTCCGGGGACGCACCGAGGCCACAAACTCTGTCCTGTAATTCAATATCCTCGCGGTTGTCTGGGGACGGTCCAATTCTCGCTGAGAATAAAGGGTAAATACGAATTTCCACAGGGCATAACGCAAACTTTTTGGGGTTAGACGAAATCCGCAGGGACACGGAGAGCATGTGACGAAAAGGGTGATTTAATGGATGCTTCAATTAGATGATGCGAGGGCATGATTATAAATCGATCAACATGTGTTTGTAAGAAATTCATAGATTAAAATTATCCTTAAAAATATTAAAAACAATGAAAAAAAATCTATGTCTCATATTCAGTCAAAACTGAGAATCTTTATGATAGTTTCAGAGTCTGTTCATTAGGAGATGTGATTTATTAGTACGAGTCTTAATTATTATAATATGAATAATCCTCATTAAGAATTCCATTAGTTATAAATATTCATATTGATTTTTTTTATTAACTTTGTTATTAAACCACTTTTATGAGTTAATTATACACACACCAAAGTGTTTCGGAAATATACTCTCTTCCATCAAAATGTTAAAAAAACTACAAAAAATCTCGGCACCAACAAAAAATATTGTTTCGTCAAATTTATTTTATACGTAAGTATATCTTTCTAATTTATATATTTAATTTGTATCACAGACATTTTAAAAAATTGCAACTTCACAATAAGAATGTGTTCTTAAAAATTAAAAAAAAACCATTTGTCATATTATTCTTTGTTTTCTAAGTCTATTTTTAAAAAATAAATCTTGGACCCAATTATAATTGAACAATAATGTTAGATATGGAAATTTACTGAAAATGATCCAAAGTTAGGGGAAAAAAATTCAGAATATTTTTTAAGAATAGGACCTTTGGTTGAATTTAGTTGGTTATTTATAATATTTTGGTCAATTTTAGCCGATTTACTTATTTTTAATGATTCTAAATTATTAAATGTAAAACCAACATTTTTTATTACAGACAAAACCAAATTTTTATAAAAATTATGATCATTGTCTAATAAATGATTAGAAAATCCTGAAAAACCATGATTGTTCAAACATCTCTTACTTGTTTAATAATTAACTCAAAAAAGTTGTTTAAAAACAAAGTTAATAAATAATTCAATATTGAAGTGTACAACCACAACGTAAAGTTTGCGTTAAATATTAAAAATGTTAATATTTATTAAATTAGTTAAACTATTTACCGAAACTCATTTCGTATCTAGGAGTAAAATTTGTTGTAGAATTATTCAGCATAAACTCAGAGACGACAGACCATGCAAGATCAGAAATGACCATGATAACGTAGAAGTACTACGTATATGCAAAAAGGGGAGAAAATTAGACATTCTAGAAAGTACAGAGATTAAAATTAAGTATTAAAATGTACTTAACGTACATACACTCCCAATTACATCTCCTCTCCTGTTAGCCCAGCCCATAACTTCTTTCACTTTTCATCGAAACCCCCTTTTCCCCAACACCGCTCTCATACCCCGCCCCCCCCCCCCGCCATGTAGTCGATAGTCTGTCTTATAGTTTTAAGATTTAGTTTATTACTGAAGATGGCGCAGTAAGCGTCGAAAACGTTTTACCATAGTTGTCTTCAAGTCTACTTCAACAGCGTGAACTGCTTGTATCCACTTTCAGTGCCAAGGTGTTGTATGTTTTATGTACACTTTGGATGTTTTTTCACGTAAAAATTCTTGCTGCACTGTCCAGACAGTTAATGGCATTTTACTGGTAGCCATGTCGCATTGCATTGCTGCAATTCAGAATGGCATGGTTGCCACAAGGATACCAACCTGGCGGTGAATGAGTAGCACCGATATGAAAGCTATCGTTCATAAAACGGGTCTGGGTAAATGATGGGTCAACGATCTTATCCATCTAAGATCGACTTTTCACCTTATGTCCTTTTACATGCTTTGTATGATCACCTATTTCTTTCTCTCTTCTAGTAAGCATACCTAAACATGCCTCAAGTAAGAAATAATTATTTTTCTACAAGTTGTGGAGAGTCTTTCCTTAGTATGGAGTTCTTGGAGAACTCGTTCATCTTGCAGTCATGTATCTCGAAGGCATCGAGCAAGCATATATATATATACGAGTCAATATATACATAAATATATACTCGACAAGATTAGAGATGTGCATCCCCAAATAAGAAAAATTTTGAATTATATTTCTTTCTTTTCTTCTCAAAATCCTATAGCCTTTTATTTATTATTATTATAATTCTTATTTGTCTTAAGACACAAGGCGCAAGATACAGAAAAATCTGGAAAGTAAAAAAAAGTGAGTCCTATATTCAACACTAGACGCAAATCGACAAAAGAAGAATAAGGTCAAAAAGTGAAATTTTTTTTTAATTACACAATAACAAAAGCAAAAGTTCTGAATTACGATTATCAGAGTATCCGTTTTTGAAAAGATGAATGTCTCCAGTTTAAATTTCCACTTTAAATGATTTTTATAGAACTAATTCATTAACAGAAACATCAGTCGTACATACTAAACTTGATCATTTATAATGTTCATAGAATGTTTTAAAATACTCAGTACTTAACAAATTACAGATTATGATAATAGGACGTTATATATGAAGCAATGGAACGAATGAATGGGGAGAGAATAGTATGAAAGATATATGACGCAAATGTTGATGGCACCAGAAGTAGAGGACGTCCGCGAAAGACTACATATTGGTGGATGGTCCCGTTAGAAGCCTCAATAATCGTCGAGGTTGTATGAGAAGATGTATGAATGTGGATGAGGCGAGAATTGTGTGTCAATACAGAAGAGTGTGGCGCTCTATCCTCTCTGCCTATCCCCGCGGAGAAACAGCGTGATGGTAAGCAAGAAAGTATCTGAAACAAATTGTAATTTTAAAATTTATGACATTGGAATTGAAATCGTGAATTTGAAAAAGGTCACATATCCTCGTAATTCATATTTTAAAGGACACCTCACTCCGATGCAGTGTATCGTTTTCGTTTCAAATTTACCTTTAAAAATAAGCGTTATGGCGTGCGTCCACGAATGAGGTTTCTCAACTGAGATTCATCTTGAAAATAGGCAGAGCTCAGTACAGAATTCAGCGCAAAGCTTTTTATGAATCTTCAGCGCGTGTGTTTCGCTCCCGAATTATTATTGTTATTTACAGATGGACACGGGCCATTAGACACAAAGCTCGCTTTTATTTATATTATATAATTTATTATACGATGCGTGCGATGAATAAAAAATATACACTTTTTTCTAACGTGCCGTATAATTCTAATAGATATATCTTGAAAGTATTGGGAACGCAGTAGTTACAAAGGGTAGTATCAAATTTCAGCGTGGGCCGCGGCCGCAACGACAAAGATGAACAGATGACAGTTGTTGTGGCCTCACTCGATTACCTCCACAGTATCATGTGTCTGACACCCTTCATCACTCATGCTCTCCTAACGAGTCAAATTAATCAAACGACATTTTTAATGTGTATATAAGTCGTTTTAAATTTAGATTTTTTGCTTACTTGGCTAGTAACAAATATACCCACATAGTAAGAAATATACTCACATATGCAACTAACTGCACACGAAGTTGTGCCTCACACGGAGAGGCATGAAAAGAAATGCATGAATAAGAAAGCAGATAAGTAAGTCGATATAATATCTCGACTAGAGTCGACTGATAGATCAGAGCATCATAGGATATAGTATAGTTGGCTGGGGTGGAGCTGCTATCACAATACTTGACTCACTGATTAAAATGCAAAAAGCTATAATGAGAATAATTCTCTATAAATCCTTTCAGCCTGAATCTCAAGGTGCTAAATATCAGGCAATTATTCATAAAAACTCCTGCGCCTTTCACACAATCTAAGTGAACTTGGGCAAAAACTCAAAGAAAACAAGCTGTCCCATTAATGAAAACCTCATTTGCTTAAAGATTTGCATGTTTTATAGAACCGCGGATACACAATAAGCTACCACAAGAGATGGCAACGGAATTGTATTCTTAATTCTCTGTGCTTATAAAGGAATGGCTTTTCAATATTGAAAGAAGTCAGCTGGAAGAGTTCCTTCATTATTAAGGAAAACACATTCTTATTGTGAAGTTGTAATTATTCAGAACATAGGTCTGTGATATTTCAAATACTAAATTAATGAATTGATAATTCTGGCGTCTGCAAGTCGGTTTACTCAAAGGTATTTGAGATTCTGTAAAAATAATGTAGATGGCTTTCAAATAATGGAACGACAGGTGTATTAATTTGAAAAAATGTAACATATAGGTTCGAAAATTTGTCAAGAAAAATACTGGCGTTATAGCACAAAGGTAGTGCACTTCCCCGGATTGGAAATGAAGATCCAGGTTTGAATCATGGTAGCGCAAAAACAATATTTTTCGACAAAATTGATTTTATATGTATATATTTATAATTAATACATTAATTTAGTTCCTTAATTGATCAAAGCTACTCATTTTATGTTATTCTTTTTGTAGTCACATCCTATCTCGTACTTATCATATTTTGTTTGTTCCATGCTTGTTCCTTTTCTTTTACTTCTTACATATCTTTAGTCTTTATCAAAAAAAATTCTTTGTTCAATTTCCTTATTATCTCTACTTGCTTTCTTTTGATTTTTCTGTTTTTTACAATTTAATTTAATTTTTTAACTTACTTCCAATTTATGTTCTTGTTTATGGCTACCTACCTCAGAACAGGTTACCTAGCAAGGTAGGAAGCGGCCAACAGGCTTGCATGTAAATGAAACGTATTATAATATTTGTACTGAAGATTTTTATATTGATGCAAGCTATAAAAATAATGTTATAAAAATAAACGCCGATTTGTCGGCACTGAAATGAAATATAAAACGCTTGGAAAGCGAATAATGTCAATGAGCAGACAACATTATTTGGAGCACACAATCGTTGGATAAACGTAATTATCATCCAAAGGTACCCGCGGAGAACTTAAAACCAGCTGGACTGATGAAATAATCCGTGGACAGAGAAAAGTGGGAGACAATTGGGAATGTCTTCATCCAGCAGTAGAATGAAAATGGTTGATGATGATGATGATGAAAACATGATTTGTGCTGGTTACAAATAAATATCACATTTAAAATTGTGTAAGAAGATGGTGAAACAATTTACGTAAACCAAAATGTTCTTACAATTTTACTTTTCTTTCAACATAAGGTCTAGAGCAGGGGTCCGCAGACCGCGGCTCATTTTCATAAACATTTGCAACTCCTCAACTAATATTTTCATATGCAATCCAAGAGCGTGCAGTGAATACAAGCAAAAAAGCTTTTCATTACTAAGAATTTTGGGAAACAAATATAAATTAAACAATCTATAATATGAATCGTGAAAGCATATTTATGGTTTATTACAAGTAGCACCATCTGTGTACCAGTAGAAATTTTAATGGCTGTAGCCAAAGCACTAGCAGGTACAATGCATAGATTTTAGCTATTCACATTACTCTCTTCTATTTTTAAGCAAGTGTATTACTCAAGTCATAGAATAGGCTATTCACTGAATTGACAATACTTTGGTTGATCTGTTTTGTATAAAGTCGTTACTTATGCTGTTTTTAAACAGAATAACATTTGAAAGGCTTACAACTGCGTGCAAATCATTGAAGTGCTCCTCTTTTACTAATTAGAGAATTTTACTACTTACTTACTTGCAGTGATTGTAATGATTGAGAATGATGCAACGATTGAGAATTTTACTATCTTACTGTTTATAACGTGTTGATTTCATGATCGTTCTTTGCGTTTGGTGCGTGGATTTGTTTTTTATTTGGGAAAAACAAGAAGCAATTGACTGAACTATTTCCTACGTTAACCTTTAATAAAAATAATTATTTGATTTTCAAACAATAAAGTATTCTTAATAGAAAGTGTTCTTAAAAACGTTCACAATTTTTTTATATTCATCTATACATTGAGTAAGGAAGTTTTACGATAAAATTTAAACTATAAAAAACTATTAAATATATGGTAGGGTCGTATAAACAACCGATTTATTTTGTCTAAAGACGTTGATTAAACGAAAGTTTACAATCTTATGTACAACATATGTTGTATTACAAATATAATGTATGATTGTATAATATCATTGGTAACAGCGTAACCTAAATATACACCAACTGCACGCCACTGATACAATCATATTTGACACATGGAATAGTATGCCTGCAACTATTCCATGTGTCAAACTAGCTCTACCTATTTGTGCAAACAAACATTTTCTTCCATCAATCAAACAAAAATAGGTTAAGAAGCAAGTTAATCGGCGATAATTTACAATCGTGCTTAAAATTAAGCAACTAGTTACTTGACAGACATAGCAAAGCTTTCGAAAGCGATGCAAGGTCACCGTTTTAAATAATAAACATTAAAAAGGTCAAAAAGTGTTTAATTATTTAGATTTTATTATTTTATAAGTAGAGCACTGAGCTACAGAAGCTTATAACTCCCATTTATTATATTCTTCTAAGTAGCCCACGACTGTATTGTGAATTTGAGTTTTAAATAAAAATCTTGATTATACCTCGTTTTTTTTCGCTTCGTCTCTATAAAAATGTTGAGATTCAGTTTACTTAATGTTTGTCTCTTCTCACTGGAAACTCTGCCGATCCCTGACCTAGAACAACCTGCCCTATTTGCTATTCTATAGTTACGCCAATGCGACACATTAATGCCAATCATCTAGATATTTTAATTATACAAATCGTTCATTTTACGTGGCTCGTAAGATATTTCCTCTGCGACGTGATCAAGCCATTGTGAATAGAAAAATCAATGAAATAATGCATTTTTAATGCCCCATAGCGGCTCGTGCTGGTGAAGAGTGCTGGTATTCATGAACAGTTATTGGATTAGTCTGCACGGTCGTGCCGCGTTGCCCTCCACAATCTCAGCAATTTGCAAGCCAAATTTCAAAATTAATCTCTCATATTGTTCATGCTTGCACTCTGAGTCATATTCAATTGTCTTTTTGACTTTATTACAATTGCAAAAAAAATAATCAAGTCCACAAGTACATACATAATATGATACATATTATTAAGGAGAACACATTCTTATTGTAAAGTTGTAATCATTCAGAACATAGGTCTGTGAAATTTTTTTAAATACAAATTAAATGTATTAATTAGAAAAATATGCATATAAAATCAATTTTATTATTGGATCTTAATTACAACTTCACAATAAAAATGTGTTCTTCATAATACTATAAAAGTTGTATTAATGTGTCCACATTTAATAAACATTAATTATTAATTCTAGCGTCTTCTACTTTATCACTTAAAGGTATTTGAGATTCCGAAAAAATAAAGATGATGGCTTTCAAATAATGGAACGATAGATGTATCAATTTGAAAAATGTAACGCGTAGGTTCAAAAATTTGTTGTCAATGCAAAGTGTTTGTGTAGCATAATCGGTTAATGCATTTTCCCCAGATGTGAAGAGATCCAGGTTCGAATCCCGATAGCATCAACAATATTTTTCGATAAAATTGATTATTTATGTATATCTTTCAATTATATTTAGTTTGATATGTATTCATCATTGTTGAATACTGATAATTTTTATTTTTTTAATCCTAATATTTTATCGTTTTATTTTATTTCAACTATTATGTACTGTATTATTGATTTCAGTTTCGAAATTGGAAAAATAATTATTTAATACATAGCTTGCAACAACTTATATAATACAGTACATATCAGCAAAATACATACAGTAAATTATTGTTTTTGCAAACCTATCAGATATTACATGCCTCGCTAGATTTTTTAAATTTTTTTATTATATTAAAAATACAATTCAATTTCAATAATCAGTGGATATATATAATTTTATAATATATAAGATATATATATAATTTTAAGATTTGTTTTTTCTCTATAAGACTAAGACTCGTATATAGAGAAGGAGTATATTCGAGTTAATTTATGTTTCAGTTAGTCTGTGTACATATTTTTTTACTTCAGTTACAAATTTATGATAGTCCGTAATTTTTCTAATTGTGATACATATAAAATACCTATTCTGAGGTAGGTAGCAATTTTGAATTTTTAAACTCAGTACAGTGTGATTGAAATGTTTTTACTTTTTTTTAATAAATCAGGTTATGTGGCAAGGATTTAAACTCGAAAATCGGAGTTAAAAGAACAATCTAAATTAGTATAAAAAAAATAGGTACACCAATTTAATCTATATTAAAAACGTATAATTTATTTATTGCTGCTTTTAATATCCCCAATTAATGAAATGTACATAAATAAGAAGTAAAAAGTAAGAATAGAATAAAAACAAATAATGTAAGAACATAAAAAAACGAAGTTGAAAGTAAGAAAAAATAAATAATCAGAAATATTGTTGATTTTGTTGTTCAATATCATTAATGAAACTCAATTATTATTAATATTTTTCTATTATAATGGTACGTAGAATTAAAGCTTAAGATAGTTTTGTAAAAATCTTATACAATAATATTTTCCGTAACGGAACAGAATTTTTACATATTCTTTGAACATTTTCAACTCGTGATTTTAGTCATAAAATATTATGGAATTGGTCTGTTACTTCCTGTATTTCATTACACATCCACTTTCCTCGATATGATACTATCATGTACCTACTTGTTAATAAAAATCTTTTTTTTTTAAATTTTGTCCAAATTTTTATTACGTTTGAATTGTATTCAAATATCTTTTAATAGATTTACTTAAAGCACAATCGTTAAATCGTTTGCTCACTGAAAATAAGTATTTTGCTTAAATTAACAAAATATATTAAAGCAAATCTTTTCTCGATATCTTGAACATAAAAGCTATTTGGGGTCGTATTTGTGTATCCCCGATAATCGTGATTGCGTTAAGGATCTCGCAGCACTCTTTGCATCGCATTTTATCCTGCAAAGCCTCCGTCATATGGGGCTTCTGTTGATGAGCTTTGGATAAGGCTTACATGAACACTAAATTTCAAAATGACCTCCGGCGGGTCAAATAAGATTGCCGAAGACTCAAAGATAACGGCGAGGCTTTTGTTAACAATACAAGATGCCAAAAGCTCCCGGGAATTTTATAAATGTCACGATGTTGCATACATACTCTCATGTTATGTTCCTGTAGAAGTGAGCGGAGAGTGGAGTGTGCCATATATCCTGAAGCATATTATCACCTTTTTTCAAATTCGTACATCTTCACATGCGAAGTTTAACATCTGGTTCATCGTGGTTCAATTCTGATCGTCGTAGTCCTCTGATATGATTGGAACACAGTGCGTAATATGTATCCATTCCTCCCGGTCTTGTTCACCACTTTATTTGGACTATCCATATTGTAGAAGAACGTTTTTTGTATATTTTCAGTTTCTCACTACCTTCGGTGCCGATTACTACATTTTGCTATTGTGCTCGTTTTGTCACACTTTGCACCATCACCGAAGTGTATAAATGAGAGTACTTCGTGCAAAATAACAGAGTGCGTATTTTGAAGTTAGTAAACTTGTGGGTTTAGTGAAAAAAATCCAGATACCCACAGGAGCATTTCTCAGGTGGGTCGTGTTTTTTCCTAGTTCTGGTTGGTCCTCCAGCCCCCTTTTCTCTATCCCTGTCCTTCTCCTAAGGTCCTTCAACCCTTCCTACATCCCGTATTTTCCAATAAGTTCTAACTAAGCGAGCACGTACGATTTAGAATCGATTTAGCACACAAAAAAATATAGAGCGCATACAATTTTTTACATCAACACATCACCGTGCTACAAACAGTACATTGTACAGGAGAAACTTGAAAACAGAGGAAGGCTGACGCAATTATCGAAAAAAGGAGAAGGAGACAAGAAAAGGAAGAAACGTCACTTAGAACCCCCCTGCCGAGCGAATGCACGTGCACAACATGGGGAAGGGTGTGCGGTTCGAGAATAAGGCTCTTCAGCCACAATCGATAACCATGGCAGACATTATGATCATAACGAGATTGCCGAAAAAGTTAGTGGTCTCAAGCAAATGCTGCACTTCACTGCACTTCTCGGTCTTGAGCTCCCTCCCAGCTGACTCCAGTCCTGGGTCTTTCCAGCCAGATGCAACGCGTCTATCCACCGCTGTAGCACTCTTCCTTGTGTTATTATTATTTATTTTTTTATCTTCTGCCCAAATATGATCTGCAATGTAGTGTTCTTGTGGGTTAAATCTGCCGGCAGTTGTGTATGGAGGGTGAGTCTCTTATATATTTTTTCTTATGTGCAGTCTCGTTTCCCGAAGGGAGTGCCTCTTCACTTTCCATCTGCTCCCCGACCTTGTTAATTGTGTTATTGTATATTATCTTTATTATGTATTATAAATATTATTTATTTATTTATTTACTAATAAAGTGAGTCAACCGGGGACAATGTGAGCAAATTTTATTTTGGCCGCTGTGCGGCATCGTTTTGTTAAAATGCTAAAATTAAATGGCAACCAGGCGGTGGATGAGTAGGACTGAGATAAGAGTTTTGAGCTTATTGCATTGGTACTGGGTAAGCGGTGAGTCCGCCCTCATTGTGGCACTCTTCCAGATCGTCTTTGGCTCAAAATTGTACCCAGGATTACCTAATTTTACAATTATACAATGTTGCAGAAGAATTGAAAGAATTTTTGTTCACGGCCATAGATAGGGATTACTGTGGTTGGATTTTTTGCACGATTGAGGCATTCGTATGCAGTGAGGTTCACGGGATTCGTTACTATTGCGGACTATCCGAGTATCCGTTTGCGGTGTCGAAAGTAACGTTACCTCTCGTAGCTGGAGCTCTTCCTACACACCTCAAAATTCTGGATGTGGGCGCGTTGTAGCCTGAAAGCTGGAGTGGAAGTGAATTATTTAGGCACTCTTTTCAGACTTTTGTACAATCCCTTCAACGAGCAGGCTAAGATAATGAGGTTATTAACATTAGAAAGGTGGCAAGAAAGATGAGATACAGCGCCTCAGGGTAGATGGACCCATTCTTTTCTTCTTCAATATTTGCAAAATTACTCATTTTATATAAATAATTAGACAAAATACTTTGTTAAACCGCTATTTATTGATTATTATACATGTTTCGATACCTATGGTGTCTTCTTCAGAAAACAATGTATACTGAAATTAAAAATACAAGCATAGAAAAAAACAAAACTGTAAAGTGGTGAGTAAGTAAAGACTAATATGAAAACAAATTTAAAAGGTAAATATTTGCAAAGAAAATTTGGTTATTTATAATACTCAGCTTACTATTAACACTTTTACTTATTTTTAAAATTTCAAATTTATCTAACTGTAAACCCCTAGTATTTGTATGTATAATTTGTAAACCCTTGTTAATATCAAATGAATAGTTTGTTTCCAAAAGGTGATTAGAAAATTCTGAGAAGTTTTTGTTATTTATCTTTTCTTCCCCGCTTTGCTGTTAAATCGAAGGGTGTAAAGGGGACGTTCGGATCTGAATCAGTCTAAGTGGCAAATGATTACGGGACACGGCCAAATTCGTAGTAAACTGTTTGATTTTGGACTCGTGGATGCCCCGTGGTGTGTATGTGAGCGAATGAATCAAATTCCGGAACACATCTTGTGGCTTTGCGTGATAATGAGGGATGCTCGTGATCGCATGATTGGAGGTTTAACAAGGTTCAATGGTCGGCCGCCTGAAAACGCGGACCTGATCAGTAATACCAGAAATCTCAAGCTGTACAGGGATTTCATCACAACGTGGACTACGAGATGGGGTATATTAAACAGGTGAGCGAGAAGACAAATTCTTAAAACAAACAAAATTGTGCGTAACTCCATTTGCCTGTACTGTGTATGGCGTGACTCATACATCATTATGTTTCATCCAAGTCCCTTCATGGGAGAGTGTACTTGATAGTTGGCCCTTTAATAGCTGTCTTGTACCCACTGGTTTCTTTACTTCCGCACTTAACACTTGACTATCTGTTTTGTTTGTAATGTTGTTATGTACCGTATTTAAAAAATAAATAAAGATAGCAATTTAAAGCTCGCAGGAAGATTTAAATTAAAATCTCTGTTTGTTTTGCAATCTCTTACATTAGCTTATTATTTTTCTTCTTTCTTTTGTGTTAATTTATTGTTGATTTCGCGTTTCTGTAGCGCTGTGTGTGGAATCGATAAAATATGTTGAAACTTTTACAATGGTTCCGGTTCCGATTCCCCCTTCTAGCGACCCTTTAAAAATTTATCCAAGTCTCCGCTGCATACATAAAATTGGAAAAACGAAGAGCGTGAACCAAGACAACTGTATTTTAAGTTAACACACGAAAGATGTCTGCGTACTGTTAGGAATCTTAATAGTATGCAGGTATGAGTCAACGAAAACCGAAACTAATAAATAATCGGAACTAACCGCTGAAAATAAATCTCCCGATATGACGGCTCTCAACAAAGATGCCACATTTCGTCCGTTATTCGAGATCTTCCGTCCTGATCATCGTGGGAACACCGTCCCTCCTCGCAAGTTGCCACCCCGGACAATAACATTTCCTGACCGCTGGTCAATGTTACATATTGTCCCCGATGCAGTAAACAATAATAAATTTCACCTCAAGTACATTATAGTTAGCTGTAGGTAGCGGTCACAATAGGCAGATACATCGTAGGGTCGCATAAGGACAATGACAAACAAGCAAAATATATACTGCTTATTTGGTAAATCGCCTTTTGTTACTGTTATAAGAGATCGAGTAACAAGGCAGGGACGACCGCCGCGGGAGCCGCTTTGTTCATCTATTCAGCTGTGAAGATATTTAGTACGTCTTGAACCGACACATCTTATTAGATTTATATGCTCCTGGTATCATAAAGCGCCGGGAAACCGCAATAATTTTTAGACTGACATAATTTTTTTTTTTATTATTTATAATTACGAGTAGGTACTCTTGAATAACAATTAAAATAATTTAGCTAAAATGATCTGAAACAGTATTAAATTATTTTTGTATATTAAATTTTAAATAATAAAAAAAATAGAGATAGATGAATGAATACACGGAAAACATGTCACAACAATATTAATTCTATTTCCAAACTAAGATAAACGCTCGCACTATAAAAATATAACTAACTTGCTGATGTCTTGGAACGAGGCGCAAACCCCCGACCACTAAATCACTAGGCCGGCGTCTTAACCACTACACTAACAAGCTAAAAAATAATTTTATTAATTTAATGATGACGTCTTTAAAAAATTGCACGTTATATGACTGATGTACCTATATTTAATATAAAAGCTAATTCCATGATGTTCCCCAAATTATTTAAATTTATTTTGGTAACTGTTCATCCCCTCTCCCCACACTAATTGTAGTTTTAGTTATTAGAAAATTTTAACTTCATGAACTCTTGTCATCTAAACATTTCAATAAGTTTCTAGAAATTCCCACACCATCTTGAAAAGATACCCCTAATAAGATAACCTTTATTATACCCTTAGAACCATTCATTTCGCCAGATATCACGAAGATAGATATACGGACAATCTAAAATATAACATATAAGATTCCATTTGTCCAGTTTTGAGGGACCTACGAAAAATTTCAATAGAATGTCATAAGTTATATATATATATATATATATATATATATATATATATATATATATATATATATATATATATAACCTTTTCAGAAACAATGATACCAATAAATAATATTTTATTATCCGATATCCGATAGTGAACAATTAATCAATCAATTCATTCAAAAAAAAAATTTCGCCACCGAAATGACAGGCCTCGAACGCGCAGGTGAATAAAGAATAAGAGGCGAGATTGTCTTTTACAGTAGTAAATTTGATGTATCAACAACCCGCAAAGGATTTTTACTACGAGCGTTAGTAAAAAGTTACCATGGTAAAAATTGACTACTGACCTTGGAACCCATGCACTTTTGTACCAGTGCGGTACAAAAGAGCATAATGTAAAGGTGATATTCTTAATTGTCAATTTGTAATATGACTTATTTATAGCAGTGATTGTAATTTTTCAACCATAAAAATTTTTTCTGTAATTTTATTAAGTACCGTAATAGTCTCGTCTCGTATGTTTTTACCTTGAATTTGATGTCTAAGAAGAACTATACGAGGGCTGTCTGAAAAGTTTCCGATCTAACAAAGAAGTAAGACATTTTTTCTTCAAATTTATATATTTTTTTTTTTCTACATAGTCTCCTTGTAAGTCTATACACTTCTCCCAACGATGCTCCCATCTCTTTAACCCATCCAAGTAGTATTTGGAGTCTATCTCTGTAAAATAGTTATTTACGAAGGTGATGACCTCCCCATTTGACGAAAATCCCTGCCCTCCGAGCACAACTTTTAGGTTAGGAAACAAAAAAAGTCGCTTGGGGCTAGATCTGGTCAGTAAGGAGGGTGGTCAAGCAGTTCAAGCCGCAATTCGTAGATTTTCGCCTGGGAAACCGCTGAGGTGAATGATGGTGCAGAGTCCCTGTATTCAAAAACAAATACTTAATAATAGTTCGACACTCGATTTTTTCCATTTTCACAAAAACACTCACATCGACTCACTCAAACGATTGTCAAACAATAACAACACGTCCAAAATGGCTGAAATTTTGGTGAGTACTTAGCACAATGCATGTGCAAACATTTTCCCCAACTTCTGTTGACGAGTGCTGCCATTTTCATGTTGAGGTATATAATTTTAGAGAAAATGTCATTTATTTGTGTGCGTTCGAATAACACTGTAATTTTTTCATTGAAAATGCTAATACATTATTCAATCAGCTGTAATAAAAATATAAAAATGATATCAGCTCACGTCGAGGGAAGACAGAGCGCCACCACTCTTCGATACCGCACTATAAACCCGGCCGAGCATATAGAAAACAGGACATGAATACCAAGTTCCAGTCGAAACTATCGCGCCCCGTCTCGCGCGCACCCGCGCCCGCCGCGACTCGCCGTCCTTGTCGCGCCGTGCACACGGGGTGCAGAAATTCAATTTTTAGAGTCGTGCGGAAGTATTTTGGTTATTGAAGTTTTCGGCATTGAGACCGTGAAGAATTGATATTTTATTGCGTCCCCGCGACAAGTAATATTTCGTGCGGCGGGAGGGGAGAAGGGTGGCGCGGTGACACTTTTTTCTTTGCCTTCTCGAAATCCATACATCAATTTGACATTTTTTTTCGACACTTGTATTTTGTGCACGGACTAGAATAATTGCATTTACGATGAATGTGTTTTAAAACTTAGGTAAGATGTCGAGTTAATTATGCTGATTTTCTAAATATTAAAAAAAAAAAAAAAAATTAATACAAATTTAACCTTTACCATACCGTGATATAAAATACTCGTACGCAACCATGCTGTAAACTCGTGTTACCGTAAGAAATTAAACTTCTATTATTCTTTGAAATGTGAAAAAATTGTATGAATTTACCATAAATATTAAGCATTAAATATAAAAAATACGTACAATATTATTATTCGGAGCATTCATCAAGTCCTGCATAGGAGGTTGCATTATATAATCCAATCTTTCTTTTTATCTATCTTTCTTTAATTAGTGAGAAAGGGACACCATTATATTCGTATGTTTGTTATTCTTTTCATTGTGAAATTAATATGTGATTTCTTTCTGTCTTGACACAAATGTATTTTTGTCAACGTATTAATTTTACAATTGAATTGAAAGATATTTTTGTAGGATTGTTTTTGTAGTAATTTTTGAATTGAATTGAAAGATATTTTTGTAGATATTTCGCCTTACATACTTGATTTTTACTAGTCATTTCTAAGCGTAAATATTTTCCTTTCGATTTAACTACAATATGAAACGTATGTTACGTATATTTACCGAAATATTACAGGTTTAATTAATGCAGTAAACCTGTGTTCCTACATGGTTTGGGAAGGGTTAAAGAAACTTGGGAAAGGTTAAATCAGTAAAAATCTATCTATTGAATATATATTTGTAGTTTTTTTCTGTGTGTCTTTCTAATTGATTAATTTAATTTGTATTAAAAACACCACAGAATCAGTAAATGAACAGCCATGAAATAAAGTATGCATATTGGAGAGTGGTTTGGTACATTAGTTGCGGGACGAGGGGCATTGTACATTGTACACACATCTTTGTTGGAAACTTAAATCCGATAGTTTATGACACATTTATGTAACAGTAAAAATATTTACTGTTCAAAAAATAAAAATTTGTGTAAACAAAACGTATTTTTAACATTAATACATATTGTCAATGTTTAAATTTTCTTTCCAATCGAGTCATATTTTTAAAAAAATGTCGCGGAGCTATTTTATTGTGTATCAAAGTAATCACGTGGGTGACAATTGGGACAAGAAATTTACGTTAGTTCATGTCTATATATTTAGTGGTCTGTGCACAGAACTATGTTCTGGAATAACAACATTATAATAAAAATGTGTTGGTGGGTTAAAATCCCGTGTACTGTATCGATTAAATTAATGGTAAGTTGTTGAAGTTCGAATTGGAACAATAAAGTAATATTGGCAAATGGATCTGGCCTACCTCGATCTCGATCCTGGGTTGGACGTTAAGTTCTCACCTCTAGTTGACTCTCACTTTTGTAGTAAAGAACGGAGATATAACTGCACTTCCGGAGATGTTTAGAACACCGCTTATTCGTGGTCCTAGCATTATGCACGGCGCCACTCTCGAAAGTTAAAAAAACACAGATATTGACAGTTCGATATCGGAAGGTAATCTGTTCCCCCGTCGGCGAAATCCCTAAGTAATTAGTTGGCCAAAGCGGTACAGGTGTATATTAAGGTTTATATTAGGACAAAATACACAGGGAGTAGGTAGTCGACTTGCGTCAACGTGTATTTTCATTTTATAAAAGTAATATCTTATATTTTGTAATAGCAAAAAGCATTGTTGCTTGGCCCTAAGGGTGGTCACTATTGACTGCGAGGAGACCAATCTTATATTATACAGGCTGTTAAGAGACTTGTTGATAATTCAGGGAACCATGAGTATTGAGCATATGATGAAGAAGAAAAACAGACCTAGTCCACGACATTTAATGAGTGACTAGTCGAAAATATTTGAGAAATATGTTCAAATTCAGTAGCGCTAAGGAAAATATTATTGTGAGAGATTTTTACAAAATCATGTTAAGCTTTAAATTTACATAGGTACTTAGAAATAAATAATTATGAAATAAATCCTTAATCATTCAATATCTTTACTTCAGTCAATATCTAACATAAAACAATATAACTGCACAAAGTTTGACTACTAATTATTTTTTATATTCAATGTATGGTTGAAATCAATAAAATATTTTAATTAATCGAAAGTATCAGATAACTAGAACTTTTTTAAAATGCTTTTATTATTAATTAACATTAATTAATTATTGAACAAACATTAGATATCTCATAGGGACAAAGCTATTTTTTAACATTCCTTATATTTTCAATTAAATATAATAAAAAATTGCTTTGTCTCTATATCTGATTTTTTTTTAATATTGTACACTAGGTAAATCACACTCAGTATATAAAACAAAGTTAGATACTTAAAAGATTCACGGAAAGAAATGTGTATCGAAAACCACAGGATCCGGAATCCGAAACTTTCTTTACTGATGGATAGTTTTATCAATTGAGCTATGAAGACCTGAATTTTATATTTGTTATAAAATCTTCAAGTTTTTTTGTCTAATCTTCGTTGTTTTTTATAATTTTATCTTGTGAGGTTATAATTTGTTTTTTTAATGTTAATTTGTTCTTCTAACGTTTTTAGGTTTTGTTCAAAGCTCTCTCTCTCTCTCTCTCTCTCTCTCTCATTTATATAATTTATATAATTGATATTTATAATTGATGATTTATATAGAAATATAATTTTTATAATTTCTATAATTTTTATAAATTCTATAATTTCTATAATTTTAAAAATTTCTATAATTTTTAAAATTTCTAGAATTTCTTTCATTTTTATAATTTCTATAATTTTTATAATTTCTATAATTTTTATAATTTCGTAAAATTTTGGAATCTATCAAGGTTGTAATTTTATTTAAATCATTTTTAATTATAATATATCAAAGTGAGGCATAAATTTATTTCCAGAAGGAAGCGACCATTTTTAAATTTAGATTTACGAAGATTACTAATCATTTTATATTTGATTTCATTCAGCTGTAAGAGTAATTCATTAATTGTTACCAATTTTGCATCACGTCTGAACACGGGAGGTGGGAAAATATTGGATATAGGAAGGGTGGAAGGAATTCGGGAGGACAGGAATAGGGAACAGGGGGCGGCTGATGGACCACCTAGAACCAGAAAACACGACCCAACTGTGATACACTCCTTTCGGTGTCTGGATCTTCTTCCACTGGATTCACAGGTATTGTGGCTTCAGGATACATATTATGTTGTTGAAGTACACTTGATCAAACTCTTTCGGTGATAGCGCGAAAGTGTCAAACAACACCATGCACAATGCCAAGATGTACAACACTAAATCGGTTCGCAAGATAGTGAGGAACCGATTACACACAAATAACTATCAGCCCTACACAACAGGATGATAATTAACACAAAGCAACAATGCGTTTCCACATGGCAGGACAAATTTGGCGGTAGTCAAAGCACACAAAATGGTAAACTACTACTTTCAGTTCGAAGGTACGACTTCAACTCCAAAACCACAAAGAACACATCACAGAAAATATCGTGTTCTGATTATAGAAGACGGGGTAGTGGATATGTAATGGACAAGAACCACTGATCTACGTACGTCGTATTTATGTGCGTGCGCACGGCGACAGACAACCCATAAATAAGTTATAAAAATCGAACACACCACAAACCAAAATTCTAGTAGCGCGAGGTCTGGAGTGTTGCGCTCAGGTTTCTCTTCACTCAATCCATTTGTTGGGCAGATGTTCATATCATCAAATCAGACAATCATATCACGAAGGTAGTGATAAAAAACTGGAAATAAAATTGCCTCTCATCATTGAATAAAATTTTAAAGTGGGCAGGCTTCAAAATGTAATGTACGCTTGAATTTATCAATTTCCTGTCTCAAAAGCTACGTGAAAAACAGATTAGAATATCGGTGGTAATTTCCCAGTAACTTTTCATCTCATGATCTATTTCTTCTGAAACACTTCGTGTGAACATCTTTAACAGTTCCGTCAGTTTCAAATTCATCTATGAGACTAATGAAGAATCATTGGTGGATTAATTTGAAACTCCCTTTTAAATTCTTCTAGTACTTCAAAAACTTCTCACTAGTGACAATGTAGAAAAAACCAATTTATCTTGAAGCTTAGTTTAATTTCAACCATTATTTATATCAATTGCAATCGAAAATGAAAGAAAAGCTAGTGAGTTATGAACTATAAACTTGTGTACACATTTTTAAATACACTCTGTATATTTATTTCTTGTAAATTGAAACACTTATATATATTTTATCTATTAATATGAAGCAAATTTATAATACCGCTGTGTAGAGAATATTCACCTCAAGGACGATACGAATACTGCTGTACGTCTTATGATTTATGACATCATAAAGTTTTTCATCAAACTATACAGACGATCGTAAAGCATGTGCTATGCAACTCTCGTATATAGTGTAAGGGTGCTAAATAAAGCTTGATATATGAGATTTGAATTAATATAGCCTAAGGCTTCTTCAATCATGTGAAGATGTGTCTGGCGGAAGAGATGCAGCGTTACGATAAAATCACTACAATTTACTGTGAATGTAACGCAATAAACATCACCACTATCTTTGATCATCTCTTGTGCAACCACTTAAGTAAAATAAATATTACCTGATCCTATCATAGGAATACTTTACATACTTTGTATATTTTAAATAATTTTGAAATTTTTATAAGTATTTTTTTAAATATAATGTCACATTAGTGTTTAATCCCTTGAGTAATTACTTTGACAACTCGCCACATTTACAAAGGTAAACACTGAAAGAGAAGTAAGTAGGTCGGTCGGTACTGCCGCGCGCGGCGACGCGGTCATAGCGCCACTTGAATGCGTGGCCACCGGTCGCAGTCTCAGTCGTACACGATCAGGGAGAGGGTAAGAAAAACATATTTTGAATGCTAATGCACGTCTGTATAATATTATAGTATCTAATTGCATTATACTATCTTCCTACGCAGAAATAATAATTTTCTTTACAATATTTTGAGTATGTCCAAAGCTCTGTGGGAACTAATTACTGGGTTTTATCCCCCGGGGGATTATCATCAAGATTAAGATGTCTCAGATGTCATCAAAAGATATCAGATGTGAAGATATTATTTTTATATGATAAGTATGGAAGTCTCAGGCATTACAGGGCTTACGACCTGCAATCGGCTGACTTAAGTGATCACTTTACATAATATAATGTTCTCCTATTTACCCACGCTACCACATCTACGTGGTATGTTACAATTACGCTACAATCACGCTACAACTTCCAAAAATTTGATAGAAGTGGTAGCGTGGGTAGAAATAGGTGAACGTTACATTGTGATCACGTTATAAAGTGATCACTTAAGCCAGCCGATGACAGGTCGTAAGCCCTGTAATGCCCGAGACTTCCATACTTCTCATATAAAAATAATATCTTCGTCTCTGTGAGACATCTTAACAATTTCCTTCCTGGGTAGAGGCACCCGGTAAACTAGAGATTGGCGTCACAGGGCAGCCGAGATGTGCGTTGACATTTTGTTGCGGATCGGAAGTAGGACTTAGTTACTGCGCACGGGACTTTAAGGATATGTGACCATTATTATTTATTCGTCAGTGTCAAAGGGAATGACTGATTATCATCATGGGGGTGAGATTAACTTTGTAGTCAAGATTTGCACTTCGTAGCGTCGCCAAAATTGGTGCATATTTGGTTTACATCAGATTCAAGAAGAGAGGCTTCAAGATTCAAGAAGTTTCAGATCCGCTCAAAAACTGATCTAAGACAGTCTAATTGAATCTCAACGCTTACGCCGTAACATATATTATCAACATTTTAGGCGGGTAGACAAAGGATACCAGGTATGTGTCCATGTACTTGTTTTGACTTATTTTCGTCTAGGAGTGGCCCCTAGACAATGCAAGTAATATAATTATTTGAGGGGCGTTGCGCTTATCTGTAAGTTTTATGACACTACCTGCTCGGGTTCCTACGAGAAGATCACATACTCAGTAGACGTTTGTATTTTGGCCGTGTAGGGCTCTGTTAATGCGTGAGAATATGTGCATTATTCGTAATATTTTTTAATTTATAACATTATTTTTTTACCAGCAACATTACGGCATATCGTTTATCTCATTAAATCATATTTAAATGAAATATCTTTAAAAAATCTCCAACAAAACGATTGAAACGTCTAAAATGACCCACCACCGCCGGACGTGTTTTGTTTTGACCCACCGGGCTGTAAGTGTTATTACGACGTTCAACTGTGTTCCGCGAGTGTTTATTTTGACAATGGAGTAAATCATTTCAACCTTAATTTTTTTATTTCACTCTTTCCTGAGTTTTCCCTCATCAATTCTATATCCCAATATATGACAGACTTAATATGGTCTAAAAACATACAAATTATAACTGGACTACACAAAGAATGTATCCAAATAATCATAATGGTAATCTGCTTAAAATAATTCATAGATCTATTCCCCGTACTCCATGGTTCTCCAAAAGGAGTCCCTAAGAGAACAATATCAAATATCTATAAAATGAGAATTAAGCATTGCCAGGTAGTCTCACATTTATTCAGATAGAACTTAATAGATTCTCTAATGTGTGTGTGGTGCCGACGAAGAGACCCTTGACCGTATCTTTTTTTCCTGTCCATTACGGATCACTGGTTTTTTTACAGTAATCTCGTCAATGGTTCAACTCCCGGTTAACTTGTGTTATCTTTTTCCCTTAATTCGCCACATTTAATCTATTTAATAGCAAATTTTTTGAATGGCTGGTATTGACTTGTAATATAATATTTTCTAATCTAAAATATTATTATGAAGGATAACACATTCTTATTGTGAAATTGTAATTATTCAGAACATAGGTCTGTAATGTATTTAATACAAATTAAATGTATTAATGATAAAGATATACATAAAAATCAATTATATCGAAAAATATTGTTATTGCTACCGGGATTCGAATCTGGAAGCAAAGAAAAATAAAGAAGACCGCTTTCAAATAATGGAACAATAGATGTATTAATTTGAAAAGTGTAACATACAGGTTCGAATTTTTTGCGAAAAAATGTGTCAGTTGGAAGAGATCCACTTTCGAATCCCGGTAGCAACAACAATATTTTTCGATAAAGTTGATTTTATATGTATATCTTTCTAATTAATACATTTGATTTGTATTAAAATATTATTGATTTTTTTCTATAAAATAAAATTTTAACTTAATTAATGGCATAAATCACTCTTGACGAGTGGATTATTAATTTAAAAGAAGAAGAAGAATTTTTTTATTTCCTTAGAAGCTACGTGCAAAATTTATATTATGTCAAATAAATAATAAATGTAGTAGACTACGAAAGAAACGTGATTTAGACTACTTTCATAATAATAGGAACGATTATTTATCGTATTTAAAAAGGAGGCACGTTTTCGTATTTACCTACGTACCAGGTGGTTCATATTTACAAAAATAACCATTCATAAGCCCGTCGTCGATTCATACTTAACAGACTAAAGGCTTATCAGAAATATCATGCGCACGATAAAATATGAGGTCTCTTTTTTCTTATTGCTTCTAAAGGTCGTAACGAATATTGTGTGAATCCTTTTAAACGAAGATATGTTTTGCTTTACTTGGTCCGTCCAGTCTAGAATCTCTCGAAAGCTTTCTCTGGATGTTCTGAAGATTTTTGGGGTTTTTTCGAACACAATCTCCAATGTATTAAAAAAAAAGTTTAGGTACAACCAGAAATACCGGAAACTCCAGGTTTATAAGGGTCGGAGGAGCATTGTTTTATTTTATTTGTCTTAATTTGTTTCAAGTACAACACTGGGTATTTAATCTCTTGACCGACATGAACAATTTAAATAAAAAAACTAAAGTTTTAAATAAAATTATTCATTTTTTAATTCATGGTATTAAAAGTTACACAAACGTGTCACTCTTATTAAGGAAAAAACAGGTTTTGTTTACAAAATAGAGGTATTTGCTTTAATATTAGCTCTACAACACCTGATCGTTACCTTCTCAAGAATGTTCTTCCATTGATCTCAATTCGCATTGTTTTTATCTCTCCAAGGGTTTTCGTATTTCGTATTAGGTATTTCGTTGTACTTATACCTTAGCTCAGGTCTTTCCAAACATTGCGACCTCTTTGTCTTGTATTCAGCTGTGACTACTGTCTGTTTTTTGGTCACCCTTTACACATGATCCATTACATTTGAGATGTTTAGCTCATTAAACAAACTATAGAATTCATTGTTGTATCGTCTATGCCAAATCGATTTCCCATAACCGTTTCAAAGATACGCCTCAAAATTAAGTCCTTCCGATACTAAAAATCAAATAACAACTATATTTGGAAGGTAAGTATAGAAATCTTCCATACCAACCTTCCTATGTAAATAAAAATAATAGCTTCATCTTTGTTAGACATCTATATCTTGATGACCATCCCCCAAGTGAAAAATCCCAGTAATTGATTCCTACAAAGATTTGGTCATACTCAAAATATTGTCTAAACATAAAGTTTAATAATTGAAAAATACTCCCTTTTCAGACGTGTACTAATATATATATTAATAATTCGAATAAGTTTCATATATACACATAAATAGATATAGCCCTATACTTCGGTCAAAAGAGTCAGCTTCAGCGACATCTATACTGTTACATGAGAATGAATACCAAAATTTCAAAAAAAAAAAACCACAGATAGTGACAGTGTAGTTGAAATATTTCAACATGATAACATATATACAACTTCCAAGATATTCTCTTAAAAAATCTATAATATCTTAAAAAATCCGCCAACAAAAATGCAGTTTTTTTGTATTTTGTTAGAACTAAATTTTAAATGTTACTCTACAAAAAAAGATTCGTCTTTGTGCCTCTTTTACTTTAGAATTTGTTTTGTCTAATGGTATTCAAAAGGGACCGATAATCAAAAAATTTAAGTAGTACTCTAATTTATTTTCGGTTCCATAAAAAATATTTAAAGTTACAAACGTTACAAAATTTCTTGAGGAATAGACACATGACGTGGATATGCTTAAATTTATTTTGCACCTGGGGCCTTGGATAACCTGAATCCGGCACTGTTCATTTCATATGAAACAACAATATTGTTGTTCAAAAAAACTGGTGCGTTTCTCTTGGAATTAGGTATTACTCTTATTAGGTAAGTACGTCCAATTATATAAGGTAACGTATTAACTACCCAAAGAAGATTGTCAGGAAGTTATATTGATTATTTTACAATAAGAATATTTTAATGATTGAAAAATATAATTTTTAGGCAAAGATACGTCTTACATAACAAAATTTAAATTAATTCTATGATATTTTAACATTTGTGTTTTGATATTTTTCCACCTTTTAATTATAACTAATTAATAATAAAACACCCTCTGTTTAGACCACTGTTTATTATCATAATTTCAGTGCCGATGTCAATATTTTCTATATAAAAATCCGTAGTACAAGTATTAATAATACATTTCCATTCCCATAAGATTATACAAATATGGACCCAATATATGATTCAATCAGGTAGAGATGAATCAGAAGCATGGATATCCAACAATTTAATATAATTTATACAATTCTTCTACTAATAATTCACTAGTCCTACAACATTCTCACTCCATATATTTTTATTTTATTTTTACTTTTTTATTCATATTTGAATTCTCTTTTTATTCCAAATAACACCACAACAGCACGAAAAAAAAACTGGCTACTTTAACACAGACTTTAGTCTAGCAAAGTAGCCAGGACAACGCTGTATATATCAGAGGTGAGGTCTACTCCATCCCACACAATAAACTATGTATTATGTATGTTTATTATGTATCCACCTCTGTTAGAACAAAAATATGAATGTCAAAAAATATATAAATAAATAAATTTTCAGGATACAATGTACGCTTAAATTTTAACAAGTATAGATATAAACAAAACTGTAAATATAAGTAGTGCGAGACTAACTATGACTAATTTATTACATCGATAATGGAAGTTACTGTATTCTATCTTGGAGAAGTTGGTACATTCATTTACTACATTTGATGCTAAATTTAAAACCTTATAAAGCATGTTAATATTTATGCTTCAGTGCCATAATAAACAATATTCCAGGGGTCTCGCGACCTGTGCGGTCGAGCAGTTAATGCTTCTGTTTTGACGTTTAATACTTGCTACTAAAAGTCGTGCCAATAGCATAATTTATTTGGTATGTAAATACCTTTTTATAGTCAATGTAATATAAATTCTTTAATGATTTCAGAAACAAATTTAGAACTGGCCTGAGATTCGAGAGGGAAATCTATTCGAGAGTCTAATGCAGTGATTCTTAACTGATGCTCGGCGAGCTTGTTGCAAGTGCTCCGCGAAATGAAGAAATTAAATTATGGATAATTCAAACCTCGCAGTATATGTGATTAAGTTGCACAATAATTAAATTATTATAGTGTCAAATAAATTTAATTAGTTCACCAAATATAGGTAGATTCCTGACAAAATTTTGAATCGAAAATGTTCAAGAAATGGGTGCCTAATCTCAATAGTGTCAGAGATATGAGCATTTAAAAAAAACGTAATAATGCGATTATTTAGATTATTTGAAATATTTTATTGATTTTAAATTATATATAGAATACAAAAAAATAAGTCAGACTATTCAGATCTATACTATATCAGACAAAGTTAAAATAATTTGGATAAATTTCACAATTATTTATTTCGAAGTACGTATACTTAACGCTTGACATGATTTTGTTGAAAATTCTAACTATAATATTTTCCACAACGATGCAAAATTTGCACATATTATTTGAAAATTTTCGATTTGTAATTTAGTCAGGTAATTCACCTCTAAAATATTGTGAACAAGACCTGTTACACTCTGTATTTATAGTTCTTTATATAGTCTATCTGGAAGGGGGCAGGCTCCAAGCATAGGCCTTTCCAGGGCTCACTGGGTTACCTCAAACTTTTGGATGAAGCCTGTTTGTGAATTTTCGGCGCCACAGATCTGAATCAGGAGAATACATTGTCCAAATATAATTTATTACTAGTCTAAGACTCTTTAATAATTTAAATAATACAGGTAGAATTTGCACTTAAAGAACAGTGAATGGTGTTTTGCAGTAACCATGTCTTGTTGCATTGCCGCAATTGTGCACTGCAACATGCCTTGTAGAGTGAAAATTCCAACCTGGCGGCGAATAGAAAATGTTGTGGACTCGATCTGTTATACCCTGTATAGTATATATAGGTACCGATTTTTTTTTTTTGTACCATAAATAGTACGTATGAAAAAATAAAGGTAATTACTTTACTAGAAGTTGTCTGTTCTAAAGCAATTACCTGTACAGTTTTTAAAAGTTGTAATTGTTCAGAGGTAAGTAAGTTATGTGACAAAGTACAATCTGAAGTTATAAAATATTATTGAAAAAAGTTATAAAAATATTATTGTCTGTAATATACAATAGTTGGAGACAAAAATGTGTAGGTAGTTAGATTAGCACAAATGACAAATTTGATTCATTTTGCTTTCTGCTCACATCAAGCAACCATTGTATTATTTTTGGTTTGAAGTCGTTAATCACTTTAGACCCTATAAGGTCTAGTGGCAATCTATTAAATATTTGCGGAGCACAAAATAAGGAAGTTAGTTGAGCGAATTTGGTATTAAATTTAGGCACTGGAAAGTATCCTAAGGCTTTGGTTCTAGTTTCTTTAGGATCGGATCGTGGAAATAAAGTTGATTTAAAAAAAAAAGTTTTAAGATTACTCTGGTAAACAGTTGTCTTATATCCTTATACTTGGAAAAAGTTCTTCAGAGTTCTTCAGAGTTGTATCTAAATGGCCTCTTGTCACCTATATTTATTATTTTTAATTAATATTTTTTTAAATTGTTATGTAATCTGTTTAATTTTTAATAAAAATTATGTCTGTATATTTTTGTTTGTTTTCTGACTGTGATTTCGATGCTCCGCAAATTTATCTTATGATAAAAAGTGCTCCCCGACTTCAAAATGGTTAAGGTTCACTGGTATAATGTACGTGGTAATGATTTGTATATGTTGTATATTTTACACACTATGTATAACGCTTAAGTACCCTTAAGGGTGTTCTTGAATATGCGCGTACTAGGTGTTCTTTATAAATCACTACGAAGCAATCGAGTGGATGGTATGAGTCCCTCACCTAGCGATATTCTCTTATGTTGAAAAAAGTGCGGAGGCGATCATTTTTAATATATATTCGGAGGTTGATTACGTAAAGAATATATTAGAAGGACAGTTAGGGCCAGTTGTGTGATTAATAGTAACTTTTTACTAACGCTCATAGTTAAAATCCTTTGCGGATTGTTGATTCATCAAATTTACTACTGTCAAAGCATAGATGGAGATGTCTAAAGACGTGACAAATAATCATGAAATTTTTCGCCTAAGTATTCGATATCTGTCACTTTGACTATGAAATTTTTTCGTATGATGTATTAAACAACGAGATCATCATTGGACGAACTCTCATCACTAAAATAGCGGGATATTTAATGATTAATTGTAGTAATTTACTTTCAAAGTATCGATGTGTCAGATGACTTTTGGAACAGCTGTGGAAAGTCCGCCATATTTAACTATCGATTCTCGTTTTTACTATCGCACTTATCATTTAGGGGTATATGTGGCAAATCTATTTATGACAGAATAAAGAATGAAGAAATAAGGAAAGAATGTAAAGCAGATATTAGTATAGTGAGTAAGTTTAAGAAAGAATCGCTTAGGTGGTTTGGTTATATGGAACGGTTGAATGAGTAGAGAATAGTAAGAAAGATGCATGACGCAAGTGTTTATGGCACCAGAAATAGAGGACGTTCGCGGAAGACTTGGGGCACGACCAGGTAAACCAGATAATGAATGATGGTTCTGTTAGAAGCCTCAACAATCGGCGAGCTTGTATGAGAAAATGTATAAATATGGATGAGGCGAGAATTGTGTGTCAGAACAGAGGATTGTGGCGCTCTATCCTCTTTGCCTACACAGAGGGAATCGGCGTGATGGTAAGTAAGTAAGTAAATAAGTAACAATCTCATATATATGAATTTTTAAATAAATATTTAGTAAAATTATATACATTGTGCTTTCTTAACAAACCTAAATACTTTTTCTTAATTCGAATTTTTTGATAAATCATTGAGGTTCGAAATATCCATGTTCTACTATATTATCTACCTTAAATTCGATTCCATTCTCATTGAATTTTTTACACATAATTATGATTCAAAATTAATTAATTTTAATCTATACAATGAGTTTGAAAATGTTTGATATATTTTGAAATTTTATAAACTTATTAAAATCTCAAAGATTATATCTTAATTTTTGGGTTGGTTATATTGCTGCCCAGCCAAATAATTACACACACAAGAATTTACTATTAAGAAATGGTAGTTATCAATCGTGCACTTCGTTTTTATGTCTTAGTCGGGTCAAGAGTTCACCAAACAGGTACCCACTTCCTCAGCAAAACTTCACAGCATCCAGTCTTGGAAACATCTCATTTCTTCTCCGTAGTTAGATCATTCGTCGGCTGTTGAAATGCATTCGCGATACTTCTCAACATATTTCGAGATTTTTCATACAATTTATTGAACTGTATATATGAGTATTTTTATAATAGAGTAATTAATATTTTTGTAGATTTTTTTCAGTAGCATTTATTTGGATGATTTAATTCTTGATGCATTTGGAAATACTTGAAGTGAAATATCAATTAATTTGATTTAGTAATTTTTTCCACCAGACCAAGAGTTAGACAAAAATGAATAATCCAGTGATATAAAATTAATGGTCTGCAACAATGAGTCTAATCCTTAAAATTGTAAAAATTACCTAAACTCTATACTCACGTAAGAAGTACTTGAATAAGATTAAGAAAAGATCACTTAGGTGGTTTGGTCAAATATAATGGATAAATGAGAAGATAATGGTAAGAAATATATAGCTCCAAGGCTGTTCGAACACTTCCAAAATCAATATTGCCTCAAAATACTGTATTACAAATTCGTTCGTACAAATCTGGAACCCACGGGAGATTACATACATCGCGAGATTAGAACGAATATAAAATAGGTTTAGTCGATATTTTAATGTTAGATCTGATCTATCATTTAACTCCTGTTTAGATGCAGCAAACTTCCACAATATGAAAACCTTAGAACATCGAAGAACACGCGCTGACCAAATACTTCTCTTCAAACTACTGCAAGGCATCTTTCCACATACCATCTAGATCCGCACTCTTCCACATTTCTAGAAGTAGAACACCTTCCATATAAAATTCATTCATTCACTGGTCATGCAAATACCATAAAGAGAAATTTTAAAGAAATTGACTTTTTCAACATTAGCCTTACTTTGCTTAAAGGGTTCTTTTTATGAACCACCATAATCTCAATCTTGGCCAATCATTCTAAATATAAACACATCTTGCTCTCCCATTACCGAAACAATAGTTGCAACCTCCCCACCCTTTCTCCCGCTTTTTTTCTTTTTAGTTATCTTCTGCACTTGAATATACTTATATACCTAAACAATTCTGTGGATTTTCATAAAATGTATCACATGTTAAATATTTATTATTTTAGTTGTAATAAAATAGCACCAAAAATAGAGGACGTCCGCGGAAGACATGGAACGGCCAGGTAAACCTGATACTGGAAGAAAGTTCTGTTAGAAGCCTCAATAATTCACGAGCTTATATGAGAAGATGTATGAATGTTGATGAGGCGAGAATTGTGTGTCAGTGTGTCAAGAGTGTGGTGCTCCTCCTCCTACGATCCTCTCTGCCTACCCCTGCGGGAAACGACGTGATGGTAAGTTATTTATTGTAGTCAGTTCCTTACTTAGTTAATAGTTATAAACTGATTAGACGTTTGAAAAACATTTTTAACAGCACAATAAGTCGTCTAAAAGAACGTAAGATGTTGTAATATTAGATTATGAAGTTTAAGCTTTATTATGGTAAATTAAGATAAATGTGTTTTCCGTTAAATCACCTTGTTTTATTAGTTGTGCAACACACACACAACAACAACACAGTGCACATCACACATACCTAATTAGTAATAGGACGAATCTTGTTTTATATAAGGAATTTATTAGGGTGTGGGTGACACGTTAGAGTTTCTTAGGTGGGTAGTCAGGCTGGCCTGCGTGGGTGGGATCCACCCACGCGCCTACGTCTCACTCTCCATGTCTCGTGTTTTGCAACTCCGTCAGTCTGTCCGTGTAAGTGTAACTCAATCCATTTTGTGTCTCGTCCACCGTCGGTCTTTTGGGAGTGTTTTTGATAAATGGATCCCTGAGTCCCTCCCTTGAACTACTGCACCTTAATTTTCTATTTGTATGTAAAACTATGTTCTATGGATTAATGTTATATGATTTTACACCAGTTAAGAGATACTGGAGGGTCTAAATTTTAAATTTTATTTGATAATAATCACATTGAATTTCTTCTCCTTTTTCGTTTGGTAATTGAATTAGTTTGCGTATTTTTATTAGTTTTGACGAGTGGAACCGACAAGGAAGCTCTAGATTCTAAAACGGTCCCGGGAAAGAGTGGGTCGTTTAAAAAAATTACGCACTCATATTTTTTATACAAAAGGTTTTATACAAAAGGAATGTAGCTTAATATCAATAACACTTACAAATGCATGTATTGTATTTAACATGTAATATATGTAACATGTATTTAATATTGCTATACATGCATTGATTGAGAAGCGCTCTCTTTAGGTACCGTACAGTGCAGCCAGCTAATCATTGTAGCTTTTGAGATGATACAGCACAAGTCAGCAGTTCTCCAGGTTCAGGTGATGGTGATGGATGTAACAATAGCGAGATCCGTCGGGTAACATTGCCAGGTCTTAAAATATTATTGGACACCGTACGTATGTTTAATTTATCGCTGATTATGGGTCAAGTTGCACGATCATAATACGGGTTATTAATGCCTGCATTTCATCATCAGTTTAATGGATACGATGAACTTGCTTTGTACTTTATTATTTGTAGGTGTGTTTTGTATACGTCTTCGTGTTTTTCTTTATTGCTTTGTGTTTTTTTCATATTTATATTCATTTTATACTTACCACCCCGTTAACGAGAAATCGTGTAATCGATTGAATTCTTATCTTAACTGGTGTGTGATCTCCGGGTCGCACTTTTCGTTCGGAGGATTATAATAATTCATGTTGTAAATCGAAATTACTGGAGGATGGGGAAGGAAATCGGGAGATAGATATAAGAAGATATGAGGGGAAAGGGATTTTTTCGATCGAGATTTAGAAATAATGCTCGCCTCACCTCAAGTATGAGGCCTCCGAAAAACCTGGTGGCGCCGCCGAAATCACATACTGCATGCAGGAGGATAATCGACGATCTCTGCTCCCGACTGAAGACGGTGATATCACAGTTCACCCATAGAACATACTAAAAACAAACAATAATATCACAATAGAAGATCACATAAAACAGTGTTCCACTACACTGGAGGTAATTGTTCACACCGCGAATGGTATCGCGATGTTGAGATCAAACAAAACAATGTAGATCATACTGAGGGCAAGCAGTAGGATGGGTCGAGAGTAGGAATTTAGATGCGGACATGCGATATGCGCGGCCGAAATACGCCAAAAGTGCGTTTTACGAATACGGAACAACTGGACATTACTAAATCTAAGGTAATTTCTGGATACTCTGCTCAATCAAGTTTTGAAGATGTTTCAGGTTAGAACTTAATACAACTAACCCAAGTATATGCTCATTAGAATAGTTGAAAATGAAAGTCATTATGTTGCTAAAAAAAATTGGAGAAGATACTAAATATTGTAAAAATATACTGGTCTAAAATATAAATATAAAAATTAAAAAATACTGCATTTTCGGATGTATTCTAGTATATGTTAATAATTCGAATGAATTTCCTTTACACATAAAGGATATTGCTTCCACTTCAAATTAAGTCTCAGCTTCGGCGACATCTATACATGAGAAAGAATATCAAATTTACACAAAAAAATGTCAATGGATGGCGACAGCATAATTGATAATAAGTAAGTGAAATGTTCCATCTTGATTTAATATACAACTTCCAAAATTTGATAGATGTGGTAGCGTGGGTAAATAGGTGAACGTTACATTGTGTAAAGTGATCACTTAAGCCAGCCGATGACAGATCGTAAGCCCTGTAATGCCTAAGACTTCCATACTTCTCATATAAAAATAATATCTTCGTCTCTGTGAGACATCTCATCAAGATACTGAGTATTGTATTCCTGGGTTGCAATCTAAATTAAAGGTGAAATCGTTCTGTTGAAATCAAATGCCGTATTGAGCTTTCATGCTAACTTTATCAGCATAAAAAAAATGTTCTGCAGTCATGGATAGAGTTACGAATGAAGGATGTGGTCCAAATCTCGTACATGTGACGAGACATCCAGAGAAGTATGACATCTTGTATTTTATAATGTAAGGATAAATGTGACGAGACGTCCAGAGAAGTATGACATCTTGTATTTTATAATGTAAGGATAAATGTGACGAGACATCCAGAGAAGTATGACATCTTATATTTTATAATGTAAGAATAAATGTGACGAGACATCCAGAGAAGTATGACATCTTATATTTTATAATGCTGAATAGAAAGAAGAAGAATATCATGGCTGAAGAACCTAAGGCAATGGTTTGGTTTTTCAAGATCGTTGTAAACAATATTATGATATGGCTTACTTATTTGCTTACTTTCTTACCATCACACCGTTTCCCCGCGGGGGTAGGGCTTCTAACATATCCTCCAGTATCTGGTTTACGTCTCTACTTCTGGTGCCATCTTTCTTACCATTCTCTTCTCATTCATACATTCCATATGACCAAACCATCTAAGATCAACTTTACATTCTGTCCTTATTTCTTCATTCTTTACTCTGTCATAATCTACTTTCGTTCCTCTTCTGCCAGCTCCAGGCCTCACTTCCATACATCAGTGTCGGTACCAAGACTTCATTGTAAACCGCTGGTTTTGCGTCAGTTTACAAGTTCTCAATAGCTATAATTCCAGTCAAAGCGCCGTTCACTTTATTTTCTGCAGTCTCTCCCTTCAATATCGTTCTCCGTCTTTCCGTTTCTATCGAACTTACTTCCCAAATACACAAACTCATCTACTTGTTCAAACGTTTATTACTTCCATGTATTTAGAACGGTGTCTTGCTTTCCTCCTTCTCGAATAGCATCATTTTTGGCTTATTACTCTTTGTGAAGAAGGCTACATACGAAGAAATCGCAAAAAGATTGGGTGGAGGAGCTGCCAAAGTAAGAAAGGTTTGCCAACGCTACAAGGAGAAGAAAAATACAAAAATTGCCTCAAAATCATGGACTCAATGTATCAAAAAAATGAGCAAGTTATTAAACTAAAAGGATTTCTAAAGAAATATTAACTTTTTAAATATCAATTTTAAATATTTTACAATATTTGTAAAATTAGTTTGTGGCCTCATTTTATATTAATAATTAGAAAAAATACTATGTTTAAACCACTATTTATTGATTATTCTGCATATTTCGATACCAATGGTGTCTTCTTCAGGAAACAATGTATACTGAAATTAAAAAATACAAGCACAGATAAAAACAAAACCATAAAGTGGTGAATAAGTAAGAACTAATATGAAAACAAATATAAAGGGTGACTATTTATTATTTTTTAGAATTTGGTTATTTATAATTTAATCTTGCTATTTATATTTAATAATTAATAAATAATACGTGTATCGCTATGTCGTTGATTAATTCAGCATTTGCCTTGGTTTTTTTTTATAAAAATATGTTAATATATACAAAATATAACAGTATAATAGGTTCTTTAATTAATTACATAACATAATTACAGTTAAAAACTAACATGATTTTAAAATGGATGGATGAATATCGCATACAAGCAATTTATAAAAAGTGTCCACACTAAGTCCACCAGTGTAGATCGGTTGTCAATTAATTGAATCTAGTATTCATCTTAATGCGCAAAGACACAAATGACTCGAATCGGAAAGCTTTCGGATCGTCGATTTGACTTTGTAATAAATATTCTTTTACGGTGCAGTAAAATCCTTTCACACGAAGAATCCAATCACTCAGATCGATTTGGTAAAAATCGTTGACACTAAAAGAACCCATGATTTACAACCATCCTCAGCGCGGTCGTATAACAAACTGCTTTATTCTTCGGATTCTAAGGGTATTAAATTAATGTTGTTTCATGTTAAATCTTGCTGGCAGACGACTGGATGAAAACAAAGCTAGCTCAAATATTCACTTTCACCAAAACCCACCCTTTGGTCAAAATATATTCTCCATGTCAGTTCTACTTCATTACCTTTCACATTTTTTTTTCCTTTAAATCTGTTATATATTAATTATTCTGTAGATATCCTTTCTTCGATCTTGTTATGTACACCTGTATTTTAAATAGGTTTTATCATTTCAGTGCTCGTGGCCATAAAATGGCCTTGCACATAAACGTCATTAAATTCTAAAAGTTATGCCATGTCTATTCTAAAAGTTAGCATAAGTCAATAAATATTAACATAAAGTATTACATTACAATGTTCACTCAATTTTAACAACGCTAGGGAGATTTAAAATCGCTAGTCTGACAAATGACAATGATATTTGACGTTCAACCTACATGGCGAGCGTGAAGTAAGGCGTGAGTCGATTAATCTCTGAGATATGATGTGTGCACGGGGATTACAAAAGCTTAGAGTTGTCTCCAATGAATTTCATGAGAGCAAAATTCGTATCTCAGAGAGAACCAGAGACGTGGACTCTCACTGTCAATACCATACACGAATTAAAAGTTGCCTAAAGAGCAATAGAAATGACTATGCATGGAGATCGAGTGCAAAACGTATAAACGTATTCGCCAGAGCTTCAACAATCGACAAATATGGCACGCCAGGTCAGATACGGCGTGATGGTGAGTTAGTTAATTTATTATTAAGAACACATTCTTATTGTGAAGTTGTAATTATTCAGAACATAGCTCTGTGATATATTTTTATAAGATTTTATTGTTTTGAATACTTATTTTTCTTTATTCATCAGAACCATAACATCGTCATTCGTAACGCTATCTGAATTCGAACTATAAATCCGGATTGATAGAATTTAAACGAACAAATTACACGATCTCTGGGGCGTACGTCTCGCGGAAAGTAATACAACAATTCCGATCGTAAATCGAAAAAACCGCAAGGCATGGAAGGGAAGTAGCGAAACCTTGGTACAGGATGAGATCGGCGAGGGAATAAGGGTTCTAGTCGAAGGACCAGTGATCTCGGGAACCGGGATTCGGAGGGACTGTTCGACTTACCTTGTATATGACGTCTCCGCAATTCCGCAGTCGCCGCCGAGATCACACAACGGCACGCGGATGAGCCGATCTCCGATCCCAATTAAGTACGGCGATGGCACAAGTTCACGCACGGCACACAAACAACAGACAATACGTGATCAAAACACACTATCACCAAATACAGTGCTGGTGCACTGGAGCTGAAATGTCCACACCGCGAATGCTATCGCGATGCCAACAAATATCGGTCACAATTCACACTGATAAGACGAGTATGAGGAAATATTTAGATGGTAATTTGGATGCGGATTGTGTCAATAACAACGGTCGCGGCTGAATCGAAAAACGCGCCAAAAGTGTGTTTTACGAATTCGGAACACTATCCATCCATCTTATTTTGAGCATTCGTCTGTGGATCCACATCTCAAATGCTTCATGTTTCCTTATCATTTTTTCGGTTTGTTTGTATATTGTCTAGTTGTGCATTATGAAATTACTATATACCTCGAAACTAGTCTTTAGTCTACCGTCTTATTGTAATATATGCCTGTTTAATCGCAGCAAATAAAACACATCGACAAGACCACAGATACGTCTATTATTGTCATACCCCTGATATTTCACTCCCATTAAATTAAACATTTAGTGAGTTCGGCAGTATCAATCCCAATTCAATTAATGAATTAGGATTGATACTGCCGAAGTTGACTGAAATACATAAGCCATCGTGAGTACCCACTATGGATCAGTCCTAAAAATGTTTAAATATACTTCTTTTAAATGTATTTCAGTTAGAGTTATTTGTGAAGATATTAATTTAAATATAAGTGTTGACCACAATCTTATTGATACATTTTAAATATCTGTTGTCCGAATGAGAAACTATACATAATATTGTAAGTGGTATCGAAAGCAGACAACATTTTTTTTTTAAATGGGTTTTCAGAATTGTTTTCCAAATCAGAACGATTTTTCTCACATGTTTAATACCTAGTATATTTTTATTTGTTGTCTTTGTTTTATTAACCACTTAATTGAGTTTGAATACATCTACCCGTTTCGAAAAATACCTTTTTCTTCTTCAGGATGTCATTACTAACTAAAAACATATATTATTGTTTCTTGACCGGAATCTATTTAAAAAAAAAAAAACAATTATTTAAAAAATAAATTTAGTACCTAACTTAAATTGTTACTTAATTCAAATTTACTCGAATAATTTTTTAAAAAATAGCAGTAAATAACGGGTATAATACAGGTTTGATAGACACTATTTAAAAAAAAAAAATTAAAAGAATATATTAAACAATTTTTATATAAATCACAGATAAAACATAATGATAATAATGATTATTGGCGTAGGATTTTATACATAAATAACTATTCGAATCAAATATTTAAACACCTACCAAGAAACATTAGACCAAAATTTTATGCAAATAAAATATAGAAAATTTACTCATAAATTCTAAAGACAAAGATGATAAATTTAACAATTCTGGTGTCTATAAACTCAGTTGCAAGGATTGTTCTGCATTTTATATTGGTAAAACGGGTAGAAATTTTAATATAAGAGTAAGGGAGCATTTGAGATGTTTGAACAATAGTGGGTTTTCAGAATTTTCTAAATTAAGAAAAAAATGGTCATGGATTTGATAAAAAATTGGGATTTTCAATTTTGCATATAAACGGTGTTAGTCACAAATTAAATAATTTGGAATCGTTGGAGATAAATAAAACGTGTAAAAATAATCAAAAAATTATAAATAACCAACTAGATTTAACTACGAATCCCATTCTAAAATTTTTTCCTAAAAATTATTCGATTAAATTTGAGTTAGGTACTAAATTTACTTTTTAAATAATTGTTGCTTTTAAAAAATAGATTCTGGTGAAGAAACAATAATATATATTTTTAGTTAGTAATGACATCCTGAAGAAGAAAACGGTATTTTTCGAAACCGGTAGATGTATTTAAACTCAATTAAGTGGTTAATAAAACAAAGATAACAAATAAAAATATGAATTTTAACCACAAAGTTAATATTTCTAATTTTAAAAGTAATACCTAGTATACCTATGTATATCTAGTCAGCATTGTCAGTAACAGCATGAAAATATAATTTTCCCACGTTAACAAAGTTAATATAATTCAACGATATCAGTTGATTTATTGATTTACCTATATTAATTATGCTATTATTTTTTAATTATTATTATTAAGGTATTATCGGTTAGGTTTAAGCTGTAGTAATTACACGAGATGAAACCAATAATTTTGTGCATTTATTGCGTTCGATTTGGTTTAACTTAAATTAAAATATTATCTTTAAAGGTGAAAGGTTATGAAGATACATAAGCCTTGTGTTCTACTACTATCATAAACATATTGCTTCACCACAGCCACTTCCGTATAGGTACCCTATGGCCCTAAATTCGAGAGGTCTTCGGGTCACGATTTGAACTGCTCGCTTCGTGCATGCTCGGCTTCCTTCGGGTATCATCGGATTAGTGAGTGAGCGGGGGGAGGCGTCATTGGAGATCATCGACCCTCTGACCTTTTGCTACTCTCTCAGTGGACAACATGGATCCACGGCAGTTCTGTGGAAGGCAAACGAGCGGTTTAAGAATTATATTAAATATTTATATTAATTAAAACAAATTAGATTAATCACTTAGAAAGATAAAAAGAAAAAATATATAGTTACCACCGGAACTTCAACCGGAGAATTTATCTTGCTGAGAGAAAATATCATTAACACTATGATAACAATTCAATTTTCGTCAAATTTTTATGTTATTTTTTATATAATATATGTTTCTAATTAAAAGCTTTCATATTTTTGTATTAATTAACAATGAACTAGGTGCATTATAAAATCGAAACATAATAAAAATGTATTTTTACTGCATCTATTTTTATATTAATTAAAAAATCGATTATCTATCAAGGACTTATAATCTAGGTGAGGTAGAACAACAATAGTATTTTTATTTTGATATAAATGTCTCACAGAGACGAAGCTATTATTTTTACATGGAAAGTATGGAAGTCTTGGACATTACAGAGCTTACGACCTGTCATCGGCTGACTTAAGCGATCACTTTACACAATGTAACGTTCACCTATTTACCCATGCAACTACATCTATCGATATTTTTGTAAGTTGTACATATGTTATCATGTTGGAACATTAAAAAAATTCATAGATGGCGACAGCATAGTTGGTAATAAAATAATTGAAATCACTTAATCCAGCCGATGACAGATCGTGAGCCCTGTATTGCCCAAGAATTCCATACTTCTTATGCAAAAAATAATAGCTTCGTCTCTGTGAGACATTTATATCTTGATGATAATCTCTTATGGAATAAAATCTCAGTAATTAGTTCCTGCAAAGATTTGGACATGCTCAAATCATTTTTATTTTTATTTACTTGATTTATTTGTGTTTTGAATTGCGTCAGAAGAGTTCAGAAGATGACCATTACTGTTCAATTTTCTAATAATAAATAAAATAAATTATATTAAAAGGTTTTAACTATCAAATTACAAATTTTATAATTTATAAGTAATTAATAGGACTTTTTCTAACAAGAAACAAACAAGACTACATCTTGGTTTATCACAATCGCAAAGTGTCTGTCTCATCACCAGTTATTTATGATTTATGAGAAAATCATCCTGCACAATTTTGCAAATTCTTATACGGTTGATGATCTTTATTCAACACTACCAGATAGAAGCATCATATGGATACAGCAACCAGTTACCATGGATTTTTGAAGTACATATATAACATAAATATTATTTTTTGTAATAGAATTTCACCTCTAAAAGCTTTCTTTATCATTTATTAACTTATATTTTTTTAATTTACTTTAAACGCGTTTCGCCTTTCTAACAATTTTAATTTTAACTGAACATTTTGTATTTATAACTATGTTAGAGGACAGCTACACAATATCTATTTATGAGAGAGTAAAGAATGACGAAATAAGGAAAGAATATAAAGCTAATCTTAGTATAGTGAGTAAGATTAAGAAAGGTAGGAAAAAAAATGATAAGAAAGATATATGACGCAAGTGTTGATGGAACCAGAAGTAGAGCACGTCCGCGGAAGACTTGGCATGTCCAGGTAAACCAGATAATGGAGGATGGTCCTGTCAGAAGCCTCAATAATCGTCAAGCTTGTATGAGAAGAAAAAAGAAAGTTGACAGCTGAGAGTTTAGGGTTAGTAAAAATGGGGCGTTACACGATACAACAATGTATTTTCATCATTGAACAATATCTCAAAAATAATGAAAGTTTGGCGGCCACAATTCAAAAATTTAATACAAAATATGGTCGGAATAGTGTTTTACGTTCATCAACTGCGAAGAGATTAATTGAAAAATTTAAAGAGTCTGGATCAGTTGGAGACGCTAAACACACTGGTCGTCCAAAAAGAAGCCAGTCAGCAATTATGCAAAATGGTCATGGAAAATTTCGACAAAAGCCATTTGCCCGATGTGTTATTCCATAAATAACTCTATTCCATGTACTTTATGATTCAATAAAAAAATAAAAATCTAAAGACTAAAAACTGTGTTTTTTATTTAATTCAAATCTTGCGTTAATTTTGGGACACTATATAAACTTACCTTGGAAACAGTAAATAGCTTACTTAAAATTTTTATTTTTTTTTAATCTGCGAGTATATAATCAGTTTTAGATATTTAATATGAAATATATGACAATATAGATCTAAACAATTCTCCATCAAGATACGTGCAATATGAAAAACGTAATCTAACTAGATTTTGTGGGAATTAAATCAAATTTATAAATTTAACTCATAATATTTCTCGAATTTAATTTTTATTTTTAAATAAATAAATATATGAAAAACTATGAAGTAAACGATTGCAGGCGCCTAGTTATTCAAAAAAAAATTTGTATTATTGGATTCTATCAAAAAAAGCTGAAGCAAGATACAATCATACAACAATTATTAAGTAAGTTATATAAAAATGTTTCTAACTAAGATATATAAATTACTTTCAATAAGTTTAATTTTAAAAATATGAAAAGGTAATAATGGAACGATAGATGTAATAATTTGAAAAAGTATGACATATCGGTTCGAAAATTTGTCGCTAAAAATATAGTCGCTGGAACATAATTGGACAATAAACCTTCCCCTGTTTGGAAAGAGATCCAGATTCGAATCCCGTTGGCGCAACAACAATATTGTTCGATAGAGTTGATTTTATATGTATATATTTCTAATTAACATATTTAAAATATCACAGACCTATATTCTGAATAATTACAAATTCACAATAATAATGTGTTCTCCTAAACATATTAAGTATTCAAAAATTGTTGTATAATTTTGTTGCTGTGTGACATTCGCAGACGCGGACACGCTAAACGTCAGGTTGACTATTTCATGATTGTACTAATGTTAATTAAATTATGTTTAAAAATCGTTAATAAATTTAATTTGCTTTAAATTGAACTGTTGCCGACGCCTTTCGGACGAAACGGTATGGTGTGAGATTCCATGGTATTGTGAACACACCGTGCTAACTCTTCTCTTCATGGGATTTATGGTGTTGCACTTTTATGGTTATTATTTCGATGAAATGCTGCACTTTAATGCAACATTTTTATGTCCCTTTATACATCATATCACGTATCCGAGAAGATTTCGCCTGGCTAAAGACTTGTTCTTTTTTTGAGTGCGGTAATATTACGAGAAAGATTCTTAATATTTACCATTTAATTATAAATTATAACCAACTAAGTATTTTTCATCGTGACCATGTAAAAATATGTGCATATATATATGTAGGTATTATAATTTATTAATTGCCTTTAAAATATGGATTGATACATGTGTTTCCAACAGATCGATCGCGAGCCAAAATGTGGTCGATTTCGAAACCCATCAAGAAAAGATGTTAGATTAGATTTTTGTATTATTGTAAAACAATAAAAAGTTGTATGATTTTTTTGTTTTTTTATTGCACCCTAAAACTTTAAGACAGAAATAATAATATTGGATCATATTTTTATATACATATAACGATATTTCTTCTTTAAAGTGTACATTTAAACTTAGAAGCATGATATAAAATACCAATTAATCCATAAGAATATTATTAGAAGTCGATCGCAAGCAAATTTAAAATAGAAAAGTAGTTCCCAGTGATAAAAAAGTTGGACACCCTTGGATTAATAGATGTATCAATTGTAAAGAGCTACAGAATATAAGTTCAAAAATTTTACGTAAACGTACTTGGTCGATATAACGGAACTGGTCAACGCAGTTCCCTGGATAGAAAATAGTTCCAGGTTCGAATTCCGGTAGCAACAAAAATATTTTTTCGATAAAATATTGTATAATAATTTACATATTTATTTTTTCTGACTAGAATATTAAGAATATAATTTAGCTAATTTGATTATATCCGATACAAAATAGACGAGGAGGATAAAACGTTTTTTTCCATCTACTAATATATGTACAGACTAGAGGACCACAATGACTTAAGAAAATTATATTATGGAAGAAGGACATAGATAGATAGTTTTCATTCCAAGATAATCCCCTGGTAGAAGTTGGTGGTTGTATATGTTGAGGTTATTCACATTATGATTGACTCGATATTGTGTCAGAAGGTTATGATGCTGTGAGACAAAAGCTCTTAACCTCTTCTTGTCTCCCGCTTGTTGGTTGTATGTCGCAGTGTAGGGTGTCTGTTGTAACTGTAGCAGGGTATATAAATTAATGATCCCTTACAAGGTTTCGTTTATTAATGTGATGAATTAATACAATTAAATGCGTGGTTGAAGTTAAAAATATGTCATTTTAGTTTTGTAAAATATTCATTTCATTTATATTTAATTCGCCGAAATTATAGTTATGCACACCTCTGCTAACTACACTAGATACCTACTAAATCTTAGGCAGTTAAATCTCAGTTACCAAACATCGTTACAGTAATATACCGTTAAACAATTACAGTCATAATAACGGTTTACCTCATCACCGTGGTTATTCAAATTATGCACTAGATAAGTAGTTAATTAATTTAAATTATGTCCTAAATAGTGACCGTCCTAGGACGGGTTTTAAAAGAACCTTAATACAATGAATAGGTAATGAATTAAATGAACACATTTCTAACAATATCGTCACCCACCTGTCTTCCGTTCTCTGTAGGACAGGTTATTCTCACGGTAGCAGACAGCGGGCACCCACCCACTTGATTGTGTTCTAAAATCACAGCCCTTAATGCGTTCCAAATAGGGGTTGTTTGCGTGATTGAAGTTATGCGTGATCTCAAATAACACCACGCACACTCGAATTCCCGCGTCATCTATATCAAAGCTTGCTTTATGATATCGTTAACAGGTGCAGTATCACTATGTGGTTTTAGTAATTATAATTATTGTTAAATGCTTAAATGTATGGGGATATTTCACCCCTCAAGTATTCACGAAATGGCGTGATCATTGTTATTCTAACTTTTGTTGTTAATTCTTTATTAGAACTGTAACCGAGTATATTTTGCATTGTGTATTGTATGAACATAGAATATTTCCCAGACAGTACGGAATACAACAAAAGTAAATATGTCACTGAAAAACAACAGTACATTTATCAGATACATGTATTATGTCAACACTGCGTAGAATAGGTTTAGTGGCAGGTTCCCTGGACATTGATTGATTGATTTTTTCGTTATTATCATACTAGATAATAACTCTTACTCATACTAATTCACCATTTTCAGGCAAGCTGTGAGATACAGCAATATAAGGAGAAGAAAACGATGCGGAGGAATTTTATTTACCTCTGAATCTATATAGTGAAATACCTCTTAAGATTTCCTTAAGTACAGAGTCACATGGCAGACACACACCTGGGCTTTTATTATACAAATATTAATGTATTTATTAGACTTTATCGACATACTTGACTACATTATAACATAGGTGAATATATTATAATATAACATGATAAACATAAGATACAATTATATTGCAATTAAATACTCGTAGTTTATTGTGTGGGATGGAGTTTACTCCACCTCTGATATATACAGCATTGTCCTGGCTACTTTGCTAGACTGCAGTCTGTGTTTTTTCGTGCTTTTGTGGTGTTATTTAATTCAAGAAAGATAAAGATTCAACAGGAATAAAAATAAATATAGAGAGAAAAAAAATGTAGTGAGAGTTGTATAACTAGTGAATTATTAGTGTAAGCACTGTATAATGACTATGTTAGATTGTTGAATAGCGATACTTCTGATTGGTCTCTACCCAATTGGATTATATATTGGGTCCATATTCCTGTAATCTTGTTGGAAGTGAACGATTTCCAGTTGGTGCTGAATATGCTGTACAGTTTCGGAGATAATAACGTGTTGAATCTTTAAAAAATGATATTGTTGCTCTCGGAACTGGCGTGTAGATGTTTGTTGTTCGTCTTGTGTTGTATCAATGATTTGTTGCTTGAGGTGAATTTTTGTTATAATGAAAATATTGGACGAATTACTGACGATGATAATAAAATATCCGTTACCACGTAATCTTATTAGAAATTTTTCATTATATCAATTAATTTTTCTGTTTTCTGGACAATTCTGCTGCGTATTACACCTGATGGTGAACCCTGCAGTGGCATTCGAAACGTTAAGTTAGGTACATACGGCGGAAAACTCTACATAGAAAATTCTGAATGGCGGTAAAATTAATAATTTAATTTATTAATAATGAAACGAATTCCCAAGTATGTTGTAAGGCTACACTTTGGTACTCGCCCCAATAACTAAATTCATGTAGGAGATTTGTATTCCATAATGGTGAAAACTAATGTATAAAATTAAAAATCTATGGATGCCCGTCCGGGCGGCGGGAAGGTAGAGCGCTGTTGTTAGACGTCGATCGGGGCCCGACAGAGTGAGGCGGCAGTTATGTCTGCCTCTCGGTCACTGCGAGAATATTTTAAATCTGTAGAAAGAGTCCGTTACACGGAGATAGAATTGCTTCCAAGCCGGTAATCGGAGCCAATACACGATGTGTTAGCGCCATTTAAATGTACTACGCGCGCGTATCTCATTGGATTACAGAAATATGTCTTGTCCCTCTTACTCTTTTCCTATCCTAGTCCCTAGGCACGAAGGAGAAATAAGAAAGAAGCAGTCTGCTGATACGCCTGAACGAGTCACTTTGCTTTTGAAACCGAACACGGTACGTTGCCGTCGCTGTAAATACGCTTACAACCGCTAACCTTAATTACCGCTAATTTATAATTTTTTACTACCGCTAATACTTTTAAATCAATTACTTTTTTTAACGCGAGTGTCATCAATTACGAGACATAATTCTGCGTCGCTTGTGAATTGGTGGACCAGGGAGAAACGAACCAGCTTCCAGAGATCGGAGACCCACAAGTATGTGCCATCCTATCTTTTATCTCCCGATAACCCGCCAACTTTCCACGATGGGTTTTTTACCATCGATCCAGGCAGTGTTTTCTTTACCTTGGGATGGATATGTGACCCAAAATAGAACTATTATCTAGCTGGGCAGAGGGTTTTGGTCCTCCTTGACAAGATCCTGATGATTCTGGATGGGGGAAGATGTAGCCCTGTCAAGCCCTATTTGGGGCGGAGCCATACTATGGACGCTGTACCCTGATGTAACTGCTTTGGTCGGAGTCTGGCACACCGAGTTCTATATGTCTGTGCGATCTCGGAGGATGAAGATACAATTATGCAATACGGAACGGAAGAGTATTTGGTCTGTAAATGTTATTGTCTACGTTTTCTTTGTTTAAGCTACCGTAAATGTAAAGTTTCATATGAAAATGGTCACAATTTCATAATTTTTGCTGAGTAGAGTTTAATGTATGAAATTTTGTTAATTTGACAATCAAGTTTTTATTTATTATGAAAAAAACACATTTATCATTTTGTTATTTAAAATTATTCTTCTTTTGCCTTGAGGGACGAATGCAGTTTTGAGAAATCTTCGATAAGGTAAGGAGTTCTGATAGGTTTGACTCGGTGGGATGCACATCTCATGTTTGCTACTAAACTAGCTCACAATATAATATATAAAGTTTTTTAAACATTCCTTTTGTTCAATTCAATTTTTGGAAAGATTATGCAGCGTAACGTGACAAAGATGAGCTTCAATTATGGTTATTATATTTCATACATTTATTTCACCCTTACATGATATATAAAGGTGTTCTAAAAATACGCAAAAAATTACTTTTGTCGATTTTCGATATATCGATCAAAGTATTGGGAGATATACCAGATTTTAACGACAACGAATATCAATCTCGGTACCTTTCGCACGTTAATCTACCAACTTAATCAATCCCCTAAAGAAATGCGATGTTAAATTGTCGTATAAGTATACAATGCTGATTTTTTTGTTTTAGAATTGCAATAAGTTATATTTTTGATATATCCACTTGTAGGAGTTGTGGTTGTAAAATATTATTGACTCGTGAGGATTTTAATTTTGTGATCGTATCAGAAGGTTTTGTGCATAGTGAGGCTGAAGCCCCTGACTCTCTTCTAGTCTCACGCGTATTGGTGCATATCGTAGTGTATATGAATGTGTGTGTGATATATATATATATATATATATATATATATATATATATATATATATATATATATATATATGCTGTGTCTAGAGAAAGGAATTTAAATAAAGGATAACTTACAAAAGTTTACGTTTATTGCGGGATGATTTACAATGGTAAATAAGTCGAGTTTAAGTTAATTGTGCCAATAAAGTTGAAAACTAGTGGCTCGCATGAGATGTAGACGAAATAAGAGTCTGCGGAGAAGTGGTCGGCTAGCTCCTAGGACTCGTCCGTCACGATGTATTGGCATCTGCTCATTCGTCAGTTAGTTCGTTTCGGTCCTACATGGCTATCAGGTGAGTTCTGTTTTGGGGCGCGTGCAGGCAAATTAGGGACGAGAACTGTTTGCAGCGTAGTCGATTGAATTAAGAAAATACGGTTTGGTCATGTGGAACGAATGAGCGAAGAAAGGACGATAAAGAAAATGTATGAGGCGAAACACCTTACGTGATCAGACAAATCAAATATTGTCGGACGGTCCATAGAGCCTGCATAAAAAGGTGAAAGTGGAGCGACGAAAGGATGGTATGCCAGAACAGAAGAATGTAGCGTTCTATCTTCTCTGATTACCCCTATGGAGAAACGGCGTAATAGTAATTTAGTTAGTTATTATTCATACATTGTTAACATTATAATACTGTTATTTTTTATATGAAAAAAATAGTTAGCTCTGGTGAACTTTATAACAAACTTTTCAATAATCTTATTCATCGGTAGTGCGATGGTTAGCTTTTCCGCCTGTTCTACGAGAAATCGAGGTTCAGTTCTCTGAAAGGATATTATTATTTATTCATTTATTTTTATATATGAATATTTTTTTAACCAGAAAAAAAATATATGCAAGTATGGTGGATTTTTTTTACATACATTATTTAAAATTGTGTTTTTTTAACCACTTAAATATTTAATACACCAACCGGTTTTAGAAAACACTATTTTCTTCGTCAAAATGTCAAAATAACTAACCTAAATCATATATATTATTGTGATGTTTTTTTAAAATAAAAAAATTAAAATTGTAATGATTAAGAATAAATCTAGTCCCTAACTTAAATTATTAATATGATGAAAGATGTGGTAATTGACTTAATAATTCAAAATTTATTATAATTTTTTTTTAGGAAAATCTTTTATAATGTGACTTGTGGTTAGATTTAGTTGGTTATTTATAATATTTAGGTTAATTTTACATGCTTTATTTATTTTTAATGATTCTAAATTTTCAAATTTAAGATCAACAACGTTTATATGTAAACAGACAATCCTAAATTTTTATCAAAAGTATGATTATTTTCTAATAAATGATTGCAAAATTCATAAACATTAAAAAAAAGTATATAAAGTTTAATAATTTTAATAAATTAATATCATTTATCTCATATAGACGAAGCTATTTTTATTATATTTAATGGAAAATATAATATATAAAGTTTTGATAATTTATATAAAAATTAACATTAACCCCAAAGTAAAATTTGAAAATATTAAAAAATATATATATACATGTAGCTGAGACAAATAACGCGTCTTTTGAAATTTAAGTTACATATTTAATTATATGTTTTATACAGAATAAAAAAATAACGTACGCTCTTTATAAAACTAGGCGAATGTAGCCTACGTGCAAAAAGATGAATATGAGTACATTAACATTGATGTGGGTGGTACGTACATACAAGACACTATGCAAATGGCGCCATTTACACGGAACCTTTCCATTTTCAGTGCGACAGTTTTTCCATTTAAATCCCGATCGTGTTTGTACTCAGTCGCTACACAGTGTTACCAGTCTATAATCCGCCACTGGATGCTTTTATCTAGCAGGGGTGTAATTGATAAAAAAATTATAAAATAGATTATTTTTTAAATTTTTTAAATGCAGGGCTTACTCCGTGAAATGTTACGGTTTTAAATGTGTTGATACGCACGAAGTTAAAACATCAACACAAAACAGCAACATGAATTGTTTACACGAAATAGTGGGGAAATAAGAGATGCACGAAGGGTGGAAGGAATTCAGAAAATAGATGAAGGACCACCATAACCAGAAAACACGACTCGCCTGTGAAATACTCCTTTCGGTATCTTTTTACTCTGGATCTACATACCTTCCACCTCCAGGACACGCACAACGCTGTTCAGTACAAAGCACATTTAGAAATACGCTTTCAGTGCTCGCGCGAAAGTATCAAACAACACCTTATACATTACAAGACGTAGAGCACTAAATCGGTTCGCACGGTAGCGAGAAACCGTTGACACATAAACAAATAACAGGATGAACTTGGCGGCAATAATTGCACCCAATGGTAAACACTTAATTGACAGTTCGAAAGTACAACTTCAACTGCTTATACCGTAGAAAAGATCGTGTCCTGGTATACGAGGAATGGGTGGTGGGTAGGTAATAGATAGGAATCACCGATCAACGTAAGGCATGTTTACACGCGCGTGGACGGTGACCGGCGATCATTGGATAATTGTAAAGATCAAACATAAATAATAAGTCATAGACAACATATGCCATAGAAATGGCGTTCTAAGGTAGAGTAGGAGAAACAGGTAGATATGAGGAAAAGATCCATGATATCTACGTAGGTGCTTTGAATAAACATTAATGGACCCGTCGCGTCGTGAAGATCATCAGAAGATGTATCAATGTATTCTAAAAATTTAAGTTTGATCATATTATATTATCAATAAAAAAATACTAATACGTATTAATAAGTCAAGAAAACTTATAAAAACTTTTAAACCAAGGAAAGTTACATTCTTCGGGCACCTTATATGCGAGAAATATAATCTGGAGGCATAGGCAAACATGTTTTATTAGAGGTATTGAACTTTAAAATGAAATAAAATACATAAAAACCTATGCTATTAGATATATTGGAAAGATAATTTTATGCCATTAGTGTTTAAATATTTAATTTTGCGCATATGGCTCAAATAAAACGCAATCTGGAAGTCCAATTTTCAACCACTTTTTAAAGCAGCTGGGGCCGTATCGGAAATAACGTGACGAATGTTGGCTTCCATGTCATCTATTGTCTCTGGTTTATCAGTGTAGACTAATGAATTAACATATCCCCTCAGAAAATAATCCAAAGATGTTAAATCAATAAATTAAATAAAGAGGTTATCTTGGCTCAGTGTCTCAATGGCAAAAATGCCGGTTGTCTGCAATAATAAATTAAAATATTGCAACTTGATTCCCAACCTTCCATAGAAGACATAGGCACACGAAGAAGAAGACATACAATGTACATATTTTTTATCTAAATATAAATTTGATACTCCCCGAGTTCAGCCCTGCCACAATCCATTACAGGGTGTTAAAAAAAAAATACTTTGAAGTGCAAATATAAAGGATCTCGAAAACGCATTGTCGTGTTAAAAATTCACATCGCGTTGATGGTAGCACGCGCGGTGTTCCGCCCTCGCAGGAGCGCCGGGGTAGATTAAAAGCGAATTGTTAAAGTATGTTTGTTCCCGCAATTGAGTCGCACTTTTATTGGAATTCGCTTCAGGATCTGATGCCAAGTGCGACAGACACCGGCAAACAGATCAACTTCATTATAGCGGGTATATTCAGAGGAAGTAGGGTGTTATATTAAAAAATCTTTTAAATATAAAACGGGCGTTAATGACGATGTTCCTGATAATAAGAAAAATACGTGCAGTGTTTTCGAGAGAGATTTGTATCCATGTATATATACATTCAAGTCGTCAATGTTCAAGAATTATGTACGGTTACGGAAAATATTATTGTATGATATTTTTACAAAATTAAATATAAGGCTTACTTTTCAATAATATTTAATGTTTAAAATATTTAAAATGAATACACTTGAATTCGAGCTGTAAATCCGGATCGATAGGATTTAAATGAACGAATTGCGCGATCTCCGAGTCGCGCGTCTTGTGGAATGGAAAACGACAATTCCGGTCTTAAATCAGAATCACCGCAAGGTATCGGAGGGAAGTAGGGAAACCTTGGTACAGGATGAGGTCAGTGAGGGGATTAGAGTTCTTGTCGCCTTACCTTTTATATGACTTTTCCGTAATCTCCGCAGTCGCCCTCAAGATCACACAATGGCATGCGGATGAGCCGATCTCCGATCTCAATTGAATACAGCGATGTCACAAATTCACCCACGGCACACAAACAACAAACAATACGTGATCAAAACACAATATCACAAAATACAGTGCTAGAGCACTGGAGCTGAAATGTCCACACTGTCAATGCTATCGCGATCTCGAGATCGAACAAATATCAGTCAAGTTGACGTCTACTGACGACAAGGTCACAATTCATACTAACAAGACGAGCATTATGAAATATATGGATGGGAATTTGTATGCGGAAATGTGTCAATAACAGTGGTCGCGGCTGAATCGAAACACGCGTCAAAAATGTGTTTTACGAATTTGGTACTGCACCAGATGTTTTAAAAACGTCGAAAATTAATAATATGTTATACAAATTGAATGGTTTATAACTCTATTAATTTTTAACATTCTATTAATTTGCTTCAATGCAGATTTCTCTCCGTAATCTTGGCTTCAAGATTATCATATTAAATATATTTCGTATATGCAAGAATTTTCTATATTATGACAATTTCGTGGCATGCCGAAAACGAATTTAATGGTCGCGGTCTTCCTAATAATGTTTGTGTTTTCTTAATATAGCAAATAACGTTCAGTTTATTAGTTTTACATCAGGGTAAATATTCGATCTAAGTAACAGTTTTTAAAAATGTCAAATCTAGTGTATTAATTTTTTAAATTTTAACGAATTAATATCGAAAGCTTAAGCTAGATCTGGCTTAAGCTAGCTGCCTTAAGCTCTACATACTTTGAAATAAATATTTACGAAATTATTCCGTTATTATGCCATTGCTTCACGCTCAAATAATCTGGTGGATTGAAATTCGATCATTTTTTTGTACTCAATACATAGTTGAAATAATCGCAAAACTTCGACATTTTTATATTCTTACATCTCTGATACATAGGATGAAGATTTTAGACTCGTATTTTTATTACGTATCTTCCCTTAAAATAACGTGCTCTAGGTATGTTACACTTAGTGTAATGAAATATAATTATATAAAGTTAATTTACTACATTATTGTGTTGTTTATTACTAAAAACGATAATTTATTGTCTTGTTTGTTGGATGCTAGGTTTAAAAAAGACACACCTAATTTATATCGCATTTTTTTGAAGTTTCTTGAAAATAAATAAATAAATTCGTTCGGGACATAGAAAACTATTTATTATTTAACTAGTACTACCTATCTAATCTAATCTAATTTATCTATCTACCTAGATTAACTACTATCTTCATTTAAGCAGAATTTTTCAAATATTAAATTACAGACAACTATTTATTTTCTATTTAAAAAATGTACTTAGTCACGTACGCACATAATTTGTACACTTTATAGAAAATTTACACTTCACTGCGATATTATATATCAGTTTCCTTTCAAATTTCCTTACGCGTTAAATAAAAAGCATTGGGTGTTTTATTAGTTTTTAAAAACTCATTTTTGGGCGAGCAGAAAAGACGTGATTTAAATAATTACCCAGTGATGAAAAAAACCGTGATTGTGACTGAAATTGAGCGATTTGTGTTTGATTGTAACGATGATTGGTAACTGTAATTATTATTAGTTCGGTTACCACCGGAACACCTAAACAACAAATCATTCAATCATACTTACCAATCGTGTTACAATCGAATGCCAATCACATTATTGCCTACATACATACTCAAACAAACATATATATGTAGGATATCATTCAAGTAATTATCTGCCTACAGTAGTCTTCAGATTTCTAACAGTAAAATTATAATTTTAGAGAATAAAGGTCACATATCGATCAAATTATTTATTTAAAAGAAAATTGACACTTAACTCTTTTGATAGCGTATTAGTTTTCTTATAAATTTCTCTGCGCGATATTAAAATTAATTTAATAAAAACGTAGTTATCACCTTTTTCCCTGTGGAAGTCATTCAATTCTGTTTTTAAATCATCGTCATTAATTAAATAAAATCTAATAATATATTTATCTTATAATGGAAGAAAAAATCGCATTGATTTAGAAAATAGGCTGTATAACATTTTTCAGAGCAGCGGTGGGGAGGAACAGATAGAAAAGTTAATCAGTAAGAGCAAACAAAGGTAGGGGACGGTGGAGTGAGCAGGGGGTGATGGGGGGTGGCTGGAGACCCATCGGTCATGTTCAATTATAAAAGGGTAGAGGTGTCACGAGCCAGGGGTAACTAACCCGCAGGGGTGGTGCTGAATCGGATACAACTAAAAATGTTCTTAGGTTTTTATAGTCATTAGCGACATTGAATTGAGAATTGATAATACATATTGACATTGAAAAAGGATAAGATCTTGGATGTGGTGTTAAAGGCGAATGCTGTATATCCCGTGGACCATGAAACGCACAAATTTATCCTCCAGGAGTTAATAATTACAGACAGATTTTCGACCATATGTAAGAAAAGGATTCTTGCATATTATGGACATGTTGCTAGAAATAATGCCAAATGTTCCAAAACTCCAAATCCAAATGAATAAAAGAACTGTCTACTACACGATGGATAGACTAAATAAAGGAATTGACAGGGTCCTCTTTAAATGTTGCGATAACATAACTCAAGACCGGGAAGAATGGAGGTATATTGTGCACCATGCAATGCACCACTGATGCTCAGCATTGAGCACACGATGAAGAGTGACCTGATAATGGCCCCAGCAATGGATGTAAAGTCATCTAGAAAAGTCGGAGACACACGGTAGAATAGCCCAGAAAACTAACTCTTGTATAACATAATCTAATTATGTCATATATAAACTAAATTAAACAACATAATGTTTAATTATCTCATTGTTCTTTCATGTCAGAGATTTGAGGTTTAATGATCGGAATTTTGCTCTGCGTACAAAATGCAATAGACAGCGAATGACAACATGCATTACACTCAACTTTATACTGCTATATTCAAAGTCTACTTTTGTTTTAAAATATTTATATAATTTCGTTGTAATGCGACGCTCAAAAACGCGAACACGGAGAACCGAAGTCTAATATATACAAATTAGTTTTAATATATGAACCTTGGTGATTTTTAAAATACTCTTCCTTAGTAACAACGTTACTTGGTACAAGAATATTTCGGTCTGTATTTAAAAATAAATACAATTAAATTGTCAAGACCGCGAATTAAATTAACCGTCCCCTGATTACGGCCCCCCGAGCACCGTGACAAGGGTTGTCCGCTTACTTCGGCCATACATCACCGCACATCGCCTGATTTATTGAAAATTTAGGACCTGGGGGGAGGCAGTTGGCCGAATCTTCAGGCAAATAATACTGCCCGCGAGTATTTCAATTATGCACCCGGTATTAGATATTAGGTGAGGGTGTCTTTCGTTGCGAGTAGCGAGGAAACGGAATATAATGCGAAACTCGTAAGATTATTTTATATTATTCTAGTTTAAAAATATTTTTTCCTATATGAAGGAAGTTCTGCATGTGTAAGAATCATTGGACCATTCACACCATGGTTTTAAATTATAAACGGTGTCAAGCAGGGTTGTGTAATGTCACCATGACTGTTCAACTTGTATATTAATAATTGTGTGAAAGAGTGGACTGTATGAATGTAGGAGCGAAAATTGTCTATTTGATTGTATGCTGTTTATTGTACGCCGATGATGCAGTACTATTGGCGAATAATGAATAAGAACTATAAGTCTAGTTAGTAAAATGTACGATGTATGCAAGGAAAGCGACCTTATTATGAATGTTAACAAGTCAAAAGTGATGGCATTCGAGAAGAAGAAAAGCAAGACACCGTGCAAAATACTTGTAGGTAATGAATATTTTGAACAACTAGATGAGTTTGTGTATTTGGGAATTACATATGTTTGATAGAAACGGAAAGGCTGAGAATGATATCGAAAGGAAGGTGACTAGAGAATAAAGTGAACGGCGCTTTGAATGGAATTATATCTAACGAGAATTTGTCAACCGAGGCAAGACTAACAGTGCACAATGGAGTCCTGGTACCGACACTGAAGTACGGAAGTGAGGCCTGGAGCTGGTAGAAGAGGAACGAAAGTAGTCTGAATGCAGTGGAAATGAGATCACTTAGGCGTATATTTGGCAAATGTATGACAGAATAAAGAATGAAGAAATAAGGAAATAATGTAAAGCTGATGTTAGTATAATGAGTAAGATTAAGAAATGATCACTTAGGTGGTTTGGTCATATTCATTTATTTATTTGAAACTACATAATATAATGTAAAAAATATCTTTGTACTGTGCCCGTCTCACTAGAGAAATTCTGTGTCGAGACGTACATAGTTTACAAGCAATTATACAATGAATTAGTATTACAAGTAGTAGATAGAATTAACATTTATTACTTTATGTATAGGTATATATGTAAAACAATTTTAAAGTGGACTTTCAAATAAATTATTTTGGATAAATTTGTGGCAATAATTAATAAAGGTATGAGTCAATATGTTTGGGTGAGTGCACAAATATTTTGAATTGGAGCATTACTTAAGAGAATTTTATTTAAAATATTCTAGAAAATATGTTCAAAATACTTACTCCGGGTATTGCATTTGTAACGTGAGCAGTCCAAGCGCGGCATCAATTGTTATGTTACGTTTAAACCTGGAATTCGTCTGTAGATGCTGCTTAGTTTTGAGACGTATTCTAGAGTTTATAGTTAAGATAAATAAAAAGAGAGTATAAAGTATAAATTAATGGCTTATTCTAGATTGATTAATTCTCTAAAATGAACTATTCGCTATTTTTCACAAATAAAAATCGAATTATGTATATTAAAATGCGTTATTTGACATACATACCAAAACCAACTTCTGAACGATCAATCATCAAATTAGTTGGGTAGTATATGATTATACATTTTTTAATGGATTGACGCTAATGGCTTCTGAGGGATGAAAATACAACCCTTACATAACATTTTATATCTGTGAAAATAAATGTTTTGTGAAAATTTCAAAAAAAATTCCAGATTGTTGACAATCGATTGAACCTACATCTGAATGAATTTTTTTTGAGTCAGTTGTATCAAAATTATATGATTTTTCAGTTTTAGTAACTTAGTGTCTTTTTTGTTGTAATTTTGGGCAACTATATCATTTTTTTTTTTTTCTTGTGACTGCTCCAAGGCAATGAAATTTATTGTATCAGGTGGTTAAGGGAGGAATTACATTATCAACATACATTTCTTTTAACGGTTTGAAAATATTTGCACAATCAAATAATGGAAGGCTTAGAAGAATCTTTTAATGCTTGCGAAATCTGAAAAATATTATTGATGTAAATTCAAATATATCATTAATTGATATATACAGAATGTAACAAATCTAGTCCGCAATATTTTATTAGTGGGTATCTGAATAAATTACGAGTCGAAAATGTTCAAGAAATATGTGCCTAATCTCAATCATTTCAGAGGTATAAACATTTTACAAAAAAATCGTAATTATTTCTTCTTTTTGTAATTTTCTCGTAATTTTCTCTTCTTTTTTGTTTATTATTGTCAATAAAACTAGACCCACAAAAGTTTGTCTGCAGGTACATTTATATCAAGTTTATTACATTTGATATAATCAAAATATAACCTTTAGAATAGACCTTCCAGGGTTTACTGGGTTACCTTAAACTTGTGTATGAAGCCTGTTTGTGAATTTTTAGCACCACAGATCTTGACCAGGAGAATACATTGATCAAATAGTATTTGTTACTGGTCTTAGACTGTATAATAATTTAAATAATAATGATAAAGTTTGCACTTAAAGGACAGTGACTGGCGTTTTGCTAGTAACCATGTCTTGTTGCATTGCTGCAATTGTGCACTGCAACATACCTTGTAGAGTAAAAATACCGAAAAGGACCGATGCGGGAGTTTTCGCTCATATAACGGTCCTGATTATCAGTGATTGTCCAAAGGTACACGTGTAGACAATTAACCGAAGGTACGACATTCGTTGGAGTAAAAAAGTTTTATATTTTCGTAGAAAGCAATCGCTTTGTAGTTTGACATATTATATTAAATAAGATAACAATCACTTTGTATGAAACCACCGAATTTATTATACGTCAACCGATTTCGGTTATCTAACGCTTCATCAGGACGTATTTGAAATATCCATATATATATCCATGCATATCCAGACGTATTCATAAAAACGGGTTTGGTCTCCGGTTGGACTATTTAGAAGCCCTTGAAATAAAAAAGGCAATAAATGGTGGTACGCTAATTCTTAATAATTAAATAAATTTATTCATCACCCTCAAATTATTTACGTTTCCTTTAAAATCAATTTAATATCCATCAACACTGTATTTTCCCCTCCCTTAATGTTCCGTTTATCTGTATATATATTTTGTCTCCCTCGATGTTTTATATATAAAAATACATATGTAGTTATAACTACATATGTATTTTGTCTCTCTCTCTCTTGCATTTGTAATTTTATATTCTATCTCCCTCTTTATTTATATATTATATAAGTGCACTCTTTTTGTATTTATGATTAGTTTTAAATGCGTCCTGACGATGTTTGAGATAAGCAAAACCGGTTGACGTATAATAAATTTCGTGGTTTCGTACAAAGTGATTGTTATTTTATTCAATAAAAAAGTTTTAAATTTCAGCATCTGTACTAACATCTAAAGCAAAGGTCATCCCCAGCTCGCTTGACTGGTAAACCTGCAAAAAGCGACCCATGCTGTGGATAGAGGTTAGAGAAGAGTGATAGCTGTTAAGATGGACCTTTATCTAATAGTGGATGTACGTGGGCTGAATGAGAACACGAAAAAGATGATGGACTTGCAAAATAAATTCGAAAATAGTTTGTTTCATATTTTATCCCCAGAACTACAAAAAATAAAGATCGTGGAGTAAAGTATGGCGCTGAGTAAAAAATATTTGCCAGGTAGCCACACATTTATTCATATTGAATTTAATAGATTTGATAATGTGTGAGTGTGGTGCCGTGGAAGAAACTCTTAACCATATCTTTTTTGCCTGTCCATTGCGGATCACAGGCTTTTTTTACAGTAATCTCGTCAATAATAATTTTCAACTCATTTCATAATTTGGTGCATGGATTAGTTCTTGATTTGGGAAAAACAATTAGCAGAACTATTTCCTACGTACTTTAATGAAAATTATTATTCCCATTAGTTATTACGTGAAGGATTTTCAAATAATAAATTAATCATATTCTGTCATAGAAAGTATTCTTGAAAACGTCCGTATATTTTTATATGGGTAAGGTATTATTTTACGTTAAAACTTAAACATTAAAAACACTATTAATAGAAGTCTAAAATTATAAATAAATACATGGTTGGGTCGTATAAATGACTGATTTATTTAGTCTAAAGACGTTAGCTAAATGAAAGTATATATAACATATGATTGTATTTATTTATTAACAAACATATTTTTGTTATAACAGAGGTGAATATATTATAATATAATATTGTAATATGTTTATTGTGTTGGATGGAGTAGACTCTACCTCTGATATATACAGCATTGTCCTGGCCATTTTGCTAGACTGAAGTCTATGTTAAAGTGGCCAGCTTTTTCGTGCTGTTATTTAAGATTCGACAGGAATAAAAATAAACATAAATAAAAATAAAAATATATAAAAAGAATAAAATAAAATGAAATGGGAGTGTTGTATTATTAGTGTAGACAATATATAATGATTATGTTAGAATGTTGGATAGACATGTTTCTGATTGATCTCTACCCGATCAGATCATATTTTGGGTCCATATTTGTGTAATCTTATTAGAGTCGAACGATTTCCAATTGGTACTGAGTGTGTTGTACAGTTTCGGATATAATTCGGTATAATATCATTGGTAACAGCATAACCTAAATCTATACCTACTGCACGCCACTACTATTCGGTAGTATTTTGATGTAAAATTTGAAATGATAGAAATAATATAAAGATCGTTGAGTCAGTTATCCATGACCACGAACGCCATGTGCGTGAGCACCTTCGAGCGGAACCTGCCAAACAAAATCCTTTCTGAAGCATTGATTTTTACGAAGCGTGTCAGCCGCAAATAGTGCTCACCTAGCGGAGTATGAAATTATACATCGTGCTTAAACCGTAATGATGTCTGCAGGACATTCATGAAGCCGGATATACGGATGAGGAAATATAGGGATCGGAAGAATTCCCATGATTAAAACGAAAGATTCTCAAATATTTAAATCAGGGCACCATTTTCAACGTCAGCAACTTCCATTATATATATTTTTATAACTTTTCATGCAATTACTATCTCGTATAGCTTTTACATTGTTTTAATTTATTAACGACCAACTTTAGTTCTTTTTGAGGCAAATTGGTCATTCAAAATCAGTGTTAGTTACAAAATCATTTCGATCAATTTAAATGACCGTCAGTATGGGAACTCGCTTATTTTGGAAGATGTTGCATTTATTTTGTATTTTAAACCAGATTACAGGGATTATCATCATTTTTTGGCATTTGACTTGTCTTGTGCATACATTTAATTCGCAATTTACCAAGTCTTCCAACTGCAGCAAGTTTTATACGGATAACTACCGTCGCTTCACTCCGCCACCGCTTATTAATTAATCTTACCTTAATCCCGCTTATACATAATAATCCTTTTCGCGAGTGTTAGTATACACCCCGCGACGCTTGTATTTGTGGTGGAGAGGAATCAACAAATAAACCAGCATCCGGCAGACGAAAAGTAAGTGCTTTCCTTTCTTCCTCGTATTTCCACCAGAATTCGTGTTCAATCCTCTGCTACTAGTCTGATTATTACGTATATAGTCTTTGATATAATAAAATCGGTCTTCCAGGTAACAATTATTAGTTTATTTAACACGTAAATATAGAGGTTTAATATAATAGATACGCTTCCTGAACAGTAATTATAAATGGAACGAGCCGAGATGAGAGAGCTCTCCCCGCTAATGCGGCGACTTATAAAACTCGCCTCCCTAAACACACAGTCATACAACAAGTGACAATTTTCACAATATTGTTTTTAAAACTTGTATCTTCTCTCTAAATTTTACATATCATTACCTGGAAACAGCTCTACTACAACTTGCGTTTTATACCAAAAATTACTTTTTGATCTCGAAACGCAGATGAACATAGTATTGCATACAAAGCATAAATGCTGGAAGAATCTCAGGACATGAAAGAAACTGACACTCACCACAATCCGGATTCTGCTGACATCTATAAAGATGTGGACTGTATATTTTAACTCACTATTTCGTCAAGGGTTCCGACACAGTATAGAAGCAAAGTCTCGAGAATGTATGGTATTGTAAACTGTACCGTACACGTATAACCGTACTGGCTCTAGGTCGCCAATCGAATGGTCGGCGGCGAGGCCGGGAAGCGACGGGAAGGGGGGGGGGGAGCATAGTGCATTATTATTATTTTTATCTTATATAGTCATTGATTTTCTTCATAAATATTATCTATATTTGTGAGAATGGTGTTCCGGTTTATTCTAGGCCATTTCGATCCATTCTAAGTAAACTCACCACCGTCGAACGATGGTGAGGTTAATTACTTAAATGTATGGTGTTGCACATTTCAGCCGAGATACAAACCGCTTTACTATATTGCTGTAATCTGTTACCAGGCGCTCAGTACTCGGCTGTTACGATGGAATACTGGAACTGTACTTACGTAGATAACTGATACTTTTTGTGTTAATTAACTGAATTAGGTTACATCCCCTTTTTGATAAAAAATATATTATCAACAATAAAAAATAGTTTTATGGAAACGATTATTCAATGTTTAGTTTGGCATGTATTGACGCCACTCAAAAAAATGACGTCAATACACCTTAAGGAGATAATATTAAACCAACCATTGTACAATATTTATTTATCATATATAGATAGTAATTATTAAAACATATTTTTTTTAGAATTATTTTTAAATAATGTGTCTAAAAATAGCGCCAATGGTTAACCTTTCTAAATATTATTATTAATTATATATTTGTTGTTTTGTATCAAATATTTAAGAAACATTAATTGTCTTTTCCCTTCCACGCAGTCAATCAGATCGTGACGAAATAAGCGAATGTTTTCGTCTCTTTTACACAATGCAAGCCGACCCCTTTCATAAATAATATGTGTCAGAAAATAAATAATAAATAAAAACGTTTTAAATTTTTTTTATTATTTTAACTGTATAAATAAATTGTTATACTTTATTATTATTATTTTAAAGAGTAGGCCAACATGGGCTGACTGTTTTTAAAAATTTGTAACTTTGGTGGGGTTACTTACTTACTTACCATCACGCCGTTTCTCAGCGGGGGTAGGCAGAGAGGATAGAGCATCACACTCTTCTGTCTTGACACACAATTCTCACCCCATCCACATTCATACATCTTCTCATACAAACTCGCCGATTGTTGAGGCTTTTAACAGAACCATCCTCCATTAACTGGTTTACCTGGTCGTGCCAAGTCTTCCGCGGACGTCCTATATTTCTGGTGCCATCAACACTTGCGTCATATATCTTTCTTACCGTTCTCTCCTCGTTCATCCGTTTCATATGACCAAACCACCTAAGTGATTCTTTCTTAATCTTACTCACTATACTAACGTCAGCTTTACATTATTTCCTTATTTCTTCATTCTTTATTCTGTCATAAATAGATTTGCCACAAATACGCCTAAGTGATCTCATTTCCACTGCATTCAGTCTACTTTCGTTCCTTTTCTGCCAGCTCCAGGCCTCACTTCCATACATCAGTGTCAGTACCAGGATTCAATTGTGTACAGCTAGTCTTGCCTCGGATGACAAATTCCCGTTAGATATAATTCCACTCAAAGCGCCGTTCACTTTATTTTTAATTATATATTTTTTTGCAGATAATAAAGAAATTATTAAAGATTATAATGGCTATATACATAAGATTATAATAGCGCGTTAAAATTATTGAATTTTATTATTTTTCGCAACGATCTATTTTCGGTGACGGGCTAATTTCAAAAAATGCCGTTTTCTTAGCCTCCCTGTTGGCCTCCCAAGATTTTCAAACAATAAATGAATCATGTTCAGTCATAGAAAGTGTTCTTAAAAACGTCCATACATTTTTTATATGGGTAAGAAGGTATTATTTTACGTTAAAACTTAAACTTTAAAAACACTATTAATAGTACTCTAAAATTATAAATAAGTACATGGTAGGGTCGTATAAACGACGGATTTATTTTGTCTAAAGACGTTGGTTAAACGAAAGTACATATATTATATATGATTGTATATTATCATCGATAACAGTATAACCTAAATCTATACCTACTGCACGCCACTGCTATCTGAGTCTTCTTTTATTTTTTCAGGTACAGATACCACCATTAATCCACCATGGAAAAAATCATTAGAAATGAATTTCCGCAGTTTGTTCTAATCTCTTCTATTTTTTCCTGCAAAAGTTCTCTATTATGGAGCTTTTGAAGTAAAGAGATGTTTGTTCACCTCGCAGTCCATGATGTAGGCAGTACACGACGCCAACCACATCCCATATCCACATTTTATTTATTATACCTGGTGTTCCGTATTTGTAAAACACACTTTAGCGCGGTTGTAATATCAGGCGCGAAAATTATTATTTTTACATGCCCTCATTTCTTATCCATGGCCTATCCTAATACTTGCACACTAGTATGAAACGTGACGTTGACGCCAGCAGATGTGAACTTGAGGGATATTGTATTCGATATCTACATTGCGATAGTATTCGCGGTGTGGACCCTTTCAGCTCCAGTGCACCAGCACTGTATTGTGTGTAATCTTGGGTTTTGTGTTCACGTATTGTTAATTTTTTGTTAGTACTGTGGATGAACACTGACATCGCCATCTTCAGTCGGAAGTGAGATCGGCTCATCCACGTGCCATTAATGTGTGATTTCGGCAGCGATCTATTCAAGGTAAGGCGAGCAGTCCTGCCAAATCCTGGTTCCCAGAGATCACTGGTCCTTTTTCTAAACCCTTATCTCCCCACCAACCTCCCCATGTATCACGTTTTCTTATTCTCTCACACCTTGCTGTGATTCCGATTTACGATCGGAATTGTCGGAACGTGTGAACCGGATATTACACAATTCACCTAAGATGATTATTTAAAAAAATATATAAACATACGTTAGTTGATAGGGTAAAGGATGCACTGCTCACCTCTGGCACTCACGTACTTCTGCCATATTGAAGTATGATTTATTCAATGATTGCGTGACTTTTGCAATTATTTACCCCGTTTTACCCAATTGAGGATACTTCTGCGGTTTTGCGTGTGACTTTTTGATCAGTCCCTCCGAGCACATGTGCGATGCAAGTATTATTAGTCTGGGATCCCATTCTATATTTATAAGTTCTAAAGGTTACACAGGTGCGTAAGGCATTTATGAATACCTACCCCTTGACACAGAAATCGTGACAAATTTGGTTTTTATAACATAAAAACTGGTGTTTAAAACACATTGTGGAACGTCGTGTAAGTATCGCATTTTCTGAACTGGATTTTTTTCCATTTTAATTAAACTCTACCAACATTTTAAATAACCAACGTCTTGAAACACTGATAAAAATCTTCCGAACACATGGATACTTGTAAAAACTGATGCTTTAAATTATATGTGTAGGGCATTAAATAATAATAACATGTCCAAGAATACACAATTACTATATTTTTACCTCCAAAGGCATTGTTATTAAATAAATTATAGATATCTCATAGAGACGAAGCTATGTACATTATATTAAATTAGAAAATATGGAAGTATGTGTAATTACAAGGCTTACGACCTGTCTTCGGCTGGCTTAATTGATCACTTTACACAATATAACGTTCACCATTCCACCCATTAATCAACCTCCATATCTATTACATTAACTAATTAATTAACACACCGCGTCACTAGAACACGTGCCCTGGTGTTAATCATTTGACATATATATGTAACTATGAGATATCTATAATTTGTTTACAAACACTAAATTTGTACCAGAAATATTATTCTTATAATTGAAATTTGTGCAAAAAATGTATCTTCAGAACATAAAGGCCACATAATATCAAAAAAAATTGATAAAACTGAATTTCCAGATATTGGAACATTATGTATAGAAATTTATATTTATGATAGAGTAAAGAATGATGAAATAAGTAAAAAATGTAAAGCTGAAGAAGGGATCACTAAGGCGGTTTGGTCATATGAAACGGATGAATGAAGAAGATATATGACCTAAGTATTGATGGCACCAGAAATAGAGGACGTGTTAGAAGTCTCAATAATCGGCGAGCTTGTATGAGAAGATGTATGAATGTGGATGAGGCGAGAACTGTGTGTTTGTGAACAGAAACGTGTGATGCTCTATCCTTTCTGCCTACCTCTGCGGAGAAACGGCGTGAAGGTAAGTTAAGTTAGTTAATATATAGAAAGACATTAAAATGTTATATATAAGAATTAGTGTGCAATTGCCAGATAAAACTGTACTCTAAACCATTTCCATTTATATTTCTTCAAATCATTATAATAATGATATTGTAGTATTTTTTTATTTTGCTTGCATTTTATGAATAGTCTACATGATCGATGCGTCAATTTTTCGAAAAACCTAAAATTGTTCAATTTTATTTCTTCGCAAGCTCTAAATAAAATAGGCGAGTGGATGGTGCAAAATAGACTTACATTGAATCCATCCAAAATAGACTGCTATGGACAGCAACACCTAGAAGGCAAAACTTCATACAGGAATCAATGTCTTTGAATGCTAAATCTGCAGTTAAGTTGTTGGGCGTGCACACTGATTCAGATCTTTCAATGAATACACAAATCAGTAAAACTGTCAGTGCATGCTGCCCAACAACTGAGACAGATTAAAAGTATTCGGAGACATCTTCCTCTTGAGGCGGCCCGTCTACTTATAAATGCATTTGTGGTGTGACGCTGGACTATTGTAACAGCATTTATGCTGGCCTTCTAATGTTTCAAGTGGATAGATTACAATCTATTCTAAACGCGGCTGCAAGGATAATATATGGAGTTTCCAAATTATCTTACATAACATCCCTTTTACATCAGCTACATTGGATCCGATTCACTAGGCTGTAAGGCTGTTAGATTATTTAAACTTTAATATTATAGGATTAGAGACACGACACATTCTTCAAAATTGTTGAAATGCTGAAAAGTAGTGATGAGAAAAAATGCTACTCTTGACTCACTAGTGTGATTGTGATTGATATTCGATAATATCAGTGATTGAAAACTGTGATTGTGGTCACAGTTTTATTTCTAATGCATGCGACACACGATATCACAATATACGAAATAAACAAAAAAAACATAATTTAGAGCGTATTTATTTATATTATTCAAACTTCATTTACATAAAAAACAGATTCTTATTTAATATCGTCACAAAGAGAATAAAAACCCCTTAAAAAAAAATTCGGATCAAATTCTCAGCATTTCTGGTCAAATGCGTATAACGTTTTGACAGAATCTACTAAATGGCGCTTATCACGAACTATGACGTCATTACTTCATGAATATTTTCATTTCATTTGCACATGCGCCGAATCATAAATCAATAATTAAAATAAAACAATGAATCACGAAATACGATATTACCAGATATTCAATCACTGATAGTGACTCAAAGATATCAGTGATTGACTCACGGCTCGTGATTTTGAGCTCATCACTACTGAAAAGTATTTTCGACAATTGTACGAAATTAATTAGAAAAAAATCACAATCGTTAATAATTGATCAGTTGTCAAGGGGTAAGTCCAGATGTGTACCGGTCTATCGATTGTTTTAATCGACATCACGCATCACTTGTCGAGCAGGGTGGCGCGTCACTAGAACACGTGCCCTGGTGATGGAAGTGATCATTTAATTAAAATGGTACACGTGTTTGACCGAAACACCTGGTCAGAAAGCGTACGGAAGTTTCGGTGATGAATTCATTTAATTTGATTTTGTGTTTTGAATTGTTTAAATATTTTAGGGTGGATGTAAATGTTAATATGGAAATAAGCAGTGACGTGCGTTCAAAAACGCTAAATTTACCTAGATTTTTAGAAATGCAAAAAGTTATCGAATTTTACATTGTCATAATATAATATGCATATTATTGCAACTATGTATATTTAATATGAATTATATTAATCAAATAGAAATATATACATTATATATACGATACATGCATAATAATCACACCAGCAGGATCATTCCGGGTTTTTCTTTACCAATACAGATCGCTAATATGAACATTTCAAGCTCGGAGCGCCCTAGCCTATTAGATATGTGACGTTTGGAGCGCGACACTCCTCTGTCTTGTCACACAATTCTCGCCTCATCCATATTCATTCATCTTCTCATACAAGCTCGCCGATTGTTGAGGCTTCTAACAGAACCATCCTCCAGTATCCGGTTTACCTGGTCGTGCCAAGTCTTCCGCGCACGTCCTCTATTTCTAGTGTCACCAATACTTGCGTTACATATCTTCCTTATAATTCTCTCATCATTCATCCGTTCCATATGACCAAACTACCTAAGTGATCTTTTCTTAATCTTACTAATTAAACTAACATCAGCTTCACAATATTTCCTTATTTTTTCATTCTTTACATTCATAAATATATTTTCCACATATACGCCCAAGTGATCTCATTTCCACTACATTCAGTCTACTTTCGTTCCTCTTCTGCGAGCTCTAAGTCTCACTTCCTATTATATAATTGTAAATAATCTAATCCTTTTTGCGATTAGTCTCCTTTTAAATTTGTTTTCACGGTAGTTCCTGATTAATTTCCCATCAATTTAATTTTTATAGTTTTGTTTTTGTCTGTGCTTGCATTTTAAATTTTATTATACATTGTATCCTGAAGAAGATACTTTAGGTCGTGAAACATGTTGATGTATCAGTAAATAGTGGTTTTAAATAAAATATTTTTCTTTTAATTTACATTAGTAATTTTGCAGATATTGAAGAAATTATAAAGATAAGAATAATAATATCTATATTTTATTTAATATTTTAATAAATCATATATAATAATATGTCTTATGTATGTATAAATGTATATAATAGAAAGAAGTCACTACTACTTTAATTAACCAAAGTTATATTGAAAAAATAATTTTAATTATATGTATGAACCAGAAAGATATACAGAAAATAAAATTATCGATAAAATATTTTTAAAAAAACTGCAACATCACAATAATAATGTTTAATTTAATTAAAAAGAACAAAAATAATAATTTGGTTTTGGGGTAGGTTTTGAAAACTGCACTAAAAAAATCGCATTTAATCTTCGTGTCATTATTTGACATTTTTGTCTCTATACGTCGTGAGCAAGTGTCAACTTCTCTCACTATGAGTGATGTACGCCTCAATAAATCTGAGCGCCACTCCAGGAATTCAGAATCCCTCTGGGATCCACGGCAATCTATATGCCGTCACTCTGTATAACCAGGAGTAAACTGGATCTAAGATCGTCTAGTGGATAAAAATATGCCTGTATAGATGTTTTAAAAGTTTTTTTTTTCAATTTTTGATAAGACTGATATTTTACCTTAGATGCCACGAAGAAGTTTTCTGATTTACTCAAACAAATCAGAAATCTTCACACGAATAGATCAGAAAGCAAGTAAAAAATAACACGTAATACACGCAGAATAAGGAAATATTATCTTCTTCAATATTAGCAAAATAACTTAGTGGCCACATTTTATATAAATAATTAGACATAATACTTTGTTTAAACCACTTTAAGCACTTGAGATGTCTAAATATCAACAACTATCCAGAATTTTCCAATCATCTTTTAGAAACAAACCATTCTTTTGGGGAACATATTTACCAAAATACTCTAACGATATTTCATTAAGAGCTATAAGTCGACTACTGTGAGCAAGAACATATTACCTTGATTTCTTCCTGTTTCTCCCTACTCCCAATCCTTCCCTGCCTACAATCTACAACCCTCTTATAAGACACCCCTAGCGTTAAACTGTTGCAACACCCCCCATACCCACTCGATTCTGCGTCATTTGTCACACGAGTTACTTCTTGTGTTCCGAGAAGTACATCCCTCGAAGTGCTTACAAGAAATTGTATTTATTGAAGAAGGGATGATTAGATGACTATGTAATTATTTTGCTTGAAAAGGTCATTGGCTATTTTTGCTTTGAATATATTTTTCAACAGATATACGCTCGACACGATTGCGGTTTTAATCTTATTTCTGAAAGTGTTTGACAAATGAAAAAAAATGCAAATTCGACATACATTTTTGGGTTAAAAATATGTTTTCAAAAAAATTGAGTGCATTTAAAATTATAATCCTACCATCAACAAACGTAATTTGTTTATAACTAATAGTTCGTATAACCTTAATTACGAACATAACAAAATAATTTATATATATATATTCAAATTGATATGATAAACTAACTAACTTACCATCATGCCGTTTCCACGCGAGGTTAAGTAGAGAGGATAGAGCCCCACACTCCTCTGTCCTGACACAGAATACTCGTCTCATCCACATTCATACATCTCCTCATACAAGCTCGCCTATTGTCGATGCTTCTAACAGAACCATCCTCCAATATCTGGTTTACTTGGTCATGCCAGCTCTTCCGCGGACGTCCTCTATTTCTGGTACCACCAACACTTGTGCCATACATCTTTCCTACCATTCTCTCCTCATCCGTCCGTTACATATGACCAAACCACCTAATTGATTCTTTCTTAATCTTACTCAATATACTAAGATCAGCTTTACATTAATTCCTTGTTTCTTTATTCTTTACTCTATCGCTATCTAATCGCTAGTCTTGTCTAATTCTATTCAAAGCGCCGTTCACTATTTTCCCTGCAGTTACCCTCCTTTAGATATCTTTCTCTGTCTTTCCGTTTCTATCGAACATACTTCCTAAATACACAAACTCATCTACTTGTTCCAAACATTATTACCTATGAGTATTTTGCACGTTGTCTTGCTTTCCTACTTGCAAACTTAAATTACCTAATGTCGATCACCGATGTTCTACATTCAAAATTTTTCAGCGTATTCGAAGTATGCTTTTGTTTAAAATTATGTATTTATTGAAATATCGATTGTGTAAAATTTTATTAGAGTTGCTTGGCAACCGTTTTAGCGTCATCGGCTTCATTGGCTTGGGGTTCGTTTAAATTGATTTATTTCGTTTTTTCTGTTTTTATAATTATAAAAACATAGTTTTTTTTTCTTGCTTTAATTATTTGTACCATTTGTGGTAATTATTTTTTAAATTTATTGTCTTTTTAATCTGTTTTAAACAATTTTCGTAGTTTTTCTTTTTTTTCACTAGAAATTTCTTTTTGTTGTTTACCTTGGCAACCACCAACAACGGAATGGGGGCAACTGAAAAGTTGTCCCCGGCCCCATCTGACATATCCGATCCAAGAAAACGGAGAGATGCGTGTCCGGGTGATACGACATCATCAAAAAAACCCAGAGAGTCTGTAATGAATTCTTACAAATCAACTGACTGTGGTCCATATACAGTTCATGTACAAAAGATTAGCGGAGATGACAAATCCTCACCCATCCATCCCATACATTTCGGAAATTTTTTGTTTCGAAACAAAATTAAAAATATTTCTCCCGGGGGAGTCAAATCTCTTGGAAAATTTAAAGTGTCAGTCCAATTTAAAGATTACAAATCAGCAAATGAATTTTGCTACTCCTCTTTGACCATTAATCAGTACTCAGCAGTAATTCCGGCTTACCGGGTTACTCGCATGGGTCTGGTTAAGGGTACTCCAGTCGATATGTCAGATAATGACATCATCGAACAAATCAATGTTCCGAATCATTTCGGAAAACCATCTAAAGTCCGACGATTAAATTACAAAGATACAAAATCTGGTACTGTTCAGTGGCTTCCATCTCAATCAGTCGTGATAACATTTGAAGGGCAAAATCTTCCAAAGTATGTATATTTACATTATAATTCTCTTCCCGTAGAACAGTATGTTTTTCCAACAATACAATGTTTCCGATGCTGTAGATTTGGTCGTACGAAAACTGCATGCAGATCCAATCCCCGCTGTTTTAAGTGCGGCGATGCACACCTGGGCGAAGAATGTCCCAAAATAAACATAATGCCTTCTTGCCTCAATTGTTCTGGTCAGCACAACGCCACTAACATCATCTGTCCTGAATTTACCAGACAAAAAAATATTAAGCATATTATGGCGTCTGAAAACCTTTCCTATTTTGAGGCATCAAAATCCTTTTCTCTTGCAAAATCTTCCTTTGCGGAAAAAACTTCTACGTCATCTCCGACTAAATTTTCTGCATCTCCTCTCTTCTCGCAAGTACTTGCGGAAAAAAATAACCATGTCTCTATGAAACCATCTTCACAAAAGAAAACTAGTTTCACTTTCCGTACCCCAAAAACATATCAGCCTTCTTATCTATCAAATGACCAATCCACATTAAATTCTATATATATTTCTCCCAATGGTAATTCCCAATCTAATGATAACTCCAATGGAGTTGCTTTCCTGTCAAATAATGATTCTCTTTCTTTTAATAATAATAATTCTTCTGATATTATTAAAACTTTATTAATTCTTTTAATTAATATTATATCTCAAAATAAAATACCGTCCAACGCTGCCGAAATAATTTCAAATATATCAAACTCTCTCCCAAATAATGGCAGTTCTTCTTCAGTGGAACACGAGAAGCGCTGTTTCTAATCGAATTAATCTTCTTTATTTATTACAAAGCTACTCAATTTCTATTGCTTCCATCTCAGAGACATGGTTTAAGCCGTCTCTCCGTTTTCATGTGAAAGGATATTCATGTGTTAGGTGTGATCGGTCAGATGGAGGAGGAGGTTCTGCCATCCTAATCAAAAATGGTATCCCATTTCAATCAATTCCCGTTTCTCCTCCGGATCATAATGTACAAATATGTGCGATATGTTATGACAATATTACAATAGTTTCCACATACTGTAATCCATCTTCTGTTTTTAATCTTAATTGGTGGAATAACTTTATATCTTCTTTACCTTCACCGATCATTATAATGGGTGACTTCAATGCACATTCTACCGTTTGGGGTTGTTCTTCTGATGATAAATCTGGTAAAAGAATAATAGATTTATTAGATTCTGCAAATTTATGTTTACTTAATGATGGTTCTCCCACAAGAGTACCACTCCCCTCCCAAAATCCTAGTGCAGTTGACCTCTCCATCTGTTCTAGTAATTTAGCATCGTTGCTTTCATGGGACATTGTCCCCGATTGTTGTGGTAGCGATCACTTTCCAATAATTTTATCTTTTCAAACCCCTCAAGTCAGTAGAGCTACTCCGAGACCTAAATATCGACTGCAATCTAAAAAAGCTGACTTACTTAGCTACGCGATAGAACTTGACAGTGCTATGTCTTCTTCCTTTCATCCGTCAGATAATTGCATTCAGTCTTACAATAAAATGGTAGACATTCTTAAAAACATATCTCAAAAACATATCCCTTTTACTATTTCCAATTTACATAAACCTCATCCTGCACCTTGGTGGGATCTCGATTGTACTCTCGCTGTAGGAAAAAGGAAAAAAGCCACTAAAATTTACTGTAAAAATATGACTTTACAAAATTATCTTGAATTCAAAAAAATCTCTGCTCAAACCAGACAGCTTCTAAGAAATAAAAAAAGGGCAGGATGGACTTCATTTTGTGAGGCCTTATCTCCAGATACTACTTTAACCACTGTTTGGAAAATGATTCGAAGATATAGATCTTCATACAATCCTCCTATCCAACTTGCTCCCACTTCTTCTTGGTTGAATAATTTCATGGACAAATTAGCTCCCTCTTTTTGTCCATCAGATCAAGAACTCCCTCAGCCATCTAATCTCACTAATTCTCATCCTCTTGAAGGCCCCTTTGTTATTTCTGAATTAAAATTTGTTCTTCAAAATTTAAATGATTCTTCTCCTGGACCAGATGACATTCCGTATTCTTTAATAAAACTAGCTAATTTAAAATTCCATACAATAATCCTTAATATTTTCAATGAAATCTTTTCCACGGGTTTGATCCCTGACAGTTGGAAATCTCAATATATTATTCCAATTCTCAAACCAAATAAAGATCCATCAAATGGATCCTCATATCGTCCTATTGCTTTATCATCGTGTCTTTGTAAAATAATGGAGCATCTAATTAAAAATAGGTTAGACTGGTTTGTAGAACATAATCATCTACTTTCAAAATCACAATTCGGTTTTCGGAAAGGCAAAAGCACTCTGGATAATTTGTCTATTTTTACTACGGATATTAATTTGTCATTTTCTAGAAAAGAATATTTAATGGCTGTTTTTTTAGATATCATCGGCGCATACGACAATATTCATATTCCAATACTTGTGGATAAACTCCGCAAGATGAACATTCCTGAAAAGATTATTATTTTTATAAAAAATCTTCTTTGTTGTAGAACCATCCATGTATTCGTGCAGGGATGTGTAGTTGGTACTAGAGTTGTATGGAAAGGTCTCGGACAAGGATCAGTTTTAAGTCCAATACTTTTTAATTTATATATATCAGATTTTGAAGCTGTTATTACTAAACACTCTAGAATTATTTCGTTTGCCGATGATATAACTATTTATATTTCAGAAAAAACAATTTCTTTGGCTTTAATTCAAATTGAGAAAGCCCTGAATGACTTAAGCTTATGGCTTGCATATAACGGTTTGCGCTTGTGCCCAGAAAAGAGCAAAATTGTTGTTTTTTCCAAAAAAAAGATAACCCCAAATTTCATTGTACATTTCGAAAACCAACCCCTTGAAATAAGCTCGTCGGTAAAATTTCTTGGATTAAATTTCCAATCGTCTTTATCTTGGTTTAACCATATTTCTGAAATTTTAACGAAATGTAATAAAAACTTCAATGTTATCAAAGCAACAGCGGGAATTTGGTGGGGTTCTCATCCTACAGTTCTAAGATTAATGTACAATGCACTTGTCAGATCTCATCTTGATTACGCCTCTTTTCTTTTGGATCCATTGCCAAAGTACTTATCAAAAAAGCTTAATCAAATCCAATATAAATGTCTTAGGCTGATATCTGGATGCATGAAATCGACACCAATTAACGTTCTTCAGGTAGAAAATGTCGAACCACCTTTAGAAATAAGACGCCAACTTCAGTCTGACAAATTTTTTGTCAACCGTCTTAGTATGCTTTCTCATCCATTAACACCAAAGTTACAACTTTTGCATAGTTACTGTCACAACAAACCCTTTTGGCGAAACAAAAAACATCCCTTACTTGTGATGAGTTACCATTCGTTATCTTACTACGCCCTAAAAATTTATCGAAGTCATTCAATTCCACTGTACCTGATCCCATATGAAAGCATTATTTTAGAAAATAATATCTGCCTTGATTTGGGTTTAACAAAACAATTTTGTTCATCACAAAAAGCTTCAATTGTTCGCAAAGAATTCAATCGGATAACTAACGAAAGATGGCCTGGATTTTCTTATATTTATACAGATGGTTCTAAAACTCAGTCTCCTGTTTCAGCTGGAGCAGCATTCCTTTGTGTTAACCCATATTCAACCGAAGTCTTTAAACTCCCAGATGATACGTCTAGTTTTGCTGCTGAATCGATAGCAATTCTTGAAGCCCTTCAGTTTGTTGACTTACATGGGCTTGATAAAGTAACCATTTTTACAGATTCACTCAGTTGTCTTAAATTATTAATATCTTCTCCCTTTAAATCAAACCTGTCACATATTTTCGTCAAAATAAAATTTCTGCTTTATAGCTTGTTTTTCAAAAATTCGAATATTATTTTAGCGTGGATTCCCAGTCATGTTGGTATAATTGGTAATGAAACCACTGATTCTCTGGCAAAGGAAGCATGTAAAGTAGGGAATCTTAAACATGATCGTCTAATTGCGTCAGATATGATTACAGTTCTAAAAAGAAAAAGTCGGGAAACTTGGAGTTCTCAGTGGAATGAATCAAAATTAGTTAAAGGTACATTTTTTGGCCATATTCATCCAAGTATTCTCCCTAAGCCGTGGTATGTAGGTTCACTTTTAAGTAGGGATAAGATTGTAACTATATGTCGCCTAAGATCTAATCACTGTTGTTCTACAGCTCATCTCTTTAAAATTAATTGTAATAATTCACCGATATGCGAGTGTGGTATAGGTGTTGGAGATCTCAACCACATATTTTTTGAATGCCCAATAATGGTCGATAGGGAAAATTTAATAACAAATCTAATCAAACAATTTGCAACTTTGCCATTAAACATACAATCTGTCCTTTATTCACCAACAAATCATGTCATATTATCTTTATATAAATATTTAAAACTTAATTTTATGAATCTTTAATAAATTTAAGTGTATTTTTAACTATATTTAAAATAATGTAAATATCAATAAATTTGATGTAATGTTTTGGTTGTTTCACAATGAGAGAAATGTGAACGTATAATTTATATACCCTCACAATTTTCTTGATTATCTTAATATAAGGGAATCTCAATTGCAATGATGATTATTTTGTTTAAGTTTTTATTTATTACTTCCTTTGGTGATTTTTATAATTTGTTAATATATTACAAATATACTTTATGTTTATTAATATTGTGAATGTATACTTTCATACATTCACAATATTGTCTCGATGTTAAAAATATTATTATATTACAATTAAGAGAACTGTTTTTGTACTTTTATCTTTGAAAATAGTAATGTAAAGTTTTGTTAAAATAATTTTAGTTGTTTTTTTCGGTTTTGGTCTATCATGTTTGGTTATGTTATATTGTTCAAATTAAGAGAAATGTGAAAGTATAATATATATTTACGCAATTTTCTTAATAAATTCAATTAATACTTTATATGAATTGAAATATTACATTGTTTTTTTATTTTAGTTATATAATTTTTTTTTAATCAATCCTTCACTTATACTTCAGTTATAATTGGTATATTTTTATTTTACAATATAAATGTTCTTCTTCTTACTATACTATGTAATGTATGTTAATGAATGTGTTAATTATTTTTCAAAAATCAAATACTGTTACTAATATTTATTAATAATATTACCATGGTTATTTATTTATGTTAATTATTTATATATTTAAAAAATTGTATTATTTCATTTGTATATACTTGTAATGGCTAATTACGCCTAATTGGCGAAGGCCATAATAAAGAGAAAAAAAAAAAAAAAAAAAAATTTATTACCATACGTTTCACGCAGAATAGCGAAGAAGCATAATAATAAAAATCACTTGAGCTTTCACATTAAACTGGTTTTCATAGCACAAGGAATAATTTGAAAATAGATAGTAAGAATGTTGCTGTGACATGTTTCCAAGCTTAAATCTTTTCCGAAAAACTGACAACGTTTTAAAATAATATTACTAAAATCAGTCCTTAATCGTTCTCTCCACAGGATGTATAATGTAGTATATATAACAATTATCGTAATAACTTCATCCCCAAAGATTACAACCCTTATTGTTCTTGCACAAAGACCACGTGGGTGGACTTGTTAATAAATTACTTACATACATATTGAATAGTTTTGGGTGCGATGTTAGAGGACATAATCAATTATAGATCATAATGGCCGGGAAATGGGGTAGTCAAATATGTTTGACCAGATATTGGAATAGGCAAGCATTTAGAGGATGTTTTAAAACACAAATAATAATAAAAATTGAATTACTTATTTCTAGACTGAGAAAAAAATATAAATGAAGACAGAGTCAAAGAATAAAATCGGGCGCACTGCGAATTATGATTTAATGCATGTTGTATTTTGTACGCAGAGTAGTATAACATATATATAAACCAACCAACATATCTCTGAGATTCACCCGTATATATATACACCGTTAATCATAAATTTCAAATCAAAATAATAATACCCAGGGGTGACAGATTTATGTATTGTGTAAAAATATATATTATTATTGATATTGGAAAATTTACAGGGTTAAAAGCAAAGACTAGTAAATAAATAGACTTGATATGAAGTGAATATATAGGAAAGAGGTTTGGAATCTAATTTGCGGAGTGAGGGGCATTCTACACACAAATATCCAACGAAACATACACCCGATAGGTTATGACACATTTATGCAAAAGTAAAAGTTTTACTCTTCGAAAATTAAATCTTTGTGTAGACATGACGTATTTTTTTACATTAATGCGTTTTATATTGTCAGCGTTTAAATTTTCGTTCTAATCGAGTCGCGAAGTCACCAAAATCGCGGAGCTCTTTGATTGCGTGAATGGCACCAAAATTAAAATTTTGGGACAATGAATTTGCGTTACTTCATTTCAATTTATTTGGTGTTCTGTGATTGTGTGGTATTTCTTCAATTCTGAAATATTTGTATATTTTTGGAGTTACACCGAATCGACTCCAAGCCGTCGATCTGATAATGAGAGAGATTGCACTTTTCTATAACATAGTTGTGATAACTTTAAAAGTACCACCAGATTTCCTTGGGGTGCCCGTGAGCTAGTTAGCTGATACAATGGCACAATGCAATATATATATTTTTTTAAACACCCTGTACACCTGACCATTGACCACAGTAGTTAGACCGGGAACAAAAGGTTGCGGAAACTTATTTCGCGGCATTCAGTGGGTCGGAAGTAATGGCAGAGTCTGGACCATAGATATTAAAAGCCTTCGTTAGATCAATTATTCGGAGCAAGAATGTAATGTTAAATATTTTGGTTTAAATTATTTACTACCTATATAAGTATAATCAAGAAACTTATAATATTACCTGCTTGAAGAACTGTAAAATTAAATATTTATTAAATTTTAGTTAAAGTTTCTATTATTATTGATTTGCGTAAATATAATCTTGGAAATATGGCAAATAAGAAGGCAAAGAATTAACAAATTGGTACAGAATGTAAAACTGATCTTAGCACCCTGGATCCTGAACCCAAGGGTGATAGAGAGAAGACGAATTGATGTCTTTGATATGCGGTGTTGAACGTAACACATGTGACGCGTAAGATGGAGGGTGAGAAGCACGAATATCTCCATATGCAGAAGCTGAACATCAAAAACAGACCCCTATCCATTAACCTAAAACGAATTCTTTAATTTTATTGACGTCTTGCGAGAAAAAAAGATAGCTTGAAGATGTTTGTTATGGTGGGCCATGTAAATAGACGGAGAGGAAGAGAAAGATCACCCACCCATTGGACTGACCTAATGGTCAGGTACTTCTCTGGTGACAGCCCTAAAATATGCAGGATGCCGAGAGAAGTTGAGAACCATAGTCAGGAGGTGGGAGTTTATGAAGATCACGACCTTCAGTCATGAGGGACTGACGTAGATGATCTTAGCATAGTGAGTAGGATTAAAAAATGTGGAATGAATGAATGAGGATAAAATGGTAAGAAAGATATTTGACGCGAATATTAATGGCACCAAAAATAGAAGACCAAATAAACTGAGTAAAAAAAAGCTTGCGTGAGAAGATGTATGAATGTTGATGAGGCATAAAAAAAAGAGTGTCAGGATGGAAGAATGTGGCGCTCTATTCTCTCTTCCTATCCTCGCGGGAAAACAGCGTGATGGTAAGTTAGTTAGATAGTCAAAACTGTATTAATATTAATGTTCGATCTTATAACAAGATTATATTGATCACCGATCGTCGTTTTGCGCAAATATGAACGCGACGTATAGAATAGTTCCTGCTCATTACTTGTCTATTACCCCCTTCCCCTATACCAGAACACCATTTTTTTTGTGGTTGTGTTCTATAGGGTTTTTTGGATCAGTTGGGGTTAAACCTTTGAACTGACAGTTATCGTTTACCAGTGTGATACGGTAGGCTGTGTAATTACGTGAATTATCTTCTTGCCGTGTGGGAATGTTTAACGTAGAACATACTGTGTGTGTTCAGTTTTCTCGCTACCGTGCGTGCCGAATCCTGTACATCTTGTTATTGTGCATTGTGCTTGTTGTGTAACACCCGCAATCACCGAAGTGTATATAAGAGTACTTCGTGCGGAACAGCGGAGTACGTGTCTTGAAGCCCGAAAACCTGTGTAGTGGAGAATCTAGATTCCCGAAAGGTGGGTCATGTTTTTTGGTTTTGGGTGATTTTCCAACATGTGACGACCATTAACCATTATTATTTATATAAAATGATTTACTGACTTCAAAACGTTTTTGAGACGTTAGATGCTCTATCATAAATTGTAATCAACTTTATACGACTACCAAATGCGAACTGACAAATGTCTGCCAAACCAAAATGGCGGCCAAACAATTTTTTTTCTATTAATTGATTATATCTTTCTAATTGATATTTTTATAGTTTATTACTATGATTTTATTATTTTGGATTTTATATATGTATTTAAAACATGATGCGTATACACGACGAGCCCGTTTGAATTTTGGCATTTCCAATAACGGCAGCTTCATTTTTCGCCAGTCACGAACACGTTTTGATATTGATAGGTATTGAACTTGCGCGTTTTTGAATTTCCATTAATCTCTGCATATTTCATTATCTTTATCTTACTTACTTACTTACTTACCATCACGCCGTTTCCCCGTGGGGGTAGGCAGAGAGAATAGAGCGCCACACTCTTCTGTCCTGACACACAATTCTCGCCTCATCCACATTCATACATCTTGTCATACAAGCTCGCCGATTGTTGAGGCTTCTAACAGAACCATCCTCCAATACCGATAATAATAATAATAATCTTTATCTTAATACCGGCTTAATACAATATTTGTTTATTTTTTCGTTTACAGTAAGCATGATATGCTGCAGATTATTCAACTAGACTAAGGTCGAAGATATTTATTGTTTGGTTTAAATAAACGTGTCCACCCGGGTTCTTGAAACACGTCGAATGAAGCTGTAATGGCCAATCCATATCGGTTAGCTCAATGTTCTACTTATTTAAAATGCGATTCACTTCCATATATTTATTGTTTTTTACTGGTGCTAACGTATCGTTCTCGGCGAGTTTCACGCGTTGTGGACACGAACTGTAATGAGATTTAAAGATATGGTAATATCATGACATCAAGCAAATCAAAAATTATTTACTATAAAAAAATTTAATCATCTTTTTTATTTCTTTATTTATTCATAATACAGTGCATACATTAGTATATTTATATATTTATTGTCCACAATATCAAAAATGTTTCTTTATACAAGACTTATCTTTCACATATTTGTTTAGTTTCATTTTGAATCTGTGTCGTTTCTTATGTCTTCTGGAATCCTATTAAAAATCTTTATCACACTGAACTTCATTGATTTTTGAGATTTAGCCTTCTTAGTCTCAGTCTATTTTTTTCGCTTGTGCGATGTTCATGCTTATGTTGATTTGGATCAATTTTACTTTAAAAAAATTTATTAACATTTTAATATATTTTCTGTTTAAAGATCAACATATTCAGGTCTTTTTAATATATTTTGCACCGAGTATATATATTTTTTCTGAGTATAATTCTCATAGCTTTATTTTACAGCACTGACAATTAATTATTGCACTTCTTCTGCATTAACCAAAGTCAAAATGCGGCTGCAGTAGTTGATGTGAGGAATAATAACAGAGTTGTACACTATTTTACAAGACTCAATACTAATGAATCTTTAGATATACCTACGTACGTACATTAAAAATGACTTATTTTTAGAATATTTTATTTTAATTTAGCTTTAAAACAGGCAGATAAAGAGTGTAGTAATGAATTTTAACATAATTACATCCAAGTATTATCTATCTACACAAATTAATGTTCTGCGTTTATCTAGTTATCAAAGAATCCATTAATATGTTCCGGTGATGCTTTGTCAGTTGTTCTTGGTAAATCCAAATTAATGTCAACAGGAGCACGACATGGGCGGCTCCAGCCTCCCGTCCACCCCGCCCCCCACATCCGCCCACAAAGCCAGCCGCCCTTGAGAGACCGCACCCTCCTAGCCGAGGAGAGGACCTCCCTTGTCTGAGCAAACCAATCAACCAGGAAATCTAAACATTTTCAAAACAGACGTATCTCAATTAAACACGAATTTGTTAATTAAAATGTATTATTTCCTTCTCTGTATATCCTAAGTGTATAGATACAGTAAAGATTATCATAAAATAATACTAAAACAGATTTTCAAAAATATGAAGTTTTATAATTATTTTTTTTATGAGGGAATGCATTCAACTGAAATATAAATATTTTACTTATACAATATTTGCAAAATTACTTTGTGGCAACATATTATATAAGTAATGAGAAAAAACACTTTGTTAAGGAGTATTTGAGTTGTCTAAATTGCAATAACTATTCTGAATTTCCAATCATATTTTGGAAACAAACCATTCTTTTGACATTAATAAAGATTTAAACATTTTATATACATTTACCACGGGTTTACAGTTAGATAAATTAAAAATTTTATTAACAAAAAGTATTAATAATATATATAGTATACATTGTAAATAACCAAATTATTTTTGCAAATAGTTACCTTTTAAATTTATTTTCACAGAAGTTCCTAATTACTTACCTATCATATATGTTTGTATTTTTAATTTTAGTATACATTTATTTATTTGTTTATTTATACACATACATATTTTTGTTATAACACAGGTGAATATATTATAATATAACATTGTAATATTAAGGAAAACACATTCTTATTGTGAAGTTGTAATTATTCAGAACATAGGTCTGTGATATTTTAAATACTAAATTAATGTATTAATTATAAATATATATACATATAAAATCAATTTTGTCGAAAAATATTGTTTTTGCGTCACCGGGATTCGATTTTATATGTATAATACTCACATATTTTTATTATATTTTTATTTTATTCTTACTTTTTTATTCATATTTGATTTATTTTTTTATTCCAAATAACACCATAACAGCACGAAAAAAAAAAAACTGGCTACTTTAACACAGACTTTAGTCTAGCAAAGTAGCCAGGACAACGCTGTATATATCAGAGGTGAAGTCTACTCCATCCCACACATTAAACTATGTATTATGTATGTTTATTATGTATCCACCTCTTTAACTACAAAAATATGGATGTCAAAATATATATAAATAAATAAATAAATTGATAATTCTGGCGTCTGCAATCGGTTTACTCAAAGGTATTTGAGATTCTGTAAAAATAATGTAGGTAGCTTTCAAATAATGGAACGACAGGTGTATTAATTTGAAAAATGTAACATATAGGTTCGAAAATTTGTCAAGAAAAATACTGGCGTTATAGCACAATGGTAGTGCACTCCCCCGGATTGGAAATAGAGATCTAGGTTCGAATCCCGGTGACGCAAAAACAATATTTTTCGACAAAATTGATTTTATATGTATATATTTATAATTAATACATTAATTTAGTATTTAAAATATAGTAATATGTTTATTATGTGAGACGGAGTAGACTTCATCTCCGATATATATAGCGTTGTCCTGGCTAGTTTTCTAAACTGAAGTCTGTGTTAAAGTGGCCAGTTTTTTTCGTGCTGTTATTTAAGATTCAACAGGAATAAAAATAGAGATAAAATGTATATATATATATATATATAGAATAAAAGAAAATGAAGTGGGAGTATTGTAGAATTAGTGTACTATTAGTGTAGGCACTGTATAATGATTATGTTAGAATGTTGGATAGACATGCTTCTGATTGATCTCTACCCAATCGGATCATATGTTGGGTCCATATTTGTGTTATCTTATTAGAGTTGAACGATTTCCAGTTGCTACTGAGTATGTTGTACAGTTTCGGATCTAAGAACATGTAGAATCTTTGAATATCATTATTAAGGAAAACACATTCTTATTGTGAAGTTGTAATTATTCAGAACAGACGGTCTGTGATATTTTAAATACTAAATTAATGTATTAATTATAAATATATACATATAAATTCAATTTTGTCGAAAAATATTGTTTTTGCGTCACCAGGATTCGAACCTGGATCTCTATTTCCAATCCGGGGAAGTGCACTACCTTTGTGCTATAACGTCAGTATTTTTCTTGACAATTTTTCGAACCTATATGTTACATTTTTCTTGTTCTTTGAATATCGTTGTTGCTCTCGGAACTGGCGTGTAGATGTTCATTGTATCCTGAAGAAGGAACTATTGGTCTTAAAACATGTTTATTTATCAATAAATAGTGGTTTTAACAGAGTTTTTTTTTTATCATTTATCGAATATATTTTACTCAAAATTATTGAAAGAAGTAGGTATTCAATAAATAGTACAATAAATTATTCAGAAAAAGATTCCGTGGTCCACATATGATATAATATTGAAAATTTAAGCTCACATAAAAGACAGAGCTAGTTATTCATTGTACACTGACCTTCATCCTAAGATTTCAGAGACATAAAAGCTATGTTCCGTCCGTGTACACGCGACCCTTGCAACACGTCCAATATAATATGTATTATAAACCAAATTCACTGTCAAAAAAATGTCAGGTCTGTTGATGTGAAAAATGAACGAGCAGCGTTTTTTAGCAAACGCTAAAAAAATTTAAATTATAAAAATCATATTGAATTGATTTTAATAATTTTATTAAGCATTACTGAAAAATTCAATGATAATTTTTGACAAAATGATTAGTAATAATATTGGATAATTTGTATAGCGCCATTTACCTAAAAACTTTCACCTCAAGGGCGCTTTACAAATAAACTGTTTATAGTCCTACGTTAACTTTGTTTTTAAAATTAATAATTGTTATTTTAACTTATAGAAATGATTTTTTTAAAACATGCGTTTTTAGTCTCTTTTTAAATAAAGTCTCTGATGCACTATTTCTTATGATGGATGACAAAGACTTCTAGCAACGGTTGGTTGGTTCTATAACCCTTCCTGTGGCTGAAGTAGAAGCTGATCTGAGAGTTTGACGTCTACCATTCAAATTGTCTGGGATACAAAACTCTTGAAGATACAAAAGCGTCATGTTATGTGTCGCCTTGTGCATCAACCAGTATAATTCAAATTTAACTCTTTTAGGTAACCGGAGTCAATGTAGCTCATGTAAAAGGGATGATATATGAGAAAATTTGGAAACTCCATATATTACTCGAGCTGCCGCATTTAGAATGGATTATAATCTATCCACCTGAAACATTGGCAAGCCAGCATAGATGATGTTACAATAGTCCACACGTGACACCACAAATGCAATTATAAGTAGACGGGCTGCCTCAAGAGGAATATGTCTCCGAATACTTTTAATCTGTCTCAATGTTGATAAAAACATGGATTCGCAGACATTGATTTCTGTATTAAGTTTTGCCTTCTAAGTGTTTTTTTTTAATATCTCTGTCTCACCCAGCTTACAGAAAAAAATAACGGTGGGACCAAAATGTTACTATTATTCACATATATAATTTTCTCTCACATCTTCAAATTTTGTTTCTAATAATAAATGAAAACGCTTTAGATATACAATTTAATATTTTAGCCCATAGATTATACAATTAACTTCCTAAAAAATAATATAAGAAGTAACATTTTCTATCTTTATTTTGTTGGCCTTTACTGAACGTTGAGGCCCTTGAGGTTTACTACTTCCGGACCTTAATGACCTTCTAGATTTTATACTACTACTCAATTATTTTGTTTAGCTTTGCGATTTTTCCAAATGCTTAGAATCTTCGATACTTTGATTACACGCGATTATGTGCCTAATCTACTTAAATAAGTGCGTAAGTGTTATCTATTGTACTTTGACACATTTAATTTTGTAATAAATTTGATGAAAATTATAAATTAAAAATATTACTTTCAAAATTATAAATTTAAAATATATCATATTATTTTTTATTTAAGTAATGCTTTCTTGTATTAAAACTTCGTCAATTTAGTTGGCTCGTTAAAAATGTCTAATTAATGAATAATTTTTAGCCCCTGCTAAGAAAGTTGACTTAGCTATACAATTAATAATGTTTATATTGAAACCCTATTGACAAACCGAGACAGCTAAGGACTTCTATTTGTTTTGCTCCTGTACTCTAAGACACTCACTCTCTCTTACATAGCTTGTTCTTACATACATATACGTATGTGAGAAGAACATGAGTACAGTGGGCAAAACTAGTGCTCAATTTTAATTCTATGATAAATAATCCTAATCCTACAGTGGTCTAAACAAAGTTAAACAACGATATAATTTTTCACATCCCTAATTATTTTAGGTAATTTTTTATCATTTTATCAGCCGGTTTTTGGCTATTATTAGTTCTGATGATGGCCATGTTAATGTTGTCCGGTTACAAAACGAAGAAAACCCCCAGGGCAGAATGATCCAGAATAAATTCTACTATCAAGCCATTATATATAATATGTTTTGATTTGAAAAACAATACAACGTTTTATAGTGAAAAAATATTTATGGTATATTATGTATTCAGCTTATTTTTTATAAATTAAAATAAGGAATAATAACAATTATTGACAAACAATTTATTTATTTATTGTCTCCTGTCGGTACAAGTTAAGTGCTTGTTCACAGTAATGATGTTACGTTACAAGGAGCGCAGAGCTTGAAGGAAGTAGTAATTAAACAGAACCTCTTAATGATGTCCCAAGGGATGCCGCGGCCACTAGACTCGCATTGTGAAATCAAACGCCTCGCGATATAATATCTGTACTCCCGGTACGCGCTGTAATATTTTGACATCAAATACAGGATGTTAAATAAAACACGAAATATATTAATATTTTTATTAATTATCGAAAAAAAATTTTATTAAAAAAATGTTCAAATCTTCGGTTTACACCAAATGTTCTTCCGAACAACCTCGTCGCTGATCAGACCGACGCGCAGACACATGACAGGATTACTCAATCAGTCGTCCACCAGCCGACCTGTGCCCAAATCAAAGTTCCATCATCTTTGAGTGTTGTCAAGTGGACACCGTTTTGCATGAGACCTAATTGGAACGCCTCGCTCCGTTACGTCTCCCTGCCGGTAATCTCCCCACAGGTCCAGACAGGCGATCACTCCGTCACTCCATACTCGGGGCCCATAATCTCCCGACCACCGCGCGAAAACCCTCGAGATTCTTCATCTTTCCATTTTTTACGACGCAAGCTTTCAAACTCACTGCCCACCACCCGGCAGCCTCTGTGAAGTTATTTCAATCGCCCACCTCGAACCGACCTCCGTTATTCGTACGTCTTCCAGCCAATCACTGCTTAGGCTCATGCTTGCCGCGTGAATTCAAACGTCACAACATATAAATCAAGAACTTAAACTTTTATAAAATTTAAGTTTGCGTATTTACATTTTTAAATAATTACAAGATGTGCTAGTAACTTTGATATTTATATTAATTATCTCAAGATGTAAAATTCTTTTCTCAGAAAGAGACTTACCCAGGGAGGAGAACGTTGTATAATTAGATTATAAGATAGACACTTGAAAATTATTTTTTTTCTATGTACACATACGATATTAAATATTTAAGTACAATATTAAGGGTGATATCCTTGGGTTGTATGAATGTGTGTGTGAATGCCGCAACGCCGCACGTGAATGCGTATCTGCGGGCATATGTGTAAAGGTATAAAGGATGCTCTCTCTCTGCGAGTCCATCGGCTTTATCGTTTAACTTGTACTAGTGATGTACCTTGTATCTAAATTATATCATACTGTAACAAACGAGGTTACACTGAAGACATTCTCAGAAGACAAGTACGTAACATTAAATATTTGAGGTAATTAAAGAATGCAGAAATATAATGATGTCGCTGTATTGTAGATACGTTGAAATATCATAAAATTTAAAATTGTCACTGTCAAAATAAATACTGGATAAATCTATCGTGTCGCAAAGATGTATGCGCATAAAATGATTTATTAATTATAAAATATATATATACACTAAACAAAAATAATAACAGCTGAGCTATAAATCTTCAAATTCTTTTTTTACGGATTAAAAATATATGTTCAAGCCCTTTAATATGGCCAGTAGCGAGACGATTTTTCAATCTCATTTACTTGTTTGTAAGCTTATGGAGATAAATCTTGCGGAGTTCCTCTGTGAGCAGCGCACGGTGAGCTCCGTGCATAGGTACCGCGGTCGGTACAGCCAACCGCAGGCGACAACTTAATCACCTACACGCAATAAATAACTCACAAACAAGTCCGAAACGAATTATGGCCGGATTTATTCGATATATAAAGTACTAAAAACCAGTAGCAAATGGACCTTATTCAATTCCATAGTCATGTAGGCATGTTGGGCGAATGTTCCGTATTAGAATACAGTTTTGTTATTAGAAAAAAATGTGTATTTATACTGAATTTGGGAAATATTCTAATTGTTGTGATTTTCAACAAAAAAGTTGAAATTTAGTCATTTTTATTAACCGCACATACAAATATAGTAGCTTATATGTTAGCAACATTATCATATTATACATATGCTCAATTTCATTATAATAAGCGTGTATTTATATCGCAGTGTTTATTTTTCGACCCCTCAGAATAACAAGGTTCCATCTGACACTCTCACTGTTTTGAGATAATAAACTCAAAAGTGTTGATTGAATTTCAACATATATTCGTGTATATTTAGTTTTGAGTATGTAAATATGATCAGTGTTAAGGTCTCAACTTATTTTCAGTATTATTAATGAACACTGTCACACGAGGAAAATAAAATATTTTAAAAAACATTGTAAATTAACAATAATGATCCATAAATTGAAATAAATAACTAATGCAGTTGGAACTTTCAGCTCTTGGTATTTTCTTATAGATAGATAAATAGAGTTGGTGTGTATGGAAGAAATAAAGAATAATGCATTTGGAACCCATTTCACGCAATAACTCAAATTAACCCAAAATGTTAGTTGGAACCTTGTTATTCTAAGGGGTCGTTTTGTAAAGACAAAATTTCAGAAGTTTAAATTACTTCTAAGCCCTATTTGACACCCAATAATAGGTGGCTATTGATGTCCCTTAACCGTTTAGACTACTGTCTCTTGAACACCCTGTACATGAAGGAACTCATTTATTATGAATTTGAAGAAACAGGAGAGTCAGCGGCTTTGAGAAAACGAACTATTATAAGAATTTTTGTAAAGAGAGTATTAAATAGTCTCTAAATCTTGAACATAACAGAGTAGAGTATTTGCCCATACAAATACCACCAAGTAACAGCACAGATATACTTTCAACTCACGATGTTGGGTTGATTCTTATGAATAACGTATTCTACAGGTACTGTAATACAAAGAACCAAAACCAAATTAAGCTCAGAGTAGGTTTTAGTATTTCAAATCAATAAAAAATTGAATATGTCAAATTTTGTATTTCGTTATCCAAAACTGGTGCGTTTACCATATAACGTCACGCGCCACCCCCGATAAGCCGCACAGGACGCACCCAATATGCGTGTGGTACCAGGAGCTCAGGAGTGTGTCGGAGGACAGTTACAGATGTATCACATCAGGTGTTTCGATAGTTTAATGCGATTTAAACCCGCTCAATATATCATGATTACGTAGGCACCATTTCAATGCATGCTCTCCTTATACTTGCAGAATTGACAAAGAAGCTGTAGGAAGAAATAAATGAGAGTGTTAAATATTAATTTTTACCCTCGGGAAGAATAACTACAGTTGTTTCTGTTATTTTTCACATTTAATTTTTATTGTGAATCACCCTAAGGCGTACCAGTTATAGGAATCATCTCAAACTGACAGATGAAACGAAATCTTGTTACAGAAGCGACATCACTAATTACGACTGTACGTACGCATTAATCACTCTCGCCGATCGTGCGTTTGTCCGACGCAGTGACTGCGAGTGTAATGTTCAAATGTTTCATCGCTGTTTAAATCCGAAAAATGATCAAAATCTGATACGTCAAAAATAAATAAGAATTTTATTGATAAAATGTATATTTTGATGTAACATATATAAATGATTAATTGAAGAATAATATCTTACCATGATGGGTAAGGTTTGATTAAAAGGTTTAGCAAGGTTAGCTTAGGTAAGATTAGATAAAATAAACTTTAGTTACTTTACAAAGAATATAATTGTATAATGAGTATAGACAGCCGCTTTTGATTGTCGTTTACAGAGTTTGCCTGTCATAAGGTAACGTTGCAAAAAGATGGTCAGTGCTGCCAACTGCATACAACATAAAAAATTCGAAAACAGCTGTTATTATTTAATCAAAGAATTACTCAATCTAAGCCATGAACACAACAATTTGGCGATATTATATACTGTGATAGTGTGATTGGTATATGATTGTAAAGATTATTAGTATCTATTATATAGTTACACTACGTCACAGTTAGCAATCATGTTGCAATCGAACACCAATCATAATCACAATCACAGTTTATCTCATCACAACAATAAAAATTTCAAATATGAATCCGCCCAATTATTATGTAATATACAGAGTGCGTCATAAATCAGTTAAATCAAATTGCATAAAAAACCTACAATGTTATTCTGAAATCAACTTATAAAAAGTTTTCAATCTGAGTCATCTTTAATTAGGCCCCGTAGCAATGAAGATCTGTAAGGTTTCATATATTGTAATGTATGCAATATTCTCCGCAAACTTCTATCAAAAATTTCTAATCACCTAGAAGCTCTTCTTATGCATATGCATATTGTCTTCTATAGTTACTGATTTTGGACGATCACATAACTATCTTATGCAACACCCTGTACATGTATAAATATGTAATTAAATACGTAATGTACCTTTCCAATGGTAATACGCCATACGCTAAAAGACGATAATTAATAATGATAATTAAACAAAATCAGATATCTCATAGAGACAAAGCTATTTTTTAATATTTAATGGAAAATATATGGAAGTATGGGGTAATTACAGGGCTTACGGCCTGTCTTTGGCTGGCTTTAGTGATCACTTTATATATATATATTCATCAATTCATATATATATACGTTCATCAATTCTCACCCCTCAATCTCAAGTTGTATATATGTTAGTACGTGGACTGGCTTCGAGTACCACTACACCATCGCCATCTATGGATCAAATTTCAACACTATGAGAATCAGATTTTTTTTTACTTCCATATATTTTCCATCAATATCATAAAAAATAGCTTTGTCTCTATGAAATATCTGATATTTATTTAATAACAATGCCTATGAAGATAAAAATCCAGTAATTGTGTGTTCTTGGACGTATTCAAATAAGGCTAATAATGATTATTATTAATAAATGAAAAAATATCTGGTACTTTGCATATATTTTCTCCGCAACTGAAGTCAATAATTAATCTTCAAACTTTATTGAAATCTTTACGATTTTCTATATCATTTAGTAGTAGTAGGCACAATTTGTAAACTATTATTTATGCATGCATTACGTTGAACGCCAATTTTCAATTCTATAGAGAATGAGAACACATGGCGTATCTTTTCCCCTTGCTGCCCGTTTCCCACGTGGGCAGGTCAGAAGGTTACGTCCGACCAATAGGAAGCCAGGGCCCGCTTCCGGAAACACCTTGCGACCCGTGACCCCTCCATTGAACACATCGTATTTCCGGTTTTTCTTCACCCCTTAGCACGCCCTAATGAATTGAACTAATAAAACATTGTGTTATAAAATTGATGACAACTTTTCTGATTCAAATACAGGTGTTAGAACAACACAATGGTTGTTTCTGATTTACAATTCGTCTATGTCCCATTATTCGAATAGGAAATGCTTTCATTTGTAACCGAACGCTATGCAGTATATAGAAGAAAATCTGCCCGCATGACGAACCGGAACGGCATTTTTATTTGTTCTGGTCGATTCTTTTTACTGTACATACTGTCTGTTTCCTAGTACAATTATCGCTACTCTCATTTCAAAGTTTTCAATTGTGAAACTTGACTAGAATTTATTTGTAAAAAATACAGATGCAATCAGAATATCGTAGACGATTATCTCATACCGTGCACGATGTTAAGAGTTTTTTGATCTGGATATTTATGATATTCATTATTACACAAGGAATCACGAAAGTCTTTTTCATAATAAAATTTCTGTAATACAACAATAGATTGGTTTATTTTGCATTTTAGTACAGTCTCTGGGAATTTATTTCTTAACAATTATTGTGGTAACTTTCCTAGTACCACCAGATTCCCTCGGTGTTCTATCCTCTCTTTACTGTCGAGTTACTTGGGTTCAGTTCCTTGTAATAATAACTCCGTGTCTAGGTAACAATTACACGTTTTATTTTGAGAAATATTTACAGTAATTTAAAATTATACAATTCAGAGATAGACTTGTAATTATGGAGAAGTGGCGATGGAAAGCGACCCATTCCTTCAGAGACAGCCTCTTATAATCATTGTCCCCCACCACTCAATCTACTCACTCTCCTGACACACATACACACACACACACACACACACACACACACACACACATACACATACATGTTCAAAGTGACAGTTTTCTAAATGTGATCCGTTATTTTGTTGGCACTCTTCTAAAGGGGAGACAAAATTTCTGAGAACTGCTCGGCACGTATTCTCCGGGGAGGATCGTTACTACATACCTTTGATTTAAGGTAGCCCCATAGGAAAAGTTCAATTTTACGAGGAAAATTACACGAACAACTGATAAGGACACGCTCCATAGCGAATGAATTCCCAAGTACGCGGTTAGCGATCGTCATACCCCCCCTCCCACTCCGCCTTTCTTCTACAAGACTTTTGGGACACACTGTACAACGTGCGCCTCTATTATTAGAAATCAGCAGTATCTAAATTGTTATCTTCTTAGATATTTAAGATTTTGTAATATTTATAACATGAATTTAAAGGGTTTCGGACAAGTGTGGGTGTTTATTTTACTAATAATAATATTCAGTAAGGATGATTAATTGGTTTCTGAATCTATTAGAAACTGTCCAAAAGTGATTACGAATTAATTGATTTTTGTATACTCCATAAAAAATAATTCACGTCATATAGCATTTTTTCGGAATTTAAATAAAGATTTTTTGTTTTATTTTCACAGATCTACCGCACAAGACGTAAAACAAAATAAATCTTTCATAATTAAAAAAAACACTACTCCTTGAAGACCGATCTTTTTCATATAGCTAATGAATTAATAGCTAGAGGTGTAAATACCTGTAATTTTTTAATTTTTTAATAGGCGTTTTTTATTTTTAAAAGTAATAACTTAAAAAATATTTTTTTAAATTTATTTATTTATTTTTTGTAGCACGAAATAATACGTATGAAAATAAAGGTAATTAATTACTTTACTAGACGTGGTCTGTTCTGAAACAATTACCTGTACAGTTTTTAAAAGTTGTAATTGTTAGGTTACAATCAGAAGTTATAAAATGTTATTTTAAAAAATGTTACAAAAAGATTTTTGTATATAATATAATTAGAGACAAAATGTGTATGTAGTTAGGTTAGCACAAATGATAAATTAGTTTCATATCAAGCAAGCACTTTGTTATTTTTGGTTTAAAATCGTTAATGACTTTAGACCCTTTAATTTATTAAAAATACGCGGTGCACAAAATAAGAAAGTACGTTGACCAAATTTGGTATCCATTTTTGGCACTGAAAAGTATTCTAAGGTTTTACTCTTAGTTTTCGTTGGATCGGATCGTGGATGTAAAGTTATTTTTTTTAAATAGTTTTAGAATTCATCTGGTAAACATTTGTCTCATATCCAAAACTTGAAAGGATTTGAAGAGTTTTTCAGAGTTGTCTAAATGGCCTATTGTTTATCATTATGATGACCCATTTCTGAGCCTTAATTAGAGAATCCTTTCCTTCTAACATTAAAAAAAAATGTACATCACGGTATTTGGACATATATTATATTATACATTAACTATTTTTGACTAATATTTGCATTCATTTAGAAATTTATTAGTGTTCAGTTTAATTACGAGTATGTATTATAAACCCATTTCGCGTTTTCATGAGAGTAATGTAATTTTGATCTCTTTTTTATATACACTTGAAAAAATTATTTTTACTTACTTTTGAATATAAATACTATCATAATTCAATAAAGTACATACGTCAAAAATGGTACAATTTTATAAGGCGGATGTTTTATCTTTGTGGTTTTTAGTGTATCCATAGTAAAAATGATTGATTTATATTTTTAAATGTGATAGAGGATTCACAATTTACAAATTTAAATTAAAGATGGCGCTTTGAAATATTAATGTTGATTTTTTTATGTTTCGTAGCAGGTATAGGGGATGTAATTAATTTTTCATTATTACCTATATCTATATTAGTTATCCATAAACAATTTATAAGTGGAATCATCATAAATGTATTTTTATAGTTTATTTATTACACGGTATTACTTACTATTGGAAATTTTAAATAAAACCATGATCATTTCAAAGACATGAAATTAATTAAATAAAAGTGTGCAAAAAGAAAATATTTAACAAATTTGCATAGCTTTTGAGACGGTGTTGTACTTCTCTAGAATAATAATATAGTACCAGGCAAGCAAGAAGGCCCAGCAGGTAAGTGCTAGTTATACTACAAGTCAACCTGCTAATGAAACTAACGACTTAATAAAAAGTCGTTTATGTATTTTGAGTATTGCGTTATTATTCGTCAACCTTTTTAAGTGAGAGCCATCTGCTAGAACTGTGATTTGACGTTTAGGGATGTGGTTTTAGGGTGGACAAATCTCCCGCAATAAATCTAACGGGAACCTTACCACTTACGTCGCTGATAACAAATGGCTGTGATAAGGGGGCGGGGGTGGATTGCCGAAGGGGGTAGGGGAACGGCGATTTCAAAGTCCTCTTTGGCTTACAGAGATTTTTCGGATTAAAATGGTGCAAGTTCTTTAAAATATGATATGTTTTTATAAGAATCAATGTGCAGATATGTACATAGATATTCTATTTATTATTAGATTTAAAATTTATTAATATAGTGTTTAATCTACATATATAAAAATGAATATTTGCTTGTTTTTTTTGTCCTGTATGCGTTCCTATACCGTTCATCCAGCAGAGATGAAACTTTGGTGAGTTGTTGTGCACACGCCTGCGAAGGTTTCTGAATTAGTACAAATATTTTACAATAGGTGAAGCGCGAGTGGTTTCAACAAATGTGTGTATTTCATATAGTTAATTGCCATGAAACTTTGATAAGTTGCTGTCCGCACCCCCGCGAAGGTTTCTGAATTATTACAACCATTTTACAATGAGAAAATAATGAACAATATCATCGAAGCTACAATTTTAAATGGAAAATTGAAAGGAGAAGATGTACTGTTGCCACGCATCCCGACAGATATGCCATTCGAATTTAAACGTCTGCAGTTCCGGTGCAACTCGCATTTGCAATGACTATCAACAAAGCACAGGGGACAAACGCTACAAGCGTGTGGACTAAATTTGGAAAATCCACACTTCTCACATGGACAGCTGTATGTGGCCTGCTCACGCGTTGAAAAAACAAAAAATATTATGTCTCCAAAGTACTTCAATAATCAGAATTAAAATACAAACATTATCTTTCTTTGAGTGGCATTGCAACGCATTGCGGGTACTCTCACTATAATAAAATATTTTACGGATAGTTGACCTTACAAGCGGCTGAGAGCACGATCACCGAGGCAAAGGGTCATCAACACGGCCAGTGACGCACTGATATGTGAAAAAGAATGAACCTATCAGTAAATCAATTATAATTAATTAAATTAAACAAAATGCTGAATAAAATAATTATATAAATAATACACGCGTGAGTCAATGAATTTTCTATTTGTATACATTATAAAATATATAAATACTTTTGACATATAAAATAGATTTAAAAAAAATCAGATTCTGATAGTGATGACATATGTGCTGTTTAAAAAAATGAAAAAAATGAAATATTAAATTTGGCGATGGTGTTGTGGTACTCGAAGCGAGTCCACAAACTCGCATATATATACAACTTTCAAAAATTTGATAAATGTGGAGAATGAAGGGTGAGAATTACCCCATACTTCCATATATTTTCCATTAAATTTAATAAAAATAGCTTTGTCTCTATGAGATATCTGAAAATTGTTTAAATACTTTCGATTTTGTAAAATCAGTAATGCTGTTATTTATGTGTCCTCCCTTAGTAATATTACGCTTCCCCGTCTACATCTATGACTGGATGGGTCTGGCTGGATGCCGGCTTCAGTAGTGTTATTATGGGTGTATAGTGAAAAACGAACGTGTTTTTAATATCTCTAGGTAAATCGTAAATTGACATTTATATATCTTTATATATCTATATCTAAATAAAAAATCTAACCATAGAAATTCTCTATCTACAATTTTTATGACATTTTTATTCAATTTGACAACTAACTTACAAAGATGGAATAATTTTAATTGCATCGATATTTTATTTACGTGTGGCTGGTTTAGGAAAAAGCTCTTTCACTAAAATATAGATTCTATTGAAACACTGACCGCGCAGATGTCACTGATGGCCGCGTTGAATAGTTAAGCGATAGCCGATTGTTTATTTTTATTTATCTTATTATTAGAAAATATAATACATTTTTGAATTATCGGTAGGATATATATATATATATATATATATATATATATCCTATATATATATATAAATATATATATATATATATAAATATATATATATATATATTTATATATATATATATATATATATATATATATATTTTTATATATATATATATATATATATATATATATATATATAAATATATATATATATATATATATATTTCATATAACATTTATTTATTTTCTATGAGTGTAGGACTCGTGTATAGAGAAGAAGTATATACGAGACGATTTATGTTTCTGTTAGTCTGTGTATAATTTTTTTTTTACTTCAGATAAAAATTGATAGTAGTCTGTAATTATTCTAATTGTGATTGAGAGATTGTTAAAAAAATTGATACCTAGATAAATATAGTGATTTTGGTTTGCGGTATATTTTAGTCTAGTCTTGTAGATCGAAATTCGCTTTGAAATCTGTGAAAAGTTGTATACTTAAATAGTATTTTTTTTTAGAATAATTTTTTTGAGTGATTTCTAATTGTGACATTGAAGTTTTATATGCTCCTCCCCCATCCAATTCAAGTATGTACAAATACTCCATACAAATATTATATAACATTTCGTATTGTACATGAATACCTACTAAATAAATATTTGTATTTTTTATTGACAATTCTTAACAATTACAACAACGTTATTTACAACATATTAATATATGAAACAATCCCTTATTGTAGGTCTCACATTTTCACTTTTTATGAGGTAGCTATATTGAAAGGTAGTTTCTCAAAAATTTGGAAGTCAAACCAAATTTAATAAATTTCGTTTTATATCTTTTAATGTCTATGGTGTTATTATCCAAATAACACCATAGATAATAAACATTGTTACAAAACAGAGACATAAACAAGTGGAGAATTCTATCCACGAAACATATTTATATAGACTGTAGTTATACTTCTTGAAGCATACCAATTTATATTGATTATTTTTGTATAAGATAAAAGATTTTTGCTTGGAATTGGGAAATTAGGTAATATATAAAGATAAAATTTGACGAAATCAATATGGTTAGCTTCAGAGGTAAAGCATTATTCCAGCAGTATAGCAGTATAACTCAGGTATTTAGGATAAATACAGTAGCAACTATATTTTTTTGTATTGTTGTTCTAAAAAATTCTTTCGAAACTAACAAAATTTGTATTAATTTTTTTTATTAAAAAAATTCAACACATAGTGCGAAGAAGTGTGGATAACCATTATTAAAACTAACGCCAACCCCTTCTGAGTAATGGTGAGTCAAGGAATGATATCGTCTAAAACATATTACGGGCGACCCAGATCGAGAAGTGAAGATATCAGCCCGGGGGTGAATGAGATGCAAGGGTTGCATACATAATTCTCGAGAGCGGGTTTGCTGGACACCCTAAAATATTTGGAGAATCGTAAAACTGTCTCCTAACACAGATCAGATAAACTTTGCGGTAATTTTCTTGAGATATGAAGCAAGTGTTACATCCCACCTTCCTACGCTACGAGCATTTATTCATTCTCGTTCCACACAGTGTTTAGATAAATAAATGTATTTATGACTCTCGTGTGTGTAAATGTATTAACATATAAATAGATCAATGCGAAAGTAGTTGTCGTTTTTTTTTTGTAAATCAAATTGTTCCTTACAGGAAACAAGAAATGTGGACAAGGGAGGTTCGACGATCTCCGCTTCTCTCAACTGGCGATGATGATGATGAATATGAGATTGAAAATAATGAAACATAGGTATACTACAGCGACAGAATCGAGAATGGCGTTCCTGCCTGACGAATATATCATTTTATTTCAGCGAGCAGCGACAGGCGCCGCCGTAGCATAAGACGATAGTTATTGTTTACCAAAATTTCTCTCATGAATTCCTGGCGCCTCGCTGATAATTCACCGTTTTTTATATTTAAATACAAAACATCATGTAACGAATGTCTCTCGTCGGTAGTGTCATTTATAGGCTATGTGAATGTGATATATTTTACCTTTCTTATTCTATGCTCGACTAGCTCGGTGGACCACAGATGGTCCTTCTCATATGGGCAGTGGGTATCAGAGGCAGAATATTGAAAATCACTTCAATAAAAGATGGCTGAGGTTTTGCTAGTACAATGTGAATTTATTCAGAAAAGGCATGAAAATTGTTCAGATTTAATCCTAGATGAGGTATGAGGCTTAATATATATTTATGATACAAAATATAACGGGTAGAGGAATACAACACAATAATAATCAGAAATAGTAAATATATTCAATCAAGATAGGTAGTTCTTCCTGTCCTTTCTAATCCGTGATGGATCACACAGAGTCCTTCTGCTGAGAGGAGACCACTTCTATCAGCAAATACTGAGATCACTTTAGCGATGACAAAAATTAGATATGGTGATCATAAATACCTTGATTAATACACAATGATTATCACAATAATATGTTACGGAGTAAACCTGCACGTAGGTCTGGTGTGATGGAGAAGATGAGAGGATGGCCTGCTGATGATGGGACCAGCGGCGGGATCTTTGATGGTGTGGAGAAATTCTATCACACCAGAAGTGCACAAGGAGAGGCGAGGCAGATGACAATGACGATGTTAGATGAGGGTTAGAGGTTAGTAGAACGCGTGGCGGGCTGGAATAATGCGTCTAGGGATATCCGCGAGATATATGGATATCCGAACAGTGAGGTAAATACTTGGATGACGTTGTGCGGCGGAGATTTTATTGGATGGTTGTCGAGAAGCGTGAAGCAATAGCGCGTGGTCGCGGGACAAAATGGCGTACTCTCCAAACGTGAAACGAGGTTCACACGCGGGGTCTGATAGAAATATAGCACAACGCGAACCAACAGCACACAGATGGTGTCACAATATGGTTATAAACTCAATATTATTGATTTCACGTCTGATCAATGATCACATGACTCTTGAATATCGAGTCGGTGTGATTGGACTTGGAAGCGCTGTCCGTGGAGTCCGTGCCGATTTCAATGGTGGTTGGGCAGATCTGCTTATCGAACGACACGCTGAAGGAAACAAATATGCTAGCTGCCGTGTCTATGCATGTACGAGTAGTTAGACCAAAATTAGAACTCTTATTCGCGGCTGAATTTAGGGTATCGAAAACAAACACACGACAATCAATCAATTGGCGTCACCTCAACAACTAATTCTGTGCGATACACAACCATTTCAACACAATTAATATTATTAGCTAATTGCAAGAAATGTTATCTCTAATTTTGGATCACGGTGTGCCCATAAAAAATTAAATGTGCAATTGAATATGTCACCCGAACAACGATGTGCGACACATTTTGGGCAGTGTTGACTTAAGTATACAACATTGTTGTATGTCAAATTATGCAGATTTTGGTATTGTCGATAGTTCGAAATTCTACTGCGGCAGTTGAAATGTGCCCTGCGGTATAATAAAACAATGCCGTAAAGTACCCAAGATGGCGTACTTTTCAGATGCGGTCCTGTCACCGAGTGATATTCGGAGAATAAATAAACAAAGAAAATGAAAAAATAACATGTCAAACTGGAGATGTCAAGAGAAAAATGATAATAGATACTGGTCAACTAAATATTTGGAAGAGAGGAGTAGCCGTTGCTGCAAAAAAGACTCCAACTGATGTGAGTAAAACAACGCTGTACAGCACATTTTATTCGTTGAACTCTGTCGATCATTTTAAAAGTAATTATTATATTCTTCTTACATTTTTTGTTTTATAAAAATCTACCAAACGAGTTTGATACTTATTCTTTGTTCTTTTAAAATTAACACAACTAACATATTATAATATAATTTGTTTTTACCTTACCTTATGGAACATGCCGTACAGTTGTGTTCTACTGAAAAAAAATTCGTACATATCTCAATCCTCTTATTTTCATCGTTGATTAAAATTTGATAAAAAGTATATTATCATTTTTAGTGTTTTTTTTATTATTATTTATTTATACCCCATACCGGAATCGTTTTAAGTGTTGTTCACTCTTGTTTCGATTCGTCAATATTACTTTTTATTTATTTTTTATTACATTCAATTATTAACCTTTACCATACCGTGATATAAAATACTCGTATGCAACCATGCTGTCAACTCGTGTTACCGTAAGAAATTAGATTTCTATTAGTCTTTGAAATATGAAAAAATGGTTAATATCATAAATTTACTATAAATATTAAGCATTAAATATAAAAAATACATACAATATTATTATTCAGAGCATTTATCAAGTCCTGTATAAGAGGTTGCATTATATAATACAACCTTTTTTTATGTATTTTTCTTTAATTAGTGAAGAAGAGACACCATTATATTCGAATGTTTGTTATTCTTTTCATTGTGAAATTAATATGTGATTTCTTTTTGTCTTGCCACAAATGGTATTTTTGTCAATGTATTAATTTTACAACGGATTGAATTGAAAGATATCTTTGTAGGATTCACCTTATATACTTGATTTTTCACTAGTCATATCTAAGCGTAAATATTTTTCTTTTGATTTAACTACAATATCAAATGCATGTTGCGTATATTTACCGAAATATTACAGGTTTAATTAATGCAGTAGACCTGTGCTCCGCGCGAATCCGCGGGTCACGCGACCCGGAGATCGCGCAATTTGTTCTTTAAATCCTATCGGCGCAGGATATACTCCTTTACAATGCTTGTTTTTTTATTTCAGTATATATCGTTTCCTGAAAAAGTTACCAAAAGTATCGAAACATGTTGAATAATCAATTAGTAGTGGTTTAAATAAAGCATTTTGTCTAATTATTAATTGAAATATATAGCACTATAAAACAATAGCTAGATCTTCGTTCAACTGACACATTTAAGAATTTTTATGTAATTGAAAAGGCAACGATCACCTCCCTAGAGCGTAATAAATCGTGCTGGCCTGCGACCTGTGCATGCGAAATAGTGGAAACCGCGATCGGTATCGTCTGTTTTGTACGCACAAGGTACGCAGATTTGAAATATATATATATTATCACCGTTGATGCATTTTTATCAATTTAAGATTTGATTGTTAGCTCTGTTATTTTATTATTATTATTATTGTTTTTGTATATAATTAATTGTACGTAATTTGTATTGCAATTTAAGGACTGATTCTTTAATCATTCATGAATATCTTTCTGTCGTCTAATAATTTATTATTTTTCTGCAATAAATTATAACATCTAATTTAATTTTAAAATTAGGTAATATTAACTTTGTGTTTAAAATTCATACTACAACTGTTTTATTATGGAATATCACTTTGCATATTTTCTTATTCACATATATAAATTTAATATTCTTTAATCAAGATTTTATTCCCAGCCGGTGAGAGGGTAAAACGCCGGTCTTTACTCCCACAATATTTAATTAAATACAATTCTAGTCTAATCTGAAACTAATTTTGATATTCATTCTTTAAAACCTTGTGCAAACGAAAGCATCCTCTCTCCTAACCATCAATATAAATATTTCCTCAATTGCTCTCTAGGATTCTTCGAAAAACATAGTCACACCACCCCACCTCCCAGGTATCTCACCCTCCCCATGTTTTCTCAATTGCCCTCTAGGATTTTTCAAAAAATATAGTCACTCCACCCCACCTCCCAGGCATCTCACCCTCCCCATGTATGTACGAAATTTTACATAAGTCGTACATAAGTAAATCAATTCATAATACTTTGATGTAAATCTGAATCCCTGGCAACTAACACAAAATGAGTTCTCATAACTCATTTTAGTATCGGTTCAGTTTTGGAAATACTCCCACAAATGATTAATCTCCCATTCCGAGTTAATCTGGAGCAGAAATAATATGTTTGATCATAATTTCCATACAAACTTTGTGAAAATATTTGCATTACCCTAATGAACTCGCAAAAAGCCTATATCCAGATCGGAACTGTTTCAAAATTGTGTCAACATTCGGCGCTGAAATCTTTCAGACATTTCCGCTGAAATAACACAACGCGACGAGATACGCCCTATTGATACTGGCAGGCTCGTAATAATTTAGTCCCGGGTACATTAGCGGAGTCGCGATTTCTCCCTTTAAATAATAAATTAAATACAGAGGGATGAAACAAAAGAAAAGGGGTTGGATCAAGGCGAGGAAAGTGTGGCTTTTTAACTTAACTAACGAGCTTTCTTCATGTTTCACAGCTTGGTCTCTGAAGGGCCTAAACACCGCACTCCCGCTGAACAATTTCATCCCTTGGAGATCTCACACGTAAAGTAGAATTTTCCACAAATGTCGGTCAGGACTCGAGCAGTAATATTTAGAGTTTGAAAGATTAACAAGATACTGCTAAACAGATATCTTAAGGCACAGGATGACAGCGGAGTAGCGACGGTGTTATCTTTATCCTTAATTATTATGAAGTAAGTTAATTATTTTTATTCGAGAACAAAATGTTCCTACATTTTGTTCTCGTCGAGTCGTGAATTTGAATGTGCAATAAAGGAAACAATAGATTTGAATGTCCTATAAAATTTTTGATTGGGCTTTTTGTTATTTTAAATACAGCGTGATAAGATATTTTAATGTTTAAAGAGGATTTTATATTTCGGAAGTAATTTAAGATATTAAAAAAATAATTTCTCTACGATTTACAGGTTTTATTAAATATAAATTACTTATCTAGACAAACACAAAAGTATAAGTACCGAAACACTTGTCAGACCAGAGCACTTGCACTAAATTGCACTGAACGCTTTTAAAAGAAGATCAAAATATCTATGGGTCGGTTTTAGAAAAGAAGAGTATTAGCATAGATGCTACAACAATGAATTATATTATTATAGCTAAAGCTAAGATGGAGCGACAATGTCTTAAAAGATATATCTGCCGTAGAAATCCAGTATTGGAAAGAAATGACTCGTAATGGGAATAAATAGAAGAAAAATTTTGATGATTTAAAATGATCCATTAGAGATTATAGAGGGTTATTATGATAAATACTAAATTAATGTATTAATTATAAATATATATTTATAATTAATCCATTAATTTAGTATTTAAAATATCACAGACCTATGTTCTGAATAATTACAACTTCACAATAAGAATGTGTTTTCTTTAATAATATATGTTGTATCAATGTGTCCTACAGACATAATTGATTGTTACTTATAAGTAAATACTGTATCTTAAAAATGAATCGAATAACTGCGAAATACTAGAATAACTTGAACTGACTGCTTATTTGGATATACACCGTAAATAATTAAAATATTATAGTTATTTAATATTCGAGATGGTTACTTCTGAAAAAAATATTTTTTTATTTGGAAATTTCAATGACCTCAAAACAGAATAAATAACAATGAATGTATAATTATTAAATATAGTTTTGTTATTACATTGTTTGTTTTAAATTATTAGTTATATTTATAAATGAAATAAAATTAATTTTTTAACAATATAAATGTATTACTTTAAATTGTTAACTTTGTTAAACGGTGTTGGTCGTAAATTAAATAATTTTTATTCGTTCGAGATAGATAAACAAAGCGCGTAAAAGTAACCAAAATATTATAAACAACCAACTAAATTTAACCACAAGACCCATTCTAAAATTTTTTCATAAAAATTATTCTAGTAATTTTGTATCATCAAATAACAATTTAAGTTAGTTTCTAAATTTATTATTTAAATAGTTATTGTTTTTTTAAAAAGAGATTCTGTTAAATAACCAATAACATATGTTTTTGATTGACATCCTGAAGAAGAAAGTTATATTTTTCGAATGTATTTTAATTCATTAAGTGGTTAATAAAACAAAGTTAACATTTTAAAATAATGGATTTTAACCACGAAGTTAATTTTGCCAATCTTAAAAAAACCTTTAAAATAATATATATATATATACAATACTTTTATGGGGACTTATAGATATATTAATGGTAAGTTAATGGATGCCGATATAAATTAATATTGGTTCGAATCAGAAAGATTTGTAGGTTATGTTGTAAATAATGTGATTAGTGTCATAGCCTCCAATATTTCATCCACAACTCTCGTGTTTGTTTGATGTTGCGGGATGCATTGTGTACTGTAGAAGGTGATTTTCTCTTGTGGTGTAGAAACAAATAAGTTAGGTTAGGTGTTACAAGGTATATCCCTTCCGGAAACCTCAGTGTGTGTAGAAGTGAGATATCCTATGTTCAAAATGGGCTGTGAGTCAATGTCATTTAAGTGGGGAATATTTCAATAAATACAATTGGTACAGTTTAATAGACAATTTATTCACAAATGAGGTGCAAAATATTATAATCAGAATATGGCGGATATGACATTTATAGTAGGGTACAATATTTATGTACAAATGAATAGTTGAATAGTATACAACAGATTTACGCCTTACAGGAGGCGGGCTAGCTTATATTTCTTGACACTAAATAATTAACGTGATTACAGATCACCGTGCCAGAGTGGCGGTAACAAATATGGACGCCTCGTAGGCCGTATTACTCACTGATTTTACTTTGTATTAAATGTTCAATAAATGCCTTGAAAACTATTTAGTAAACCTGAAGATAAATAAGGAATGCCTGCACAGGTGGCGGTGAAAGGAATCCGGGTCAGACGATGCCGACCGGAATATAGGAACGATGATGCAAGCATCAGCAGAAACGGCTAGCAAGGGCCCGTAGTTGATGGCAGAGAATGGCGTAGAATGATGAGTACAATGGAATCTGATTCGGACGGATCGAGTAATGCAATCGACCCGAAGTTTTCTGCGAAGGTGGTAGGGTGTGCACACAAAGTTCACAATCCGTTTTGCACAACGAGTTGAAGGCTCCACGAAATGGGGAGAAATTACGCCCAAGAACTTTTAAAGGTCTAAACCTGAGAATAAAACTGCTACAACAGTATATTGAAATACCTAATTGCATCTCTTGATTAACTGTTTATAAATATATTTTTTGTATATTGATAAATGCACTTTGCTTACTTTTATACCGGAGGAACACTGTCTGCTATAATACAGTAAATTACTAATGTAGCAGGCAGGGTATTCAAATATGTCTTACTTTCTTACTGATATGTTTCATTTACTTTGCCAAATTTTATATGCATACCCTCGGTATATTTGCCCGATATTAGAAATATTACGCAACACTCATAGTAATTAACTAGGTGAAAATGTATTTTTAATGAATATTAATTTGAAAAAGTAATACGTCAGACCTTTAGACATTATTTATCAATGTAATTAAATAATACATGTAAAAAAAAGTGAATCTAATAAATGTATTATTATTATTATTATCAATGAAATCCGACATCCACGCGGGACGATGTCAATACTCTAAGCTTGCTGAATACCCCGCACCCGTTGGAAATGAGGGCAACGGGCACTTCTATGGTGACGGCCCTAAGATCTGCAGGTTCTGTCAAGAGGGCGGGAATTCACGGAGACCATGATCAGTCAGATAATGACTGTTTGCAAAGAATTTATTAAAGTCAACATATTCAAATGTAGATGTTTAACTGTACAAATAAGTTATTGCGCGAATTGTTATTGGAAGCGATTTCTGGAGCTGACCGCGTTGGTATTGTTACATGGCGTCGGTACTGAGTATCTTTAAGGATGGGCTGATAGTTACGTTTCACGCACCAGTACTTACTGTTATAGTTACGTTCGCCTTTTACGGACGATGTTGAGAGTGGAGGCGATTGCCCTGTACAAATTTTTAATATTTCATTGATGATAAACTTTTCAAATCACTCGATTTATATTTTTAAAATGAACAAGCACCAAGAAATTATTTATGTTTCTAAATGTTCTAGGTATGGAAACTGAGAGATCACACTGTGTGTCGGGCAAATACTATCCCAATTTTCAGAATACCGAACAGAGGAATTTCATTAGCAGTCCAGTTTGACTGCGATGTAATTGATGCAATCCCTAACAACCAATGAGATATTCACCTACGGGCAATGGAAGGGTGGTATAAGAAGGGGGTTGGGGGGAGGGTACAGGAGAAACAAAACAAAATGAAGCTCTGCTAATAGTATAAACAATATTAACAACATAATCTTTCGGAAACTTTCGTAAAATTTCACTGCCTTTTTTTCGATAATGATCAGTCGTCCGTTATTGAATACAACCAATTTTATGAACTCGATAATCTCGTAGTTGTCATCATATTTCATTCAAACTTTTCCAAATAATTTACCTAGATTGTATCTCGGTAAAGTCCGTTAACCAGCTGATCCGCTTAAAATGGCGAATGTTTAAAAATTAAAAAAAAATTATAAATCAGTTGACATTGGACTTCGAGAAAAAAGGAAAAAACCCACACACGTAGACAAAATTTATCTGATGTTTGTCAGTATCGGGTGGCATTTTGAATATATATATACTGTACGTCCGGTATATACTAACTAACTTAACAAATTGTACGTATTGTATTCACAAATTCGATGTCTCATAAGAACAATTTTTTTTTTTTTCTTAATTTTTTACTCGGTCCTAAAATTAATGTTTTTAATTTTTATGTAATATTAATAATGTGTTATTAGTTACTACTATTAAAATCCATAAATAAATTAAATAACATTTATATGCATAATTTTTATATACATACGTAGATGTCTATCAATAATGTAACGCACGTAACAAAGCCTCCATATTTAAGTACATAAAATATAGATTGTGTCAAAATTTAAAAATGTTAAATAAGGGAATAAATGGTGTGGTTTTTTTTTTTTGCTATAAACAATTAAAACATCCTTCGTTCATTTCGTTAAGATTTGAAAAAATAAGTTTTTAATAAAACGGTAATGGATGGAAAAAAATCTATCAAAAAGACGGAGGCGGATTACATCCAAAATATGATGTGGGGTATGAAGAGGGTGAGATTTTGAAGAAATCATCAATTTTTAAATTCTACCAAATATCATATGGGTATTAAAAAATATATATCTGTTGTAGAGGAAGTAAAATCTGTCTTTCTTTGTTTTTGCCTGAAGACCGAAAAACTTAAGGTGTGACGTAAAACGTCACAGAAGGATTGGATGAGAATGGTAATTGGCCTCCGAGTCGATTTACTATTGTGTTCGAGTCTTGTATGTTGGGTATTTATTGGCAGATAGTAAAAGTGATTAGAACTAAAAGTCACACTGAATTAATTCTATGTTAATATCAATTGATTGAGAATTCCGCGGTGAATGTCGGAGTGCAAAGCAAATACAGCAGACATAGATTGAGCTGTTGGATGGAAAGTTTTAGAGCGGCGACCGCCGGTTGCTAGACGGTCCATGCGGCCAGTACATTACCGTTAACCCAGTGATGCGCGTCTCGACTATTTTTACGAGGATCCATATATGGCGGTAGTTTTTATCATATTGTCATTAAAAGTTTATTAACATGACAAACTGTGTTAGATTTAGATGAAAATGTAAAAGTAAAATGATTTTTCCCGTTTAATATTAAAATATTTTAATATCGCTTATTATTATTATCCTGTATCATTTCTTGCAGCGCTGCGTGCAAGTATAATTTTTCTAAATTTCTTCCCTTAATATCTGTATTTCAAATAGTTGACCTGTAAGGCAATAAGGCCATGCAACCAAAATGGCCACAATTGCCTGTGATGGACCCTTGTGTCGAGGGTAATTTGTATCCGTCCAGCTACGCCAAGAATCCTAGTCATTATGCCTGTAAGCTACTACCCACCCTTTCGCGTATTCCACCCTCCACATTATTTACTCTTGGTATATGAATATTTATAAAAAGCTAATGTTTTTATAAACTAATTTAAGACCTTGATTAATTAAAACATTTAAATATTATTGTGTGTAGGATACACGTACATAAATAAATATATGTAATCTGATACATTATATTGGAGTTTAGTATCAACTTCATTTGAAATACGAATTAGGAGCATATGAATATAATACTCAGAAAAATAGATATACTCGGATTAGTACAATGCTGAAAGATCTGAATATGATGATCTTTAAGCAGAAAATATATTTCAATTTTATAGTGTTTATTTATAAAATGCTCACTTAAAAAATATCGGCAGGAATTTATAAGAAAAATGTATACAAATCAATATGAGAACGAACATCACACAAGACGAAAAGATAGACTGAGATTGCCATTCAGGAAGAAGGCTAAATCTCAGAAATCGATGATGTACAGTGCGATGAAGATCTTTAATGAAATACCAGAAGACATAAGAAACGTGGAGAAACTACATACATTCAAAATAAAACTAAACCAATATGTGCAAGATAAGTTTTTGTAATATAAATATTTTGATTATTAGGAGAACACATTCTTATTGTGAAGTTGTAATTATTCAGAACAGACGGTCTGTGATATTTTAAATATGAATTAAATATATTAATTAGAAATATGTACATATAAAATCAATTCTAACGAAAAAATATTGTAGTTGCGCCACTGGGATTAGAACCTGGATGTCTTTCCTAACCGGGGAAGATGCATTATCCAACTATGCTGCAGTGACTAATTTTCGAACCTATACGTTAACTTTCTGATATTTAAATGTATTCATTTATTTATTTTGATTAAATGTATTAATATCAGAAAGGTTCGAAAATTTGTGGCTAAAAATATTATCGCTGTAGCATAGTTTGATAATGCGCCTTCTATCAATATTTTTCTATAGAATTAATTTTGCGTGTATATCTTTCTAATTAATATATTTAATTCATATTTATAAAAAACATTTTTATCCTATTTATATTAAAGCACACATATATATAAATATTTATCTTTTCCTGTTTTTCATTTTCTTTCAGGTTAAAGTACGTTTTTCAATATTATGCACAAAATATAAAATTTAGAATTTCTGGATTTCATAAAGTCGTGTCCGGTAACCAAACAGCAAGAAAATACCTGACGTAAGATCTTTACGAAAATATTTTTGAAGTACTTATAAGTGTTTCGATAAAAATAATATATTCTAAATATCAAACATATACCTCCAGGTGTAAAAAATATGAATATTGTGATTTTTTCAAATGTGTCTAAATTTTTTTGATTACATATGATAAAATCAATGTAGCTAGTTCTGATGCAACGTACCTGATCGTTTGTGATCAATGTATATTATGTAAATTTTATGATATGTCCGTTCAAATCCATAGTTATAATTATTATGGTTAGACGTCATAAAAAATAATCTACATTTGTGGCGTTAAAGTTCGGCCGTAGGGGATCCACTATTCCATCGTACTATTTAAAAAAATTTATTCATAAAGGGTGTCCAGCGGAAAATTTTCAAGTATAATATTAAATATAAATAAAAACTACAATGTTATTCTCATATTTTATTTATACAAAATGGAGTTGAACGATACGGATTTTATGTTTTATAAACAATATCGTCTAAATGGCGTCTATTTCTCTCAAGACACTCTTGCAATCGAACTCTAAAATATGCGAACACGCGATTGCAAAGCGTTGGTTCAATGGGAGCAACTTCACAGCGGATATTTTCTTGTAGGGCCTGAATTGTTCGAGAATTGTTGCTGTAAACTCTCGACTATCTGGCGTATCTCCACAAAAAAAGTCGCACGGCGTAAGGTCCGATGACCGAGGTGCCCAGGGTATGTCTCCGAACTTACTGATTAATTTATTTGGAAAAATTCCCCTAAGCTTCTCTATTGAAACTCTATCTGTATGTGGAGTGGCCCCGTCTTGCTGAAATTGTGTTATTTTGTTGAATTTGAGAAACAGCTGCAGTTGCGGTAACAAAAACTCGTCGATCAGAGAGTGTCTCTCGCTGGTTAAAAAAATTAGGCCCAATTATCTCTCGGGCAGAAATTGCACACCACACTGTCGTTTCTGGACAAGGCAAACGTTTTTGATGGCGTTCCCTTAGGTTGTTGGTGTATCAATATCTCATGTTCTGTTTATTAACATAGCCATAGATATGAAAATGTACTTCGTCAGTAAACAATATGTTTCCAAGCGTTCGTGCTATTCCAAAACGTTCCACCATCGTTCTAGCTAATGTTTAAGGTAAAAAATAGTCATTTTTGTTTTGAAACTACACGATTTGCAGTTTATATGAGTGAAACTGTAGTTTATTTTTCAAAATAATGTTCACTGTTGATTTTTTTATTCCAGTATAGGCGGCAATATTCCTTTTCGATTTTCGCGGATTGCGCATAATTTTACGTCGAACTTGAGCCACATGTTCTGATGTCGCTGCTGACGTTGATGGTCCCAGAGAAGTTTGGTTAACCATTGTCCCTTCTTGTCTAAACTTTTGAACCCAACAACAGATAAGTTGCGTGCACGGCCTAACACTTACTCGTCGAATATTAAAGTGAGTACAAAAAGCATGACGCGCACGAACCAATGAATCATCGCACTTTAAATATAGCTCAACCGCGAACGCCCGGTGCTCTCCTGACCAGTGACTCATTGCAACTGACAAATCCGCAAATCACGCATGTCAAACAATATCCATTCCATTTACCTTTCCCTAATGGTTTACGATCAATTACAATTTAATCTTGAAATTTTTCCGCTGAACACCTTTTATATATGTTTATTTTACTCTGGCGTCTCTTCTAGGTTATATCGCGTTTTTTGTAAATGGTTTCTTCGAGGTAACCTAGACTGACGTTTGGGCACGCTGTTTATAGCTTAATATCGAACACTTTTAATAAGAGTATGTTACAGTATTTGGAGAATAACAAATTTCTGAAATATTGTGAGATACCATGCCTTTTATGGAAGTTCCTCGGTTATAATGCACACTTCTTTTATAATTTATTATATTTTTTGTAGATAGAGATGAAACGATTTATAAAATAGATTAATTCGTATCGGAAGGTAACAATATTAAAGTATCTTATTATACATAAAATCCTAAAGTACCTAAGTGCACTAATGTCTATTCATCACAAATAATAATTGAATACGAAATTCATACATTTCTCTAGCTTACTGCTAGGCCCTGTGGACGTTTATTTTGGCCAATTTGATAATGGTCACCATGCGGCCATTATCATGCACATCCTTATTACATTGCTTTAGGTGAAATATAGATTCTACGGAAACTCTAGCCGCGCAGCGGTCACCACCGTCCGCGGATGTTTTGTGGCCGCAATTGCTGCCTGCAGGTCAAAGCAGCAAGAATCACTATGTATTGCTCTCTCTGGAATTAATTGTACAAACGGTGTTGTTACGTATCAACTTATTCCAGTCGAAGACATTCTTGAAAAAACTGGGATCATGTTTACACATATTATTCGTATTATTCTGCACTGTCAAATGCGACCATAGAAAAATTCATACGATTTCGCTAATGTATGATTTTTCTTACTCGTTATAAAGACAATGTGCACTTCATTTCAAATTGAATATATATTTACGTACTGTTATTGAGTCTATAAAAGAAAAAATATTTGAGTAATCTTAACCTAGAGAAATTAAAAACAAGTTCGTTTTTGTCCTGCTCGCGTCTCACAGAGCTTACAATCACTTTACAGCCACAATACATTATTATTATTTAATTATGATCAGTATTTTAAAATTAAAATGACTTGTTAGTTTTCTTTACGTTTCATTTAATGTTGGACGATAAAAAGTATTTGCAATGTTTAATTTATGATTTTTCATTATTATAGAATACCATCTCAGAAAATGCGACGCTTATAGCGATCTCTATAAAGTGATGACATGTTACAGACTGTGTAGGGAAAACGTTGATAGAATGGCAAATTATCACACATAAGAAAGAAACAATGTAGGAGCAAAAATGGGCGATTTGATTGTATGCTGTTTATTGTACGCCGATGATGCAGTACTAATGGCGAATAATGAACAAGAACTACAGAATATGGTGAGTAGAATGTACGATGTATGCAAGGAAAACGACCTCATGATGAATGTTAACGAGTCAAAAGTGATGGTATTCGAGAAGGAGAAAAGCAAGACACCGTGCTAAATACTTGTAGGTATTGAATGTGTGGAACAAGTAGATGAGTTTGTATATTTGGGAAGTGTGTTTAATAGAAACGGAAAGGCTGAGAATGATATCGAAAGGAGGGTGTCTGCTGGTAATAAAGTGAATGGCGCTTTGAATGGAATTATATCTAACGGGAATTTGTCAACCGAGGCAAGACTTGCGGTGCACAATGGAATCCTGGACTGACACTGATGTATGGAAGTGAGGCCTGGAGCTGGTAGAAGAGGAACGAAAGTAGACTGAATGCAGTGGAAATGAGATCACTTAGGCGTATTTGTGGCAAATCTATTTATGACAGAATAAAGAATGAAGAAATAAGGAAATAATGTAAAGCTGATGTTAGTATAGTGAGTAAGATTAAAAAAGGATCATTTAGGTGGTTTGGTCATATGTAACGGATAAATGAGGAGACAATGGTAAGAAAGATATATGACGCAAGTGTTGATGGCACCAGAAATAGAGGACGTCCGCGTAAGACTTGGCACGACCAAGTAAACCAGATAATGGAGGATGGTTCTGTTAGAAGCCTCAAACATCGGCGAGCTTGTATGAGAAGTATGACTTTAGATGAGGCGAGAATTCTGTGTCAGGACAGAAGAGTGTGGCGCTTTATCCTCTCTGCCTACCCCCGCGGTAAGTAAGTAAGAAAAAAACAAACGCAAACCGCTGATATTCTCTGCCACCGGAGGGGGAGGGACCATCCTATGTGGATTTCGGACCCTAGGGACGGGATTAAAGGACTAGTTTTAAAATATGAATCCAACGTACAAAATGTATGGCGTTACAAAACAAATAACAACATATGCAAGATTTTAAAACACTTCGGGTGACGGAGAAAACACCTGCCTGATTATAGGGTCACGTGTTCAATGATCATTTAAAATTCATTTGGCATTCGTGCTCAAACTAAATTGAGGCGCCAGACAATCATTTGAATTTTAAGAGCAATCTCATTCAATACGGGTCATTACCATGAATTTTGGATCATTGTTGTACTGAGATCGCGGGCGACATCTTCAGCCTGTGAATATAAAACGGAAGACGTGCGTATTTTAATATAGGTATTATTTAATGGGATTAAACAATGACGTGGAATTTGAGTACTGTATGAAAACCCGGGGTTGCAAGGGTGTAGACAAATAATAATACATTTATTAGGTTCACTTTTTACATGTATTATGTACTTACATTGATAAATAATGTCTAACGGTCTGACGTATTACTCTTCTAAATTAATATTCATTTTCACCTAGTTAATTACTATGAGTGTTGCGTAATATTACAAATATCGAACAAATGTACCGAGGATATGCATATAGGATTTGGCAAAGTAAATACAACATATCAGTAAGAAAGTAAGACATTTATTTGGGTACCCTACCTGCTACACTATTAATTTACTGTATTATAGCAGACAGTATAACCGGTATAACAGTAAGCAAAGTGCATTTATCAATGTACAAAAAATATATTTATAAACAATTAATCAAGAGATGCAATTAGATATTTCAATATACTGTTGTAGCAGTTTTATTCTCAGGTTTAGACCTTTAAAAGTTCTTGGGCGTAATTTCTCCCCATTTCGTGGAGCCAGAACTGCACTTTTCATGATTCAAGACTATGATTGCAATCTTTCACTTCTGCATTTAGACCGTTATATATTTTAGGTACTAGAAATAATGGAATCTTTATGCAAAAGTTTTGTTTAGTGACAGCCTGTATCCTTGTTAAGTGAGGGTGCATGGTGGTAATATTGTTTATGCCGGTAAAAGTGTTTAGTATACCAAGAAATATAATATAGTTTAGCTACAGTTTCGAATTTAATGTGCAACACGTGCCATTTTTTCAATACTCGCCCTCATGATAATATTTCGCTTAAAACCTTTCCAGATAAGTGTCCAATGATCATCATCATCAACAGCCCTTTTTAACAACTGCCACTTTAAGTGTTTCCCACTTTTTTCTATCAATTGTTTTTCGCTGCCACATGTTTTCGTAGAATTTGATGATTTTATTAGTCTAGCGGTTTAAAGGCTTTTCATAATCAAACGTCCAAGTATACTTCAACCCAGCTTTGTTTTAGATAGATATAGATTCTTTGTATAGCAGGATATGCCTTTTGTCCGAGGTAAACAAAACAATTGACTTGTTCAGATTGGTTCCATTAACGTTAATAATTGTCAAATCAAACGAAGCATTCCAATGTGCTGGTGATATTTTTCCTTGATAATTACGGTAAAATAATGTAAATCAGTGTATCGGCAATAAAAAGTCATGGGTTTTAAATCCTATTGACAGTTTTGTTAGTTCTAAAGAAAGATTTTTCCTTTATTTTTTTATGACATATTTATTTACTTTCTTTCATTATTTAATCTCACAGAATTAAGAGGTCACCGAAGTGACCCCAATAAATTGGTGTAATAAGGACACGAGGCACTTTTAAAAATATATTTATATATAAATATACTGTCATTTTTTGATAAAATACATCATGCTGACGCCAGTTGTCACCTGCTCGCTGTATTGTTGTATCTGAAATAAAACCAAGTACACTGCGAGCGGGCACGCATTCTCGATTCTTTCGCCATAGTTTCTCCAGAAAGAACATATTTTGTATTTCATTTCTTCTGACCTTATAATCATCATCATCATCTCTAGTTGAGAGAAGTGCAGATCGGCGAACCACCATTGTTTTGTTATGGCTGTACGCACCAAATATGTTTCGAAGAAACACAACTTCACCAATAAACTTTACTTGCAATTGACGTGTTTGTGATCTAGTGGTTAAGACACTTGCCTAGTGATCTTGTAGTTGGAGGTTTGAGCCTCGTCCAAGTAGGTCAAGTTAGTCGTATTTTCAAACCATAGGTTTTTAGGATTTAAAAAAAACGTAGTATTATATTTTTAATTTTCTCTGTTAATTAATTTATTAAATTAATTCATTAAGTGTTCTATTAGTCAATTAAAAATACAATATATATACAGAGCATTTCAGTACAATAAATACGAATAATAAAAATAAAATATAATTAATTTTATACAAAATCTAGAATAATATAAGAATGATCAGTGTTTTTCACTAATTAAAAAAAACATAAAACAAAATTATAAAAATTACGAAGCAAACTTTTCAATTTACCGCGGTATTAAAAACGCCCGGCTCTCCTCGAAAGTTTTTAATTCGCTGCCAAAACTTTTCCCTGGCGTTAAAGCGACCGAACAAATAAAAAAAATACATTTGAATAGCTAATCGACATAAAATATGTAAATCGGTTTTTTCCTCGCGGCCGACATATAAGACGACTTAGTAAAAATGAAGCGTATTTACACTTAAACCGTATTATGCCGAGGGGACCGCGGGGCAGGAAGCGCGGGGGAATAATAAAGACCGCGGGGTGTCAGTTTTACGAGCGACACTTACCTTACGTGTCGTTTCTCCCTCACTTCCCCGCCGAGGTGGAATAGGTATTTTGATATTTCACACGGCATATTCGCAGATCATTTCGATTGAATTTATTAAATTTCTGTTCAAATTTAATGTGATTTTTTTTCGTAATATATGACAAAATAATGGAAACGTTCCACAATAATGTAAAAGGTTGCGAACCACGTTATACTATAAAATAATGAAAACGTTCCACAAAATATGAATGATTGCAAACTACACTACGCTATAAAATAATGGAAATATTTCACAATAATAGGTTGCGAACCATATTATGCAATAAAATAAAGGAAATGTTATACAATAATAGGTTGCGAACCATATTATGTTATAAAATAATGGAAATGTTACACAATAATAGGTTGCAAACCATATTATGCCATAAAATAATGGAAATGTTTCACAATAATAGGTTGCAAACCATATTATGCTATAAAATAATGTAAATGTTTCACAATAATAGGTTGCGAACCATATTATGCTATAAAATAATGTTAATGTTTCACAATAATAGGTTGCAAACCATATTATGCTATAAAATAATCGAAATGTCTCACGATAATAGGTTACGAACCATATTATGCTATAAAATAATGTTAATGTTTCACAATAATAGGTTGCAAACCATATTATGCTATAAAATAATCGAAATGTTTAACGATAATAGGTTACGAACCATATTATGGTATAAAACAATGGAAATGTTTCACAATAATAGGTTGCGAACCATATTATGCAATAAAATAATGGAAACGTTTCACAATAATAGGTTGCAAACCATATTATGCTATAAAATAATGGAACCATATTATGCTATAAAATGATGAAAGCATTTCACAAGAATATGAAAGATTGCATTCTACACTACACTATAAAATAATATAAATGTTCCACAAGAATACAAAAGATTGCAATCTACACTACGCTATAAAATAAAATTTTAAAAATTTTGATGTGTTCTAATAATATATAAGTTGTATCAATTGTGTCCAAAAATTTAATAAAAATGAATAGTTAATTCTGGCGTCTTTGAGATTCCGTAAAAACAAAGTAGATGGCTTTCAAATAATGGAACAATAGATGTATTAATTTGAAAAATTGTAACATATAGGTTCGAAAATTTATCGTCAAAAATAATGTCGCTATAGCATAATTGGATAATGAACGGTCCCCGGTTCAGAAAGAGATCCAGGTTTGAATCCCGGTAGCGCAAAACAATATTTTTCAATAAAATTGATTTTATATGTATATGTTTCTAATTAATAGTTACAATAATTAGTATTTATAAATAAATATGTTTATTTCTATAATATGTTTATTTATAAACTTGCCATCAAATCGTTTCCCCACCAAGGTTAGCAGAAATTTGTCACATTATTCTATCCTGACACACAATAAATGATGAATGATAAGAAACCAGCGATCATCTTAAAACACAAATTGAAAACATATTCTTATCAATTTTTTTGTTTCCTTGTTATATTATATTATATCATATTCAGGTATCGACCCCTAAAATATTGCGGACTAGGAATGTTACACCCTGTAAACATTTTATATTTTTTCGAAAGATGGATTTTTTTTTATATCTTTCTAAGTAATTCATATAATTTCTTTTAACTTTACTATAGCATGATTTATAAGTGTGTCCCACCACTCTAAAAGAAAATTACTAAATTATATAAACACGCCAAGTTGGTAAAGGATAATGCATACTTTTAGTTCATTAACATCTCCTTATTTATTTATTTTTTCCGTTTGTTATATTTTATTTACAAAAAATAAAAAAATGTTGTTTATAAAACCTCAATAAGAACTATATAAAAGGCAATCCTTGCCGTAAAACTGCCATGCAGTGTGGCAAAAAATAAAATTATAATGTACACATATATGATATAAAGTTGAAATATAGTTTTTTTTAAAACTATAGACTCTTCCATGTTCACACGTTGTGGCTTCCAAGAGGAGCATCTTCCAATATTTGGTTTACCTGGTCATACCAAATCTTCTGCGAAATTCCTTAGTATCATTCCAAACTTAGGAATCAATTTTTAATCACATTCATTATGCTTAGTTCAACTTTACGTTGACTTCCAAATTTGTTCATTGTTTACTGTATTAAAATTTGATTTATCAGAGCAATCTCATTTCTATCGCATTTGTTAACTTTGTTCCTCTTAAATTAGTTCCTGGCCGTATTTTCACTCCAAGATTTCATTATGTACTTCTAATCTTATCTCAGCAGACAAATTTACATTAAAAATGATAGCACCGTTCCCTTTACTTCCTGCAGTTACCCTCATTTCGATAACTTTGCAGCCTTTTCATTCGGTCAGTCTTATAAAGTACACAAATTTTTATATTTGGTCAAAAGATGTAACAAAAATAATTATTATACGACTTATAATTATTATACTTACTACAAGGTAATGAGAAAGAGGAGAAGAAGATGGAACATCAGTCACCGGCGTCATTGGTGAAAACAGGACCGACAGGACGAAGAAACCTGAGAAGTCTCCGCTGAAGTGACAAAATCTTATCTGTTTTAGAAATCCAGCACTGGAGAGAAACGACGTGTTGTAATAATAATAATATTTTATTATTTTGATTCGTAGTAAAGTACAGTGTGTTATTATATTGTTATAATCAGATAACATTGCAGCAAAGTAAGATATATATTTCGGTATCCTGCCTGCTACACTAGTATTTTATTGTACTATAACAGACAGTGCGTTTCCGGTATAAGTAATACACCAAATATAGTATTCAATGTTCAAATAAATATATATAAAGAGTAAATCAAGATGCGATTAGATAGCATATAAATACATCGTAAAACTTAAAGTAAGTAAATGCATTGTTCAGTGTAGAAAAAAAAAAATATATATATATATATATATTATATAAAGAGTAAAACACAAAAGCATTAGAAATCACATAAATACAATGTTCAATGTATATAAAAAGTAAAAAAATATTATATAAAGAGTAAAACAGGGTGCAATAGGGATAAATGAAAACTTCTAAAGGAGGCTAAGACTCACCAAAGTTTGCGGAGGTAGTTGTTATGATGAGATTAGATATTAAATAAAAGTTTTGAAATTTAAATAAAAACAAACAAATAAAATAGTGTAGTTGGTATTCGAAGCGATTCCACATAATAACATATATATAACTTTAAAAAATTTGTAGAATTTTTTTTTTTATTATTTTGAAAATTTTTATAATATAAGTTAATGGAGTATTGTACATGACTAAAATTACATATTTTTTAATCTCTTACATCTCCAAAAAATATACTACCTCTTGTGAATAGAAAGATATGGAGGTTGATTGGGTGGAATGGTGTACGTTACATTGTGTAAAGTGATCAGCCAACCAGCCAAAAACAGGTCGTAGCCATGTAATTACCCATACTTCCATATATTTCAAATAAATATAATAAAAAATAGCTTAGTCTCTGTGAGATATCTATTATTTGTTCACAAACAAGTAAGTTTCATTATTAAGGAAACACATTCTTAATGTGAAGTTGTAATTATTCAGATCATTGGTCTGTGATATTTTAAATACTAAATTAATGTATTAATTATAAATATATACATATAAAATCAAAACCAATTGTGTTGTATATAATATATGTTGTATCAATGTGTTCAAAATTTAATAAAAATGAATTGATAATTCTGGCGTCTACAGTCGGTTTACTCAAATGTATTTGAGATTCTGTAAAAATAATGTAGATGGCTTTCAAATAATGGAATAACGACAGGTGTATTAATTTGAAAAATGTAACATATAGGTTCGAAAATTTGTCATGAAAAATACTGGCGTTATAACACAATTGGTAGTGTACTTCCCCGGATTGGAAATAGAGATCCAGGTTCGAATCCCGGTGACGCAAAAACAATATTTTTCGACAAAATTGATTTTATATGTATATATTTATAATTAATACATTAATTTAGTATTTAAAAGTAAGTTTCACTTTTTTCTATGCGTTTTTTTAACCGAATCCTCATGTTGACTAGCACGCGAGATAAAAATGTTGCGAGATGTTTTTGACGACGGATATTTTCTTATAGCCCTTGTATTATTCTAGTATTATTATTATATACTTTAGATTTCAGACAAGGTATTAAATCTAGCTACCGAAGTGGCCAGGTTATGTCTTCGTACTTGCTGGTTACTTTTCTTGGGAATATTGCCCTCAGCTTCTCCATCGAGACCCTGGCAGTGTGCGGAACTGCCCCGTCCTGCTGAAACTGCATTCTTTTGTTGTATCCGGGAAACATTTGCAATTGCGGCACCAAAAACTCATTAATCATGCGGCAATAAATCTCAGAAGTGATAGTTTGTCTCTGGTTAAAAAAATAGAAAAATTCCCACTGGACACCCTATAAATTACTGAATTAAAAACTTTCGGGTAGTTTTAATTATTAAGGAGAACACATTATTATTGCGAAGTTGTAATTATTCAGAACATAGCTCTGTGATATTTTAAATACTAATTAAATATATTAATTAAAAATATATAAATACATATAAAATCAATTTTATCGAAAAATATTGTTGTTGCGCTACCGGGATTCGAACCTGGATCTCTTTTTCAATCGGGGAAGGTGCATTACTAACTGTGCTACAGCGACAGTATTTTTGACGACAAATTTTCAAAGTTATATGTTACACTTTTTCGAATTAATACATCTATCGTTCCATTATTCGAAAACCATCTACTTTCCTTTATGGAATCTCAAATACCTTTGAGTAAACCGAGAGCAGACGCCATAATCAATATGTCCAAAATTTAATAAATATGAATTGTTAATTCTGACGTTTGCTATAGGAATACTCAAAGGTATTTGAGATTCCGTAAAAATAAAGTAGATAGCTTTATTGGTCATTATTTAGTTTTTAATTGTTCAAATGGACAAGCGGTAGAAAACTAACAGTAGAACTTTAAAGATCATGGATAAGCATGAAAAATATTTAAAAGTGATTATGTAAAGAAATCAATTAAAGAATTGTGTGTAAGAAAATATAACGAATTTATTAATTTTTGGATTAACTCCTATTAAAAGTTATGTTACGTTAATATTTTTTTTTATGATTTTACATATCACGAAAAATCAGTTAACTCGTGCAATAGGGGTGTAAAAAATTCTGACACCCTTGCGAAAATCGCATCAACCTCACGTTTTTCCGCAGTTCTTTAAAGGTGCACACTTGTTTATGCAAACGGAAAAATAAAATAGTCACGTAAAGAAGGAAATGCCAACACGTAAAGTGCATTAAGTATGTTAACGGTCCTCCCGGCTTGATCGGCACGGGGGCGGTTTTCGTCCCGAAGGAAAGCTAAAAATTATTCGCAGATTTCTACCACTGGTGGCGCAATCTTTCCCCATTTTTTGGTGTTGAAATGTTATTTGATTTAGGTAGCGTGACGTGGCAATCTGTCAAAAAGGAATAAAAAGTGGTAACTTTCTTTATCTAACGCAAATTTTTTTAAGAATATCTGTAACTCCAATATTAATTTCACTGTACACGTCAGTTGGAGTACTGTAAGTCTATCCACCTATTCATTCTCATCATCGTCAGCCTGTCTCTCCATTGCCAGATATAATAGGCCTCCTCCTAAGGTTTACCAATTCTTTCTCTCTTCGTCTCTTGTTACAAACGTGTTAAAACATTATCCCAGAATTCACAAATATTCACGGCCATCAACCAAAACAGGAACACAAATCAAATGAACAATAATAAAATATGAATTAAATATATTAATTAGAAAGACATACATATAAAATCAATTTTATCGAAAAATATTGTTATTGCGCCACCGGGATTCGAACCTGGATCTCTTTCCTAACCGGAGAAGGTGCATTATTCAACTATCAAAAGGTATTTGAGATTCTGTAAAAATAATGTAGATGGCTCTTTCAAATAATGGAACGATTAAATGTATTAATATCAAAAAGGTAACATATAGGTTCGAAAATTTATCGCTAAAATATTGTCGCTGTAGCATAGTTAGATAATGCACTTTTGGTACTTGAAAAGGTTTGGAAAAGTTGTATACTTGAATAGTCTTTTATTTTTTTAGAATAATTTTTAAAATCATTTTTTGAGTGATTTCTAATTGTGATATTGAAGTTGTATATGCTCCTCCCCATCTAATAATGCAAATGTGACTGTACAAATGTGTAATATATTATTTTCAGATGTGTAAGTGATAAGATGTTTCCGAGCCTTAAAAATATGTAGGCAGTTTTCCTTGTTTTGTTTGAAAGATTAGTAATATGTTCTTTCCATTTTAGTTTGTTATCTATTGTGATTCGTAGGTACTCAATACCTAGGTACTTGGAATATGACATCGACCAGCTACTGGCAGCGACACAAATGCGTGCTCTTTTAACCATATTTTTCATAACATTCTCGTACATTCGCGTGTTATTTGACCAATTTCATTTCAAATATTGTCCTTTAGCATAATTTATTGACTTTCATTTTCAGTACCCCCATAGAAAATAATCGGGAGCTTTCAAATCAGATGATCGAAGAGGCCAGTCGATATCATTACTTTTTGACATTGTGAGGATAGCGATCACCATTAATTTTTATTTTTATTATTTATTCTTAATATAAATAAAACACATTCTTATTATGAAATTGTAATTATTCAAAACATAGGTTTGTGATATTTTAAATACTAAATTAATGTATTAATTAAAAATGAATTCATAATTCTGGCATCTGCAGTCGGTTTACTCAAAGGTATTTAAGATTCTGTAAAAATAATGTAGATGGCTTTCAAATAATGGAACGACAGGTGTATTCATTTGAAAAATGTAACATATAGGTTCGAAAATTTGTCAAGAAAAATACTGACGTTATAGCACAATGGTAGTGCACTTCCCCGGATTGGAAATAGAGATCCAGGTTCGAATCCCGGTGACGCAAAAACAATATTTTTCGACAAAATTGATTTTATATGTATATATTTATAATTAATACATTAATTTAGTATTTAATATAAGTATTTTTATATATGCTCTAATATATAAAAGATCAAAATTGTTCCTTTTTACTACAACTTATTATTTGCTTAATTTCATTTTGAATCCATGTAGTTTCTCCTCCTTCCCTTTTCCGGTCACTTAATCCAGCCGAAGACAGATCGCAGGCCTTGTAATTACCCATACTTCCATATTTTCCCATATAATATAATATAAATACCTTCATCTTTGTGAGATATCTATAATTTGTTTAACTTACAATTTTGTTCAATGAATCAAAGAAAATTATTTAAAAAAAAAACATTAAATAGAACACATTGTTTGTTGTGAAGTTACATTTTCAGAACACAGTTATATGGTATTTTAATACAAATTAAATTAATCAAATATAAAGAAACACATAAAAAATCTACATATCGAAAAAAAAATTGTTGCAACCGGGATTTTAACTAAATATTTTTTCGATAGGTAGATTTTTCTGTTTATATTTCTAGTTGAAAAAAAAACATTTCTCGGGGTAAAAGAATGGAAAAATTATTCGCTAGCATTATATAATATTATTTTGTAAAAAAAGGTTCAGTTTTCAAGTCAGAATCATGGCCAAAAACGTACATATAAATCACCTGTCATGAACAAAAATGAGATGGGGATTTCTGGTGTTATAAATATGTAAACATTGAATGAATTTGTTTTATAAAAATTTTAAACAGATGCATTTACGGATTATACGCCACGTCAATATTTTTACTGTTATTGAATCAAACCACGCGCTTGTGCTATGAAAATAGGACTACTTGGTCTCTAGGTGTGACTAAATACCGCTAGATCAAATGAACACGTCAAGTTATCAGTATCCAGTATGTGCCAAAATTTCATTTTGGTTCAATCGCTGCACCAACGCAACGATCCGGAAAAGAGCGGAAGGTATACCGTTCGCCGCATCCTTGGGCATTCAGTCTCTATGGAGCGTGTCTTTACCAGTTGTTCGTGATATTTTCCTTGGAAAATTGATATCCCGACAAGGTGACGTAGCCCCGACCTGACACCAATTAATTTTTTAACATGGGGCTACCTTAAATCAAACAATCCTCCATCTCTGAACCAATGAAAAGAAAATATCCGAGAAGACATCACGGAAAATCCGTGCCGAGCAGTTCTCAAAAATTTTGCCTCCCGTTTAGAAGAGTGCAAGCAAAATAACATATCACATTTAGAAAACATAAATTTAAGAAATAAATTCACAGGGACTGTAGTTTAATGCAAAATAAACATTTTTTTATTAAAGCCATCCATTATTTTATTACATAATTTTTTTTATAAAAAAGACTATTAAGTCATATTGTACGATAAAAACATTTGTCTGTGTGTCTAAATGTGCAACATTGTTCTCAACTTCAGTCAGTGTCCCATTTTTTCAAGACATCATATTATTTATCCCATGTTTTACTAATATTCAATAAGAAAAATTATTTCGAAAAAACAGGTTTTGAAATTTACTGAGGGTCAAAATAAATTGTTTGACTGTTTGTATCAAAAAATATACGAAGAAAATTTATTTAAATGTTAAATACTAATTAATTTAAATTATTAAATTAGAGAGATATACATACACAATTAATTTTATCGAAAAATATTGTCGTTGCTACCGGAATTCGAACCTGGTTATCTTTCCAATCCGGGGAAGGTGCTTTAACCGACAATGCTACAGCACACAGTACTTTTGACGACAAATTGTCGAACCTACATGTTACACTTTTCAAATTAATCCATTATTTGAAAGCCATCTACTTTATTTTTACGGAATCTCAAATACCTTTTAGTAAACCGATGGCAGACGCCAGAAATAACAATTTATTTTTATTAAATTTTGGACACATTGATACAACTTATATATTATTAAGGAGAATAGATTCCTATATTCTAAATAATTGTAACTTCACAATAAGAATGTTTTATTCTTAATAATTATTTGAATGTGTTGAGACTAGTCATGAAAAAATAATTTGGGGTGGCTTGATTTGTTTCGCGCAAACATCAGTTTTTTCAGCATATTTCAATGAAGTATGAAATTAATGCACACAATAATCCAAATCATGATCCACATCGCGATGTAAAATTAGTCATATATAAATTTTGCAGAAAAGTATATTTTTAATTTGATTTAATAAAAATTTTAGTTCAATTTCCATTCTATGAACTTGAAAGCTCAGCCCTAAGTGCACTTAAACGAGTGTTCTTCATATAAAATTGTCAGTTTCCATTAAAGTGTAATTACTGCAGCGGCGCGGGGTGCCATGGCAGAAAGCTTCAGCCATTAGAGCAAAAGGCTGTATTGAGTACTGCAAAAACTCGACACACCCCCAGTCGATTGCATAAGTAATCTTCGGTAAAAACCGCGTCATTATTTTCAAATTATCCCCTCCCACTCCGCGCCAGTGTCGCGGCCTAGTACAATCTTATTCACAAATGCGGTTGGCTTATTCTTAATTCTCGGAATAACTTATGTGTCAAGGATTGTATTTCACCATTTGCTCTCTACAAAATTTCGTACAAATTAGCCTTAAAATAAAATGTATTCATTTGATTTTTACTCTGGAAGGTTTTGCTCTCTGATTCCGATTTCTGTCCGCAACAATTTATAGGTTGTCTTTTCTTAAACCTTAAATTTATTCATCCTAAGACGATCAGGTCGGTTCTTTTCGTGTCTGATACAGGCCTAACTTAACTTGCTTTTCACAACACCCTGTCTCTTGCGTTTTGCTTCCAATTTTAGGCAACAACTTATATGACCATAAGATTTGATATCGTATCTTATAGTGCGTTTGTTTGTATGAGACTCGAATGCGCTATGACAGAAAAAAGTTGAGCGCAAAGTGAACTACGACTAGGACTAGGTCAAATAAAAACAGGCAAATTGTCAAACAAAATAGAATGCAGAGTGCAGGAAGCTATGTAGGTTGAAAAAAGTACCTCTGTATTCGACACTGGACGCAGTTCAGTAGAAGTAGAAGATTCAAATACTTTAAAATAATTTAAAACGCACAGCAAAAAAATTGCTGTAGCTTTAAAATAAAGATTAACGCAGTACACCCGTCTTAGGACGGGTAAAAGGCTCCAGCTTAAGCTTCCACTTTTAACAATGAAATGAAATTTTCATAAAGCCAAATAAATTATGAAAGATGTGTGCTCAAAGGTTATAACTTAAAATTAATTTACTATTACATTAACGATTTTTCAGCTTTACACATTATCCGCCATACATGATTGTTTGTAATGTTTACATTATTAAAATATTCGGAACAGTCCCCACCTATGAAAATATATATGTATACAAATATCATTTCACAGTATATACTGTATAAAATTATAAAATACATAAAGAAAACTCAAAATTTGAAATTTATACATTCATATTTAATGAATAAGAGAAATTTAATTTTTTTTAAGAACACTATTATTGCAGTTAGTCAGAAAATAGTTTTGCGATATTTTTAATACAAATTAAATGTATCAATTAGAAAGGTATCATATATTTCGACATCATATTGAAAATCACATATTTTTCGAAGAATATTATGTTGCCATCGGGATACGAACCAGGAGCTCTTCCTATCTGGGGAAGTACGCTGACTTTTACACCATGTCAACGTAGTAAATTAATGACAAATTTTAACCTAATTATTAAATTTTAATTTAATTAATTTTTTAAATTTTAATTATTAAATTTTAATTTAATTAATTTTTTAAATTTTAATTATTAAATTTTAATAATTTAAATTTAAAAAATTTAAATTTAAAATTTAAAAATTTGAGTAGCTTGTTGGTGTAGTGGTCAAGACGTTGGCCTAGTGATCTAGTGGTCGGGGGTTCGCGCCTCGTTCCAGGACACCAGCAAGTTAGTCCTATTTTCATAGCACAAGCATTTAGCTTAGTTTGAAAATAGTAAGAATATTGATGTGACATGTATTCCGTGTACGCATCTCTATTTAAAAAAAAAAAAAAATTAAATTTTAATAATTTAAAATTTAATTAAAAAAGAACCTATATGTTTCACTTTCAAATCAATACATCTTTTATTCCATTTTTTTAAAGTAACCCGGTGGCAACGAAATATTTTTCTACTTTTGAAATTAGCAAAATTAACTTTGTGGTTAAAATTCAATATTTTTATTTGTTTACTTTATTTTATTAACCACTTATTGAGTTAACTCAATTATTGTTTAATAAAACAAAGTAAATATATATAAATAAATAAAATATATTTATTTTTAATTTAAAGAACAAAAAGGTCACGTTTCCACCTAATTTTCATCTTAAAGAAAAATTAGGTATAATTCACTCCCGTCAGTTTCCTTACAAAGTACAAAGAAGAGTGGGTTATGGACACACATGGAATTTTATATATAATACAACAAAGCATTTTCTTCAATATTATATATAAGAATATATATAACCATTTATTTTAATTCTATATCAAATAATAGTGACAAATATTTTTTTTCTACACAAATATTATTTTTACTAATCATAATAAATTTTAAATATAACAGAAAAACTTAAAACATTTACTTATTTATTTAAACTAATTCAACATTTTTTACCATTCTCACTCTCTATTATTTATTCTACTGTGCATCTGCACCCCGAAATCCTGCCCCCGACACACCCTCACAAGCCGCAACCCTCGGCCGCCGGCGGTGGTGACTTTTTAATACCGCGGTAACACCAGACCATTTTAACAAAACAACCTCATTGTTAGCCGCACAACCCTTCCATGTATTGGTACTACCACCCTGGTGAAACTCGCTCGAGCTCCGAGGGTAGTCAGTATTTAGTGAAAATGTATCTTAATTATTCTGATTTTTAAATATAACGTATTTTAATTTTAATGAAATCACATTTTATTTGTGAAGATACACTTTCACAGAACGTAGTTCCATGATAAATTTTAAATAAATCACTTAAAAAGTTATCTGAATATTTCTATTATCGGTAGATAGCTCTACCGTATAAGGTGCAGAGACCCATTCAGAAGTCACCAAATTTCATCCGAGTACATTTTTTAAGTGAGACATCTATTTTATTTTTCCAAGTGTATTCTCAATAACCTCTGAGTATAACAAACTAACGCCAGAAATTTAAATATTAACCTAAATATATAATATTAATTAAAATGTATTACATTGCAAAACATTTCAATTAACAATGTAAACATTGAAACCTACATATACCTAAAAGATAATATTTACATTATAATTTTGTGTACGACGTGATGTTTCGTAATTCCTAGCATCCGGAAATGTCATACAATTTATTGTAAAACTTTTACTACATAATCGTTTTACCGATTCATTCTTTGGCACGGTAGTGGCTTCAGATTTTTATTTTTTCATATTTTAACTTGAATATATTTACAGTACAGAATATATTTTTTATTCATCTACATCATCAACATGGCAAATGACATAGAAGAGCATAAAATTCTTCAAACACAGCAGATGTTTATAGATTTCGTCATTATACTATTTATGTAATAATTATATTTTGTGTGTATATATGTGTGAACTTTTTATTAACTTTTTTATTTTTTTTTTGTATTAATTAATATTTTCCTTGGTTTTCTTTTTCATAGCATATTTATTTCATAATCTTTAATGTATAATCTTTATGGCGAATCAGGTTTAAAAAAAACGCGATCACGCTGGAATAAACACATTATTACTTTTAAAATTAGCAATATTAACTTGGTGGTTAAGATTCATATTTTATTTTATTTATTATCTTAGTTTAATAACCACAATTGAGTTTAAAAAACATCTACCGGTTTCGGAAAACACCTTTTCCTTCTTCAGGATATGTCAAAAGTAACTAAAAATATAGCATTGTTTTTCTATTTATCCAGAATCTATTTTTAAATTTTTTTTTTTTAAATTTTTAAAAAAAAAAAAACAACAATTATTTAAAAAGTAAATCCAGTACCTAACTCAAATTGCTGCTCAATACAAATTTAGTCGAATAATTTTTAGGAAAAAATTTTAGAATAGGACTCGTAGTTAAATTTAGTTGGCTGTTTAGAATTTCCTGATTACTTTTACATGCTTTATTTATCTCCAACGATTCCAAATTATTTAATTTGTGACCTACATCATTTATATGCAAAATTGACAATCCCAATTTTTTATCAAAACCATGACTATTTTCTATCAAATGATTAGCAAATTCTGAAAACCCACTATTGTTCAAACATCTCAAATGCTCCTTTACTCTTATATTAAAATTTCTACCCGTTTTACCAACATAAAATGCAGCACAATCCTTACAACTAAGTTTATAGACGCCAGAATTGTTAAATTTATCATCCTTGTCCTTAGAATTTATGAGTAAATTTCCTATACTATTATTTGTGTAAAATGCTGGTCTAATATCTCGTGGTAGGTGTTTAGATATTTGTTTCGAAAAGTTATTTATGTATAAAATCCTACGCCAATTATCATTATTATCATTATGTTTCATCTGTGATTTATATTAAAAAAAAAGGTGTAGGTCACAAATTAAATAATTTGGAATCGTTGGAGATAAATAAAGCATGTAAAAGTAATCAGGAAATTCTAAACAGCCAACTAAATTTAACTACGAGTCCTATTCTAAAATTTTTTCCTAAAAATTATTCGACTAAATTTGTATTGAGCAGCAATTTGAGTTAGGTACTGGATTTACTTTTTAAATAATTGTTGTTAATTGTGTTAATGATAATACCGACTAGGTTTTATAATAAAATAAAATTCTAGCTAATTGACATTACATAATGTAATCTGACTAGATATCTAGTTGCAGATTTTTACATCGTTCTCAGCCGCTAGACCAGACGACGTATTCCGCTCGGTAAAGTCAGCCCGAGTGGTGGGACGGATTTAAGGGTAAGTACGTGCCACGAGCATTCACCCCTACGGACTCCATTGTGTGGCCTGATTAAAAAGTCATGCCCCACAGCCATGTTGTGACGTCACTGTACCTCTGGCATGATGACCCTGGAGTGAAGCAAAAAGAGAATCGTGTTGTTAAAAATATAATGAACATTTTACAACCTTGAGAAATATTTTATTTATTTGTTCAAATATATAATCAAATTTTAGTATATTAAATTAATGAAATAAATCACTTATTTAATTCGATAGTTTTGCACAGATTCATATAAATCTACTTTACCTTTAAGGGTATCTTTTTATAGCCTTGTGTAGATGTGGCGAAATGTTCTATGTCCAGACTTGACAACATATGGTATATCCAAAACACCAAAGTTAGGGTTGTTATATTTATTTATTTGTGGTGTGGAATCGTGAACTCTGAAGACAATGGAGAAAAGATTATTTTATATGTGATGTTGAAGACACACGCTGTGCCTATCATGGATGGCAAGATACATAAATGTCTCCATTCTACAGGAACTACACGTAAGAGAGAGATTCCCAACTATCTGTCTAAGACTGATACTTTAATTTATTACACAAATTTTAGATATCTCATAAAGAAAAAGCTATTTATATTATATTATATGGAAAAATATGTAAGTACGGGTATTATAGGGCTAACGACCTGTCTTCGGCTAGCTTAAGTGATCACTTTACAGAACGTAACGTTCACCATTCTACCCACAATCAATCTCAAATCATATATTTATATGTCACCATGTAGAAACACTTTTGAGTATTTATCTACAACTTCGCTGTGGCCATTTACGGTCTGAAATTTAACCGTTTAAGTGCTAAGCAATTTCCGATACAAACGATCGCAGCGCTTTTGCGACGCGTAGCATTCAAACGGTTAATATTAATTTTTCTGAAATAGCATAGATGTCACTGATGATAATCTTATTTTTTAGAAATATGAAAGCTATATTTTTTGTCTATATATATATATGACAAATTATTGCCACATTATACCAAAATACGCCTGAAAAGTCAATTTTAAATTGTATATATTTCTTATTTAGACCAGTATATCATATTAACAATATTTGAGTATGCCCAAACTTTTATAAAAACACACTATTACTAGATTTTTACCTCCAAAGGCATTGTTATTAAACAAATTATTGATATCTCATAGAGACGAAGCTATTTATGTTATATTATATTTTGTACATCTTGCAAGAATCTTGTGAAAGTTACTTAACTAACTAACGAACTTACCATCAAGCCGTTTCCTCACAGGGGTAAGCAGAGAGGATAGAGCGCCACACTCTTCTGTCCTGACACACACTTCTCACCTCATCCACATTCATACATCTTTTCATACAAGTTCGCCGATTATTGAGGCTACTAACAGGACCATCCTCTGGTTTACCTGGTCGTGTCAAGTAATCCGCGGACGTCCTCTTTTTATATATCTTCCTTTCCATTCTCTCCTCATTCATCAATTCCATATGACCAAAGCTTGTCGGTATCTTGTTAGTCTAATGGTTAAGATAACCAGCCTAGCGATCTAGTAGTCGGGAGTTCGCGCCTCGTTCCAGGAGACCAGCAAGTTAGTCCTATTTTCATAGCATAAGCGTTTAGCTTAGTTCTAAAATAGTAAGAATATTGATGTGACATATATTTCGTGTACGCAACTCTATTTTTTTTTTTAAAAAGCACCTATTTGATCCTTCCTTAATTTTACTCAGATTAGATTACATCATTTCCTTATTTCTTCATTCTTCACTCTGTCATAAGTAGATTTGCCACATATACGCCTAAGTGATCTCATTTCCACTGTATTCAGTCTACTTTCATTATTCTTCTCCCAGCCTCACTCTCATACATCAGTGTCGGTACCAGGACTCCATTGTATATTCTTGTGTAGTCTTGCTTCGGTTGATAAGTTTCCGTTACATGTAATTCACTTCAAAGCGCGTTCTCAGATTTGTACGTTCTCAGATGTTAAGAAAAGTGGAGTTCATGAAGATCTCGATCCGCACATTCATGAGATCTACTTGGATAACGATAAGTAGACACCTACCTTAGCCACTGTGAATATCTGGTATTTGAATACTTAGCGATGGGTTGCAAAAAAGAATCCTCTTCTTGTCAAATATTTTCCATAAACGTCGAAAGTCATAAATACAGTAGTGAACATTGTCGTGTATTTTGAGAAATATTCACAATATTTTACTGCTCTCTGAATATACAACAGCACGAAACACAGATTTCCTTATACATTATATAATTAAGGGTTGTAATAATGTGTAAATAGATATATGAGTAATACAAATTAAATTTATCAATAAAAAATATGTACATATAAAATTGGTTTTAATTTAATTGACACATTTAATTTGTATTAACCTTTCCCATACGGTGCTAAAATAATAACGCGCGCTCCAGTGTTGTTAACTCTGTGTGCATGGAGACTTTTTCGATTTTTAAATCTGATAAATATTCATATTTTAAATTTATTATAATGTATGGTAATACATGGTAATGTATATCAATTATTGTGTAAAAGTGCTAAAAATGAGAAAAACACGCCTTCCGGACCACTCCGCACGTACACATACATGTATGTATTGACAAATTCACGTCAGGTTCTTCGAGAAAACAATTGTTATTGTTACGTATGGTAAATACTTATATATTGTAATTATTTTATCCAATACATACGTAAATATATTACAGAGGAATACCTCAAATATAAACTCTGTATTTAGTATATTTACTGAGATATTCACATAATTAGAGGCAATATCAACTCAGATTATATCACCGGAGAAGAAAGGTTAAAAACATCACAGACCTATGTTCTGAAAATTTGTAACTTCACATTAAGAATGTGCTCTTCTTAAAAACATATTTGAGTTATATAAACATAAAAATATGACAATAGACAGTAAAATTAAACTATCCTGAAAACAATTTTACAAATAAAAAGGATAAAGAATGTAGGCATTTGTAGGTATTAATTTTAGCGGATTTCAATTCTGATAGCAATAGTAGCAATAGCTTTGACTATCTACAGATAAAATTCTGCACTTCAGGTAAATTATATTATTACGTACTGTTTACGCTCCTTGTTACTTCGATTGGCACCACTGCATTTTCTGGTTTATAATAATGTACATGTGTGCGTGAGGGTATTGCCGTCCTTTTTTGGAAACTAATAAGACGGTAACCGACATGCGTCTTTCAATTACATCCCATGCTTCGACCAGTCTAGCGGTCTAAATAAATCACCAGTGCGCACTTCGGTCGGTCGAAATCTTAAGAAGACAATCCAGCTAAAAGAACAACTACATCGAACCACCAGAAAGACTTCAAAATTAAAAAGGTTAGTGCAGTTCATATATCATATGCGTGCTTATTGTTAATCGGAAACTTGGGAACCAGCTATCGAAGGCATTCACATAAACATGCATAGATAGTTTTAAGGACATCTAGTTTGGGTACTGCTGATGTACGTTGAATGGTTACCCTAAAAATCAAGGATTAATTGCTTGTGTAGACAAATAATATATGTATACACATATATGCCTGTGTTTGTTTGTATTTGTTGGAAAACAAATAGAAACCACTGTGTTGTCTGAGCACGAAATGTCATCCTTATGCAAGTGTTTTCTTTATCTCTTTTAATTTATCCACCCCTAATGTTTTACCCCTTGATAAATGACACCGCGGGGGAGGAGAGGGAGGTAGCACGAAGAGCAAAACGTTAACTTCCTTTAGATTGTCTCCAAACGGAAATGTGTGTTTATCATTATTTTACTTGTTTTTTTACAAAGGTTATAAATTAAGGGTGCATGTTGCACAACAACTTTTTAATGTTTCACATAGTATTTTTAATAGCTAAATTGACTATTCTTTGTCCACATAAGTACTTACTTTATTTCAGTTGAATTGTGAAGAAGAATAATAACTAAAATAATAAAATCAATGATATTGAAAGGAAATTAGCACGTACTTGGCGGTGGTGGGTCAGATTTGACTAGGGTGTTTGTAAAAATATGAATTACGCTACAAATATTCATTTAATGCTTTTTTCCGTGTAGCTAATCTTTTATTAAATATTTTCAAATAATTTTAAATACAAATAAATGTTATCGGACGAGATTCAAAAAATTTATTGATAAAAATGTAAAAAAACGCTCAAAACCTAACTTAAGACAGTCGGATTAAATCTCAACGCTTACACCGAAACATATATTGTCAATATTTTGAGTGTTAGATAAAGGCTACCAGGTATGCGTCCATGTGTTTGTTTTGACCTATTTTTATCTGGCGGCCTCTAAACAATGCCAATAATGTAATTATTTGAGGTGCGTTGCGCCTACCTGTAAGTTTTATGACATTACCTGCTCGGGTTCCGACGAGAAGATCACATGCTCAGTGGATGTTTGTATTTTGGCTGTGTATGTTGCTTGAGAATATGTACATTATTCTTAATATTTTTTAATTTTTAACTTTAATTTTTTAACAGAAACATTACGGCACATTATGCCATTTCATTCAATCATATTTAAAATTAAATATCTATAAAAAATCTCCTACAAAACGGTTGAAAATCCAAAAACTTGAAGTGGGTCTAAAATGACCCACCACCGCCGGACGTGTTTTGTTTTAACCCACCGGGCTGTAAGTGTTAACCGCAAGGAATGAATGATGCTTTGAACGCGGTTATTACTAATGGTACCATACCACCTGAGACAAGATCAGCGACACATAATTCACTTCAGGTACCAACACTGAATGCAGTGGAAATAAGGTCGCTTAGAAGGGTATGCGATAATCTATTAATAATAGAGATGCATAGATAAAATACGTGTAATATCAATATTCTTATTATTTTAAAACTAAGCTTAACACATGTGCTACGAAAATAGAATTAACTTGACGGCCTCCTCTGACCCCCCGACCACTGGATCACTATGCGAGTATCGTAGCCACTAGACCATAAGCACAAAAAATTTAAAAACAGTTTTTAGTATTATTGCAGGACTCATCTCATACTACTACTAGTAGTTCAATTTAGCATTATTATAGTACATGTCTTGTGCTTACGGTATTTTTTTACCATTGTTATATTACATATCTAGTACTACTGGTAGTTTTTAGCATTACTATAGTACACATCTGGTATTACATAGGATTTTTACAAATATTGTAGTGCACATCTCTCACTTATAGTATTTTATAGTATATATCTGGTACTATTGATGGATGTTAACTATATTATAGTACATATTTGATACTATTTGTAGTTTTAGCACTATTATAGTACACATACAGTCGAATCGCTTAGATGGTTCAGTCATGTAGTAGTAAAACAACTGAGCGAGGAGAGAAAACTAAGAAAGACTAACGTTAGAGCATATATGTCAGCTATTAATAATCTTCAAAATCGATACGAGCATGCGTAAGAAACTATATGAAAATGAAGAAGGCAAGAAAAGTACCGAGCCAGTACTGATGCTTTATTACAATATTCGCCTACCCTGATGATAAATTAGTTATATAATAAAATAATAGTTTAAATCAACATAAGTGGTGGAAGGTACTTCGGTGTCACCTTGGTGTTACATACCACAAGCATAATAGTGCTCAATGAAATTTACTGTTATTTCCCAGGTTTGTTTGTTTGTTTATTTCCATAATCACATATACGAAAATAGAACACTTGTTTTTTGCTTCTTCAATATTAACAAAATTGCACATGTTATATAAATAATAAGACAAAACACTTTATTTAAACATGTTTCGATACCTGTGGTATCTTCTTCAGGAAACAATGTATTCTAAAATTAAAAATACAAACATAAATGAAAACAAAACTATAAAAGTATAAGAGGTGTGTAACTAAGTATTTGAGAAAAGGATTTGGTTATTTATAATATTTAGCTGGCTATTAACACTTTTTCTTATTTCTAAAATTTCAAATTTATCTAACTGTAAACCCCTGGTATTTGTATGTATAATTTCTAAACCCTTGTTAATGTCAAAATAATGGTTTACTTCCAAAAGCTGATTGGCGAATTCAAAATATTTGTTATTTAAGCATCTCAAGTGCTCCTTAATTAAAATTTCTGCAAGTTTTATCTATATAAAAATAATTGCAATTATTGCAAATTAATTTGTAGACCCCCGATTTATTTTAAATATCATTCTTATCCTTGTTATTTAATATATAATTCTTTCATTTTTTATTAACGTTAAAAGCTGGTTGTATAGAATTTGGGATATTTATTATAATTGAATTTGAAGTATGATTCTACCATGTAAATAAGTACGTACAAAGGTGCTTAAAGACAGTTTTTATCTTATTTCTAACATTTCTTTATTTTTTCATCTTGTTCTCTCCCACATAAATTATCAAAGTGGATTGAAACTGATTCTTATATAAAAAAATTTAAAAAACTCTGAAAAATACGCAGTTATCGGTAGTTTACTTTTATAATATTGCAATAATATTGAGTTGAATCCAGCATGTAAGTAGAAAACTAATGTAGATACACATGTCGGAAGGTGAAATTTTGACTAAAGGTATAAAGTGATTTGAAATGTGAAGAAGGTACAGACTCACCGCCAAAGGTCACGACATTTCAATATTAAAATCAACCCCTAGCTTGTTTCATACTTTCGTAACGTGCTAACATTTGCAAAAGGTCACTGAGCGTTATGCGTAAAGATCAAACAATATATTCATGTAATGAAACACGAACATTCGCTTGTTCGACTTTAATAATATTTCTGCTTGAATCAATTTGATGACGAAAAATATCTTGGTAAAACATATTGATCGTGAACAAAATCAGAGTATCTTAAGATGGTATTTTAAGTCAATTAATTCGTGTGGAATAAAATGACAATAACATATTTATATACGGACTTTATGGAAGATTTGAAAATTCTGCCTCTAGATGGAAATATAAAAAAGCCCCGGTGTGCTCCGGTCCAAACCATGTTGGCTTCTGAAATGGGGTCACTGACGGAACGGAGGGAGACCACGTGCAACTCCCTCTTTCCACTACTACCCGAGCATTGACCCTCCCAACCGCTTAGTCGGTTCTACCGCACCCTGTATTATAATTAAAAATATTATTAGTAAACCTTTTAAAAGCGCTTATCATATGTCTTCACTATAATGCTTCTACTCACAGGAGCCTATAAACACTACAGTGGGTTATGAACCGTGCATTTTATGTCTACAAACAAACTGCTGATATATAAAAAAATAAAAAATCAGTGGTCACTTATGGTTACGAAACGTGGTGTTTAACCCAAATGGAAGAAAATAAATTACCAGTTATTGAACGCTAAATATTGAGAAAAATTTATAAACCAACGTTTGAAAAATGGAATTTACAGAATTAAAATGATGGACTGGCATCATGATGGCATATCATGACCAAGTATATACCCCAGATGAAGCGACCTAGTGGCAGACGAAAGAATAGGGGGGCTGCCTCTGTTGAAGAGAATGGGAGGGTACGAGAACCGAAAAAGAGTGATCATAGATAGGATAGGATTATAGCACTATACGCCAAGGTGGGATGTAGTGTCACAACTATCGTACCATGAAAGAAGAAGAAGAAGAAAAAGATAATTTAACATTTCATGTATTTTTCATTTTAATTTGTATATTCATATAACTGTGTGTATACACAGCATACTTTTGTACGTATATTGTATTTCATTCTCAATGCACTGTTCATAATCTACTGTACTATTTACAGGCTGCTATGAACGCATATGATAAGCGCTTTTAAAAGGTTTACTAGTTATATTTTTTAATTATAATACAGGATGTCAATGCTCGTATAGTAATGGAAGGAGGTAGGTGCACGGGGTCTCCCCCCGTTCCGTCGGTAACCTCATTTCAGAAGCCAACATGGTTTGGACCGGAGCACACCGGGGCTTTTTTTTATAAAAACCAATGGGAATGTGCAGGCCCACCGCTTACCCAGAACAGTTTATAAGCAAGAGCTCCTATATAGTCCTACTCATTCACCGCCATGTTGGTATTTTTTAATGCTAATAGGCGGCTGTGCGATTTCGTCTCGCACATAGTGACAAAATAGAGCCGCAGAGTCACCATTACAAAAATCCTCCTTAGGCCTAATCCTTTATTTATTGATATCAACCAATCTGTGATCGTGACGCAAAGAGTTATTTGGCGACGGTTCAATGATCGTATCAGAGATCGTCTCCAACAGTGTGTTGCCGCTAACGGCCGCCATCTTGAGGTCATTATTTTATAAACTTAATGATTATAAATGATATGTACTATTAACTTTGAAAATACAAACAATTTTTGCTTTATATACCCCTATTATTTTTTTATAATTCCTCAAAACCGCTTAATCGATTCTGTCGCACCCCGTATATACCATATTTTTTTATGTATTGTGTTATTAAATTATGAATGCTCAATTAATTATAAAATGTATTCTTAAATATATTCCGTTAATAGAAAAATTACAAATATATCATTGTAACATTACTAACAAACATTCTGCATTCAGACATTTAAAAATATTAATACTTACATAATGTAAAATATATTTTGTATCCGAATAAACATGAGAATTGAAGAATTTGTATTTATGATACTGTTGGATTTTGGCAGGTTCTGAAGTAGGTGCTGTTTGAGTGTACTCAAGGAATTTTTATTGAATAGCAGCGTATCAATTCCCAAGGGGCCAATCCATCCCTGGCTGTCTAAAATATCATTTCACAGAGCCGAATTGTATGCCTTAATAAATATTTTTATTTGTTAAATTTCCTACATAAGCATAGTTTATTGAAATGATATGAATATATGAATATGAGAAATTCGTGATGTAAGTATCGACTGTGCGGCAAGTGCAGTAACACATGTTCCACTTGATTCCACTGCTACATATTATTGCGACAGGCGTCGCGCTAGTCGTCAACCCGCAAATGCGCAAACGCTGCAGTAGACTGTAAACCATTAAACATTATTATCGTTGTGTTATCGCATAAAATATTGCAATATTTGAAATCACGCGCGCAGACCTAAAGCAACATCTACCGACGCGAGAGATGGGGCCGGTAAGCGAGGTCGCAGGAAGGAGTGGGGACTTCGTTACGAGCGCCGAGAGAGAGAGGTCGTATCGGCGGCGGACGCCCTGCGGTGCTCTGCCGAGTTCGGAGGATTGTTGTAAGGATCGAACAATGGCGAGAATGAAGACTGAATTTTAAACACGGAAGAACAAGAGGTATTTGGGCCTTGTTCTGTCCGTGGGCATACCGAAAGGAAGGACTCTTCGCCTAGGGTTTCAGTCACGGCAGGAACAAGAGGAATTTGGACCTTGTTCTGCCGGTGAATGTAAATAAAAGGACTCTCAAGAGGCTGCAAGCAAATGCGGAAACGGGACGAGCACCATCCGCGCTATGACGACAGGATTGGTCCCCAGGAAACCTCCCGAGGACGAGACGATACTGTGGCCCGGCCAAGGAATGTTAGGAATCCCTCTGCGTGTAATGAAAGACAATTCTACCCTGTGGTGTAAATAAAGTACAATTAATGTGACTATAGTGTTATTATTGTCTGAAACCTCCCCCACACATCTGAGATAGGCATTCTGACACCAACTCTAAGGTACCCACAGAATGAGCTTAGCTGGTGGCGTTGTGTACCGGATTCCATCGGCGGATGAAGGTCATGGCGTTACAATATGTTGCATTAGTATTTAATCCCTAAATTTGCAAATTTGACAACTCGCCACATTTACAAAGGTAAACACTAAAAGAGGGATGAGTAGGTCGGTCGGTACTGTAGCGCGCGGCGACGCGGTTGATAACGTCACTTGAGTTCTTGGAGAGCTGCGTAGCGGCACCGTGAGCGGCCTAGTGTGAGACGTACTCGTTCAAGGAAAAGGGGAAGATTAATATATTTGGAATGCTAGTGCACGTCTGTATAATATTGTAGTGTCTAATTGAATTGTACTTTCTTCCTATCCAGAAATACAATTTTCTTTCCTAGCACGGGGTAGAAACATCCGCTAGTTTTGAGATTGGCATCACGAAGAGCTGAGATGTGCGGTGAATGTTAAGCTACATTCGGGATGGAGCGACGAGTTGTTCTCTGCCATCGGACATCGGGTGCATCCAGCCTGACGGCCAAGAACCTGCATCGAGGCGGATCGGAAGGATGCGTATTAATGCGTCTCTGATGCTATGTGACATTATTATTATTTAATCAAGGTCAAGTGGAACGACCGATTTATCACCACGGAGGTGGGTCTAACTTCGTACACAGAGTTTAACTGCCTAGCCAAATTTTACTTCAGAGCATCGCCAGGATTAGTTTCATTCTTCTGATCCGAGGGGCTTGCCGTCGTTACTGTAATGTATTTCTTGTTTGTGATGCTTGTCTTTGGGATATATTATGCCTGCTTGGATTGATTATTCTATAAGATCCTTTTATGTCAAATTAAACAAACCTGTTGTAAAATCAAATTCTTTTATTAATTAGCATTAATACCTAGTCTGAACTACGCAACATTATAAATTTACCACAGGTGAAAGAAGGGTCGTCAGTCGAAGGCCTAGGACTCTATTTCCAGCCGAACCCACTTTTCTCTTGCAATCACTGTCTAGCCAGTGGCAGTACCCTGGCGTCCTATCTGCAAGAGCCAGACCGCATCGTAACATTTATTTTTAGTTTGATATATGTCTGATTGAGTTTACATTATTTGGTTAATGCAGATTGTAGGTACCGCGGTGCATAACTTTACTTTGATAATGAATAACATAGTACATGTACAGTAATACGATATTAAATTGAGGTAGATATGAAATACTTCAGTATACGGTAATTTATACTTAATCAGACTTGTAGTAGACTCTAGCCGCGAGAAAAAAATGATGGGTGCCGTTCCTAGCGCACGGTAGCTTAGTAGGATGTTCCCCTAGCGGGTGTCTGACACAACACGTCGGTACCTTGGCCAGCTTGGTGGTTGTATCGCCATACGGCCGACGTGGTGTGTTTCGCCACAAAATATTTATCATTGAAATATAAGTTTTACGGAAATTCTAGCTGTGGTCACGTAGCAGGAAACATTTGACAGTAAAGCCATCTGCAAAGGCAAGAAAAAAATTATTAGAACACATTCTTATTGTGAAGTTGTAATTATTCCGGTTCGAATCCTGGTGGCGCAACAATAATATTTTTGATAAAATTGATTTTATATGTATATCTTTCTAATTAATATATTTAATTCATATTTAAGAAAAAAATTCTTGCTGCTAATTTGAAATAATCTTATATCTTTTCTTGGGGTCTCAAAAATGTTTTTTTTTTAATATAATGTTTCTAAAATTACAAAATACACCTCTGATCGCTTCGTCACAACTCACGCAATCGACTTACACGCCTATTCACATTATCAAAATTGTTTGACTCCACATTCGGGGAATTCCGCGGCGCATCGGGGCGACTTGGTGCCCATTGCCTACACCGGTGATCCATCATATCTCACCACAATGCAGCACGCGACACACACACACTGAGAATACCACACGTACCTACACACATACGTAAATATATATTAAATAATACACGCTGAACAAAACGTTGCTCGCACTTTTACTTTAAAATTGAACTCGGATGCTTTCTAGTTGGTAAGGAAGTTTTATAATGTTTATTATAAAACAAAATTTAATTTTTCTTCTACCTCTCTTTCATTTTTAATATTCCACGTTCTTATGAAAGTTAGAAGTAATCGCATTTTATTTATATCAAGTATTTTTTAGAACTTCAATCATTCGAAATAGTTTATTTTATGTTACACTAGATGTAGATAGTAATTTTCCTCTAATTTTGAAGGTCAAGTGTGTAAAATTACGTCAACCTCCCAATAAAACTGTATATTTGTATAAAAAATAAACGAACAAACCAACAGATACTTTTCTTTACATATATATATATATATATATATAGATTAGCGGTTCCTGGTGTTGCTCAGGACTTGGACCCATCTGTCGAGATGTTGGATATCTTGGCAGATTATGGGACTGGAAAATATGGAAGGATTTGGATACTGAGTTTTGTATCTCGGATACCAGGAGCTGCCATGGACTCGGATAGAGAAGGCTAACCCGAAAACGCAAGCTAAGTGATTCATTACCTCACGACAGTAGCAACCTTCAGTGCAATATCCAATGTTGCCCAAGCCACAATTCGGCAAAAGATAATATCGCCTCGCCGACTCGACCTTGTTATACTCTAGTACTCTAGTAGAGGCCTAGGAACGACGACTATTGCAGTTCCGAGTGTCTGGCACATCGGCTGATCCACTCCTTGCGGCGATCTCTCGAGTAAGAACCAGAGTGAATGCATATATTAAAAAATTCATAGATAACGATGCTCTTACTAAAATTTATTTTAAATGTGTAATGTTACTTTGTAATGTCACAATATATATGTAATAAAGTTGAAATAACGGTTTCGTGTTAAACGATTTCTAATGCGTTTTTAAATTTGTGTTGCGTAATGTATGTTGGTAATTCAATATTATACACTTTTGGTTAACCTATAATATATTAAAGGGCTCGCGGTAAGAAACATGATATCCCACAATATGTCAAAAGCTAGTTTTTCATTTCAATACAATTCCCTAATACAGTCCTTAACAAGAATTTTCGATGTTTGTTAATAGATGATATTGGCACATAATATTGACATCTCATCAACCTTAATTTTTTTTTAGGATTGATGGCCATGACCTTGACTAAAAAAATCACAACCTCCAAAAAATTTTGTATTATTCATACGCGTGCCCTTGACAATAATTTTAATGAAACATGAGCTTTATGTCCGATGAAAGGTTGCGGTTACGGAGTATGTTCACAGATGGCTGTGTGAAAGAAACAAACAAGAGAGCTTCCACAATCATCAAATATTGAATTAGATTTGTCGCTTCAAACTACACGGTATTGTCTGTTTGTTGGGGGGCTGTTACATTGTAAGTCTAGTTAGGTTAAATGGAAAAAAAAATAATACACGTTAAAGCTTGATCTTTATAAGACTTTTTTTACAATTCGGTCTATCAAAATATTTTTTAAATAACCAATATGTTCGCTTATGTATAAGGAGTCCGAAAGATCTTTTTTAAATATTATGTGAAAACATCAATTTGTAGAAGGTTTAAGGGGTGAAAATATTATAACGTAGATTGTAAACCTTATTGATAACTTGAAATAACATTATCCATAGGCTATGGACGAAAAAAAAAACATTCAGATATTCTAAATCGAATCGCTGGAACCAAAATAGATTAGTGATATGACGTTTTACGCTCACGCCTCTCACTTTTTATACTAAATCAACGCAAATGATATGCAAATCACAAGAAGATAAACCAGTTTAAGGTCAGAAATTAAATAACGACGTAAGCGATACTTTTCATTTATATTTTTAAAAAATATCACAGATCTATGTTCTGAATAATTACAACTTCACAATAAGAATGTGTTCTCCTTAATAAAATACAGTTTCACTGATATTGAGCAGTATAATTGAAAATCAAATATTTAATACATTTTAATGGGTTAGTGAAATTATATTTATAGGTACTAGTGAAAATATAACTTCACTGGATTTAAAAGTTAAGGTGAAAATTTGTTATATAGCAAATCAAACTGACGGACTGATATGAATCTTCGATAATAATAAAATAAAAATTATAGGTTGCACCAGCTTGCTGTGTGATAGGTACTTGTCCCCATCCCCCATACATTGTGATGTAGATTAGCCCTCCAACATAAAGGGGTGGCGGCGCGCTCGCAGTTTGTTATTATTACTTTCGAGTGTGGCGTAATAAGGGCATGCAGTGCCTCGCGTTTCATTGGTTGATTTGACAATCATTTGACTCCCTGGTGGGACAATGAACTGATCAGATCGTGGAAGAAGAAGGTTGTTAAATGATTGCAAAACACGTGTTGATATTGCCACGGATGGATGTTAATAAATCAATATTTGGGGAAACGTGTGACTATGCGGTTAAAATTGCACATTATGATTTAGATGGTTATATGTGTGAGCGTCTAATGCCCCCGTAAATTACAGCAGCGCTCAAATGTTCTTTTGATTGTGATCGCGGAGAGTGTAGATATGTGCGTGTGTGTGGCCAAAGCATGTTGAACAAGAAAGATTACTCACGGTCTAAATCCCACTGGACTATCTAACAATTGTCCGTCATTCGAGCATGCTTGTTTTATTCTATATATATCGTGATATTACAAAACTAAAATCACGTTCAAAATTGCCCCGTTATTATTTTAAACGTCAACCGTCTTAGGAATTACGAACGACGCCCTCACGTTAGTAATGCGGTTTTGAAGGTTATAAAAACGCTCGAAGTCTATCAGATCGACGACTCTATCGGAGCTGTCAGAATCCGCGGCTTAGTTAGAAGGAGAAGCTATTTATAAAGAACCCAACATGTAACCGTAAGGATCCAACATGTAAGCGAAGACTAAATACTTTTTTTTTAATTCAATTTACTGTAATTTATTTTAATCTAATCGCGTGGTGAATGATCTTTCAGGGAACGAGATTGTTTCCCTTCGGTCTACATTAATTCTCATTACATTAGTTTTCTAAAATTGTTTCTACCAATCCTTTTGCGTCGGCTCGGGATGCTAAGAAAATTAACTACGACTATGGGTTACTGAGATGTTCTACGATGGAATGTGCACGATTTGGAGGTTATGCCATCTTTTGTAATACTTTGAATCTTGTTGTCACCACCAACTCAACTCGACGAAATTAAGATTATTTAATTTTGATTGTAATTTATTCTAATTTAACCTGGGTTATTAAATTTTATTTGATAACGTAAAACATCTTTTCATTTATCTCTCCCGGGTATTGATAATATTTTTTCCCGGTTTAGGGCGAATGCAGAATATGATAAATCATGTGTTCTTCACTGACTAGTCGGTGAAGAGGATAGAACGCCGTTATTTACCCTAACAATATTTAATAAATGTACGTGTATCTCAAATCTGTATTCACGCGCGTTATACAATTATGTGACTGCCTTCTATTGCATGACAATTTAAAGCACTTCTTACTTTGAGCGGCTTGTTGGCCTAGTGATCTAGTGGTTGTGGGTTTCTAGTTTCACAGCACAAGCGTTTAGCTTAGTTTGAAAATAGTAAGAATATTGATGTGACATGTATTCCGGTACGCATCTCGATTTTTTTTCAAAAAAAAAAAATTTAAAAATAAAATAAGTGGCGTTTATCACAATAAGTAAAAAGTATACGAGTAAACGTTAAAAGCAATTGTACGTTTTTCTTTTTGATTTTGAGACGTACGATACATCTTTGTCCCGTTAAATGTTACAATTTTTCATTCTCTAAAATGGACGCGCACGTGTTTGTGAACTTAAATATTAATTTCATCTCATTTACATACCTCTTCATCTGTGCTCCTGCCGTGACGTCTCCAATGGATTCTGCGCGGCAATAAACTCGCGGCAATTATTTTATCATTAGATATTTTGTCGGAGAAGAGAGAGGAAATAAAATGTGAAACGGTGGAACGAGGAGTAGATAAAGATGTGGAGACTGCAAACTCCCCGGATTCAGACGAAATACGTAAAGTTTTCGGAAGATTTCCTTAATGAAATATAAACAGTTGTTTCTTGTCGCAAGGGAGTGCACCATTCAACCTGAAAATCTGAAAGGTATTTGAAAATTCCAATTTCAATTCTTGATTTCGTTCTGTCGTTTTAAAAAACATATATTAGTACAAATTAATTGGTACAACTAGAAAGATCTATCGATAAAATATTTAATTGCTACCGGGATTCGAACCTGGACCTATTCGTATCCAAGAAAGCGCATTCACAGATTTCTCTATAGCAATCGAATGCATTTTAGACATATTTGGAACTTATATTCTGTAATATTTCTAATTGATACATCTACTATTCCATTTTTAAAAGCAATCCACTTTACATTACACAGCAAAAATGTAAAGTAAAAAATTACCTACATTTTTATTCTACTTCTATATCCTTAGACAATACATACTCATTTAACATACTCTAAAAATGATATACCATGCATTAGTTGAATCAATATTTCAATACGGAATACTAGGTTGGGAAAGAACTTGTACCATACATTTTAAACCAATAATTACAACTTAAAAGAAAATAATAAAAACAATTTTAAAAAAGGCTACAGATTACTCGACCAAAAAATGTTTTAAATTTATCTTTTTTATAAAAAAAAAACCTATTTTACTTAATTTTTTTAAAGAAGATGACATGAAAATTTTAAAAATCTTAAAACTATCAGACTCGGAGCAAAACAGAAGCACGCATCGTACATTACTCCTAGACTGTATAACCAACTGTCAAAATCAACTAAATTAACAGCAAAAATAAATTTGTACAAAAAAGATTTTCTAAAATGGCTTAAAGGTCTTCAAAATCAATTTCTCAACATTTTTTATATTTTGTTATGAATTTTCACATCTACTATTATACATGCATATATATATTTTTTATTTAGTTGTAAAAAAATTCTTGCATCTAGTAGATTTTGATCTTGTTTTATATAAAGGTCGATAGCCACCCCCATAATTCAATATCTTTCTTATTTGGTGGTGCATAACTCTTGTTGTTTTATATTGTCGAATGTATATAGGTATATAAATAAATAAGTAAAATAGAGATGTGTTCTTAACATATATCAGATATTACGCCGTTTCACCGCGGGGGTAGGCAGAAAGGATAGAGCGCCGCACACTTCTGCCCTGACACAATACTCGCCTCATTCATATTCATACATCTTCTCATGCAAACTCGTCGATTATTCAGGTTCATCTTCTGGCGGCGCGCCAGTCTGACCCAATTGTTCGCCGCCGAGTTTGAGACCGCCAACTTGCTCTTCTATCAGTTGATTTATGATTTACGAAATGTTGAGTCAGAGCGATTTGTGGTATCGGCAGCCCAGCATATCAGTTCAATTGTTTAGTTTTCAAATTTTACAAAAAATACATTTATTACATAATTGGAGCTTTGTTAGCTTGACAATTATACAGAGCGTACGAAAGGTAAGTGCTTAATATTCCCGCCAGTAATTTCACTTTTAATTGCCCGTCCCGTTGTCACGAAAATATTGCCATAACTTAATGGCTCAGATATGAGTTATTTCTTTTCCCAGCACATTTGCATCCCGCCGCAAACTTTTATTCCCTAATTATTATTTTATTAATGCAGCTATAAAATTATATCAAAAAGTATTATAGCTTTCTGGAAATTTCTAAAATAAAATTATCTACTGCTACAAATATTTGTAGGAACGTTATTTTTGACATATAAAAAAAAAGAATATATATTTCTATACAGGATCATCAATAGTTTAATAGACTGCCTACAAATTGTTGGTCTGCTTGACTTTCACGCACCATTGAGGTCATCGAGACACAATTCATTGTTCTGTTACAGTGGCAATGTCAGAACACATGCATTAGCTAACCCCGCAGTCCTCAGTTTGCATTCTTCGGGGAATGAATATTCGGAGGTCAACGAAATTTTTGCTGTTTATAGGACAACATTATTATATTTTTTTGTGTCTCAACTCACTGGTGATGGATAAATTGCTTAACTTCACATTTTATATTTATTTTTATTTTTAATTTTGGTTACGAAAAAACATACTGATATTATATAATTTTTTTCTTTGTGTATTGCACTTCTGATGAAATTTTCAGATATTTCACAAATTATGTTAATGCCTGAATATGGCGTATATAATAATAATAAATTATTACATTTTTTTAAATAGTATATTTTTTAATCTACCATGTTTCACTTATGTGTGCGTGAAATCGATAAATATTAAAATGTCCCATAGATTTTAATAGATCCATCAAGGGCGTGTAGCCCACACTTTCAAATATTCAGGACATATCCATGACTTTTAGAAAATATTAATTCATTTACACGTGTAGTTACCCCTATAATTCAAGATTATCCTTATTTGGGTCTGCACAATAATAATGTAATTTAAAATACTTTTATAAAAATTGAAATTCTTACATGTATTGTTTACGTATACTGTATACTCATGAAAATATAAATATATCACTTGTGGTGAATTCTCAGCGCATTTTTAAATAAAAAAATTGTAATTTTATTACGGATTTCAATACATCATCCAACAAACGATAAAGTTAAGTTAAAATATATCATTTATGTCTGTGAGAATTTAGGTGTAAAAAATGTGGATGGAAGGAAACTAGATACATTTCCGGTTACCGACAATGACGTCATTCACACGACTTTGCTGTCACCGTGACGGGCGAAATAGTGAAAAGGGATAAAAAGTGTAAAATGCACCCGCCACACGTGTGACGGCTCTATCGGGAAGAGAATAGTGGAACAGCGAGGGATCGAGTGGCGGACTTTAGATTTACCTACACAGTATTGCACTTTTAAACGCAGTGCACTTGTATGACTTGGAAAATATTCGCTATTTTGAATAAACTGTGTGACATTACAAACAACGTCGACAACTTTATTTTAAATGCGGGCCACATTTTTTCTGCAATTCGGTAACACAAATATTTCGCATTAACCAATAGAAGCGCAGTGTATTTTAAAATTGCGATTTTTTGACGTTTTCGGCGAGAGCAAGCAATGACAGGCGGTCGGCGAAAGTCACGCGTCAACACGTTAGACAGAATGTGTCGATCGCTAATTTGCATTGTGAAATTTCTTTGTTCTAGAAATTAAATATTTCCTTCCTTGCATGGCGCTACTTTCACATCTTTAACCGATATTGTCTATTATGATTGAGATATTCTTACGATGGAGGTTATTTTATCTTAGAGATTTTTCTACTGATGTCATCTTTCTTTTTACGATGGAGATAATCACATTATTAGGGAAGTAGTATTATCTTATACTGACCTTTGTGAAATGTAGATGATGAGGAGTAATTTTGTTTACTTAATCTAGAAAAATGTATATTTTGTTGCTTCGAAATGTACAATCATCAGAATCTTTTATTACTTGTGGCAATGGTACTGATGTTTGGATAGATATATGTTTTGAATGCAGTTATCTGATTTAAATCTATTTATGATGATTTATCTTAATGTTATGCCATTATTGGTGTATCATTTGATTGCAATATAAATACTAACTTTTAATTTTCCTAATTACGATTTTGTTAACATCAAACTTCTTTCAATGTTGGTAATCATAACCTAAATATTTTCTAATCTTCAAATTTGCAAAATTTGATGAATTAATGTTTTTATTTTCTACAAGTTAAGTAAATAGATTTATTAGAACACATTCTTATTGTGAAGTTGCAATTATTCAGAACATAGGTCTGTGATATTTTAAATATGAATTAAATATATTAATTAGAAAGATATACATATAAAATCAATTTTATCGAAAAATATTGTTATTGCGCCACCGGGATACGAACCTGGATCTCTTTCCTAACCGGAGAAGATGCATTATCCAATTATGCTGCAGCGACAAATTTTCGGACCTATATGTTAACTTTCTGATATTAATACATTTATTTATTTTGATTAAATGTATTTATATCAGAAAGGTAACATATAGGTTCAAAAATTTGTCGCTAAAAATATTGTCGCTGTAGTGCACCTTCCCCGGTTAGGAAAGAAATCCAGGTTCGAATCCCGGTGGCGCAACAGCAATATTTTTCGATAAAATTGATTTTATATGTATATCTTTCTAATTAACATATTTAATTCATATTTTAAATAGATTTTGTTGTTTAAAGGTGAGTGAGTAATTCTGAATTTGGAAATCCATTTGTCTCATTTTTCTCCGATGGAGCTGTCGGTAAACGTCTGAAACTCCTGTCTCACTCCTAATAAGGTTTATAACATAAGATTAAGATTTTCTAATTTCTAACATATCCTTTACTGAATTGTCTTGAACTCGTATATTGAATATGAACAAAATTTAGAAAGTCGTTTAGATATTTTTTTTTTTTAGTGAAAGTAGAATCTATTGTACGCCTTAATGAGTGAATAAAATACACAAACCTATCAGAATACAACTGTTCTAGTGATGCTAAACCCGTTATTGTGATTGTATTCAATTGTAATGATGATTGATAACTTTATCTGTTTGAGGTTTTGTTTCTAGTATACCAATAATTGCTCGAATAATTTTGAATAATCAGTTACCAATCATCATATTAATCGAATGAAATCACAGCCACAATAACGATTTAACCATCACTAGTCTATTCAATATTAATCTATTCACTGTTCAGTAATTATAATACTTGTAGATGCGTTTTTTATATAAAATTACTAGCTAATAAATTAACATATACAAAAGCGAACAAAAAATAATCCGGCCATATAATGGACTTTTAAACACGATTTTTTTTTAATGTCAAACATTAATCAGGACAGTTAAAACAATCGAAATATTGACGCAGTTTAAAAATTATTTTTAAATATGTACTAATTAAAAATATATACATATTGTTATTGTTGCTACAGGGATTCAAGCATAGATCTCTTTCCAATCCGGGGAAGGTGCATTAACCAACTATGCTACAGCAAACAGTACTTTTAAGCCCATATGTTTTACTTTTGAAATTAATACATTCCATTATTAATCGATCATTTTTAATTAATCTGCTGTAGCATAGTTGGTAAATGCATCTTCTTCGGATTGAAAAGAGATCCATGTTCGAATACCGGTAGTAATAAAAAGAATATTTTTCGATAAAATTGATTTTCTGTGTATATATTTTTAATTAATACATTTAATTAGTATTTAAAATATCACAGACCTATGTTCTGAATAATTACAACTTCACAATAAGAATTAATAATAAAAATTGTATATAAAGAAATATTCCAGAATAATTAATATCGTGAACAAGTTTTGTTCACGGTTTAGTGTGCTTAGTAAACATTACTGTAAAAAATTATACTTAACCAATCTGACATGTGCACTGGATTGTTGAATCTCCAAATTGTGATTTTTTCAATTTACAAAATATTTGGCGACTTTGGTGTGCGGGGAAATGAGTAGAAGCATGTGTCGATATGTTGGAAGGGGTAAAGGGGATGTAGCGGAATGATAAATAAAACCACGAACCAGTGACGTGCTAAATTTTTTTCCCCTAGAATTTTTATTTGTTTAATATATGAGAATTATATATATATATATAATTTTGTAAAGCATCATAACGTCGTTAATTGTCGTCGTAAGTTCGAAGATCTGGGATGGAATATTATTGCTAATTAAATTCATCTCCACCAGTTTCTGTCCAGTCTGCGGAGAATTTGTGAATCAGAATTGCAAACTCTCCATCCAGATGGTCACATCCAGACGATGCAAGAAGCGGATCCTAAAAAGAATCTTTAACCCTTCCAAACCGTGCTGTAACACAGGTCTACCGTCATAATTAAACCTGTAATATTTCAGTAAATACATGCAATATAATATTCATATTTTAAATAATCCTAAAGAAAAAATGATAAGTGAAAAACCATGTATGAAAAGGGAATCGTACAAAAATAATTATTTTTTCCATTCAATCCGTTGTAAAATTAATACGTTGGTAAAAATACAATTTGTGATATGAAAGACGGAGATCACACACTATTTTCATAGTGAAAAGAACAACAAATATACAAATATAATTGTCTCTTTCTCACTACTTAAATAAGGCGAACCTTTTGGGCTCGGCGCATCATAAATTCAGAAAATTTAACTTAACTTTGCTGGCGTGTCACCCTTCCCCCCTCCATCACCCTACCCCTCCAAAAAAAGCACCTTTTTTTAACATATTTAATTACATTAAAAAAAACAATTTACGTACTCATTTATATATATTTAATTTTAACTGGAAAAATTATATGGAACCCGTAGTATTTGATTTGATGTCAATTAATTAATTGTTTAATTCAATTTTTTCAGTGAGTCCCAAAAGAGACACATATCTAATATGTACGTAGTGATAAATTCAAACGTTGTTGTCAGGCAGACGTCTGGTGGCGGGACACGTGTTTTATGATAACTCTGATATTAGTGAACACTGGCATGTCGCCCAAAACGCTGTGGCGTGTCATAGGTTCGCCATCACCTGGATCGACAATCGACAAGAACTGGAATATATAGATTCAAGAGGCTAAGACTGCAGGACAATTGAAAAAGAAGAAGAAAAAAATTTATCGTTTGCGCTTTACTAGGTAACTAGGTATAATCTTATTTGCTGATTCCCATAAGCTCGACTAACGTAAATTGACGAACGATGTAAGGGGACACAGTGGCTTGAACAGAATTTTTTAAGGTGTGTATTTAAATACAACATTTTATTATTTATTTTTAATTTAATTTAGCATCATTGGTAACAGCATAATTACGTTTATTACTGCATGTCACAATGATGTTTGGTACTACCCATAAAAATTGACAAATTTTTTTATTCATATGTAGGAATTACATATTACGTATCTCATATAAAAATACAAATACATTTAAATGTTTTTTATTTTCCAGTTTCCCGGTTTCAGTAATCAGGCTCGTGTATTTGGTGAGGAATCATGCACAGGTGTACAGGAGTAATCATTTGTTTCCTTTTATTTTTTTCCCTACTTTATTTTTTATTTCTGGACAAACTTAAAAAACAAAACAAATTCAGATTTTAATACGATAAACGCATAATTTAGTATATCGTGAATATGTTGAAAATTTTAAACAATAATTGTTATAATTAAAATAGCCACCTTGGTAGCACTAAGGCAAACGAACCTGTGTTGGCAGTCGATTGAAGTTAAATAGAAATATCGATCCTTAATTGACTTCTTGGGCTTTGCAAAACTTCAATACCTCATTGATAATTGTTTTAACGTCATCACGCACTGTTTCAAATGTTTTCAACTGAATATAACGGTGAGAGGAACAGCGGTGCGCGGGCGGAGGAAATGTTAGTTCGAAAAGTCGCCACTCGCCAATTTACGTTGGTCGGACTCTAGGCACTGTATGATCTTACCAGCGTAGCCTACCAATATCGATTGATTGAACCACGCTGACTGATCAACGTTGGTAAATAGTAAAGAAAATACTTTAATGTAAAGGAAGGAAGACTGCCACTAGATCGTAATGGCAGCAATATCAATAGGACGACGAAGTTCTATTAGATCTTAAAATATATAATAACAGGAGTTACCCACTGATGGAACCTTCTAAAGTTTTATAAACTGCAACATTTCTCAAATGATTGAAGAACTTTGAATCTTTACATATCTTATGATACATCAAACCACGATTAAGAAATTATGATTAAGATTTGGTGGGAGTAGATATCGATTTAAATTATTGTTTAGTTGACGCAACTCAAATTGGAATAGAAAAATAATAATGGTAGATGGATTTGGACTACATTGATCTCAGTCTCGGGTTGGACGGTAATTTACACTTCCAGTTGACTTGCACTTTTGTGGTGAAGAACGGAAATATCACTGCACATCAGGATGCTGTAAAAAAACGGTTGTTTTCGGCAACACTCGATGGACAAACAACAAGCATGTTGACAGGTTTGCGTTGAAATGCAAGTTTTAGGTGACCGAAATCCCTAGATATTAGTTGACCAGAACGGGACAGGTATATTAAGGTATATTGGATTGATGGAATGCACATGGAGTGCTCGACTTGCTTCAACAAGATTGATCAAAGTTTAAGTCAAGTTAAATAAAATAATTATATGATTTTTACTTGACTGTACATAAATATTGCTTTCTGGGGGCTCTATTTTTTTAATAAATTATTCAACTGAGCTTTGAATATCGTAGATACTACTACCTGTATTCCATAATACTAATCCTACGTGATCATCCTGTTGATTTGTAGATCATTCTAATAGACAAAAATACACCACCAACACAGGCAGTTCATCTTAGGTAATACTTGTAGTTTTACAATACATGCGACAAAATGGCCCAATTCATATAAAAATAAGATTTTTTACGATCATTATTATTGACACATGCGGAGACGCTGGGAAAGATTTCTAGAAGTCAGGGCCCTAGAAGGAGAATACCATAGCTGAAAAACTTGAAGCAATTATTTGGCCAATTAGAGCTTTTCCAGGTCCCGATGAGTGATGACAGCCAATACGATGTTTTATGTTTTGTCATTTTTCTCCTATCGGGGGTGTGTTTTCATCTTCTTCTCTACTCCCCGACTAAAGACACATCTGTTCTAATGGTTATAAATGAAACAATGTTATAATTATAATTAAGTTTATTAGCACTACTCGAGTTTCGAGATAAACAGTAACTCTCATCGACAGGTGAAGTATTAAACTAACTACACACAAATGTAGGAAACATGATGAAACTCTGCAAAGTTAACACCGATTCTATCAATAATATGCACATATGTTTCTACTAATGTTATTTATTTTTGTTATCCTTTATGTTAGTGTTACTTTAATATGTTTTTGTTTATACCTCAATAAAGTGGAAGTTGTCGGGGTCTGTGAGGGCAATTCAGTGTTGACAGCTGTGCGACACCGCTCTATCACTATGTGCGAAATGGTATTGCACAGTTGTTATAGTAGCATTAAATAAATGCCAACCTGGTGGCGAATGAATAGGACACAAGAGGATACAAGAAAAATTAACGAGTAATAATTTAAAGAAATTTAAAAATTCTAAAATCCTCGGTGAAATAAAAATCGCGACGAGCCACCCTTTTTCTAAAATCCGATTTCAGTGCGGTTACGTGTTTACGTTATTAGGATTGGCGTTCAGGCTCACACTTTCCCGCGGATTCCTTTGAAATATCAAATCCGATCGGGACGCCATCGCCGAGGCGCCGCGGCGCCCGGATATAGGCAGCCCGCGGTAGAATGATATCGGTTACTTTGTAGAGGCGCAAATATCCCCGACGCCCACGTACGGGTGTGAAAATCGTGGAAAACTCACAATCAATTTATAATTGAAAACGTGTTACACTCAAATATAGATATTATTTTGATGAAACTTGGTGTCACCATATGTGCTTTACAACCTTGTAGGAAAGCTATGTGACGAAGCAAGTTCCTCGTTATAGAGTTTCGCTAAAAATGTTGTTTAATTTGTCGTTCAGAATTTTACTGGGCTATTCTTTAATGTGCATCAGAATAGCCCAAAAGACCTACAGATACATACGGCAGAATAGCTCACGTTGCCCTATCCGTTCAACGGGCGTTAGGTATCGAGATGGCTTTCATCACTTCAGTAGACTGGTCTAATCATTGTCTTAAGTTCTTCAGCAACTGGTGGTTTTAATGGATTTAGACACCGCTCGCCCAAGATGCAGACCTAATTAGTAATTGGACGAATCTTGTTTTACATAAGGGATTTATTCGGGTGTAGGTGGCTCGTTGGAGCTCCTTAGGTGGGTAGTTAGGCCGACCTGCGTGGGTGGTACTCCACCTATGCGCCTACCTCTCATTCTCCATACCTCGTGTTTTACAGCTTCGTTAGTTTGTCCGTGTAAGTGTAACTTAATCCATTTGGTGTCTCGTATGCAGTCCCTCTTTTGGGAGTGTTTTTTGATGAATGTATCCCTGAGTGTCTGCCTTGAACTACTGCGCCTTAATTTTCCATATGTATGTAGAACTATGTTCTATGTATTTATGTTGTATGATTTTTATGAATAAAGACAGCACTTACGGGACGCTGGAGGGTCTAAATTTTAAAATCTATGAGATGATTGCTAATAACCACATTGAATTTCTTCTCTTTTTTTCATTTTACGTATACTTAAATATGTTATTGAATTAAAATCGCTTATTTTTATTAGATTTGATGAGGGCAACCGATAAGAAAGCTCTAGCTTCTAAACCGGTTCCACCTGTTCTTTAAACAGGTTCTTCAGCGATGATGTTCTCTTTCTTTCAGGGCCCTAACTTCCAGCAATCCGAATGTCTCGTTAAATATCCCAGATTTTGAAGTTTTATATTGATTTAAATACCTGCTTATTTTTCTGTATTCATTCGAACCACAACACCTTCATTCGTAACTATATTCTTCTGTAGATCCACATCCCAAATGTGTCAAGTCGCCTTACCATTTCTTTGGTACGTGTTCATGTTTCCATTACATAAAATAATATCGAAAACACATAGCATCTCATCATTCACATTCGTAATCTAAGGTTAAGATCATGACTGCAGATCATCGTTTTCATGCAGATAAAGATTGCACAAGCTTACTCAATGTGGCATTTGTTTTCAACAGAAAGATCCCATCTTTCATTTACATTGCAGCCTAAGTCATCTTCACCAATTTCGTTACATCAATGTGAAGACTTTCATTGTCAGCTGTTTTATGCAAATGAGCATATACACATTTTGTATTATTTATATTAAGTTCTAACCCAATAAGTCTCACACGCGTTCACTACTATTAAATTTTAAATTTATTTTATTTATATGACCATTTGACACCACAGTCTATTAATAGAATGACACTTGGTTAGTGTTTTGTGAGTCATGCTGTTTGTTTGTTTTCAAAAATATTTTGGAAGTGACTGGTATCGATCCCGGTACTAGTAAATTATAATCTATCTACACATATATATATAAAGAAAAGTGCCTGTTTATTTGTTTTTTATACAAATCTACAGTTTTATTCCGATCTTGATGAAATTTTGAACACTTGACCTTCAAAACAAGAGAAAGGTCGCAGTCTACGTGAGATTTCAAAAAACCATCCCATCATTTTAGTACTTCGTGATGAAATTTTGCATACTTGACATTCAAAATAAGAGGAAAATTATTGTCTACATCTAATTTCGAAAAAAAAGTACCCACATCCCCCTAAATGAAGTATCTTCACTCTGCGTAAAGCCCGTGCAACGTCGGGTACTTCAGCTAGTAAAAAACAAAACAAACAATCCGGCAGTTGTAAAGTTGAATTTAATAATAAATAATAATATTGGATAATTTGTATTGCGTCATTTTCATTTTTCACTTTCACCACTTTCACCACACTTTCACCACACATAAACTGTTTATAGTCTTACATTATCTTGGTTTTTAAAATTAAAAATTGTTATATGAACTCATGGAAATGATTTTTTGAAAAGGTGTGTTTATTGTCTCTTCTTAAATAAAGTCTCCGATGCCCTATTTCTTACGACGGAGGGCAAATAGTTCCACAATTTCGGGCCTGCCACCGCCAATCCATGTTTACTAAATGAAGACATCTAGCCACAGTTGATCAGTTCTACAACCCTTCCCGCGGCTGAAGTAGAGGCTGACCTGAGAGTTAAAGTTAGTATAAGTATAAAAATGATACGAAATATTCTAATACAGTTTTGGTGGCCAATTTTACTGGGGATCTAAATAAGAATAAATATATTTCACCTTAACCATTCCCTTGCGGTACAAAAACGCAGCGTTCCAGTGCTACAGCATACAAACTCAGTATACATGTATACAGTTTACAAACTCAGTGTATATGTAGAATTTTTAAATTTTTAATTCGAATAAATATTAATATTTTACATTTATTACTTATATTCATCATTAAAATAAGAGAATATATATAAATATATATCAATTATTGTGTAAAAGTGCTAAAAATGAGAAAAACATTGATTATCAAGAACGAAGGCATAAAGACGCATAAGACACGTCTAACTCTGCTAGCGCACGCTCTGCCACTAAAGTGACGATCAGCAACCAGCACCCCGCGCCCCGCGCACTGGGCCGTCCGCACCTCACCACACGTATACACGTTTTGACAAATTCACGTCAGGATCTTCAAGAAAACATTTTTTATTATTGCGTATAGTAAATACTTATATATTGTAATTGAGTAGCTTGTTGGTGTAGTGGTCAAGACGTTGGCCTAGTGATCTAGTGGTCGGGGGTTCGCGCCTCGCTCCAGGACACCAGCAAGTTAGTCCTATTTTCATAGCACAAGCATTTAGCTTAGTTTGAAAATAGTAAAAATATTGATGTGACATGTATTCCGTGTACGCATCTCTATTTAAAAAAAATATATATATATATTTTATCTGATCCATAAATATATTACGGAAGAATACATAAAATATAAGATCTGTATTTAATATATTTAAAGAGATATTAATATAATTAGAGGCAATGTCAACTCAGTATACAACATCGGAGAGGAAAGATTAAGAGATATAGTTAATATTTTTTGTACCAAAACAATCTCGAGTTGATCACGAATTTTTTTGAATGCTATTTCTTTATATTTTATCAGATTGTTCTACACGTGTTGTCAAAGAGACAAAAATCTTTTATTGTGATGTAGAATATTGTATTCCTCGCCATGTAAATATTTCAATATCGTCAGCCTGCAACACGTGTCACGTCTTCGATGGGTATTCGGAATACCTTATTCAGTGGCTTCTGCCAAAGATATTGGATAGCATAGTGGCTTTTGCATAATTTTTTGAAATAATATTGATAGAAAAAGATACTAAAAATAAAAATACAAAAGGACACGAGATGTAATAAAAAATATAACGATAATAATAAAAATAATTTTTTAAAAGGCTAGAGACCCAACCAAACAAGTTTGTTTTAAATTTATCTTACTTATATAAAAAACTGTTTTATTTCATTTTTTTGAAGAGGACGAAATAAAAATATATTACAAAACCAATGAACACGTTACTTTAAAATATTCCACTTTTGGAATAGGACAGACACATGCATCGTACATTACTTCTATACTGTGTAACCAACTGCCAAAATCAATTAAATTAGCAGCAAATATAAATGTGTACAAAAAGAGGTTCTAAAATGGCTTAAGGGTCAGGTCAAAATAATTAAATAATTTTTTTAAGTACTAATTAAATGTATTAATATTCTGAAAAAAATTACAATTTCACATATAATAATGTGTTTTCTTTAAAATATATATAAGTTGTATTAAAGTATATTAAAAAATTTCATAAAATGAAAATGAAAAATCTCTGACATTTCCTAGTGAATATTTCTCAAAGTAGATATTCGCAATTAAAAGTTAAATAAATGGAACGTAATATGAATCAATTTTAAATAACTGCAACATACAAATTCGAAAATTTGTCTATCATAAAATAACATTAAAATGATTATATATGTAATAAAGAAGAAATAAAAAAATCAAATAGCTCGTAGACTTTTAAAAAAAATATAACTCCATTAGAACGAAAATTTAAACGCTGACAATATAATATGCATTAACGTGAAAAATACATCTTGTTTACACAAAGATTTAATTTACTGTTTCATAAATACTGTATCATAAACTATCGAATTTATGTTTCCACCAAGAATGTGTGCAGATTGCCCCTCGTCGCGCAACTAATGTTCCAAAACCCTCTCCTATATTTGCACCTTATTTCATGTCTATTCATTAATCTATTGATCTTGAAATTGAACTTATGTTAAAGAAGTCATTTTCATTAATCAATAACGAATAATTTATATTAGCTCAGGTAAGCCACGACAAACATACTTACCAGTTGCAATCTTAGCAACATCAATATTATTTTATTTGGAGTGTAATATGAAAATCTAATAGGAGCTTGAAGAATAATATTTGTATTTATTTATTTATTATGAATTATAATTTCTATAGTCTGATTTAAAACACAGCTAGTTTCCAAAAACAATACTATATCCCGTACTGCGATTAATCGAATCTTAAAATAAATTAATGATGGCGGGCAAAATCAGCTGACTTTGCGACTAAAATCGATTTTATATGACCAATTTACATTAAAAAGAGCTGATTTTAATTAATAAAAAATGAACACAATGTTTTCAAGCTGTATGTGAAAACAAATTTTAAAAGTAATAAAAAAATGGAGCTGGCTGACTTTGCAACTAATATCCTCCGTTTATTGGATCATCGTATTTTTTGGTGAGAATTTTTCTGTGAGCAATTTTTTGTGCGCATTTTTTTACTCGACCACTTTTGCATTAGTATAACTGTGTTTTTTTCCCGATTGTTATTGCATCTTTATCTGTTTGGAAATTATTATAACTTTAGTGTCTTCATATACACGCCTGTGGATATTTTTTTTCGAAAAATTTTCGATGTGGGCAATTGTTTTTATAGGTATTTTTCTACACAACCATTTTTTTTTTGTTAGTATCGCGGTGGACTTTTTTCTAATTACCCATTATTCCTTCTTACAACAGTACAATACTTTCAAATAATTACACATTTCCCAATGAGAGCAACCCCCACAGTATTTCGTGTCGAACCTCAAAAATCACGCAATTGATCGATGGAACCTTCTCAGCTAATTCCCGATAGTATTTTCTCGGCAATAAATCCGCGCCATTTGTCGAGCCCCGAACCTCTTCGACCCTCCCTTCTTTCGCACCCCTTAATTATACGGAAAAAGCTTGGGTACCTACCCTCGGGGTTTTTTATATCCCGCCCGTGAGGACCCTAAGTGTCAACGGTGACATTTCTTATTTGTGGAAATGGCAAAGACAACTAGTTGACGAAAAAACATCGAATTCCGCCGTGGATTAGAAAATATGTACTTTTGTTCTACTAAGCAAATAAAAATAATAATTGTCTTATTCAGGATTCAACTAATATAACTAAAACATTTTTTAATGTTAACATTGAATTATATTTTCTGATTAATTACTAATAATATATACTTCATGTAGATAAACGTGTTCTACATAAAGAAGTCGATGCTTGTATAATTATTAAACATCGTAAATACGATCATAAATTGGTCGTTCACGCGGTTTAGACACGTGGAAAGCAGTATGAATGAGGAAAAAGTTCTAATGAATTTGCATAAAGCTTACAAAATGATCGCGATAAATATCACATAACGAAATATTGACTGGTTTATCAATGATCACATCATTGGTAAAAGAAAAATCAATTATATTGACGAAAATTGTAAATGAAATAAAATAGTAAAAATTTACTTATTTTATGAATAGGAAAAAAGAAAGGAGAAAGAATTAATATGTAAGTAAGATGGGAGAGAGGGAATGAAAGGTCAATGATGAAAGACTCTAGACTGAGATCCGCTAATGTTGACACTAGGGTGTTTCCGGGAGCCAAGGTGGAAACTGACCATTTTCTTGTCGTCTTGAGAATACATTTATTTGAAGGATGGCGGTCCATTAAATAAACAGTATTGGTGCCGTCTTGAATTAAAATTTAGAATCTTCAAACGGGTGAAGTCAGAGAAAAATTTGAAAGGAAAGTGTGGGAAAAACTGAGTGAGACAAAAGCGAATGATCTGAATGTAGACGATGCATGGGAACATATTAAGGTTAATCTACACGAACCAGCGAAGGAAACCTATGGCATAGCTACCCAAGGAAGGAAGGCGACGCATGGTGGGACGATGATATAAAAGAATTTGTGAAAGAAAAGAATAATGCGTGATTTTATTTTTTGACAGTAATTGGGGATGAATACTCGAGAGCAAGAGATCTGTAAGAAAAAGTCAAATCTGATGTGAAAGAAAGGAAAGAGCGGCTGAAAAGAGAGGAAGAGGTGAAAATGACGGAGAATTGCCAAGATAATAAAAAAAAATTCTGAAAGGCGGTCAAAAAATCCCGATGAGGTGCTGAAAGTAGTAGAATGAAAGCTATTATGTCAGTAAATAGAGAAATGTTAATAAATGAGGTCGAAATAAAAGATAGATGGATGAGATATTTAATGGAATAAGTACGTAAAAAATAAAGTGTGCAATAAAGCATATGAAGAATGGTAATGCTGTGGGATATGATAACGTTGCTGCAGAGTATATCAAGACTGGTGGGCCATTAGTTGTCTCGTGGCTTCATGCGCTCTTCAATCAGTGCTTAGAGGAGAGCCATACTCCTGTAAATTGGAGGAGAGCAGTTATTATGCCTCTCTACAAAGGAAAAGGGTCGCGTATGGAATGCGGTAACTATAGAGCGATTAATCTAATAAGCTCGTTGGGCAAACTATGTGGAAGAATTTTAATAGAAAGAGCAAGAATAGTGGCGAAAGAAAAGTATAGGATGTGCAAGGGGTATTTGTGGGTGGAATAGGATGCATTGATCAGATCTTTTCTTTACGAGTGATGACGGAAAAGTTTTTAGCGAAAAACCAAAAACTTTTTTGTGCCTTCGTAGATCTGCAAAATGCGTATGATAGAGTTATAAGAGGAATGTTATGGAAGGTACTCTCTAATTACAGGGTGAATAGCAAACTTATACATACAATCGCATTTCTATATGAAGGAAGTTCTGCGTGTGTAAGGATCAATGGATCATTCACACCATGGTTTGACATTACAAAGGGTGTCTAGCAGGGTCGCGTAATGTGTCCATGGTTATTCAACTTGTATATGGATAATTGTGTGAAAGAATTGGAATATATGAATGTAGGAGCGAAAATAGGCGATTTAATTGTATGCTGTTTATTGTACGCCGAAGACGCAGTATTAATGGCGAATAATGAATAAGAATTACAGAGGCTGGTGAGTAGAATGTAAACTGCCTTCACTGAATACCCGAGACTGTACAAAACTGACATTGGTTGTTCTGTATATACCGTGGTCTTTCCATATATTGTTAAATCAGAAACTTTTCACCATACCTATTCGTAATTATGGACCTGAGATAATTGAAGATAATATGCAGCGCCGGCGTTACGTACAGGTGGAACAGGCGCCCACCTGTGTCGGCCAAATCAAGGGGAGGACCCTCACTATCTTATTTTATAAAAATTGAAAAAAAATATCCCAAGTTGCAAAACGATAATAGTGTATGATAAAAATAGTCTAGGAATAAACAATACAAGAAAGCAATCACTATATTTTACTAGGGTGGATAAAAATGATCTTGTCTATGGCGACAAAAAGTCTAGCGCCAGCGATGATGATGTGTCAGTTAGTTCGTTTTTTTTTGTGGACTTGTGAGATACTTAGCGATGCACGTGAACGTATGATTGCTGGTATGACTGGATTTAGACACTGCCCGCCCGGGAATGCAAACCTAATTAGTAATGGGACGAATCTTGTTTTATATGAGGAAATTATTCGGGTATGGGTGACTCGTTGGAGCTTCTTAGGCGGGTAGTTAGACCGGTCTACGTGGGTGGGACTCTCCATACCTCGTATTTTGCAACGCCGTTAGTCTGTCCGCTCAATCCGTTTTGCGTCTCGTCCACTGTCCTTCTTTTGGGAGTGTTTTATTATGACTGGATCCCAGAGTGTCCGCCTTGAACTACTACACTTTAATTTTTCATTAAAACTATGTTCTATGGATTTATGTTATAAGATTTTTTATGAATAAAGATAGCTCTTAAGGGTTGCTGGAGTATCTATATTTTAAATCTTAATTGCTAATAATCACATTGAATTTCATTTCCTTTTTCGTTTTGCTCATACTTAAATATGTAATTGAATTAAAGTCGCGTATTTTTACTTCCTTTGATGAGTAGGACCGACAAGAAAGCCCTAGCTTCTAAACCGGTCCCGGGAAAGAGTGGGTCCCCCCCTCCAGTTATCCTTTATAAAAAGTTAGGTTACGTATAACGTGAACATGTGCTGATTTAACTAAAAACAAATGCTTTAAATGACAATCTTAAAAATTTACATTTTTCATATAAGATTGTTGTACCTACTGTTCAGGACATCTGTTTTGTTCTGAGACAATATATTATTTGCAAAAAATTCCGCGTAAGAAATACTGCATGAAAAAAGACTGCGAAGGGACGGAAGTGGAGGCATAGAAAGGACATATCTTATGGGAAATAAAAAACACCGTCTCTAGCGCTGGATATTTGGGGGAGGTTTTTTAAGTAGTCCTAGTGGCAAGTACTTGCGGTCTGTCCTTTTATTGAGGTACGTCGAAATGGTCGCACAAAATTATTCGATTTCTGTTGCAAATGTAGATTTATTTAGAATGCGTCTATTCAGCGGTTAAGCCAGAAAAAATTGTCACAGGAACCTCGATAGAATTCGCGCATTACAAAAATTCAAAATAAATCCTGAAAAGTACTAGATCCTGTATCTCATCATGGTGAAGACCAATAATATCCTGGCTAAAAAAATGTAAGGCAATCGTTTGGATAGTCATAATCCAACTATTTAGAGATGCTTTAAACTCTTCTGTGCTTGATTCTAAAATTCCTCCAGTATATAGAATTTTAAATCAATGCTATTTCATTAACCCAGGATAGTCTTACAGAATTTAATTTTATTTCAATAAAACAATTATTACAAAATGTATTTAAGTTCATAAATGTTTCTAGTAAATTATATTTGTAATACAAATTAAATGTATTAATTAGAAAGATATGCGTATAAAATCAATTTATCGAAGAAATATTATTGTTGCTATCGAAATTTGAATCTGAATCTCTTCCTTTCCGGGGAAATGCATTAACCGATTATGCCACACCAAAATAGTAAGTTGACAACAAATTTTTGAACATATATGTTGCACTTTCAAATTGACACATCTGTCAGAATTAAATGATAAAAATTTTTGAAACATTGATACAACTTACTGTGTTGGTGTAGCATTATCGGTTAATGCATGTCCCTGGATAGGAATAAATTTGAATCCCGGTAGCAACAACAATGTTTTTGCATTAAATTGATTTTATATGTATATCTTTCTAATTAATGCATTTCATTTGTATTAAAAATATCACACACATATATTCTGTAAAAATGTAGCTTCACAGTAAGAAATGGTTTTATTTAAAAATTATATTTGTGTATTTAGCGTTACCGTTTTGACCGACATCAATAATCTAAGTGCCATAGATATCGCGTGGTCACACTAGAAGCCCTACTTATGCGTCAGTGGATATAAAAGTTCCCTAAAAGGCAGTGACTGAATGTATTTACAGTAACATAATTCCTATAGTATGCTACCTCCGAAGAAAACCAATACGACTATATTTAAGTAGTGTTGGTGTAGGGAAAAATTCATGCACAACTATTGCAAGGCGTTACTTTCAATTATAATTCAAATTTTCGCATTTTTTACTTAAATGTGGGTTTTTATAATTCATTTATATCAGAAGTTTATTCACTAGATTTGATTATTTTTTAACTATTAGATAGGACTTTTATATTCATTTAAAACTAATAAACTTATTACAATAACTAATAGCATTATAAGAAAGACCGCGACCATTAGATGCATTTTCCGCGTGCTACAAAATTATAATAATTTTTGGTAAATTATTGCATAAACGAAGTATATTTTCTTATAATCTTGAAACAAAGATTACGGAGACAAATCTCATTTAAGACAAATTAACAAAATATTAAAAATTAACATTGTTACGAACCATTCAATTTGCAGGACCTATTATCGACGTTTTTAAAATATTTTGCAATGTAAGTAAAAACATACGTTTTTAAATAATATATTATATTTATTGACATTCTTTGAGGCTTCAGCTACTATTTAAAACTAAGTTTTACATTAAAAAATACAATAATCAGTTTTTAAATAATGTATTTTCAGTCTTCAAATAGACGATAATTTTAATTGTCCATCGAACTTCAATGCGCCGCTCGACCCAGTCGTGACGGTCGTCGCTGTCATTATTTTCTTTAAAAAATACAGAAAATATATGTTTTCACGCATATTTTATCCACAATATGAATTAATATTGAACTTATTCACAACATTAATACCAAATTTAACATTTTACTTACGTTATTTTTATGTAAGTCGGAATTAAATATTTCGTTTATATATAACACTGTTGTATTTTAAACAACGCTGTCTGTTTCATAAATAGTATTTAATTATGAAACAGACATAGCACCAAAACGACAACGGAGCATTTTAAAATGATAATATTAAACAAAATAATAAATTGACAATGTCATAATTTTTTAAAAATTTAAACATTAATTTAAGCGACCATCTAAATATCTCATTTTTAAATTTACAGATTTTCTATGTAAATAATCATCGCAATGTAACTAAGACTGAGGGATCATTCCATATGAAATGATCCAGAGTTTTAGTAAATAGTTGCATTTATCATTGGTTTATTACGAATTTTTAGCATTTTGTGCTCGCAATATCTCTCCTTACAAATGTTGGCGCATAATACATGTTGATGCAAGTCGAGTACCTACTCCCTGTACATTTTGTCCTTCCAATACAAACCTTAATATATACCTGTCCGCTCTGGCAAACTAATCACTTAAGGATTTCGCCGACGGGGGGACAGATTGCCTTCCGACACCGAACCGTCAAGATCTGTGTTCCTTTTTTAACGTCCGGATTAGCGCCGTGCGTAACGCTAGGACCCCGAAGAATCGGTATTCTAAACAGTTCCGGAAGTGCAGTGATATCTCGGTAATATACTATTGTATGATACTGGAGGAAAACTTGACGTCCAATCCAGGATCGAGATCAAGGTAGGCCAGATCCATTTATCAATATTCCTCTCTTGAATCCAATTTGGGTTGCGTCAACTAATCATTATTGCAATCGATACAGTCCACGGGATCTTATTGTTCTGTTTTGAGCTAAAAATTTATATTTGTATTTGAAAAAAAACTTTTGACACGTAGACTATAACCCTTCCTGCAAAAACATTCGGTAAACATTGAACTTTTCAAAAATAAAACCTAATAATTATAAATTTTACACTATAAGAATGCATGTAGGTGAAAAAGTGTGAAATAAATCTTGTAGCCCATTTCTATTTAAATTAATTGCTTTTAACATAATTTTAATAAGACAAATATGAGCTGAAATATTTCAGTTTCCGCAAACCCTTTACATTGCAAAATATGCTACGCGTCCTGAAAAATAAATATGGCCGCCACGCAAAAACCAAAAATAATAAAATTAAAATAATGGTCATTTGGAAATAGTTAAAAAACCAGTGTTGAACTATTTCATATGGAACAACCTTGGGGATAAATTGGATTTACAGACTTTCAAATGAATCAATATACTACTGGTAGGAGAATTATTCAATTTTAAATGTATCTACAATATATCGCTGGAAATCGTTTTGGTCGTCAACAATGTAATATCATATGAAAGGGGTGATAACACAATGGTCTGAACGTGATGTTGCAATGACCCGCAGCTTCTCTCATTAATGTCAATAGTTAATGTGACGTTATTGTAATTGATTACATCACATCACCGTGTACTTAGTACATCAATAAAACAGATCCTGCATTAATAAAAAATAATCAATTTTATTTCAGGGCTTATCTATACCCGTAAAAAACTTTTTTGTACAAGGCAACAAATATCCAATCGGTTAAGATGTTATATTGAAGAAGTCGAGATGATACAGAGTTTATGAGAAAGGGACAATAAAATCAATTTAACAAATACATTTGTCAAAAACCTAGTAGGAAATTCGACATACAATTCTTTTCTTACGATCGCGGGTCTCTCAATTGATTCGAGACAGGAATTATGCTCTTATTATCTCTGAAACAGGAATTGTTTACGCGCCTTGTTACTTCGATTGGCGCCACTGAGTTTTCTGGTTTATAATAATGTACATGCGTGTGTATGAAGCTAAGAAGACAAAACGACAGGCGATTGCCACCACCAGTGCGCGCTTCGGTCGGTCGAAATTTAAAGAAGACAACCCAGCTAAAAGAACAACAACATCGGACCAGGAAGACAGCAAAAATAAAAAGGTTAGTGCAGTTCATATATGTGCTTATTGTTAATCGGAAATCTGGGAACTAGCTATCGAAGGCATTTACGTAAACATGGATTATACTCTACTTTCGTAGTCTACCATGACACCCCAAGTCTTAGAAATTCGCAGTCTCGTACTGTTCGATCTTTATAACTAATGTGAATACGACATACGTAGGTCGGTGGATCTTGTCTATTACCTATTCACTACCTCCCTCTTTCTATAACCAGAACACAATATTTTCTATGGTGTGTTCTCTTTGATTTAAGAAGTTGAAGTTGTACCTTCGAACTGAAAGTAGCGTTTACCATTTTGGGTGCGTTGACTGCCACCAAAGTCGTTTTGCCGTGTGGAAACGAATTGTAGGCATGTGTTACTTATCATTCTGCTGTATGAGGCTGTTTATTGTGTGTGTATTCGGTTTCTCGCTATCGTGCGTATCAATTTTAGTGCTGTACATTGTGTTGTTTGACACTTTCGTGCTGTCATCAAAAGTGTTTGTCCAAGTATACTTCGTGCTGAACAACGTTTTACGTATCCTGGAGCCAAAAAACCTGTGTATCTAATGGAAGAACATTTCGCAGGTGGATCGTGTTTTCTGGTTCTAGGTGGTTATTCAGTCACCCCCTGTTCCCTATTCCTATCCCTCTCCCGAATTCCTTCCACCCTTCCTACATCCAATATGTTCCCACCCCCAGTGTTCAGGCGCGTACCTTATTTCACGCCCGTTGTACGTCAAACACCAATTCTCAGACCATTGATCATTGAAGTTACGTTCGTCAGGTGGGTGAATTTCAATCTACCCATCAGCAGTTGCAAAACTTATTTTAATGCCTCCTGTTTGTTTAACTTTCAAAATAAACAGTTGTAGGTATCTAGACGTGCACTTGTTTAATTTATCTAACGTCACGTACTCAGGTTCGAATTTTGATCCCTTTCTACCAATCTCAAGTTGATCTCTGAGATTATCTCCAGATATATAATAATATCTCAACTAAATCTCATCGTGTCTCATACCTCATGTTAAATGGTACGGTTAATGTTGTGTGACTTCTCCAGTATAAAGTAACTAATTAAGAAGTAGCAATCTAGATTTATATATCTCATCAGCATTATCAACATTATCAAGTTATTTTTGGATGAAGCCCTCCCCATGATTCTGCCACTAGGCAATATTTTTTATCTCATCATCATCAGCATTATCAACCAACTGCTGGATGAAAACCTTCCCATGACTGCCACTTTCTTCCTCGCCATGTCACTTCCACTGCTCCGATAATTTCGTCTATCCATCGAGACTTAAGGCATTTTTGTCCATTTATTATTTATTATCTACTTTCTAAAAAGTTAGCAGAGATACGAAATATGTGAGCGGAACAAATAGCATGTAACGTATATATAAAAATATAAATTGATAGAATATACGTATAAATATATTTTTAAAAATTAATTTAAAAGTAAGCAAAAAAAAAAAAATTGGTCAAGTACCAAAATCAACATCAGCATTAAAAACATCACTCTTATATTTAAACATTGAATATGGGAATATATCTATAAGACCAAAATCGTTCCCAAGCCTGTAAAGTCTTTGTGTGGATCCATTCCTATACAAATTTGTACATGATGAATTTACGTGGAACAGCGCCGACGACAATATACAATCAGTTCAGTTAAATTAGGGGCGTCCAGTATGCCATTCACTATTTAAAATAAAAATAATAAAGCACTTAAAGTTCTTCTACACCACAAGTTAGTTAAATTAAAAGTCCTCATTAGAAAATCATAATTCAATTGTTCAACAGCTATACACAGTTTAAAATTAATAAACCTTAAATATTTATGCTGAATCCTTTCTAATTTTAATTCGCGCACTTTATAGAATGGAGACCAAATAGTTGAATTCTAAATTGCTACGAACCACAGCCGTGTATAAAACTTTAAGCGATTTAAGTGAATTGATCTTTCACAATTTTCAATACAAAACCAAGATATTTCATTGCTTTATTCGCGATTTTATTAATGTGTGGAACGAATGATTGTTCTATGAAGATAGAACTATGATAATGTATAGACGAGTAGATACTCCTTTTTGGTCGACCTTTAAAAATAAAATAAATTATTTAGGGGTGAAATCAAATCGAATTTAATACCGCGGTGATTTTTCCGGCAGGGGTGTAACGATATTATTTATCGGCCGAGAATGGGGAAATTTAGTAGAAAAATAACGGAATAAAAGCGAAGTTATGGCCACATTAGACGAATTTTTAGTGAGGGGTTCATGGTGTTACCAGTTTTGAAAAAAAAAAACTCAATAATATGCGGGTGTTGTCATTCGGAATTAATGCTACGTATCGGTGATTTAAAATGCATCCAGAGGGATGCTGAGATAAAATAATATAATGTACAACTGTGTATATGATATTTTTTATTTGCTTAGACATATAACTAAAAACGTTTTTATAAAATAATTCTACTAGATATTTCATGTTAGGCCGAATTAATATTTTAATAGTGAATTACGCAAACTGCGGGTCACGCATCTCGCAGAATGGAATACGACAATTCCGGTCAAAAATCTGAATCACCGCAAGGTAGGGTAGGGAAGTAGAGAAACGTGGTACAGGATAAGGTCGGCGAGGGAATACGGGTTCTAGTCGAATAACCAGTGATCTCGAGACCGAGATTCGGAAAGACTGCTCGCCTTACCTTGCATATGACGCCTCCGTAACTCTGCAGTCGCCGCCTAGATTATACAAAATGGCACCCGAATGAGCCGATCTCCGCTTCCGAATTGAAGACGGCGATGTCACAAGTTCACCCAAGGCACACACAGCAAAAAATACGTGATCAATACACAATATCACAAAATACAGTGCTGGTGCACTGGAGCTGAAAGGCCCACACTGCGAATGCTATCGCGATGTTGAGATCGAAGAAATATCGGTCAAGTTGACATCTGCTAGCGTCAAGGTCACAATTCACACTGAAAAGACGAGAATGGGAAAAATGGAAATTTGTGGTCGAGGCTGAATCTAAAGACGCGTCAAAGGTGTGTTTTACGAATTCGGAACAAATAGTGTTTTATTTAATGTTGCCAATTATCTAAAGTATTATTATTATTATTATCAAATTATATTAAAATCATACTTTCGTTGGCTTGGTAATTGTATAGTCATTATTGCCTGGTATTTCTTGTGAAAGTCATAAAACTTATAATTACATATCTAGTTACCAATTTTGTTATTATTTAACAGTTTAAACATTTATATATTTTTTTAAAATTAAAAGTAATATTACACTGGTATCTTTATAGAAAAGTATAGTAGAATCACCCTCCCCCTCTGTTTTATATTATTCGCTGTGAAAAGATATCTCTAGTAAGCTCTTAACTGTGCCCTTATAACCATTCTCTCACCAAGCGCCGCGCGCATATGAGCAAACAATGGACGCCCTAAAATATTACAACACCTAATTGTTACACCAAAAATTTTTTAAATGTAATATCTACTTTCACGCCATTTCAAAAAACCATTTAATTTTTGCTTATTTTAATTTCTTCCACAAAACAGACAGAAAATATAATATTTCAATGGTAGAACAGAGCGTATGAGGAAAAGAAATAAACCCGCAAAGAAAATATCGAAACGATATCTTCCATTATAATATAATATCTCCCATTCGTATAAAGGCAAGGGGTTTCTTTACAATTGAAGTAGGGTGGTTCAGAACGCATTATGTGTCCTTTATGGAGTTTATGATCCATTTCACAAGGTATATTTTACTTTTGTGGCATTTAGAATGCATTCAGCAGACTTATAGACGTACTTTGGATGATTTCTGCACACTGCACAGTTGGTAGAGCTGACGCGGCGATAGGTTTTTTCGTAAAATGATGACATCATTTTCAAGCAGACGTAAAAGAGAGTGTTTACGCACTTTGTTACATCGGTTAGCACCACTGAGTTTCCTGGTTTATAATATGTGTGTGTGTATGAGAGAGAGAGAGAAAGAGTATTGCCGCCCTTGTTTCGAAATCTAAGAAGACGGTAACCGACAGGCGCCAGTCTTATTACATCCCGTGCTTCGACCAGTCCAGCGATCCAAATAAACCACCAGTGCGAGCTTCAGTGTGCTTATTGTTAATAGGAAATCTGGCAACCGAGAGACGTTCTCATATCACATAAGTTGTATCAGATTAGGTTTTTATGAAGAATATCAAAAACAATTCTGTACAATACGATGATATTAAGTAGTGATGGTAAACCGTTATGTTCAGTGACGTAACTAAAGAAATCAGGCCTGTTTTACGCAATATCCGGGTCGCGCGTCCTTCGGAATGGAATACGACAATTCCGGTCGTAAATCGAAATCACCGCAGGTTAGTGGAGGGAAGTAGGGAAACGTGCTGTAGGCAGAAGTCGGTGAGGGGATGGGTGGTTTAGAAGATGAACCAGCAATTTCGGGAACCGGGATTCAAAAGGACTCCTCGTCTTACCTTGAGTTACACAATATTTGCACGAGGATAGCGTCGATCTCCACTCCCGACTGAAAACGACGATGTCAAAGTGCATCCACGGTACACACAAACAATAACACTACGCGTATGCTATCCCGATGTGGAGATCGAACACAATACAAACGATATTTGACCGATGTCAAGTTGACGTCCATTGGCGTCAAGGTCATATTTCATATTAAGGCAAGCAAATCGTAAAGAGGTCGAGGATAAGAATTTAGACGCGGACATGCGATAATAAAATTATTCGCGGCCGATATTACAAATACTAAAAGTATAATACGGAACAAGGCTTCAAAGCAAAATATAAAATCGTCCCCCTAAATTAGTATTGTTCAATATATAAGACTAGCAGATACGCAATTGGCAAAGCTGATTGCTTACTGCTAGGCCCTGCGGACGGCTATTGTGGCTGTAACGTATCTGTGGATAGCACAACGCACGAATACCTCGACAGAAGTGATCAAAAGATTCTTTCAATTCTTCGGCCACATTATACGTCAGCAGTGATAAAGCCTAAAAAATTAGATTATCCTGGGTACAACTTTATGCAGAAGACCTGTAAAAGTGCCACAACGATGCAGGAGCGTGCAGTGCATATAAGCAAAAAAACTGTGCATTACTTACATTTCTGAGAAACTAATATAAATTAAATAATAAATAATCCGTAATATGGATTAATATAAATGGACAATTTTTTACAATTACGCCATATATGTACTAATAGAAACTTTAATTGCTTAGTTCTAAAAACAACCATGACAATCCACCGCTATAGCCATAGCGCTGTTGTCGACCGATGCAGGGATTTTGGCTATTCAAATGTCTATTGTCTGTTTTTAAGCTAGCGTCTTACTCAAGTCATACAATTGGCTACGTAATGAATTGAAAATTTCTTTCTAATGATCCGTTTTGTACGGAGTCGTTACTTATGCTGTTATAAGGCGTGTTGTTTTCATGATCGCTCTTTGCGTTCGAGATGCATTTAGTGAATGGATTTATTTTGTATTTGAACTAATTCCTACGTTAATCTTAAATCAAAATAATTATTTGCTCTAGATATCACTTTAAAAACACTATGAAATAGTACACAATAATTACAAATGAATAAATGTTAAGGTCGTATAAACGACGGATTCATTTCTTGGTGACAAGACGTTGGTTAAACGAAAGTTCATAATCCTATGTACAACATATATTGTAGTACATATATTATATATGATTGTATAATATCATTGGTGACAGCATAACCTAAATCAATACCTACTGTACGCCACTGCAACAGTGGATAGATATGTAGGTAGCATCTGGCTGCAGAGACCCTCGAGTTAGTTGTGAGGACTGCCCAGAGAAGTACGCTATATGTCGATACTGACTTAATGTAAATAAGATTATTAAATATAACGGTTTTTTTAATCGTCCACTAATTTAAGAATATTTAGATTGAGTTAAAAAAATATTGATATTTAATAGTATTTTGTCAACCAGGCGACTAAAATTGAAATGTAATATGTTTCCGACTAACTGAATCAGATCATTCAATGTCCACAATACTTTAGAGAAATATTGAGCCATATAATTTTATTGGCCAGTTCAAATAAGCCAGATGCAATCATTTTTTATGATGTGGATCTGGATGAAACTCTTCACCAGCAAAGGGTGAGGACTTGGAAGGTATTATTATTCGCTTCAGATATTTTTCTGAATGAGAAGCCACAGAATTATTTTTTTTTAAAAATGTTTGTCTGGAACAAAATATTACTCATGGGAATATTTACCTTGGTTAATTTTTTTTCAAATCACATTCATTGAGATACTCCAATCTATTTTATTTATTGTTATAAAATATGTTTAAACTGTAATGTATGAATGTAGGAGCGAAAAGAGGCGATTTGATTGTATGCTGTTTTTTGTACGTCGATGATGCATTATTAATGGCGAATAATAAACAAGAATTACAGAGTCTATTGAGTAGAATGTACGATGTATGCAAGGAAAGCGACCTTATTATGAATGTCAACAAGTCGAAAGTGATGGTATTCGAGAAGACGGAAAACTACACAACGTTTAAAATACTTGTAGGTAATGAATGTTTGGAACTAGTAAATGAGTTTATGTATTTGGGAAGTATGTTCGATAGAAACGGAAAAACAGAGAAAGATATCGAAATGAAATAGCTAATGGGAACTTGTCAACTGAGGCAAGACTAACGGTTCACAATGGAGTCTTGGTACCTACACAAACATTACATAGACGTATATGTGGCAGATTCATTTATGACAGAGCAAAGAATGAAGAAATAAGGGAAGAATGTAAATCTGATCTTATTATAGTGAGTAAGATTAAGAAAGGATCACTAAGGTGGTTTGGTCATATGGAACGGATGAATGAGGAGAGAATGGTAAGAAAGATCAATAATCGTCGAGCATGTATAAGAAGATGTATGAATGTGAATGAGGGGAGAATTGTGTGTCAGGACAGAAGAGTGTGGCGTTCTATCCTCTCTACCTATTCCCACGAAGAAAAGGCGTGATGGTAAAGTAAGTAAGCATAAAATATGTATCCTTAAAACTGAATCAATATATAACTAACTTTCCATTACTCAGTACACAGAAAAGAAAACACAATTAATTGTTTTATTACAGTGGTATCAGTAGAACTCGTGCACTAGCTAACTCCGCAGTCCCCAGAATGCATTTTTTGGGGAATTAATATGCGGAGGTAGTCGACATTCTTGCTGTTAATTTAATTCAATTAAAATTTTTTGTGTCTCAACTCAATGGTGACGGATAAATTGCTACTTCTTTCTTTGTGCATTTTTATTTGTGTATTGCACTTCTGGTGTAATTATCTGTTATTTTACAAACTATGTTAATGCCTGAATAGGGCGTGTATTATAATAAATAAATATGTCATTATGGAGTTCTACAAACTTACCTGGGAAAAAGTAAACTGATCGTTATTCTAATATCAGCCATACCATTTACTCCTTCCGATCAATTATTTGGATGAACTATTACACATTAATATTAAAAAAAAAACATTTTCTTACCTAAGTATATTCTATAAATTCCAAAATTAGTCATATTATAAAAACAATTACAGATGTGATGTTGTATTTTTACTTTTAATTCCAAAGTTTTTCTAATATACATGTGAAATCAAATGTATCGAAAAATATTTTTGTTACTACTGAGATTCGAACCTGGATCTCTTCCAATTCGGGGAAAGTGCATTGACCGACTATGTTATAGCAAGACAGTGCACTGACGACAAATTTTCGAACCTATATGTTACACTTTTCAAATGAATACATCTATCGTTCCATTATTTGAAAGCCATCTTTTTTATTTCTACGAAATCTAAAATAACTTTGAGTAATCCGATAGGAGACGCCTGAATTAATAATTTATTTTCATTAAATTTTGGACACATTGATACAACTTATATATTATTAAGAAGAACACATTCTTACAATGAAGTTGTAATTATTCAGAACATAGGTCTGTGATATTTTTAATACAAATTAAATACATAAATTTGTATTAAAAATATCTACAACTTCACAATAAGAATGTGTTCTCTTTAATAACAAAATTTTTTTGTATTTTTAGTTGAATTTGTAAATCTCTTTCCAGTGGCGGGGTTGGGCATTAAAATGAAATCATAAAAAAGTCTACAAAATGATTTAAGATTGGGACGTTTCAGATGCTGTATTTTTACAAAGCACCGAAAAATGGTAAGCAGTGTCCGATCTTTCTTATTTATCTCATTTTAGAACCCCCCCGGCAACAATCCGTCCGTGATATGATCTACTTACTCATATTTACTTTCGGAGGTCACCCCAAGGAATGTACATGGTAGTCAAATATGAATTCATTTCATCTTTTCTTTTTTCGTCGCTTCACTATATGGCGACAGTGTTTTTACAAATATAATATCAAAATTTCCAAAAATTTTTTTTTGTGAAAACATTATAAAAATCTAATTTAGTTCGTGTATATTATGTATATTAATATATAATGTAGTGATGACGAACCGTTACTGTGATTGTGTTTGATAGTAACGATGGTTGATAACTGAGATTTAACTGTTTAATAATTAACGGTTTAACCATTAGGTTACTGTTCCGTACAGGAAACAATAATATAAACAAGGGTGGTTCGCCGATCTCAGCTTCTCTCAATCGGCGATGATGATGGTGATTATAAGGTTGAAAGAAATGAAATACAAAAGATCGAGAATGGCTTCCGCTAGCAAAATACTGTTTTTAATTCAAATTTACTAAGATGTCTGTGTTTTTCTGATATCTATCCCACAGGTTTTTTGGCACCACGCCGATGATTACACCATTAAATAACACGTGTCTTACCGTATCAATTAATCGGCGCCTCCTCGGCGAGTAATTCTGGACGATACAGGTCCTATTTTTTGATAAAAACCTTTCGTCACCTACCTTTTCGAATCAATTTAGTTATTAGTTTCATGAAAATCATTTATAGTGGAAGCTTTAGTTGTAGTATTTTACCCGTCCTAACACATGATTTTTATGCTATTAAAAACTTTGTTACTGTGCATGAATTGTGCAATCTCCGGGTCACACGTCCCGCGGATTGGATTACGACTAATTCGGTAGTAAATCGGAATCACCGCAACGTGTAAGGGGGCGAATATGGAAACGTGGTACAGGAAGATATCAATGAGGGGATAGAGGTTTAATCAAAGGACCTGTGAATTTCGTGAACTGGAATTCGGGAGGACTACTCCCCTTATCTTCAGTATGACGCCTCCGCAAATCCCCGTGGTCGCCGCCGAAAATTACACAATGATAGCACATTGATGAATCGATCTCCACTTCCGACTGAAGATGGCGATGTCAGTTTTCATCTACGGCACACACAATCAATAGACACTGTCACAAATCACAGGATCACAAAAAACACAGTTCTGGTGCACTGGAGCTGAAAGGGTCCACACCGCGAATGCTATCGCGATGTCGAGATCGAACACAATTCAAGGTCACATTTCACACTGGTGGGCAAGCATTAGGATAGGTCATGGGTAATAAATTTGGACGCGGGCATGTAACAACAATAATTTTCTCGCCTGATATTACAAACGCGCTAAAGTATGTTTTGCAAATACGGAACAATGCATTTAAAACCATCTTATTACTTTTCATTCTAATTCTTCTTCCGATTTGCGTCCAGTGTTGAATATTCAACTGTATAGACTTATTTGCTTTCTACAGCACTCTGTTATACAACTTTTGAGTATAATTAAGCGTAATTTTCCTAATTATACAACAGATGCAGATTGGCAAAAAAAAAATATTAACGAGTTATATGTTTCAATTGCAAAGTATTGTTTGTAACAACTTGCCCGATGTAATTTAACCATCACGCCTTAGAATAGATATATAAAGTATAAAGTTGCACCCGTCTTAAGACGGACTACAGCCTAGTGTATATTAAGTCCTTAAATATCTATTGATATGTATAATTACGTTTAGTTCACACCAAAAAAAAGTTCGTGCGGTTTTTGTTAGAGCTCGATACATGGACTTGTAGAATATTGTTGAGACTTATCACGCACGTGTTTATAAGTATCGCACAGCACTTATAGGAATGCGTTTGTCAATTAGAGCAATAAAACTTTATTTTATAGAAAAAAATACAATAATATTTTGTAAATTGAGTTAAAACATTGCATTATTCCACTATATTTTATTGCATTAAATGATTTCACGATATTGAATATTTTCAGGAACATCTTCCCATTATCAATAATATAATACAACTAAAGTTAAAACTTTAAGTTTTAGAAAAATATTATTGTTGGTTCGAATCTGGATATTTTCCTATACGGGGAACATGCATTAACCGATTATTCTATACTAACACAGTACATTGACGACAAATTTTCGAACTTATTTGTTACACTTTTCAAATTGATGCATTTATCGTTCCATTATTTGAAAGTAATCTTCTTTATTTTTAATTTGCAACATATTGCTTAAAGAAACTAAATTAAATAAGAATGTCTATCAGTTCACCTACCCGCAAACGAGTGCTCCCCAAATTACGAAACCCCTCGAGCGAATCTCCGCAAAATCAGCGGGAACAATTTAAAATAAAAGATTCCAAATCCGTTTTCTTCCCGCGTTTTTTTTTCACGTTCCAATGACGTTTAAAAATTGAATTTGGAATCCCCATTTCGCCGCAGCGCTTCACTTCCGGAGCGGTCTTTTTAAATGGCGCGTGTAAGAACAGAAATGCGATATTATTGCGTTTCCTGGGAAAAAAAAAACTTTTAAAAAAGTGGAAAAGTTTACACGACTTTCGTACTTATTACCATACTGCACAGGGCGCACAGCCGGGCGCGATGCGCTCGTCGTTTTGACGTCGAGTCGCCCACATTATTTTAATAATTGAAATTCATGAGGGCGATTACGGCATTCTTTTTTTAACATAAAGGAAGGGAGTTTTTTGTGATATATTATTTATTTATTTTGCCCTTATACGAACCGATTGATTTTAATAATGACAAGACTTTTTTATTAAGCGTGTAAAATGGGATTCAATTATTGATGTCTTGATTCATGTTGCTATGTTAATACGTGTATATTTTTAACGACCCTATAGAATGCGCTCTCAATCGTGGGAGAAAGTAGTTGCACTGTTTCATTGTGCTCGTAGTACATTTAATATTTCGATTAATTTTTAATTGGGTTCATGACCTATATTTAAAAGATTTGTTGCATAAATGACGACATTACACGATAATGTTGACATAAACCTACCTATATTTAAAAGATGGATATATTAGGTATTATAATTAGAAACAAATTAGATGAAGCACTTAGAAGCACTCTTGCTATTTTTGCGAATTCGCCAATCACCTTTTGAAAACGAACCATTATTTTGACATCAACAAGGATTTAGAAATTATACACACAAATACTAGGAATTTACAGTTAGATAAATTTGAACTTTTACAAATAAGAAAAAGTATTAATAGCAAGCTAAATATTAGATATAACTAAATCCTCTTTGCAAACAGTCACCTTTTAAATTTGTTTTCATATTAATTCCTACTTATTCATAGTTTTATATTTATCTATGCTTGTATTTTTAATTTCAGTATATGTTGTTTCTTGAAAAAGATACCATAAGTTTAGAAAGTTTTATTGTTTTTGCGTCACCGGGATACGAACCTGGATCTCTATTTCCAATCCGGGGAACTGCACTACCTTTGTGCTATAACGCCAGTATTTTTCTTGACAAATTTTCGAACCTATATGTTACATTTTTCAAATTAATACACCTGTCGTTCCATTATTTTGAAAGCCATCTACATTATTTTTACAGAATCTCAAATACCTTTGAGTAAACCGATAAACAAAAAACAATATTTTTCGACAAAATTGATTTTATATGTATATATTTATAATTAATACATTAATTTAGTATTTAAAATATCACAGACCTATGTTCTGAATAATTACAACTTCAGAATAAGAATGTGTTCTCCTAATAATAATTATTTTATTTCTAATTAACGTAATAAACAAATCACAAAATGGAATAACGAAAAATTTTAAATAAGTGAAATAATAATATATCCTCGTTTGCCTGTACAATAAAATGAATAATTAAATATTATATTCGATTCATGTAAGCATTTCTATAAATTTTTGTTCAGTTCAAATTCTTCTAGTACCCAAATCAGTTTTTAAAATCACATATGTGAACATAAAACACTTGTTTTTTTATTCTACTCGTTTGATTTACTTAAGACGCGTTTCGCCTTGCAAGAGCATTATCAATTTAACAATTTAACTCAATAATTTGTATTCATAATTTAACTATTATTCTATACAGACTGCCCCCGGAATGCAGGTCTGCTCGACTTTCACGTACCATTGAGATCATCGAGATGCTATTCATTGTTCTATTACAGTGGTAATGTCAGAACATATGTATTAGCTAACTCCGCAGTCCCCAAATTGCATTCTTTGGAGAATGAATATGCGAAGGTCGTCGACATTTTTGTTGTAAATAGAACAATATTATTACAATTTTTTGTGTCTACGGATAAATTGCTTTTCTTCACACTTTATATTTAACTTTATTTTTAATTTTGATTACCGAAAAACACGCTGACATGATATAATTTTTTTCTTTGTGTATTGCACTTCTGATGAAATTTTACATTATTTTGAAAATTATGTAAACGCCTGAAAAGGGCGTGTATAATAATAATATAATGCGAGACAGCTATACTTATTGGAATTCTGAGGATTTTAAGAATTCTTTGTATTTATATTTATAGTTATAAATACAAATTGTTAAGTTAAACTGTTGGATTGTTAATAACCTTTGCAAAGCGAAACGCGTCTCATGTAAAGTAAACGAATTGAATAAAAAAACAGTGTTATATTTTCACAGATCAGAGCAAGGTTCCATCTGACTGACACTTTTTTGAGATAATACGTTCAAAAATGTTGATTGAATTTCAACATATATACAAGTATGATCAGTTTTAAGGTCTTAGCTTGTTTTCAGTATTATCAGTGACCACTGTGAGATGAGTAAAATAATAAATAAAATAAAATAAATTTAAATTAACAATAATTGAAATAAATAACTGATGCAGTTGGAACTTTCAACTCTTGCTATTTCTTTTAATATCCGTTAAATAGAGTTGGTGTGTATGAAATAAATAAATAGAAATGCATTTGGAACCTTTTTCACGTAATAACTCAAATTAAACCAAAATATCAGTTGGAACCTTGCTATTCTAAGGCAGCCGTACTTAACCTTTTTTTTCGGGCCACATACATATCGCACACCTAGATCAAAACTAAGACAGCTCAGAAAGTAATTTTTCAATAAAAAAAAAAAAAAATACATTTTTCTCAATTTTTTGTTACAAATGTTATGAAACTAAATAACATGTTACGTCATAAATATATCGTAAAATGACATTATTCGAGAACTGAGGCTATGTTAATTGCGTGTATGGCAGAGTATCCGAATACAATAATAACCCAAAATTTTCGTTTTTTTTTTAGATGTCTTAATTTCGATCTAGGTGTGCGATATGTTAGCTAAGCTAGCTAATTATACTGATACGACGAAAAAAAATTAATATAGGAAAAACAGTAATGGTTGAAACCAGTTTTATTCAAGATTAGGATGTTGCCACTAGATAAACAAATATTGTACCCGCGTATCTCAAGATATTCAAAACATAGAATGTCAAATTTTTTTAAATCATGTTCCTGATAATAAATGTGTTTCGGGCCGCACATAAAAACTTGGCGGGCCGCAGGTTGAGTATGACTGTTCTAAGGGGTCGATATGTGATAATATTTAAGTTTATGAAGGGTTCGAGAAATGTCCCAAAGAAGATGGGATGGATAAATTATGGCATGAATCTATTTACATAGTATTCTCGAACCTCCCAGCAGAGGTTCGTTGATAGATATGTACCTACGGACGCAGTGGGAGGGGTCGCGGGGTCACGCCAGTCGCACTTCCGGCGTCGGCGTCGCGGCGCTCATTGGCCACCCGTCACCTTTGGCTCCGCCCATCTAACCTTTGGTAACCTTGCGCATTACACACTCAAGTCTTTCAAAATCTGAATAATTGCCAGCCTGAAGTAGGTCGCAATTCTCGCCGAGACACTTGCTTTTCCACATTTGTATCTCGGTCGCACTCAGAAGTGTGAAACTACGTAGGTACTTGAAAGAATTCTCCAAACGTTTCTAACAAACAAATATTTATTTCTAAAAGTCATTAATGTTATCACTGAGCAAATGTTTTGCCAACATATCGCACATGAAAAAATATATCGCGCACTCAAATTTTGACAAGACATTAGCAAAAATAATAATTTACTATCTCTAATAGATCAATGAACGACTCCATGAAACTATACACATGAAAAATGTGTACAGTAACTAGTGGTTACTTAGACAATTGCACGCATTTAACTTATTACCGTGAATTAATGTATGTAATGTTTTAATTAGAAAGATATACATATAAAATCAATTTTATCGAAAAATATTGTTGTTGCGCTACTGGGATTCGAACCTGAATCTCTTTTCCAATCCGGGGAAGGTGCATTACCGACAAATTTTCGAACCTACATGTTACACTTTTTCAAATGTATACGTCTATAATTCCAATAATTTGAAAGCCATCTACATTATTTTTATTATATTATAATAACACTTTTTAGTGGTTGAAAAACTATAAAAAAATAAAAAAAATAAAAAGTGGTTAAAAATTGACAATTGCGGAGAATGAAAAGAATATTAAAACTACCGCACGAGTACAGAAGTGCGTGGGTTTAAAGGTGAACAAAGTCTAATCTCACTTGTAGGAAGGATCAGGAGATTCATTAGTACTAATTCAAAATGTCAAATAGTATACAATACTGTTATTATTTTAGATTAAATAAAACACAATCACTTTGTATGAAATCACGTATTTTATTACGCGACAACCGGTTTCGCTTAGCTCAAGCTTTGTCAGGGCATATTTAAAACTAACACTAAACATAAAAAGAGTGCACTTATGTGTACATAAAGACGGGAATAGAATATAAAATTACATATGAAAGAGAGAGACAGAATACGTGTACAGTTAGACGGAACATTAGGGGAGGGGAAAATATCATGTTGATTGATATTACTCTTGACTTTAAAGAAAACATACCTAATATAGGACTAATGGATAAATTTATTTGATTATTAAGAATTGCATTAGCAAAATTCATGATTGTATTTATTGAATTTAGTACGGAAAGTAGAATGCGCATCTGATAAATACCTTTATCGACAAATCTCTAAAACAAAAAATAAAAATATTTCATTTGCTTGAATTATGAGGGAACCGGTTGCGTGATCAGTATTGACTTTTTATTTTGGTAAAAAAAAGTTATTAATAAAATAAAATATTTACTTCTCGAATGTGCAACTAGTAGTAAATTAATTCCACTTTCTGATATCCAATAGTAAAAATGTGAATCAATGCTTAAATATGGCGTACTCTTGTCATATCACATTGATACTTTGAATGTTATGCAGTATATGACAATTAATCATTCAATATCACGCTATTTTAGTGGTGAGAGTTTGTCCGATGATGATCTTTTTGTTCAATATACATTAGCACATAATACGAAAAAAATTCGCCACCAAAATGACAAGTCTCGAACGCTGAGGCGAATAAAGCCAGCCACAAATAAAGCATATTTCATGATGACCTTAACCTCACTGAGAGGCGAGATTGTCTTTGACAGTAGGAAATTTGACATACCAACAACCCAAAATCAATTTTTATAACGTGTGATGGTAAAAAGTTACCATATTTACAACCGGCCCTAAGAGTAGAAATTGACCTTTCTAAAAACAAACATAGATGTGCACGTATATTTCGTAGTGACGCACTCATACAGCATATGATTACGTACTGCAATATAAATAGGTACAATCTTTAATAATATTATGCAAGTAGGTATGTGTGTCCAAACCCCCCACATCTAATTGCTGCGCACATCTCGGAGAAAGGCAAATGGATGTTTGATGACACTGTATGACATCTGTGATCTTCCACTCGACGAGGCGACCGAAGATGTTCTTCACAATTCCTGTTGGGCGAGGGTGCTTTCGTGCGTAGGGCTGACTGCCGCGTTTTATTTCCAATATTTAATATAATAAGGGAGCCATTCTTGCCAATGTTTATTTCATCTTGAACTCAAACAATCCGAATATATAATGGTATGTAATATATCGAATTTCATTAATTAATAAATGCTCATCATATTTCTATAAAAAAATTACATTATAATTATAATTGTGTAGATTTCTCTCTCCATACGGTTGAAAACATGAATATTATATATATATATATATATCGGTGAACTTGCCAGAGAGCGATCTATGTATGTTAACATAGAATGGAGAGTTCTTAAGAGAGAGAGAATTATTTGATTTTGGGCATAGAAAATAGCTTTATCTATCAGTATATGAGAGAAAGTATTCTCTAATTTTGAGAATATAAAATAGTTTTATCTATCGCCGAATATGGGAGAGAACTATGTACTCTAGCAGATAAGCTTCCGGCTATGCTCTGGCAATTGGTGACCAATGCGCTATCGCCGATTGCTTGCTTCCGCTTTGCGACACAGATACATGGCAGAACGTCCCAGAAAACTGTATATTCTGAACAACTCGGAAAACCTGAGAACTCTTTTAATTACAGAGAATATGTATATTTGTTGTATGAACAGAACTGAATTAGAAAACTTTCTAATTAAGTAAATAAAATAATTGTTAGCCCACGAGTATAAATCAATAACTATTTATTAATGCTAATTAAATGTATTAATTAGAAATATATACATATAAAATCAATTTAATCAAAAAATATTGTTGTTGCGCTACCGGGATTCGAACCTGGATCACTTTTCCAATCCGGGAAAGGTGCATTACCAACTATGCTAAAGTGACAGTATTTTTGTCGACAAATTTTCGAACCTATATGTTACACTTTTTCAAATTAATACATCTATCGTTCCATTATTTGAAATCCATCTACCTTATTAAATTGATTTTATATGTAAATCTTTATAATTAATACATTTAATTAGTATTTAAAATGTCACAGACCTATGTTCTGAATAATTACAACTCCACAATAAGAATGTGTTCTACTTAATAACTATTTATTAATTAATTTATTTATAATTTAAGGATTCCTTTGACATGTATTGACTCTATTTCAAATTATAAAAATATGAGTAGTTAAATATACAGTGCAGCCCCTATTTTAAGTTTTAGAAGGGACCAACAAAATAAAATGTAAACAAAAGGAAAATGTGAATTGAGGTATTAAAAAAACAGAAGAAAAAAATGTTTTTTTGTTGTTTTTGAATAGTTTTTTCAATATTATAAATTATATTAATGGTTTCTGGAGGTACATTACTAGCACTAGTAAAATATGCTTAGAAGGCTTCAATGTGCCTCATGGCATTGTCCTTTGTAGGAAGTGGGTTGATGGGATGAGCAGACACTAGTTCTTCATCGGAAGGTTCTTTTTCTGTCAAGTTTTCGTTTATACGACCGTCAATTTCATCAATTTCGACTTCGTCCGATGTTATTACATTGAAGTCAACGTATTAGTAAGTTTTTGTCGAAATTTGAATAAATTTTAGACGTTAATTGCGGGAAATACAAACGTAAAGTAGGGGTTTAAATATATTAAAATGACACGGGACTGCAGAAATAACACGCAAATGGAGGGAAAACGTGAATTCTGGGCATGTGAAATAAATATAATAATAAATAAGACACACGATACTGGTTTGGATTCAAATCTCGAATGCAACAATATGCATCTTACTAAATTTCAATGTGATTTTTAAAAATTAATATGAAACGTAGTCCATTGCAGCACCTGGCAGCCCTGGACTCTGTGCAGATGGAAACAAGAGTGACAAGTGCTGGAGACATCCATTTAACACTCCACGTCTAGTGCTGCCTCCATTACCGCTCGAGTGCGCGCGCCATCATTACCGGGTAACCTGCCGCGCTGGTGCTGATGGCGGGCTGGTAGCGAACAGAGCCTAACTCGAGGCAAAAAGGGTGCATGTAGAAATCACGTTACAGCATATCGTGCCCTTGGAACAGCAGAGTAGCATCCTTCATTTAAATATTAATTTATCGATGTTTTCGGCGAAGTTTAGTTCATCGCCCGTGACATGTTAACAAAAATTAAACCACTTTAAATTAGCACGAATTAGACACAGAATTTGGTGACCCCAACATTATCCATGCTATTAAGATAGCATCACTGGTCACCTTGCCACATTGTAGGAATGGACTATGAAACCTATTAACTGAAGGAATGTTGGAAGATCTAAACTATGGTGAATAGATGGCGTTATAGATGGATCCAAATAATCATAAAAGTAATCGGATTAAAACAATTCAAAGATATATTCCCCGCGCCCTCTGGTTCTCCAAAAGAACAATATCAAATATCTCTAGAATGAGAATTGAGTATTGCCAGGTAACCTCGCATTTATTCAGATTGAACTTAATAGATTCTCAAATGTGTGAGTATGGTGCCGAGAAGGAAACCCTTGACCATATATTTTTTTGCCTGTCCTTTTCATATATTCAATAATTTCATTTTCAGATTTTCATATGCCACAGTGCCTACTGTATCTAATAGATATGATGGCCTACAATTTGTAGGCAGCGAATCAATCTATCAATGCATGGCATAGGAAGCATCAGTACAGTTACGCCACTGGACACAATCTTGATTTTTAAGCAAGCGGTAATTGAGTAACGATCGCAATATCGTTATTAGAATACTTCTAAAACCCACCCCATTCAATATCGCTAGGAGCTGTCAAAAATCAAATCAATATCGATATGCAAATAATGCGAAGCCCCCATATGAAATAACCCGCGGCTAACCGCGCCCGAGACCCCGCTGTGGCGGTGAGAGGGCTAATTCTCGATATGAAATGACTTCATTTCCAAGAGTGGCCATCAAACCACATGTTCAAAATGCCAGATTCACAAATGAATAAATGACCTTCTCCCCCATTAATCATGCCGACCATAGTCGATTCGAAGGGGAGCTATATATATATTTTAAAATGAGCAGATTTTGGTTATTCGATTATTTCTTTGAGAATACTGAATATAATTGAGTCGCACAGCGGCAGAGTTGCCCAAGTGAAAAATTTCATATTTAGACTTAAGATATACACTAATACGCTCAAAATGAATTATTTTGTATTGTATTCATTACTTGTAGATAACGAATTTTTAAAACAAGAAAATGAGTTCATGTATTTGATAGAAACGGAAAGGCTGAGAAAGATATCGAAAGGAGGGTGACTGCAGAGAATAAAGTGAACGCACTTTGAATGCAATTATGTCTAACGGGAACTTATTAACCGAGGCAAGACTAGCGGTACACAATGAAGTCCTGGTACTGACACTGATATATGAGTGTCAGGTGTTAAACTGGTGGGGGGTGGGTGGAAAGGAAAAGAGATGTATGATATAGTGAAAGGGATACGTTCCCATTCACACTAATATATAATTGCCCATATTCTGTAACACCAAATTTAGTATTTTGTACACCCTGAAGAAGGAACGGTGGTTCCGGTTGGTGTTAGCAAAAATAAAGTGGTGTTTAAACAAAGTTAATTGTTTTTAATTATATTTATAATGAATTACCACAAACTTATAGCGGAATACAACAATATGAATAGGTAAATACAATGAATAAAATGTGTATATTCATATTTAAGTAAGTATCTAGTAAGTAAGGAATCTTTGAACATGAAATATTAATGCAATATTGACAAATAACAATATGCCCAACAACAATTATTATTTCCAAATAACTATATGCCCAAAGGAATACCAAAGTACAGAGCGTTTCATCGTCTAGTCTGGATATAATTTTGGTACCTCGAAATCAATCTAAAATATGAATCCCAATACTTAATCAGGATTACACATGCAAATACTGTAAACTGGGACGCGGGATCCTGGGATTGAATTATCTATTTACAACCTTTGTCCTACTGTGAACTGAAATGTATGTATGTACGTATTTTTAAAGTAAAATATCCCTACTAGTAACAAATATTTTTTTTGGTAACATCATTTCATTTAAATGATTAAAGTCGAAGCTTAAACTGTAGACTTTTACTCGTCCTAAGACGGGCGTGATGGATTAATCCTGATTTTAAGCTGCTGAAGTTTTGTTATTACCAACATTTGAAATCATTCTAAAATACCTCTTCCCTTTTTATTGTTCTACTTCTGCCGATCTGAGTACTTTGTTGAATAAAGCACAGGACTTGCGTCAAATTTATCCCTTCAACTTGATCGATATTCGCATCCTATACCATCAATCAGATAACATCACATAATAATTATTTGGCAATGTTAAAGCAAATCGCTTAATTTTATCCAACCATCGCGTTTCAATACATAAAGACATCGAGTTGCTGGCATAAAGCGGCGGCTGAAAGCTGGTTCCCTGACCAGAGAATGGCAGCGCTTACAAAATAGCTACATATACAACAATGGCCGTGACTGAAGTAGTTATATATGTAATAATTATATTTTATGTGTGAACTTTTTACTTTTTATTAACTTTGAAATTATTATTTTTTTTGTATTTCTTTTTCACAGCATATTTATTTCATAACATGTATAATTTAATATGTATTATCTTTATGGCGAATCAGGTTTAAAAAAAAAACCTGATCACGCTGGAATAAACACATTATTATTATTATTATTATATATATATTTTAGCACTATTTTAATGTGTCCAAGAACACAAAATTACTGGATTTTTACCTACAGAGGCACTGATATTAAACAGATATCAGATATCTCATAGAGGCGAAACTATTTTTATTATATTTAATCGAAAATATATGAAAATATGGGGTAGTTACCTGTCTTACGCTAGCTTAAGTGATTGTAAGCCCTGCAATTACAACATACTTCCATATATTTTCCATTAAATATAATAAAAAATAGCTTTGTTTCAATTTGTTCAAAATCAGTTTCTCATAGTGATGACATATATGCTGTTTAAAAAAAATGAGAAATTAATTATCAAATTTGGTTTGTAGATGGCGATGGTGTAGTGGTACTCGAAACAAGTCCACATACTAATATATACACAACTTTAAAAAATTTGATGAATATGGAGATTGAGGGGTGAGAATTGATTATATTTATATGATCACTTAAACCAGATGAAGACAGGTCGTAAGCCCTGTAATTACCTCATACTTTAATATATTTTCCATAAAATTTAATAAAAATAGCTTCGTCTCTATGTGATATCTGATATCTGTTTCATATATATATTTATTTAAAGCTTAAACAACTTTAAACGTCTTTGGACGGGTTAAACTCTACATTCAAATAAAATAAAACAGCCTTAAAAATGTTGCCTTAATGAGATATACAAAACATTTTGAATACAAGTGAATAGTGTCAATTGGAAATAAGAAGGTAATAAATGCACTAGAATTTACCTTCCACATTAGACGATAATATTAATAGTAGAGTTGGCGTAATGAGGTTTACTGAATAATTTTTGTGGCCGTTAAAAATACTGTTTATATGGATAGGTACCATAACAGGAAAAATCAACAAAAATTCACTAATTTTTATTACTACTCCCTCTTGTTGATCTGTAGAGCGATTTTTTTCTGCTTTAAAATTTAGGTTTTGGCTGTGAAAAATATTATCAACTAAAACAAATATCAAACAATACGAACGGGTATTAAAGGCTTGACAGCTAACTTACATTAACTGTAGGTAAAATAAAAATGTATTTTTAATCCCTTTTTAGCTGCCTTAAGTGTTCTGTATATTTTTACACAGTTTGCCCAGTATACATACTCGTATATATATATTTTATGATATACCAGTTTTAGTTTTTACCTACGCAAAATAAAAATATAAATAAACCTGTATGGTTTGTTTTGACACTTGTTTTATATAGTTAAAATATTCGTGTCAGTATTGACATATAGTGGTATCGATCAGATGACAGATGATTCATAAAACATATTTACAAGTAGTGATGATAAACCGCTATGTGACTGTGTCGATGATTGGTAACTGGGATTTAACGATGATTAGTAAGTAAGATTTTATTGTCGGAGACTTACTTTCTAGTGTACCAGTCATTTCTTGAAGAATTACGTTAATCAGTTATCAATCAACGTTACAAATCGAAAAAAATCACAGTTAAAATAACGGTTTAAATAACTTTTTTACCATCACTATCTAGAAGTCTCGGTTATGGGTCATCCTCACAGGTGAAGCCAGGGTCTCCCCAGCCTAATGCAACGAATTCATCCACCACTGAATTACTCTTCCGAATATTCTTCGCCCTAAAGTAGCGCCTAGGATAATTTCCTTTTCTACATATTGACGCAAATAATTATCTGGCAGAATTTTTTTTTTGTGTACTACCATAGATAGAGCTTGCTGTAATTGTATTTGATGCAGGATATGTAGTAGTGATGAGAAAAAATGCTACTTTCGACTCACAGGTTTGATTGGATTGGTATTCAATAATATCAGTGATTAAAAACTGTGACTGTGACGAAATAAATAAAAAAGCATAATTTTTTAGCGTATATATTTACTTATATTGTTCAAACTTCATTTGCGTAAAAACATATTTTAACATATATATAATTTTATATCATCACAAAGAGAATGAAAACTCTTAAAAAATGTGAGTTTATTTTTCGGGTCAAATATGTAAAACGTTTTGACAAAATGTTCTAGATGGCGCTAATCGCGAATTAAACGTTATGCGCCGAATCACGGTTCACAACCAAATATAAATAAATGAATCACGAATCACGATATTCCCAAATATTAAATCACTAATAGTGAGTGTAACTCAAAGATATCAGTGATTGACTCACAGTTCGTGATTTTGAGCTCATCGTAAATATTTTGGCTGTCAGTAAAATACGTAACATTCTTCTCAAACAGTACATCTCAAAGGCATGAAGACAGAGGAGCTGCGGTTATCCGAAGACAAGTGTATGGATATATGTTATTTTGTGTTTATGTTGAAATTATAGTGAGATAAATAAGAATATTTATTAATTAATATTTTTAGAAAGTAAATCAAAATGAAATTTGATTGTGTTTGACGTTTCTTGTCTCAACATTCCGTACAAAATATGATTGTCCTAAAAAAATATGTTGAGCTAACTTAATTGGGGAAAAAGTATGAATTTCGATATGATTTTATTTTGTACATATAGTAGAGGAGGGTGGGGTACCTTAATACATAGCAATTATTTACGTACCCTGAAGTAATTTTATAATTGCTATAATGTCGAGATCGAACAAATATCAGTCAAGTTGACGTCCGCTGGCGTCAAGGTCACATTTCAGTGGATGAACAGAAAGAATAAGAAGTTATGTTAATGAGTTGTAAAATAGAATATTTTTCATTGTGGATAATGTGACCGGAATATAGTTATTATTAGTTTTTTAAATTAATTATATCTTCATTAGGAATGTGGTTAACCCAGGCTCTACCAGTAGCCTTATACTGGTATTGTAATGTTTTTCTTATTTTCTCCCCAGGCAAACAAATAACCATTGGTCCTTACAAATACAAAAAATATTATGCGCACACCGTGATCCAAAATTAAACGAAATATTGCCTATAACATAATAATTTTGTTGTTAAATTGTATTTTTATATCAAAATCGCAATTATCAAAAAGTTTTTTATTCTCAAAATAAAATTTCAATAGAAAATATCTAACGGTGTTTAAAAAATGTGTTAACGATGATTTTTCCAGATATAAATATCGGTACAATAAATCCTAGTATGACATCTATGAAACAAAGCTTACACTGATTTTATACGAAATACAAAATGTTTTAGACTCACATTTACAGATGTCAGTGTCATATTTCAAATTCAATCATTTGAACCCTCGTGCACGAGAATGAAAAATGTTTTTTTTTAATGTGTTTTGAGTTTTACTTTTTATAATTATTATAATATTTTTGATTTTATTATTTCCCAAAAAAAATTTTTTTTTACACTTTTGCAATGCTCTCGAATGCAATAAATTTAAAATTTTAAAAATTGACAATTTTTTATTCCATCACGCTTTCACATATCGTTACAGACATTAGAGTCCGTTCCATTCAGTCGTGCTGATTAAAGGGAGCATTTTTGAAAAAAATATCTGGTTCGTGGAGGACTCGAACCTCCGACCTTCGTACCCGTTTTGTCCGACACTCTAACCTGTTGAGCTAACGAACCTTGAGACGAGTTGCAATATTTAATAATAAATATAACAATTTTGTTGTAAACTGAATCAGATTTTATCAAAACAGAGGACAACTTTCATAATGAGAGTATTGGTAGCAAACAATGAGGTTATATTACAAATGAGTCGAAACAAGTGATCGAAACAAGTCGGTGATTAGAAGCTTCAATGATGATTTCACGAAATTCGTATGGACACATCGATTAGTCATCTCCAGCCTTTTACTGGTGACGTTTGTCTATCGTTATTAGAACGAAGTGCCCTTTTTAAGAGGTCTAATTATTCAAAATGATGACTTGTGATGTCAAACAGTATTCATCAAACCCTAATAAATTGTTAAATGCATCAAGCAAATATTAGATCATCGGTAAGAAGTATTTTTTGATGTTTTAATTTTGCTCATGCATTAATATCGCCACCTATCACAGAAACGCGTCAAGTCCAAATTTTTTAATTAATTAATTACCAGAGATTAATTTAGAGTACATCTAATAAAAAAGCTCTGCATAACTAAAAATTCTGTGAAACAAATGTAAATTAAAAAATTGAATTGACATAAGCGAAAACATTATTTTGTAATTAGCGCCATCTGTGTACCAGTAGAGACTTCAATTGCTTAGTTCTAAAAACTTACGAACTCTCACCGCTGTAATCATGACGCTCTTTTTATTCACCGCATCGTACTATTTACATTACTCAGTTCTGTCTTTAAGCTAGTGAATTACTCGTCATATAAATGGCTATTTACTGAATTGAAAATTCCTTTCGGTTGATCCGTTATGTATGTGTAGCGATCGGAATTCAAATCCACCGCCATCTCAGTCGTCATCGACGCTAGCGACAACGCTGCCGGCTGCTGCTACAAGCCTGGCTCGATAATTCACCGCCAAGCACTCTCTCCAGTTTCATCGTTTCACAACGATGGTCTTGCCGGCCCATGCGCGCTGAGCAAGGCCGCCAACTCGCTTCATTTCATTTCATAATACACGTGCACCTTCTACATCTTCATTCATTCTTTAATTCTATCTGTCTTCATTGTTTTAATCATACTGTCATAATAAACTTCAACACCCAAACGACATTTATTTCATTTAGCCACCCCAAATATGGAATCATTTATCAGGAATCAGTTTTTTAACAGAATAACATTAGAAAGTATTACAACGGCGTGCAAATCATTGAAGTGTCTACATCCTCTTTTACTAATTTGCGAATTTTACTATCTTACAGTTTTTAACCTGTTGATTTCATGATGGTTCTTTATATTTAGTGCATGGATTGGTTTTTGATTTGAGAAAAACAAAAAGCAATTGGCAGAACTATTTCCTACGTTAACCTTTAATAGAAATAATTATTTCCATTAGTTATTGCGTTAATGATTTTCAAACAATAAATTAATCATGTTCAGTCATAGAAAGTGTTTTTAAAAACGTATTTGGATAAAAATAACTAACTAAAATAATAACTTGAACTGCTTTTATTCGGGTTGAACTTCATTAGTTAGTTCAACAAAAGGAATTGAATATATATATGAAAAATTATAATATTATCGAAATACATTAAACACGAAACGAGGCGGATTTTGCTTCCTCCAAACCTGCTTTCTCCGACTCCTACCCCTGGTCACTTTCCTCCAGTTTTTGGTCAACATGGCCAGCCCATTGCAACTTTTGGAACTTCTACCTTCTACACGACTTTCTTGATCAATTCAATTTTCGAATTCATGGTTCATTTTTATCCTATACGATCCATTTTACAGTGTAGTAAATATTCTTTTGAATCTGTTATATTATGAGAGTTGTCTTCTGCTTTGACAAATCTTAACTCAGAATTCACGACAAAATTATTTTATTATAACTAAATATTGCGAATTTTAAAGTTGGCTCGTTAGCTCTGTAAGTTAGAGCGTCGGACTTACAAAATTACGAAGGTTTGGAGATTTAAGTTAATTTTCTTTTTTTTTTTTCAATTCATAATTTTTATATTATTAAATGACATTAGTTAATAGGTTTCTAAATGCCAATTAAATAAACCTGTAAAAATTAAATGTGCCCAAAAGAAACTTCACATTAAATAAAATTACTCTGTAATGGCAAGAACACTCCGTAGGGGTGAAATACCAATTTAAAAAAAAAAAATCAGACTGAATGCACTGAAAATGGAATCGTTAAAAAGATTGTGCCTTGTTCGATGGCAAATATAGGGTCTTTTAATAGGGACGCTCAAAATTTGTTAGGTTATAGCAGCCATGTTGTTAAAGTGACATCTGTCAAATTTATTGTCAATTGTTAAGTAGTATACGGCAAATCACCACGGAAGGTTGAACAACGTGTGTAAATCATCAAATTTTATTATCAAAGTCACGAGCGATTTGAGGGCACGGTTATCTCGCGCGGCGGTTAAACGCCTTTAGACTTCTTTCTTTGAGGCTATCTTAAATCGCAAGTCTTTACGAATAAGCCGCAAACAATTGACCCCCTCAAAGTCAACATAACAGACGCCATCCAGCAAATTTAGCCAGATTTATGCGATAAAGTCATAGAAAATTGGACCTCCCAAACCTGCCACCGAACAAAACCGCATCGGATATTCGAACAACGTTATATTCCACACTTAATGCCATAAAATATACTTTCAAATGAAAGAAAAATTGAGTGAATATCTCACACACAACCTGTTTAACTTACATTTTAAAATTGAGCGTCCTCGTTGAAAGACCCTATATAGTCAATGTTGATGATCAAATGTATTTTTAATCTACACGACCAAATGGAACGGATTTTAATTATGTTTCCTTTCCTATGTTAATACGATATGTAAACGTGTATTCATCTAAGAGAAATTATATTGCCGTCAATCGTTTCTAACTTTCTCCTATCACTTAACACAAAAAAATCAAAATGTGTATGTTTCTGTATTAACGAAAGAACAACACCGCATCAAAGTCCTACACTCGTCGTACATGACTGCAAAACAAACAAGAACACGGCTTCCTCATGCCAATGTCAAAAATTGACACGAGTCAAAATTATTCGACATCGGGAGTACTGATCGATGATCATCTTAACTGGAAAGAACACATACCGAACCTAGCTAAACGCACAAGAAAACTAATTTACTTTTTTAAAGGAATACGGTGTATAGTTGATTACAAACTCTTAAGATCGGTCTACTTTGCACTGTGCTACTCCTTAATTAATTATGCTATTTTAGTTTGGGGAGGAACAGGAAAAACAATATTGGAGTTGGCTAAAAAAGCACAAAAAACAATTCTCAAGGTAATAATTAGTCGTCCCTTTAGATATTCATCAGATTTAAAGAGTACAATGTCCTAGATATAAGACAAATCTTTATGTTGAGACTCGTTCAATATTTCCATGCTAACAACACTCTCCTAAGTAATAAATCATGGACACAACATAAGACAAACAACAAACATCTACACACCAGTTCCGAGAGCAACAACGACATTTTATCAAAGATTCTACATGTTCTTAGCTCCAAAACTATACAACACACTCAGTACCAACTGGAAATCTTTTAATTCCAATAAGATTACACAAATATGGACCCAATATATGATTCAATCAGGTAGAGATGAATCAGAAACATGGCTATCCAACATTCTAATATAATTTATACAATACCTTCACTAATAATTCACTAATTCTACAACACCCCCACTACATATTTTTTTTTTATATTTATAATTTATTGTTACTTTTTTATACATATTTGTAATTCTCTTTTTATTCCTGCCGATAAATAACACCACAACAGCACGAAAAAAAAACTGGCTACTTTAACACAGACTTCAGTCTAGCAAAGTAGCCAGGACAACGCTGTATATATCAGAGGTGAAGTCTACTCTATCCCACACAATAAACTATGAGTAAATAAATGTCTTATGTTTATTATGTATTCACCTCTGTTAGAACAAAAATAAGTATGTCAATATATATATAAATAAATAAATAAATATGTCTGATCCGAGCGGCAAGAATGGAGGAAAAAATCAAATATTTTTGGGAAATTATAAAATAACAATTATATTTCACCGATAGAGGAAATATTTTCCTGGTAAAAACTCAACACTGTTCTTGCGCAAGAGTTTAAGTGATTGATTTTGAAATATGACGCTGACATCTATTAATGTGAGCTCAAAGCATTTTATATTTGGTATCAACTCAGTATAATTTTTTTTTCCTAGATGTCATGCTAAGATTTACGTTAAATGTTTTCAATTTATGAGAATTATCATAATAAAAAACATCTTAATTATTGCCATTTAACAACAAAATTAATATAAAAATATAATTTAACAACAAAACGAACTTGTCGTAAGTACTATATGTACAAAATAAAATTATACCTCAAATTTTAACAAAATTCATACTTTTTCTCAATTAAGTTAGTTCAACATATTTTTAAAGGACAATCATATTTTGTACGGAATGTTGAGACAAGAAATATCAAACCCAGTCAAACTGTCAATTTCATTTTGATTCACTTCCTAAAATATAAATTAATGAAAACAGAATATTATTATGTCTCTCAATACAATTACAACATAAACACAAATTTCTCCCTTCCGATTTAGATTTAGGCGACCAAAGATTGTCCTACTAGATTATTAAATACCCTGCCCAAAGAAAGCAGATCCCTGCCACATGCCAGCAGTAATTTCTCTCTCTTCCCCGTGGTTAAACACCACCTAACCCGATTATCGCATCGGTTGCTACAATAGATGAAGGAGCAAGGAGTCTTAGTACCCGAGACTCTGTTTGTCATGAGATCAATGTCACAAAATAACCTTGATCCACACTCTTGTCTTTGGACCATGCCCAGTTCCGCAGTCCGCATTAGCATCAAACGGAAAATATATGCCTTCGAAATGTACTGTTTGAGGAGAATGTTACGTGTCTTACTGACATAAACTTGTACCTCTTGATTATTAATCAAGTGTCAAAACAAACCATGCACGTTTACTAAGTTATTTTTATTTTGCGTTAACCCGTTTGAACCCTCATGCACGAGAATGAAAAATGTGTTTTGAGTTTTACCCGAAAAATATTTCCTCTATTATGAAATACAATTGTTACGAATTTTATAATTTCACAAAAAAAAAATTTTTTTTCCACTTCTGCCGCACGGAACTGACAATCAACAGCAATACAATTTCTCTCACATAAAATCAATTAAAAAAATTGAAGGCGCTTACACAATTTTTTATTCAATCACGCTTTCACATATTGTTACAGACATTAAAGTCCGTTCCATTTAGTCGTGCTGATTGAAATAAGCATTTTTGATCATCAACACGGACTATATTTGTCGTCGAGCAAGGTACAATTTCCACTGCATTCAGTCTGTTTTTGTTCTTCTCGCGGTAACTAGTTTTATTCAATAATATAAAAATTATGAATTGAAGCATTAAATCATTATTTTAAATGTCATACGCGTTTCTTTATTTCATTAAAAAACATTTGGTTCGTGGAGGACTCGAACCTCCGACCTTCGTACCGATTTTGTCCGACACTCTAACCTGTTGAGCTAACGAACCATTGAGGCAGGTGGCAATATTTATTTATAAATAAATTTTTTTTGTTGTAAACTCTGAATTAGGATTTGTCAAAACAGAAGACAACTTTCATAATAATAGTATTGGTAACAGAGAACAATCAGATCTTAATTTATTTTATATTTATTTTTACATTAATCATTATTTAAACTTGAAAGTAAACAGACAAGAAAAATTATTATTCAAGTATTGACTAAATTAAAAAATGACGTAGAATTGTAGCCGATATCTATGCATCAGAGACCTGGACAATCCTCAAAAACGATAAGCGTTAAATAAATGCCTTTAAAATGAACTGCCGGAGAAGAATGTTCGAATCTGGTAAAAGGACGCACGAATTAACTTACTGGAGTTAGTTCTGAAGACGACCCAGAATCGTGAAGGTATACAGTCAAATCTCTTTGTAACGAATACCGAAGTAACGAAACTCTCAGTACATATCTTCAATTTGTCCCGAACTTTCATAGAAAATGTAGTAAAGCATATTTCATTGTAACAAAGTCTGATCTCAGAATAACGAAATATTTTGATCTGAAATTTATGAATGGAGTTGACACAATATTTCAGAGAACTCAGTTTGTCCTTGATATAAGGCGTGCCGGGCGTGTTTACAAGCAACATCTAGGTGTTTCGCCGACTCTCAAACTTATAATATTCACTGAAAATCTAGTTTCGCGCTCAAAAACTGCAACATAAATTCGTTACAGAGGTAAATTTACGGTTTTTTTGTAAAAAAATAGTTAATTTGTGATTTTTTTTTTCTCTATTGTTTTTCTTTGAATTTTTATTGTATTTAAATTTCAAATTTTTTTACATATTGTTATCTTGAATTTATTTTTAAATAAAATATTTATCACAATTTAAAAGTCGGTGTTTCACTGGTGTATACGCATATACACACTTATACTGTTGTGTTCTGTCGTCCGTTAACCCCGTAAGAGGTTATTGTGATGCTGTAGTTATAATATGGTAATTAAAAATAAAATAAAAATCTATCATCTTTCTTGGATTCAATATAACGAATTTTCACTATAACGAAATATTTTCTTTTGTCCCTTGTACTTCGCTATACTGAAATTTGCCTATATTGTGTACCATGTTTTATTTGATTGAGGTCACTATATGATGTCAATACTAGCGTGAAGAAGGAAATAAGTGAATAGTACGTAATTTAGTATTTATTTAATTAAAATTATATATTTTATTAGGCTGTTAATTTTTAATGTAACCACAGTTTAAAATTATGATTCAGTCCATCATAAAGCTCTAGTGATGGCAATATAAACATGCCTATTGTAATCGATCGAAACGAAAACTCTATTCATGACCGAATATGCAATACGTATTACTCAAAGGGATTTATACAGAGAGTTGAACTATCTCGTTGTTCTGATATAATCTTTGAAGTCAGGTCTTATCGTATGTGAGAAGGCTATTCGGTTGTTCGGCAATGATCGGTAGTTCTCGAAAATACCCGAACGTAAAGAGTGTCACTTACAATAACACCACAAGTCAATTTTCACAAAATAACTAATTACGTAAATTTATTTTATTTTCACACTAATTTTGTTTATTTATTAAGGTCGATATTTATATGTGCTTTGATTGTTTCAAAATGTTGCGCTGTCGTTTTTTAAGATGAATCGTTTTAAAATCGTCACAGATAATATAACGTTAAAATTCGTTATATATTTTTATTTACTAAATTTACGAGTTTAATGAATGCAACCAAGTTTGTGGGGATTCGTTACTAAATTAAACAGGATTAGATTTGCTGGATAGTGGGTAGTTACGGAAACAAAAGTACAGCTAATGTTTCTGTAAAACAAATACTATGTGATACACGAAAAATTTTTCGAATTTCAAATGGGAAAAATAAAATTACGCCCTTAAATAATTTAAAGCCGAAATACCTAATTTACATAATAATTTTTACATTAACGGTACGTGCACACCAGAAATACGATTCTTATATTGAAAAGTAGAGATAAGTAGTATTTAGAGTATGAGATAATTACAATAAGTTAATAAATGTGATTTTCCATTTCATTTACTAGTTACAACTAAAAATTAGCAATTTAATGTAATACTGCCTTTTGGCGGGTTTCATATTTATTAATTTTGTAAGATACCTTATTCGAATAGATAAATACCTATCCAGCACAGCTTTCAACAATTGCAGTTGGTGATTATCTAGAGGTGGATTTCTTTACAATGAACGTTTAAACTATCAAATAAATTTACATTTAAAATTTTATTCTTTACTGCTTTTGATACTAAATTATATATATTATCATATTGTTTTAGGAGGGTGTTTTGTAGTGTATCCCTGTAGTATAGTTTTTAGCGTCGATTCTGTTCATGAACAGATATTAATAACATCTTGAGATGAATATAATAACCCTTCCCTATCTTTCAGTATGATAAAACTATGGCAAACTGATTTCTTGTTAACAGTGAGACTCTATACAGATCGTGCAATATAACTTCTTAGCCAATTGTCGCACAACGAATCCACCAATATAGGAAATTATTTGCTTAGAAATTTCCGTCAAATTTGTAACTAGGAATTCTGATAGATTTTCATTATCTGCCTCATTTGATTCAAATTCTATAAATTCCGGTCTATAATTTTCAGTTGTGCTATTAATTTTTGTTATTGCTGAAGAACAATTCAAAATCTGTATATTTCTTATATCTCGTAATTCCTGATGCAATAATATTTTTTTATATATTGTGGTAAACTGTCGTGGCGTTTAATATTTCGTTTCGTTATAATATTATAATTTTTTCACACATATATTCAATTCCATTTGTTGGACTAACTAATGAAGTTCAATTTGAATAAAAGCAATTAGTTCTTTTTATCCAAATAATTACATTATTTTCATTATACCTAGTCCTCTATATTCATTTTTAGTAATTGATTAATTTCAAAATTTGGACTTAACGCGTTTCTGTGATAGGTGCTGATATTAATGTATGAGGAAAATTAATATTTAAAAAAATACTTCTTACCGATGAAATTCAATAACACTTAACGTTTTTGATATTTTATTTGAGTTTGATGAACACAGTTTGACAGCACAAGTCACCATTTTGAATAATTAGACCACTTAAAAAGCGCACTTCGTTCTAATAATGATAGCATTATTATATTTATACATAAATATTGCCCTATTTTTCAGCGGTTCGTTAGCTCAACAGGTTAGAGTGTCGGACAAAACAGGTACGAAGGTCGGAGGTTCGAGTCCTCCACGAACCAGATATTTTTTGAATAAAGAAACGCGTATGACTTTTTAAAAGAATAATTTTAAAGCTTCAATTTATAATTTTTATATTATTGAATAAAACTAGTTACCGCGAGAAGAACAAAAACAAACTGAATGCAGTGGAAATTGTACCTTGCTCGATGGCAAATATAGTCCGTATTCATCCAATCAGCACAACTAAATGGAACAGACTTTAATGTCTGTAACAATATGTGAAAGCGTGATAGAATAAAAAATTGTCAGCGCCTTCAATTTTTAAAATTTATTAAATTTGAGTGAAATTGTATTGCTATTGATTGTTTGTCAGTTCTGAGCGGCAGAAGTGGAAAAAAAGAAGTTTTTTTGGAAAATTATAAAATCCATAATAATATTATAAAGATTAGTAAGTAAAACTCAAAACATATAAAAAACACATTTTTCATTCTCGTGCACGAGGGTTTGAAATATGACGCTAACATCTCTAAATGTGAGTCCAAAGCATTTTGCATTTCATATCAACTCAGTATAAACTTTTTTTCCTAGATGTCATGCTAGGATTTACGTTTAATGTTTTCTATTTATAAGAATTATTATAATAAAAAACATCTTAATTATTGCCATTTAACAACAAAATTAATATAATTTAACAACAAAACTGACGCGTCATAAGTATTATATGTACAAAATAAAATTATACCTACAAAATTCATACTTTTTCTCAATTAAGTTAGCTCGACATATCTTTAAAAGACAATCATATTTTGTACGGAACGTTGAGACAAGAAACATCAAACCCAGCCAAACTGTCAATTTCATTTTGATTTACTTCCTAAAATATAAATTAATGAAAACAGAATATTATTATTTCTCTCAATACAATTACAACATAAACACAAATTTCTCCCTTCCGATTTAAATTTAGACCAAAGATTGTCCTACTAGATTATTAAAAACCCTGCCCCAAGACAGCAGATCCCAGCCACATGCCAGCAATAACTTCTCTCTCGTCCTCCCTTTGCTGAACACCACCTAATCCAATTACCGCATCGGTTGCTACAATATATGAAGGAGTAAGAGGTCTTAGTACCCGGGACTGTGTGTGCCATGAAATCAATGTCACAAAATAACCTTGATCCACACTCTTGTCTTTGGACCATGCGCAGTTTCGCAGTCCGCATTAGCATCAAGCGGAAAATATACCTCTTGATTATTATCTTATTATTTATCAAGTGTCAAAATAAACCATGCACGTTTGCTAAGATATTTTTATTTTGCCTAGGTATAAGCTAAAACTGTTACATCATAAAGTATATACATATATACTAGCGTACTGTATAAAAGTAAGTACAATGCTGAAGGCTGTTAAAAAAGGATTAATAATATAATATTATTAGTTTTGGAGCCCGGAAATTAATGTCAGTTAGCTATCACAAGCATTTAATTCATATTCGTAATATTTAATATTTATTCAGTATTATTTTCACAACCCAAACCAAAATTTTAAAGCCCAAAAAAATCGCTCAACACGGTTAACTAGAAGGAAGCGATAATAAAAATTAGACCATTTTTATTTATTTTTTTCTGTTATAGTACCTACCTATGTTAATACAATATTTTAACAGCCACAAAAATTTATTTAGAAAACGTAATTATGCCAACTCTACGGTAGCTGTCATAACAATTGTCAAATACAAATACATACAATTGATAGAAAAGTTACTAAAATGCCGGCAAAACAATTGCTAAATATAGATCCAGATGTCTTATTTCAAGAACATACCATCAGTGAAATTGATGACACTCAAAAGAAACTACTTCATGAGATTGAAAGAAAGCGGGAGGAATTGAGGGTTATGGTCGGGTAAGACATGTATTTAAGATTTTAGTTAATTCGAATACAACTTTTAAACTAAACATTTATTTTATTTTCTTATTTTGATTATAGTGAGAGGTATAGAGATCTCATAGAAGCTGCTGACACAATAGGAGACATGAAATCCACCGCCCACAACTGCATTAAACATATTGAAAACATGACTTTGACCTGCCGTAATTTGCACGACACTCACTTGATTGGATTTAAGACTGATTTCACTCCAGCAAATATTGAAAAGTATTGTTGTTTATTTGTAAATATTATTAATAGATTACTTCTTGTCAGATATGTTATATATGTTTATATGTTACAAATTATTTACAGACCCATCGTTAGTCGCCAAGTCCACAGTATAGCGATTCAAATCAAAATTCTGATGGCGATTCCTGAACAGATTTGGAGTAATATTGACGTAGAAGACTTTTTGACTGCTACGCAATTATACCTGTTTGCTAGACACATATATACAGGTATATAATTTATTTTATCCTTAATTATATTATACTACAAACACCAGTAGTGGTGTACACTCATGTCAAAGTGCTCAGCAGTCGCCCGTTAGCTATAAAAGTTAGCGTACATGTGTCGCATCATCACTGGAACTGTTTTACATTTTAAGAATATATCTGATTGGGTATTTGTGTTAATTGATTAAGTTGAATTGTACTACAATCGATTGATTCCCTTTTTCAACATTGAAACATAGGTTTTACATAAATACCAGTGGCGTGCAGTCAGTACTTTGAAATAAGTTGTGCTTTATAAGAATTTATGTGAAATAAATCAAAATAAAATCTCATAATATTTCTGTCATAATTATTATCGCATTATTCATATTTTAACATTTCATAGTGTTAGTGTTTGGGATATATATTTATCTGTGTAAATATTAGGGGTACCAGTCGAAAATGTCGCATTTTAAATAAAAAGGCAAATATAAATTTAAATAATTTATTATTTGAAAAAATTTATATTATATATTCCCCATTACTTTCTAATACAGTCTTCCATCTATTTTCAAGCATTTTTATGCCCTTTGAATAGAAAGTTTCTGGTTTCGACTGGAAATAGTCGTCAAGGGCAGATTTTATTTCGTCTAAGTTGTTGAAATTTTTTCCCGATGAAAAATGCTGTAGGGATCTAAATAAATGGTAATCTGATGGGGCTAAATCCGGTGAATATGGGGGGTGATCGATTTGTTTCCAGCCAAAGGCGTTTATTTTTTTTCAAGTAATCGCTGCAGTGTGGGGTCTTGCGTTGTCGTGTTGAAAAAAAACTTTGTGTTCTGCGTGCATTCTGGGTCGCTTAACTTTTATTTCTTCGTTTAATCTGTCTAGTTGATTACAGTATCCGAGTGTGTCTGCAATCTGCTGAATTGATTTTGTTGGATTTGCTTCGACTTTACACATTAAAATGTCATCATCCACTTTAAAGACCTTTTCTTCTGGAGGCTGGTTTTCCGTATCAAAATTCCCACTCTGAAATTTTTTAAACCACCTTTGCGATTGGCGAATGGATATCACATCACCGTACATACTGTAAATTTTTTCTGCAGCCTTCCTCGCAGAGTTTTTTTGGTGGAACTCGTAGATCAAGCAATTGCGCACAAAATTCTTATCTGGTATAAACCCTTCCATTTTAAATGTATCGCTAACAAAAATAAAAATAACTTTCGAAAGATGATCTCCAAATGTTAAAGAACAAAAGTAATATATATTACGTGCTGACGACTCGACGAGACGGACGCGACTGAGGATCAAACAAGGGCCATACCGAAATGCGACATTTTCGACTGGTACCCCTAATATATTAATTTTTTAACGAAAATAATGCATTGTGCATTCCCTCCCCCTTCCCTTCCCTTCCCGGCCATGCTGCCAACTCAGTCGATTGGCAACCTTGAGCCAGTACAGTTATATGTGTACAGTACAGTTTACAATATTATATAATTCGAGACTTCGCGTCTCTACTGTGTCGGAACCTTTGACAAAATAGTGAGTAAAATATACAGTCCACATTTTTGGAGATGTCAGCAGAATCCAGATTCTCCTAATTTCCATATCCTAAATTCTTCCGGCATCTATGCTTTGTACGTAACACATAGTATTTTGTCAGATAAATATTTAATTTCACTTTATTTCTTAAAATATATAGGTACTTAACATACACCTTATTTCAATTTACTGACTACACTTGGTAAATATTGGTCTTGGCTGCACAGCAGACACTACCTATAAACAATTTGATTTATTCTTTTTATTTATAAATCACTTGTCCCATACAGAAAACAAGAATGTAGACAAAGGTGGTTCGCTAACCTCAGCTTTTCTCAACCGGTAAGGATGATGATAATTATGAGGTCAAAAGAAACTAAACACAAAAGATGTTCAATATCGGTACACTATGGCGACACAACACAATTGAGAATGGCTTCCCGCCTCCAGAATACCCAGTTTTTATTGAGATTCATAACAATACATATAGCCATATTTGCATGTACGTATTCAGTAACAGGCCGCCGCTGTGACGTTTTACTAACAATAATAGTCTTTGTTTTCCTGATATCTATCCCACGGGTTTTTTGGCCCCATGCCGATAATTACACCTTTAAATTACTGACACGTGTCTTATCATGTCAATTATATGGCGCCTTTGTTGCGACCTCGTAATTCTGTGCGATACATCACTGATACAACTGATTGTTCTATATGTGTGTGAAGCACCCAATACATGATAGTGTAATGTTGAACGGAGGAGGTTAATGAACTTGGAGTTTTGGTCGGTATGATGCCCCAGACATTCTGAGTAAGGCTGTAGTGGATGGTACATGTAGTGAGAATTGATGAGTTCCGTGATTTGCGCAAGGCTCTCTTATACAACTCAACACGATCAAGGTTGTGCAGAATATCAAGTTGTAGATGAGCAGATAATGTCAGTACGAACCTGTAAGATGTTGGTGAATGCCGAGGAAAATGGATCTCAATGGCGATGTCATTCAGTAGACTTCAATGTACATTCTATACATTTTTATGTGCAAATTTGATGTTTGAATGATCACTTCAAACATGCAATAATTTAATTTATGTACATTTACTGAATGTGATTAAATTTTTGTCAAATTTAAAGTTAACTTATTCATCACGCTTTAATATTGTTTAAGGTTTGCAGCTTGAAACAGGGGGACAGAGCAATAATAAAAGTATCGCAGCCCTTATGCCGGTTGTTCATCGGCAGTGGAATTCCTTGAGTAATTTTAACAACTTTTTAATGGAGGCTTGTCAAAATAAATTGGGAAATGCTGATTTAAAAGCCGAAGTAAGTGAGCTTCGTTACATAGTCACGTGATTTCAATTATAAAGGTGTTTTTTTTTTAGAGGTTTGTTTTTCAAATTAGCAATGACAGCCCATTTGACAGGTGATTTGTGCTCAGTTTGGTTTGCCATTTCACCATGAATAGACGTACGCCAGAACAACGCTTGCAAATTGTGCAAATTTATTTCAATAATCGTGTTCTTGATCCTTATTTTTAAAACAAAATTTTATTCAGCGATGAGGGTCATTTTTGGTTGAATCATCAACAAGGAAAATTGCCGCATTTGGAGTGAAAAAAATCCACAACCCATTAATGAAATGCCATTACATCCACAAAATGTCATTGGATGGTGTGCTTTATGGGCTGGTGGAATCATTGGTCCTTATTTCTTTAAAAATGATGCCAGCCAGAACGTTGTAGTCAATGGAGAGCGCTATAGATTCATGATTACTGACTTTTTCATTCCCTAATTGAATGGCATTAATGTGGAAGAACTGGTTTCAACAAGATGACGCAATATGCCACACAGCGCGCGCCACATTCAATTTATTGTAGGAAACATTCAATGAGCTCATAATTTCGCGTATTGAATCTGTGAATTGACCTCCAAGATTGTGTGATTACATTATACTTTTGGAATATTTTCTGTGCGGATATGTGGAGTTGCTATAAATATAATTTCATCTACGCCGATAAACCAGAGACGATAGACGACTTGGAAGCCAACATTCGTCACCCTTATTGCCGATATACGACCCCAGTTTCTCCAAAAAGTGATTTAAAATTGGACTTCCAGATTGCGCTTTATTCGAGCCAGCCACGGCGCACATATGTGCGAAATCATATTTAAACACTAAAGGCATAAAATGATATTTTCAATAAAGCCAATACCATGGCCATTACCATGATTTTTATGTTTTATTTCATTTTAAAGTTCTTTATCTCTAAAAAAACTCCTTTTAAATCTTTATATTGTGTATGTATATAAAATTGATTGTCTATCTGTTTGATTCTATATTATACATTCTATATTCTACACTTTGACCGATTTAAACTAAATTTTGTCAAGTTATTCTTTATGACCCTGCGCAAAACATAAGCATCTCCTGGCTACCCTACACCTCCCCACAATATAAATACGTGTTTTATTGATTGCCATGCATACTCCATACTTCCATACGTTATTACTTTTTAGGATCTGCTCTAAACAAAGGCACCCTTTTCTCCCCCTAACCACCTATTTTAACATTTAGCAGTCTGCTAATTTAATTTTCTTTTATTCAACCAGATCTGTAATAAGTTTACAAAATATATTTTTTTGAATATTTATTGTAGTTATATAGGATCGCTGAAAAAATGAGCGTTGAGTAATAAATATAAGAGTTATCAATTTAAATAAAATGAGAGGATTTGGAACATAGTTGTGGGAATTTAAAGAATTCATTGCTCATTGGGCTACACGCTGTGCAATCTAATTGTGTACTTATTTTTTGGACCTGAAAATTTATGTTTTTCAGGTAGCCGCCTCCTGCTTGGCCAGTTTGCTGTTACTCGATAACAAGAAGAATCTTCTGGATTTAATGAACACATTCATTGCACTACACAGCACAAATAGCCTCTCAAATATTTTGATGTCTGATATTGAAACTAACCTCGGCCAGAGTAACGTGAAGAATGACATCAAGGATAGAATAGCTACGAGTGTCAAAGTTATTGTAAGAACAGTGGAACTGCTTTACAGCTGTTTTGTCGGTATGTTGAAATAATGTAATTTGAGTTCTTGTCAACTTAACTACATACACGTTAACTGTAATATATTATTCAATGTCGCTTTCTTATTTCAGATATCAAATTAACCAAATTATTACAATCAATTGTTTATTGATATTTTTCCTTTTATTTTTCTTTTAGAAAATGGCGATGGACTAATTTTACAAAATCTAAATACATTATTCAAGAAGAATTCTCCACCCCTAATTAATTTAGTTGAATTCCGTGATACCCTCGGATTGAAACTTCTTCCACCGATTGTCACAGAATTTAGGTAATCATACTGAATCAATATTGTTTCCATTAAATAAAATAACAATCACTTTGTATGAAACCACAAAATTTATTATACGTCAACTGGTTTTGGTTATCTCAAGCTTCATCAGGACGTATTTGAAACTAATCATAAATACAAAAAAAGTGCACTTATATATACATAAAGAGTGAGAGAGAATATAAAATTACATGTGAAAGAGAGAGACATAATTCATGTATAGTTAAATAGAATATAAAACTATTTGCAAAAGAGAGATACAGAATAAATATACAGATAGACGGAACATTAAGGAAGGGGAAAATCAATTGAATATCCAACATTGTATTTTCCCCTTAATGTTCCTTCTATCTGTATATGTATTTTGTCTCGCTTTCGCATATAATTTAAATTCTGTCTCCCTTGATGTTCTATTTAATTGTCAAACCGCAAAGTGTTTACTTTCTAGGAATATATAATATTGTTTCTGGTCTCGCAGATGTTGAATTCACAATTATCCTTTCATCTTTTTTAATAAATGTATAATACATTTATAATAAATTTTTAGATAATTGTCAAATTGTTTTAATTATTTTTATAGATTGTCACCTCCATTTCAACTGCGGCCTGTAAGTCAAACCGAACTTTCGAGTTGTGTCAGTTCTTGGATGACTTGGGTGAAACAGTTTACTGCAGAGAGAGTAGAATCTCTTCTGAAGTTTGTGAATAGTGCAAAATCACTACATACCATTAGGGAAGATGCAACAAACATTGGTAGGTCCTCATCTTTATTCACAAAAATATATTTTTGTAAGAGTAATTCTTATTATTATTTATTTTTTTATTTTTAATGTTTTTTCTGTAGTATGTTTGAAAAATTGACAAAAGCAACGGTATAAATTATTTTCTAATATTTATTTATTTGTAACTATATAATACAATGTAAAAATATGTTTGGACTGTGCCCGTCTCACTAGAGCCGATACTACGCCCACTTTGGGTGTACCAATACTGGCTCTACCCATATTACGAATCCAAGTTTTAATATATAGTTTCATGTCCTTGGGACAATTCAATTGGTTTAAATCTTTCAGCATTCTATTAAATAGTTTAGGTCCAAAATATTTGTAGTTTCTTTGGCCATATTTTGTATGTGCTTTTGTGGTTTGTAGGTTATTTGTATTTGTTCGTGTGGAAATTGTATTTTGAGTTGTTTTAAAATGTGTCTGTTTATATTTATATATGTATTTAAGAGTAGTATTAGCATATATTTGTCTTATATTAAAGACATCGAGATTATTAAAAATTTTGTCAGTGCTCGTTGTGATTGGGGTTTTGATATGTTAGTTAATATAAATTCTTCAGGGTTATTTAGCCACGAAAGACTTATCGGAGTTGAAGTTTTGGTCTATATTTAAGTGGCCGTCAACAGGACACACTTGTGAGTAATTATCCAATATTTGACCAGCAATACTGTGTTGATGAATTGCTTACAGAGTAATAACTCTGTAAATCAAGAAGCGTTCATTTTTAATCATATCAGCTGTGATGGTGGTCCAGCTGAAGTATTCCACAAAACATTGGGTACGCAGAGCTGAATCCATAATCAGACCCGGATTGCCCTTTAAGAAGTCCTAGCCATATTGGGCGCTTCAAATAACGAAGCATAAGAACAAATTAAAGTACAATACATAGTACTCTTCTTGTTTTTTGCTTCTTATTACTTTATCAAATTTTTAAAATTTTATACTAGTCGATTCCGCTTAATTGGAACACGTCGGGACTGGGACATTTGGCCCAATTAAGCGGCTGCCCCAATTAACTGAAGCGAGTGTAAAATGAATCATTGAATATTTTTCTTTAAATATACATTATGTGTTAATAATTTCTTGAACAAAAATATAAATTATAAAAAAATAATAATAAGTAGGTACATAATATTTAATTCTGCAGGAATGCATCATGTTTGTTTGTCTTTTGTTTTTGTACATTGCACTTTTGGACTTCTACTATAAAATCAGCGCAGGTATTCAGTGCTGATTTAGGGTGATTGGTGTTATGTGTGTAATATGTATTGAGATCTTTAATTTAGTTTCTCAATTAAGCAGAAAATTGTCCCAATTAAGCAATGTAAATTATTGTTAGTTCCTTGGTTTGGTTTCCGTTTTTTGAGATTTTACCCAAATAAGTGGCTGCCCTAAGTAATCAGCGGCCCAGTTAAGCGGAATTGACTGCATATTGAAAATAGAGCTATGGAACTCCTGACAATTTGATGGCCCTGGGCCATAGTCTTTTTATCCTCATAATAAATTCAGGCCTGCCCCTAATCTAGAAAGTGTTGAATTTAAACTTTGAGTAAATAATAAAAAAAATTTGGTTTTAGTCTTTCAGTTGAACAACACCTTTATTAATTTAAAATTAAGATTATTTATTCATAATTATTATGTATGCGTGAACATTATTTTCTATTTTCAGATACCCCTCCAAACTGGGCAATAATATGCAGATCTCTTTCAATAGACCAACACAAGAGCAACATTTGGTCGTCACACTTCCAGCCATTGCTGACAAAACGGTTGAAAGATATCATATCGGTGAAATGGTCAGACATTTCCAAGTCCCTTGTAGACAGCATTGATCGATTGCTGGATGACGTCAGTAAGCCGGGGTGCAGGGAGAAAGAAGCCAACCTCAACTGGTTTGTTTGGAGTGACTTGATCGGACAGTCCACCATTCATTCGCGGGAGGATATCATCAAGTCTATAAATACTCTTATGAAAGGTAATTTCATTGATTTTGAAATGTTAAATTTAATTAGTATCTCTCTAGTAGTTTATTTTATACATTATGCACACTTTTTTGATCATTCTCTCGACACGGTTCTAACTTCTGTTTCATTTGTATACAGGGATGACTATGCAAGATAGAGGATTCACCCCGAATCTGGAAAAACTTTGTGAAAGTTTCAATAAAAAACTTAGCATCATGCTCGCAGATCTAAAGGTTTACCTATACGGGGTGTCAGACAAGGACTCGTTAGTCGAACAGTCTAACATGCAGTTTGAGAATGAAGTGAAGCATTTTGTTTTGGAAAAGTTAGAAGTTAAAGACGTGGCTCAAGGTTTGAAGCATTCCGATTGCAGCGATGTTGAAATTTATTTACGGAAATGTTCAATGGATAACATAAATAGGTGAGTATGAAAAATTTAGGCAACTTTGCTACATTTTTTCTACATCTTTGTATTTCGTTACCTAACTGGCAATACCGGCTATCTCATTTTTCATCACTTTTTTGGAAAGGAATAAAACTGTTTTCTGTATGACTAATGCTACTTCCAATACTTATTTCTTTAATGTGGCAACCCTTTAATGTCAAACTGCTGGAAAACCATTAAATATCAAGATTTTCCAAATGTACGCTCGTGAAGCCGTCTCAATATTGCAAAAAATTTAGATAACCAGTGTTGCCACTTAGGTAACGATTTATTAAAACTTGACCATTGTGAGGTATAGCCTGGTGGACTATTCTCCACTGGTCAAATCAGTGACGAGCATGAGAGTGAGTACGTATATCAGAATCTACCTACTTACCATAATGTTGAGGTACACCTTAATCATCTCCTGGGAATAAAATCATTATTCTAAAGAACACTAAATGTGTGATATATAAAAGATTTAGTTTAATTACATGTTGTTATTTATTATAAAAGAATGAATGGTTGGATGACAGAAAATATGATTAAAAAAATGATCTCATAAAAAAAACAGTTGTATAATTATAAAAAAAAATAATGCACAATTAGTTTTATACAAAAAAACTAAAGGCAGAGCCAACAATCAAATCCTATATTAGCAATGCACCAAACCATGGTAACACATTTGGTGAAAAAAGGCAGTGACGACAATAATAATTTGGCAAAGGAAAAAAAATGTTGTGACCTTAAAACTTATTTGGTGGATCACCCAGCGTCGGTCCGTGTTATCGGCCTAGCCTTTTCTTCTCATCAGATTACAGCAATTTTAATCAGTCATCCCATAAAGCGTAAACTGCATGCGCAAGTCGGATACAGCATCCCTAGTGAGACATCTACCATCACATCGGTGCGTCTCAGGTAGACAAAAAAAGGAAATGCATAGTATTTCTAGAACAAGAGAAATTTTTACAATATAATTAGGATTTGAAATACTAGAAAATGAGTTCCACAATAATTAATAAAATTATAAATTTACCCTTTTAAATATTTGAGCCTCGTTCCGCATCACATCAGCTTGAAGGATTTTGGCATTGTCGTTTTGGGGGTAATTGAAATACAAGAAGACTTATTGACACCCCGACAACAGTGTGCAGACAAATGAATGCCGACAATAATGTGCAGAACAAAATTAAAAATTTGGTAAGTGAGTTTGAACCGGTTGAAATATAAATGAAGACATTTATTTCTATGGATTGTATTTTATATCCAATAAAAATTAAAACGCAAAAAAATCATGAATTATGTACAGTAAAACCGCGATATAACGAAATCCAAGGGACCAAAAAATAAAAATTCGTAATAACGAATTCCCACATATAACGAAAAAAATAAAAACCTACTATATGTTACGCGCCGTCGCAAAAAAATGTTGCGCGGCTTCAAAAAAGATCGCAAATTCTACAAACAAAGGAGGAAAAAGGCCACAGGGAACTGAATACCTACATATTTTTAGTAGTTTTGTTATTAAAACAGATAAGCAAATGGATAATCAAAGGAATTAAATTAAGAACAGAATCTATTCAACACCAATTGGAAGATATTTTTGTAAATTCCAGAATATTGCAAACACAAAACAATATTTTAATTGTGTTTAAATGTAGAGCCGCTTCAAACATAGTTTTGGGCATGAAACATACAAAATAATTCAAAAATAACAATTTTACAGTTGAATCGCGGCATTTTTATAAAATGTGTCGTATATAAATTACGAAGGTACTTACCGGTAACGGCGGCAACCACTTCAAAATATATTTATAATCGTTAAAATTGTTCACTTAAAAATTATCGTTAACATTGTACACTTAAAATACACGAAAACAATAGTTAATAGAAATACAAAATACCGTACAAAAATAGTTCATAAAATATTTTAACGAATTATTTATATTATTGACGAGTTCACAAGAAAACAATTGTCAAACAAAAATGAATTTATGTAAATATTCAGTTCGGTCATGCAATAATCGCGTTAAAAGCTGAACAAACTTTACTCTACAGACGTTACACTGAGACTGACATTTCCAATAAGTACATACTGCAACTTTCGGGGGGTTCCTGTTAATTTTTGTATTTTACAGCTGTTTGGGTCTGGGTTGCAATCATATTAGAAGCGTATGCGTACGTAAAACGTGTCAGAGAACCCCGCAAGAATTATGTCAAATGGTTTTATGGGCCTGCTATGAACCCAAGAAGAAGTTTGAATTGTTTTACTACCTTGTCGGCCGACCGCCGCACACCGCCGAAAATGCCATAAAACCGTTCGCATACGGCAGATGCATCGGCGCGGCTTTGTAAGTGCGAAATAATATTTTCATCTTTTAACATTTTTTTATTTCGTTATAAATTTACGTAAATGTATTGGCATTTTTTCGTACGGGACAAAAATCATTTTGTTATAAATATTAACGGGATTTCGTTATATAAATGCATTTTTGTATGAAAAATTGGTTTTAGGGACTAAATTTCGATTTTTTTTTCGATATACGTCATTTTTCGCTATATCGGGTTTCGTTATATCGCGGTTCTACTGTATACTGAAAATTTATATAAAAAAATTAAAACATACTCAATAGACAGTTTAAATTTCACTAACCTGACAAAAAAAACTTTTTTTTTCATTTCATTTAATTTTTTAGTTTGATTAAAAAAAAACTGGCTTCTTTTCTGAACAATTTTTTTTTCATGTACGTTTTACACTTAAAATACTTTTTAAAATTAAATACATGGGTATAAATGTCCTCATTTACTTTTGTATCGCGCGCTATTGTCGGCACACAGTTGTCTTGGGCATTAATGTCAGCGTACAATTGTCGAGACACCGACTTATCAATGTACGAGGCTTGTCCGTAAAATAAGTTCCACGGACTGCCGCTGACGCTAGGATCGTTTCTATGCGCGACCACACAGCAGAGGCAGGTTATTTGGTTCCCCCACTACAATTCCTCACCAAGCCAGCGTCGCTGCGACGTTTAGTCTAGGCCCAGCAGCCGTCAACAATGGAGCTTCCTCTTGCGTCTCCCGCCAGCTGCGAGTTGCGGTCTGTTATTCGTTTCCTGGCCGCTAAAAAGAAATCGGCGAAGGAAATTCACGAAGAACTTTGTGAAGTGTATGGAGAAGAGTGTATGAGCTCCGGGATGGCGCGCAGATGGGTCAGGGAATTTAAAAATGGCCGAACAGACGTCCACGACGAAGCCCGTGCAGGGCGGCCATCGGTTTCCGACGAAACAATTGCCAGAGTCGAAGCGGCAATGCTCGAAGATCGACGGATTACAGTTAGGGAGCTGTGCAAACAGATTCCGGAGGCCAGCAAAACCACAATCGACAAGATTTTGACTGAACATTTAGGCTATTCAAAGGTCTGCGCAAGGTACCAAAAATGCTCACTGCAGATCACCAGCGGCAGCGGGTTGAAGCGGCCCAAGAATTTCTCGCTTTTCACGGAACAACCGAAGAGGAATTTCTGGACTCTATTGTTACTGGCGACGAGACCTGGGTACACTATACCACACCGGAAACAAAGGAGCAATCGAAGCAGTGGAAGCACCCTTCTTCGCCAAGAGCAAAGAAGTTCAAACAAATCCTGTCTGCCGGAAAAATCTTGGCTAGCGTTTTTTGGGATCGAAAGGGCGTATTGTTGTGCGAGTTTATGCCTCGCGGGACAACAATCAATGCTGAACGGTACTGTGAGACCTTGAAAAATCCAAGTGACTTCCATCTCTTCCCCGAGTTGAAGAAAAACCTTGGCGGAACCCAATTCAAGACAGATGAAGAGGTACAAAATGCGGTTGTTAGTTTTCTACGCGGACAGGCGGCAGAGTTCTATGACTCTGGTTTAAAGAAGTGGGTGCCTCGAATGCAGAAGTGCATAGAACGCAACGGCGATTATGTAGAAAAATAAAAGAAGGACTGAACTTTCCAAAAATATACTTTTCTTTAAAATTAAACCAGTTTGTTTATGTGAAAAAAATTCGTGGAACTTATTTTACGGACACGCCTCGTATTTTTGATTAATTTTTTTTTTTTTTTTTCAGTATTCTAGAGTATATACACAAAGAATGCTTTTTGAAAAAGGACTCGGAGATTCATAGGAAGACCTCAGCAATTTTGACAGCTAGGTTCCTTCTGGCCACACCCCAATTGGTACCAAATCTCCGGGCATGTTTCGTCCCTCCTCAGAAGCATTCTAGTAACATATTTGAAGACGTTAGCGCTGTAGACAATGCCGCCACCAAGTCATGGGATGAAGTGTGTAAGCTGCTGAATCAGAACTGCCACCTGTGCTGGGAGAAATGGATTGAAATCGCCGTAAAAAAAGTGGATGAAATCTTGCTAGAAATGCCTAAGGAATTTACTATACTATCAAATATGGATTATTTGTTGGTTGTGAGTATTTTTATAATATTCATTATAGTCTTTTATTTTTAATGGAGGATGAACAACATTTTCAATTATATATGCATATAATTTTATAAACTGTATGGTGTACTGCGGTTCACATAATCTCAAGCTTTGGCCATGGACTGTGAAGCGTGTGAAGCAGACGTAAATTTCTAGTTGAATTTGGGCTAATTGATTAATAAAAATAGATTTTAGCCGCTGTGGGGCTTAGCAACGAGTTAAATATATATAACTACAAGTAAATTATATATTTTTGTTAATACATATATATATATACATACATAGGTAAATTATATATATACATAGCAACACAAAACAAACATATATTGATAGATGTCTGTCTCAGATAGACATATTCTCGAAATCAATAACACAATTTTTGAAACACTTAATTGTACCAACATCTGTACATATATATGTATAAATATTTTAACTTTGTTTAAGTTAAAGTAAATTTAAAATTTAAATATTACCTCTAGCATCTGCAAGACGTGTCCATGTCATCTTAATTGAGATTTTTCTATATCGTCATCGTCAGCAGCAACACTGCATATCTCAATTTTTTATCAAATTAAGATATTTATATCATTGGATTTAAATTTTCGCGGGGAATCGTTTCATATCACTAGTTTCACGATAGTGATCAAAGAAATTTATACCTAAGTTTAGTTCAGTTTCAGTTTAGAAAGAATCTACTTTAGTAATTATACAAAAATCATTCAAAACTAGTTATGTTTCTCTCCTCTAAAGTACACAATTCTTAGATATGTGGTGTTGCTGCTGACCGTGACGATATGAAGAAGTAGGGCCTCCATTCCGAGAGTCTCCTACGTCTCGGTATTTCTCACTTGGTCCCATAATGTTACTCCTGGTACTCCGCTAACATAATTAATTTTGGCATTCTATCTTACTCCCTCTCTGAAAGAATCCATATTTGGTGACCATACATGTCAGTTGCTTTTGACACTTTGAGTTAAGTATATTACCCTATAAAAGGAACTTAAAACATGTATGTAGTATGTATTTGTCTAGATTTGAAAAATTAATTCCTATCATAGAAAATTGTGTACCTTATTTTTTTGCTATCATAACAATATTAAAAAAACTATTCATGACTTTCAGCAATGGGATTCTATAACAATAGAAGAAAAAGATGATCAAGATCAACCTATAAGTTCAACAATAAAAATACCCGCAGGACCATCGATAAAACTGCAACAATTCCTATATTCAACAAGCCGCATTCTTGATGAGGTGATACCGCACACGCTTCCCAAGAAAACACATATTTTATTCATTGATTCCGTGGCGGAAAGAATCCTCAAGTATTTCTTGAATATCATAAAAGAAAAGTCCGAGGAAATCAATCAGAAGTGCGCCCTTCAGCTGTTGATGGACGTGCGGCACTTGACTTTGCTCCTAGTCACCAGAGAGAACAAGAAGGCTCTGGCTGATAGTCACGAGGTGTGTGACTTGCTCAAGCAGAAGATCGACCCTTTTGATTATGATGTTTTCTACCCGAGATTGCAGACAAATGCCAAGAGATCTGTCCAAAGGATACAGGTAAGTGTTCACTGGAAGTCATGCAACTCATAAAACAAGTGATGTTTAACGAAGTTTAAAGGATGATGTAATCATACATTGTATTATATTTCATTGTTTTGACCATTAGTTTGCAAAACTTACCTGATACAGTGTGGGCCACTTTTTAAATCGCTTCTAAGCGGGATCCGCGCGAAGGAGGGGCACGTGGGCGATACCGCGCGGAGTTTAGTCCTTGGAAATTTACCAATGGATCACTTCACAGGGGAACAATGTGCGCTCTGCGTAAAATAGTTTTACAAAAACAACGATTCTTATGTGTTTATCTGGCGCATGTGGGTAATAATTTTTTATACTACTGAAAATTTGATTAAAAAAAACTACATGTTGTGTGATTATGAATGTTTATTTTACTGAAAGGAAAATCACGTCTTATTCACCCTCTCGCTGCTGGCATTTATTTTGACACAAAATTTTAAATTTTCTATTAAAATAAAATAAAATTGTACTGATACCCCATAGTATAGGATATCAACAAAAAGAAAAAAAACACATTTTTTTTAACTTGGAGAAAGTAAGAAGCAGCAAAGGAAGACTGTAAATCTTGAGATAAAAATTAAGATCAATGATTACGATGCTGGAAAAAAGTATAGGCGATGGCACATGATTTACGCCCAGCTCATTCTACTGTGTTTGCTTTTATAACGGACGAGGATAGGAGGATAAAAACATTGACTTTGATTGATAGAATGGAACCTGGTCGTTAAGTGCTTGTGATACTTGCCTAGTGATCTAGTAGTCGGGTGTTCGAGCCTCGTTCTAGGAGGCCATCAAGTTAGTTCTATTTTCATTGCACACATAGTGACACGTATTTCGTGTGCGCATCTCTCTTTAATAAAAAAGATTGTGGACTGGGTGTTTGCAGATTGTCTTCATAGTGTTTTTTTACATTTTTTAGACACTATTGGGTAGTCTTGTACCCAATCACGACCAGCTGAATTCAATAATTGGCTCCAAACCTCTGACATCTGGCGGCACAGCTGATAAGGAACCAAATGCCTACATTTTAGCTGGACAAGGAAATACTTCAATCGCGTGGTTTCCACTTCTTCCCGTCACAGCGCCGCTGAGTGCAAGGAAACAAGCTGAAAAACAGGTACGATATCATAAATTTCAAAAGGTACATATTAAATCAAATTCTTTTTAATACTTTGAATAATTGAAATACTTATAATTTGGTGATATTCAATACGCCACTTTCACTGCAATTAAGTTATATTTAACTTACTATCGCACCAAATAATATTTCACTTGTTCGCACGAAATACTAATTTTTAAAATAATGTAAATATAATATAAACTAGCAATCACCTATTAATATTGATGGGAAATTGATAGTTTTTATTTATTTAAAAATTCAACTAAATACAATACCATTACAACAAATATGTGAAAATATTGTTAATATAATAAATAAGAAATATATGAAATTTAAAATTGAATTTTCAGGCGTATTCTAGTATAATGTGTTAATTATTTGTCATATATACAGATAAAGAATATAGCTTCTACATTTTCTAAATAAGATTCTCATTAGTGACATCTATGTTGTTTCAGGAAAATTAATATCAAATTTTCAGACCATTGATGGCGATAGAGAAGTTGTAGTTAATACTTAAAGTGTTTCTACATGGTAACATATATACAACTTCCAAAAATTTAATAGATATGGAGGTTGATTGGGTGGATTAGTGAACGTTACATTGTGTAAAGTGATCACTTAAGCTAGCCGAAGACGGGTCGCAAGCCTTGTAATACTCATACTTCCATACTTCACATTTAATATAATATAAATAGCTTCATCTCTATGAGATATCTATAATTTATCAAATAAAATCTTATTATTGTGTATATTTTCTCTATAAATTACACATTTTTTCTTCTTCCATCTATGACATTTGATGGTTGCCTTATTTACCTAATGTGATGTTGATCAAAGATGTTCCACATACAAGAGTATTGTGACATTTTCGAATTCTGCCTTTTGTTTAAAATTATTTATCGAAGTATTGTCGTTATTAATTATGTAACACGCGCGGACAAAGATATGCAGAATCGTGAACGAATATATTATATACGAAGAATAATCTCAAAGACATGTCTTCGTTTTTGGATGTGTATTGAATAAATCTTTTGGTTTTCAGTATTTTGATGAAGATGTCTTCAGTATACTCTAAGAAATTTGGGTATTTATCACAGTGTGTGGTCGCCAAGTATTTTGATTTTTTTTCTGCATAACTTGTTGTTAATAATTAACACATTCACGCTATCTACATGTTTTTTTTTTTGAGTGATTTTGGATTATTTCTCCTGCATGGTTGTCAAACAATAGATGACTGTTGACTAAAATATTTTTTGTTTTTAAAATTAGCAAAATTAACTTTGTGGTTAAAATTCATTATTTTTATTTGTTTCATTAACAACTTATTTGTTTCATTAACAACTTATTAATAAAAGATTAGAAATTCTGAAAACCCACTATTGTTCAAACATCTCAAATGCTCGTTTATTCTTATTTTAAAATTTCTACCCGTTTTACCAACATAAAATGCAGCACAATCCTTGCAACTAAGTTTATAGACACCAGAATTGTTAAATTTATCATCTTTGTCTTTAGAATTTATGAGTAAATTTCCCATATTATTATTTGTATATAATGCCAGTCTAATGTTTAGTGGTAGGTGTTTAAGTATTTGATTTGAAAAGTTATTTATATATAAAATCCTACGCCAATAATCATTATTATTATTATGTTTTATTTGTGATTTATAGAAAAATTTAATTAATTGAGATTTTAATACTCACTTTTAATATTGAATGTATGTTTATGTGTTATAAAATTGTATGCATATATAGGTGTATTAATAAATTAAAAGAATTTGATTGATAATGTCTAACATTACTTTGCTGAAACCCGGGATTTATGATTTATTTTGAATAAATATGTCCCCATGATAGATATATATATATACATCCATCATGCTATCTGATACTACTAATAAAATTTGAATGTACATATCAGATTGCACTACTAAAGTTTTTATCAAAGGTCTACAATCTATCTACAATAAAATTTAATTTTTAAATGTTTCGAATGATGTTGCACACGTAATAACCACCCTCTCGTGTATAATTGTTTCCTATTTCTCTGTTTTGATTGGTCTATGTCAGGGGTTGGCAGACTTTCTAGTGAGAAGAGCCAAATATTAAGTAAATATAGTCTCAATATTTCCATTGAACCTCAACATAAACTTTCAGTGTATCTATAAATTTTTTAGTAACGAAAAAAGCGAGGTAAACTCAAAATATGTATTTAAAACTCAAATTCACAATACAGTTATGGGTTACTTGAAAGAAGAAAATATATGGGAGTTATAAGCTTCAGTAGCTTAGTGCTGTACTTATAAAACAAGAAAACATAAATAATTAAACATTTTTTGGGCTTTGTAAAGTTGACTAGTTAGAACGGTGACATTGCATGCTGTGTCTGGCATTACTATTTGTTCAATTTTAGACACGATTGTAAATTATCATCAGTTAATTTAGTTATTTTTTATTTGATTTATGGAAGATAATGTTTGCTTGCATAAATAGTTAAAGCCAAAGATTGTGAGAATGACAAATGCTGGTTCTTTTATTGTGTCATATGTTGCCGGCAAACTATTCCATGTATCAAATACGATTGTACACGAAAATATGTGTTGAAGTTGAAGAGTCGCAAATGCCTCGCGAGCCGCGGTCTGCCGACCCCTGGTTTTATGTTATCCATCGTGAAATGTTACCCTTAATAAGTTTCCTGTGTCCTTGAAATCTTTCATTTCACTAGGCATTGTGTGCATGTACACATTATATAAACAGATATACAGACATCCTAACCAATGTTCCCTCTAAGTTTGGATCACGATGTACGTGTAAAAAATCTTGTGTGCTATTTTAAGGACCAATGCTATTATTTGTGTTTTTATTTAATCTTTTATAACTGATTATGCAGGAAAAGATAGAAGGCAGCAGTGGAGTAGGTAGAAAGAGATTATATTGGCTGTTTTACCTCAGAAAGTGGTTCATTGGTAATCTTATACATGATAACTCAACATGGTCGTCACACGAAGAAGTTTTGTTAAAAATTGTGTGCACGCTATATTTTTTTGCTATGATATCAAATATTGTGCACGCGCATAGTCCCACACCTTAGAGGGAACATTGATCCCAACATATTATTTGAATGTAGAAAGTCTTCCATTTTGGATTACGTAATTTATTCCTGTATTTTATAAAAAATGTTCACAATCATGATTTATTTCAAGAATATTTATTATTGATTTTCAGCGCAAGAAGCAGACCACAGGTACCTTGGTTCAAAGCAAGAATACTTTGGCCCTATCGGAAACATTGAATTCATCCCCATCCAGCTCCGGTTACAATGCCAGTAATGCATCAAACATTGTACGGTCTGGGGCAGCAGCATTCTTTGGCTCCATGACCTCCGATTGGTTTGGTGGAAATTAGATAGTCACGCTAAATCATGGATAACAATATTCTTATTAATTTATTAATATCCATTGAATTAGTATTCTAATTATAATTATATATTAATCATAATTGTATTTCTAAATAAATAAATGGTAATGTTTTATTGTTGGGCTCCTCACTTTTACATGAGATAATGAAGATTTGAAGGAAACTCCAAAGGGTCCCACCCTATCCCGGAATCGGAAGTTGTTTACTCTCGCTTTGATTCTCTTCAAATCTTCAAAGGTTTTTTGGAATATATTTTAAAGTTAGAACAGTTAGTTACTAAAACCTCGTGGCGCCCCTTTATAGTTTACTTTTTTCTTTTTATTTATTATATGGCACAATTGTTACATTCAGTCATTAACATGATAATACCATCATAGGTTAGCTCCGGTATCATCGTACCAGAGCCATACCTGTACAATATGTATCAATTTGACATGAAACTCATTATCATATTAAATTCAGAAGGCAGTCAGAGAGAAGTTATAGAAGTCATGCACCCCCAAAAGAGGAGGATAAACGTCACATTCATGTGTTGAAGATGCAGAATCCTTGTTTATGAAGGTAGCTGATGCAGGTAGCACTTCTTTTGATGGTCATAAAGTCAATACGAAACTCACACAGCCGACCATACTCCCCGCAGTACTATGACAGAAAACTGGATGTTCCTACAGGCTGCTGCTTTGCTCGCTGCTATTTTATTTTCACAATTTCCAACCATTTTTATGTTTGTTCGTTCATTTCAGTCTAAGAATGATGAAAGTCTCGATAAACTCTTAATCACAGAAAAAGTTGACAGAAAGCGAGCGAGATACAAATTTAATAGTCCAGATTGAAGAATAACAGGATCCCCTTTAAACTGTGATCAACACGGTTCAAAACCTGGAGGAATGGAAGTGTATTATGCATCAAGTTTCAGACAGATCACAACGCTTAGCGTTAAGCGCATAAAGATGAAGAAGAATGAGAATCATTCTTTATCAGGCGTTTCTTTGCAGATCTTCACATTTTCCGCCATTCCGGCCCTGGCGGAATCTTCCACTGATCTTCAGCAATTTTAAATGTCCTCATGTCTCTTTTACAGATATACTTAGAGTCAGTTGTTGAACTGTCATGAAACTTCTAGGTATTGCAAACCTCATTATAAACAATGCCTTTGTCAATGAAAACAATTGATGTATTGATTTTTTTCACCTGATGTCTATATTGACCAGTCATATAGAAGCGTGCTAAGTACACAAGCCTGATAGTCACGGATTTTTATGGTTAGGTTATTGTTTTTAAGGTTCAGTTGGTTAGAGTTACCTCATTAGTGGTAAATCAGTCAGAGAGATCGGAGACGCATGGCGGAATGGTCTAGAAAACTGAAGGCAGTATTGTATAGATGTCAATAGTTGTGTAAATCATTTTTTAAGTGAATAAATAATTTTTTAGTTGTGTTGGTGTGTAAATGATTATTTTATTGTTAATTTTATAGAATTAAACACATTATTTTGAAATCATCATTTATTTTACACTCAATTATTTCTCAATGCGGTTATTTACTAAAAACAAATTGATTGTTTCAAGTAAAAAGCTTAATTCATATTCCAACAGATGTCTAATGCTTGAAATACAGGAATCAGAGCAGAGATGGTAGTAACCGCTAAAAACACTATTTTAACAATGGATCAGTTAGCCCGAATAAATATATACATACATAAGTAGTTTTAAAATAATTATATAATTTAAATAAATATAAAAACATGTCAATGAGATGTATTAAACAGCTAACATGAATACATTTATAACATGTTTATTAACAATTTATAATATTATCATTTAATGATATATTAGTCTGGTTCTTCTGACTGATTGAATAAATCTTTATAATTTTTTACGATACAAAAATGATAAAAATGTGTTAATGAATTAGAATTTTCTTTTATATAAAATAATAGTGAAATATTTTAAATAGTATACATATGTATTTCATATTACATTTTTAATAATTTTATTAATAAATACATTTTATTTAAATATTTGTCAAAAAAGCTAACAGATTTTAGGATTCAACAGTAAAAATTGAAGTAATTTTTTCTCACACAGATTTTAAACACTCTGTACATACCTCAACTCATTTTTAATTATCACTTGTATTGTTTACACTACTCTTAAAATCGTACTTAAATACTTACGCAAAATATTTTTGGTATAAAATCTGTAAATCACTACATTTCAATCAGTTCATTATTTAATGTTTATTGACTCTTCGCTGACACAGATGTTGATTTTGTAGAAGCTGACGCGGAACGACCAGCGCTTCTTCCGTATCCTCCGAAGTTATCGTAGTCATCGTAGTTGTCGTTGTCGTAGCCGTTGTAACCATTTCCCCTGTAACCTCCGTAACCTCTGTAGCCCCCACCTCCGTAGCCCCCACCTCCGTAGCCCCCACCTCCGTAGCCCCCACCTCCGTAACCCCCTCCTCCGTACCCACCTCCTCCATAGCCTCCTCCGTAACCACCATATCCTCCACCATACCCTCCGTGGCCACCAGCTCCTCCGTAGTTAGGTCTGTCGTAATAACTGGGCCTTCCGTGGTAAGGACGGTTGTAGCCACCGATGGGACGGTTGTAGTTTCCATAAGATGGTCTATGACCACCTCCATAACCTAAAAATATACATAAATCAATATTAATTCAATGAAATTTTTCTATCAGTAGCTATTTATTAATTATGCTAGAGATATTTTAATATGTGGAAAATATTTTTATTTTGACTTCTTCCTCTTGCGTTGAATTGTATAGTTATTTGAGAAAGAGCATACAGTGAAATCTCGATTGATCATTCCTAGACTAATCGTTTTCCCACATGTGTCGTTTATTTCATCCAGTCGTGAATTAATTTCATACAAAACACACAAAAATAGATTGCATCGATCGTTTCTCTACGCATCATTTTACCGCATTAGTTGTTTAAATTACGCAGCATATTTCATTTCACTGGCTTGTTTTATAAACTGGTAAGGGTCGAAAGAGAGGATCTCTGTTTTGCGTCAACAGTAATAGAATTGACATATGCGAGCCAATCGTCATACACATCTGTGCAGCTCGCCCAAGTGATTTTTGAATTGAAGAAATTGAAAGAGACAGCAGAAGATGTCGATGAAGAGAATCCCTCGCCGTACCTTCGTTTTTAGAAGCATGCACGGCCTTTGAAAAATTGAAACCTTTTTTCCACATTTAATAATTGAGGCAGAAAAAAAATCTCATTTGCAACACCGAAAAAATACCGTTTACTTACGGCAATAACGCAATCGCCAAAAAACTAATAATGATGAAAGATTATTTATGATACAAAATTCAATTTTTTTTTTTGTTTCTGTGCAACTTTCTAATTTTAATTGTATTTAAAACACATTCATTTACATGTGAAATATATATCTTCTTTAGAATATGACGAATGAATGTAATTGTTTTCTATATTCCCGCATTCATTATTTATTTTAGTAGGTTCCTTCAAAAACGATAGATAGAGGTTTAGTGTATATAATCCCAAATTTTTGACAAAACAATGTAATAGTATAGTTTTATTGAATAAGGACAAACACATGATGCATGATGCAAATGACCTTATTCCCAATTCAATTGTAAAAATTACAATGAAAGAAAATTTACATGAAATAGAGAAACGGCATAATTCCGGGAATTAAGTTGTTTATCTATGGAATATTGAATTCATCAAACGAGATACCAGGTTCATTACTACATATTTTGAGAAACAAAGCGATATTAAATATTAAATTCTGAATAATATAATAATTTATTTGAAGAAGCTTGTTGTGGTAGGTAAGGATGGTGAGGAAATGGAAGATCCCTCAACCATTGGAACAACCACGAGGAAAAAGCAACAGGCATCTTTCTAAATTCTCAGCTTCTCTTCAGCTTCATTCTTCATCTCATCCCCAAGATTTTCAGGACACCAAAACAAGTCATGAAGGACTATCGTGGACGATAATGATAATATTTGTGATATCACATATACAGTAATATTATGTAAAAGAGAGTAAGTCTTATTTTAAAGAACTAACTGCTCCTCGCTGTGAGATGCCTACATTGCCAGTAGTGGTGTATAAAAATAAATAATAAAATAATGAACAATATAAAATTTTTTAATCGTATCAGCCAAAAATAGGAAAAATAAATATCATATTTTTTATGAGAAAATATTTGCTCGGCCCACGTGTGAACGAAAAGATCATGAAGTAATAATAGAATGATAAATGCGATTCGTATGTAAATTTATGTACGTATGTAAATGTGATTCGTGAAAGTAAATAAATAATAAATGTATTAAAAAAGATCATAATAAATTACAATGATTAAAGTAATTATTATTACTATCGAAAATATTTGATGAGCTTATGAAGTGGAGAAAGAAGTTTACAATATTGTGAATCTTAATGATTTCAAATTTGTAAATATTGGAAATACCCCAAGTTCTCTATTTAAAAAAATACATAGGACAGTTTTTATCGTTCATCTTAATTTTTTTTCTGATGGAGTTATGCCATGTCTTGAATATCACAATTCAACTCATGTTTAACTAGCAACATATATTTTTTTAATATTACAAAAAACATTATATTGTATTTTAACTTTCGATTCAGTAGACATAGTTTCAACCACTAAGCTAACTAACAAGTTCATTATCACATTTTGCTTTTATTGAAAAATTTTAAGACCGTAGTGATGATAACATGATAAAATATTTTAAATTTCATTGTTTTTAGTACATTCAAAGTACATCTAATATGAAGAATGTACTCAAAGGTGATTTATGAAGGACAAATCTTTTCTCATAATTGATTACGATATACATTTAATTTCAAACAGCACAATTTTAATGTGAACTGATTAAAAAGGATGTCGGTTTCATTTACCTGGTCGGTAATAACCACCATTGTATCCAGGTCTGTCATAAGGATAGTACCCGTAACCTGAAAATGAATAATCTTAGTCATTCAATGGTTTAATATGTTTTAATAAATAGTATCTGGAACACGTAACAGATATATCTTTAATAGTGTCGGATTAAATCCTGTGGAGGTGCCTGGGTAATCGAAATTATGGTGGGGGCCCATCAAAAATTATCTCCCAGTACGTTCGGATAACATTAATGTAAGTAGTGTGAACTTTGGCCGCTAGATGGAAACGACCATCGTTGCTGCACATTTTGTTTGGACAAATGAGCTTTTAAGTGAATCTAATGTCTATAATATAATATTTTCTCTATAGTGTCTTGTAAAATAAATGTTTTCGTATCTTTAAACAAAAGGAAACAATTTAAGAAAATACTAATTAAATGTATTAATTAAAAAGATATACATATAAAATCAATTTTATAGCAAAATATTGTTGTTGCGCTACCGGGATTCAAACTTGGATTTCTTTCCTGGTTTAGAAAGAGATCCATGTTTGAATTCCAGTAGCGCAACAACAATATTTTTCAATAAAATAGATTTTATGTGTAAATCTTTCTAATTAATACATTTAATTAGTATTTAAAATATCACAGACCTATATTTTGAATAATTACAACTTCACAATAAAAATGTGTTCTCCTAATAATTTAAGAAAGCTCGTTTGTGAAATTATTTCATGATCGAATCAATATTGTTTTGATTCGTTGTCAAGTTAAAAAAAGTTGGGCCCATAGGGCTTCTTTGAAAGTCGCGTAAAGGACAGTACATAGTACATACGCAGAACGAGCTTTCATTTTGTATTTTGTAAACAGAGTAAAATGACTAACTGATACATAGTGACCAAATATGTGAGAAAAATTTAATCATTAATCTTTTCAACATATTTCCATCATTTTCCACCAATCATATTTGTACACAAATTTTTAATCATATTATTTGACTACTGATATTATACTCATCAAAAAAATTGCTTCAAAGATCGTCTAAAATAATAAAATACCAGTCTTCAAGACATTTTACAAAATAGAAAGAACTTCATTATTAATATTATGTGAATGTAATAATATATTTTTTCAATCAGTATTATTAGTCTCACACCATTGAATCAATTCTTAATCCCCTTTAAGTACTTTGATATCACTGTATGACATGCTTGTACGTACTATCGGATCTAGGAAAATACAAAACACTGGCATTTTCCTGGAAAAAATATTTTTATCTATTGCGCATATAATATATTTATCATTAGGAGAACACATTCTCATTGTGGAGTTGTAATTTTTCGGAACATAGGTCTGTGATATTAATTAGATAGATATATAAAATCAATTTAATTAAAAAATATTGTTGTAATATATTTAATTCATATTTAAAATATCACAGACCGTCTGTTCTGAATAATTACAACTTCACAATAAGAATGTGTTCTCCTAATAATAAAGTTGTTTCAATGTGTCCAAAATGTAATAAAAATGAATTGATAATTCTGGCATCTGCTATCAGATTACTCAAAGGTATTTGAGATTTCGTTAAAATAAGATAGATGGCTCTTTCAAATAATGGAACGATTAAATATATTAATATTAAAAAGGTAACATATAGGTTCAAAAATTTGTCACTAAAAATATTGTAGTATAGTTGGATAATGCACTTTCCCCGGTTTGGAAAGAGATCCAGGTTCGAATCCCGGTGGCACAATAACAATATTTTTTGATAAAATTGATTTTATGTGTATATCTTTCTAATTAATATATTTAATGTATTTATCAACAAAATATATGTAATTTCTACCGTTTATTGTGCAAAAAACTCAAAAATAATCATATAAGTGATACTACAGCTTAATACAAATCTGTACTAAAAAATACAAGTATGTAGTTGCATTGAAATAAATCCTAAATTTGTGTTATTTGACTGACACTACAAAATATAATTATTGTCCATAAAGGTTTACTTTTTCGGTAGACTTACCTGGTTGGAAATCATAATAAAATTAATCAAAGCAGTATCCTGGAACCATCAAGGCATCTACTGAACTAAATATTTATGCGATATTTCTATTAACAAGTCTAATATTAAAAGAATAAAATATTTATTAAAAAGCTTGTTAAAAAATTTTATGTCTTGATAAATACAGTGATTTTGGGTTGCGGTATGTTTTAGTTTTGGAATAACCATTTGGTCTCTAAATCTTGTAGATCGGAATTCGCTTCTAATATTTAATTTTTTTTTTTGTATATATCTATTATGTTAGGTACTATGAAATCTGTGTGAAAATCAGGTAAAAAATTGACCGCATGTCTCTGAAAGGTTCACATCTAAGCTAATGTAATCTCTAACGTTGTGATTCTTTTCCTGTCTCTTCTAGCGATTACCAGTGTACTTTTTTCCATACTTAATTGTCATCTGGAGTTTCTGAGTTATCTTAGTATCACAGATTAAGATTCATTATCACATAAGTAATGATTTGAAGCATAGTTTCGTTTTCGTTGTCATTTCCTCCTGTAGTTCTTCATTTGGAGAGATGACTAAATATAAGATATGTTGTTTTTCAAATTTGATTGTCGAAGCACTGAACATCTTTTAAACCAGTGACAAAAATATCTAATCTGGTCGTTTTACACTTATTGCATTGCAATTCATCACGGCTGTTATATTTGTATGATAAATGTAGAAAGTTAAATAAACCGTGGAAAATGTTGATTAAAAGAAGAACAACGTTTATAAACTGTTTTGCGGTAATGACCAGTGGTGTATTTATAATTTAATTTGTTATTAAAATATATTTTTTGTATATACTTTCTCATCTTTGAGTTACATCTTTTAATGGATGTTGGTAATCATCATGGCGATATTTCACTTTAGATGCTGTGGTGCAAAATAATTATACGGTATTGCAGTTTTCATCCTTTTATTGTGAGCGTAATTTTCCCAGTTTTATTCATCTGTTGTGGAATTTCTTCAATGGTTACTCGGTCAGTCCAAGAGCCATTAGTCTAAGAGTATTTACAATTCCTGAGCTTCTTTATTTTTTACAAGCGACTGATTTAGGGTCCAAGCTACCATGTCATATCTTATTATTATTCAGCGGTCCCTCGTTACGAAAATGAGGTCGATTTTGAATGTCATAGAAGTACATAGAAAACATAACATTGAACCATTCTCATTCGTATTTCCAATGTTAGATCACAAGTGAATAAGAATTTTTAGTATATGTCGTATACATTGTATACTTTGAATATATTGTATACATTGTATATTTTTTCAATTCTTTATTATTAATTACTGATTAGTTATTAGAGAGGTTTTATTTAGTATTTAATTACGGCAGATACTTTATATCCTACATATGTGTAAGTTTAGTGATTTTCATTATATAATAATTGATGTATGAAATAGATTTTTTTTTTTTTGATATTTCGTTTTATCAATTTTAAATAATGAATGTGTTTAGATTTTAGTGGTGGGCACATTTCAATGGTTATTATCAGAGCTGGTGAAGAGAACACTATCAAGTACCTCCGATAAAAATAAAAATTGTTTACATTAGATTGTGATGTGTAAAGGATAATCGTTTGTGGGATTATCTTTATCATATCCTTTGGAATATTTACAACATTACAGTAGTTACATATCTCCATTGTGATTGAATTTGTTTGTTCATAGTTAAACGGAAGGACTTGTCAAATGAATGATGTCTGTTTATTAAAACTTTAATCCTTTTAGATTTTTTTTTACTTAATTAGATAAAGAATTTCAAAGTAAATGTGTCATATAAATTATATTGTTTTCATTATAAAACGTCAGTATTAAGTCTATTTTTTTATTATAGTATTAATGTTTATTTTTCAAGTGTAATAAATATTATTTATTAGGTGAACACATTATTATTGTGGAGTTGTAATTATTCAGAACATAGGTCTGTGATATTTTAAATACTAATTAAATGTATTAATTATAATGAAATACGTATAAAATCAATTTGATCAAAAACCGGGATTCAAGCAAAGTAGATGTCTTTCAAATAATGGAACGATTGAATGTAATAATATCAAAAAATATAACATATAGGTTCTAAAATTTGTCGTCAAAAATATTGTAGCTGTAGCGTAGTTAGAAAATGCACCTTTCCCGGTTTGGAAAGAGATTCGAATTCCGGTGGCGCAACAGCAATATTTTTAGATATAATTGATTTTATATGTACATCTAATTAATACGCTTAATTAGTATTTGAAATATTATTTATTTTTTATGAAAACACATAGGTAAAGTTGCAATTCTAGAACGTTGTTCTGTGGTATTTGAATTCATATTTCGAAAAAGTAATCCCGGTACCAACTAAAAATATTTTTTCGAAGTATGGATTTTTTGAGATAATGAACAAAATTGTGTCAAAGTGACAGCCTAGATAAGGAGATTATCCCGGGCGCAACTTTGGGCCCAAAAGACCTCTAAGGGTGGGCGTGTGATCAGTAGTAACTTTTTACTATAGTTAAAGAAGTTACTAAGTATTTTTTTTGCGAATATAGGTTGTTTGATCGTTGATAAAAAAATATATTCTTCTCGAAAGTATATCCCTTAGTAAACTAATTTTACTCTCCGATATTCGACAATATAAACGAGAATCAATGGTTAAACATGGCGGACTTTTCACAGCTGTTCCAAGTCATCTGTCACATTGATACTTGGAAAGTTGCAGTACGACAATTAATTATTCAATATCCCGCTATTTAAGTGACGAGAGTTTTTCCGATGATGTTTTTGTTGTATATATATATATATATTAGCGATGGGTCTACGCTGTACGAAGTACTTCTATTAACTAGTTCTTTAGTACGGTTTAAATCGTGCTGACGCTTCAATATTTCACTACACCATATTCACACACACGAGAAAATTACTCAGTTGCCTGCGTATGTATAGAGACGAAAGAGTTTGCCGCTCACTTCATGCAGTTCATTGAAGTGTGTAACTCGGTCAATTAAACTGTACTCTTCAAAACTTGCACTATGAATAAGTTACTACTTGCTTTTGATGCAGGTAGTTTATCCCGCCCCCCTCCGACTTTTAGTTCATGTAATTGAAAAAAAAAAACCGCATTATTTATGGGATGACCTGATATTTGTAATAAAATATTATCTTCTTGATAGTATCCGCTAAACAATGTGTGTGGGAGCACGTTATGGTTTATATTTCGGCGACGCACTTGCACGTTCCAAGAAGTGCATCTTAATGGAAATTCCTCGCACTTTGATCAGGATTAGGCATGTCTGTACTACGAGTGTTGTGGAAAAACATGAATGTCATTGAAATTACGCTAAGATAAGCATAATTTACGGATGAGTGTAACGGATGATTTAATATTTTTTTACTACCAAACATGTTTTTGCTATCGAGAATAATTTTGTGATTAAAACAATACCTAAAAATTTATCACGAATGACTTGTTAAAATAACAAAGTATGAAAATAATAACCATAATTATTATAAGTTTTAAAAAAATATTTGTTTACCGCCGGGATACGAACCCAGAACTTTTCCCAACGTCATTTTAGTTTACGAAATCAGTTTGGAAATCATTATAAAATTTAAAATCGCTAACTATTTACAAAAGGAATAATATATGTCTATCATTTATAAAAGATTGCACAATATTCTGTAAACTTGGTAAATGCAAAGAAAACGGATTCGCATCTTGGTGGTAATCAAATATTTTTTCGACAGATAGATTTAGTTTTTATACTTTTCTAATTAATTAATCAAATTAGCTTTTTCTCATATTTAAGTATTTTTCTAACACAACTTTGTTAACTTTAGATAATTATAAATTTAAATAAATAACTAACATTGACCACGTTCATTCGTATGTACGTCTCTCTTAACGAATGTACAGTAGTATCGAAAGCAGTCGACGTCAAAGTTATGCATATTGTTGGTAAAAAAATATTTTATTTAATTGAATTAATAAATATTACTTTTTCATTAGAAGACCGCGTGGCGATATTTAGCGCTATCGGGAAGTGTTCGTTATATTGTTTTTCATGGTATTTTATTAAAACGGATGTAGAAGGTCAGAGAACCCACGGTCATCCGATTTTAGTTAAAATGATCAGTCAAGTAGCGGACAAAAAACGAGTTACGCGACAATGAAACTAGAGAAAGAGTTTCGTGTCTGTCTTTTATCGATGATCCGATTAAATTCCCCATTATTTTCTACTTTTGATGCAAGCACCTAGCTATGTAGCAAAATTAATATTACTGGAAAAATCTTATTGTTTCAAATTCACAAATATTTGAATTCTGTCTATACACTTTATATTATGTTTTTTAATTATTAGAAGATATAATGAGATATAATACATTTTTAAACATAATCAGTAATTATAAATATATATTTCTTTTTACATTTTTTTCTTCTCTATGAGAGTCGAGACTTGTATATAGAGAAAGAGTATATAAAAGAGTATATAATTTGTGTGTCTGCTAGTCTGTGTACATATTTTTTGATTTCAAATACAAATCTATAATATGTAGTCTGTAATTTTTCTAATAGTGAGGCGGAGATTATTAAAGAATTTAAATGATTTTGGGCTTTGGTATATTTAAGTTTTGGAATGTCAATTTGGTCTCTAAATCTTGTAAATCGAAAGTCGCTTCTAATATTTAATTTAAAATTTGTGTTATTAATTTTTTTTGTATATATCAATTATTTTTGGTACTTTAAATTTTATAAAGAGTTGGACACTTGGATTGTCATTTTTTTGGAATTATTATTTTGAATTAATATTATTATATTTAATATAACAAAAAAAAATGTTCTTGAAATATTATTTTTTTCATTTATTTAGACTTGCAGCAAAAATATAATATAAAGAATATCCGATGAAGTTAAGGTAATACTGGTTTCTATTTAAAACCAAGGATAAACCCAAACTAAGATATTGAGTCTTTCTTTTAGAATCTAATTGAATTGTAATTTTAATGTTCAGTTTGTTCTAAGATATTGTGATTTATAAAATATATCTGAAAATATAATTTCACAACTTTGCATTTGATAATTATTGATTAATTTCGATTTACATTTCAAATACCTCGAATAAAGAGTCGAAATGAAATTGTTTTTCAAATGAAAAAATTAACCTTCATCATGTACATCGATATAAATGTGCCATCCCAAGTTCGTAAAAATAAAGCCTTATAATGATTCATTAATAAGATTTTAAAAAAATTAACTTTAAAAATAGGATTTCATTTCAAGCAGAACAATTCTTATTTAATTATACAACGTTAAGGTTTGAAAAAATGTATTTATATGTATGGTGTAACAAACTTACTACACAACATTCTTTGGATGGATACTCGACGTTACGAAACTGACCCATTACTGTTTTATACGTTTATTAAGGAGAACATATTCTTAAATACTAATTTAATGTATTAATTATAAATATAATATATATATATATATATATATATATATATATAAATCAATTTTGACGAAAAATATTGTTTTTTTTCTCCTTAAGAACATATTCTTATTGTGAAGTTGTAATTATTCAGAACATAGATCAGTGATATTTTAAATACTAATTAAAGGTACTAATTAGAAAAAAATACATATAAAATCAATTATATAGAAAAATACTGTTGTTGAATTTGAACCTGGATCTCTTTCCAAACCGGGGAAGATGCATTATCCAACTATACTACAGCGACAGTAAGTTCGAAAATTTGTCGTCAAAAGTACTGTAGCTGGAGCATAGTTGATTAATGCACCTTCCCCGGTTTGAAAAGAGATCCAGATTCGAATCCCGGTAGCGCAACAATAATATTTTTATATAAAATTTATTTTATATGTATACATTTCTAATTAATACATTTAATTAGTATTTTATATCTTTACGCTAGGTCCTAAATCATCTAATAAAATTAGTCTTGCCGCTTGAAAAATAGAAATTATCACGTAACTATGTACAGATTTTTTAATGCTTACATCTACCACATGGTTGAAATTAAGCATACGCAGCTTGAACATTTTCGATCGTATTTTTAATATGTATCTATACCAAAAATATTGTGCATTAGATATAATAGGTAGGTACACAATATAAGTATGTATTTTTCGCCACACAGTACCTATATTATGTACTGTATTGAGATTTTTTGTTTAAGGTATCACTCATAGTGTTACAAGTATTTGGGATAAAACACTTATTTTGATTCGCCTACAAAAATAAATGATTTAAATGCGATTGTGTTGTCACAAACCTCCGCTGTAACCTCCGCCGTAGCCTCCGCCGTAACCGTACCCCCCTCCGTAGCCTGCGCCACCGTAGCCTGCGCCGCCGTAGCCTCCGTATCCAGTATTTCCATAACCACCCCCGCCTAGCCCCAGAGACAGCAGCCCCCCGAAGCTGCGGGATTGGGCGCCACTACGGGACGCTACGTCAGAGCTGCTGCCGTCGTCCACGGCTACAGCGACCGCTGCGCACAACGCTATACAAAGCCCCTGAAATAAAATGATAAAAATTCAATCATAAATCATTCAATAAATTATAAAACAATATAATTGTTTTATTGGACAGGGCCGCTCAATCATTAGAAATAACATTATTTAGAATTTAACACAAATTAAGATATACATATAAAATCAATTTTATCGAAAAATATTCTTGTTGCTACCGGAATTCGAACCTGGAACTCTTTCGATGCGGGGAATGTGCGGCAACCGATTATACTATAGCAGCACCACAGTGAATTGATGATAAATGTTACACTTTCCAAATGAATACATCTATCGTTCCATTATTTGAAAGTCACCTTCTTTATTTTTACAGAATCTTAAATACCTTAGAGTAATCCGATAGGAGATGTCTGAGTTAATAATTCATTTTAATTAAATTTTGGACACATTGATACAACTTATATATTATTAAGGAGAACACATTCTTATTGTGAAGTTGTAATTATTCAGAACATAATGTTTTTAATACATATTATAAGTGTTAATTAGAAAGATATACATATAAAATCAATTTTATCGAAAAATATTGTTGTTGCTACCGGGATTCGAACCTGGATCTCTTCCAATCCGGAAAAGGTATTTGAGATTCCGTAAAAATAAGCAAGATGGCTTTCAAATAATGGAACGATAAGCACATATAAGATAAAAGGAAATATGAAAGATCAAAATACACAAAATTCAATTATAAGAATTATTTCATTATATAAAACAGTTTACTCTCAGTATCTGCTCTTCCATATTTCAACAACCAATTTGAAACATCCCCTTTAAAAGCCTTAATGTCAGTTAAAATTCTAATTTTATTTCCAATTTGATTCTATATTCTGAGAGCTTGAAAGGTGAATAATCTTTGAGCACTAGTTTTCATTCTTGGAACTATTTTAAGTTTATTTGATATTGTGGGATAATATCTTTCAGTACTCACAGACGGAGCGCTTATTTTCCTATGAAAGCGTATAATTGTCTTATATTTAAAACCTTAAATTTCCTAAAATGTGGCTCTGAGTGTATAGCCTTCTGAGCAATGCTTACTTGATATATATGTACATCTGAAATGCGATGCGATTCTTGATCTAGCAGGATGACTAACACATTTGTCTTATTTTAGAGAATATTGATTTGATATTTAAAAAAACAAATAAACTTTTAATATAATGGATTTTTGTATAGGTACCTATCTACCGTAAAATTTCACAATTTAATATCCCCAATTGAGTTCGTATATATTTTGCAACTCATTCTCACAATAATCTTTAAATTAATACATTTTGTGTGGTTGGCACACAAAACAATTCGAGTAAGTTTATACTCCCACAGACATTGATATAAGTTACACAACCCTTACCAATTAGCGCTACAGGTTTTTGCAATTTCGTACATTATACCATAAAAGATAATGACATCATTATAAAATTTGAATAATATTTATATTATAAAACAAATTTGTTATAAATAAAATAATAATGATTGTACAATTTTTTTATGTAATAGTTTTAAATATAATAATTTAAAACTTAACAATATCTTTGTTCAATAATCATTGAAATATATAATAATAATATGTTTAGCAATATTTGAGTATGTTCAAGAACATATAATTACAGAATTTTTACCCCCAAAGGTATTGTTGTCAAAACAAATTATGGATATCTCATAGAGACAAAGCTATTTATATTATAGTAGCTTGTTGGTGTAGGGTCAAGATGTTGGCCTAGTGATCTAGTGGTCGAGGGTTCGCGCCTCGTTCCAGGACACCAGCAAGTTAGTCCTATTTTCGTTTATTATTTCGTTTATTATAAGCGTTTAGCTTAGTTTGAAAATAGTAAGAATATTGATGTGACACGTATTCCGTGTACGCATCTCAATTAAAAAAAAAAAATAATATATATATATATATATATATATATTTATGAGAAGTATGGAAGTATGGGTATTACAGGGCTTACGACCTAACGTCGGCTGGCTTAAGTGATCGCTTTACATAATTGGCTTTTCAGGCATATTCTAGTATAATATGTTAATCATTTGTCATATATACAGATAAAATATATACCTTTCATATTTCTAAAAAATAAGATTCTCATCAGTGACGTATATGCTATTTCAGGGAAATGAATAACAAATGTCAAACCATAGATGGCGACAGCGAAGTTGTGGTAAGATATGATAAATGTAGTGGTATGGGTAGAATTGGTGAACGTTGCATAGATCTAATAGAATACAACTAAAATAAAGGTTTGTTATCCGTGAAGCCATTGACGTACTTTGGTAAGCTGTAATGTGTCGAAAATAAATCTTTTTTTATGATTACAGCCTTTATATATCGATAGTAATTGAGATGATTGGAAACAAATAGTGGGGTTAAAAAAAATGACTAGGGGGTGGGTATAGATGAGGTCAATAGAAAGTACATTTAGTGAGATATGATCTGTCGCCAGGCGGCGTCGGAGTTAGCAGAGTATACGTGTCGTGTTTTTGATCACCAAGATTCAAAAAGTGTATAAAGTTAGTTAAAAAAAAAAACTGTAATTGTAAAAAAGTCCTAGTAAATATATTTAAAATATATTCTAAACATTTTTCTTTTGCTATTTCTACGTGGATACCTAGTTTTCCAGTTTGCCTGTATACCTATTATATAATATTATACATAGAAGTTGATATTATCTCATTTTAATTTATTACAATTTTGAACAAAATGAAAGTATGAATGTAATGAAAGTTGACTATCTGTACTGAGTATGGAGTCAGCCTTGAACTAGATTGCTGTGCTTAAACATGTGATATCATTTTAATTTAGTACATCTGTATAAGTATTATTATGTATCCGTAGTATAAAAAAATCGGTCGTTTTAAACTAAATAATAATTATTAGAACACATTCTTATTGTGAAATTGTAGTTATTCAAAATATAGGTCTGTGATATTTTAAATACGAATTAAATATATTTAATTAGAAAGATATACATATAAAATCAATTTTATCGAAAAATATTGTTCTTGCGCCATTATTGTCTCTTTCCTAACCGGGGAAGGTGCATTATGAACGATTAAATGTATTAATATCAAAAAAGGTAACATATAGTTTCGAAAATTTGTCGCTAAAAATATTGTCGCTGTAGCATAGTTGGATAATACACCTTCCCTGGTTAGGAAAGAGACTCAGGTTCGATACCGGTGGCGCAACAACACTATTTTTTGATAAAATTGATTTTATGTGTATATTTTTCTAATTAATATATTTAATTCATATTTAAATAATAATAAATTTATTGTAAAATTGTGTATGGAAATTGTTAAAAGGCGAGATTAATGAAAATATTACATACGTATAGGTATGTATTCGATTTTAATATTGATCTGCGGTCTTAGTATTACGCAAGAGTTAAAAACTACCCGAATATGGGTCCATTAAATAAAATAAAAAATCACTATAATAACATATTTGTTTTAAGTATAGAAAAATAAATATTTTATCGAAAAGTCTCGAAAATAATTCACCGAATTTTATACGCAAAGGGAATGGAAACATACGATCTTTGAAATCCGATTTAATTACTCCAATAGCCCCCGTATCATCCCTCACATTAAACCCACCCCGCGATCGTTATCGCCTCCGCTTTAATTCGGGAAGATATTCTACATATGAACAATGAATTATATAAAATTTTGCAAATTAATTGAAATACTAATTGTTAAATTTTGTTTTTAATATTAACATTTCAGAAATTCACAACAGATATTTTTAATATCTTTTAACACTGAATAAATTTTTTGAAAGTTTCGTTAAAATGTGCGTAACATTTTATAAAAAGTTCTTAAGAATATTGTTACGGATATTTAGTCTCTTTGTAGAAACCAATGAAAGATAAAGGATTTTCACAAAACAAAAGAATGTCACTTGAACTAGAAATGAAAACGACGTTTGAAGAAATCAAAAAAATATTATTGATCTGTATGTATCGGGGGGGAAAACATTTTATATCCGTGGGTATGGTACATGTGTCGGTAGTATGTAGTAATACATTTTTTTTGTCAAATTTGTTTCATTCGTCATGATTTATATAAACGACCGCAAAATTGCTACCGAAAAATTAAACGATTTATTAAAACAATCACAAAATTTTGATGAAATACAAAATGAGCAAATTTTTTCTTTTTTTGGACCCCTCAGTTGATTAGAAAGTGATAAAATTCAAAATGAAATGTGTAAACTTTAAAGGAGATGGTTTTTATCAATTTTAATGGATATAAAATCTAATTAAATGTATTAATTAGAAAGATATACATATAAAATCAATTTTATCGAAAAAATATTGTTGTTGCTCTACCAAGATTCGAACCTGGATCTCTTTTAGAACCAGGAAAGATGCATTATCCAACTATGCTACATCATTGTTGTATCAATGTGTCTAAAATTGAATAAAAATGTATTGTTAATTCTGGCGTCTGCTATCGGTTTGCTCAAAAGTATTTGAAATTCTGGAAAAACAAAGCAGATGGCTTTCAAATAATGGAAAGGTAGATGTATTAATTTGAAAAGTGTAACATATAGGTTCGAAAATTTGTCGTCAAAATTACTATCGCTGTAGCATAGTTGAATAATGCGTGTACAATATATAATTGATTTTATATGTATATATTTATAATTAATACATTTAATTAGTATTTAAAATATCACAGACCTGTGTTTTGAATATTTACAACTTCACAAAAGATTAAACTATTTTGAGATTTTTTCATAATTTACTCATTTCTGAATTTTTATCAACGGAGCGATATGTATTGTATATTGTGTGTAGGTAATAATTATCCAAGTGCAACGTACCAAGCGATTCATCGTATCCAAGGAGCTACAACTCTTAATGCAACCCAATTATTTTAACACCGTTACACAGACAACTCTCACGACGTTTGGTCTCGGCTTTGCTGAGGCTGTTCTTTTATACCGAATGCTGTCTCGGCCGGCACCAGATCTCCTTCCTTTTGTTAGTATCCACCTGTAAGAGACTGTTTTTGGTTCGAGTAAGAGTGATGGTAGACAGGGCCGGCTTTAGAAGGTGTATTGTGATAATTAAATTAAATTAATTAATTAAAATACAAATTAAATGTACATCTTTATAATTAATGCATTTTATTTGTATTTAAAATCTTCACAATAAGAATGTATTCTCTTTGATAATAATTAATTAATGTCTACAATTTATCAAAACAAATTAGATATTGCTTTTATCGAATGCAGTAAAGTTAATTCTAGTCTAGCTTAAGGTTTTCACGGGTAAAAGATTACGGATTATTTTTTGAGGGAATCCGCATAAAATAGTTCAGATATCATTATACATTCTCAAGGGCCTATTACAATGAATCCTGCTCTAATATGACTAGTAAACTCGACCGTCCGAAACAAGAGCCAACATGAAAGTGAATTAAAATCTTAGTAGAAAATTTGTCCATCCAAAAAATCTCATCATTGATAACAAACCAACAAAGTCCCCCTATAATAATCAAAGAACCGCTTAGCAAGATAAATAATTCGTGCAAAAAGCTGACTATTAAACATGTAACTAAATTACAAGTCCCCTTTCGTTACCATTAGATACAGTTAATCGCGACGTCAAGTAATAATATTAAGTACCTACCTACTAAGATTTTTACTCACATTCATTTTGGCTATTGCATCGAACGGTCGAATTTATTCGTCAGTTAAGGGCCGGATTCAGGATGAAAGGCCCTTGAGAATGAATAATGATTTTCTGATATTTATTCGAAACGTCGGTAGTGTAAAAGTCCTTCTCAGAACATATGACGCGGGTTCCTCCAGTAAATAATCCGTTATATATATGTATATTGAAGACATATCAAGGGTTTGGAATGGCACCACCAAAAATGTTTAAAAATGATGCTAAAAATACACTAGTATTCAGAGACAGCTTCGATGAGTTGGCCATGTGGTCAGAATGTCTGGAACTAGACTGCCAAAGTTTACAATGAACTCTCAGTGTTTAGATGTTTTTTACATTTTACGGAAGGTAGAACTGGTTGATGTTTGAATATGCACATTTTGTATAAATTAAATAGAAAAATAAAAGCGGAACTGCTTCTGTTCAGATGGCGTCGAAGACAGTTATTTTTACGGCGGCGATATAAAAAATATAAAATTGTGAATCATATTTTTCGGTTGTGAATTAAATCTCGAAAATTCCAAGAAAAAGTTTCGACCATCATGGAAAAATCATCGATTTGCAGCCCAGTTACGTAAGGTTTTTATTTGCATAATTTGAACGGACATATTCAAATAACGCCAATAGAAAATCTGGGATCTATATAGCTGACGAAGTTAATTACGGCAACACTCAGCTGTCCCAGGGTAAATGCTCACGTGAGGTCAAAAAAAAACGCTTTGAAGGCTCCTTTGAAAAGCCCAACATTAATCAGAAATTGGTTGTGGGAGATAGGTTGCAGGGTAAGGATACACAGTGACTCCTAATAAGCAGGAAGCAATACACTGACAGTAGAGTGAGAACAACATAAATTACCATCCACGACTTTTCAACAAATTTCTGGATTATATGAAGACCATCACCCAACCAGCAAAGAGATCAAAGGAAGTACGGAGATTCTTATTAAATACTACTTTTGGAATATAGGAACAAACAAAGGAAAAATATAGATGGAAAAAATAGAAAAATTAAAAATTATTGCTGACAAATTTGTCAATATGTTCAATGACTCAATAAAGAGTATTAAAATGTGCTGCTATCAAAAATGATTAAATTCAAATGATGAATCCCAAACGATGTCTACATAGTGATAGCTGGCATAATTGACTGGAATATTTACTTACTTACCATCACGCTGTTTCCCCGCGGGGGCAGGCATAGAGGATAGAGCGCCACACTCTTCTGTCCTGACACACAATTCTCGCCCCATCCACATTCATACATCTTATCATACAAACTCGCCGATTATTGAGCTTCTAACAGGACCCTTTTCCAGAATCTGGTTTACCTGGTCGTGCCAAGTCTTCCGCGGACGACCTCTACTTCTGGTGCCATCAACACTTGCGTCATACATCATTCTTACTATTCTCTCCTCATTCACATTGTATTAAAATGTTAAATTGATTAAGAAACGTGCCGACAAGCTATAACGGCTTGGCACGATCTGTAATAATGTAAATTTGTAAAAAAAACAAATAAAATAGTATGCTACAGTAGGGAACAGTAGGGATGAGCAAACATGGTGCGGAAGGAGTTGCCCACGATACCCTAGAAGTTGTGAATCCAGGATTGGGTTCTTCAGTCACCCGAGGACCCACAATCGTAAAGGATAATCTTACTCGGACATCTAAGTATGATCTGCTTTATAAATTGAATCAATTAGCTACATTTGTAATGATCTCAAATATATTTTTTATTTATTATCTTAGTTTTATTAACCACTAATTGAGTTTAAAAAACATCTACCGGTTTCGGAAAATACCTTTTCCTTCTTCAGGATGTCATAACTAACTAAAAATATAGCTGTTTCTTCACCAGAATCTATTTTTAAATTTTTTAAAAAAACAACAATTATTTTTAAAAAAAAAATTTAGCACCTAACTCAAATTGCTGCTCAATACAAATTTAGTCGAATAATTTTTAGGAAAAAATTTTAGAATAGGACTCGTAGTTAAAATTAGTTGGCTGTTTAGAATTTCCTGATTATTTTTACATGCTTTATTTATCTCCAACGATTCCAAATTATTTAATTTGTGACCTACACCATTTACATGCAAAATTGACAATCCCAATTTTTTATCAAAACCGTCAGATGTTTTTTAAACTCAATTAGTGGTTAATAAAACTAAGATAATAAATAAAAAATATGAATTTTAACCACAAAGTTAATATTGTTAATTTTAAAAGGATCTCAAATATTACCATATGTAAAATATTAACACAATAAATAATCATGTCGCAGTCTCCCGAGTTCTGCTCTGTCTAATGACCCGCGATGTACAGCCACCTATGCGTGACGTAACAATTCATTCAATAAATGGAAGGAAAAAATTGAGATGCGTGTAATTTCGCGGTTTTTTTCAATCTTTGAAAGTGATTTACGTAACGCCTTATTACACGCAGCCGGGGACCTTGATTTAGACCTTGGAGATGTCGTAGAACTTCTGGCCGATATTTTTGGACGCTAAACGAAATGCAAATAGGTTGAGCAAACTGGTTAACGAATGAATACGTTTATTTTGAATGCTGTCTGAGTGTGAAAATAAATAAATATGTTAAGGTAATTATTGACACCATCATAATTATCGCCAACTATCGTAAGAGACAAAGCTTCTGAGTCAGTTGAACAGTTTAAATATCTGAAAACGAATGTGATCAAACAGATAATAGATAAATACTAAATTAATGTATTAATTACAAATATATACATATAAAATCAATTTTGTCGAAAAATATTGTTTTTGCGTCACCGGGATTCGTGTATTAATTTGAAAAATGTAACATATAGGTTCGAAAATTTGTCAAGAAAAATACTGGCGTTATAGCACAAAGGTAGTGCACTTCCCCGGATTGGAAATAGAGATCCAGGTTCGAATCCCGGTGACGCAAAAACAATAATTTTCGACAAAATTGATTTTATATGTATATATTTATAATTAATACATTAATTTAGTATTTAAAATATCACAGACCTATGTTCTGAATAATTACAACTTCACAATAAGAATGTGTTTTCCTTAATAGATAATAGATATCTCATAGAGACGAAGCTATTTTTTATAATTTTTTTAAATATACGGAAGTATGGATAATTACAGGGTTTACGACCTATCTTTGACAGTGCCTTTGTTGGTGAAAATCTAGTAATTGTGTGTTTTTGGACATATTCAAATATTGCTAATAATAACTGGTCAAAATATATAAAATTGAGAAAAATATTGATTTTTCAGGCGTATTCAAGTAAAATGAGTTAAAGACATTTTATAGATAAAGAATATTACTCTAAATAGTTAAATTCTCATTGTAACATATATGCTGTTTCAGGGAAATTAATTATCAAATTTAGTCCATAGATGACGACAGTGTAGTGGTACTCGAAGTGTTTCCACATATTAAAATATATACAACTATTAAAAAAAAATGATAGACATGGAGATTGAATAATGGGTGAGAATGGTGAACGTTGTATTTATATAAAGTGATCACTTAAGCCAACCGAAGACAGTTCGTAAGCCTTGTAATTACCCATACTTCCATATATTTCCATTAAATGTAATAAAAATAGCTTCGTCTCTATAAGATATCTATTATTTGTTTAATAACAGTACCTTTGTAGGTAAAAATCTAGTAATTGTGTGTTCTTGGACATATTCAATATCAATGACCAATCTTCATTATTATCAGCCGATTCTATCCACTGCCGAATAAAAGCCTCCTCGAGCGTTTTCCACTTTTTTCGGTCTATTGTTATTCCCATGTATGCATTTCATGATTTCGTCAGTCCAGTGGATTTTAAGGCTGCCTGTCGGCCTCTAATTCTTCTCGAGTACCACTGGATGACTGCCATTTCATTTGGCAACGGGCAGTGGAAGATCACTTTTGATTAGAACATTCAAACGTCACATTCATCCATTCAAAATTATATTCTATTAAGGAGAACACATTCTTATTGTGAAGTTGTAATTATTTAAAACATATGATATTTTTTAATACAAATCAAATGTATTAATTAGAAAGATAAACATATAAAATCGAAATCATTCATTTGTGTCATGTATTTTGAATCAGAAGCATGGATATCCAACAATTTACTATAATGTATACTGGCTACTTTAACACAGACTTTAGTCTAGCAAAGTAGCCAGGACAACGCTGTATATATCAGAGGTGAAGTCTACTCCATCCCACACATTAAACTATGTATTATGTATGTTATGTATCCACCTCTGTAACTACAAAAATATGGATGTCAAAATATATATAAATAAATAAATTTTGAATAGCTGAACCGTTAAAATTGTTCAAATACTAGAAATACCTGTTAATTCTACCCTCACTTTAAGGGTTGCAGAGTTTTATCATGACAACACATAGTAGTACTACTATTAAACTATTTTTAGATTAAATACGAATTATACATATTAATTTTATCGAAAAATATTGTTGTTGCCACCGGGATTCGAACCTGGATCTCTTTCAACGCGGAGAATGTGCATTAACCGATTATATTATGTGTTCTCCATAATAATATATAAGTTGCATCAATGTGTTTAAAATTCAATATTGCTATTTCCAAATCGAATTTAAATTATGTCTAGATTTTTTCTAACCCTTCGTGGACCTGTTCATGGGACATAAGTAATTTAGTTTTAACATCTTCTATCTGCAGAAATGCTAATTTTTGGAAATACTCGACAAACTAAAGATGTTAATATATCAAACATTTTTTTAAAAATCCATGTTCATATTAAAATATTTTTTTACTTGTTAAATACTGAATCTGCTGTTGTTGTAAAATTTGATTTTTATTGTATTTATTAAATGTAGGTAAGAGCTTTTAAAATTAAATACAATTTTTTATCGATTATTTTATAAACTAATTAAATGTATTAATTAGAAAGATTTGCATTGGAAAAGATCCAGGTTCGAATCCCAGTAGCAAAAACAATATTTTTAGATAAAATTGATTTTATATGTATATCTTTCTAATTAAAACATTTGATTTGTATTAAAAAATATCTTATGTTTTAAATAATTACAACTTTACAATAAGAATGTGTTCTCCTTAATAATATATGGTTGTTTAATGTGTCCAAAATTTAATAAAAATGAATCATTTATTCTGGCAACTCCTATCGGATTACTCAAAGGTTTTTGAAATTCTGTGAAAATAAAGAAGATGGCTTTCAAATAATAGAACGATAGATGTATTAATTTGAAAAGTGTAACATATAAGTTAGAAAATTTGTCGTTAATCCACTGTGTTGGTATAGCATAATCGGTTATTGCACATTTTCCGGATTGGGAGAGATTCAGGTTCAAATACCGGTAGCAACGACAATATTTTTCGATAAAATTGATTTTATGTGTATATTTTACTAATTAATACATTTAATTTGTATTACAAATTATTTTTACTTCTGCTATGGCAATTTGTTGTTCTAGATAGATATAATTGTCGACTCGTTTAAGCTAGGTTCCATAAATATGAATGACTATCGAGTCAAGAAAGTAGTTCATCAATTTATTACACTGGTATCTTCGTCAGGATTGAGAACACGATAATAAAGAATAAGAAATGTGTTGAATGTCTAAAAATTGATTTTTTGTATGTTTAAGTTGTTGTGTTGGATTTAACTTGAAATATTAGACAGTATTGCTTCCGACTGATCCCTATCCATTTGAATCAAATATCGGGCCCATATTACGGCCCATGTCCACGAAAAGAGACTCGATGAAATAATCACGACGTTTGATCTGATTCGAGATTCGTCACGTGCACACAGAAGTCATCTAAAACCACCATAAATCCATACAACTATCTGTTTACGCGTTTTTATACTTTGATCGGTAGGCCTGGTGTAAAGTTTGAATATGAGTATTCTATTTGTGTGGATTTGAAAACAGAAAATAATACCGAAACTGCTTCTGATGAGAGACGTTTTCGGAATAGAACGGATATATTTTATAATAGATATAAAAAAAATTGTGTATTGTTATTCGATTATCAGTTATATAATGTTTCGGAGGCTAATCAGCAGAATTTAAGATGATTCAAGGCTGCAAGGAGAGCGACTATCGGCGTCTAACAGCCCAGTTTCACAAAGGTTGGTGTATATTTAATTGCATGGATTGAATGAATATATTCAACAATACCAATAGAAAACCCACTATCTATTCTGAATGGTTAGCATAAGTCACTAAACATTAACATTAACATAAGACGCTAGATTGTAAACGTTTATTCTGTTTTAACAGCGGCTGGGGAGATTCATAAGCGTGAAGTAATGCACGAGACGGCGAATCTCTGAGATATAGTGTGTACACGGGTTGTCTCAAAAGAATTTCAAAGGAGTAAAATTTATATCTCAAAGATTATCCCGAGTCGAAAATCTGTTAAAAATTTCATTCGTAATTGGAAATTTTTTTTCGATTAATAAACAATTTCCAATACCATTAATATTATTGTTTTTTTTTTAATTAGGTCAGAGAATGATCTCGTTTTATCCGAATAATATAAAATTCCCACACGTTCAACCTTCTGACAGCCTCTCAGACGATAATAACGCTGCCAATGGTTATCGGATACACTGTGTTATATTACTCTCCTTGAAGTTTGATAATTTTCAAAGAAACCCATTTCATACAAAGAACGCGCCGGTTTCACAACGGCCCAGTCATTTCCTCGGCAGGCCGGAAGGTCGATATTCACGGTCCTCTATGAAAAATTATGGAAAAAATAGTGACACAATCGACACCGCTTTAAGGTTAATAGGCGTGTGAAGTTGGATATACAACTTTGGAAAAAAATATGTAATACGTTGACCCCAAAGGAGATGACTTGAATACACAAATTGTTGTGAGATTGAATATTATAAACGTTGATTATAATATATTCAAAAGACAATACATTACAATTTTGTGTGGGTGGCACCATTAAAGTTACAATTATGTGTTACATTTCAATTTTGAATGAATGACCTTAATATGTACACTTTTGTGCAAATGGCTTCATTAAAATTACATTTATGTGTTACATTACAATTTTGTGTGGATGGCATCATTAATGTTACAATTATGTGTTATATTATAATTTTGAATGAACAGCTTTATTATAGTTCGAATACTTACCATCATGTCGTTTCCCCGAGGGGGCAGGCAGAGGATACAGCGCCATACTCTTCTGTCCTGGCAGAATTCTCGCCTCATCTATATTCATACAAGCTCACCGGTTATTGTGGCTTCTAACATCTTCCACTATTTAGTTTACCTGGTCGTGCCAAGTCTTCCGCAGACGCCCTCTATTTCTAGTGCCATCAACTCTTGAGTCATATATCTTTCTTATCACCTAAGTGATCCTTTATTAATATTACTCACTATATCAAGATTAGCTTTACATTTTTTCCGTATTTTTTAATTTTTTACTATATTATTTTATTTTTTTAAATATATTTACCACATCTACTTCTAAGTGATATCATTTCCACTGTATTCAGTATACTTTCGTTCCTCTTCTGGTAGCTCCGAACTTCACTTTAAGACTTCGGTACCATTGTCTTGCCTAATTCGAATATATGTACAATTAGGTGCGAATGGATTCATTAAGGTTACAATATGTGTTACATTACAATTTTTAATGAATGACTTTATTATAGTTTGAATATATGTACAATTTTATGTGAATGGCTTCATTATGGTTACAATTATGTGTTACATTACAATTTCGTGTGGATGGCTTCATTAAAGTTACAGTTTATGTGTTACATTACAATTTTTTATGGATCGCTTCATCGGAGATTACTTCAATATATTTTTGATGTTCTAACTATATATGATGTTATGACTAAGATATATTGGAGATACTTCAATATATCTTAGCTCTTTCCATGTCGAACAAGAGTAATCTCAGAAAAACAAGTAACCAAATGAATAAAAAATTATAACTTTTAAAATTAGTTATTTTAACTTTGTGGTTAAAATTCATATTTTTTATTTATTATCTTTGTTTTATTAATCACTTAATTGAGTTTAAATACATCTACCGGTTTCGAAAAATAACATTTTCTTCTTCAGGATGTCATAACTAACTAAAAACATATATCATTGTTTCTTTACCAGAATCTATTAAAAAAAAAACAGCAATTATTTAAAAAAATAAATTTAGTACCTAACTCAAATTATTACTTAATACAAATTTAGGAAAAAATTTTAGAATGGAACTCATAGTTAAATTTAGTTGGTTGTTTATAATTTTTTGATTAGTTTTACACGCTTTATTTATCTCCAACTATTTTATTTTATTTGTGACCAATACCGTTTATATGCAAAATTGACAATTCCAATTTTTTTATCAAAGCCATGACTTTTTTCTATCAAATGATTAGTAAATTCTGAAAACCCACTATTGTTCAAACATCTCAAATGCTTCCTTACTCTTATATTTAAATTTCTACCCGTTTTACCAATATAAAATGCAGCACAATCTTTGCAACTAAGTTTATAGACACCAGAATTGTTAAATTTATCATCTTTGCCTTTAGAATTTATGAGTAAATTTCCTATACTATTATTTGTATAAAATGCCGGTCTAATGTTTCGTGGTAGGTGTTTAGATATTTAATTCGAAAAGTTATTTATGTATAAAATCCTACGTCAATTATCATTAATATTGAAGAAGAAAATAGTATTTTTCGAAACCGGTAGATGTATCTAAACTCAATTAAGTGGTTAATAAAATAAAGATAATAAATAAAAAAAAAAAAATTCCTTCACTTTTATAAGCTATACATACTCCACATTCGCGGTCTTTAATCGCGGTCTTTAACGACATAAGAATCGATGGTTAAATATGGCGAACATGTCACAGCTGTTCCAAAAATCATCTGATACATTGATACTTTGAAAGTTACAGTATACGACAATAAATCATTAAATATTCCGCTATTTTAGTGATGACAGTTCATCCGATGATGATCTCGTTGTTTAATACATAATACGAAAAAAATTCACCACCAAAGTGACAGATTTCGAACGTATAAGCGAAAAAATCCATAGATAATCCATAAAATAAAGCATACTTCATGTTAATTTATAGACGTCTCAATCTAAGCTTTAACAGTAGTTAATTTGATGTATTAACGACCCGCAAAGGATTTTTACTAGGGGCGTTAGTAAAAAGATACTACAATAAAAAGTTACTACTGATCACACAACCGGCCCTTAGATATATTAATAAATCGATAATTAAATTATATTATCGATTCCAACACTATTAAATCTGCAAACATCACGATTTACGAAACAATAATAATAACAACTTTTTTGCTCAGATACCGCAAACGCTCGCGCGGTATTTGAAAATGGGCGTGATAATTACAATATTTATTATTCGCAATTAAAATTATTTTTTATTATTATTTTTATTATTATTTGAGTTATTTAATAAATTATTATCAGCAGAGTACGCTTAATACTTAATATGTGAATTGATTAAACGCACGCCTTATAATCTAGTATTAAATCTAATGAGATGCTAATTTTATGATTCTTTGTTACCCACGTACAAGTGATAAACATTTACGAGTCTTGATACGTATTTAAGAGACAAAATAATCAGCTGCTTATTTTTTTTTGTATTATTGGGTCGTCTAATAAGTTTTTGCGTTATTTTTTTGAAATACTAATTTCACATTTTTTATTTTTTTGAAAAAAAATTACATTTCAGTTCGTAGAATTTTATTTGTTGAGAAAAACCAATATTTTCGACACATATTTTTTTTTGCCTTTAATCATGGATCAAATGGTCATCCATGAGTTCAACTGGGAAATTCTTGCTCCGTCAGATTATTACCTATTTCGGTCGCTCTCCAGTCAAATGCGTGGCGTTACGATCAACAACGACAATAGCTTAGTTTGAAAATAATGAGAATATTGATCTGACTTTTTTTTTTGTACACATTACAAAAAAAAATAATTTCTATACCAGACCGTCCGATTTTTTAAAGAAAAGTCATCGGGTGTATATTATGTTCCAGGCCGATTTTATTTGGCCGCCATTTTGATTTGTCAGTTCGTATTTCGTAGTCGCCAATAAGTTAACGACAATTCCGGTGCTGCAAGATAATATTAGATATGGAATTGTTAAAATAACACGCGAAGTGTGCGAGAATGACATGAAAATTATGATCAAAAGAGGCGGCCACTTGGCTAATGTCATATTTTGTAAATAATTGTAATAAACTAAGTAATTGATAAATAAAAACCAAATTAAAAAAATGTGTTTTATTTCTTAGTTATTTAAAAACAACATCGATCTGGAACATAATATTCACCCTGTAAACCATTGACTGAAATGTTATAATTTTCGATTAAAAATTTGATTTCGTAATAAATAGTTGAACAAAATCGCAAAGATTCACGAAAAAATCCAATATATTAACAGTGCAATTAAAAAAAATAAACTATAGATAGCATTTTGTGATGATCATTTCCGAGTTTTTGATTTTAATTGAATAAACTTTATGTGAAACACTCTGAGACTCTCTAACTTCTTACTTTGAGTGTATTGGAGATGCGGTCTCTCATTATGGGATATGAAATTGTAATTTGCATGACGAGAATTATCTAAAGATTACTTCGACATAAAATTATCTCTCTTTTTTATTCTTCTTCGTGTCAGTGTCACGGTGGCCTCAATCAGATGAAACTTGGCCCGTAATGCACTTCTATGTGTCCTGATCCTGGGTCACCCTCATAGCCGACTCCAGGACCTATCCAGCTAGATGAAACGCACATATTCATCGTTGTGGTATTCTTCCAAATCTTTTTCGGCACAAAATTTATGTAAATACCTTCGATAGCTGGTTCTTAGGTTTCCGATTAACACACATAAGATATATGAACTGAACAAGGATTTTTATTTTTGCTGTCTTCCTAGTCCAATGTTGTTATTTTAGTTGGGTTGTCGTCTTCTTTTGATTTTGACCGACTGCAACTGCAACCTTTGTACACTATGCAAGAGAAAATAATTAATTTATTTATGAAGGACTTCCCATGACCGATACCCAACATAGTGATTTGGCAGCTATGGCTTCTATTATTACCTACAATCCTTTGTTCTTGGTTAATATAAATATTTTTTGTTTTAAGGGAAGATTTTCATCTCGACCGTTTTTATGGGTTCATTGAACCCGCTGGTTAACCTTAACACCGACCCTTATCTCAAGTGTGCTTCCAAATAACCGAGTTCGTTGGCCTGATAAAGTAAGAATAGAAACGAATACAATGATATTTATGTAGGTATGAATTTAACTATTATACATTGCATCTACTTTGATAAACCGTAAAGTTAAGTAAGTAAAGTTAGTAGGTAGTAATGGTAATATAAGTAATAGTACGAAGTAAGAAGTATAAGAAAGTAGGTAGCCGGAATATAACACGCGCACTGTTGGTTTATTTGGACCTCTGGTCTGGTCGAAGCACGGGATGTAATTAAAACGCCTGTCGTTTACCGTCTTCTTGGCTCTCCGAAAAAAGGCGGCAATACTCACATACACTTTGACGCATAACGTTGCTGAAGAATTGGAATGATATTTTGTTCACAGCTTGTAGAATGTGTTGCAGGAATGATGTACTGGACATTTACATCAAACTGAGATATTAAACTTTCGAGTTATCAAAATTAATTTTTCCCTTCTTCAATATTAGCAAAATTACTTTGTAGCTACATATTGTATAAATAATAAGACAAAACACTTTGTTTAAACCACTATTTATTGATAAATCAACATGCTTTGATACCTATGATATCTTCTTCAGGAAACAATGTATACTGAAATTAAAAATACGAGCATAGATAAAAACAAAACTATGAAGTATACGTATAACTTAGTAGAAACTACTATGAAAACAAATATAAAAGGTGACTGTTTGCAAAAAGGATTTGGTTATTTATAATATTTAGTTTGCTATTAACACTTTTTCTTATTTCTAAAATTACAAATTTATCCCTGTAAATCCCTAGTATTTATATGTATAATTTCTGAACCCTTGTTACTGTCAAATGAATGGTTTGTTTCTAAAAGGTGATTTGTGAATTCAGAATATTCTAAAAAATATTACATGTGCTACTAAAATATAACTTTCTTTTTTTTGTTATCTCGTAAACTATGTTCAAAAAGAGAAAATTATTATCAGAATTTTAAAATAAAAATACAAATTTTTGAAAAAATTTTAAACGATATCTTATTAATCCAAGGTCATTAAGATTATCTAGTGGTAAAGAACTGAGTGTGTCTCGAATGTGATTATCTAGCGATTAAAAATCGAATTAACCTTGAATAAAATTATGTAGGTCATATATTGAATTTATCTCTAAAAAATTACTTACTAACAATATAGATTATATATTAGTCAAAACAACGCGAGGCAGACTGAAGTGTTAACCTTAAAGAAATTCGGTCAGAATCCCGACAACTCTCAAGCCAGAACACCAAATTTGCAAGTGGCAGGATGTGAAGTAGCTCAAGGGGCAATTAATTGAGGTGCACTGATTATGAATACTACAGACAGTGTACAGGCATTTCGAAGATTCAAGTGTAGTTAACTTTTCCTCTCCTATAATGTAAACTGAGTTAACATTGCCTCTAATTATATGAATATCTCTGTAAATATACTAAATACAGATCTTATATTTTATGTATTCTTCCGTAATATATTTATGGATTGGATAAAATAATTACAATATATAAGTATTTACAATACGCAACAATAAAAAAATGTTTTCTTGAAGAGTGCGCAGGGCGCGAGGTGCCGGATGCCGATCTTCATTTTAGTGGTGGAGCGTGCGCCGGCTGAGTCAGACTTGTTTTATGCGTCTTAATGCTGTCGTTCGTGATAGTCAATGTTTTTTAGTTTTTTTCTCATTTTTAGCACATTTTTGTAGAATTATTGAAGTATTACTTATTTTTTTAGTAGTAGCTGATTTTAGTAGAATTACTGAAGTATTACTTATTTTTCTAGAGTTATAAAGAGGAAATGATTCTTTCTAAACTAAAACTGAACTAAACTTAGGTACGGTTTCCTTGACTTGGGCGCAGTTGATAGGGAGGTTACAGATATGTGGTGATTACATTTCGTTGCTTTGCACGCCTCTAGCAGACGCTATCGTGAAACTAATGATATAGAACGATTCCCTGCGAAAATTCAGATACAGTTATATAAATATCCTAATCTGACAAAAACAATTGAGATATGAGGTGTTGCTATTTAGGTGACGATATATATGTATATATATATATAGATATATATATAGATATATATATATATATATATATATATATATATATATATATATATATATATATATTCACTTATATATCAACTATTATTTGAATGATTAATATAAGTAATATTCATATTCATCCGACTTAAAAATCGCAAAAGTCTGTATGTATACTGAGTTTACAGTATCGGAACGCGCGTTTTTATTTTAGCACCGTAATGGAAAGGTTTACCATCTCACAATAATATATTGTAGAAAAACAGTGATATTGTGCAAGTAACTAAAATTGTGTCAGTTCACTCTCTTGTCTTCCCAATCTTCATGTATGCAGCGGAGACTTGGCCAGTCCGAGTCAATAGCAACAAGCGTAAAATAGACATCTTTGAAATTACGTACCGCCGTCGTATGATGCATGAATGTCTTAATTCTGCAACAAATTCAACCAGCCTTGTATTTACTTGCCGTGCCTACCCCCCTATTTCTTTGTCTTCCCGGCTTGCCGCCGATCATTCGATTGGCGACCTTGAACGAGTGCGGTATACGTGAATTGAAGAAATTATAATAATATGCATTCGAGACTTCGCGTCAATAGAGTGTCGGAACTCGTCGTCGTCTAAATAAACCTGAGACAAAATAGTGATTTAAAATACAGTCCACATTTTGGAGGTGCTAGCAGAATCTGGATTGTGGTGAGTGCCAAACTCCTTCCGTATTATGACTTCTTCCGGCATCTATGCTTATACGCAACAAATAGATTCTTTCGAATTGATGTGACAGAAAAAAACCTGCAAGAGTGCCACCAAAAGATCCTGGAGTCAGCTGTGAAGATGGCTCAGGACTGTGAATTGTGGAGGTGCATTACAAGCCATGTCTCGTCTGATGACTATATTATGTGAATATACACAGCTCGCTTCATCAAACAAAGCTTCTGTTTATTAACAATATTTGAGTATGTCCATGAACACAATTACTGGATTTTCACCTATAAAGGCACTGTTATTAAATAAATAATAGATATCTAATAGAGACGAAGTTATTTTTATTATCTCACCCATTAATCAATCAAATTTTTGAAAGTTGTATATGTGTTAATATGTGAACTCATCTATCTATGACCTAATTTTATAATTCATTTCCCTGAAACAGCATATATTTCACAATGAGAATCTAAATATTTCTCCACATATTAACATATATACAACTTAATATTTTTTGATAGATATGGATATTGATTAATGGGTGAGAATGGTGAACGTTATATTTATATAAAGTGATCACTTAAGCCAGCCAAAGACAGGTCGTAAGCCCTGTAATTACCCGTACTTCCATATCATTCCATTAAATATAATAAAAAATAGCTTCGTGTCTATGAGATATCTATTATTTGTTTAATAACAATGCTTCTGTTTATCATTTCGTAACATTTGTTATCACGTTCATGATTCACACTTAATAAATTTGGACTTGTTTACACAGTACACAGTTTTTTGACGTCAAATTGTACAACTATCAATAATAAGTAGAAATAATAATATCACATATTTTCATTAAAATATCTGATTATAACGGCAATCACAACTAAAAGTAAATCTGCAGATAGCGGAATAGGAGCTTATTTCAGGCGACCGCAATAAATATCACGCGATTTTCACAGCTGCGTCATTCACCTGTAACACCTGTCATTAATACTCAACGATTATTAATGACGCCCTTTCTTACGTGTATTTAATTACAAGCAGAAATTTCATTAAAGCTTTAAAAATATTTTATTTTCAATACAAAGTTAGTTGTAGACACACGCCAATTATGCTTTTTTTCCAACTTGCGCAACATGTCGTACATCACATTGAGAAGTTTTTTAAATACGAATTAAATATATTAATTAGAAATATATATACTTATAAAATCAATTTTATCGAAAAATATTGTTGTTGCGTCACCGGGATTCGAACCTGTATTCGAAGGTGTATTATCTAACTATGCTACAGCGACAATTTTTCACGAATTATTTATGATTAGTCCTTTAATTGTAGGCTCCGTTTAAATTACTGTCTCTGGGACACCTGCTGGTAATAGTATCTTATTTACTGGGTGATAAAAAATATTTCTAGGTACATACTTAAATTAGACTCACAAAATTGTTGCTGTGTTTACTAAAAATGTAATGACTTGGTATTCTGCAACGTTTTTTTTACATCACACTCCTCATATCAAGTAATATGTTATTGTTTACCACAATAAACACACCTACTTGACTACTAAATTATATCCCGTTCTAGAATAACTCGTATTGTACAAGTATAGAAGGTTGGTCACGTCGTGTTGCAATGGGAAAAACCCTTCGCTAAGCACCATAAGAGATCGACAGCCATGGCCTGAATAGACCCGCCTTACTTTTTTTTGTTTTCGTTGATTTTTTTGCAATCAGGATCAACTTAACTATAAATCAAATACTATTTAGGTGACCTTAGGTGTGTTATGTGACAGGTGACGTAGCGTGTAAAGTGTTCGTTCAATTTGCATTTTTTTTATTAATAATAAGAAAACACTTTGTTTATTGATAAATCAGAAGTGGTATAAACAATGAGTTTTATTGTCATTATTATTATTGGAGGAATGTATTTTTTTGTTTATATAAGTTTTAGTTTTTTATTAACAGTGAATTTTCGCAATTGAATAGCGACTGATTTGTGAAATGAAATATGTGTTATACAGTTGAACGTGTAAAACTCGAATCTCAAAAGACCACTAGAAAAATTCGTATTATCAAAAAATTCGAATTAAGAAAAAAGTAATTACGGTTGTTAAAAAAAACACAAGTACATACCAATTACTACATATTTATTCAATATTGAATGTGTATGAGATTGTTAAATCATTTAAAACATCTAAAAGTAATATGGCACAGTGCATATAAATAAAAATATTAACAAAACCACGAGACGCGTTTCACACTTAGATTAATTTTTTGAGCAATATTATTTTAAACACGTTAAAAATAGGAAGATATTTTTTACTGTTTTTTTTTTCACGAATTATTTGGGCTTTCCTTGGGAATTAAATAAAATAGTTCGAAATATCCATGTTTCTTTTGTACTGTTTTAAAACGAAATTCACGGGATCAACAAAAATGTTCGAATCAATGATAAATTCGAATTAACCTTTTAAATGCTGTGAGCGCGTTAGCACGCCTAAATTTGTATGACACGCCAAGCTATAAACGTGCTAACGCGCACTTTTAGACATTGCAAACTTGCAGGGATTAAAGTCATATTTATTTTTAAATTATTTTGTCAAGTTTCAGCAATTGATAGATAAGTCAAAATTCTTAAAGCCTAGTCTTATCCTATTTTTTTTCCATTTTAAATAATGTTGGCAGTTAAATGGTTAACAAAGCTCGAGATATCAATGTTCAATTGTATTATTATTATTACGTTAACATTTTATAAAATTATTCTAACAATACATACTTGAGGCTAGTTCTCACGTACGGATCTGAATGCTAGACATTCAGTGAAAAGGATGAAAATTCGTTACTGGTCATCGAACCTACGACTCCAAAGATATTTGAAGGCAATAATGAAAACGGTTTATGGCGTATAAGCTTTTTCTTATTTAGTGACGTCATGTGATTCGGAAGTCTCTTGACATCGCCATTATGGTTCAATCCGCTGGGTACTCGTTGATCTTTTGAAAGTCTGTTTGTTTGTCATGGTCTTTCCCTTGGTCATGGTTCTGATGGCTTATGTAAGAAAACTTTTGTGTATTAACAAGACTCATCTGCTCTCGCTGCATGTCCTGCCCACGATAGCCTCCTCCTAGTATATGTAACAAACACGAATTAGGCCAAGTTATCAGGATAGTACGGCTGAGATGAGTTAGTCATGTTCAAGGCATGGATTTGTTGAGGTCTATCGCCTCCACAATATTCATCGTCACCGACGATTACTGAACGCACCGTGTTAAACAGAGCTTCTACAGCCGCATAAACATTTTTGGTATTCTGGAATTTATATAATGAGTATAAAACATTAGATAAATTCCAGAATACCAAAATCTATTTTGCCGTATTGTCTTCTTAGATTGTAAAATTATATAGCCGTCACAAATTACCCATGACGTTAAAATACCATTAGTGTTGAAACAGAATTATTTCTTAGAATAATTAGAAGCATTCAAAATATATGGAAATCCTCAGAATTACTATAAATAATGTTATCCTTTTTCATCTTATGTTAATAAATTGTACAGCTGTCGCCCATTATAGTTATAAATCAAAATTGAGTCCAAATTGTTAGATTGATAATGCATCTCAAATAAATTTAAACGAGTAGAATAAAAAAACAAGTCATCGAACAAATATCAGATATCTCATATAGACAAAGCATTTTTTAAAATATATTTAATGGAAAATATATGGAAGTATAAGGTAATTACAGATTCTCATAGTGATAACATATATGCTGTTTAAAAAAAATAAAAATCAAATTTGGTCCATAGATGGCGATGGTGTAGTGGTACTCGAAGCGAGTCCACATACTAACATATATACAATTTTCAAGAGTTTTATAAATGTAGAGTTTGAGGGGTGAGAATTGGTGAACGTTATATTTATATAAAGTGATCACTTAAGCCACCGTCACCGACAGGTCGTATGCCCTGTAATTAATTAATTGTGAGATATCGATTTACTTTTAATTGTGATTGCTGTTAATCAGATATTTTGATGAAAATATGTGAGATTATTATTTCTACTTATTATTGATAGTTGTAAAATTTGACGTCAAAAAACTGTGTATTGTGTAAACAAGTCAAAATTTATTAAGTGTGAATCGTGAACGTGAAAACAAATGTTACGAAATAATTACAGGGCTTACGACCTGTCTTTGGCTGGCTTAAGTGATCACTTTATATAAATATAACGTTCACCATTCTCACCCATTAATCAATATCCATATTTATCAAAAAAAAAGTTGTGTATATGTTGATATGTGGAGAAATAATTAGATTCTCATTGTGACATATATGCTGTTTCTGGGAAATGAATTATAAAACTTAGTCTATAGATGGCGGTAGAGTAGTGGTACTCGAAGTGAGTCCGCATATTAACACGTATACAACTTTCAAAAATTTGATTGATTAATGGGTGAGATAATAAAAAATAGCTTCGTCTCTATTATTTGTTTAATAACAGTGCCTTTGTAGGTGAAAATCCAGTAATTGTGTTCTTGGACATACTCAAATATTGTTAATAAACAGAAGCATTGTTTGATGAAGCGAGCTGTGTATATTTACATAATATAGTGTGGCTTGTAATGCATCTCCACAAGTCACAGTCCTGAACCATCCTCGCAGCTGACTCCAGGATCTCTTGGTGGCACTCTTGCAGGTCTTCTTCTGTCACATCAATTGAAAGAACTTATTTGTTGTGTATAAGCATAGATGCCGGAAGAATTCAGGATACAGAAGGAGTTTGGCACTCACCACAATCCAGATTCTGCTGGCACCTCCAAAATGTGGACACGTACACATACTTTTAAAAATTTGACTGATTAATGGGTGAGATAATAAAATATAAAATAGCTTCGTTTTTATAAGGTATCTATTAATTGTTTAATAACAGTGCTTTTGTAGGTAAAAATTCAGTAATTGTGTGTACTTGGACATATTCAAATATTGCCAAAAAAACAAGTGTTCGAAGTGTTATAGAGTTCTACAAACTTACCTCGGAAACAATAAATACGTCGTCAATCTTATTTAATCTGTATTATTTTGACATCTCGAGTTACAAATCTCATTGTTTTTTATTATAATTGAATGATAATTATTCGTAGTCTTCAGATAAGACGTCATTTTCCAGAAAATTTGATGATTAATGATTTATTTCTTCAATGTTTGCAAAATTATTTTGTGGCCTCATTTTACACTAATAATTATACAAATATATTAATACAATGCATATTCAATACAACCAGCTATTTACACTAATAACAAATTAAAGAATTATATATTAAATAACTAGGACAAGGACGATATTTAAAAAAAATCGGGGGTCTACAGATTAATTTGCAATGATTGAAATTATTTTTAAATATGAATCAAATATATTACTTAGAAAGATATACATATAAAATCTATTTTATCGAAAAATATTGTTGTTACGCCACTGGGATTCGAACCTGGATCTCTTTCCAAAACGGGAAAGGTGCATTATGCTATGCTACAGCGACGATATTTTTCGCGACAAATTTTCGAACCTATATGTTAACTTTTTGATATTAATACATTTAATCGTTCCATTATTTGAAAGAGCCATCTACCTTATTCTTACAGAATCTCAAATACCTTTGAGTAATCTGATAGCATATGCCAGAATTATCAATTCATCTGTATTAAATTATGAATACATTGATACAACTTTATTATTAGTTGAACACATTATTGTTGAAAATTTGATATTAGAATTAAGGAGCATTTGAGACGCCAAGTAACAATAACTATTCAGAATTTTCCAATTACGTTTTGGAAACAAACCATTACTTTGATATTAATAAGGGTTTAGAAATTTTACAAACGAATACTAGGGGTTTACAATTAGATGAATTTGAAATTTTATAAATAAGAAAAAATATTAAAAGCATGCTTAATTTTATAAATAACTAAGCCCTCTTTGCAAATATACACCTTTTAAATTTGTTTTCATACTAGTTCTTACTTATTCTCCGTTTCATAGTTTTGTTTTTATCTATGCTTGTATTTTTTAATTTCAGTATAAATTGTTTCCTGAAGAAGATACCATAGGTATCGAAAAATATAGAATAATTAATATATAATTATTTAAAGAAAGTGTTTATTATAATTATTAATGATTTATTCATTTAATAATTATTATTTTCCTTTACCTTTTGCAAATGAAAAATTGTCTTACCAACCTAGCAAATGACTTGCACTCTAGTAACTTATATTCTAATAGATACAATTTGTTCATGTTCATGAAAAAGAAAACCTTAGAGTGAAGCTTCTTTGTAAAGTTTTCTGGGTTATTCTGCCGTGTGGCTGCTCTCTGGTTGACGTTTCTAATCAGGCTTGATTGCTAAAACTGTGACAGAGTACGTATACGTGGGACAAACAGCGAGCACTATTTACAAAAGGTTTGATGACCATAAATCGGTGTGTAAACTCGGCCATCTTGGAAAATCGACATTGGCAGAACTTCTTGTCATCATTTTGCATTTAAGCCGAAGATCAACCAAATATCTCGGAAATCGGCATTGTAAGAAAGAAATAATACAATGCGATGGTAACATCGTCTATTTAGCTTATTTTTATTGTTACCATTGTATTTATTTTTATATAATTGTGGGTGTATATTAGATAACATGTTAATATTTCACACGAAAAAAATACTCCCCACATCCCCAAAATTACCTTAGCCTAAATCTACCTTACCCTACCCTAGAAAATGTAGTAAAAAATGAGTGGCACTCGATTATGGAAATAGAAGAAGAAAGAAATGCATTTTAATTTTATTTGTTTTTGATATTTAAATGTTTTTTGTTCGACTTTAGCATTATACTTGTAGATATGTACTCATTAGGTATGTATTTTGAATTACAATTTTTAGTTACGTACAGTGTATGTACTGAATTAACTATTAAGTTCTTTAACTTCCTATCGGGACGTAAAGGTCATTTTCGCTTTACGGACATACACATTTTTAAAATATGTCAAAACGTAATGTGGTGATCCTGCTCGCATCCCACTGACATGGTCGCATTAAGAATCATCTGACAGCTATATAGCGCCGAAACGCAGCGACCAATTGCGGATGTCAATACATCGTGTCGGATGAGGCCTAAGAGCTGCCAACCACTTCTCCGCAGAACGTTATTTCGTCAACATCTTAAGCGAGCTACTTAAGTCTTTATTTTTTTAAATTTATTTTAATATTAGAAGATATAATACATTTATAAAATAATCAGTAGGGTATATATGTATTTCTTTCAATATTTATTTCTTCTCTATGAGAATAAGACTCGTGTATAGAGAAGTAGTATATACGAGATAATTTATGTTTTAGTTTGTCTATGTACATATTTTTTGACTTCAGATACAAATTTATAGTAGTCTGTAATTTTTCTAATTGTGATGGGGAGGTTGTTAAAAAATTTGATAGCATTATAAATATAGGGATTTTGGGTTGCGGTATATTTTAGTTTTGGAATATTAAATTGGTCTCTAAATCTTGTAGACCGAAATTTGCGTAATTAACTTTATACTTGTAGTACCTGCCATTGTAAATCATTCCGCAATAAACATCAACTTTTGTATGTTTTATTTTATTTAAATACCTTGCTCTACAGCACAAATACTCACACGCACATTCATATACACTACGACATGCACTAACACGCGCGACACTAGAAGAGAGAGGCTTCATTTTCAACATGCACAAAACATTCTGTACGATCGCACAATGAAGATCCTCACGAGTTAATAATAGTCTTCAACGACAGCCCCAATAGTAACTTTAAAGTGTGTAAGGTTATACGCATTTTTATTTTCTGTATATTTACCCCAAAAAAAGCTAGTGTGAACTAAGTCTATTGTAACTTACACAGCCAACATATTTAATTGGGAATAATATAAATTATTAAGTATTCGTTCCATAAATTGGAACATTGCGACATTTTCAAACAGCTGACTTTTCACACAAAAATCTATGCAACTGATTTTAATTCTTGTGACGTCACTGCTGATTTTAAACGAAGAACTGTATACTTAAGTATGCATAATCATAAAAAAATACCAATGTGTTAATTAATGAAACAAGGTGATATATTGAAGAACACAGTAATCTTCAATTGCAATAATACCTTTAAGCTTTTAAAACTAATATAATATAACTTTATGGTCCTTGGAAGAATGTTGGTTAACATTATTGTAGTATTATAAATACAATAGAACATGAATATCTCAAACCTCAAGGGATCACCAGAAAAATTATTTAGAATTTAACACAAATTAAAATGTATTAATTAGAAAGATATACATATAAAATCAATTTTATCGAAATATATTGCTGTTACTACTGGGAATCGGAGTTGGATCTCTTCTAATCCAGGGAACGTGCATTAACCGATTATGCTATAGCACTACAGTGCATTGACGACAAATTTTCGTAATTTACGTAAATTGGTGAACGGCGGAGGGCGACAATGTATTCATACTGAATCTAATGAAGAGGGGAACAACCACGTGTGGACGGAGGGAATATTAGTTTGAAAAGTCGTCGCTCGCCAATTTACGTTGGTCGGACTATACCAAGATATCTTTCTGGCAACCCCGGTGGGTTTTCCAGACTGTAAAACACTAACAAAAACTGTATGAAGATAGATGGAAGAAGAAAGAAAAGATGGAAGCACCCTGTCAGCTCTTTGGGCACCCAACCATTCTAGATTAAGGGATGAAAATGATGATAAAGAAGATTATGACTTTGAATAAGAATCTAATTGTAATACATTTTTTTAAATATTGAAGGTTAACACATTGTTGCAAAACACTATCCAAATACAGACACAGAAACGGTCAAAAAACCTGTAAATCTTGCGTTGAAGATGTCTAATGAATGACGATTGCCAAGGTCACGTGGTAACGTAAATAAAAAAAATAATCATAGGTCAAAATTTCTTCCCGCGCAGTTTTCCTTGAGCTGTTTATTTTGCATATTGTTGGGACTATTTTAGCGGAAATATTAAATCCTTGAGTTCATTCAATGGCAGATACCGTGTCTAGGTCGTAGTTGAAATATTCAGAGGATGTAAATGGGTTGTGTACCGGTAAGGATTTACACGCTGCGGAAGTCGTCAGCAGAATGAGAATATTCACTATTGAAGCCTGAGTCAAATATAACTGAATTCAAGGATTTTTATACAAATCAAAATAATAATATTAAAGAATATCTGATAATTTGTTGTTTAATATTTAATGTTTTTTTTTAACATGTCGATTATAAATAAAAGCTCTCATTGTAGGCAAATTTGAAAGGAAGCTGATACATTACACAAGAGTAAAGTGATAATATATCGAAAATACGATTTCGATGGACATGCGACCTTTTGTTATTAATCAATAAACGACTTCATTTTCAAAGTCGGATATGATTTGTTACAATTATGCATGAAATGTGACATCGGCCAAGTGGCTACATGCTCTTTAAATGATATTTTTCGTAATATTCTCGCATGCTTCGCGTGTTATTTCAGCAATTTCATTTCATTTTGTTGGCTTATTGGCGTAGACCTTTCCTTTCAAGTACCTCCACAGAAAATAGCCGGGAGCCGTCAAATCAAGTAATCGAGGAGGTCGGTCGATATCACCACTTCATGTCAATTGACATTGTGGCTGGTAAAAATTTCAAGCGAAGCTCGGACTGTTAAAACCACATGTGTTGCAGGTCCAATAGATCCAATTCGGCCACCAAGAAGTTTTTCAACAAGTGACGATAGCGATTACCATTAACGATTACAGCATTTGCCATTATTATATAGATAAAGTTTTTTTAATAATTTTAACACTTTTTTGAGACATTAAATACTCCATAATAAATTGTAATGTACTATTCTCTACGATTATTTAATAAAAATTGATACATAACTGCCATACCAAAATGGCGGCCAAACAAAATCGACCCGGAACATAATATTCACCCGCAAATATTTAGCAACTTCAACGTATGGATTTGGACTGACTAGCGTAGAAGACATTAGTGGAATGTTGGAAAACTGAGAATTTTTACATTATGTATAGTGATTTAGTTTGTGAATCTCCTCCATTCTCATCTTCACCGTCCTTCGATACTAAGAACGTGAAACCATGCTCCCATCACCGACGTCATGAAGCAATATTAATGTGGCCTGCAACGTGCCTTATAATAAACCAAGTGTCAACTGTGAGCAGTTTATTTTTTCTTAACCTGGTCTGGCAACATGCACACAATACATCACGCGACTATCAAACAGACACGTGGGTGGTGGATGAATATTGGGACATCAACCTCTCGCACATTAATCACTTCACATAACCTGCTTGATCCTTCTGATACAACATGTACCCACACGCATATTCTTACATCGTTAACATTCCTTCTTATACCGATAATCCAATCAAACACACATAAGTTCTTGCATTAATGTTGTTGGTACTATTTTCTTCCTATAACTTTATTTTAACATCTTATTCAGTTGCATTTAATAGTTTTATTCTTAGAATTGCACATCATGAACCGAAAAATAATATTTAGCCATCTCGTTTTTATGAAGAAGGTTGTATTCCGTTGTACGACCTGTCAGAATGTCTGTCAAATATTCAATTATGAACATTATAATGTTTTGTGTGCATTATGACATAACCATAAACTACGTACGAGGTATCAAATACGCTATAATCATATCTGGCAATAATTGGACTATTCTAACGTCAATCTTTATGGTACTTAAAAGATAATTGCATTCTTTGTGCATGTATTAAAATTACACCAACTCATAATGAAGTTACGTTTTTATTCATAGATTTTATTTATTTCTAAATCACATCGCTTTACTATTCCAAGATCAATTACTTATTAAAAAAAGACAGTATTATATCAAATACAAAATAAATGTATTAATTAGAAAGATATACATATAAAATCAATTTTATCAAAAAATATTGTTGTCGCTAATTAATTAATGCACTATATGTAACATTTTTTCAAATTAATACATCTGTCGTTCCATTATTTGAAAGCCATCTACTTTGGTTTTACGGAATCTCAAATAGCTTCGAGTAAACCGATAGCAGACGCCAGAATTAACAATTTATTTTTATTAAATTTTTGGACACATTGATACAACTTATATATTATTAAAGATAAGACATTCTTATTGTGAAGTTGTAATTATTCTGAATATGGTCTGTGATATTTTGAATACTAATTAGATGTATTAATAAGATATATAAATCGAATCGAATCTCGGTGACGCAATAACATTTTTCAATAAAATTGATTTTATATGTATATATTTCTAATTAATACATTTAATTAATATTTAAGATATCACAGACCTATGTTCTGAATAATTACGACTTCATAATAAGAATGTGTTCTTCTAATAACAATATTATATGTTCGTATGTCAAATAATCACTCAATATCCCGCTATTTTAGTGACGAGAGTTCCTCCGACGATGATCTCGTATAATATATATTAGCACGTAATATAGATAATACATAAAATAAGGCATATTTTATGATTATTTGTCGCACGTATAGACATCTCCATCTGTGGTTTGAATGTAGTACATTTGATGTGTCAACAGCCCGCACAGGATTTTTACTACGCGTTAGTAAAAAGTTACTACTGATCACACAAGTGTGACATATCTACATAATCTATGATGTAATCTCAAAAAAATATTTAGCGAACATGATCAATCAAGTACGTCACACTCGTTAACATAGTGACTACATCTTTTATTCAGTACCCAAAATGTTAATCTTATATTTTGACACTTTTTAGAATAGTATGTTGGAATATTAAAATATATCATTTGACTTTCCTATTGATTAACTTGTTTGTGAATTCAATTCAATTCAAAATTATACGTACCTAGTAATTACCTATGCAAAGTACAATCCTAAACCGTTTTCTAGCAAATAAAATTTTAAAATTTCAAAAATTCCTTCCGTATTTCTTAGAGAATTGGACAAACAAGGCACATATGCTCACTCGATTTATTTTTCATGTTCATTACTAAGTTCAATTTTTCTGTTCAAGCGGCACAACCTCCTAATTATAATGAAAATAAATTGGAATTTAATATTTTATATGAGTATTCTACCACTGACTACCAGTATCTACCGTATCTACTGATATATTTTTCAAATTCATAAATATTTTTAGATCCACGTAGGTGTCGCGTTTTTTCGGGATTCATTTAAACAAAAAACGTAGCTGTTATCGATTCGTTTCGGTAAATTCCTACCGAAATTTCTACGTGCGTTCCGAAATGAGTTCAGTGACATATTACAAGTACACGGTTTGACGACCTTAGGATTTCTTGCGGTTTGCGAAGATCGAAGTATCTGCGATTTTTTCAAACGATCGGTAGGACCTTGAAAAATAAAATTCAAAAACTTGTATTATACAATTTTTTATCAAACGGCCGGTCTGACCGTGAGTAGAACAACGCCCACGACACGGGAAACATCACTAGCTGTAGGTCACTAGTGCGAGTGCGTCATACACGTTTCACTGATCCAATGGACGACCTTTTCACAAGGATTGCACTGTAATGGTTAAATTAACATAGTGTAAGTAGCGAACAATTTAAACAATAGACACTAAAACGATTGATAAATAAAAAATTACGACACTACTTTGGATGTAATATTGATTAATAGTAATAATAAAATTGAATTCAAAATGTTATAAAATCAACTTTTACAGATATTATCATACCCAGTGAATCTAATCATCCATTATCACACAAGGATTCAAGGTTCTACTCCATGATACATGGTTTAGTCAATATTTCTATGCTTACATCCTATTTCCATATTTAATTGAATACAATTAAAAAGTAGCAGTTAATAAAAATAGACACTATTTAAAAAAATAAATAAAAATAATATATTAGTCAAATTTTATATAAATCACAGATCATAATAATTATTAAGAGAAAACACATTTTATTGTGGAGTTGTAATTATTCAGAACATTGGTCTGTGATATTTTAAATATTTTCTCCTAACAATATATAAGTTGTATCAATGTGTCCAAAAATTTTATAGAAATGAATTGTTAATTTTGGCGTCTGCTATCGGTTTACTCAAAGGTATTTGAGATTCCGTAAAAACAAAGTTTACGGCTTTCAAATAACGGAACGATAGATGTATTAATTTGAAAAAGTGTTTATATGTGGGTTCGAAAATTTGTCGTCAAAAATAATGTTGCTGTAGAATAGTTGGATAATGCATCTTCCCCGGTTTATAAAGAGATCCAGGTTCGAATCCCGGTGACGCAACAACAATATTTTTCAATAAAATGGATTTTATATGTATATCTTTCTAATTAATACATTTAATTAGTATTTATAATAACGATTTTTGTCGTAGAATTTTCTTATCAAATATCTAAATACCTATCACGAAATCGTGGTTCAGTTCGCGAAACTTATCGTGCGCTTCGTCCGTTTTACGATCGACATAATCGTCCATATTGTTGTTGCTACCGGTATACGAACCTGGATCCTTCCAATCCGGGAACGTGCATTATCCGATTATGCTATGGCACCATAGTGAATTGACAACAATTTTTTGAATCTATATGTTACACTTTTCAAATTAATATATTTATTGTTTCATTATTATAGATAAAATTGATTGTACATATGTATATCTCTCTAATTAATACATTTAATTTGTATTAAAAACATTACAGACCTACGTTATGAATAATTACAACTTCACAATAAGAATGTGTTCTCCTTATTGACATTATTACAATTATACTAGTGCGTCCACCTATACATTATATACAATTTAATTATTTATAAACTTCACCACCGCTTTTCCTCTTATTCCCTCAATAATCTTCTTCACCTTTTCTGTTTCCCACCATCGCTCCCTTCTCTACCATATGTACACTTTTTTGATTTTTTTTCTTCACACAATCAACATTTTTTAATATTCGGTCAAGTAACCATGTACCAAACGATTATAGAATTATGTTATCCGAATGCACACGACTTGAGTTATTAATGTGTGACCGACGTACAGACGAGAATTATTTCAATGTTGATGTTGGGTGCGTTGGCAATCGTGACCTGTGTAATGAAAAGTACTCCAAGACGGGAAAATGTGAGAAAACGTATTGTTACCGCAACATTATGAAACGGTTTGAAAATTTGATATTTCTTGGTAACACCAGTTGAACAAGTCCGACACCGAAATCGTGTGAATTTCGCCAAGGTTGCTGATGATGAGGGGAACTCGTGACCATTGTTCCAATCGGATATTACACTCCCGGTTACATATTTCAATTAAGGTTAAGAGATTGCTTGGCTGTGAATTTTTATAGACGTGACCAAATGTCGATTATTTCGGATTTATACAAATTTTGACGCTGTCGAATCAGTTGTATAATTAAAATTTTTTTGAAACACAAGCCACCGAAGCGAAATAAGAATGGTTAAAATATCATTCATTATTGTCTGATAAATGTTTACGCGCTACATACAAAATATAGTGGAACCTTTATATTTGATTAATTCGATATTCGTCATAAATGTTTCTATATTCGCCACTAAAAGGCTCCATACCTATTGCTTGCATTAAGGAAATGTCCAACTGAGCCAAAATGCAGAATACGCTCAAAAACTGGCACCCAAATGATGCCATAGTCAACCAAAACATATATATTTATTATTTATTATCTTTGTTTTATTAACCACTGAATTGAGTTTAAATACATCTACCGGTTTCAAAAAATACCGTTTTCTTCTTCAGGATGTCATAACTAACTAAAAATATATATCATTGTTTCTTCACCAGAATCTATTTTAAAAAAAACAACAATTATTTAAAAAATAAATTTAGTACCTAACTCAAGTTGTTAGAATAATACAATGTAATTCTGGTGAAGAAACAATGATATATATTTTTAGTTAGTTATGACATCCTGAAGAAGAAAATTGTATTTTTCGAAACCGGTAGATGTATTTAAACTCAATTCAGTGGCTAATAAAACAAAGGTAATAAATAAAAAATATGAATTTTAACCACAAAGTTAATATTGCTAATTTTAAAAGTAAAACATACATATATTCAATGGTAATGTGATTTTTTTAAATCAGGAAGGTTTTAAAAAACAGACAAACAAGCAACACTTGACACGTTATTTGTTAAATCTGGTGCTACTGAATCATCAGTAAATCGAAAACCATCACCAGAATTAGTCACATTATGTTTTAATTAATAATCACTTTTCTTCTAAACAATAGTAACATTTCTCCTCTTCCGATTCTATTACCAACATACGGTAAATAGTACAATACAGGTAAAATTGGCATAAAATTTGTATTAATTTATGTATTATTTTTGGGGGTTGGGAACCGATTAATTGAATTTCAGTCATTTCGTGTGGAAAAAACTATACATGTATCATTTTAGAAGAATTATAAAATCTAACTATAGAATATTTATATATATATATATATTGTGACATATGCCATCTATGTCTGTACATCCACCGAGTATACTCAGGGTAGTGCATGACTTTTTCTGGGTTCTATGAACAGAATTTTACTAATTTTGGTCACCGAACTTTCTTGTTTTGTGCACCGCGTTTATTTAATAAATTGTCACTGGACTTAGGGTCTAAAATGATTAACGATTTTAACGTGGTTGCTTGATATAGGTAGAAAGCAAAATTAAACTAATTTGTCCTTTGCGTTGACCTAACTACCTACACGTTTTGTCTTCAACTATATGATGTAAGCAATAGATAAACTTCGTTAATAGAAGAAATATAAAAGAGACCTCCCTCAGAGGAAAGTTAATCTGAAGAAAGAAGATCTAATGAACATTTGACGTGCATCCAATGTCAGGATTAACTGTGTTAAATGTGTGTAGTGAAAATCAGAATTCCTTTGAATCAATTATCATTTCTTATGGGATAGCAGAAGACACCAAAGCATGCACACATGCAAAATTGAGGACCCAGACTGAGCTAGATCGGTGGCGGCCCCTACAGCCTCCTATCCTCTAGAGCCCAAAGGCACCGTATCAGTATGTATGCATAATATTATTGACCTCCAGTTTTTACCATCCAGGACAGACTGGTACATGAAGTGGTTGATATAATAACTGCATTTTCGTATCCGTGAACGAGTTTAGGATGCGTGAGAATTTCACGTAGGTGCGGTTAACATCAAAAAAAAAAAAATTGTCATGAGATCGAATGATTATTATCTGCAAAATGGTGATCGTCGATTACGATCATACTTTCATAGATAATAACATACATTAAATTCATAGATAATCATATAAATTATATTAATAGGTGATTACATCTACCCATTAAAAATAATCTGCACACTGGTGAATATGAATATATTATAAATGTATTAAAACAAGTCCATTGGATCACCTGATAAAATATCAATGCAGGCATATAATTTCCATATTAATTACTTAATTTTACATATTATTTTGGCAAACCATGGTCAGAGAGTGAGTGTATATTTTGAAAAAAATATCATTACATGAACGAAAACACTTGTGTGTAAAATACTTAACGTCTTCGCCCGGCGTAGCCCGGGATTCAGGGAGGTGGTTAATGCGTGGGGGAATGTGGTGTCTATGTTTTACGTAGCCCATAAACAGTATGTACAAGGCGGCGCATAACATGGCGCCTCAGTATTTTCAAAAGCTTTGCATATCAGACAACATGAATGATAGATGTCAAACTCTCAGGTCAGCCTGTACTTCAGTCACAGAAAGAGATGTAGAACCGACCAGCTGTTGCCAAAAGTCTCAGTTCAGTTAATCTTTACCATGCAACCTTTATCCGAGAGCAACAACAACATCTTATCAAAGATTCTACATGTTCTTAGCTCCGAAACTGTACAACATACTCAGTACCAACTGGAAATCGTTTAACTCCAATAATATTACACAAATATGGACCCAATATATGATACCCAATCGGGTAGAGATCAATCAGAAGCATCGCTATCCAACTTTCCAACATAATCATTATACAGTGTCTACACTAATAATTCACTAATTCTACAATACTCCCACTTCATTTTTTTTTATTCTATATATATATATATATATATATATATATATATATATTTATCTCTATTTTTATTCCTGTCGAATCTTATATAACAAAACAAAAAAAAAGGCTACTTTAACATAATTCCCTTTTCGTAAATGGTTTTTCACTACTTATTTCTAAGCGCAAATGATTTCCTTAGGGTTAAATAAAATATGAATATTATGTAGCGTGTAAATAACGAAATATAAAAGGTTTAATTGGCATATTTCACACAGTAGATAAATAATATATTTTCATCATTGTGTATTCTTGGACATATTAAAATATTGTTAACATGTATATAGTCCTGTTTTTTTCGGACATTACTTACGGAAGATGCTTACACATCAACAAAATATTCCAGTGTAATAAATAAACAAGAGCTATTATTCCATATGTGACCATCAATCATTCCGTTACATTAAAAATGACTAAGTATAATGTAATTCGTTCAATTTTTGGTAGTTAGTAATCTATGCCCGAGATTTAATTAACACGATAACGTTGGAATCAATGATTTTGATTATGTAACTGATAATATTTTCCACCAATCTAAATTGATTACTTATGTATATAAAGATGACGTCATTATACAAATTTATCGTTCTCTAGTAATTCAGCAATTCATAATTATTACGAGGCCAAATGTTATTTATTCTTCTTCTTCATTTCTTTTATCCTAACTATACTCTTTCTCTGCTCTCTGTCTTACGCTGTGTTGTTTACTTGGGCCGTTGATAGTTCAGTCTTTTTTTGCAGAGTCTCTCCTTTTGCCTTCTCTGTGTTCTCCTAGATCGTTCTACAGGTGTTCTTCTCTCTGACACGTTTCCCACGCGCGGAGGATATGTTCAAGCCAACTTATTAGAGATTTTTTTATTTCGAGCAGCAGTGAGTTCATTCCAAGATTCTCTCAGATGATATCGTTTTTTATTTGATTTCTTTACGTCTGTTAAGGCTTTTAACAGGACCATCTTCCAGTATCTGGTTTATCTGGTCGTGCCAAGTCTTCCGCGGATGTCCTCTACTTCTGGTGCCATCAACACTTGCGTCGTATATCTTTCTTACCATTCTATCCTTTGATTGATTTTTTTTTAATCTTACCACTATACTAAGATCAGCTTTATATTATTTCCTTATTTCATCATAACTTACTCTTTCATAAATGAATCTGGCTCATATACGCCTAAGTGATTTCATTTCCACTGCATTCTTTTTTTTTTTTGAAACTGAAACTGTAGATTCTTTTTCAAAATAACGTGTACCGTTGATTTTTTATTCCAGTACAGACTGCAATCTTTTTTATCGATTTACGCGGATTGCGCATAATTTCACGTCGAACTTGAATCACATGTTCTGGCGTCGCTGCTGACATTAATGGTTCCGGAGGAGTTTGGTTAACCACCGTCCCTTCTTGTCTGAACTTTTGAACCTAACACCAGATAAGTTGCGTGCTCGGCCCATCACTTACTCGTCGAATATTAAAGTGAGTACAAAAAGCGCGACGCGCACGAACCAATGAATCATCGCACTTTAAATATTGCTCAACCGCGAACGCGCGGTGCGCTCCTGACCAGTGACTCATTGCGATTGGCAAATTCACAAATTTTTCCGCTGGACACCCTTTACCTACATCTATCGAGCTCAGCTAAATGCATAAAATTCTTTTTACATCATGTATCATCAAGGATTTCTCGCGTGTCGACACTTTATATAAAATCTTGGTGTCATCCCATGTGACGCCTTGAATATCACTCATCGAATCGTGACAGAAAAGCCAACATTAATGATTTCTTGCAATAGGAATATGGTGAAGTGCTGGAGATTATTGATCTCCCTAATTTAACCACTAGACCTATTCCCTCTTAGTCCTTTGAAGCAACCGCAATATTACTTTGAATCCGAATTTATACGGGTTAATTTAATATATTAATCGTTCAGACTTAAATAATATTTATGCGATATGACTTCATATATAATCGTAATCAAGATCAGATCTGATACAGTTAAATAATAAAACAGATACAATCTTAATAGCTAACAACATAATGATATGACTTTTTAAGTGACATAATTTTAAAAATATCGTTCAATTTCAAATGTTAGGTGTCGTCTGTGAGCACGAGTCGAACCTTGATGTTAAATCAAACGCGTACGTGGGTCGGTCCCATCAATATCAAGCTGTGATCTTTGAGTTATTATTTTATTATCAAGGAAAACACAGGATACGAACCAGGATTCTTCCAATCCATGGAACGTGTATTAACTAATTATGCATAGTACCACAGTACATTGACGACAAATTTTCGAACTTACATGTTACACTTTTAAAATTAATACATCTATCGTTCCATTACTTGAAAGCCATCTTTTTTATTATTACGGAATCTCAAATACCTTTAAGTAATCCGATAGGAGATGCCAGAAATAATAATGAATTTTCATAAAATTTTGGACTCATTGATACAACTTATATATTATTAAGGGGAACACATTCTCATTGTGAAGTTGTAATTATTCAGAACATAATGTTTTTAATACTAATTAAATGTATTAATTAGAACGATGTACATGTAAAATCAATGTTATGGAAAAATATTGTTGTCGATACCGGGATTCGAATCTGGATCACTTCCAATACATGGAACGTGTATTAACCAATTATGCTATAGCACCACAGTACATTGACGACAAATTTTCGAACCTATATGTTACACTTTTCAAATGAATGCATCTACCATTCCATTATTTGAAAGCCATCTACTTTATTTATACGGAATCTCAAATACCTTTGGGTAATCTGATAGGAGACGCCGGAATTAATAATGAATATTTATTACATTTTGGACACATTGATACAACTTATATATTATTAAGGAGAACACATTATCATTGTAAAGTTGTAATTATTCAGAACATAGCCTTGTGATGCTTTTTTTTTCTCCATATTAAAATCTTAATGTACTGTTCACTGTACTGAAAATTATATCAACTGTCATCTCGTCACGTCTAATTTCGCCATTAAATAAATAAATTTATCATTGCCTTTTAAAAGTAAAATCATATACAAGTAACGTTGGATTACGGATACGAGGTGTGATGCATGGTTCAGGTATTCTCGTTTGATATAATGGAAATAAGTCGCTTATACCACAAAGGGAGAAGTCTCGCTTGGGTGATATTACACAATTGTAATTAAGTATTGCTCTAGACTAGACGATATTCAATAGCAGGAAACAGAAACGATCTGTACATCTGTAACGTTTGAGTCGTTGACCCAATGGGATACACTGATTTTGTAATAAGGTATGTCTTGGATGGCTAGTGGAATGTAATATAGGTATGTGTATGGCTTGTACAATCTCTGGTGCATTTTATATTTCTGTACGGCATGGAATCATGGACTCTTATGGCAAGAGAGAGAGCATGAATTAATATCTTAAATGAAATGTAGTATACGTCTTAGAAAGCCATAAATAACATTTTCATTGACTGTATTTGGTGATGTGTAAAAAATATTTACAATACTTGCGTATGTCCAAATCTTTGTAGGAACTAATTACTGGGTTTTATCCCCTGGGGGATTGTCATCAAGATTAAGATAGCATGGGTAAATAGGTGAACGTTACATTGTGTAAAGTGATCACTTAAACCAGCCGATGACAGGTCGTAAGCCCTGTAATACCCGAGACTTCCATAATTTCTCATATAAAAATAATAACTTCGTCTTAATCTTAAAAAATATTTATATTGATACAAGCAGTGAAAATCGCCAATAAACGCCATTTTTTCGATACTGAACTTTGTGAATGGCGCAGGAATGTCTTCATTCTACAGGAGCTGAACATCAAGTATAGATACTCAACTATTTCCCTGACGATTCTGACAATTTTTTGGCCATCGTGCAAGAAGATAATATATTATTTAATAAAACACTTTTTTACTTTTTTTCATTATTTATTAAAAGTGGAACAAAGTTTAAAATAGTTTTATTAAATCATTAAAATGTAATTCAAATAATACAAATTAAATGTATTAAATTAAGAAAGACAGATAGAATGAATACAATGAAGAAATGCTGAGATGCAGAAGGTGGACATGTATTATGAAGTGAATCGGCGGTCTCGCTCGGCACGCGTGGGCCAGCAAGACCGCCGTTGTGAAGCGATGAAACCAGAGAGACTGCTTGGCGGTGAATGATCGAGCTAGACCTGTAGCAGCAGCCGTCAGCGCTGTCTCTAGCGTCGATGCCGGCTGAGATAGCGGTGGATTTGAATTCTGATCTCTACACACATAAAATCAATTTTATCGAAAAATATTGTTGTTGCTACCGGGATTCGAACCTGAATCTCTTGCAATCCGGGGAGCGTGCGTGCCGATTATGCAATACCAACACAGTGGACTGACGACAAATTTTCGACCCTATATGTTACATTTCAAAATGAATATATCTATTGTTCCGTTATTTGAAAGCCATCTACTTTGTTTTTACGGAATCTCAAACACCTTTAAGTAATTTGATAGAACTAACAATTCATTTTTATTAAATTTTGGACACATTGATACAACTTGTATATTATTATGAAGAACATATTCTTATTGTGAAGTTGTAATTATTCAGAACATAGGTCAAAATGATTTTATATGTATATCTTTATAATTAAAACATTTAATGGAATTCCACTATGAATTAACGGTATCAAAATTAGAAAGATAATATATCTTGGAGAAGCTTGTTATTGTAAGCCACGTCAATGGATGAAGAGACAGACGAAAATCTCTCACTTGTTGGTTTGAAAAGGTAACAGCCCTAAGTTCTACAGATGCAATATTTTTTAAATTTATTGTACGTAAATATTTTATTGTATATAAAATGAAAGGTTTAAAGTTATAGCAATAAAGAACATCAAGAAATTATTAAAAATTTTATGATGAGAAATATGTACCAAACATTTAAAGGAAACAATTAAAAAATAAATAGGAATAAAACAAAGGTTATACAACGGGTCACCTTGTACATCAGTATTATCAGTAAAATAAACAAGAAGAATAAATATAATACTACAAATATCTGCTTATTAGAATAATACATAGAGCCAGAAGATCATTAAACAAAACAAAAAAATAGTTTAATAATGGAAATCAAGCATTTAAGGAAAAAAATAATAATTGGACGAAAAAGCAATTCATCAAACTAGAACATGGCAGAAGTGAACCCTGGTGCCTTGGACATTCATTGCACCGACAAAAACAAATTATTTTCCAAAATCTTGAATCTTGAAAAATATAGTGACATTTAACTTAATTCATTTACAATATAATCAACAATTGTACGAAAATATTAAAAACTAAATTAAAAAACTGACACGTTTTGTTTCACAAAAAATGTGTAATGCAACAGATTAAACATCGAATTTGTTGACAGGGTCAACACATTGTAGAAGAGATAATGAAGTTAATGTTAATAAAATAAAATGGGGAGAACCCGTTAGCTTCTGATTTTAATCAAAAATATTTTGTCTTTATTCGTTTGAATTTTTAAATATTTTTTTTAATATAAAAGTACATAGTGTAAAATTAGTACACGAAGTCATGCCTTTGATAATGATAATAATTATAATCACTTGTGAACAGATCATATAAACATTATTGAAATAGCTCCATCGAGTCATTTTTTGTATACAGATTTCGGATACAATATAAAGATACAGAGGGCAGCAAATATAGGTGGTGTCATTAATGTGTGTCGTTCATTCCGCTGTTTTTCAAAATACGTAATAAAATAACTCGTGCTGTGATTTTCGTCATTAATTTTGGTAACGACTTACAGTATTAATTTTTCAGTTCACAATAAAGAGGATAAGGATGAAGAATTGTATTCACAATTATAAAACAAATGTTAACATTATTGTTTTTATCTACATTGTATTGAACAGGATTGAATTCCCACTCCATCCTCGCCTGGAATATTTGATAACAATCGGACAGCGGTTGTATAGCAAACCAGCCGCCGAAGTGCAAATTAATTATCAATGAACAGTTGTGATGTGGTGTTTTGATAAACACGTGGCCAAACTATTAAAGTAATCTGAAATTCTCGGACAGTGTGTCATCTCTGGGAACGTCATAACGATGAGAAAAATTACTGGTGGCACCAAAAGGCGACTATAAAAGTAATAAAATCAAATCTTAAACGATGGGATGGGTACTGTAATGCGTGAGAGTGAAAAATCGGCGACCGCTCAAAACAGTAAGTGACACTGTGTACAATGACCCCTTTCTGACGTTGTTTTAGTACCTCGTGGGAGTAAAAGGAATGACACAAAATATTGAGAGTCACCTAATGAACACATCATTATCTTACCGTAGTGTCCCTACAAAGAACATACTTGTGTGTTTCATGTCTTCTGGCCTCATCATCATCATCACTAGTTAAGAAAAGGGGAGATTAGCGAACAATTCTTGTTTATTTTTTCTTGTACAGAACATATATTATTGTGTATATTTAATTAACATTGAAAATCAAAACAGTTAATAAAAAAACGTAATAAAACATATAAAACTACGTCTTCTATTTATTTAACTTAAAAATTTCATTAAGTAAATTTATACACCAATTAGTATCCAACACGTTGATCCACTGTACAAAAACTCGAAGACATCATACATGGTAGCAAAATTGATGAGAGAGGACCAGATATGTACTAAAAATATGACTGAATGCAGACTTTGAACCGAAAAATTTTGACAAACCAAAGGCCATTTGAATTGACCAATAGCGGGCAGACAGTGAACAAATTTTCAACTTAACAAATAAATAAGAATTATAATATATTCTCGCACTTTGGCTTTCGAAGGGTTAAGTCAGGCAGTTGAGAAATTTGCTTCGTCATCTTTTTGTGATTCTTTGGTGCGACTTGAGAACAATACAATTGTATTAAACCTATGCCACAACATTTAATAAGATTTAAATATGGTTTTTATTTAACTTCTGAATATATTTAAATGTTTTGTTATAAAATAAACATAAAATAATCATCGAATTGATGTATGCTAACTTGAAAACTATCAAAATATTTTGTTCAAATAATAACTACTAAGGAGAATATATTCTTATTATGAAGTTGTAATTATTCAGAACATAGGTCTGTAATATTTTTAATATAAATTAAATGTATTAAATAAAAAAGACGGCTTTCAAATAATTTGAAAAGTGTAACATATAGGTTAGAAAATATGCCATTAAAGTACTGTGTTGGTATAACATAATCGGATAATGCACGTTCCCCGGATCGGAAGAGATTTAAAATTTTTCGATAAAATTGATTTTATATAAACATCTTTCTAATTAATACATTTAATTTGTATTACAAATAAAAACTATGTGATCCAAAGATTATGTTTTAGAATGTAAGAAAAAACTGGTAAAAACATCTATTGCATCCAACCTGAGAGTTGTGACTCTCCATATTTAGTTTGAAAAAATCTCACACAAATTGCCACACATCTGTACCGAATAAATAAAAAATTTTGATAAATTAAATTATAGTTAAATAGAATTCACGTCACATCAATATTCTTACACTTTTTAAACTAAGCTACGTGTTTGTACTATGAAAAATAAGACATTCTTCGTGGACTCCTCGATCATTCTGTTGATGAGAATTGAATGGGCTCACCACTTCTCAGCAGCTGTTTGAAAGGAGCTGGTGCTCCTATTTTTATATTAGAAAAACAGCAATATTTTTGCTATGCTACAATTTAATATCGTTCAACGTCCAATAATGTTGGCCTTTTATAAGTATTATTCACAGACCATCAAATATATAGACATGAACTAACGCAAATTTCTTGTCCCAATATTTTAATTTATATGAATATCTTTTTTTAAATTATGACTCGATTGAATCGAATATTTATTCGCTGACTATATAATATCCATTAAAGTAAAAAATACGTCTTGTTTACACAAATATTTAATTTTCGAAGAGTAAATACATTTACTGTTACATAAATGTGTCATAAACTATCGGATTTATGTTTCCACCAAGAATGTTGTGTGTCCCTCGTCTCGCAACTAATATTCCAAACCATTCTTCTATATGTACAATTTATTTCATGTCTATTCATTTAATAAATTTAGTAAAATTTAATAAATAAAAAACTTGTTTTAGACACTCGTATATGATGTGACATTTCAAGTATGTGCGGCGGTACCGAGCGCTACTATGCCGAAACCTTTAGAAGGCGAGAGAATCTTTGGTCCGGCCTCGTAGCGATCCGGGACACCTTTCTGTCTCTCTCTTTCATGTATAATTTTATATTCTATCTCCCTATTTATGTATATATATATATATAAGTGCACTCTTTTTGTATTTATGATTAGTTTCAAATACGTCCTGATGAAGCTTGAGATAAGCGAAACCGGTTGACATATAATAAATATCGTGGTTTCATACAAAGTGATTGTTATTTTATTTAATATTTTACAATTATGTTAACATTTTAATGTTTTGCCGATACGGAAACATGTTGTTTCATAAACCGATGATAATCAATACATTAATCGAGATATAGATCAAATATATCACAAGTGCCATCAAATATGTTAAGTACCTTTCTAAGTAATTGCATTTGTTATCCGAAGATTGGCGGATAACAAATATATCGGATCCGGAATGCGATAATAATTTTAAATATGAATTAAGTACATTAATTAGAAAGATATAAATATAAAATTATTTCTTTCGAAAAATATTGTTGTTGCGCTACCGGGATTTGAACCTGGATCTCTTTCCTAACCGGAGAAGGTCATTATCCAACTATGCTACAGCGACAAATTTTCGAACCTATATGTTACATTTTTGATATTAATATATTTAATCGTTTCATTATTTGAAAGAGCCATCTTACTTATTATAAAATGAAAAGATAATAATTATTTATTAGTACGGCTTGCAAATGTAAAAATGTATTTTTTTCGTTAGGTATATAAAATCCTAATTTAATTTAAAATATGTACAAAATCTCGGCCAAACTCCAGTTTGAAAAAAAACTGATAATTTACATCGGAGTGAAGTTTTCTTGAAATTAGGTACGTTGCAACATACTATTAATATAATATTTATATAATACCTATTGAACTGAATGATTTCTTTTTTGTATGAAATTTTTACAAAATTGTGCTTTAAGTCTACGTACTTGGAAATATTTATTATTCTATACATTTATTTCATAAAATTTCAATGATTTTAAATTTTTTGTATTCAGTGGAATTAACAAAATATTTGTGTTATTCGCATAAATACGATTTATTAAAAATGCTTAAATAGATATACGTCAGACATGATTTAGATTAGGTACATGCAGCTTGAACATTTTCTACTCATATATCTAAAATACAAAATATTCACATATTCAATTATATGAATAAAAGAAAAGTTAGCAGACGGTGATACTAACCACTAAACTATTGCGGGATCAAGCTAGATATAAAAAAAAGTAGTTTATGAATTTTTATCGTTATACCTCTATTAAAACAGGCTTGTTACAAAATTCAAAAGTGGTAAGTATTTTTTAATCATAATTAAATATTGATGCTAAGAATGTATATCAAAAATATGAATCAACGCAATTAATTCTAACACGAAAAAAATCAGCCTTATATACTTATATAACAACCCAGTCGACTAGGAAAGTAAGAAAAATATCAGCGTTTAGCGTGTGAGAGGTACCGGGATCGATTCTCGTCGCCTCCAAAATATTTTTGATTTCAAATATGTTTTGAAAGCGACTGGTGCCTATCGTTACTGGTGAAAATAAAATACAAGGTAATAGTGAGAGTATATACAAATTACTAAAGAAATTTTACAGGAGTACCCGGTGAATAAATACATTCTATGTATGTTAACAAGCAGATAAGGAATCGGCGATAGCGATAACTTCGCGGCCGAACCTGTCGCCGATCACTTACTGCTAACTTCTGCGGACGCCTATTTTAGCTGTTTCGCGGGTAAAAGTGACCGCTGTGCGGTCAGAGTCTCAATAGAATCAATGAATTTATGTTTCAATGATAGAGCTTTCCCCAAAACAAACCACACGTAAATAAAATGTCGATGTAATAAAAATTATTCTATCTTTGTAAGTTAGCTGTCAAAACGATCAAAAATGACATCTAGATGACATTTAAGAATAGTGGATATACAATTTCTATGTTTCGATAATTTATGTTTTCTTTTCTTACTCTTAATAAAGACAATGTACACTTCATTTCAAATTGAATATATATTAACGTACTGTTATTAAATATATAAAAGAGAAAATATTTGAGTAATCTTAACTAAGACATACTAAAAACACGTTCGTTTTGTCGTGCTCGCGCCTCATTGACCTGTTCGTTTAATCAAGCATTATAGAGCCATAATGACACTACTGAAGCCGCCACATCCATAAAAGTCATATATATAGACGGGGAAGCTTAATATTAAATCAACTCTGTGAATAATCTAGTCGTAATAAGTAAAATAGACCGGTGGCAAATACATATGAAGATGATTTCCGTTAATTTAAAAAATTTGTACTAATTAGTTTAATTTTAAATATTTAGATAAGTTATAAAAAAAATAACATTTGAGATACATTTTCAATCGTGCATAAAATTATCATCACGTATTGTAATTGATTTCTTTAGGCTACCAGTTATGCAACACTGGTCGTTCTAGGTTGTTCGAGCAATGTACGTGGGCCTGGACCAACTTTAGTATTCAAGGCTCGATGGGGACTTAACTAGGGCGGGCGTAGGTTTCGCACATTTCTTATTACGTTATACGTGTCGACAAAACTCGTTAAAATACGATTAAAGTATTTTTACAACACGATCCAACCGAGGATCATTTTATAGTCAGATTCAATTTTAATAACAAGCTTGGTGTGTTTTGTATCTTAGATTCAAAATATTTTCGGAAAATTGCTTAGCGGAATTATTTAGGTACATTTTTCCTGTATATCATGTGTTAACATAGACGCACAAGTGCGTTGAGTATGTTACTAATGGTATAACAGTCAGGTAAAATTGTAGTAATAAATAATAATGACAGAAGAATTGTTATATTAAATTTTGTATACAATTAAATGGAAATGAGCAACCCACGTTTATCGGGCAACTGCACAAAGAAAAGATGCATTTATCTCCATAAATATATTATTAAGGAGAACACATTATTGTGAAGTTGTAGTTATTCTGAACATAGGTCGGTAATATTTTAAATACTAATTAAATGTATTAATTCTGGCGTCAGTCATCGGTTTACTCAAAGGTATTTGAGATTCCGTAAAAACAAAGTAGATGGCTTTCAAATAATGGAACGATAGATGTATTCATTTGAAAAGTATAACATGTGTCACATGTTAAAAGTAATGTCGCTGTAGCACAGTTAAGTAATGCACCTTCCTCGGTTTGGAAAGAGGACTAGGTTTGAATCCCGGTAGCGCGCAACAATATTTTTTGATGAAATTAATTTTATATGTATATCTTTCTAATTAATACATTTAATTAGTATTTACAATTAACATATGATTGATTTAAGATTTCCGCGAGCAGTAGTGTATGGTAATAATGTGCTTAATAATCAAATAGGTTAGATCTTTAACCCGGTAAACTGCTATTTTTATTTTTAATGGTAAGATTATTGATGTGATATTATTTCTATGTACGCATTTGTATTAAAAAATGGGTAATATTTTTCTGCAATGATTTTATCAGTTTGTTGATCTTTGTTATAAAATTGTAACAATTGGATCTTGTACTGGTTTTTTCTTGTTGTGTGCCGATATGCTAAGTAAATAAAATTTATGGTGGTACCAAAAAATACCTTAAAAACGATAAAAAAAAAGATAATATCTTAATAGTTATATTATGTATATATTGAGATAGTATAAAATTTTATGAAATTTTTGAATTATAAGAAATATCAATTGATTATATTTACGATAACTAAAAGCTTTTAATTAAGATTTTAATTGTTTAATGACATCATCTGATCTCATCGGACACAAATAAATAAGTAAATATTTTTGAACGTTTCTGTGCGAATATAATATGGACGTAAATTTGTTGTCGATTTTGTTTGGTTTAATGGTATTTGGCACTAATGTTTATATTATATTTCAGTTTCACTAGCGGCAATCTCATAAAATCTCATTAGGAGATTCAAATTTACAAGAGTATTTAAAAAAATCTAGTGAGTAAAATTAATACTCTATTGATGGTCTTTGAGAAGGAAGGAAGGGAGGGATGATATTTTATTGCATTCTTTTCTGACATTTTAAAACTGCATAAGATTGCTAAGAATTATTAGCAGTATGTGGAAGTAGGTACTAGGAATGTATTAGGTATTATTTAAATTAAAATGTATAGGTACTGAAATATGTAGTATATCTTAATTTTAAAATGGGCAACATCGTGGCTTTTAGAACAGGGAATTTCTAAAAAATGTTAAAATATAATTAAATGTAACATTTATGGTTACTGAATAAAACATGTAGTCACCATGGTAATTTATTTGCTCACCTTTCCGTCGCATATTTTATTAATATTATTCTGTTACCACATTAATATTTTTGTTATATACGTGTTGACGTAAGTCGAGTACCAACTCTCTGTACATTTAGTCCTTCCAATATAAACCTTAATATATACCTGTTCCGTTCTGGCCAACTAATGATTTAGGAATTTTGCCGAGGTGGGAATAGATTGCCTTCCGACACCGAACCATCAAGATCTGTGTTTTTTTTTGACGTTTGAAAGTAGCGCCGTGCGTAACGCTACGATAACGAAGAAGCAGTGTTCTAAACAGTTTCGGAAGTGCAGTGATATTTCGGTTCTTCACTAAAAAGGTGCTAGTTAACTGAAGGTGAAAAATTGACGTTCAATCCAGGATCGAGATCAAGGTAGGTCAGATCCTTATTTAGATATTCCTCTCTTGAATCCAATTAGGATTGCGTCAACTGGGATCTTATCCCACAAATATGTATTAATTGTAAGTAACAGGTACTTGGTGTATAAGTAAGCATATTTGTATGAAATACAAAATATTATTTAACGTGAGACTTTATTAAAAATATTAAACATTTTTAGAAAATAACATAGGTAGCGTAATTTAAAACAGTCATATTATTTTCTTGCACAACTTCTGTTACTAATTTTCAAATAAAGTATTTACCATGTTGTGATACCGTAATGACCGCTAAATGCATTTTGTCGTACGGCGAAAAGTGCAGCATAATTATTGAGAAGAACTGCAATTCTGATGGCAACATAATTTTAAAAATTCTGTAAACCGTTCCAATTTATTAATTTAAGTGCGGAGAATACACTTTTGTAATGTTTGGTACAAATGAATTAAAATAATTGTGTAAACAAGTTGTCTCCTACAGGAAACAAGAAATGTAGAGAAATATGGTTCTGGGTTCTGGGGTTCTCTTAACTGGCGACGATGATGATAATGATTATGAGGTCGGAAGATATGAAACACAAAAGTAGACAGCGACACGCGCCAACGATATGTATTTGATCAAATAATTAAAGTCCTTGTTTGTCGAAATATATCTCGTGTCTTGCTGGCGCTACGTTGATAATCAACATATTTTTATTTTCATTTGTTAACTTTGTTTTTATTGACCACTTATTGAATTAAATACATCTACCGGTTTCGAAAAATATCATTTTCTTCTTCAGGATCTCCTAACTCAAATTATTACTTAATGATACAAAATTACTAGAATAATTTTTCGATAAAAAATTATAATGAGACTTGTGGTTAAATTTAGTTCGTTGTTTATAATATTTTTGTTTTGATTGATTTAATCTCCAACGATTCTAAATTATTTAATTTATAACCATCACCATTTACATACAATATTGACAATCGCAATTTTTTATCAAAGCCATGACTATTTTTTATCAAATGATTAGTAAATTCTGAAAACACATTATTATTCAAACATCTCAAATGTTCCTTTATGCTTATATTAAAATTTCGACCCGTTTTATCAATATAAAATGCAGCACAATCCTTGCAACTAAGTTTATAGACACCAGAATTGTTAAATTCATCATCTTTGTCTTTAGAATTTATGAGTAAATTTCCTATATTATTATTTGTATAAAATGCCGGTCTAATGTTTCGTAGTAGGTGTTTATATATTTGATTAGAAAATTTATTTATGTATAAAATCCTACGCGAATAATCATTATGTTTTATCTGTGATTTATGTAAAAATTGACTAATATATTCTTAAAAAAAAAAAACGAAATATTTTTAATAACTGCCTTGTATACTTACATCAATTTAAATGGCGTCATCTCGGCGACTAATCCCGCACAATACACAAGTGTTAAAAACTATAAGTGTTAATTTTTTATGGCAAAATTCAGAAGAAATGTTAAAAAATAAATAATAATCATCTAGCTACGTGTTAAGTAATATAATTAGGTATAACGAATTAACTTAACTAAGATGCGATGGTCAATCAATCTGTCTGGCGAAATTGGAAGCAAAGTGCAAAGTGTAAGAGATAGGGAGTTGCAGAAATATAATATATATTGATTTATAGGTTTGTAGTTACAATGATTTTAAATGAACAAAAACTAAAATCACGATTAAAGCAGCAAGACCAAGAATAAAAACGCGCGTTCGTAAATCGTTATAAATTGCGATTTTCGCAATTTTTAAGTGGGAAAAATATAAATATTTTACATAAATTTTTTATATTAATCATTATAATAATAGTTTATACGTTATGCACAAGTATTAAAATGATAAAAAACATTAATCATCATGAACGACAGCACAATATATGTTTAACTCGGCCAGCGCATGCTCTGCTACTAAATTGACTAACGGCATCCGGCACGCAGTGCCCCGCGGACTGCGCCATTCGCACCTCTCCACACGTACGCATACACGTATTTACAAATTCACTTCAGGTTCTTCGAGAAAACTTTTTTATTGTTGTATAATACATAAATATATTACGCAGGAATACACAAAATATGAACTCTGTATTTAGTACATTTACAGTGATATTCACATAATTAGTGGCAATGTCAACTCAGCTTACATCATTGAAGAGGAATGATTAAATTATTAAATCATAGCATAACTCTGAGCTACATACTGATTGAGTGGGTGTTTGTGAATGTAGTATGGGTGAAGTATAACTGTAAAAAATTATCGTAGAAAATATAAAAATTTTCACAATTTGTCACGATATATAACGGTTACATTAGTTACAAGGACACAGAGATTTTATCATTTCCTAGCCGCTGTCAAAAAACTGATCAAACAAAAAAGAGTAGTGTACCCGTTTCGAGGAGTTGTTCCAAAGTCAGACAACGGTTTAGATAAATTGTGAATATTTTCATAGTCTCGCAACAAGATAAATGACTAGACCTAAACACTTACTTAATTACTTACTTACCATCACGCCGTTTGCTCCGCGGGGGTAGACAGAGAGGATGGAGCGCCACACTCTTCTGTCCTGACATACAATTCTCGTCTCATCCACATTCATACATCTTCTCATACAAGCTCGACGATTATTGAGGCTTTTAACAGGGTCGTCTTCCAGTATCTGGTTTACCTGGTCGTGCCGTCTTCTACTCCTGGTGCCATCAACACTTGCGTCATATATCTTTCTTACCATTCTCTACTCATTCATCCGTTCCATATAACCAAACCACCTGATTGATCTCATTTTCACTGCATTCAGTCTACTTTCGTTCCTCGTCTACCAGCTCCAGGCCTCACTTTCATATATCCTTGTCGGTACCAGAACTCCATTATGAACCGCTTGTCTTGCCTCAGTTGACACGTTCTTATTAGCTATAATTCCATTCAAAGCGCCGTTCACTTTATTCCCAGCTGTCACTCTCCTTTCGATATCTTTCTATGTCTTTCCCAAATACGCAAACTACTTGTGCCAAACTACAACAAATACTTGTGCCAAACATTCATTACCTATAAATATATTGCACAGTGTCTTGGTTTCATCTTTCTCGAATACCATCACTTTTGACTTGTTGACATTCATATTAAGGTCGCTTTCCTTGCACACATTGTACATTCTACTCACTAGACTCTGTAATTCTTGTTCATTATTCGCCATTAACACTAATACTAGACCTAAACACAGGCATGGTAAAAGAAGAAAATAATTCTTTGTTATTGTTAACACGTTTCGATGTGTATTGTGTCATTCGCAGTTTTTAGTTGATCATAAAATAAAAATATATGGTTACACTAAATTATTTTAAACGTTTTTAAAACTCTATAAAATGGGGCCATTTTAAATCTTCGCATCAATTCCATTTTGTTTCACGAAGATATATTGATTCTTCCCAACAATCATGTTCAATGAAGTGTTTGATCTTCTTAAAAAGAAGTTGAATACGCATGAAGGAGAAAAAACTATTGTAATAAAAATAAATGTTATGATTTTAAAATTCCTCGGCTTGTACAGAAAATCGGACTCAGCATCTCAAATTGCTGGAGCCAATGCGAGATACTGTTTGACAACTGTTTTTGTAGGCTCCATGTTGTTCTCTGAATTAGTTTTCTTGTACAAGCAGATCTCTACATTGGAGACTACAATTGACGTGATTGAATCGACATATACCTTGGGATTGGGACTGGCTATTTTTAGTTATGCCATCAAATTCATTTTAATACGTTGGAAACAGGAGGTTTTTTGGGATCTGTACGATTCTTTGCAATCGGATTTTACAAAAAGTGAGAGTACTTTTATATGAAATATTTTCTTTAACTTTTTTTGATAAACATAAAGATGTTATCTAATTATTACTTTTGATAATGTGTCTTGTGCGTTTTAAAAATAGTATTTTAGTGTTTTACCCTATTTTTTTTGTCATTTATAACTGATAGTTTCTTGTAGAGTGCCATCTTTCTCTTGTCATCATTTTTTCTCTCATTTATTTTCATTTTTTTATAATTGATGTGATTTTATTATAATTTCCCATCAACTATGTACAATTTCGTTGAATATATTCTGAATTACAAATAAACCCATGTTTCTTCTAATTTTTTAGTGTACACTGTCGGAGACGTGAATATTAAGGATATTTTGACTACAGCAAATACCAATGGGAAAATATTTACATTGGTTTATATTTTTATGATATTGATGTCATTTATTTGCTATTGCTGTATTCCTTTGCTGAACGGCTTGAGTAAATTGATAATGGGAGTGAAGGTGGGGCGGCTGGCGTTACCAATACAAGCGGAGTAAGTGACTTAATGACACACTTTCTGGGCTTGCGTGTGGTATTTAAATTTTAGAATAGCATTTAAATTATGTAATAAAATGTAAAAAATGAAACTGAATTCTTATATTAAACCTATATTATTTTGTATTTGCGAAGATCACAGAAAGGTTAAGCTGTAAATAATTTATTGTGTCATTGAAAGCAGTCAATAAAAACACCCTTTAAACATACAAAAAGTAGACAAAATCTATTGAGTCAATACCCAGAATCCTCATATTTACTGGTGCGTTAAACCAGCGCTACTAACAGCCGCAAAAACACGCTCGGTACCGACGTTGGGTTCCAATAATATGCAGGCCCGCAACCATCTGGAATTCCACCTACTCGTGAGCTTCATTCCTCTTGCTGCTGTCTTCCAGATAAAATATTCAGGAAACGCTCCTCCATGTAGTCATTTCATTGCTTTTGTATATCTCAAATTTGTAACTGTGCTCAAATTTGTAATAAACTTGTGTAAACCTTAAGTAGTTTCTCTTTTCCAACCTGCTCTGGTCACACATACTTACACACAAACTTTAAGATCATAAACGAACATGTAAAGTGAATGGTGGTTATCGGGGCACTCAGTACTTACACCACAACATATCTTTCTGATTCACACATGCACATTCATCTACATAAAGTGTGATAAATATTGGTGATTTAAATTACTGATTGTTTCGTGTAATTCGGTCGGAATGTACAACAATAAAACTCGGATTCACTGTTTTAATTCAAGATAAATAGGTACACAGAATGAAGAGAGGTCTTCTTTCATCTGCGCGGTTTTTAACCGTTCACGGCTCTCCCCACCGTGCATCTCACGAACGGTCGCAGGTCTTCATTCATCGTCTGTCAACTCTGGCGCGCCGCGCGCTCTCGTACACACGCATAAACATTTAGACAGAGCAATGGCTATCACATATCCAACATATCTGCTCCGCAGTGCTAGTACATATATCAATTCGTAATTTTTAATCTCCATAATATCTAAACGGTCTGTTATCTCTTTCAAACTACTACTATTCATTATATTTTGATTATATTGTGCAATTAATATCAGTAATCTTACCTCCATGAGCATCTCTGCTGATTACTCATTTATTGGCAAATTGAAATATTATTTTTATTTTGCTTCTTAACCTAAAAGCCATCGCAATGGCATTAAAAATTTATTAAGAAGACGTTAACAGTTCAGTCATAAATTGAGATAATATTATTTAATAAAATTTTATCGTTTATTACCCGCTCCATCATTAATACGATACAACGACATACATTAATGGCGCTACCATTTCATGTTATGATTAATGTATTTTAATATTTCAGCTTTATTTTAGACATACCAGAAGGAATTTCAAATGTTACCGTTTATATTTTGCAACTCTTTCAAATAAGTTGTGCAATGCTCATTTCCGTCGGAACGGACTATACATTTATAACGATTGCAATGCAAGTTGCTGCACATTTTTCAATTGTTGCATACGAAATACAAAAGATTGGATCGAAGCAACTTCCAGAGATCAGACTGATGAAAAAAAACAAAGTTAAGAACACAAGGAAGAATAACGCCGATGTATCAATCGACCGTGAAACGAATTCGCCGGTTTGCACAGCCGTTTCTGATATCGAACGCTCTGCGATGGATGACTTGTGCAAATGTATTAACTTGCATACAATTGTTATAGAATATGTACGAAAAATGGAAAAACTATTCAGTTATCAAGTTTTTTTCGACTCTACGATAAAAACGTTCGCAGTTTGCTTTATGCTCTTTCAATTATCATTGGTACGTATATCGCTAATGCATTATTTTTAAATAACATAAAGGATGGCCCAAATTGAACGGGGGATTTAAATCTCACTCTATTTATTTTATTTTGCTGATGTTGATATTTCGACAGTTATTCGATTAGCAAAAATGCGATTTTCTTGCTGACTTTTCCCTCCCCCGACCGTTTGCCAGTTGGTTTGTAGTGCATCATGAAGGAGACTCTTAAATTGGTCAACAAATTACATTTTCAACTGGACGGCTTCGCCATCAGACCTTGAACATATGTGGTTCCAGCAGGACGACGCCACCTGACATACAACTTGAGCAACACTTGATTTACTGCACTAACAATTTTCTGGTAGCGTAATTTCACGGAATTCTGACATCAATTGGCCAGCAAGATCTTGTGATTTATTTATTTTTATGGAGTTATCTGAAATCCAAGATCTATGTCAGTAATCTACAAATAGTTGACGACCTCAAAAATTAAATCGGATGTGTTTAATCAGAGATTGTGCGAAATTATAATCGAAAATTTTTGTGAAAAGAACCAAGTTTGCAGTCGAGGTGGCCATTTGTCCGACATAGTTTAACATATTTAATCTTGGAGTATGAACTGTAATACTTGATAAAAATCTAATCATACAAATAATAAAAACATCGTTTTATTTTCAATTTAAATCATCCAGCGTTCAAATTGGGCTATCCTGTAGAATAAGCTTATTATAGGAAAACGACATTAAAAATAGCGCGTTACAAATTTTAATACTTGACACTTTAATAATGACATCAGGATCGATACCAGGTGGTTCCAAAAACTTTTTGCAATCAAAAATTTTTGAGGAGTTGAGTCTGATTCTGATATCTCTCACATTCTAAGCGAAAGCTTTATTTTTTCTAATGGATGGATATAAATGAAACAATGTTATAACTCTATTTGAGTTTATTAGCGCTACTCGAGTTTCGATAGAAACGGTAACTCTCATCGACAGGTGAAGTATTAAACTTAATACAAATTACTAATACTTAAATAATACGTTTAATACTTTACTGGGAGTTACTGTTTCTCTTAAAATTCGAGTAGTGCTAATAAACTCAATTAGAGTTATAACATTGTTCCATTTATATCCATACATTATGATGAAACTCTACAAAGTTAACGCCGATTCTATGAATAATATAATTATTTTTTCTAATTCACTCATTAGACATCATTGAGTGAATATCAAAGGTGTTGCATTTATCATATAAGTATAACATAGAATGCTGATTTTTTTGCCTTACAATATTATGCATCAATTAATTAATTAACAAGATTCATAAAATCAAATTATTATTTGTAATATTTCAAAAATTTCGTGATTAACTTTGTGGAAGTTCATTGTATTTAATTAACTTTAAAAAAAAACTATTGAAAAATAAATAAATAATTAATAAAGTAAAACACAATGTTGTTTACTCCACACTACACGTTAATTAAATACTGCGCCATCTTCAGTAATAAACTAAAACTTAAAACTACAAGATATATTATCGACTACATGGGTGAGCGCGGTATGACAGCGGAGTTGGGGAGAGGGGGGTTTCGTTGAAAAGTGAAAGTGGTTGTGGGCGGGGCTAATATGGACAGAAGAATAGATGTAATAGGGGGGTATTTGTATGTAAAATACATTATTATTGTTAATATTATTTTCTAGAATACTATATATATATGCAGAAAGGGGAGACGAAATAACGAAAATATACGAGTGAATGAATATTGCTATGTTTATAGAAAAGTGATATAATTTAAAATATTGTTTTGTACAATTTTTGGTATTTTGTTTCAGATAAACAATGATCCTATGAAATTCGCTAACGTCGTCAATTCCTTAACAGCTATCCTGGTTCAAGTCTACATGACTGCTTTGTACGGTCAAAAGATAATTGATGAGGTAATGATGAAATGGCTATTTAAGTATAATATAGACTTCAATAAAAGTTATAATAACAAGGTATCTTCCATTTTTCATCAAAATTGCCTTTTTCTATCATAATTCTGACGGAAAGTTATCAGGAAGAAAGGTTCCATAAATACGGTGTCACTGAAAAAAAAAAATAGTTGTGATATTTGTATTATTTGTAACAAAGTGTTGATAAATGGACCATCAATGAAATACGACCATTTGAAATGAAAAATATTAAGTCGTTTACATTTAAACCCTTCTGTAATCGAAAACGAAAAAAAAACTGTATATTAAAATTTATATTTGTGATTGGTTCTAATAATAATATAAGTAATATAAATAAGTTTATGTTGCGCGTCAAAACTCTCTATCATTAAGTACTTAACGTCCAAACAGTTTAATAATAAAATTAAACATTAGTTTTTAGTAGTTTGTACTAAAAAATATCAAATAATGTATGTGACAAACACCTAAAATTCGCGTGTTGAGTTTCAAACATGTCTATAAATGGTTAAAGTGGCAATAAATTTTCAAAATCGACAACATTATTTTTGCATCTCCTAAAGTATGAATACTTACACCGTATTTTCAAGCATTTAAATAAAAATTATATTAAATTAAATTGTTTGGAAATAAACGACTAAAAACGAAAATATTATTATTAAGGAGAACACGTTCTTATTGTGAAGTTGTAATTATTCAGAACTCAGGTGTGTGATATTTTAAATATACATATAAAATCAAAATATTGTGGTTGTGCTACCGGGATTCGAACCTGGATCCCTTTCCAAACCGGTAGCGCAACAAGAATATTTTTCGATAAAATTGTTTTTTTTATGTATATCTTTCTAATCAATACATTTAATTAGTATTGAAAATATTATTTTAATTTTAAATGTATTCTTCCGACAAGCAAAGATTTTTAAAGAATTAAACCCTGACGACACATAGTAGATAAAGACACCATTTAGTAGATAAAGGTTCGCTATCGCATACTGTACGTGCATGTATGAGCACAAACGTGACACTGCCGAAACGTCAAATAAACGTTCCACTAACTGGTGACGAAACGTATTCGTTTTCATCTGAGAGATACAGAAAAAAAGGATAATCTATGGATTTAAGCTGCTTGCATTTGGCCAAGATATATAGCAGATCGGTATAATATATGTATCGGTGTGAATATTACGTTAACAAATTATAGATATCTCACAGATACAAAGCTATTTATATTCTTTTATATGAGAAGTATGGAAGTATGGGTATTACAGAGCTTACAACTTGTATTTGGCTGACTTATGTGATCAATTTACATAATGTAACGTTCACCAATTATACCAACAATCAACCTCCATATCTATCAATGTTATGGAAGTTATATGTATGTTACCATGTAGAAATCTTTCAAGTATTAAATTTCATATGTCTCTATGAGATATCAATAATTTGTCTTAACAACAATACATTTGGAAGTAAAAATTTAGTGTGTTCTTGGACATACTCAAATATTGATAATTGAATTATTTATGCCAGATACAAAAAATGGCCGCACCGCTAAAATTATATCATGAGGGTTGTGTGTAATGTGTGTTCTTGAGATGAATCTGATATCCTCGGTTAATATTGGTGACAATAATACTTGTTTGTCAGATGACAATCAACACAAATTTATTCCAATATAGATTACAACTGTGCACACTTAAATAAGTAAGTTATTTCAAGGAGTCCGTGAGGAAGACATCGTTTCGGCTTATGATTTTTCCTTGCTCCCCCCCACTCAGGCTCCTTACGCGCTGGTACCGCGGCGCGGCACACGCACACATACACATTATTCAACTGACGGACCTTACATATATTTATTGAGGTAGGTAGGTAGGTAGGTAGGTAGTGAGGTAGTAAGGAATTTAGTATTGTATTTATAATATTTTATTTTCAGTCGGAAAATATATATGTAGCAGCTTATAATTGTCCATGGTACGATCACGGTATAAAGTTCCAGAAAAATATCCTCCTGCTTATCCAGAGATCCCAGAAACCATCTGGAATAACAGGAGCGGGATTTTATACACTGTCCATTCAGTGCTTTTCCAAGGTGACTAATACTGATTTATAAATAAATCTGTGAGGTAATTTTATGACTGAGTGAAAGAGATATTTTTAGAAAATAATAATTTGATTTTGATTATCACAGTTTTGAAAAAGTAATGCCAATAAACCATCGCAAATTATTATTACCTTTAATCAATGATAACAATGATTTCAGTGATAATCAAAAATAAAATAAATATTTTAATTTAAAAATACTCTATATGATGGAAGAGTGGAACAATCGTCTTGTGGTAAATGTGTTGAAATGTTAGTCAATTGGTTAAAATATATAATACACGTAATATAATATCTACAAAAAATATGATGCACGTCATGTAGTACATTCAAAAAAATATATTGTTAATACAGATTTAACAAAGAACCCCAACTAAATTCATAATTAAAACTATTGCACTATGATAACTGAAGTATGAGTATGTTGTATCGATAGTTTTTTTTTTTGATTATCTTAATAATTTATTAATTTAATTTGTTTTAAAAATATAATATAATTGAAAAAATATTTATATTTTAAATATTTACAAAATTAACTTTATGGTTAAAATCCATTTTTTTAGATTATTAACTTTGTTTTATTAACCACTTACTTACTTACTTACCATCACGCCGTTTCCTCGTGGGGATAGGCAGAGAGGATAGAGCGCCACACTCTACTGTCCTGACACACAATTCTCGCCTCATCCACATTCATACATCTTCTCATACAAGCTCGCCGATTGTAGAGGCTTCTAACAGAACCATCCTCCATTATCTGGTTAACCTGGTCGTGCCAAGTCTTCCGCGGACGTCCTCTATTTCTGGTGCCATCAACTTAATGAATTAAATACATCCACCGCTTTCGAAAAATATTATTATCTTCTTCAGGATGTCATCAACTAATTAAAAACATATGTTATATTGTTTTTTTATAGTAAACTATTTAAAAAATATATTCACTCGATGATACAATATTATTATTAAAACAAAGTTAACAATCTAAAAAATGATTTATATATTTGTGTTTGAAAAACTAAGTATTACTTTATTAAATGATTATCTAAATAATTAACTTTTTGTGGCATTTCAGATGATGAGTACCACGTTCTCTTACTACACCATTCTGCAAACATTAAAAAATAAATCTGAGTAATATAGAGATACATAAACATGTGCACTCGTTAATCTCTTTACTACTCAAATTTTAACCATGCGAGTAACGCATATGTGGTCGGGGGTTTGAGCCAAACCCCAAGTTACCAGCAAGTGACTTACATAGCACAAGACCTTAGCTTGCTCTAAGCACAGTCAGAATATTTATGGTACATCCCCATTTAAAACAAAATATTAAAATATACATTCACTATTTTAAAACAGATTTTCTCACTCTCTGTTAGTTAATGATGATATTTTAATGTATCGTATTTATTTTTTTTACCACACATATTTTCTAAATAATAATAAATTATATTGTTTATAAAATTTTATTGATTTATTAATTTACACCCTTGTGGGTTTATACAAAATTGGTTAGGTATAAAAAAACGTGAATATACACATATAAAAATAGAAAACTGATAGAATATATAGATTTAAAAAATAATAATTGAAAAATAAGCAAAACAAACAATAAAAATTAATGCTCAAGACAGAAAAACAATAAAAATTTGGGTGAATGACACAGAATGGCTGAATATAAAAATCAATTGTGTCTTTGTCTGAACAGTGTCAAAACATCACTCTTATATTTATTTAAACATTGAATATCGGAACATATCTACAAGACCAAAAATCGTTCCCAAGCCTGTGTAGTCTTTGTGTGGGTGCATTCTTATACAAATTAGTATATGATGGAACGAGGAATACATGGGGCACTATTTTAAACAAAAATAATAAATTATCTAAAGTTCTTCTACACAAGCAATTTTGTGAATCAAAAAGTTTATTAGTACTTACTGTAAACACAAGTAATACAATTATATAGAATCTTATTATTAATAGAATCGGCGTTAACTTTGTAGAGTTTTATCATAATGAATGGATATAAATGAAACAATGTTATAACTCTACTTGAGTTCATTAGCACTAGTCGAGTTTCTAGAGAAACAGTAACTCTCATCGACAGGTGAAGTATTAAACTGACTACACATAAATATAAGAGACATGGCTTAGGTGCTAGACATATAAGTAATTAGGTACTGTCAGATGGAGTGGGAGAGAGCGGAGTTACTGGTCGACGGTGGAGGGGTGTATGTAACGGGAATATTGAGAGGAGAGGAGATGTGATAGAAAATGTAGTATTGTTTAACACATGAATAACCGAGTTAAAATTATTTTTTATTTCTAAATTTTAAAAATGATTCATTTCCTTTACGCGTTGACGGGATGGAGAAGTTTAACGGTGCATAAATGAAAGGAATGATTATTATCCATGATGTGGTTCGCGAATTCGGAAAACTTTTAAAAGGAATTTGAACTCGGGTAATTAATCTGTTAAACAAAATTACATTTTCTAACTCATCTCCTCTCTTCTTAATATTCCAGTTACAACGACCCCTCCACCGTACACCAGTAACTCCGCCACCTCTCCCTCCATCTGTCAGTACCTAATTACTTGTATATCTACGACCTGAGCCTTGTCTCTTATATTTATGTGTAGTCAGTTTAATACTTCACCTGTCGATGAGAGTTACCGTTTCTCTTGAAACTCGATTAGTGCTAATAAACTCAGGTACAGTAATAACATTGCTTCATTTATATCCATCCATATAAAATCATATTTAATTTAAACTTTCACTATTTGATGACGATGACGATGTCGACGATGATGATGATGATGATTGACAATGAATGTTTGGAGTAGCTCAATGTGTTGGAAATGGGGCCATGAGGTTCGAGGTGAAAGAAGCATTAGGATCTGCACTACACGAAGCAATGCACCTTGTTTGTAGATCGAGAATCCTGGAGAAAGATTTAGTGAAGAGATTGTAATTTGTAATTTATTAAAACCATCGCTTCTTGAATTGTTAGCATTCTCCTTGTTTAGATATTAATGTTGTATGTCAAATAAAAATCATGAACTTTGTATTGTATTTATTTATTTACGTTATTTTTATAGTAGAGAATACAGACTAAAATAAATTTAGTTCTCATTCAATTAAATTGGATTCACGTTTCATAAATCAATATTTATTTATCGTACATGCCCTATAGCATATATTTTTTTTGAAAATAGAGAATCACATCAAAAGCCCAATACAAAGAAAATAATTATATAGTATACGAATATTTTTCATTATCAAAAAAGTAATGTAAAACAAATTGGAAATTATAAAAAATGAATAAAACAAAACAAAAATTATACAATACATGAAGTATCGTAGGAAGTTGGAAGAAGTGTCATAGTTTGCAAATTACACACAACTAGTCAACAAGTATAACATAAACATTAGTTGCCAACACACTTGAGCTTAGACAATAATCAGTAAAGCCATTTATCCGTCACAAAAAATTGTAACAATTTAGTCCTATAAATAGTTAAACTAACAGCATAAATGTTGACTACTTTCGCATATTCATTCCCCAAAGAATGCAATCTGGGAACTGCGAAGTTAGCTAATGCATTTGTTCTGATATTATCCCTGTAATAGAATAATGAATCGTGTCTTGATGACCTCAAAGGTGCGTGAAAGTCTAGTTGACCAACAATCTGGGGGCAGTCTATCATACCATTGTATAAAAATATAAATTCAGTTACCGTACGTCTCACTGATAATTTTACCATTTTTAGACGGCTAAAAAGATAATCATAATTGATATCCTCAGAGCGTATATTTTAATCTAAAAAACTTTCTCTGGATCTTTTCAATCATCATCAAGTGAACAATGTAGTGAGGCGACCATTAATAAGACTGAATTATATTCTACCTGAGATCTGACTAAGAAAGTGTAGTGGACATTCCAAATGTGCAGTTCTGAAAATTTTTTTACAGTCCTTAAAACAAATCTCAACATTTTGAGACATTTATTATCGAATCAATGTAGGGAATAAATGATAATTTACTACCAATTAGTACATCCAGATTTCCCTAATTGACATCAAGTTAACATCGTTAATAATAATAATAATAATAATAATGTGTTTATTCCAGCGTGATCAGGTTTTTTTTTTTTAAACCTGTCTTAAAGTCGTCAGCAAAAATTAGAACTTGTATATCATCATAAACATCAGTAATATCATTATTAAAAATAATGAAAAATATACGTCCAAGATGGGAACCCTGTGGAACTCCACTCAAAGCAATTAATTCATTACATAATGAGAAGTTAATCTTTACTGAAAGTCTATTATTGAAAAGACAGCTACTAAACAACTGCAATAAATTTCCATGAATACGTAACCTCTGGAGTTTATCTATCAAAATATAACGTGATACCTTTTCAAATGCCTTAGAGAAATCCGTATAAATGTAATCTATCTGGTTTCCCGTATCCAGCTCATTGGTAATGTAATTTTCATTTAATAATAAGTTAGTAGCAGTTGACCTTCCTGAGAGAAATTCGCGTTGGAACGCTGATATTAAGGGTTTATTCTGGGACATCCATCTTATTTAATAAAAGTTTTTCAAAGAGTTTAGGGTATTGAAGATTGCATACAGATAGGTCTATAATTCTTGATGTCGCTTTTATTTCTCTTTTTGAAAATCGGTGTCTAAAAGCTACTTTTTCAGATATCGAGATAATAGCTTGTGCCTAATGAAAAGTTAAATAAAAGATATAACGGATAGGCGAGATGTTCAACAAAATTTATTAATAATAAAGATGGTGTCCCATCAGAGCCGGCATTTTTATCTCGATCCAGTTGATTTAAAAAATAAAATGATGAAATTTTTAAAACAATTAGCTTTAGATTTGACATTGCTTTTTAAAATATGTTAAGTCATCTTTGTATTTCTTGCATGATAAAAAAATTAAGTATGTAATTAAACTGACGTGTAATAAAATTCTATTACTTAATCGACTAGCACAAATTTAAAGAATTTACAATTGAATGATAAAATTCCTTCGGATCAGATAACTGAATATAATGATTTTTATCTTTGATTGACATGCATTTCTCGTTTAAGGTATTAAATACGAATCTATACGGATATAAAAATTATGTAATTAAATAATTATCGTAAGAGGAGCCTTTCAATTAGTTTTGGTAAACCGTGATTGTGACGATGATTGGAAACTGAGATTTAACTGTTGGAGGTTTAGTTTGGAGGAGGGCTGTCATTATACCTCTTTAAAAAAGGCAAAAGGTCGAAAATGGAATGTGGTAACTATAGGGCTATTAGTCTACTGAGTTCTGTCGGTAAACTGTATTGAAGAATTTTAATAGAAAGAGCAAGAATGGTGACGAAAGAAAAAGTATGCATGGATCAGATCTTTTCTCTACGAGTAATGACGGAAAAGTTTTTTGTGGCTTCGTAGATCTACAGAAGGCATACGATAGAGTTAAAAGAGAACGGTTATGTAATGTACTCTCCTATTACGGGGTGAATAGTAAACTTATACACGCAATCGCATCTCTATACGAAGGAAGTTCTGCGTGTGTAAGAATTAATGGAGCACTCACACCATGGTTTGGCATTAAAAAGGGTGTCGAGTAGGGTTGTGTAGTGTCTCCATGGTTGTTCAACTTGTATATGGATAAATGTGTGAAAGAACTGGAATGTATGAATGTAAGAGCAAAAATGGGCGATTTAATTGTATGCTGTTTATTGTACGCCGACGATGGAGTATTAATGGCGAATAATGAACAAGAACTACAGAATCTAGTAAGTAGAATGTACGAAGTGTAAGAGGAACGAAAGTAGACTGAATGCAATGGAAATGAGATCATTTAAGGGTATATGTGGCTGATCCTTTTATGACAGAGTAAAAAATGAAGAAATAAGGAAAGAATGTAAAGCTGATGTTAGTATAGTGAGTAAGATTAAGAAAGGATCACTTAGGTGGTTTGGTCATATGGAACGGATGAATGAGGAGAGAATGGTAAGAAAGATATACGACGCAAGTGTTGATGGCACTAGAAATAGAGGACGTTCGCGGAAGACTTGGCACGACCAGGTAAACCAGTTAACGGAGAATGGTTCTGTTGATGACCCTGTTAGAAGCCTCAATAATTGGCGAGCTTGTATGAGAAAATGTATGAATGTGGATGAGGCGAGAATTGTGTGTCAGGACAGAAGAGTGTGGCGCTCTATCCTCTCTGCCTACCCCCGCGGGGAAACGACGTGACGGTAAGTAAGTAAGGTTTAGTTTTTAGTGTATCCAGTCATTGTTTGAAGAATTACTAGTAATTAGTTACCAATCGTCGTTACGATCAAACACAATCGCAGTCACAGTAATGGTTTAAATATCGATTCAACTATCGTAACTTTCAATACTAGTTATTTTTTTCGAAAGAATTTCATGAATTTATGTAAATACTTGCATATATTTGTTTTGAAACAGTTTTTTTTTTTAATAATGTAATAATTATAAGTTAATGTAAATCTGACTATTGAATAGATCACTAGGGGATGGTTAGACACGCGGAATAATTGAACTAGGGGAGGATGGCTCTGCTGAAATTGCACGAGACCGATGCAAAAGTAGTATGGCGTATGGACATAAAAGTATGGCGTTCTCTTTTACACCTATGTATATCTATGTCTAGATTAGACAAAATATGGAAAGACTGCGGTGTTTCCAACAATACGAAGGTCAGGCTTGTAAACAGGCCTGAAATTAGTTTTATAGGTAGGTACGTAAATAAGAAATGTTTCTTGTTTCATGTTTATTTGTAAATGATGAATTCAAACAAAAATAAATCTATATTTCAAATTTTCAAAGAAAAATTGTTGAGAACAAGTTAAATCACAATGAATTCGATAAAATAAATGATGGTGTGCACTTATAATTAACATAGTATTATAAAAATTAAATTTGATTAGATTATCGGATTCCCCTACGCATAATTACATCGTACATATTATCTATAATCTTCCTTTCTTGTAGGTGATTACATCTATCCTATCGATCTAACAATTAATCATTAAAAAGTAAAAAACTTGTGTGAAATCTACTAAGATTATTACGTATTAAGTGTGTATCAAAAATTTAAGTATTCGTAAAAAGTAATTTTAAATATGAAATTATTGATAATTATCAATAATTGAAAGTGTTGTCTCATCATGTTCCGGCTTGAATAAATAATATGAATAATTATACACTTCTTTTAAGCTCAAGTATAAAAAGTTTAAAAAGCCCAAACTCTATGTCATTTTTATAGAAATTCTTACCTCTGCGCGTGGATTTGGTAAGTTAAAGATTTTGGCAACATCTATTGAAAGTCTTTCTTCTTCTTCTTCAGTCAGTTCCATCATTATTGAGGATCATAACCCGCGAGTGGTGATCTGTTGATATCCTTAACGATTTTTTATGCCTTTTCAGGAGCCCACAGTTCGGATAGCCTTTCCGTAGTAGTGTCACATGTTCAGTCACCATCAGCTTCTCCCGGATATCTTCCTTTACCTATCTATCTATTATCTATTTCGAATTCTTGATTTTTGCAAAATTGAAGCGTTAGTGTGCATTGTCATCCAAGAGATTCTAAAAATTCGCCTCTTTATTTATTTCTCTCTGGCTCTCATTGCACTCATTTCAAAAACAAAAGACCAAGCTGAACGTATTTCTGCAGTTACTTTTATACAGTTTTAACTCAATTTACAAAATAACTAGAATATAAGTTGGAAGAAAGGCAACAAATTAAATTAAATGGTAAAAAACAGAAAAATCAAAAAGGAGACAGGTAGAGAATAAATAAAATGAACAAAGGAAAGTAGTTCAAATTTTGATACAGTTTACGATTTGTGCCCACTGTAAGGGAGTGTTGGTCGGGTCTAAAATTCTGATAGAGATGAAAATTTACAAGAAATTTGGTGACCATATTTTATTTGTAACATTGTACAAATTCTGTATGCTTTATCATCATATTGTTCTGCGTAATTAACAACATAACAACACAAACAAATAAACAATATTGATGAATGTATGACATGATTTTTTGCAAGCTGACTTCAATGTAGATTTGTTTCGGAAATGCTTTTTTAATATCTATTCACCCAATATAATTGTTTTCAGTTTCAATAATTACTTGGTGAAATCTTGTGAAGATGGTATCGAAGGAAATAAACGAATACAATGTAAAAATGTTAAAAACAATTTGGAGTCGATCACTGTTCACCGTTCAACTACTGTCCATGCTCGTGTTTGTCGTACCTACCATTCTGTACACTTATCGCTACTCCAACGGCATTATGGATATTACAGAGTCCATCCTTCCATTAATTAGTGCTACATCAGTGACGTGCAAATATATAATATTGTTTTACAAAAGGAAACATATAAAAGCATTACTACAGGACCTTCAAATGGAATGGAATCAACGTAAGTAATATATACTAGCCTGAATTAATTTGATGATAAAAAGGGGTTGTATTATTAGTCTCGGTGGTGTTACTAGATATTTGCATCCGTGCAATACTTGCCGGTTGTATCACACAGAATTGCAAGGTCGCAGCAGAGGCGCCAATTAATTGATATGATAAGACACGTGTCAGTAATTTAAAGGTGTAATCATCGGCGTGGCGCCAAAAAACCCGTGGGATAAATTTCGGGAAAACAATAACTATCATTCTTAGTAAAACGTCACAGCGGCGGCCTATCGCTATGTAGATACTTGCAAATATGATGGAAAATATTTTTATGTATCTGATTCAAAACAGGGTATTCTGCAGGCGGGAAGCCATTCTAGATTGTATCGTGTCGCCGTAGTGCACCCATATTGAACATCTTTTGTGTTTCATTTCTTTCGATATCATAATTATCATCGTCATCTCCGGTTGAGAGAAGAACCAATACCAAAGAATAAATACATTTAAGGACACGTGATTTTACATACGAAAAACTTGAAAATGAGACGCATGCATGGCTTGCAGTTGTCCTTTTTTGGCGTTAAATGCGGCACACAGTAAATATAGGTACATGGATTCTCTGATAATATTGTTATTCACATTCCTAACAATTTGAATCACATTTATTTTGTTTTTTAAATAAGTTAAGTTATATAAAAATGACCAAGGGGGACCCGGAATCTCGAGTAAATATTATCAAATTGTATATATAATTATCGGACATTGATCGATCGAATATTATTTTTCAGGTGTACTGAAAACTCAACATCCAGACAGGAACGTAATGAATGCCAATAAGTATTCTCAAAGAATCTCAGTTGGATACACTTCTGTGATGTTGGTGGCTTCTGCGTCCGTTATAGTTACTCCATTCGCCATTATGACTTTCGAGAAGATTTTTGGCGATTCCGAAGTGAAACTTACCCTACCGCTGAAAGCCGAGTAAGTAAACGATAATCAGTTTTTGTCATATCTTTAACTCGTGCTGATAATGATGTTGACTCTTTGTATGCCAGATTGTGTCGTCAGAATAATACTCTTTAATGGTTACAAAAGTATTTATTATGAACGCTCCTACACAATGTAGTACAGGTCAATATGGCATGTTTACAGTTCAACGGTTCGGAGGCAAGCGGCGCGATACATGTATCTCTTTCACACACATCATCGTACCAACCATCTCGTGCGCATGCATTCGTCCCATAGATACATCACAGTATTAAAAATTAATTGACAACTTTATTGCACGTAGTTTGCAGTGTTTAAAGATGTTAAAGAATACCCTGCTAACTCCTTTATTTAATCTGTTCATTTTGTAGGAGACCGTTCTCTTTCTCCTTTCTTTCAACTGTATCTATAGACTATTATCGTTATTTTTAACCACACCTAAGTTTAGTTTAAGTTTGCAAATATCATACATCAATATGATATTCGAGAGGATACAGAAGAATAGGGAAACAAGGGACAAATACATGTATTTTTAATTTAATTGATTAGTGAGCTATTCAGGATCGGATTGAAAAAAATGGTCAGTATTTAACAAAAAATATTATTCCTACCGTAATATTTTCTGCAAGTCAAAACATTATAATACACATGTTATTTAATTATGACCATCCATTTACTCTTGTCGCGTAGCAATAATTAAAATAGCATTTATAATAGTACTCTTATACAACACATCAACATCTAAACAATTAAATGAATTATTTTTTTATTATATTCCATTGATTTTTTTTAAATATATAAAAAAAAGTTTTATAAAATATTACTTGTAGTGTTATTTTAATCAATACTTTCTGTAATTTAAAATCTGTAATAAAAAATATCATATTGAATATAATATACAATTTAGAGTGCCCATGAACTATTTTTTAATAAAATAATAAAGCATCGATCGTTTCTACAGATAAGTAATGTGTATTTGACATTATATTATTAATATTGTTAGCGCATTAATTTAATTTCATTATGTTTTTGGTGTTTGACCTGTTGCCTCATGCATACATTCAATTGGCTATTTACTTATTTTTAATATGCACATATTCTTCCCTTTCTTACCAATCCCTATTCCTAAGCAAAAGGAAGAAAGAAGATGTTGCAGTGATTAAAAATCTATCAACTGCAGCAAGTTCAGTGCGCTCTGAATTACGATTACGGTCTGATCTGAATACGGATTAACTACCGTCACTTTATTCCGCTATTGCTTATCAATAATCTTACCTTAATTCCGCTTATACTAAATACTTCTTTTCGCGAGTGTTACTATACACGCCGCGACGCTTGATACTTGTGGTGGAGAGGAATCTATGAACGAACCAGCATCCAACATACGAAAAGTAAGCGCCTTTCTTTCTTCCCTATATTTCCACCATATACAATAAAAGCCCAGATAAGTGTCTGCCCCGATAAATAGGAAATTTTTGTCTCACATCTGTTTAAGCGCTTTTTGTTTTTAAAAATTCCAGCTTGTAATAAATATATTTGATTTCTTTGATTCCCAGCTTCATCGTGGATACTTCCTCAAATCCTACAAATACCATTATCTGTTTGATGCTGATTTTTTGTGGTTTTACTTCAGCCATTGCCAACAGTGGTGGGGATTGTTTATTTATTGGCACGTCTCTGCACGTAGTGGCTCACATTCGAAGCCTTCGGGACACGCTCAAGGATATTGGAAAAAAAAACAAGACACCCGAAACGTGTGAAAATCCAAAATGCAAAATTTGTAAATGCTGTCATAATGGTCCTAAAAACAAAAAAACAGTCAACTCTCAGGGTCGGAAATATGATATACGAGAAAATACGTCTCAGCGCGAGGAATATTTATCGGAAGATGTGGTCACTGATCAACTGAAGCAGTGCATTTTTCGTCACAATGAAATGATCGACTATGTAGAAAAGTTAGAGACAATCTTCAGTCACCAATCAACGCTACAATTCTTATCATCTTCTTTGACGATATGTCTCATCCTCTTTCAGATAACCTGCGTAAGTCTTTTACTGAACTACTGGATTATATTTTGTAGAACTTGCAAGCCCTTCACTGTGCCTTTAGAATATTTCATTTCGCCATGAATCTTGCTTGGCGATGCCTCTATATAAGACACAACAGACCTACTCCACCCTATTTTATGGGTGGATACCTGACTAAATTATGAGTTGAAAATGTTCAAGGAATACGTGCCTAATCTCAACCATGTCGGAGACATAAGTATTACAAGAAAATTCGATTATGCGATTATTTCGATTAATTGGAATATTTTATTGATTCCAAATTATATATTGAATACAAAAAATTAAAGGTTATAGAATTTTTGTTAGATGATCTAGGGCCTGAAGCATATATATAGATTAATTTAATTAATCTAAGTAAGTCCGAACATTTAAAAATTTCAAACAATAATATTTTCCGTAACAGTGCAGAAATCGCACATTTTCCTTTAATATTTTCGACCAGCAATTAAGTCAGATATCCGCTCATAAAATATGGTCGACTAGGTCTTTTATACCCTGTACATATCTATATATTGCAGAACATTAAACCATGGGGACTAATATATTTTTTCCCGTTATATTTAAAAAAAAATTCATCAATGTAATAATCGAAACGGTCATTATTTTAACATAGGTTTCTGTTAAAAAATCTTACATCTATTACTGCATCATATTATTTTTTCATCTTAAAATTATTATTAAAATTTATAATAAACTATTGTATAATTGTTATATAAATTGATATATTTTATTTTCAAGAACATGACCGATTCCAGAAAGATGTTGACCTTTGTGCTTTACTTGTCGAGCTCAGTTCTACAACTGTACATGTTCACTTGGTATGGACAACAACTCATCAATGAAGTGAGAATAGTACTTTGTTATTTTAAAACTTATTAAAACAATTTGGAAAAACAACCCTTTCTGAAAATAGATGGCTTAATAACATAAAAACTTATCTGCAAACTGTCAAGTTTTCGGAAGAGAGGAAAACAAGTTTTTTTCAAGATAAATTACTGATTTTCAGCTAACTAAAAGTAATTAACAAACAAAATTTTAATAGATAGATCTTTTAAATAAACTGAAAAGTTAATCAAAAATTATCATGTGTTGCGCTGTTGTGTTGGTTTTAATATCAAAGTCATTTAATTTCTTATAGTTCTTGGGAAAATATTTATTTATATTGCTGATAGAATAGCTTATTTTCAATAAATCTGCATAGTTTTTGTGATTTTAAGTCGTCGACTTAATGATTACTCTACTTCAGTAAATATGTAGTAGTATTAAAGAATTTCGTAAATATTACAAAACTTTATAATATAGATTAAATAAAACCCAATCACTTTGTATAAAACCACGAATTTTATAAATCGCCAACATGTTTCACTTAGCTCAAGATAACGGTTAGTTTTAAATACGCCCTGATAAAGCTTGAGCTAAGCAAAGTCGGTTGGCGTTTATTTGATTCGTTACGTTCGCGTATTGCATTTGTGATTTTATACAAAGTAATTGTGTTTAAACTCTTAATTTTGTACCAAAATTAGTTGGGCGGAATGTTGGTGCAAGTCGAATACTCATTCCCTGTCCTCTTTCATCCAACCAATAATCTATACCTGTCCCGCTCTGACCGATAACTTGCATTTCGCCGCCGGGATTACTCTTCGATTGTGCTTCGATTGTGCGAAGCATTAAGTACTTGTGCCTCCTTCTGCCGCCCTACACTCACGCCGTGCGTAACGCTTGGACTGCGCAGAGGAAGTGGATTTCAGATTTCGTTAGTGCAGTGATAGATATCTCGGTTCGGCATAATATACGGTGCGGTCGACGCCCAACCAGGACTTCAAAGCAAAGTAGGCCATATCCATTTGCCCTTATGTTCTTCAGACTTCCATTTCGGGTTGCGTTAAATACTTAAAACTATTCTAGATACAGTCCACGGGAACTTATTCCCACCATTTATGGTCCTGGTACGGGCGTCCTGCTCCTTCTTCGTGCGTTTCACTCGTCCGGCCACTTTTAAACTTCCCGATTCACAAAAAAACACTTTTTTGTGATAAAGCACTGTCCCCGTATTGTGATAAAAGTCTATGATGAATTTCAGCCCCTTTCACACCCTCCTGCTCTAACTGCTAACGGAGCGGATATGTTTACACTGTAATAGCTGAAAGATAAATGACGCGATCGGGATCAAATTTAGTACATGTGACCGTACTCGTACCAACTCTAAGCACGCAAAAGGCAGTATGACAACCTCGAAGGTGTGTTATGGCTAAAGTGTAAATAATTTTTGACTCGCTTTCGTACTTTCATGAATGAACAATGCAAAAGCAGTTTGTTGTAATCAAAGCTTCATAAATGACATAGATTGAACTGAGAGAAGAAAGAAGTTGACTTCTGCAATGCTAATAACATTGCATACGTGGTGATCCTACACGCTCCCCATCGACGTGGGCGTGTAGGGACTCACCTAACAACCATATAGGGCAGAAACCAAACCAACCAATCAGCAGACATCATACATCGTGACGGGCATTGCCCTAGGAGCTAGCGATCACTTCTCCGCAGACCGTACTTTCATCTACACCATCCATCGAGCCACTCCAGTATTCAAGCAACTTTCTAATCGTTTTAATTTCAATCATGCATCTGACTTACGATTTCGTGCTAACCTTCTGTAATTACCTTTTAAATGAATCCGCTGCTCTAGTTGTAATAATCCCTAAGCACATAAGAAAATAAATACCTTACAAAACACGTAATATAGAAATCGTATATATATTGGACCATGAGTTTATTTAGGGTGGTGGATTGAATTATAGATTGAAAGAGGAATTGAAAAATATAAAATAATGAAAACAATTTTTAATTCCAGACCTCAATGATTGCCGATGCTGCTTACGACTGTCCTTGGTATAATTACAGTCCTCGTTTCCGAAAATCCGTCCTCCTGGTTATCCTGAGGGCTCAGAGGCCGTCGGGAATAACTGCCTCTAATTTTTACTACTTATCTGTGGAGAGTTTTGCAAAGGTCAGATTTTAAAATATTTGACATCCAAATTTTGCCAATATAGAAATGTTATTTTTTTTTTTTTATAATTATGCACACATTCATTGTTATATTTACCAATTCTATCGAATTTTTTTTCAGATTATTAATACCGCTGCTTCTTATTTTACACTGCTTAATAGTTTCAAGAACAAGTGAAGACATAATTTTAATTTTGTAATTTTATTTTTAAGAACACATTTTTGTTGTAAAATTACAATTTCAGAACATATACATGATATCCCGGTAGTAACTATAATATTTTTTCGATTAACAGATTTTTACTAGTTGATTAATTAAATTTGTATTATAAAATAATTTATCCAAAAAGTGTGCTCAGGATCACATCACAGCTCGGAGTGTAAAAAACCGAAAACGAGCCCTCCGAAATGCGCTTATTTATGCGGCGGACCGCACCCCGCCAGTTACAGAGGTTGCGAATACAACCCCGCGAATAGACCGCACCGAACAAGATCGAATAGTAGACCAAGGACAAACGTCTCCTACTCGCGCCCGGTCTACGACCACCCGCAACAATGTCCTCCATTAATGGAGAGGAGAACGGCCAACTGGCCAAGCCTCCCAGTTCCGGAACACAAACCGGAACATATCAGACCGAGGCCTATAACGAGCCCTCTACCGCCACCGAATTCAGCTTATAATACAAAGCTCGCGATATCCACAACATAATCGAGTCATTTATTACACAATAAACAATTAACATGGAATAAACAGGGGGTGGGGGGGTGATCACCCGTAATTTACACAATTATTTTCAATGGGTGATCACCCCATACAAAACAATACAAGTGTGTGTGGATATCGCGAGCATTAAACATTAATTACCAAGCTAGCTCGCGATATCCACAACAAAGGTTACAAATGTGGGCGACCGTCCGAAATCTAAATTCACAAAACAATTACATTCGGTGGACGGTCGCCCCATACAAAATACAATGGGCGGCCCTACGGAGGGCCGCTTGCGGCCCCACCATGTGCCTCCTGCGGGTCCATGGTGAGCGACAAACCGCTCCTGTACCACTCGCTGGTAGCTCCGCCACCGCGAGTTGGTACGTGGTGGCTGGCCCCTTGCGGAGCCCGCCACTGACGCTCAGCGCCCATCGGCCCGCTTGGCGCCACTGGACCGAATAAGAAAAGGCCCTTTTCAGGGCCGCTGAATCGTAACGATTCGTCCAGTAGAATTCCTGAGCCTGTCGTGAGGCGGAATCCTGTGTGCAACAGTAATTTTACTTGATGCAGGTAGTTTATCCCATGTTCATGTAATTGAATAAACCGCATTATTTATGGGATAGCCCAATAATCATTGTTCGTTAGTTGTGTGATTTTGAATTTGTCCGTCAGCGGTTAAAACAGAATAAATGTTTGTAGTTTAATATCTTATATTAATGTTAATATTTAATGGCTAACTTTGATGGCTAAATATAGAATTAATGATGATTTTAGGTGAGTTTGTATGCGCGTATTTAATCTCGAATCAGATCGCACTGATTTTAGATATCGTCTCTGTTTACTAATCTCTAAGTACATGTTATTGAAATCTGTCTTAACTAAATCTCTGAGATTATCCCATTGTGTCTCCTTACGTGGACACGGGCTTTAATACAAAATCGAGAAAACATTTTTTGCTTAACTTTAAGGTGCTCGCTTAGTGATCGAAGTACCTGGTCGTTGGAATAGCCTTCATCTCGAAAAACTACCGAGGTGTATGTATTTTTAATATTAAGAATATACATATGTATTTCACACTTAATGTAACATGTACGATTTTGAATTTAAAATAAACAGTTTTATTCTTCTGCTATGATTTATTTCATCGTTTTATTGAGGTTTTATATATAATATAATACACTTAAAAGATTATCACTCATTGTTGTAATAGCATTGTTCCAATATAATGTTGTACTGGTTTTTTCTTGTTGTGTACCGATATGCTAAATAAATACGTTTTATGATGATGTTCACAACACCCTAAAATTATAAAAAATGATAATGGTTACATTATATACCTAAAGCTTTTAATTGTTTAATGACATCGTCTGACGTCACGTGATAAAAACGTAATAAGTGGACATTATTAATCTTCTGTGGGTGTAAATTTTTTGTCTACCTTGTTTGATTGAATGATTTGGTATAAAACTTTGGTGTTCAGTCCCAGGCAACCCAGTAAGTTCTATTTTGAAAGTAGGTATAGGTTCTTTAGGTTCATTTCAGTTTAATCGATTAAATGAAATAATGAGTAACCCCGTGGTAATATATAAATAAGAAAGGAAGGGATACAAGTTTATTACATTTATAATCTAAAAAAACTAATCAAAAAAATTGTAAAACTAATCAAAAAATTATAAACAACCAACTAAATTTAACTACGAGTGCCATTTTAATTTTTTTTCCTAAAAATTATTCGACCAAATTTGTATTAAGCATACTAAATTTATTTTTTAAATAATTGTTTTTTTTTTTAATATTTTTTAAAAATAGATTCTGGTGAAGAAACAATGATATATGTTTTTAGTTAAGTATGACATCCTGAAGAAGAAAATGGTATTTTTTGAAACCGGTAGATGTATTTAAAATCAATTCAGCGGTTAATAAAACAAAGATAATAAATAAAAAAGTACAATAAACATAGAGAAAAATACATTTTTAAATTAGAATGAGAGAAAAAACAGTTGAATATCATTATGCTTTATGTAGGTAGGTATATATATTATTATTTGAATGAATTTTTTTAGGTAGGTACCATGTACAGCTCCTCATCAAATAATTAGGTTCAATATAAAAAATATATTTCAGAGAAACAATCCATTTATTTTTAAATTATTCATAATATAAATTTTTTTCCTTTACATTTTTATTATTCTGTCAATACAGTTATAATTTATAATTTTATTAAATAATGATTATTTTAGTATTTCTGCCAGTAGAAATAAAGTCGTTCGTTTTTCAATTTGATAATTGTTTTATACCATTATGCGTCAAGTTTTGCCTTAATTTATAAAAATAAAGCATTAGATATAAATTTGGGATGTTGTGTATAAGATGTTTTATAATCCACTCTATTATTTATCATTCATAATTTATCCAACGCATACAAATTTCAATGGGCATTATAAAAGATTACTCTGACTAGTCTATAAACAGGACGAACATTATATGTACTCGGGTACACCAGGATCAGTATAATGGTATATAATGGTAAGCGGTAAAAAGTGACCTTCACAAAATGAGGAAAATTCTCAGCTGCCAAAAAATTTTTCCGCTTCGCCTACGCACTCTGCTATGATTTATGCATCCGACAAAGATTACGCATACATTTTTGAACGATTCCTACGTCACTACTAGAATTATTTCTGCTCGATATAAAATATCATAAATATATTTTTTGTATGTTGTTTGATAAGCACGAATTATAAACTATAAAATTTTGTTAATTTAAATAATATTTTAAGTTTAGTGGGAAAATTTAATTTGTATAACTACTTTTGTGCGTTTTGGTCTTGTATATTTACATCTACCTTATATCTGCTTACATTATTGGTATTATTTTTTTTTCTCTTTTCTCTTTTTATTCACTTTTTTATATTTTATATATATACATTTTTTTTTTCTCTCTCCTTAAATATTTTCACATTATATGCTATGTATGTATTCGATCTTACTGTGTTTTGCCTTCGATGAGTTTTGGTTTTATAAAATATTATATACATATAAAATTTGCCCAAAAACAGGCTAGCCTAGTTGAGCAATGTATTTAAATATGTGTAAAGATGTAAATATGATATATTTCTGTTAAAATCAAAATAAAGTTCAAATAAATTTCAAAAAGTTCAAAAAAAAAGTTCAAAAAAATTTATAATTATTTTAGATTGTTAACTTTGTTTTATTAATCTATCGATGTCGTTAACTAATCAAAAACATACGTTACACTGTTTCTTGAACAGAATCTATTTTTATTATTTAAAAAATTAATTTAATACCTAACTTAAATTGTTACTTGATGATACAAAATGATTAGAATAATTTTTAGGAAAAATTTTTAGAAATGGTTAATTTTAGTTGGTTTTTCATTATATTTTGTTTAGTTTTACACATTTTATTTATTTCAAATTATTTAATTTAAGTACTGTTTACATGTAAAATTGACAATCCCAAATTTTTATCAAAAGTATGATCATTTTCTATGAAATAATTAGAAAATTCCGATAAACCACTATTATTTAAACATCTCAAATGCTCCTTTACTCTCATATTAAAATTTTGACCTGCTTTACCAATAAAAATGCAGCACAATCCATACAACTAAGTATATAGACACCAGAATTGCTAAATTTATCATCTTTGTCTTTAGAATTTATGAGTAAATTTTCTGTATTAGTATTTGTATAAAATGTCGGTCTAATGTATCGTGGTAGGTGTTCTGATATTTAATTCGAAAATTTATTTATGTTTTATTTAAAAAATGACAAATTTATTCTTTTAATTTTTTTTTAAGTGTCTATTAAATCTGTATTATACCCGTTATTAACTGTTATTTTTTAAAATTGTATTTAATTCAATATTGAAATTGAATATTGACTAAAAGATGCATCATAGAGTATAACCCTGAATGTTTGTGCTATAATGGATGATTAGATTCACTTTCTATCATAGTATCTGTAAAAATTGGTTTTCTAAAAATTTTGAATTCAATTTTATTATTATTTTTAATCAATGTTAGATCCAAAAAATATACGGTTGAATTATTTTTCATTTGTAATGTAAATTGTATTTTAGTATTAAATGAATTTAATGAGATTTAAAAATGTTGTTAGTTGACGTTGTGTACCTGACCGATAGTTGTCCATGGTACGTACGGTACTCTTCATCTATTCATTCATTCATTCTATAGGACCAAACCATCTAAGCGATCCTTTTTAATCCTATTCGCTATAATAAGACCATCTTTCAACAATTCTTCTATTTCTCAACTTCTCATTATTCTTTCTCACGATTTATTTTAGCACACGCATTGCGTGCTAACATATGATATATTATAAAATTAATGTTAAATAATAAACAGAAAATAATTAAAATGATTTTAATTTAAAAAACAATTTGCTAAGTTTTTTATTTTTCATTTAGACATTTTCATTTTTGATACTCTTGCACGATAAAATAATTAATTATGTGATCAGTCTGACGTGTAATAAATAACATTATCGACTAGAAATTGTCGAAATAATTTACAATTGAATAATACAATATCGTCGGACGAGACAACTAATAAATATAAAGATATATTTATCTTTGATTGACATGCCTTTCTCGTTTACGTATTAGATACGAATCTTTTTGGATATAAAATGATGTAATTTAATAATCATCTTTGTGATATGACAAAGTTCACCGTGCCCAGCCATAGACAATATAATACAAATATATATATAGTAGTGTGGTATTATTTATATAGAAATGTATTATTATTAAGAAATTAAACTAATGCTAGCAGAGGAGCAATCTGCTATCATCGATTGCATAGCCATCTATTGTGGCCGCTTCGCAATCTTCGCTACTGTGCGGCTAAGGTTTCCGTAATATTTTCAATGCGGAGTGCACCATGTAGTGTAGTGTAGCGGCCGAAATATTCGCCGCACCGATTGCATTTTATCAGTCTCATATAATAGTATACGTAAACATCCATAAGCATCATAGTATACTCTTATATAAAATTATCAATTTGTCGGCTATTCGAGTCAAATATGATAGACTAGCTTTGTAATACACTGTAGAAAATAGAATGCTCATTCCATATTACTTTTCAAAAACATCAAATAAAATTATATGTTAAAACACTTCTTAATATCTTTGGGAACTCAAATATCAGTAAAATGACACCTGTTGTGTAAAAGAACTTAAGTAAAATGAACAAGTAAAAAAAAAAAATTACTACATAATACATGAAAAAAAAAATATATATTTAATACGTACCTTCGCAAAGTACTAGGCTAAATATCATTTTTTTAATCACTAAAACCGTTTTTTATAAGAATTAGAACCAAAACAACGTTAAAATTACGAATTTATTTAATTTTTTTTTTTTAATACACCATTTTCTTACTCGTTTATAAATGATAGAGTGAAAGATGTAATAATTATGATCTAATGAAATCTGACCGTTGGATTAAGAAAAAATCGCTGAGGGATGGTTAGGCTTGTGGAACAACCGAGGGAGAAGACGATGGCTCTGCTGAAATTACACGAGAACGGGGACTTCAGGAAAGAAATGTCAGCGTTAAATTAAAGGTGAGGTCATTACACGTTTCCTATTAGACATAGTAAACCTACTGTAAAACGTGTAGTCATACTTAGTAGTATACATAAGAAAAACAAGAGTTTTTTAATCACTGTACCGTTTCGGGTCTAGTTTTAAATCAGTTAGAAAAAATTCTCAAAGATAGCGTGAACAATTTGGCTGATTGGCTTATGGGACATGGATTGGAATTGTCTGTGACAAAAAGCAGTGTAATCATAAAGATGATTACACTGATTTTACACAGTAAAGACCAGAAAACTAAAAGTCCCCGCTGTACATATAACTTGCCTTGATCAAACCCTCCCCGTTAAATCCCAAATTAGATTCTTGGGAGTTATTTTAGAATTCAAACTTAACTGGAAAGCCCATATAAACCAAATTGTTAATAGATGTCAAGCAAGTCTCAATACTATGAGAGCAGTATCTCGCGTGTGGTGGGGCTGCCATCCATACACCCAAAAGTTATTTTATCACGCATATGTTCGTAGTCATCTAGATTATGCATCTTTCATTATAGAACCGACTTCAAAAAAAAATCTACAAAGGCTAGATCGTATCCAGTCGCAAAGTCTTAGGATAATAATTAGAGCAATGCAGTCTTCCCCGATTAATGCTTACAGATAGAAACAGTAGATCTTCCACTTCAATTGAGAATACAGTTTATGTCTGACAAATTTCTTTTCAAATGTATGCGTTAAAAAGATCATCCTCTAATACCAAAAATTAAAACTCTTACAGATCAACTTAGAATTAGTTAATATTAGAAAAATAAAAGTTCCCCACTGTTGACAAATAGTTTCAAGACTTTTCTGACGTATTCTGACAAAATTTTAAGAAAAAACCTTCTTCCTCTATATGCCACTCATTTCCAAACCCATACATTCACCCCCAAAATACTACTATCATTCTGAATTCAGAAAAACCCCCAAGCCAAAAGAGACTTCATCAATATTATCAGATCAAAATGGCCGGACTGGAAACTTTTCTTTACGGATAGCTCCAAAATAGATTTAACTAGTCACATCGGGGCAGCAACATTCTGTGATTCAGAAAACCTGGCACAGAAATATCGATTACCAAAAGAAACCTCAATATTTACTGCTGAGGCCATTGCAATTTTCGAGACATTAAAATATATTATGAAAAATCTACCCATTTGTAATAAAAGCCTGATCCTGTCAGATTCTCTTAGCGTCCTACAAAAATTAAAATCGTGTCCCTTTTCATAGGCCGAAGACGAGCAGTGTATCTAAATACGAGAATTAATGATTAGTATGAAACAAAAGAACATGGATATTGCTTTAGCTTGGATTCCCAGTCATTGTCGAATTCCGGGAAACGAAAAAGCCGATGACTTAGCAAAGGAAGCCTCTACTTCTGGCGTCTCTTTACATAATCATGTGATAATATCTGATATACTTCCTATTCTCAAAAAGAAAATGATCTGCATTTGGAGAGATCAATGGGAGACTTCTAAACTTCTAAAAGATAAATGGTTTGCGGAAATTCAGCCAAAGATTCCTACTAGGCCCTGGTTTTCCAAAACGAAATTGAATAAGTTTGAAACTTCCTCGATCTGCCGTGTGAGGATCGGTCATTGTTGTATAAATTCTCACTTGTTTAAAATCCGCATTCAGGACTCCCCCATGTGTGAATGTTAACCAGAAGAGGAAAATTTAAATCATGTTTTTTTAGGATGCCCTATCAATGACCAGTATCCAAATTTAATCCAAGATCTCTCTAACAACAAAATTCCATTCCCCATCATCTAACAATCAAACCATTTTAAAAATTTTAACGAGGTTCTTAAACGCTAATGAAATAAACCTGTAAAAATTAAAAGTATCCAAAAAAAAAATCACATTAAAAAAAATTACTCGGTAATGGCAAGAACACTCCATAGGGGTGAAACGCCAATTTAAAAAAAAAAAAATTACTTTACACGTAACATTCTCCAATGATGTCATTATATTAAAAGATTATATTAAATTAAGTGAGACACGGGGTCTATTTGGACTAAGGATATCGTTTTATCTATATATTAACAAAAGAATGCTCGACACAACGTAGACAGATTAGATTAGCAACGAACGAGATGGATGTAGTAAAGCGCTGTAAATTGAACATTTTGGACTAATAATTCATGGATATTTTTTATTTATTATCTTTGTTTTATTAACCACTGAATTGAGTTAAAATACATCTACCGGTTTCGAAAAATCATTCGACTAAATTTGTATTAAGTAACAATTTGAGTTAGGTACTAAATTTATTTTTTAAATAATTGTTGTTTTTTTAAAAATAGATTCTGGTGAAGAAACAATAATGTATGTTTTTAGTTAGTTATGACATCCTGAAGAAGAAAATGGTATTTTTTGAAACCGGTAGATGTATTTAAACTCAATTCAGTGGTTAATAAAACAAAGATAATAAATAAAAAATATGAATTTTAACCACAAAGTTCATATTGCTAATTTTAAAAGAATTATTCATGGATTTAAAAATAATTCATGGACCCTAATATCGTCTTCTACAAACAATTATTCAAAATAAAATAGAAGTCAAGTGAATGGATAGAAAGAAACTGAAGTCGAGGAGTTGTTCCGAAGACAGACATAAATTTTGACGAATAGTGGATTATGTAATTATGCGATATTCTAATTTATGCGACAAGTGCAACAGTGGCAGGTGTCGAATACAGTTGACTGAATAACTAATTTATAAATGAAATATAATGAGTAATTAACTTCATTAAATGATGCATTATCTTACGTATGCTATCGGCGTTGGTGCTACCCTGAAACTCTACTGAACTGTTGTCTGAACAAAGACGTTTGCATAGACGGAAAATTCTGCAAAATAACAGAGAGCTTCAGTCGTCTCGGACCACCCTTGCCATTAGACCAAGCTCTTCTTTATTTCAAGAGTGCGTGTGGGTGGTACTGTGAAATACCACCTACACCTTGAAAAACCCCATGCACAGTGCAGTGGCCAACCTAAGAAACTATGGCAGACATTATCTCGTAACGAGGGATCGCTGAAAACAATTGTATGGAACAGAATTGAATTCTCACGCCATCTTCGCCTAAAATATTTGATAACAACCGAATTGCGGTTATGAAGCAATCATGGCGCTGAAGTGCAAATTACTTTATCAATGAAGAGTTGTGATGTGGTGTTTTGATAGACACGTGCCTAAACTATTAAAGTAATCTAAATTCTCGAACAGTGTGTTATCTCTGAGAACGTGATAACGATGAGATAACTTACTAGGGGCACCAGAAAGCATCAATAAAACCAACCAATAAAATCAAATCATAAATGAGAATATCTGAGAGTGAAAAATCGGCGGCCGCTCCAAACAATAAGTGACACTGTTTACAACAACGTCTAACTGACGCCCGTTTTAATACTTCGTAGAAATGAAAGGAATGATAAAAAATTTTGAGACTCACCTAATCAGCACATCACGTGTTTAAATATGATCATGAACTCATGAATGCTTAATTATTTAATGAATTAAATAATACTGTTATTGTCGAAAGTAATATAAAAGTAGGTTCATTGCGATCGGGTAATCATTCTCTTGCCACAGTGCTCGAACTACAAGACACATAATTACTAGATTTTCATATACAAAGGCACTATAATTAAACAAATAATAAATATCTCATGGAGATGAAGCTGTTTTTATTATATTTAATGGAAAATATATGGAAGTATGGGTAATTACAGGGCTTACGACCTGTCTTAGGCTGACTCTACCCAATTTGATTATATATTAGTCTATATTTTTGTATTCTTACTGAAAGTGATCGATTTCCAGTTGGTGCTGAGTGTGTTGTACAATTTCGGAGCTAAGAACACGTAGAATCTTTGATAAAATGTCGTTGTTGCTCTCGTAACTGGCATGTAGATGTTCGTTGTTTGTCTTGTGTTGTGTTATGATTCATTGCCTTTGAAAAGTTATTGTTAGCATGGAAATATTGGACGAGTCTCTACATATAGATTTGTCTTATGTCTAAGGCTCTTTAAATATAAGATGTGATGGATATCTAAAGAGACGACCGTTTATTATCCAAAAAATTGTCATTTGTGCTCTTTTAGCTAAACTGTAAAACTTTGCCAAAAATTAGAAACTGATTCAGTTACCTTGGAAATAAATTCATACATCTCATTATTAGAAGTCATGCTAAAATATGTAATATTTAGCTCAGATATAAGAAGACTAATGTTTACTAAAGGAGTCAAAAGAGGGGCATGAATTTTTTTCTATAGAAAAACAAATTATGACTATCGATTATTTGAGTGAAAGATTGCAACCATAGTCTTGAATATTTTTCACTAAAAGTGCAGTTTTGGCTTCACGAAATGGGGAGAAATTACGCCCAAGAACTTTTAAAGATAAAACTGTCTCAACAGTATATTGAATTACCTAATTGCATCTCTTGATTAACTGTTTATATATATTTTTTTTTGTACATTGATCATTGCACTTTGCTTACTGTTATACCGGAGGAACACTGTCTGCTATAATACAGTAAATTACTAGTGTAGCAGACAGGGTACTCAAATAAATGTCTTACTTTCTTACTGATATGTTGTATTTACTTTGCCAAATTTTATATGCATACCCTCGGTACATTTGTCTGATATTAGAAATATTACGCAACTCTCATAGTAATGAACTAGGTGAAAATGTATACTTAATGAATATTAATTTGGAAGAGTAGTACGTCAGACCGTTAGACATTATTTATCAATGTGAGTACATAATACATGTAAAAAGTGAACCTAATAAATGTATTATTATTATTTAAAAATCGCACTCAACAGACAAAAATATACTTGAAAAAATTGACTAAAAATACAGAATTGGCAATAATTTTTATAATGTTTTTATAGATCTCTTCATTATAATATATTTATCAATTTTTCAAGCAAAATGTTTTTAAAAATGGAATTAATTAAAATTTCACGTGAAATTTCTCATTGCTTAATTATATGTTTCAATAAATTGAATAAAGAAATTTTAATTATACGTAGAGCACTGATAATTAGGTGGCATGTAATATTGTGTTATACAATTTTTACCGGACTAATAATAATACAATATTATTTCTTATTTCCTCGACAAAACACCACATTTCATTGACATTTTGAAAGAAGATCGCACTGTTTCTTTGGTAAGATTTATATCTCTAAGATCTTCAATATTTAATTAATATTATTATATCTGAAAAATAAGTCAATATTTAGTTAATAATAAAATGAGTTTTTGTACGTACTGCTTAATTATCATTAATTTTTTTTAGATTTTGTAATATTTTTTAATATTCAATTAATAGTTCAATTCGGTTCAATCAAATATTCATTACAATTAATAGTGTTAAGAATTTATATAAATTAATAAAAGTAATAGTGGCTTCAAAATATATGCAATTGACTAATCGACCCCTCAGAAAAATTATGTTCCATCTGACGAGATAATGAATTGTTGATTGAATTTCAACGTATAGGGTGTCCAGCGGAAAAATTTCAAGATTAAATTGTAATTACTCGTAAACCATCAAGGTGAGGTAAGTGGGAGGGGTATTGTTCAACGCGCATGATTTGCGGATTTGCCAATCGCAATGAGTCACTGGCCGGGAGCGTACCACATGCTCGCGGTGGAGCAATATTTAAAGTGCGATGATTCATTGGTTCGTGCGCGTCGCGCTTTTTGTACTCACTTTAATATTTGACGAGTAAGTGATGAGCCGAGCACGCAACTTATATTGTGTTGGGTCCAAAAGGCACCGGTAAATGTGAGGTGCGTTCAGGGGTCGTTGGTGAAAATGATGGCTGTGGAGGCGATAGATCTCCACAACTATCATTTTTATCTTCATGTTTAGGTAAAAAAATTCATGTTACAGAGAATATTATGTTAATATAAAAATCTATGCACTACAAAATAAATACAGTGTGAAAGATAATTTAAAAAATAATGAAAAAACATAAAAGTAATTTAATTTTAAATTATAAAGTCTGTTTTGGCTTATTCTGTAATTATAAGAAAAAATCCACCGTTATCAAATCAGGATTTGATAGTTGATAGAGCTTGTATATTTTTGGACGATAAAATCAAATAATTATTAAATGAAGATCAGATATCTTATAGAGACGAATCTATATTAGTCTATACATATTTTTTAAAGGAATATATAAAAAACATAGGGCTTACGACCTGTCTTCGGCTGGCTTAAGTGATCACTTTATATATATATATATATATATATTCATTGGTGAACGTTATATATATATATATATATATAACGTTCACCAATGAATCTCCATATTTATCATATTTTTGAAAATTCAAGTACCACTACAACATCGCCATTTATTGACCAAATTTGATAATTCTTTTTTTTTTGAAACAGCATATTATATGTCAACTCAATGAGAATCTGATTTTTGTTGAAAATTAATTAAATCAATATTCTTTATCTGTAAAATTTTTTAAAACATTATACTAGAATACATCTGAAAAATCTATATTTTTCAATTTTTCTTATTTAGACCAGTATATTATTTTAGCAACACTACTAGAATACACCTGAAAAATCAATATTTTTCAATTTTTCTTATTTAGACCAGTATATTATTTTAGCAACACTTAAAGAATAACTGGACTTTTAATTGGATAATACAATAGCTTCGTCTCTACGAGTTATTTGATATTTATTTAATAACAGTGCCTTCATAGGTAGAAATCCAGTAATTTGTGTGTTCTTTAACATATTCAAATATTGCTCAAATAATAATTATTTATTATTTTCAGTGACTACTTACAATATTAAAAAAAGCGGTCGGAAAATGTTGGCGAAGAAAATAAACAAGTTCTGTATGAAAAAGTTAAAAGCAATTTGGAACCGACCGTTGTTTTGTGTTCAAATATTTAGCATGCTCGTATTTATTGTACCAAATATCCTGTACATTTGTCGTTACTCCGGTGGAGTTAAGGAAATATCAGAGTCCATCCTTCCTTTGATCAGCGCCGCCCTGGGGCTGATCAAATACACCACTTTGTATTACAAAAGGACAGACCTGTCGGCATTACTGCAGAATCTACAAACCGAATGGGATCATCGTAAGTAACAAATATTTCCCATATTAGTACAATAGTTAATACAGTGGAACCTCTAAATTCATCATATTTTAATAACAAAGAAATGTTTCCATATTCTAAATATGAATTAAATATATTAATTAGAAGATATACATATAAAATCAATATTATCAAAAAATATTGTTGCGCCATCGGGATTCAAACCTGAATCTCTTTCCTAACCGGGGAAGGTACATTATTCAACTATGCTACAGCGACAAATTTTCGAACTATGTTCTGAATTCACAACTTCACAATAAGAATGTGTTCTCCTAATAATAAAGTTATATCAATGTGTCCAAAATTAGTTTAGTTAAAAAGTTAAGAATAGTTCCCAATGTAAAATTAATTTTATTAAATGATATAGTAAAATATATTATATAGATACAGAGCAACATAATAAAAATAACATTGAATAATTTATATAGCATCATTTTCGTAAAAATTTCATCTCATAATCTATCCAGCTGAAACATCGGCGTGCCAGCATAAATACTTTAACCGTGGTCAAGCGCATTTATGAGTAGACAGGTTGTTTTAGGAGGAAAGCGTCTCTGAAAACATTCAATCTGTCTTTTATCTTAATCTGTGAGTAGAAGCAGAAAAATCAGAATCAATGTGCAGATAGCATTCACCGACATGGATTTAATTGATTTTTTTACTCATTTTACTATTTTTCTTTTTAATTCTTCAAGGAATTCTTCGAATTAAATAGTAACAATGAATCCATAATCCTCTCAATATTTTTATGTTTTCTATATAGTGGTCCTATGACTGATCCCTGAGGCTTGCTGATGTTAAATATAAATAAATGTTGATGAGTTTCGTGTTAAAAATGTCGAAAGTTTGATTTAAATCAACGGTTTGGTTTTTTGCAGTTCCTTATGCAAGATTGAAGAGACCTAAAGCTAGAGAATAATTAGTAAACATTTTTGAATGAAACACATTTGAGTACTAATTAAATGTATTAATTAGAAAGATATACGTATAAAATTAATTTTATCAAAAAATATTGTTGTTACTTTCGAAATTCGAACCTGGATGTCTTTCCAATCCGGGGAAGATGCATTAACCAATTATGCTACAACAGACAGTACTTTTGATGACAAATTTTCGAACCCATATGCTACATTTTTCAAATTAATACATCTATCGTTTCATTATTTCTAATTAATACATTTATTTAGTATTTAAAATATCACAGACCTATGTTATGAATAATTACAACTTCACAATAAGAGTGTATTCTCCTTAATAAACGCATTTGAATAAGTGATGAACTCAAAATCATGATCCGTGAGTCAATCACTGATATCTTCGAGTCACACTCACTGTCAGTGATTGAATATCTGAGAATATCGTGATTCATTTTTTAATTTTATTTATATTTGGTTGCGTACCGTGATTCGGCGCACGCATATGAAACGAAAATATTAGATCCGGAGAATGAGTTAAGTGTTTTCATTATATTTGTGATGATTCTAAATTAGATATATATGCTGGAATATATTTGTTTACGCAAATCAAGTTTGAATAATATAAGTAAATCCGATAAAAATGATGTTTTTTTTATTTATTCATTTGTTTCGTGTATTATGATACTGTGAATGTGTCACAGATGAAACTGTGATCACAGTCATGGCTTTCAATCACTGATATTATCGAATATCACACCAGTGAGTCAAGAGTAGCATTTTTTCTCATCACTAATTTGAATGAATGAAGTGTTAAAAATATAATTTTATTATGTATACAATTTTACCGAACACCATAATATAATTATGATTAATGAAACTTAATTTTGCAGGTGTTCTCAACACTCAACACCCGGACAAGAACGTAATAAAAGCCAATAATTATTCTCAAAGAATCTCAGTTGGTTACATTTTTTTGATGCTTAGCATTTCTGGGTCTGTTGTGATTATCCCATCCATCATCATGATTTTCGAGAAGTTTTTTGGAACTTCAGAAGCAACACTCACCCTACCGCTGAAAGCTGAGTGAGTTAAAGGTTGTCTCCTTAGTGCGCCATGTCAGATCGGTGATCACCCCGGTGTATGCCTCCATATAATCAAGTGCTAGACGTGATAGCTCCTCTATCCTTGTCTCTTATCAACTACCCTATGTCTTTCGAGTCTTCCTTTTACTAAAAAATATATAATCAAGCCTCTCAATACACGACCAATCAATTTTTCGCTACTTAACATTAACTATCGATTCATATTAGCTCTTCTCAAATTGAGGGATTCAAAAACAAAACCGCAACTATCCAAATAACGAAATGAATATATTATATTTATTTGTTAACTTTGTTTTATTAACTACTTATTGGGTTTAAATACATCAAAAGGTTTCGAAAAATACCATTTTATTCTTCAGGATGTCAATAATAATCAAAATATGTTGTTTCTTTACCAGAATCTATCTTTAAAATAAACAATAATTATTTAAAAAATAAATTTAGTACCCAACTCAAATTGTTACTTAATACAAATTTACTCGAATAATTTTTAGGAAAAAATTTTAGAATGGGACTCGTAGTTAAATTTAATTGGTTGTTTATAATTTTTTGATTAGTTTTACATGCTTTATTTATCTCCAACGATTCCAAATTATTTAATTTATGACCAACAACGTGCAAAATTGACAATCCCAATTTTTTATCAAAACCATGACCACTTTCTATCAAATGATTAGAAAATTCTGAAAACTCACTATTGTTCAAACATCTCGAATGCTCCTTTATAAAAATAAATATATAAGAATATTCCAATTTCTACCCGTTTTACTAATATAAAATGCAACTCAGTTAATAGACACCAGAATTGTTAAATTTATCATCTTTGTCTTTAGAATTTATGGGTAAATTTTCTATATTATTATTTGTATAAAATGCCAGTCTAATATTTCGTGGTATGTGTTTAGATATTTGATTCAAAATGTTATATACGTATAAAATCCTACGCCAATAATCATTATTATCATTACGTTTTATCTGTGATTTATATAAAAATTGATTATTATATTCTTTTGATTTATTTTTTAAAATACTGTCTTTTAAAACTTATTATATTGTACACGTTATTAACTGCTATTTTTTAAATTGTATTCAATTCAATATTGAAATTTGTCTTTGACATAGGAATATTGACTAAACGATGTATAACTTTTCGAATCAAATATCTAAACACCTACCACGAAACATTAGACCGGCATTTTAAATGGTGTTGATCATAAATTAAATTATTTGAAATCGTTAGAGATAAATAAAGCATATAAAACTAATCAAAAAATTATAAACAACCAATTAAATTTAACGCCGAGTCCCATTCTAAAATTTTTTCCTAAAAATTATTTGAGTAAATTTGTATCAAGTAACAATTTGAGCTGGGTAATAAATTTATTTTTTAAATAATTATTGTTTTTTTAAAAATAGATTCTAGTGAAGAAACAATGATATATTGTTAGTTATGACATCTTGAAGAAGAAATGATATTTTTCGAAACCGGTAGATGTATTTTTTATTTATTATCTTAGTTTTATTAACCACAATTGAGTTTAAAAAACGTCTACCGGTTTCGGAAAATACCTTTTCCTTCTTCAGGATGTCATAACTAACTAAAAATATTGCATTGTTTCTTCACCAGAATCTATTTTTAATTATTTTTTTTGTATTTAAACTCAATAAGTGGTTAAAAAAACTAAATTAACGAATAAAAATAATGAATTTTAACCATAAAGTTAATTTTGCCAATTTTAAAAGTAATATAATAAAACATGTTGTTACTTAGCCTTTGGGTCTTAGAGGATAGGAAGTCATAGGGACCGCCACAGATCTAGCTCGGTCTGGGTTCTCAGCTGTGTGTATGTGTACTCTACTCTGCTACCTCAGATGGGATGATAATGGATGCAAGGGAAAACTCATTTTATTCACAATAACATAATTTATCCAGATATTGAATGCACGTAAAATGTCGTTTGCATCTTTTTTCTTCAAGTCAGCTTTCCTCTGAGGGAGGTCACTTATGTTACTCATTTAGCATATTATTTGCCCATGCTTCTGTGAGGTGCCGATGCAGCCGTAGATCCGGAATACCACACGCTCGCGCCATAATTCATCTCCTGCTCCAGGAGATTACCGGGACGCCATCCCATCTAAGCTATCCACGTTTCTCTTTCCTCGTTGCAGTGGGGTCTCTCCTCAACGCGCAAGTGGACTAGGCCCGTATATATCTGGGTACACAGCGGTATCTCTTCTATTTCCCTCGCGGGATCAATTAATTATTTATTAACTTTTTGCCTTAGAACGAGCGCACACTGTGGACAAAACAATCGTACGATAGTTCACCACCAAGTGTTCTATCGTTTGAAAATGTAGTATTCAGTGTGTGCACTGCCATATATTCTCATAGCCATCGTCATCACGACAGAATTATCATAAATCAGAAAGTCATCAGTGTTCTCTTGCACTTAGTTTTAAATTTAAATTTTTTTAATATTTATAACAGTTTACATTAATTGCTCTGTCATTATGAATACTATATAACCATTTTTGGGTCGCCTTGAAATTTGTCTCCAAATGCCCCTTGATCTTGCACAAATATTAATTACCTATGTATTTCATAAGCTTAAACGATGAGATTAAATATTTTAGCTTTATTATTGATACGACCACGGATCCTGGACACACCATCTTCTGTTTGCTGATGAGTATTTGTCTCGTCGTGTCAACAATTGCAAATAGCGGTGGCGACTGCATATTTGTCGCCTTATCCCTGCACGTGGCGGCTCACATACAAAGTCTACGCGGGAACCTCAAAAATATTGGGAAAATAAACAAAATAAATGAAAATTGTGGCTGTCGCAAGTGCAAGAAACGCGAAATTTACGATGGATTGAAATACAAAATACACCCTAAACTCTTCATATGTAAACTCAGAAAATACTTACCAGAGTATGTGGTCACTGCACAATTGAAAGAATGCATATACCGTCACAATGAAATGATCGAATATGTAAGAAGGTTGGAGGGAATCTTCAGTCACCAGTCAACAGCACAGTTCCTGTCGAGTTCTTTGACAATATGTCTGATTCTCTTTCAGATAACCTGTGTAAGTAATATATTAGTATTTTTAAATATTCGTGGGCAAAGAGAAAATAATCAGGACCTGATAACCAATAAAGTAACAATATTTGAGTATGTCCAAGTACACACAATTACCGGATTTTTACCTACAAAGGCATTGTTATTAAACAAATTATAAATACCTCATAGAGACGAAGCTATTTTTATATAATATTAATTGTATGTTCTTTGAACATACTGAAATATTGTTAATATATAATAATATAAATAATATACTAGTCTAAATAAGAAAATATATAAAATTTATTTTTCAGGCGTAAGCTAGTGTAATGTATTAAAATCATATATAGATTAAGAATATTGATTTTCATATTTTCTAATTAAAAAATTGATTCTCATTTAGTGACATCTACGCTGTTTCAGAGAAATTAATATCAAATTTAGGCCATAGATGGCGATAGCGTAGTTGTATCTAATACTCAAAGTGTTTGATGGTAACATATATACAACTTCCAAAAATTAAGTAGATATTAAGGTTCATTAATGGCTGGTTGAGATTCGGCTCATCCCGCTCGAAGCAGCCGATGACATCTCAAGACTAGGCACCACACGCCTGAATCACCGTTATTTGTTTAAAACAATCTACTTTTCTAGAGTTTTTTCACGACCAGAGCAAAACTTCTGCATTTCCATGTATCTGCGCCATACCCGCGGAGTTACAAGTGAGTGTTACTGTTGTCCCACCTCGCCAAGGGTACGATCTCTTGTCTTGATTTCGTCAGGGCCATCCCGACGCGGACCTATACTCAGGGACCAATCTCTCCCAAATTTACCATGGGTTTCCTGGCTTCGCAAACTGCGTCCGGCGCCATCATTTTCTCCTACGGCCAAAAAGTCCCCCCTTCCACTCACGCCTTCCCTCTCTTCGATCGCATCTGCTCCGGTCGGTAATGCAGGGTATGGTATGCCGCGCATTTTGGAATGTAACATCAAAATAATATTTTTTAACAATTAATATTATTTCTAATTATATGTAATTCCAGTGAAAATCTACGTCTAGGGTAATTTCAGTTCAGATTATTTTTATACATACATAAGATTGAGTAGTAAGTAGAAACTACAAATAACTAGAAGCGAATTGATAAATACATTTTTTGAAACTTTCTTTTTAAGAACGTGAACGACTCCAGAAAGATCTTGGCATTCTTTCTTTACCTGATTGGTACAACTCTTCAACTCTACATGTTCGCTTGGTATGGACAACTACTCATCAATGAAGTAAGAACAATAATATAAGCAATATGTTTAATTTGGATTTAAAAACATTTTTAAAAACAAACTTTAATTTATTTTAAAAATTCGAAAAGTAATTAATTTTATCTGACTCAATAACCGCACACACACACACACACTCACATTATTCAGATATATTATCGCATTTCTGATGCGATAAAATAAAAAATGCAGTTTTGCTTGGCAAAATATATAGTATTACAAATTTGTAAATACACTTTTGGTGCGTCTTTTGTCAGCCCCCAAATTCCCATCCATACATTTCATTATGCTTGTCCGCCAGTGTGAAATGTGACCTTGACGCTAGCAGGCATCAACTCAACTGACTTGATCGATCGCGATAGCATTCGCGGTGTGGACCTTTCAACTCTAGTGCATCAGCACTGTATTGTTTGTACCGTGCGTAAACTTTTGACATCGCCGTCTTCAGTCGGAAGCAGAGATCTGCTCATCCATTAACTGTATGATTTTTGGTGGCGATCACGGGGATTTCATGTGCAAGGTAAGGCAAGCAGTCCTTCCGAATCCTGGTTCCCCGAAAATCACTGGTCATTCAATTAAACCCCTATCCCCTCACCGACTCTCCTATATCACATTTCCTTACTTTCCCCCCACACCTTACGGTGATTCCGATTTACGATCGGAATTGTCGCATTCCATTCCGCAGGACGTGTGAGCCGGAGATTGCATAATTCATGTAGTTTAATTTAAGACACACGCGCATAATTTTGGCGATGTGTAAACTAACAGAGAGGTTAATATAAATACAAAAAAAAAATAGTTTAATGTCAACTCAAAAAAGAAACAAAAAAAAATTACAATAAAATAGTTAATAATATATTCTCCTTCATTATTTACAACATATTGCCAACGTTCTACAAGTTTTGCGATAAAAACCACGGCGGCTTTATTCTCTTGCTTGAACAGAAGGAGGTGTCGAAAGTGCCTACTATTGTCTACTTGGATATATCTTGCAGAGCAGAAAAAAATATTTTGAATGAAGTATAATGTTAACAATTTTGTTTTACTTTTGAAACGCATTATTAAATTTGAAATAAATGGACTACCGATATTAACACTGAATATTTTAACAATTTCTTTTCACGATTCATTATTTTCTACTCTCCATCGCTTGATAAGGTTATTGATAGTTCATGAACGGTTGGCGTGATCAAGAGAAAATAAAAAGTTACAAATTGTAAAAAATGAAGAAGATGGCAATCAAATAATGGAACGATCGATGTATTAATTTGAAAAGTGTAATATATAGGTTCAAAAATTTGTTGTCAATGCACTGTGTTTGGTATAGCATAATCAATTAACGCACGTTTCCCGGATTATAAGACATCCAGGTTCGAATCCTGGTAGCAACAACAATATTTATCGATAAAATTAATTTTATATGTACATCTTTCTAATTAATACATTCAAATTGTAGACGTCCATGATTGCTGACGCAGCTTACGACTGTCCTTGGTATAATTACAGTCCTCGTTTCCGAAAATCCTTACTGCTGGTTATCCTGAGAGCTCAAAGGCCATCAGGAATATCTGCCTCCAAGTTCTACTACACATCTGTAGAGAGTTTTGCAAAGGTCAGGTTGTTATAGTGTTACATCTAAATTGGAAGAGTTTGTGTTGGAAATTTTTTTTACATTTGTATTGTAGATATTTGTTTATAATGGATGCCCAGCGGAAAAATTTAAAGATTATATTGTAATTGCTCGTAAATTGAGGTAAGTGGGAGGGGTATTGTTCGACACGCGTGATTTGCGAATTTGCCAATCGCAATGAGTCATTGGTCGGGAGCGCACCGCGCGTTCTCGGTTGAGCAATATTTATTTGAATCATTGGTTCGTGCGCGTCGCGCTTTTTGTACTCACTTTAATATTTGACGAGTAAGTGATGAGCCGAGCACGCAACTTATCTGGTGTTGGGTTCAAAAGTTCAAATAAGATGAGACAATAGTTAACCAAACTTCTCCAGGACCGTCAACGCCAGAAGCGACGCCAGAACATGTGGCTCAAGTTCGAAGTAAAATTGAAATTAAAATCGATATGGAAAATTGCAACCTGTATTGGAATAAAAAAATCAACAATGCACGTTACTTTGAAAAAAAAAACTACAGTTTCACCCGTACAAAATGAAAATCGTACAGTTTCTCAACGAAAATGACTATTTTTTACGTGAAGCCTTAGCGAGAACGATGCTTGAATGTTTTGGAACAGTACAAATGCTTGAAAGCGCAAAGACAACCCAAGGGAACGCTATCAAAAACGTTTGCATTGTCCAAAAACGATTGTGAGGTGTGCAATTTCTGTCCGAAGAATAATTGACCCTTATTTTTATAACCAGCGAGAGACAGTCACTGCTGACGTGTATTGCCGAATGATCAACGAGTTTTTGGTATCATAACTGCAGCTATTTACCGGGTTTAATAACAGAATACAATTTTAGCAATACGAGGCCATTGCACACGCAGCTAGAGTTTCGATGGAGAAGCTGAAGGGAATTTTCCCAATAAATTAATCAGCAAGTACGAATACATACCCTAGACACCTTGGTCACCAGAAGTTACACCGTGTGACTTTTTTTTGTGGGGATACCTTAAGTCGAGAGTTTATAGTAACAATCTTCGAACAATTTAGGCCCTACAAGAAAATATCCGGCGTGAAGTTGCTGCCATTGAACCAACGATTTGCTAGAGCAAATCGTTGGTTCAATGGCAGCAATAGAGCGTATTCGCAAATTTAAGAGTCAGATTGCAAGAGTGTTTTATGAGATGTGGACGGCATTTAGATGATATTGTTTATAAAACGTAAAATCAGCATCGTTAAACTCAATTTTGTATAAATAAAATTTGATAATAACATCGTAGTTTTTTTTATTTATTTAATATTAAACTTGAAAATTTTCCACTGGACACCCTATACTTTCGTGGCCTTAATCAATATTAACAAACTATATATTTTTTTTTGCAGATTATTAATGCAACTGCCTCTTATTTTACACTGCTTAAGAGATTCAAAAACATGTAAGTCACCGAAGTCGTGGACAAGATTATACGTAGAAAAGAAATTTCATAATTTGTTTTATTTAAAAAAATGTTTTTCTTGTGTGTATATAGATTACAGCATTAAATAATATTAAATATTCTAATAATATAAATGGTTTGTTTTATCATATCCTATGTTTAAATTAGTAATTATTTAAAAAACAGTGAACAGTGAATTAATCACTGATATCTTTGAATCACACTTACTATTGGTGATTGAATATCTGGGAATATCGTGATTCGTGATTCGGCGCATGTGCGTATGAAACGAAAATATCTATGAAGGAATGACGTTATAAGTCGTGATAAGCGCCATCTAGTAGAGTCTGCCAAAATATTTTACGCATTTGACCTGAAAATTAAACTCACATTTTTTAAAGGGTTTTCAATATCTTTGTGATGATATTCAATTATATATATTTGGGGTTTAGGTCGGTGGTTAAATGAAATAAAGATGAGTGATTGGCGTACGGGTGTTTATTGAGTCGGCTAGAATAATGAAGATAGACGAGATTGGATACAATTAATGAGTGAAGATGTAGAAGGTGTGCGTGAATTCCGAAGTGAAGTGAGTCGGCGGTCTCGCTTAACGCGCGTGGGCCGACAAGATAGCCGTTGTGAAAAGGTGAAACTGGGGAGACTGCTTGGAGGTGAATGCTCGAGCTAGACTTGTAGCAGCAGCCGGCCTCGCTGTCGCTAGCGTCAATGCCGGCTGAGATGGTGGATATGAATTCTGATCCCTACATATACAATAACTATTAATTATGTATGCTAGAATACGCGCCTTACGCAAATGAATTTTTAATAATATATGTAAATATGTTCAAAATTATCTTTTTTAAATTTATTTCGTGAATTGTAGTATCGTGCGTATTAGTAATGAAACTGAAATCACAGTCACAGTTTTCAATCACTGATGTTATCGAATATCAATCACAATCACACCAGTAAGTCAAGAGTTGCATTTTTTCTCATCATTCTCGTTCATTCAGTCTCGTTCACATTGTCGATTAATCAGTTCAAATTAAATATTCACAATAAAATTAGGTAAATAATTTTGTGAATCTAACATCGTTATTAAGATTTATTTCTATCTCTCTTTTAGTTATATTTGAGCATCGTCCCAGATGGTTCCTAGGTTTCCGATTGACAATAAGGGCACATATGATACATGAACACTGCACTAACCTTTTTATTGTACGTGCTGATTTACTAGTCTTGTGAGGATCTCGCTCGCGGGAGCTATTCCAGTATGCGGCCCTGAAATGGGCCCTTTTTGGGACCACACAAACGACAATGAATCCCGAGGTTCCCACGGATATTGAAGAAATAATGTGAGAGGGGCGGAGTTAGGGCTGTAAACCCGCTCCCATTTGTTCGGCGTGATGGGATGCCTGTCATAATAATAACGGATAATAAATAGTGCGCTGGCAGCCGAGTACACACGCTGGAGTTTTATTTCTCTCTATCTCGCTTTGACCCCCCTTTTACTCTGGAATCTTGGAAATGGATTCGACTCTTGGGTGCTAAACTGGACTACGGTTTGGACCCTGCGCACTTCTGCACAGTCACAAGAGTGAACTGGAGAACAACACCTAAAAATACAGTTCTTATTTCTTGTACGGAACATGTCCTTTGGCTTATTCTTTTGATTTGGTTTAGATTTCGACCGGCCGAAGTGCGCACTCCCGACGATCGGTTTATTTGGACCTTTGGACTGGTCGAAACACGGGATGTAATTGATCCGTCAGGAAACCCAGTGGTGCCAATCGGGAGTAACAAGGCGCTTAAACAGTGGTTCTTTTATCATCATCAGAGGTGATGTCACTGATGCGCGGGCATCAGAAAATCTGAAAATGCCTAATAATAGAATTTAAATAAAATACTTTCATACAATTGAGTATATAACTTTAAAAATAAATTAAACGATTACACATATATTTAAAGCAAATTTAAAAATATACCTAGTACTTTAATTGACGCGCTTGTTGGTCTTGTGGTTAAGACACTCGCACAGTGATCTAGAGATCGGAGGTTCAAGCCCCATTCCAAAAGACCAGCAAGTTAGTCATATTTTCATAGCACAAGCGATTTGCTTAGTTTGAATTTAGTGAGATTATTGACGTGATACGTATTCCGTGTACGCTTCTCAATTTTTTTAAATAATTAAAAATGTGAGGTCCAGAATCAAAAGCGGACATGTCCATTTTACCTGTTTTCGAGTAAAATGCAAAAAAAACCCATTGCACCACAAATGTAATTTTTGGAATCATATTGAAAGTGACCAGTGACAACAGGTCACATGACTAAATACCGTTGTATTATTGGCTGAAAACGGACATGTCTGCGATTGAAGTAACATGCTAATTTTAAATGCATTTTATACGAAATTCAGTCATATTTATCTAATTTTGATAGGCTAGTTAGTCTTGTAGATATTAATTTGTTATATATTTGTACACATCTAAATCAAAAATCATAAAAAATGTCTGATTTTGATACCACACCTCACAAATATAAAAAAATGAACCGAGGAATTTTGTTTGGTTAGTTTCTATATTAATAGTGGAGGTATTCCATTTTATTAACTTATCCTATAAATCCGTATAAATACATATACACGATCAGCGTGCCTATTATTCTCAATTATTAATACTTGATGCATAAAATTATTTAGACTTAATATATACTTGTGAGTACTAATATGTACCAATTAGACCCTATTACAATTTTCAGTTTGGTATTATTCGAGAATTAAATTGAATACTTACTCAACGATTAATTAGTTTATTACGAAATTACTGCCTAATGGCCCCGTAAGCCGAAGTTCGGAAAGAATCAGTAAAATATGAAAATGTAAATAAAAATGGTAGAAATATGTGAAAGAAAAGAAGGTACTTTTCGTCTACCGGATGTTGGTTGATTTATTGATTCCTCTCCACCACTAGCACAAGCGTCGCGGGATGTGTAAACACTCACGAAAGGAATAATTATATATAAGCGGGTTAATGTAAGATTATTTATTAAGTGTTAGCGGTTTCAAGTAAAGTGAAGCGACGGTAGTAATTCCGTTAATACAGTTCTAAGCGCACTGAATGTGCTATAGTTAAAGATTGTTAATTACTGCAACATCTTTTTTCTTCCTTGTGCTTAAGGATAGGTTAAGAAAGAAAGAGACTGATCTCCGTCTCTTGCCTGCGTATCTACGCAGGTTAAATTTTGGTAAATCGCGAATTGAATATGTGCATGAGTGAGGCAACAAGTTAAACGCCAAAAAAATTGATAGATTTTAATTGATTTGAACGGCGCTAACAGCATATGTACGTAATAAAGTTGAAATAAAAAGAATATTTAGTATTTTGGTAATTATTTTTTCCGTTTGTATTAACGTACGTATTCATTTTATTATAACAATGATATTTTTATAGATTGGTAATATAAAGCTGATCCTAGTATAATGAGAAAAATTATGAAAGAATCATTTAGGTGGTTTGGTCATATGGAACAGATGAATGAGTAGATAATAGTAAGAACGATATATGACGCCAGTGTTGATGAAGCAGAGGAAGTCCGCGGAAGACTTGGCACGACCAGGTAAACCAAATACTGGGGGATGGTCGAGCTTGTATGAGAAGATGTATGAATGTGGATGAGGCGAGAATTGTGCGTCAGGACAGAAGAGTATGGCGCTCTATTATCTCTGCCTACCCCCGCGTGGAGAAGGCGTGATGGTTAGTAATTTAGCAAGTAAATTGGTAAACTGACAAATTGTACAAAAAATAAGAATTTATTAATAAAGTACACAATGAATTGACCATTTATTTACGTTTCATGTTTAAAGCGTTAACTATGCGGTTAGACGTAGTAATATAAAATCTTATTGACTATTTCGACCGGATTCTATACCACTGTATCTTCGTCAGGACGAACGTACAACAAATATACGTATTGCTTAAATTAATAAAAAAAAAAGTTTTTAAAATGTTGCGCTGAAATATTTTTAAACGTTGTTGGTATTTCATTAACAAATTAATTTATCAACATATAGGACGAGAGTAATTTAAAAAAATGTATTTAACATTAAAGATTTTATTTGAATAAATCGTTTCCGAACAGGGTATTGAAAAATAAAATTAATTAACCCAATTATAAAATTACCAAGAACGATGGATGAATCGCTATAAAAGGGTTGGTCTGGCTCAAAAAACTCATGACAAATATTACTAAAATTTGAACTGAAAAATCAACAATGTGTACTTTTTTTCAAAGATTTAAAAATAAATTCAATAATATCGATCATATAATGTGGTACAACTTAGTACTTATAAAATTGAGTGGAATTTGGTCGACGACAAGGGAAAAAATCCTCAGAGATTACGTCAAATTTTTTGGTCTCTGGATTTTAATATCCTTCGTATCCATCCCTCAAGTTATATACACATTCAGAAAGGTTCGCAGTATTGTGGAGTTAACTGAATCACTTGCACCAGTTATGAGTACCATGATGCTGACAACCAAGTACTCCATTGCCTTCGTTCACAGGAAGAAACTACGCGAGTTTTTAGACCATCTTCAAATGATCTGTTAAGTATCTATTTTTTGTCCTCATTTGAGACACATATATGTAAATAATTATATATAATAAGTCTTTGTGGTTTTGTTTAATTATTTACAATAAAATCAAATTTTTAAATAAAAATTGTCCAGGTATTCATTCCATATGGCTGGTCTGCTATCGAAAAAGTTATTGTGAGAACTGTCATTCTGGGTATAAATGTTGTGTGTGTATAAGTCATCGCATCATTTGGGAGCTCTCTGTCATCACAGCTCCTTCGCATTGTTAAGACCATCACTTCAGAAAGTGTATATATTATATTAACTGCACTTGCTTCTTGTAATAAATGTATAATTGTTATCTGGAAATACTGAGTTTCTCTTACAAGAAATCCGTACCCGACATAACAATACAATAATCAGAGAATTTGTTGTAAATCGAAAGTTATAACAGTTATCGAGACAGTTTTTAAGGGCATCGTCGTTGTTGATCGAAATGCCACGCGTTTGATTGAAGAGCGATCGAAAAAGGTAAAAATTTGACGGAGTGAGATTGGGATTATAGGATGAATGTGCAGAATTGTCCAGTTGAGCTCGTGGATGACCATTTGAATCATGATTAAAGACGAACAGAAGTATGTATCGAAAATATTAGTTTTTCTCATGACTTAGGCTCAAAAATGGAGAAAAACTATAAGGTGAGTATAGGAAAACAGCGACACTGACATTTTAGAGTAGAACAAATATTTTCGAATGGTATGTCATTTTTTTTCACAAAAAACAAAATAGTGGGATAACAGTATTTCTTAAAATACATAAAGATTTACTAGACGTTATATAAAATTTTAATATAACATAAAATGATAATTAATTAGATTAGATTAATACATTAATTTAATTATTCAAGTCTCATTCAATCTTATCTAATTTATGCGGAATGTGTCTGTAAGTGAAAACTGAAAAAATAAAATAGTACATTTTTAAATATATTTTTTTTACTCACAATTGTGAGCACAAAAAAGTATGAAATATTTTAACTCTTCGAGATTATAAAATACTTTAAAATGGAATAATAGATGTATTAATTTTAAAAATATACGGAATATAAGTTAAAAAATTAGCCGTAAACGTATTTGATTGCTATAGCGGAATAACAATGCATTTACCCGTATAAGAAAAGGTCCAGGTTCGAATCCCGGTAATAACTAAAATAAATTTACGATAATTAGATTTTTTCTGTATATATTTCTAGTTACTTACTTACCATCACGATGTTTCCCCGCGGGGGTAGTCAGAGAGGACAGAGCGCCACATTATTCTGTACTGACACACAATTCTCATAAGCTCGCCGATTTTTGAGGTTTCTAAAAGAACCATCCTCCATTAACTGGTTTACCTGGTCGTGCCAAGTCTTCCGCGGACGTCCTCTATTTCTGGTGCCATCAACACTTGCCTTATATATCTTTCTTACCATTCTCTCCTCATTCATCAGTTCCATATGACCAAACCACCTAAGTGATCCTTTCTTAATCTTACTCACTATACTAATATCAGCTTTACATTCTTTCCTTATTTCTTCATTCTTTACTCTGTCATAAATAGATTTGCCACATATATGCCTAAGTGATCTGATTTTCATTGTATTCAGTCTACTTTCGTTCCTTTTCTGCCAGCTCCAGGGCTCACTTCCATACATCAGTGTCGGTACCAGGATTCCATTGTGCACCGCTAGTCTAGCATCGGTTAACAAATTCCCGTTAGATATAATTCCATTCAAAGCGTGATTCACTTGATTTGTATTAATCTTACCATTATTTATTATTAGTATTGTACAATTAACAATCTAAATTAAATATTAATTTAAATTAAATTTACAGAAATACAATAGAATTAAAATTGACTATTATAATTTGGAGCCCCACGTATTGTTAATTATGTCCTTCTTAATATTTCATAGTATAGATTGCAAAAGCATTCTCACAAAAGGCAAAAATGAGTGCTAAGGTTTATGATAAAATAGGATAAGGCTAGTAAAAATGAGGATTCGTACCCAAAGTTAATATTTAAGGATCTAAAAAATATATATTTTTATTTCTGTAATATTTTTATGATTTCAGATAAAAAATACCAAAATACAAAATTCGGACACATTCTGATCGCGAGGAATGCGGAAGCTAATAAAATTACAATTTTGTACACGCTGTTATTATCGTACGCCACTGCCAACTACGCTGTGACGCCTTTGATGATCATGTTGTATAAAAAAATAACTGACGTTTCGATTATTGAACTAACTCTGCCTCTGAAAGTAGAGTAAGTCACTGATTCAAATATATTACTGCATTATTTTTGCCAATACGGCATTGTATTTTTTTTAAGTTTTTTGTTATATTATATACAGAATGTTCTAAATCAAACGTGCATAACTTTATAATATCGGTGGGTATAACGTAAAATTCTAAACAATAATTATTTATTTTATATGAAAATGTCATCTAAAATTCTCCATTAACCAGATATAATCAATAGTTTTCTCAAAATGTTGAATTTTTGAATGTGGTGCTGGAGTAATATATATATTTAATTATATTTTATTTAAATACGTATGTACATATGTATTAAAATTGTTGTATAGATTATAACGGATTCCGGGATATAATGAATTGGCTTTAGGGTACATATGTCATCTTCGGGAACCTTTAACCTTTTAAATGTCATGAGCGCGCTAACACGCCAAACTTTATATGTCACGCTAAGCTATAAGCGTGCTAACACGTACTTTTGGACCTAGAAAACTTGCAAGGATTAAAGTCATATTTTTAAATCATTTTGTCACTGTGGACGACAGGTGCTAACTTTTGATAGATAAATTAAGACCCTTAAAGCCTAGTCTTACCCTATGTGGTGTCTTACATTTCAAAAAGAGTTGGCAGTTAAAAGGTTAATAGCTTAAAGGCAACTGACGGAATCTGACGAAGGATGGTCGAGGAGAGGTCCCATTCAGAACCGAAGCCTATTAACTATCATATATATATACACACGTATATGTATATAATATGATGAATTAGCGAAAACAATTATATATTTAGCTAGGTAGCTTAGGTGTTAACCTTTTAAATGATAACTATTTTTGAAATGTAAGACACCACATAGGGTAAAACTAGGCTTCAAGGGTCTTGACTTATCTATCAAAAGATGAGACCACAGATGGCAAATGATTTAAAAATATGATTTTAATCCCTGCAAATTTGCAAGGTTCAAAAGTACGTGTTAACACGCTTATAGCTTGGTGTGACATACAAAGTTTGGCATGTCAACGCGCTCGTGGCATTTAGAAGGTTAAAGGTTCCCGAAGATGACATATGTACCCTAAAGCCAATTCATTATATCCCGGAATCCGTTATAATCTATACAACAATTTTAATACATATGTACATACATATTTAAATAAAATATAATTAAATATATATATTACTCCAGCACCACAAGTTAAATGCTTAATTATCTCCTTCTGTTTATTTATTAATTATTAATTTTTAAATATTTGAATCATTACTTGTTACATAATTAGAAGTTATTTTTTGTTGTTTATTATTTATACGGTTATTAATTAAAAAATGATTTTCTTCAAAATAAATATCAAAAATGATTAATATTTCAAATGGTTCATACGTTGTAATAAATAAGCCAGTCTGCTATATATGTATATTTTTTTCAGTTATATTATAAGTTATGCCGATAACCCGTACATTTATGCAATCATATACCCAATCACAATTGTTAATATGATTTCACTGGTAATAGTCTACTCAGGGGTAGATTGCCTCTTTGTGTCATGCTCTCTTAATGTTGAAGGGCATTTAAAAATTGTCCGAAAAAAAGTGGGAAATATTGGAAAACCTCAATTTACAGGTATTAAATTTGTTTGCTCTATTCTTATCTTTTAACACTGAATTGCTATCTGTGATGATAAAATTCCAGTAATTAAATTTTTGATAATTTATTTATTGTGCAGTTATTTTATTTAAATTTTTTCTTTTTATATCAGATTTTTATTTTATTTGTAATTTCTTTAATTTAATAAGAACCGTAGATACATTTATATGTACTCCCTTCAAGGTCTGAAATAAAATAATATTATAGTTTTATTACATTATATTTTTAATTAAATGGTTGTCTTTAGGTAAAATTAATGATTTTCAAATACTGGGAGAGATGTAAGAAATTTCAAAATAAATAATATGATAAATTTAATTGTTTTTATAGAAATATGTAGTTCATCTACTACAGAGGACATCGTAAATGAAGCGACAGCAATTTCTCAGTTAAACTCTTGCATCCAAGAACACAATGAGACGATAGAATCTGTCGCCAGATTAGAAGAACTATTCAGCACCCAGTGCATGTTACAGTTTCTCTCCAGTTCCCTCACTATTTGTTTCATTATATTCCAAGCGAGTGAGGTAAAAAAAATACTAAGTTTTTAATTTAATTTTAAATAAACATGCAGAGGTCTATTGCCTCCACAATCATTAACACCGCCGACGAACCCTGTGCATGCGTTGTGAATAACTAAGCTCTCAAATACGCTGGAAGTCTGCCCCTTTTCTCGCGGCTGCCTTCCTAACAGGATCTCTAGTAAACAGTCTTGGTTTAAACCTCTTATTGCATATTTTTCTATCAGTAATTGTACTCAAACATCAATATATCACATACATACACACACTCTGCGATTGTATTCAAAAGAACACGCGAGCGCTAGGAGAAATGTATGGGGGTTCCAGGCTCTCAAACACATAATATTCAATCCTAATCGCATCATCACATAAAAAAATCTTATTATTTTACAGCGATATAATGAATAATTAATAATATCCAAACGAATTACATTCACATTCAAATTATTTCATCTTTATAGCTGAAATTGTTTGAATTTTTTATGGATACGTTTCAGAATATCAACGATATTAAAAAACTGATGACGTTTGTCGGATTCTTGGCCGCATCGCTCGTCCAACTATACATGTTTGCTAAATATGGCCAACGTCTGCTAAATGAGGTACTAATTAAATTAATTGACACATAATACACCACCATTTGTTCTGTTAGACTACATATGGAAGCTATTTCATGCAATAACTCAAATTAGCCCAAAATGTTGGTTGGAACCTTGTTATTCTAAGGGGTCGAGACTAGAAAAGGAGATTGTCCTGGGCCAACTATGTACCAAAAAAGATCTGGAAGAGTATCACACCACTTAAGGAGCAGTACAAGGTTAAACAAGCATTACTATTTATATTACTCACTAGGCTTTTCTTCCTTCTAATTATGTTTTGACCTAAAATTTCGAACCAACAACAGAGTAACTAACTGACTCTCTTACCGATACGCCGTTTCCTCTCGGGGGTAGGCAGAGAGGATAGCCAGCCACACTCTTCTGTATTGACACACAGTACTCGCCTCATCCACATGTGTACATCTTCCCATACATGCTCGCCGATCATTGAGTCTTCTAACAGGACCATACTCCATTATTTGGTTTATCTGGTCGTGCCAAGTCTTCCGCGGATGTCCTCTATTTCTGATGCCATCAATTCTTGCGTCATATATCTTCTTTATCATTCTCTCTTCATTCATTCGTTCCGTATGACCAAGCCACCTTAGTGATTATTTCTTTATCTTACTCACTATACTAAGATCAGCTTTACGATCTTTCCATATTTCTTCATTCTTTACTTTGTCATAAATGGATTTGCCGCACATACGTCTAAGCGATCTCATTTCCAATGCATTCAGTCTACTTTTATTCCTTTTCTGTCAGCCTCACTTCCATACATCAGGATCCGGTACCAGGACTCCATCGTGTACCGTTAGTTTTTTTTTGGTTGACAAATTCCTATTAGCTATAATTCCATTCAAATCACCGTTCACTTTGTTTCCTGCAGTCACCCTCCTTTCGATATCTTTCTCAGCCTTTCCGTTTCTATCAAACATACTTTTCAAATATACAAACTCATCTAGTTGTTCTGTACTCCTATAATGGTTCCGGGAAAGGGTAGGTCCTTCCAGCGGTGGATAAATACACTGAATCTAACCGGAGATACCGTGGAGTCAGCTGTAAGGATGAGCCAAGTCTCATCTGATCAAGGCCACTATACTGACGTACTGATATGAAGGAGTAAAAAGAAAGACTTTTAAAAATGGATATGGCGTTTATGGTTTGAGAAATGTCAGGGTTTGAGCAAAAGGATGAGTGTATTTGTGTGCGAGCAAGAAAGATATACGAAAGAGTTACAAACTGTGATCCGGGATAGATCGTAATATTGCGTTGTAATCTATAAAGTGTCTTGAATAAATACTCTATTATCATCTGAAGCACGCTTATTATTCCCGTAAAAGAATCTGAACGTCCTGTGCACCCATAATTAGCTGGCACCAGTAGACATCACAATTGGCGCAGCCGAATTAAGACTAGCGCTGTAAATATTCCAATTAAGTATCGCGATTATATTAAAGATACATTTCGGATCACCGAGAGAAAAATCTTGATATAGATGTCTCACAGAGACGAAGCTATTATTTTTGTTTACGTGGGAAGGTAAGTGTGAAAGTCAGGGTTTATGACCTGTAATCAGCTGGCTTAAATGATCACTTTACACAATAAAACGTTCACCTATTTACCCATGCTACCACATTTATCAAATTTTTGCCAAGTTGTATATACGTTATTATGTTGAAACCTTTCAATTATTTATTACCGACTACGCTGTGGCCATTTATAGTTTTTTTGAAAATTTGATATTCATTCTCATGTAATAGTTTTGATGTCGCTGAAGCTGAGACTCTCTTTTGACCGAAGTATGGGGATATATCTTTTATATGTATATGTGAAATTCATTCAAATTATTAATATATATATATTCGAGAATACGTCTGAAAAGGCAGAATTTTTCAATTTTTGAACTTCATATATGGACCAGTATATTTCACAATATTTTGAGTACGTCCAAATCTTTAATTGACAATCTCTCAGGGGATAAATCCCAGTAATTGGTTCCTACAAATATTTGGACATACTAAAAAAAAAAAAAAGATAGAAAATCTAGTACTACAGAATTTGAGTAGGGTACTGCCAAACATTTTATGAAATTGGTATTAATAAAATAAATAATTTTCTTCCTTGTATTCTCACCACCTACTTCATAATCTTAAATTATTTTCAGTCAGTCCGCATAGCAGAGGCCGCTTATGGAACTCCTTGGAATTCTTACGGCCATAAATATCGAAAATCACTTAGACTCCTCATCCAAAGGTCTCAAGTGCCTCTTGGAGTTACAGCCAACAAGTTCTACTATGTATCCATAGAGAGTTTTTCTAAGGTTGTATTATTAAACTTTACTTGAGGCCTATTATGACATTACCTAATAAATTGTACATTATTATCACAAATCTCTTAGCATTTAAAAAAAGAGATATTAGGCGATATTATTTTTTGCTGTATCGTTTGATTTTTTAATTACACGTATGCGCACATTTTGAACTTTTTTGACATAAAGATGTTTTTTTTCGAATTTTCGAACACTTTATTCAGCGACAGTCAATTTGATAGCTGACAGCTGATTTGTGCTGAGTTTGCCTTTCACCATGAATAGACTTACGCCAGAACAACGCTTGGAAATTGGGGAAATTCATTTCGAAAATCGTGGTTCAGTTCGCGAAACTTACCGTGCACTACGTTCATTTTACGGTCGATATAATCGTTCATCCGAGAAAGTAATTTGAATTACCATGGATCGTTTTTGCACCACGCATATTCTAATTGATAATACACATTCGTAGAGACGTCGTAGAGTGCTCGCCGAAGAAGCTGTTGCTGCAGTGGAGCGTAGTATTGAGGAGGACCTGAACGAGTCGATTCTCCATCGTGCACGTGACTTTTTCGTTCCCCAATTGAAAGACATTAATGTGAAAGAGCTATGGTTTCAATAAGACGGCACAACATGCTACACAGTGTGCACAACAGTGAATTTATTGAAGGGAACATTCGACGAGAGCATTATTTTGCGAAATGGATATGTGAATTGGCCTCCAAGATCGTGTGGTTTAACAACGGATTAGTTTTTGTGAAGATATGTGAAGTCGCTAGTCTACACCGAATAAATCAGAGACGATAGATGACTTGGAAGCTAACAATAGTTGCGTTATTGACGATATACATCCCCAGCTGCTCCAAATGTGTTCGAAAATTGGACTTCCAGATTTCGCTTTAATTGAGCCAGCCGCGGCGCTCATAGGCGTGAAATCATATTTAAACACTAATTGCATAAAATTATATTTCCAACAAAGCCAATACCACGATTTTTTTCTGTTGTATTTAATTTTAAACTTCTAAAAAACACCTTTATTCCTATTCTATTCTATGAGTCTGCGTATTCAGTGGCGATCGGTGTTAGTGTAGTTCTTTTTGGTTGGTTAAAATTTTTACCCTAAACAATGACTGTGTAATGACAAAAATTTTTTCGTGTTTAGGCTCAGAATACTATGTATGATTATTTATACAATTACCTACACAAAATTAGTGGTTAAAAATTATTTTTTTTTCTTTTGGATATCAATTATTTATTTATATTTTCAGATAATTAGGGCATCAGCTTCGTACTTCACATTGTTGCAAACCGTCAATGATAAACAGAAGATTTGAAGTGCTGCAGCGTTCATCTAGACCCATCATTCCTCACAGGCGATAAACATCATTATACTATTATGAATTGTGAGACATTTCATTACTACTTAGCCTCAACTGAAATTTAACTTTTTAGAATAACACATTCTCATTGTGAAGTTGTAATTATTCAGAACATAGGTCTGTAATACTTTAAGTATTAATTAAATGCATTAATTAGAAAGATATACAAATAAAATCAATTTTATTGAAAAAAAATGGGATTCGAACCTGGATCTCTTTCCAAACCGGGGAAGGTGTATTTATCCAACTATGCTACTGCGAAAATTTGAAAAAAGATAACTTATAAGTTCGAAAATTTGTCGTCATAAAATATGTCGCCTGTTTGGAAAGAGATCCAGGTTCGATTCCGGTGGCGCAACAACAATTTTTTCGATAAAAGTGATTTTTTATGTATATCTTTCTATTAATACATTTAATTATTATTATTTTTTTTTTATTCGAAATTCTTAAATAAATTTTTACACTACAGATTTTGACTCCAATAGCTTAAAAATGCAACAAAAATACATTTTGAAGGGTTAACATTTTTAAATTGACTTATCTTAAAATATTTAAAAAATATTATTTTTATTTTAGATCAGCATAAAATTGTACTGGTGCTAGATTGTATCATAATCATTGTAAAATATTATTTATTTGTACACACAATGTTAGCCTCACTGGGACAGGTCCGTGTAGCGGAAAACATTTAACGTTTTTCGTATGTACATGCAACATTATAAATAATATAAAAAACACTTTAATTCAATCATTTTACTACCGTAAACAAGAGTGGAGGCTTCTTAATTGCAAACTGACTAAGGCAGCACATGATTATATAATGACGTATTGTAATTAAAATTAAGAATATTACTAATTCAACATCTTATTTTTAACAAAAGTTTAAAAATAAATATTGTTTACGGTGTACACGTTCAGTTTACGAATATTCACTATAACGAACATCACAATTCAAACATTTCCTTAAATGGCCAATAACCTTATGAACGTCATCTGCAACTAGTGTCACACACGTGAAAAATATTAATCTTGACAAAAATATACTAAAAAGATGATTCCATATTATTATGTTAGTTATTTAGTTTAGTTTTGTAACCCTTTATATTTTTAATTAAAATTAACACGCACTTTATTTTGTTTTTTATTACTTTATCTTATAAATTGATTATTGTTTTTTTAACCTGATTAGCCATAAAGATAATACATATTATATTATACATTAAAGGTACGAAATAAATATAATGCTATGAAAAAGAAAATAAAAATAAAACCAAGGAAAATATTAATAAATAAAAACAAAATGAAGCTTTAAAAATTGCAGCTCCGCGTCCACATACGGCTTGTTGGGTACGAACGCGTGGTTCTATGAAAGTATTGAACCAGAAAATAAAATTTAGTATTCTTAGCAGTTAATTTTAGTATCTTCAGCTAAACATATTCTTATAGTCATTGTCCAGCATGAACCTTTAAAGAGAAAATTAAGAAGCCAAATTACTAACGAAAAATCTCCGAAGGAGAAAAAATGTAGTCTAAAACCAGAACGATAAAATTCAAAAAAGGCACCGGACCCAAGAAATGTAAGGTTATTCCGAATATATACACTATACTAGAGATTAGTCGATATTTTGAAGATGTTTTAAAATCTTTAAAATATGATACACGTTGAATAAGCGTAAAAATACGAGATACACTCAGTTCTCAGAGTCCTTGAGTAGCTTATTGGTCGAGTGGTTAATACGCTGGCCTAGTAATCTAGTGGTCGGGGGTTCGCGCCTCTTTCTAGGAGACCAACGATCAGGTCCCACAGACCTGGTCGTAAAACGAATCGGTAAACAAACTCCAAATACAAGCAACGCGCATTGTAAATTAATGTAGGGGTTGAGACATCAACATCAACGCGATAACGTATAACATTAAATGTCCCTTCTCTGGTGACGACGATGGGGTACAAAGATATGATAGTTCGTGTACAGAGAGCGTACTATTGGTAGGCGTAATGTTTGCAAGTGTGAGCGGTTGTTAAATAAGTTTTTAAGTGAGGAGTGGCCCATAACGACCAAAACGTATAACAGACAATGTCTTGTGCCGACAATTCAGGCGACCGTAATTATAAAATCAATTATTAATGTAACATCAAGTAAACGAGTTGCTTCCTCGTTATGTTTGCATATATGTTCGTTGTGTCAATGTTACAACGATTTAATAATGCACAGAGGAGCTAAACTCTATAGTTTAAAAATAAAATGAAAATGAATACGTATTATATTATAAAAATTATACAGAATTATACTTTAATAAACATAAAGCATAATATTTATTATAAATATATATATATACATATATTGTGACGCGTCAAACCGCAGGGTCGACCGTTTACTGGCTAGACAGTGGTTGACATAAGATTTGTGACTAGCCACCGTACTCTGCTTCCTTCCTTGACTAAGGAACATTTACAAATTGACAGAGAAAGAGACAAATGAAAGAGGTTTTTGATGTTAAAGAAACAATATAATTAAAGTCTTATAAACACCTAATTATAATCAGGTATGGGCTCTAACATCCCCTGAATATAACTCTAGTCTAGATACAAAATAGTTAACCCTAGAAGACCTTCCTCATGGGATTTCATCCATTGACAGGCGGTAGTATAATGTAATAATGTAAAATCCTTGAAATAACCCCTTTAGAAGTTTCATATGTTTAAATTGTGGACAAAACCAACTCTCGGCCATCCCACGTGCCTACTCTGACATATGCTTGTTGATGGTAACATTGAAATAAGTCAATAAAATGATATTAGGTTAAGATACCACCTTAATCTAGTTGACGTCCTATGCCGCAGATGCGATGGTTTACCGATCGCATAGGAAACGCAAAGGCTGCCGCAATAGATGCCGGAAGCGTCACACTATCACGTTTAATATGGAATTGACTTCAATTTCCATGGTAGTGAAGGAAATATCATTTCTGGAAGGATGGTATATTATGCGAATTAATTACAAACAATTTAACAAATAGTGCACTAGTGATTGTAAAGATTGATCATATTTACCCTTTGGATTATTAACTCAGCAACATAACAAAGCTTATATATATATATATATATAAAATCTGGGAAGATTCTTTTGCCGGTAGTCAGTTTTACCAATTACCTACGTCGTAATAACATAAAATTTGTATGATTTTAATCACCATAAGAATATTACTTTTTAGTGAGATATCTAGTTTTCCCCGTCGGAAGTTTTTCATAAAACAGGATGCCAAAATATATTACATATGTTCCGTATTCATAGTTAATTAAATTAATTATTATTTTTTATAGGTGAACATAAAAACATCCATATTTGAATTAAAATGATTATTATTAAATGTAGTATATTGTTACCTGTTTTTAATTTGTTCCTACCCCTTAGCCTATTCCTAAGTCAGTATACATAGTTCCCTTGGCTCGACTGGTTATTTTTGCATTTGAAGAGAGCAAGTGTTTTCATACGATTTTGTTGTGTTGTGAACGTGAAACTCTTCAGAATTTTTGTACTGTGGCTGTTTCATACATTGCGCGAACTTCCGGAAAATCATCGAGACGGTGAGTCGAGCTGTCCTTTGGTTTCGTGAGTTCATACTGGTCCGCTATCGAAGGTTCTCCTTCTCCCTCGTCCATTCCCTATTTTCTTATCTACCCATCCTTCGTCGGTCACAACATAATTAAAATGATTAAACCCCTGGATATAGAACGTAACCCTCACCATGTACGTTCGATGCGCTTATTATATTAAATAATTGATCAAAAACGTAATATTACTGACATGCTAGAGGCCATAATAATGCAACCAACCAATTAACTTATATTATATAATAATACAGTTAGTCACATTGACGATATTCAAGAAGTGGTTAATTATCTACTTAGCAAATAATCAAATTGACGTGGTTTTGATTACTATTCAAGTGGTTGGAGTTCCGAAAAAAGCTGAACAATCAAAAAATATACTTTATTTTATAACATTGTATTCTGTACTTTAATATTCGTGTAAATGTAATGTGTCTTCAGCTATTGGACACAGAATATTCGAGATCTGTCGAAAAAAAAACTTCATTTGTAAATTAATGTAAAGGGTGTAGGGTGTATTAGTTCAAGGTAGAATCTCAGGAATCCAGTCATCAAAAACACTCTCGAAAGAGGGATAGTGGACGAGACACAAAATGGATTGAGTCATACACGGACAGACTAACGGAGTTGCAAAACACGAGGTATGGAGAGTGAGAGGCAGGCGCGCAGGTGTAGTTCCCCCATGTAACTCCAACGAGTCACCCATACCCGAATAAAATCATTTTATGAAACAAGATTAGGTCTGCATTCCTGGGTGGACGGTGTCTAAGTCCAGTCAAACCACCAATCATACGTTCACGTGCATCTCTAATCGTGGCACTATGTGAGGTGCCTGCGGGGATGGTAGTCACATCACAATATGTGATATCACAACTTGTCATATATTTCTTTTATAATATCGCATAATCAAAATATTAAAATATGATATATATTTTCGGAACAGGGTACTCTGATGACGGTTACTAAAGAGAATCTATATAAAAGGGTTAGTCCAGCTCATAAAACTCAATACTCACTGTTGAACAACACTATATTCTAAACTATCAAATTAATAATGTTTAGTATAGCTAAAAAAATCCAAAATATATTTTACAACAATGATCATATAATGTGGACCAACATCGTACTTCTCAAATTCAGCGGTCTCTGGTCAATATCAGGGAAGACGACATTGAGAGACTATATTATATTTTCAAGTCTCTGGCTCCTGATATGTTTCGTGTCCATCCCGGAGGCACTGTACGCCTTCAGAAAGGCAGACAACATCCTGGAGCTGACTGAATCACTTGCGCCTGCTTTGAGCACCGCTATGCTGGCGTCCAAATATTCCATTGCCTTTGTCCAACGTCTGAAGCTACGCGAGTTCTTGGACCATCTTCAAATGATCTGTTGAGTAACTAAGTTTCTAGTCATCATTTAAAGATACCTAAGAATATTTTATTTTAATTATTTATTTACGCAATATTTTATTTCTAATAATACTATTCTCATTTATATTCATATTAAAGATGAACTTGATGCATAGAAACCTCAGAAAAAAATTATAATGCATAATTCGAATTTTGATACGAATGAAAAATTCAAATTATTTGATGAATCCAAAAGTCTAATGTATACAGTTCGTACTTTCGTGGTTGTGTTATCGCGTGTGTGGGTGTTGCGTGTACAGTTTACTGGGAAGGAAATAAAGAAAGAAGGATTTTTTAAATTACATTTTTTTATAAGCTTTGAAAATTTTATTAGTTGGTAAACGGTTGCTCAGAATTATACGAGTACTTTGCGGAGGAAGGTTCTAAGTTTGTATTATTTTTTTTATTTTAAATTTTTTAGGTAAGTACCATTTCGGTACTGAATTTACAAATAAGTATATAATTTTCTAAAAAGTGAATCTGTAGTGTTATAATTTACGTTTATGGGTACTGAATAAAATATGAAGTCACCATGGTAACGAGTGTAACGTATTTTTTTGTAGTTTTATGAGCTTAACACGTGATAATTTTATTTACACACCACTCTACAAATAAAATTAATGACAGTAAATTATACAAAATGTTTTAGTATTGATTTACAAAATTAAAAATAAATTATTGCCATCAAACATTCCAAAAATAGATCTGTGTTCCCACACAAAATAATTCATATTATAAAGGTTTAAAATTTTTTAATGAACTACCATCAAATGTGAAGGAAGCGACTAGTCTTGCTACTTTTCCTAGGTAAAGTGTAGAATATTATTATTATTTATTTTTTTTGTAGCTTAAATAGTACATATGAAAATAAACGTAAATATAATAAACGTAAAACGATAAATGTTCATGTGTTAATTATTTTCTTTTGTATTTATAATAATTATAATTTTTACAACTAAACATAAATATACATACAATTTACACTGAATACAATATTTAGTATAATTACAGTACCATTTTTTTAACAGTTCGTTAATTAAAATTTTACGATTTCAGATAAAAAATACCAAAATACACAATACGAATACATTTTGATTGCAAGGAATGCGGAAGCTAACAAAATAACGAAATTGTACATGCTGTTACTATCGTATGTCACCGGCAACTATGCCATTATACCTTTAGGGGTCATGGTGTATAAGAAAATCACTAATGATCCGATTGTTGAGCTAGCTTTACCATTCAAAGTCGAGTAAGTCACTATTGCTAGCTTAAGTGTACTCAGACGAAACTTTTGTCTTGAAGTTCACATTTAGCGCAAAGCGAGCTGTCATTTTTCGTGTAAATGATGCAAGAAAAAAGTTTTATCCTTTGTACACGCAATCTTTGAGAATTTTTTTAATACAGGGTGAATATTATGTTCCAGGCCGATTTTGATTAGTCTCCATTTTGGATTCAAAAATATTTGTCAATTTTCGTTTAGCAATTATAAAAAATAGTTAATTACAATTTATAATAAAGTATTTAACGCTTCAAAAACGTGTTAAAATTATTTAAAAAATTTATCTAAATAATAATAGAAATGCTGTAACCATTAATGTGACATTTTAAAGAGAACACATGTGAAGTTGTAATTTAACCGGGATTTGAACAAGGTTAATATAAGTTCTTATCCGGGGAAGTGTGATATTTAATAATACTACGTTAGCCTTGTAAATAATTGACATTTTAGATAAATAACTATAATATTTTCTCGATAAATTGAGTATATCTGTGTATATATCTTTCTAATTGATGCATTTAATTTGTATGAATAGTGAACGCTATCGTCACATATTTGAAAACTTCTTGGTAGTCTTCTTGGTAGTAATTGAGTCAATTGGGTCTGCAACACATGTGGTTTTAACAGGATGGTGCCACCTCACACACAGACTGAGTAATGTTTTGAAATTTTCTGTGGGGGAAAGGTTTACGTCAATAAGCCAACAACAATTCCGATACAACCGGACAATATTAGAAATGAAATTGCTGAAATGACACGCGAAATGTGCGAGAATGTTATGAAAAATATGGTTAAAAGAGCACGCATTTGTACCGCTGCCAAAGGCGGCCACTTGCCAATATCATGTTCTATATATAATTGTAATAAAACAAATAATTGATATATTAAAATTAAAAAAAAAAGTGTTTCATTACTTAGTTATTTAAGAACAACATCAGCCTGGAATATAATATTCATCCTGTAGATGTGTTCACAAAAGATAACAATAATCAAGTCACAGGTCACATTAATAATCGTATTATTTTAAAATGAGATGGATTGAACAATTTAGAAGCCCTCAAAATAAAAAAAATGGAGTAAATAGTGGTACGCCAATTTTTAATAATCAAACAAATTAATTCATTAGTCCCATATTAGGTATGTTTTCTTAAAAATCAATTTAATATCCCTTAACACTGTATTTTCCCCTCCCTTAATGTTCCGTCTAACTGTATATGTATTCTGTCTCGCTCTTTCACATGTAATTTTATATTATATCTCCCTATTTAGGTATATATAAGTGCTGTATCCGTAAAAATAAAGATGATGGTATTCAAATAACGGAACGATAGATGTATTATTTTAAATGTGTAACATATAAGTTCGAAAATTTGTAGTTGTTGGTGTAGTATAATCAGTAAATGCACGTACCCCGGCAGTAACAACAATATTTTTCGATAAAATTGATTTCATATGTGTATCTTTCTATTTTTTATTTATTATCTTTGTTTTATTAACCACTTAATTGAGTTTAAATACATCTACCGGTTTCGAAAAATATAACTTTTTTCTTTAGGATGTCATAACTAAAAGCATATATTATTGTTTCTTTACCAGAATCAATTTTTAAAAAAACAACAATTATTTAAAAAATAAATTTACTACCTAACTCAAATTGTTAATTAGTACAAATTTGGTCGAATAATTTTTAGGAAAAAATTTTAGAATGGGACTTGTAGGTAAATTTAGTTAGTTGTTTATGATTTTTTGATTAGTTTTACACGCTTTATTTATCTCCAATGATTCCAAATTATTTAATTTGTGACCAACACCGTTTATATGCAAAATTAACAATCCCATTTTTTTATCAAAACCATGACCATTTTCAATCAAATGATTAGAAAATTCTGAAAACCCACTATATTGTTCAAACATCTCAAATACTCCCTTACTCATATATTAAAATTTCAACCCGTTTTACCAATATAAAATGCAGCACAGTCCTTACAACTAAGTTTATAGACACCAGAATTGTTAAATTTATCATCTTTGTCTTTAGAATTTATGAGTAAATTTCCTATACTATTATTTATATCCGGCTCGAAGGACCAAATTATGTTGCCGTAAATACTTTGATAGCTAGTTCTGGGTTTTCTATTGGTAATAATGAATACAGTAATTCAATCTATGTAAATTCAAATTACACAAACCTTTGTGAACCTGCGCTGGTTGACGTCGCTCTCCTTGTAGTCTGACGGTCCTTAAATACGCTGGTCAGCCACCGAAAACCTTCACACAACCGATAATCTGAAAATATATATACTAAATGTTTTTATTATCGCCGCCGTAAAAAGTCCGTCCGAATCACAATAACTCTCTTCCCAGAAGCAGCTTCGCTTTTGTTTTCTGTTTTTAAATCCACACAAAAAGAACACACATATTCAAAATTTTATATCAGGTCTACCTATCGAAGTAAACAATCTAAAAGCGCGTAAACAGTGCCGATCTAATGTTTCGTGGTAGGTGTTTAGATATTTGTTTCGACAAGTTATTTATGTATAAAATCCTACGCCAATTATAATTATAATATTTTAAAAAAATATGTATCTTTCTAATTAATACATTTAATTAGTATTTATAATAACACAGACCTGTGTTCTGAAAAATTATAACTTCACAATAACATGTCTACAATATATCGGTTAACAAAGTGAATTTGTATATTTTCAGTTACATTATAAGTCATGCTGAGAATCCAGTTTATGCATTTATATACGTCATCACAATTGTTAATATGACATCAGTTCTTATATTATACTCTGGAATAGATTGTCTTTTTGTATCTTGCTGTCTTCATGTCGAGGGACATTTGAAAATTGTTCGGAAAAAAGTAGGAAGTATAGGAAGACCTCATTTCACTGGTAAGGATGAATATTAATATTTATTTTAGTGACTTGATTGATTTTGTAATCATAACATTATCAAAAATTATTATTCGTTATTGAATACTAAACGTTATTGAATACTAAACGTTATTGAATACTCAACGTTATTGAATACTTAACTTAACTACTTTCAATAGATTTAATTGATTCATTTCAAATTCGTCGTTCATAAGATTTCCACACTTTTTGTCTTAAGTAAACAAGAAATTTTAAACTTATGATTTTTTAATAGAAACTGGTGATTCTTACAACACAGAGGATATAGGAAATGAAATGACAGCAATTTTTCAATTGAACTCTTGCATCAAAGAACACAACGAGACGATAAAATCTGTCGCCAGATTAGAAGAACTATTCAGCACCCAGTGCATGTTTCAGTTCCTCTCCAGTTCTCTCACTATTTGCTTCATTCTGTTCCAAGCGAGTGTGGTAAGTATAATGAATGTCCTTCGTATAAAAAATTGTCAACTGGATAGTGATCTGCGTTTACATTATTTGCCAAGCAAAATATTTAGCGTTCAAGGTTCTAATATTTTAAGGATGTTTTTCAGAACGTTCACAATCCAAAGAAACTGCTGACTTTTATAGCATTCTTAGCTGGATCTCTCGTTCAACTCTACATGTTTGCTATATATGGTCAACGTCTGCTAAATGAGGTACATATCAAACGATAAATTCTAGGAATATTTTCATATACTTAACACGTTGATTTCTTCCGAATTGATTTCTTATAACATCGCGTGACTAGATAAAAAAAAGTGCGTGCAGTCTACGTGGGGTAGAATTTTTCTACACCATCCATCCACCTGAGATTTGTTTTTAATCATTAATCTCGTACATTCTAAATCCCAACCTACACGCATCTCTCTACCACGTTTATTGTATTATTTATTTATTAAATTCTACAAAAACTTATGTGGTGGTGGAGGCAAATATTGCGTCCAGTGGACCGTGGGGCTCACATACGTCTATATGCTTCCGGGATATGAGCTGTTAAAATGGAAAATCACCCAAAACAATATTTTGTTGTTCAAGGATAACAAAGCACTTAGCCGAAGTAAGGGACGAGCTAGCCATAAAACATCGGTATTGTTAGACTCCCAAGGCGGCGTGGGAACGCCAATAAAATCCGGCGTACACGGTTTTAATCACGTAGGCGAAATGCACCATAAGGGATGCATCACCTTCATGCGTCAGTCTTCCTACCCATCTCAGCCGGGAGAGATCGCTCCGTAAATACGATCTAGTTTTCAGTTAGGAAACAAAGTTAAGATCGTCTCTGTAATCTGTAATTCTGGGGTAAATTTAAATTGTACACCTCGAGTTAAGCTTAGACTATGATGTTCTCTGTGTTTAATCGTTGATACGGAATTCATCAAAAGAGACAAATCATATACGGTACGCGCAAATTGTGATTAAGAAAATCGCGTCCAGAGTCCCGGTTTGTCTGGATAATTGGACATCGTCTGGTGGTCAATCCCGAACTTCGTCACTCAACCCTGGCATCACAACTATTGGCGACACTTCACTTGAAGGACTATCATCAGCACGTGGAAGGCATCTCCGGAAAGGTAATCCCTTACGTGAGGGACCTGCACAGTCAATATTAAACAAGAATCATAGAGAAAATTTGGCAATTAACTTCATGTTGGCGTGATGAATACACAAATAATAATGCTAAATTAATTGTAATCATTTTTTTAATTTGTATTATTAATAAGAATTAGGTAAAATGCTTTTATTGTTCTAATTTGAATACATGCAAGTCACAGATAATAAACTATATTATAAACTATGGCTTTTTGTGATTTCTTTGCATAACCGTTTGACTTGATAATAATTTCAAAAAAAAACAGTTAGGCAATATGCCTCCCCCCTGACCATGAAGCCGGGGCAGAGGAAGAAATCACATAACAGAGCCATGTTGACCGCAGCGTTTAATGAGACGTATGTTTTGTGCCATACGTCTTTGGGTCTGTATTTAATACATTTTGATTATTTTCAGTCAATTCTCACCGCGGAGGCTGCCTACTCAACCCCTTGGTACTTTTATGGTCACCGATTTCGAAAAGCTCTACGCCTTCTCATACAAAGGTCTCAAGAACCTCTAGGTGTTACTGCCAACAAGTTCTACTTCGTGTCTATTGAGAGTTTTTCAAAGGTGAAATGTTATTTTACAAATTAAATCTCATTGCAACAGCACTGTACATCGGTTATTATTAATTAATTAATTACAAATTAAATTTCATACACTTTCAGATAATTAGCACTTCGGCTTCATACTTTACACTACTGCAAAGTATCAACGACAGACAAGATATATAAAGTGCTCAGAAAAAGCTAGAGCTAAGCAAACCCGGTTGCCGTGTAATAAAATTCATGGTTTTTTGCAAAGTGATTGTGTTTTATTTAACCGCAAAGTGATTGCTTTCTACGAAAATATTATTTATACGCTGTTATTAAAATTTTAGTAGAATATTCAAACATATAGGTACCATATACCTATTAATTAATTTTTATTAAAGAATTTTGTATTGTTATAAGCTAAATATTTCAAATCATACAATAACATAAAACATTATAAAAACACAAAAAAATAATACAAATAAAATAATGGAAGTAAATGATTTTTTTTTTAAATATTTATTAAAATAATTCACGTTGATTCAAATAACAGTAGGTAAAATGGTACAAAACAAATATAATGATAGTGTATGTACAATAACTCCATAGTATGAGGAATAATATTACAAAAACTATAAGAAAAATTAAAAATAAATAATAAAATTACAAAAGAAAAGAATTAAAAACACTCGACAAGTAATATTTATATATTTATACAAAGCATTAATGTCTAATATGAATAATCGTCCAAGATTCTGCATTTGTTATTGGTTCAGAATTAAAAAAGTATATCAAATATGCTAAAATCGGAATTAAACAAAAAATAGTAGCAACGATACCAACGATTACACTAACCGAAATATGATTCACTTTCCCATGATTAAATATATCTGATGATGATATCGAGGGAAAATCAGAAGTGTTAATTGATAATGACGGAAGGCATGTTACTGAATATGGTGATTCCTTAGAAAAAAATGTTGTAATGATTTTTGATGGCGTTGTAAAAGGTGTAGTCTTAGTTGGTGGTAATTTACCGTGCGTTAGAGTAGTTGCAGATGACGATTTAGTCAAATGTGAAGATAAAGTTATTTCACTGACAGATGTTAAATATGTTTGATTTATGGATGGCGTTGTAATAGGGGTAGTTTTAGTTGGTGGTAATTTTTCGTGGGTAGTTGCAGAAGACGATTTGGTCAGTAGTGAAGGTACAATTATTCCACTGACAGATGTTAAATACGTTTGATTTGTGGATGGCGTTGTAATAAGGGTAGTTTTAGTAGCTGGTAAATTTTCGTGAGTAGTTGCAGATGACGATTTGGTCAGTTGTGAAGATACAATTATTCCACTGACAGATGTGAAATATGTTTGATTTATGGATGGCGTTATAATAGGGGTAGTTTTAGTTGGTGGTAATTTATCGTGGGTAGTTGCAGATGACGATTTGGTCAGTTGTGAAGATACAATTATTCCACTGACAGATGTTAAATATGTTTGATTTATGGATGGCGTTGTAATAGGGGTAGTTTTAGTTGGTGGTAATTTTTCATGGGTAGTTGCAGATGACGATTTGGTCAGTTGTGAAGATAAAGTTATTTCACTGACAGATGTTAAATACGTTTGATTTGTGGATGGCGTTGTAATAGGGGTAGTTTTAGTTGGTGGTAATTTTTCGTGGGTAGTTGCAGATGACGATTTGGTCAGTTGTGAAGATACAATTATTTCACTGACAGATGTTAAATATGTTTGATTTATGGATGGCGTTGTAATAGGGGTTGTTTTAGTTGGTGGTAATTTTTCGTGGGTAGTTGCAGATGACGATTTAGTCAGTTGTGAAGTTAATATTATTTCACTGACAGATGTTAAATACGTTTGATTTATGGATGGCATTGTAATAGGGGAAGTTTTGGTTGGTGGTAATTTTTCGTGGGTAGTTGCAGATGACGATTTGGTCAGTAGTGAAGATAAAGTTATTTCACTGACAGATGTTAAATACGTTTGATTTGTGGATGGCGTTGTAATAGGGGTACTTTTAGTTGGTGGCAATTTTTCGTGGGTAGTTGCAGATGACGATTTGGTAAGTTGTGAAGATAAAGTTATTTCACTGACAGATGTTAAATACGTTTGATTTGTGGATGGCGTTGTAATAGGGGTAGTTTTAGTTGGTGGCAATTTTTCGTGGGTAGTTGCAGATGACGATTTGGTAAGTTGTGAAGATAAAGTTATTTCACTGACAGATATTAAATATGTTTGATTTATGGATGGCGTTGTAATAGGGGTAGTTATAGTTGGTGGTAAATTTTCGTGGGTAGTTGCAGATGACGATTTGGTCAGTAGTGAAGATAAAGTAATTTCACTGACAGATGTTAAATACGTTTGATTTGTGGATGGCGTTGTAATAGGGGTAGTTTTAGTTGGTGGCAATTTTTCGTGGGTAGTTGCAGATGACGATTTGGTAATGTCAGGCAATGTCGTTGACACTGTTGATATAGTAAGTTGGGATGACAATATTTGTGTGCTTGTAGGTTCTGAAAATATATCGCTTTTTGATGGCGTTGAAAAAGGGATCGTTTTTGTACTGCCATTTTGTGGTACAGTTACATCAGGCAATGTCGTTGCAACTGTTGATATACTTGGTTGGGATGACAATATTTGTATGCTTGTAGGTTCTGAAAATATTTCGCTTTTTGATGGCGTTGAAAAAGGGGACGTTTTTGTACTGCCATTTTGTGGTAAAGTTATATCGGGCATTGTCGTTGCAACTGTTGATATACTAGACTGGGATAACAATGTGTGTGTGCTGGTAGGTTCTGAAAATATTTCGCTTTTTGATGGCGTTGAAAAAGGGGACGTTTTTGTACTGCCATTTTGTGACTCACTAGGATGGGATGACAAGGTTTGTGGGCTGGTAAATTCTGTAAATACTACGCTTTTTGAGGGCGTTGAAAAAAATACCGTTTTTGTACTGCCATTCTGTGGTACAGTTACTTCAGACATTGTCGTTGCAACTGTTGATATACTAGGATGGGATGACAAAGTTTGTGGGCTGGTAGGTTCTGAAAATATTTCGCTTTTTGATGGCGTTGAAAAAGGGGACGTTTTAGTACTGCCATTTTGTGGTACAGTTACATAAGGCATTGTCTTTGGAACTGTTGATGTACTAGGTTGGGATGACAATATTTGTGTGCTTGTAGATTCTAAAAATATATCGCTTTTTGATGGCGTTGAAAAAGGGACCGTTTTTGTACTGCCATTTTGTGGTACAGTTACATCAGGCAATGTCGTTGCAACTGTTGATATACTAGACTGGGATAACAATGTGTGTGTGCTGGTAGGTTCTGAAAATATTTCGCTTTTTGATGGCGTTGAAAAAGGGGACGTTTTTGTACTGCCATTTTGTGGTACAATTACATCAGGCAATGTCGTTGCAACTGTTGATATACTTAGTTGGGATGACAATATTTGTGTGGTTGTAGGTTCTGAAAATATATCGCTTTTTGATGACGTTGAAAAAGGGACCGTTTTTGTACTGCCATCTTGTGGTAGAGTTACATCAGGCAATGTCGTTGCAGCTGTTGATATACTAAGTTGGGATGACAATATTTGTGTGGTTGTAGGTTCTGAAAATATATCGCTTTTTGATGACGTTGAAAAAGGGACCGTTTTTGTACTGCCATTTTGTGGTACAGTTACATCAGACAATGTCGTTGCAACTGTTGATATACTAGGATGGGATGAAAAGGTTTGTGGGCTGGTAGGTTCTGAAAATACTTCGCTTTTTGATGGTGTTGAAAAAAAGACCGTTTCTGTACTGACATTTTGTGGTACAGTTACTTCAGGCATTGTCGTTGCAACTGTTGATATACTAGGTTGGGATGACAATATTTGTGTGCTTGTAGGTTCTGAAAATATATCGCTTTTTGATGACGTTGAAAAAGGGACCGTTTTTGTACTGCCATTTTGTGGTACAATTATATCAGGCAATGTCGTTGCAACTGTTGATATACTTGGTTGGGATGACAATATTTGTATGCTTGTAGGTTCTGAAAATATTTCGCTTTTTGATGGCGTTGAAAAAGGGACCGTTTTTGTACTACCATTTTGTGGTACAGTTACATCAGACAATGTCGTTGCAACTGTTGATATACTAGGATGGGATGAAAAGGTTTGTGGGCTGGTAGGTTCTGAAAATACTTCGCTTTTTGATGGTGTTGAAAAAAAGACCGTTTCTGTACTGACATTTTGTGGTACAGTTACATCAGGCAATGTCGTTGCAACTGTTGATATACTAGGTTGGGATGACAATATTTGTGTGGTTGTAGGTTCTGAAAATATATCGCTTTTTGATGACGTTGAAAAAGGGACCGTTTTTGTAATGCCATTTTGTGGTACAGTTACATCAGGCAATGTCGTTGCAACTGTTGATATACTAGGTTGGGATGACAATATTTGTGTGCTTGTAGGTTCTGAAAATACTTCGCTTTTTGATGGTGTTGAAAAAAAGACCGTTTCTGTACTGACATTTTGTGGTACAGTTACATCAGGCAATGTCGTTGCAACTGTTGATATACTAGGATGGGATGACAAAGTTTGTAGACTGGTAGGTTCTGAAAATATTTCGCTTTTTGATGGCGTTGAAAAGGGGGATGTTTTTGTAGTGCCATTTTGTGGTACAGTTACATCAGGCAATGTCGTTGACACTGTTGATATAGTAAGTTGGGATGACAATATTTGTGTGCTTGTAGGTTTTGAAAATATATCGCTTTTTGATGGCGTTGAAAAAGGGATCGTTTTTGTACTGCCATTTTGTGGTACAGTTACATCAGGCAATGTCGTTGCAACTGTTGATATACTTGGTTGGGATGACAATATTTGTATGCTTGTAGGTTCTGAAAATATTTCGCTTTTTGATGGCGTTGAAAAAGGGGACGTTTTTGTACTGCCATTTTGTGGTAAAGTTATATCGGGCATTGTCGTTGCAACTGTTGATATACTAGACTGGGATAACAATGTGTGTGTGCTGGTAGGTTCTGAAAATATTTCGCTTTTTGATGGCGTTGAAAAAGGGGACGTTTTTGTACTGCCATTTTGTGGTACAATTACATCAGGCAATGTCGTTGCAACTGTTGATATACTTAGTTGGGATGACAATATTTGTGTGGTTGTAGGTTCTGAAAATATATCGCTTTTTGATGACGTTGAAAAAGGGACCGTTTTTGTACTGCCATTTTGTGGTAGAGTTACATCAGGCAATGTCGTTGCAACTGTTGATATACTAAGTTGGGATGATAATATTTGTGTGGTTGTAGGTTCTGAAAATATATCGCTTTTTGATGGCGTTGAAAAAGGGACCGTTTTCGTACTGCCATTTTGTGGTACAGTTACATCAGACATTGTCATTGCAACTGTTGATATACTAGGATGGGATGACAAAGTTTGTGGGCTGGTAGGTTCTGAAAATATTTCGCTTTTTGATGGCGTTGAAAAAGGGGACGTTTTTGTACTGCCATTTTGTGGTACAGTTACATCAGGCATTGTCGTTGGAATTGTTGATGTACTAGGTTGGGATGACAATAATTGTGTGGTTGTAGGTTCTGAAAATATATCGCTTTTAGATGGCGTTGAAAAAGGGACCGTTTTTGTACTGCCATTTTGTGGTACAGTTACATCAGGCAATGTCGTTGCAACTGTTGATATACTTGGTTGGGATGACAATATTTGTATGCTTGTAGGTTCTGAAAATATTTCGCTTTTTGATGGCGTTGAAAAAGAGACCGTTTTTGTACTGCCATTTTGTGGTACAGTTACATCAGACAATGTCGTTGCAACTGTTGATATACTAGGATGGGATGAAAAGGTTTGTGGGCTAGTAGGTTCTGAAAATACTTCGCTTTTTGATGGTGTTGAAAAAAAGACCGTTTCTGTACTGACATTTTGTGGTACAGTTACTTCAGGCATTGTCATTGCAACTGTTGATATACTAGGTTGGGATGACAATATTTGTGTGCTTGTAGGTTCTGAAAATATATCGCTTTTTGATGGCGTTGAAAAAAAGACCGTTTTTGTACTGCCATTTTGTGGTACAGTTACATCAGGCATTGTCGTTGGAACTGTTGATGTACTAGGTTGGGATGACAATATTTGTGTGCTTGTAGATTCTAAAAATATATCGCTTTTTGATGGCGTTGAAAAAGGGGACGTTTTCGTACTGCCGTTTTGTGGTACAGTTACATCAGGCAATGTCGTTGACACTGTTGATATAGTAAGTTGGGATGACAATATTTGTGTGGTTATAGGTTCTGAAAATATATCGCTTTTTGATGGCGTTGAAAAAGGGACCGTTTTTGTACTGCCATTTTGTGGTACAGTTACATCAGGCAATGTCGTTGCAACTGTTGATATACTAGGATGGGATGACAAAGTTTGTAGGCTGGTAGGTTCTGAAAATATTTCGCTTTTTGATGGCGTTGAAAAGGGGGATGTTTTTGTAGTGCCATTTTGTGGTACAGTTACATCAGGCAATGTCGTTGACACTGTTAATATAGTAAGTTGGGATGACAATATTTGTGTGCTTGTAGGTTCTGAAAATATATCGCTTTTTGATGGCGTTGAAAAAGGGATCGTTTTTGTACTGCCATTTTGTGGTACAGTTACATCAGGCAATGTCGTTGCAACTGTTGATATACTTGGTTGGGATGACAATATTTGTATGCTTGTAGGTTCTGAAAATATTTCGCTTTTTGATGGCGTTGAAAAAGGGGACGTTTTTGTACTGCCATTTTGTGGTAAAGTTATATCGGGCATTGTCGTTGCAACTTTTGATATACTAGACTGGGATAACAATGTGTGTGTGCTGGTAGGTTCTGAAAATATTTCGCTTTTTGATGGCGTTGAAAAAGGGGACGTTTTTGTACTGCCATTTTGTGACTCACTAGGATGGGATGACAAGGTTTGTGGGCTGGTAAATTCTGAAAATACTACGCTTTTTAATGGCGTTGAAAAAAATACCGTTTTTGTACTGCCATTCTGTGGTACAGTTACTTCAGACATTGTCGTTGCAACTGATGATATACTAGGATGGGATGACAAAGTTTGTGGGCTGGTAGGTTCTGAAAATATTTCGCTTTTTGATGGCGTTGAAAAAGGGGACGTTTTTGTACTACCATTTTGTGGTACAGTTACATAAGGCATTGTCGTTGGAACTGTTGATGTACTAGGTTGGGATGACAATATTTGTGTGCTTGTAGATTCTAAAAATATATCGCTTTTTGATGGCGTTGAAAAAGGGACCGTTTTTGTACTGCCATTTTGTGGTACAGTTACAACAGGCAATGTCGTTGCAACTGTTGATATACTAGACTGGGATAACAATGTGTGTGTGCTGGTAGGTTCTGAAAATATTTCGCTTTTTGATGGCGTTGAAAAAGGGGACGTTTTTGTACTGCCATTTTGTGGTACAATTACATCAGGCAATGTCGTTGCAACTGTTGATATACTTAGTTGGGATGACAATATTTGTGTGGTTGTAGGTTCTGAAAATATATCGCTTTTTGATGACGTTGAAAAAGGGACCGTTTTTGTACTGCCATTTTGTGGTACAGTTACATCAGGCAATGTCGTTGCAACTGTTGATATACTAAGTTGGGATGACAATATTTGTGTGGTTGTAGGTTCTGAAAATATATCGCTTTTTGATGACGTTGAAAAAGGGACCGTTTTTGTACTGCCATTTTGTGGTACAGTTACATCAGGCAATGTCGTTGCAACTGTTGATATACTTGGTTGGGATGACAATATTTGTATGCTTGTAGGTTCTGAAAATATTTCGCTTTTTGATGGCGTTGAAAAAGGGACCGTTTTTGTACTGCCATTTTGTGGTACAGTTACATCAGACAATGTCGTTGCAACTGGTGATATACTAGGATGGGATGAAAAGGTTTGTGGGCTGGTAGGTTCTGAAAATACTTCGCTTTTTGATGGTGTTGAAAAAAAGACCGTTTCTGTACTGACATTTTGTGGTACAGTTACTTCAGGCATTGTCGTTGCAACTGTTGATATACTAGGTTGGGATGACAATATTTGTGTGCTTGTAGGTTCTGAAAATATATCGCTTTTTGATGGCGTTGAAAAAAAGACCGTTTTTGTACTGCCATTTTGTGGTACAGTTACATCAGGCATTGTCGTTGGAATTGTTGATGTACTAGGTTGGGATGACAATATTTGTGGGCTGGTAGGTTCTGAAAATACTTCGCTTTTTGATGGCGTTGAAAAAGGGGACGTTTCCCTACTGCCATTTTGTGGTACAGTTACATCAGGCAATGTCGTTGCAACTGTTGATATACTAAGTTGGGATGACAATATTTGTGTGGTTGTAGGTTCTGAAAATATATCGCTTTTTGATGACGTTGAAAAAGGGACCGTTTTTGTACTGCCATTTTGTGGTACAGTTACATCAGGCAATGTCGTTGCAACTGTTGATATACTTGGTTGGGATGACAATATTTGTATGCTTGTAGGTTCTGAAAATATTTCGCTTTTTGATGGCGTTGAAAAAGGGACCGTTTTTGTACTGCCATTTTGTGGTACAGTTACATCAGACAATGTCGTTGCAACTGGTGATATACTAGGATGGGATGAAAAGGTTTGTGGGCTGGTAGGTTCTGAAAATACTTCGCTTTTTGATGGTGTTGAAAAAAAGACCGTTTCTGTACTGACATTTTGTGGTACAGTTACTTCAGGCATTGTCGTTGCAACTGTTGATATACTAGGTTGGGATGACAATATTTGTGTGCTTGTAGGTTCTGAAAATATATCGCTTTTTGATGGCGTTGAAAAAAAGACCGTTTTTGTACTGCCATTTTGTGGTACAGTTACATCAGGCATTGTCGTTGGAATTGTTGATGTACTAGGTTGGGATGACAATATTTGTGGGCTGGTAGGTTCTGAAAATACTTCGCTTTTTGATGGCGTTGAAAAAGGGGACGTTTCCCTACTGCCATTTTGTGGTACAGTTACATCAGGCAATGTCGTTGAGACTGTTGATATACTAGGTTGGGATGACAATATTTGTGTGGTTGTAGGTTCTGAAAATATATCGCTTTTTGATGACGTTGAAAAAGGGACCGTTTTTGTACTGCCATTTTGTGGTACAGTTACATCAGGCAATGTCGTTGCAACTGTTGATATACTAGGTTGGGATGACAATATTTGTGTGCTTGTAGGTTCTGAAGATACTTCGCTTTTTGATGGTGTTGAAAAAAAGACCGTTTCTGTACTGACATTTTGTGGTACAGTTACATCAGGCAATGTCGTTGCAACTGTTGATATACTAGGATGGGATGACAAAGTTTGTAGGCTGGTAGGTTCTGAAAATATTTCGCTTTTTGATGGCGTTGAAAAGGGGGATGTTTTTGTAGTGCCATTTTGTGGTACAGTTACATCAGGCAATGTCGTTGACACTGTTGATATAGTAAGTTGGGATGACAATATTTGTGTGCTTGTAGGTTTTGAAAATATATCGCTTTTTGATGGCGTTGAAAAAGGGATCGTTTTTGTACTGCCATTTTGTGGTACAGTTACATCAGGCAATGTCGTTGCAACTGTTGATATACTTGGTTGGGATGACAATATTTGTATGCTTGTAGGTACTGAAAATATTTCGCTTTTTGATGGCGTTGAAAAAGGGGACGTTTTTGTACTGCCATTTTGTGGTAAAGTTATATCGGGCATTGTCGTTGCAACTGTTGATATACTAGACTGGGATAACAATGTGTGTGTGCTGGTAGGTTCTGAAAATATTTCGCTTTTTGATGGCGTTGAAAAAGGGGACGTTTTTGTACTGCCATTTTGTGGTACAATTACATCAGGCAATGTCGTTGCAACTGTTGATATACTTAGTTGGGATGACAATATTTGTGTGGTTGTAGGTTCTGAAAATATATCGCTTTTTGATGACGTTGAAAAAGGGACCGTTTTTGTACTGCCATTTTGTGGTAGAGTTACATCAGGCAATGTCGTTGCAACTGTTGATATACTAAATTGGGATGACAATATTTGTGTGGTTGTAGGTTCTGAAAATATATCGCTTTTTGATGGCGTTGAAAAAGGGACCGTTTTTGTACTGCCATTTTGTGGTAGAGTTACATCAGGCAATGTCGTTGCAACTGTTGATATACTTAGTTGGGATGACAATATTTGTGTGGTTGTAGGTTCTGAAAATATATCGCTTTTTGATGACGTTGAAAAAGGGACCGTTTTTGTACTGCCATTTTGTGGTAGAGTTACATCAGGCAATGTCGTTGCAACTGTTGATATACTAAGTTGGGATGACAATATTTGTGTGGTTGTAGGTTCTGAAAATATATCGCTTTTTGATGGCGTTGAAAAAGGGACCGTTTTCGTACTGCCATTTTGTGGTACAGTTACATCAGACATTGTCGTTGCAACTGTTGATATACTAGGATGGGATGACAAAGTTTGTGGGCTGGTAGGTTCTGAAAATATTTCGCTTTTTGATGGCGTTGAAAAAGGGGACGTTTTTGTACTGCCATTTTGTGGTACAGTTACATCAGGCATTGTCGTTGGAATTGTTGATGTACTAGGTTGGGATGACAATATTTGTGTGGTTGTAGGTTCTGAAAATATATCGCTTTTAGATGGCGTTGAAAAAGGGACCGTTTTTGTACTGCCATTTTGTGGTACAGTTACATCAGGCAATGTCGTTGCAACTGTTGATATACTTGGTTGGGATGACAATATTTGTATGCTTGTAGGTTCTGAAAATATTTCGCTTTTTGATGGCGTTGAAAAAGAGACCGTTTTTGTACTGCCATTTTGTGGTACAGTTACATCAGACAATGTCGTTGCAACTGTTGATATACTAGGATGGGATGAAAAGGTTTGTGGGCTGGTAGGTTCTGAAAATACTTCGCTTTTTGATGGTGTTGAAAAAAAGACCGTTTCTGTACTGACATTTTGTGGTACAGTTACTTCAGGCATTGTCATTGCAACTGTTGATATACTAGGTTGGGATGACAATATTTGTGTGCTTGTAGGTTCTGAAAATATATCGCTTTTTGATGGCGTTGAAAAAAAGACCGTTTTTGTACTGCCATTTTGTGGTACAGTTACATCAGGCATTGTCGTTGGAACTGTTGATGTACTAGGTTGGGATGACAATATTTGTGTGCTTGTAGATTCTAAAAATATATCGCTTTTTGATGGCGTTGAAAAAGGGGACGTTTTCGTACTGCCGTTTTGTGGTACAGTTACATCAGGCAATGTCGTTGACACTGTTGATATAGTAAGTTGGGATGACAATATTTGTGTGGTTATAGGTTCTGAAAATATATCGCTTTTTGATGGCGTTGAAAAAGGGACCGTTTTTGTACTGCCATTTTGTGGTACAGTTACATCAGGCAATGTCGTTGCAACTGTTGATATACTAGGATGGGATGACAAAGTTTGTAGGCTGGTAGGTTCTGAAAATATTTCGCTTTTTGATGGCGTTGAAAAGGGGGATGTTTTTGTAGTGCCATTTTGTGGTACAGTTACATCAGGCAATGTCGTTGACACTGTTAATATAGTAAGTTGGGATGACAATATTTGTGTGCTTGTAGGTTCTGAAAATATATCGCTTTTTGATGGCGTTGAAAAAGGGATCGTTTTTGTACTGCCATTTTGTACAGTTACATCAGGCAATGTCGTTGCAACTGTTGATATACTTGGTTGGGATGACAATATTTGTATGCTTGTAGGTTCTGAAAATATTTCGCTTTTTGATGGCGTTGAAAAAGGGGACGTTTTTGTACTGCCATTTTGTGGTAAAGTTATATCGGGCATTGTCGTTGCAACTTTTGATATACTAGACTGGGATAACAATGTGTGTGTGCTGGTAGGTTCTGAAAATATTTCGCTTTTTGATGGCGTTGAAAAAGGGGACGTTTTTGTACTGCCATTTTGTGACTCACTAGGATGGGATGACAAGGTTTGTGGGCTGGTAAATTCTGAAAATACTACGCTTTTTGATGGCGTTGAAAAAAATACCGTTTTTGTACTGCCATTCTGTGGTACAGTTACTTCAGACATTGTCGTTGCAACTGTTGATATACTAGGATGGGATGACAAAGTTTGTGGGCTGGTAGGTTCTGAAAATATTTCGCTTTTTGATGGCGTTGAAAAAGGGGACGTTTTTGTACTACCATTTTGTGGTACAGTTACATAAGGCATTGTCGTTGGAACTGTTGATGTACTAGGTTGGGATGACAATATTTGTGTGCTTGTAGATTCTGAAAATATATCGCTTTTTGATGGCGTTGAAAAAGGGACCGTTTTTGTACTGCCATTTTGTGGTACAGTTACATCAGGCAATGTCGTTGCAACTGTTGATATACTAGACTGGGATAACAATGTGTGTGTGCTGGTAGGTTCTGAAAATATTTCGCTTTTTGATGGCGTTGAAAAAGGGGACGTTTTTGTACTGCCATTTTGTGGTACAATTACATCAGGCAATGTCGTTGCAACTGTTGATATACTTAGTTGGGATGACAATATTTGTGTGGTTGTAGGTTCTGAAAATATATCGCTTTTTGATGACGTTGAAAAAGGGACCGTTTTTGTACTGCCATTTTGTGGTACAGTTACATCAGGCAATGTCGTTGCAACTGTTGATATACTAAGTTGGGATGACAATATTTGTGTGGTTGTAGGTTCTGAAAATATATCGCTTTTTGATGACGTTGAAAAAGGGACCGTTTTTGTACTGCCATTTTGTGGTACAGTTACATCAGGCAATGTCGTTGCAACTGTTGATATACTTGGTTGGGATGACAATATTTGTATGCTTGTAGGTTCTGAAAATATTTCGCTTTTTGATGGCGTTGAAAAAGGGACCGTTTTTGTACTGCCATTTTGTGGTACAGTTACATCAGGCAATGTCGTTGCAACTGTTGATATACTAAGTTGGGATGACAATATTTGTGTGGTTGTAGGTTCTGAAAATATATCGCTTTTTGATGACGTTGAAAAAGGGACCGTTTTTGTACTGCCATTTTGTGGTACAGTTACATCAGGCAATGTCGTTGCAACTGTTGATATACTTGGTTGGGATGACAATATTTGTATGCTTGTAGGTTCTGAAAATATTTCGCTTTTTGATGGCGTTGAAAAAGGGACCGTTTTTGTACTGCCATTTTGTGGTACAATTACATCAGGCAATGTCGTTGCAACTGTTGATATACTTAGTTGGGATGACAATATTTGTGTGGTTGTAGGTTCTGAAAATACTTCGCTTTTTGATGGTGTTGAAAAAAAGACCGTTTCTGTACTGACATTTTGTGGTACAGTTACTTCAGGCATTGTCGTTGCAACTGTTGATATACTAGGTTGGGATGACAATATTTGTGTGCTTGTAGGTTCTGAAAATATATCGCTTTTTGATGGCGTTGAAAAAAAGACCGTTTTTGTACTGCCATTTTGTGGTACAGTTACATCAGGCATTGTCGTTGGAATTGTTGATGTACTAGGTTGGGATGACAATATTTGTGGGCTGGTAGGTTCTGAAAATACTTCGCTTTTTGATGGCGTTGAAAAAGGGGACGTTTCCCTACTGCCATTTTGTGGTACAGTTACATCAGGCAATGTCGTTGAGACTGTTGATATACTAGGTTGGGATGACAATATTTGTGTGGTTGTAGGTTCTGAAAATATATCGCTTTTTGATGACGTTGAAAAAGGGACCGTTTTTGTACTGCCATTTTGTGGTACAGTTACATCAGGCAATGTCGTTGCAACTGTTGATATACTAGGTTGGGATGACAATATTTGTGTGCTTGTAGGTTCTGAAAATACTTCGCTTTTTGATGGTGTTGAAAAAAAGACCGTTTCTGTACTGACATTTTGTGGTACAGTTACATCAGGCAATGTCGTTGCAACTGTTGATATACTAGGATGGGATGACAAAGTTTGTAGGCTGGTAGGTTCTGAAAATATTTCGCTTTTTGATGGCGTTGAAAAGGGGGATGTTTTTGTAGTGCCATTTTGTGGTACAGTTACATCAGGCAATGTCGTTGACACTGTTGATATAGTAAGTTGGGATGACAATATTTGTGTGCTTGTAGGTTTTGAAAATATATCGCTTTTTGATGGCGTTGAAAAAGGGATCGTTTTTGTACTGCCATTTTGTGGTACAGTTACATCAGGCAATGTCGTTGCAACTGTTGATATACTTGGTTGGGATGACAATATTTGTATGCTTGTAGGTTCTGAAAATATTTCGCTTTTTGATGGCGTTGAAAAAGGGGACGTTTTTGTACTGCCATTTTGTGGTAAAGTTATATCGGGCATTGTCGTTGCAACTGTTGATATACTAGACTGGGATAACAATGTGTGTGTGCTGGTAGGTTCTGAAAATATTTCGCTTTTTGATGGCGTTGAAAAAGGGGACGTTTTTGTACTGCCATTTTGTGGTACAATTACATCAGGCAATGTCGTTGCAACTGTTGATATACTTAGTTGGGATGACAATATTTGTGTGGTTGTAGGTTCTGAAAATATATCGCTTTTTGATGACGTTGAAAAAGGGACCGTTTTTGTACTGCCATTTTGTGGTAGAGTTACATCAGGCAATGTCGTTGCAACTGTTGATATACTAAATTGGGATGACAATATTTGTGTGGTTGTAGGTTCTGAAAATATATCGCTTTTTGATGGCGTTGAAAAAGGGACCGTTTTTGTACTGCCATTTTGTGGTACAGTTACATCAGACATTGTCGTTGCAACTGTTGACATACTAGGATGGGATGACAAAGTTTGTGGGCTGGTAGGTTCTGAAAATATTTCGCTTTTTGATGGCGTTGAAAAAGGGGACGTTTTTGTACTGCCATTTTGTGGTACAGTTACATCAGGCATTGTCGTTGGAATTGTTGATGTACTAGGTTGGGATGACAATATTTGTGTGGTTGTAGGTTCTGAAAATATATCGCTTTTAGATGGCGTTGAAAAAGGGACCGTTTTTGTACTGCCATTTTGTGGTACAGTTACATCAGGCAATGTCGTTGCAACTGTTGATATACTTGGTTGGGATGACAATATTTGTATGCTTGTAGGTTCTGAAAATATTTCGCTTTTTGATGGCGTTGAAAAAGAGACCGTTTTTGTACTGCCATTTTGTGGTACAGTTACATCAGGCAATGTCGTTGCAACTGTTGATATACTAGGATGGGATGACAAAGTTTGTAGGCTGGTAGGTTCTGAAAATATTTCGCTTTTTGATGGCGTTGAAAAGGGGGATGTTTTTGTACTGCCATTTTGTGGTACAGTTACATCAGGCAATGTCTTTGCAACTGTCGATATACTTAGTTGGGATGACAATATTTGTGTGGTTGTAGGTTCTGAAAATATATCGCTTTTTGATGATGTTGAAAAAGGGACCGTTTTTGTACTGCCATTTTGTCGTAGAGTTACATCAGGCAATGTCGTTGCAACTGTTGATATACTAAATTGGGATGACAATATTTGTGTGGTTGTAGGTTCTGAAAATATATCGCTTTTTGATGGCGTTGAAAAAGGGACCGTTTTTGTACTGCCATTTTGTGGTACAGTTACATCAGACATTGTCGTTGCAACTGTTGATATACTAGGATGGGATGACAAAGTTTGTGGGCTGGTAGGTTCTGAAAATATTTCGCTTTTTGATGGCGTTGAAAAAGGGGACGTTTTTGTACTGCCATTTTGTGGTACAGTTACATCAGGCATTGTCGTTGGAATTGTTGATGTACTAGGTTGGGATGACAATATTTGTGTGGTTGTAGGTTCTGAAAATATATCGCTTTTAGATGGCGTTGAAAAAGGGACCGTTTTTGTACTGCCATTTTGTGGCACAGTTACATCAAGCAATGTCGTTGCAACTGTTGATATACTTGGTTGGGATGACAATATTTGTATGCTTGTAGGTTCTGAAAATTTTTCGCTTTTTGATGGCGTTGAAAAAGAGACCGTTTTTGTCCTGCCATTTTGTGGTACAGTTACATCAGACAATGTCGTTGCAACTGTTGATATACTAGGATGGGATGAAAAGGTTTGTGGGCTGGTAGGTTCTGAAAATACTTCGCTTTTTGATGGTGTTGAAAAAAAGACCGTTTCTGTACTGACATTTTGTGGTACAGTTACCTCAGGCAATGTCGTTGCAACTGTTGATATACTAGGTTGGGATGACAATATTTGTGTGCTTGTAGGTTCTGAAAATATATCGCTTTTTGATGGCGTTGAAAAAAAGACCGTTTTTGTACTGCCATTTTGTGGTACAGTTACTTCAGACATTTTCGTTGCAACTGTTGATATACTAGGTTGGGATGACAATATTTGTGTGCTTGTAGGTTCTGAAAATACTTCGCTTTTTGATGGTGTTGAAAAAAAGACCGTTTCTGTACTGCCATTTTGTGGTACAGTTACTTCAGGCTTTGTCGTTGCAACTGTTGATATACTAAGTTGGGATGACAATATTTGTGTGGTTGTAGGTTCTGATAATATATCGCTTTTTGATGGCGTTGAAAAAGGGACCGTTTTTGTACTGCCATTTTGTGGTACAGTTACATCAGGCAATGTCATTGCAACTGTTGATATACTAGGATGGGATGACAAGGTTTGTGGGCTGGTAGGTTCTGAAAATACTTCGCTTTTTGATGGTGTTGAAAAAAAGACCGTTTCTGTACTGCCATTTTGTGGTACAGTTACTTCAGGCATTGTCGTTGCAACTGTTGATATACTAAGTTGGGATGACAATATTTGTGTGGTTGTAGGTTCTGAAAATATATCGCTTTTTGATGGCGTTGAAAAAAAGACCGTTTTTGTACTGCCATTTTGTGGTACAGTTACATCAGGCATTGTCGTTGGAATTGTTGATGTACTAGGTTGGGATGACAATATTTGTGGGCTGGTAGGTTCTGAAAATACTTCGCTTTTTGATGGCGTTGAAAAAGGGGACGTTTCCCTACTGCCATTTTGTGGTACAGTTACATCAGGCAATGTCGTTGCAACTGTTGATATACTAGGTTGGGATGACAATATTTGTGTGGTTGTAGGTTCTGAAAATATATCGCTTTTTGATGACGTTGAAAAAGGGACCGTTTTTGTAATGCCATTTTGTGGTACAGTTACATCAGGCAATGTCGTTGCAACTGTTGATATACTAGGTTGGGATGACAATATTTGTGTGCTTGTAGGTTCTGAAAATACTTCGCTTTTTGATGGTGTTGAAAAAAAGACCGTTTCTGTACTGACATTTTGTGGTACAGTTACATCAGGCAATGTCGTTGCAACTGTTGATATACTAGGATGGGATGACAAAGTTTGTAGGCTGGTAGGTTCTGAAAATATTTCGCTTTTTGATGGCGTTGAAAAGGGGGATGTTTTTGTAGTGCCATTTTGTGGTACAGTTACATCAGGCAATGTCGTTGACACTGTTGATATAGTAAGTTGGGATGACAATATTTGTGTGCTTGTAGGTTTTGAAAATATATCGCTTTTTGATGGCGTTGAAAAAGGGATCGTTTTTGTACTGCCATTTTGTGGTACAGTTACATCAGGCAATGTCGTTGCAACTGTTGATATACTTGGTTGGGATGACAATATTTGTATGCTTGTAGGTTCTGAAAATATTTCGCTTTTTGATGGCGTTGAAAAAGGGGACGTTTTTGTACTGCCATTTTGTGGTAACGTTATATCGGGCATTGTCGTTGCAACTGTTGATATACTAGACTGGGATAACAATGTGTGTGTGCTGGTAGGTTCTGAAAATATTTCGCTTTTTGATGGCGTTGAAAAGGGGGACGTTTTTGTACTGCCATTTTGTGGTACAATTACATCAGGCAATGTCGTTGCAACTGTTGATATACTTAGTTGGGATGACAATATTTGTGTGGTTGTAGGTTCTGAAAATATATCGCTTTTTGATGACGTTGAAAAAGGGACCGTTTTTGTACTGCCATTTTGTGGTAGAGTTACATCAGGCAATGTCGTTGCAACTGTTGATATACTAAATTGGGATGACAATATTTGTGTGGTTGTAGGTTCTGAAAATATATCGCTTTTTGATGGCGTTGAAAAAGGGACCGTTTTTGTACTGCCATTTTGTGGTACAGTTACATCAGACATTGTCGTTGCAACTGTTGATATACTAGGATGGGATGACAAAGTTTGTGGGCTGGTAGGTTCTGAAAATATTTCGCTTTTTGATGGCGTTGAAAAAGGGGACGTTTTTGTACTGCCATTTGGTGGTACAATTACATCAGGCAATGTCGTTGCAACTGTTGATATACTTAGTTGGGATGACAATATTTGTGTGGTTGTAGGTTCTGAAAATATATCGCTTTTTGATGACGTTGAAAAAGGGACCGTTTTTGTACTGCCATTTTGTGGTACAGTTACATCAGGCAATGTCGTTGCAACTGTTGATATACTAAGTTGGGATGACAATATTTGTGTGGTTGTAGGTTCTGAAAATATATCGCTTTTTGATGACGTTGAAAAAGGGACCGTTTTTGTACTGCCATTTTGTGCTACAGTTACATCAGGCAATGTCGTTGCAACTGTTGATATACTTGGTTGGGATGACAATATTTGTATGCTTGTAGGTTCTGAAAATATTTCGCTTTTTGATGGCGTTGAAAAAGGGACCGTTTTTGTACTGCCATTTTGTGGTACAGTTACATCAGACAATGTCGTTGCAACTGGTGATATACTAGGATGGGATGAAAAGGTTTGTGGGCTGGTAGGTTCTGAAAATACTTCGCTTTTTGATGGTGTTGAAAAAAAGACCGTTTCTGTACTGACATTTTGTGGTACAGTTACTTCAGGCATTGTCGTTGCAACTGTTGATATACTAGGTTGGGATGACAATATTTGTGTGGTTGTAGGTTCTGAAAATATATCGCTTTTTGATGACGTTGAAAAAGGGACCGTTTTTGTACTGCCATTTTGTGGTACAGTTACATCAGGCATTGTCGTTGGAATTGTTGATGTACTAGGTTGGGATGACAATATTTGTGTGGTAGTAGGTTCTGAAAATATATCGCTTTTTGATGACGTTGAAAAAGGGACCGTTTTTGTACTGCCATTTTGTGGTAGAGTTACATCAGGCAATGTCGTTGCAACTGTTGATATACTTGGTTGGGATGACAATATTTGTATGCTTGTAGGTTCTGAAAATATTTCGCTTTTTGATGGCGTTGAAAAAGGGGACGTTTTTGTACTGCCCTTTTGTGACTCACTAGGATGGGATGACAAGTTTTGTGGGCTGGTAAATTCTGAAAATACTACGCTTTTTGATGGCGTTGAAAAAAAGACCGTTTTTGTACTGCCATTCTGTGGTACAGTTACTTCAGACATTGTCGTTGCAACTGTTGATATACTAGGTTGGGATGACAATATTTGTGTGCTTGTAGGTTGTGAAAATACTTCGCTTTTTGATGGTGTTGAAAAAAAGACCGTTTCTGTACTGCCATTTTGTGGTACAATTACATCAGGCAATGTCGTTGCAACTGTTGATATACTAAGTTGGGGTGACAATATTTGTGTGGTAGTAGGTTCTGAAAATATATCGCTTTTTGATGACGTTGAAAAAGGGACCGTTTTTGTACTGCCATTTTGTTGTAGAGTTACATCAGTTATTGTCGTTGCAACTGTTGATATACTAAGTTGGGATGACAATATTTGTGTGGTTGTAGGTTCTGAAAATATATCGCTTTTTGATGGCGTTGAAAAAAAGGCTGTTTTTGTACTGCCATATTGTGGTACAGTTACTTCAGGCATTTTCGTTGCAACTGTTGATATACTAGGTTGGGATGACAATATTTGTGTGGTTGTAGGTTCTGATAATATATCGCTTTTTGATGGCGTTGAAAAAGGGACCGTTTTTGTACTGCCATTTTGTGGTACAGTTATATCAGGCAATGTCGTTGCAACTGTTGATATACTAGGATGGGATGACAAGGTTTGTGGGCTGGTAGGTTCTGAAAATACTTCGCTTTTTGATGGCGTTGAAAAAAAGACCGTTTCTGTACTGACATTTTGTGGTACAGTTACTTCAGGCATTGTCGTTGCAACTGTTGATATACTAGGTTGGGATGACAATATTTGTGTGCTTGTAGGTTCTGAAAATATATCGCTTTTTGATGGCGTTGAAAAAAAGACCGTTTTTGTACTGCCTTTTTGTGGTACAGTTACTTCAGACATTTTCGTTGCAACTGTTGATATACTAGGTTGGGATGACAATATTTGTGTGCTTGTAGGTTCTGAAAATACTTCGCTTTTTGATGGTGTTGAAAAAAAGACCGTTTCTGTACTGACATTTTGTGGTACAGTTACTTCATGCATTGTCGTTGAAACTGTTGATATACTAAGTTGGGATGACAATATTTGTGTGGTTGTAGGTTCTGATAATATATCGCTTTTTGATGGCGTTGAAAAAGGGACCGTTTTTGTACTGCCATTTTGTGGTACAGTTACATCAGGCAATGTCATTGCAACTGTTGATATACTAGGATGGGATGACAAGGTTTGTGGGCTGGTAGGTTCTGAAAATACTTCGCTTTTTGATGGTGTTGAAAAAAAGACCGTTTCTGTACTGCCATTTTGTGGTACAGTTACTTCAGGCATTGTCGTTGCAACTGTTGATATACTAAGTTGGGATGACAATATTTGTGTGGTTGTAGGTTCTGATAATATATCGCTTTTTGATGGCGTTGAAAAAGGGACCGTTTTTGTACTGCCATTTTGTGGTACAGTTATATCAGGCAATGTCGTTGCAACTGTTGATATACTAGGATGGGATGACAAGGTTTGTGGGCTGGTAGGTTCTGAAAATACTTCGCTTTTTGATGGCGTTGAAAAAGGGGACGTTTTCGTACTGCCATTTTGTGGTACAGTTACATCAGGCAATGTCGTTGCAACTGTTGATATACTAGGTTGGGATGACAATATTTGTGTGGTTGTAGGTTCTGAAAATATTTCGCTTTTTGATGGCGTTGAAAAAGGGACCGTTTTTGTACTGCCATTTTGTGGTACAGTTACATCAGACAATGTCGTTGCAACTGTTGATATACTAGGATGGGATGAAAAGGTTTGTGGGCTGGTAGGTTCTGAAAATACTTCGCTTTTTGATGGTGTTGAAAAAAAGACCGTTTCTGTACTGACATTTTGTGGTACAGTTACTTCAGGCAATGTCGTTGCAACTGTTGATATACTTGGTTGGGATGACAATATTTGTGTGGTTGTAGGTTCTGAAAATATATCGCTTTTTGATGGCGTTGAAAAAAAGACCGATTTTGTACTGCCATTTTGTGGTAAAGTTATATCGGGCATTGTCGTTGCAACTGTTGATATACTAGACTGGGATAACAATGTGTGTGTGCTGGTAGGTTCTGAAAATATTTCGCTTTTTGATGGCGTTGAAAAAGGGGACGTTTTTGTACTGCCATTTTGTGACTCACTAGGATGGGATGACAAGGTTTGTGGGCTGGTAAATTCTGAAAATACTACGATTTTTGATGGCGTTGAAAAAAAGACCGTTTTTGTACTGCCATTCTGTGGTACAGTTACTTCAGACATCATCGTTGCAACTGTTGATATACTAGGTTGGGATGACAATATTTGTGTGCTTGTAGGTTGTGAAAATACTTCGCTTTTTGATGGTGCTGAAAAAAAGACCGTTTCTGTACTGCCATTTTGTGGTACAATTACATCAGGCAATGTCGTTGCAACTGATGATATACTAAGTTGGGATGACAATATTTGTGTGGTAGTAGGTTCTGAAAATATATCGCTTTTTGATGACGTTGAAAAAGGGACCGTTTTTGTACTGCCATTTTGTGGTAGAGTTACATCAGGCATTGTCGTTGCAACTGTTGATATACTAAGTTGTGATGACAATATTTGTGTTGTTGTAGATTCTGAAAATATATCGCTTTCTGATGGCGTTGAAAAAAAGACTGTTTTTGTACTGCCATTTTGTGGTACAGTTACTTCAGGCATTTTCGTTGCAACTGTTGATATACTAGGTTGGGATGACAATATTTGTGTGCTTGTAGGTTCTGAAAATACTTCGCTTTTTGATGGTGTTGAAAAAAATACCGTTTCTGTACTGCCATTTTGTCGTACAGTTACATCAGGCATTGTCGTTGCAACTGTTGATATACTTGGTTGGGATGACAATATTTGTATGCTTGTAGGTTCTGAAAATATATCGCTTTTTGATAGCGTTGAAAAAGGGGACGTTTTCGTACTGCCATTTTGTGGTACAGTTACATCAGGCAATGTCGTTGCAACTGTTGATATACTAGGATGGGATGACAAGGTTTGTGGGCTGGTAGGTTCTGAAAATACTTCGCTTTTTGATGGTGTTGAAAAAAAGACCGTTTCTGTACTGACATTTTGTGGTACAGTTACTTCAGGCATTGTCGTTGCAACTGTTGATATACTAGGTTGGGATGACAATATTTGTGTGCTTGTAGGTTGTGAAAATACTTCGCTTTTTGATGGTGTTGAAAAAAAGACCGTTTCTGTACTGCCATTTTGTGGTACAATTACATCAGGCAATGTCGTTGCAACTGTTGATATACTAAGTTGGGATGACAATATTTGTGTGGTAGTAGGTTCTGAAAATATATCGCTTTTTGATGACGTTGAAAAAGGGACCGTTTTTGTACTGCCATTTTGTGGTAGAGTTACATCAGGCATTGTCGTTGCTACTGTTGATATACTAAGTTGTGATGACAATATTTGTGTTGTTGTAGGTTCTGAAAATATATCGCTTTTTGATGGCGTTGAAAAAAAGACTGTTTTTGTACTGCCATTTTGTGGTACAGTTACTTCAGGCATTTTCGTTGCAACTGTTGATATACTAGGATGGGATGACAATATTTGTGTGCTTGTAGGTTCTGAAAATACTTCGCTTTTTGATGGTGTTGAAAAAAATACCGTTTCTGTACTGCCATTTTGTGGTACAGTTACATCAGGCATTGTCGTTGCAACTGTTGATATACTTGGTTGGGATGACAATATTTGTATGCTTGTAGGTTCTGAAAATACATCGCTTTTTGATGACGTTGAAAAAGGGACCATTTTTGTACTGCCATTTTGTGGTACAGTTATATCAGGCAATGTCGTTGCAACTGTTGATATACTAGGTTGTGATGACAATATTTGTGTGGTTGTAGGTTCTGAAAATATTTCGCTTTTTGATGGCGTTGAAAAAGGGACCGTTTTTGTACTGCTATTTTGTGGTACAGTTACATCAGGCAATGTCGTTGCAACTGTTGATATACTTGGTTGGGATGACAATATTTGTATGCTTGTAGGTTCTGAAAATATATTGCTTTTTGATAGCGTTGAAAAAGGGGACGTTTTCGTACTGCCATTTTGTGGTACAGTTACATCAGGCAATGTCGTTGCAACTGTTGATATACTAGGATGGGATGACAAGGTTTGTGGGCTGGTAGGTTCTGAAAATACTTCGCTTTTTGATGGTGTTGAAAAAAAGACCGTTTCTGTACTGCCATTTTGTGGTACAGTTACTTCAGGCATTGTCGTTGCAACTGTTGATATACTAAGTTGGGATGACAATATTTGTATGCTTGTAGGTTCTGAAAATATTTCGCTTTTTGATGGCGTTGAAAAAGGGACCGTTTTTGTACTGCCATTTTGTGGTACAGTTACATCAGACAATGTCGTTGCAACTGTTGATATACTAGGATGGGATGAAAAGGTTTGTGGGCTGGTAGGTTCTGAAAATACTTCGCTTTTTGATGGTGTTGAAAAAAAAACCGTTTCTGTACTGCCATTTTGTGGTACAATTACATCAGGCAATGTCGTTGCAACTGTTGATATACTAAGTTGGGATGACAATATTTGTGTGGTAGTAGGTTCTGAAAATATATCGCTTTTTGATGACGTTGAAAAAGGGACCGTTTTTGTACTGCCATTTTGTGGTAGAGTTACATCAGGCATTGTCGTTGCTACTGTTGATATACTAAGTTGTGATGACAATATTTGTGTTGTTGTAGGTTCTGAAAATATATCGCTTTTTGATGGCGTTGAAAAAAAGACTGTTTTTGTACTGCCATTTTGTGGTACAGTTACTTCAGGCATTTTCGTTGCAACTGTTGATATACTAGGTTGGGATGACAATATTTGTGTGGTTGTAGGTTCTGAAAATATATCGCTTTTTGATGGCGTTGAAAAAGGGGACGTTTTTGTACTGCCATTTTGTGACTCACTAGGATGGGATGACAAGTTTTGTGGGATAGTAAATTCTGAAAATACTACGATTTTTGATGGCGTTGAAAAAAAGACCGTTTTTGTACTGCCATTCTGTGGTACAGTTACTTCAGACATTATCGTTGCAACTGTTGATATACTAGGTTGGGATGACAATATTTGTGTGCTTGTAGGTTGTGAAAATACTTCGCTTTTTGATGGTGTTGAAAAAAAGACCGTTTCTGTACTGCCATTTTGTGGTACAGTTACATCAGGCATTGTCGTTGCAACTGTTGATATACTTGGTTGGGATGACAATATTTGTATGCTTGTAGGTTCTGAAAATATATCGCTTTTTGATAGCGTTGAAAAAGGGGACGTTTTCGTACTGCCATTTTGTGGTACAGTTACATCAGGCAATGTCGTTGCAACTGTTGATATACTAGGATGGGATGACAAGGTTTGTGGGCTGGTAGGTTCTGAAAATACTTCGCTTTTTGATGGTGTTGAAAAAAAGACCGTTTCTGTACTGCCATTTTGTGGTACAGTTACTTCAGGCATTGTCGTTGCAACTGTTGATATACTATGTTGGGATGACAATATTTGTATGCTTGTAGGTTCTGAAAATATTTCGCTTTTTGATGGCGTTGAAAAAGGGACCGTTTTTGTACTGCCTTTTTGTGGTACAGTTACATCAGACAATGTCGTTGCAACTGTTGATATACTAGGATGGGATGAAAAGGTTTGTGGGCTGGTAGGTTCTGAAAATACTTCGCTTTTTGATGGTGTTGAAAAAAAGAGCGTTTCTGTACTGACATTTTGTGGTACAGTTACTTCAGGCATTGTCGTTGCAACTGTTGATATACTAGGTTGGGATGACAATATTTGTGTGCTTGTAGATTGTGAAAATACTTCGCTTTTTGATGGTGTTGAAAAAAAGACCGTTTCTGTACTGCCATTTTGTGGTACAATTACATCAGGCAATGTCGTTGCAACTGTTGATATACTAAGTTGGGATGACAATATTTGTGTGGTAGTAGGTTCTGAAAATATATCGCTTTTTGATGACGTTGAAAAAGGGACCGTTTTTGTACTGCCATTTTGTGGTAGAGTTACATCAGGCAATGTCGTTGCAACTGTTGATATACTAAGTTGGGATGACAATATTTGTGTGGTTGTAGGTTCTGAAAATATATCGCTTTTTGATGACGTTGAAAAAGGGACCGTTTTTGAACTGCCATTTTGTGGTACAGTTATATCAGGCAATGTCGTCGCAACTGTTGATATACTTGGTTGGGATGACAATATTTGTATGCTTGTAGGTTCTGAAAATATTTCGCTTTTTGATGGCGTTGAAAAAGGGACCATTTTTGTACTGCCATTTTGTGGTACAGTTATATCAGGCAATGTCGTTGCAACTGTTGATATACTAGGTTGTGATGACAATATTTGTGTGGTTGTAGGTTCTGAAAATATTTCGCTTTTTGATGGCGTTGAAAAAGGGACCGTTTTTGTACTGCTATTTTGTGGTACAGTTACATCAGGCAATGTCGTTGCAACTGTTGATATACTTGGTTGGGATGACAATATTTGTATGCTTGTAGGTTCTGAAAATATTTCGCTTTTTGATGGCGTTGAAAAAGGAACCGTTTTTGTACTGCCATTTTGTGGTACTGTTACATCAGGCAATGTCGTTGCAACTGTTAATGTACTAGGTTGGGATGACAATATTTGTGTGGTTGTAGGTTCTGAAAATATATCGCTTTTTGATGGCGTAGAAAAAGGGACCGTTTTAGTACTGCCATTTTGTGGTACAGTTACATCAGGCAATGTGGTTACAACTGTTGACTTACTAGGATGGGATAACAATGTTTGTGAGCTGGTAGGTACTGAAACTACTACGCTTTTTGATGGCGTTGAAAAAAAGACCGTTTCTGTACTGACATTTTTGAGTACATCAGGCAAAGTCGTTGCAACTGTTGATATACTTGGTGGGGATGACAATATTTGAATGCTTGTAGGTTCTGAAAATATTTCGCTTTTTGATGGCGTTGAAAAAGGATACGTTTTTGTACTGCCATTTTGTGGTAAAGTTACATCAGGCGTTGTCGTTGCAACTGTCGATATACTAGGTTGGGATAACAATGTGTGTGTGCTGGTAGGTTCTGAAAATATTTCACTTTTTGATGGCGTTGAAAAAGGGGACGTTTTCGTACTGCCATTTTGTGGTACAGTTACATCAGGCAATGTCGTTGTAACCCCTGATATACTAGGATGGGATGACAAGGTTTGTGGGCTGGTAGGTTCTGAAAATACTTCGCTTTTTAATGGTGTTGAAAAAAAGACCGTTTCTGTACTGCCATTTTGTGGTACAATTACATCAGGCAATGTCGTTGCAACTGTTGATATACTAAGTTGGGATGCCAATATTTGTGTGGTAGTAGGTTCTGAAAATATATCGCTTTTTGATGACGTTGAAAAAGGGACCGTTTTTGTACTGCCATTTTGTGGTAGAGTTACATCAGGCAATGTCGTTGCAACTGTTGATATACTAAGTTGGGATGACAATATTTGTGTGGTTGTAGGTTCTGAAAATATATCGCTTTTTGATGACGTTGAAAAAGGGACCGTTTTTGAACTGCCATTTTGTGGTACAGTTATATCAGGCAATGTCGTCGCAACTGTTGATATACTTGGTTGGGATGACAATATTTGTATGCTTGTAGGTTCTGAAAATATATCGCTTTTTGATAGCGTTGAAAAAGGGGACGTTTTCGTACTGCCATTTTGTGGTACAGTTACATCAGGCAATGTCGTTGCAACTGTTGATATACTAGGATGGGATGACAAGGTTTGTGGGCTGGTAGGTTCTGAAAATACTTCGCTTTTTGATGGTGTTGAAAAAAAGACCGTTTCTGTACTGACATTTTGTGGTACAGTTACTTCAGGCATTGTCGTTGCAACTGTTGATATACTAGGTTGGGATGACAATATTTGTGTGCTTGTAGGTTGTGAAAATACTTCGCTTTTTGATGGTGTTGAAAAAAAGACCGTTTCTGTACTGCCATTTTGTGGTACAATTACATCAGGCAATGTCGTTGCAACTGTTGATATACTAAGTTGGGATGACAATATTTGTGTGGTAGTAGGTTCTGAAAATATATCGCTTTTTGATGACGTTGAAAAAGGGACCGTTTTTGTACTGCCATTTTGTGGTAGAGTTACATCAGGCATTGTCGTTGCTACTGTTGATATACTAAGTTGTGATGACAATATTTGTGTTGTTGTAGGTTCTGAAAATATATCGCTTTTTGATGGCGTTGAAAAAAAGACTGTTTTTGTACTGCCATTTTGTGGTACAGTTACTTCAGGCATTTTCGTTGCAACTGTTGATATACTAGGTTGGGATGACAATATTTGTGTGCTTGTAGGTTCTGAAAATACTTCGCTTTTTGATGGTGTTGAAAAAAATACCGTTTCTGTACTGCCATTTTGTGGTACAGTTACATCAGGCATTGTCGTTGCAACTGTTGATATACTTGGTTGGGATGACAATATTTGTATGCTTGTAGGTTCTGAAAATACATCGCTTTTTGATGACGTTGAAAAAGGGACCATTTTTGTACTGCCATTTTGTGGTACAGTTATATCAGGCAATGTCGTTGCAACTGTTGATATACTAGGTTGTGATGACAATATTTGTGTGGTTGTAGGTTTTGAAAATATTTCGCTTTTTGATGGCGTTGAAAAAGGGACCGTTTTTGTACTGCTATTTTGTGGTACAGTTACATCAGGCAATGTCGTTGCAACTGTTGATATACTTGGTTGGGATGACAATATTTGTATGCTTGTAGGTTCTGAAAATATATTGCTTTTTGATAGCGTTGAAAAAGGGGACGTTTTCGTACTGCCATTTTGTGGTACAGTTACATCAGGCAATGTCGTTGCAACTGTTGATATACTAGGATGGGATGACAAGGTTTGTGGGCTGGTAGGTTCTGAAAATACTTCGCTTTTTGATGGTGTTGAAAAAAAGACCGTTTCTGTACTGCCATTTTGTGGTACAGTTACTTCAGGCATTGTCGTTGCAACTGTTGATATACTAAGTTGGGATGACAATATTTGTATGCTTGTAGGTTCTGAAAATATTTCGCTTTTTGATGGCGTTGAAAAAGGGACCGTTTTTGTACTGCCATTTTGTGGTACAGTTACATCAGACAATGTCGTTGCAACTGTTGATATACTAGGATGGGATGAAAAGGTTTGTGGGCTGGTAGGTTCTGAAAATACTTCGCTTTTTGATGGTGTTGAAAAAAAAACCGTTTCTGTACTGCCATTTTGTGGTACAATTACATCAGGCAATGTCGTTGCAACTGTTGATATACTAAGTTGGGATGACAATATTTGTGTGGTAGTAGGTTCTGAAAATATATCGCTTTTTGATGACGTTGAAAAAGGGACCGTTTTTGTACTGCCATTTTGTGGTAGAGTTACATCAGGCATTGTCGTTGCTACTGTTGATATACTAAGTTGTGATGACAATATTTGTGTTGTTGTAGGTTCTGAAAATACTTCGCTTTTTAATGGTGTTGAAAAAAAGACCGTTTCTGTACTGCCATTTTGTGGTACAGTTACTTCAGGCATTGTCGTTGCAACTGTTGATATACTAGGTTGGGATGACAATATTTGTGTGCTTGTAGGTTCTGAAAATACTTCGCTTTTTGATGGTGTTGAAAAAAAGACCGTTTCTGTACTGCCATTTTGTGGTACAGTTACATCAGGCATTATCGTTGGAACTGTTGATGTACTAGGTTGAGATGACAATATTTGTGTGCTTGTAGATTCTAAAAATATATCGCTTTTTGATGGCGTTGAAAAAGGGAACGTTTTTGTACTGCCATTTTGTGGTACAGTTACATCAGGCAATGTCGTTGCAACTGTTGATAAGCTTGGTTGGGATGACAATTTTTGTGTGGTTGTAGGTTGTAAAAATATTTCGCTTTTTGATGGCGTTGAAAAAAAGGACGTTTTTGTACTGCCTTTTTTTGGTACAGTTACATCAGGCATTGTCGTTGCAACTGTGGACTTAATAGGATGGGATGACAATGTTTGTGGGCTGGTAGGTTCTGAAAATATTTCGCTTTTTGATGGCGTTGAAAAAGGGGACGTTTTTGTACTGCCATTTTGTGACTCAATAGGATGGGATGACAATGTTTGTGGGCTGGTAGGTTCTGTAAATATTTCGCTTATTGATGGCGTTGAAAAATAGGACGTTTTTGAACTGCCATTTTGTGGTACAGTTACATCAGGCAATGTCGTTGCAACTGTTGATAAGCTTGGTTTGGATGACAATATTTGTATGCTTGTAGGTTCTGAAAATATTTCGCTTTTTGATGGCGTTGAAAAAGGGGACGTTTTTGTACTGCCATTTTGTGATACAGTTACATCAGGTAATGTCGTTGCAACTGTTGATATACTAGGTTGGGATGAAAATATTTTTGTGGTTGTAGGTTCTGAAAATATATCGCTTTTTGATGGCGTTGAAAAAGGGACCGTTTTTGTACTGCCATTTTGTGGTGCAGTTACATCAGGCAATGTCGTTGCAACTGTTGATATACTAGGTTGGGATGACAAGGTTTGTGGGCTGGTAGGTTCTGAAAATACTTCGCTTTTTGATGGTGTTGAAAAAAAGACCGTTTCTGTACTGCCATTTTGTGGTACAGTTACTTCAGGCATTGTCGTTGCAACTGTTGACTTAATAGGATCGGATGACAATGTTTGTGGGCTGGTAGGTTCTGAAAATATTTCGCTTTTTGATGGCGTTGAAAAATGGGACGTTTTTGTACTGCCATTTTGTGACTCACTAGGATGGGATGACAATGTTTGTGGGCTGGTAGGTTCTGTAAATATTTCGCTTTTTGATGGCGTTGAAAAATAGGACGTTTTTGAACTGCCATTTTGTGGTACAGTTACATCAGGCAATGTCGTTGCAACTGTTGATAAGCTTGGTTGGGATGACAATATTTGTATGCTTGTAGGTTCTGAAAATATTTCGTTTTTTGATGGCGTTGAAAAAGGGGACGTTTTTGTACTGCCATTTTGTGGTACAGTTACATCAGGTAATGTCGTTGCAACTGTTGATATACTAGGTTGGGATGAAAATATTTGTGTGGTTGTAGGTTCTGAAAATATATCGCTTTTTGATGGCGTTGAAAAAGGGACCGTTTTTGTACTGCCATTTTGTGGTGCAGTTACATCAGGCAATGTCGTTGCAACTGTTGATATACTAGGTTGGGATGACAAGGTTTGTGGGCTGGTAGGTTCTGAAAATATTTCGCTTTTTGATGGCGTTGAAAAAGGGGACGTTTTTGTACTGCCATTTTGTGATTCAGTTACATCAGGTAATGTCGTTGCAACTGTTGATATACTAGGTTGGGATGAAAATATTTTTGTGGTTGTAGGTTCTGAAAATATATCGCTTTTTGATGGCGTTGAAAAAGGGACCGTTTTTGTACTGCCATTTTGTGGTGCAGTTACATCAGGCAATGTCGTTGCAACTGTTGATATACTAGGTTGGGATGACAAGGTTTGTGGGCTGGTAGGTTCTGAAAATACTTCGCTTTTTGATGGTGTTGAAAAAAAGACCGTTTCTGTACTGCCATTTTGTGGTACAGTTACTTCAGGCATTGTCGTTGCAACTGTTGACTTAATAGGATCGGATGACAATGTTTGTGGGCTGGTAGGTTCTGAAAATATTTCGCTTTTTGATGGCGTTGAAAAATGGGACGTTTTTGTACTGCCATTTTGTGACTCACTAGGATGGGATGACAATGTTTGTGGGCTGGTAGGTTCTGTAAATATTTCGCTTTTTGATGGCGTTGAAAAATAGGACGTTTTTGAACTGCCATTTTGTGGTACAGTTACATCAGGCAATGTCGTTGCAACTGTTGATAAGCTTGGTTGGGATGACAATATTTGTATGCTTGTAGGTTCTGAAAATATTTCGTTTTTTGATGGCGTTGAAAAAGGGGACGTTTTTGTACTGCCATTTTGTGGTACAGTTACATCAGGTAATGTCGTTGCAACTGTTGATATACTAGGTTGGGATGAAAATATTTGTGTGGTTGTAGGTTCTGAAAATATATCGCTTTTTGATGGCGTTGAAAAAGGGACCGTTTTTGTACTGCCATTTTGTGGTGCAGTTACATCAGGCAATGTCGTTGCAACTGTTGATATACTAGGTTGGGATGACAAGGTTTGTGGGCTGGTAGGTTCTGAAAATACTTCGCTTTTTGTTGGTGTTGAAAATAAGACCGTTTCTGTACTGCCATTTTGTGGTACAGTTACATCACGCATTGTCGTTGGAACTGTTGATGTACTAGGTTGGGATGACAATATTTGTGTGCTTGTAGGTTCTGAAAATACTTCGCTTTTTGATGGTGTTGAAAAAAAGACCGTTTCTGTACTGCCATTTTGTGGTACAGTTACATCAGGCATTGTCGTTGGAACTGTTGATGTACCAAGTTGGGATGACAATATTTGTGTGCTTGTAGATTCTAAAAATATATCTCTTTTTGATGGCGTTGAAAAAGGGGACGTTTTCGTACTGCCATTTTGTGGTACAGTTACATCAGGCATTGTCGTTGCAACTGTTGATATACTAAGTTCGGATGACAATATTTGTGTGTTTGTAGATTCTGAATATATTTCGCTTTTTGATGGCGTTGAAAAAGGGACCGTTTTTGTACTGCCATTTTGTTGTACAGTTACATTAGGCATTTGTATTACAACTGTTGACTTACTAGGATGGGATAACAATGTTTGTGGGCTGGTAGGTTCTGAAAATACTTCGCTTTTTGATGGCGTTGAAAAAGAGACCGTTTTTGTACTGCCATTTTGTGGTACAGTTACATCAGGCATTTTTATTGCAACTGTTGATATACTAAGTTCGGATGACAATATTTGTGTGTTTGTAGATTCTGAATATATTTCGCTTTTTGATGGCGTTGAAAAAGGGACCGTTTTTGTACTGCCATTTTGTTGTACAGTTACATCAGGCAATGTCGTTCCAACTGTTGATATACTAGGATGGGATGACAAGGTTTGTGGGCTGGTAAGTTCTGAAAATACTTCGCTTTTTGATGGCGTTGAAGAAGGGACCGTTTTTGTACTGCCATTTTGTGGTACAGTTACATTAGGCATTTGTATTACAACTGTTGACTTACTAGGATGGGATAACAATGTTTGTGGGCTGGTAGGTTCTGAAAATACTTCGCTTTTTGATGGCGTTGAAAAAGAGACCGTTTTTGTACTGCCATTTTGTGGTACAGTTACATCAGGCATTTTTATTGCAACTGTTGATATACTAAGTTCGGATGACAATATTTGTGTGTTTGTAGATTCTGAATATATTTCGCTTTTTGATGGCGTTGAAAAAGGGACCGTTTTTGTACTGCCATTTTGTTGTACAGTTACATCAGGCAATGTCGTTCCAACTGTTGATATACTAGGATGGGATGACAAGGTTTGTGGGCTGGTAAGTTCTGAAAATACTTCGCTTTTTGATGGCGTTGAAGAAGGGACCTTTTTTGTACTGCCATTTTGTGGTACAGTTACATTAGGCATTTGTATTACAACTGTTGACTTACTAGGATGGGATAACAATGTTTGTGGGCTGGTAGGTTCTGAAACTACTACGCTTTTTGATGGCGTTGAAAAAAAGTCCGTTTCTGTACTGACATTTTGGAGTACAGTTACATCAGGCAAAATCGTTGCAACTGTTGATATACTAGGATGGGATGACAAGGTTTGTGGGCTGGTAGGTTCTGAAAATACTTCGCTTTTTGATGGTGTTGAAAAAAATACCGTTTCTGTACTGACATTTTGGAGTACAGTTACATCAGGCAAAGTCGTTGTAACTGTTGATATACTAGGATGGTATGACAAGGTTTGTGTGCTTGTAGATTCTAAAAATATATCGCTTTTTGATGGCGTTGAAAAAGGGGACGTTTTCGTACTGCCATTTTGTGGTACAGTTACATCAGGCAATGTCGTTGCAACTGTTGATAAGCTTGGTTGGGATGACAATTTTTGTGTGGTTGTAGGTTGTAAAAATATTTCGCTTTTTGATGGCGTTGAAAAAAAGGACGTTTTTGTACTGCCATTTTTTGGTACAGTTACATCAGGCATTGTCGTTGCAACTGTTAACTTAACAGGATGGGATGACAATGTTTGTGGGCTGGTAGGTTCTGAAAATATTTCGCTTTTTGATGGCGTTGAAAAATGGGACGTTTTTGTACTGCCATTTTGTGACTCACTAGGATGGGATGACAATGTTTGTGGGCTGGTAGGTTCTGTAAATATTTCGCTTTTTGATGGCGTTGAAAAAAAGGACGTTTTTGTACTGCCATTTTTTGGTACAGTTACATCAGGCATTGTCGTTGCAACTGTTAACTTAACAGGATGGGATGACAATGTTTGTGGGCTGGTAGGTTCTGAAAATATTTCGCTTTTTGATGGCGTTGAAAAATGGGACGTTTTTGTACTGCCATTTTGTGACTCACTAGGATGGGATGACAATGTTTGTGGGCTGGTAGGTTCTGAAAATATTTCGCTTTTTGATGGCGTTGAAAAGTAGGACGTTTTTGAACTGCCATTTTGTGGTACAGTTAAATCAGGCAATGTCGTTGCAACTGTTGATAAGCTTGGTTGGGATGAGATTATTTGTATGCTTGTAGGTTCTGAAAATATTTCGCTTTTTGATGGCGTTGAAAAAGGGGACGTTTTTGTACTGCCATTTTTTGGTACTTTTACATTAGGCATTGTCGTTGCAACTGTTGATATACTAAGTTGGGATGACAATATTTGTGTGCTTGTAGGTTCTGAAAATATTTGGCTTCTTGATGGCGTTGAAAAAGGGGACGTTTTTGTACTGCTATTTTGTGGTATAGTTACATCAGGCATTGTCGTTGCAACTGTTGATATACTAGGTTGGGATAACAATATTTGTGTGCTTGTAGGTTCCGAATATATTTCGCCTATTGATGGCGTTGAAAAAGGGACCGTTTTTGTACTGCCATTTTGTGGTACACTTACATCAGGCATTGTTGTTGCAACTGTTGACTTACTTGGATGGGATGACAATGTTTGTGGGCTTGTAGGTTCTGAAAATATTTCGCTTTTTGATGGCTTTGAAAAAGGGGACGTTTTTGTACTGCCATTTTGTGGTACAGTTACATCAGGCAATGTCGTTCCAACTGTTGATATACTAGGATGGGATGACAATGTTTGTGGGCTTGTAGGTTCTGAAAATATTTCGCTTTTTGATGCCTTTGTAAAAGGGACCGTTTTTGTACTGCCATTTTGTGTTACAGTTACATCAGGCATAGTTGTTGCAACTGTTGATATACTAGGATGGGATGACAATGTTTGTGGGCTGGTAGGTTCTGAAAATATTTTGCTTCTTGATGGCGTTGAAAAAGGGGACGTTTTTATACTGACAGTTCGTTGTAATGTTCCATTTGGTAATGTCGTTGCAGTTGACTTTCTAGGTTGCGTTGATAATATTTGTATGCTGATAGGTGCTGTATATCTTATGTTTGGTGTTGTTGCTGCATTTGAAGTCTTTAGTAGTACAGGTAACGTTGGTGTGGTTACAGATGTTGAAATTATTTTTTGTTTTAATGACGTTGTATAAAGCCGCGTCATTGTACTAGTCTGCGGTGAAAATGTTTCGTACGATGTTGTTTGCGCAGTTGAACTGCTTGTTAGGACAAATAGTGTTGGTATGGTCGTAGATGACGAAATTATTTCATTTTTTAGTGATGCTGTAAAAAGCGGCGTAATTGTACTAGTCTGTGGTGAAAATGTTCCGGATGATGTTGTATCCGTAGAAGAATTGCTTGTTCCGTTTTTGAATGTTGTTGTTGTGTTTGATTCTGTCGGATTTAAATCCGATTCTTGTTGCCTCAAAACAATCCATTTATAATTTTCTGTTAGTGTCTCGTTTGTTAATGTCGAAATAATTGGCATGGCGGGATTTAAAGAAAATGTACCGCTTTTTGATGGTAATGTGAAAAATAACATATTTTTCTGTTTTACTCTTGATATAGTTTTGGGTGGTGTTATTTTTTCATTTATCTGTGAAATCCATCTCGGAAATCTTCCATTATTTATTATTTGATCATCGCTATTGTTCGAAATTGATTTAAATGACAGTCTTGGAATTTTTGTCTTAACATAGTCTAATTTTTCCGAGTTAATTAATATTTTTTGGGTACAGTTGAACACTTGAATAAAATATGTATTCGACGTAAATGAGAATATTTTTGAATTATTTTTCATTTTTAGTTTATTGATCCATCCGGGTTGAAATGTTTTATGAAACCTGCATAAATACCTTCTGTCATCCGTAAATACATATGTTGAACTTGCCGTCTCAATCCCAGTAGTGTTTCCGTCTATGTTCAAGTATTCATATGGATAGTTTACAAATGGACTAATTGTGAATGTTTTTTCTCCAATATGATATAAATGTGTAAATATATCCGGCAAGACTGACAACATAAAAATATTATATTTATTTTTAACTGCGCCTTTAATACGTGAATTTTTATGGTTAAATGTACCGTGGAGGAAAATCATTGACCAGTATAGTCTACTCGAGATCTCACAGTACAAACTGCAATTTTTATATCTTAAATAATGTGATTTTCTTGTTATTGAGATATGTATTAATATGTGAAATATATTATTGGTTGTTGTGGAAATATTATAATTTTGTGTTTTACAAAATAACGATATAGTTATGGGAGTCGATTCAGCTTGTTTACTGGTTTTACATTTAAACTTTATATTTAGAATATCGAATATCAAATTTTTTTCTTTGGTATTATAAGTAAAATACTTGTGGGTTAAAATTACAAATTCTTGGTTTCGTTCAAATTTTGCCATATTTTTAGTAGCTCTTCTGTTGTTTATACTGAACTGGCACGGGTAGTTTGATCTTATTTTACTACATAAACGAATATGTTTGTTTATATTAGTTATGTATCGCTTTGAAGTCGGGAAGCTTGCCCACTCGGGCAAGCGTCCCGACTTCAAAGCAGCTATAAAAAATATAATAGTTTTGTATATACATAGACAATAAATGTTCTAACATACAAATATAGTCATTTTGTTCATCAATATTTACAGAATAAGAACATGACAAATTTGTTTTTGGTGTTGAGCCCGGATTCTTACTGATTACCGATGATACTGGATTATACATTATTCTAAAATTCCATCCATTCTTGTTGCATCTCGAATGAACCACGCGCAAAGGGGGAGAATATAGTTGCCATAAATTGTGATCATTTGATGAATTAGATGATGACTGATTTATTGTCTGAAAAAAAAACATTAATTTATTTCTTATTACAAATAGAGATACTACAACAACTTAGTTTATAAATTTAAACCAGCACATTTTGAAAACTGTCATATTCCATTAATTATAAATTACACATACGTACATTTTAAGTACATTGCCCAACTAGGCAAGCTTGTTTTAGGGCAAATTGATAAACAAATATATTTTTTTAAAACCAAAATTCATCGAAGTCAAGATACAGTAAGATCGAAATTTAATTAACAAAACATTTAAATAATATCATATTAAGATATAGATGTTTCACAGAGACTAAGCTGTTCTTTTTACTTGGGAAGTATGGAAGTCTCGGCTATTACAGGGCTTACGACCTGTCATCGGCTGGCTTAAGTGATCACATTACACAGTGAAACGTTCACCTATTTGCCCATACTACCACATCTATCAATGTTTTGGAAGTTGTATATATGTTATCATATTGGATAATTTCAATCATTTATTACCGAATATGCTGTCGCCATCTATGGTTTTTTTTGAAAATCTGATATTCATTCTCATGTTACAGTATAGAAGCTGAGATTATTTCTATGCAGTATGGGGTTATATCCTTTTTTTATGTTAGTATATGAAATTCATTCGAATTATTAATATATACTAGAATACATCTAAAAAAACAATATTTTTAATTTTTTGACTCAACATATTGTGAAATATACTTAGACCATTATATTTCACAATATCTTGAGTATATCCAAATCTTTGTAGGAACTAATTACTGGGATTTTATATATCAAGATATAGATGATGACAATCCCCCAGGGGATAAAATACCAGTAATTAGTTCCTACTAGAGTTGGACATACTTAAAATATTGTAATATAATATTGTTATTTATTTCTATGGTATTACCTTTTCTAGTTTTTAGTCTATGCCCAATGCGGCGCCGGGAGGGGAAAGGAGTTCGTTGGAACGGCAACGTAACTCGCTCAGACGGACGCGCACTGGCGGACATTTTGGGTTGGCCGGCCTAGTGCGAGCTATTTCATTCCGCTATTATTACGGAGTTTAACCTTTACCATACCATGATAGAAAATACCTGAGCGCTGCCATGCTGTCAACTCGTGTTACCGTGAATAACAGTCGGAAAAAATGCTTTTTTTAGCTTAAATGGCTTTAATGGCATGAATTTACTCTAAATATTGAGAATTCTATTTTGAAAAAATGATTAATAACATAATTTAAAGCATTCATTAAATCATATACAATGTGTCCTTTCTTCATATTTCTCTTCATTTAATTAGTGAGAAAGAGACAATTATATTTGTATGTTTGTTGTTCTTTTCACTGTGAAAATAGTGTGTGATCTCTGTCTTTCATATCACAAATGATTTTTTTTTTTTAACCAACCTATTAATTTTACAACAGATTGAATGGAAAAAGTGATTGTTTTCGTACGATTCTTCTTTCGTAATTTATCTTTCACTAGTCATTCCTAAGCGCTAATATTTTTTTTATTGGATTATCTAAAATATGAATTTTATGTTGCATATATTTACCTAAATATTACAGGTTTAACTATGATGGTAGACCTGTGTTATTGCATAGTTTAAGAAGGGTTAAGGGATCACTGATCCTAGATGGACTTGCCTAATTGACGATTTGACGATTGGCCTCAAGAACGGCAAAATATTGCGCATTGGAATTCGTTGAGATATCGGACGCTCGATGAGTCGATGAATTATGATGCATATGATGCAATAAGAATTATTTTCTTTAATATACTTTGTAAAATTTATGACAATGAGCTGAAGGATGTTAAAAAAGTAAAATATTGAATTATTTAAGCTTCAGTTAAGAAAATGCATGCAGAAAATATTTAAATAAGATTAGGTATATATAGTATAAGGCATACCCTTAAATATATATTATATATATAAAATATAACCCTTTGATTATTCAGGGGAATACATTCTTATTGTGAAGTTGTAATTATTCAGAACATTGATCTGTGATGTTTAAAATACTAATTAAATGTATTAACTATATATATAATTAAATGTATTAAGATATACACATAAAATCAATTTTATTGAAAAATATTTTTGTTGCGCTACCGGGTTTCAAACCTGGATCTCTTCTTCTAATCCGGGGAAGGTGCATTACCAACTATGCTATTTTCTGAATAATTACAACCTCACAATAAAAATGTGTTCTCCTTAATAATATGCAAGTTGTATAAATGTATCCAAAATTTAATAAAAGTGAATGGTTAATTCTGGCGTCTGATATCGGTTTACTCAAAGATATTTGAGATCCGTAAAAATAATGTAGATGGCTTTTAAATAATAAAACAACAGATATAATGATGTGTAATGTATGGGTTCGAAAATTTGTCGTCTTTTTATACTGGCACTATAGCTTAGTTGGTAATGCACCGGATTGGAAAAAGAGATCCAGGTTCTAATCCTGGTAGCGTAACAACAATATTTTTAAATAAAATTGATATTATATGTATATCTTTATAATTAATATATTTAATTAGTATTTATATAACACAATTTATACGTTATTTTTTTTACTTATTTTATAACACAATAGAGTCCTGGTAACGACAATGATGTGTGAAAGTGAAGCTTGAAGCTGGCAGAAGAAGAAGGAAAGTACACTAAATGCAGTGGAAATGAGAGCACTTAGACGTATATATGGTAAATTCATATATGACAGAGAAAATATTCACGAAATTAGTAAAAATGTAAAGATCTTAGAATAGGTAGTAGCGATTAGCTCAAAATCACGAATCGTGAATTAATCACTGATATCTTTGAGTCACATTCACTATCGGTGATTGAATATCTGGGAATATCGTGATTCGTGATTCGGCACATGTGCGTATGAAACGAAAATATTCGTGAATGAGTTATAATTCGTGATAAGCGCCATTTAGTAGATTCTGCTAAAACGTTTTACGCATTTGACCCGAAGAATTAGCTCACATTTTTTAAGGCTTTTCATTATCTTCGCAATGATATTAAATTATATATACATATACTTATTAATTATATATGTTTTCTAGAACATGTTTTTTAAGCTAATGAAGTTTGAATAATATAAGTAAATACGTTAAAAATGATGTTTATTTCATGTATTATGATATTGTGAGGCGCAGGCGTAATGAAATTGTGATCACAGTCACAGTTTTAAATCACTGATATTATCAAATATCAATCACAATCACACCAGTGAGTCAAAATTAGCATTTTTTATCATCACTAATAGGTAGTTAATGAGATTAAAAAAGGATCACTCGGGTGGTTTGGACATACGGAACGGATGAATGAGGAGAAAATAGTGAGAATGATATATGACGTAAGTGTTGATGGCACCAGAAATAGATAACGATCAGGGTAACCAGATACTGAAAGATGGTTCTATTAGTAGCTTCTATAATCGATGAGCTTGTTTGAGAAGATGCATGAATGCGAATGAGGCGAAAATTGTTGTCAGGACAGAAGAGTGTAGTGCTCATCCTCTCTGCCGACGCTGTTCAAAAAGAAACACTCTGTATGTTATACCTGCCCCTCCCTCAATATAATATTATATAGAAATAAATACAAATTTCTCTCAGTCGGAGACTTCAGTAGAGATACTAACTGAAATAATAAATTATAGTTATTCAATAGCACATACAATTATGGTTAGATGCAAACCTTTGAATATTCCATATTTTGTTTGCCAAGTATTCGACGATCAACAATATTTTTTTCCGTCTGTCGTTGCTTGGAAGCGATAATACTAAAAATTATCGCGAATTCGGCGTTCGATATATTCCTCTCTGATGATGTATTTGCAGTACACGACGAGACATCACCGATTAAAAAACACAAGCACATTAAAAATAAATAACTAGAGAACATTTTTAATTTTACACTTAGCTGGATGTTATCAATAAAAGTAAAAACTATGAAACATTAATAAATAATAGGCACACGCCCATTTTTACTATTAATTTTATCATTTACAGACTTATGAACTTCAAATTTTTGATAATTTGACGTAAGAAATTTGGAATAATTCAATTGTTGATATATTCCTAATTCAAATATACTGCTATGAATTATTTTTTTATTGTTATTTAAGAACTGGTGATAAAATAATAAAACAATTTGTTAGTTTGTTTTCTTCATGAAATATATAAAATAAATGATTACATTTTTGTAGAACATTCTTCGTCAACACCATAGGTAAGAGACATAATTATATATATGTAAATATAATGTGCATTAATGTAAAAAATACGTCTTGTTTACACAAAGATTTAATTTTCAAATGGTAAATACTTTTACTGTTGCATAAATATGTCATAAACTATTAAATTTATGTTTCCACAAAGTATGTATAGAATACCCCTTGCTCCGCAACTAATGTTTTTAATCCCTCTCCTATATGTACACTTTATTTCATGTCTATTCATTTACTGTTGTGTGGAGAAAATGTATAAATGTATTTTTTATTTATTATCTTAGTTTTATTAACCTCTGAATTGAGTTTAAAAAACATCTACCGGTTTCGGAAAAAACCTTTTCCTTCTTCAGGATGTCATAACTAAAAATATAGCATTGTTTCTTCACCAGAATCTATTTTTAAATTTTTTAAAAAACAACAATTATTTAAAAAATAAATATAGTACCTAACTCAAATTGCTGCTCAATACAAATTTAGTCGAATAATTTTTAGGAAAAAATTTTAGAATAGGACTCGTAGTTAAATTTAGTTGACTGTTTAGAATTTTCTGATTACTTTTACATGCTTTATTTATCTCCAACGATTCCAAATTAATTTAGTATTAAGTATGTCATTAAAATTTTAGTACAATATTCAAACATATAGGTATCATACACCTATTAATTAATTTTTGTTACAGAATTTTGTATTGTTATAAACTAAATATTTCAAATCATACAATAACATAAAACATTATAAAAACACAAAAAAATAATGATTTTTTTTGATAAAATTTATTAAAATAATTCACGTTGATTCACATAACAGTAGGTGAAATGATACAAAACAAATATAATGATAGTGTATATATATTAACTCCATAGTATGAGGATTAATATTACAAAAACTATAAGAAAATTTTAAAATAAATAATAAAATTACTAAAGAAAAGAGTTAAAAACACTTGACAAGTAATATTTATATATTTATAAAAAGCATTATTGTCTAATATGAATAATCGTCCAAGATTCTGCGTTCGTAAATGGTTCAGAATTAAAAAAGTATATCAAATATGCTAAAATCGGAATTAAACAAAAAATAGTAGCAACGATACCAACGATTACACTAACCGAAATATGATTCACTTTCCCATGATTAAATATATCTGATGATGATATCGAAGGAAAATCAGAAGTGTTAATTGATAATGACGGAAGGCATGTTACTGAATATGGTGATTCCTTAGAAAAAAATGTTGTAATGATTTTTGATGGCGTTGTAAAAGGTGTAGTTTTAGTTAGTGGTAATTTTCCGTGCGTTAGAGTAGTTGCAGATGACGATTTGGTCAGTTGTGAAGTTAAAGTTATTTCACTGACAGATGTTAAATATGTTTGATTTATGGATGGCGTTGTAATAGGGAGTATCTCTGTAGTTTTATTATGTGGTAAAGATTCATGTTTTAATGTTGTTATTGACTCTGATTTAGTCGGTTGTAATGATGTCGAAAAATGCGAGGTAATTGTACTAACATTTTGTGGTAATGTTACATAAGGCAACGTCGTTTTTGCTGTTGATTGACTCGGTTGGGATGACAATGTTTGTATGCTGGTAGGTTCTGAAAATATTTCGCTTTTTAATGGCGTTGAAAAAGTAATCGTTTTTGTACTACCATTTTGAGGTAATGTTATATGTGATAACGTCGTTTCAGCTGTTGATATACTTGGTTGGGATGAAAATGTTTGTGTGCTGGTAGGTTTTGAAAATATTTCGCTTTTTAATGGCGTTGAAAAAATAATTGTTTTTGTACTACCATTTTGAGGTAATGTTATATGTGATAACGTCGTTTCAGCTGTTGATATAGTTGGTTGGGATGACAATGTTTGTGTGCTGGTAGGTTTTGAAAATATTTCGCTTTTTAATGGCGTTGAAAAAGTAATCGTTTTTGTACTGCCATTTTGAGGTAATGTTATATGTGATAACGTCGTTTCAGCTGTTAATATACTTGGTTGGGATGACAATGTTTGTGTGCTGGTAGGTTTTGAAAATATTTCGCTTTTTAATGGCGTTGAAAAAGTAATCGTTTTTGTACTGCCATTTTGAGGTAATGTTATATGTGATAACGTCGTTTCAGCTGTTGATATAGTTGGTTGGGATGACAATGTTTGTGTGCTGGTAGGTTTTGAAAATATTTCGCTTTTTAATGGCGTTGAAAAAGTAATCGTTTTTGTACTGCCATTTTGAGGTAATGTTATATGTGATAACGTCGTTTCAGCTGTTAATATACTTGGTTGGGATGACAATGTTTGTGTGCTGGTAGGTTTTGAAAATATTTCGCTTTTTAATGGCGTTGAAAAAATAATCGTTTTTGTACTGCCATTTTGAGGTAATGTTATATGTGATAACGTCGTTTCAGCTGTTGATATACTTGGTTGGGATGACAATGTTTGTGTGCTGGTAGGTTCTGAAAATATTTCGCTTTTTAATGGCGTTGAAAAAATAATCGTTTTTGTACTGCCATTTTGAGGTAATGTTATATGTGATAACGTCGTTTCAGCTGTTAATATACTTGGTTGGGATGACAATGTTTGTGTGCTGGAAGGTTTTGAAAATATTTCGCTTTTTAATGGCGTTGAAAAAATAATCGTTTTTGTACTGCCATTTTGAGGTAATGTTATATGTGATAACGTCGTTTCAGCTGTTAATATACTTGGTTGGGATGACAATGTTTGTGTGCTGGAAGGTTTTGAAAATATTTCGCTTTTTAATGGCGTTGAAAAAGTAATCGTTTTTGTACTGCCATTTTGAGGTAATGTTATATGTGATAACGTCGTTTCAGCTGTTAATATACTTGGTTGGGATGACAATGTTTGTGTGCTGGTAGGTTTTGAAAATATTTCGCTTTTTAATGGCGTTGAAAAAGTAATCGTTTTTGTACTGCCATTTTGAGGTAATGTTATATGTGATAACGTCGTTTCAGCTGTTGATATACTTGGTTGGGATGAAAATGTTTGTGTGCTGGTAGGTTTTGAAAATATTTCGCTTTTTAATGGCGTTGAAAAAGTAATCGTTTTTGTACTGCCATTTTGAGGTAATGTTATATGTGATAACGTCGTTTCAGCTGTTAATATACTTGGTTGGGATGACAATGTTTGTGTGCTGGAAGGTTTTGAAAATATTTCGCTTTTTAATGGCGTTGAAAAAATAATCGTTTTTGTACTGCCATTTTGAGGTAATGTTATATGTGATAACGTCGTTTCAGCTGTTGATATACTTGGTTGGGATGACAATGTTTGTGTGCTGGTAGGTTCTGAAAATATTTCGCTTTTTAATGGCGTTGAAAAAATAATCGTTTTTGTACTGCCATTTTGAGGTAATGTTATATGTGATAACGTCGTTTCAGCTGTTGATATACTTGGTTGGGATGACAATGTTTGTGTGCTGGTAGGTTCTGAAAATATTTCGCTTTTTAATGGCGTTGAAAAAATAATCGTTTTTGTACTGCCATTTTGAGGTAATGTTATATGTGATAACGTCGTTTCAGCTGTTGATATACTTGGTTGGGATGACAATGTTTGTGTAATGGTAGGTTTTGAAAATATTTCGCTTTTTAATGGCGTTGAAAAAATAATCGTTTTTGTACTGACAGTTTGTTGTAATGTTCCATTTGTTAATGTCGTTGCAGTTGACATGCTAGGTTGGGATGATAATATTTGTGTGCTGATAGGTGTTGTATATGTTATGTGTGCTATTGTTGCTGCAGTTGAAGTCTTTAGTAGTACAGGTAACGATGGTGTGGTCACAGATGCTGAAATTATTTCATGTTTTAATGACGTGGTATAAAGCGGCGTCATTGTAATAGTCTGTGGTGAAAATGTTCCGTATGATGTTGTTTGCGCAGTTGAACTTCCTGGTAGTACTGATGATGTTTGTGTGTTAACTGGTGCAGAAATTGTTGTACTAGTCAGTGGTAATAATGTTATAGATAATGTAGTTGCCGTAGTTGAACTGCTTGGTGATACAAATGATGTCTGTGTGGTAAGAGATGATGAAATCGTTTTACTTTTTGAAGGTGCAGTAAAAGTCGGCGTCATTGTACTAGTCTGTGGTAAAAGTGTTACCGTCGTAATTAACGTCGTTACCGCAGTTAAACTGCTTGGTGGTACAGATGACGTTTGTGTGGTCACAGATACTGAAATTGATTCAATTTTTGTTTGCGTAGTAAAATGCGGTGTCGTTGTACTAATCTGTGGTGGAAATGTTCCGGATGATGTCGTATCCGTAGAAGAACTGATTGGTACAGATGATGTTGGTGTGCTGAAAGATTCGAACAATTTATTGCTTTTTGCTGTCGTTGAAAAAGGAAATGTGTCTGTAATAATATTTTGTAGTGATGCTCCATTTATGAATGTTGTTGCTGTGTTTGCTTGTGTCGGATTTAAATCCGATTCTTTTTGCCTCAAAACAATCCATCTGTAATTTTCCGTTAGTGTCTCGTTTATAAATTGTGCTGTATGAAATAAATTATTGGTACTTCTAGTTGTTAACTCAGTTTCATACGATGTTGGATTTAATGATAGTAATTCTGTTAGATTAGTTGAAGATTGTTGTTTAGATTTGAAAGACGTTGGTGATTTTGATTCGTGTATTCGAATGCTAGGAATAGTCGACTCAGTTAGATTTAAAGTGATCATTTCTCTTAAAGTGATCAATATTTTGCTTTTAAATTGTGAAGTAAAAATAAAAGATTGCGGCTGTAATGTTTGATTTGCGATTGTTGATCTAAAAGATATATTTTTGGCGCTTTCCATATTTTCAACCGAGTTCGAAGTCAACTTCAAAAGATTTCCTTTGTTATATATTTTAAAAACTCTCTGTTGTTTTTTTAACGTCGGTTGGCTTGACACTGTTAAAGTTTTTCTTTTAATATTATAATAAATTATGGAGTTCCGTGACATTGTTTCACTTTTCAGGACTTTTGAATTTGTTTGATATTTTAATATTGAAACATTTAGTGTTTTTGATCTTAATGACGACGTTTTTAATGGTGAGGAAATAAGTAATGTGTTTGTATTTATATTTTCATTTATTATCGAAACTAAAGACCCTTTATTAGGTATAGATAATGATAATAATTCACTTTTTAATGATGACGTAACAAATAACATTTTGGTTCTAATGGTTGTAGATACAGTATCATACTTAAACGGCATTGAAGCATTTAGTTTTATTACATTTGAGGCAAATGTTTCTGAGGTACTGGGTGACAATAATATTTTATTTTTGAATGGCTTAAATGTGTTTTTAGCAAAATACTTTAATATTACATAGTGCTGTGTTAATGTTGTTGACGTTAATTTAAATGAAGTAAATGTTTGTGTGGTAGTGCGAAAATATGATTTTTCACTTTTTAATGGTGTTGTATAAAATAATATGTTATTTGTAACACCTTTCAATTGGGGTGCAAAATCAAACATTTTCAAATTAGTGTTAGCTGATTTTGTTTTATATGTTAATGTCGAAGTAATTGGCATGGTGGGATATAAGAAAAATGTACCGCTTTCAGATGGTAATGTGAAAAATAACATTTTTTTCTGTTTAACTCTTGATATAGTTTCAGGTGGTGTTATTTTTTCATTTATCTGTGAAATCCATCTCGGAAATCTTCCATTATTTATTATTTGATCATCGCTATTGTTCGAAATTGATTTAAATGACAGTCTTGGAATTTTTGTCATAACATAGTGTAATTTTTCCGAGTTAATTAATATGTTTTGGGTACAGTTGAACACTTGAATAAAATATGTATTCGACGTAAATGAGAATATTTTTGAATTATTTTTCATTTTTAGTTTATTGATCCATCCGGGTTGAAATGTTTTATGAAACCTGCATAAATACCTTCTGTCATCCGTAAATACATATATTGAACTTGCCGTCTCAATCCCAGTAGTGTTTCCGTCTATGTTCAAGTATTCATAAGGATAGTTTACAAATGGACTAATTGTGAATGTTTTTTCTCCAATATGATATAAATGTGTAAATACATCCGGCAAGACTGACAACATAAAAATATTATATTTATTTTTAACTGCGACTTTAATACGTGAATTTTTATTGTTAACTGTAACGTGGAGGAAAATCATTGACCAGTATTGTCTACTCGAGATGTCACAGTACAAACTGCAATTTTTATATCTTAAATAATGTGATTTTCTTGTTATTGAGATATGTATTAATATGTGAAATATATTATTGGTTGTTGTGGAAATATTATAATTTTGTGTTCTACAAAATAACGATATAGTTATCGGAGTTAATTTAGCTTGTTTACTGGTTTTACATTTAAACTTTATATTTAGAATATCGAATATCAAATTTTTTTCTTTGGTATTATAAGTAAAATACTTGTGGGTTAAAATTACAAATTCTTGGTTTCGTTCAAATTTTGCCATATTTTTAGTAGCTCTTCTGTTGTTTATACTGAACTGGCACGGGTAGTTTGATCTTATTTTACTACATAAACGAATATTTTTGTTTATATTAGTTATGTATCGCTTTGAAGTCGGGAAGCTTGCCCACTCGGGCAAGCGTCCCGACTTCAAAGCAGCCATAAAAAATATAATAGTTTTGTATATACATAGACAATAAATGTTCTAACATACAAATATAGTCGTTTTGTCCATCATCAATAATTACAGAATAAGAACATAACAAATGTGTTTTTGGTGTTGAGCCCGGATTCTTACTGATTACTGATGTTACTGGATTATACATTATTCTAAAACTCCATCCATTCTTGTTGCATCTCGAATGAACCACGCGCAAAGGGGAAGAATATAGTTGCCATAAATTGTGATCATTTGATGAATTAGATGATGACTGATTTATTTTCTGAAAAAAAAAACATTAATTTATTTCTTTTTACAAATAGAGATGCAACAATAACTTAGTTTATAAATTTAAACCTGCACATTTTAAAAACTGTCATATTCCATTAATTACAATTTCCACACATTTTAAATACATTGCCCAACTAGGCAAGCCTGTTTTAGGGCAAATTGATAAACAAATATATTTTATAAAACCAAAATTCATCGAAAGCAAAATATAGTAAGATCGAAATTTAATCAACAAAACATTTAAATAATATCATATTAAGATATAGATGTCTCACAGAGATGAAGTTGTTATTTTTACATGGGAAGTATGGAAGTCTCGGGCGTTTCGGGGCTTACGACCCGTCATCGGCTGGCTTAAGTGATCACTTTACACAGTGTAACGTTTACCTATGTACCCATCCTACCACATCCATCAATATTTTAGAAGTTGTATATATGTTATCATGTTGGAACATTTCAATAATTTATTACCAACTATGCTGTCGCCATCTATGGATTTTTTTGAAAATCTGATATTCATTCTCATGTAACAGATGTCGCTGAAGCTGAGATTATTTATTTGCAGTATGTGTTTATGTCCTTTTTTTATGTTTGTATATGAAATTCATTAAAATTATTAACATATACTAGAATACATCTAAAAAGGCAGTATTTTTCAATTTTTCGACTTCATATTTAGACCAGTATATTTCACAATATGTTGAGTATATCCAAATCTTTGTAGTAACTAATTACTGGGATTTTATATATCAAGATATAGATGATGACAATCCTCCAGGGGATAAAATACCAGTAATTAGTTCCTACACAGAGTTGGACATACTCAAAATATTGTAATATCATATTGTTATTTATTTCTATGGGATTACCATTTCTAGTATCTAGTCTATGCCCAATGCGGCGACGAGCCGACGTTTTGGGTTGGCCGGCCTAGTGTGAGCTATTTCATTCCGCTATTATTACGGAGTTTAACCTTTATCACACCATGATATAAAATACCCGAACGCAGCCATGCTGTCAACTAGTGTTACTGTGACAATAGTTGGAAAAAATGTTTTTATTAGCTTAAATGGCTTTAATGGCACGAATTTATTCTAAATATTGATCATTCAATTTTGAAAAAATGATTAATAACATAATTTAAAGCATTCATTAAATCCTATACAATGTGTCCTTCCTTCATATTTCTCTTCGTTTAATTAGTAAGAAAGAGACAATTATATTTGTAAGCTTGTTGTTCTTTTCACTATGAAAATAGTGTGTGATCTCTGTCTTTCATATCACAAATGGTATTTTTACCAACGTATTAATTTTACAACAGATTGAATGAAAAAAATAATTGTTTTTGTACGATTCTCTTTTCATAAATGATCTTTCACTAGTCATTCCTAAGCGCTATATTATAGTTATTCAATAGCAAATACAATTATAGTTAGATGCAAACCTTTGAATATTCCATATTTTGTTTGCCAAGTATTCGACGATCAACAATATTTTTTTCCGTCTGTCGTTGCTTGGAAGCGATAATACTAAAAATTATCGCGAATTCGGCGTTCGATATATTCCTCTCTGATGATGTATTTGCAGTACACGACGAGACATCACCGATTAAAAAACACAAGCACATTAAAAATAAATAACTAGAGAACATTTTTAATTTTACACTTAGCTGGATGTTATCAATAAAAGTAAAAACTATGAAACATTAATAAATAATAGGCACACGCCCATTTTTACTATTAATTTTATCATTTACAGACTTATGAACTTCAAATTTTTGATAATTTGACGTAAGAAATTTGGAATAATTCAATTGTTGATATATTCCTAATTCAAATATACTGCGATGAATTATTTTTTTATTGTTATTTAAGAACTGGCGATAAAATAATAAAACAATTTGTTTGTTTGTTTTCTTCATGAAACATATAAAATAAATGATTACATTTTTGTAGAACATTCTTCGTCAACACCATAGGTAAGAGACATAATTATATATATGTAAATATAATGTGCATTAATGTAAAAAATACGTCTTGTTTACACAAATATTTAATTTTCAAATAGTAAATACTTTTACTGTTGCATAAATATGTCATAAACTATTAAATTTATGTTTCCACAAAGTATGTATAGAATACCCCTTGCTCCGCAACTAATGTTCTGAATTCCTCTCCTATATGTACACTTTATTTCATGTCTATTCATTTACTGGTCTGTGGAACAAATGTATAACTGTTTGAAATATGGTCGATACAAATATAATGAAAATGTAGCTTATTTTGTGTGGCCTTTAATGTCAAATGTACCATGAAAATGCGAAACTTAAAAGTGTAATAACTCAACTTTGATGTTACCATAAATGAAGCGAATGAAATATCTATTTTCAAAGACCTTCAGTGTCAAATGTGCCGTGAAAATGCGAAACTTTAAAATGTAATAACTTTTTAATACTTGCGAGCGTCTTAATTCGAATTCATTTATATAATCAGAGCACTGAAAATGAACCAAATCTGAGCAATTGGTGATATTTTAAAGTTATTCCCGAGGGTGACAACCCTCGTGGGAAAACGATGTGATGGTAAGATTTATACAAATTATGATGTTTGATGCAAACCTCTAAATATTCCATTTATTTTTTGCCAGATATTCCGTGATCATAGTGTAAATTCAAACTAAATTTAAAATTAGGTTTTATTGATTGGTAGGAAGCGATAATACCAAATATTATCGCACAATAAAACACAGATGACATATTTGCAGTGAACCCTCTCACGTCAGAATGGGAGTCATCCGTCAAAACATACAAACATATTAAAAAAGGTAATTCACAAACATTTTTAATTTTTATTTTTACTCATTAACATGAGACATTAAAAAAACAATAAACGTCCATTTTTAATTTTCAATTTTAACATTAATTGACCGTTAATAATTTGACACAAGGAAATTTGAATTATTCAATTGTTGGCGTATTCCTAAGTCAAATATTCTGCAATTAACGAAATCGTTAGTATTTTTTAATTTAATTGATGATTTTTTAATTTTTTATATGGCTAGGATTTGTAAGGTCGGATCAGATAATCGTACCAGGTCTTTTAAAGACTTTCTTGTGACCCTCAACAATCATCGCATATAAATATTTATATGATCTACTTCAGTATCATTGATACTCAAATATGTAGCGATCGTTTTTATTACCCTAGATGACCCTAGCTGTTAATGTAGTTACTGTCAAACCGCTTTAATGACGCTATTTTCTTGTTTTGACATCTGACTAAGATTTTAAACTCACAACAATACAAGTTTCATACAATAGCATAGTTTTTTAACATTTTGTGTCTGGAAACTACGATTTGCGGCCAGCATTTATTTTCTATTACCATTTAAAGAAAACTGCTGTAGAATCGTATCCAATGCTTACGATGAGTATGCTCTTGGTAAATCACAGTGCTTTGAGTGATTTAAAAAAATAAAAAGTGGCGATTTTGACGTAACAATGCTCTGTGTTTAGTGTGATCTGTTATGAGCTGCTAAAACCTGGCGAAACCGTTAAAACTGAACGCTACCGACAACAAATCATAGATTTAAATCAAACTTTGCATGAAAAACGACTAGAATATCAAAAAAGGCAACACAAGGTGATTTTGCTTCATGATAATGCATCATCACACACAGCAAAACCGGTCAAGGTACTCACTAGACTTGGCTCCGTCCGATTACTACTCATTTGCATCGATGGGACTTGCTGAGCAGCGCTTCACTTCTTACAAAAATGGCTCGACGATTGGTTTGCCTCAAAAGAGCAACAGTTTTTTCGGCGTGGCATCCACAAATTGTCAAAGAGATGGGAAAAATATATAGCTAGCGATGGGCAATACTTCGAATAAAATATTTCGTTTCATTTTTATACAACAAACGTGTATTTTCTATACAAAAATTCCGGTTTCATATTTACACACCCAAGTACGTGTGTATCAAAACGTGTATCCAGCTATGAATGTATTATATATTAAACAATTATCTCAGTAGCTATGTAATCTAATCTAAAACTATTAGAACTAATCCCCTTTATCGTCGGGTACTAATTAATTGTATTATTCCTTCTCAGTAAATGTGTCATTATGTATCTAACTGACGTCATCGCGTATCTCATGAAATCACTTTTAAATGTTTACCAGTTTTAAGATTTAATTATTTTTGTAACGTAAATTATTTACATATCGACCTCTCAGAATAACAAGGTTTCATCTGACAATGACACTGTATTGAGATAATGAGCTCAAAAGTGTCGATTGAATTTCAACATATCGCACATGTAGATCAAAACTAAAATAATAATTTTTAGATATTACGGTGTCTCCAGTTAGCCCCAGTTCTTGAATAGTGTCATTTCAGGATACATTTATGAACTAAAATGTTATTTAGTTTCATAACTTTAATAACAAAAAATGGAGAAAAATGTTTTTATTTTTTGTCTACTGAAAAATAACTGAGTTATCTTAGTTTTGATCTTGGTGTGCGATATGTTCACGTATATTTTATTTTGAGTATGCAAATATGGTCTGTTTTAAGATCTAAACTTATCTTTAGATAGACATATCAATGACAAATGTGAGATGAGGGAAATTAAAATTAAAATAAAACATTGTAAATTAACAATAATGATACATATATAATTGAAATAAATAACTGATGCAGTTGGAACTTTCAGCTCTTGCTATTTATTTCCTTTAATATCCTTTAAATGGAATTGGTGTGTATGAAAGAAATAAAGAATATTGCATTTGGAACCCTTTTCACACATTAACTAAAATTAGCCCAAAATGTTATTGTAAATTGTATTGTATATATTGTTAAATGCGAAAATATAACACTTGTTTTTTTTATTCTACACGGTTAATTTGTTTCAGCCTTGCAGGGCCATTATAAATCTAACAATTTAACTCAACAAATTGCATTTATAACTATAATGGGGGACAGTTATAAAATTTTATTTGCACGCAAATAAAATTGTATAGCTGTCCCCCATTATAGTTATAAATGTTGTTGTTGCTAATTTGACAATTCAATTCAACATTTGTTGAGTTGAATTGTCAAATTGATAATGCGTTTGTAAGGCGAAACGCGTCTCAAGTAAAGTAAACGAGTAGAATAAAAAAACAAGTGTTTTATTTTTGCACATATGATTATGGAGTTCTACAAACTTGCCTCGGAAACAGTAAATGTATTAATATTTTATATATTGTCGTTAAATTAGATCTGTATTAATTTTAAAAAAAAAAATATATATATATATATATATATATATATATATATATATATATATAAATTAATATTGATGAAACTTTTGTGTCGTAAATCACGTATAAAACGGTACAAGAGTTGAGTGCGTTGTGAGCTATCATTCATTGTCTATTACGCGGGGCATTATTTGTACGCAGTTTAACGATAAAATTCTACACTGTAGAATTATTATCGTAGAGTACCTCTGGATTTGGATTCAGTTTGTTTTAATTTTTAATTTAAATCTGGTTATATAATAAAAAAAAATAATAATATTTCTCTGATACCGGATTTATTTATGTCAACAAAAATTGTAATCAAACAGATCTCCTGTAAAAATTTTACCATCATTACCATCGACTGTTCTATCCTTTGAACATTAAGGCTAGGTATATATGTATACTCGATTATTAACGCGTCTAACCTATTGAGTAGAAATTAAAGCCTCCAATCCGAATATTCGAATATTCAAACCCCGAATATATTCGCACGTTTTTTAGTATTCGTTATTCGAATACTTTCAAAAGTATTCGTAAAGTATTCGCTCATATTTATATTATAAGATTTTTAATATTTTTCTAAACGAAACAAAGATTTACGAACCCTGGAAGTCATATGAAAGCATTCATTCATTCATTCATTCAGGTATACGATTTTTTTCTCCAGAAGTACCGCTATCGGCTATATGGAAGTCGGAAAATAAAGATGTAAACGCCTTTGTCGGACATCTTTTGCATTTGCCTTTTTTTTAAGTCTTCTGCTTATCTTTATGGTTTTATGACAACGAGCACTTATAATACATTGTTTTGTCAACGATGGAGTCGGCTTTCTATTATTCTTTAGTATTTATCTTTCATAAATATTTGAGCCGACAAACAAGAAGTTATATACAAAATAATGAAAAAAAACTTGCACGTGAGGTGTGAGATATGAAGTAATATAAACATATCTAAAATTTTGTCAGTTATCGAGAGAATACTGACTCCTCTTTATATCCACGAAGAGTTCGAGTTGTGCAAGTTATTAATCACGAATCTTACATTTTTGGAGAAACATTTGAAACATTTCTGTATTTATCATTCTGTTTAGTTATTGGAAGTGCCTTCAGACTACAAGGAGAGCGACATCAGCGTCTACCAGCACAGTTTCACAAAGATTTGTGTATTTTGAATTTGCATAGATTGAATTACTGTGTTCAACATTACCTGTAGAAAACCCAGAACTAGCTATCGAAGTATTTACGGCAACAAAATGACTTCTTTGTAGACCTACTATACTAATTTATAAGGAGCGAGCGATAATATTTATAATCCACTTCTTAAGTGGATTAAATATTATCTTAAAAGAAATATTATCATATAATTGGTTTCTGTATGATAAAATTGTTATCTATTTATTTCTCGTTCCTGGATTTAAGGTTAATTAATTTTGACTTATTTTTTTTTTTTAAATAAATAGTTCATTTTATATACTCATTACAATCAGTGTTTGAGTAATGGATACGTTAATTAGATATATCTAATTATTATTAAATATTAACATATTTAAAAACCTTCATTTAGATAGGAATAATATAAATAACATATTTTTAACATAAAAAAAATGCGATTTTTTTAAAATCAAAAGATTTATTCCATTTGTACATTTTTTTGTATCTATATAAAAATAATCGATAAAAAATAAATTATCAGAACAATTATACAAATAATTAACACACATTTTTGGACATACATTACATTATTTTTAATTATCGTAAAAAATATATTGTATAAAAATACTGTTTAAAAATCGTGGTAAAGTTAATAGCTATACAAAATAAATATAAAAACTATATAATTTATTATTAAAGAGAACATATTCTTATTGTGAATTTTTAATTATTTAGAACATAGGTCTGTGATATTTAACTAAATACAAATTAAATGTATATATAGATTTATCGAAAAATATTGTTGTTGCTACCGGGATACGGACCTGGATCTCTTTCTATCCGGGGAACGTGTATTAACCGATTATGCTATACCAACACAGTGCATTGACTACAAGTTTTCGAACTTATATGTTATACTTTTCAAATTTCTTTCATTTTTTCAATTTCCATCATCTTTATTTTACCGAGTCTCAAATACCTTTGAGTAATTTGATTGGAGATGCCAGAATTAATAATTCATTTTTATTAAATTTTGGATTCATTGATATAACTTATATATTATTAATGAGAACACATTCGTACAACACAAGTCTGTGATATTTTTTAAATAACAAATTAAATGTATTAATTATAAAGATGTACATAGGAAATCAATTTCGTATTTATTTATATAATTTATAACCAACTTATAAAAATAAATTATATAATGATGTATTTGATCACATCTATGATGTATCTGTTACAAGTAAATAATTTTTTAAATCAAATTTTACACACATACTTGTGTTCTAATATAAAAAAAATCAACAGTATGAACAAAACATCACATACATTAATTACTTAACTATAAATTGAGATTATTTAAAAATTATTAAATTATATTTCCTGCGTGTATATAAATTATTTTTTGAAAAAATGTGATACGTTCGATTAACAACAACAAAAACAAAAACCAACATAAACCATATAATTACAAATGAATACATGAATTAAACAGTGTGTTCACGAAAAAAGATTTACAGGAAAATAATTAATGATCAATTCGTTCAACTTTAAACCAAACAAAAATTGTGAATTAAGTACAGGAGTTGCAAATACTTTATAGACACTTCTTACCTTAGTGCTAGCAAATTTTTGTAAGGTGAAAATTGAGTCACATTTTTGCTACAAGTGCAAGGAATTTATTTTCAATTCATACTAGTTATATCTATTTTCGCTTCACCGTTTTTAGACACCGATCTCAGCATTTGCAGTCTAGGTAAATGTGAAATGTTAAAAGTCGGTTCAACATGTATTGGTTTTTTCATATTAGACGAATTTCCTGCAAACAGTTTGCCCTTTAAACAAATAACGACCGTAATAAAAACAGAATAAACGAAAAAGAAACTAGTGACAGACAAAGCAATTATTGAAATTAATTTCCAAGGTTCAAAAGTTTGGTTATCGAAGGATTGAGGAGGGGTCGTTATTGATTGTGTAGAAGTTGAACCATTTGGGTCATCAGTTGTTGTTGATACATTACTCGTTGAAGATGAAGAATTTGGGTCATCGGTTGTTGTTGATACGGTACTCGTTGAAGATGAAGAATTTGGGTCATCAGTTGTTGTTGATACAGTACTCGTTAAAGTTGAACCATTTGGGTCATCAGTTGTTGTTGATACAGTACTCGTTGAAGTTGAAGCATTTGGGTCATCAGTTGTTGTTGATACGGTACTAGTTAAAGTTGAAGTGTTTGGGTCATCAGTTGTTGTTGATACAGTACTCGTTGAAGTTGAAGCATTTGGGTCATCAGTTGTTGTTGATACAGTACTCGTTGAAGTTGAAGCATTTGGGTCATCAGTTGTTGTTGATATGGTACTCGTTGAAGTTGAAGTGTTTGGGTCATCAGTTGTTGTTGATACAGTACTCGTTGAAGTTGAAGCATTTGGGTCATCAGTTGTTGTTGATACAGTACTCGTTGAAGTTGAAGCATTTGGGTCATCAGTTGTTGTTGATACAGTACTCGTTGAAGTTGACGCATTTGGGTCATCAGTTGTTGTTGACACAGTACTCGTTGAAGATGAAGTGTTTGGGTCATCAGTTGTTGTTGATACAGTACTCGTTGAAGTTGACGCATTTGGGTCATCAGTTGTTGTTGACACAGTACTCGTTGAAGATGAAGCGTTTGGGTCATCAGTTGTTGTTGATGCGGTACTTGTAGATGAAGCGTTTGGGTCATCAGTTGTTGTTGATACGGTACTTGTTGAGGATGAAGCGTTTGGGTCATCAGTTGTTGTTGATACGGTACTCGTTGAAGTTGAACCATTTGGGTCATCAGTTGTTGTTGTTGATACAGTACTCGTTGAAGATGAAGAATTTGGGTCATCAGTTGTTGTTGATACAGTACTCGTTAAAGTTGAACCATTTGGGTCATCAGTTGTTGTTGATACAGTACTCGTTGAAGTTGAAGCATTTGGGTCATCAGTTGTTGTTGATACAGTACTCGTTGAAGTTGACGCATTTGGGTCATCAGTTGTTGTTGACACAGTACTCGTTGAAGATGAAGCGTTTGGGTCATCAGTTGTTGTTGATGCGGTACTTGTAGATGAAGCGTTTGGGTCATCAGTTGTTGTTGATACGGTACTTATTGAAGTAGAAGTGTTTGGGTCATCAGTTGTTGTAGACGCGGTACTCGTAGACGATGAAGAGTTTGGGTCATCAGTCGTTGAAGTTAATGTAGAAGAAATATCTGTGGTACTTGTTGATTGTGTTGATGTAGTTGTCTCAAAAATGCAATCGTCAACATCCGGTTCCTTTATTCGTATGTAGTCTATAGCCAAAATTGCATTTTTGGTCTGCAGTTTCGCGCATTCAAGTTTTACCTGAAATTTTAATTTTAATATTAATTTATCTATTTAACTTTATTTGATTTCATTATATCATACATAATTGTTATTACAAAATGTTTGTATTTTCGTAAGTTTTATTTTTTCTGTCGTTATGTAAAGATGCAAAATGATGTATATATTTTATATTAAACAGCATTCGTATACTCGCAAACAACAACAACACAGATGTACTTTATTTTTAATGGATTTCAAATTTAAAAAGCATTTTATATTAATTTATTAATAAAAAATTAAATGAATGTATTAATTATAAATATATGCATATAAAATCAATTTTGTCGAAAAATATTGTTTTTGCGCTAACGGGATTCGAACCTGGATCTCTATTTCCAATCCGGTGAAGTACACTACCAATTGTGTTATAGCGACAAAATTGATTTTACATGTATATATTTAAAGGTATTTGAGATTTCGTAAAAAATAATGTAGATGGCTTTCAAATAATGGAACGACAGATGTATTAATTTGAAAAAAGTATTACATATAGGTTCGAAAATTTATCAAGAAAAATACTGGCGTTATAGCACAAAGGTAGTGCACTTCCCCGGATTGGAAATAGCGATACAGGTTTGAATCCCGATAGCGCAAAAACAATATTTTTCGATAAAATTGATTTTGTATGTATATATTTATAATTAATACATTAATTTAGTATTTTAAACTATCACAGACCTATGTTCTGAATAATTATGACTTCATAATAAAAATGTGTTTTCTTTAATAATAAAAAATTGTATTAAATATTAAAATACTACCCCGATACATGCACAACTGATAGCGGAATATCAAAATTATAAAATCTTTACTGGCAACTATTATTTCAATTAAAAAATAAATAAATTATTATAGCGCACGCCTCATTTCATTTACAGTAGTGAAAATAATCAATACTGTCTAAATGACTATCAACATTAATGTACTATGAAAAAAAAAATTCGGATGAAGGTCAGAGCATTTCGAATAAATCTGAATGTTAATTATTATTATTATTGATTATTTATTAGTAACTATATTATACATATAAAAAAATTTGTTTGGACTGTGCCCGTCTCACTAGAGAACTCTGTGTCGAGACGGACATTATATTATATTAACAGTATTATTCGCACCTTATTTCAACTCATTTCGAAATATTTCGGCTGAGATCTAGGTTCGGGATTCGAACCTGGATCTCTATTTCGAATCCCGATAGCGCAAAAACAATACTTTTCGACAAAATTGATTTTATATGTATATAATTAAAACATTAAATTAGTATTTGATATAAATTTATTTATTTACTAGCAGAAAAGCAATCGGCAACAACCGATGTCTTGGGTAACAGTGAACAATCTGATTAATTAAATTTTCGAAAAAGGAGAAATACTCTGTTCACTTCGCCTGGAAATCAAAAACTTTCTCTATTTCGAATCCCAGTAGCGCGAGAACAATATTTTTCGACAAAATTGATTTTATATGTATATATTTATAATTAATACATTAAAGTAGTATTTTAAAGATCACAAACACATGTTCTGAATAATTACAACTTCACAATAAAAATGTATTCACCTTAATAATAAAATTTATATCGTTTAGTTTACACATTTTTTAAATATACATAGATAATTATTTGTCTTCGGTGACAGTGAACCAATGCTAACAATCTAATTAAATAAATTATCGAAAAAAAAAATTTACTTTTCAGCAGGGTCTTAATCAAATATGTAATAAAGTAATGTAAGAGCGTTTTGTCTTGCAACAACATTTTTCAACAGCAAAATTTTTGCTCCTGTCTGTACGATAAAACAATATTTTCGTTTGGCATTAATAATTCAAGGTTCGTTTTGAAAATATATCAATATTAAATCTAGTATTTACACGACTAAATATATTATCATTATTTCAATTTTATTTTAATTACCACGAAAAAAATTGTTCCGTGCCATCTTTTATATTTCTATAAAAAAATCTATTTATTTTTAAATTATTTAATTTAATTTATTCTTTTGCATTTTTTATTATTCTGTCATCGCTCACTTTTTTTACGTAACTTTTGTAAACACTCCAATAAAAAGCAAAAATAATTATCTACTTTTTATGACACTGAACTGCTGCCATCTTCAATACAAGTGCAGCAAATAATTATAGCAGCGCGAAATTTTTTTTAATTGTTGACAGAAAAATAAATGTGAAAGAAAAATTAAATGTCGATTGATTTTCAAAAAATGTATGATTTTTTAAGTGAGTTATTATTTATAATAATTAATACACAGATATATCATAGTAAGGAGCTAGAATAATAATTTACTCAACATATAGATGTCTCACAGAGACGAAGCTATTATTTTTACAAAGGAAGTATGGAAGTCTTGGGCATTACAGGGCTTACGACCTGTCATCGGCTGACTTAAAAGATCACTTTATACAATGTAAAAATAGTCAATTAAAAAAATAGTCTCAGCGACATCTGTACTGTTACATGAGAATGAATATCAACCCATAGATGGCGACAGCGTAGTTATAAATATTAACTTTTTAGTCACTTAAAAAATCAAACATTTTTTGAAAATCAATTGACATTTAATTTTTCTTTCACATTTATTTTTCTGTCAACAATTTAAAAAAATTTCGCGTTGCTAAAATTATTTGCTGCACTTGTCTTGAAGATGGCAGCAGTTCAGTGTCATAAAAAGTAGATTATGATTTATGATGACAGGTCGTAAGCCCTGTAATGCCCAAGATTTCCATACTTCTCATGTAAAAATAACAGATTCATCTCTGTAAAACATCTATATCTTGATGACAATCACGTAGGGGATAGAATCACAGTAATTAGTTCCAGCAAAGATTTAGACATACTCAAAATATTAATAATTTTACTCCTCCGGTAAATGTTTAATACGCGGTGTAACATCACTAGCCTAAACCCAGTGGATAAAACGATGTATTTGACAAACATTATAAAATTAGTATAAATAATGTTTACCTTTACGGTGGTATCTTTATTAACTTTTATATTCGAAGTTTTCCAGATTTTACTGTTGTCGATGAATATTGGAGTAAAACCCAGCTGGCCTCCCGTGATGACGTCAATCAGTAACCAATAGCCGACTATCGGAGCTCCAGGATTACTAGTGAAGAACGATAATTGCAGTTCACTACCTGCAACAAGATGGAAATCTTCCCCAGTTTCAATGCAACTCAGATCATCCGGACCAGGAGTTATGAAGTAATCGTTTGCACCACTCGGCATCGGAAGGGTGTCGATAAAATCTTCGTATTTTTTTACATCGAACGGTGAACCTTTGTCACAGGCTTCGTTTAGTATTCCAAGTGAACCATCTCCAAAATCTTCCTTATAGCACTCTTCCAAAGCACTTGTATTTGATGTCAATAACATTACACAGAAAATGAGGAAACGATACATTTTTTAGTGTTATTAATACACTATAATAAATAACTATTTTGTTTCTGTCTTTTAGTATTAAAATAGAATTAATATTTCACTATTGTTCATAAATATATATCACTAATTTATTTGAGTCAAAATATTTATTTGAAATAATTTTCGATAATTGTTATTGCGCGTTAAGAGATGTAGACTTAAATGAATAGATAATGTCCACGTATTGTTATTTAAACTTTAATTTCTTATCACGACGTCTTATCTTGAGAATCTACAAATATAAAAATTTCTTCTTAATTATTGATTTCGTATCATGAATAGTGCAATGTCGTGTAAAATATATCTTTCATATAGTTATTGATCTATTCTAATATAATTTTTTTATTATTTTTGGCATTTAGTAAATGATTTAGCACTTCTGATTAGTAAATCCCATTAAAAAAAAATTAGGTGATCCGAATAAAATAGTGAATATAATCGATTAACTGAACCCATCTCTGTCGGTCCTTCATGACTGAGGATCACGATCTTCATGAATTCTCCCCCTCTTCACTATGCTTCTCCTGTTTTCTCAGCATCCTGCAGATCTCAGGGCTATTATCAGAGAAGTTCCAGTTACCTTTTCCACTTATCTGGTCCAACATGAGGGGGATCTTTCTCTTCCTCTTCGTCCTTCGACGAGGACTACCACAGCGAGCTTCTCCAAGTTATCTTCCATTCTCACAAGATGTCCAAAAAATTGTAGTATTCTTCTCATCCAAATGGTTGAGAGCGAACTCAACACGATAACCACTTCAAAACCAAGATTATGACCAACAGACACGTATAGACAAGGATTAAACCTTCTTCTTTTTCTTCTTCTTGTGCCTTATCTGTTCAACGGACGTCAGATATCATATTGGCTATGTTAATTTAGTTTACTGTGCCCTTGAACAGCTCTACAATAGAATGGTCAAACCATTTCTTATGATTCTTCAACCTTCTCCTATATTATTAAGGAAAACGCATTTTTATTGAGAAGTTATAATTATTCAGAACATAGGACTGTGATATTTTAAATACTAATTAAATGTATTAACTAGAAAGATGTACATATTAAATCAATTTTATAGAAAAATATTGTTGTTGCGCTACTGGGATTCGAACCTGGATCTCTTTCCAAACCGGGGAAGGTGCATTATCCAACTATGCGACTAAGCGACAGTACTTTAGACGACAAATTTTCGAACCTATACGTTACACTTTTTCAAATTAATACATCTAACTTCCCATTATTTGAAAGCCATCTACTTTGTTTTTACGGATCTCAATACCTTAGAGTAAGCCGATAGCAGACGCCAGAATTAACAATTTATTTTTATTAAATTTTTGAATACATTAATACAACTTATATATTATTAAGGAGAATACATTCTTATTGTGAAGTTGGATTGGAAAGAGATCTAGGTTCGAATCCCGGTAGCAACAACAACATTTTTCGATAAAATTGATTTTATATGTAAATCTTTCTAATTAATTAATTAATTTAATTAGTATTTAAAATATCACAGGCTTTCAGTAGTGGCGAATGAGTTGGACCATATAGGAGATTTTACTTATAAACGATTCTGGGTAAGCGGTGGGTCTGCCCTCATAGTCTTCTGCTTCCTCCAAGACCTCGACTTCCAGAAATCTTTCTTTGTATTATGATATGCAATATCTCATATCTCTGGAAGTCTCATCACATGTCCGAGATATAAAAATTTTAGATTTTTAAAATATAGTTATGCGTTCAGGAATACGTGTGCATCCTTACTATTTTCATACTAAGCTTGTACTATGAAATTAGAAATAATGAACCCCCAACCACTAGATCTCATAAGTTTGTTTTAAAAACTTGTTTTTGTTTATTCGTCCGAACCTTATCATATTTATTCGTAACTATCCATCTCTCCACATCTCGAATGCTTCATGTCGCCTTATTATTTCTTCGGTAGATGTCAATGCTTCCGGTCCATAAAATAATACCGAAAATAGATTGTATCTGACCATTCGTATTCGTAATCTAAGATTGAGATCATGACTGCAGAATATTTTTTCACCTTCAGGTAACACAAGCTTGTTCAATGCAGCGTTTGATTTCAACAGATGGGGCCCTTTTATATTTGTATTTTAACCCAGATGTGCAATATTTTGTGTCTTTTCAGCAATATGTTGCTATGGTGTATCTTGAAACAATTAAGTTGAAAAAATAGGCGATCATAGAAACAAAATTATTATTACTATTTATACAATTCGTTATAAAATAAATATCGTATATAAAAGTCTTATTCGGTAACTAAAAGTTTATCTGCAATGAAATGGAATAACGATTTTGAAAATAAATTTCTACTATCGTAGCCGAAAAATAATATTTCATAAATATATAAATGATCGAAATAGAACAAAGTTATTAATATCTTAAATTAAACCCTAATGTCCATCTGTTAGTTATAAATGAAGATTGAATGAAAAAATTCAGGCATTAACATAATTTGTAAATAACAGAAAATTTAATCAAAAGTGCAATACACAAAGAAAAAAATTACATAATGTCAGCATGTCCTTTCACAATTAAAATTAAAAATAAACACAAAATGTGAAGGAAGCAATCTATCCGTCACGATTGAGTTGAGACACAGAAAATTGTAATAAAAAGTTTAATTTACAGCAAAAATGTTGACTACCTTCGCACAGTCATTCCCCAAAGGACGCATTCTGAGTTAGCTAATGCATGAGTTCTAACATTATCACTGTAATAGAACAATGCATTGTGTCTCGATGACCTCAATGGTGCGTGAAAGTCAAGCAGACCAACAATCTGGGGGCAGTCTATCACACCACTGATGATCATGTATAGAAATATAAGGTCGGTCATCGTACTGATAATTTTAACAATTTCAGACGGCTAAGGGGATAATCATAATTGATATCCTCAGAGGGTATATTTAATATAAAATTAACGAATATATAATACATTTCATTGAAAATAAGTGTCAAAATTTTAATTTTAAAAGAGTAAATAAATAAATCTACTGTCAGATATTTGAAAAAAATGGAATAATAAATTAAAATTGATTAAAATTTTTTGTAAGTACTATAATTATTTTATTATTCTTTCCGTAAATATTACGTGAGATATTAAAAAGTATTTTTGTTGTTTAATTATTATTATTATTGATTATTTATTAGTAACTATATAATACTATATAAAAATTTGTTTGGACTGTGCCCGTCTCACTAGAGAAATACTGTGTCGAGACGGGCATATTCGTGATGTTTTGTGATGCTAAGCGACGCTTAGTTAGAGAAAGTCAGCTAATATTACCGTATAAATATTATGTTAATATAATGGTAGAAGATCAATTTGTCGAAAAAGGAGAAATAAGGGGAGGAATAAGACAGGCTTATATTATTTCATCGAGGCTCTCCAACCTTTAAGCAGAAACATATTTGAAGATGTCGAAGATAAACGGTATTTTTTTATAGAGGGTTGTTTCCGAATTAGCAACACTATTTTCAGCGATAGCCAATTTGACAGCTGACAACTGATTTGTACTCAGTTTGATTTGCCATTTCACTATGAATAAACTTACGCTTGAACAACGGGACAGAATCGTGGATCAGTTCGTAAAACTTACCGTGAAAAATTGAAATGACGCTCTACATAATCATCTATCTGAGCAAGTAATTCGAATACTCATGAATTGTTTTCGCATCATGCGTACTCTAAATAATAATACGCATCCGCAGAAACGTCGCACAGTGCGCACCGAAGAAGATCTTGCTGCAATGAAGCGTAGTATTGAGGAGGACCCAAATGAGTCGATTCGCCATCGTGTGCACCAATAGATTCATGATTACTGACTTTTTCGTTCCCCAATTAAATGGAAATAATGTGGAAGAGCTGTGGTTTCAACAAGACGACAAAACATGGCACACAGCACACATTTGATGAGGGTATAATTTCGCGTAATGGACCTGTGAATTGGCCTCCAAGATCGTGTGATTACATCTTTGGATTATTTTTTGTAGGGATATGTGAAGTCGCTAATCTATTTACGCTGGTAAACCAGAGATAATAGATGACTGGAAGCCAACATTTGTCGCGTTATTGCCGATATACGTCCCCAGCTGCTCCGAAAAGTGGTCGAAAATTGAAATTCCAGATTGCGCTTTATTCGAGCTAGCTGTGGCGCCAGATCATATTAAAACACTAATGAGATAAAATTATCTTACCATGATTTTGATGTGTTTTATTTCATTTTAAAGTTTTCTACCTCTTAAAAAAACACCCCTTAGAAGAAGGGTTGTTAGTTGTTAACAAATAGTAAGCAACTAAATAACCTGCGTTACGCAGACGATATTGTCATTCTAGTGGACTCGCGGAGAGTAGGAAGGTATAGGAGACAGGTAGTATGGGACAGTACATATAGATTTATAGGCGATTTGCATGCGCCTTACAGTACCTGACTATTAAATCCAGATACTCGACAGTCATATCAAGTCCGTTTGGTACTCACAAAGATACAGTTAACAATATATCGTGACGGACGAGTAAGAGTTAGTTAAGTAAGAGTTTTAATTCAAAACCTTACTCTAGTCACAGCGTATATATTCACTCATCATGACATTGACATTCATCAACACGCGTGAGAACTGAAGAGCGATAGGTTCTTCAGTATCACCATATACAAGACCTTCTTATCCGAATTACATAACCTTCAAACGTCAGCCACTCCAACCGAGTGACTCAACAACTTGAGACATCTTGAGAGTTTATACTGATAAAGTTAACCGCTATACCTTCAAATTTTGTGCCTCTTATGGCATGTAATATTCGTCAAAAGATCTCATTATGGAACCCAATGGCGTGATTTCAGTTACAATAGAAATTTTGTGAATGTGGCGGAAATAAAAATTACTTATCGTTTTTATGAAGTAATTCATCATTCGGGGAGATTATTGAGCAAAGGTAAGATTTTTAAAATAATTTTCACTGGTAATCAATTATGATTGCTCATATATTTACGATTAGTGTTTATATAATTTATAAAGATGATTATTTGAAATTGAGACTTTGTCATTTATTGTCGTTGTGAGAAGTTTGGGACAACTCAGTGTAGGAGGTTTGGAATAAGTGCCACACTTCCTGTGTTGTAAGTAAGGTCCAAATCGTAGTCCAGTGTAGGAGCTAAGAGTCGAATCCGTTTTTAAAAGTTCCGAGTTAAAGCAGGGTCAAAGCGAGTTGTAGAGAAATAAAACTTCAGCGCGTGTACTCAGAGAGCGCGGCAACGAGGACGAGCGCACTATTTATTATCAGTGAGACGGGTCCAGCCGCGACAGGCTACCCGTCCCACGCCAGACCAATTGGGGCGGGCTTACAGCCCTAACTCCGCCCCCCATGCGATCCAGCTCGTCGGCCACCTGGTGGCGAACGGGAAAAGTTGCTGCCTAGTTGGGTGTCGTTGCGTTTGGGTCAGCTTCTATCAGCGCTTACATTTAATTCAATTTCAAATAAAATCTTACAGGTAGGGATATCGCTGGTTTTTTATTCGTTTATTATCATAACCCGCAATATGTTACAAAGTGGGCGATCCCTAGTGATTTATTAATTTAATATTAAAGGTATAAACATGTATATGGCACTATTCAATATACATAGCGATCACCTCGCATTATTTCCCCAATCACTGGTTTCCCGGGTCTGTGGGAACCTCGGGTTCATTATAGTTTGGGTGGTCCCAAAAAGGGCTCATTTCAGGGCCGCATACCAGCAGAGCTTCATTGTTTGTCTATATATCTTTTCCTCTTTTTCGGAGGCATGTTCTTTATCCCCTCGGCTCACCGACTAAAGCCTCCACTGATACGTTTGTTTTACTTTTCCTTGCTGTACTCACCTGGGAAGTATACACATGTGACCTCAATCTGTTATTTTTCTTCTGTTTTATATTTTTTCTTATGTTGTTTCCTGAACGCTTTGCTAAGACCTTTTTCTCAATTTGTTATGACCTTTTTCTCAATCTGTTATGACCTTTTTTTCAGATGTATATATTTTTAAATGTTTTATGCATTGTGTTTTTTGATCGCATTGTTATATTTACTTCTCATTATGTTTTTTGTCAAAAAAATTCGCCGAATAAAAAAGGGACTGTGAGGGTTTTTCAGATGGCAACCGTCCTGTCACTATGTTCGAGACGCAGCTGCTCAGCTGCTCAGTAGCATTAAAAAAATTCCAATCAAGCGGCGAATAAGTAGCGCCACATAGGAGCTTTGGTTTGTAAACGGTCCTGGTTAAGCGGCGAGTTCAAATTGTATTATATTTTTAATATTAAGAAAAAATATATATTATTTCGGTTGTTACTAAACAAATACATGTTTCTGAAATAAAAGAGCTTTGAGATTAATATATATATATATATATATATATATATATATTTTAACATTTGTTTCTTCTCTATGAGAGTAAGACTCGTGTATAGAGAAGGAGTTTATTCAAGTTAATTTATGTTTCAGTTAGTCTGTGTACATATTTTTTTTACATCAGTTACAAATTTATGATAGTCCGTAATTTTTCTAATTGTGATGGGGAGATTGTTAAAAAATTTGATACTTTGATAAATATATTGATTTTGAGTTGCGGTATATTTTAGTTGTGAGATATCAATTTGATCTCTATATCTTGTAGATCGGAATTCCTTCTAAAATTTAATTGATTTTTAATTTAGAAAATTTGAATTATTTTTTTTTTGTATATGTCTACTATTTTTGGTACTTTAAATTCTGTGAAAAGTTGTAAATATATTTGGATAGTCTTTTTTATTTTTTTAAATATATTTTATTATCATTTTTTGAGTGATTTCTAATTGTGACATTGAAGTTTTATATGCTCCACCCTATCGAATAATACCGTATGGCAAATGTGACTGTACAAACGCGTAATATATTATTTTCAGATATGTAAATGATAAGATGTTTTCCTTATTTTGTTTGTGAGATTAGTAATATGTTCTTTCCATTTGAGATTGTTATCTATTATGATTCCAAGGTACTTGATACAGTCTTTTTCTTCAATTGATGAACATTGGTCACGAGTGTTTTCTCGAGTACAGGCCTTGGTGTGAATTTTAATATGAATTTCGGTGTTTTGTTTCTGTTGAATAGCAAATCGTAGAAAGTATTTTTTATCAGTATTAATTGATAGTAAGTTATCATCCGTCCACTTTTTTATAGTATTAACATCCTCATTTGCCGATATATTAGCGTCAATCCAATTTTTTTCGTTAATTATTAATACTGTATCGTCTGCATATAAAATATTATTTTACCATGTAATTTGAGTAATGAACAAGCTTCACTGTTTTTTGTGATAATTCTGACATCTATCTTGATGAGTACATATTTATCCTCAATTTACTAATCTGAAGTTAATATAATTTTTGTGAAATTCGATAGATGTCGCTGCAATTTGTATTCTATTTTATCACCATGTTTCTACGTAGTTCAAAGTTTACTGTGCAGATGTCATTATAAACATTTTATTTACAATTGTCAATCAGTGAAGCGAGATTATTGAGATAATATATTTTTTATCCACATATTCAGAAATATTTTTATTGCGAGTGCTTTTATTACAATACTGATAGTAAAGTATGCATAAAACAACTGATAATAACATCGTTCGGAAGAGAATCGATATTCTGAGAAAATGTACGATTATGGCCATGCATTGCACTATATTACCGTCGAGTTTGATGATTTTGTTAGTCCAGTGAAAATTAGCTCGGGTTTTTAACATAAATAATATTAGATATAATTTGTCCTAGGCACGTTTTCATTCAATAACTATTTTTTATTTTCACACTAGTCTAAGAATATTCAAACATTTATTGTATCTGTATTAAATAAAGCAACACATGTTTATGGTGCAGGCCCACATAGTAATAAAGTATCCTATATGTTTGGGGGTTATGTCGGTGGTTAAATAAAAGATAGATGTTTGTTTGCGCGTTGAAGTTTTATTACATTATGATAAAAACAAGAAAGACATAGAATGAAATGAATGAATGTAAAAATGAAATGATGTAGAAGGTGCGTGTATATTACGAAATGAAATGATGTGAAGCGGGCTGGCGGTCTCGCTCGGCTCTCACGAGCCGGTGAGACCGCCGTCGTGAAACGCTGAAACTTGAGAGACTGCCTAGCGGTGAATTCTGAGCCAGGCTTGTGGCAGCAACCGGCAACGCTTTCGCTAGCGTCGATGCCGACTGAGATGGCGGTGGATTTGAATTCCGGTCGCTACATATGTATATTTGGTACTATAAACATACAACTCTCTTGTTGGCGATTTCTGCAAGTGTTTTTCATTTTTAGACCACTTTTGAAGTGTAATTAAATATAGTTAATTAATTATCTTATCAATATTTGAATATGTCCAAAAATACACTATTACGGGATTTTTACTTACAAAGGCACTGTTATTAAATAAACATCAGATATCTCATAGAGACGAAGCAATTTTTATTATATTTAATAGAAGATATACAGAAATATGGCGATGGTGTTGTGGTACTCGATGCGAATCCACGCGTTAACATATATACAACTTTAAATTTTTTAATAAATATTAAGATTGTGGGGTGAGAATTAGTGAACGTTATATATATTTATAAAGTGATCACTTAAGCCAGCCGAAGACAGGTCATAAGCTCTGTAATTACCCCATATTTCTTATTATCTCATATAATATTATCTATTTATCCATCGTCACGTTAATTTGAAAATTACATTATTTTGAAAAATAAAAATAAAACATAATTAAAAATCACGTCATTTACGCCACTGTAACGTTGTGAAAAACCGTAGACCCGAATATAAGACGAGGGTTTTTCCTCGAAATATTATTAAAAAACAAGAGTCGTCTTATATTCGGATCTTTTGATTGTGACGTCGTGATCAATAAACCTTTTAAAACATATTTAAAAAGCAATTATACAAATTGATTACTTGAAAATTATTATTCGCTTTCTCTGTCATCGAATGGGCAATCGATGCATGGTTTAAAATTGACGCTAGATGCATTATTAATGGGTTTAAAAAATGTTGCATTTCAACACCATGGGTGGCATGGAGAATGATATTAAATACTGGTGATGTTAACTCGAGTGAAGAAAGTGAACCGTAAGATGTGATTAGTGATTAAAGTGCTGATGAAGATGATGCTACCGGTGAAATATTTAACAATTAAAAAAAACTACCATTGCGTATTTTTTCTTTATAAGCTGTCATTAATAAATAGTAAAAAAATAATTATTATTATATTACATAATATATATTGTTGGGGACATAAAAAATGTTTTTTTTTTCGATAAAAGATGTGACTCGTCTTATATTCGGGTTAATACGGTATATCAAATATATTTCTTAATCGCTACCTACCAAACGTAGAGTGACCAAACGTACGGTATTAATTTTGATAGTTCTGCACAGAATTACATTTTGAAACAACTTCTGTTTACGTTTCACCACCAATGACACAGTTGCGGTTGAGAATATATGATGTTGGTAGCGTAGTTATATGACAGCTGCTTCTAGCAACTAAGATTGCTTTTTATTAGTTGATTGTTGGTCTAATGGTTAAGGCGTTGGCCACATATATATGTTGATATACATGTCACATCAATATTCTTAGTATTTTCAAACTAAGCTCAAAGGGTTCTTCTTCTTATGAACCACCACAATCTAAACTTTGGCTATTCACTATACCTATAAAAACTCATGTTGCTCTCCCTTTACCGCAACGTTAGTCACAACCTCCCACCCTTCTCCTTCTTTTATCTAAACATACTTTTTATACAAATATTTGATGTGGATTTTCATTATTAGTATCGCATGTTAAATAATTATTATGTTTATTACAATGTGTTTTCACTGTCAAAATCCCTTAATAAAGTAAAATAAAATAAAAAATAAGCTAAACACTTGTGCTATGAGAATAGGACTAATTTGCTGGTGTCCTAGAACGAGGCGCGAACCCCCGACCACCAGATCACTAGGTCAACGTCTTGACCATTACACCAACAAGCTTGGAATGAGAATATTGCGCAATATATAAAAACGTCGATTTTTTTAGAGTGGTAATTGTAATGTATCATAGTGTAATGATTGTATGACGCGCGCAAGTTGGCAAGACTGGCAGCGTAGAAGGGATAAAAGAGCGATCTGATGTATTGTACTTATAATTGTGAGATCTGTAATAAACTGTATTGTTGTTGTAATAAACTGTATTGTTGTTACGTCGAGTTATCTTGACTACTAGAATTTCCGCACACAATAAGTACAAGAAGATACCATCCTTTGCAGCCGAAACTTTACAGTAATAAAATGCATCATTTAGGTCTCCTTTAAAACATATTTTCCTGATATCGTTTAGAAATAATATAAATACAAGCAGATAAGATGCTTGCTGCTGGGCATACTTTATTAGACCGCTTTAACAATAGTCCATTTTGCACCATGCACGCAGTGTGAACATTGTAGGCCAACATCTGCCGCTTCGTGGCCATAATAGCCGCCCGCAGGTCCTAGCAGCAATGCTCACATGCCTTATACTGCTTTTGTACTAACAAAAAAGCTTAATTACTTACCATCACGCTGTTTTCTGCGGAGGTAGGTAGATAGGATATAGCGCCACACTATTTTGTTCTGACACAATTCTCGCCTCATCCACATTCATACATTTTCTCATACAAGCTCAATCAATCGGCGAAAGGATTTGCATTCTGTATTGCTCTCCCTGGTATTTCCTTTTCGAAAGGGTGATTTTTGTTTTTCACTTTTTCTGTTATTTTTCCGTGCATTTTCCATTTTTATATATGTATGCGTAAAATAAATATGTAAAATGTTAATAACTTCTCTTGGATATGAGCGCTGAATTGGATATTGAATGGTCTTGTTGTGCAGCTCTGAGACGTAGAACAGTCGTTTTTATAATATTAAAAAAATTACAACCTGGCGGCGAATGAGCAGAACCGATATAAAAGCTTTAGCTCATAGAACGGTCCTAGATAAGTGGTGGGTCCCATTAATTGTTACAGAAATTGTACAAACGGTGTTCTCACGTATAAACTTTGAAATATATATATATATATATATATCCACTTAAAGACATTCTAGAAAAATACGAACAAAATATTCATGTTATATTTGACAGTACTACCATAGATAAGGAAAAAAACTGCGACCATAGAATGCGACGCGATATTATCATGAGACGTAAATGAGATGACAGGATGCTTTTCTTATTCATGACAGGATGACAGATGCTCAATATATTTGCCAGCCGTAATACGATAAGCACTTTACAGACACAAATGACACTAATGCAGCCGTATACCGAAAGTCATGGATATAGATGGGGTGTTCCGCACAGCTACGCGGCCGCGGAGCGCGCGGACCGCGGCTCGAGAAAAGCGCCGGGCGAAAAGTCGAACTTGACCGCTTTACGGCAATATTTCGTCCGGCACGTCCCGCCGTTGGAAACCCGCCGCCGCTGAACACAGCAGGCCGCCGGGGAGAGGGGGGAGCCGGGCTGCGGACGAGGCCACGCCCCGGCGCCGTCAGAAATTATACCACTACTATTTATCAAATATCTCGTTACAAAAAATTAGTTATAATATGAATATGTAAATAAATAGAGAATTGAGAGGGCGATCGCCCGGAGATAGTTTAATGTACCTTAAAAATCGTTTAGATAATAAAAATGGATTTTTAAAGTTTAACCGTTTTAGTGCTAAGCAATTTTGGCAAAAATAAATGAAAATTGCTATACACATATTGATTAATTTAGAGGAAAAAATAATGGTGTCAAATAAAACACTCTAACTTAGACAAATATCAATCAATTTTATTAATTATTTTTGCATTATAAAGATAAAATGTTTATTGTTTATTAATGTTTATTAAACATAAAGTGATATCAATATTATTGTATTTTATTTCTTTTAGAAAATAAAAAATCAAAAAAAAATAGCTCAACAATTATGTTTTGCCAAATACACGTACAACATTGTGTTTCTTCTGTTTCTGTAGATGAAGAGGAGGTAGAAGACTCACTTTCAATCCTCAATCTTTTTCTTCGATGCGTTATAATACTGCTATCATCACTATTTGTATCTGTCGTTTCACTCCCCGTAGAATCACTAGGAATCGAATCAACGTTCGAAATAATAGCACGTGACATGGTTATTTTTTTAAAAATATATAAAAAAACGATAAAAGTTATTTTTAAATGTATAAGAATGCACTCTCATTACAAATTACGCGCGAGGTTAGCGTACGTGCACTCCCGCGGAGCACCGAAAACACACTGAAACTCGCAGCGCTATTGCGCCGCGTAGCATTCTAACGGTTAAGATGCATTAATGAATTCCCCGGGCCATGGCCCGCAGTAAAAACTACCAGGCATCGCGAGGCAGGTTAATGTTCATAATAAAAAATACTCTCGATGTCTGGAAAATGTCCGGTTTAATAATAAATAAATAAAATAGCGGACAAAACAGAATTCTGCCGCTCCTTACGGGACGGCAGAAAAAATGGCAAATTTTGCCGAATTTGGCCGCCAGGTGGTGTCGGCGCGGGCCGAATCGGGGTGGCGCGGGGGATGCCTTCGCCCCCTGATTGGTCCTAGCATTTTGAGGGAACCATAAGCTCCCAGGAGACGAGTCTCCGAGTTAAATAAACGGTCCAGCGTTTGCAAAATCACTTGCCTCGCTTTCGCCTGCACCGCTGGACTTCACTACAAGAAAACGTGTTTTTACTCATCTCTACTTTGACCCCTGCTTTTCACCTGGACTTTCTTCCCCTTGGATTCGACCTTTGGCTTGCACACTTGGACTGATCCTGGAAGATACTCACGACTCTGCGACTACACTGGACACGATTTGGACCCCCTTGGACCACTGCATACAGCAGAATATCGGCGTTCGAGAGATAGAGCGGACCGCACTGAACCAGCACCTAAGCGATTTGATAGTCTTGTTCCTGTACTGAACATGGGGAGACTTAATATTATTATGATTGCTGCCTTACCTAGAATTCATTCAGTTCATAAATCTTAAATAATTTATTTTTTTTACGCCAAAATAATATAACAATCTTATCAAGAAAAAAAAAATTATTATACAAAAGGTTTTTTTATTATACAAAGGCGGACAGTCAATCACATTACGATCGGTAACATTGAGCGTCAATTTTAATATCTGTTATATATAAGAGTTGACTAAAAACGTAAGTAAAACGTAAATCATCAATATCTGGATGGATATAAATAAAACAATGTTATAACTCTACATTGAGTTTATTAGCACTGTTTCTCTCGAAACTCGAGTAGTGCTAATAAACTCAAGTAGAATCATAACATTGTTTCATTAATATCCATCTATTATGATGAAACTACCGATTCTATCAATAGCATCAATATCGAAAATAACGGTCTTAAGGAAAAGAATTACTATTACATTGAAAATTACAATTACAGTTGCAATTGCAGGTGACAGCAATTGGAGGTGGTTCTGGTGTAGAAGTTGAAGGTGGTTCTGGTGTAGTAGTCATAGGAGGTGTTGTAGCATCGGTGTAATCGATAGAAGTAGTAGTAATTTCCGTAGTAGATGTTAAAGGTGGCATTGTAGTTGTTTGATTTAGGATGCAATCATCAATGTCTGGTCCCTTTATTCTTATATAATCAATAGCTAACAAAGCATTACTACTTTCTAAATTTGCACATTCCAGTTTAATCTAAAAAAAATGGAAATATATTATAATTTTTTAATTAATTTGATATATTATGTTGTAAAGAAAAATCGTGTTATGAATAATAAAATATTAATTATATTTATACATAAATATGTATCTCGGCACATTTTAGACAATTATATTCATGATGTATGAGTGGTGGAATGCGAAAATGTAGCGGAGTGATCAAATCGAAGAGCGGCGGATCGGGACTCTTGTCGGGTCGATCGACTGGGTGAGACTGGCTGCGACTCCCGCCGATAGGTAAAAAAAAAAGTGATGTATGTATAGCTGCTTGCCAAATTATCAGATTCACTGTAGAAATCATTAATTTCTGAGAAACGATTTATTTTATTACAAATGATAATAAAACAATCAAAATCTACAACAAAATGTGTGTTTCTGATCTGTTGCTAAGTTCATGTTTAAGGCAGCAATATGACTGTGCTAGTATGAAAACCGTTCGCGTTGAAAGAATAATAATATTAATAATAATAATGTAACAAAAAATTTAATAAAAATTATTTCCCAGAAATAAAAATTTTTTTAGAGTGAATCTAATAATTTGACAAATATTAAATTTGTCAAACATGGAAAAAAACAATACAATATATTTACCTTTACGGTGGTATCTTTAGCCATTTTTATATTCGAAGTTTTCCAGATTTTACTGTTGTCGATGAATATTGGAGTAAAACCCAGCTGGCCTCCTGTGATGACGTCAATCAGTAACCAATAGCCGACTATCGGGGCTCCAGGATTACTAGTGAAGAACGATAATTGCAGTTCACTTCCTGCAACAAGATGGAAATCTTCACCAGATTCAATGCAACTCAGATCAGCCGGGCCAGGAGTTATGAAGTAATCGTTTGCACCACTCGGCATCGGAAGGGTGTCTACAAAATCTTCGTATCTTTTTACGTCGAACGATGAGCCTTTGTCACAGACTTCGTATAATATTCCAAGTGAACCATCTCCAAAATCCTCCTTATAACACATTTCCAGAGCATTTGTGACGTCTATAGCTAATAAAACAAGACATATTGCGAAAAATCCGTCTTTAAATATTAGGTTCTGTCGTGTTGACATTTTTTCCAATTTTCTATTTTATTTATTTGCTCTCTATCTGTCGATTAATCTATTTTTTACGAATGATTTACTTTTAAAGCTCCCGTTTTTGGTATATATACACAAGTCTTTATCTTATCTTATTTTTATTGATATAATAAAGCAGCAGTTTTAAAAAATTCTTGAATATAAAATCTGCTTCATTTATATTCTAATTAAACATTTTCGTTTTTTAAAAATCTACGAAAACTAGCTTAAAACTAAGATAAACGGCACTCTTCAGTCCTTATACACCACTATTAGTTCATTTTCGAACATCTTCTCATATACGCTCGTTGACTGTTAAAATTTTCAACAAGGCCGTCATCTAACATCTGGTCTACCTGACTCTGCTAGATCTTTTGTAAACATCTTCTATTCCTACTGTCTTCGAAGCATATTTCTTTAGCATCCTTTCCTCGCTCATATGTATGTTCTGCGCCCAAACCATTTCAGAGACTATTTCTTAATTTGATGACAGAACATCGCGGTTTTCTGTTATATTTCCTCAGCGCGAACTACCCCTACTGGCTCCACTCTTCGCAATCTTGGACCTTGTTTAGTGCGACGTATAGCGAGGCTCCGCTCACCTCTCGGACTTGGTCCGTCCATCTTATTGGAGATCGACCTCTCGTCCTTTACCATTGCCCGTGATCACAAATTTCTCCAGCCTTTTTCCAACTCTTCTAACAACGTACCCAAACAATTAAATAATTATTTTCCTGCAGTTGTAGAAAGGATTTCTTTAGGGCGGAGTTCTCGATGCGTAAATAATGGCTACAAATATATTCATTCCTATTTTTTCATTCTTCATTGTATTACAAAGATTTTTCAAATATTCGCCTAAACAACCGCATTTCAACTGTATTCAATCTTTTCTAATGTAGAAGAAGATTCTTGTTGTTGTATATTTCGATTTTTGAGGTTAGGTAGATAAGATGTCAATTATTAATAATCCGGTGCTCGCCTAGCTCGACCAGAGCACGGATTATCCTTTTCAATGTGGGCTGTGGGTATCAGAGTCAAATTGGCGGAAAACACTTCAATATGCATTTATTCAATATTGTGCGTAAATTTGTTACGAAAGGTACTGGCACTGTAGCATATTTATTTGGTAATGCACCTTCCCCGGATTGGAAATAATGATACAGATTCGAATCCCGGTAGCTTAAAAACAATGTTTTTCGATAAAATTGATTTTATATAATTAATACATTAAATTAGTTTTAAAGGATCATAGACTTATGTTCTGAATAATTACAACTTCACAATAAGAATGTGTTCTCCTTAAAAACATCAATCATTATATAACTAAATAAGCACTGTTCATGATATTTAATTTCGTTTTTAAATTTATTTCTTCTAACTTCAATGGTGTTTTGGGTTCTTCATCTTAATCCAATGGTCATTTGGTCCAATGGTCAATGGTGTTTTGGGTTCTTCATCTTAAACCTTCTTTGCTTTTACTTTAACAAGATCTCTAATGTCAAGCTGGTAAGCCATATATTTTCTACTGAAATTGTGGATAGATAGTCTCACGAATCTCTTGGCTCACTGAACTGCATAGATAGGTTTTTATTCATTTGAGTTTTGAGTGACTCCTCTCTGTACTTGTCACTGATATTGGTAAAGTCAAAAGGATACAAATCATCTTCTAATTCGTAAGCAAATAATTTCATTTTTATCCTTCTTATGTATGACTGAAAAATTGGATCAATATTGATTTCTCTCTCGAGCATCAACCAAAACTCTCCAAATTCTATGCCACTCCTCGCGTTTTTTTTTAATATTCCTCTATATTTATAAGCTCATTTACAGTTTTTTAAAGAGTAAATACACTCTTCTTTTATGATGTGTTATCAAATATGCTTTTATTGGCCTAGATATGTAACAATAAAAAATAATCTTTTTAATATGGGTTTCTTCCTTTGAAGTTGATACTGAAAATTTATGACTTAATTATGGATTAAGTTAATTATTCTATTCAGTTATTATAAATTCAATTAGGTATCTATTTTTATTGATGACGTGTCTTAACAAATACGATAACTTTTGTATAATAAATACGTATGTAAAATGACGTGAGATGATATTACCACTCTCAACCATTTGCATGAGAGGAATTATTCAATTTTTGGGCATCTAGCGAGAAGGGAAGATAGCTTGGAGAAGCTTGTTGTGGTGGGCTACGTCAAAAGACAAAGAGGAAAAGGAAGATCCTCACGCGTTGGACCGACCGAGTGGAAAGGCAACGGGCACTTCTGCAGGATGCTGAAGAATGTGGATAAAGATGTAAAACTTAACTTATGTCACACTGTTCTCTTTACAACACCCTTTGTAGGCAAAGATCCAAACCAAATTTAGCCTAGTTATTCTTTAGGATCCTGGAAAAATTTGAAATTAATATAAATTTAAATACTTTGGCCGAAATCTGGTCAACTCAGTCAATGGTCAAGCCTGGGACGCTCCCAGGGACTAGCAGCAAGCAATCGGCGATAGCCGATGAGACTCTGACTGCGCAGTTGCCATAATAGTCGCTTGCAGGGCCTAGTTTTATAGCCTGATTGCTTATCAGCTAGTTTATAATATTCTGTTTATTTGGATTTCAAATCTGTTTTCTCTTTTTCAATTTTTTAATATTGCATTTAAAGTGTTCAATATGAAGCTATTTGGAATTTTTTTTGGACAGTGAATGGTGTTTTCACTAACCAGACCTTGCTGCATTGCGACACAGCACGGTCTGGATTTGTGTAGAGGAAAACAATGACGGCGAATGAGTAGGACCAATATGGGATTTCTGGGTAAGCGGATGGTCGCCATTCACTGCATGCACCTTGCTGAGCATGCTCAGCTTCGGTCGTGGGCACTATTGTACAGTTCCGCATGCATATTTTTAAGTAGGTATGTATTCTGGGAATTGAATTATTCCACCTCATATACATTACATAAATAAAAATTGTGGATTGTTTTAAATTATATATTTTATTATTAAGGTGAACACACTCTTAGTGTGAAGTTGTAATTATTCAAAACACAGGTCTGTGATATTTTAAATACTAATAAAATGTTTTAATTAGAAAGATATATACATATAAAATCAATTTTGTCGAAAAATATTGTTTTTGCGTCACCGGGAACGACAGGTGTATTAATTTGAAAAAAAAAAATGTAAAATGTGGTTCGAAAATTTGTCAAGAAAAATATTGGCGTTATAACACAAAGGTAGTGCACTTCCCCGGATTGGAAATAGAGATCCAGGTTCGTATCCCGGTGACGCAAAAACAATATTTTTCGACAAAATTGATTTTATATGTATATATTTATAATTAATACATTAATTTAGTATTTAAAATATCATAGACCTATGTTCTGAATAATTACAACTTCACAATAAGAATGTGTTTTCCTTAATAAGAAAGATATACATATAAAATCAATTTTATCGAAAAAGATTGAATTGATTAAAAAAAAATTGATTTTATGTACATATCTTTATAATGAATACATTTAATTTGTATTTAATTATATATTTGTTCTTCTAATAATGAAGTTGTATCAATGTGACCAAAATTTAATAAATTTAATTGATAATTCTGGCGTCTGCTATCAGACCACTCAAAGGTATTTTAGATTTCGTAAAAATAAGGTAGATGGCTCTTTCAAATAATGGAACGATTAAAAGTATTATTATGAAAAAGGTAACATGTAGGTTCGAAAATTTGTCGCTCTAGCATAGTTGGATAATGCACCTTCCATGGTTAGGAACGAGATGCAGGTAGCGCAACTACAATATTTTTCGATAAAATTGATTTTATGTGTATATCTTTCTAATTAATATATTTAATACATTTGTTCGAAAATATATGTACACATTAGAGATGTGTCCCACCATATTGAATATGACTGTGTTTTATTATATGATATACAAAATAAATTAAGCAACAAATATTTATTATACTGTGATAGCACTGTCACTAAAAAATGATATTAATTAGATAAAAGATTTGTATGATAAACATGAAATTCCGGAAACTTCCTTTGTCGATAAGCATTGGTGTAAATCATAGATAAGGTGTAAATCCCAGGTCACGTGTGATGACGTCAGTCAGTCCAATAGCCAATCACCAGATCCCTAGAATATAAGAGAATGATAATTTATTGCACTTCACTTTCTGTCACATCATCATCATTATCAAAAACTAACCCACCTTCCATGCAATTGAGTCCAGGAATTGAGTAATCGATGTCAGCGTAATCTTCATAAGAAGAATCTTTGTCGCAAGCTTCGTTCATTATTCCTGGTGAAACACCTTCCAAATCCTTATTAAAACACTCGTCCAAAGCATTTGTAACATGTATTACTGAAAAAAACAGACATATTGCAATAAATGCGTATTTAAATATTTGGTTCTTTCGTGTTGTCATTGTTTACAATTTTATATTTTATATATTTGCTCTACGTCTGCCAATTAAACGAACTGAATACCGATTAATCATTTAATCTTCTCCTCATGATATATATACGCAAATGAGTATCTTATCTTAGTTTTTATCTTGTATTTATTACCAAACGCGGAATATACACTGCATTTGAATTTACAATTAGCACTGACATCTGTGCATGAACATAATAAACTTATCGTTTTTTTTTAGCGAACATCTCATTGATGATATTGTTTTTGAATTTAATTCACAGATGCCGGTGCACAATACATCGCATTTTATTACTTCTTGGGAGGCCTTTTCAAGAATACAGTTTATTTACCTTTTCAATAGATATATCTGATATTATAATTGCCGTGGTTTCAACAAGACGACAACATGTCACAGCGCACGCCACAATCCATTTATTGAAGGAAATATTCGATGAGCGCACAATTTTGCGCAATGAACCTGTGAATTTAATACCTTTGGATTATTTTCTGTGGGGATATATGAAATTGCTAGTCTACGCCGATAAACCAGAGATGATAGACGATATCATCATTATTTAAAAATATTTATTTATCGCAATGACATTATGACATTGACGATGTCGAAAAAATGGACGTGTCTGAAATTACTTCTCGAAACATGCAATACTCAGTTAAATTCCATTAATTGATTATAAAATACTAGCTTTTTCGAACGAAATTTAAATGAACTAACACTGTTCAAATAACACACAAATTAAATGTATCACGTGGCCACGGCCAGCTTTCCTGTAAAACCAATTTTTCAATGTCATATGACAGATTAACAGATAAAGCGGTCTGTGTTATTATATTAAGTTATAAAAAAATAATGTATCATATTTAGAAAAACTCCGAAGATAATAATGTTACCGTACCGAAACGTAGGCCTAGAAACCATCTACAAAAACGCGATCCAACCTAGAAGAGATGCTATTTCCATAGATACCTATACGTATATAAATTCAAAAGATAAGTAAATCAACAAAATATGGATATACCGTAATTTTTTGAGGCAACGTCTTGACATGGGTACGTGTTACCGTACCAAATCGTCGAAACTATCTAAAAAAAACGCAATCTAACTCAGAAGAGACGCTAGTTCCATATATATTCATATATAAATTCAAAAAACAAGTAAATCACTAAAAAAATGTTTAGTTTTGTAAATCTTTAATCTTTACATAACATACAAATACGTGATTAGGTATTGTAAACAAAGTTTAGATTAGGGTTAAAGATCTAAAAAGGTCTTAAGAAAAGGGATTTTTGTTACACTGAAAATTACAGTTACAGTTGCAATTGCAAGTAATAGACGTCGGGGGTGGTTCCGGTGTAACTGTTGTGGGTAAAGACGGTGAGGTATTTTCTGTATAATTAACAGTAGTCGGTGTGGTATTTTCTGTATAATCGACGGTGGTCGATGTGGTCTCTTCTGTATAATCGACGGTAGTCGATGTGGTCTCGTCTATATAATCAACGGTGGTTGGCGTGGTATTTTCTGTATAATCTATAGACGTCGTCTCAGGGGTGGTAGACGTTGTTGTTGATTTTATAATGCACTCTTCGGCATTGGGTCCTTTAATTTTTATGTAATCAATAGCCATAAATGCGTTTTTGCTTTTTAATTCGTCACTTTGAAGTTTAATCTGAAATAAATGGAAATATTTAAGGATTAATACATACGACATGTTGTATATACTGTGTTATATTATAGTTGTGATATGACAATGTGATGAATATAAAAGTGTTTTGTCTCGCCGGCTTGATTGAACAGTGAAGACTTTTGGTCAACCGATAGATACTTGATATAACTTGACACTTAATTCAAAAGTTCTTTCAAGTGCAAGTGATTCAACTTACTGTGAAGAAATAAAACATATTTTTGTGACATTTAATTTATATTTTTATTTGTTATCTTTGTTTTATTAACCACTTAATAGCGTTTAAATACCGGTTTCGAAAAATACCATTGTCTTCTTCAGGATATCACAACTAACTTAAAACATATATTATTTTTTCTTTACCAGAATCTTTATTTAAGAAAAAAAAATTATTTAAAAAATAAATTTAGTACCTAACTCAAATTGTTACTTAATACAAATTTAGTCGAATAATTTTTAGGAAAAAATTTTAGAATGGGACTCGTAGTTAAATTTAGTTGGTTGTTTATAATTTTTTAATTAGTTTTACACGCTTATAAACAAAGATAACAAATAAAAATATGAATTTTAACCACAAAATTAATATTGATAATTTTAAAAATACATTTAATTATCACTAAAAATTGATGAACTTAATTTAAGTGATAAATTTAGTGATTTTAATATGTAAAATATATTAAAATTGACAACTTTTTCTCGAAACGGTATATTTTTACAAATACACAAATGACATTCATCTTGGAGACTCGTCTGGAATGTAAAGGGCAGTAAAGAATCGAGCGTGAAGAGAGATTCATCGTCGCAAGTATTTTATACGCTAAGTAGAATGGCATAACTCGTACACACACGTGCCTTTACCAATAAATCTCATCCGTAGACACTTATGATAATGTACTGTTTAATATTCTTAGTATTAAATAGTTATATAATTTAATATAATAAAAATAAAAGTCAAAGATATTATTCAGAAGAACACATTCTTATTGTGAGGTTGTAATTATTCAGAACATAGGACTGTGATATTTTAAATATGAATTAAATATATTAATTAGAAAGATGTACATATAAAATCAATTTTATCGATAAATATTGTTGTTGCGGCACCGGGACTCGAACCTGGATCTCTTCCGATTCGGTTACAATACGAGTTCGAAAATTTGTCGTCAATTCACTGTATTAGTATTGTATAATCGGATAATGTACGTTCCCCGGATTGGAAGAGTTCAGGTTCGAATCCCGGTAGCAATAACAATATTTTTCGATAAAATTGATTGTGTTTGTATATCTTTCTAATTAATACATTTAATTTGTAGTCAAAGATATGTTGTGAAAAGAAAGACCTGAATATTTCTCCAAAAATATTAGGAAAATAAAGAAAACGGTAACAAATAAAACATCTAAATATTCAATACTTAGAATACTCAAGTACTTCAAGTGTAACAGCTGATGAAATATATGAAACATAGAATTACATATATGGAGATGAAACTTAAACAATACACCAACAAGAAAAAATAGATTGGTCGTATTTGGATCGTACTGGAGAGAGATGCAATAAAAAATAAAGTCTACTGATCAAATTGTAAACGAGTATGTAGGTACTGAAGGGGAAAAATATATATATATATATATTTTAAATTCAGTTAAATAAGGTAGATGGCTCTTTCAAATAATGAAACAATTAAATGTATTAATTTCAAAAAGGCAACATATAGGTTCGAAAATTTGTCGCTGTAGCATAGTTGGTAATGCACCTTCTCCAGCTAGGAACGAGATGCAGGTGGCGCAACAACAATATTTTTCGATAAAATTGATTTTATATGAATTTATTTCTAATTAATATATTTAAATAATAAATGTCTCAATTGTAAGAGAAAAGAACATAAGAAATCGGTCATATAAGATAAGAAAGAATTGAGAGAAAGATGAAGACGAAGATGGACATTGATATAGACATAAATAATGAGAAAGGCAAACGTGGTACCGTCAGCTGCGATAAAGAACAGGAAAATAGGGAAAATGACAATTTACTTAATACAACCTTAAATAGAAGAAAAAAAAAAGTTGGTATTTCTGGGAAACAAAATCCAGATTTTGGATTTGAAATCAGATATTAGTACAGTGAAACGTCTTGAACTGCCCAAGCCATCACTGGTAATCTGATTATATCCACTGTACAATACGACGAAGACATGAAGATTAATAAAAAAATATTTACTCTGACTGTTGCATTCTTTGTCACTTTTATTACAGACGTCCTCCAGGTTCTGCTGTTGTCGATAAATATCGGCGTGATGCTCAGCTGATCTCCCGTAGCGATATCAACCATCAACCAAAATGCATACATTGTTCCTCCAGTGTTACTAGTGAACAATGACATTTCCAGCTCGGTCCCGATAACAACTTTGAAATCATCCCTGGAATCGATGCAGCTGAGCCCATCCGAGCCAGGAGTTATGAAGTAATCGTTTGCACCACTCGGCCGAGGAAGTTCATTAAAATCTTTGTATTTTTTAACGTCGAATAGAGATGCCTTCACGCATGCTTTGTTCATTATTCCCAGTGAACCACCTTCGAAATCCTCCCTGTAACACTCTTCGGGCGCACTTGTGACATACTTTAATGAAAAAACTAGATATATTAAGAAGAATAAGTTAAACATTTTTTAACACGTAGGTCTCTCACTTCAAAATAAATAATTTAAATTTATCGATACCATATTATATAGTGACGAATGAGATTCAGTTACAATTTATCAGTTTCGCTTCCTGTGATACGGGAGTAAATAAGATATCTTATCATAATGTTAATTAAAAAATCGTGTATATTTTTTATGATTATCGATACTTTACACTAATTTCTGTTTTTGCACAGAATTTGTTTAAACATTAAACCTTCCTGTGGAAATAAGTTACGTTTCACGTGCATACAATTACATTACAGCTGATTGTTAAATTTGTTGTCACATGTGGAATCGCAGAATCAAATCCGACATTTTATATTATATTGTGTTTTTGTTAGTATTATATATAGAGGGTGAAATGATATGTATGAAATAAGAATAATACAAGTCAAAAAAATGTAGGTAAATGTGTAAATAAATGGATAAATAATCTTGTAATCATAACCAATAATTATTAGCGACAGTTATGACAAATACACAATGGAATCCTGGTACCGACACTGATGTATGGAAGTGAGGCCTGTAGCTGGCAGAAATGGAGCGAAAGTGGACTGAATGCAGTGGAAATGAGATCACTTAGGCGTATATGTGGCAAATCTATTTATGACAGAGTAAAGAATGAAGAAATAAGGAAAGAATGTAAAGTTGATGTTAGTATAGTGAGTAAGATTAAGAAAGGATCACTTAGGTGGTTTGGTCATATGGAACGGATGAATGAGGAGAGAATGGTAAGAAAGATGTATGACGCAAGTGTTGATGGCACCAGAAATAGAAGACGTCCGCGGAAGACTTGGCACGACCAGGTAAACCACTTAATGGAGGATGGCTCTGTTAGAAGCTTGTATGATAAGATGTATGAATGTGGATGAGGCGATAATTGTGTGTCACAACAGAAGAGTGTGGCGCTCTATCCTCTCTGCCTACCCCCGCGGGGAAACGGCGTGATGGAATGTAAGTAACTACGATGTAAATGCGTTGAATGTATAAAAAATATAATATTTAAGTAATATTAATCCAGTGATACGAAAAGCATGTTTTTTGCATCCACGTCAAAATTCAATGACGGATGGTCAATATACTTGCCAGTAGATAAAATTCATACGATTTCGCTACTTTGTATTGTTTTATTACTCGTAATAAAGACAGTGTATAATAAACTTAATTTCAAACTGAATATTGTCGAGTTCGGTCCTACCACCTGATTCAGATCACCCTCTTACTTCGTACGACATCTGATAATTATCAACGGAGGAAATGTGTGTTCGTGTTGGTATGCATGTGTCTGTGTGGAGTGAATAAAATCAATATTAAATGTAACAAATATGAAAAATTATAAACTAGATGAATCTGGATTCACGAGATTTCTCGCTGTATAAAACAAACTTAATTTTATTTCCCCATAACACCAGTTCAATCAAAAAAATATCAAAATCGTAATAAATCAACCATTGATACAACTTATCTAGTACACCCTTGTCGCGGCGCTCCGTCTAATATCCTTGATACTGAGCGGGATCCGAGAAGAGAATTCCTGTTTGCCGAGCGCTCATCATCTCGGCAGACTTGCCACGTCGACTGTAGGAATCTCATCTCAAAATGTCCTTCCGGGTACTCTTCCAGACATCCGCTCCGTTCCGAGTGTCCGGCACAATCGGCCGATACACTCCTCGCGGCGGTTCGTGAGCGTTTACTCTTCTCTCAGGATCCGATCATCGCCATTTAATTACTCGGGGCGACCTGGTGAAATTTCGTAAAGATTTCCGGCCGCTGACCGAGGGGCCGGCACGGTGGCCAACCCGCTCTGCCCGCGGCCGGTGCGCGTCTGGTTCTCCACCGCGGCTTTCCTTTATCTATTTCCATAGATAAAATTGGAGCCGATGGTACCAGTAAATAATTTTCAAAACGATGTTTTTATAAATTCAATATTTAAAATTACGTGACAAAATTTGTTTCGTAACAATATATATTTACATAATGTAATGTATTAAAGAGAAAACATTTATGTAATCTTATTGTTCGACGTACTTATATAATAAACGTTATACATAATTATACATATAATACTGGCAATGTATACTGACTGAAAAAGGTATAGCAATATGTATATAATATAGCATAGGATATTGGAAAAGCGGATAGTACGGGTGAAATCCGGTCATGTGGCAACACTGAATCAGGGGTTTGTAAGGTCATGACTTCTGTGCGGCCAACTGAAATCTACAAATGGACGTGACGTGCCCAGGAAACATGATTAGCAACATTCTATTAATGCACGTTAAGTCCAATAATCTCAATACACCATACCAAACTGTGGTTGTCGTGCAGGTTGTCGCTTAAGAGCAATACGCAAGTTGACAAAGCTTTAGGATCGGTTGTGTTATCAATAGTAAAATTTGTTTCTGGTAACTTTTTACCATTACCATAAAAAACGTTTACTGTTGTCAAAGTCAATCCCGCTTAATAGTGTGGCAGTGTGAATAATCATCAGTAATCTAAAAATGACGTCAAATTTGATTTATTTTAAATATTCACCATTGGCAGGGGCATGCAGTGCATACAAACAAAAAAGCTGTGCATAACTAAAAATTCTGGGAAACAAATATAAATAAAAAAATTGGATTAACATAAACGAAAACATTATTTTGTAATTAGCGCCATCTGTGCACCAGTAGATACTTCGATTGTTTAGTTCTAAAAACTCACGAACTCTCACCGGTGTACTCATGGCGCTCTTTTTTATTCACCGCATCGTGCTATTTACATTACTCAGTTCTGTCTTTAAGCTAGTGACAAGTCGTATAAAAGGGTATTTACTGAATTGAAAATTCCTTTCGGTTGATCCGTTTTGTATGGAGTCGTTACCTATGCTGTTGTTGCAAAATACATATAAAAACATTTTTTAGCGTATTTAATTACATTATTCAAACTTTATTTGCGTAAAAAACATATTCTAACATTATATATCTAGTTTATAATAATATCACCAAAAAAATAATGAAAACTCTTTAAAAAATGTGTTCATTTTTCGGGTCAAATTATCAACTTTTCGGGGTCAAATACGTGAAACTTTTTGGCAGAATCTACTAGATGGCGCTTATCACGAATTATAACGTCATTCCTTTCTGAATATTTTCGTTTCATATACACATGCGCCGAATCACAGTTCACAACCAAATACAAATAAATTAAAAAAATTAATCACGTATCACGATATTCCCACTAATGTGAAGGGCAATTATAATGAACAATTACATGTCATATTATTCTGAATAATCCTGTTTATCTTATTATTTTGACATGATTTTAGCAATGCAGAGTTCATTAAGATAAGATGAGTCGCGATATGCTTAAAAGATAAGATAATATTAAATTTATAGAACCAATAAAAATAAATTATTCACGCTCCATACATCCACGTAATCGGATTTAAAAAAAATCTGATTTAGATTTACTAGTAAAAATATATGTCGTAACGGAAAATGTCAGTGTTTAAAGAAGTTGTATATCTAGTTTTTTCTTTAACATGCATTACAAACGCGCAACAGTGTATCAAGGAGGATTTCGGAAATGGTACCTTAGGAATAATGACCACTACCTGTGAGGGCGGTTCTTTATTTGATGTTAAAAAGTACGCAGATTATGCCCATCTCTTTCCGAAACCCGACAATGCGAACGATTACTTCATAACCCCTAGCAAAGACGACTTCAGCTGTATTGAAACACAAGCTATGGAGGTTGTCGTCGGCACCGAGTTGCAGCTTTCTGTATTGACCAGTAATCCAGGAGGTATGATATTTGCATTTTGGATGATGACTGACTCGAAGACGGGGAATCTAATCAAGTCTACGCCGATTTTCATAGACAACACCAAAAGATGGAGAACTTATAAATTTACAGCTCCGAGGAACGCATCCGTAAATGTAAATATATTTTTGATTTATTATTATTTGTATCAACTAAAAATATCACACCAGTACTATTTTATAACTCTTGATTTAAATTTTTTTTAGTTTATGTGTTTAGCTTGTTAGTTGTTTTAAAAATCATTAATTCATAGTAGTGATGAGAAAAAATGCTACTCTTGACTCGCACATTGTGATTGATATACGATAAAATCAGTGATTAAAAACAGTGACTGTGATCACTAATTTCATTACTAATACGCATGCGCTGCACAATATCACAATACACGAAATACATAAAGAAAAACCTTTTTTAGAGTATTTACTTATATTATTTAAACTTCATTACCATAAAAAATATACTCCATCATACATATCTAATTTATAATAATATTATCACAAAGATAATGAAAACTTTTTAAAAAATGTGTTCATTTTTCTGGTCAAATTCTCAGCATTTCGGGGTCTACTAGATCACGAATTATAACGTCATTCATTGATGAATATTTTCGTTTCATATGCACATGCGCCGAATCACGGTTCACAACCAAATATGTATAAATTTAAAAAAATGAATCACGAATCACGATATTCCCAGATATTCAATCACTGATAGTGAGTGTGACTTAAAGATATCAGTGATTGACTCACGGTCCGTGATTTTAAGGTCATCACTAATTTATAGTTTTAAATGGTTTGAAAATGTCTACATTCATAATATTTATGTTGGGTATATTAAAAGAAGTAGAGCTATTATGGTTTTAATGTGAAAAGTAAGCGCGTTTTTATGGTTAATTTTTATAAAATTCAATTGTGCATATATAAATGATTATTATAATTGTAAAAATTAAACGACTGCACTCGTTTTATATGATTTCGTAGAAATTCTATTAATCGTTTATTTATCAACCCTTCGCATAACTCTAGATACTTTGTTTACCGTAACTTAATATTATATATTTAAGGATTACCTATCCGTCTATACTGAAAAATGTAATGTTTAGATTTTTAAAAAACTACTTCTAAAACACATTCCAGCCTGATATTTAAAAAATATGATTTCATAAATTTCTGGATTTGATTCTAATTCAATAATTATATCTAAAATGAAAAGTACCTAACCGTGTCCACGGTAATATCTAAATGAGACTTTGATCTTTTGAGAGATTTACTGTCAGTAAAGTTGACGCTATACACGCGATAATGATTTATAGTACGCTTCGCGTTGAATTATGTAGTGATGTTCAAAATTCAAGAATTCGTCAATTTTCTGTTAATTGAAATAATGGAATGTTGACTTAAGGACGTTCCCAAAAAATCACTTTTCTTACAATCCTTTTGAAACTTTGAATACACATACTTATGAGTGTCTTTTATACGTAGAAATATTTTTCAATAGTCCTTGCGGTAGTAAATTTGTAAATATTGATTATTAAAATGTGCATATTTAACATACAAACTATACCCCGATCGATGTTGTAGCGCACGTATAATTGAATAGCAATAGTAATTTTCTTACGATTGTTTTGGAAAATAGAATCATTAATTGAAAATTTAACAAATTTTTTTTTTGTAAAAATAAGTAAAACACGCGGTATTTGTTTTGTTATAAAAAATGTTAAAAGTGAGCTAGTTTTGAATGGTTTTAACGTTTCCTTTTATGATTTGAATAGGGAGAGATTTTTGAACTTCTGCGCATGTGAGCGGAAGCGAAAAAGTACACTGTACCTCAACTGTTTTTTATTCTATTCATAGTAGTTTACATACGGGGGAATCTTCTTGAAGATTGAGTATGACTGCTCTTCGGGAACGTCCTTAAATTAATAATTTATCGAAAAAATAATCTGAGACCTCTGTAGGCTATCCAGAAAAGTTAATATTACATTTCGATGAATTAACGTTCATATTGCTTGTGTAGTAAAAAAACATTACTGGAATGTAGATATGTAAGAGTTCTAAAATAATCAATTTTCATTTTAGATAAATCTAGAAAGCGGAGAGTTAAGTAAGAAGAATGCATTTTGGGCAATCGAGTATATGACGATTAAGGAACCTAACGCTGAAGATTGCCATGGTGTAATAAACCCTACAACGACAATACCTTCAGAGTCCACAACTGTAGATGACACAGAATCTACATCGCCTTCAACTGTTACACCAGAACCACCGCCATCTTCAATTACCTGCAATTGTAATTGTAACTGCAATTTTCAATGTGACAGTAATGCTTGAGACAATTATGTAAATGTTGAATGTTTACACTAACGCTAATGATTTGATTTATAATGTTCATTTAATATATATATATATACACATTTTCTTCAATGGCGCTACATCCAAAATCGAGCTTTTGCCTCCCATTTTTCCGCCTCCATGATACTCCGCCTTCTGCTACCCATTTCAAATTTCAGTTATTGATATACTGAAGAAGAAAATGATATTTTTCGAAACCGGTACATGTATTTTTACTCAATAAATGGTTTATAAAACAATGTTAAAAATAAAAATAGCATGTTATATTGTTTTTTTTTAACAGAATCAATTTAAAATAAAAAACAATAATTATTAAGAATATAAATTTAGTACCTGACTTAAATTATTACTTGATGATATAAAATGATTAGAAAAATTAATTTTAAGAATTGGACTTATGGTTAAATCTAGTCGGTTGTTCATAATATTTTAATAATACAAACCAAAATTTAAAAAAAATTTATTGCTCTTTAAAAATTAATTCTGTTTAAGAAACAATATAACATTTGTTTTTGATTAGTTAATGACATCCTGAAGAAGAAAATGATATTTCTTGAAACCGGTAGATGTATTTAATTCATTAAGTGGCTAATAAAACAAAGTAAATAAATCTAAAATACTCCCATTTTGTTTAGTTATTTCTTGTATTTTAAATAATAAGTATGTAAATTGCTTGTTTACATATTACACTGACATCTATGTTAAAATAAGTTTGAACAATATCATTCAGACACTCGCTACACGGCCTTTTTTAGTGCTTCATTGATAAATACACAGGTGGCCTTCTTGACAGGACAGTATTTTATCAAAAGCTGTACGTGAAGAGCTTCGGTGTTTGGCAAACAGATGTCAGCATAAAATAAATTATATTTGAATTATTTTTCTTCTTTATACTTTTTCACGACTGCAAGGTGTGATGCACGACTAGGACGTACGATTCCAAGTGAAGGGAAGTAACTGAGAGAAATGAGATATTTATATTTTCTAAACAAAATTCGCTACTCAAACAAAATTACCGCTCTCGGTGGTAAGGACTAAATTCATCCAAATATCGATATTATTTAATAGTATATATTTTAAAACATCTTTTTTTTTTTTCCATTTGTTATTGTGACGTCATATTATAAATATTTCTCATATTCACATTTTATTTTATTTACATCAATTTAAACTATGAGTTGCACAGTTTTAATTATTTATTTATTCGTTCAAAAGTATGAAATTTTATATATTTCAACGTTAAAAATCCACATCATTCATTAATCAAATCATTCACATAAAGTATTAAAAGTGTTATTGATATAAAATATTATATTATTTACAAAATCTAAGTACCCATATAAAAAAAAAAATTGTACTCAACTTTTGGGTCCACGTGTGAGTGAAGATATTTAGTATAGTTAGAGGTTGTAGACTAAATCATTTTAATACTTTAGTTAAGAATTTTTTGCATTTTCGTAGAAAGTAATCACTTTATGGTTTGACATATTATATTAAATCAAATAACAATAACTTGGTATGAAACCGCGAAATTTATTATGCGTCAACCAGTTTTGCTTATCTCAAGCTTCATCAGGAGGTATTTAAAACTGATCATAAATAAAAAAGAGTGCACTTATATATACATAAAGAGGGAGATAGAATATTCTGCCTCCCTCTTTATGTACATATAAGTGCACTCTTTTTGTATTTATGATCAGTTTTAAATACGTCCTGATTAAGCTTGAGCTAAGCGAAACCGGTTGACGCACAATAAATTTCGTGGTTTTATACAAAATTACACTTATTTTATTTAATATAAGAATTTTTTAACACAAATTAAATTAATCAATTAGAAATATCTATACATAAATTTTTTGTTTGTTACCGCTACCGGTATACGAACATTATCTATCCGGGTTCGTGTCTCGGTAGCAACCAAAATATTTTTTCTGTATATATTTATAATTGATTAATTTTATAAATATTAAAATATATAACAGTACTCTCATATATTCTGATATTGTAACATTACAAAAAAAATGTGTTATCATTAAAAATACAAATTAAAGTCAAGTATTTATTCATATTATATATTAGTATAAAATAAAAATATTTAATTAAGCACGTGAAATATTTTACTCGTGGTCAATAATGGGTAAATTTTTTAACAACCACCAAAAGTTATTTTTATCATGGTTAGATTCGTTAGAAATCTTAATAATCATCGAATTACTAATTAATTATTTTATATCAGTACCATACCGTAGAAGTTATATAAACTGTTATTAAGTACCAATATTATTACCCAAGGTAAATATTTATTTAATAATATCTATCAATAAAACTAATATGTTATAGAACCTCGTTATTTCACGGGCTTCTTTCAGCTTGATACTGAACACCACGACGTTCGACCACAATCCAAACTCTGGTCTCTGCACAGAGATATCGCACACCTTTCAGTCTCAGGCATGGGATCATATCGGTTCCTGTCATCGTAGTCACGTTCAACAGACGCGAAAGCTCCGTTTATATATCTGCTGAAAAAAAATTGAGAGAAATCGTTGCACTTGGAGTCACTATTTTGGATTTCTATCAGAGACGCGGCCTCATTGGAATCTCCTGATGTTTCTGTATACCTTTCATCATCAGTAAATTGCCATTTTTGGAGGAGAATGTTAGAAAAAGGTTTGCGGTATCCGTGCGAGTCTCTGAAGGTGTATTCAAAATTATTTTGAGGTTGTGTGGTGAATGTAACTGGAGATAATAACGTCGTTATATGGGTGGTGATGCCATATTTCTCATTGTTATCTTTAAATATGTCATCATTTCCGTTGTCGTGGATGCTGGATTCATTTTCTGGGCTGAAGTAATAACCATCTGGTATGATTGAGGTTATTGATCCCTGTGCAGCTTCAAGAACGTCATTTTTCAATTTAACAGACATATTTCTTTTTGGTTTTGATATTGTAACTGATTTATGCGTAGATAAGATTTTTTTTTTCATTCGTCGATAATAATCTCCATCACTTTCTATTATTGTAGATTGATCGTTAGTTATGTCTACGTCTGTTGAGATAGATATATTTGATAGTGACATATCGACGATGTTTTCACTGGAACATTCCATAGCTGAAGTATTTTCCACGAATCTCAGAGATTTTTGAATGGTTGATCTTGATGTGTTTGGATGTTTAAGGATGCTGGATAAATTAAATGTCTCGTCGATATTTTCAAAATTAAGATTTGAGGTGGCGGACGTTCTGCCAAATCTTCTCTGCCATTCGGGGGAGTATTTGATTTTCTGTGAACGATCTCTTCCTAATTTTATCGAATCAACCCTCAAGAAGGAAAGCTTAGATTTAATTTTTTTTCTGAATGATTTTTTATCTCTAAGAAACTCCTGATGGGCTATGATGTTTCTTTTAGATGATGGCTTAGCATTGTTAAATATATTTCTAATCATCCCGATGAACTCTTTCTTGGACGACCTGAAAAGTATTGAAAATAATTATCAAAGGAATTCTTCTATCGTGAAGTCACACTGCGATATTTTTTAATGTGATAATTTATGAACGATAGTATATATGTAAGTACATATAGTAAAATAATAAAATTTATACACAACTGAAAATAATTTAATAATTTACATAAATACAAAGGGTTTAGGTTTATAATGTAACGGATATGAAGCGTATTACCATAAATATATACGGCTTTGTCATTAAATACGTTAAATACAAATTGAACTAAACAGCGTAAAAGAAATAGAAAAATTATATATCTGAATAAAAAAACGGAAATACTTCAGTGTTATGAACAAAAACAATTCTTATTTCATTACTACTGTAATTAAACAAGATAAAAATGAATAATTTAACAGCTTTAATCTACACTAGAATATAATATCGATTATAAACCTTTTATTTACCTTGGATTTGACATCACGATGAGATGGACCAATATTAATCTTTCAATTATAATGTTGAATCTGTAGTGTTTTAACGCACTGGCCTCAAATAGTATCACAATTGTTTTCAGAAATAATTAATATTACATTTTTTTAGACCATTAAGTGCCACTGATTACTGACACTTGATTACTGACACTTGATGAAAGACGTGATTTAAATTTCCATTTTGTGAATAATCACGAACACCTTCTGAGACTTGCGCGAATGGGTGGACAAATAAAACGTTACATATTTAGTTCACAACTTCGACGAGTTGAGTATTCACGGTGCATAATGTGTTTATGGAAGGTAGGTACATTTTTCATATATTCTGAGGGTATTGCGTGGCTCATAAAAATATTACACTTATTAAAAATAGTAATTCGTATGCGGAATACATGTCATCATATCACAGACCACCGAATAAATAGACAATAAATAAATAATATTTTATTTATTTATTATCTTTGTTTTATTAACCACTTAATTGAGTTTAAATACATCTAACGCTTTCGAAAAATACCGGTTTCTTCTTTAGGATGTCGTAACTAACTAAAAACATATATTATTGTTTCTTTACCAGAATCTATTTTTAAAAATATATTTAAAGACACAATTCTATATTTATTTAGCGAGTACGGCTAATGAAACAAAACTATACAAAAAACTAACAATTAAATATAGAATTGTGTCTTTAAATATATTTTTAAAAATAGATTCTGGTAAAGAAACAATAATATATGTTTTCAGTTAGTTATGACATTCTGAAGAAGAAAATGGTATTTTTCGAAACCGGTAGATGTATTTAAACTCAATTCAGTGGTTAATAAAACAAAGATAAATAATAAAAATATCAATTTTAACCACAAAGTTAATATTGCTAATTTTAAAAGTATAATAAATAAATTGGTGGCACCCGCGCGATCACTTTGGTGCCACTCGCGCAATTAAAGAGCTCCTCGACTTTTTTAAAAAAATATAACACGTTTAGAACGAAAATTGAAATGCTGACAATATAATATGCATTACTGTAAAAAATACGTCGTGTTCAAACAAAGATTTACTTTTCGAAAAGTAAATACTTTTACTGTCACATGAATGTGTCATAAACTATCGGACTTTTGTTTCGTTGGATATATGTGTGTAGAATGCCCCTCGCCCAGCAAAAATATTCCAAACTAAGCTAAACGCTTGTGTTATAAAAATAGGATTGACTTGGTGGTCTCCTCGAATGAGACTCAAACGTCGAGTATCTTAACCACTAACTAGTCCAACGAGCTCCTTCTACTATATTTACATGAAATAATGTATACAATTTTTAAGGAAAGATTTTTTTTAAAACCAATGGTAAATTATAATTATTTGGTAAAATTAATTTGAATATCTGATAAGTGGCGTAACACATTTTTACCGTTCTGAAATACAAAAAAAATGGATGAGCAAAATAAAAATTCAGGATTATTAATAATGGTCACAATTAATCAATTATAGTTCTCAGTTAATAATATTTTTTTTTTAAAATCTTCTCACATTTATAAATAATTAGTAATTTGTTATCTAAATTTAAAAAAAAAACATTGACAATAATCTGCACATTTTTTTTAACTACAGCATGCATTAAAGATAACTGCACACAAAACAGGTGCGCATATATACCTAAAACTGTACACAAAGTGATATGAATAGTGAATATCTTCACGATAGCTTTTTAGGTTATATATATAAAGGGATGATGATGCGGATTTTACGTTTTATAAATAATATCGTCTGAATGCCGTCCAATTCTCTCAAGACACTCTTGCAATCGGACTCTTAAATTTGCAAACACTCGAGGGCAAAGCGTAAGGTCCGGTGTTCAAGGTGCCCAGGGTGTCTCCGTACTAGCTGATTAATTTATTGGAAAAAAATTCCCTCAGCTTTTCCATTGTATTCTGTTGTTGAACCCGGAAAACAGATGTAGTTGCGGTACCAAAAACTCGTCGATCGTTCGGCAATACACGTCAGCAGTGACTGTCTCTCGCTGGCTAAAAAAATAAGGGCCAATTATCGCTCGGGCAGAAATTGCACACCACACTGTCGTTTTTGAACAATGCAAATGTTTTTGATGGCGTTACCTTGGATTGTCGGGGCACCAGTTTCTCATGTTCTGTTTATTAACATATCCATCGATATGAAAATGTACTTCGTCAGTAAACAGGAGGAGTTTGGTTAACCATTGTCCCTTCTTGTCTGAACTTTTGAACCCAACACAAGATAAGTTGCGTGCTCGGCCCGTCGCTTACTCGTCGAATATTAAAGTGAGTACAAAAAGCGCGACGCGCACGAACCAATGAATCACCGCACTTTAAATATTACTCAACCGCGAACGCGTGGTGCGCTCCTGACCAGTAACTCATTACGACTAGCAAATCAGCAAATCCTTCTCCCACTTACTTGCCCCTGATGGTATGCTAGCAATTACAATTTAATCTTGAAATTTTTCCGTTGGACATCCTATACAAAGTCACGGAAGCAATGTAATAAGCAGATTACATTGCAGTTATCTACGTATACACCTGTCTTGTATGTAGTTGTCATGGTATAAATCCTACATTTATTCAATTTTTTTTATTCAACATAACAATTATGATTTATTCATGTTATATTAAAATACTCATAATAATACTGATGCTGATAATTTTTTGATATATTTATATAAAGTACAATTAAAAATATGATTTTGAATAATATCACCAATAACGATATTTCCAGGTATTCAATCACTATTAAGTATTGTGATATTTCTATATCTTTGATTGAATCACAGTTCGTTATTTTGTATTAATAGTACTGAACGATGTAAAAATCAAATCAACTAACAAAACTCGCATAAATTATTCTTTACGTTTTAAAAAGCGCTAATTTTTCCGCACAGCATTCGTCCTTTGGTGCGTTTTTTTTCCCTACCAATAAAGATTCCCAATTTGCGTAGCGCGGAATGAAATTATGATGAAATCCAGCGATTGCCAATCTGTGGGTCCCGGCGGAGCCGTTACCGGGGCGCCCCTTGTTTATTAGGCATGTTTGTATGCAAACTGCTAATGATATCACCTTCGACGCTGCCTTAGAGGAAAAAAAAACACGGCGCTAGACGGCAACAGCGAAAAGATATACACGACAAATCGTCAAGACATCACATTTTTGTGCTTGTAAAACATTTTCGGCTTGAAACACCCCCGTGGAGGGAGTACCCGGCCGCGGTAATCTGGAATGTGAAGCGTGTAGTGTAAGAAGGCAATGGAAAGATTTCGTGACGCTGTTAAATAAACGATCACGTGGGTACATATTACATAAGTGTAAAAAATGATTTTTACATGCGAACATCAAAGGGTAGTTGCATTTATTTTTTCATCGTAGGCACCCCATCTTTTTCTTCTTATTATTTACCTATAAACGACTTTTGTATTGTCGAGTCAGCGTTAACAATTATGTGACGATGATTGGAAACTATTACAATACACAATTATTGAATTTTCACCTACAAAGGCACTAGTATTAAACAAATAATAGATATCTCACTGAGATGAAGCTATTTTTTATTTAATACAATTGAAAGATATTGAAGTATGGGTAATTACAGGGCTTACAACCTGTCTTCGGTTGGCTTAAGTGATCACTATATACAAATATAACGTTCACCACACTCACCCATTAATCAATCTCCATATCTATAAAATTTTTGGAAGTTGTATATATGTTACCATGTGAAAACATTTTGAGTACAACTACACTAGCGCCATCAATGGACTAAATCTGATATTCATTTCTCTGAAACAATATTATTAGAGAACACATTCTTATTGTGAAGCTGTAATTGTGATATTTTATAACTGTGATATTTTAAATATGAATTAAATATATTAATTAGAAAGATATACATATAAAATCAATTCTATCGAAATATATTGTTGTTGCGCTACCGGGATTCAAACATGGATTTCTTTCCAAATTGGGGAAGGTGCATTATCCAACTACGCTACAGCGACGATATTTTTAGCGACAAATTTTCGAATGTTACCTTTTTGAAATTAATACATTTAATCGTTCCATTATTTTGACAGAGCCATCTACCTTATTTTTACGGAATCTCAAATGCCTTTGAGTAATCTGATACCAGACGCCAGAGTGATCAATTAATTTTTATTACTGAATATTTTTCGCCAGAAAAGTGACAGATTTCGAATGCAGGGGCAAATAATGCATTATTAAATCAATTTTGATTAACTTTGCAGGTATTTGATGATCATCCGCCTTGCTACACGACAGACGGGATTAATTTTGACAGTAGTAAATATAACGTGCAATTCGAAAACGTTTTTTTTTTTACCACTGGCGGTGGTAAAAAGTTACTATTGCCAAACAAACCGAGTACATCGACGGAAAGAAAATGAAAGTCAACCTCAATTTTTGAAGCTTTATTGATATGTACGGGTGGTACCTAATTGATATTAATCACGCTAGAAATAAATAATTTAGCCGAATGTGCGAGTGTCGAGACGCGGAACAGCCGAGAGAATAGATGCTTTGAATTAATCAAGATTTGGTTATAATTTAGTCATTAATAATACACACATGTGTGTCTCGCGAGATCTCGTTGCCGGCTCGAATCCAGCAATTTACAACACATCAATATATCGCAGACGCGAACATTTATTAATTATCGTAGAGTATAGATAGATGATCGTGTATGCAATGTGTATATTATACAGACCCTTGGAATATTGAACAGTTAAACATTTTGATGTATTTCACAACTGGAAAATAACGAAATGTTAAATACTAAATTAATGTATTAATTATAAATATATACATAAAAATCAATTTTGTTGAAAAATATTGTTTTTGCGTCACCGGGATTCGAACCTGGATCTCTATTTCCAATCCGGGGAAGTACACTACCAATTGTGTTATAACGCCAGTAATTTTCATGACAAATTTTCGAACCTATATGTCACATTTTTTCAAATTAATACATAATTTGAAAGCCATCTACATTATTTTTACAGAATCTCAAATACCTTTGAGTAAACAGACTGCAGACGCCAGAATTATCAATTAATTTTTATTAAATTTTGGACACATTGATACAACAATTTGTGTACTTCCCCGGATTGGAAATAGAGATCCAGGTTCGAATCCCGGTGACGCAAAAACAATATTTTTCGACAAAATTGATTTTATATGTATATATTTATAATTAATACATTAATTTAGTATTTAAAATATTACAGACCTATGTTCTGAATAATTACAACTTTACAATAAGAATGTGTTTTCCTTAATAACGAAATGTGTTTGAAAACGCGCATACAAATATGACATACGTACGGGCGCGTTTTTAAGTGAGTACCGGAATTATTTTTTAAAAAAATACATAATTTTTACAACACTTTACTTTCTTCGGACGCTACACACCTTAAACTACTTCTCAACGTAGTCGCTATCAATTTTTGTATACCTTCGTCATAGAACGACGCCGCCTGGGATGAAAATTATGCCTGTACTCCGTCTTTGAGTACATCATCATCATCAGAACGCTTGCCATCAAGTTTTCGCTTCAGATAAAGGAAAATATGGAAATCACTTGGCGCCACTCAGGACAAAACAGAACACACTTGGCGATGAGCGTCAGCTAGTTTCATGTTTCCTGCATTCAAATCGCGGACCGTATTCTACAGTCGGCGGGTTGATGGCTAATCTATTGTCTCGAACATTTCAATCACTCACTGCAAGATGGCCACACTATGTGCATGTCACGTGAGTCAACAGATGAAGGAAACCATTACTCATGCATGACACCGCAACCGCAGCGCTATACCGGGAATATTCGGCAACGGTGCTTCTTTAAAAAACGCGTCTCGTAGATATACACGGTTGATCAGTAGATTGTGATGATTTTGGGAGTTATTTTAAAAACGGAAATGGGCACGTTATTTATTTTGAACTTTGTATAATGTAATAAACAGTTTCATTAGCCGCACACACACACACACACAAATATAGTCTATGTATTGGTAACATTTCATATACATACGGGGGAATTCGAGAAAGTATAGGGCCTTGGTAGGCACCTTTCACATTTTTCTGATACATTATAATTACAATTATCATACTGGTGACCCTACAGAGTCTATAATAACTAATAAACACGAGTCACCAAAAGTCACTAATAAAATAATAAGTTAATTTCAGATAACTATGATTTTTTAGGTACTCCCAATGAGATGTTAACCTTCCCTTTACGGTGCTAAAATAAAAATGCGCTTTACAGTACTGTAAACTCAGTGTATATGTAGACTTTTGAGATTTTTAAGTCTGACAAATATGAATATTTTTTATATAAGTGAATATTTACTTCAATTATTGTGTAAAAGTGCTGAAAATGACAAAAAAACATTGATTATCATGAACGACACTATAAGGCACGTCTAACTTGGCCGGAGCACGCTCCGCCACTTATTGACGATCGGCATCTGGCACGCAGCGCCCCGCGTACTGCGCCATCCGCACCAATCCCCACGTTTATATACACGTATTGACAAATTCACGTCGGGTTATTCGAGAAAACATTTTTTATTGTTGCGTATGGTAAATACAAATATATTGTGATTATTTTATCTAATACATAAATATATAACGGAGGAATACCTAAAATATGAAGTTTGTATTTAATATATTTACAGAGATATTCACATAATTAGATGCAATGTTAACTCGGTATTTACATCGTTGGAGAGGAAAGGTTAATGTTGAAGGAACAACGTGCAGCACGCATGAGGGTGTGAAAATTTTTTCGTGTGTACCGAATCGACAATCCTTGAAACGTGACCGCGCGATTAAATAGCTAATACAGCCTCCTAAGGCTGAATTATAATGTCGGTGTGCAGTATAAGAACCTTGGACATCTTTACGAGCCGCTTCGTTCGCTTTGTTTTTCCCTTCAGAGAAATGGCGGCAGCCTTTATGTCCCTCCCTTGTCTCCGCACTCTTGTTCCTGTTCTGCTGCTGTAGCTACTTATTACGTAATATATGGACGTGCTTCGGTACTAACGTGCCCTTAAGTTTTGACGTCCCACGGAGAACATACAAACTATAGTATACACAAAATAATGTGCCTTGTTGTGTCGGAACAGCTTCTTTTACGATGTAATACTTCAGATTATATATACATATGTATATAAGTGTATATATTTTGAAGTACGTACTCATTTTTAAGTAGATTTCTATAGAAATACTATACATTGTAGACGGACTCATGACGTAACTATCAGAAAATTTGAATTCATCACAGACCGGTGAATGAATAGACATGAAATAAAGTGTACATATAGGAAAGGGATTTGCAACATTAGTTGCGGGACGAATGGAATTCTACACACATTCTTGGTGGAAATATAAATCATATTTTCGTAGAAAACAATCACTTTGTGGTTTGACATATTATATTAAATAATCAAATTAATTTATCCATTGCCCCCATATTAGGTATGTTTCCTTTAAAATCAATTTAATATCCATCAATATTATGTTTTAATATTTTCCCCTCCCTTAATGTTCCATCTATCTGTATATCTATTCTGTTTGTCTCTTTCGCGTATAATTTTATATTCTGTCTCTCTTCCTGAAGAGAAACAGAATACAAAAAAAGACAGAATACATATATAGTAAAATAGAACATATTCTATTTTACATATGTATTCTCTCTCGTTTTCACATATAATTTTATATTCTATCTACCTCTTTTTGTACTTATGATCAGTTTTAAATACGTGCTGATGAAGCTTGAGATAAGCGAAACCGGTTGACGCATAATAAATTTCGTGATTTCATAAAAAGTGATTGTTATTTTATTTAATATAAACATAAATCAGGCACATTTATAAAACAGTAAAAGTATTCACTCTTCGAAAATTAAATCTTTGTGTAAACAAGACGTATTTTTTACATTAATACATATTATATTGTCGGCGTTTAAATATTCATTCTAATCGAGTCTATTTGATTGCGTAAGTAGTACCAAAGTAATCACGTGGAGGACACCAAATTGAAAATATTGGGACAGGCAATTTGCTTTAGTTCGTGTGATCTATGGAATGCACGTTTTTTAATCATTTAACCGTGAAATTTTCTCTACTGAATTTGTTAGCCAGCTTGATCCGCCAACTAATTTCAAAATAGGATTACTACCCGTGCAACGCCGGGTGAATCAACTATATTTTACTTAGACGTTTATTAATGTGAGCTGGATACACAGTGTGCTACCAAGTGCAGGGCGTGTCGCTGGATGCTCCGTTACGAGCATCACTTCTGCATCCAACCTCACCCAGACAACAAATTTATACCCGCGTAATAATGTAATAATTTATTTAATAATATCGTATTATAATTAAGAATAAAAGATTACGATGTTACTTACATGAATAAATCAAAAGTAATAAGAAAAAGCACTTTGTTTAAACCACTATTTATTGATAAATGAACATGTTTTAAGACCAATTTGAGATGTCTAAATAGCAATAACTATTCTGAATTTTCCAATCATCTTTTGGAAACAAACCATTCTTTTGACATTAATGAGGGTTTAGAAATTTTTTAAACAAATACTATCGGTTTACACAGTTAGATAAATTAGAAACTTTAGAAATAAGATAAAGTGTTAATAGTTAATTAAACATTATAAATAACCAAATAATTTTTGCAAATAGTTATCTTTTAAATTTTTTTTCACAGTAGTTCCTAATTTTTTGCTTGTGTTTTTTGTCTGTTTTTATTTTTAATTTTAGTATTCATTGTATCCTGAAGAAGGGACCGTTGGTGACACCAATGTGTTGATATATCAATAAATAGTGGTTTGAATAAAGTGTTTTTTCATATTATTTATATATGTTGCTATGAAGTAATTTAGCAAATATTGAAGAAGAAATTTTAAATGTTTGTTAGTACTATTTTGTTTACATTATACCATTGTCTCAATCATTTTATTCCTCACTGTTAATATTATATAAGAAAAAACTAGAATGTTATTCTCATATTTTATTTATTCAAAATTGAGTTTAACGATGCGGATTTTACGTTTTATAAACAAAATCGTCTAAATGCCGTCCATTTCTCTCAAGACACTCTTGCAATCGGACTTTTAAATTTGCGAACACGCGAGAGCAAAGCGTTGGTTCAATGGCAGCAACTTCACGGCAGATATTTTCTTGTAGGGCATGAATTGTAAGAGGATTGTTGCTGTAAACTCTTGACTTAAGGAATCGCCACAAAAAGAAGTTGCACGATGCAAGGTCTGGTGACCAAGGAGCCCAGGGTATGTCTCCGTACTTGCTGATTAATTTATTGGGAAAAATTTCCCTCAGCTTCTCTATTGAAACTCTAGCTGTGTCCAGTCTTGTTGAAATTGTGTTCTGTTGTTAACTCTGGAAAAAGCTGCAGTTGCGGTACCAAAACCTCGTCGATCATTCGGCAGTACACGTCAGCAGTGACTGTCTCTCGCTGGTTAAAAAAATAGAGGCCAATTATTCCTCGTGCAGAAATTGCACACAGTTTTTTGGGCAATACAAACGTTTTTGACAGCATTCCCTTGGGTTGTCGGGGTACAAATATCCCATGTTCAGTTTATTAATATACCCATCGATATATGTTTACAAGCATTCGTGCTGTTCCAAAACGTTTCAGCATCGTTCTCAATAAGGTTTCACGTAAATAATAGTCATTTTCGTTAAGAAACTGCACGATTTGCAGTTTGTTTGGGTGAAACTAGTTTATTTTTCAAAGTAACGTGCACTGTTGATTTTTTTTATTCCAGTACAGACTGCAAACTTCCTTATCGATTTATGCGGATTGCGCATAATTTCACGTCGAACTTGAGCCACAAGTTCTGGCGTCGCTGCTGACGTTAATGGTCCCGAAAGAGTTTGCTTAACCATTGTCCCTTCTTGTCAGAACTTTTGAACCTAACAACAGATAAGTTGCGTGCTCGGCTCATCACTTACTAGTCGAATATTAAAGGGAATACAAAAAGCGCGACGCGCACGAACCAATGAATCACCGCACTTTAAATATTGCTCAACCGCAAACATGCCGTGCGCTCCCGACCAGTGACTCATTGCGACTGCCAAATTCGCAAATCACGCGCGTCGAACAATACCCCTCCCACTTACCTCACCCTGATGGTTTAAGAGCAATTATAATTAAATTTTTCCGCTGGACATCCTTTATCTGAAGTCGAATGATGGTTCGAATTATGTAGGCAGATTATCATTGCGTACATGTTCATTTGATATATTCCTTTCTTAATTTAATACACCTTTATAAGTGGCTATTAATTATCCCGGCAAAATGTTCTATTTAATAATCGGTGTACTCTGCAGAATGCTCTTTTGTTTGCGATTTTTACGTCATTTATATTATTTCTGGCGCAAAATCGCACCAGCACTTGATTTAATTCCATTGAAATATTTGACAAAAATGTGCTTTATTAAATAATTCACAATACGGAGCCTCGTTCAGTTGGGTGAAGTCAGACGAAGAATTTAATTTAAATATTAGTACTCTGTCTGGAGAGTCTGGAAAGGAGATGTCAAGAAGAATTCTGTTATAATTATATACAATATAATTGAATACCGATCTATCTAAGAGAAAATGCTTAATTTGAGAACACAGCATCTGTTTCTCGAGAATTTTCTACATTATTGGAATTTTAAGCATTACATTTATAGGTGTTGTATAATTTTATAAATATTCATCCTAAGAGACCAAGATTTTGAATCTGTTAAACAGAGTAAATATTTGGTAACAAATGTGACTAGGAATAATAAGATTCAATACAAAATAAGTAACAAAATATGTTCCGAATTCGTAAACACCAGTTTTGACGCGTCTTTCGAATCGGCCGCGACCCATGTTATTGACACATTTCCGCATCCGAATTCCCATTCATACCTTTCCTCATGCTCATCTTGTCAATGTAAATTGTTACCTTGACATCAGCAGACATCAACTTGACCGATATTTGTTCGATAATGACATCGCGATAACATTTGCGGTGTGGATATTTCAGCTCCAGTGCATCAGCACTATATTTAGTGATTTTGTTTTTAATCACGCATTGTTTGTTGTTTGTTTGTGCCGTGAGTGAAATTGTGATATCGCCGTCTTCAATTGGAAGCGGAGATGTGCTCGCGACTGGCGGGATCACTGGTCCTTTGACTGGAATCCCCATCCCCTCACTGACCTCATCCCGCACCAAGGTTTCCCTACTTTCTTGGAGATGATGTCAAGAAAGCCCTGCAAGAGGTATATGGGAGTCCGGCGGACTGGATCACGGAGGTGATGTCGAGAGATGTATGGTGCGCTGTCATGACTGCGGTCATGGACTTCTAAGTCCCATGAGACCATTAAAGAAGTAGAATAATAAATGGTTATATGACTGCATAATTGCATATAAAACAGGTACACCCGTAGACAACCGCATATAAACAGCTTATAAAGTTTTTTAATTACCCATCTTGACCATTATATTTATTTATATGTATTGCAACGTTATAAATTATTACTTTATAAAATAAATTACGTTCCAGTATTATAAGTACTTAATATCATTTAAAAATATAGACCATTGGAAAATGGTTATTATGATAATAGCAACACTCGAGCATGCGTGGTCGGTAGTCGCTGTCAGGACCGATCTACCAACGTGCGGAGCGCTAACGGGCATTCACCAAAGGCGAGCGGGACGGATGCTCACGCATTTTTCAATTCAGTCGTTGGAATGATGGCTGACTTTAATTTAACAAATGGGTTAAAAAAATGGTCATAATTACTAGTGTATCGATATTCTGGTGATAAATCCTAATTTGTATTATATTCATCCCTTCTGCAAAAAAATTATATTTCCTCTTGGACCCGGGATGAAAGAACTCTAGTAATCAATGTTGGATGATGTCGCAAGCGAAACATAACTATCTTTCGCAGTATGTACGTATGTCAATAGTTATTCCATAATAATACTCGGATGTAGTATTGTTAAAGCGATGTAATAAGGGTATTCCGCATTGAAATATAGAGTCCACTACTGGCCGCGTAGCCGCCATCACCAGCTGCGAAGCGGCCATAATAGCAGTCCGCAAGACCTAGCAGCTTTCTTGTTAGTATGAATAAAGATTACCTACTTTATTGTGCGACAACCACATAAATCACACATTTTAGTCTTTTTTGTGAACAGAGGAATGATCATAAATTCTATGTAACATTTCTAAAAATTTCATAGTATTGTGATTCGTAGCTATCTTCATGGAGATATGATACGTTTCTCAGACACATATATCATATAACCTTTGCAAGTATATATATATTTTTCGTATCAGTACGAATAGCGCTGATAATATTGTTCATGTATATTAAAACATACCCGCGAACCTGTAGAATGTTGAGAAATTTTATATAGCGCTATTTCAATGATCTATTGAAATATTCTTCTTGGCACATTTTGAATGATTAGGTAATTACTTTAAGTATTTCAAATTTAATATATATAAATATATTTTTAATATTATTGACGTATTTTTTCTGCATGTGGTATTATAAAAATACGTTCAAAATACTTGTATCGCGTCGTTGTAAATACCAAGGATTGTAAATGTTGCTTGTGGCAGACATTTGTCAGTAGGAAGATTTGAAAAAAATATTTTACGAAATAGTAAATATTGAGTTTTTTCTCTTTCATGAAATGGCTAGTGGATGAACGTCAATAAACAGATACAAATATTTTGCTATATTTGAATATTCTGCATATACAAGACGTACGATTCGATAAAATTGTAGCATCACTTGTACTGGTATGTGTAGCACAATACATTATAATGAAATATATATTTTTATTTTTTTAATTCATTTACTATATATAGTATTTGTTTCACTAGCAGGTAAATTGTAAAGTCTTTGTTACAAGCAAGTTGTATTATTAAAAACAAAAAAAATGTTTGTAATCCAAGCTTCAAACGCAAAGTTAGGTCCAGGTAAACCGCATTGTCACGCCAAACAAAATTGTTGTACAACCTTTATAATTATTTTAAACACAAACTAAATAAATACTAAATAAATGTATGAATTAGAAAGAAATACATATAAGATCTTAATGCATCTTCCCTAGATTGGAAAGGGAATCCTGGTAGTAACAACAATATTTTTCAATAAAATTAATTTCAAATGTATATCTTTCTAATTAAAATATTTAATTCATCTTTAATATATTACAGAACTGTGTTGTGAATAATTACAACTTCACAATAAGAATGTGTTCTCCTAATAAAAACTAAATAAATTAAGTGTATCAATTAGAAAGATAGGTTAAACAAATTTGTTGCCACCTGGATAAATTGATTGTATCTGTATATCTTTCTAATTAATACATTTAATTAGTATTTAAAATAACACAGACCTGTGTTCTGAATAATTACAACTTCACAATAAGAATGTGTTCTCTTAATAAAAACTAAATAAATTAAGTGTATCAATTAGAATGATAGGTTAAACAAATTTGCTGCCACCTGGATAAATGGATTGTATCTGTATATCTTTTTAATTAATACATTTAATTAGTATTTAAAATATTACAGTCCACCTTCCAGTCTATCTTCATGGATCACTATTCTCTCCGTCCATTCATTTTCATCCATGTGTTGTTTGCAGATAGCTTACACTTCATCTACCAATCTTTTTCACAATTACTCATCACCTTTTCGCCAGTTTTGTTCAGCTTATTGCCACTTAAACTTACAGATTTTTCGGGCATAATCTGTTACCTTGGTTCTCTGGGGAATTTGTACTTTCGGTACTTCGTCTCTCAGGGATATTCCATGTTCGGTCCTTTTCATTGCTCATGGGCCAACTTTTAATATGTGTATTACATCGACGGTCAGGGTTCACATCTCCGCTGTACTCCGAGTACCCGCCGCTAACCCAGAACCATTTAGCATATTTTAATCATTTCAGTGCTCATAAATCAGCGTTTATTATTATAACATCATTTTTTTTATAGCTTGCATCAATATAAAAATCCTTAGTACAAATATTATAATACGTTTCATTTACACGCAAGCCTGTTGGTCGCTTCCTATCTACATACGAAGTACCTGTTCTGAGGTAGGTAGCCATAAGATTTCATAAGCTAGAGAATATAAGTTGGAAGTAAGGTAATAAATTAAATTAAATGGTATAAAACAGAAAAATCAATAATTAAAAGGAGACAAGTAGAGATAATAAGTAAATTGAACAAAGTAATTTTATTATGATACAGACTAAAGAAATATAAGAAGTAAAAGAAAAAAAACAAGCACGGAACAAAAAAAATGATAAGTTCAATATAGAATGTAAGAACAAAAATAATAAAATAAAATGAGTTGATCATTTAGGGAACTCTTCCAGCTGACTTCTTCAAATTTTGAAAAGCCATAAGCACACGTCATTGAGGATACCGTTGCCATCTTTTGTAGTAGCTTATTGTATATCCGTAGTCCTATAAAACGTGCATGTCTTTGATCAAATGAGATTTTCATTAACGGTACAGCTAGTTTTCCCAAGTTCACTTAGAATGTGTGATAAGGCGCAGGGTTCTGTTTTCATGTATATCTTTAAACAGAGTCTTTATGGATAATTGTCTGATATTTAGCACCTTGAGTTTTTAGAATAGCCTACTAGGCAGTCGTGTAGCTGCATCTCGCACATAGTGACAGGACGGAGCCGAACAGATGCCATCTCAAAACTCTCACAACTCCCGACTCTTCTTTATTCAGCGATTATTTAAAAAAAAACTATAATGTGAAGTATAGCAGTACAATCAGAAAAAAACAAAGCATTAAACATAAGAAAAAATATAAAAATCATCAGAAGAAAATGTCATAACAGATTGAGAAAAAGACACAACATAGCATAAAATATAAAACACTTTAAGAAAAATCATAACAGATTGAGGTTGCACAAGTTGCGTAAACACAACAAGGAACAAGGAAAGGAAACAAACGTATCAGTGGAGGCTTTAGTCGGGGAGCTGAGGGGTTAAAGAACATAGCCCCGAAAAAGGGAAAAATACGAAACAAAATAAAAATGTACAGAACATCACAGCCGACTGATCGTCAAGACTCAGTGACAAGAGAGACAAACACAGAAAATAACAAATATTACAAAAGAATAATAACAGTTAGAAAATTAAAATATAAGCAAAAATGTATGGAGTACTGTGAGTACTAGTTGTAGACTTTATATTTTAGAGATTGTGTAATTTTTGGATTGTGGTATAGAAAGTGTATCGCACAGGATCAGTCACCGTAGAGATGCCAAATAATTGATATGTTTTGAACACGAGGCAGTAATACAAATTTACAGTGAATCATCAGTGAAGCGCCAGGAATATGTAAGATTACAGTAAACAAACACTGTCATTTTTGATAAAATGCATCAAGGGGCGCCCGTCGCTGTCAACTCGCTGAAATGACGGGAAAATATGAATGAATTAGATTGTTGCATGAAGTGAAATAAAAGGAGGTATTCTACTAGCGTGATCGCATTTTTGTTTGTCATCTTTTGTCTTTTATTTCTTACGACGTCATGATCATCATCATCATCTAACCACCAATGTCTACATTTCTTGATTCCTGTACGGAACGCGAAGAATCACTTGTACTCGTATGTAAATTAAAAAAAAATTTAAAAAAATACAAAAATATTTTTCAAAAGCTTAGAGAACCAACCCCCCTTTTTAAATAGTGTATTATAACTTTGTTTAAAATATGTATTAATTACTCATTGGTATTAATTCATAAAATTCATAATACAAAGTTAATATTGTGCATAAAGTAAACTAAGTTGTGGAGGTTTATATATGGCCTCTACTGTTATCATCCCCGCCCGCCGATATCGAACACACCTTGCATATATCGGTGCGTGATACACAACTCTTAGTAATAGTTTAGGAGATCTAACTCTTCTATCCGCCTCCTTTCAGGCAACATCTCCAAGAATTGTCTCCTTAACTATTCGCGCATAGTAAATTTTATGTAACTATTAAATATTAACTGTTACTTATCTACTTTATATTGTGCGTAATAAACCATGTATCAAACGTAAGTAGTTTATTATTATCGTAACGTCTGCTATATTTACTCAATATATCCTCGCGACTATCATTCGGACACGTGAGTGATGGATGAGTAGTGGGGCATCCACCACTCGCACAGCAAGCAGTCTCATCATCCGAGATATCACTTGTAAAAACCTTCTGATTCACATCAACACATGCACTCACACCCTCACAAACAACATCAATCCATAATTCCAAAACTCATCACCTCGTATTAGCGACTTTTTCTATCCCTAAAACGTTAATATCTCAATAATGGCTATATGTTTAAATTCACATTATTTTAAAACATTCAAATGTATTTTTAATGCCAATGATGTCAGAGGGTTATTAATTATACGGAATATTATTTTTTTGATATCTTTAAAATATTTCTTTGAAGAATTTTGATGTAATTAAAAATTTAACCTAGGTCTTGAAAAACCCACAATATCTGTGATTTATATTGCATTATACACCTCATCATGAACATTAACTTTGCTCATTAATATTTTTATTATAAGTCTAGTGTCTTTATGAATATTTAAGTTTTTTAAAGTTGTTAATAATGTCAATGTTTACAGAAGAAGAATGTACTCCCCGTGTAAAAAGGTTTCAATTATAAATTTCTCTTATTTGGGAGCATTTTGCTTGGTAACGGAAAGCGTTATCTATGAGGCTCACATAAAGTAGTTACTTAAACTGATAACGCAATAAGCGTCTGTCTTCCAAGATTGTCGACACCAGCTGCCTGAAGTTTGGACCGTTATTGATGAATAATTATGAACTTTGAAACTATCATGTACTCAGTAAATTTTGAAGAAAATATCTCATGTAGATTGTCATAATCGTTATTTGTCTTCGTCTGCTGCTTTACGAAAGCCTCTCCAAGTATTTCCCACATTTTTTTGTTTTTGTTTGCTTCCACAAATTTCGGCAGAGTTTTCTTCGGGCACGTTCATCCACCGATTGTTCGTCTTCCAAGCGATGGTCCGCCTAATATTATTTAATTTTCTTAGCGTTCTCTTACTCACACGACTCTTCATGTGACGCCCATCTTTCCACGAGTTATTCTATTTTTTGGACCACTATTTAATTGAGTCTACGCGTCACAGCCACACAAGCACTGAAACCAAACGGAATCATAGATATGTACTAAGTATCATTTTTATATTTTAAAAGTGAAGAAAAACCTGGTTTATTTTAAAATATTTAAATACTTAGGCTACATCTTCGTTTTCCACCCTCAATCCTAGGCCCATCGTTTCAACAAGCCACCTCTAGGTGTCTATGTCCTCTATAATTTCGGTGACTGCATTCTTTTGTAGTTCTAACCTCCCTTTCTCCAACCTCCTCCGGGGGCGACCACACGACTTTTTTTCCCTTTCTTCTGGGGTACTTGAGAAAATCTCAATAGGGATGATTCTTCCACTGGTATTTTAATTACGTGAATATTTTAAATTACTAATAATAACAATAAATCATTTGCGCAAATGACGTTGAGGCAGAAGATAAAACTCGTGACTAAACTCGTTAACAGATAGAAACATGATATAAAAATATGGCTTTAATCCTTGCAAGTTTGCAAGGTCAAAAAGTGCGTGTTAACACGTCTGTAGTGTGTGTGTGTGTGTGTGTGTGTGTGTGTGTGTGTGTGTGTGTGTGTGTTTGAATGTTACCTGTGGTTTAACTGGGAAGGAAAGAAGGAAGGAATGATATTTTATTACGTTGATTTTTGACATTTTAAAATTTTATTTGTATTGTTTGTAATTTCTTTATGTTTGCTCAACATTGTAGATACCGTGTTGTGCCTACTGTGTAGATACATTTAATTTATACAAATAAATTCACCCAGGGACGTGAAATAAAGTAATATTTAAACTAGCAGATAGCTGCGCGGTCATGGTGTTAGTATAATCTATTTTTGAATGCGGAAATTCCAATATCTTGAAAAATACGAACAAAACATTCATGTCACATTTGACAAGATGATCTCGCAGATCTGGTCGTTTAAGCATGTACTTAACAGTCACAAATGAAGTTGCCACCACCATGGCCGCCACATCTAGAAAGTCATAGAAATAGATAAGGAATCGTAATATAATATTTAAATTTATGAACACGCGAATGCTGTAAAAAGTGTTGAAATGTGAGTTTGATACTTAAGGTTTCTGAATAAAATATGTAGTCTCCATGGTTACGAGTATAACGTATTTGTTTGCTAACTTTTTAGTTACATATTTTTCTGAGATTATGTTTCTATTTATGATTTAAAAAATATATAAATTAGGGTTAAATATTAGAGCAAGGTTGGGGTCCTGCAGGCCTGGCTGCGCCCGCCGAGGGTTAGAATGTCTGGTAGACAACAAACACGCCGCCTTCGCGGACATATATGATATTTATGATCCAACTTTAACTATCCAGTTTTGGATATTAAATAAGTTTAGTGTTTATGATTCCCCCGCCTCCGCGAAGTACCCCCCGGGGCGAGCAAAAATCTCGAGGGGTGACTATTTCGCGGAAGGGTGGAAGGATGTTTTTAGACCGGAATTAGAGGCTTACTATTATCTACTGGGTATCTCATCTTTTTAAACTTATTTTGTAATGCTATTTTATTTATACCATTCATTGATATGGCAGTTAATTTGTGGTACAACCCCTGAGCCTCTTCCTTTCACGTTCTGCACCTTCACCAAGGCCGGCACAAAATTGTTTTATGCTTTGTTATTATTATTTTTTTTATTAATTTCATATACGATACTATTATGGCTGATACCGTAAAATTGTTCGCCAACAATTGGTCGCCAATCGCCTTTTCTGACCTAACCCAACGTAACCTACAATTGTGTATATATATATATATATATATATATATATATATATATATATATATATATATATATATATATATAAGCGGCTGTGATCCTAATATGTAAAGAAAAAATATCGTAACTATGCGAAAAGGAAAGAAACAATTGTTGACGATTATACAAATAGAACATTGATCTTTCGCATATGAATGATTGTCACTTAACGAATATAATGTTGGGTTATTTAATTTATTTATTAATATTGTTTTATTTTTATTTTGGGCGATTAGTGTTCCAATAAAACTATATAATTATATTATTAATAAAAATATTTGTTGTTTTAGGAACCGTAGGATTTAAATAATATTATTAATCCTAATAAGCCTTTATAAATACTTTTAGTTGACGTTAATTTGTAAATAATAATTTAAAATATATGTATAGATTTTTAAATAAACGTGTTTCTTAATTTATTGGCGCTATTGGCGAGCAGCTTTCCTGGCTAGCAATTGTGGGCGAGCAACTGTGGGCGAACATTGGTGGGAGAGCAACTGTGGGAGAGCAACTGTGGGCGAACAATTGTTGGCGAGCAATTTTACGCACACCGTTATGGCTTATAATACATACACACGATGCTTTTTTCTTGTTTTTTAATACTTTCATATGTAAATTGACAGTTTTCTTTCTGTTATAAATTGTTTTCCTGCTTTATTTATTTATATTTTTATTTTATTTGGAAAACATACAGTTTATCTGTAAAAACAAAAATCACAATGAAAGCAAAACAATAATTTAACCAGTTACATGTTTTCTCTTTTTATTACTTACCTATGTTTAGTGCACATATAATAAAAATTAAATAAATGAACTATATTCTCCTTAAATACATACGTTCTGAATTCGTCAAACACATTTTTGGCGCGTCTTTCGAATCGGCCGCGAACCATGTTATTGACCCATTTCCGCATCCAAGATCCTATTCATAGCTTTCCTCTTGTTCGTCTTGTCAGTGTGAATTGTGACAGTTCTTAATAAATAAATAAATTATTTTCTCTTGCCTATCAAAATGTACAAAGGGTGCAGTTCTCCTTTTAACTCTTCCCAAACCATGCAGTAACACAGGTCTACCGCTCTTATTAAACCTGTAATATTTCTGTAAACACACGCAACATGTAATTCATATTTTAGTTATATTGAAGGAAAATATTTACACTTAGAAATGAAGCGAAAAGCATAACAAACATATGAATATAATGATGTCTCTTTGTCACTAATTAAAGAAAGATAGATAGAAAGGAAGGTTATATTATATAATGCAACCTCCTATACGCACAGTCCAAACAAATTTTTATATGTATTATATAGTTACAAATAAATAAATAAATAAATACAGGACTTGATGAATGCTCCGAATTATAATATCATACATATTTTTTATATTTAATGCTTAATATTTATAGTAAATTTATGGCATTAACAATTTTTCACATTTCAACGACTAATACAATTATTTTTTATTTATTATCTTAGTTTAATAACCACAATTGAGTTTAAAAAACATCTACCGGTTTCGGAAACCGTAGATGTTTTTTAAACTCAATTGTGGTTATTAAACTAAGATAATAAATAAAAAATATGAATCTTAACCACCAAGTTAATATTGCTAATTTTAAAAGTACTAATACAATTCTAATCTCTTACGGTAACACGAGTTGACAGCATGGCTACTTACGAGTATTTTATATCACGGTATGGTAAAGGTTAATTCAGCACTACGCTGGTGCGGTAAATATAATTGACGACTTAATTTCTAACATTAAAGCGATATAAATTGAAAATATGACTGATTTTTTTTACTAGTCTTTACATCGTGGGCCTTTTTTGTCTCTGCTTTCTCTTAAGATGAAAAGATCTTTGTATATATTGATACATATGTATGTATGCATATACACGCACCCAGATGTGAACGTATGCACTAATAAATCATTGAATATCGTGACAGGTTTGACCGTATCTCGCAAATCAGTCCACGTCAGCGGTTCGCGAGTTGTCTGCGCTTGACACGCCGCCGCTAGATGGCAGCAACCGCTGTCACGGAGACGATGGTTTGATTCATGGCCGAGTTTCCCGATGTCTAGATTATTTATTGCCCATTGACAAACAAAACATGGAATATATATTTTAATAGAAAATATTTCAGCACTGTTCATTGTTTTGTCGTAAATATGACTCGATTATTTTTCGCGTGTCGCCTCGTCATCAAATTTAATGTACATACACATCTGCTTACATCATTGACTGCTGCTATTTTGGGTGTTTGGGTGTTTTACGCAGAAACATTAAATTTACACACCTCAAGTTTCAAAATATTTCCCATAATTTTCGTGAGGTTGTGAAACATGGTGCGTGATCCAAATCGAAGAAAATATATTAGCAGTTTTTGAACGCAAGTTTTAAAATTTAATTGAGCGAAAAACAATTTTAAAACTCTGTAGGTTCTATGGAGAATTGTGATGGGATGCGGTTATTACTGAGTTATGAATCGGTAAATGTTTTGTGAGAATCAAAAAATTATGTACAGGGTGGCCCAAAAAAAGTGGGAACATTTCGTAAAATGTAATATAATTACAATTGATATAAAACTAGTTATGCAATATCAACAATAACTTAAATAATTTACTAATCCATATAAAGTTTTATTTCCGGTCTCCATCTTTGATTATTAATTTTCTCATTGTTTGTATTTTGTTTTTTCAAACTGTTGCCCAGAATGACAAAAATAAATGCGGGAGACCGTATTCCGATCATAAATTGCGAATTGAAAAACGTTGGGGTGCTAGGAAAATGATCAAAGAGTTTCAAAACAAAGCTTGGAGTATAGCTAGATATTACAGCATAACTGGACATTGCAGAAGGACAGAGCTTCATCTCACACAGCCAGGCATGTGGCCACCGAAGAGTCCAGATTTAAACCCAGTAGATTATGCACTATGGGGTGTTTTGATGATTTATGATTATCTAAATATTGTGCAAAAAAAATTACATTAAGAATTATAATTAATTATGTTATGTTTTGAAATAATTCATGTGTTACGAAATGTACTCACTTTTTTTGTGCCATTCTGTAGATATGTGGGTGCCTGGCGTACCAATATATTTCACTCAACGCATAATTTCATCGTGTGTGTGTGTGTGGTCAGAGCATGATAGACAAGACAACCAATAACAGTTGACAAAAAATTTATGTTGCTAATGTTGATGGGAAGGCAGCCGCGAGAGGAGTGGTCTCTGGATCTGGCTTCCCGCGCGGCTGCCAGCGCATGTTATTAGCACATGTCGTATGCTTCTTTAGTGGCGTGATTCTCGGCTGATGAGAGCCTAGTTTTACACATCAGTAAATGTAAGGTGCGTTCAGGAGTCGTCGATGGTGTTAATGATTGAGAAGGCGATAGACCTATATGTCATTTTGAATGGCAGATGATTACGGGGCATGGACAATTCCGGAGTAAACTATTTGAGTTTAGACTTGAGGATGCCCCGTGGTGTATATGTGAGAGAGTGGAACAGACGCCTGACCATATTCTGTGTGAGATACTTAGAGGTGCACGTGAACGTATGATTGGTGGTTTGACTGGATTTAGACACCTCCTGCCCAGGAATGCAGACCTAGTTAGTAATGGGACGAATCTTGTTTTATATAAGGAATTTATTCGGGTATGGGTGACTCATTGGAGCTCCTTAGGTGGGTAGTTAGGCCAGCTTGCATGGGTGGGACTCCACCTACGCGTCTACCTCTCACTCTCCACACGTTGTATTTTGCAACTCCGTTAGTCTGTCCGGGCTAGTGTGACTCAATCCATTTTGTGTCTCGTCCACTGTCCCTCTTTTAGGAGTGTTTTTTGATGAATGGATCCCTGTGTGTCTGCCTTGAACTACTGCACTTTAATTTTCCATCCTGTATGTAAAACTATGTTCTATAGATTATGTTATATGATTTTTTTTGATTAAAGACAGTACTTAAGGGACACTGGAGGGTCTAAATTTTAAATCTTAATTGCTAATAACCACATTGAATTTCTTCTCTTTTTTCGTTTTTCTTATAATTAAATATTTTATTGAATAAAAGTTGCGTATTTTTATTAGCTTTGTTGCGTGGGACCGACAAGGAAGCCCTAGTTTCTAAACTGGTCCCGGGAAAGGGTGGGTCTAAAAAAAAGTCTCAACTACTGTGATGAGCTGGCCGTGTTGAAAGAATGCCAGATGACAGGACACCAAAGATCATGGCCGAGTGGATATCCCAGTGGAAGCGATCTGGAAGCAGACCAAGGGAGAAGTGAATGAAGATGACTGGAAGATGGCAGAGCTGGGAACTGGAGAAGAGTGCCCAGGGATAGGAGTCAGTGATTGCTCCGCCTAACTTCTGTCATTTAAAAAAAAATTTCTTTTAGTTTTTGCCTCCGTACGGGCGACGCAAATTTACAAAAACATTAAGGTATTTTTGATGTTAAATATCTGATTTTAAGAAAAATTCATTTTTATAGAAAATGAGAGACAGAAAGAAACTTGCGTCATACTCATTTAGACTCCCTTCTCCCGTCACAGTCACTAATTGACTCGGTAGAGTAAGTAGCGGGCGTAAGTAGCGAGTGTTTTAAAAACAGGTGTTAAAAAATGTATAAATTCTTAATATTGGTTCTAGAGAATAAGTATTTCGGAAAAAATTAAACAGTTTCTACATTGTGATTTAAAAAAAAAAATTATTAACGAGAATTAATTTTTATTGTGAAGTTGTAATTATTCAGAACATAGGTCTGTGATTAGAAAGATACGTATATAAAATAAATTTTATCGAAAAATATTGTTGTTGCACCACCGGGATTCGAACATGGATCTCTTCATATACATACAGCGACAATACTTTTGACGACAAAAATTCGAACTCATATATTACACTAATTACGATAATTACAATTTCAAAATAAGAATGTGTTTTCCTTAATAATGTATAAGTTGTATCAATGTGTTCAAAATTGAATAGAAATGAATTCCGTAAAAATAAAGCAGATAGCTTTTAAAAAACGTATTAATTTCAAAAAGTGTAACACATCGGTTCGAAAATTTGTCGTCAAAAGTACTGTCGATGTAGCATAGTTGGTAATGCACCTTCCCCGGATTGGAAAAGTGATCCAGGTTCGAATTCCGGTAGCGCAACAATAATATTTTTCGATAAAACTGATTCTATGTGTACATATTTCTAATTAATACATTTAATTAGTATTTTAATAATATTTTGGTTTTAGATATAATACATTTAATTACTGACCTCGCGATATCCCTGTACCGTAGAATTAGCTATACAATTAAAAATATTCACAAAACACCTAATTTTATAAAATCTCTTAGTACACCAGTCATTCGGCTGCAGTACGCTTCCTCAGTTTTGGGGTCTTTGAAAGACAAATCTTGGTGCTCATTTTTCTTATCGTCACTGACAGCCTCCTCCAAGTCCATTATGTCCGCCTTCTCACTGAGCTGCAGCGGAAGGAACATGGCTGCGATCACCATGCCGAACGGAAGGTTGGCATCGAGTTGCTTCTGGTACACTTCACGCGGGTAACACGTGGAGCTGTCGCAGTTCAGGACAGTCAAGCGAGAACAAAGGGATTCGTAATAATACTCGATGATTTCTTCGTAGTACTCCCTTCTGTATTCTTCGTCAGTGCCAGTGAAGAGGAGGTGCATCAGGTCCATGACGGGTGAGCAGCGTTCCACTATCTGATAGTCCAGAAGTATTACGTCTACAGGTTGACCATCCTGAAACAAGCAAAAATAACGGGTGGATTTCGATATAAATACTTGAACAGCGGACCCGAACCCATCCATTGTTAAAAAGTTTATCAATACGAAGGCTGTCTGAAAAATTTCCGACCTCAACAAGAAGATGGCAGCAATCGTTAACAATAGTTGGGGAACATGTTTGCACATGTTTGGTTAGCTCACCAAAATTTCAGCCATTTTAGACGCGCAGTTCTTGTTTGACAATCGTTTGAGTGAGTCGATGTGAGTGTTTGTGTTAAAGTGGAATAAAGGGCAATACGCAGACACAAATTAAAGACCAGCTTGGGTGACGATGAATGTTCGGGATGGCCAAAAACTACATCCATTGACGATAACGTCGCTCAAGTTCACCAAATGCAGGTGCTGGACGACCGTCGAATTAAGGTTAAAGAAATAGCGGAGCATTCTTGAACATTTTTGACTCGTAATTTAGTAAGGTATCCACCAATAAAAATTGTGAACTAGTTCTGTTACATTCTATATGCATTAACTCACGTAGATTTTATCAAATTTCGTACTTTTCTAATAAATTGATTTGGCTTTATATCGACTAGGTTCGTTTTTTTTTAAAAATAGAGACGCGTACATGGAATACATGTCACATCAGTATTCTTGCTATTCTCAAATTAAGTTAAATGCTTGTACTATGAAAATATGATTAACTTGCTGGTTTCCTGCAACGGGACGCGAACCCATGATCACTAGGTCAAGGCCAGCGTCTTAACTACTAAACCAACAAGATACTTACAGTTATCCAGCTGATCCTCTATCATTTTTAACATCATGGTGGCTATTCAAAATCTACCTAAATATTGCGAACAGTGCCGAGAGAGGGATTTTTAAAAATCATTTTAACGTTTTAATTTAGTGGTTAGAATTTTTTTTAAGCTCTATAAACCACTTCGGTTAATTTGATACCGACCCGCTTCGTTATAGTGTCCCTTCGTCAGAACGGACGTACACTAATCTCTTAGTGAGTGCTAGAGTTTATTAGTCATGGGTTTTAATAAAATCTAAAATGTTTTATAACTATACAATAATGTAACTATATAATTTATACAACTATTTTGACAATCTTTAGGACCAGTGGTAACCGGTTTAACATGTTTTGGCAGGGGGATAAAAAATATTGATTTAAAAACATTACACAATTATTCAATTATTGTTACATACCTACATTCTCCAAGTATACGTGTATTTTAAAATTATATTTGTAGTCTGACTTATTGTAGATAAGACCTTTTGTACTCTATACAAGAGCTCTAGATTATTTTTTGCGAAACTAGCTTTTTGTATATTTTTATATTCAACGTTTGATGATTTAGAATATAATTAAATATATTTTTAATAGTTTCGACTTGGTAACCGGACGAACTCACTATTGAATGTTTAAAACTGTAAAAAAACTAAAAATGTTCTTAGGTTTTCACGGCTATTCAGAATCTTCTTATGTATAGTTTTCTGGGCGAATCTACCGTGTATCTCACTTCCCACAACACTTATGTTCAACACGGTATTACAAGTCAGTACCTAATAAACGGCAGACCCTGTTTTCGATACATTTAACCACAACACTAAGTCATACACGATAGACCCTGAAAGATCGGCCAGAAAGGTCAGATATACACGGCAGATTACCCCAGAAAACTATATACAGAATGTTTGGGACATATATTTATTCTTGAACGAAGGTAGTGTACTGTGCCCTCCACCTCTCTTCCCTTTCCTCATTCGGCACGCCACCGAGTCAGTCAAACGGCGACCCTGAATCGGTACGGTAATTAATGAATCGGAGTATAATATTAAATTGAGACGTCGCGTCTAATCCAGTGCAATCTGAAAGACTAGAACCCCTGAACGAACATAGTGATAAGCATAAATTTGCACTCCACTTCGGAGGTGCCAGAAGACCGAGATTGTGGTGAGTGCAAACCTCCTTCCGAATATCCTGTTTCTTCCAGCATCTGTGCTTTTACGCAACACAGAAGATGTAGAAAAACTATTTTAAAAAGTTGTCAATAAAAATGTACAAATATACACAAAATAAAAATAACGCAGTAACAAATCAGGATGATTTAAAGATAGCTGAACAAATGTAGGGCTTTTTTCAAGATCGATCAATCGATCAATATAAGCTAGACAATAATTTACCTCGTATTTGTAAAGCAAATTATTGACCCAGCAATCGCCATGGCACAAGACGTCAAATGGGATAGCCGTCTTTGAATCTTTACAACTGGTAAATATATGAGAAAACTGTTCCTTGTATGCCTTCAGCTTCTCCAAGCATATCTCATCCTGTATTATGGTCTCTGCTCGCTTTCTCGAAAGGTCCACATAAGGGTTCATTTTTTCCGAGAACCAGGGTAGAGAGTCTACAAATTCTGCCATTTTGGTGTACAGTTCTGGACTGTGCGTCTTAAGTGCGAACGAAAGCGCGTGGAAGTTGGCTATGGTCCTCACAGCCATCTTAAAATGCTGATGGTCTAGAATTTTCTTACGATCTAACATCTTGAATCCTCGGTCAGACAGGTCTTGCATAACGATGATTTCGTTCAGATGTTTCGAATCGGCCTTGAAACATTCGACGAACTTCACCCTTTCATTTAAATCTTCTATGTATTCTTTTTGTATTTTTTCAAAAGCTGGTACGATACTGTTGTAGGCGAAGACCTCGATTTGAAAGAATCTCGTTATGGGTGCATTTTCCCTGATGATTTCACTTTTATGGGCGGTCTTACATATAAAAGATTTATTTATTCCGTTTCCATTCGGTTTGTTTCCCGAAATTCTTATTCTTCTTACAACTCCCATATAATTATTTCCATCCGCCACTACGCAAGATTCGCTCACTTCACAATTAATTAAAGATTCATTTACGATAAATTGTTTAACAAATTCTTTAACACTGTCGTCGGATATTTTACACAGTTCTGCAGATTCAACCATTTTGTTCGGAACACAATGCGCCCCGGTGTAGACTCGAAACTCGTTTGAGATACAAACGGAAATGTGTCGGTAATATCACATGAAAGTATGATACGAGCACATGGCCTCGCTAAGATAAATGATAAGTGACGCAACAATTTTAAAAGTGAAGGTCTCGCAGGTCCGGCGGCAGAGGCGTGCGCTGCATACAAGCAAACAGGTTATTTTTCTATGCACATTTACAGCTGGAGGGAGGAGGGTAGGGACTCATCCTTTCTCGAGATAGCTTTAGAAGCTAGGGTTCCCTTATTAGTCTCACCCATCAAAGTTAATAAAAATACGCGACTTTAATTCAATAACATATTGAAGTTTATACAGTATATAAAACAAGAAAAGAAAAGAAATTCTACATAGTTATTAGCAATTTTCGCAAAATTTAAAATTTGGTCCATGTTCATAAAAAAAAACATGTAACGTAAATTCATAGAATACATAGTTTTACATATAGATGGAAAATTGATGGAAAATTAAGGTGCAGTAGTTCAAGACAGACACTTAGGGATTCAGTCATCAAAAAAACTCCCAAAAAAGAGACAGTGGACGAAACACAAAATGGATTAGATCACACTTACACGGACAGACTAATGGAGTTGCAAAACACGAGGTATGGAAAGTGAGAGGTAGGCGCGTAGGTAGAGATACCCACCCACGTAATCCGACCAACGTGCCACCCATACCCGAATAGATCCTTATATATTCCTGTTTTTTTTATTGTGTGCAGTACCTTGGTGAGTATACGTTAGGGATAGATTTTGCGAAACGCTTGTGCATAGCACTATTTGTTATTTCTTCCTTTAGATGATTTTAGTTCCCATATTTCCATGCGAACATTGAATTATTTGAAGTTGGTCTTTATACGTACATATAATACTTAATATATCAAATAAATATGTAATCTAAATTATTACGCAGAAATAAGAGTTATATGAGTATTGTGTAGTATCGTTAGTAACAGCATAACCTATGCACGCCACTGCCTCTTAAATATGTTAATTGTGGCATTGTGTATAGATGACTGGTAAGTAATTTCAGAAACCCTGTAAATAATTCTCCGAGTAAAAACCAAATAAAGTAAAACTTTTAGTTTATTAAAGTGTTTTGCAGATTTATGGATAAGAAAAGATAAAAAGATAAAATGTTTCTTTTGAATACATTTGAATTACATAATTCGAAAAAGTGACAGATTCTTACTATTATTTTATTTGGTGAGGTACGGTATGGGGGTTCCTTTCCAATTCGAGATCCGGTGCAGTTGTCTCCCTAGTTCCCCCCTGTTGACTAACCTGAGGTCTTATATAAAAAAAACTCACTCTGACTCGCTGTGACGTCGGATGATATATTATCACAGAATTCGCAACTGTGAAGCGCCTACAATAAAATTATTTAACTAATTAATTATTTTTATTCAGAATTACCAATTACTTACCCAAGACCGTTCTACGAGCTAAAACCGTATCGGTCCTTCACATTCACCGCCTGTTGGCATTTTTTTAATACTACAAAGGCGACCGTGCTACGTCTCAGAGCTACACAGCAAGACGGACGCGTGACACGGAGACCAAAACCAACACCGTTCACTGTCCAATTCAAAAATAATTTATTAACATTTTACATATTTAGTTATTGCAGATATATAAGATTGAAACATTTAACAGCGCACAGAAACAGAACAGTAAGATGAATAACATAAATCACCCCTAAATGGAAAAGAAAAAAAATGAACAAAGTACAAAATAAACACATCTTTGTTTTATTAACCACTTACTTAAGTTTAAATACATCTGAAGAATAAAATGGTATTTTTCGAAACGGGTAGATGTACTTAAACTCAATTAAGTGATTAATAAAACAAACATAATAAATAAAAATGTGAATTTTAACCACAAAGTATTGCTAATTTTAAAAGTACATTTTCTTCCGGCTAGGAACCCAGGACCGGCAGATACCTGATTAAAATAAGGTAAGCAGCTAGGCTCTAGCTAATAAAATAGCAGCTAGGCCTTGCGGATGGCGATTGTGGTCTATTGATATAGCTAGACGTAAATAAAATCTCGATGTAATTAAAATTATTTTCATAGAATCTACATTTAAATGATAGAGCTTTCATTAAAATAAACCACACACCACCTTTGTTCTCGGATAAACAATAATAAGCACAAAAATGCTATTTGACATTTCGGAATGGCATACCATAGACAAAATTCTACAGTCTATAGGTTAGACAGTATAGATAAGAAAAAATGACAGATGTAATACATGTTTTTTCATTTCAAAATGAATATAGGTATATTTAGGCACTGTTATTGAATACATACAAGATACACGTTTGTTATTAAAGATACAGCCATAATGACAAAACTGACGCCGGCATCCAGAAAGACAGATAGATGGGAAAAAAACCCAAAAAACGCTAAAAAATCTGTGGGTTAGATTTAGGAAAACAAAGACGTTTTAGAAAAACGTCTCAAGCGGCAGGCTGTCGCCGTTTTAGATATTATATAGGTCTGTGATATTTTAAATACTAAATTAATGTATTAATTATAAATATATACATATAAAATTAATTTTGTCAAAAATATTGTTTTTGCGTCACCGGGATTCGAACCTGGATCTATATTTCCAATCTGGGGAAGTACACTACCAATTGTGTTATAACGCCAGTATTTTTCTTGACAAATTTTCGAACCTATATGTTACATTTTTCAAATTAATACACCTGTCGTTCCATTATTTGAAAGCCATAAAAATGAATTCATAATTCTGGCGTAATTTTATATGTATATATTTATAATTAGTACATTCATTTAGTATTTAAAATATCACAGACCTATGTTCTGAATAATTACAACTTCACAATAAGAATGTGTTTTTCTTAATAATATAATTTTCATGTTTTAAGGGTCTTATGAAAGTTTTTTATAGCATTCTAATAGCACAAATCATTATTTTTTTAAAAGCCATGGTTTCGAATCGACATTGTTCACAAAATGGTTATATTGAGAAGGCGTTTTGTAGAGAATGGTTTTATATTTCAGTCACTAAATCTAGTGGGAACAACCATCTGTAAATTTCGAGTATAAAAGTATTGCTTTTGTTACAAATACGGCAGTGTCCATCTCTTTCTAAAACAGAACCAATCAAGACGCTACAAATCTAATTTTAAAAGCAGCAGTGTTCAAACGTTATTGAAACATTAAAATGTGGAAATATTCAAATGTGGGTCATAAAAATAGCAGTATGGCAACGAAAGGCTTTTTTTGAAGAAAATTTGTCTTTTTTAATAAAACCTGATTCAAAATATTAACCTTAGAGTTGTCGAATTTCATAAAAATAAATACTTTAAGGAGGTTTAGTCATATGGAACGGATGAATGAAAAGAGAATGATAAGAAAGATATATGATGAAAATGTTGATGGCACTAGAAATAGAGGACGTTCGCGAAAGACTTGGCACGACTAGATAAACCAAATAATGGAGGATGGTACTGTTAGAAGCCTCAACAATCGGCGAGCTTGTATGAGAAGATGTGTGAATGTGGATGAGGCGAGAATTGTATGTCAGGACAAAGGAGTGTGACGCTCAATCCTCTTTGCCTATGTTTACCAACAATTGAAGTAGATGGACTCTGCCAATGTTGTTTCTTTGTGCTTCAAACTATTTTATTGATTTGGTAGGTACTAAACCTATCAAAATAATGTTCACTGTTGTTCAATAAAGTGTATTGAACAAATTTGACACATAATATTGAGTAACAAACGGTTCGGAACGGTTAAGAACCGGTTCACGCAAACCGGTGTTAACTCATAAAGAGACATCACTATCTATATACACCATTATAACTACATGACTACTTTGATAGATTATCGTATGTTTTAATATAACCATTTATTTTGTACTGTCTAGACCATGTAATTTTTAATAAAATATATAATACGTAGTAAAATGAGCGTAGAATTTCTAAAAATTAGTTGTATATGTCGATGTTCTGTATTGTGTACAGCATTGTTTTCGGTCGGTCTCTGGGTCATGGCTATTAAATAATGAATATTTTTTCTTGACTGACTAATTAACGAGGTCAACCGCTCGGAAATTACGTCATAAATTCATTAGGTCGCGATACAAAGTATCTGTCCACACCGTTCATTAGATTTTTTTTTAAAGAAGATCCAGGAAAAAGTTGCCAAAATATTAAAAAAAATATATTTTCAGCGTTTTTTTCAAATTTCATGACAACACACGTGATTTTTTTTTGAGATGAAAAATGCATGTTTTTCGTAATTTTATACTAATGATCAATTATAAATCAATTTCAACTGTTAAATTTAATTTTAAGTATAATAATTGCGTATTTTTACAAGGTCATATAAATATTGTGTGATATATATATGATAGACGCTATGACTTTTTTGTACAAAGGCAAGATATACGCTGTTGAATTTTACGACTTTTGTACATACATGCGTTCCTTAGACGGTGTGTCATAAAGTGGAAATAACAAGAATATCGTATACACCATACTTTTACGGAATGAACTATTTTATGGCTAACTAGATAGATATTAAAAATGAGTAAAGTATAATTTAACGTCTTAATTTTTTTAAATACATGGTGTGTCAAATATTTTGTATTTATAAGTATTTTATGACGTCGATTAGAAAGTAGATTTATTGTAATAAAGTACTTTTATTACATTTTATTTTATTGAGAGATTTTGACAGTGTATACTTATTATATTGAGGAAAACACATTCTTATTGTAAAGTTGTAATTATTCAGAATAGACGGTTAGTGATGTTTTAAATACTAATTTAATGTATTAATTATAAATGTATACATATAAAATCAAATTTGTCGAAAAATATTATTTTTGCGCTACCGGGATTCGAATCTGGATCTCTATTTTCAATCCGGGGAAGTACACTACCAATTGTGTTATAGCGCCAGTATTTTTCAAGATAAATTTTCGAACCTATACGTTACACTTTTTCGAATTAATACACCTGTCGTTCCATTATTTGAAAGCCATCTACATTATTTTTACGGAATCTCAAATGCCTTTGAGTTAACTATAATACAATTGGTAGTGTACTTCCCTGGATATGAAATAGAGATCCAGGTTCGAATTCCGGTAGCGCAAAAACAATACTTTTCGACAAAATTGATTTTATATGTGTATATATTTATAATTAATACATTAAATTAGTATTTTAGACTTATTATAACTAACATAATAAATATTTAACATGTGATCCCATTTCTGAAAATCCACAGAAATGTTTAGGTTCATAAGTATGTTTAGGTGCAGAAGATAAATACAAATAAAGAGCTTACAAAACGCTCGTTACCATAATAGTTCTATGTTTTGTAAGCAGTATTCTCAGTCTGACGCAAGTACATGGACACCACAGAGTTTCAACCCACGGGAGTTCTATTTTTATTTCTGACATCTTCGAACTAATGGAACACGATACCAGTGGCGACTCGTGATATAAAATAAATAATGTTAAAACAGTAAAGTTTTTTAATCTATAATATTATTACGAATGATCAACTACTAACTACTGATGTGGCATGGTAGCGGTGGTGCTCTGATGTCAAGTCAAATCGTTATTATTTTGTTGGGTATTTTTCCCTTTTTCGGAGGTGTTTTTCTTCTTTCTTTTTTTTCCCTCGGCTGCCCGACTACATCCCCATTTACCACGTTGTCTCTCTACTCTGCTATGGTTTACGCTAGAAAATATGTAACTCTGTGAGATTAATATTTGCAATTTTTTATTTTATTTAACAGTTCTTTGAATGTTAGTATTTCTTATGTACTATATTTTTGTAGTCAATGATTCTGTCTACACATTGTTATGTTTTCCTCTAATGTCAACTAGGCGGCGAACGAGAAGGACCATATAAGAGTTTTTGCTTATAAACGGTCCTGGATACAGGGCGGGTCCACCGTCATTGATCTAGCATCGAATAACAAATAATTGAATCGCCGACCGCCGTCCTAATTCCTGCGGCGATTTAAAGTACTAAATTAGTAGTTGCGAATAATTGAATGACGCAATCGAGTCTCGAGTCGCCACCTTGATTCGTATGGAGATTTCGAGTACTAAATTAATAATTATTGTTACCATATCTCGAATGATTTTCGTAATCAAGTTATTATATTAAAAAAATATATATATATATAAATATATATCTCGCAATCGTCTTAACTAACTTTCCCACTGACGTTACTGTAATAGTTAAATAGTACTGTATTCGTATATATTATATGTGTCCAATAGACAGTAATAACAAAATTACTCTCTTGTCTCATATAATATTATACTTTCATGAAAAAAGTATACGTGTTCTTGGACATTTATAAACTCTTGCAATTAAAAGAAATTCTTGCTTCGCTTTAAGGCGATTTTCACATTACGGCGATGGTCTGGACCCTAACCCGATATAGTAACAATGTAGCCACTGAATATATCGATAATAGTTTGACGTATTTTTGTTTGCCGTTTTTAAAATTAAACAATGTGATATGATTAAAATATTTATATATCAATTTCCATCGTTTGATATGACTTGTTTTCACTTATCTGTCAATTTCTTAATTCCTCTTTCGTAAAATTCAGCTGGTTTTGAGGTCAAATACTCATCGTCACGTCCTCATAACTTCTATATTCTTTGCTATCCAAAAAGTGTTGCATTGACCGGAACAAATGATAATCGGATGGAGCAAAGTCCGGTGAATATGGTGGGTGACAAATAGTGTTGTAGAAATGGGGTTTTTGAATTTAATTCCATTAGTTCTGTGCACGTGTATATTCGCTCGTATCCATTTTCATTGTATCAACATCTTGCCGATTTTTTTAATGTGCTCCTGTACACTTGACCATGAACATCCGAGTTTGACTGCGAGTTTTTGAATCGTTTATGTTGGATTTTGTTCAATCAGATCAGCTAAAATGTCGTCATACACTTAAACTGGTCTTTCAATTCCCGGATTATTTTTTTATATTTACGAACATCCAAAATATCCCCCAGTATATCACAAATATTTTTTGTAGCACTTGTTGCGGTCTCTTTTTTCAAGAAATAGTAAAACATCATATCTAGAATAAATTCCTCATTCAGCAAAAAGCTATCCATTGTAAATCTGGTACTTAAATTTAATATTTAAAAGTCTCAATACACCTTATGTATGTATAGTAAAAAAAAACGACCCAAAACACGAAGCACAACTGACCATTCTAGAGCGATAATAATAAAAACGATATTTTTTTCCGGAACACCTATTAATTTCATTTCTTAAAAGGTGTTAATACTTGCAAAAATATCAGTGGAAATTAATTGTATGATTCGAAATATTTGGGTCATTATCTAACGTAGGCCCTAATGCACCGCATTGGCATAATTAAGCTACTGCTTCCCGTAGAAGTATGCTACAGTATAATATGTAAGTCTATTTAGTAAATCTTATAGATTTATTAAACAACCTGTTATTTTTGACGTAAAGAATAAAGTCTAAATATTTTTTGACATCGTATAACAATATAATAGATCTAGATATACGATCGATGTGCGACATCTATCAATAATGTCTAGATTCTGTCAGAAATGTAGATTCTGTTTTATTGACATGAGCGCTGGTAAAGCAGTTAGGTTACCGGCGCGAAAGATGTCACTCATAGTAATTTTTACGTATTCACCTTGATTTAAAAAAAATGTGATTACAAAATATGGTGTGTATTTTGTTTCCTAAAGACAGAAGTTGTTAAAGGAAAATAACATTTTAAAGTGTTTCAGAACTGATCGGATAAAAATAAAAATTAGCATCCAACTTCGAGGCTATTTTTGTAAGGAAATTTGAAAAGATTTTTTTGAAGGCAGTCTCGTGGCTCTACATTGGTGATTAGTGACTTTATGTTGCCAGAGATGGCGCCTCTCCATGTATATATAATATAAGAACTCAGGGGTTATTTTCAAATCATTAGAATCGAATATATAATAAAGGAAATATCAGAAACAAACAAATATATACATATGGTGGGTCAACTTGGACTGACTGATGTAAAATGCATATAACTTTTGTAATTTTAACATTTATTAAAAAAATATATTGTATGAAAGTTTTTTAAATCTATGTGTGGAAAATAACACCATTTAAATGACCTCCATTTTCTTGTTGACAAATAATTGCTGTTCTAAAGTACTTAGCCTTATATTTCGCAACGTTTCTGTCTCCAAATTTGTTATTTCTGCACGAATATTTAGTTTATGCTCCTGTATTGTTGCTGGTTTGTTCATGTAAACTAGGCCTTTTAAGTAGCTTCATAAAAGTAAATCAGGCGCCGTCAAATCTGGGGATCGGGGAGGCCAAGTAAACTCAGAATTATTTTAAATTAGCCGGTCACCAACAATAGATCGTCGCGAAACATAATAAAATTCAGTAATTTATATGTTTGTAGCCATTATAAACTTTCATAAATTCTTTATTATCTGCAAAAAAAATAATTAAAAATGAACCCTACCAAAGTTATAAATTTTTAGAAACAGTCAGCACAAATTGGTCCACCCTTTACACACTAGAGAAGCATGAACAGTAAACAGATAATGTATAAAACAAATATATACCCGAGGAGCAGTAATAACTGATGGTGATCGCGAATAATCTGGTTCATATTTTAGATTATTCATTATCAGAACCGTTATAAAAAGGTCAAAAATAATGAAATAATTATTCTAAAATAGGTAACGATAATGAATAATAATTTAGTAAATGATGATGATGTTTTGAAACGATTAAGATTTAAAATACCGCCTACTATCGCAATCATATATCCTGAGTGATAGAAATGAACTGAAAAAAAATACAATTGAGGAAAAATAGAGATGACGTGTTTGAAAATGATTAATCTTGAAAATATGTTTGCATTTTATCAAAAGCAATGTAATCCATTATTTTGAATTAGATTTTTCTTCTACATTAATTTATTTCACTTTTTAGTTACAGTAACAGTAATGTAGGGTAGATAATTTTGAATTGTCTCATGATAGTCTCTAGATTAGTATCGCACATACGTTTTACGTGTTGTTCAAACATAAGCATTTGCTCCGCCTTCTTGCCAATTCTTCTGACGCCTCCCCCACTCTAGCAGTGCTCTCCCTGACTGTTGATGCAACATCTCACAGCTCAGTGACGTTGCCACTCTTGAAGTCAAGGCTATATATCCATAAATTGAGGAGAGAGATTAATGGCTCTATTTTGAAAGTTATTGGTGAGCAAGATACTCTTGCTCAAAGATCATAAGTACAAGAAAATACTGCGAGTTTTGTCCATCTGCAAAGAAAAAATAACGACCACTGCCTGTGTGGAAAAGTTGTGTGTGGAATGCACTATACGAAAATTTGCCCAGACACGTAAATTTTACGTATCGATAGCAACCATGCCGTATTTTTTAACGATACTAATCTAGTGATAAGATAGGTTACGTTAAACTTAACCTATCTTTCTAGCTAGATTAGGTTAATTAGGTTAGGTTAACCTAACCTAATCAAACTAGATTAGGTTAGATTAATACAAAGTGCACATGTCAATTATTTAATGGTGTCTACTGTTTAGTGACATATCTGACAAAATGGTTGAGAACATACTCTGTTCAATGTTTAATTTATTTATCTATTATCTAGGTATCTGGTCTATGGGGTGTATCTATGGTATGCGCAGTATGTATCGACAGCACCGCATTTCAAGACCATCTATCTTCTCCCGGTTTTGATCTTTCAGAGTCCATGTTGCAGTTTTTTTCACACCTAAATGTGAAATATTAATTGACATGGCGGTTATTTTGTGGTGTGATATAATTATTTTAATTTTCACGAGTAAACTTTGTACCACACACATGTTGAGTTATTGTCTGTAGGTTAGAGAGATGGATTACCTCTCATTATCATGTTATCACCTGATCTCTCACCTATCTTCTCAAAACTATAGTGGTAGCAATAATCCAACATGTACTGTAAAGATTAGACTATAGCCGTTTATTGTTTTCAATGTAAGATATACACATACATATTAAGAACACTGTTTTTCTGTGAAGTAGCATTTTCAAAACATATTTCTTTAGTATTTTAATATCTACAAATTAAATTAATTAACTAGAAAGATACAGAAAAAATCAATCTATCGAAAAGATATTTAATACAAATTAAATGAATTTTTGGGGGTTATGTCGGTGGTTAAATGAAATATCGATGTTTGTTTGCGCGTTGAAGTTTTATTACATTATGACAGTATGATGAAAACAGATAGAAATAAAGAATGCAATTAACGAATGTGAAATGAAATGATGTGAAACAATTTGGCTATCTCGCCCGGCGCTCCCGGGCCGGCGAGACCGCCGCTGTAGAACGCTGAAACTAGAGAGAGTGCCTAGCGGTGAATTCTGAGCCAGGCTTGTGGCAGCAATCGGCAACGCTGTCGCTAGCGTCGATACCGACTGAGATGGCGGTGGATTTGAATTCCGGTCGCTACAAATTAATTAGAAAGATTATTTTTATATATTAAGATTATAAATACACCAATACAATAGTTATATGTTCCGCTTTCAAATTGAACTGTCGTTCCATTATTTGAAAGTCATCTTCTTTATATTTACAGAATCTCAAACATATTTGAATAAAATCCGATAGGAGATGGCAGGATTAATTAATTTTGAAAATATTAATACAACTTATATATTTTTAAAGAGAACACATTATTATTGCGAAGTTGCAACTTTTTTCTAACAGTTTTTTCTTGAGAATTAATTTTAATGAAAGACCTGCTATACGTCAATATATAATATTTTCATATGTATATTATCCGGACTACCCACGTTCTCAATTGTTACGGATAATCGAGGTTTTCAGTTGCAACACATTCTTATCGTGAAGTTGTAACTTCCCAATAATAATGTGTTTTGCTTATATATTTAATAGCTACCAATTTTTTCATGTATATTTTTCTATTTGATTTATTTAATTCGTATCATAAATGTTATACGCCGTTGAAGGTAGAGAATGTTCTCGCAATGTTCTAATGCTCACATCTTTATTAAAAAATGTAAATAGTTATGATTAGACGAGCCGCCTGAACGCGTTGTACGTACTGCTCGGTGCAGCGGCGGTTTACCAGATGTGAGCTGCTGAGTGCACTGAGAAAATATGACAGTAGTAAATGCATTAAGACAGTGTTACCCCATTGGGCGACATTAAAGCGACGTATGACTTCTTTCACCCTCCTTTGTGCTTTGTGGGACGCATCAACCGTACGGACGGTGCACTTACCAGGGCTAAATGGCGCCGTCTTAGTGTTGCTTCTGATTCAGATAGAATTAAATCGTATCTGATATAGATTCAGAGATATTACTATTGTACCAATAAATAACAGCCAGCCTATCGCAGTCTTTGGGGACCTACAAAAACTTACAAGTGTTTCTTGCTCAATTAAATTTTCGAGCTTATAATTTATTTTATTAAGGAAAACATATTCTTATTGTGAAGTTGTAATTATTCAGGACAGACGGTCTGTGATGTTTTAAATACTAATTTAATTTAAATCTGTAAAAGCAATGTAGATGGCTTTCAAATAATGGAACGACAGATGTATTAATTTGAAAAAGTGTACCATATAGGTTCGAAAATTTGTCATGAAAAATACTGGCGCTATAACACAATTGGTAGTGTACTTACCCGGATTGGAAATAGAGATCCAGGTTCGAATCCCGGTAGCGCAAAAACAATATTTTTCGACAAAATTGATTTTTTATGTATATATTTATAATTAACACATTAAATTAGTATTCATGATTTTTTTAAAATTATTTATATACATACATATATATATATATATATATTTATACATACATATATATATATATATATATAAATACATTCGACAACATGACACAACAATAGTTACTTTATTATGTCTATAATTTGCTATCGTGTGTACTTGTACAATATATAAATACACGGTAAATACCATTATGTTCCAGGCTAAATAACTAAGAAATTAAATGAAATTTTTTAATTAAGTTTTTATTTATCGATTACTTGGTTTATTTTAATTATGTATAGAGTATGACATTGCTTCTGACAGAGGCAAAAATGCGTGCCCTTTTAACCATATTTTTCATGACGTCCTCGCATACTTCGCGCGTCATTTCAGCAATTTCATTTCGAATATTGTCCTGTAGCATCGGAATTGTTGTTGGCTCATTGGCGTAGACCTTTCGGTTAATTAAGGTGTTCGAGGAGGCCAGTCGATATCACCACTTTTTGACATTATGCGGCCGGGAAAAATTTCTTGCAAAATTTCAAGCGTAGCTCAGGCTATGTATGAGGTGGAAATGTCTTATTAAAATCACATATGTTGCAGGCCCAATCAACCCAACTTGGCAACCAATAAATTTTCTAACGTGTGACGTAATCGATCACCATTAATGGTTACAGCATTGCCATTATTATTTAGATAAAATGTTTTAATTACTTCAGCGAGTTGTTGATGCATTAGATGCTTTAAAAATAATTGTAATTTACTATTTTCTACGACTACTAAATTCAAATTAATAAATGTTCTATCAAAATGTCGGTCAAACAAAATCGGCCTGGAACATAATATTCACCCTGAACATGTAATAAGTGCCACCGCGGAATGGTGGTCTGAAGTCTGAACTTGCCATGAACATTATCACGTGATCATTGTTGCCGATGCCACTTGAATCCGGTGTTTCCTTGTTTGCTGGTCGTTAGTGATAACTGGCTAGGCATGTTGCACTTTAGTGTAAAACCACTTGGTACAATATAGATATTTAAGTCGGATTATATCTGTTTACATTTTCTTATGTTAATATTGTTCATAACCCGTCCTGGGATGGTCGCCAAAAATATATACGTCTAGGTCTAATTTTCGCTTGTTCACGTCTTTCTTACGAGTGACGATTAACAGTCTGTATATCGAGCTCATAATTTTTGCTGTTTTTCTATATATAAGCATTGCTTTTTTTGAACTGGATCATCTTCCATATTAATTAAACATTACAAACTAAACGCCACAAATACTTTTTACATACAACGTCAAATGATGAAAATGAAACAGGTAATTATAATATTTACCCATTGCGGGAGTAAAGACCGACGTTCTTCCCTTCCGCCGATGATGCACAAGATCCGCGAGTTATTCACCTCAAAAATACATACCTTATTTTGTAACATTCTGCCGTCATTCTAAACTGGGAAAAATTTATAAGTAATAGCTGGGGATGAAATAAAATAAAGATACAATCCACTTTCACTAATCCTAATTTCGTCGGGTTGGGCGCGATTTCGACGTTCTTCAGGCAAGCAGGTGACACTCAAATGCTCTACTAGTAGATCTATCTATCATCGTAGATGATCCTTAGTATCCAAGCAGGCCGACGCAATTGGATTCGGAAGCGGAATTGTAGAAGATCACATCACGTCAAAAAATGTGACCTTCAGTAAGAATAACTAAGGCGAAAAACCGAAGGAAAACATTTCGTTTCCTATAAAGATTGTTCACCATGGGATTAGATTAACAAATTATAGTAAATTATGCACCAGTGATTGAATATCATTAAATATTTACCGCTTGCTTATACTGGATCGCACACAGTCACATGTTAGAAACGTTGGTCAGAGCTATCAGATTAATGCGGCAATTGAACCGCATTAATCTGATAGCTCTGCTCTATGATTTGAAAAAGAACCATAGACGGTGACCATTTTTATAACCTTGAAAACAGATTGCGATACCAACGTAAGGGAAATTATTTGTGATTTCGATGTGCTTGGCAATAAAACAAGAGACGGGGCAATTTATAATATCACACCATGTTAAATCACATAATTATTTTTAATCCGTAAAGCAGCAGAAATTCGATCGAATATTTGATTTTTTTATTTCGTCAAAATTTACAATCCCTATGCGCGTGTGTGGTTGAACGCTAAAGTGGCTTGCTCGAGATGTGAATGAAAGGAAGGCCTGCGGAGAAGTGATCGCTAGTTTCAAAGGTAGTATCCGTCACGACGTATGGTGTCAGCTGATTGGTTGGTCGGGTTTCGGCACTATATGGTTGTTAAGTGAGACCCTACATGGTCATGTCTCCATTTTCTCACTTTCTCAAATAGTAGATATGATTAAATTTGAAAATTATCTTCTGATAAAAATGGTATCATCTATACGGTCTTACTGATGAATCAAGAAGATATAAATTCGTGTGATTTATGTGTCAAAAATATTCGAAACATTTAAATATAATTTTTGTCGGTTATATATTATACTTGAACGTTAAGTTAATACTTAGAACGGTAAGGTGACGTCGACGCAATTTGCTTAACGAGTAAATGAAAGACACCTATTATTATTCCACACTTAAGTACAACTGATAATACTATGATTACGGAAATATTACCCTAACAGCTATGGAGGCCATAGTTCTACAAACACTACCGCGTTACATGGTAACGCTACCGACATTCTGTATCAAGAATTATCTGAAACATTTCAAAGCTGTTCCTCAAATTTCAATTAAGCCTTCCGTATTTAATTAAATTAATGTACCTCAGGTACGCCCAAAGCGTACACCGCGCTCACTATTTTCAAATACTGTTTATAATCCTTCAAAAATGACGGGAAAATTGAAACGTAGAATTGTCAGAGGCTAAAATATTTCTGATGGCTTTCATCCCTTTGACCGTTCGAAACACCCATTGCCTCAAAGGACCACGCACAAGCAAAATATTAACAAAAAAGGTTTTGTCCGTAAAACTATGTATTATATTACTATGTTAATGTATATATGTATTTGATGTTAACGTGGATGAAGACCTCTTTTCAGGCTATCATCATAATTGGTGCAATGTGACCTGAAATGTCGGCCAGAGTAGGAAACACAAGGCTGTGAAAACCGAATAATATTTTTAAAAAGTACCTAAATATTCTTGGTATTTATTATATTGTAATTGTGAAATAAGATCATTTCAAATACAAGTCTATTTATGCTAATAAAGTGCCCACACACAAAGTTGCTAGATATATATCGATAGAAATACTAATGACGCAACTTTCGGAAAATTTCAACGCGTTTTCCTAAATCGTCCTCAAAATCAACCATCTTTGAAATCTTTATATGTATCTACAGAGGTAAACTGATAACTCCCGCAGTTCTTAACATATTTCGATAATAAAATTGCACTAGCAAATGCATGGTGGCTATAAAAACTTTAAACATTGATAACACCGATTATACTAGACCTACAAAAAAATAAATCAAAATACACTTTCACACACATACAAAATCATCCTGTTTCTTGCAGTATTAACTGGATTTTTTTTCAAACAGTGCCATGAAGTAATCAAAATTGGCGTAAATACAAAATAATATTTGTAGCACACATCTAAGTTTCGATTGTCAAAGATATTAAACTTTTTTCTGAACAGGCGACTTCACAAAAGAACAATAAATAGTTAAAAAAATATCAGATATTAAGAGAACACATTCTTATTGTTAAGTTGTAATTATTCAGAATAGACGGTCTGTGATATTTTAAATGTGAATTAAATGTTCACCAATTCTCACCCCACAATCTTCACATTTATCAAATTTTTACTCGCTACCATCGCCATCTATGGACCAATTTTGATAATTCAATTTCCTTTTTTTAAACAGCATATGTCATCACTATGAGAATCTAATTATTTGAAATTATTTATATTCAAATATTGCTAAGAATATATATAAAAAATTGAAATATGTTGATTTTTCAGGCGTATTCTAGTATGTTAAAAAAAACATTTTACTGATAAATAGTATTGCTTCAAATAATTGTTAAGTATATTATTATCTTTCACTCTTTTATTTAATACAATATATACATAGGTAATATATTTTTTTACACTAGGCTCTCAGTCTGGAAAACTTCACACGTGTAAATTGAATGGTTTCTGTTAATGAGCAAAATATAAAAATTGCATAATGTAATTAATATAAACTGTTTAAAATGAGACTAAATCTAAAATAACCTATTCTATATGAAAAAATATTGGATCGATCTTTTGATAATTTAAAAAAAAAATGAAATTAACATAATATCAATTAAATTAAAAGTTACTTTAAAGCAAGCGGGCAGAAGCGGGAGAAATTCACAGCTGAAACCGCAATAATGCCCGCCGCTCTCGGAGAGTATTCCAATAAGGGGTTGCAGCCCCTAACCAGCCCTAATTCCGTATCTGCCGACCGCGTATGCGTTTGCGAAGCCGCACGATGCATGCAGTTTGCTGAAGAAATTCTCGCTAAGCTCCGACTGCACTGACTGCCGGCGTCACCGCTCGGTGAATTGCGGCTACTTAAATTTGAAGTAATTTACATTTTGATGTAAAGTTCAGTCGCAAATGAGTGAGGTGTGAGTGAGGGTTGAAACAGTTGAGATGTGGATTTATGGACGACTTCTAAAACTTAGCTGGATTTAAAGGATGATTAATGAAAATATGATGATTCGGATGCGTAAAGAAAATAAATTTTGATTCGCTATTATCCGACGCTGACCGCGGTAACACATAGTTCTACTTAATTCTACTGCTACAGTTATCGGTCGCGGTCGATTAACAATGTACGTTATGTTGACGCCCTAATGGTACTAAATGTATTTAAATAATATTATCTTTAAATACTAAATTAATGTATTAATTATAAATATATACATATAAAATCAATTTTGTCGAAAAATATTGTTTTTGCGTCACCGGGATTCAAACCTGGATCTCTATTTCCAGTCCGGGAAAGTACACTATCAATTGTGCTATAACGCCAGTATTTTTCATGACAAATTTTCGAACCTGTGTGTTACATTTTTTCAAATTAATACACCTGTCGTTCCATTATTTGAAAACCATCTATATTATTTTTACAGAATCTCAAATACATTTGAGTAAACCGACTGTAGACGCCAGAATTATCAATTCATTTTTATTAAATTTTGAACACATTGATACAACATATATTATATACAACACAATTGGTAGTGTACTTCCTCGGATTGGAAATAGAGATCCAGGTTCGAATCCCGGTGACGCAAAAACAATATTTTTCGACAAAATTGATTTTATATGTATATATTTATAATTAATATTAATATATTAATTATATTAACTATAACATAGGTCTGTGATATTTTATATATATAATTAACTATAACATAGGTCTGTGATATTTTAAATACTAAATTAATATTTAGTATTTAAAATATCACAGACCTATGTTCTGAATAATTACAACTTCACAAAAGAATGTGTTTTCCTTAATAATATTATCTTTATATTTCAGGACGCAGTATCTTGAGAAGACAGAATCATAGACATCTGTCAGACAAGATCTGTCTTAGAAATCAAGATCTGGAGAATAATACGGATCAATGAAGGAATAATTTTAATGAGGCCAAGAACCACTAGGGGTTGCAGAGCTTATAGTGATGATGATGATATGTCTAATTAAGTATTTGTTTGGTTCGGCATATATATATATAGTGTATAGCCGAGCTGGTCTTACAGTAGCATATAAACATACAATATCTTATAACTCTGCACAGAAGACAATTGTTTTTTTTTCCTATTTGATAACCTAATAAGTTTAAGGCATATTTTTTCTAGAAAAATCTATTTTTATTTCAAATGTGAAAATGTTATTTTACAAAATACCAGTTTCGACATTTTAAATGATCCATTATATATTTTTATGGAAAGACCTGGCGCTGTCAAGAACATTTTTGAAATGCTTGAATGTTCTACCATTGTCCAGCGAGTTCGGGACAAAGCCTTGACACCCCTATTGTGGAAATGGGTATTGTACGTTATTGTAAATGCTGTCTATTCCATAGTAAATATCTGGCTTTATTCCCATAGCGGGCGAGTCAAAAGGCCCCAGAGTAGGGTTGTTACCAGAAACAGAAACTAAAAAGAAGGACAACCTACTCTGAAATCTATTGAAGCGTAGGACATTTTAAAATAAAATAAAGTTTAAGATATGTACAAACTTTTATTACGAAAAATGACTTTAGCGTCAATATAAAAAAGCATATTGCATGACTCAAAGGCGTGTATCACACCATTTCTGCAAATAATGTGGTTTTTCTTGTATGTTTCGTTCTCTATTAGGATACCAAATGTGTATAACAATGTTATTTTTTTTTATATTTATTTTTATTATTTTGAAATTTGTACAATTTTATACAATAAATGAGTTACTTGAATCTGTTACAAAATTGAAGTTACATATTTTTGTGAATAACTTAACTCTCCAAAAAATAGATTAGCTCTTGTGCTTGATGAGGGAATTTGGGAAGAATTTATTACAGTCCACTCGAGAATCTCCTATTTATAGGATTACATTTAATATTTTTATTATTATCGTCATCCACGTCGATTTTACATAACTGAAGATCTCCATAGTCTCCATAATTTTTTGACTATACTCTTGATTTGGGTTGTTTTGGATAAACCGCGGTCTTTCAATATGTTGGACAGAGAACTTTTCACCATATTTATGTGTTGTTCGATTTCTGTTAGTGTAGTTCTTGATAGTTTCAAGGTCTCGAAGGGTGAAAATGAGTATGTGATGATGAACTGGTTATGTCATTGTATGTATGCGCTGGCATCGGTGGATCGAATGCTAACGAGTCACGCCACCGGCTAGACTGGTTGGTAATGTGTCTGTGGTGTCGGTATGGCTGACTCGTATGGATTGTAATGGTTTTAAAGAATAACAACTCTGATTTATATTACTCTGACATTGTAAGCACGTTAATAGTATTTGACAATTTCTTTCTTCTAGTTAAACTCTACTCTTAATGAAGACACACTATGTTATCGATTTAGAGCACATCGATTTGTACCTAGCTTGCCACGGGGTGAAGTCGCAACAAATGCTAGACTGCCAAATGGGGTGTTGTCGCAGTCTTGGTTCAGGCCGTCACGCCTCCGTACTTAAAGTAATATCTACCTCCAGAAGGTTACCTCGATGCCATCTTGTCACCATGGAGTCCGTCTGTCTGCCATCGCTCGCATGCGGCCTCACCGCAGGTTGCAGCGGAGTATCCTTTAATCCCGCGAATAGATCAGGCCTATTTTTCATCTCTGAATCTACCGCGGGAGAAAACTCTCGCTTGCTATCTAGGTCGTCGTCATTTTTTTGATTCTCTCTCTCTGGGGGAGCGCCGTCTCCCGCGCGCACCACGCACCTCGCCTGCGGAGGAAATATTAAATGTCACAATGTTATGTTATGTTTTCCAAAGTATTCAAACAATATTGAATTTTTTTTAACATTCTAGGGAAGCCTTTGATAAATCATACACTATGTTAATAATTTCACAGTACAGTGCTGATACGATTGGGGATATGAAATAAGATTGCAAAATGTATCGTGTTATTTAACGTCTGATCTAAGTTGAGTATGTGAAGGAGTATAAATAAAAAAAATAATTTTAAGACGGAAGGAAGACCAATTTAAGATATTTCAAATTAAAAAGGAGGACATTATTTTTTTGGATGACTGTGTGGTAACCCTACTCGAAAATATATTTTGATTAAACTTGTATAGATCCCTGCATACTTAATATTTATTTCATTCTCATGTGTGTGCTTTTTCATATTTAAAAAATATTGAGAAAAAAGTAATTCTTATTTTTCTCTGGCATGTTTGCCTCCATTATTGAATAAAGTGTATGTTATGCGATTTGACTTCGTTGACCTTGGAACCCACACATTTTATTACTGCTATCCGTAGAGTAAACTACTGTTAGATTTAAATACAGAATGTCCTAAAAAATGTATACACTTAATAATGTTTAACGGGTCATAACTTTCTGATTTTTTTTCTTTTCAGGGTGTAATTAATTAGAAATAATGAGTGAAAAAAGAAAATTTATTTTAAAATGCTACTGGAAATATTAAAATATAGCAGAAGTACAAAAACAATATCGCAGAATGTTTCAGGCAGATCCACCTACGCGACTTACAATTAATCGGATAAAAGATAAGTTTAAAATGAATGAAACTGTTCAGGATGTTCATAGACAACGTTGCGGAAGACCAAGAATATCAACGAGCTTTGCCAATCAAGAAAGAGCACTGGAAAGTTATTGTGAAATATCTAAAAAATCTACAAGAGAAAAAATTCGTGAGATTGTCACGAGTAAATCATTTTAAGACGTTGTAAATGGAAAAGTTGCATTTTTTTTTTTTTTTTTAAAAATAGAGATGCGTACACGGAATACGTGTCACATCAATATTCTTACTATTTTCAAACTAAGCTAAACGCTTGTGCTATGAAAATAGGACTAACTTGCTGGTGTCCTGGAACGACATTCCATTCCAACATTTCAACAATGATATATGCTATCAATGAAGATGATCCGAACAGGACGGAGCACTTCCACACCATCATCGTAATATAATAGTGTGTCTTAATGAGAATCTTCCAAACAGATGGCTTGGACGAAGAAGTCCCATAAAACACCTGACGTCACTCAACTTTCTTGTGGGGATACTTTAAAAATAAAGTCTATTCCAGAAAACTGACGACACTGGAATAATTAAAAGCCGTAATTGAGAAAGAATGCACTACAATAAAAATTTTAATATTTGTTGAAGTTTGTGAATCGACAGCCCACTGTTATCAGTAGTGTATTGACCAGATTATATGTGAATAAATATAATCATTAAAACTAGATTTATATTTTTTTGGGACACCTGTATATTGTTAATTATCCACAATTGTTAATTTGCAACATAACTTTATTTTTCATTTTTTACAGTGTTTTTAAGTTCTTAACCATGAAAAAATGTATTCTGTAACATATTCTCTTAATTGTTTTACATTGTACCTTAATGACTAGCTACGATGGTCATTAACACCTGTTTATAATATTTTTAGTTGTTCTCCGTGGAGATCGTGATCTCCGGGTATATTATTCTACGTCTTTATCGTCAATCAAGGAGGTTTTCTGGATTTAATGCATTTTGTCATTTCGAACTGTCATATGCTTTAAATGTATCAATAATAAATGTACGTGCATTTGTTTTCATATCGCGATATATTTGGAATAAAACATGAATATAAAATACTTTTGAAAATAGCAAAATTATCTTTGTGCTTAAAATTCATTATTTTTATTTGTTAACTTTGTTTTATTAACCACTTATTGAGTTTAAATACATCTACCGGTTTCGAAAAATACCATTTTCTTCTTCAAGATGCCAATATTAAATACCACTTCAAAAACCAAACTGTTACACCTATATTTTATTCCACTTTGCGATATATGCGCCTACGTTACTGTCATATCTTTATCTGGTGTTAATGACGATGTTGACTTCGATGCTATTTCAAGATTGTCTACGTCTGAATAATATCCGTTCATGATGAAAAAAGTATTTATTCTGAATGCTTAGCTTAGAAAATGTAGTACAGGTCAATATAAGATGTTTACAGTTCAACGGTTAGGAGGCAAGATGCGCGGTACATTTATCTCTTTAACACGCTCATAATCGTACCAACATTCACGCGTTCACGCATTCGTCCCATAGATACATCACAGTTACATATATTGTAGTTAGCTCCACGCACAAATGTTTCAATCTTTTAACAAATCTAAGCAAAAAATGCCTTGTTTATGACAGTGAACAAAAGATTCTCTGGCTAATTTATGCGTCAAAATGACAGCCTAGAAAAAAAGATTAATTTGAGAATAACCTTGGCCCGAGGAAGATCTGGAACAGTGCCATAACGGTAGATAAATACGCTGCAATTAGCCTGATCCAGAGCTAGAACTTATGGATGTGCATTATGAACTGAATCTCATCTGATTGAAGACACTGTTTATACAAGGGGTGCGAATAATTACAGAGACAGAACAATAAGACTTCAAGAACCAACCAGGAAGCACGACTTATCTGGAATTTTATGCTGTACTCACAGCTATCCTGAACTTTAGGGAAACTTCTTCAATGATTATCAGGAAGCACTGTGTATCACCCAATTGCGATTGTAAATCTTCGGCACGCATTGCGACAAACCGAAACACATTAGCTACATTAAGATTGATAGTTCAAAAGTCACAGAACAGGTGGGGTTCAGAGGGGGGGAGATTATTTGCAAAAATATTTTCAATAAGTGACTGTGTGATGTTCACTGGATTTATGACTTTTACTTTCTTTTGGATGGTGACAAAAATAAATTGAGGCTTATCTTATGGGAATGTTCCGGTTTCATATAGTGGTTCAAGCAGAAGTGTAACTCGTAAGCGCACTCATCCAACAATCCATTTGAAATCGATATTTTTGCGAGTATTGGTATCTTCTCCAGCGTTAATAGTAATACACAGAAAAAAAATTGAATTATAAAATCGCAAAAATTGTTATTCACGTGTATTACAAAAACATTATTGGGTTAGGAACCAGACTATTGTCATAAAGAGAAAATTTTTATAATTTCCAATCGGCGATTAAAAAATACACATTAATGGGATCGATATAAATATTATTGAGTAAGAAATTATATAATATTTTTAGTATAAAACTTGATTTTTAATAGTAGATAAAGCCTCAAAACATGTAAGTAAATATAATATATTATTTCAAATAAATTGTATTCACTGATACAAAGGTGTTTTAAACACGTCGAAAATACTGCAAATTGAACGTTTTATAATTAAATTAATTTTTAACATTTTGCTTATTTGGTTCAATGGAGATTTGTTTCCGTAATCTTGGTTTAATGATTATAAGAAAATATATTTCGTTTATGCATGAGTTTTTTATATTGAGGCAATTTTGTGGCACGCGGAAAATTTAATGGTCGCGGCTTGTATTTTCTTAATTATTGTAAATAACATTAATTTTATTAAATTTAAATTAGTGTGAAGATTTTATCCAAGTAATAGTTTAAAAAAAAGTCAAATCTATCGTATAACTTCTGATATAAACGAATAATAAAAACCCATATTTTTGTAAATAAACGCGGAAATATGAATTATTTTTGAAAGGGATACCTTAATGAATAACCTACGCAGTACTATGATTCGTATATCTTATTTACAATACTATTTTAATGGAACTTTTTTCAGTTACGTTACTGAGTTCAAGATATTCTTCAATACAATGAGGCCTTTATTTCCTGTAAGTTTTATAATTTTAGCCTATATTCTATCTGGGTCTCAGGTTTAGAAAAATGAGTCGCATTTTTACCTCATCTGTTGTGATTATTTTCCATGTCATATTCTGCCCTTCTATTGTCATCAAAAATAATAATACAAATAGTTTCAGAATTATATATTTTATGACTAATCTCGGGATTAATAATAACTGTAAACTATACCGGATTTTCACAGGATGCCAGCCATTAAATTAAATAAATTTTAAATTAATTGTGAGAACTGTCAATGAACTGTCAGTCAGGTTGAACTGGTAGTAATCGCTGGCGGCTAACAGAGCGTTTTTTTCTGTTTCAGCTGCAGTCTCTGGTATAATCGAGAGACGAGAAGGGACTCCTGCCCCCTAGTATCATCGTCGTCACAGCCAACAGTGTCCATGGATTCTTGGGGGTGTGACGGGTGTGAGGGTGACTGGTTTAAGTAGGGAGGGATGTGAGAACTGTCACTTGTTATGTATATGTGTGTGTGTGTGTGTGTTTTTAATGAGAGTGTATGATTGGGGACAGGTGAGCTTTATAAGGCACCACATGAGCGGGAAGCGCTCTCTAATCTCAGCTCCTTGCAATTAGTGTATATATTATAATCTTTTGTATTTACGTGTTTAATAAACTGATAATTGTTACCTGGAAGACCGAGTTATTCAGTGTATGAGATGTTCTAAAAAGTATCAGATGATAGAACACCATAGCAAACGAGTGGTAAAGTGAAGGTTTCCACATTAATAATATAACTTTCACCCCTCGAAATGTACCGTGTCGTCATTAACTCCCACATTTTCCACATCACATTGAATAACACTTTGGCACAGATGTAAAATGATTACTCGCATCTGGATGCGTGTGCAAAATTTTCCGTTCGGTGCAATTTATTTCATCGAAAGGTCGGGAGAATCCAGAAAACATGTGCGCCGTTCGATATTGTGCATTTGCAAAAAAAAAAAGTGCCGCGAAATAAATGAATATTTCAGCGGTTATTTGCGCGGAAAGATAACCAGCACGTACGCGATGCAAAAAGCGTGCGCGCTATTTTTACTCTATTGCTGCGTTGTAACATGATTCGATCTAGTTAAAAAAAAAAAAAAAAACATACCGAAGCGTCTGCTTGATTCGTTTTTGCATCGCGTCCGAGTACCGAGTGCGAGTTGCGAAGTTATGATTGCCACTCGACAAATTATTCCATTCAATCGTTGCTCTCCACGGCTCGGAGTGCTCGCATTTTATATTCAACAGATTTTGTGTTTTTTTTTTTTTTCCACCAATTAAGTGAAGGACAGGTCATTATTTCATTCCATTTTCTGATCGATGTGAGAGATGATAAATGGCCATCGATTCAATATTAATTTGATCCAAGCGTATGCTTTACTGCTGACTGAAACAACTAAGAGACTAATAGTGTTCAGAGTCAATTAAACGTAATTCTCAGTGGTATAATTTTTAACATTTTCATGGGAGATTTTAACGTCGGTAATGAAAAATTTGAACGCGTTATTGATGAATAATACGTGAGCTTGGTGAACGCAATGGCAAAAGAGACGGAATCTTGCAGATTATTACCGCTGTTTGTACGTCGGTCACAATTTTAACAATGTACGCGTATTTTGCACACAATAATTTAAAAAGATATTTTATTTTATTGTTAAGTTGCAATTTCAGAATGCAGTTTTGTGTCATGTAAAATAAATTAAATGTGTATGTTAGAAAGATTTACAGAACAAATCTATCTATGTAAAAAAATATTTGGTTACCGCCGGGATGCGAATCCGGAACTGTTTCTATCTGAGAAAACGCGTTACTATTTCGCCACGAAAGCAATTTATGTATTGTAATCTTTGTACATGGCTACATCTATCATTTCATTTTTAGATTTATAATTGATTTGTTAAATTTTGTATCTTCCTCGTCAGAAATGCATTGATATTTTTACAGGATATTCTGAAAACTTCTGAATACAAGATCACATTTTCTTAATTGTGCTGTTAATTTAAATAATTTTATCTAATAAATTTAATATTTATTAATTTCCCATTGTAATACAATACATACTCAAATCCACAATTATTAATTACATTTTTTTTAAACTAGTTAAGTTCAAATGGGTTTTTTGAATTTATAAAGTAGAATGTATAAAATGTTTGCGTCAGCGTGGGTGCAGTTGAGCGAGGCTGGCATTTTGAACAAAATTGTGTAATTTAATTTCCGTGCGTTATAAAGGTGGTCTACAGTCTAAAACTTTGAATGAAAATGATCCGATCTAACGTATCCTTAGTATTGCACAACGAAAACAGGCAATTTGACACTTTTGGATCTACAAAATAATTTTCATGGTCAGCTGGATTAAAACTAATATATTTAAAGTATGTTCAAACCTAAAATATACTGGTCTAAAATATGGAGTTAAAAATTGAAAAATACTGAATTTTCAGACGTATTCTAGTATATGTTAATAATTTGAATGAACTTTCTATACATATAAAGGATTTTGCCTCCACTTCAAATTAAATCTCAGCTTCAGCGACATCTATACTGTTACATGAGAAAGAATATCAAAATTTAAAAAAAAAGTCAATAGATGGCGACAGCACAATTGGTAATAAATAAGTGAAATGTTCCATCTCAATTTAATATATACAACTTCCAAAAATTTGATAGATGCGGTAGCGTGGGTAAATAGGTGAACGTTACATTGTGTAAAGTGATCATTTAAGCAAACCAATGACAGGTCGTAAGCCCTAAATAATAATAGCTTCGTCTCTGTGAGACATTTTAATCTTTAAAACTAATATGTTTTTAATTGGATTGTTGTCGTAATTAACTTCTATAGCTAAGTCCTAGCTTTTCAATTAGTTTGTTGAATATGCATATTCAAATTATGAAAAAAAAACACCAATATTTGTGTAACTGGGCTGTTAATCGCTGCATTTTCTATGAAGATCCAAACTTTGATCTTCTGAAACTCGGCTGGCCAGCTTTCGAAACTGACAAACCGAAAAATACAATGCACAAATATGATTTTTTTTTATCGCAGCCGCAAACATAACCGTCTCCGAGTAGAAGCAGTTCCACGTTTATTTTCTGTTTTTAGTCTACACATAATAAAGTGCACATATTAAAAACTTCAACTAGTTCTTGTTTCAGAACTTCAATTAGCGTTGTGAGGGTGTGATATTGGCATTAAAAGAATTAAATGAGAATGGTAGCTCACCTCTAAAGACATTTTACCATTTTGCGTTCGTTTAGGTATAGCCGATATATATTTTAGTTACTGTGTGAACTAATGACAGACAGTATTAATGGACAAGATAAATTTAACAAAAAACGAGTATCTATTAATATTTTTCACTGAAATTATTAAAAGTTAAATTAAAATCTTATCGATCATACTGGTGAGAACAGAACGAGTGACGAGTTTGAAGCCGGAAATAAAGTGATTAGTGAAGCTGAGGAACTCGCTCAGATGCTGACGGCCCATGCGGCCAGTCATTTTATTTACTCAATAGTGCGCTTGACAGTTTGATGATGGTGGTAGGCGTCCGCTATAAAATGAACAAAAATAATGAAATAACCAGTATATCTCAGTATATCAGCAATGTCTCGGACATATCATGAGTATATAAGGACATGTCCAGAAAAATATCAAATCGCACATTTGATAATACAAACAAGTATAACTGGACAGTACAGCTTTGTAATAAATGATCTCTCTGCCTCAGATATCACGAATATATACTAGGGAATCTTCTGAGCATGAACCAGACTCTATTGTGAGAAACCAAATAGATAATATTTTGATTAATCCTCGTTGTAGAAACGCTGAATCGTCTTGAAACGGCTGAGTTTCTGCTTAGATTAACTCAAAATTACTACTGACTTCCCAGACTTCAGCTCTGTAAACTATCTGAATCCTGAAACATAAATCAGTAATCAAACCAAGCAAAATGAGATTTATATATAATTCTACAAATAATATATTACGCGGTTGTACAGTCACATTTGTAATACGGTATTATTGAATGGAGAGGAGCATATTACAATTAGAAATCACCAAAAAATGATGATACAATCTTAAATAAAAAAATTGACGAAAACATGATATTGAAATACTAAAAAAAAACAATAATTCAAATTTAAAAAAATAAATATTAGAAGCGAATTCCGATTTACAAGATTTAAAGACCAAATTGCTATTCCAAAACAAAAATAAACCGCCACCCAAAATCACTATATTTATCAAGGCATCAAATTCTTTTACAATCTCCCTATCACAATTAGAAAATTTACAGACTACTATAAATTTGTATCTGAAGTCAAAAAATATAGACTGTCAATGTAAACAATAAATAAATTATATCAGGTTATAAATTAAATATTTGTAAGTTGTAAAATATTGAAATAGTTATTGCTGTTAACAAGTGTCGGAACAATTTAAGTAAATATTGTAAACACTACAAAACAACATATTTTTTTTTATGAATGTTTAAAATATTTTCGCTAAAATTATTTAGTTAAATACAAATTAAATGTATTAATTATAAAAATATACATATAAAATCAATATTATTGAAAAATATTGTTGTTATTGATTATGCAATACCAACACAGTGTATTGACGACAAATTTTCGAACTTATATGTTAAACTTTTCAAATTGATACATCTATCGTTCCATTGTTTGAAAGCCTGTCGTCTTCTATCGGATTGCTCAAAGGTATTTGAGATTCCGTAAAAATAAAAAGAAGATAGCTTTCAAATATGTATCAATTTGAAAAGTATAATATATATGTTCGAAAATTTATCGTCAATGCATTGTGTTGGTGTAGCATATTCAGTTAATGCATTTCCCCCGAATAGGAAGAGATACAGGTTCAAATTCCGGTAGCATTTATATTTAACAATATTTTTAGATGAAATTGATTTTATATGTACATATTTCTAATTAATACATTTAATTTGTATTTAAAAAAATATCACAGACCTATGTTCTGAATAATTATAACTTCACAATAAGAATGTATAATCTTTAACAATAAAATTATTTAGGTTTTTTGATTTATTTAGAATTTTACTCTTTCTTCACCTTTGCCACCCTATCTCCTCCTCACATTATTATTTTGAATTCCACCAGTTCCAAATTTTGCATAATTATACTTTAAGAACTTGTACAAAATTATCCTTAGCCATCCACCCTCTACCCCTGTCGTAAATGTATATTTTAATGAAGATCATCCATTTTTTGATTATTTGTACTCTAGGATCCTAAGGAAAATATAACCACATTCCTGCATCGATCTTATTTAGGGCATGTGCAAAACAAAGCACCAAACCACTGTTTTAAATTAAAAATAAATCTGAATTCCGGGCAACGCCAGGTACACACTACTACTATTTTATAAATTCCATCTAAATATTAATATTATAAAAATTGGTTAATAAATTAATTTTAAAAACGACTCAATTTTTGAAGCATTCATTGCCATTCTATTGAAGAAATGAAAATGTAATTCCCTTTCTTAATTGCAGTAATCAACATCGATCAACGAGTATAATTAAACTGGAAATCACTTTAGAAATCCAATAATTTTGCACTCGATAAATTAACTTCGTTCGCTTTAAAAGTAGGCTTGATATTATTGGCTAAGGCGCTAGCAGGGCGACGTTTATATCCTCAAGGCTTTCGCGCCTATTATACCGCCGTTGTATCATATATGGAATTATTTTGTTTTTATATCTATTTAAAAGCATGTAAGTAATTTCCTGCGTAATATTTCTCATCAAGAGAGATATGTGTTTATTATTGATAGCGTGTAGTGGAAAATGTACAAAATGTAGTTTTTAAGCCCAAAACTGTCTTTAGTGCTAGATATTTTTTTATGACCAAAACATCCTATCGAATATGAATTGTATTCATCATCCTATCGAAGATAAATTGAATGAAAATATTTAGAAAATAGCAAAAGAAAATTTAAATAAAAGGAGTTTTATGAAAAGTGTGAATAAATGTGTGAAAAAAAAATTTACGCAAGATCTTGAAAATTCTTTACCTTTAAAATAATCAATAAGACTCGTATATAGATAAATACCAAATGTTGTATGGCTTTTTAGAGTATTCATAAAGACATTTTGGTGTTTTTTACATAGTTTAAAGTATTTTAGGATTTTTAAAATAGGGTTTTTGCTACAACAAAATTCTCAGAAGGCGATTATCAGGAATTTTGTATAAAATAATTTTGTATAAAAGGGCTATTTTTTAGTAGAATATAAGGTCTTAATTCGATAAAAAATATGAATATTTTTTTAAATTATGGACTGTCTGTATATAATAATAATAAAAAATCATAATTTATTCCAGCGTGTTCAGGTTTTTTTAAAACCCGATTCGCCATAAAATTATATAATACATTAAAGTAACGAAATAAATATAATCATATGAAAAAGAAAATCAGAGAAAATATAAATAAATAAAAAATTCACACACATATATAAATTTAAACAATATATAAATACTTAAATCTGGTGTGTCCAAAATTTAAAAAAAATGATTTGATAATTCTGGCGTCTGCTATCAGATTACTCAACGGTATTTGAGATTCTGTAAAAATAAGGTAGATGGCTCTTTCAAATAATGGAAAAATTAAATGTATTAATATCAAAAAGGTAAAAAACGTATAGGTTCGAAAATTTGTCGTTAAAAATATTGTCGCTGTAGCATAGATAATGCACCTTCCCCGGTTTGGAAAGAAATCCAAGATCGAATCCCAGTGGCGCAACAATAATATTTTTCGATAAAATTAATTTTATATGTATATATTTCTAATTACTTACTTACTTACTTACCATCACGCTGTTTCCCCGTGGGGGTAGGCAGAGAGGATAGAGCGCCACACTCTTCTGTCCTGACATACAATTCTCGCCTCATCCACAGTCATACATCTTGTCATACAAGCTCGCCGATTGTTGAGGCTTCTAACAGAACCATCCTCCATTATCTGGTTTACCTGGTCGTGCCAAGTCTTCTATTTCTGGTTCCATCAACACTTGCGTCATATATCTTTCTTACCATATTTCTAATTAATACATCTAATTCATATTTTCTACATTATTCTTTCATCTACGCTTAATGAAAACAGAAATAAACAAATACGTATCATACAATAATTGCGCGCTATCAAAATAGTTGCCGACATCAAAGTTTTTAGGAATGTATTACAAAATCAACACTGCAGCCATTTACGACTGTCCAGAACCCGAATACATTAAATGAAAACTGGGCTAACTTTATTCATAAACATTTGTTCGTTGAGCACGGAGTTTCCCACCGAGTTGCATCCATAAATAACCACCTTCCCGGACCACTACCCCTGGGTATATTTTAACCAGCATTTTAATGTAAACAATACATCTTCGAAATGATAGTACATCATATACAACAATGACACACAGAGTATACAGTCAGTATAATGATACGGAAACAAAATTTAATATAGTATTATTAAGGAGAACACATTCTTATTGTGATGTTGTAATTATCCAGAAAATATATCTGTGATATTTTAAATATACTAATTAGAATATACAAGTTGTATCAATGTATCGAAAATTTAATAAAAATGAATTGCGTCTGATATCGATTTACTCAAAGGTGTTTTGAGATTCCTTAAAACAAAATAGATGGCTTTCAAATAATGAAACGATAGATGTATCAGTTAATAAACGTTCTCCGGAATGGAAAGAGATCCATGTTCGAATCCCGGTAGCAGATTTTATATGTATATCTTCCTAATTAATATATTTAATTAGTATTTCAAACATCACAGACCTATGTTATAAATAATTACAAATTTACAATAAGAAAGTGTTCTCCTTAATAATATATAAATTGTATCAATATGTCTAAAAAAAATAATAAAAATGAGTTAATTCTGGCGTCTGTTGTCGGTTTACTCAAAGTATTTGAGATTCCATAAAAACAAAGTGGATGGCTTTCAAATAATGTATCGAAAGATATATTAATTTGAAAAGTGTAACATATGGGTTCAAAAATATGTCGTCAAAAGTACGGTGTGCTCTAGCATAATCGGTTAACGCACGTTTCCCAGATTGGAAGAGATCCAGGTTTGCATCCCGGTAGTAACAACAATATTTTTCAGTGAAATTGATTTTATATGTGTGTCGTTAGAATTAATACATTTAAAATATCACAGACCTATGTTCTGAATAATTATAACTTCACAATAAGAATGTGGTCTCCTTAATAATTGTTTACTTACTTACCATTATCATAATAATTGAAAGCTACTCTTGTCCTTACACAACTCTTGCACATTCACCTGTATGGATAATTTTAAAATTAATAAGCTCGGTTAAGTTATAAAGTTTATATTAAAAAAATGCATTACATGTCTCGGGTATGTGTATTATACCTACCTCTGCGTAAAAAAAAATATTTTTCGAAAAAAATTAATTCATTAAGTTAAAATAAATAAAACAAATATAAAAATTTCCCTGGTGGAGAACCGAACCTTGTTTTCTCGCGTGACACAATATAGAAAGATTGCGAAGATTTGTGAAAATATATATTTTTATAAAGCTCCTTAAAAATCAAGCTTGTTATAAAGCCTACCAGGTATAACTATTTTTAAAATTAAATTCACTATCGGTATTTATATTTGACCTTAAGAATATTGTTACATAATGTGCTGGCATCAGTGGATCGAACGACAGCGCACAGCGTGTGTGGTGTCGGTACGCCTGCCGCGGATGGATGGAAATGGTCTCAAACAATAACAACCCTGATTTACACATTAATTACACTTCAATAACATTGAACATAACAATGCCGACATTGTAAGGACGATAAATGTCTTTGACATCTTCTGTCTTCAACTTAAACTCTGCTAGTGAGGACATACAATGTTGCCGATTTATCATACATCGATTTATACCCATATTGATTTTATATGCGTATCTTTATAATTAATACATTTAATTAGATTTAACATGGATTAAATTAATAAAAGAAATCACTTTCCGTTGATTGTAATTACATTAAGTACATTTTCGTTGCCCGTAAGTTCGTCGCTATTGTTGCCAGGACAAAAGCGATAAAGTCCCCGTAATATATTTCCCCATTAATATTGCTGGCAAGTTAATTCCGTGGAATGGCAACTCTCATGATTATTGTGGAATATACATGAACAATTAGTGGAATGTACAATTACACAAAAGCTTCTAATATTTAAGTCCTGTGTGAAATATTCACTCTCAGATTACTCAGATAAGGGGACCGCTTCGTTCGTTTGTTTTACGAGGAGTGGATGTTTATTAGGCGGGTTCCAGCCAGACACGTGATGGTGTACGTGTAGTAAGATGAAGGTTCTACACAATACTGAAATGGTTTTTTAGACCCCTAATTCAAGTTCGTTCCCTCGATCAGGCGTGAACGATTAATGGGGTGTTCTATTCTGAAACAAATCAAATCTAGTCAGATTCATTTTATAGAATTAAAGGATTAAGTAAATGTTATTTTAATTTTATTTTAATGAAATGGGTCTCTGATAGATACATCATCTGTATCAAAAATTTATTTTGTTAAATTTACTTATTATTAAGTGTACTTGCCTCCTTTTGATTTTTCTGTTTTTTACCATTTAATTTAATATGTTAGGTACCTTACTTTCAACTAATGAAACCTTATGGCTACCTACCTCAGAATAGGTACTTTATATGTACTAAGCGAGGTAGGAAGCTGCCAACAGGCTTGCATGTACAAGAAATGAATTATAATATTTGTATTAAGGATTTTTATATTGATGCAAGCTATAGAAATAATGTTGTTATAAAAATAAACGCCGATTTATCGAAACTGAAAATGAAAGATAAATTCTATGACAATTGCACATAGCCTTCTAGCCCATACTAGATTTCATTCTTCTCATCATTCTACGCCATTCTCTGCCATCCACTACGGGCCCATGCTAGCCGCTTCTGCTGACGCCTGCCTTATTGTTTCTGTATTCCGGTCTGCATCGTCTGACTCGGAATCTTTCCATCGCCACCTGTACTCTGCGGCCTATGTACAGGCATTCCCCATTTATTTTTAGGTATACTAAATAGTTTTTAAGGTATTTATTGAACATTTAATACAAAGTAAAATCCTACGAGGCGTTCATATTTGTTACTGCCACTCTGGCATGGTGAGCTGTAATTACGTTTATCATTTGGTGTTAGGAAATATAAACTAGCCCGCCTCTTGTAAGGAGTAAATCTGTTTATGTACTATTCAACTATTCATCTGCACATAAATATTGTGCCTTACTGTAAATGTCATATCCATCATATTCTAATTATAATATTTTGCACCTCATTTTTGAATAAACTGTCTATTGAATTTATATCTTTTTATTTAAATGTTCTCCATTTGAATGACATTGACTCACAGCCCATTTTGAGCATAGAATATTTCACTTCTACACACTGAGCTTACCGGAATATATACTGCTAACCTCACTTACTTGTGTCTCCATCACGAGCGAAGATACCTTTAAAGTGGAGTGCTGCCGTCTTGCTGAAATTGTGCTCTATTGTTAAACCTGGGAAACAGCTACAGTTGGAGTATCTCGTGGATCATTTAGCAATACAGGTCAGCAATGACTGTCTCTCGCTGGTTAAAAAAATAAGGGCCAATTATCTCTCGGGCAGAAATTGCACATCACAATGTCATTTTTGGACAATGCAAACATTTTTGATGACATTTCCTTAGGTTGTCGGGGAACCAGAATCTCATGTTCTGTTTATTAACGTAGCCATCGATATGAAAATGTGCTTCGTCAGTAAAGAATATGTCCCCAAGCGTTCGTGCTATTCCAAAACATTCCAGCATCGTTCTCGCTAAGGTTTCACATAAAGAATAGTCATTTTCATTGAGAAACTGCACGATTTGCAAATTGTATTAGTGAAACTGTAGTTTCTATTTTAAAAATAACGTGCACTGTTGATTTTTTTATTCCAGTAAAGGCTGCAAGCTTCTTTACCTATTTACGCGGATTGCGCATAATTTCGCGTCGAATTTGAGGCACATGTTCTGGCTTCGCTGGTGACGTTGATGGTCTCGGAGGAGTTTGGCTAACCATTATCCCTTCTTGACTAAGCTTTTGAACATAACACCAGATAAGTTGCATGTTCGGCTCATCACTTACTCGTCGAATATTAAAGTGAGTACAAAAAGCGCGATGCGTACGAACCAATGAATCACCGCACTTTAAATATTGCTCAACCCTCTTATAAATATTGCGCTCCCGACCAGAGACCTATGGCGACTGGAAAATCAGAAAATCACTGTTAAGTGCAGAATATGTAGTAACTAAGATTAACAGCTGATCATTTTTCATGTGTTTATTTTCTTAGGATTTATAATCTCTTTACCCAATGCTAATTGATGTATGATATACTAAATGTAACAAAAAAAAATTTTTAAAACTAAATAAATTTATACATGAAGGGAAGATGAATGTGAATACCAGAAGAACGACTATCAAGATGCACGCATCTTCTTGGCAACTTCGGAAAGAAGACAACTGGTGGGAAGCCCTAGACTAGGTTGCGATAAACAGTGTGAAGATCTATCGCCTCTATAATCTGCACGCACACTGAACATACCTGGATGCAACAATTAGCTCTCATCAACCTTAAAGATACACCTGAAACCTACCCCCAAACTGACTACAATACATTGTAACAACGGTTCTGGTTATATTTTATGTTTCACAGTTTTTAATCCTTACCTTATTGTCGTTAAGAGATTATCTTTTCGCAAGGGGTTGTGGGAACAGATTAATTGTAAGTAAGGACGTTTCAATAATACAAATTGATAGTTTAAAACACAACATTTATTCGAAAACTTTATATTATATTATATTATAGATATTAATTATTATATTATAGATATTTATATTATAGATATTAATGAGAGATTATTAAATTATGATGAGAGGTAAATGATTCGTACAATTAAATTTCCAAGGATGTTATTTCTGAAACGAACATACAAGCATTTATGATGAGTCAGCTACTTTAGGATATCTCTCGATTAGATTAATATTATCAAATAATAAGTATGAATATATTTTCAGTACGCCCAAATTTTTGTAAGAACCATTTACTGGGATTTATCCCCTGAGGGATTGTCATCAAGACATATATTATAGATGTCTCACTGAGACGAAGCTATTATTTACATGGGAAGGCTTAAATGATCACTTTACACAATTAAACGTTCACCTATTTACCTGTGCTACAATATCTATCAAATTTTTAGAAGTTGTATATATGTAATCATGTTTAAACCTTTACCTTATCTATTACCAACTACGCTGTTACTATCTTTTTTTTTTTTTTGATATTCATTCTCATGTAACAGTATAGATATAGCTGAAGCTAGAGATAGTAGCCAAGGTATGGGGCTGTATCTTTATGTATATTTAATTATTATTTTTATTTTATTGAGGGATTTTGAAGGTGTAAACTTAATATAACTAACATAATAAATATTTAACATGTGATATTATTTATGAAAATCCACAGAAATGTTTAGGTACATAAGTATGTTTAGGTGCAGAAAATAAATAAAAAGAAAAAAGAGGTAGAAAGGGTGGGAAGAGCAAGATGTACGTTTCTATGATTGTTTATATGACTTACCAAAATTGAGATTGTGGTGGTTCATAAAAAGAACTCTTTAAGCATAGTAAGGCTAACGTTGAAAAAGTCAATTTCTGTAAATTTCTTATGATGGTATTTGCATGACCGGTGAATTAATGAATTTTGAATGTAAGATCTTCTACTTTTGGGAGTGCGGATTGCCGGGTCGATCTAGATGGTTCGTGGAGAGATATTGATTCTAATTGACTGGGACAGTCAATATGGCCTTGCAATAGTTTGAAGAGAAGTATTTGGTCAGCACGTGTTCTTTGATGTTATAGGGTTTTAATATTGTGGAAGTTTGCTGCATCTAAATAGAAGTTGAATGATAGATAAGATGTAATATTAAGATATCAAATAAACCTATTTTGTATTCGATCGAATCTCGCAATATACGTAATCTGCCATGGGTTCCAGATTTGAGATGCGTACTCTAATGTATATATGAAATTCATTCGAAATATTAAAATATATACTAGAATACGTATGAAAAGGCAGTATTTTTCAATTTTTCAATACGAAGTTTAAAAAATTGAGAATGTAAGGAATATATTAAAAACTTATTAATTTTTAAATTCAAAACATCGTTTTTAATTATAATTCAAAGCAAAATTATATCACGTTGCTGCTACGAAAAAACTGATCTTTATGCAATTAAAATAGACATATATATATTTTTTTTGAATGGTAATAGGATTAATGGCAATATTTTGACTATATTACCACTGATATACATTTTTTTAAGCTACAATGGTTTGATTCTAAATACATTAGAATTAAATCTTCGAACGTGGATAACAATAATATTCGAAAATTTATGTACGAGTACATGCATTTAATTACAAAAAACCAATAATTGTACAGCATAATACTTAATGCACGATATTTCATGTGTGTTGCTTTTAATGGCAAAAAAGAACACCTGCAGCAATACATTATACTAAATCCCACGTTTTTCGTTTGTAAAAACACTTGTCCTGATATACTCGCATAATATAAGAACCTATTTTTATAACGTCCGCCATAGACGTAGCACGTAGTCGCCAGAAAATTTGCCTATTTAAGATGATAAATATTTTGTAATCAGTTCTCTTGAATAAATCCAAGGTGAAACAACTTGAATTTTTATTGACACCCTGACATCATTGAGTACGTCCTGAAATCGTGATACGTAATCTTCACGCACGTCTACAAATCAGTCCGTTAAAATATTCAAAAATATAGAAATATTAAAAACCAGGACCTGAGAAAGAATACGAAAACGAGAAAATGCGGTCTTTTTTCTGTACGTAATAGTTTATTTTGTATTAAATGTTACACATACAAAAAATATGAAATCCCATGTGCTTTGTATTTATATCACAAGTACGTTTTGAAATATCCGCCTACCTCAAATATGTAAACACATGCAAATGAGGTACTTTGTAAAGTAATTAGTGACTGTGTTTACAGAAAGTTTGGTCGGTTAAGTACTATTTAATATGTGGATTATTCTTGACCACAGGGATAGAATATATTTTTATTAGAGGAATTATCAATGGAAACTTTTATGACTGCAGTGATAAATCTGGCTGTAAGAAAATAGCGGACAGGTGATGACTTATGAGATTGGAATCGTTTTACAATATTTTTCTATCAATTTGACATTTGATGAAATGTAATGTTATTACACAATACTTTTTATACAATAATCAATTGATACATCAACATGCTTTTTGGTCTTGTGGTTAAAACACTCGCTTATAGATCCAGTGGTCGGGGTTTAAGCCTCATTAAAGGAGACCAGCGAGTTATTTCTATTTTCATGGCACAAGCATTTAACTTAATTATAAAATAGTGAAAATAGTTAATTAATAATCGTGTTGACGCAAGTTGAGTACCTACTCCCTGTGAATTTTATCCTTCTAATAAAAACCTTAATATATACTTGTCCCGCTCTGACCAACTAATTACTTAGGGATTTCGCCGACTGGGGGACAGATTGTTTTTTGACACCGAACCGTCAAGATCTGTGCTATTTTTTTAACGTCCAAAAATAGCGCCGTGCGTAACGTTAAGACCACGAAGAGCCCGTGTTCTAAACACTTCCGGAAGTGCAGTGATATCTCGGTTCTTTACTAAAAAGGAAGAGGTGAAAACTTGACGTCCAATCTAGGATCGAGATCAAGGTAGGCCAGATCCATTTATCAATATTCCTCTCTTGAATCCAATTCGGATTGCGTCAAATAATCATTATTGTAATCTATACTGTCCACGGGATCTTATCTCACCAACTCATCTACGAAAGTTTAAAAAATGTTTCTTTGTTTATTTTGGCTGTCGGTTATATGGCGATGATACACTTTTAAGTAAATTTTGAATTTCATACTTTATACAACTATATTTACAAAACACTATTTTCTTCTCCTTCTTTTACTATACTTTAACAATGACCCCTTACTAGGATGATTCTGTGTTGAGGTCATTATTGTTTAATAATTATTCGCGCGTTTTTTTATGTGATGTATCTATGGGACAATTGCGTGAGCGATACGAAGATGAGTGTATGAAAGATAAATTTATCGCGCCGCGGTCGGCGTTGCCTCTTGTCTCCAAACCATTGACCTGTACTATATTGTATCAAATTAATACTTTTGTCCTGACGACACAATCCCGCACTCAAAGAGCCGACATCATAATCAGCACGAGTTAAAGATATAAATTAATTTGTTTCCTGTTTTTTTTTTGTTTGGTACTTGTCCCTTTTTCCCTTATTATTATCTCTTTGTCTAATTTTATCCATCCCTTACGTAATTATTTACTTAAATATTGTTCATTATTTGTTGTATTTTCATTTATTTTATCGGCAGTTAATTGTATAATTGTTTATTGTATTTGATCGTTTTCAGCCTGAACGCAGTTTTTGTAGACGGTATTTTGTGATTTTTATTTAAGCTGTGATTTGAGGGCTTAAACTGATCTATGGTTCGGAATTTTTAAAATCACAATACATACTATACACATAGCTTCAACGTTTACTGTCGCGTCGATACTGTGATATATATATTTTTTTTTTTTGAAAAAAAATTATAAGTTTACTTATTGTTTTCGAAATACACTATATGTTTATTTCTATTAAAGTTTTCATCAAAAACTATTCCTAGGCTGTCTTTTCACTACCAATTTTTGGGCAGTAGCAGGTTAAGTCTTCAATAGGTTTATTTCGACAATTGTGCATTTTTAAAATACTGAACTAAAATACGTATTGCTTCATAACTAGTGAATGCCCGATTAGCTTCTGTAGGGATGAATAATAGATGTCATATAAAGAATAAGTCTTTAATAATACAAAATAACTTATTTATCAACGAAGGGCGAGCTTTCATTTTTCCAGTTTGAAATTCGAGAAATTTTACACGAATTATATACGCTTTCAAGATGACGCTAATAGTTAAATAACTATAAGTATTAGATAAATAATTAATGACGTTATTTGTTACGTAAATTATGCGAGAGAGATGGGTTTGAATAGAAAGAGACGGCAATAAAATTGTTGATTTTCTCGCATTCGATACAAATGTCAAAAACAAGTCGTATCTGGAGTATTTTCCATATTGATATATGGAATGAAATAAAAATGTGTTGTCATTTAAATTTGCATGCGGAAATAACCAAAAAATCACAGTTTTATCCAGGCTACAAGCACCTGATGTGATTTTGGCGAATATCCTTCGAAAATTAAATAATTTATTTATTGAGTACATATTCATATATATTATTATGTTTTAAAATCAGGCAATGTACTTACATATATTTATATGATCGCTTAAATCGATATTCTAAATTAAAAATTATTATGACAGCTTCAGTTAATTGTTTTGTTTAATATTATCGATTTAAAATGCCACGTTGGCATTTTGGTGTTTCATAAATACATATTATTAGCTAGCTAAATAGATAGCTTTTGTTTAAAAAGCAACAGTATTATATATAAATGAAATATTTAATTGCGACATACATAAAAATAACGTACATAAAATGTTTACTTTGTTAAAAAAACGTTGTTTTCCACTAAAATCAGTAAAAAAACATCATATATATGAAATTTGCTACAAATGTTGTGAATATATTCAATATTAATTCAGACTGTGAGTAAAATATGCGTGAGAACATATATTTCCACCATTTTTAAACGAAAATAATAACAGCGCGGATTTCGTGATCGTCATGGCCGAATCGTGCAGCGTATTGAAAGTTCGATGAACAATTAGAATTATCATGTCTTATAAGACTGAAAAAATATTGTTTAAAAACTGATTATTGTATTTTTGATATAAGACTTATTATTAAATGGTAGCTGAAGCCTCAAAGCATGTGAGTAAATATAATATTTTCACTAAAACAAAGTGTTTTAAAAACGTCGAAAATTGATAATATGTCCTGCATATTGAATGGTTTATACACTACACAGTTTTAACATTTTGTTAATTTGTTTCAATTGAGACTTGTCTCCGTAATCTTGGCTTTAAGATTATAAGAAAATATATTTCGTTTATCCAATAATTTAGCAAAATTAAGATATTTTTGTAGCACGCGGAAAATGCATCTAATGGTCGTGGTCTTTCTTATTATGCTTGTATTGTCTTAATTATTGAAAATAACATTCAGTTTATTAATTTTAAATGAGTTTAAAGATCTTATATAAGTAAAAGTTTTTTAAAAAGTCAAATCTATTGTATAACTTCTGATATAAATAAAAAATAAAAACACGCATTTTCGTAAAAAATACGAAAATTTGAATTATTTTTGAAGGCGCCGCCTTAACGAACATTTATTATGGATAAGGTTATACACGTAAAATTATCATTAATATATGAATTGTAACAAATCTGTGTAATAAACTCTGATTTTATTTGTACCTATAATCCGCAAAATAAAAAATAAATAAATGATTGATATAATTCAAAATCTGAATCAAAGCGTCGGTAATTGCCCGGATACGAAGCTTATTCGATTGCAATTACTCTTGCGAGAATTCCTGTACAAATATTCTCGCTTTTTTTGCGAATGACAGAGTGCCGTAGATTAGGTTAGTGATGCTGTACTTCAGTCAAAGATATTTCATCTCACACCTGCCCAAACAACAGCATGAAGGCGGTCATTTGTCAAACAAGCCAGCGTGGCAGCGATTACTCTGAGAATAGACTAGAAAGGTGTATTGAACAGATGATTGTATTAATACATTTATTCATTAGACTTTATTGATACTTGTTTTGTTATAACAGAGGTGAATATAAAATATTATAATATAACATGATAAACGTAAGTTACAATTATATTACTGTTAAGTATAATACTCGTAGTTTACTCTGTGGGATGGAGTAGACTCCACCTCTGATATATACAGCATTGTCCTGGCTACTTTGCTATACTGTCGTCTATGTTAAAAAAGCCGGTTTTTTTCGTGCTGTTGTGATATTATTTAATTAAAATCAGAAACATAATATAAAGATTCGATAGGAATGTAAAAATAAAATAGAGAAAAAAAAATAGTAAGAGTATTGAAAAACTAAAGTGAATTATTAGTGTAGATATCGTATTGTGATTAAATTGAAATGTTGGACAGCAACGCTTTTGATTGATCTATTTCTCTATCCAATTTAATCAAATATTTGGTACATATTTGTATAATCTTATTGAAAGTAAACGATTTCCAGTTAGTGTTGAGAATTAGAAGAAGATTTTATTTTGTATGTTTATGAAATTACCTGATATTAGATAATATGTTATTTTCATGAGAAGTGAACAATCATAGCAATATTATGAACAAATAACATATCTATTAGATATTAGATTTAGTACATATTAGTTTTAAGGTGGGATGTAGTAGGTATCACCTCTGATAATTATTCATTTTTGTCTGTGTTAAAGTAGCCTGTTTTTTCATGCTGTTGTTATTATTTATAAATAAATTATATTCAAGTACATAACATAAAGTGTAACCAAAATGATATTAATCTTTCCTCTCCGACGATGTAAACTAAGTTGACATTGCCTCTAATTATGTGAATATTTCTGTAAACATAGTTAATACATTACAGAGTTTATATTTTAGCTACTCCTCCATAAAATATTTTTGTATAGGATAAAATAATTACATTATATCAGTATTTACCATGCACAATAATAAAAAATGTTTTCTTCTTGAAGAACCTGGCGTTAATTTGTCGCTACATACATGTATGTTTACGTGAGGAGTGGTGCGGAAAGCATAGTGTGCGAGGCGAAGTGTGCCGGAAGCCGATCGTCACTTTAGTTAGTGGCAGAGCGTACGCTGGCCGAGTTAGACGTGTCTTATGCATTTGTTCCGCATGACCAATGTTTTTTCTTATTCTTAGCACTTTTTCATAATAATTGATATATATATATATATATATATAATATAAAAGTCTTACATGTGTTCCGTATTCCAATATATATAACTTCTTAGTAATTTATTTTATTATACTGTGCTTTGCACATCTAAGAATTTATCCTTTCATTAATCATTCGTCCGTTTGCAAATAAGATAAAAATAAAGAGAAAAATAAATGTAAGTGAGCATTTTACTTTATCTGTGTAGAAACGAAGAGTGCAATGTTTATTTCTTTGTAAATGCAACTTATTTGTGAACACAAAGAAGATTCACGAAACCAAGGGTAATAAATGGTTGTTAAATCTGTTCCTTTCGCTAGTTTGTATAGAAAGAAAAGATATACAAGAAAGTTTGGTGATGTACTGTTGGAGCCTGCAGATATAAACAATTTAAAGAATCGGATATTCCCAAAATATTTATTATTTTTGCATCAGTAGCATTGTTTTGAATATTTAACGTCACGAAAACTTTTTGTCATATAAATAATACTGGCCAAGAAATTTTTTTTTTTTTCGATGTCGGAAAAGTAAATGATTTTGGATATTTTTTATGTGCTGATTCCAAAAATATCTAGATTTTTTTCGTATCAGCTTTAGTTTTTGAGATACAGGCTATTTGATTTTAGTTCTGAAAAAAAGAAAAAATAATGGTATCATTAGAGGTCAAAATTGAAGTTTCGTACTCTTAAATTACAGTTTAAATTACGTGATATTACCCATGACCTGTATCTAGGTAACCCCAACCACGAACTAACTAATAACTCGTCCATATTATTTCTGCCTAAACCGATTCAGTTTACTATCATTTTGTGTTTCAGCGTTTCATTTGTTGAAGTTTCAGCGTCGACAGGAATCACTTTGACAAAAAATAGAAAACCTATTTCTGACTTTGTGAAAAGGGTTAATCTGGCTTATTTTGGCATCCACTTGAGAGATTAGGATAAATCTTGGGCTACACATTTTGTATATAAAACATGCACTGAGCATTTGCAACAGTGGACAAATGAAAAGCGGAAGTGCCTAAAGTTTAGAGTACCAATGGTTTGGAGGGAACCGGGAAACCAAGTATGAAGAACATCAGTGGGTGATTTATGTCGATCTAAAAATGGTAAACTTCCTCTTTTGACAGCGAAGTGGATATAAAAAATATTCTTATTTTTATGTCTTTGAGATAGCACAGTTAAGGATCAGCATTCGATTAACAAAAAATGACCTTTAATGACGAACCTTGGTTGTAAAAGAGAAAATCATATTTCCACTCTTACATATCAATTGGGGCTTATGAAGCAATTTGTGAAGGCTTTAAATCGAGTTGGACTATTTTGGTTACTCGATAATTTATACTTTATAATTCTCAGATAAGGAAGTTTATTAGAGATCCTCAATTTACCGCATCAATGAACGATATTGAATCTAACGCTTGGTGTTCATTTGTTCAATTTATAAAAATTTTTTTTGGAAATTTAAGGCAGAAAAGTACATAGAATTAGTGGAAAATATACTTTAATATTCTCGGTTGTAAAATGAGTGTAAAAGTTCACTACCTCCTCAACCACTTAGATCGGTTTCCAGAAAACCTAGGTGATTGTAATGAAGAACAGGGGAATAGATTCCATCAGGACATTAAAACTATGGAAGATCGATATCAAGGAAGATGGGATAGCCACATGATGGCTGGCCAATGTTGGAGTCTTCAACGAGACTGTCCGGGTAAACTTCATACTGGAAAATCGTGTAAAAGAAAAAAGTTAAGTGAAAAGTGTATTTATCTACTGTCTACTCCATGACTTTATTTCTAGTCATTACATTGCGAGATGAAGTGGTGATATTCGAAACAACGTGGCGCCTCCTCTTGTGTAGAAGCCCATTGTTAGGAAGGGATTTACATCCTACGAGAACAAACAAAATAATATACACATTTTACATAACACGACACGGATGCCCAATACTAGATATAATTTTCCTTACCTTCCTTTTAAATATGGAATCACATGTTTATAACGAATTACTTTACTCGAGACGCAGAACGCTCTTCTGTCCCTGTCCGTTAACGGAAATGCATAGAGAAATCACCTTTCGTGCGACAGAATTGTTATTGCTGTCACGCGTTAAGCATAGAGGTCAATATCGGCGGGTAGGTACTATAACCTAATATTATAATATATTGACAATAATTCGTGCCTCAAGCAACATAAAATAAACAAGATCTCCTGTAGTTATATCAAATGAAAGCGTGTAAACTATTTTATTTTGTTATTTTATAATTTTTAAACATAAAAGTAACAAAATAATATTATCAAAATAATTAATTAGCTGGGTATTTGTAGATTTGAATATCAGAAATCTGTTATTTATTAAAAAAAATGTTTTCTCTCACGATATATGTAAATATTGCAAAAGTCAGTAGTACAGTATAATTTTTAAGTAGTAGATATATACAGATTTTTAGAAAGTTCATATATTTGTCTATGTATTTATATGCACGTAACGCCTGACAAGGTGAACAATTCTAAGAGTGCAGAAAAGGGCTTATTAGAAGTATATTTTTGTGGTGGATAACAATGGCCTATCAAGGAACGCGGGGGGAAGGTTATAAATAATACACGGATGGTTTGTTGAATTATTTTACCCTTGCAACGCCGGGTTTACAATCTTGTTTTAGATAAAATACAATTAGATAAATTCTTTGTTCCAATTTGTTCATACCGTAAGCAACGACTATTGATTTCTCGTTTTACGTGAGACGTGCAAAACCACGCAACCCCAAAAAGTAAAAAAAATGTATAATTACTTCCATTATTGCTGAATTATGCGACCGATAAAGAAGGCTATTTCGCTCTGCTCTGGTGCGGGGTGTAATAAATACTGCATTTACATCACCGCCAGTTACGTTAGTTGGATATTTTTACGTTCACGTATACGTAGATAAGTGATCCCGCGTTTTACACGGTCCACGTTGGAAAGTAGCCGGGTTAAGAATAATTTACGCTAAGTCTTTACTTAGCGTAAATTATTATTATAAGAAATGAGAAAGCCTTGTAAAATTTTACAAGGCCTTGTAAAGTACGTAGATCTTGTAAGTAAAGATAAAGTACACATCAGAAAAAAAAAATCATTAATGGATACTGTGAGATAATTACGGTTGTATGTCGGAATTACCGCAAGGTGTGGGAAGGAAATCGGGATGATGAGAGGAAAGAGATTTTTCGAAGGATCAGATTTCGGAGACTGGGATTTAGAACGACCGCTCGCCTTACCTCAAGTATGACGCCTCCGAAATCCCCGGTAGCGCCGCTGAAAACACACTGCGTGCACAAGGATAGCTGACGATCTCCGCTTCCGAATGAAGACGGTGGTGTTACTATTCACCCATGGCACACATAAACAATAAACACTGTGATTATACAAAATACCGTTCCTACACACTGGAGGTAATTGTCCACACCGTGAATGGTATCGCGATGTCGATATAAAAAAATAATATTATTCAAGTGACACACGATGGCATCAAGCTCACAATTCACGCCGAGGGCAAGCAGCAGGATATTGGATCAATGGTACGATTTTGCACCCAGCTAAGTGTGTATTAGTCGCGGTCGATATATAATAAATATGGAACAGATACATTTTTATCATTTTGTCATTTCTCCGTCGCGGTTAGCAGAACGTGTAGAGCACCACGTTATACTATATTAAGATGAAATTTTTGTTAATAAGTTAGGATTAGAACTAGTTATTCGGTCATGCGGGCGTTCTTTATTTCTGACCAGCTGATTAGGTATATATTTAGATTATATTTGTACTTTAGTTTAACCAACGTCTTTGGACAAAATAGATCCATCGTTTATACGACCCTACCATGTATTTATTTATAATTTTAGAGTACTATTAATAGTGTTTTTAAAGTTTAAGTTTTAACCTTTAAGTAAAATAATATTTTCTTACCCATATAAAAAATGTATAGACCTTTTTGAGAACACTTTCTATGACTGAACGTGATTTATTTATTATTTGAAAATCCTTCACGTAATAACTAAAGGAAATAATTATTTTTATTAAAGATTAACGTGAGAAATAGTTCTGCCAATTGCGTTTTGTTGTTTCCAAATCAATCCATGCAACAAAAAAAACCAATCCATGCAACAAATTTAAAGAACAATCATGAAATCAACAAGTTTAAAACAGTAAGATAGTAAAATTCGTGAATTAGTAAAAGAGGAAGTAGACACTTCAATGATTTGGACGTGGTTGTAACCCTTTCGAATATTATTCTGCTAAAAAACAGCATAGGTAACGACTCCATTCAAAGTGGATTAACCGAAAGGAATTTTCAATTTAGTAAATAGCCATTTATATGAATTGAGTAATTCACTAGCTTTAAAGTAGAACTGAGTAATGTAAATAACACGGTGCTGCGAATAAAAAAGAGCGCCATGAGTACAGCGGTGTTTAGAACTAAGTAATTAAAGTCTCTACTGGTACATAGATGACGCTAATTACAAAATAATGTTTTTGTTTATGTTAATCCTTTTTTTTAATATGCATTTATTTCCCAGAATTTTTAGTTATGCATAACTTTTTTATTTGTATACACTGCACGCCCCTGGAACGTCACGCACTATCATTGGCCTTGAAAATAATGTGCCTTGAATTGCGATAACTATTATTATGATACAATTTTTAACATTTTATCTCGATTCGTTTCTTTGTAAATGTCTTGAATCTTTATATTTTTATTAGACTTTTAATTATTCTACATTTAGATTTATAGACATAAAGTGAATTGTTGAAAATCTATTTTATTCCAATATTTTTTTGTTGGGGTAAACATGTCATCGTCATCACTATTGGCTCTACAACCCTTGATGGGTCTAACTCTCCTCAGGAGTTGGAATACTTTGATATATTTATTTTACACGTTTTATAAATTGAGTTAAAATCAAGATTTCAACAGTTACAAACAATGTGCAGTATATTATATAGCAGTATAATGGTTTTAAGTTTATATTTTAAATATAATCTAGCCTAGTTTAAGTTTTCTGATATTAAATAATAATAAAAATCCAGATTATCTAAACCCTTAACGCCGTTAATATTAATTAACTTTCGTTAATGAACTAGGATGCAATAGACGAGAATGAGTTACAATTAATATATTTACTTTGAAGTGGAAATATTTTAGTGTCAAATTTACCTCTACTTGTTAATATATTCCTAAATAATACATTGCTATGTAAATATACCGATCTGTGTTAGATTTACCAAAGACTTCTACCAATTTATTAATTATGAACGCTTAAGGGCCAAATATGTCGGTAAAGCAGGTTGCACGCAGAATTGGGAGCAGCGGTTGGAGAAGTTTTGGGAACGATTAATAATTGAAGGTGTAATACAATATACTTCGCAATAAATCGTTCAAACGATATTCAGCAAGGTACTGCAGTCAAGTGTTGGCAAACTGATTATCAAAGAGGTGACCAGGTCAAGAAAAAAATCTATCAGTTGCACTTATTCTAGCTGTTGTAATTTGTTACGCCTGAAAAAGAAATATAATTGTAAATTATTATAGGTTATTATACTCCTCGTCCTAAAAATATGAAAAAATGGCGTAATTTGATGTATCAAAAAAAGTAAATACTGAAAAAAACATAAAAATAGGTTTGACAGAAAATGCGTGAGTAATTTTATCTGTCACCGGAGTTTTATAAATAGTATAGGCTCTTTATTATTTGATACCATCAGAGACAACAACCCTGGTGATGGAGAGAGGTCAAATACATACGACAGAATAGCTCAGAAAATTATGAATTTTTTCGGTAAAGTCGGTAAAGTAGGCTACCCAGACCTCGGCGCGCAAATTCAAATATCACAACGTATCATGCTTGTAATCATTGAATACCTTAATATAATGTTACCTGGGGAACACCGTTCGAGTTGACACTATGATTGGATGAGTGTCCTAATAACAGGTCGCCCTATCTCTGTAATCCAAATTTTATTGCTACTGTTTAGATTCTTCGGATATCTAAAGTTTTATACACTTTCTAACATTTTTTCGTACAGTTTAGGGGCCTAGGTGTCAAAAATTTATTTATCCATACGTGATTCGCGATCATGAAACTTGAAGAGAATCTTTGTTTCTTTAAAGTGTGCTAGTTTGTGTTTGTATAACTAAGTTTGAACGGTTGTCTCACATCGAAAACATCTAATTTATTAAATATATCATCTGATTATTGGCTTTTTTAGATTAAACTTCTTTTGAACTGCTTATAATTTATTAGCAAGTATAATATTATAATAAAAATTCCAGTTGCCGGACATAATTTTGGAACTTTAACTTGTCGGATTATTATGTTTTTGGAGTTCTAGCAGGTTTGACATTACAAACTTTGGCCATACGATTTGTATTACTTCATCGACGATACTCTTCATTAACTGAGATAAGAAAATATTTTAACACGGTTCTTTTTCTAGTACCGCACTGGAGCGAAATCGCGTAAAGTAAATATGTAAAGCGTTGCATTTGCATCAGTGGCGCGGCTATGCGGGGGTATTTTTACGTACCCTGGTACGTTGGATAAAAGTTGCCGGGAAAGCAAATTACTTCAGCCATTAAGCATCCGGTTGCGGTCTCTGAGTTGGCGGCAAACATTGCCATCATTTTTGCGACGCCTCGAGCCGAAATCTAGAATTTTCCAAGCTGAATCTTGCGATATCATTCTTCATACCACTGTGTTTATAGAATAATGTTATGTGATTATGATGGAAGATGAGTCTTCTAATTAAGTAGGTCTTTAATAATATATTTTAAATGTAGGAAATTGGCTGAATAGAAATTAATCGGTAAAACGTTGACTGATGATACAAATAACATGTTATGATTAAATACATACGACGTAAATAAGTAGTTGAATTAAAAAACGGAGGTCCATGAATCGTCATTTTTAATTTTAACATTTTGCCTTTTATCTCAATTTAATTCTACTTTAGAGAAGTTTAGTGGTGAAGATGAAATATGGGTTTAGTTAATTATCAATTATTGAGTCAGAAATAAAAAAGGAAGAGTACAGAAGATAATGGAACGTCTAGTCCCCTCGTGTAGATGTCGCCGGCTAGGTGGTAACGATGGCAATGAAGTTGAATTGCCACTCCCACAAATATGATCGTAAAGAAAGTAATATTTCATAATTTCCGTGTTTGACTTTATGGAAGTCCATTGCAATTAAGTTTAAAAAATGAACTTAATAACATAAAACTTAACGTTGTTTACTTCACACTACACTTTTATTAAAATTAAAACGTTTTCCATTCTTACTGCATCATCTTCAGTAATAAACTAAATCGTAAAACTACAAGATAATTTATCGACTACATGGGGGGGGGGGGGTGACTGTATTATATTGTATATTAATATATATTAACTGTTTTCCTAAACTACACCACAAAAGCGCTGTATCAAAATGTAAGTCTCAAATATTCAAAATATAAATGTTTACACAAATTTTTCATTTTCGATAAGCAGTTGAACAATTCAGCCTGTTTTTAAAGATCTCAATGTTTTTTATAAACTAGTATAAACTTTATACACCAACATTAATGTAATGTATTGTACTCTTATTAATAGGTACAATAAACCAAAACACAATCAATCAATTAGTAATCGAAGTTACAGGTAGTAATTAGGATCTACCATGTCCGTAACATCTGTAACATGACTCCATTGGCACAGGTGTAATCAGTTTAAGTGAAATACAAGCTGTGTTTAATGGTGTTTGAGCTACTTTAGGAGATGGTAGCATCATACGCCTCTCTACACATGATCGCATTCGTATATTGAAGACATTTTGTAAAATACTTTACCTCTTTATATCATAAATTTATATAGAAAGTATTTACTAAAAATACTCCTGAAGTTTCATGAAGTTAGTTTTTGCCGTCTTAATAGTATTTATTTTAGAGATTGTGTAAATTTTTGTCTTAAAACACATTGTCACGTTACGAATGTGGCAAAAGAACGTTAAAATAATTACCCTGGTCAAGTAGTAGTCATGATATTGTCCGCGTGATTCGCTACAATCGTGTCGCATCGAGGAACGTTTGCTGGCATTGGTACCTTATTCTACTCGAAGCTACGAGCTGGGTTAGTCGCCGGACGGCGGTGGCCTTTGGCCACCGACCGATTATTCTGCGGACTCTTTAATAATAATAATAACGTAACTATCTTGACTACAATTTTCGAAGTCGAATGTGGTTTTGAATGTTTAGTTCGGGAAATTTATCACAAGAAGATTTTTTTATCTCCTTCAATCAATCAACTGTATATGTATTCTGTTTCTCTCTTGCACATGTAATTTTATATTCTATCTCCCTCCTTATGTATATATATGTGCAAGATTGAGCTAAGCGAAACCAGTTGGCGTGGTTTCATATAAAGTGATTGCATTTTATTTAATCTAATATATCAAACCATAAAGTGATTGTTTTCTACGAAAAAATAATATATAATTTATGCAACTGTATGCCTAGATCAACCCCATGTTCGTCCACTAGGTAAACACTTGTATCGGGGTAGTTTGTATGATTCATGCGGTATTCATAATTATTATTAGGAATACAAATGTTCTACACACAAATAAAGAGAACATTGAAAATGACCATAAATAATATTAATAAAGTAAATTAATTGTGATAATGAAAATGTATTTCAAATGTTGAAACTTAGTTTTCCTAGTTACGCAGTAACGAGTAGGTAATTAACTACCATAAAAATTAACATAAACATCATATAATAAAAGCCTAGGAACTTGTGTCTGTCTTGTAACATTATACCTGAGTTAATATTAAGGGTATTTCATAATTTTTCGAATATAATATTAAGGTACTAGTTGTCAAGTCAAAAAACTAACAGAATCTTGAAAAAATAAATTTATTAATGCTCTTCTTATTATGAATGATAATCCGTATAATCTGCTTTAAAATACATAAAAAATATAACACCTTAGTAGCGAAGACTGCTATTGGTTGAATTTTAATATAATATAAATGGCAGCAGGAAAAAATGACTGATTTTGTAACTAACATCGATTTTAAATGGCCAATTTACATAAAAAAAAGCTAAATTTGACTGTTTATAAATTGACACAATATGTAAAAATTATATGAGAAGACAATTGCATTAAAAGTTAGATAAAAAATAAATAATGAAGATTTTTGCCTTTGTTTTTATACCCTTCATACGTAATATTTTACTGTCATTTGCTTTTCAGGCTTTTCTCTATTAAATTAAGTACTTTTTAAGAAATTAAAAAATTCCACTGTATTATCTTCTTCTTCTTCTATTACTATATTCCACAACTTGTCTGACCATCACATAATAAAATGATAGTTAATCATACTTATAAAATACAAAAATGTTACATATTCTATCATATATTACCTAATACCCTTTGACAGACATCATTTAAACAGCTCTGTATAGTTAAATTAAATAATATATCTGCTACCAAAATACTGAGAGATTTTTTTTTTTGATAAAAATTTAGTGCAACTATCACAGAGGTTGTTTGTTTATAGTTTTATTTAATTAAAAATTATAATAAATTTAATAATTTTTAAGAAAAAATAGCCGGTGCGTAAAATATGAAAATTTTGTTTTATCGGCGGAATCCTTGTATTAACATTCTAAGCACGGATCAGGACAGTGGCTCCTTGGCTCGATTTATTACCCTCCAAGGATTTAAAATATAAAATTTAACCTCTGACTTACTGAATATTAATTTGCTCTAATATTATCTCCCCTTTGGATATCTACTGCTGATACCGACATAAATAAGAATATACTTCATTAATATTCAAAATTTGTACGAAATTTTTGTGTTTTTACATTACTACAAAGAAATGCTTAATTAAATGAGAAAACAGCGAAATCAATATTTTTATGAAATATTTGTATTGCTTATTTGATTAAATTGTATTATTAGATTTAAATCAAAATATTTTAAAATATAAATCTGATTGAAGCAACGAATTTTATTGATAATGTACCATTTTCGCTTATTATTAAATTAATTTTTCAGTTTATTTTACTTCTAATCACTAAAACAAATATCAAAAATCCGTGATTTGAAGATACGAATATTATGATATTAAAAATTTCCTCCAGAAAATATTAGGAAAAACTGCGTTCATCTCACTCACCGGCTAGTCAGTGCTAAACACAAGATCCTTTACTTTAGCATGAAATACCCACCTTATTTTTGTCACATTCTGCCTTCATTCTAAACTGGGAAAATTTATAAGTGTATTAGTATGGAGGTGTGAAACTTCCTTCTCACTCTGACAACGTTCATTCCATAATAGGTAAATTTAATGAACACCTATGGAATTTTTTCATCAAATTTTTCAATTCAATCGACATTAATTATTGAATTTTACTTGAAGGTACCTGACTTTTTCGTAGATACCAAATCGTGTGAATTTTTGAATCAAACGGGTGCGCCAATTAGTTCTGATAATATTTGATAGGAAAATGCACCTTTATTAGTGAACATAATTGGGTAAAATAAAAACGAAAATTTGCAATTTTATAATATTTATTTTTAATAGGTTTTAAAAATAACTTAAATGGGTACATTATTGCATACATTTAGAAAAGATATTCATGACGCCCTGCAAACGTTCCTTATAATCTATTGCTTTTATTTTTTCTGTAATGTTATTTTAAATCCTCAAATGGATAAAACTTGTTGAAATAAGCACCGGAATTAAAAGAAAAACCTTAAATATAAGATTGACGCCGTAAGATCAGAAGATCTGAGCGGTCAATTGATATCGTCATTGAACTTCAACTACTAACTGTTAAAAAAAACCTTATGTTAAAATGCATGCAATTGTGTGAGTATTAAACACCTAGAGAGCGTATTATACACTACTTATGAAACTCCAAAGTTTCTTGTAAAGTTCGGTATGCTTGAGTTAGTCATTTGCTTTACATGTAAAATACAATACACTTCGCTTTGCGTGAGCTCTGTAAACAATATTACTTTAATTAATTTTACATGGTATCTTAATTACAGTAACAATATTAATATAATAAATATTGAATAATAATATTAATGACAGTAACTGTTATAAATTTTTATTAATGATTTAACTGTAGTTAATCTTAAATAATAACATTCTTATACATGTAATTAAATGAAAAGATTGTTACAGTAATTATATAACAGTTATAACATTAATTACATTACAATACCAATAACTATAGAAACACTACCTATTGTTACTGTATTACGATTTTAGATTAGAATAAATCGATAGTAATTATTAAATATTTGTTATAGATTTCTTCTGACAAAATTAAATGTAAAAACATAAATCAAAACAGACATATCATTAAATGATTCCGAATGGTAATTCACTTTAAACTAGAAATATCTAGAGATATAACAATATTAAAAATGCTAAAAGAATTGCGTAAAAGATAAATGCGCAACAAAATTGTCGGAGCATTTGCCACAATAATTGTTAGCACAGAAAAACAATGCATCGACCATTGTTCGAGAACATTTTTAGAACGTAAAAATATTTTCAAAATAATGAAAACCAAAATTGTATTGATGACGGATTACCTGGATTCGTTCACACAATTTCCACGGACGCAGCCAGGTATTTTTCGAGGCGGAAAATGTTTATTTTTCTACGTTTTCCCAACGGAACGTTTCATTACATGAGCTTGCATTTTATGTAAATTACCAATCTGGTAATTGCAACTGCAGGTAAATGCAGATATGCAATAGAAATGGTCCAGATGCAGGTTCAAGCAAACGCAGCATCCATGTATTAACACCAAACGCAAATATGTAAGTTGTGAAAAAAATCCGATCTTCTTTGCTTTTCAAAATTTTAATATTTAATAAATATAATATACATTTGTACTACAAATACATATGGATATTTGGGAAATGAAATAAAAATCAAAAGAGATAATTTTATTTTAAGAGTTAAATAGATGTAAATTTAGGTACATACATAAACAGTTCACAAACTCGTATATCTAGAATGGATTATTCGCAATGAATTAATAAAATAAATAAATGTTAATAAGTTAATAAACGAATAATAGTTTAGAATATCAAAACATTTTTTTTGTAGGTGTACCGAATTGACTATTAGCGGTTGATAATATAGCGAGAGAATATTATGTTACAAGCCGATCTTGTTTTATTCATCAAAATTTCAAGCATAGCTCGGGATATGTGTGAGGTAGAGAAACCACATGTGTTGCAGGCCCAATTGACCCGATTCGGCCACAATGAGGGCCTAAAGATTCCGCTGGCCCACATGGCGCACCATACTGTAATTTTGCGTGCGTATAAAGGTCGTTGGTGTATGAATTGAAGATTTTTAGTGCCCCAATAATGGATGTTTTGTTTGTTAACAAAAGCGGTCAAATCGAAATATGCTTCGTCGCTCATGATGATATTTTTTTTCTCTCCAAAAGTCAGGTTTGTGTTTATTTTAATCACTTTTACACATTGTTGAGACATTAAATGCTGTATAATAAATTGTAATCAACTACTCTCTATTATTATTAAATAATATTTGTCAAACATTTGCCAAACCAAAATGGCTGGCAAACAAAATTGGCTTGGAACATAATATTCACCCTGTACATGAACATTTTGACACAACAAATTGTGTCAAAATTAGAATTACACAAGAAACCATGGAAGTGAATTACTGCTGGGTATTTCCTTGGAAGATAGAAAAATCAACGAATGTGATATGTATGTTGTACAAACAGTTGCAAAACTAAAATGGGACCACGCCATTGAGATTCGATGGAGACAAATTTCATAGTCCATCGCGTGCACTCCAAATCTCAGAGATTCGCCGACTCGCGCCTCACTTCACACTCGTTAAAGGTCAACCATCTAATCAGTCCATTGACAAATGATATTTTGTTGTTTAGTTAGTGACTATTACTAATACACAACTAACTACTTTATTTGTATGGAGTGCATGGAATAAGACATGGAAATAATATTAAAATTGAAAAATTTATTTAATGAGACACAACCAGAACAATAAACGTAGTGCTGAACGAATTATAACACATAAGACAGATGGTAGGATGGTAAAACGGTAGGATCCGCAATAATCTTAGTAAATATTCACCGCATTCTCAGATTCTGCTTAGGTCCTTCAGGTTCTTGCCTGAGAAAGCTCAACGGCAAGAATGATGAAATTTGCCAGCTTCTTGACAGTTCTGCGGAGGTGTGTATGGCACGACTGCAGGCGGCGTCTTGTTTTTGTCTCAGCAAATGATGCATGTAGAGTTCAAGCTTCAATCGAGACCGGTGCAACTTGAACTTCACAAAAGTTCGGCACAACTTTTTCAGTACTGACCCGGTCCAGTCCGGTCCACTCTTAATAGTTTCTGGTAATAATCAAAGCGGGAAGTACCCGTATCTAATTTACGTATATATATATATATATATATATATATATATATATATATATATACGAAATTATCGGAGGAATGGAGATAACAGGTTGGCGGAGGATCGGATGGAGTGGCAGATACTCGGTGAGGCCTTTATCCAACAGTGTATTAATATTACAATTATACGATGTAATGACGTAACTAAAAAATTCGACCCTAATGCAGAATGAAAAAAAAGGCTTTTTAAATAAGTAGTATGTACTAATTTATACGAATATTTATATATCCTGCGTTATTTTTTCATTAAATAATAAAAAAAAATTGTCTCTTGTTCCATATAATATTTACACTTTGAAAGGCATTTATATTTCACTGTACATATGCTGCTGCTGTATTGATAATGTTTTTTTGTGTTTTTGAATTCAATTAAGTATGAGAAACGATTTTTCAAATCTTATATTCTTGTGGATTACAATTAATGCTGTGCAAGGTATCAATACTTGCAAAAATATGGATTTCTAATTATAGAAAATAGCACTGATACAATGCTATTTTCTATTAAATTTTGTCGGCTAAATTATACTCCGCAATAAGCATTTGATCGAATTAAAAATTATTTTAAATACTAATTAAACGTATTAATTATAAAGATATAGGGGGAAGATGCATTACCTACTATGCTACAACGATAGTATCCGGATTGGAAAAGATATCCAAGTCCAAATCCCAGTAGCGCAACAACAATATTTTTACTTTTAAGCAATTAGTATATTAACTTTGTGGTTAAAATTCATATTTTTATTTGTTATCTTTGTTTTATTAACCACTTAATTGAGTTTAAATACATCAACCGGTTTCGAAAATTTTTTCTTTTTCTTGGTATGGTAATTTAAATTCAATTAAGTGGTTAATAAAACAAAGATAAATAAATAAAAATAAAATAAAAAAACAATATTTTTCGATAAAATTGATTTTATATGTATACCTTTCTATTTAATACATTTAATTAGTATTTAAAATATCACAGACCCATGTTATGAATAATTACAACTTCACAATAAGAATGTGTTCTTTTTAATTGCAAATAATTTTCTTCAATTAGCCATTATATCGTATAAATATGATATATACATTCATATATAATACTGCTAAATTATCGAAAAAAAATCTACTTATTACACCCACATTTATATTTTATATAATTTATACAGTAAGTATTTTCATCTTAATTGTTCATCAGATTTCTTCAGAACAAATGATTTAAACTTAATTTGGCAATATTACTAAAAGTTTTTTTTTATGGTTGTAAAGTCAATAAATATATAAGTGGATAATACAATAATTTACAAACATATTAGTGGTTAAAAGTAATCATATAATTATTTTCAGTAAGCGATTATAATCATAAGTCTCAACATTAAAGGATACTTCAATTGATTTATTATATAAAATCATAAATGATACATTTTAGTATGCGTGATTTTTAGTCAATGTCAAAAAAGATATATTGGTATTCCTGCTGATGGGTCTGCTGATGTAGTCTGGTCCATAGGGATTCTGTGCCATCTACTTCGCGATGATTATTAATGGCACAAACGATAATTGCGAGTTGAAAATCATTGAAGCCTTGTTAAAAATCTTAATCACCTAAATTGATAATACTACACCATTATTTTACGATTAATTTATAACTTATGTATTTTTACAGTTTTTTAATTTGGATACTGTCTATAAAAATATAAAAAATCTCTTTTAACAGATTCAGTGTAATAATGAATTGAATATCTCGGTCAAAGGGATGATTTAATGCTCAGGTGGATATGTATATATTTAAATCGGCACAAAATAAACGTTTACGATTTATGGTTAATAACATACTCTTACGTACCGAATGGTATACATATGTATTATTTAGATAGATTACTAAATTTATTGACAAATATTTCAACATTTATTATTTTTTTTTAGGAGAATACACCATAATTGTTAAGTTTTATAAGAACGTAGTCCTGTGATATTTTTACAAATTATATGTATCAACTAGATTCCGGTATTTTTTAGATATATTGTCTTTTCTGTATATCTTTCTAGATGATACCTACATTTAATTTGTGTTTATTAAATGTTTAAAAAACGTTGTGGTGGTCTAACACCTCCACTCTTGTCATTACCGTCCGTCCGGCGATGCTGAATGCACCCTGCATGTACCGGTGCGTGAAACAATGCTCCTATCAGTACCGACGTCATGTGGCAATACTAATGCATTGTAATGTGCTGCTTTTCTGGATGGAGTTTTCCAGCAATGGTGCCTCTGACTGCGAATCTATTAATTTTTATGTTTTTGTTGTTTTGTGTTTTGTTTTATTTTCCCGAATAGAAACGAGATTCATTGACTAATCCCTCCGTTCCTCGGCATTATGTATATTATTTTATTTTAGGTTACTTATTGTACTTACTATATTTGTATGTATATTTGTGATGTCACGTGTGGATTATTTTGTGACAGTGGGCTGGCCTGTCAATGTTTCAGATGGATAGATTACAATCCATTCTAAATGCGGCAGCACGTATAATATATGAAGTTTCCAAATTCTTTCAAATAACATTCCTTTTACATGAGCCTGAAATAGTTGAATTTAAATTGCGCTGATTGTTGTACAAGGCGACACATAACATGGCGCCTCTGTATCTTCAAGAACTGTATATCCCAGACAATTTGAATGGTAGACCTATACTTCAGGCACAGGAAGAGTTGTAGAATAGACCAACCGTTGCCAGAAGTCAAAATTTAGTGACCAGGCATTTGCGGTTGTAGGCCCAAAAGCGTTGCCCTCCATCATTAGAAACAGTGCATCAGAGACTTGATTTATGAAGAAACTAAAAACGCATCTTTTCAAAAAATCCTTTCCACAAGTTCGAATAACAATTTTAAATTTAAAAAACAAAGATAATGTAGGATTAATAACAATTTTAATGTAAAGCGCCCTTGAGGTGAAAGTTTTTACGAAAATGGCGCTATACAAATTAGCCAATATTATTATTATTATTAATAAAGTTGATTTCGTCGGAGTATAATGAAAGACTTTTATATGGCAGCCGTGCTTTGATACTATACTGCTAGGCGGCGTTGTATGGTTGCTTGTATAGGATCAAAAATGATAAAATGAGTAGGACAGATATCGGAATTTTTGTTCATAAAACAGTCCTGGATAAGCGGTGGGTTCGTTCTCAATACTAAAGCAACCGCAACCAATCCAGCAACCGTCTGGAAAGACGTCTTTCGAACGCCACTCTTCTCACCGCCGCCTTCTCAACAACATTCGCAAGAAATACCTCCGTAAACTGTTTGCGTATAGTAACTTTTATTGTACAGCTTAACTATTTCAAACAATAATCCAAGTAATCGTAAGTAGTTTTTCATTTCGGAAAGATTCCGCGATTATAAAATGGACTCAAGTATCGTGTATGAATTTTGTGCATACACGAACAGTATTCGCGGTATTACCTTTTTTATATTAATACATTTAATGTAAGTTCGAAATATTGTCGCTAAAAATATCGTCGCTGTAGCATAGTTTGATAATGCACCTTCCCCGTGGAAAGAGATCCAGGATTGAATCTCAGTGGCGCAACAACAATATTTTTCTATAATATTGATTTTATATGTATATCTTTCTAATTAATATATTTAAAATATCACAGACCTGTGTCATATTTATGACTTTTACTTATTTCTAATTGATTTAAAGAAATATTGTTGTTCATTATAATTCTATTATTTTATTTTTATAATAAAATTTAAAGTATAACTTGTTGCAACTCTTTTATTATGAAATATCACCTTGCATATTTTACTACATTTACAGATAAAGTATTTTATTTAGTAAAGATTTATTTTCCCAGAAGATGCTCAAGGCGTATCTTATTAATATGGTAAGTAAGTAGCTTCTGTTTCACGTACTCACTCTCATGCTCACCTCTGATTCTGGTCAGTGGAGGATCGTCCACCATTTAACACCTCACAAATGTTTTATTGATGAAATTTTATTAACAGTATACATTTAAGAATGTCGATTTTTTGCGTCAGATAATCAATAATTTGATGGAATCAAATTTTTAATGTAAGATTACAATTTTAGAACAAGTTCTATATCTTAAATAAATAGAAAGATGTTCACAAAAAATCTAAGATAAAGTTGATAGCTTTTAAAAACGGAATTATAGATGTATCATTGTAGCTTGGTTTAGTGGTTAATGCACTGGCCTAGTGATCTAGTGGACGGAGGTTTGCACCTCGTTCCAAGAGACCAGCAAGTTAGTTTTATTTTTATAGTACAAGTATTAAGCTTAGTTTGAAAATAGTAAGAATATTGATGTGACACGTATTCTCTATCGTATGTATCTCTATTTAAAAAAAACTACGTTATAAATTTCAAACATGTCAATTTAAATAGTTCACGTAGCGTAATGGTAAAGCATTTTACTAGCAAGGAGAGATTTCGGGTTCATATCGTTATGATAATCAAATATTTTTTCGATGGAAAGTTTTTTTTTATATATTTCTTTACGAGTGATTCATATAATTTAAAAAAGATATACATTGTATAAAAAGAAAATTCTAATTGTTTGTGTTTGCTACGTATACATTTTTTTGCTATATTAATTCACTTAAAATCAACTCATGATTAAATTTCTTAAGTAATCCTCTGTTGCCAGTACAATATTGCTTTCCAGTAAATATTCGAATCATTAGACAACACGAGTCTACAGTTCGCAGCAATTATGGGTCGAATGACATAAAGACACAAAGACATCCGTCATCTGATATTCGGCAAGGGATGATAATCTACTGTTGATGGGGATGCTCTCATACAATGGATTAAGAGGAGGTTCTAGAATTGGATTTAGTTACAACAGATCCATCTATTCTCGGGAGATCCACGTCTCTCAATAGAACACCGCAGAAACAGATTTGCTTGATTAGTTTGAAGATGAATGAGGGTGGGTTGGGTGATCAATGATTACTGAGAAGTTGCACTACTTATTTTTGATTAAATTTCCTCTCCTTTTATTACTTATTTTAATAAATGTTTTCCGAACTTGGTCTTAATCCATCGTATTACGATTTCTGAGTGTGACGACTTCCACTGCAAATACTTTGAAAAAAAAAATTGTTTCCTTTTTGAAATGGATGATCGCATTCAAAATATCGCTTTAGTCTATATAACCACAATAAATGAATTAAAATGTTATTATTTCACTTCGTTCCTGAAATATAATATGAAAATATTTTTATCTAAAAATACAGTTGAATGGAATTTTTATATTTCTTCGTCATTATAAAAAAAAATACTAATTAAAATATATAATAACAATATGATGAATTACAACAGTTACACAAAAGTGTATTTAATTTCCAATTTAGGGACACTGATTTTTAGTGAGTTTTTCTTAATTAACAATAGTTTTATGTATTCATAAAAATTTAAGTGTAAGAGGAAACTTAATAATGAAAATTGAGAATTTAAAATAAATAATAAACTACGCGATTAGAACACAAAATTAAATCCGGCAGTATTGACTTTATGGAGGGAATTTTAGTAATTGGTTACCCGAATGCTTTTTTGTACTATATTTTTCTTTACTGAATAAAGGTAAGGTAAGAATTATCTTAGATATAAAGTTCCAAATGTCTTTCTGTCTGGCACAAGCAAATTGACACATTTTATTGCAGTAAAGTTGATAATTTTCTTTTGTAATGTATACATACATATGTGACCATTTTTATGGTATATTTTTCAAAATTATAAACAAAAACATCTGTTGTCAGAATTTTGAAAATTGAAATACACTGTACTATGAGTGAGTAGATAGTGATTTTATTTAACAGTAAATATCTAACACGAATATAATTCATATACGTAATTATTATTATAACGATCATTTTTCAAACTATTTTTCTTGACTTTTCAAGATGTTATTAAAAAATATTTGTGATATTTAATTAAGTTAAAATAAAGTGAAACGACGTCCTTGGACGTGTTTTAAACGGCATTACAGATAAAAATATAAGGGAGCTATACATATAAAATAAAATGTATATTAGAAAAAACAAGACTCAAGTGCATATTTATACTGTTTATGTTACGTACATTTTTAAACGTAAATCTTATCTATAAATAACCGCTTTAATTATTATAAGTCTCCTCGCGATACAAATTAAAATGGTACGAAATTAATTAAAAATAATAAGCAAATTCTTTTATAAAGTGTGAGCTTAATTAAAACAGGCTAATTGAATATTTTATTAAGTTTCCATTTCAAAGAAAAATTTCAAAATGTGGAATTAAAAAAAACACGTTTCTCGCAATTCGCCCTATCTAATTAAGAATGAAGTTCACGGATGGAAAAGAAATATATTCCGATGTAAATCATTGTACCTTTAAGACTGTTAAGCGGAAATTGTATTAGAATATTTAATTAAGAGGGTGGGGTCGGTAGGTGCTGTAGATTTCGCCGAGGGATTAATTTGACTTATGAGATAATTTTTGATTGATTTTGATCCACGATAACAAATTTTCAACAGCTCGTCATTAAAAAAATTAACCTCGAGATTTTAAGTAGGCAGGCAGTTATAAAGGATGTTTGAACATTAAAATGAAATAAATTGGTATTGGCTTTATTTAAAAAATAATTCTGTGCCATTAGTGTTTAAATATGATTTTACGGCTCGAATAAAGTGCAATTAAATTTTCGACCACTTTTTGGAGCAGCTGGGGACGTATATTTGCAATAACGCGACAAATCTTGGCTTTCAAGTCGCCTATCGTCTTTGGTTTATTGGCGTTCACTAGAGATTTTACATATCCCCAGAGAAAATAATCCAAAGGTGTTAAACCATACGATTTTATAAATATGGAGCAATGATCACGACAGGCCATAAAGTACACCATACGGTGACTGTGTGTAGATGTAACGGCGTCTCATTAATTAATAGTTTGTAGATGTTATGTGGAACTTTGCTTGTTAACATAGCCATTCAACCAAAAATGAGCCTTATCTCAAAACACAATTTTGAGTTGAAAATAAGAACCAAGCAATCTCGTTTTCGGCTCATTCACCGATGCGATGCATACAGTGGTCAAGCGGCCTTAATTCTTGCGCGAGCTGGATCTTGTAAGCTCGTAAACCAAGATCTTTACGCAAAATTTTCCATGAAGTGGATGAACATAGCTTCAATTTTTGTGCACGATGTCAAATCGACTCATTCGAGTCTTCCTTAATACTACGCTCCACTGCAGCAACAGCTTCTTCGGTGCGCACTGTACGACGTCTCTGTGAATTGGTATTATCAATTAGAGTATGCATGGTATAAAAACGATCCATGGTTATTCGAATGCTCGGATGGACGATTATGTCGACCGTAAAATGGACGTAGTGCACGGTAAATTTAGTGAACCGAACCACGATTTTCGAAATAAATTTGTACAATTTACAAGGGTTGTTCTGCCGTGAGTCTATTCATGATGCAATGGCAAATTAAACACAAATCAGCTGTCAGCTGTGAAATTGGTTGTCATTGGAAAAAGTCGCCAATTCGAAAAACAAACCTCTAAAAGAACACCTATACATATTTATACATCATCAAATATTACTTTTTGTAAAATGTGAGGCAGATTGTTTGTTTCTCAAAATAGATCATAAATTTATAGATGTGTTATCTTGTAATTAGGTGGATGATTAAACAAAGTTTCTTTTTCTTTTAACTTACAATTTATGCCAAGAAAAACAAAAATATATCTTAGATACAAGGCAATATATTCCATGTGACGTTAATTATTTCTCCTCTTGCATGTCTAACCTTTTTACTGTTTTAAGCATTACAATAAATTTCATAAATATTGCTCTGGTGAACAGGTCTCCTATATTTCGTTTATCTGACTTGATATCTGAAGAGAATATCTATAAAGAGGACGAAGCAAGAGTAGCATACCATATATATATATATACATATATATATATATATATAAATATACATTTTTCATTCATTAAAATTTCTATTTGAGAAATTAAGTTGAGAATTCTCATTTCTCGAGTAGTGAAAATCATCGAGAAATCAGATTGGCTACTTGCGTGTATTGCAATAAATACATATGTATTATATTTCGTATACGTATCACTATTTAAAAAATGAAAATAGCAAACAATAACAAATACCCACACTTTAACTTACCTATTATGCCATTTTCTGTAAAGCTTGCCAGATAGGATAGAACGCCACATTCTTCCCTCCCGCTATGCTACTCTTGCTTCGTCCTCTTTATAGATATTCTATAAAGAGGACGAATATTCTTTATATATATATATATATATATATATATATAAATATTTACTGTGTTCGTTTTTTCGATTAAAGCATATAAATATTATTATTATTATTGTATATAATTGAAATATAATAATACATTTATTAGGTTTACTTTTTCAACAGTGTCTAACGATCTAACGTATTACTCGTCCAAATTAATATTCATTACGTATAAATTTTCACCTAGTTAATTACTATGAGTGTTGCGTAATATTTCAAATATCAGACAAATGTACCGAGGGTATGCATATAAAATTTGGCAAAGTAAATACAACATATCAGTAAGAAAGTAAGACATATATTTGGGTACCCTGCCTGCTACACAAGTAATTTACTGTATTATAGCAGACAGTATTCCTCCGGTATAACAGTAAGCAAAGCCCAATTATCAATATACAATTTTTTATATAAACAGTTAATCAAGAGACGCAATTAGTTAATTCAATATACTGTTGTAGTAGTTTTATTCTCAATTTGGACCTTTAAAAGTTCTTGGGCGTAATTTCTCCCCATTTCGTGGAGCCAGAACTCCACTTTTTGTGAAATAAAACAACAAAAAGAATGGTAAAACATTTATAATTTATTTTTGATATTTGTATCGATTAATAATAGATAGATTATTACATATTATTCTTAAAATAACCATTTAAAAACACATCCCATTTAAAGTAGAATCGGACATGCTCGTTCATTGTTTGCTTTATAATATTTTTTGAGAAATTAGAAAATTTCCCGAGAAACGAGTATTTTCGATTTGGCATATAACTCAAGAAATTCTCGAGAAGAAACACTACACAAAATATTTTATAGCAACGACTAACTTACATAGCGTCTCACTAATTCGTCGTGTAGCCAGATCAAACAACCATGTCGATTACATTTATATTCCTTACAAATGTTAGTTAAATTTTTCTAGAATTTTTTGTACTGCTGCTATTTTTAAATAAGATGGCGGATTATCAATCATAGCCGAGACTACCGGGTAAATTAAAAAATATATATAATATTTGATCAAAATCTGTTAAGAATTACGAAAGTTGTTTATCCCGTAAAAATTTTAATGGAGGGTCATTCGAGGTCTCCTGGTCAAAATGTCGAAATCAGGAATAGGATAAATGAATAGAATACTACATTGCTTTTAGACTGTATAACCAACTACCAAAATCAATTAAATTAGCGGCAAATATTAATGTATACAAAAATATACTCTAAAATGGCTTGAAAGTAAATTATTATGCATTGGACAAGTTTTTTATTTTCAATTTCTAATTTGATCAATTTCACAACAGTTTATATAAAATATTATTTTAATGCAAATTAAGCGTATCAATTAGAAAGATATACAGATAAAATCAATTTATATTTTGTTTGCACCGTTTTTATACATTTAATTTGTATTAAAAATATCACAGAACTATGTTCTAAAAAACTGCAACTTAACAATAATTGATTAATTAATTTAATTCTGGCGTCTCCTATTGGATTTTACTCTCCCGTAAAATGAAGTGGATTGCTTATAAAAATGGAATAACAGATGTATAAATTTGAAAGTGCTGTATATAGGTTCGAAAATTTGTCGTTAACTTACTATGTTGACATGGTGTAATGATCAGCGCATTTGCCCGGATAGGAAAGGTTATCGGTTTGAATCCCGGTGGCAACGTAATATTTTTTCAATAAATTTGATTTTATCTGTATATCATTCTAAATACTAAATTAATGTATTAATTATAAATATATACATATAAAATCAATTAAATTAAAAATGCAAAATATCCCGGTGACGCAAAAACAATATTTTTCGACAAAATTAATTTTATTTGTATATATTTATAATTAATACATTAATTTAGTATTTAAAATATCACATACATATGTTTTGAATAATTACAACTTCACAATAAGAATGTGTTCTCCTTAATAAGTATATCATTCTGAATGATATATTTTATTTGTATTAAAAATATCACAGAACTATGTTCAATAATAATGTGTTCTAATTAAAATATATTTTTTTTATTAAATTTCACAATGTATTTTTATAGATCTTGATCTTGTTATTTATATAAATGTCCCCCATAATTCAAGATCTTTCTTATTTGGGCGTGCATTACTCAATTGTTGCACATTGTTGTTGAATGTATATTATATATATACGGCAACTCAAAATCACTATATTTATCAAGGCATCAAATTTTTTAACAATCTACCCATCATAATTAGAAAAATAACAGACTACTATAAATTTGTATCTGAAGTCAAAAAATATGTAGACAGACTAACTGAAACATAAATTATACACTCTCGTATATACTTCTTCTCTATACACGAGTCTTACTCTCATAGAGAAGAAATGAATATTAAAAGAAATACATATACTATATCCTACTGATTATTTTAAAAATGTATTGTATCTTCTAGCATTAAAATAAATAAAAAAATATATATAACTCATGCATTTTATTTGTATTCGAGTTTACGTTGTTCTAAATAAATAAATAAATAAATTTAAACGCATTGAAGGTTTCGAAAAATTGCGTCACTAGTCTTTACAGTATGTAGTATAATATTTTTATCGAATTCTACCAAAAACGTAATATATCATAGAGGTTTCAGTGTATGCAGGCTATGGTACCAGGCGCGGCTGTGACCCGGTTGCTAATATACAAAGTTCGTTCGTTTCACAAAAGCTTTGTTTAGTCAGTTCATTGGCGTGTTCATCCACTGGATCATACTCCTTTATTCAGTCGATATCATCCTGCGGCTGAAAGGCCGACTTAATCGACTTAAATATTTGCCATAGGGCCAAACAATGAGTAAGTCCACCCTATTGACTAAAACTACAGCATTGTTGCCAGCCGCCAGCGGGAAACTTACCCCTGCTTCCACGACAGGCTGTATAGAAGGTTGTTCGTTATATGTGCCACTCGTATATCGTAGGTATATCGTGGGGGTGCTGGTTAAAGTTGGTGACTAACTAAAAGCTTGTTTTGAGATATTCGTGATCTTTAGACTCAGACTGCAAATGAAAAATATTCGGTGAGTAATTTTGTTTATTGAATAGTTTTAACAATACAAAATTATTGCTATCAAACATAATTAATTATTTAATAACTTTTATAATAAAATTAAAATACCCATGTCAGACTTCTACAGTTTCTAGTGTATTATATATATATATATATATATATATATATATATATATATATATTTCAATATTAGCAAAATTACTTTGTGACTACATATTATATAAATAATAAGACAAAATACTTTACTTAAATCACTATATATTAATTTCTCAACATTTTTCGATACCTATGGTACCTATCTTCTTCAGGAAACAATGTATACTGAAATTAAAATAACAACCATTTATAAAAACAAAACTATAAAGTGGTGGGTAACCGAGTAGGATCTACTGTGAAAACAAATTTAAAAGATGACTATTTGCAAGTTTGCAGAAATGTTGATATTAGAATTAAGGAGCACTTGAGATGTCTAAATAGCAACAACTATTCTGAATTTTTCAATCACCTTTCAGAGATAAACCATTCTTTTGACAATAAAAATGGTTTATAAATTATACACACAAACACTAGGGGTTTACAGTTAGATAAATTTGAAATTTTAGAAAGAAAAAGTGTTAATAGTGAGCTAAATATTATAAATAACTAAATTATCTTTGCAAATAGTCACCTTTTAAATTTGTTTGCATATTAGTTCCTACTTAGTTACCCACTACTTTATTGTTTTGTTATTATATATGCGTATATTTTTAAATTCAATATACATTATTTCCCGAAGAAGATACCATAGGTATCGAAACATGTTGAATAATTAAGAAATAGTGGTTTAAAGAGAGTATTTTGTCTTATTATTTATATTCTATATAGTATGGAATCATAGATAGATTCTCAACCATTTTTCTGAAATGAATTTCCTCAATTTTTTGGTCATCTTGCGAGAAGAGAAGATAACTTTGAAAAGCTTATTGAGGTGGGCTGCATCGATGGATGAAGATAGAGAAAGATTCTCTATCCGATGGATCGACTAATTAGAAAAGACAACTAGGCACATCTCTGGTAATAGTTCTAAGACTAACTTTAAAAAAAACTTTTAACAAATTTTCAAACTTATTTAATTATTAATATAAAACATAACGTTGTTTACTTCACACACTTTAAATAAAAATTAAAACGTTTTCGACGCTTACTGCATCATCTTCAGTAATAAACTAAATCTTAAAACTAGAAGATATACTATCGACTACATTGGGTTGGGAGGGGGGGTGGGAGAAAAAGAGGGATTTCGGTGAAAAGTGAAAGTCTGATCTGCATAATGCCAAGAAAAGTGGAAAAGCATAGTCAAGAGGGCGGGAGTTCGTGGAGATCATGAACGAATAAGATGAAACCGTTTCGAAATTACTTTAGCGGTGCTTTTTAGAAGATGATACTTGACGGTTATCATGTAGACAGTATGCTATTGTTAAATGTAGCACTATAGTATTCAGCAAAGATTGTTTATTGAGAAGGCGTATTACGAAAATAACGGATCAACTCACTCACTCACATTTTGTACATTAAAAACGTAAATCTTTTGTTAACGTTAACGCTCTTTTCTCATTTATTTTAATTATGTAATAATTTTTTTCAATTATAATGTTGTAAATATCTCTCTTATTTTTATTTATTTTTCCCTTTAGAATAATTGTTGAAGGCAGGTGGGAGACATAATAGCCAATTCTGTTCATAGCACTCACCAATGGCACGTTCTACCTTGGGTGAAGTCGGTGGTCGCGCTGACAGGTCGCGTATGTCACAATATATTTATTTATTATATATTTTTATAAAAACAAACCGACTACATATAAGTATCTTTTTTGAGACAAACATTAAAACTTTGTTGGCGATTAAAAAGTATAGGTAAATGACCGCGTCTTGATATTCGATGACATGGAAAAATATGTATACGTAGAACTTTTGCATCACATGATGAGGGATGAGATTTACTCATATCTGTACGCGCGTGGAAAGTTCTATACGTCAGACGTTAAAAAGGTTTATAGCACATTTCGGACGGTGCGCGATGCCAAATGCTGGCGAAGCAAAATATCCCATTTTCCGAATTGCATAGTAAACATGCAAAAATTTAGCAAGTTTTGCCATAAAAGTTAGCAAGTTAAAAACTTTATCCGATTATCTAAAATTAATTTCTCAAATTGCGCGGAAGAACCGTTACATCTGTTCCAAAAAATATCCCTGTCTTATTATACTTCCGTGTTATTTAAAAAAAAACTTTTCTCATTTATTTATTTTTAAACGCTTGTTTAAAAACTTGTACCGATTAAAGGACTGTTTGCTGACGTGCTAGGAACACTTGCATTCCAACAGTTTCCAACATACTTATGTATGTACTCATATATTAAAATTGATTAATTGAATCTGTGTTATTTATTTACATATTATTAAAGTTAGTCACATATAAACGAAGAACTTAAAATGTAGATAAATATAAATGTAAAGTAAGGTAAACAAAAAAAAAATGTAAAATTTAGTAAATTATATCTATTTGAATTGATAATAAAATGATTTATATATGTATTGTGGGGTAGATGACCTACGTCCCTCCCTTTCATTGGCTAGACAGTGTAGAACATGAGATTCGCGGGTTCTTTTACCTTGAGCACACATACCCACCTCATTTTTGTCACTTTCTGCCTTTATCCTAACCTGATAAAAATTTATAATAATACCTGAAGGTGATAAATAAAAGATGTTAGTCTTTAGTAAAAGTAAGATACTTAATCAAGATAAAATATAAGATTACAAGAAATGAAACAAATCCCAACTACAAATCCTCATCTCGTCGGGTTGGGCGCGAGTTCAACGTCCTTCTTGTATGGGATAACAGACGTTTTGGCATCACATCGCGTTTTATCCCATAGTATCCAGGCCGACGCGATCAGCTTCGTTAGAAAACGTTATTTGTTGTAGTGTTGTAGATCGTCGTGATAAAATTTGTCGCTTTCAGTGAGGTGACTAACTTCAAAGTAAATCCAAAATTGTAATTGAAGTAAAATAAACCAGAGGCAAAAACCAGAGTTTAAGCCCAGAGGTTAACCCCAGAGGCAAAGTTCCAAAAGCCAAGCTCAAAGGCAAAACCCAGAGAGAAACGCCTTGTTTCGTGTAAAAATCATTTACCATGCGATTAGATTAACAAGTTAACATTAAATTATGCACTAGTGATTGAACAATTAAAAAAATACTTACCCTGGAGGTAGAGTGATCTGGCGACCTCAATATCTTTGGCGAAAAAGTTTGTGTTATGTTGTTTGTGTATGTTCCTATATTGGTACTAAATTGTAACATATTTAAGAGTCTTCGTAGAACTATTAATCAGATACATTAATGATCTATTAAAAATGTTATATTTATTTTGTTGCTTTTTGTGAGAGGACGTATACTCATTGGCGTTGTGATGGGTATTGCCTTGCCATAATATCCTGGTGAAACTGAATGTACTCAGCAAATACCGGTATGTGAAGCGCAACCCCCATCAGCCTTAAAAACACCAAGTATCGACGAAATGTAACAATACTAACGCGGTCACTAGTGTTTAAGAAAGCCGATTCTCTATCTTAACTCTTCTTATCGACACCTTCCAAACAACCGCCTCCGATAACAATTCGAGCAGACCAATGAGAGCGGACTCACCGCTTAGCTGGGACCGATGCAATAAGCTCAAGGCTGCTATCTCGGTCCTATTCGATCGCCGACTTGTTGGCATTTTTTAATGCTACTAGGCAACTGTTCGATAGCGCCCCGCATATATGATAGGGCAATACCGCACAGCTGCCAAAACAAAATTTGCTCTCATTGTCCCCGGCTGACTCACTTTATTAGTAAACAAGATATTTACAATATATTTAAATAAATAACAAAGCATGTTTATATATAAAAGTGATAGCACAGTTAAAATAGAATAGAATAACTTGGATATAATAGTTGACAGCAAGATAGATAAGGTGTAACAAGGTTGGGGAGCAGAGAGGAAGTAAAAAGGTACTCCTTTCCGGGAAACATAGGAGACTCACCTTCCACGCACCACTGCTGGCAGATTTAACCCACAAGAACTGTACACCGTAGATGATATTTGAACAGAAGGAAGAAAATAAAAATAACGAAATAAGTAACAATGATATTGCACCATAGTTGGAAATAGAAGATTATCAAAGCGAAACTGAGCAAGATTATTAAAGTTAGTACTAATAACCAGAATAAGAGAAAAGAGAAGAATAATAATAATTAAGTTACTCAGCAGTTCTCCAGGATATCTCCCATCTGGAGACCCACACTTGAACAAAGGCCCTAAACAACTCCAGATTCCTGCCACACTTGAGCAGATCGGAGTTCCTGACGGAACAATTCGCGCGGTAACTTTTCGTATGGTTTAACTTCTACTTAAGAAAATTTCAATCAGCTTAATGCAAACAGTAAGTGAATTCTATTCTCGCAACCTGCCGCCTGTCGCTCACATATACACAATATTCTCAGTGAAATCAAACGAGCACGAGAATGGTGGATGAAATATTGGGGCATCTGCTACTTTTACAATAATCACAGCATTTAAAACATAACTTCCAAATCTTTTTGATTTGAGTCAACATATGTTTAAATGAATATCCGTAAACTCACGCATCTAATAACTTATTTGTTCATAATCGCTAAACCTAATAGGTAATTGATCCTCACAGCGATTACGCTTAAATAATAAACGTCTTTACATTCAATATTATTTTCGATTCGATACATAAAGTGTATTAAAAATAGAGTTTTTATATATAGACATATAGGCTTTTAAGCCCTTTTAAGAAATATGTTTGGGGATGTTTAATTCACGTCGTGGATTATAAGTTTGAGTAGGCTTGTAGGTTATGCATGTCACCCGTTTGTAGGTTGAGTTTTATAGGTTAATGAGATATATCAAAAGGATCTGTTTACGGGTTAGGCTGGGTACCCAAATTTTCTTCAGATTCAATGTATTCCTGTATATGATGTCGCAGAGTGTATGAGTGCGGATAGGTCTGTGGCTAGATCAGGTGGATGAAATAAAATATTGACTGAAAATTGATGGCGTTTATTGAAGATTGATATACAATTTATAGCGCACTAGTTGTGGTTAAAATGCAGATAAAGTTTATGATGTGAAGTGTTCTCTGGTGGTGCTTTCAAGTGGCCGTTTCAGGCTGGCTCTCGAAGTGGATACACTGTGTAATGTATTGTTGTCTAGTTTGCGGTCGGTACTAGGAGAGATTATACGGCTGTTGAGAGTCTGGCTTAACATCCAGGTACTGTGAAGCGCGTGCAGGGTCTTCACATATGTAAAGGTAATAATATTACTTTACATATGTAACACTAATCGTGATTAATCTTAGATTATCACGAGATTACTTTGTGGGTCTATCTTCTGATTACTGTCTAGTTACTTGGGTCCTAATTCCTTGTAATATAAAACTCATTATGTCCGTGTAATAACATTAAGTTTATCACATAAGTATTACAGCAATTATACATTATGCACTTCAGATATAGACTAGTTATTCAGAAGAAGCTGTGATTGAAGAGAGCTGTTCCCCCAGAGACGGCCTTTTATAATGTTCATCCCCCAACACTCATCTACTCACTTTTATGACACACACACACACACACATACATTTAAAGTGTGACAGTTCTCACACTAAAAAAAAAGAAGGACTGATTAAAATATTTTATATTTTCGTAAAAAGCTATCACTTTGTGGTAGATATAAAAAAAACAATCGCTTTGCATGAAACTACGAAATTTGTTAACCATAAATTTATAAACCGGTTGACGTATAATAAATTTCGTGGTTTCATACAAAGTGATTGTTATTTTATTTAATCTAAAATATTTTAATATTTATAAGAGAGATAAATATCAAACAAATGGCAACTACCTAATGAAGAAATAAGGAAAATAATAAAAGGCATATTCTGAAATCGAAATCGGTAAATATAATTAGTTATTGAAGAATTTTTCGTCAAACAGTAAAAGGCAAAATACTTTATCATTAGAATCTTGTGCCAGCGGAAATGTCTGACTGACTGTCTGAAAGACTGGTCATCGAGACACAATTAATTGTTCTATTACAGTGTTAATGTCAGAACACATGCGTTAACTCCCCAGATTGCATTCTTTGGGGAATGAATATGCGGAGGGAGTCGGAACTCTTTACAGGACTAAATTATTACAATTTTATGTGTCTCAACTCAATGGTGATGGATAAATTGCTTTACTTCACATTTTATATTTATTTTTATTTTTAATTTTGTTATTGAAAGAACATGCTAATATTATATAATTTTTTTCTTTGTGTATTGCACTTCTGATAATAATTTTCTATTATTTTATAAATTATGTAAATGCCTGAATAGGACGTGTATAATAATAATAATAATAATGAACAAAATAAATCAATAATTACATCAACATTCTCTGCTTTTTTTCTGTAACACAAATGAGGTTTATTTATTTTTATTTATTTATATACATATTCTTGTACTAACAGATACATAAGATATTCTCATAGTTTATTGTGTGGGATGGAGTAGACTTCACCTCTGATATATACAGCGTTGTCTTGGCTACTTTGCTAGACTGAAGTCTGTGTTAAAGTAGCCAGTATTTTTTTCGTGCTGTTGTGGTGTTATTTATCGACAGGAATAAAAAAATATTACAAATATGTATTAAAAATGTAATAAAAATATATTGCAATTATCTAACCAATTGATTTAATAAACAAGTACGCGGATAGACATTCTCAAAACCAAAAACACAATTTTTGAAATTCCTAAACACCAATCCTAATAAAACTCCTTTTTCATATCGATAAAAAAAGGCCAATTTATCCTGCTCGATTAACTTGTAAATAAAAACACATAACCAAAAATACTTTGTCCATATTACGTAGTCTTGAGAATTACCTGCGAAGATCGGTAATTCACATGTTGGAGTGATCTGATGTAGGGTTTCAAATAGGGATGAAAGTCTCCAATTTAATTAATTAGCGCTGTTATATTTGTAGTCATGTGCACAACTGAAATATTATTAATTGACATGGCAATTTCATTATGGGCAACATGATTATTTAATTTTTAAATAAACTGTACTTCGTATTATACACACACATTCAGTTATATTTTTATTAAGACTGTGATTTCAAGACGCACAGTCCATCTCATCAACGTGTGTAAATGACATCTAAATTAAATACAGTTGGGTACCGACGTATTCGGTAGAGTCGTGGGGTATGGAAAGAGGGAGGAGTTTATGAAGAATGTAAGGGGTAAAGTATTAAAAAAGGTAATTTTGTTGATTTTTTTTAATGGATTTCGATGGTTTTCAAGTTATTTATTATTAATTCTTTATAAATAAAAATTAAATGCATTAATATAAAGATATAATATTGTTGTTGTTACCGAGATACGGATATTTTCTTATCCGGAAAACTTCATTAACCGATTATGCTATACCAACACAGTGAATTTACGAACTTATATGTTACGCTTTTTCAAATTGATACATCTATCTTTATTTTTACTGAATCTCAAGTAATCCGACAGGAGACGCCAGAATTAATAATTCATTTTTAATTCACTGTTAAATTTTGGATACATTTATACCGGATAGCAACAATAATAACTTAAGATAAAATTGATTTTATATGTATATCTTTCCAATTAATACATTTAATTTGTATTTAAAAAAAAAATCACAGACCTATGTTTTAAATAATTACTTCACAATGAGAATGTGTTCGCCTTAATAATTCTTTATAAGGTATTGAGTGAAGAAGTTTTAATGTATGACGAAATAATGGTTAGTTTCAATTATGTGATGAGAAAATACCGAGTAGTTATCATTTTTTAAGCAATGGCGATGTTATTTTATTTTCGAATTTAGATTTCTCGGCAATTTTTTTATCGCAATCTCTTCAAGTAATTTCATAATCCCACTTTAAAAAAAATAAATACTCCTTAATTTTAGTTTTGGAGGGCCACAACTATTTGGAAGATAAAGGGAATGGGGAGCAAATCAATAGTCTGTTTTCAAAATAGATTTATTATAAGTATTTGTACTTGAAAGAGTTCTTTGAAGTATTACAAGGAAGCATTACTTAAAAGTATTGCTTAGAATACGCTGCGTTGGTAAAAACAAGCGGCACGTAATTATAAAAAATAGTTATTTTATCATACAATATTTCCAAGGTTTCAGTCTCAAAGGGAGGTGTTTTTTGATTCAGGGCGAACGAGCACTTAAATGTATAATAATGTTTAGCTTGTGAAAAATTGAAAAATGTTAATTTCAACACACATTTTTAAGGATTAGTAAGTATAAATTATACACATAAGTTGAAGAAATAAATTATTATTTTATAATAAACATCTACATACATATTTTGGTCGTTTTTACGCAACTTTTAATTGTTGCCCGCGTAAGCTGTGCGACGCAAATTTCGAATAAAATAATTGATTGATTTCAGAGTATCTTAAAGCTGAGGACGCAGAGGACACACATAATGAAAATTATATTGAATAGTTCCTCACATTGTTGTAATAGTCTTATTATTAACAGCAAAAAAACTAGAATGATAATTATTAAAAAAAATAATTAAAAACACGTTGTTTTTTTTTGAACACATTATTATTGTGAAGTTGCAGTTTTCCAGAATTCATTCAATCATATTTTTGGAACAAATTTGCGCACCACTTAGCATAAACATTCTAATACTAATAAACATTATATGTTTAGTGCTACGGAAGCCAAGGCGAATCCTTAGATATTTTGAGTTTTAAGAAAATTTTAGTTTTAAAGGAATGTCTGTGTTTTCTCTCGGCGTTGCAGTGCACGAACCGAGTTTAACTTTGTGTGTTATGCAAAGTGCCGGCTTTAAAATACATGTTTATTCATAAGATTACTCATTACCTTTCTACTTTATGGAGTTTTAGTCTTAGCTAGGTAAGAGAAATTCTACCAAAATTAAAAAAAAAACGGAAAGACTTAAGAGTATATGACAATATGGTATTTATATATATATACGAGGTGTGTTCTTTAAGAAAGTACTAGATTTTTTTTTTTAAAGAAAAACATAAATTTTTGTATACCTTCAAACCCGTCAAACGATATCAAAACGCTTCCCATCAAGGAACAGCCTCAGATGAAGGAAAATAAAGAAATCACTTAACGTTAAATCAGAACAAAACAGGACACACTTGGCGATGAATGTCTCTAACGTTGTAATGCGGTGAGTCAACAGATGAAGGAAACTATTGCTTTACTGGAAATATTCGGTAATGGTACTTACTTAAAAAATGCGCCCCATATATACTTATATATATATATATTTCGCTGACGTTTTTTATAGGTTAGATCGCGTTGTTTTGTAGATGGTTTCATTGAAAAAACCTTGGTCGACGTTTCGGTATGATAACACGTGCCATTGTCGACTCGACTGTGGAGGTTTATACCACCTGCGAACAAATACGGTTGTACCGTAACATTTTGAGGCAACGCCTTGATAATAGCATGTGTTACTCAATATTCTCTCTAAGTTTTTATCGCGGTGTGCGCATAAAAAATCTTTTGTGTAATTTTAAGGACTCATGCGATTATTTGTGCGCTGGGGAAGTAAAATAGAAAAACATTTCCATAAACAGTATATGGCTACTGATGGGGCATAAATTAAGACGCATAAATTAGTCAAGATACTAATAACAACGATATACAACCTTCTCCGTAATATTTAAAAAAAAAATTACAACTTATTACGCAGAGGTATAAGACAGCAGAAGCGTAGGTAGATATACATTATCTTGGATACATAACCTTGGAAAGAGATTCAATATCCTAAATCTTGCTGGTCTTATTATGGATAAACCAACATACTGCAACATGGTCGCCAATCTTCGATAAAAGGCGGCACATGATGAAGAAGTCTTGTTAAAAATTGTGTGCGCGCTATATTTTTTTGTGTGTGCTATAATGCAAAATTATGTACGCGTACTCACCCGCACACCTTAAAGGGAACATTCGTGATACTGTCCAGAAACATCGAACTAGATTTCTTTAAGAAAACTATCACCCAACAATTACATAAAAAAACTGTTTTGTGACCCGCTTTACGTCAAAATGAAATACCGTAAATTTTTCTAATGACTTGGACATTTTCAATGACATATTGCTTCACTTTAAAATGAAATTATGCCAACTTTTAAATAATTATTGATATATATATTGTGACATTACAAAAGTAATATCACGTTCAAAATTGCCCTATCATTATTTTTAATACCAATAAATTTAGTAATCACGAATAATGCTCTCATGTTGGTAATACGAACGGGCTTCAAAAATGGTCGGAGTCTATGGCTGTCAGAATGTGCACCTTACTGCTGTGGTCAGGGAAGTTATTTATCAAGAATTCAACATGATAACGTAAGGATCCAACATGTAACTAAACGGTAAATACTTTGATTATAATTCAATCACTAGTGCACAATTTATTGTAATTTGATTTACATGGTGAACGATCTTTTCAGGGAACGACTGTTTCCCATCGGTCTAGATTTATTTTCATTACATCATTATTCTACAATTCTTTCAACTAATCCTATTGATAACTAACTACGGCGTCACTGAGATGCTCTACTATGATGGGACGTACGCGGACGAGCATGGATTTGGAGGTTATATAATACTATCTTTATAACGTTTTAAACCGTGTTGTCACCAGCCTGCCCTAAAGAACGTCGAACTCACGCTCAACCCGATGAAGTTAGAAGTATTTAATTTTGATTTTAATTTGTTCTAATTTAATCTGTATTTTTTTTATTAGATTCCATTAGTTAACGTAAAACATCTATTCATTTATCTCTCCCAGATAGTATTAATAAATTTTTATAGTTTAGGATGAAGGTATAAATGTGACAAATCAAGATGGAAAGAATCCGCTGTTTTTGTGTTCTCTACTGACTAGCCGGTGAAGGGGATAGAACGCCGTTCTTTACCTCACAAATTATATTCATATTAAAAAATATATATTTATTGGAACAATTTATCCCTTCCCTGATTACCCTTTCCACTTTATATGTTCAATGTAAAAAAACTCTTTTTATCAGATTTATATATATATATATATATTATTTTTAGTTTATTATGTTTACTTTAGTGTAAAAATCTTTTTGTTTATAAGTTTGTACTAGAAATGTACTATTCTTTAGTTTATTATATACTATTTCTTAGCTTGTTAAATTCCGAAGAAACTTCACGGGTATTATTTTTATAAATGATGTTTTATTAATATCAGTTATTATTATTGTCCAGTTAGTTACTCTCAAAAATAAAAAAAAACAAAAATCTATGAAAACGTGATATAGCCTAGAAGAGACGCCAGTTCAATATATACATATATATAAATAAATTTGCCTTATACTCTTTAATTCTTGAGTCTATAAGTCTATTTCTACTACTAAGCACTTTACTTTTTTTGATTTTTTAATATATTTTTTGTTACCAAAGTAGAGTGCGTATAGCACTTGAATTATATTTATATGTCACATACTTACGAGACAACCTAATATAATTCCATGTACATCGAGATATATTATAATATAAAAGAGCCATCAAAATATTTGACATGACATTAAGGTTTTATTGCCGTCATATTATTCACGAAACAGAAAATATCTTCGAATACAATAGAGAATGAAAATTTTATCGTGCCTAATAAAAAAGCTTAATACACGAAAACAGAAATGTGCGTCATTAATTCGGAGTAATAACTTATGAAGTGACACTCCATCAACACATTATTATTCGTTATTCAAATTATTCAAATAAAATGAAATAATAATTAATATATTACTAACGTGATCATACGTCTCGTTTTGAACGGGACCATCCCGTTTTTAGGTAGCCTGTATCGTTGTTCCCAAGCACAGTTTCGGGACGCTAAAATGTCCCGTTTTTTGAAAGAGAGCAACCCACGATAACTATTAAAAAAAAACGCAAAAAATAAAAAAAATCCGATGGTAGCGCCTAGTAGTGCGGCGATGACGATATGCGCAATACGTCTCACATTTATGTAAGCCTGCTAGCTCACTTGATACTCGATTAGGAGTACGCGTAGACACTTTTTTGACGATTGTCGTGTTATTGTAGTCAATTAAAATTTATTGTACGTGAACCTTTCATTTGAACAATGCCTGAACGCAAGTGCATCTTTATTGTTAACTTAAAAACAAAGTACTCGTTTATAATGCAAAGAAGTACTCCATCGGACGACAGATGTGAAATGTGTCGTACAAAATTTAGCGTAACCCACGGAGTAGATATTCCGTTTTGGGGAAAAAAATAAATGGTCATGTTATGTATTACTCATAATATATGAGCTAAGTGCTTGAAATGAGGTGATGCCAGGTTTCTATGTTGGGTTTGATACTTTACTATTCTATGGTTCAGGCCCAGGCTTAAACTAATATTCCCTCTCGAGAAAGAGGTGATAGTTTAAGCCTGGGCCATCGCCGAAAGAGATCTCGAATTACATGCCTCCATTGATCGAAATCATGTGCCTTGTTTAGTGCAATATGTAGCGAAGATCAGGCCATGTCTCGGAGAGTTCTTGTATGTTTCTCGTGATCACTAATATACACCAGGATTTTCAAATATATCACCGTCATTATTATTTGTTTCCACTATACTCTGAATTCCGTCACTTGTTTTTAGTTAATGTTCTGCACAGGAAACAAGAAATGTAGACAAAGATGGTTCGCCAATCTCTGCTTCTCTCAACTGGTGATAATTATGAGATCAGAAAAAATAAAACATAAAAGATGTCCAATTTAGGTTCATTACGGTAACAGATTCGAGAATGTGATCCCGCCCGCAGCATACCTCCTTTTATTTAAGTTACAAACAAACATTCATTTATTAATATTTTCCCCATAGTATTAGCAAGGCGCATTTTATATGAAAATGACAGTCTTTATTTACAGAAATCTATCTTACGACTCTTCGGCGTCATGAAGATGATTATACCTCAAAATCTCTGCATCGTATTCTGAAAAAATCAATTAATTGTCGATTTTTCCATCCTGTGCGATATTATGAACAGATCATTAAAAAGTAATTTCCTTTGTTGGGCACATATACAGACCTTGTCAACCTAACACATTGACTAAATTATAGAGGCATGCATTCTATATGATAAAAAATGCTGAGCATCACCATAATTTCTGTGATCTCTATGGCAAAATCTATCCCGAATCTTATAAACCGAACGTAATATTTATCTAGCTCGTGCTGCGTAGTATTTTTAATACATGTCTTCGCTTGATTTGACGTGTTAAAAAATGTTTTTACGCATCGCAAATTTATAGGTTTTATTATATTATAAATATGGTATGATAATAATTCTTTTAATTTTTTAATTTATTTTAATATTAGAAAATATAATACATTTTAGAATTATCAGTAGGATATATATATATTTCATTTAACATTAATTTCTTCTCTATGAGAGTGGGACTGGTGTATAGAGAAGGATTATATACGAGATGATTTAAGTTTCAGTTAGTCTGTGTATATATTTTTTTACTTCAGATACAAATTGATAGTAGTCTGTAATTGTTCTAATTATGATGGGAAGATTAATAAAAAATTTGATGCCTTAATAAATATAGTGATTTTGGGTGGCAGTATATTTTAGTTATGGAATATCAATTTGGTCTCTAAATCTCCTAGATCGGAATTTGCTTCTAAAGATTAATTCATTATAAATTTTGAAAATTTGAATTATTGAATGTTTTTCATAAATGTCAATTATTTTTAGTACATTGAAATCTGCGAAAAGTTGTATACTTGGATAGTCTTTTATTTTTTTTAAAATAATTTTTATTATAATTTTTTGAGTGATTTCTAATTGTGACAGTGAAGTTTTATATGCTCCTTCCCATACAATAATTCCATATTGCAAATGTGACTACAAACGCGTAATATATTATTTTCAGATTTGTAAGTGATAAAAGATGTTTCTGAGTCTTAAAAATATGTAGGCAGTTTTCCTTATTTTGTTTGTAAGATTAGTAATATGTTCTTTCCATTTTAGTTAATCTATTATGATTCCTGGATACTTGATACAGTATTTTTCTTCAATTGATGAACATTGATCACAAGAGTCTTCTTGAATACAGGCTTTGGTGTGAATTTTATTATTAATTTCAGTATAACCTTTCTGTTGAATAGCAAATCGTAGAAAATATATTTTATTAGTATTAATTGATAGTAGGTTATCCACTTTTCTCCACTTTTTTATGGTATTAACATCCTCATTTGCAGATATGTTAGCGTCAGTCCAAGTTTTTTCATTAACTATTAGTACTGTATCGTACGCATAAGATATTATTTATTTTTGCGTGTTCAATTTGTTTTTTAAAATATTCTTTTTTAGTTTTCCTGACGAGAGATAGTAAATTGTGTCTGAATCTTTTCCAGTATGTTTTTAGATATTCGTTATACGAATATTTTTTTGTTCGTAGGAATATTTGTTGTTTTTTTCTAATGGATATTATAAAATCCATGTAATCCATGATTTTATTTTACGGTATTTTGAGAGTTATTTTTTTATGTTAATAAATTGAAGAATTTCCCTAGAATAATAGTAATAATATAAATATTTTTTAAACAAATTAAATGTCTTAATTAGAAAGATACATATAAAATCAATTAATTGAAAAAATATTTTTGTTGCTACCGGGATTCGAATCTGGATCTCTTTCTATTCGGGAAGTGCGACATCACACTTTTTTCGATAAATTAAGTTTATCTGTATGTATATCATTCTAATTGATGTATTTAATTTGTGTTAAATATCACAGAATTATGTTCTGAAAAAATTACAACTTTACAAATAATAATGTGTTCTCTTTAAAAGATCATTATTATATTTGTAGTAGGTCGAAACAGTTGAAATATCCCGTCGTGAACTCATGTTTTCTGTCTTTTAGAACCTCTTCTGCTGGAAATTTTACCTTGAATGTACGTACACAGAATTATATATATATTTCTTGATGTCTGATGTTTTAGTCAAAATTTTGGAATTAATTTTGCCATTCCTATCCAAATCAACACATCTAAATCACTATAGGATCGTTCCAGTGAGTATTCGTCACATTGTCCACGATTATATTCTATACAAGTGAACAGGGAATATGTAGCATCGTGTCATTCTCATTCGCTGTTATGACTGCATAGTGATGTATCTCGGTTAATTTTCACAACTTTAATTTGATTCCCTTTAATTTGTTATTTAGTATTTATTACTACTTTTTTTGAGAGCATATACAAATATGCGCGCGCCCATAGACATGACCGTGTAAGAACTCATCTATTAACCATATAGGGCCCAAACCAAAGCGGCCAATCAGAAGTCACAGTAAGACATATGCACCAGAGACGGACACTACCCGAGCTGCTAGCGATCACTCTTTCGCAGACCGTCCTCTCGCCGACATCTCTATCCAACAGCATCTCGATCGAGTCACTCCAGATTTCAACGCGCATTTAATTAACTGTAATAACAACACATTAATAAACGAAATTTTGTAAGTGTTCTTTCAATTAAATACAAACAAATAAAAACAACAGACACCGTACACTGCGACATACAAAATCACGAGTCAATCATATTCTACAACAAACGTAACAAATATTTTTTTGTGTAAAATTTGCTTTATGCAATTTATATTCATAATTTTTTTGAAGTACCAAAATATTTTATTATTGTTATTTATTGAAAATAAACCTTAAAAATCCCGTGAGTTTACAAACAGTGAGATTATTAAAAAAAAAATAATTAAATAATATGTGAGTGAAATCCATTAAAATAAGACTGCCAAAAGAGGTGACAAAGAAGAATTTTAATAAGTTTTATCGCCCATTATCGGATGCCTCGTGGAATTTTCGCATTAAGCTTCCCCTAGAAAATATGATAGAATTTTAGTTTGGCTTGACGAGGGTATTATCTGGATGTACGCCACAAATATTACAGCGTATTATATTTAAATAATTCCATAAACTCTCCTCTGAAAGATAACGTTTGTTCAATAATCTTTAATCGAATCTCCAACAGAATGACCGGATATTTCAGGATGATGTAATCTTTAAGATGAAACTCAGAAATACGGACCGATGTGAATTTAAAAGCTAGGGGATGTCTCGGTGGGATGGTGTAATGATAATACGAGGTAAGTTACGATCTAGTTTTTATCAAAGTATAAAACTATATATATATATATATATATATATATATATATATATATATATATATATATATATATAAGAAGACTGTTTCTGGTTTGTTTGTTCATATACAAATCTACAGTTTTATTCCGAGCTTGATGAAAATTTTCACACTTGACCTTCGAAACATGAGGAAGGTCACTGCCTGTATGAGATTTAGAAAAACCACCCCTTTTCCTTTTCTCACCCCACAGAATTTTGGTACTTATTGATGAAATTTTGCCCACTTGACGTTCAAAATAAGATGAAAATTACTGTCTGCATTCAAATTCAAAAATCAGTTTCGAAAAAAAAACTACCCTTATGAAGCATCTTCACTCTGTGCAAAGTCCGGCCAACGCTGGGTACTTCATAAAGTATTATATAGAGCTACGATGACGTCTAATTATCCAGATATTAGATTGAGCGCACAGGACAAAACAGTTCGCCGCCAACTGTTCTATCGTTTGAAAAATTAGTTGACAGTGTGCGCACTGCAATACATTCTCATAGCCCTCGTCTTCAAGACAGAGTCGTCGGTGTGCGCTCGAATGTGCGGTGTGAATGACAGTAAAAAAATAATTAAATGTGATTAATTGAAATGTAAATCGTGAGTTTCATTCACATATAAAAAAATAATTCCATTCTTCTTTTTAACACAGATGGTATTCATTTTATAGAACTCAATTGTTAATCAGCATAATAAATCAAACACGATTTTGGTTTTATTGAATATTTTCAAATAATGGACAAAATTTGTATATAAGCTCACCACAATGTTATATGTTTTATCACTTGATAAATGGCCAAGACAGTCGAAACGATCGTTCAATTACTTGAAAAAATTAAATAGGATCAAAAAAATCGTGTTCGATTTATTGTGTTGATTAAAAAATAAATATTTTTAATTGTTTTCGTCACACTAAACATACAAGAGTTATTCTATTTTGAAAAACAATTTTATTTTGATATATCTCCATCTTACTAAATGAAGCCTTCATTCTATGTAAAGCCCGGGCAACGCCGGGTACTTTAGCTAGTAATATATGTATAAATCCTTCAATAGGGTGGTTTCTTACACAAAAGAACGTGATGATGTTACAAGTTTAATACAACCCCGAATGAGTTTTTATTTTTATACGTCAATCATTAAAATGAGGCTGTATTTATTTGTCTTGAGCGTATTGAAATAATTGACAGCAGATCTTGTTTTTTATGTAGTCATACAACATAGATAGTTATCAATATATTATGTATTTTTTATGTTGCTATGTGAAAAGTTGGCGGGTTATCGGGAGATAAAAGATAGGATGACACTTGTGGGTCTCCGATCTCTGGAAGCTGGTTCGTTTCTCCCTGGTCCACCAATTCACAAGCGATGCAGAATTGTCTCGTAATTGATGACACCCGCGTTAAAAAAGTAATTGATTTAAAAGTATTAGCGGTAGTAAAAAATTATAAATTAGCGGTAATTAAGATTAGCGGTTGTAAGCGTATTTACAGCGACGGCAACGTACCGTGTTCGGTTTCAAAAGCGGAGTGGCTCGTTCAGGCGTATCAGCAGATTGCAGAAATCTTCTTTCTCCTTCGTGCCTAGAGACCAGGATAGGACCAGAGTAAAAGGGAAAATATATATTTCTGTAATCCAATGAGATACGCGCGCGTAGTACATTTTATGGCGCTAACACTATGCAACACGAAAATTAGGACGGATATGTAGAACTATAAAATGTCCCCAAAGTGTTTTAATTAGTGATGGTTATGTAAACCGTTATTGTAACTGATTGGTAGCTGATTATTCGTACTTCTTTAAGCAATGACTGATTGAAGGTAAACCTCCAACAGTTAAATCTTAGTTACTAATCATCGGTAAATCTCAGTTACCAATTATAGTTACATAACGATTTACCATATAGTTAAGTAATATATTTTATAATAAATTTACTGATAATTATAAACAAATAATTATCTTAAAGGATTACCGTATTAAATGGGAAAATACACTTACATATTTTATATTAATAATTATCTAATAAATTTAATAGTTTTAAAGAATACAAGATAAATAAAGGTTTGAATCGGTGAAGACTCACATTATTATAAATCAGAAAACAGAGTTGTTACGATTTATAATATCACTGCAGTTCAAGAACCGATTCAGTAAGAATTCAATTGAATTAAGTTGAAAAAAAAGCATTATTTCAATTCTGCAGATGAAGAAGATACGTGGTTCAAAGGAATTATAGGATTTTTTTATTTAGCAAAAATATAAAGTATTGTTAAGGAGAACACATTCTTATTGTGAAGTTGTAATTATTCAGAACATAGGTCTGTGATGTTTTAAATACTAAATTAATGTATTAATTATAAATATATACATATAAAATCAATTTTGTCGAAAAATATTGTTTGCTACCGAGATTTGAACCTGGATCTCTATTTTTCAATCCGGGGAATTTTTCATGAAAAATACTGGCGCTATAACACGATTGATAGTGTACTTCCCCGGACTGGAAATAGAGATCCAGGTTCGAATCCCGGTAGCGCAAAAACAATATTTTTCGACAAAATTGATATTTATAATTAATACATTAAATTAGTATGTAAAGTATTGCCGGGGGATCAAACGTCAAGGAACTATAATGTAATATCTATTTGAGTTGTAATGAAAACCGACCTAATCAATTATTTTCAAACTTATCCAATTTATTATACATATTTTAAATTTGTAGTTGAAAAGCGATACATTAGGAACACAAACTTGACAGAAAAGTATAAGACCATTGCTACACAGTAATTAATATTAATAATAATAATTATTAATATTAATAATAATAATTATTATTATAAATTAATAATAATAAGTAAGGTGCTTAAAAATGTTAGCAAATCGTACGGATATTTCGATATGTCTGTATAGATACCAGTATTAATAGAACAAAATGTCAAAAATATAATGATACTACATAAATAGATACATAAAAAACAACAATACGTTTTTATGTACAAATAAAATAATTTCACAGAAAAATGTTTTATTTTTTATTATTATTATATTTTACTAGAAATAATACGTCAATAATTATGGCTAAATAATTTTTTAATAGCCTCTATTTAAATAAAAAATCATCGAAAATACAATAAACACATTACATAATACTTTGATGGGATAACCGTACACTTTTACGTGATAAAACTTGTTATATTTTATAATGCCGTACGACAAAAGCAGAATGTATATTTAAAGTTGCTATGCGACACGAAATAAGAGATGTATGGGTACGAAGAAATCATTTAAGTAGGATATAAAAATTACACAAGATATCCACCTTTAGTAACAAATAATTCATTAGTACTTATTTACTACCTATTCAGTAATGTTAATAAACCAATTATTTTTAATAAATGTTAAAAGAAGAAAAAAAACTATTGATCATTCTACAATTTTCAGATTTCAAACTCAATCAGAATGAGTAAAAAACATTTCTGAAAACACTTTTACCAGCTGAAACTGCTGTGAAAAATCTTTTCTTTTCCACCCTTTGATTAAGTCTGTAATTTTTCTTATGCAAAAATAAACAGACGGGAGATTGCAATCATAAATGCACAAACGTTTGCAATTAGAAAAAAAAATCAACCCTTAGCAATGCAATAAAATCCCGCTGGCCTTTAGCAGTAACTTTTTATCGCTCCCAATGGCTAATTTGACTCCCTTCACTACAGATTTCAGGCTATTCAAAGTGCCACCCCTCGCACCGTCTCTCCGGAGCCTTGAGGGTTGAACATTAATATTAGTTGCTAGGGCCGCTCCGGGGGCTGTGAGGAATCCACCTTGTCTTGCAGGGACTATGCTAGCAGAGAATTTGGGACAGACGTGATTAAAATTACAATTTCATTCGCCGCTTAGGACAATATCACAGACTATTTTCGATGTAATTTTTTAATCAAGCAAGAAAATTTTTATGTATGTTTAAAATATGTTTTTTAAAATATAAATATTTAAACCATAAAAATATATTTTTCATACACGGGGGGTGTGGATACAGGATGTAGGAAGAGTGGTAGGAATTAGGTATAGAGACAGAACAATGCGGGCTCTAGGACCAACTATGAAGCACGACTTACCTGGATTTTCTTGCTGCAGTATGTAGTGCTGTAAAATATTTTTGATTAAAAAAAATATAATGTTTTGTCCTGTAGAACTATTGATATTATTGTGAGTTATATTTTCATCAAATCTAACTAGATACTGTAGTGGTCAAAACCAAACAAATAAAATTGAATACTGCGTCTACATTTTGGTAAATTCACGTATAATTCTCTTCACAAGAAATGACCTGAGGAGTGTGCGTCAGGCGAGATCGCATAATTTTCTCTAAGACTTCGAAAATATGACTATTCCTGATTTATAAAATATTTTCTTATACATGGAAGAAAACTTTGCATTATGTTTGCGATAACCTAATAGATTTTGACTCCATTGCCGTGTAATAGATTCAAAACATGGACCCCGAAAAGGAAAAATAGGAACATGCTCGACGCCTTCGATATGTGGTGTATAATTTACGTGGTTATTAATTTTTTTTTCTCAAAACGGGACATCTACTAATTTTTAGGGTCCACAAAATGGGATATCTACTAATTTCTGTACTACAATTTTCCTATCTGACTTCTTTGCTTTATATACAGGTACTTAGTTTGAAAGTTAATATTTTATTTTATTAGGAAAACATACAGTTTATCTGTGAATTCAAAAATCATAATGAAAGCCCAACAATAATTTAACCTATTACATGTTTTCACAAAAAATGCAGTATAGTTTAAACAGTGAGGGTAATTTAAAAAAGGCTATAATGTACTTTTTCCTCTAATGCAAAAAAAGTGAGAGAAAAAGTTGAAAATAAAAATATAAACAGAGGAGAGATAAAAATTATAAAGAAGGATAGAAGAAAATATACAAAAGAAATGGGAAGATGAGGAAAAAGGAAAAGGAAAATGGGATAGGAATAAAATCTGTGTTATAAAAATAAAATGAAGGCCATTAAAGTATACGTATTGAATTTAGATTTAATTGAGGTAACTAGTGTAAATTTTTTTTTCAGAATTTTCCAATCATTTATTAGAAAATAATTATACTTTTAACAAGAATTTAGGATTGTCTGATTTACATATAGATGATGTTGATCTTAAATTGGATAATTTAGAATCATTAGAAATTAATAGTGTGTAAAATTAATCAAAATATTGTAAATAACCAACTAAATTTAACCATAAGTCTTATACTAAAAAATTTTTTAAAAACATTGTATTGAATTCAAATTCCACAATTTAAGTTGGGTAAGTACTAGATTTATTTTGAAATATTTATAAATTTAACTATTATTTTTTAATACAGATTTGTTTAAAAGCATTGGAATGTAATAATTATATATTTTTGGTTAGATAATCTTATTTCCCAAAGAAGAAAATGATTTTTTTCCGAAACCGGTTGGTGAATTATTAATATTGATTGAAATAACAAATTTAATATTAAAAAAAGAAGATATTTTATATTTTATAAATATTTCCATCCAATAAATCAATTTAATAGCCATAAACACTGTATTTTCCCATCTCTTAATATTCCGTTTATCTGCATATATGTATTCTGTCTCTCTTTCGCATGTAATTTTATATTCTATCTCCCTCTTTATGTATATATTAGTGCACTCTTTTTGTATTTATGATCAGTTTTAAATACATCTTGACGAAGCTTGAGATAAGCGAAACCGGTTGACGTATAATAAATTTCGTGGTTATTTATTTAATGTAGAAGATATTTTAGATAATACAATATCATATTTATAAACTAAAAAAATAATAATTTATGATTGTTTTTAGGAAGAAAAAGATGTAAAAAGATTGTATTATCATTATTGTTTATTTTTTAATGAATTTCTGAGACTGGCTACGTTGTCCAGAGAAAGAACTATCGAGTCAATAGTTTGAAATTTCTTAGATTGATACATATATATATATATTGTTCGTTTTTTTTCCTTCAATATTTGCAAAATTACTCATGGCCTCATTTCATAATAATAATTATATAAAATACTTTGTTTAAACCACTGTTTGTTAATTATTCTATATGTTTCGATAGCCATGGTATCTTTTTCAGGAAACAGTGTATACTGAAATTTAAAAATACAAGCGTAGATAATATTTTTCATCGTACATTGAATTAAATATCAGTGTACATTGTTTTCTGAAGAAGATACCATAGGCATCGAAACATGTAGGTAAATTCATAAATAGTGGTTTAAACAAAATATTTTGTTTAATTATTAATAAAAATACGTTCTTGCTTTCTTACATAATAAAGGGAAGCAACAAAACTTTTCATTTAAGTCTTGTTTTTCTCCCAAATTCCGAATTTCGAAAAATTGATCACTTACATTATAATATGTACGATATATATTTTAGATTTTTTTTTTAATTTTCCCAAAATGATCTTCAAGTAGTAACCCTGTCGGTGTTAAATAAACTCTTGGGCTTAGAACACTTATTACTTATTCGGTTTCCTCGGCTTAAATGCCTGAGATTTCATTCAACTCGCGAGCACCGCATCCGAGCGTCCTTCCCGAGCTGTGAGATCTTTATTTTTTACCGTTCGTTCGGTCTTTTTGCTCTGCGCAGCCAGACGCGGTAATGGAAGATTCGAGAAGACGCAAGAGAGAGATGCATACACAGATTTAGGATACACGGCGCCATCTCTACATAAGACATGTCATTAGAATTCCAATCTGACTTAAGCAAAATGACTTCGACTCCTCGGAGGTCCTACGGGGAGCAACGTTCCGTCAAGTCATTTAGGCGCCCGTTTGATTTCTACACGTTTAGGATCCACGTTTGATTTCTAAATTTAAAAATATTTTTTAATGACTAAAAATACATTTTTATTGTGAAATTGCAATTTCAGAACATAGTTCTGTGATATTTTGATTACAAATTAAATTAATCAACTAGAAAAATATACAAAAAAAATTATTACAAAGTTAATTATAAGTTATAAATTTGTCGTAAACGTAAACGATTGCTGTAGGGGATTGGTAACACGTTTCCCCGGATAGGAAGTGTCACATGTTCGAATCCCGGTACCAACCAAATATTAAAAAAATATTTTTTTGTATATAACTAATGTTTAAACTCCGTTTTAGGATGAGCGTCAAAAATATACATAGAACGGTTGACGTGGTAGAGAACATTAAGTGCTAGTCTAATTTGCGTTTGTTCCCTGGTTTCTTGTGTGTGATGATTTACCATTCTACGAGCATTGTTTAATGTCGTTACTTTACCGAGTTCGCCATGTTTGCTGCATTTCTCTGTCTAAGTGTCGCATTTTATAAACTGGATCGTCTTCCATATGAATTTAATATAATATTATAAATAATTAATATTAAAAGACATCACAAACTAAATACCATAAATACTTTTTTATCCAATATCTACCAATACCTACATAAATTTTAAATCATATTATTATTTTAAATAAGTACTGCAGGGTTGAAATGTTTTATTTTTTCAAATATTCAAATACCATTTCTAATGTTCAAATATCTGTCAGTAGATTTCAGTGTTTACAATTTTGAAAAAATGTACATTCATAACACAGAACAGAACAAATTCCAGTCAATTTACATTTATGACAAACAGATGGAGTACCTAATTTAGATTTTTTTTTTTTTAGGATTTTAGAAAGAATTTTTGTTATAATACATTGGGACAGGCAAAATTTACAATGGTTAAATAATAATTACTTTGATAGTTTTATACAAGAATGTGCTAATCCTCAATGTTGAAAAAAAAGAACTTCAGTCACATTCTTGAAAGAAAAGTTTTTCTTTATTTAAAAAAATAAATAAGTAACCAAAACGTTTAAAAAATATTTTTAATACCACTATAAGTTAACCAACATGAATATGTAATGCTACTTTAAGAAGCTTAAAATGTTATTAAAAATTAGAATAAATGTGTTCTTCAGTATTTAAACAATTTTTTCAGTTGTGCAATACTGCACAGAAAAACACGGCCTTATATTATACAATGTTAAGGGCGCACTTTTAAAAATAATTTTTATTATTAATTTATATCAGAAGTTATACAATTTACAATACAATAAATTTGATTTTTTTTAAGTATTGCATTAATTGGACCTTTACACTAATATAAAACTAAATAGATGAATGTTATTTACCATAATTAAGAAAATACAATTGTTATAAGAAAGACAGTGACCATTAAATACACTTTCCGCGTACCACAGAATTGCCATAATATGGAAAATTATTGGGTGTACGAAATATGTATATTTTCTTATTATATTAAAGCCAAGATTATGGAGACAAATATTAATTGACACAAATTTTAAAAAATGCTAAAAATTAATAGAGGTATAACCATTGAATTTGCAGAATATGACATCAATTTTTGACATTTTTAAAACGTATGTTTTAGTAAAAACACATATTTTTAAATAATATATTGTATTTACTCACACGCTTTGAGATACCTCACACACATACATCTCGCACCGACGGTGCTGGCGCGCTGACACATACACAAACACACTCTCTCAAGGACATAATATTTATAGAAAAAAGTACAAAAATATTCATAAATAGTTCTCGTTCTCGTGAATTCTTGCGATAGCTTGTTTTGTCCTCAGGATTTCTATTGATTATATGACCATTAATACAGTAAGAAAGATCACCACAAACCTGGATTGACGGTATCTGTGGTGGGTGGATCTTCGATGTTTGTTGTGTATTCTCGGACTGGCCACCGCGTATTATTTCGAATGATCTAAATAATTAACTCCCGGAGCGCCGTTTGTTAAAAGATCCTTTTCCGATGAGCAGTTGACCGCAATTGGTGCCAGTCGCAAAAGGCGGTGTAATGTTGTTATTGTAGTTCACCTCTCAGAAATACTGATAAATTAGTCAATATACTTTTATTTTATTTAACACAATTTATTTTTTATTTTAAATAGAAAAGTGTATGAAAATTTTATTTCTGTACGAAACTTAAATAAAATCGTTTCATTTTGCATCTAAATACCTAAATACAATTTTTCAACTATTGACTTCCGTAATATAGGTTTTACATTAGCGCTAGAAATTTCTAGAACGTACACAACTCATTATTTGGCAAAATTGCATTCCGAAAACTGTATTTGCAGCAATTCTGAGCACTTTGCGTCGTGCTTTATCATTAAGGCTGTATTCTGTTTACCGAATTTCCACGGAAATGGAGAACTTACTACAGCTGACCGACAATAATTTGCAGTAGCAACAATTGCAAACGATTTTCCATGCGTCGATAACTTTTTACGATATGACCCTAATGTCCGATGCAATTTCAGCAGAATGCTGAAAATTCGCCAGAACTATTCCAACAAGTGCCTTTGTGTAAGATACAAACACATAATAATATGACATTATTATCTTTTGATTGCAATTTCACATACGAAATTCTCCTTAAATCATTTTAACAGGTATATATTTGGTGTTCTCCATAGAGATCAATTAGGAGTATCGTATTTTTCATTTAAACAATTTTCTGGCGAAACTGTTTATGTTTTTAATAAACAGTACCACACATTTCATACAAAAACTTATTAGAAATAATAATCAACAAATAGAAAGTTATATTTTTTTACATTTTAGAAATGACATTAAAATTACCAATTATTCAAAAATTCATAAAAGTTCAAATATCTCGAAAACCGTGTGACATTCAGTATATTTATGATGAGTTATTCTGATGGAGTATGGTCTCAGCTATCGATGGTTTTCGATTGGACCACCACTTACAGGACATCCTGTATATCTGACATGGTTAGGATGAGGCACATTTGAATCGGACATGGTTGAACATTTTCGACTCATAATTTAGTATTGTGGAATATGTGGTATAACAGAGCTAGTACCTAGTAACCTAACCATGTCAGATATAGAGAATGTCCTATAAGTAGTGGTCCTATCGAAAACCATCGACAGCTGAGACCATATATTTATATATATAAATATATAGTATTCTCAAGCGGCATTGGTTAGTTTATCAAAACCCTGATTAGACCCTTAAACTAAGCAAAACGATCCAATCTTATCCTGGGTTTGTGTATTCGTCATGTCATCCGGCTCCATTGTTCATTGTATGAAAATCAAAATAGTATTGATTATATTCTGACTATTTTGTGCAGATGGTGCACTGTTTATTTATTAAAATTATGTTTTTCATTTTAATAATTTATTAAAAATTTATTTTATTGAAATATCGCGAAGTGGCTATTACCTAGCAAAAGCAATTGTTTTTTATTAGTAATGATGATTATAAATAAAATTTGTGTAAAGTAATTAATATACGAGTATAAAGAAAACTTATACATTACGAATCGGGTTGACGTTTTTTTTTACATTTCCAAAATCAACTTTATACATTATATAATATATTAGACCGGAATTTTATACGAACAGGTAAATTATTCATAAATACAAAACAAAAAGATGATAAATGTAATAATTGTGGCGTTTATAAACGTAGCAGTAAAGATTGTACTGCGTTCTATATTGGTAAAATGGGTATAAATAACAATAATTTTCCAGAGTTTTCTAATTTGGGATTGTCTATTTTGAATATAAGCAATGCTGGTCTCAAATTAAATAATTAAGAATTATAAGAAATACAGCGTGTATAAATAAACAAAATATTTTAACTATTCCAAAAAAATTTATAATAATTTTGTATCATTAAGTCAATTTACACATCCTTCATAACCGTAACAATTTAAGTTAGATACAAGATTTATTTATAAATAATTATTATGAATTTTTTTTTAAATAGATTTACATTAGAATAACATGATATATATGTTTTTTGGTTAGTGAATTGGACATCCAGAAGAAGGAAATGTTATTTTATGAAATCCGTTGGTGTATTAATTATTTAAGTGGTTAAAAAAACAAAGTTAAGTAATTTAAAAATTAGCATATTTATTTATGTAATTTTTCACAATTTGGCCATCATGTTGATGATATTTTTTAGCTTGTATCTCGGACCGGCGGATATGAAGTATTCAAATAATGTGCCAGGCATGTAGAAGAGACTGAGAGTGCGAAGAAGCATCTTCCTTCCACAGCTGTAGAGCACTTTTGCAGAATACTGCTTTGTGACAGTTCTAATTACCAGAATCGAACACAGGCCCATGTTACCAATTTATGAGAGTGCAGTACATGTTACTCGGCCTGTATTTAAACGTTAGCGCCCATAAAGGCATTGTTCTGTACAGCATTCCAAACCGGGTCATTGAATTAAACGATCCTTCGTTAAATCTGTCTAATGAATGACGAGAGTGGTTCAATGGTAAACATTTTAAATATATTCCGCATCTACATAAACAGTGATGAGCTGAAAATCATAATCATTGATATATACAAATCACAATCACTAATATTGATTGAGTAACTGAAAAATTCGTGATTCTTGTTTGACAACATTGTCATCTAAAATACATATTAATTTTATATTTTTTATTTATTATCTTTGTTTTATTAACCGCTTAATTGAGTTTAAATACATCTACCGGTTTCGAAAAATACCATTTTCTTCTTCAGGATGTCATAAATAACAAAAAACATATATTATTGTTTCTTTGCCAGAATCTATTTTAAAAAAAAACAACAATTATTTAAAAAATAAATTTAGTATCTAACTAAAATTGTTACTCAATACAAGTTTAGTCGAATAATTTTTAGAATGGGACTCGCAGTTAAATTTAGTTGGTTGTTTATAATTTTTTGATTAGTTTTACACGCTTTATTTATCTCCAACGATTCCAAATTATTTAATTTGTGACCAACACCGTTTATATGCAAAATTGAAAATCCTAATTTTTTATCAAAACCATTTTCTATTAAATGATTAGAAATTCTGAAAACCCTCTATTGTTCAAACATCTCAAATGCTCCCTTACTCTTATATTAAAATTTCTACCCGTTTTACTAATATAAAATGCAGCACAATCCTTATTTATTTTATTAAAGATGTTTGTGGTTCTCTATATATTGATTTAATTTGGAATTATGCTTAAAAACTGAGAAATAAATATGCTTTTTGGGCAAAGGAAAGGCTTAATATAATGATGAATTACCTAGTATAATTGAAAACTATGTGCAAATTTTTTGTTCATTTGGTAGGTATATTATGGAATTGTAGTAAACAAGTGATCAATTAAAGTTTTCAATCTCTCACATCTTCTTGTGTACCTATTTCTTATTAATTTCGTAGAAATTTTGTGAAATTATTGTAAAACGGTGATCAGAGTCAATATATACAATTTTAAGGAGAACACATGCTTTCCCCGGATAGGAAAAGATTCAGGTTTGAATCCCGGTAGCAACAAATTTATTTTCGATAAATAGATTTTTCTGTATATATATCTAGTTGATTCATTTAATTTGAATAAATATTTTTATTCACTGACTTCTATTATGTGCAAATTAAATGTCTATTTTGTAGGTAATTTATGACATTATCATAAGGCAGTGATCACAGTCAAAGTTTTCAAGAGCTGATATCTATTTTGTGCTATTGTAATATTGTGAAGTTATCGTAATACAGTAATCACAGTTACAGTTTTCACGGTGATCATAGTCAGTTATTGATGATTTCGAATACCAATCGTACTTACAATCCTGACTCTAGAGGATCAATTTATCTCTTCAAGCACATGTTTACAAGAATTCTCTTAACAACTTAATTTAAAATTCATAATTTGGTCTTCTCAGGTTTCATGTAGTTGCTCCGTGGCATCCTCATTAGCCATTTAATTTTCTTCCTCGGTTTTTAAATAACTTCTTGAAGAAGACGAACCTTAGTAGCAAGTTTTTTTTTCCCTCCACATTTAGATCAGTAGGTAATATTGTAATCTAAAATACTACTTAAATGTATTGATTAGAAAGATATACATATAAAATCAATTTTATCGAAAAAAATTGTTATTGCGCATTATCCATATTGGTGCAATTATTCAACTATGCTACAGAGACAGTACTTTTTACGACAAATTTTCGAACTTACATGTTACACTTTTTCAAAATTAATACATCTATCGTTCCATTATTTGAAAGCCATCTGCTTTGTTTTTACGAAACCTCAAATGCCTTTGAGGTAAACCGATAGCAGACGCCTAAATTAACAATGAATTTTTATTAAATTTTCGACACATTAATACAACTTATATATTATTAAGGAGAACACATTCTTTTTGTGAAGTTGTACTTATTGGATAATGCACCATCTCCGGATTGGAAAACAATCCCGGTAGCAACAACAATATTTTTGGAATAAATTTAATTTATATGTATTTCTTTCTAATTAATCCATTTGATTAGTATTTAAAATTTGTACAAACCTATATTTTGCATAATTACAACTTCACAATAAGAATGTGTTCTCTTTAATAATACTGCAATCACTCATTAAAAAACGAAATTACTCGAAAATTTTTAATAAGTTTGTATACTAAATAATATATTTATGTATTTTTTGTGAATTCGCATTTTCAGAACATAGTTCCATGGCATTTTTAATACAAATTAAATTTATTAACTAAAAAGGTGTACAGAAAAAAATCTATCTATCGAAAAAATATTTAGTTTCCACCGGGATACATATTATTCTATACTCTTATTTGTAAATATTTAGGCTAAAATTTTATTAGTTATTTGAAATTCCGCTAGATAATCACCAAGAAACCATCACTGATGCGGAAACCAATTAACGGCTTTTATTAATTGAATACAAATGGACTTTCCCCCCGGCAATCGAAATTGATACAATTATTTTAAAACTGATTTTTTTCCTTTATAGTAATCGGATATTCAGGTGAATCCTTTTTTTAAACATAAAATTTTTATACTACGCTATGAAAATATGAATAACTTGGTGGTTAGGTTAGGTAATGTTCAAGTGAATGCATTTAAAAAATATATATTATCGCACAAATATTCTTATAATTTTCAAACGATGCGAAGAACTTGTGATATGAAAATAAAACTAACTTGATGGTTTATTAATGCCAGGCAAGAGCTCAGATTATTTGATAACTTACCATTAGGTCAAATAAGAACTTTGTCAATTACAAGAGTTTTTAATATCATTATATTTAAGTAGTTTGCAATATAAAAAAAAAAGTATCTAAAATGAATTGATTTAATTTCTGGCGTCTCCTAGCGAAAACGTATTTGAGATTTGTCGATTGCGGTATTATATTGATAAAGGTGATAGTTTTTTGAAAATGGAATAACAAATCAATTTGAAAGAGCTGTATCATACAAGTTTGAAAATTTATCGCCAACTTACTTGGTTAGCATGGTGTAACTTGTAACGCATTTTCCCGGATCGGAAAAGATCCAGGATCGTATACCATATATTTTTGGGATAAATGGATTTTTTCTGTATACCTTTCTAGACGATAAATTTAATTTATATGAATACTGATATAATGATTGTCCAGATACGTGCGAACACTAAGCTAATATATCTAGGCATCTAGGGAATAGTGTAAGACAGGGGTGGGGGATGTAACAGCCCCAAAACTATTTTCTAATACCCTAGAACAGAGGGCGGTAAACCGAGACAAGATAACCAAATGCGTATAGTATAATATACAAATCTTTCGGATGTCAGAGGCAAGCATATTTTACAATGAATTAATATGAATAATATTTTAGACTAATAGATTTAGTTATTTTATTATTATATCGATCACGGTGGCGGGCGATGGAATCGGAAAAAATAGGTAGATGGAAAATAGGGAATTGAAAATTAGGAAATGAAGAAGATAAGGGAATTTCTTCGATAATGGACCAGGATGGACTCACAGAACCACGAAGGTAGCTGGACTAACCTGTTTGATGATCCCGTTTCTATGATCTTCCGGAAGTTAACGCAATGTACGAAATTGCCACGGCATAAAAAACTCTAAAGAATTTCAACGTTCATAACACACCAATACCACAACGGCATATAAACTAGTCATCCAACACGAATAATCACATGAGAACACTTCCTTTCTTCGAATTAAAAAAAACAAGCTGTCTAAAAAAAAAGAAAAAACCAAAGGAACAATGTGTACTGATTGGGAGTGGGCTAAGGGGTAGGAAAAAAAGTAAAACTAGTGATAATAACACGATATTATACAATAAAATTTGTCTCAAGTTATGTAAGTATGTGTGTTCACTTATTTACTTATTTACCATCACGGAATTTCTCGCGGGAATAGGCAGAGAGGATAGAGCGCCACACTCTTTTGTCCTGACACACAATTTTCGCCTCATCCACATTCATACATCTTCTCATACAAGCTCGCCGATTGTTGAGGCTTCTAACAGAACTATCCTCCATTATCTGGTCTAGCTGGTCGTGCCAAGTCTTCCGCGGACATCCTTTATTTCTGGTGCCATCAACACTTACATCATATATCTTTCTTACCATCCTCACCTCATTCTTCCGTTTTATATGATCAAACCACCTAACTGATCCATTCTTATTTTACTCACTATACTAACATCAGCTTTACATTCTTTCCTTATTTCTTCATTCTTTACTCTATCATAAATAGATTTGCCACATATACGCCTAAGTGATCTCATTTCTATTGCATTCAGTCTACTTTCGTTCCTTTTCTGCCAGCTCCAGGCCTCACTTCCATACATCAGTGTCGGTGCCAAGACCCCATTGTGTGTTCACTTATTAAAAATATAAATAATTACGAATATGGAACAAGTAAGCAAGAACATATTTATTAAAAACAAGCATCATATCTATTTTATGACATGACGGTCAAAAAAAAATGTATGCGGTATGGATAAGTTACGGAATTTTATAAAGGGTGTCCCAAAAAATATATGTACAGTTTAAAGTAATAAATTCAATATTGATTGAGAAAATTTTTTAATGGCTAACATTTTATATTTGTGTGCATTGCACCTTAACAGTTGCTTTAAATTTATGTCAGTTTTGCACCATACACATCTTTTACGTGTCTCCGAAAAAAGTGCGATGATGCGAGATCTGGAGAATGTGGTGATTATTGAAATGTGTCTTTTCGACTAATTCATCTGATTATTTATTTGTAACTATATAATATGATGTAAAAATATGTTTGGACTGTGTTGGGTAAGATATTCAAATAGGTCCTACTATCACGATGGTACTTAGGAGGTATTGGAAATAAAACACCCCATTAACAAGAAATTTTTTTTAAATGTGCTCACTTTAAAATGCATTGGACGCTTGAAATCCTGTATCATGTGTATACAATTTATTAGGGCACCTGTATTGTATCAGAATTTTTAAACATAGGAAAAGTGATGATACAACAAACCAAAACTTTATTATTAGGAGAACACATTCTTATTGTTAAGTTATAATTATTATTCGGAACATAGATCTGTAATATTTTAAATACTAATTAAATATATTAATTAGAAAGATATACATGTAAAATCAATTTTATCGAAAAATATTGTTGTTGAGCCACCGGAATTCGAGTCTGAATCTCTTTCCAAACCGAGGAAGGTGCATTATCTAACTATGCTATAGCGACAATATTTTTAGCGACAAATTTTTGAACTTTTATGTTACCTTTTTGAAGAGCCATCTACCTTATTTTTACGGAATCTCAAATAGCATTGAGTAATATTATTTACTGACGAAGCTCATTTTAATGGGTATGTTAATAAACAGAACGCGAGATACTGGTACTGGTACTGATATCCCGACAACCCATGGGAACTGGATTAAAAACGTTTGCACTGTTCAAAAACGACAAAGTGGGGTGCAATTTCTGTCCGAGGCATAATTGTCCCTTATTTTTTTAATCTGCAAGAGACAGTCACTGCTGACGTGTATTGCCAAATGATCGACGAGTTTTTGGTACCGCAACTGCAGCTGCTTCTCGGGTTCAACAACAGAACACAATTTCAGCAAGACGGAGTCACTCCACGTACGGAGATATACCCTGGACACCTCTGTTACTGGACCTTACACCGTGTGACTTTTTTATGAGGATATCTTAAATGGAGAGTTTACAGCAACAATCCTCAAACAATTCAGGCACTACAAGAAAATATCCACCGTGAAGTTGCTGCCATTGAACCATCGCTTTGCTCTCGCGTGGTCGTAAATTTTAAGAGTCCGATTGCAAGAGTGTATTGAGATAAATGGACGGCATTTAGACGATATTATTTATAAAACGTAATATCCGCTTCGTTAAACTCCATTTTGTGTAAATAAAATATGAAAATAACATTGTAGTTTTTTTTATTTAATATTAATCTTGAAAATTTTCCATTGGATACTCTTTATATAATATATTATTGCACTCTTTTTGTATTTATTGTTAGTTTTACATACCTGACGAAGCTTGAGTAAATCGAAACCTGTTGTTCCTGACGAAGCTTGAGTAAAGCGAAACCTGTTGACGCGTAATAAAATTAGTGGTTTCATATAGAGTGATTGTATTTTATTCATTCTAAAACAAATTAAGTCAATAAAATGGGTAAAGGAATGGTGAAAAAACTACAACATTGAAATAATTGTGAAGGGAAACTTATTGCAATTTTTATGTTATTAAACAAAAGATAACTATATTTTAAAAGAAACAATGTTAATTTAACTCAAGTTTAACTGCATGTTCTCCTTAGGTCAATCGAGGGTCTGCATCCATCATAACCTGGAGTTGCTCATCAATAACTTCAATGGGACGTCCAGCACCGGGCTCGTCTTCCAGTGATAAAATCCCCGAACGAAACTTTTTAAACCACATACGATTCGTTCGAGCTTTTAAAATGATTTACCATACATTGAACTATTTTTAGTTGCGGCAATTATGTTATTTATTTTTAAATTGATGCAACATACAATGTTGAAAATGAATTTTCTTTTCGGTCATTGATAATTTTTTTTGATTATCACATGATTGAAGTTAAAAGGAAAGTGGCTTAATGGGATAGAATGTGTTTCTTATAGAATAAATGATACAAAAATAGTTTTATTGATAGAATCAGCGTTAACTTTGTAGAGTTCATCATTAAAATGGATGGATATAAATAAAATAATGTGACTACTCTACTTGTATTTATTAGCACTTCTCGAGTTACGGGAGAAACAATAACTCTCATCGATAGGTGAAGTATTAAACTAAATACACACACATATAAGAGACATACAAATAATTAGGTAAAGACAGAAGGAGGGACAGGGGATGGAGTTACCGGCGGAAGGTGGAGGAGTGGTTGTACCTGAGTTCAAATTACTTTTTTATTTCTAAACCTTCAAAATTATACATTTTATTACCTTTACGTATGACGGAATAGAGAAGTAGAGATATAGCATTGTTTTATTTATATCCATTCATTTTGACAAAAAAAATGATTTCAAGACAATGGACACTAATTTCATCATACATAAATAAATACCGTTAAAATGTTAATAAATTTCGCACCAACCCATTAGATTTGTAAAAAAAATATGTAAATTGATAAATCAAATAAATAATATATTATTGTAGCACTACGCAGTGTTCTGTTATGTGACTTGATCACCTGACCAGAAACTGATTTTAACTACCGCTCATTGGTAGGACACATGTGCCTAATCCTCCCTTAGTATATCGGAAGCGACTAATGGATTGCGGAGCCGCTCCCTCTGCATCTGACTTCATGCGAGGTAATGAAGAGGTATAATTGGTTCTAAAATCGCATTACAGGATTCAATTAAAAGTCAGTCTGCTAAGGGAGGGTAACCCAACACCAGAATTAGATGAATAATTATTATTAGTCGCATGGAATTTGCCACACACGGAATGGGTTGAACTTAATTTAAATACACAAAAATCAGTAGCGGCTCATTTAAAAGTAATCAATATTATATTATTGCTTAATAAACATTACGTACTTGCGTAAGAGTACGTTTCAGTTGTATACCTCGTAGTAGATTGTTGGTGGTCCAAGATAAACTCTTATGTGATAATTATAATCTTTATTGCGCGAATAATACAGTTAAGATACAAGGTATATAACTAGTCTCGGAGCCAAACGGTAACAAAAAGAAACCGCGCCTCGCGCGTGTCATCCTTTTATCCCGGTTCACACACACATATACATTTCGCCCCGGCGGTGTGGGCGCTCTGACATATATATTCGATCTCAAGAATATCACAATAAATTTCTTAAGCCGCATACTATAGATATTTTCTCATACTGCCATTCTTTATTTATTCTAAAAAATATTATTGTGCACTGGGTTTGATTGACAAAGAACGCCATTTACTATTTAATATTATAGGAACATGTTAGTTTGTGTTGCTATTTCGTCTACTTTCATATCAGTATTAACATATAGTGGCTTCAATCAGATGTCACGCGGCTTACAATACACTTCAACAAGTGTTAATCCCGAGGAAGAGACTAAAAACGCACCATTCAAAAAATCATTTCAAAAATTTTTCTACATATTGTTACATCATTTCTTCCTTCGCCTCGGCTTCATGGTCAGGGGGGAGGTATATAGCCTAAATGGTTCTTTTTTAAAAAATATTATCAAGTCAATTGGTTATGAAAAGAAATCACAAAAAAATTATATTTATAATAAAGTTTATTGTATTTGTGACTTGCATGTATTAATTAAAACAATAAAACACATTTTACCTTCTTATTATTAATAATACAAATTTAAAAAAATGATAACTATTAATTCAACACTATTTGCGAGCCCATCATGCCAACATGAAGTTAATTGCCAAATTTTGTGTGTGACTCTTGTTTAATATTTACTGCAGATCCCTCACGTAAGGGATTACCTTTCCGGTGATGTCTTCCACGTGCTGATGATGGTCCTTGAAGTAATTTGTCGCCAATAGATGTGATGCCAGGGTGGAGTGACGAAGTTCGGGATTGACCACCAGACGATGTCCAATTAACTAGGCAAACCGGGACTCTGGACGCGATTTTCTCAATCACAATTTGCGCGTACCGTATATGATTTGTCTTGGCTTTTTACGGGACCTTGACTTGATCGGATCATGAAACTTGAGTGCTTTCACACAAACGATTAAACGCAGAGAACATCATAGTCTAAGCTTAAACTCGAGGCGCACAGTTTACATTCACCCCGGAATTACAAATTGCAGAGACGATCCTAATTTCGTTTTCTAACTGAAAACTAGATCGTACTTACGGAGCGATCTCTCCCGGTTGAGCTTGGTGGAAAGACTGATGTATGAGGGTGATGCATCCCTTATGGTGCATTTGACTACGTGACAAAAATCGTGTAAGCCGGATTTTATTGGCGTTCCCACGCCGCCTTGGGAGTCCAACAATAGTGAAGTTTTATAGCTCGCTCGTCCCTTACTTTGGCTAAGTGTTTTTACAACCTTGAACACCAAAATATTGTTTTGGGTGATTTTGCATTTTAACAATATCGTGCCATTTCATTAAATTTATCTATAAAAAATCTTCCAAAAACGGTCGAAAAATTGAAATCTTGAGGTGGGTCAAAAAAGACCCACCACCGCCGGATGTGATTTGTTTTGACCCACCGGGCAGTAAGGGTTATTCAAAGCGTAGATAATAAATCTCGCCTCCACAGTGTGGTTAGACAAATAATCATGAAATATGCTCTATGACTTTATTCGCCTCTGCGTTAGAAATCTGTCACTTTGCTGGCGAATTTTTTTCGTGATGTGATAGATAACTTTTGAAACAGCTGTGAAGAGTCCGTCATATTTAATCAACGATTTTTGAGAGTTAAATGAGTTAATCCTTGCATTTTTTACCAACGATCAATCATCCCGTATTCGCAAAAATTTTTACTTTAGTAACTTTTTTTACCGTAGTAAAATGTTAATCTCAGAAATTGGCTGTCTCGCGCCTACATTTTGTTGTATATGGAAAGTCAAATGTTAGTCCAATAATATTCCATTCATAAATTAGGTGAATCTAAATTTCTTCAGCTGCAATTAAAACGGTACTATTTTTTGTAATGCCTTGTAAGTTTGACTAAATTTTCAGAATAAAGTGTCGTAGGTATCTTTGATGACGTTTAGAATCTAGCTATCAAATCGAACGTGGTGTACACGGGTTTGAGTTTTTATTTATTTCTGTAATACTAATTGGAAGCTGATATCTGAGTTTTATCATGATCAAAGTCTCAACACATGAGCCTATATAAAAGGTATTGAGATTTATCTCAACAAAATCGATGCGATTTATTTCATCGTCTCATTCCATAGATACGAGTTATCAAAGTTAATCTTTAATTATCTGCATAAAATACAAAGTATTCAAACTAAATGGGGTGACTATATACTCAAATACTAATTAAGTGTATTGATTATAAAGATATATGCATATAAAATCAATTTCATCGAAAAATATTGTTATTACGCTACCGAAATTCGAACCTGGATATCTTTTTTAATCTGGGGAAGGTGCACTACCCACTATGCTACAGCAACAGCATTTTTGACGACAAATTTTTGAACCTATATGTAACACTTTTTAAAATGAATACATCTATCGTTCCAATATTTGAATGCCATCTACATTGTTTTCACGGAATCTCAAATAACATTGAGTAAACCGATAGCAGACACCAGAATGAACAATTCATGGCTTTCAAATAATGAAACGATAGATGTATTAATTTGAAGAAGTATAACATATAGGTTTGAATATTTATTATCAAAAATACTGTCGCTGTAGCATAGAGCATAGTTCGAAATGCACCTTTCCAGAATTGGAAAAGAGATCCAGGTTCGAAACCCGGTAGCGGTAACTATATATCATTATAATTAATGCATTTAATTAGTATTTAAAATATCACAGACCTATGTTCTGAATAATTACAACTTCACAATAAGGATGTGTTCTCCTTAATAATACTTACTATATTCTCATATAATATAATACTTCTACTTTGCCTAGTAAGCGTTTACATTTTCACATTGAATATTTATCTTTAATTTAATTTAATATGTGATCTTCAACATTAATGCTATCATAATATGCACTTTACAAACCAGTTACGACAGTGTGAAGTGCAGTAGAACTGCTATTGGAACGCTGCCAACCAAGTTTTTACTGAAATATCTCGTCAGATATACAACATTTCAACGATTAAAATTTTTTCACTTAGAAAATGTCATAATTTAATGGAAATCCAAGACCCTGGTAAGAAATATTTAAATTAAACCAATATAAATATTAGGAGAACACATTCTTATTGTGAAGTTGTAATTATTCAGAACATAGGTCTGTAAAACGTATAATATAAGGTAACATATAGATTCGAAAATTTGTCGCTAAAAATATTGTCGCTGTAGGTTTGAATCTCGGTGGCGCAACAACAATATTTTTCGATAAATTGATTTTATATGTATATAAAATTAAAAATCAATTAAATTTTAGAAGGGAATTCCGATCTACAAGATATAGAGATCAAATTGACATGCCAAAACTAAAATAACTCAACTCAATAACCCAACTCAAAATCAATATATTTATCAAGGTATTTTTTAACAATCTCCTCATCACAATTAGAAAAATTACGGACTATCATAAATTTATAACTGAAGTAAAAAAAATATGTACACAGACTAACTGAAACATAAATTAACTCGAATATACTCCTTCTCTATACACGAGTTTTACTCTCATAGAGAAGAAACAAATGTTAAAATATAATACAATTTCAATAATCAATGGATATATATATATTACAATTTCAATAATCCACTGATTATTGAAATTTTTTATTTTAATATTAATCAAAAAAAAAAAAAAATTTCTAATTAATATATTTAATTCATATTTTCAATGTAAATATGTTATTGAAAAGATACGAAATATTTTTTCTAAAAAAATTGAGGTGTGTTTACGCTCTGGAACTTTTCATTGCCGGTAAACTGCTGTAATTTGACTTAGATTTTGTTTTTTTAATATTTTATTTAGGTTAGTTGTACGAAAGTCTTAGGTACAAGTCCCGATAATAACTCCTCATATCAGAAATAAAAAATGTTTGCAATTTTTCAGTGATATATTTATTTTTATTTAATTATTACCTACGCAATTTCTGAACCTGAATTCTGAATTTAATAAACAAAAATAAAAAGTTGATTCAATATGTGTTTTGAATACTTTGGTAAGAATGAACATTTAAATGGAGTTACAAATATATAAGAATAGATACTTTATAAAACGTTCAAACCTGAATGTCAAACTTAAATAAAATAAAAAATTGTCTAGACTTAATGAAATTGGCTGACTTACGGACAGGTATTAAAAGTTCAGAAATTGTGTACCCAAAAAACTGTTTAGAATCTTTCTTCATTTTTAGAAGCAACTAATTAATTTCTGAAATTTGTTATCCAAAATATATATATATATATAAAAGAAAGTGTAGATATATATATATATGAACGTGAAATATTGAACTTTTAACTTAACTATACATTTAGTTTTAGATAGATTTCGATTGAAATAATATTTTATACATTTTTTAAGGAGAACACATTTCTCTTGTGATGTTTCATTTTCAAAACAATCTATGGAATTTTTAATACAAATTAAATGAATATAACAAATTATTTTTTCGATTAATATATTTTTTCTGTATATTTTTGTGGTTGATTATGTATAGGATCCCGTAACGCAACTTCCGGAACATTTAAATGTGCTTTTTTTTCAATCATGACCGGGAGACTTCCAAAACCACCCTTCGTTAAAATTTTTGTATATAATATAGATATTTCGTTTGTGTCTATGAACTTTTGTGAATGTTTGGGTGTGTATATATATGATTGAGATTCCGTAAAAAAAAAAATAGATGTTTCATTCTAAGAATGGAACGATTAAATGTATTAATATCAAAAGGTAATATATAGGTTCGAAAATTTGTCGGTAAAAATATTGTCGCTGTAGCACAGTTGGATAATGCACCTTCCCCGGTTTGGAATGAGATCCAGGTTCGAATTACGATAGCGCAACAACAATATTTTTTGATAAAATTGATTTTGTATGTATATATTTCTAATTAATATATTAAATTAATATTTTTAATACATGTCTGTTAAGACCATAAAACTTTTCAAGTAACCATTTAAAATATCTGCGAATTAAGAATCACTTTCAATTGCAACTTTCACGCATTATGTCGGGACATTTCAGTGGTTTTCAAACTGGAATCATTGATTCCGAAGAATCTGCGAAAAAGTTGTCGTTTATCTAAACATATTATCTGACGACTGATAAATATATCCGCACATAATTAATTCCCTATAATACAATTGAACAATATATTTTGATCTAAAAATAACGGATATCTTAAGATTTACGAAAATATTTGTGTGACGGGGAATTTATAATCATAATTTTATATCTACATAACATTAATATATAAAAGACAATAAAGAATATATCAAAATTAAATGTTTCATTCTTACTCCTTTTAAAAAGCTATAGAACTTCTACTGTAAAAATATTCGCAATGATTTGAAAATTATTATAAAATACACACGTTTGGCGTAAGAAGTGAATTTCTATTCGTATAAATATTTGGTCGTGTAAAGGCTGGCTAATAAATTTACGTCGTACAAATGTTGGCTTACACAATTCAAAGCTTACGCTGAAGTTGCACTGAAACATCTAATTCCGTTTTGCGCAACTTCTCTGTATTATTACTGTATACGAATTCAAAGCACATAAACCGTCTGAATATAGAACCGAACCTAAGAATGTTATTTTCTGACATTGATACAAATATTGCAGTTTTAATTTAAGAAAAAAACATCTGATCCTAGGTCGGTTTAAAGATATTTTTTATGATTTTAATGATACTTATTAGCAACATCAGTCTTCTATTTCAATGACCCAGCAGGCTTACTGCACCCCTCTTTACACCACTCTCCCAGCGAAGTCGAGACCTTCTCATTATTTTTTTGCATTTTTATTAAGCATTATTTTTGGGATTCGTGTTTAGTGGCGAAAAAGAGCTTGGTTGAAGTAAAACATCCATAAATACATTAAAATATTTAGTAAAGTGAAACGTCACAATTGAAGTCACGATAAAAAAAATATTTTTTAATATTATACGTTATGAATCATGATGTTGCGATTGTATGACGCGCGCAAGTTGGCAAGAATGACAGCGTTGAAGGGATAAAAGAACTTTGCGCTCTCTCTCCGGAATCGTAGATCAGAACATTTTTTTATATTGTATCCATAATTGTGAGATCCGTAATAAACTGTATTATTGTACATGGAGTTCTTGACTACCTGAAGATATTATTGTTTGCAGCCGTAATAGTCTGGTTAAAAGTATAACATTATATATATTAAGATAATTAAGAAAACAGAATACCATTAAAACAGCCAAGAAAATTAGACATTACAATTAACATTTTTTGTGATTGTAAAAAATAATGTTAATATAATAATTTTTGTAGCTGAATTTATTAAAAATGCATTATAAACTTATTTCAAGCAAATATTTTTTAAAACTTGTACATTTGTTAAAGATATTTTTATAAATATTTTTTGCGCAAAAAATCTTTATTTGCAATGAAATATACTAACAGAAATAACTTTACATTTTATCTTGTGCGCGTACAGAATATTTTTATTTAAATAACCAGTAATACAAAATAGGTTATTCAATCTTCTATGTTTTAGAACCGTTAGAATTTATCTAATTTTAAACGTCAGCCAATATCATTAACTTATTAATGTCATAAAATAACCAATTTTATGAACACCCTGTATAGACGCCATTTACATTAATTGTCCCAAAGTCGATTACTCGTTGATATCGAGAAAGTAATTTCACACTTCATCAAATTTAATTAGTTTTATTCATTGGAATTTGGCAAAGCGCTACGAACAAAAATACAACGTAATAATAAAACATACGCTAGGGCTGAAACAGAAGGGTGTGAAATGGATGTGGACGAATACATCGGATGCACTTGGGGGTAGATACTACCATAAAGGGTGCTACCCCTGTACATCTGTGAATAAATTGAAAAAATATTTTTTATATTTGAAGCAATAATGTTGTGGTTAGACAATTTTAATAATTAATTTAATATGAAATAATTTTGTATTTGACACAATAAATCACTGAAAACCATTAAAATGCGAATTTACTTGTTCATGTACAATTTCTTCACAAGCATATGTGATTTCGGGTTTTTACTAGAACATCAAGAAGTAACTAAGGTGGTTAACCTTTGCCATACCGTGATATAAAATACTCGTATGCTGCCATGCTGTCAACTCATGTTACCCTAAGAAATTAGAGTTCTATTAGCCTTCAAAATGTGAAAAAATGGTTATCGCCATAAATTTACTTTAAGTATTGAGCATTAAATATTAAAAAAAAATGCAATATTATAATTCGGAGCATTCATCAAATTCTGTATAGAAAATTGCATTGTATAGTACAACCTTCCCTTTTATCTATCTTCATTTAATTAGTGAGAAAGAGACACCATTATATTCGTATGTTTGTTATTGTTTTCACTATGAAATTAATGTGCGATTTCTTTCTGTCTTGCCATGAATGGTATTTTTGTCAACGTATTAATTTTACAACGGGAATCCTACAAAATAAGTATTCTAAATGAATTTAGAATACTTATTTTGTAGGATTCCCCATACATAATTGATTTTTCACTAGTCATTTCTAAGCGTAAATATTTTCCTTGAAATATTACAGATTTAATTAGACCGGTAGACCTGTGTTACTGCATGGTTTGTTAAGAGTTAGGAGAAAGTTGAAAGAAAAGATAATTACAATAATATTTTATCAAATACCGTTCTTATTACAATGGTAACCATGCGAATTGATTATACATTTTTTTGTAAAAATTATTTATTTAAAATCTAACCTAACCCCCCCCCCATTATTTTCATTATTATCGTTAGTTTATAACGGATATGTGGTTATTGGTCTAGGGGTTAAGGACGTTCGCCTAGTGATCTAATGGTCAAGAGTTTGAGTATCGTTCCAGGGTATCAGCTAGTTAGTTATTTTCATAGCATAAGCGTATAAAATAATAAAAATATTGATGCGACATCATGGTCTTTTGCCACATCTGACTGATCATACTACAGTGATATAGCAAAATATCTGATTTTATATATAAACTTAGACGCTCTGCCTTAGTTCTGAAAAATACTTTTTATCAAATCAAGCAATAACTTATCAAATATAATAATTAAACAAGATCAGTTTTTATTGTTATTAGGTGTATTTGAGAAAAATCGAATAGCTTACTTGTGACAACTAGAATTTATATTATAACTAAGAAATGAAATATTTAAAATGAACTAAATTAGTGTCTGTTTTCACAAAGGGGTTGGGAATTGAAATGTAGGATGGGTGGAAAGTATTTAGTACAAGACAAGGTAGAAGGGCTCAAGCACCAACCAGATTCTAGGAAACACAACCTACCCGAGATACTTATTTATCTGGATTTGTTCACTGTGGCCACTGATCTTTTGCCTTCAGAAAACCTCACTAAGTTGATAGCGCGAAGTGGGATGATATGCACTATGCACAATAGCAAGATGAAAACATTTTATTTTGGTACACACGGTAGCAAGAAAATCGAATCACGTACGTCAGTAGCGTAAAATAAACTTAATTTTATCGATTCATGGACAACATACACAAAATGCGCTAAGGTATAGGGAGAGGGAACCTAAAGATACTGGGAGAGGGACTATGGTGTCTAGGTAATTGTGCATCCAGACCCGCGCACGGCGATCGATGATAAATGGATTATTATAAAGATAGAACAGTGTCTACCACCGAACAGCTTTATATCAATCAAGAACTCCTCGAGGATCCCGTGTTTGGACATTTCATGCCATACGAACGTGCTGATTTTCCGAGGAATATCCCATTAGATAATACACCAGTAAACGACGACCCACCGCTCACCCAAGACTGTTTTATGAGCAATAACTTCCATATCGGTCATTCACATTCACCGCCAGGTTGGCATTTTTTTAACATTACTTGGAAACCATGCCATGCCGTAGTAGCGTCAGTTCATTGTCCGTAAAGTGCAGTAGAGGGAAAATAACATTAATTCAATTATTATTAGTATTACATTAATTATTACAGCATATATTCAATTAACAAAAATATAAATAAAAGATAGAAATAAGTCAAATACACACAAAAATTATAATAATAAATTTATACATATAATGTATCCCTCAGAGCCCTTAAAGGGAAAAAGTAAACAATACACAAAAATCAATAACCTTGTTTCTTCCGGCGGAAGCAAGCCAAGACTATTAGATATTCAAAATAATACACCATGTAGTAATCGTCAAAGGCTTGGACTCCTTCATAATGTGCCTCAGAGCCCACTAATTAAATACGTCAATCCAACAATATGGGAGCGATCGCAATAAACCAAAATGCAATTTTTGACAGATGCTTCCATCTGTCAAAAACCAGATTGCCGAATCTAGAATCTAATAGACTATCGAGCCTGCGTGATGATCAACGAACCTGCGTAACTATTTTGAGTCCCATAAGATCTTAACTACCCAATCCACACTGATCTGTGAGCTACATCACACGTACTGGGCGGTGACCACATAATAGACAAACCAAGACACCACACGTAACGATATTTTATAATAAATCTTTTGTAACGTTCCAAAACAAAATTTTAATATGCTAATTTTATTTATCTTAACAAATGTGCATAAATTGTAATTAAAAAATCGTAACGTCACAATAAATATATAACTAGTTTTTACGATCAAGTTGTTGGACGTTCGAAACTCAACTCAGAAGACTAGCGAGGTAGGCTTATCCTTATAGCACAAGGGCATAGTTTAGTTAGAAAATAGTGAGAATATTTATGTGTAATTTAATTGAGGGTTAACTGTTTCTCTTCTGGGTCAGATATTTTTTTTGTAGATAGTTTTTAGGTCAACGTTTTGGCACAGTAACACGTGCCATTTTCAAAGCGTTGACTCAAAAAATAATGGTACAAACGTACTGTTTCGTAGGAGATATAAATCTATTACAGGTGAGAAAATTTAAGTTTGAAGTTAGTTCCTTAATATCAATTCAGTACATTCCTTCATATGTTAGTTGCGAGTGACTGTGCCGTCATCTATGGGTGCCGAAACAACGGCTTAGAAACCATGTACAAAAACGTAATCTAACACAGAAAAGACGAAAGTTAATATATAAAGTGATATATATATAAGTATAAAGTAATATATAAAGAGTGTCCAGCAGAAAAATTTTAAGATAAAATTGTAATTGAGGTAAGTGGGAGGAGTATTGTTTGGTAGGCGTAATTTGCGGATTTGCCAATCGCAATCAGTCATTGGTCGGAAGTGCACCGCGCGTTCGTGGTTGAGCAATATTAAAGTGCGGTGATTCATTGGTTCGTGCGCGTCGAGCTTTTTGTACTCACTTTAATATTCGACGAGTAAGTGATGGGCCGAGCACGCAACTTCTTTGGTGTTGGGTTCGAAAGTTTAGAAAAGAAGGTTCAATGGGTAACCAAACTCCTCCGGAACTATCAACGTCAGCAGCGATGCCAGAGCATGTAGCTCAAGTTCGACGTAAAATTATGTGCAATCCTCGTAAATCGATAAGGAAGATTGCAGCCTGTACTGGAATAAAAAAATCAACAACCCACGTTATATTGAAAAATAAACTACTGTTTCACCTATACAAACTGCAAATCGTGCAGTTTATCAACGAAAATGATTATTCTTTACGTGAAACCTTAGCGAGAACGATGTTGAAACGTTATGGAACAGCACGCACTCTTAGAAACATATTGTTTACTGACGAAACACATTTTCATAACGATGGCTATGTTAATAAATAGAACATAAGATTTTGGTACCCCAACTACCCATGGGAACGCCATCAAAAACGTTTGCGTTGTCCAAAAACAACAGTGTGGTGTGCAATTTCTGCCCGAGGAATAATTGGCCCTTATTATTTTAATCTGCGAGAGACAGTCATTGCTGACGTGTATTGCCAAATAATCGAAAAGTTTTTGGTACCGCAACTGTAGCTGCTTTCTGAGTCAAGAACAGAACACAATATCAGCAAAACGGAGTCACTCCACACACAGCTAGAGTTTCAATGGAGAAACTGAGGGGAATTTTTCCCAATAAATTAATCAGCAAGTACGGATACATACCCTGGGTACCTCAGTCATCAGACCTTACACCGTGCGACTTTCTTTTATAGGGATATTTTAAATCGAGAGTTTACAGCAATAATATTTGAACAATTCAGGCCCTACAATAAATTATCTGCCGTGAAGTTGCTGCTATTGAACCAACGCTTTGCTCTAATTTAAGAGTCCGATTACAAGAGTGTCTTGAGAGAAATGTAAGACATTTAAACGATATTATTTATAAAACGTAAAATCTGCATCGGTAAACTCCGTTTTGTATAAATAAAATATGAGAATAACAGTGCAGTTATTTTTATTATTTAATATTAAACATGAAAATTTTCCGCTAGACACCCTTTATATAGTGTATTATAGGTACTTGCATTATAATTTGATCGAGTCTTACATATATAACTAGATTGTGCTAGATGATATAATAGTTATTATATATAATATTATGTAATATTCACAACAGTCAAACCGAGATGAAAACAACATTTTCAGATAAAAGATTTGGCGTTCGAAGCACGCCTGCGTCTGAAGTGTGTTATATCTCGACAATTTCTTACTTTTAGAGAATTCTAGAGGGGGATGTTGAAGATATTGTCAAGTGAAAAGACAGTTCGTGTGAGTTCAGACAGAATGATCTAAGGAAGGAAATTTGGATTTATAAGTGAAACATGTTGGGAAACTTCTTACCCCGATTTTCTGAGTCTTGAATTACAATATGTTATCCACGCAACAACTCAAAACTCACATGGGGTACTTTAAGGGAGTGTTGGAACATTTATATCATCTTTGAAATCTTGTGTCAAGAATTTTGTATTTTAGTACAGGATGAATTAAAATTAGAATTCTTTAGAATTTTCGTATTGCATTAATATTTAATGATTCTTATTATTATAGTATATAGTAGAGCTACACATAAATAAATATTTATAAAAACTACATTTTTTAAAAATACAAACAAATTCTTAATTCTGAATTGTAATATCTAAGGAATAAAGACGGATGATAGGCGCACGCGCAATCGGAACAAACGAGAGGTACGTCAAAGAGAATGCTTAAGTAAAGCAGACCGCGAGAGATTGGTCTCTTCGCTGCACGTCTCTCAATGCTGATAGTTCTAAGAACATATTGTAATCTGTACTAGTGAGATCGAAATAAATACTAAATTGTTACAATCTCTACCGAGCATTATTCCCATCATCACTTCAATCTACATTCATCGAGGAAAAGATATAACAATTGGCGCAGCCGAATTATAGCTAGCGCCGCAGAACATAACATGAATGATATATCAAGAGAAAAGCGGGTGAAAGAATTTTTTTTGCATTTCATTCACAACAAAATATTCGTCGCCTTTTACTTCGTAGCGTATTTAAATATCTGATTTCCTTCAACACTTTCGCTTGGAAAACTTGGCAGAAGACTTTGTAAAATGACTGATAGCCGTTTGAAGAAAGTGGCAAATAATGAAGATGTATGGCCTCAGGTTCTTCATTTATATTGTAGTTCCAAATTTAAATATTTTTCTGACAAATGACAAACGGAAAAATAATATTTTAAATTACTGAGATGTTCTGGAGGACGAATCATAAAGTCATTAAAAGTTTCAGTAGTTTTAAACATTAATCCTGCTTTACAATATTCAGGAGTATAATTAAGTATTTTAACTTGGCCAGGCGTGTCATAATTTATCTTTTAACCCTAGAGTACTGACATAAATTTTTACATCATTATTAATTACTATATTCAACCCGTCAATAATAAAGAGAAATTAATGGTTTCGTAGCTATAATTTATTTTAAAAGATCAACAATGATGCATTAGAATAATATTTTAATTTACAAAGGTACCTACTTACTCGAATTATTTTTTTATCACTTTCTCTATAACTAACATTTTTTATTATTTTTAAATTACTTATGTGAGAAAGTGAATAGATGGGTGGTGGGGGACGAACCTTATAAGAGGCCGTCTCTGGGGGAAAAGTTCTCTTCCATCACAGCTTCTTCTGAATAACTAGTCTATCTCTAAATGTATAATTTATATTACTTTATAAAGTGTTGAAATAAATGAATAATATTGTTACCTGGAAAGACTGAGTTTCACTTACAAGGAATTGGGACCCAAGTAATTAGACAGTAATTAGAGGAATCTGGTGGTAAACTAAGATTTATCACAACTTAGTTAAAAGGTATAACAACACTATTATACAAAATTTGTCAATAAATAATTTAAAATAAAAGCAACTTCGATATATTAACTATTACTTAAAAAAAAATAATTATCGTTATACAATATTGTTGATTAATATAAAATAATTAATTACTTCCATACATTTTAAGAAAAGTTTATTGACCTAACAAAAAAATGTATTTTATTATTTAAAAAAATAAATTGTAAGACTTTTTATTATTATTACTTTTTTTGATTTCTTAAAATATATTATAAAAACAATTAATTTCTTATTTTACATCTAGTTATCTAATATTGTTTGAATATTATGTTAACGTAATAATAGTACATTACTTTTGAAATGTTAGGACGCGTACACATGATATAAACTTTTGTCGTGGAATTCATTGTTGTCTGTCATGATTTGTACACAGAGCTGAAACATTCTCATCATTATTACCAAATTCGTATTGATTCACTGTAATAATTTTTCTTTGATATTTATTTATCTCACCACACCTTTTCATTAATTATTGTTTTTTTTACTACATTATTTATATTTTACCATTATATATAAGTTTTATTTCTTAGTATTCTTTCTTAAACTTGAGAACACATTAAAGTTGTGATATGAAGAATAAAATATATTGCATTCACTGGTTTACATCACAACAATTTTACCTGTTGCTATCAAGGGTTAACTTTTTAAAAATTGCTATAACAAAATGATCATCAAATATGATGTTTATGCTTCAGTAAAAAGATTTTTCATAATATTTTTGCTGAAAGTTTGACAGATCGACCTCTTAGAATAACAAGGTTCCAACTAACATTTTAGGATAATTTAGTTATTGCGTGAAATAGGTTCCAAATGCATTATTATTTATTTCTTCATACACACCTACTCTATTAAAGGAAATAGTAAGAGCTGAAAGTTCCAACTGCATCAGTGATGTATTTCAATGTATGAATCATTATTGTTAATTTATAATATTTTTACTTACTTACTTACTTACCATCACACCGTTTCCCCGTGGGGGTAGGCAGAGAGGATAGAGCGCCACACTCCTCTGTCCTGACACACAATTCTCGCCTCATCCACATTCATACATCTTCTCATACAAGCTCGCCGATTGTTGAGGTTTCTAACAGAACCATCCTCCATTATCTGGTTTACCTGGTCATGCCAAGTCTTCCGCGGATGTCCTCTATTTCTGGTGCCATCAACACTTGCATCATATATCTTACTTACCATTCTCTCCTTATTCATCCGTTCCATATGACCGAACCACCTAAGTGATCCTTTTTTAATCTTACTCACTATACTAACATCAGCTTTACATTCTTTCCTTATTTCTTCATTCTTTACTCTGTCATAAACAGATTTGCCACAAATACGTCTAAATGATCTCATTTCCACTGCATTCAGTCTACTTTCCCTCACTTCCATACATCAGTGTCGGTACCAGGATTCCATTGTGCACCGCTAGTCTTGCCTCGGTTGACAAATTCCCGTTAGATATAATTCCATTCAAAGCGCCGTTCACTTTATTTCCTGCAGTCACCCTCCTTTCAATATAATTCTCAGCCTTTCCGTTTCTATCAAGCATGCTTCCCAAATATACAAACTCATCTACTTGTTCCAAACATTCATTACCTACAAGTATTTAGCACGGTGTCTTGCTTTCCTCCTTCTCGAATACCATCACTTTCTACTTGTTAACATTCATCATGTCGTCGCTTTCCTTGCATACATCGTACATTCTACTCACCAGATTCTGTAGTTCTTGTTCATTATTCGCCATTAGTACTGCATCATCGGCGTACAATAAACAGCACATAATCAAATCGCACATTTTTGCTCCTACATTCATACATTCTAGTTCTTTCACACATTTATCCATATATATTTATTTATTTTTAATTTCCCTCATTTCACAGTGGTCATTGATAATACTGAAAATAAGTTAAGACCTTAAAACTGATCATATTTGCATACTCAAAACTAAATATACATGAATGTATGTTGAAATTCAATCAACACTTTTGATCTCATTATCTCAGTGTCAGTGTCAAATGGAACCTTGTTATTTTGAGGGGTCGAGATACTGTTTTAAGGAATTTTAAGGTATTCAGTGTGTACAGAAATATGGAAGAAAAATTATTTTTCTTTACAATTGTACCATGTTCAGATTTTTGTGTGACCTATTTATAAAAAAAATTAGAGAGTAGAATAGGTTTAAAAACTAAAACATTATTAAATGCTTATACATAGTATTATTAAGAAAAGACATTCTTATTGTGAAGTTGTAATTATTCAGAACATAGGTCTGTGATATTTTAAATACTAAATTAATGTATTAATTATAAATATATACATATAAAATCAATTTTGTCGAAAAATATTGTTTTTAGTGCACTTCCCCGGATTGGAAATAGAGATCTAGGTTCGTATCCCGGTGACGCAAAAACAATATTTTTCGACAAAATTGATTTTATATGTATATATTTATAATTAATACATTAATTTAGTATTTAGCTTATACATAGTCTTGAATGTTCATAATCATCGTTGGATTCTTTAATTTATTTAATTTATAAAGTATACGAGTATGCTACGCTCAGAGGTGTAACCATGCCAATGCAGTGTATCGGAGCTCACGTTAGACAGGAGACCAAAAAATTCGCACCTTACGGATACAATTCATTTGGCATTGATATTTTTTTGAGTATAGGTACCTTAGCATTATCGTAATCTACAGCAAGAAATTGAATTTCAAAAATCGTTTTTCACATGCATTGCGAAAACATTATCGATGTATGTATATTGTTCCGAATTCGTGAACACACTTTTGGCGTGTTTTTTAAGATCAGCCGCGACTAATGTTATTGACGCATACTCTTATCCTCGTGAATTGTGACCTTGACGCGTCAATTTGTTGTCAATATTGTTTGGTTTATCGCGACATCACGATACCATTTGCGGTATGGACCAGTTACCTCCAGTGTGCCAGCACTAATTGTAATCTGTTATTTGTGAGCACAGTGTTATTGTTTGCGTGTACTGTAAGTGAATATTGTCATCGCCATCTTTAGTCGGGAGCGGAAATCGTCACCATCCACGTGCAACCATTGTGTGATTTCGGCGGGGCCATACTCAAGGTAATGAGAGCATTCCTTCCGAATCCCAGTTTTCCGAGATCGCTGGTCTTTCTAAATCTTTGTCCCCACACCGACCTATCTATGTATCATGTCTCTAGATATTCCTCCCCCACCTGCGGTAATTTCGATTTACAGCCGGAATTATCGTAATCCATTTTGCGGGGAGTGCGACTCGGAGATCGCACACCGCTATTGTGTCTGGTTAGCGACCAAACCTTTGCCGTTAAATAGAGCAAGTATTTTTTAAATTTCAAGTATATATTAAATTAAATTGCAAGTATATAAAACACTTTTCTTGAATGTGTGCATAGATAAGACAAGGGAATAATTTTGTTCTTATTATTTCATGTATAAATAACGCACAACTAATATTCGTATACCTTATACACAATATATATTTATGGGGCGCTTTTTTCCCATTCTGTATTGCGATACAATTTTTGTAGTTACGCCCCTGGCTGTGCTCATCAGAACGTAGTGGTGAAGATCGTGCGGAGATCCAAACTGCTCCACATCAGTGATTCTTGATTTCCTCAGGGGATTCAGAGAAGAATCGGTCATCATTTTCAAGGTGGGTCGAGCTCACACCTTTCAGTTTCCAAGGATCTGATCCTTTTGGCTTCATCCCTCAACACCCATAATTCTATTCTATCTCTCATATTTCCCTCACACAATTCTGTTATCTTGTAATGGGTCATTTATACAAGCCTGAGATTGTACATCTTTTGATAATTATTTTTAGCGATATTTGAATATGTCCAAGAACAACACACAATTACTGGATTTTCACTTACAAAGACACTGTTATTAAACAAATAAGAGACGAGGCTATTTTTTATTATATTTAATGGAAATATATGAAAGTATGGGTGATTACAGGGCTTAGGACTTGTCTTCGGCTGGCTTAAGTGATCACTTTACACAATGTAACGTTTATCATTCCACCCAATTAACCTCCATTTCTATCAAACTTTTTAAATTTGTATATATGTTAATATGTGGAATCACTTCGAAAACTACTACACTGTCGTCATCTATGAGATAGGCCCTGTAATTACCCGTAATTTTATATTTTTCCATTAATAGAAAATTACCTTCGTCTCTATGAGATATCTATTATTTGTATAATTACTTTCGCTTCAATCTTGTTACATATTATAATTTCAGGTATTAAGTACAAAGTGTGAAAAGAAAGCTTTATTAAAAAATATCTATATGAGTAGTACATAAGATACTCTTTTAATATTATTAATATCTTGATCTTTCTAGGGTGTATGTAGGATGTGATCTACAAATCTCTCTGACATATAGACATATAAAAAGACGTCGGTTTCAAATTCGCGACAAAGTATTAATTATAATTTCAGAGATTAAATGCTCGGGGCTTCATTGCTACAGGATGTTCGAAAATACATCAACTCATTTGGCACTTAATAATGAAACAAATGTCCAAAGCAGAATGATAAACATTTTAGATTCTATAATAAATGAAACTCGGTATCAGTTGTAACCTGAATGCTTTATTACCGGGATGTATATCTAATATTAAGGGCAGCATCCCTTTGCGCATTTCATCTAAGAGTAGGGTTGACATTAACCTTCCCTTATTAAGAACAACAAATTTTTACCCCACCCTTCTATCTGGAGGCAATAAATTAAAACCATTTTAATGAACCCCGGTATCAAGTTCGCAAAGTGTCTCCGACATTTTGTGAATTATGCTTTCTAGTTCTGTATTAATTTAGTGATAAATATCTAAATCATCTAAATAATCGCAGTCACCGGTAGTAGAAGGTAAAGTTGGGTTTTAGAAAAAAAATTCTACTCTTGTATATTTTGGATTACGTAAAGGCTCGTCTCTAACATTTTGAACGAGTTAATCAACCAAATAACTTACCATCACGCAGATACGCAGAGAGGATAGAGCGCCACACTATTCTGTCCTGACACACAGTTCTCCTCCTCGACCACATTCATATATTTTCTCATACAACCTCAACGATTATTGAGGCTTCTAATAAGACCATCTTCCAGTGTATTGTTTACCTGGTCGTGCCAAGTCTTCCGCAGACGTCCTCTATTTCTGGTTCCATCAACACTTACGTCATATATCTTCCTTACCATTCTCTTCTCATTTATCCGTTCTGTATGACCAAACCACTACTTACTCACTATACTAAGATCAGCTTTACATTCTCTCCTTATTTCTTCTTTATTTATTCTGTCATATATGTATTTACTACACATACGTCTAAACGATCTCATTTCCACTGCATTCTGTCTACTTTCGTTTCTCTTCTGCCAACTCCTGGCCTCACTTCCAAACATCACTGTCGGTACCGGGACTCCATTGTGTACAGCTAGTTTTGCCTCGGTTGACAACTTCCCTTAGCTATAATTCCATTCAAAGTGCCGTTCATTTTGTTTCCCGCAGTCACCCTCCTTTGGCTATCTTTCTCTGTTTTTCCATTTCTATCTAACATAAATACTTCCCAAATACACAAATTTATCTACTTGTTCCAAACATTCAATACCTACAAGTACTTGCACGTTATCTTGCTTTCTTGTAGGTTATCAAAATATCAGTCATTATGAAATAAATGTCATTTTAATGAATATTTTGAACTATTCTTTGTACAAAATGTTTTATAATTCATATAAGGATAACACATATATATATATATATATATATATATATATGTAAATATCCAAAATTAAAATATTTATCATGTGTTCAAGAGAAAAACTGTAAAAAATATTACCCAACCTAATTATACTTTAGGCCACTTAGATAACTTTTTTTAAAACTGTGCTACAGACTAGTAAATTGAAAAAAGTATACGAATTACATGTGTTAATTAGATGGAAATACATGTACATAAAATCAATTTATAGAAAAAATATTGAAGCAATAACAATATTTTTTCGGTAAATTAATTTTATATGTATATATTTATAATTAATATATTTAATTTGTATTAAAAATATCACAGACCTATGTTCTGTAAAATCGCAACTTCACAATAGGAATGTGTTCTTAAAAATAGAAAAAAATATAATATTTTTTTAGAATAATAACTATTGTCAAGTGTATTTTATTATTGTAAATTATATTGCGACATTTTTTTAATAACTCCACTGAGGAAATCGAAATATTAATATTCAAAACTTTGAAATTCAAAGTCTCAGTTTGATGTAAATGTCAGGTGATACCACCTTGTAACAAGTTCACGATTTATTGAGTAAATTTTCGATTTTTTACAGCATGTTTTTCCAAACCCTTTTGAAACTGAAACTCATTTTAATGAAGCAATTATACCCAAGTTACTAATTTAAAATTGGTTTCCTCAGAACGTGACTTTGTTTACGTCACTTCAATTTTAAAGTAGAAAAAAACATTTAAAAGTTCTCCATTTCCTGCTACGAATTGACTTCAAACAGTCGTCTTTGTGTCGCTTCTGTGAACAGTATTAGGCAACTGCTCAGTTTAGAATTTAATTCAAAACCAAAAACAATGGAGTTTGTCAAAATCAAAAAGTGTCGAGGTCCTAGTAAAAAGTCTTTTATTATTCTTTGGCTCCAACGGCGAAACTTTTTTCCGGAGGAGATGAGTAAAGTGCTTTTATTATATCAACGGACAACAATTACTGCGGGAGTTTACTTAATTTGAGAAATATTTCCAAAAGCTGTATCCGAGACTGGCAGAGTTGATTTATTTATTCGAGACAATAGAAGGCCCGAACAAAAAACTTTCGACTTGTCCCGAGAATGTTTCAATAATGGAATAATTAAAGAGGCCCGAATCAAAGAAACAAATTATGAGTATTATTTTACGTTGTTGGGCATACTTATCGCCTAATACAATTTAGGTATTTTATTCGGTTTTTTTGCTTATTTACAATTTTAATTACTCTTTAAAACAGTGTAGGTTAATTATTTATTATTTTATTAAGGAGAACACATTCTTATTGTGAACATAGGTCTGTGATATTTTAAATACAAATTAAATGTATTAATTAGAAAAATATACATATGAATTCAATTTTATCGAAAAATATTGTTACAACAGGAATTCGCACATGGATCTCTTCCAATCCGGGGAACGTGCATTAACTGATTATACTAATATTTTGTATTCTTTTTATTTTCCATTGGTCATATGAAACAATACTACCACTTACAAATGTAACAAATACAAGCAAAATACTAAAATAATTAAAAATGACTGTTTTTTTAGTTAAGATGCTTTTCATAGGAGGGGTTGATATGTTAATTATATCCATGAATTATGTTCCGTATTCGTAATAAATAAAAAAATATATTATTTTGTAGGTGAACATATATTTTTCCACACGTATTCTTTCAGTTATAATTTTGTCACTAGTATTATATTGTTACCAGTATTTAGTTTATTCTTACACCCATAGCCTTATATTCCCCAGTACATATTGTTTCTTTGGCTCGACTGGCTGTCATTTTGGAGGTCAAGGAGAGAAAGTGTAATGTGAGATTCTTTGTGTTAAATCTCTATTCGCACACCGCCGTGAATTTATGGTGAAAGTGACACTCATCAGAGTATTTTGTGCTGTGTCATTGTCTACATTGGCGTGAACTTCTGGAAGAGCAACGTGACAGCGTCACCAACTAGGCGAGTCGAGCTGTTCTTTGGTTCCGTGAGTCCATCCTGATCCACTATCAAAGGTACTCATCCTCTCTTCATCCGATTTACTACTTTCTATATAACACATCCTTCCGATTTCATCTATCCATGCACCACATCCTTTTTTCGTGACCGGCGATATGCGTCGGTCACATATTATAATATTTTATAAACTATGTATACAAGAAATATTACAATTTAAAATATGGTAGATACAACCGTATTTATTAGAAAGTGTCAATATAAGATACTTAAATATAAATAAATTTTAGCGCTTTATATAATATATATTTGATTGAAAATTTTTATTTGTGATATTAAAATTTTAAAACACAGTTCTTTGATTTAAATATGGAATAATATACAAGTCTAAAATGAATTAAATCATTGACTGGATAACGCATTCTCACGGCTAGAAAAGTTTCGTTATTAAGGAGAACACACTTATTGTTAAATATGTAATTATTCAGAACTGAGGTCTGCGATATATTAAATACTAATTTAATGTATTAATTAGAAAGACATATATATATATATATATATATATATATATATATATATATATATATATATAAAATCAGTATTATCAAAAAATACCGGGATTCGATTAAAAATACAGTAGGTGGCTTTCAAATAATGGAACAATAGATGTATCAATTGGAAAAGTGTATCATATAGGTTCGAAAATGTGTCGTCAATGCATTGTGTTGCTGTTGCATAATCGGTCAATGCACGTTCCCCGGATTGGAAGAGATCCATGTTTAAATCTCGGTAGCAACAACAATATTTTTTGTTAAAATTGATTTTATAAGTACATCTATTTAATTAATACATTTAATTTGAATTTATTATTTTTAATGAACATGAATTTATTTTGGTTCCAGATTTGGTTATAATTTAAAAGACTTGGTGAGGGGTCGTCATTTTGCACGTAACGATGATTTGGAAAATTTGATCCAGGCAAGGTCACATTTTTCTTAAGATCCTAGAGAGTAACTGAATAAAGTTTGGAACACATTATAATAGTGGATGGGGCTAGGGAAGAATGAGAGAGGGGAGAATACCTATGTCTTGTTGTGCAGGGTTATTCATATTTATATTGGATGAAGGGGAAACGGCGGGCCAGGGGTAGGTTTGCTATGTTTTGTTCACCATTCTAAACAGTAACTTCATAAATTGGTTTAAATCGATCAATTGGTGTATGATTATGTACAGATACAGACATTATATTTAAATATATAGATTCTTATTTAAATATCCCAATATTCTTTTGCGTATCACGCGTAAGAAAATTTAAATGTAAACTGAAACGCATGAAGTATTCGTTTCTTTTGACACATATGAATTAGATGAATTTGTAATTTATTTGTGTAATAGTTATATTTTTTTTAGCTACATTTGAATATGTCCAAGATCACACAATTACTCAATTTTCACCTATAAAGGCACTGTTGTTAAACAAATAATAGATATATCATAGAGAAGAAGCTATTTTTTATTATATTTAATGGAAATATATGAAAGTATGAATAATTACTGGGCTTACTAGTATAATTATAGGGGCGTATTTTAGTATAATGTGATAAAAATGTAATAAAAAATATTGCTTTAAATGATTTAAAAAAAAAAATTGATCCTAATTGTGACATACATGCTGTTTCAGGTTTATCAAATTACCAAATTTAATCCATAGACGGCGATAGTGTAGTGGTGCTCAAAGTGTTTCCACATATTAACATACATACAACTTTAAAATTTGTGATTAATATGGAGATCGATTAATGGGTGAGAATGGTGAACCTTATATATAAAATGATCACTTAAGCCACCCGAATTGTAATTACCCATACTTCCATATATTTCCCTTCTTCTTATCTATTTTTAAAATTTTTATTATTATATTAATTATATTTTTTTTAATGCTTCAAGACGTTGGTTAATAAAACGTGTTTGTGTAATTTAATTATTAGGGAGGACGGGAAATATTTGTTGTTTTTGTTTTCTGAATTATTTTACCTTATTATTTTCAATGAAGGTGACATTTTATCGTATTCATGTCAATATCATTTTATCTTTAATTTATCGGTATTTATCTTGGTAATATCGTCTTCGCTTTTGTTTAATATTTATAACTAATTTATGGATCTCCAGTAGTCGTGCGCGCAAATGTGAACATAACATATGTAGATCAGAGGTTCTTGTTTGTTACTTATTCTCTATCCTCTACTTCCCTCTCCCTATAACCAGAACACCATTTTTTCTTTGGTTTTGCAGTAGAAGTTATATTTTCGAACTGAAAGTTGCGTTTACCATTTGTAGTGCATTGACTGCCGTTAAATTTGTCCTGCCGTATGCGAACGAATTGTAGGCTTGTGTTAATTCTGCCTTCTGTGTGGGGCTGATATTTATTGGTATGTAATTGGTTTCTCGCTACCGTGGGGACCGATCAGTGCTACTTGTGCATGGTGTTGATTGACACTTTCACGCTATAACCGAAGTGTATTTTCAAGTGTACTTCTTGCGGATCAACGCTATACGTGTTCTGAAGCCAGAAGATATGTAGATCCAGTGGAAAAAGATCCAGATACTGGAACTTGCGTTTCACAGGTGGGTTGTGTTTTCTGATTCTGGGTTGTCTTTCAACCGCCCCCTGTTTTATATTTATATCCCTCTCCCGAATTTCTTTCATCCTTTCTGCATCCAATATTATCCCACCCCCTCGTTCAGATTTATTAGTTTAGTTTCAAATTGAACAATCGAATTAAATATAGTATTTTTTGTAAGAGTTCAAAACGGGTAGTAAAACAGTAGAAACTGCTCATAAACTAAGCAGCAATTTTGGTGTGGTTACTGGTAAGGAACGTATGGTAGATTGGTGGTTCTAAAAATTTTGTGCTGGGCACGAATATGTATATAATACGAAGACAGTTATGGGCGTCCTTCTTCGATAAAGATCAACTAAAGAGCTAGGAAAATGGGTGACCCAGAAAAACTAAACAAATGGGTGTTGCACGAACTGAACGAAAACCAAAAAAACAAGATACAAAGTATGTTCTACGCTATGGACTATGAAGCATTGCCTTATACACCATACTCATTATTATTAATTATCGTTAATTTATTTAAACATTTCAATAACTTCAGTGTAAGCTCTTCAACAACCAAGATGCTGCTAAAAGTTTTGAAATTTTATCAAATCCAGAACTCAGAAATTTTACACCACTTGAATAAATAAACTTGTACCATAATTTATTGGCAAAAGTGTGCCGATTAAAATGGTAGTTATTTCAATAATAAATTTATTTATCAGCTGAAGAAAATGTACTTGAATTTGAAGGACTGCAATTATTATAGTACTTTCTTAATACCAATGGCGAAAATCCTAGAAATCCAGAAATCCAGTTCAGAATAGTGACTCTTAAATAAAGATGGGCTGCAAAGATGAGCTCGACAAAGTAATAAAATTTCAAACAGGCTGTGTAAGGAAAATTTTAATAAAATTTCATTCTTAAAAGAGCCACGACGACGTTAGGCGTTTTGCAGGAAAAGTTGCAACAAATGCAAGACTGATTAATGACGATATTCCAGGGTGGGATTAAAGCACAAGGATAGATATGCCCATTATTATGAAAGTCATGTTTCTTTCGTTTCGATATATTGAAATATTTGCGTTTGAATTGATTAAAAAATATTTTTATATTACACACCACAATGTTTCAAAATTTATTTAGTCTACTAGATTTATAATTTATTTTGAAATGTAAATTTTTCATGTAGCTTATAAGGAAATAAAACTTATAAGGAAATAGGACTTAGTCTGTTATCAAAATAAGCACTAGCGGAATAACATTGAACGTCGTAACAATACACTGAATATAACGCTTCAAATTGTTCACACTTGTTATAATTTGCATCATATTATATTAATTTAAAACAATGTGATACGAAATAATTGATAAACCACAGACCAGTAAATATATATAAAAGAATTAATGTACACATATAGGAGAGGGGTTTGGAACATTAGTTGCGGGACGAGGGGCATTCTACACACAATTTTTGTGGAAACATAAATAATACGTATTTTATAGTCATATTATATAATCAGCGTTTCAATTTTCATTCCAATGAGTCATATATTTAAAAAAAGGCACTGAGATATTTGATTGCGTAAGTGGTACCAAAATAATCACGTGGATGATACCAAAAAGAAAACATTGGGACAAAAAATTTGCGTTAGTTCACGTCTATTTGTCTTATGTTTCTGAATATACATTTTTTCAAAGACAGAAGTATTTTTTGTTTCGTTTCTACGATAAAATTACATTTTTTCATTATCACGAGAGCGGGAACAGTTTTATTAATCATAGTTTCAATAAATTATTCAAGATTTAAACATCTGTAAGCTATTTTTCTACGCTGGGGGCCTTGCATTTGTAATGTTCTAACTCACTGACCACAGCGTTCTTTTATTAAGTATTCTCTTACCTGCTATGCATCTCCCAGGCAATGCCCTGTTGTTCCTGGTGTAGTTACGGCTACATAAATATAGGGCTGGAACAAGTTGAATATCTACTTTGTACAGATGTGAAATGTGGGCAATCAAAAAAAAAGTATTGATTCATATTTTATAACAATATCTGTATAGAAAACAATTTTATTTTTAATTATTTATATTTTCCGTGCATAATAATTCTTAAATATACAGTATTACATTTTTTATTGCGTACTGCCTCTCTACAAAATAATAACTTGGTAAAATGTTTTTCATAAATTAAAAATATTGAAATTCAGATATGAAAATAGAAGGAATTTTTTTTACATTGCTTATATTAAAGCATAATAAATAAATAATTGACATAGGCATAGAAAAAAAAATTTTTTTTTTTCAAGTAAATAATATTAACTAACTAACTTACAATACTTACCCAACTTAGGCGGAGAGAATAGAGCGTCACACTCTTCTGTTCTGACACATAATACTACTCATCCACGTTTATACATCTTCTCACACAAGCGTGCCGATTGTTGAGGCTTCTAACAGAACCATTCTCCAGTATCTGGTTTACCTGGTCGAATCAAGTCTTTTGCGGAAGCCCTCTATTTCTGGCGCCGTCAACACTTGCGTCATATATATTTTTACCATTCTCTCCTCATTCATCTGTTCCACTCATTACACTAGCATCAAATTTACATTTTTTCCTTATTTTTTCATTATTTACTCTATGATAAATAAATTTACCACATTTGCGCCTTTATCACGCCTATATATACAATATTAGTGGGATTAAATGAGATATGGTATAATTGTGACTGTGACTATGATTGGTATTCAATTCGTTTAATTAAGATGATTAATAAGGGTGACTAGACATTATTCTAATACCAATACATAGAAATTAAACCTTAAACCTTTAAATCACAGTTAGCAATCATCGTTACAATTTGGGATTCTGTGTCGAGAAATCTCGGGAATCCCATGTTTTTTTGCTGTCTGGAATTTCGGGATTTTAAGTCAAGTCATAACAAATTAAGTTGTACATACTAAATTAATCAACTAGAAAGATATATAAAAAAATCTATTTATCGAAAATATATTTTTGTTGCTAACCATTGGGGTACAGCAGGTAGCGACCTAGCTTATGCTACAATTTATTAATGTAAGCTTAATTTCATTAAAAAAAAAAACGACTAATTATTATTTTATCCAACAATTTTTAATTGAATAATATTAATTAAAATATTATTTCTTTTTAATTAATTAAATTTCATGGTTTTGATTCTCGAGCGTCAAAATTTTCATGACCCGGGAATGGGAAAAAGTCAAGAATAGAAAATCCCTAATTGCAATCGCACGCCAATCGCATAATCACAGTATGTACCTCACTACAAAATATATTTAATTTGAGTTATTTAAAAAAATCATTACACATATTTTAATTGGTCCAAAATAGGTTTCATGTTACAAATTTACATGATATTGGTCTGACTTCGCAAGCAACAATTTGTTGAGTGAAGATGTATCGCATTAAAAAACTATTTAATGGCTTAGAATGATGACGGGCAAAAATTATAAAGGGTGTAATAATAGCTCGGAGCAAGCTGTTATTCGTTGTCCATTATATTTTTTATGCAGAAAAAATATTCAACTGTCGAAACTACTAAATTTCGAGACGTGAGAGCAAAGTTTTATCCATGCACAATGCACTTCTAAAGGCATAGGTCTAAGTTCCGATACCTGCCGTTGTCCTGAAGTTCTTCCTAATTTTATTCTCGAGATTCAAAGTGTTCAGAAATGCGTTCAGCGCAGTGCTCAGTGGACTATGCCGGAGGAACTTTGTTCAAAGTGCCGGCAGACAGCAGGTCCGCCTCGTCCTGTTCGCGGAGATTTACTGTTGATGGTCTTGCCCGGGATCGAGGCGTGATGTAATGTTATATGCATTGCGAATATGGATGAAGTGTGGTCGGACTTGGACTGCGAGCAGCTGAAACGTGAAATATTATTGTACTTGGATTCTGCTTCAAGACACCGCGAACGGAGTCGAACTGTGCGATGGTACATAATATATCTGACGCACCTCTTCTGACCCAACAAAGAACTGATAAGATACAAGTTTATTAGCTTTTTTACAGCGTTTGCAATGAAAAGTGAACTGCAATATAAATAATATAATCAAATAATACATCTATCAGAAATTAATTTATAGTTAATAGTCAGTTTTTTCCTTGTTGTTTGATTATGTCATTTTTTTTCTTATCCGATAAAACAATAAAAAAATATATTTTTATCTTATTTATTCATTATTGTTCAATAGGTGCAAAAAATGTAATATTAGGTCTCCTAAAATCTTATATATTTTATTGTAATAATAAAATAAAAATAAGGGCAATGTGCTGGATCGGTAAAAATCGATTAATTAACCAACATATAAAAATAATATTTGAATATGTCCAAGAATACACAATAACTGGTGATATATAAATTATATAAAGTGATCATATATATATATATATATATATATGATCACTTAAGTCAGCCGAACACAGGTTGTAAGCCCTGTAATTACCCCACACTTCCATATTTTTTCCATTAAATATAATAAAAAATAGCTTTGTCTCTATGAGATATCCGATATTGGTTTAAATAAAAATATTTTAAAATAATTTTTAAATTTTTAGTTGGAATTTTAATATTTATACAAATTATTCACTGCTTTATAATTTATAATTAGCGCCTTTTAACGTATTCCCATCTTTTGATAAATATTTTAATTTTAATAGAATTTAATTTATCTAAAAATTTATTTATTTATTTCGTGAGTAAGAATGAACAAAATAGTAAATATAAATCAGATTTTAGAAGAGTGAACAGAATAAAAATAAGGGTCACTTAGATAGTTTGGTCATGTGAAACGAATGAATGAGGAGAGTGGTAATTAGATAAATGACGCGGGTGTTGATGGCGCCGGAAATGAAGGACATGTATGGATAATTTAGACTATATAAAAATAATTCTGTTAGAAACCTCAATAATGTGTTAGTAACCTCAATAGTGCTTGCATGAAAAGATTTTTAAAGTTTTAAATACTAGATTTCGTTTCAGGAATTCTACAAGGGACGATTCTTTCAGCTACATCATACAATCGTATATCATACATATTTGATTGAACTTGTTTATGTTTGTTTATACATATGTTTGTTTATGTTTATAAATACAAATTAAACGTATTAATTATTTGAAAGCCATCTTCTTTTTATTTTTACGGAATCTCAAATACACTTGAGTAATCTGATAGAAGACACCGAGTATTTAAACAATGGAACGATAGAAAAGTATAACATATAAGTTCGAAAATATGTCGTTAATGCACTATGTTGGTGTAGCATAATCGATTAATGTATTTTCCCCAGATAGGAAGAGATCCAGGTTTGAATCTCGGTAGTAACAAGAATATTATTCAATAAAACTGATTTTCTATGTATCTATTTCTTTCTAATTAATACATTTAATTTGTATTTTAAAAAAAACATCACAGATCTATGTTCTGAATAATTACAACTTTACAATAAGAATGTATTTTATTTAGTAATTTTATAAGAAATATAAAACTTAGTTGATATTTCAAGTAAAGGTGACAGTAACAAACTCGTAAGAGTTACTTCTCATTACTAAAACACTGAAAAAGTTTGCCTTTCAGGTATAATACTATCCTGAAAATTTAAACAAAATCACACTACTTTTTCTCCCTCCTCAAAGCCATCAAAGTTCCAAGGTACACACTAATGGTCAATCCGCAACCCCTTTTCTAGTGTTGTGCAGCCGTTAGCTTGTTTCAGAGTAATTCCTCCCCTCGGTACCTAAAACAACCCACAATTCATCACGAGAGGGTGGCTGCACTTCAAGTTTTTACACACCCAACCCACCATTCATTGGAAATATGTATGGAAACGTATTTTAAATTGTAATGTTTTATTTAATATTGAATAATGCATGGATACAAATATCGACCCTATAAAGTATCTTAATTAACAAAAGGGTCATTTTTAGTTGTTTTAGTATTTCGCTTGTATTTGATTTGTGTTTAATATATTGTAATCAATGGAACAAAAAAGCAACGCAAAATATTTAAAACAAAACTGTCTATCAATTAAAATAAATTGTATAATTAAATTGACGATAATACGTACGTAAAAGTCAGACTTAATGAATACGTGCTAGGTTGATACTAACTATTTATCTAGTAGGAATTCATCAATTCAATTTTATTACAAATTTCATGTCCCAAACAATTATGCAGAGTATATGAACTGAAACAGAACAGTATCAGAGAGATTTACTGCTGGAGATTTCCAGGCATCGGAGTGGAAGCGAGAGGGAAAGAGACAGACAGGGAGAGAAACACACAAACAGAATTGCCTTCAATCCCAAACAGCCAATCAATTCTGTCATTATACTTAATGTAACGAGAAATGAAGCTACTCTTCAAATCCGCTCAGAAGTTGCCAATGGAGGGATCAATCGAACTAAGTAGATTTTTATTATGTAAATTAGTAATTTTTTTTTAATTACAATAATTATTAATTAATTATAGTAATTATGAGAACAACCACGATTAGGCTTTTACAGTCTCTGGTGCATTCTATTTGTTTATACAGTGTGGATCCAAGAACTCTGAAGGCAAACGAGAGAAGGATTGGTGGTGTGCTTTATATAATATTTATTATGTTATATTATTATGGATTCTGTATATCGAGACAATCCGGGAATAAATTCCCGGGAATTTCATGTTTTTTTCCTGTCTCGAGTCACAGGAATTTAAAAATAATTAACTCGAGACTACTTTTCTTGATATTATCAACTTTAAATAAATTAGGTTATATAAATTTAAAAAATCAACTAGAACCATATATAGAAAAAAGCCTATTTATCGAAAATTATTTTAGCAATTTTTGAATATGTCTAAGAACACTCAATTACTGGGTCTTCACCTAAACTAATAATATATATCTCATACATCTAGAGACAGGTTGTAAGTATTGTAATTACCCATACATCCATATTTTTCCATTAAATATAATAAAAATTGCTTCGTCTCTATAAGATATCTATAAATATATACATTTAAATTTTTTATTATTTGAAATTTTTACAATTTTTTAATAATATGAATAATTAATGAAGTTTTGTACATTATTAAAATTACATGTTTTTTATTCGCTTACTTCTCCAAAAAAAAGACTAGCTCTTGGAGAGGGAGTTACACTGTAATAATTGTATATAGAGAGTTCTACAATTGTAGTCTATAATTATTTATTGTCTATTTGTATGATTCTGAAGTTTTCTATAATATTATTTATTTTCTAATTATGCGCTTCTGAAATGTTCATTTAATTTCTTTCTAAGCTCTTTTATATCTTTTATTTCTTTAATTTGTATCCCTACATAATAACACAATAATAAAAAACTTAAATAGCCTCCCTAGGCTATGTAAGTTTTTTATCTCTAAGTATATAAAATTTTGCTGATAGTGTTTGGTGTTACATTTAAGGATTTCATAGTTATTTTTAAACCTTAATAATGTGTTGTTTCAAATTTTACGGTGTTATTTTCTTTAAGTAATTGATTAATTGAGATTTTTTGTAAATGTTTTCTATTTTGGGAACTGAGAATTTTACAAAAAAAGTGTTTGTGTTGAAAGAGTTGATCTTTTTTTAATATTACTTTGATGATTGTAATCTGTATTATTTTTAACGAGTTCAATATATTATTGTATGCTCGTCCCCACCCAATTTTTCAATATTGGAGTAGTGATTGAACAATAGCAAAATCAATTCATCTAGCTTTTAACTACTAAACAGTGAAATATATAGTCATACATAATATTAAGCTTCTGAAGGGAATAGTTTCGTTGGTTTGTTCAAACAGAGAATTATGTTTACTTGTAAAATATAAAATATTTAAGATAAAATCGTCGTCTTATGATGAAATACAATTTAGTATTATTAAGGAAAACACATTCTTATTGTGAAGTTGTAATTATTCAGAACATAGGTCTGTGATATTTTTAAATACTAAATTAATGTATTTTTCGTATATATATATAAACAATATTTTTCGACAAAATTGATTTTATATGTAAATATTTATAATTAATACATTAATTTAGTATTTAAAAAATTTAGTATTATTTAATAATATTTAATACAATTATTTGAAAAATGTTGTTAAGGGACTCTATTTTGTCATGATTTTGACCAAATATATACGTTATTTAACTATAGTTCATTTAAAAAAACTATTATTAATTATTTTTTGAAAGAATTTTTATTGGATATAGTGGGCACATCGCTTGTCATTTTGTGAAAGGTACCCAAAGGTAGTCGTCATTATTAAATTTAGTATCAATATGGTGAGTCATTGTACGCATTACGATTCTATTCAAAAAGATCCGCGTTTGCAAATAATTTGCAAACCCTGCTGGGGCAGTCAACGGGCTCGGGCCCACCGCCCGGGGCTCCTTACCTTTGGGGTGCTCGTGAAAATCAAATAAAAACCGATTCGCGCATAAAAATAGCTCCCATTCCGTCTCACGGGGCCGTTACTTTTGTACTTGATTACCCTCGGTTGGGGCGCGGTGTTGGGGCGGAACCGCCCCAAATTCAAGCATTCGGTCGGGTAAAAAATAATTCCAATTTGTTTGAAGTGTGCAGACGGGTTCCAATAATAAGCGCACTCAAGAAGATCTTATATTAATTAATATTAATTAATTAATATTTATATTTGTATTCATTAATTATATAACGTACAATAAATAGGCAATTACGGAAAGAGCAATGCTGACTTCTCTTTGAGAGATAGAAAAACCTATAAGAAAATCAGAAGAAAAACCAAGGCAAACTGGGATTATGTCGAACACATGAACGTTGGAAGGATGTAATCTTGTAGCAGCGTCTATTATTGATAACAAGAAGAGAGGCTAATAACAAATATGCTAGATAGACGATTTAAAAAGATCGGTGAGTTATGTTGGAAGAAAGCAACATAAGAAAGGGATCGCGGAAAACATCGTCCAGCAATGGATGCAGATGGGATAAATAATATTTATATGACACGGTCAGCTATAGACAAGCTCAATAGAATCTAGCAATATTGGAGAATTACTAGGAATACAGTACTGAAACTGGTCAGAACTGGGAACCCGGGAAATTCATGGTGTTTGGGTGCTTCCTGTTTGGGGTTGATTTTTCTTGATATTATTAATTTAAAACATGTTATTTGAGTTAATCCCTTCTGGTCATTGTCATTGTTATTGTCACCTTTTTCACCGTTAACAAATACCTTTTTCCACACAACGTCAACACTCCTTCGCGCGCGCTTTTTCACTGATTCTTGCCGCGTCATCCATAGATGATGTCGCACCATCGACAATCCTTTGCCATGGATCATCACAAACCACACGCCCTCCTGATGTCCTCATCACCAATCAACACTCATAATCATTGAGCCACTGCGGGGGCCGCCGAACCCTGGTTCCCCGTCTTTGTCCTTCGGATTTGTTTGGCACATCATCTTCTGCTGCTATGCCTTCATCCAGCTCCACAGCCTCACTGAGCTCCTCATCGTCTGCATCTTCTGATTCGCTTTCTCCACTGTCGTCAAACAGTCGTCTAATGTCCAGCACATGCCTCGGCACACCGTCTATCTCTACGTTGTTGTCACTCACAACCCGAGTGACAATACCAGGCTGCCACCTTGTGGTACACCTTGCATTGGGCGGCTTCAAAACTACAACATCGCCTGGGCGGTACGAGGATTCCTTGGTTTCTTCTAGTTCAGCAGGTGGTACGAGTGGGTGCCGCCACATGTAAGCATGCACAATGTTGGCAGGCGACGTCTCTTCTTGACCCGGGTGGGCAGATGCTAAGTTGTACCAGAATACAGCTTGCAGGGGATCGATCTTGCTCCGTGCCGCAGTCCTCTTTATCGTGCGGTGATGCCTTTCGACTATTCCATTCCCTGACGGACGATAAGCGGCTCTGAACCTCTGGCGAAAACCCCACTCCCTACACAATTCTCGTAGCGCCAGAGAACGGAATGCTCTACTATTATCGAGTAAAATTTCGTCCGGGGGACCTCTTTCTCTAAAGACTTCCTTTAAATTACGGACCACATCTTCACTGCTCTCGGCTCTAATTTCTTTCCACAAGGCAAACCTACTCGGCCCACAATCGATGACAGTGAGGTAGCACTTACTCCCAAAGTGTGTCGCATCAACTGCGATCCTACTCCAATTGCGCTCCACGTTCAACACTCCAGAGTTGTGCCTATCAGGCGCTGGATCTATGGTCCGGCACTGTATACAGTTTCTTACGCATTCCACCACTTCCTCTCTCCGAACGTCCGGGTTCACCAGTCGGTTCAGATGAAGAGTCCTGTCTACACCAAAATTGGCTGATTGATGGAAAAGTTGTAGAAGATATGTCATGGTTAAGAAAGACCACGGACGTTGGTCATATCAATGTGGCAGAACTTGACTCTGTTGTTAAGGGAATAACGCTGGCATTGAAATGGGGACTAAGAGCTATGGAGTTGATGTCAGATTCCGCAACAGTGGTGGGATGGGTCACGTCTGTTTTGACGAAGGATCACCGGATCAGAGTTTCTGGTATGTCTGAAATGTTAGTCAAAAGGAGGCTTGGACTGATAAAAGAACTGGTGGACGAATATGGTCTCGAGTTGACCATCACTCTTGTTAAGTCAATAGAAAACAAGGCAGATCCTTTGACAAGAGTTGATCGCAGCTGGCACAGAAGTGATGTGGCGGCTGTGGGAGTGGTTGAAAACTCTGATGTGAAACGCTTGCATGAGCAACATCATTCACCGTTACTCCTCCACACATTTTTATGAAATCCATCCCAATAATCGCATCCACGCCATCAAACAACTTGTTCACCACCACACAACTAACCCACACTCCACTGGATTGGGCCCTTCGCTCACCATTTTTCACCCCACACATCACGCCAATGCTGACTACAGCTTCGCCCACACACGGCACTTGACTCCCATCAACACTAATCAACCTGCATCGGTTCCCTCCACTGCGAACGTCACACCTAATGGAACTAGACAGCACTGTTCTCGAACACCCCGTATCCACCAATGCTCGCACCAACTTTCCTCCCACACAAATCTTCACAATCGGTAGCGCCGTTAATGTTGACGAGGAAGAACTACCGGCGCACCAGCTCTTCCTTTCCCGTTTCCCTCCTTCGTGGGGCATTCACGTGACACGTGTCCTGTTTCACCACATGTCCAACACGACAGAGCTTTTTGAGTACAATATCTCATAAGGTGTGGCCCACCACACTTGAAACATTGCCTCGGTGTCCCACTCGATTGTCTAACGACCGCAGCCGCGACGCCCGGATCGTGCAGTTCAGCCATCAACGCCCGCGCCCGTTCGAGCAGGGATGACAGCGCAATCGTCTCTACGCCTGGCAACGCCCTGAGCTCACGTGATATCGTGGCCGGCAATCCCACAACAAATGCTCGTCTGAGCAACTGGTCCGTCACCACACCCGCCAATTTGGCCAACTTTCTCAGCTCAGTGAGATACACGTCGACAGGCTCATCTTTCCACCTTCGCTGGGCCAACTGCTCGTACGCCTGAAACGGGTTCATTGCGAATGAATCGCGCAGGGCTTTTTTGATGCACTCAGCATCTTTCTTGTCCTCGTCTCTCAATTCGCTGTAGACGGCAAACGCGGACCCTTCCAAGAATAGCGGTATGACGGTTGCGAGATCTCCGATATCCTTCAATCTCGCCACCAATTCCAATTTCTCCAACCACTGAATGACGTCTCCTTCACCGTCAAAACATCTCACCAAATCACCAATTTTTACTGTCGCCATCGTTAACAGGCCGAAATAGCTTGTTATTGTCACCTTTTTCACCGTTAACAAATACCTTTTTCCACACAACGTCAACACTCCTTCGCGCGCGCTTTTTCACTGATTCTTGCCGCGTCATCCATAGATGATGTCGCACCATCGACAATCCTTTGCCATGGATCATCACAAACCACAGTCATACAGCAGGTTTTACCCCAGAAACGAGCGGTGCATATATAAGTATACATAATAAAAATAAAATGAAAATTTTCAATAATTAATATGGTCAGTCATAAAAATTTGCACGGAGAGATTAGTCCTCAGATATTTACTTCTAACAAAAAAATCTGAAGTAAATGGTTTTGTCGGTTTGTTCAATGTTCAAACAGGTAATTATGTTTCCTTTTAAAATGTGATATGAAAAAATAAATTTACTTCATCTTTTGAAATAAAATTTAAGTGGGAAGAAATTATTTGAAATTATTAGGCGACTGCTGTTGATTTTGGTCAAATACGTACGTTATTATCTCCCGGTGAGTTTTTTTATATAATATTGTTTTTTATTTTGTGTTCATTATATATTAAATACTAAATTAATGTATTAATTATAAATATATACATTAATTTAGTATTTAAAATATCACAGACCGTCTGTTCTGAATAATTACAACTTCACAATAAGAATGTGTTTTCCTTATTCATTATATATGTTTATGTTATTTTATTTTAACTTAATTTCATTATAAAAACTATATACATATTCATACATTCAAACGATTTTTATATGTTTTATTAAATTAATTACAAAGTTTGTTTTTTTATACAGATAATAATAAATCCTTAACAGCTACTATACATCGTACACATGAATATTTATTAAAATATTTTATCTTTTTAATTAAATAAAATTTATGGTCTCGATTCCCGGGAATGCAGAATCTCTAGTCAGACTTTCTCAACCTTTTCCTATAGTGCTTAAACATGGATTTCGAAAGAGCGAGAACGCAAGATGGTAGATGTGCTGGACTTGAAAATGTGCTCTAGACGACGCTTGCAATCGCAGAACGAGCTCTTCGATCAAAGATTAATTAAACATCACTAAATATCACTTCAAATTAGGAACAAATAATTTGTAGTCCCTGGAAAGGTAGAAGGAATCAGTTTTTGTAGTAGATCACCAACAAAATGAAGCAATCTGTTTAGAACTTCGATGCAAAGCCCGCTCCTGGATGCAACGGACCAAAATAGCTGCCGTAAGATTATTCATGTCATCGTCCGTAAAAAAATAAGTATATAAGTATCTATCCCTTAACATAGTACGTATTTATTACGTTATGCACATACTAGGCTATGTACCATACTATATATATTTTCCTATATTTACATTGCAGGGAAGGGAATCCTGCAATGGAATCCGTAAAGTTGGTCCAAGAAGTTGCATTTACGGAAGAATAGCCCAAAAAATAAGACTCTAAATAGCTGTGATAGCCTGAGAATATTTTCAATATAAAATTCATTGAACATGAAAGTTCTTGATTATTACATGAATATGTACCGTTTTTTCAATATTTTAAAACTTGTTATAACACTACATTAAGAATTACCCACATTATTTTAGCTTTATGTATAATATAATATTGTAAAATACATATAAGTCCAATGTAATATTGTACATTAAGGTATATATTTCTGTTGTATTGAATTTTAAACAAATTTAAAAAATATATACAATTCAAATAATTAATATACAGAATACACTAGTGATGGAAAACCGTTACGTGACTGTGTCGATGATTGGTAACTGAGATTTAATTATGATTGGTAACTGAGATTTAATGATGATTAGTAACTAAGTACCAATCATTGCTCGAAGAATTACGTTAATCGGTTACCAATCATCGTTACAATTTAACGCAATCATAGTCACAATAACAGTCTAAATAACAGTTTAAATAACGATTTTACCATCACTAGTATACACCGCAATCACGAAAGTGTCCCGGGACTAGTTGAGTGACTATATCCTGATCACAAAAACATGTTTTGAAGAACATAATGCACATACCTACAAACAATATTAAAAAAAAAAAACTTTTACCTTGTAGTATTTTTTTACCTTAAAAATTGTTAATAATATAGATTAAAAAGAAAACCAAGCTTAAATGATATTACTGCAAGTAGTATTGTAAAATAATTACAAGTTTCAAGACTTATTAATCGTTGAAAAATATGTACTTACTGAAACGCTATAATTAAATATAATTGTGTATTTACTTCTGCTGTTGATTCAAAAGATTAAAAGCAATTTCAATTTCAAATCACAAGGTTTGGAATATGTAATGTTTTGGATGAGTTAACATTGAAATGTAACAAATTTTATTAAATACCAATAATACAGATGACTGATTGCAGTATTACAGCAGGGTTCTCATTCAATTTTCACATGCCGGTCGTAGATCTATGCCCACGTACAAAACTGTGTGTACATACATTAAACACGTGCTTATGTTATTCTGAAATAATTCGTCTTCCGTTTATTTTGAAGTCGTGCAGTGGCATCTATCGGGCAATATAAGTAACATGTAAGAGTAATGACTAATTATAACCGTTGGAACAAAAGCGTGTTCGAATGGAGGCGCCATATTGTAGTTTGTCTCGATGAGCCGATGAAGAAATAAATATGAAAGCGGCTGGACGCGGAGAACAGATGATATTGACGACTGACAGTTATGTGATGTCTTTATTCAACGTGGGTTGAAGAAGAAAATCCGAAAATAACAACACTTTAATGGTTAATTTTTAATAAACAGATTTAAGAAATCGAGAAATCTATTATTGTAGATTGATGCGTAATTAATTCTCCGCCGTTTCGTTTCTTGAATTTGACGTTTAATTGTCATTTGTCATAAAATAATTCTTAAATAGGGTTAGTAATTTAAAATGCACATCGAAAACCATAAAAATATTATGCTGTACCACTTTGAGAAATAATGGAAAGCTGCTGAGTCATTTCGCGATCTCAACGATCTTTACGGCGAGGGAACGATTAGTGAAAGGGCATGCCAAGAGTGGTTTGTTTGCTTCAAAGCTGGTGATATCAGCTAAGACGATAAAAAAGGGTCAATATTTGTATTTTGATGACCAGGTTCTTTTGGCGGCTGTGGAAGAGGACGAAAGTTCCACCACTGGGATACTGGCTGAGAACTTCAACAACGATCAATCCACGATTAAGGTGACTACGTCTCCAAATGATAATTGTACGTAATACGTTTTCGTTTTTGGTTACGTTACAATATAATATCCATTAAATCTTATATTTAAAGAGTACAATGCCCTAAATATAAAACAAAACTATATGTTGAGACTCGTCCAATATTTCAAACTCACTTCAAGTAATAAATCATGGACACAACACAAGATAAACAACGAACATCTACACGCCAGTTCCGAAAGCAACAACAACATTTCATCAAAGATTCTACATGTTCTTAGCTCCGAAACTGTACAATACACTCAGCATCAACTGGAAATCGTTCACTCCCAATAAGATATTACCCAAATATGAACCCAACATATGATCCAATTGTGTAGAGATTAATCAGAAGAATCGCTATCCAATATTCTAACACAGTGTCTATACTAATAATTCACTAGTTCTACAACACTCTCACTAAATTTTTTTCTTCTCTATTTTTATTTTTATTCCTGTCGAATCTTTATATTTCTTAAATACACCTTCACAAACATAACAAAATAAAGCTAGGACAATGCTGCATATATCAGAGGTGGAGTATATTCCATCCCACACAATAAACTATCAGCGTGTACTTAATTGAAATATAATTGTATCTTACATTTATCATATTATATTATAATATATTCACCTTTGTTATATAAAAAACATATATGTCAATAATGTCAAATAAATAAGTAATATAATTTATATTACAATATATATATATATATATTTTTTTTTTTAATGGCGGATATTTATGTATCAACTAAATATTTAAGCTTGGTTATGGATCTTAAAAAATTGTATGGATATTGAATCAATACTTGGCTACGAATATCGCAGATACAAAAAATTAAAAGTTTAGTATCAAACAATTTAGCGCGAGACAACAGAGGGTCAGGAAATACCTGTATAGATAGTCGAAAGAGTACCAGCGATGTATCTAGATAGTAGACACTTGTACAAAAAACACATTTTGTCAGAGATGGGAGGTAATTTGTTTACGTCCGTAAATATGTCTGTGACGTAACGTACGTATTTCTGCACACCGGAATTTACGCGACAAATTACTGTAATTGATTTACGTGGGGTGGAAATGTAGGGGATACGGCTCTCTGATTGGCCACTAATTTTGATCTCGTTTCGAAAACGCCAATCACCGACGGGAGAGCATCCGAAAAACTGGAATAATTTTGAGTGTTATTTATACCTGGTTCTTCTTTTTAAATGTTCATTAAATAATTTTTCATTAACTTTAATTAATTTAAAAAATCGATGAAAATACTGTAGAAAATTTATTTTATTTTGTTAGACGCGATAACAACATAGTATCGTATGATATACTCATTCTATGTTGCCATGCGACATGAAGAGCTATTCACTGATGACAAGAAAACTATATATACATGTGGAATATATTTTATTTCTGACTTTTTAATATTTTTTTTATTTCTCTCGACCAAATTTATTTTTGTATAGTAGATACATGACGATTTTTTTTTAAATTCACTTAATGCTTCTATATTTTTTGCGAATTATTATTGTCACGTACTTGTCTTCTTAAGTACGTCTCCAGTGTACACCTCGTAATGTTGCAGGTCCAATAAAAACTATCTGTGACAATTATACGCTTATAACAGTATGGCACAATTTCGATATAAGGTATAGCACTTGTACAAGTCAAACTATAAAGCAGATGAGCGCGTAGAGAGAGAACGCGCCTGGCGAGCGTCGCCCTTTATATCCCCGCAAGACATCCGTCTTCCTTTTTATCCAGAGTTTCTATCCAGAATGAAAGAAATGAATAAAGATATGAAGGATGCTTTTATTTTTAAAACCCTACCCAAATGAGTTTTTATTTTTCATACATCAGATTGCACCCACATACACATGAAAAAATCCCTTCCACCACTGGCCACGAGAATTGGGTAGATTTTCTTTGTGAGTTTATTTATTTATTTATATATATTTTAACATCCATATTTTTGTACAGACAGAGGTGGATACATAATAAACATACATAATACATAGTTTATTGTGTGGGATGGAGTAGACTTCACCTCTGATATGTCCTGGCTACTTTGCTAGACTAAAGTCTGTGTTAAAGTTGCTTGTTTTTTTTTTGTGCTGTCGTGGTGTTATTTGGAATAAAAAGAGAATTCAGATATGAATAAAAAAGTAAAAATAAAATAAAAATATAATAAAATGAATTAAAAATATCCATTTCTGAAAAGCAGCAATTTCGCAAGAAGCCGGCTTCTGAGCATCACTCGCTTCTCTTTGAAGACTAAATATTGCATATTTTCCTGTTGTAACTGTGGTAGTTTATCTTGTTCAACCTGTACTGGCCACACACATACACACACATTTACAAACGCTTGTAGCGCATTCAAAATAACAATAATAAATGAGTGGGTGGGTGCAATATATCAGGGCATAGGCGCTCTCACATATAACTTTCTGATATATGTAGAGTAGACTGGGGTCAATTGTATTAAGGGGCAGTAGCACCGATACAAATTACACGTAAACTATAGTCGGTACATATATGATACGCCAACAGGAGGGTCGTTTGACATGCATTGAATTGTCTCCGGTGGATCACGGGCGGTTGTATTTGTAAAAATAATAACTTTTTTCGATCGGATTAATAGTTGTATATTATAATTTATGTGCTCTGTTTTTACCACTTCGTTAATTCATATATTTCTTTCGATATTTTTGTTTATTTTATGACGGGTTTTGAAACGCTTGTGAGTAGAGAACAATCTACGTAATTACGAATTATAATTACATAAGAAATTCTACATTTTAATTTGAAATGGGCATTAAAGTGCAGTTGTACCACATTGTACTCGTATAAGTAAACAAGTATTATTTTCATTGCTTATTGAGTATTTAGCATAATATAATACATTTAAAACAATGGTAATTACTTTACTAGACGTGGTCTGTTCCAAAGTAACTACCTGTATAGTTTTTACAAGTTGTATATTGGTAAGGTAAAATCAAAAGTTGTAAAAAAGATTTTTATCTATAATATAGTTGGAGACAAAAATGTGTAGGTAACTAGGTTAGCACAAATGACAAATTAGTTTCATTTTATTTTCTACCCACATCAAGGAACTACTTATTTTTCATTTAAAATCATTAATTACTTAAGACCCTTTGAGATCAAGTGACAATTTATGAAATATTCGCACAAAATAAGAAAGATTGTTGACCAAATTTGGTATTCATTTTGGGCACTAAAAAGTATCCTAAGGTTTTGCTTCTAGTTTCCTTTGATTTGGATCGTGGATGTGAAATTAAGTTTTTTTTAAAAAATAATTTTAGGATTGATCTGGTAAATAGTTGTCTTATATCCAAAACTTGAAAGTAAGAACTTTAAAAAGTTCTTCAGAGTTTATCACATCGATGACCCATTTTTGAGCCTTAATTAGAGATTCCGTGCACAACTCCATGCAGTTTGGCAAAAAATAAATATATATTAAATTTAAGTAGCAGAGGTTTCAAGACATAACAAATAAGTTATATACTATTATAATTTAAATGAGGTTAGATAAATTTTCTATTGTGTTAAATGTAGTAGAAACTTTGAACTGCATTTTTATAAAACAATAGAAAATCTTTTTTTTTCGTCAAAAGGTTAAAGTGCGATTACTCTGTGCCTTAATTTTGTGTTTTAATGAATTTTCGTACTGGTAAAACTGACCTGAAACTGTCGGGGTCAGTTGTAACATTTCTTTTGATGTGTTTATAAGCTTATAGTTTTATTCATATTATAATTTGAGAATTGAAAATATAATAATTTTATAGACAACAAAATTGTATACTGTTAAGTAAATTAGTTTCCTATATATTATTATTACATAAAATTAAATTTTAACCCCACATTCATATATTACCATAACGTCTTAATATCTGGAGGAACAATTCATTTTTACTTAAGCGTATTTTTTTTATACTAAGATTCTAAATTAAATCAACAGAGTTATATTGCAACAGTATATAAAACAGAATTGTATCGCAACAGTATATAAAACAGAATTATATCGCAACAGTATATAAAACAGAATTATATCGCAACAGTATATAAACCAGAATTATATCGCAACAGTATATAAAACAGAATTATATCGCAACAGTATATAAAACAGAATTATATCGCAACAGTATATAAAACAGAATTATATCGCAACAGTATATAAAACAGAACTATATCGCAACCAATTTTGCACCCTTTTGTAAAAGATAAAATATTACAACTGAAGGAATCCGGCAGAACTTAAACTCGCAAAAATTAGATGGTAACGTGTGATCAACCATTAAACAGTGACCCACCGCAACGTCGTAATCAAGGATGCAGTGTGGCAAATTTTTAAATAAATTTTTACATACGGGGTAAATTTCCTCACCCAGGGCGTCGGGTGCAATAACTGCACTTTACCGCGGCCCGGTTTGTCTAACCGAGTTTCCTGGCTGCTTAGTATTCCATGCGGGGTGTCAATAAGCGATCGTAGACCGAAATTCCTCCCCCGCAGAGCCAATCACGTCTCATTGTGGAAACATTGGCATCGAAGCTGGGATTATGTCGGGCCAGACGTGAGTTTTACACAAAACATTTTTTTTTGTTGAGAATTTATTCATTGAATTTTTGATAGATTATTGTTAGCGACAAAAAATGTTTTAAAGCTTAATATAACCGTTCTGTTTCATCTGAAATTCTGCCAGACGTTATTAATATTAATATATCAGTTTGATGGTCTCATGTGTCGTGAATTTATTTCATCTACTTATTTATAAAATTACTTACGTGATGGTTTTTCAAATATATTGAAACCAATATAATATGTCCGAAATACGATTTATAATTTAATAAGTAGCAGAAAAATAATGTATTAAGAAAATAGTTTAAATAGTAATATATGTAAAACACATTCTTATTGTGAAGTTGTAATTATTCAGAACAGATGGTCTGTGATATTTTAAATACTAAATTGATGTATTAATTATAAATATATACATATAAAATCAATTTTGTCGAAAAATATTGTTTTTGCGTCACCGGAATTCGAACCTGGATCTCTATTTCCAATCCGGGGAAGTGCACTACCATTGTGCTATAACGTCAGTATTTTTCTTGTCAAATTTTTGAACCTATATGTTCAATGTGTCCAAAATTTAATAAAAATGAATAGGTTCGAAAATTTGTCAAGAAAAATACTGGCGTTATAGCACAATGGTAGTGCACTTCCCCGGATTGGAAATAGAGATCCAGGTTCGCATCTCGGTGACGCAAAAACAATATTTTTCGACAAAATTGATTTTATATGTATATATTTATAATTAATATATTAATTTAGTAATATATGTGCATTAATAATTAATATGTAAAGTCAGTAAATATTTAATATAAAAAACAGCCAAGAGACAAAAGTATATTTCGTAAATAAGACATTACACCTCATGACTAAAGTGATATCGACAAAAATGTAATATTGTAGAGTCAAAACCAAGTAAACCAAAGTCAGACTCTCCGTGACTACCTCTCCCATTAGTCCTTCACCAATTTTTTCCATGTTATTTTGGGCATCTTCTAAGTCATTTTTACCACGTCATTCAATTTCATTGAGAATTTAGCTCTTTAGATCTTTTTTGCTATGTCATTCCCACTGCTTCGATAATTACATCAATATATGTAAAAACTCAACCGCAAAAAATGCTTATAAATCATAATTAATTTCTATACGTTTAACTTTTTTACTAAATACATGTCATGTAATATTCTTATTATATAAATAAATTAATTTTTACTGCCAACACTACATAACAAGTGTATTATACAATAATTATTTATTTAATATATCATTAATTTTTTTATGTTGATAACTGTACTTCAATGATATTTTTTTTACTAATGATCTCATAAAAAAACGATTAAATAAAGAATTGCAATAGTATTATAATTTAAAATCTATAAGAAAAATATATTTATATATTATTATATTATATTTAACCGTCAAATATGAAAATTACATAATTTATTCGGTAGGCCATGTAAGTATGCGAACGAATCACGTAAAAATTGGATTTGACAGGTACTAAATTCGATCAATCTCTGGAAACTCGCAGTAGATCGGTGTCATAGATAATTCACTGCGTTATATGTATATGCGTTTATTATGTAGATGATGTACAATAAAATTTCAAATTTTTAAATACATTTTTTTTTTGCAATTCTTACAGAATTTTATCTTTAACATCCAATATTTTTATGCACATATATAATATAAAGTCAAGTATTAGAGTTCATTAAATTTCCGACGCAATATTCAGTACAATTTAGTTTCACTGGTTCCTTTAAGTATATTTTATATCTCTATTAATACGCTTAAGAGCACTGTTACATTAAAAAATATTAATCCGATATTATATGTATTTGTTTTAATTAATTAAATAATTAATAAATTTAATTAATTTATAATAATAAAAATTAATTAATAAATTTAAATTAATTTTTTCCTAAAAATTATTCGACAATATTTGTATTAAGCAACAATTTGAGTTAGGTACTAAATTAATTTTTTAAATAATTGTTGTTTTTTTAAAAATAGATTCTGGTGAAGAAACAATGATATATATTTTTAGTTAGTTATGACATCCTGAAGAAGAAAATGGTATTTTTCGAAGTCGGTATATGTATTTAAACTCAATTCAGTGGTTAATAAAACAAAGATAAAAAATTTGAATTTAACCACAAAGTTAATATTGCTAATTTTAAAAGAAAATATACTTTCATTAGTTTTAACTTAAAATTTTTCTTCTATACGACTTTCTAGCATAGAGTTTACCGGGAAAGTCTCGCTGTAAACTCCAACAGTAGTCGGCATCATGTTGCTATTCCATTTTGATCTTCCATAGTTTTAATGTCTTGATGGAATCTATTCCCCTGTTCTTCACTAAAATCATATAGGTTTTTGGAAATCGATCTAAGCGGTTGTGAAGTTAGTGAACTTTTATGTTCATGTTACAACCGAGAATATTAAAGTTGGATAGCACATTTTCCAATATTTTTATATTCTGCCTTATAATCTCCAAGAATTTTTTTTTAATACTTGAACAAATGCACACCAAGCGTTAGATTCAATCTCGTTCATTGATGAAGTAAATTGCGGATCTAAAATAAGCTGCCTTATTTGAGGACAATAAATTATTCCGCCTTTTAGATTTTATGTGCTAATCCCAGGAAGTTTTTGTGTCAAGTAGCCGAAACAAATTCCATCTCGGTTCAAAGCCTTCACAAATCGCTTCATTAGCCCCAACTTGATATGTAAAAGTGGAAATATGATTTTCTCTCTCGCAACCAAAGGTTCGTTGATTAAGTTTCGTTTTCTTTGAATTATGACATTTCTTATACGACAATTTCTGTTAACTCAGTGCTGACCCTTAGCTCTGCTGCCCCAAAGACATAAGAAAAAGGATATTTTGTATATTCGCTTTGCTGTCCAAGGAGGAAGTTTACCATTTTTAGATCTGATGTTCTTCATCCATCATTTAGTACTAGTGATATTATCTCTTATTCCTCTTTCACTTCCGTTTTTCTTTTATCTACGGTTGCAAATGTTCAATGCATACTTTACATATGAAATGTAGAGCCCAAGATTTATCCTGGTCTCCCAAGTGGAATACAAAATAGGCCAGATAAATAAATAGCCCTTTTCACAAAGTCAGAAATAGGTCTTTTAATTTTTTCAAAATGTATTCGCCATATACATAACAAAAAATGCCTGGATGATTCACACAGCTACGTTTGCTTTTGGATGCCATGGTTTTAATTCAGTATTTTATTACTAAATACAATATAGATAAACTTCACCTATGAAAACTCAATAATAATCTGAACAGGGTAACGCAAAATATTAGCGAGTTATTAAATAGTTCATGGTGGGGGTTACCCAGATAAAAGAATGCCGGATTTTAAGGTCATGGGTAATACCAAGTAATTGAAGCATCCTTTTAACTAAATATTTTGTGTAGAAAAAAAAGCACTAAATATATTAGTGTGTAAAAATACACACTAATATATTTAGTGCTTTTAAAAATGATTCCACGTTTATAACCTACATCAATCATAATTGTCCTATCGTTCTCAACCCATTTCACTCACATTCAAGTGGATCCAATCCACTTGGATATCAAACATTCCTTAATTTGAGTCTAGGGTGTGGTGGCACCCCTTAATTAACCGCCCCCCTCTTAGTAAAATCCACCCCTGCCACAGCTTCCGTCTCACGTGATGGTTTATTTAAAACAATGAATGGAATCGTAATTAGAGATCTAGAACCTTCTCAAGGAGTTTGGTGCCTTCCGCAAAGCCTTAGTTCTCGCGAATTCAGTTTATCAATTAAAGTTTACATTACAAGTAAATGACTGATAATAATTAATTAACCTTCATAAATTATCTCGTATTTTAGATATCTTACAGACAAATAAAAGAGAATTTTTGTTTCTATTCTCGTAAAAATTGTTCTGTATATTATATGTTAATCATGTATTACAGAATTTTTAATATCATATACATATATAAACATGAGATACATGACAATTTAATTTCCAGAATGGTTGCTTAATCCTGTAGTGACTAGTAATGTAAATGTATAAAAATCATATGCATATTCCTGTTTGAATGTATTTGTACTAATACGTGCGTAAATTTTAAGGTAATGGAGTCAATTGCTAATTAGCTATTGGGAAGGTAACAGATTGGTAACTTTCTGTTCAAGACAGCAATTAAAATTAAGTAAAATTAATAGTATAATTTCATCCAATGAATCTACAGTGATGATCATTTATATAAAACAATTCTAATAGATTATCAAAAAATATCACCAAAAAAATTGAAAAAATAATTAATACAAATAAATATAATGTACGTATATTTCGATATATTGTGTATATGTAACACAACTTTTCAACGTTTCTTTCAATTTTTATAGTAGGATTCTATGTTACAAAAAATATGAATAAATGTGGCTACCTACTATGGTGGTTGATAGCTTGACAGTATGGATATATTAAAACATTTTATATTATTTTAAAATTGTCTTTATTAAATTAATAATATTTAAGTATATCCAAGAACACACAATTACTGGATTATTACCTCCAAAGCTTAAACCTAATTAAACAAATTATAGATATAAAATATTAAAAAAAAAAGATTCTCATTAGTGACATCTATGCTGTTTCAGATAAATGAATATCACATTTTAGATCATAGATGAGTGTTTCTATATATATACAACTTACAAAAATTTGATAGATATGGAGGTTAATTGGGTGGAATGGTGAAAGTTACGTTATAAAAGTGATCACCTTGTAGTTACCCATACTTCTATATTTTTACATATAATATAATATAAACAGCTTTGTCTCTACGAGATATCTCTAATTTATTTGTCTTTATTAAGTTTTTTCTTGTTTACGAAACATATTGCTGTTTTCGGAAGAAGAATTGGAGAAATAAAATTTTCTTTCAGATGCTGTGTACTTTAATGTAACAAACTCTAATATTGAAATGAAGTTTTTGGTATGTCTTCATTTGTAGTTCCACGCTCTAGCTAGTACATAATTAACTATATATACTTATCATCATTAATTAATATGCAAGTGTACTTTGCACTAATTAAAACTATTTTGTTTGTGGACAATTTAAAAGCTGCTTCTAAAGATGTAATTTAGTTGACTGAAAGATGTTAGCAATTTTTTTTTTTTTGTGATTTTTTTTATGGTGTATTCTTTAAATATATTGTATTTAATTATTATTATTATCGCAAGGCTCGTTGAGAGCCTTCACCTGATGTAGAAATCATCGCCAAGCGTCTTTGTTCTGGGCTAACATACTCCACTCGGAAACAGGGAAATGGAACATCTCTAGAGATCTCATCACAATGTCGCTCCATCTTAATCCAGGTCTGCTAAGGGCTCGCCATCCATTTAGAATCTCTCTATGAACACAGATCAGGGCATGTTCCATTTTCGTGCACTCTCGCGATTTTTCCACCCTAACTAAATAAGGATTTTCATGAAAAGATCTTAAAAAATTGTTGCGAATACGCCATTGACTAGACTGATTATCTCTCACTAGCCCATGTACTTTCCGAAGAATTTTCTTCCAAAAAACATTATTTCTTTTCAGTCTTTTGTAAGTCAAAGTCTTTCAATAAAAATGTGTCAATGTGTCCAAAATTTAATAAAAGTGAATTGATAATTCTGGCGTATGCTATCAGATTACTCAAAGGTATTTGAGATTCCGTAAAAATAAGGTAGATGGCTCTTTCAAATAATGGAACGATTAAATGTATTAATATTAGAAAGGTAACATATAGATATAGGTTCAAAAATTTATCGCTAAAAATATCGTCGCTCTAACATAGTTGGATAATGCACCTTCCCTGGTTTGGAAAGAGATCCAGTTTCGAATCCCGATGGCGCAACAACAATATTTTTCGATAAAATTGATTTTATATGTTTATCTTTCTAATTAATATATTTAATTCATATTTAAAATATCACAGACCTATGTTCTGAATAATTACAACTTCACAATAAGAATGCGTTCTATTAATTATCTGAAGCATTTGTTCATATCTAATGGAATATATTATTATCCAATATAAATTCATTATAAATATGTAAACAATTATTTTGACTAGCTCCATGTAGATTTCATCTATTTGAATCGACTTGATGTCAGCGGAGCATTTGCCACATATTTATTTTTAGGACAATTTAAAAAAAGTTTCATAACTAAGGACCTCGGCGGATTATTTTGACCCCCGCGACAATGGTGATAAGTGGGGGGGTAATTAGTTCCCGTCCGGTTTTTGAGTCAAAAATACCTCCACCCCGGAATACGGGGGTTAGTATCCGATAAAAATACCGGAAACAATAACGTTGCCTTAATCATCCAGAATACTGTGGCGAGAAACAGAATAATTAAGATGGAATTCAATGGTAATTATACCAGACTGAAATGGTAATTATAACAGTATGTTCGTGCTACTTAAAACAATAAGTATTTTTCGACGTTTTATTAAGTTCAGTCGGACAAAAGAAAGTCTCATTTTTAACTTAGATAGGTACAGCACTGCAGAAGATTACACATTGTGCTCTGTCATAGTCGGGATGAGTATGAATCATGGTATAGGTTGGGTCAATTCCGTAATACGTCCTTGTCTTCACGGTCAAAGTTTAATTATAAGAATTATATGTAGGTGGTGCTAAAAATTGGCTTATATCGATAAAATGATATTAATCTTTCCCTTACAGTGCGAAAATAAAAACGCGCGTTACGGTGCAGTAAACTCAGTGTACATGTAGACTTTTGCGATTTTTAAGTTGGATAAATATGAATATTTTACATTTATTTATTTTTATTTATTTGACATTTTTACAATTTTTTTATAACATGAATTAAGTATTTTACATTATTAAAATTACATGTTTTTTTTTTCGCTTACCTCTCCAAAAAAGAGACTAGCTCTTGTGCTTAGAGATGGAGTTACACTGTAATAATTTTATATAGAGAGTTATAAATTTGTAGTCAATAATTATTTATTGTCTACTTGTGTGCTTCTGAAGTGTTCTGTAATATTATTTATTTTCTAATTATGTGCTTCAGAAGTGTTCATTTAATTTCTTTCTAAATTCTTTTATTTCTTTAATTTGTGTTGGGAGGCTATTGACATTTTTTATCTCAAAGTATGTAAAATTTTACGGATAGTGTTTGGTGTTACATTTAGGAATTTTAAAGTTATTTTTAAACCTTAATGATGTGCTTGTTACAAATTTTACAGTGTTATTTTCTTTAATTAATTGATTAATCTAGATTTTTTTGTAAACGTTTTCTATTTTGGGAACCGGGAATTTTGCAAAAAGTGTTTGTGTTGAAAAAGTTGATCTTTTTTTAAATATTACTTTGATGATTGTTATCTGTATTATTTTTACATAGTTCATTATATTATTGTATGCTCCTCCCCACCCAATTATTCCATACTGGAATAGCGAGTGAACAATAGCAAAATATACCTTTATAAAATTATTTATAATTAAAATGTGTATTACTTATATTAATCATTAAATTAATAATAGATATCTTATAGAGACGAAGCTATTTTTTATTATATTTTTAATTGTAAGATATGGAAGTACGGGTAATTACAGGGCTGGCTTAAGTGATCACTTTATACAAATATAACATTTAGCATTCTCACCCATTAATTAATCTTCATATTTATAAAATTTTTGGAAGTTAAAATCATATATACAACTGTAATTACCCGTACTTCCATATCTTACTATTAAAAATATATTAAAAATTATACATATATACAACTTCCAAAAATTTGATAGATATGGAGATTGATTAATGCGTGAGAATGGTGAACGTTATGTTTGTATAAAATGATCACTTAAGCTAGCCGAAGAGAGGTCCTAAGCTATGTAATTACCAGTACTTCCATATCTTACTAATAAAAATATAATAAAAAATAGCATATATTAATATGGAAACATTTAGATTACACTATTGCCATCTATGGTTTAAATTTGATATTTATTTTCCCTGAAACAGCATAGATGTCACAATGAGAATCTATTTAAAAAAAAAATTATTTAATGAGTATTCTTCATCTGTAAAATATTTTTAACACATCATACTAGAATATGCCTGAAAAATAAATTTTTATATATTTTTGATCAGTATAATATTAGCAATGCTAAAAAATAGTTTATTAAATAACTCTGAAAATAATAAAATATACAACAAAAATTTTCCAAACTTTAAATCAAACTCCTAACATCACTAATAAAACTTGAATTTATCTTACTATTGTAAAATTAATTATTAAAATACCCTATTCTAAACAAATAAAGCCTAAGCTCAAACTAATAGGTTTTACTTAATATTTAATCAGATTAACATCATGTATTAAAAAGCTTGAAACTGAAAAAAAATAGATATAACAAATCTGATGAGATAAATGAGGCTATAATGTAGCTCGGTTGGGAGAGCATTTTACTGGTAATAAAAAGGTCCTTGATTTATGTCTCGGTGGCATTAGTCCTTAACATTTTTTGAGTGACATATTTAGATACCTTGATAAAATCGATAATAAAACAATCACTAAGAAAGATATAAAAAAAATATATGTACGATGCGCGTTCTTAAGTTAGTTCCAGAATTTTTTTTTTAAAAGGAATATGTACATCATTTTTACAATACTTGTTTTTATTCGGACGCTACACACCTTAAACTATTTTTTAACATAGTCGTCACCATTATTAAGGCACTTGTCATAACGGGGCACAGATTTGTGTATAACTTCGTCATAGAACGATGACACCTTGAATTAAAACAATGTCTGTACTCGATCTTTCAGCTCATCATCATCATCAAAATGCTTTTCACCTTGGAATCGCTTCAGATGATGGAAAATAAAGAAGTCAGGACAAAACAGGACACACTTGGCGATGAATGTCAGCTGGTTTCATGTTTCGTGTATTCAAGAAACGAATCACGAACCGTATTTCAGAGTCAGTGGGCTGATCTCAATCTTGAACATTTTAACCACTCACTACAAGTGAATGTCTCAAATGTTGCATGTGGTGAGTCAACAGATTAAGGAAACCATTGCGCATGGGACCAGTGCACCAGGAATGTATACTGCGAGGTACATATATACATATAAGGACGTGGAGTTTATGATATTTAACCGTCGAAAAAAAATTGAAAAGTTTTAATTTTTTAGATTGTTTACTTTGTTTTATTAACTGCTTAATAAATTAAATACATCTACATCCACAAGTCTCATTGTAAAATTTTTTCCTAAAATTTATTATAATAATTATATATAATCAAGTAACAATTTAAGTAAGATACTTCATTTATTTTTAAATAATTATTGTTTTTAAAAACTATAAAATATATATTTTTTAATTTGTTTATAAATATATTATTTTAAAGAAACAATAGAACATATATTTTTGATTAGTTGATGACATCCTGAGGAAGAAAATGATATTTTTCGAAACCGAATGATGTATTTAATTCATTAAGTGGTTATTTGTTTACACCCTATTCCAAATCGTTTTTAGAGTTGTTTACTCTTGTTTCGATTCGTCATAATTACATATTTATTTTATTTTATTACATTCAATCAATATTAACATTATTATCACAATACCATCATAGGTTGGCTCCGGTATCATCGTACCAGAGCCATACTTGCACAATTAGACATGAGACTCGTTATCACATTAACTTCTGAAGGCAGCCAGAAATGAGCTATATAAATCATACACCCCCCAAAGGGGAGGGTAAACGTCACATTTATGTGTTGCAGTCGCAGAACTCGGTCATAGTCCGGAAAAAATTCACCCTGTCCAGGTCGCAAGAGGTGCGAAGGAGAGCCAGTAAAATGCTCGGTTAGGAATCTCTATCCACTGCTTTTCCCGGCATCGCCCACCCCAGCAACACCCAGCGAGAGACTCACACTCTAATAAATACTCGGAAATGTCTGAGATTCATTTAGTTTCTTTATAGGTAATAAGTGGTTAATAAAACAATGTTAATAATCCAAAAAATGGATTTTAACTACAATTCTCGCCTCATCCACATTCATACATGCTAGTTGATTATTAAGACTTCTAATTGAACAATCCTCCAGTATCTGGTTTATCTGGTCACGCCAAGTCTTCCAAAGGAGTCCTCAATTTCTGAAGCCATCAACACTTGTTTTCAATTAATATTTGGTATTCAATTATGGGAATCGGAGGTGAATAATTAATGACGGTGAATTTAATAGCAAGAGCAGTTTGACAAAGTTTACTTACACCAAACAAGAACATAACGGTCCGATGGATATTTTGATCACCACCTTCGCTTGTGCCTATATGATGTATACTAATATGGTATAAACTACTGCACTCCAGCGCTGTAGCTTATACAGGTAGGTGTCTACTTTGCCGCCCAACCGAGCAGTATGCGAGTAATTAATTAACAAAATTTGACTTAGTATTTGGTACCATTTGGTGCAACAAGACCCTTACTACGATGTACATAAAGAAATATACTAAATATCATTAATAAATATAGCAGTAAAATTGTGTAGCAACGACAGACCAGTAAATTAATAGACATGAAATAAAGTGAACGTATAGGAAAAGGGCTTTGGAATATAAGTTGCGAGACGAAGGGCATCATATACACATTCTTGGTAGAAATATATATCAGATAGTTTATGACACATTAATGTATTTATTTATTTAGAGTTTATTGACATACATAATTTTGTTGTAACAGAGGTGAATATATTATAATATAACATGAGATACAATTATATTGAAATTCATAGTTTATTATGTGGGATGGAGTAGACACCATCTCCGATATAAACAGCATTGTCCTGGCTATTTTGCTAGACTGATGTCTCTGTTAAATTAACCAGTTTTTTTCGTGCTCTTGTGGTGTTATTTAATTCAAGATAAAGATTCGATAGAAATAAAAATAGAGGTAAAAAATGCAAATGTACCAGTAAAAGTATCAACTCTTCGAAAATTAAATCTTTGTGTAAACAAGATGTATTTTTTACATAAATGCATGTTATATTGTCAGTGTTTAAATTTTCATTCTAATCGTGTCATATTTAAAGAAAAGTCGCACAGCTATTTTATTGCGTAAGTGGTACCAAAATGAATACGTGAGTGACACCAGAATGAAATAATTGAGACAAGAGATTTGTGTTAGTTTATGTTTATGTATTTGGTGGTCTGTGGTAGTAACTTAATTTTTAAAAATATAAACAACTTTATACTAAATACTATCCACGTCGATCCCTCCTGACTGAATCGTGATCTCCATGAACTTCTGCCCTCTTGACTGTGCTTCTCTACTTTATTTTTTCAATTAAATTTTTTATTTTTAGCAACAGTGAACATTACATAAACATTATATAAAAAATAACTCCAGTGAAGTTTCTTTGGAATTAAATAATGAATACATAATCAAATAGCATACTCAAATAAACTGATAAACAAAAGACTTTTACATTAAAATTAACATAATAAACTAAAAAATAGTAAAAAATATATATAAAAAAAAACTGAAAAAAAGAAATAAAAGTGTTTTTAAACTGAACATACAAAGTGGAAAGGATAAGGAGGGAAGGAAAATTGGATGCAATATATACAATTTATATTAATATTTATTGAAAAGTTGGCGTAGTTTAATTTCAAAGGGAAGTAATTTATCGTTGAAAATGTATAAGTTATTAGAATTTACGGCATTATATTTTGACATAGGGCGGATCATAAAACATTTTTTTATGTAATTAGTAATTAGTTTTCTTAGCATCCTGTAGATATTAAGGCTATCACCAGAAAGGTGCCTGTTGCTTTTTGCACTTCGTCGGTCCAATGTGTGGGGGATCTTCCTATTTCTATTTCCCACAACAATAATATTCTCTAAGTTATCTTACCATCTTGCAAGATGCCCAAAAAAATTAAGGATTCGTCTCAGGCTGCAGGTTAAGTGTCTGTTCTAGATATTCAATTTCTGCAGAATGGAGACATACGTGCGTCTCGCCATCCATGGCATGTGAACATGAGTCTCTCTACTATACTGCATTCACTGTATTGCACAGGATTAGTCGCCGTGGTGACGTCAATTAATTGATGTTTCGAACACGAGCCAGTAATTTAAATATAAAAAAACTGTGTATTATCACTGAGGTACCAGGAATACGTGAGAGAGATATCGATAAACACAGACTATCATTTTTGTTAAAAACATGTCACGGCAGCGCCCTTCGCAACTAATACGGTGGGAAAAATATTAAAGAATTAATGTACTGTTTGTAAGGGAAATAAAAATAAAGTATTCTGCAGGTGTGAAACGCCATTCTCGATTCTATCGCTATAGTGTACCAACAATGAACACATTTTACGTTTTATTTCTTTCGACCTCATAATCATCATAGTCATAGCCAATTGAGATAAGCGGAGATTGACGAACCACATTTCCCTACATTTCTTGTTTTCTGTACGAAACATACACGTTGAATTATATTTTTGTCACAATAGTTTCGAGAGGTGCGGTCCATCTCATTAAGAATTTTAAATGACAACTAAATTAAACATAGTTGGATCACATAGGATGGGAGGGGTTAAAAGCGTACCCCTTGGTGATAAGGAAGTATAATTATTTCGTTCCTATTCTGCAAGTCTCGATTCGCAGCCGGCTCTGTGGCGTTCGCGCCTGCGCGCCGCTTCACGTAACATGACATGTTTAAGGTGTATTTCAAAGAAGGTGGTACAAGACCGCAACACATTGTTGGTCATACTATATAGAACATTTGCTTCCAGCGTCATATCTGCATTAATTTTACAGGGTTTTGTAGTTTCAGTTTGCATGTTTCGGCATCATTATTTCAAGTCACATTTTTATAATTTAGATGTTACCTGTGGTGGTCCTGCTCGTGCCCCACAGATATGGCCGTGTAACAAATCACCTGACAGCCATATAATACCGAAACGCACCAACCAATAGCGGATATCAATACATCGTGTCGTATTCGCGTAATTATTTTTATACTCGCAGTACCTGCCATTGTAAATCGTTCCGCATTAAATATCTTGCTCTAGATAGAGCATAAATACTCATACGCACATTTATATACACTGGGACATGCATCCACACGCATGAGACATTGAAGAAAGTTAGGGCCTTCGGTCTTCGGTACAAATGTCGCCCACTCTATCCGAGTGACTCGACAACTTAAATCACATATATCGATTATAATGTATTATACAAATATGAATCACTATATATATATATATCCATGAAGACCTTTTCTGTTTCTTTTTTTTTTGTTTCTTCCCTTAAAAAATGAAGAATGCTTCATTGTCACACTGTATCTGTAGGGTATGAACCATTTTTATGTTTTTATATACTTATTATTTGCTTGTGTTATTGCCAGAATCTTTTATTAACAGTGTTCTATTTGTTTATGTGCAGTGTAAATCGATTAACATGAAACTATAGGGACCGAAATATGTTTTTATGTTAAACATGAACATTGTTAATGAACATTGTTAATGAAGATCAAATCATCATAGACTTTGAATTTTATCATTTTTCGTTAGAAATAATTAAGGGTTAATCCTAGGGAGACACCATGCTGAAGTGAAGGTAAGATTTGTTTATAAAATATTTATTATATAATATAATGTGTATCTAACCTTACCAACGATTCTCCGCCAAGTGGCAGTGAACGTGGCGGGAGGCCTTCATCCAGTAGAAAACTACTTATATGATAATGATGATGAATTACGAGCCATTTTAATGACCACAATGACTTTAACACCGATGAATATTTTTCCAAGAACTATTCGAAATAGTCTGAATTCTCACATGATACGTTTCGACTCATGAGTTCGAAATCAAAAACTAATATACCGTTGCATTGTTAACTTTTCAGTAAATTTAAAGGAGAAAATGCTGTTAATATATCTGTTAAAACTTGGTTTCGCTTATTACTTTCAGTTAACTAAAAATCTTAAATCTTGAAAATAAACTTGTTTTCCTCTCTCCTGAAAACTTGAAAATATGTAGTTAGATAGGTTTTTGTGTTAGTTATATCTATAATAGAGGATGTTTCAAATTTGTAAACACACTTTTGGCGCGTCTTTTCGAATCTGTTATTGACATATTCTGCATCCAAATTCCCATCCATACATTTTCTCATGCTCGTCTTTTCAGTGTAAAATGTGACTTTGACGCCAGCAGACGTCAATTTGACTGATATTTGTTGGATCTCGACATTGCGAGATCATTCGCGGTGTGGACCTTTCAGTTCCAGTGCACTAGCAATGTATTGTTTGTGATCCTGTGTATTCTGTGCATAGTAATATTGTTAGTTTGTACCGTGGTGAACTTGTTACATCGCCGCATTCAATTGGGAGCGAAGATCGCTCATCCGCGTGCCATTTATTGTGTGACCTTGACGGCGACTGCAGGGATTATGAAGGCACCATAGACAATGTGAGGCGAGAATTTCTCCTGAATCCCAGTTCCCGAGATTACTGGTTCTTCGACTAGAACCCTTATCCCCTCACCGACCTCATCCTGTACCACGTTTCCCTATCCTCCCGTACCGTACCTTGCGCTGATTCCGATTTACGACCGGAATCGTCGTATTTCCATTTTGCGGGACGCGTGATCTAGAGATTGCACATTTCAGAAGATATAAAAGTATGTACATAATATTTAAAATTGTTTTTTTAAACTTTGTAATAAGTAATAAATTACTTAAGCTGTTAACCGATGCATATAGATTTTAGTGTCATTAATCCGTCGAATAATTGATTGTGGCGATTTAAATATTTAAAATAAAATCTGTCTCGGTCATTAATATAATATAATATGTAAGAAAACGACTTAATACAATATAAATAAACATTTACGACATTTCATGCTCCATTCCGGTTAAGGCGCTATGGACATAAAGTTAGCCGTAATGTCATAATAACTCTTGGGATAAATTCCCACCCCGAGCCTTAGGCTATTCCAAAAAAATCATCCCCTATTTCCATCACTTTGCGTAATGCTTAATATATCAATTTTATATTGGCGTGCGGTTACGAAAATGCAAATGGGAAAATTGGCAAAATAAAATGAGACACGCGTCTGTGAGCAGCGCTATTGGGACATCCAGTGGATGCCCGGAGCGCTTGTGAAGGGTGTTTTTAAGAGGTTTGTTTTTCGTATTGGCAAAACTTTTTCCAGCGACAGCTAATTTGACAGCTGACAGAAGCTGATTTGTGCTCAGTTTAGTTTGCTATTTCTCCATGAATAGACTTATGCCAGAAAAACGAATATCGTAGTTCAGTTCGCAAACTTGTCGTAGGCTACGTCCATTTTACGTTCGACATAATCGTCCATCCGAGCAAGTAATTCGAATAACCATTGATCGTTTTCGCACCATGTATTATTTAATTGATATTATACATCCGCAGAGACATCGTACAGTGCGCACCATAGAAGCTGTTGCTGCTGTAGGGAGTAGTATTGAGGAGGAACCGAATGAGTCATTTGCCATCGATCCATGATTACTGACTTTGTCGGTCAACAACATGCCACACAGTGCGTGACAAACAATTTATTGAATTCCTTTAATATGAACGCAAAATTATACGCTCATCGAATGTGGAAACATTTGCGTAATGGACCTGTAAACTAGATCTTGTAATTTAATACCTTTGGACTATTTTTTGTGGGTATATGTGAAGTCGCTAGTCTACGCAGATAAACCAGAGACGATAGATGACTTGGAAGCCAATATTCGTCGCTTCCCTATGCTATTTATTCGAGTGAATTGTGGTGCCTGCCTGCACGCAATAATATTTAAACAATAATACCATAAAATTATGTTTTCAATGAAGCCAATACCATGGCCGTTACCGCGATTTTTGTGTGTTTTATTTCATTGTAAAGTTCTATACTTCTAAAAAGACACCCTATACATTATTACAAGTTGTGTTGGTACTGAAGGTATACGCGGTAATATTAATTGTAACAAAAATTTATCTTGATGTACAATATTTATTTATTAGTGGTCTGTGACCAGGGTCACCAAAATTTTAAATAAAACAAATTATAAATATAACTATTAACAATATTTGAGTATTTCCAAGAACACACAATTACTGGATTTTTACCTCCAATGGCATTGTTATTAAGACTAATTATAAATATTTCATAGAGACGAAGCAATTTATATTATATAATATGGGAAATATGGAAGTTTGGGTATTATAGGCCTTATGAACTGTCTTTGGCTGGCTTGAATGATCACTTTACACAATGTAATGTTCACCAATTCTCTACACAATGTAATGTTCACCAGTTCTTCAATTCTTATTATCTATAAAATTTTTTGGATGTTTGGAAGTCTATTTATTACACTTGCGGTCTCTTTTAGTGTAATCCAGCCAGCGGCGTAACCAAAAAAATTGGGCCCCAATACAAAATGGAAAAAAGGGCCCCTAAATAAGTATTGTATATAAGATATACGAATTATTGTATATGCTGTGTGATTTATCCATAAAATAATAAGAATAACATTTGGCTATTTATTTTGCGAAGTATTTATATTGACTTATATGAAAATTTAAAAAATACTTGCTTTACGATGATAGTCTGATCCCTAACTCGATATACGAGTATATTGGAGGTTCTGCTGCTGTAAACATTGATAATGTTTTCACGTGTTTTAGTAAAATTTAAAATTTTATAATTCCATTCCTTTTTGTGGATTACTGTTAACGCTGTGAATTGTATCGTTTTCCGCGAAAAGGTCGATTTCTGTAGTATTGTAAGGCCCAAATTTATTGGGTCCTTTTCTAACATGGTCTCCAATCCACAGCATTCGCATAGTTACGACACTAAACTCAGCATGCATCTTTCCAAACCTCGCTGTATCGTCTTCGGTTTTTGATGTAAGCGTCAAGCGGCAGCTCTTGATGTAAGCGTCCAGGTGTCGTTTTTTTGTGTAGGAACTGGTTGTATATATTGATTACCTTTCACTCGAACCATGGAGCTATACTGAAATATAAATATATGTATTTTATAATACTTAGGTACATTTTCTGTCTTGTTTTTAAATCTCCATGTTAATATTAATGGAACACAAAAACGTAGCCTGGGAAAAAAGCTTAGACAAAACAAATAAAGCACGTTATGTTTTTAATATTTGTAAATTGAACTTTGTGTAACATAAGAGTCAAAGAGCATTTAAGATAATAATTTTGCAGAATTTACTAGTCATTTATTAGAAAATGATCATACTTTTGAAAAAAATTTAGGATTGTTTGTTTTAAAGTCCTAAAAAGTAGTTATTAAAGGTTTAGATTAGTTAAGATTAGTAGAATTGTATATAAAACAGATAGATAAATTCAGTTTTATAAATACTTGTATGCTTTCATATATAAATAGACAGGTATACAATTTTACGAATTTTTATTAATTATGATTTTTATTTTAAGTTGGTGAATTATTTCATTTTCTTACTTGAAATATTTTGCAAAATCGTAAAAAATAACATTTTTAATAATGTAGAAAATTTTATTAATAAACGAAATTATAAAGTAAATTTTTGTTTCGAATTCATTTTAGTAGTATTCATACATTTAGAAAGTTTATTTGTATTAAGTTTCGGAATATAATCGATATCGAGAGCAAAATATTTTTTAATCACTTCCCATATTTTCCTACTGCAGGCTGGATTCTTCTATGTTCTCTACAGCCTCCGCGGTTTTGACTTCAGACAGATGATCATTAAATTTGTTTACATGGTTTCACAATAATACTTCAACGGTGGGCGTTTTGTATCGTATGGCCAAAAAATTGATATAGCCTTTACTGTGTACACGGTTTATTGTTTAAAAAAACCCACTTTACCTTAGATTAAAAACTTCAAGACAAAAATAAATGTATAAAAAAATTATATTATAAGGTGCGAATGCATTAGAGCATTATTATGATTTATAATAAGAATGGTGTATATAGTCGATCTGCTGTAATAACAGTTACAGTTACAGTTACGGGTCCAGATGAATATCGGACCATTTATTCGGTTACTTTTGTAACCGATTCCGACTATCGAAATAAATCATATTTGAAAACGTTTACCATTTGGAATATTTCACCTCCCCATCAAGTCGTCGTACAAGTTATCCAATATTAATTTATAAAGATTATGCCGTCACTTCTTCCCTCCGTCGCCAAGAATTGTGAACAGAAAAAATAAAAAGATAACCTGTTCTATTTAACCTAACGAATTGATCAAATTCGATCATGTATTTTCACTGTCGTCGCCAAAAATTATTAACTTTAATATATCGCACAGGATTGAGAGGTTGCCGCAGTTACGCCAAATAAATGATATGATAAATGAATGATCTCATTTTTACAGTGAATCATTAGCGGAGTGCCAGAAAGACGTGAGATCGATTTCGGCAAGCAAAAATTGACATTTTTTGATAAAATACGTCAGGGTGGTGCCAGTAACTGCCTGTGCTAAACTTATGGGGAATATATGAATGGTTTGAATATATTTTTTGCATGCTTAAATAAAAGGATGCGAGCGGGAACGCATTCTTGATTCTCTCGAAATAACATACTTTTGTATTTCGTCTCTTCTAATCTCATCATCGTTGCCAGATGAGAGAAATGAAGGTCGATGAACTACCCATGTCTACATTTCTTGTTTCCTATACGCATCAGTTACAAAAAACTTTTGATCTGTGTCACAGATATTACAAGGAATATTTTTGGCACCCCACGATACTCGATCTATTATGTGGAACCTGTTATTATGATGTTGAGTAATTGTGTGGTCCGGTGACTTAATTACTAAATCACTAAAAATCACTGTGATACAAATATTAACCACTGCTTACTTTAACTGATTCGTATCCGTATACAACCCTTTATTGATCGGACAATAACTGTCTGTAGTAAGAAAGTAGTATATAGCAGACAGGAAAATAAAATTCACTGACGAAATAATGAATTCTTAATATTCAAAAATAAATATTTTTTTAGCACACCGTAATGTATATATGTATATTTGGAAAGTTGGCGGGTTATCGGGAGATAAAAGACAGGATGGCACTTACTTGTCGGTCTCCGATCTCTGGAAGCTGGTTCTTTTCTCGCTGGTACACCAATTCACAAGCGACGCAGAATTATGTCACGCACTTGATGACACTCGCGTTAAAAAAGTAATTGTATTAAATATATTAGCGGTAGTAAAAAATTATAAATTAGCGGTATAATTACCTTAATAGGTTAGCGGTTGTAAGCGTATTTACAGCGACGGCAACGTACCGTGTTCGGTTTCAAAAGCGGAGTAGTTCGTTCAGGCGTATCAAACAGACTGCAGGAATCTTCTTTCTCCTTCGTGCCTAGGGACTAGGATAGGACAAGAGTAAGAGGGAAAAGACATATTTCTGTAATCCAATGAGATGTGCGTGCGTAGTACATTTAATGGCGCTAACAATATTACATAAATTTATGATTATAAGGTCGAAAGAAATGAAACAAAAAATATGTTTAATATCGTACACTACGGTGACACGACACATTCGAGAATGGCATCCCGCCCACAGAATACCCTGTTTTTATCCAGATACATATAATACATGCATTCATATAACATTTTCCATAATATTTGCAGGTAAAGGTGTCCAGCGGAAAATTTTCAAGTATAATATTAAATATATAAAAAAACTACAATGTTATTCTCATATTTTATTTATACAAAATGGAATTTGACGATGCGGATTTTATGTTTTAAAAAGAATATAGTATAAATGCCGTCTATTTCTCTCAAGACACTGTTGCAATCAGACTCTTAAATTTGCGAACACGCGAGAGTAAAGCGTTTGTTCAATGGCAACAACTTCACAGCGGATGTTTTCTTGTAGGGCCTGAATTGTTCTAGAATTGTTGCTGTAAACTCTCGACTTAAGGTATCCCCACAAAAAAAGTCGCACGGTGTAAGGTCTGTTGATCTAGGTGCCCAGGGTATGTCTCTGTACTAGCTGATTAATTTATTGGGAGAAATTTTCCTCAGCTTCTCCATTGAAACTTTAGCTGTCTGTGGAGTAGCCCCCGTCTTGCTGAAATTATGTCTTGTTGTTGAACCCGGTAAACAACTGCAACTGCGGTACCAAAAACTCGTCGATTATTCGGAAATACACGTCAGCAGTTACTGTCTCGCTGATTAAAAAAATAAGGGCCAATTATACCTCGGGCAGAAACTGCACATCACACTGCCGTTTTTGGATAATGAAAACGTTTTTGATGACGTTCCCTCGGGTTGTCGAGGTACCAGTATCTCATGTTCTGTTTATTAACATAGCCATCGTTTGAAAATGTACTTTTCCAGTAAGAAATATGTTTTCAAGGGTTCGTGCTATTCCAAAACGTTCCAGCATCGTTCACGCTAAGATTTCACGTAAAGCATATTCATTTTCGTTGAGAAACTGCACGATTTACAATTTTTATGATAAAACTGTAGTTTCTTTTTCAAAATAACGTGCACTGTAATTTTTTTATTCCAGTACAGGCTGCAATCTTCCTTATTAAATTACACAGATTGCGCGTAATTTCACGTTGAACTTAAGCCACACGTTCTGGCGTCACTGCTGACGTTTATGGTCCCGGAGGAGTTTGGTTAACCATTGTTTCTTCTTGTCTAATCTTTTGAGCCCAATGCCAGATGAGTTGCATGCAGTCATCCAATGAATCACCACACTCTAAATATTGCGCAATCGCAAACGCGCGGTGCGCTCTCGACCAGTGACTCATTGCAACTGGCAAATCCGCAAATCATGCACGTCGAAAAATACCCCTCCCACTTACTCACCCTGTTGGCTTACGAGCAATTACAATTTAATCTTGAAATTTTTCGGCTGGATACATTTTACGTGACGTTTTACTAAGAAGTCTTTGTTTTCCCGAAATTCATCCCACGGAATTTTTGGCGCCACGCCGATGATTAGATCATTAAATCCCTGACACGTGTTTTATTAAATCAGGTAATTGGCGCCTTCGCTGCGACCTCGCAATTCTGTGCGATACATAAAGTATCAGAATGAATTTGACAAATATATTAGGGCATTAGTACAATATTTTTTAGCCACGCTGTTTCACCTGATATGAACGCTTTAACCGTTCATTAAAACTGAATTTTATACTTCGCTTGAAATTCTACACCTAACAAATATTCAAAATATATATTACGTAAGTGCATTGGTAGTTCAATGTCTGTATGGATTTCTCTTAAAATATTGAAAGCAATTAGTAAATTATAATGAACTGGTCCTAACAATGAAACTACGAAAAGGCTAACACATCCAACTTTCAAATAATTGCAGGTTAAGATCATTAAAGAATTGAATAAAATTTATTTAACTATTTGAAGTCTGTTTATGATTATTACAATATTATTTATCTACATAAAAAGATAAATTAAAAATTCTACCTTTTTGTATTGTGTTTCTTTCTTTTTAAAATTATTTTACAAACCATTAGGATTTACTTATATGTTTCTATGTAGATAGTAAGATACTTTTCTACTATTCAGTAATTCAGAATGAAATAATGGAGACATCCACGATTTATTGATTTAAGATAAAAATAAATTTCATACCTGGAAGTAGATTTATCATCATCGTCATCCATAAATCTGTGTATTATATTTGATTAAGGAAAACACATTCTTATTGTGAAGTCGTAATTATTATGTTAATTGTAAGAATTTGTTAAACTCCTTAATAATATAAGTTGTATCAATGTGTTCAAAGTTTAATAAAAATGAATTGATAATTCTGGTGTTTGCAGTCGGTTTACTCAAATGTATTTGAGATTCCGTAAAAATAATGTAGATGGCTTTCAAATAACGGAACGACAGATGTATTAATTTGAAAAAGTGTAACATATAGGTTCGAAAATTTGTCATGAAAAATACTGGTGCTATAACACAATTGGTAGTGTACTTCCCCGGATTGGAAATAGAGATCCAGGTTCGAATATATATATTTTATATGTATATATTTATAATTAATATCCCGGTATATTTTATAGGTATATATTTATAATTAATAAATATTAATAAATAGTTCGTGCAAATATGCTGTCACGGCGTTTCTACCGATGCAGTAAGGAGGTGAAGAGGATCCTGTTTAAATCGTTCTTCACCAGCATGTATACCTGCGAGCTCTGGTCGAAATACAAGCAAGTCACGTATAACCGTCTTCGAATTCAGTACAACAACTCATACAGAATACTGTTTGAATTTGCACGTTTTTGTAGCGCATCTACAATGTTTACCGAAGGCCGTATATATGGATTCGTTCCGATTCTAAGACATCGAGTTGCTGGCGTAAAGCTGCGGCTGGAGTTCAGCACCAACTCTCTGGTACAAGCGGCGCTCTCATGGAAAGTTGGTCCCCTGACCAGAGAATGGCAGCGCTTACAAAATAGCTACATATACAACAATGGCCGTGACTGAAGTAGTTATATATGTAATAATTATATTTTGTGTGTATATATGTGTGAACTTTTACTTTTTATTAACTTTTTAAATTTTTTTTTTGTATTTATTAATATTTTCCTCGGTTTTCTTTTTCATAGCATATTTATTTCATAACCTTTAATGTATAACATAATATGTATTATCTTTATGGCAAATCAGGTTTAAAAAAAAACCTGATCACGCTGGAATAAACACATTATTATTATTAAAATACGTATTTATTATATTTGAAGTATAGCCGCAACCCCTCGAGAAGTATTACACCAGATGGAGTGAAGAAGACAGAGTGACAAAAACATTCAGATACCTTGAATGTGAATGTAAATGTGAATAGGTATGGCATATACTCTGTGTTTATGTAAACTCCTATGATCGCTGGTGTCCCAGGTTTTCGATTATGAACTGCACTAGCCTGTTAACTTTGCTGTCGTTAGATTTCGGCTGGCTGAAGCATGCACTGGTGGTTTTAAGACTGCTGAACTGGTGGAAGAACCGGAGGTAATAAGAAACACACCTTCGTTCCCCTTCTCCGATTCCGACAATAGTCCGACAATAGAAGTAATAAGGCGCGTTAACACTCTCAACATATTGATCAAACTTTTATTAGATTTCAAAAAAGGGGAATTATAGGGAAAAATCTCGGACCACTACATAATAGTGGAACAAAAAAGAAAAGAAAAAAGTGGTAAAGGAGAAAAAAGTAAATAATAATTTGCAGGTTATAGAAAAACCAAAGAAAGTTGACTGGAAAACATTCATACAAAAACACTTCCACCCTTATGAATTGATGGACGAACTTATAAGTACATTTAACATACATAAATACTCTCTTTACTAAGTAATCTGAAACTAAAGATCTTGGGATTATATTGGATTCAAAATTACTCTTCGACTTGCACATTAATCATATTACATCCAGAGCAACCAAAATGTTAGATTTCATCCTTCGGGTACGTAAAAAATTCAATAACATAAACATGAAAATACTGGACTTCTCATATTTCCGAAGTATCATCGAATATGCCTCCTAAGTCTGGAATCCAAGATATATCATATACATCAATGGAATCTAAAAAATACTGAACAGCTTCCTCAACTATCTTAACTTTCGTAGTTATCGAATCTTAACTAGCACTGCTGAGTCATCTATCATTTTCAAAGTTCCATCATTACAAACTCGAAGAAAGATGGCCGATGTCATTTTCCTACACAAAATAACTAACTCTAAAGTAGACTGTTCTGATTTACTCAGTCGCTTATCCATTCGAGTGCCAGCTAAGTCAACCAGAACTAATCTTACATTTAATCTTCCACATTGCAACACCAATGCCAAATAAAACTCGTCTTACTACCGAGCGCCCCTTTATTTCAATTCACACCTAAACGACATTTTCAATACCACAGTTACATCAATCAAATCTAAATTCAATACATAAAATTTAAAGGCCTTTATTTTTGTTTTTATTTTTTATCGCTCAGATCTTATTCCTTGTCCCATTTTCCTTTTCCTTTCCCCTAGAATATTTCCTTACTTTCTTTTTTATAATTTTTTTTCTTTGTTAAAATTTCTATTCTCAATTTTTTTCTTACATTTTTCTGCTTTAGTGTACTTAAATTTTAAATTCTATTCACTACAAAGTATTTAGTATCTTCAGAGAAAACATGACCAATTAGATTTAATTATTGTTTAGCTTTCATTGTCATTTCCATATTTACTAATGAACTGTATGTTTTCCGAATGAAATAAAATAATAATATTACGTTTCCCCGTCTATTTCTATAACTTTCTGGACGTCATTTGAAATAAAGTGTACATTGTAAACGAAAACATTACAAAATTGTACGAATTATGGGCTGTCATCTCTCTTATCTATGGTTATCTCGCGTCGTATCACAGAAGTCGTGAATGAAATCATACAATTTTTTTCAAAAAATAGTGCGACGCTGACAATTTGTAATATTTACGTGTTTAATAATCATTTATGTGAAATTTATCTCAGTTATATTAAGAATGTCTTTAAGTAGATTAAGTTGATACGTAATGCTAATAATCTTATGCTAGCAGTAAGTTATCAGCGATGGCCGGTGAGACCCAATCCACGCAGCTGTCACAAATGGCTTCCTAGCTGCCACTTTTGGCCGCGAAGCAGTATACAAAAAATAATACAATCAGTGTCGAAATCAAGTAAGCAAAGAAATTTATAAAGTTAAAAAAATACACTTCGCAGATAAATTCGGCTCAATCAGCGTCATCACAACAAATTGGAAAACAATAAATGAAGTATTGGGGAAAGAAACGAAAAATATAGATGAAATATCATCGAAAAACAGTGATGGAGAATGTATTGCTAAATTTGTCAATATGTTCAATATCAATAGGTTCAGTGAGCATTAAAAAATCAAAATAAATTTAAAAAAGCAATCAAAAATCATTAACCACATGATGATGAACCACAAATAATGTCTATGATGTGCTAATGTAAAAATAGTATAAGAAAAAAAGTAAATATGTAAAAAAAATAATATTAAAAATAAACAGAGACTGGGAAACTGCGACTTATAAGCTAGAAAAATGACGTCAAAAAGTATATTGCACCGGGGGAATGGAAGAGAGCTGATGCAATTACAGAGAAAATGATAAAGAGAAAAGAAAATGAGGAAGAACCTCCCTGCTCAGCGGAAGCACGTGTACAATATATGAAAAGGTGTGCGGTTTGCGAATAAGGCTCCTCGGCCACACTCCAACTCACAATCGATTAACGGTGACAAAAGTCTTCGTCGTAACGACGGACCGCCGAAGAAGATATTTGAATGTGTATAACATATTTTATGAAAATGTGATTTTATATATATAATAATTGTATAGGGTGTTCATCGGAAAAATTTCAAGATTAAATTGTAATTGCTCGTAAACCATCAAAGTGAGGTAAATGGGAGGGATATTGTTCGACGCGCGTGATTTGCGGATTTGCCAGTCGCAATGAGTCACTGATCGGGAACGAACCGCGCGTTCGCGGTTGAGCAATATTTAAAGTGCGGTGATTCAATGGTTCGTGCGCGTCGCGTTTTTGTAGTCACTTTACTAATCGACGAGTAAGTGATGAGCTGAGTATGCAACTTATCTGGTGTTGGGTTCAAAAGTTCAGACAAGAAGGGACAATGATTAACCAAACTCATCCGGGACCATCAACGTCAGCAGCGATGCCAGAACATGTGGCTCAAGTTCACCGTGAAATTGTGTGCAATCCACATAAATCGATAAGGAAATTGCAGCCTGTACGGGAATAATAAAATCGACAGTACTCGTTATTTTGAAAAAAAAACTACAGTTTCACACATACAAACTGTAAATCGTACAGTTTCTCTACGAAAATGACCATTCTTTACGTGAAACCTTAGCGAGAACTGGAACTGCACGAACACTTGGAAACATATTGTTTACTGACGAAGCACATTATCATATCTATGGCTATGTTAATAAACAGAACATGAAATACTGGTGCCCCAACAATCCAAGGGGACGTCATCAAAAACGTTTTCATTGTTCAAAAACAACAGTGTGGTATGCAATTTCTGCCTGAGAGATAATTGCCCCTTATTTTTTTAACCAGCGAAAGACAGGCACTACTGACGTGTATTGCCGAATGATCAATGAGTTTTTGGTACCGCAACTGCAGCTGTTTCTCGGGCTCAACAATAGAATACAATTTCAGCAAGTCGAGGCCACTTCACACACAGCTAGAATTTCAATGGAGAAATTGAGGGGAATTTTTCCCAATAAATTAATTGGCAAATACGGAGACATACCCTGAGTACCTCGGTCATCGAACCTTACACCGTGCGACTTTTTTTGTGAAGATACCTTAAGTTGAATGTTTAAAGCAACAATCCTTGAACAATTCAGGCCCTACAAGAAAATATCCGCCGTGAAGTTAATGTCATTGAACTAACGCCTTGCTCTCGCATGTTTGCAAATTTTAAGAGTCCGATTGCAAGAATATCTTGAGAGAAATGGACGGTATGTAGACGATATTATTTATAAAACGTTAAATTAGCATCGTTAAGCTCCATTTCGTATAAAAAAAATATAATAATAACAATGCAGTTTTTAAAAATTTAATATTTAACTTGAAAATTTTCCACTGAACACCCTTTATGTTTAAAAATTAAGGGCACTGCTAGTAATATTATATATAATAATATAAAAAATACAATAATATATGAAACATGTTAAAATATTGTTTTTAGTTAATTTGAAATGATATTCCGGGAGCTAGGATTTCGAGAGAAGACAAATCTAGGAAGTTCCGGCGGAAGCGCACCAACCCAGTCTAATGCGGAAATTTGAACCTCATATAATGTATACTATAGTACCTACATATATATATTGTTACTTAAAATTTATTTTACCTGTTTAATATATTGAAAATAAAAATGTATTATTTGTAAATAAAGAAATGTTTTTCTTAATCTATGTATTTAATTGTTAAAATTTAATGATCTAAATCAGACTTTATCTTATTTTTATGCGTATATGCATATTTATGTATTTTCATAAAATATTGGTGATCTATTTTCCAAAAATCTATCCTAAAGATCTCCTCCACACCTGTCGTCCACTGCGAATATTTCTCAGTTAAGAGCACCTTCATCCCTTCGGGCTTACACTCCCCGTATTATGACCAACTTGGGAATATAATGTAATGCGATTAGTAAACCATGTGAGAGAACAGTGGACTAATTCGGGTAACAAATTAATAAAAACCTAAAGTATACAAGGTGTAAAAGGAATAGTTTTTTTTTGTTTTTATCTTCGACTGACGTGAAATCTGTTCGATCAAAAAAAAAGTATTTTTGTTTTGTTCATGAAACAAAATAATGTTTTAAATAGTAGTTAAAGTCCTAGACCATGTAACGAACCTTAATAAATCATTTAAAACTCTTGACCAAGAAATCTGAAAATAAAGATCTTGGGAATGTATTGGATTCTAAATTATTCTTCGACTTGCACATTAATCATATTAAATCCAGAGCAACCAAAATGTTAGATTTCATTCTTCGGATATGTAAACAATTCATTGACATAAACACCATGAAAATACTATTCCTCATATGTTCGAAGTATCATCGGATATATCTTCCAAGTCTGGAATCCAAAATATACATAGATCAACAGAATCGAAAAAATATTGAACAGCTTCCTCCAAATATCTTAACTTTCGTAGTTATCTTAACTAGCACTGCTGAGACATCTATCATTTTCAAAGTTCTATCACTACAAACTCGAAGAGACATGGCCGATGTCATTTTCCTACACAAAATAACCAACTCTAAAGGAGACTGTTTTGATTTACTCAGACGCATATCCATTCGAGTGCCAGCCAGGTCAACCAGAACTAATTTTACATTGCAACACCAATGCCAAACAAAACTCATTTTTCTACCGAACACCCTTTATTTCAATTCACACCTAAACGAACTAGATATTTTCAATACTCCAGTTACCTCAATTTAACCTTTATTCAATACATAAACTTTAAAGGACTTTATTTTATTTTTATTTTTATCACTCCGATTTTATTCCCTATCTGGAAAGTTGGCGGGTTATCGGGAGATAAAAGACAGGATGGCACTTACTTGTGGGTCTCCGATCTCTGGAAGCTGGTTCTTTTCTCCCTGGTCCACCAATTCACAAGCGACGCAGAATTATGTCACGCACTTGATGACACTCGCGTTAAAAAAGTAATTGTATTAAATATATTAGCGGTAGTAAAAAATTATAAATTAGCGGTAATTAAGGTTAGCGGTTGTAAGCGTATTTACAGCGACGGCAACGTACCGTGTTCAGTTTTAAAAGCGGAGTAGCTCGTTCAGGCGTATCAAGCAGACTGCAGGAATCTTCTTTCTCTAGGACTAGGATAGGACAAGAGTAAGAGGGAAAAGACATATTTCTGTAATCCAATGAGATGTGCGTGCGTAGTACATTTAATGGCGCTAACACTATCCTATTTTCTTTTTTTTTTCCCTTTTCGAATATTTTTTATTTTATTTTTCATAACTTTTTTCTCTTTGTTTAAATTTTTATTCTCAACCTTTTCTCACATTGTTCTGGTTTACAGTAATTGTTAAATTTTAAATTGTACTCACCGTATAAAGTATTTTATATCTTTTGAGAAAACATGTTACTGGTTTAATTATTGTTTAGCTTTTATTGTGATTTCTATATTTTCTGAATAAAATAATATATTTTTTTATGAAAATGAAATAACAAATATTTTTTAAAAAATGTCAAAATCTGACATAATATCATGAAAATACCTCTAAATACCATAGAAATGATAGAACAGCATACAAAAATTTATTTTAAATTACTTAATACCATCCACGTTTGTAAGAAAATTATCATGATTAAATTGTTACATCATAAATATAGTCGGCTAAATAACCAACGCAGAGACATGTATTCGAGCATACAATATTATAGTATATTATATGTTTAATGAGAAAACATTATTATTGTGAAATAGCAGTTTTTCAGAATGTAATGTGAATTGTAGTATTTTAATACAAATTAAATTAATCAACTAGAAAGATATACAAAAAAAAAATAATTTATCGAAAATATATTTTAGTTAGAATATATAGTTAAATATTAAGTTAAAATAAGAATGGAATAACTGGTGTATCAATTTGAAAGAATTACAGCGGACGAGTTCAAAAATTTGTTGTCAACCTACTCAGTTGTTGTGGAAAAATTGGGTAACGCATTTCTGAGGATATTTATTTTTATTTATTTACACCCTGTCCCGAATTGTTTACTCGGTTTTCGATTCGTCATAATTATATATTTATTTATTTTATTACATTGTCATTATCATCATCATACCATCATAGGTGTGCTCCCGTATCATTGCACCAGAGCCATACCTGTACAAATAAATTCAGAAGGCAGCCAGAAAGAAGCCATAGAAATCATACACCCCCAAAGGGGGAGGGTAGACATCACATTTGTGCGTTGCAGTCGCAGAACTCGGTCACAGTCCGGCAGAAATTAACCCTATCCAGGTCGCAAGAGATGCGAGGGAGAGCCAGTAGAACGCTCCGTTAGGTCTCTCTAGCCACTGGTCTTCCCGGCATCGTCCATTCCAACAACCCCCAGCGAGAGATCCACACCCTAATAAATACCAGAAAATGTCCGAGAGTATTTTATCCGGTATTTCTTAATAGGACATCGTTTGGGAGATTCGTTGACATATTTCTTCTAATTCCGCAATCATGATCTCACGTGCATTATTTATAATCACATAGCCCCAGCGGATATGCTCCGGCGTCCTAAGATAAGAAAATATGAAAACTAAAATATTTGTAAACTATAATATCTCGTTTAAAAATTCCAGCATATGTATGCCGTGCGCCATTTAGTATTTCATAATGAGATTCCGCCTGAATAGTACAATCAATACTGAGATTTAATTACTCTTTGCAGTTGTAATCCGCACGTGTGTGCGATGACATGTGCGTACATCGTTCTGCCGCATCGAGTGGAATACGTTACCGTTATCAATATTAGTTAATGTTCAGCGTGAAATCCGCTTTAGCAGATTAGTAACTTAGCAAAGGTAATCTGCTATAATTATTAATGCATTGCTTTGATGCGCCATGTGAAACGTAATGGATTGAATACTGGGAAAATTTTATTGATTATTCCTATACAATATAATCATATATTTTTAATTAAACCATATCCTAATTATTTTGAAATTAGCAAAATTAACTTTATGGTTAAAATTCATATTTTTATTTGTTATCTTTATTTTGTTAACCACTTATTGAGTTTAAATACATCTACCGGTTTCGAAAAACACAATTTTCTTCTTCAGGATGTCAATAGTAACTAAAACATATATTATTGTTTCTTTACCAGAATCTATTTAAAAAAAAAACTATTATTTAAAAATAAATTTAGTACCTAACTCAAATCGTTATTTAATACAAATTTAGTCGAATAATTTTTAGGAAAAAAATTTTGAATCGGACTCGTAGTTAAATTTAGTTGGTTGTGTAAACTCATTATTTCGAAACTCATTTAATTTAATTTAAACTCAATAAGTGGTTAATAAAACAAAGTTCACAAATAACAATACACATACTAATTGTATTTTTATTATTAATTTAATTAATCTTTTACATAGTATATTATTTTTTACCTATACATAAAAAGTAATGTCTTGTAAATAATATTATACTTTTAAAATTAACAATATTAACTTTGTGGTTAAAATTCATATTTTTTATTACTCCTATAATCATCTTTAAAAATGCGAGCACTTTCAATGAAGTTCTCTGACAATATTATCCATTTTAACTAAATAAAATATAATTTCTTACAAAATCGATTTTGAATGCATCGAGTGTTGACCCCGATATCTCTCACATACTGGAGAGTGCTCTACCATCATTATATTTCTCCATTTGACTGAGTGTTGATGTTTTTGTATAATAATTTGATGGATTGATATACATTTCGATATATTTGATTATTTATACATCCTTAACTTACAATTTTAATATGCCGTTATGTGACGCATTGGCACTAGTAGATCGAACGCCAGCGCATTACGCCACTGGCTTGGCTCAGTCTGTGGGTGACTGTGTATAAGGTGTTAGAGTGGCTGGCTCGAATGGATAGGAATGGTATTAAATAAACGAAACACTTGATTTACACATTAAACATATTTTAAAATTTATTTAAGATCATAAAGCCTGATATAATAATTTACTTGAATGGATAGTGTTCAAATTTTCATGTTTGCAACAATAAAATTCTCACGAACAAAGTTCGCCGAAAGAGTCACTTCTCAGGTTTTTACTCGATCCATTTCTCTACTTTCTGCCATCCTCTAGAATGACCTCGCCCGTTTGCACAACTATCGGCCAAGATTCTCCTCCTATGTCTTACCAGGGTATGATTCCATGATGCGTATGGATCGAGGACAAATCACAGATATTGCCTCTACTTCAAATTAAGTCTCAGCTTCAGCGACATTACATGAGAAAGAATATCAAATTTTTAAAAAAATGTCAATAGATGGCGATAGCATAATTGGTAATAGAATGAACGTGATATGTTCCATCTTGATTTAGTATATACAACTTCCAAAAATTTGATAGATGCGGTAGCGTGGGTAAATAGGTGAACGTTACATTGTGTAAAGTGATCACTTAAGCCAGCTGATGATAGGTCGTAAGCCCTATAATGCCCAAGACTTCTCATAGCTTCGCCTCTGTGAGACATCTTAATCTCGATAATATTTTAGTAAACGACGGTCGTGAGATATTATAACTTTGTAGAACTATTCTAGAGACAAAACTGTCACCGTGGATATGGCCCACAATATTATTAATATTCAGAACAACTCCCCTCACTGATCAGATGGGAAAATCGTAACTACTAATCCACCCATTGCACGCGACAAAGCCGCGTGATTTTGTTCCTTCCAGAGCTTCAAGTAAAAACTGTCGTTGCATTTTCTCTTTTATTGCCGCAACATGTTCCAACCGTTATTATGCTGATGAAGATATTCATGGCTTTGCAAAAAAATCTAATAAAATGTGTTTTTATTATAATATTATCTATAACCATGAATTTGTATTATTTTCTGCAATGGGATCAAAAACGTCGGCCAAAAAGGATATACATGGCAGATTAGCCCAGAAAACTGTATACAGAAGATAATAATTAGTTTCTTAAATATTGTTCTGTTTGTTATATGTGTTATTTCCATTAGCAGTGTGTTGTACAATTTGGTGGAATAATATTGAATGGTTCTCTGTCTAAATGTAGTTATTATTTTTGCTGTGTCTCATGAGCTTAACTGCTGTGTAATTGGGTAATTTTTGGAATATCTGTATTTTTCGTATATATTTGTAAGATGAATTGGAATTTTAAGTATTACTTTTATTATATAGCCTTTTGTGCTCTAAATAGTTGTTTAATATATGTATAGGCTACACCTCCTCATATAATTATGCCATGTTCTATTTTTGTTTGACAGAGTGCATAATATATATTTTTTATTACTTTTCGACATATAAAGTTTCTGACTTATTGAAAAAAAAATGTTATTTTTTCGAAATACATTATAAGTGTGTCCCATTTTAAATTTTCATCAAAATTACTCCAAAGTATTTGCCTGTTTTTTCACAATATATTTTTGTTTTACTATGATTTCTTTATGAAACTTTGATCACTGAGAGTCAGTAAAGGTACGTGTACATTAGATATATCACACTACTCTGCGCGAAGATATACAGGCTAATGAATCATAAATCGCTTCATGTTGAATTCTGTTGGGATTCTCCATTATACGCACTTGAGTCGAATCTCTGAGAGAAATCTCATCTGTGGACACGGGCTATAAGTTTACGGATCTTTCGTTTATTTCGCAGGCATTCATGAGCAATAAAAACATGTTTATTTATTTATATATTATTATCGCCCTATTCAGGCGTTAACATAATTTGTAAAATAACAGAAAATTTCATCAAAAGTACAATATACATAGAAAAAAGAAATACACAATGTCAGCATGTCCGTTAAAAATAAATACAATATGTGAAGTAAATCCGTCACTATTGAGTTGAGATACAAATAATTGTAATAATGCAGTCCTATAAAGTGTTAAATTTACAGCAAAAATGTCAACTACCTCCGCATATTTATTCCCCAAATAATGCATTCTGGGAACTGCGGAGTTAGCTAATACATGAGTTCTGACATTACCACTGTATAGAACAATGAATTGGGTTTCGATGATCTCAATGGTGTGCGAAGGTCAAGCAGACCAACATTCTTGGGGCAGTCTATCATACCATTGATGATAAACACCTTTCATTTCATTTAGACCACTTCTGAAAATCAGATTCAGGCGACGGAATGATCAGATTTGTTCTGCGAACATTTTCGTTTACCAATATACTATGATAATGAAATTTATTGGCTTATAGAGATATATCTATGTTGAAGGTGGATTTGATGAATTTCTATTAAGTCAACAAAGGTAATTACTTTTATCATTAAGACTTTATCTTCAATTACTTCGATTTGCGAAGTAATTACCTAATATTATAATTAAATTTATTTATTTATTTATATATATTTTGACATCCATATTTTTGAACTAACAGAGGTGGATACATAATAAACATACATAATGCATAGTTTATTGTGTGGGATAGAGTAGAATTCACCTCTGATATATACAGCGTTGTCCTGGCTACTTTGCTAGACTAAAGTCTATGTTAAAGTAGCCAGTTTTTTTTTCGTGCTGTTGTGGTGTTGTTTGGAATAAAAAGATAAATCAAATATGAATAAAAAAGTAAGAATAAAATAAAAATATAATATAAATATGTGGAGTGGGAGTGTTGAAGGACTAGTGAGTTATTAGTAAAAGAATTGTAAACATTATATTAAATTGCTGGATATCCATGCTTCCGATTCATCTCTACCTGATTGAATCATATATTGGGTCCATATTTATGTAATCTTATAGGAATTGTACGATTTCCAGTTGGTACTGAGTGTATTGTATAGTTTCAGAGCTATGAACATGTAGAATCTTTGATAAAATGTCATTGTTGCTCTCGGAACTGGTGTGTAGATGTTTGTTGTTTGTCTAGTGTTGTGTCCATGATATATTGCTTGGGGAGAGTTGTTGTTAGTATGGAAATATTGAACGAGTCTCAACATAAAGATTTGTCTTATATCAAGGACATTGTGCTCTTTAAATATAAAGACTGATGGATATCTAAAGGGACGACCAATTATTACCTTGAGAATTGTTTTTTGTGCTTTTTTAGCCGACTCCGGTATTGTTTTTGCTGCTCCTCCCCGATGGCTCTGGCTCTGCTTTATTGCCTAGGGGTATCATTTGTTTGTACATTAAATAAAACAAATAAAAATATTTCGAATAACTTATTTTAGAAGCTACAACTTTGTGGTTAGACATTTTAATAATTCACATAAAATAACTTTATATATTATTACTTTTATCATTTTATTATTTAACGAGGTATCGTTAGTTTTATACTACCCTGTCGAAGGAATATACGTTTTAACGAAGCCGGTTGAAGTTAAATAATAATACTCATGATGTTGTACACAAAGTAATTTCATATTTATGAGATAAAATAAATATACTAATCAAAATGTAGTATTATTATCAGTAAATTTATTTATTAAATAGTAGTACATCGATATTCCTACTATATTCAAACAATGTGCTTGTGCTATGAAAACATGACTAAATTGATTATCTTCCGAGTTGAGACTCAAAAGTCCAACCGCTCAAACATTAAGCTTACTGTCTTTTAGACCAAATAAGCATATTTTATAAAACGCATTAATATAATTTTAACATTTAATTAAATCACAAAAACAATGCATAGCTTTTTTTTAAATACAAATTAAATCTTAAATATGAATTAAATATATATTAATTAGAAAGATATACATATAAAATCAATTTTATCGAAAAATATTGTAGTTGCGCCATCGGGATTCGAACCTGGATCTCTTTTCAAACCGGGGAAGATTCAATATCCAACTATGCTACAGCAATGACATTTTTTGCGACAAACTTTCGAACCTATACATATTTTTGTCGCTAAGAATATAGTCGCTGTAGCTTAGTTGGATTATGCACCTTCCCCGGCTTGGAAATATCCAGGTTCTAATCACGGTGGCGCAACAACAATATTTTACGGTAAAATTGATTTTATGTGTATATGTTCAAATTAATATACTTAATTCATATTTAAAATATCACAGACCTATGTTCTGAAAAATTACAACTTCACAAAAATTACAAATAATGTTTTTTTTCTAACAAATTAAAAGATATACACATAAAATCAATTTTATCGAAACATATTGTTGTTGCTACCGAGATATGTATGGATCTCTTCCCATTCAGGAAAATTCCATTAACCGATTATGCTATACCAACACAGTGCATTGACTACAAAGTTTTGAACTTATATATTACACTTTTCAAATTGATTCATCTATCGTTCCATTATTTGAAAGCCATCTTCTTTATTTTTACGGAATCTCAAATACTTTTGAGTAATCCAATAGGAGACTTACATAGTTGGAAATAAATGAAGCGGTTAAAACTAATAAAAATATTATAAACGACCAACTAAATTTAACCACAAGTCCCACTCTAAAATTTTTTCCTATAAATTGTTCTAATAATTTTGTACTATCAAGAAACAATTTAAGTTAGATACTAAATTTATTTTTTAAATAAATATTATTTTTTAAAAATAGATTATAATAAAAAATAATATAACATATGTTTTTGATCAGTTAATGAGATCCTGAAAAAGAAAATGATTTTTTTCGAAACCGGTAGATGAATTAAATTCATTAAGTGGTTAATAAAACAAAGTTAACAATCTAAAACAATGGATTTTAACCGCAAAGTTGATTTTGCTTATCTTAAAAATAAATATAAGATATAGTAATTAAAACACACCATTGAACTAATATAAAATTAATATAAAATAATGTTGTATAATAAATTAATACATTTAATTAAAAAGGAAAAGTCAATAAAGTAACAACTGATCAATATAAAAATAAAACATTCATTATTTTAGTCTAACATTGAATCAATTTTTTTTTATTCTTAAATACACTTTTTTTATTTTGACGTAGCATATTTTCAGAACATACGTATCTATGGTATTTTTAATATAAATTAAGTGAATTAACTATAACTAAAATATTTTTTTAACAAATATAATATTTCTGTGTATCTTTCTAGTTTATTAATTTAATTTATATTATTTTTTAAAATATAATTTTGTATTCAAATATAATTCAAAGGGTTTTAAAATATTATAATTATATTTTAGAATTATTAAGGAAAACACATTCTTATTGTGAAGTTGTAATTATTCAGAACATAGGTCTGTTATATTTTAAATATTAAATTAATGTATTAATTATAAATATATACACATTTGAAAAATGTAACGTATAGGTTCGAAAATTTGTCATGAAAAATACTGGCGTTATAATACAATTGGTAGTGTACTTCCCCGGATTTGAAATAAAGATCCAAGTTCGAATCCCGGTGACGCAAAAACAATATTTTTCGACAAAATTGATTTTATATGTATATATTTATAATTAATACATTAATTTAGTTTTTTTTATGTTAAATATTGTATACCTCTAAATTGAATCATGGTGTGTGAGAGATACATTTTTTTGTGGGATTGCTTAGACTTTTTATGTATAGTTTTCATTAAATTAAACAATTTAATATAACAGCCGCCACATCGTCATCATATTTATTAATATTCATGACTCAATTCAATTAAATAAGCTGATATCTAACGATAATGCCGCTAGTTACATATTTACTATAATAAATATTATCTATCGGTCGCGACATTATCGAATTGATAACTTTACACGTTGCCAGGTTTTCTGCATGTCTACTGTAATTTGTTGGTATCGAAAAACGAAGATATCGGTGTCGCTCGAGTGAGGTATTTCTACCGCATCGTCGGTGTCTGATTAAGCGGTAACAAATATCAATCAAGAACAAGTAACATCTTCGTTGTATGAGCTATGCGCGTACTGCTGAACAGTACAAAAAAAAGTCTCCCGCGCTGTCAGGTGAAAAACAGCGCAAACAGAGGGATGTCTCGCATGAAAAATGAAGCAGCTATGAAATGACGTTTATTGGCTCGGGGCGCGACGCGCCGGAAAATTGGAAAGCAGTTTAAGCAAATCGGTTTCACGAACCCCCGGGGATGTTTTCAGGGGATGCGAAGGGCGGCTGCGAGTGTGCGTGCGTGTTTAATTCTGTGCGCGTTTGCGGTCACACCCTGTATCGGTTCTACAGGGGACGTTTAACTAATATATTAAAATTATAATGTTCAATGAATAAATAATATAATCAACATCGATCAACCTTGTTAGATTTCTTTGATGTAAAGATTTAATCTATATTTGCAAGTCAAGCAAAACACGTATAAAAAAATTCCTTTCCGGCAATGGTCAGAAAGTGTGATTTTTTTTACTTTTTTCTTTAAATCAAATAATTGATTAAATACAATAACATTAATTTTTTTAAAAATTTATTTTAATATTCGAAAATATAATACAAATATAATACAATAAAATATAATATAATCAGTGTATATTTTTACATTTGTTTCTTCTCTATGAGAGTAAGACTGGTGTATAAAGAAGGAGTATATTAAGTAGTAGTTAATTTATGTTTTAGTTAGTCTGTGTACATATTTTTTTTACTTCAGTTACAAATTTATGATAGTCCGTAATTTTTATAATTGTGACGGACAGATTGTTAAAAAAATTGATGCATATATATATATATATATATATATATATATATATGCATCAATTTTTTTAACAATCTGTCTGTCACAATTATAAAAATTACGGACTATCATAAATTTGTAATATATATATTTATATATATAAGTAAAAGCTAATCCTTGCCATAAAACTGCCATGCAGTTTGGTAAAACACGCGTGTATGACGCGCGTGATTTGCGGGATTGCCAGTCGCAATGAGTCACTGGTCGGAAGCACACCACGCGTTCGCGGTTGAGCAATATTTAAAGTGTGTTGATTCACTTTAATATTCGACTAGTAAGTGATGGGCTGAGCACGCAACTTATTTGGTATTGGATTCAGAAGTTTAGACAAGAAGGGACAATCGTTAACCAAACTCCTCCGAGACCACCAACGTCTTCAGTGGCGCCAAAACATTTGGCTCAAGATCGACGTGAAATTATGCGCAATCCGCGTAAATCGATAAGGAAGATTGCAGTCTTTACTGGAATAAAAAAATTAACGGTATACGTTATTTTGAAAAAAAAACTACAGTTTTACCCATTCAAACTGCAAATCTTGCAGTTTCTCAACGAAAATGACTATTTTTTTAAGAGAAACCTTAGCGAGAAAGATGCTGGAATAGCACGAACACTTGGAAACATATTGTTTACTGATGAAGTACATTTTCATATCGATGGCTATGTTAATAAACAAAACATGAGATACTGGTGGAGTTTCAATGGAGAAGCTGAGGGAAATTTTTCCCAATAAATTAATCAGCAAGTACGAAAACATATCCTGGGCACCTCAGTTACCGGACCTTACACTGTGCGACTTTTTTATGGAGATACATTAATTTGAAAATTTAATTTAAGCCCTACAAGAAAATATCCGCCGTGAAGTTATTGCCATTGAACCAACGCTTTGCTCTCGCGTGTTCGCAATTTTAAGAGTCTGATTACAAGAGTGTCTTGAAAGAAATGGCGGCACTTAGACGATATTGTTTATAAAACGTTAAATCCGCATCATTAAACTCCATTTTGTATAAATAAAATATGAGAATAACATTATAGTTTTTTTTATTTAATATTAAATTTGAAAATTTTCCGCTGGACTCCCTTGTGTAAGTATACGTGCAAGAACACGTGATGTACATGTTTACGTATATGTGCAAGAACACGGGGCTTACATGTGTAAGTTTACATGTATACATACACATGAACATTCACGTGCAAGAACACGTGATATTCATGTGTAAGTATACATGCAGGAACACGTGGCTTACATGTGTAAGTATACGTGCAAGAACGCGTGGTGTACATGTGTAAGAATACGCGCAAGTACACGTTACGTAGATGGAAGACAAGATTTAAAAAATGGAAATAGGCCTTTCCTTTTGGAGAACCACGTAGTCCCAGAAAAAAATCTTTGAATCATTTTAAAGCGATTATCTATGTGATTATTTGAATCCATCTATTGTGAAGTATAGATAGTATTTATATGCTTTTTACCACATTAAATCTGTCATTCATCGGGGTATGGTACTGTTAAGGGAAAACGCCAGAAACAGTGGCCTACTTGACCAATTTATCACACATATTCATTTTATCGAATTCTCTAATATTTTGATTAAGTAAAATAATATACAGCCCTATTATAAGGTTTATTGTATGACCTTTACAAAATACACAAACATGAATAGTGTAACAGGGATCACAACGTGAATAGTTAGCTCCTAGCCCTTTAGGGTATCAAATGTTTATGATACTGTTATATATGAAAACCAATAAACCATGTCTTTGTTCCGACACGTTGTATATTCAATGAAGAAAGGGATGTAAGACCAGCTTAGTGTTACATAAGCCAACGGCAGAATAGGCTGCTAGTCCACTAAGACCATAAGCCTGATCACCTGAATGACATATATGCAGGAACAAAATAGCCCGAAATAAAATATGGAAATTCGAGGGACCCACTCTTTCCACAAATTTGTTTTCTCGATTTTGTACGTAGGGGTAACTTTTACCTAGAGATTATGTAATCATTTGAATTTTGCTTTTAGTTCGAAATTCGCCTTTGGGTCAGCTAAATGGACTAGTACTTGACTTCTCAGATTAAAACTTCGGTCACAAAGCGTTCGCAGGATTTATACATACATTATTAATTTTCTTTACAGATTATTGAAACGTTGTATGGCACATAACGAGCAGTTCGATCATAAAGGGTTGTTCGGTAGTTATAAATGAAATAACAATCTTCACAAAAATATATTTAGAAATTTTGTTCGGGTCGTTTTTGAGTGTAGTTTTATTTACTGTTGATTTGAAATCATTGTAAAGCATTTTTTGTTCATTATGTCAATTTATATTTAAAAGTTAGCTAAAAAATTATTTGATTTAATTTATTATCAAAAAAATATTTTTAAATAAAATAAAACGTAGACAACAATTTATTTTGAATATTTTAATGTAGATTCATAAAATTCACATTCAGATTCATAAAAATATTTAATTTCACGTGTATTAAGCAATCGAGTGTATTAGCAATTTTAAACATTGCAAGCTGTTTGAAGTTATTTTGTTATTAACTCAAAGCAGTAAAAAATTGTTTAATTTGGAATTCGTCAAAAAGTAATTTCTTACTTTCCTACCTTCAAATGAAATATTATATTAATTTAAATAGGTATATATATTTATTTATAATATATAAATACATTGTGTAATTTGAAGAAAAAAAATATTACAAACAAATATCAAGATCATAAAAAAATAAACTTTGTTTAACTATAGTAAATATATTGTTTACATTTGTTACATAAAATATTAAACAAATAGTTTGATGGTGAATCATTTAATACGCACTAATGCTATAATTTTGGAAGAATTCGGAAATCAAGATACGTTTACTATCTATGTAACATCCTGGAGATGGCGGTGTCTTGAATGTTGGAAGGTCAGAAAGAAAGATAGTAATCTCCAACTCTATGGACCTACCAGATCAAATACACCACTAGTTATTCTATTGCAACAACTCTTCGAACTGAGAGCTGTGGAGAAACCTGCGGAGAAGTGGTCACTAGATCCTAGGGCAGTGTCTGTCATAATATATGGTATCTGCAGATTAGTTGGTTGAGTTTCGACCCTACATGGTCATTACGTGAGTTCCTACACGGCCATGTCTGTAGCGCGCGTGTAGGGTCACCACATAGCCATCAATATGGAAATGGGCTTCATCACTGAACAATAAGTTTTCAAGCGTTCTTCGGGTCCGAAAACATTCCGATATTAATGTTAATGAAAATCTCGTTTGCTCAAAGATATGAATGTATTGTAGAACCGTGGATAAACAAAAGCTACCACAAGAAATGGTAACGGTATCGTATCCTCAATTCTGTGTGCTTATAAAGGAATGGCTTTTCAACATTGAAAGAAGTCAGCTGGAAGAGTTCCTTAAATGATCAGAGCTACTCATTTTATGTAATTCTTTTCGTCGTTACATCCTACCTCGTACTTACCATGTTTTGTTTGCTCCCTGCTTGTTTCTTTTCTTTTAATTCTTACATATCTTTAGTCTGTATCAAAAAATTTTCTTTGTTCAATTTACTTATTATCTCTACTTGTCTCCATTGTATTTTTCAGTTTTTTATCATTTAATTTAATTTGTTACTTTACTTCCAACTTATATTCTAGCGTATGAACCTTATGTCTATCTACCTCAGAACAGGTACTTTATATGCACCTAGCGAAATAAGAAGCGGCCAACAGGTTTGCATGTAAATAAAGTGAATTATAGTATTTGTAAATACTAAATTAATGTATTAATTATAAATATATACATATAAAATCAATTTTGTCGAAAAATATTGTTTTTGCGTCACCGGGATATAATATATAATATATAAAAACAATATTTTTCGACAAAATTGATTTTATATGTATATATTTATAATTAATACATTAATTTAGTATTTAAAATATCACAGACCTATGTTCTGAATAATTACAACTTCACAATAAGAATGTGTTTTCCTTAATAATATAATATTTGTACTAAGCTTAAATACATCTACCGGTTTCGAAAAATACAATTTTCTTCTTCAGGATGTTAATACTAACTAAAAACATATGTTATTGTTTCTTTACCAGAATCTATTTAAAAAAAAACAACGATTATTTAAAAAATAAAGTAATACCTAACTCAAATTTGAGATGTTCGAACAATAGTGGGTTTTCAGAATTTTCTAATCATTTGATAGAAAATGGTCATGGTTTTGATAAAAAATTGAAATTGTCAATTTTGCATGTAAACGGTGTTGGTCACAAATTAAATAATTTGAAATCGTTGGAGATAAATAAAGCACGTAAAACTAATCAAGAAATTATAAACAACCAACTAAATTTAACTATGAGTCCCATTCTAAAAAATTTTCCCAAAAATTATTCGACTAAATTTGTATTAAGCAATAATTTGAGTTAGGTACTAAATTTATTTTTGAAATAATTGTTTTTTTTTTTTAGGTAGATTCTGGTAAAGAAACAATTGACACTCTGAAGAAGAAAATGGTATTTTTCGAAACCGGTAGATGCATTTAAACTCAATAAGTGGTTAATAAAACAAAGTTAACAAATAAAAATAATAAATTTTAATCACAAAGTTAATTTTGCTAATTTCAAAAGTATTATAAAAATAATGTTGTTATAAAAATAAACGCCGATTTATCGGCATTGAAATGAGATATTGTTCTGGTATCTTATAAAATATAATTATTGTCATTTGATTTTGCACGATTTGCAGTTTGTGAAGCTTGATATTTTTTTTCAAAATCACATGCACAGTTGACGTTTTAATGTCTGTGGTGGTTGTAATATTTCATATCGACTTTCTTAGTTCCGGCGTTGCTGCTGATGTTGATGGTCCTGGAAAAGTTCTGTTAACTACTATCCTGTATCTGTATCTATCTGAATCTCTGTATCCGCGACCAGATGAGTTGTGTTCTCGGCCCATCACTTAATCTTCGAATATTAAAGTACGTACAAAAAGCACGAACTGATGATTGATATTACTCAACCGCAACTGCACATATGTATTACCGACAAGTGATTCATGGCTACTGACAAATCTACAAATAAACCCTACTTCTCCGGCGATCCCCGACATATTAGTATTCGAGTAACAGATATTCAAATTTGAAAAATTCCCACTTTACATCCTTTAAAAAGGGATGAATGGTGTATGTGAAAAACAAGAGTAGGTTCTTTAGTATACAAAAAAGTGTTATTTATTTATTTATTATTATACACGCCCTATTCAGGCATTAACATATTTTGTAAAATAACAGAAAATTACATCAGAAGTGCAATACACAAAGAAAAAAATTACATATTGTCAGAATGTTTATACATAATCAAAATTAAAAATAAATATAAAATGTAAAGTAGCAATTTATCCGTCACGATTGAATTGGGACACGAAAAATTGTAATAATGTAGTCCTATAAAGAGGTAATTTAACAGGAAAAATGTCGGTTACCTCCGCACATTCATTCCTCAAAGAATGCAATGAGGGGACTGCAGAGTTAGCTAGTGCATGATTTCTATCATTGGCACTGTAATAAAACAATGAATTGTGTCTCGATGACCTCAATGGTGCGTGAAAGTCAAGCAGACCAACAATACGGGGGCAGTCTTATCATACCATTGTTGATCCTATATAGAAATATAAGATCGGTTATCGTACGTCTCACTGATAAGTTTAATAATTTCAGACGGCTAAGGAGATAATCATAATTGATATTCTCAGAGCGTATATTTAATTTAACAATAAATTAAATTTATTACAAACAGTGTACTAATGTTTACGATACGATAAAGATGTTATGTTTATAACATCTTTATTATTTAATGACTTTAATTAGTAGGCGCAATTCCCTTTGAAAATAAAGTAGTAACATCACAAAATTGTATGTTCTTATATCATCATAATAAAGGGCATTTATGATTAAAGTGAAGTAGCTCTTCTGCTTTTAAACAGCTTTAGTGTTTTGTACAGGTTGTTGCAAAACTATACAGGCAAATTTCTTGGAAGCAATGCAAATAGGGAGCAAGGACTAAGCTTAGAATTTTTAATAAGCAATGCATTCACATCTGACATTTCAGGATACTTCTGAGCGCTTGCAAGTTGCTGGTTTGTAAGCCAAGAGGATATATCTCTACCTGGCGAGGAGTTTGTGGACGATTTATTCTTGTTTTGTTGATTCTAATTCATTTATTTACTCATATAACAATACAGTGTGTTCACAATATTTTATATATGGATAGCTGCCTAAATTACGAGTCGAAAATGTTCAAGGAATATGTGCCTAATGTCAATCATGTCAGATATATAAGCTATAAAAAAAACATAATTATGCGATTATTTCGATTAAATAAAATATTTTATTGATTCCGTATTATATATTGAATTATATACAAAAAACGACAGATTATCAAATTTCGAGCGGCCAGACTATTTTTTGATAGATAACTTAGGGCCTGAAGCAACTATATAGATTAATAATGAATACATTTCGGCAATATTTATTTAGACTTAAGTATAACGTGATTTTATAAAAATTTCAAACATGAACATTTTCGACTAGTAATATAATCAGGTATCCATCCATAGAATATTGTAGAGTAGGTCTGTTACAATCTTTATATGTTACAGTGAATCTGTATTACCAGTGAGAATATATTTTTACTGGTGAAAGTATATTTTCGCTAAGCCGATCAGTGGATGTATATCTAACAATGAAGATACAAATTCACTGGTTATATTTAGTGAGTTTGCATTCGTTGACAAGCGAGAATACGCCGCGCGGGAATATTTGGCCTTAAGTGTCGATGGCAACAAATAATTTGGTGGCGTGAGTGGTGTCAACAACTGTCACTTTTGTTCGCTTATAGTATTTTCATTTACATTAAATAAAATTATTTACTGCATAAACTACTGTATTTATAATCTCAGCCATTTTTATTTCCTTTTCAACACAAAGGTTAGGTTAGGTTAGGGTAGAATAAAAATTTGCTACAATCTCCTAGTGAAGTTATATTTCCACTATTAGAAATATATTTCCACTGGTGGAAACGTATTCGGATATGATTTCACTGAAACATCAGTGAAAATATATTCTCACTGGTAATACACATCCACTGAAACATACACATATATGAAATAGATAGCGATTTTTGTAGATATTTTCCTTGGAGAAACCTTAGCCACAGCTTTGGCGCGGTCACTCGAGCCACTGTCAAGGCGTTATCTCAAAAAATTATGATATAACCATACTTTTTTGCAGGAGACGTAAATCTCCTACAGTCGAGTTGAATTCTTGGAAACTCATAATCTGAGTTGATGCCATTAGTGACATCATTTATTTGTATTTCTCTCCCACCCACGCAATCTCTCTCATATTTCCCTCGTACCAGAATCAAACATCGCTTTCCCATCGAACCAAACCCCACATGCCTCTAAGCTATCCCTTAGTAAGTCCTTTACAGTACTCTTAGAATCTTTCATGTTACTAGGCAACGTGTGCATATATTTAAACAGATGTATGAACATTCTAAAATACACATATATAAGGTATGAGCACAGACCACCAAATAAATAGATATGTACTAACGCAAGTTCCTTGTTCCAAAACTCATACAATCAAAGAGCATCGCGACTTTTTTTAAAAATATGATCCGATTGCAATTAAAATTTAAACGCTGACAATATAATATGCAATAATGTAAAAAATATGTCTTGTTTATTTTTTGAAGAGTAAATACCTTTACTGTTGGATATGTGTGTCATAATCTATTGAATTTATGTTTCATTGGATAGATATGTGTAGAATACCCCTCGCCCCGTAAATAATGTTCCAAACCCTTCTCCTATATATATATATTTATATATACATATAGGTACTTCATATCATGTCTATTCATTTACTAGTCTGTGGGTATGAATACTTTTTTCTTTTAGTTAAGTTTACTCACACAAAATCTCTTTTTTGTCTGTTTGGAATCTGTAGGATGGGACGAGGTTTGTTTATTTTTAGAATTGTTGAAATACCATCACGGTGTGGACCCTCGTCTTGATAAATGTTTCCCATTTGATTTTCCACCTTTTATTCAGAAATATTGGCACGATTAAAGTAGTAGCAAGTGTATGTGCTCTTTACACGAAAGCCATCTGTATTTTTCGGTGGACTAAAAACTGTACCCAAGTATTGTGAAAAGGGTTTGATTATTTTCGGCACGTATTTAAAAAAAAATGAGAACAAAACTAAGCCTATTTGAAAAATACAAAAGTTATCACGAATATACTCGAGTACAAGGACTAGTTGTTTTCTCAGTGGTAAATTATTACCATCTAGTAACTATTTATTATCGCTGAACATCAATGTTAGTTACTGTCAAAGTTAATACCACCAAATAGCGTAGCAAGACGAATAATCATCAAATATCTATAATTCGATTAATTTTAATATTTCACCATTAGCAATACATACAATTTTGTACTTCATTTATCGCTTAATTTATTTATTATTTTTTATTACATATATATTAATTTTTATTTTATTTTTTGAAAACTACATAGCAGTTTTACGGCAAGTAACAAAACATAACAAGGAGAAAAAAAATAGATAAGGAGATGTTAGATAAATTACTTAGAAATATATAAATAATAAAATATGTATGTATATATAATATGTATAAATATAATAAATATATATATGTATATATATTTCATAATTTTATGGGTGGATAAACCTGAATATAATATAATACAATGGAGAAATAAAAAATTAGACAAGAACATGTTTCTTTACTTTGCATTTTAAGGTGGTCACTGAAGTCGCATAATTTTTTAAAATGTTTATAAATCTTAATCGATTTTATTATTTATTCTTGGCACAACACATTCTCTCACCGTCCACATTGTTCACGATCAGTACTCTCACGGTTCGACCCGACGATCTGGTTGATTTCAATCCTATTGATATTCATCCCTACGTTCTAATTCTGTCACTTTGCTGGCGAAAAATCTTCGGTCTATGTGGTAATATAAATTCAACAGCGAGATCATCATCGGACGAACTCTCATCACTAATATAACGGGATATTGAATGTTTCATATTCGCACACTACAATTTTTAAAGTATCAATGTGACAGATGACTTTTGAAGCAGCTGTGAAGAGTCAGCTATTTTAACAAACGGTTATTACCATCGGATATTGGATGGAAAAAATAATTTTATATTAAATGTGCTTTTGATGAGTAAATATTTTTTTAAAAACGATTGAATAACATGTTGTTTAATAACGTATCATTTTTATGATATTAAAAATTTATCACTGATTACCTAACCGGCCCTAACCTAACCGCTAAGTCGAGTCGTAAAAATATATTTAAAAAAAATACTGTACTATGTATAAAATACTAACGTATCGCAGCGAGTAGTCCCAGAATGTAATACTATACTACCTACTAGGTAACAACAGATTGTGTGTATGGACTGTGGCGGATTCTTAGCATCGTTTTAATTTATTTTTACTTTTGAACTTATCTCATAAATTTATCTATTTCTTGTCCACATGCTAATGTTTCAGTGAATCCTGAAAAAGTTATATAAAGGTGTCCAGTGGAAAATTTTCAACCTTAATATTAAATAATAAAAAAACTATAATGTTATTCTCTTATTTTATTTATACAAAATTGAGTTACGTTATTCATTTATTTATGTTTTGACTCTTAAATTTGTGACCACGCGATAGCAAAGCGTTGGTTCAACGGCAGCAACTTCACGGCGGATATTTTCTTATAGGGCCTGAATTGTTCCAGGATTACTGCTTAAACTTGCGATTTAAGGAACTCCATAAAAAAAGTTGCACGGTATAAGGTCTGGTGACCCAGGTGTCCAGATCTCCGTATTTGTTGATTAATTTATTGGGAGAAATTCCCCTAAGCTTCTCCATTGAATCTCTAGCTATGTGTGGAGTGGCCCCGTCTTGCTGAAATTGTGTTCTATTATTGAACCCGGGAATCAGCTGCAGTTGCGGTACCAAAAATTTGACGATCATTCGGCAATATACGTCAGCAGTGACTATCTCTCGCTCGTTAAAAAAATAAGGGTCAATTATCCCTCGGGCAGAAATTGCACAAAACACTGTCATTTTTGGACAATGCAAACGTTTTTGATGGCATTGTCGGGGCACCAGTATCTCATGTTCTGTTTATTAACATAGTCATCGATATGAAAATGTGCTTCATCAGTAAACAATATGTTTCCAAGCGTTCGTGCTGTTCCAAAACATTCCAGCGTCGTTCTCGCTAAGGTTTTACGTAAAGTATAGTAATTTTCATTGAAAAACTGTACGGTTCGCAGTTTATATGATTTTTTTTCCAAATAACGTGCACTGTTGATTTTTTTATTCCATGCTGCAATATTCTTTATCAATTTACGAGGCGTTCTGGCATCGCTGCTAACGTTGATGGTCCCGGAGGAGTTTCGTTAACCTTTGTCTCTTCTTATCTGAACTTTTGAACCCAATATCATATAAGTTGCATGCTCGGTATCACTTACTCGTCTAATATTAAAGTGAATACAAAAAACGCGACGACCACAAACCAATAAATCACCGCACTTTAAATATTACTTAACCGCGAACGCGCGCTGCACTCCCGACCAGTGACTCACTTTTTTTTTTTTTTTTTTTTTTTAAAAAAAAAAATAGAGATGCGTACACGGAATACATGTCACATCAATATTCTTACTATTTTCAAACTAAGCTAAATGCTTGTGCTATGAAAATAGGACTAACTTGCTGGTGTCCTGGAACGAGGCGCGAACCCCCGACCACTAGATCACCAGGCCAACGTCTTGACCACTACACCAACAAGCTACTCGAGCAACAACAAGCTATTGCGACTAGCAAATTCGCAAATCACGAACGTCGACCAATACCCCTCCCACTTACCTCACCCTGATGGTTTACGAGCAATTACAATTTAATCTTTAAATTTTTCGTGTGAAGTCAATTTTAATTTGATGGTAGTGAAATATGCAGAAATTCGTAGAAATACAAACATACGAGTTTATTGTCAAGGAAAAAGTTGTTTGTGTTTTGTTTGTTTGTGAAGCTGTAATTATCCTAATAATTATCGGAAATGTCAAAATAAAAAGGCAAAAAACAGTGGAAACGTATATAAATATAAATATTTAAAATATGTATGCCTAACATAATAGAAAACATAATAATTAACAATAAAAATAACTATTATTATTGTGAAGTTGCAGTTTTTTTCAGAACATAGTTCTATGGGATTTGGACACAAATTAATTGTATCAATTAGAAAGATAAAAGATACACACAATATAGATAAAACTAACTTATCGAAAAGATATTTTATTAATAATAAATAATGGAACGACGGGTGTATTCATTTGAGAAAATGTAACATATTGGTTCGAAAATTTGTCATGAAAAATACTGGCGTTATAACACAATTGGTAGTGTACTTCCCCGGATTGGAAATAGAGATCCAAGTTCAAATCCCGGTGACGCAAAAACAATATTTTTCGACAAAATTGATTTTTTAAGTATATATTTGTAATTAATACATTTATTTAGTATTTAAATGTTCTGTTCTGAATAATTAAAACTTCACAATAAGAATGTCTTTTCCTTAATAAAAAATATTTTGTCTGCCACCGGGATTCGAACCAGGAACTTTTCCTATCGGGGGAACGCGCTGACAATGGTCAATAATGGCAACAATGCAATATTGAAGTTTTTCCTAATAAATGTAGTCTTCAATAATTAAACCCTTGATGGTAATATTACGCTATAGAATGTATATTTATTAAAATTAAAATATGTATATATGTTGCCTTATTTACATAACGGTTAGCAAAATTAAGGAAACAAAACTGCCTAAATTATATTTTTAATAGGGGCGGCTATTTTTGTTGCGCTGGGTATAGTTCAGTGGTATTTTAATACAAATTAAATATATCAATTAGAAAGATATACATGCAGATAAATTAATTTTATTATGCATATAATTTGTGTTAAAACATAAACATAGATTTAAAAAAGTGAATATTATTTTTGACTTCGACGTACGTATACTTACGTCGTCGATTTCTTTGAAACCCTAAAAACCTAATATCGACTTATACTCGAGTACGTACGGTACTCGTCGTTTAATAAAATTTTCCTTTGATATAATATGTAAAAAAAATTGTCTGAAATATGAAAGTACCTATAATAGATAACTTTCAGAAAATTGAGTACAATGTATATTGAGAAAATAAAATAGTTTTATATCGTGAATACAAAATATAAATTATTCAATAAATTTTTTTTAACTTTGTATAAATCGCTTTGAGTAATATAATGTCGACCTGTTTCAAAATAAAGACATAATATACAAAAGGAAAAAGATATCCCTAAAACAATAAAAACCTGGAAAATGCAATACTTTGGCCATATCATGCGACATCATAAACAGAAGAGTGCTAGTTCCTGCACCTCATAATTGAAGGCAAAATTGGAGTGGACGAGGCGATGACAGACGAAGAACATCCTGAATAAAAAATAAGTTACAGTTCAACTATTTTGGTCCTCTGCAAATAGAATAATGATAGCTAACGTTCGATATTTGAACATGTCCTAAACGAAGAAGAAGACTCGCAAGAGCTGAACCAATGTTCTACAGATTGAAATAAAATGATGTCATCCAAGGGCATATGGTGATCATGGTGTTGAAAAAAAAGATTTCTTCGAAAATATTTTCTAACAAACTATACAAAAAATTAAATTTTAAAAAATGGCTAACAATTTTCAATTGAATAGTGATTTTGCAGTGGGGATGAAAAGCTACCGAGTTTTATATGAAAAATATTTAACTACCAGCTAGGATCAGGTGTAAGGATATGTGAAGTGTACAGCTTCCGGATCGATAGTTAGAGTGTATGTTTCTAGGAAATTTGGTTTGTTACCCTCAAGTAGCCAAGTGGGTTCGACCCTTAGCGAGTTGGTTACAAGGATTTAACCTACCCTTCTGACCTCTGATTTAGAGAGACCATTAGTTATTTTTTTTTAAAGTGCGTGTTTAAATATTTAAAATTGTAAAAAAAAACCCTTCGCGCACTGCCAAGAATCAGATATATTTTTCCTCTAAGTGAAAATACGTTTTTTACTTATTTAAATAGGAACAGTATTACCGGAATTATTTTTTAAATTTTTAAACATCCACCGTTTTGAAAAAACGTTGTGGATTTGGTTGGCTAATGAATTTGCGTAATAATTTTAAGGTAAATTTTTAAGAAAAGTTAAGATTAAGTTAAGATTAAAAATAAATTTAAATCTGAGAAGATCTACGGAAGTTTTCGTGTCCACAAAAATCCGTATGATGTAACGAATTTTAGATATATATATATATATATATATATATATATATATATTTATTATATACATTTTATTAGCACAAAAAAAAAACACATTTTAAAGGAGAACGAAAAATCAAAAATTTTTCAAATTTAAAAATGGAACCCCCATTTGTCATAGGAATGTAATATTTTTAAATCAACACGCATTACTACGAACTGGAAGGCAAATTCTACTGTTCTACTAATAATCAAGTGGTCCCGTTTAAAATATATACTAGCGCCGTTCACAAATAATGGGTGAACTAGCTTTTAAACGATTATTATGTTATCATTTTTACTTCACTATTCAGAAATAATACTTAAATCAGAGAATATTGATTTACTACAGTACAATTGTTCTATTACAATGGTAATGTCAGAACACAAGCTAACTCAGTAGTCCCCAGATTGCATTCTTTGGGGAATGAATACGCGGAGGTTATTAGGTTATATTAAATAATTACAATTTTTTGTGTCTCATCTCAATGGTGACGGATAAGTTCTTTTACTTCACATTTTATATTTATTTTTAATTTTGATTATGTAAAAACATGCTGATATTATATAATTTTTTTCTTTTTTGTATTGGACTTCTGATGAAGTTTTATATTATTTTATAAATTACGTTAATGCCTGAATAAGGCGTATATAATAACAACAAAAATATAAATGCATTTTCTATTACGATATATCTAGATTCTCAAATGCAGCCCATCCTAGCTGTACATGCCATAATATTGCATACATTTACATTTTGTCGTAAAAAATTGCATCAAAAACATACTTAATAAACTAATAAAAAAATTGATATACAGCTTACATAGATTTTTTCTGAAAATATTGCAAAATTTTACAAGTTAATAAATTATATTTAAAATAAACTTACTTTTAAATTTACTTTCTCTAATTTGTTATTTATTATGTTTTCAAAGCTGATGCATCATCTTCAGTAATGTTACCAATACTAAACTTAAGACTAAAAGACTACGTGCTATTTATGGTTAAAAATTAATGAAAGCAAATAGTGTTTTTATTTTAAATATGATTTAAAATTGCATTTTCGCGCAAGAAAATTTCGAAAAATTAATAATTAATTCGTAATTTATTTATCATTTTCTCCTACTTTGTCCGTACATTATTTTTCCAAATACCAAAAGTTTTCTTAATTATTATTATAGTTACAGTGATGTGCACCCATTTGCCTTGGATGAATCCTTTAATTTTTTGGGCATCTTACGAGAAGAGAAGACAGTTTGGAGAAGCTTGTGGTAGGCTACATCGAAGGTCGAAGAAGAAGATATCTGTTGGACCGACCAAGTGGAAAAGGCATTCATCTTGTGTCAGCATAGTCAAGAACTCATGCAGATCGCGACCCTCAGCCATGAAAGACCGACCTGGATGGTATGCAATGTGCCACATGTGTGGAAGGGCATGAGGAAAATGTATCTTTAATCTATTTAATTTCATTTATGAATCTAAAAATTGGTTTAGAATAACTCGTCAATTTAAAAAAAAATCTCATATCAAGCAGGAATTCTTAGTAGTACAAATTGATACGGCAACGTTAAATATCAAAGGTAACCTTCACGCCTTAGGTTTTTTTTTAATATTTCGTAGCGGCTCAGACATGAGTTTATAATTCTTTTTATTTTATTATTTTTAACTATTTAAAAGTAAATACTTTGTGACGTCGCAAATGTAATCAAGTAGCGATTAATTGATTATTAAGAAAAACACATTTTTTTAAACATAAAAATAATTAACAATTTCTTTATTTATTTAGATATATATATAACATGTGTACAGCTAAAAAAAAAGACAGTTTGTTACGTATATTTTTCATACATTTCAAAATGCATTGTAGGCCTGTTTTAGGGCGAATTGGTAAACTGGAGGTGTTCTGAATGTCAGGAAAACTCCAAAATCATGTAGGAGCAATCTTGCCGGTTGGCAATATAAATCTGTGCCAGGATTTTATATTATTACCGTACGGTCAAAATGAAAAATGGCGCCTTGGGCGTGATGGAACGGAGAAATTCCTCAGATAAGGTTACATCTTCCATACAAGTCTTGTGGTTATTGTTGTTGTAGAGATTCCTGCTAGAGAACCACTGTAATATAATAATTACTATTAAAAAATTAGACTGTGCCAATGATTGAACATAGAAAATTTAGTAAATGATATTAAGTTTAGGTCTTGAAATTCACCATCCTGTGATATTTAACTCTTTGAAAATGTTATTTGATATTCTATTGAGATTATTGTGGTAAATTCTTCCATGGTTGTATAAACATTAGCAATAGATTAATTTTATAAACTAAAATCTCTTTTAATGCTGTCAATAATGTTGTTAATGTAAATTTCCTCAGCGAAAAACAGTAGCATCTAGCAGTAGACAGTAGCAAGTAAGTGATCCTGGGACTAAGAATCCACATTATCTCTTGATCTCTTTTAATTAGCTGGTGGTGGATAGAACTCCCCAGTTCAACTCACAACTTTTATGGGTACCCACGTAGAATAAATTTCTTCACGATATCCCTAAATATGTTAGAACGTTATATGTCGTACTGGATATAATAGTCATCAAGTCCTGTTAGTCTTGTGTTAAGCAATAAATTCAGTGATTTTTGTTCAGTCATCGTCCTATTTTAATAAACTTTGAGAGGTTTATCTCACGGTACAAGCATAGATGTCGGAAGAATTCAGGTCACGGAAGGAATTTGGCACTCAACACAATCCTGATTCTGATGGTACCTTCAAAGATGTGGATTGTATATTTTTCACTCACACAAAGTATAGACGTATATATATATATATATATAACAGTATTAACTCTTCCATACACGTTGTAACTATAATGGTTCAAGGTTGCCAATTGACTGCTCGGCGGCATTATCGTCAGGGAAAAGGAAAGGGGGAGGGGTGGAAGGCACAGTGCATTATTTTCGCTTAATAATTAAAATACACAAATAAATATATGTCCAAAACAATCACTAATTCCCTTTCAAAAACAATTAATATTTTCGATTTTTTTACGAAAATGTGAGTTCTTATTAACTTTTTTTATTATATTTGACTTTTTTGGACACAAATTAATATTTTCGGACGAGATTCAAATGAGTTATTGATAAAACTGTGAAAAAACGTACAAAACTTGAGCTAAGATAGTCGCTTTTATGGGATTGCCTCTCACCGCTCACGCTAAAACATATATTGTCAATCTTCAGCATATTTTTTCTCTCCTTTCTAATGTTCCATGGAGAGGGAATGCAAAAGTTACATACCTGGTTTGTGTATTGTGATACAGTCCAATTATTGTACACCTATTTATATTGTTATTTGTTTTGACTTATTTTCATCTGGCGGTAATATACCCGGTGATGCGCCTTTCTGGGTCCCCCAGAAAGGGTTACTAATAAAGTTTTATGACTCTACCTGGTGAGCATAAGGTCGGGTTTCCAATATTGTTTTAGCTTTTGAATTATAATTATAAATGTCGTTTAAAAATATATTATGATTGAAAAATACTTAAAATAATTATATTCTGAGAAGAACAAACACTTTACTGACTGGAATTCACAGAACACAGTCAACATTATATCTATTTTGAATAAAAGTTGTCTATTGTTTTATTTATTTTTACATTTGCTTCTACTTATAATATTGTTGATAGCATTTCATATAAAAAAGGATGAATTTTTAAAATATTTAATCTATAATATTTTTATTTCACTCCTATTTTGTTCAAATTATTTTCATTCTGTGTATGTGTAAAAGATAAAAACAACTAATATATAAAAAATATATTTTGATTCAGACAAGGTAAAATGTTTATAATAACTGATATACCGGCAGGTAGTCGAGCCGATGAGAAAATCACGTGTTTAGTGGATATTTGTATTTGGTCCGAATAGGCCGTTTATTGATGCGCAAGAATACGTACATTATTCGTAATATTTGTTAAAAAAACTTTAATTTTTTAGTAGATAAATTACAGCACATCATGCTATTTCGTGAAATTAAATTTAAAAAAATATATCTGTAAAAAATCTCCCACAAAACGATTAAAAAATCGAAATCTTAGGGTGGATTTAAAAAGATCCATCACCGCCAGACGTGTTTTATTTTGACCCACCGGGCAGTAAATGTTAAAGTTATTACTTAAATAAGACCTTTATACTAATGTAAAACTAATAAATGTAATGTTATTTGTCATAATTAAGAAAATACAAGCGTTATTAGAATGACTGCAACCATTAAATTCATTTTCCGCGTGCTACAAAATTACATCAAATGTAAAATTCTTGCATATACGAAATATATCTTCTTATAATCTTGAAGCCAAATCTACGTTGAAAGAAATTAGCAAAGTATTAAAAATTAATTGAGTTATAAACCATTCAATTAGCAGGACATATTATCAATTTTACAAAAAAAAAAAATTAAATTATGTATTGTATTTACTTTGAGGCTTCGGCTATTATTTAAAATCAAATTTTATATCAAAAGCACAATAATTTATTACTGAGTAATATTTATACCCATCCAGTGTGTGTTTTATTGAGTTTTTTTTTATCATTTAATATCGCGCGATCATTTCAAAAATATGAATTATTTTTGTTGATTTTGTAATTTAATCATTTTTACTATTATAATTACAACTAAAACATCCTTTCAAAAAGGTGTAAATTACAAAATCAACGAAAATACAAAAGCAAAATAAATAAAAAAACAAAAGTGTTTGACTCAATACTGACGCCATATTGACAAGACTGATGTGTATTGACAATATATCTCGTTTGTTTTATTTCACAATGTGACTCTTTGATGCGGCTCAACAAATGTTTGTGTTATATTTTGCGCTACACAGACATGCGCTGGATACACATTGTAAATAATTCATGAGTCATAATAAAAACATATTTTTTTAATAGCCAATTAAAATTTTTCAAAACTCATATTTTATTCAAATTAGCTTTAATATATTTTCCTAAATTTTTGATGGGTGATAGACATCTCAGAAAAATATATGAAAAAACAAATATGCTGTATTCATTACCATGGTTAATACTTTTTTTTTTTCAGTATTCATAAACGTCAAACTTATGTTTAGATACTTTTTAGAAATTCTTACTTACTTATAATCACGACGTTTCTTCGCGGGGGTAGGCAGAAAGGATAGAGCGCCACACTCTTCTGTCCTGATACACAATTCTCGCCTCCGGTTATTGCGGCTTCTAATAGAACCTTCTTCTGGTATCTGGTTTACCTGGTCGTTCCAAGTACTCCGCTGACGTCCTCTATTTCTGGTGCTATCAACACTTGCGTCATATATCTTTTTTACCATTCTTTTCTCATTCATCCGTTCCATATGATCAAACCATCTAAGTGATACTTTTTAATCGTACTCACTATACTTGAGTAGCTTGTTGGTGTAGTGGTCAAGACGTTGGCTTAGTGATCTAGTGGTCGGGGGTTCGCGCTTCGTTCCAGGACAGCAAGTTAGTCCTATTTTCACAGCACAAGCGTTTAGCTTAGTTTGAAAATAGTAAGAAAATTGATGTGACATGTATTCCGTGTACGCATCTCTATTTAAAAAAATAAAAAATACTAAGTTCAGATTCTTTCCTAATTTGTTCGTTTTTTACTCTGTCATAAATGAATCTGCCACACATACCCCTAAGTGATCTAATTTCCACTGCATACAGTCTACTTTCGTTTTTCTTTTGCTAGCTCAATTGTTCATGAAGTGTTCAAATTCAATTGTTCATAAAGTCATAACACTGACATGTTTGAAAAACAAAACTTACACATATCTAAATTTAAATTCTAGGCATAAATCATACTCAGTATCTACTTACAATAAATTACAAAGCACAATACTAAACAACTAAAAGTATATAGATATAATATGATTTCATTCATTCCTTCCTTCCCAGTGAACTATTCACAATACATACACGTTATTTATAACCATGAAAATATTAATTTATAATTATCACATATTTAAATTTTTTTTAATTACCTACAATCTATTTTAAAGTGTGTTAACCCTACGCTACCCCGGGATTGGCCCAAATCTGTTAGTCCACCGTACTTATAGCTAGTGGATGGATTATGGCGGTAAATTTGTACGCTTAAGTGTTGCCTTTGAGTGTGGAGATAGGCAGAGAGGAGGGAAAGTGAGGCCGTATTAGTTACACAAGAATCCTTAAGCCGGCCCTGGCCGAGGTTTAAAGGTTGGCGTAACAACAGTTGCAAAATCGAGGCAATATTTAAATTTGTTTAAGAACGGCTTTTATTCAAATTCTGCATTCTATGTAATTTTTTCCATTGATAACATTTTTTTAAATTGTGTTACTTTATGATGCATGCATCCACGTGTGAGTGCCCACCAAAAATGTTAGATATAAAATGTCGCACTATGCATGGAGTCGGCTGCAAATCAGCATCCAATGAGAAGATCGCTAATCGGCCAAGGAGGGCAGAGCAAAGGTGAGGTTTAAGAGAGCCACAATTGGAGAGGCCGGGTGTTCTTGGTGATATTTTTGGTGAGATGTTGTGCTGGCAATATTTGCGATGGCGGCGTGCTTTGGGCTAGAAAATTCTGAGACGGTCGGTCCGAGTCCGCGCTAACTGATCAGCTCCCTCTTATTTGCAGGCCCTAGGTCAGCATGATTACTCGAAGAAGAAAAGGTGCTTGAAGAATCATAAAGCGTAGTGAAACATGGAATATAAGAACGAGGATGAAAAAAATGTATGTCAAGAGAAATGTGGGTGGGTTGTACAAATTATTATTGTTGAATTAAAGTTGTTAAGTTAACAACATTGCACATAATTGTGTAATCTAACCTCCCCCACAGACAATGAATTTTACCCGGTAAGTACCAGTAATTTGTAAGTTCCGATTGTAGCTTGTCGGTGAAGTGAAGCTCGGGGCCTAGCGTTCTATCCATGTCGTGAAAAGGATGCCGGTTAGTCCGAGTTGCACGTGACAATTATTATGTTGATGTTTAATTATTTATTTTTAATGAGAGAAGATGTAATAAGAATATGATATACTAAGTGACAAATACCTATTTTATTCTGTTTATATATTACTGTTTAATATTATTCAGAATAATATTAAGGTAATTTTAAGGATAAATATTTATTAAGCATCTTTATAAGCCATCTTACCTCACCAGTTTTACCTGTGTCATCTTACCGTATACATTTTACTGTTTTGACACTCGACTGCACTAATCTAACTATAAACATTTTATCATAGAGTACTTAAGCGTTTTACTGTAGACGAGTTATTTTTTCCCATTTTTATAATAGTTTTTTACTGTAGACATATAATCGCATTTAGATTACTGCAGAAATTTAATAGAAGATACGTGCTTACCATAAACCAAGTTTGCATTATTTGCTTTTAATACTAAGAAGTGTTGCTTGTCACGTGACTAGTCTTCATTGACATTTAAACCCACCCACTTCTATGCTCCTAGGTGGCAGTTTTAAATAATGTATAATTTATTCTCCTCAAGTGTCAATATGCAACATAATTTTAATACAATATTTTTTTATTAAGGAGAACACATTCTTATTGTGAAGTTATAATTATTCAGAGCATAGATCTGTGATATTTTAAATATTGATTAATTGTATTAATTAGAAAAATATGCAAGCCGTATAAGCTAGGCACAACGTGGCCGAAAAATCGGAATAATCTTTTAAATACAAATTAAATGTATTAATTAGAAAAATATGCATACATAAAATCAATTTTATCAAAAAATATTGTTGTTGCTACCGGGATTCGAATCTGGAATTCTTTCCAATCTAGGGAAGGTATATTAACCAAGTACATTTTTCGACAAAATTGATTTTATATGTATATATTTCTAATTAATACATTTAATTAGTATTTAAAAAAAATTACTTTAATTTTTTTTAATTAATCATAAAAAGTGCTTTTTATAACATACTTTTCCACAAAATGTTTTTATATTGTCATACTTAGTCATGCTAGAACTATCTTTCAAGGTGATCAATGATCTGTTGTTGATATCTAATTGCACATAACAAAAATATAACACACATTTATTAACTTAAACGCCTTACGACAGGCATCTATTGCCAGCCATCTTACAATTATTAGTTGTTTATCTACTTCGTAAAATGTGAAAGCAATATTGAAAATTTTGAAGAGACATTTAATTAATTTTTATAATAATATAAATATCTAGACAACGTAGACAAATGAAAAATATTTGTATATCTTTTTGATGACAAAACATGAACATATATATTATATATATAAACATAATTATTTGTGTAAAATAATAATAATATCAACGTAAAGATCTCAGCCATACATTCATCGTCATCTGATAAGGCTAAAACTTAATAATAATAATTAATATCGTTATTTATTTATGCAAATATTATATTTAATGAAAATGAAAATTAATTTTCATAATATATTTTATAGCTATTCCTTCGGAGCTCGGGCAGTGGCAATACAAATAATATAAGCTACAAAATTTCGAAGGTCTTCTGAACGTACTTACATATTTGCCAATATTTACAATAGAGAACTCTAAATCTCGCAAACTCGATAGCGAGTAGCAATATATAATAAAATTGGGAAATTTCGAACTGGATTAAGTAAGGGTAATACACAAAGTAATTATATTAGATATACTACATGGCAATTTAGCCTATTGACAAAGCTCTTGAATAAGTAGTTTGAAGTACAGTGAAGTATATAATTTAATATCTAAATCAAATTGAGTGCTGTATTATGGTAATAATTAGAACCAAAAATCCAAATGTGTAACGGTTACGAATTATTGAAGTGAAACATTTCAGAATATAACCAGGTTATTATTTTAAAGCACAATATATTAACAAATGATTGATAAACAACAATATTCCTTTATTCAGATATATCCATTTTATCATAATATAAAAATGAAATTATTTACTAAGATAACTGATAAATATGTAGAATGTTACGAATAAATTCGAGTATTTTAGTAATTACTGTTGATGATTCGGAAATGGTAAACATGAGGATTATTTTTCCATTTTGTGTTATACATCGAGCTACACATATTTTTTGTTTACTTTATGTAAGGTAGTTTTGTACGCTGCCATCTCTTTCGTACGCGCAGGTTGACTGTTTACAAGGATGCAACGCATAACGCATCTCGCTCGGTGCGACCGCAAAATTAAGATGCGTTTGCAAAATAAATGACACCGCAACCGATGCCATCTCTTTCGCAAGCATTAGCACAGTTTTGAGAAGGCGTAAGCGAATTTTCAAAATGTAAATTTTCTGATTATCGATTTTCGTTTTAAATCCATAAGATGGTGATCCAATTAAATTTACAACACGGTGGCTTAAGAAGTTTCATTTCAAAAATGGTTAACGTATTGAAAAAAACTTAATAAATATTGGTCCTTAGAGAACCGGAAGATTGCATTTCGACGCCGAGTTGTCAATGAGCTTTTTTTATGTAACGAAAGTGTCGTCGTGCGTAACAATCCGAATCACGAAAAAAATAGGTTTTCTACACCATCCGGAAGTGTAGTGACATCTCTGTTCTTCAATATAAAAGTGTGAGTTAAGTGGAGGTGAAAATTATCGTCCAACCCAGGACTTAGATCATGGTAGACCAGATCCATGTGTCATTATTTCCTTTCTGAATCCAATTCAGATTGTGCGAAATAAACTATAATTTTAATCGATACAGTCCACGGTATCCTATCACACCATGTAGTCGTATTATTAATTATAATATAATTATTTTCGAAAATACTTTTGATCATTGCGATGTCATACATATATGAAGGTCAACATTGACTACTTCATAATAGAATGCCAAAAAAGTATATCATTCCTTATAAGACAGAATTTCATATCATTCCTCATCAGCTGATATCCCAGTGAGTTTTTTTTTTGTAGAGCAATAATAATTAATAATGCTGATATATTGTTTAAAAATAAATAATAAAAAATATTGTTATTGTACTCAAATTTATATTTTAAGAAATACCGATACCTTTATATTTTGTGAACGTACAATTCTAAATTCACAAATTTTAAATTATTTTAAAAGCAACATCACTTTTAATTCCAAATTGCCAAAATATAATTTACACCAAATTGTCAAAACGTAACGAGTATTGAATTTTAAATTGACAAAAATAGGATATGACAGTGCAAGGGCTCATATAATATATAGATAAAACTATGCACATATACGGTGAGACTGTGTATTAATTTTCTTGACATTTTATAACATTACCGTGACATTTTAAAATATACATCTAATTTAATATTCATGGAGCAATGCTTCTAAAACACAACCGTATTTTTTCGCAGGAGATATAAATATCTGATCTTCCGATACGTTATCAAACTTCGCTGCGTTAGTTTAAGATACAGTGAAGTAAGCCGTTATTTAAACAGTTATTGTGACTGGCATTGCATTCGATTATAAAGATGATTTATTATGCGGGCCAAATTTGCAAAATTTAGTGCTTGAAGAATTTCAAATAATTAGTTACATTCAAATATAATCATAGTCATAAAAATGGTTTAATCATCATTAGCAAGAGATAATACAAAGGTTCAAATATGTGAAAATAAAACACTAGATTGTTTAATTCACAGCGACAAGACCACATCTTGTTTAAATCGAGTTACTATATTTATTAAATGCAATGGTATTAAAATATCATTAGTGTTGAATTATCAATAATTAGAAACATTAAAAAAATATGGATATCCTCTGTTAGCGCCTTTAAATGTACTACGCGCGTGTATCTCATTGGATTACAGAAATATATCCTTTCCCTGTTACTCTTGTCCTATCCTAGTCCCTGGGCACGAAGGAGAAAGAAGATTCCTGAAGTCTGCTTGATACGCCTGAACGAACTACTCCGCTTTTGAAACTGAACACGGTACGTCGCCGTCGCTGCAAAATCCGCTTACTACCGCTAACCTTAATTATCGCTAATAATATCATTTTACTACCGCTAATACTTTTAAACCAATTACTTTTCTAACGCGAGTGTCATCAAGTGCGTGACAAAATTCTGCGTCGCTTGTGAATTGGTGGACCAGGGAGAAAAGAACCAGCTTCCAGAGATCGGAGACCAACAAGTAATTGCCATTCTGTCTTTTATATCCCGATAACTCGCCAACTTTCCATCAGAAATCCAATGAATATTATTGTTCCTTCCATTTCATTCAAATCAAATGCTATAGCTGTCCTCCACTATAGATTTAAAAACAAGTTGTCGATTTAGATTGTTTGATTGATAATGGTCTTACAAGGCGAAACGCGTTTCAAGAAAATTAAACGAATAGAATCAGAAAACATGAATTAAGTATTTAACATTTTTAAAATTACACAATTTTTTTCGCGTACCTCTCAAAAAAAGAGACTAGCTCTTGTGCTTGGAGAGGAAGTTACACTATAATAAATTTATATAAAGAGTTATACATTTATAGTCAATAATTATTTATTGTCTATTTGTGTGCTTTTGAAGTGTTCAATAATATTATTTATTTTCTAATTATGTGCTTCTGAAATGTTCATTTAATTTCTTTCTAAGCTCTTTTATATCTTTTATTTCTTTAATTTGTATCCCTACACAATAACATAATAATAAAAAACTTAAACAGTCTTCCTAGGCTATGTAAGTTTTTTATCCCTAAGTATATAAAATTTTGCTGATAGTGTTTGGTGTTACATTTAAGGATTTCATAGTTATTTTTAAACCTTAATAATGTGTTGTTTCAAATTTTACGGTGTTATTTTCTTTAAGTAATTGATTAATTGAGATTTTTTGTAAATGTTTTCTATTTTGGGAACTGAGAATTTTACAAAAAAAGTGTTTGTGTTGAAAGAGTTGATCTTTTTTTAATATTACTTTGATGATTGTTCTCTGTATTATTTTTACCGAGTTCATTTCATTATTGTATGCCCCTCCCCACCCAATGATTCCATACTGGAGTAGTGAGTGAATAATAGCAAAATATATCTTTTTATAATTATTTATACTTAAAATGTTTTTAATCTGATGAATTTATGAACACATTTTCTTATTCTTTTCACGAATTCGCTAATGTGACTGTGCCATTTTAAATGTTGATCATTATTGATTAAATTGCATGCTACTATCGGGTAGTTTTCATGACCAACCAGATAAATAATTTTAGAACGACCGTTAATTGCGACAACTATTTGCACCTTAAATTAACTATTTTAAAGGAATAGATATACGTTATAGTTAAGTGTTTAAATGCGAAAATAATTTCTCAATCAAAAGAAAATGCAACAAGACTTGTTCTTGGGGGGAGAGGTTAGGAGCCCAGTGTACGTGTTTGCCGGCTACGCCACTATTTAATTTTAATTTTTTATTTATTTCAAATACCAATCATATCTTGAAAATTGTTTTCAATTGTCATTTATTCAATATCTTTTATATGTATAGGTTTTCCTCGGATATGAGAGAAATAATCTACTTGAAAAATATTTTTAATCAAAGTCCTCCTAGTATTCTGGCCTTCAGCAAGATGAAGAGTACATATAACATGGAGCTTACAACTTATTTCACTTAAACTGTCCACCGCATAGAAGATCGACCGTGCGGTGGGCGGTTCTACATGCATCTCTCAACCAATTTAATATTTAATGGATAATCAAAATTTTCTTCGATCCTTCTTCCTATCGTACATATTTTCCAGTTCATTCTATGTATAAGGAGGATATATAAAAGTAGAATACATTATATATATATATATATCAGAAGATTACCAACATGAAGTATGATAATCCATGGAGAAATGGTGTTTAACCTCCAATTTCAATTCATCATTGTGTATGACGTAAAGAGGAGGTAATCAAATAGAAAAATGATTGGGTAAAATGTACTTACTGTTAATCATATAGTATATTCAATGTTTTTACAATTTAATAAGCGAGAGAAATATGATTAAGTTCATCATACAAGTCGGTCCCTCATGACTGAGGATCGCGATCTCCATGAACTGTCGCTTCTCAATTTTCTTTCGACTGTCATCAAAGAAGTGTCTGTCGTTGTTTTCACTTGATCGGTCCAACAAGTGAAGGATCTTCCTCTTTTTCTTCGTCCTTCGACGTGGCCCACCACAACAAGCTACTCCAAGCTATCTTCCCTTCGATGTTTACCTAATTCTTGTAGAATGGAGACATTCGTGCGTCTCGTCGTCCATGGTATGCGCAACATGTGCACAGACAATGATTAGATTATGCGCGATTAAAAATTTGCGGAATCTAACTAATTAACTTACCATCATGCAGAGTCACATTCTTCTGTCCTGAAATCATCAACACAATGATTGTAATAGAGTTTTTCGACGTGGTAGAAGCGTTGGTACTATTAACGGGATGCATCAGATAAATAACCATGAACACAGGGTGCTGTTGACACGCGTTGTCATCCTCATGCCGCTCCTGCCCTTCAATAATGAAAGGACAAAATAGTAATGAAAAAAATATCCAACCTAAGTAAGTTGTGAGTTTACGAGCTGTCTTCGGCTGACTTAAGTGATCACTTTATATCAATATAACGTTCGCCATTCTCGCATATACTTCCGAATATTTTTATTAAATATAATAAAACACAGGTTCAACTCTATGAGATATCTATTATTTGTTTAATAATAGTACTTTGTAGGTAAAATCCAGTAATTGTGTGTTCTTGGACATATTCAAATATTGCTAATTCTGTCTCCGTTTAACGGACTCTTTCTACAGATTTAAAATACCGCCGCGACCGAGTGGCAGACATAACTGCTACCTCATTCGGTCGGGCTCCGATCGACGTCTGGCGGCAGCGTTCTACTTCAAAAAAACTTTCTACATGAGTTTAGATATCGGGGCGTGTAAAAAATTCATCAATTTGATCTTTTGAATATCGTATAAGACACGATCAAATTTTTTTAACTGATTTCAAAATTTCGTCTTTTAATTCAACTTTCAACCACAAAACCAATCAATCTCTGGATGCCTTCAAAAGATTGATTGCAAATATCTGTTGAATTTTCAATTTAGAGCAAAATCCGAACAATGCTTTGCGATTGCTTCAAATATTAATATTCAGTAATAGGTGGGAACCACATTTATACAACGAGCTCGATATATAAAATTTGAAAATAATTGCATGCGAAATTTGAAAATAATTGTATGAGCGCAATACTTAATAATATTAAACGCAATATTATTAATCGAGTCAAGTGATGAAGTATAATTGAGACCCTTCCTGCAACAATATTATATATCAGTTTTTACAAATGTTAGTAGAAAGACTGAAAGTCGGCTATTTTGGATTGTTGCTAGTAAGTTCACTTAAAAATTGTGTCAAATAGTATTTTTATTTATTTTTTATGGTTTCATATACCATTCGATGCCCAAGAAGATATTTGTTATTTGTAGTTTAGATCTTCCTCAAACCGATGTGCAGTGTTGTTGTAAGGGTGGTTCAATTTTTGACAGACCATGGTAAAATTTGTATGAAACTTTCAAATGTTCCAAACGTTCAGACTAAAAAAATTGTATTATTAGGACTTGATGTTAGAAGATGATAAAATCTTTATCGTTTTTTCAACAAATGTGAAAATCGAAAATAAATATTTTTATATTACACGAGTTCCTATAATGTAATGGTGTAATTTTATTTAAATACATCAGAATAATCGAGTTACACAATTTTTCATATATTTTCGCGAACCACCGGTTTAGATGTCCTCTATTCTGGAAACGCCAGGCTGAAGGAGTAAGTAACGTATTACGCTTTAAATAAAATATCTATGAAGGTCAACATCAATTCAATAACGTTCAATATTGGCATACGATAAGTAAAAGTCGATGTGGATGAGCAGAGGCTGGGTTTTTCAAATCGAGTCTAGAATGATATCTGGTAAAATTCCGTCTCAATAAATAACATAAGATTCACGTAAACTGTTGTCCGATATTGTCTCGATTCCGAAGCTGAATGAATGGATGCCGTATCACGTTGGCATATAGGTACGCGCTGAAAGATGGCGTTGCATTGTCGTAAATTGTTCGAGACATAATTTGAAACACCCGCGCATATGAGCTGAGGTAGATTTGTGATCATTGTATAAGTAGGGTGAATATTTTGTTCCAGGCCGAAGTTGTTTTTGAGGAAAGAAAAATACTTGGTTTGATTTGGTTTATTTCAATTATGTATGGAATGTGACATCGGGCTAGTAACCGCCTCTGGCAGCGACATAAATGTATGATCTTTTAACCGTATTTTTCATAACATTTTTGCACACTTTGCGTATTATTTCATTTCGAATATTATTCTGTAGCATTGGACTTGTTGGATTATTGGCATCGACCTTTTATTTTAAGTATCCCGACAGAAAATTTGGTCAAGGTCTGAGGAGGCAAGTCAATATCACTAGTTTTTGACATTACGCGGTCAAGAAAAATTTCTCGCATTATTTCAAGCGTAACTCGAGTTATGTATGAGGTGGCATCGTATTGTTAAAACCACTTATATTCATCATCATCATTCATCAAACCAATCCGGCTACCGATAAGTTTTCCAACATGTGACGATAGCGATCACCATTAATGGTTACGGTATTGCGATTATTATTTATAAATGTTTTAATGACTTTAACACCTTATTGAGGCAATAGATACTTTATAATAAATTGTAATTAACTACTTTTTAAGACTATTAAATGTGAACTAACAAGTATTTACCAAACCAAAATGGCGGCCAAACAAAATCAGCCTGGAACATAATATTCACCGTGTACTTGGATATATTATTAATTATCGTCATAACATACCTCCATATAAATAATTTGATTCAATAAAATTATAAAAAACGTTGGGTATTTTTTATCAATTTGCGTTGATTTTTGTTTCGATTGCTTTGAAATTAGTTAGTATAAAAATGTACAGCAAATTATTGTATGTTTATACACAAAACGAATGCTGTAAATATATCGTACAGGATTGAGAGATCACCGACGTGACGCCAATTACAGTAATTTTAAAATATAAAAACGATGAATCACCAACGAAATAAAATACGTCTTTCTGGCGCCTGTTGCTGTCCGCGTGCTGAACTGGTGGGAAAATATAAATGAATTGTATTGTTGGTAACGAAATAAAAGGAAGTATTTTTCGGGAGGTAATTCATTCTCGATTCTCTCGCCGCAGTGTTCCTAGAAATAACATGCTAATTAACTGACTAATTAACTAACTTACCATCACGCTGTTTTCCCGCGGGGGTAGGCAGAGAGGATAGAGTGCCACACTCTTCTGTCCTGAAGCACAGTTCTCGCCTTAATCACATCTTCTCATGCAAGCTCGCCGATTATTGAGGCTTCTAACAGGAACGTCCTCAAGTATCTGGTTTATCTGATCGTGTCAAGTATTTCGTAGACGTACGCTATTTTTGATGCCATCATCACTTGCGTCATATGTCTTCCTTAGAATTTTCTCCTCATTCATCCGTTCCATATGACTAAACCATACTTATGTGTTTCATTTTTTCTGACCTTTTAATTTTCATAGCCAGTTGAAAGAAGCGGAGATCGGCGAACCACTCATGTTTTCATGTGGCTGTACGCTTCAGTAAATATTAAATAAAGTTTTACTAAAAACGTCATAACTCACATTGAAAAACATGACGTACAAGGAATTTGATCTTTTTTGCTTGTCTGAAGCCTGGATTATGCAAAATTGAACCATCTATGTATTTACTACACGTTTACGTTTGCATTATCAAAATGAGAAGCTCCATGTCATATCATATAAACCCTGAAGAGTTTAAATAGTATATTCAGTATTTCGTAAAATACCTCCATGTCATAACTTTCACGAGAACATGTTTATTTTTATTTATTCAATGGGAAATATAATGCATTGAAATATTTACGCGTGCCTACATAACAGTCATAATAAAAAACAGTAAACGCGAATCAGTTGGGTAGGCACTAGGGATTCTGTATTCTCGACTTTTTTATTCCCGGGACTCGAGTATTCTCGAGTAAGTTTCGGGTATTCCCTGGAATCGAGACCAAGAATTTTATATAATTAAAAAGAAAATATATTATAATAAATATTCATACGTATGGTGTATGTAAATCGAATAAAAATTATTTAAAAATATTTTTTTAAATGAAATATAGCTAAAAAACGTATATATTTGGTCAAAATCAAGACAATCTGAAGTCTCTTAATAACATTTTTTAAATAATTTCATCTCATCTAAATTTTATGTCATCGTAAGATGACGATTTTATCTTAAATAATTTATATTCAACAAGTAAACGTCCGAGTTAGATGTGTCTTATGCGTCTTTATGCTATCGTTCATGATAACCAATGTTTTTTTTTACATTTTACACTTTTGTATATTTTCGCTTATAAATGTATATGTCAACTATCATTTTAATAATTAATAACATAAGTATAATGAGTGTAAAATATTTATATTTATCCCACTTATAAATCGCAAAAGTCTACATGTACACTGAGTGTACAGCACCGGAACGAGCGTTTTTATTTTAGCACCGTAATGCAAAGGTTAAATAAATAAATAATAAATTATATTTTCACTTCGTTCATCTGCTTCGTCATCAGTTTTCATGTTTCGCTAGCATGCATAAAAAAAAAATAGATTCTCGTTATGGATCGACAGCCTCGTTTCCAGTGACAAATCTCATATCTCAAGTGGACGGTACCATAATGTACTATAGTCAAGGAATAAACTTTAACAATTATTTTACACTACCACTTTAACACTTGATTAAAGGCTCCACAGCACCATTTGAGCACGTAGCTCGGAGCAGAAGAGAGGAGAGACCAATTTAAATTAATTTGAAAATCTAAGTATATTCTTGCCGGTCACGTTCACGGAAAAAGGTGAAGTGCTTCAAGTGAGATTGAAACAGACCGTGAGCTCTTTCACACCGTCCTCTGGAACGTGAAAAATTAATTTTCTACCGCGATTTCTTGTGAATCTCGTACAATACATATTTAAATCTTTTTAACCCTAGTTTTTAATCCACATCACTAACGACATTTTATTGTTTCATTGGCGAACAGTGGCATTATTTTTATTACCGTATTTCATAGTTTATAAAACGCTATCGATTATAAGAGGCACCCTTATTTTAAAAATACTACTTACTTACCATCACACCGTTTCCCCGCGGGGGTAGGCAGAGAGGATAGAGCGCCACAATCTTCTGTCCTGAAACACAATTCTCGCCTCATCCACATTCATACATCTTCTCACACAAGCTCGCCGATTGTTGAGGGTTTTAACAGAACCATCCTCCATTAAATGGTTTACCTAGTCGTGCCAAGTCTTCCGCGGACGTCCTCTATTTATGGAGCCATCAACACTTGCGTCATATATCTTTCTTATCATTCTTTTCTCATTCATCCATTCCATATGACCAAACCACCTAAGTGATCCTTTCTTAATCTTACTCGCTATACTAAAGTCAATTTTACATTATTTTTTTATTTCTTCATTCTTTACTCTGTAATAAATAGATTTGCCACATATACACATATCTCATTTCCACTGCATTTGGTCTACTTTCGTTACATTCCATACATCAGTGTCGGTACCAGGATTCCATTGTGCACCGCTGGTCTTGCCTCGGTTGACAAAATCCCGTTAGATATAATTTCATTCAAAGCGCCGTTCACTTTATTTCCTGCAATCACACTCCATCCGATATCATTTTCAGCCTTTCCGTTTCTATCAAACATACTTATTAAAAATAGTAATTATCGTAAAATCCTTGTTATACAGTGATAATAAAAACTATCAGTCTGAAACATATTTTGGAGCTCTTCTGTATAAAAAATAATTGTTCGTTTAAATGCATCATAATATAATCTTCTTGAAGACGTTTTAAGAGAAAATAATATTATGGGAATAATTTTATTAAACTCAACGTGTTCAGGTAATGATGACTGTACAACAACTACCTGCTTCGTCACATCAGTTAACTCCCTCACCCTCGCCGTACCTACGCAGCAATCTACTTCAACACTTAATAATTTAAAAAGCATAAACAAAGGCAAACTGATAAAAAAAAATTCCGAATCTTTTTAACTTTTGAATCCAAAATGATTCATGGTTCATCAATAGTCCCATCCAGTTGAAAATTGCATAAGTCAAGTAACACGATTATGATATTTATATAAACATTAATTAATTAATTAATTATTTTATATAATAGGTTTGTGATATTTTAAATACTAATTAAATGTATTAATTAGAAAGATATACACATAGAATAAATTTTATCGAAAAATTTTAATATTAATATAAATATCACTGCACCTTCCCCGGATTGGAAAGAGACCCACGTTCGAATCCTGGTAGCAACAACAATATTTTTAGATAAAATTGATTTTGTATTAATATTTTTTTTATTAGTATTTAACTTATTTATTTACTTATTAATTAAGTCATAAACTAATTTACATCTTAAACCAATTAAACTCATTATCCATTAAACTCATTAAATAGGGAAAAGTATGCAACTTAGAATTGATGTCATATGGTTAATTTAAATAGCTGTTTTCGTTATTGTTCGCCAAAGATTTGGCCATAAATCTTTGAGCCGGTATTAGAAAGTAACTTTTAGTGTTATCGCTATAACAATAAATTTTATAATTTGTTTAAAAAGATTTATTAAAATCGGAAGACTTCTATGGTTAGACCATGTGGAGAGAATGACTAAACAGCATTTACCGTTGTCATTGCGATACACATGAGCGAGGTACTGGAGCTCTGGAAGGTCAAAGCTAAGGTGGAGTGACAATGTCTTCAAAGGTATTAGAAATCCTGTGCTGGAAAGAAACGCGCAATAGAGACCAATGTAGGGAAATTCTTGGGGAGGGATCCATCAGGTGTTATAGAGCTAATAATGATAATCTGGAATTTCATTAAGTTATTTTTTCAGTACCCCTAAACAAAGTGTATTATTTATTAGACCCACCGAACAATGACAAATGTAAGACAAAAAAAAATGCATTGCTGAATGCTAATACAGAGGTCGGAGCGAAACTTTGTTGATCGATTCAGAAATGCCAGGAAGAATGGAGATTTGCGCAGAGCATCTAGTCGGCCAGTGGTGCTTTGCGGTGTGTGGCTGATGTCAACAATAATATACATTAATTTGATATCGTGCGAATTAGTTTATATGTAAAAGTAGATTTTTATGATGTTTTATGTTTTATTCTTGTCATGTTTGATGGCTTAACTTTAACAAAATTTGATAACACATTAACATTAATACCCATTAGTAGACATGATAATACGTTACATAGTTATTATATTCTATTACCTATAAATTTTAAAGGTATATTTTGCTTAAATTCATAAATACGTAATCAAAATGTTGATGGCTCAGGAAGGTAGGAAGTTTAATGTATTAAATAATTAAACGTAATGGAATTCCTAAGCAAAATTTATAATCATCCTGTACTCGTGTATTAAGTTAAGATCGGGATTTGGTACCCAGTCTAGTGTAGTATAATTCTATTTAGTTACTTAATTATTGAGTAAAATATTTTGTTATGCTTTATGTTATATTTGTTATATCTTTATGTTATATTTTTCAGGGGTAGAAAAAAGAGAAAATGCCACACTCTTCTACTGACGTATCGATCTTGCCTCGTTCAATTGTTGCAGTTCCTAACCAGATCTAATATCTGGTCTTCCTGATCGTGGATGTCCTTTGTCTTTTGCTCTAAAATAATAATAATAAATATGAATTAAATATATTAATTTGAAAGATATACATATAAAATCAATTTTATCGAAAAATATTATTGTTGTGCCACCGGGATTCAAACCTGGATCTCTTTTTTTTTAACTGGGGAAGGTGCATTATCCAACTAAGGTAGATAGCTCTTTCAAATAATGGAACGATTAAATGTATTAATATCACAAAAGTAACATATAGTTTCGAAAATTTGTCGCTAAAATGTTGTCGCTGTAGCATAGTTGGATAATGCACCTTCCCCGGCTAGGAAAGAGATCCAGGTTCGAATCCCGGTGGCGCAACAACAATATTTTTCGATAAAATTGATTTTATATGTATATCTTTCTTATTAAGGAAAACACATTCTTATTGTGAAGTTGTAATTATTCAGAACATAGGTCTGTGATATTTTAAATACTAAATTAATGTATTAATTATAAATATATACATATAAAATCAATTTTGTCGAAAAATATTGTTTTAGCGTCACCGGGATCCCGGTGACGCTAAAACAATATTTTTCGACAAAATTGATTTTATATGTATATATTTATAATTAATACATTAATTTAGTATTTAGTATATCTTTCTAATTAATATATTTAATTCATATTAAAAATATTACAGACCTATGTTCTGAATAATTACAACTTCACAATAAGAATGTTTTCTCCCAATAATAACAATAATATTTAATTTTTTTGATTCATAGTACAGTAAAGTAGTATATTGTTATAATCAGATAACATTGAAGCAAAGTAAGTCATATATTTGGGTATCCTGCCTGCTATACTAGTATTTTGCTGTATTATAGCAGACAGTGCCTTTTCGGTACATTAACAAAGTGTAGTGTTCAATGTACAAATAAATATATATAAAGAGTAAATCAAGATGCGTTTAGATAGTATATAAATACATTGTAATACTTAAAGTAAGTAAATGCATTATTCAATGTAGAAAAATATATAAATATTTATAGATAGCACATAAAATATATGTATAAAGAGTAAAACACAAATGCATTTAGATAGCACATAAATACAATGTTTAATGTATATAAAAAATAATAAAATATTATATAAAGAGTAAAACAGGATGCAATTAATATCTTATAAATATAATATAAAACTTAAAGTAAATACTATGTTTCATTTATAAAAAATTAAAAAACTAAATAAAATAAGAGTGAATAAATAAATATTATACAAATATGAAGTAAGAGTGTGTAAAATAAGTAAATAACATACAAATATGAAGTATGTATACTTGTGTAAAATTGTAATGTTCTATATAAAACGATTGAAAAAAGCTGAGTTAAATAGCACACTAACACAACTACAGAAAAGAGTAAAAAATGTAATATTTAATATACAGATAATATATTCTTTATCATCCTCGTTTCAAAAAACCGAAAATATCTATCCCAGCAACCTTTTTTTAATCGTATCGAGTACGCTATAAACAGATTTAATCTACACTCAATACTATTTTTTTCATTATTCATTTTATCATATGTAGTTCTTCACATACGTATGAGCGACTGCATTTTTAAAGAAATAATTCTTAAAAAAAAAATGTTGTAATTGATAATCTTTCTAATTGTAAAATTATAAACGTATTAAGCCAAATTTATTAAGTAATTTAAATATTATAATTACGCTTTTGTTTTATAAACGTAAATTATTATACATCGTAACACTTTGAGAACATAATATCAGTTAGAAATATCAATTCTATTAGCGAAATTGTAATAGTGACAAGTTTATATTCGCGGAGTGTCGCTGGATTGGCTCAAATCACATCCCATGGTTATAACTCAAACTGTTCTGGTTAACGCTGTCAAGTTAACATCCCTCTATACCTATAAACTATGGCTTGTTCCGAAATGATAAGTTGAGTTCAATTGTTTTCCTAGTGCTTGTCAGCGACGGTGGAATTTATTACAGCTGCATACATTTGCAGATGAAACTCCAGTTATTCAATTTTTCAACGAGAGTTTCTATTGGTAAAATTTAAATCCAAATTAAATCAGCACTATCTAAGCAAGACTGACTAATATACTAACTTAAACCCGTTCTCCAACATGGGCTGAAATATGTTAATATTATTTTGAAATCTTTATAAATTAGCAATATTTGAATAAGTCCAAGAACACACAATTACTGGATTTTTACCTACAAAGGCACTGTTATTAAACAAATATCAGATATCTCATAGAGACAAAGCTATTTTTTATTATATTTAATAGAAAATTTATGAAAGTGTAAGATAATTACAGAGCTTACGACCTGTCTTCGGTTGGCTTAAGTGATCACTTTATATATATATATATATATATATATATATATATATATATATATATATATATATATATATATATATATATATATATATATATTATTACGTTATATTTGGTACCTACCGCGTACGAGATAGGTTGGGAATTGACATTCATCAATTGGCAACACTGACCGCGTAAGGAAAAGAATTCTCGCTACCATCTTGTTTTTTGACAGCTGCGGACGTGCACGGGCGGATAGTCCGATCTAAAAATAACGAAGATGTGACTTCGTATAAGTGAGGAAGGTTGAGAATAATTAAATATATTTGGCATTTGTGTTGTCCTGCACCATATGTAATTTTCTATTCGCTAATTGTGTGGGTAATTGCAGGATGGACACTTCCCTTCCTCTTCTTCTTTTTCCTCTTCATCTTTCGCTTCGCTACTTTCTTTTGCTTGGTTTATTTTGTTGTTACTTTTTCTTAAACTACTTCTTCTGACATGACGGGACATATAAACATAACTCATAGTTGTTTATATAAAGTTAGATATACGTATAATTTTTAAGTCTTATTACTTTCGAATATGAATTCCATCGCAGTGAAACGAATACAGCGCAGACAGTTCTAAATATCAACAACGTATTTGGCAAAGATGTGGCTAATAAACGCATAGTACGTCAAGGCTTGAAATGTTCCATTCTTGCGATTTTAATCTTGAAAATGAACCACGTGGCAATCTATAGTCATGGCAGATAATGATGATTTAAAAGCTGTAGAAGAAACGGAAGCAGCACTCATTTCAAACAAATCAATTGGCACAATGATTGGATAAATACGAAGTGCCAAAGAACAGTCCAAAACCGTATATGTACCATAAAAAGCTAATGTTTGTGTGGTGGTCCAGCGATGGTATTATCCAATACAGTTTCACGAAATCTGGTCAATTTATTGCAGTGGGCATCTACTGTAACAAATTAAAGAAAATTATGAAGGACATTGAGGTTGATTAATTAGAGACAGACCAATCCTTTTGCCAGACAAGGGTTGAACATACATTGCACAAACAAAGGAGCTGGGCTTGGAAATTATTTCTCACCCATCGTATTCACCAGACCTCGCACCAGCTGACTACCATTTATACTGCACAGGATTGAGAGGTCGCCGAAGTGACGCCAATGAAGTGATGTGATAAGGACACGAGGCAGTTATTAAAATAATTTTTAAATATGTCAACGGTGAATCATCAGCGGAGCTCCAGATCATTCCTTCTGACCTCATCATCATCATCGCCAGTTGGTCTACTTTTTTTCTAGGTAAAATACTCAATCCTCAACCATCTGTGGATAACACCTTTCGCGACTTTATCACCACACGCTCTCTAGGCTTCTGGCTGCCGGCTGCCGGCTACTGGTATACTGGCAAAACTATTTACTTTGTATCTCAAATTTTTGATTAAAAATCAAAAATTTTCATGAATATTATAATTAGTTTTACATAAATTATACAATAAAATAAACATGCAAAAATGGATCAAAAATAAATTAATAAAAATATGAATTATTCGCCGTTTCAGGTTTCAGTAAATATTTAATAACAATTTTTTTAAACTTGCCTTTTATGTGTAAATATAAAATAACATTTAGAAATTTGCCGCAGTATTTTAAATACTGCAATTTTGCAGAATCTAGCACAGAATTTGCTCTGAGGCAGTTTGTTCAGATGGTTTCTTGCACATAAAGTTTTAAATCAGGGATACGAGTTGTAGCACTGTAATTAAAAACACAGCCAATCCCTTGGCATTTAAAAAGAGTTTCTTCCTTTAGGGATTTATACGATCTATTGTAAGTTCATACTGTAAATTAACGAGACAAATATATTATGGTCGTGAGATTCAATTGCATAATGTACTCTGTTCTTCCCTAGGTCTCTTTTTACCGGTCGGTTTAACAGATGACAAAGGATTAGACAAACAAAATATAGTTAGCTGTACACAGAGTGACATTTGTCGAACTCCAAATTAATACCACAACGTCGGTTGTAGGCAGCAAAGCGGACGACACAGCGGCGTAGGCATCACGCCGTGGAGTGAGAACAGCGGCTCCGCAGCGAGCTCTTTACTTATCTACCAGACTTCAGTCAAACAGCTTTTACTCGTGGCATTTTGGCTCGGTTTTCATTATTTCTGTATTAAATAAATTCGCGTGTTTCATTGTAATCTGTTACAAATAAATCAAGTGCTATCATTTATTTATTTGTAACTATATAATGCATATGTAGAAGTGTGGTTAGACTATGGTTGTCTCACTAGAGAGGTTCTGTATTGAGACGGGCATAGTTTACAAATAATTGTACAAATAAATTAGTATTACAAGTATAAAAAACAATTATAAAGTGAACTTTCAGATAAATTATTTTGAAGAAATTTGTGTAAAATCATGTTAAGTATTTTTTTTGTTCTCTCTACACCAAAGGTTTGATCCCTTTTATTTCGCACTAAACCAAGTTGAATAATTAAATGTATAATTATTAATGCTTAGTTTTTTTTTTGAAACATTCAGTTCGTTACGCTCCTCCATAAAAGAACATACTATTAAATTCAGAATAATTTAAAGAATTAATTAATAATTAGAATTTAATTTGTTAATTAAAAGTACCTACAAGTAATTACTAAGTACAAAACTATCTTAAGTGAAACGCCTAGAAATGCTGTGATTGAATCTGGTAATCTCTCGGCTACGTTATGCTGTGCGGTGAATAAGCGAAGGAATCAATGTCCTGACGTTATCCCCGGTCTCTCATATAGCCGGTTAGTTGGCTTAGCAAATATATGGCACATGACCGTTATCCGTGTAGGAGTTGGGATTATCTGTATGTTGAGGTTATTCTAATTGTGATGTCTTTGGAATGGTGGGATGGTGTGTGTATGTGTGTATGGGTGTCGCACCGCCGGTGCGGGTATTTGTGGCTCACGAATAGCCGATAAAGACACCGATAAAAACGGCGCGCAGGAGTGCGCGAGTCTCTTTTATTTTCTGTTTATCAGCTTAATAGTTTGACGTATATTAGTGATATACCTTGTACTAAGTTGTAGCTTATTGTAATAAAAGATTTATTGTTACAAAGTCTATTTCTTGGACCTTCACATTACGAGGTATATACTAAAGACGTACTAAGAAGTCAAGTACATAACACTAATTATGATTAACTCGAGATTGTATCTGAAGATTATGATGCTGTGAGACAGAAGCTCGCATATTTTTTATCTCATGCGTGATGGTTATATGTCGCAGTGTAAGATGTCTATTGTAACTAGAGCAGAGTATATAAATGAAAAAGCACTTACAAGATTTAGTTTACTGTGGTGATGAATTAATACAATTAATAATTAAATGAGTGGTTGAACTTCGAAGTGGCTCGCTGGAGATGCGGTTGAATGGCGATGTTGATAACAGGACGGTCTGCGGAGAAGTGATGTTAGTTGCTTGAGCAGTATCCATCTCTGGTGATAATGGTTTATTTGCGTCTACTTACGGTCGCTTTGGTTCGGGCTCTATATGATTGATAGGTCAGCCCTTACACAGATATTTTTATGGGCGCGTGTAGGGTCACCATACCCGGTTTAAGTCATCATTTGGAATTACTGGTCTTGTCACCTGGTAGATGACGTTCCGCCACAAATCGGTTGTCCATTAGTCTATATGTATCATATTTAGTGTCACAATAATTTTGAATGTGGAAGATTTTTGATCGATAGAACAAATAAGTAGGTTTTAAATACTAATTAGATATATCAATTAAAAAGATATACATATAAAATCAATTTTTTTAGAGGGTTAGAATCCCAATATTTTTATATACAATTGATTTTATATATATATCTTCATAATTAATACATTTAATTAGTATTTGAAAAATCACAGACCTATGTTGTGAAGAATTACAACTTCACAATAAGAATGTGTTCCCTTAATAAATATGTAGATGCCTAAGTGAATACTTTTAACATTATTTTTTTAGGGGATGGCGCTAAGAACATGGTATCCCTCGACATGTAGGTGCGAAATTGTAATAATTTATAAAAACTAAGAAATAATACCTACTGCATTGAGAGATAGCATCGAACTGAAAAACTTGTTTTTTTCTATTTTGCGAGATGCCATATTTTTACCGCAAGCCTTCAATTTTTAGACAAAACAAATAAATGAAATTGAAATAGAAAATAATATTAGCTGCATATGAATTAAAATATTAATAATATTTTTACAATTAATAATTTTTCGATATTACTGTCGGGTTGTATCTTGACAAAACATATTGATAATTTAAAAAATTGATTTGACGTGTCGCGTTTTCACATAAAATTTGTTAATTTTTTCAACTTTTACTCTCTTTTTAAGTTAGTGGAAAATATACAAATCAATTTTTAATTTAATAAAAATTAATTGATATTCTGGCGTCCGCTATCAGATTACTCAAAGGTATTTGATATTCTGTAAAAATAAGGTAGATGGCTCTTTCAAATAACGGAACGATTAAATGTATTAATATCAAAAACGTAACATATAGGTTTGAAAATTTATCGCTAACAATATTGTCGCTGTAGCATAGTTGGATAATGTACCTTCCCCGGTTAGGAAAGAAATCCAGGTTCAAATCCCGGTGGCGCAACAACAATATTTTTCGATAAAATTGGTTTTATATGTATACCTTTCCAATTAATATATTTAATTCATATTTAGTTTTTAATTTCGCTATCAGTGTAAAGCATTTGAATAATTCAGTATTTGAAGATACGCCCGTGCTTCTGAACTAATTGATGGTTTAATTAAACATTATGTAGTTTCAAACTGACCGCCGCAAACCATATAGAATCATCCACCCCAAAAAGGTAACACACCCCTTGGCGTGGATCCGATAAACGATAAAAAGTTATAAGACATACGGGAGCTATTATCGAATACATTAGAATACCATTTTGTGAAAACATCTTGCAATATTTGTAAATGATGCTAGATATAAAATAAATATTTATTTATAAATTTCTTCGAAATAAACAGTAATAGTAAAAAAAAAATATATATTCGTATATATCATTAAAGAGGTTGTTGATATTTTATGTGTTTACACTAGGGGTGGAGAAACGGGATGTATAGAGAGTGATATGAATTAGGTATAGGATCAGAACAATAAAGGGTCATGGACCAACAAGGAAACACGACTTACCTGAATTTTCTCTGCTACAGTCACAGCTTTCCTGAACTTCAGGAACAACTTCGCTGATTCACACGAAGCACTGTGAAAATCGAAACATACAATAGCAACAGTAACTATACAATCAGACCAGTATAACGAGCGCGAGCAGGATGTAGGTACTCCTTGAGAGTTTGAAGTTCATAGATAATATACACAGAAAAGTTGTGCTCTGAGCTATAGGGTAAAAGAAGGGGGGGGAGACAGATAGGTATAGTAAATCTAATGGAGTGTCCACACGCGCACGGCCATCGGCGATCTGAGGATCTGTCATAGATACCGAACATTGTGTAATATTTAAATTCTTAATCTCTGGTAGATGTTTATTTTGTATAGGGACAGAACAATATGGGCCGAAGGATCAACCAGGAAGCACGACTTACCTAGATTTTATTGCTGCACTCACAGCTCTCTTGAATCCTGAACTTCAGGAATTAATTCAGAAACTTCTTCGATGATTCGCTCGAAGCACCCATTAGTGATTATAAATCTTAGGCACATACTGCGAGAAACCGAAACACAATAATAATTCAAGTTAGTGTGACGAGCTCGCAGCAGGACATTCACACATCTTGACAGTTCAGTTCAGTCAAGACAAGTCATAGATCACACATAGATAAGTCGTGCTCCGATGGCAAAGGGAAGGGGGAGACTGATAGGGGAGACTGATAGGTAAATAATGGAGCATGAAAATATCGAACACATTAATGGTTAAAAAATGTTTTATATATTTAATAAGAATAAACACACGAACAAAATTTATTAAACGACTTTTTCCTCTTCATCTCGTATCTAATTTAGCTTATAAATATTTGTTTTTTATATGTATATATAAACTATTTATATCCGTATAGCGGGCTTTAGCTATCATAACTATAAAAATGTTCTTAGGTTACGGTTGTTCAGAATCTTCTTTGTACAGTTTTCTGGACCTTCTTCGTAACACAACACCTTTTCACACAACACCTGCTTTTGATACGGTACTGCACATCAGTACTTAATCACAACACTAAGAGTCATACATCACATCAGCCCTGACGATGGACCCTGCAATGTGATTCTAAACGTCGGCCAGAAAGATCAAATATTTTGGCAGATTAGCCCAAAAAACTATCAAAACTTTGTTTAGTTATAATAGTGATATATTAAAGACGAATACGATTGATTTACGCGTATAATTGAATTTAGATATACGTGAGTACTATTTATGCGGTGGAATGCAAATACAGAGGTCGGAGTGAAACGCTGTTGATCGGCTTTGGCGCGACAGACGAGTGTCATCAGCTTGATTATAGTAGCTGTATTGAATGAACAGGTCGAAGGCAGGCACGTTTGTGACACAAGGTGCGTTGTCGCGTCCATGATCGTAGTCACAACAGAGCACCATACATCTGCTGGTCTGTCTTGAATATATCTGCCCATCTATCTTTGTGTATGTTACGGGACATATATTCCGTCACATCTCCCGCCACTGCAGTTTCCTTGCTTTCACCTTTCTCAAGATAACTGGGGCGGTATAATGTTTCTAAAATTCCAGCTTCTATAATCTTCCCCATTCTCCAGTAGATTAGACCTGCAACTTATTTTCTTGCGCTAAAGCGAGACCAAAATTCACACTCGTATAGAACGATCGATTGCATTAGTATTGTATATAATGTATGTTTAAAATTTGTGAAACATATTTTGAAATTGCGTTTACACAACTGTCAGCATAAATTAAATTGGTTAATTCATCAATTACGCAGTGCAGTGCATATTTTCGCATTTTTTTTTTTTACAAAAATGTGGCTTTTTATTATTCATTCATACCAAAAATTATACACTAAATTTGACTTTTTTACAAACTATTACTTAGATATGACCTTACCACTAATGTAAAACTAATAAACTGAATGTTTTTTGTCATATTTAAGAATTAAATTTATTTTCAGAGTGCCATAATTTAGAAAATTTTTGCATATACCAAATATATTTTCTTATAATCTTCAAGCCACAATTATGGACACAAATCTGCATTGAACCAAATTAGAAAATTTTTAAGGATTATTAGAATTATAAGCCATTAAATTTGCTGTACACATGATCAATTTTCGACGTTTTTAAATACTTGTTTGTGAATAAAAATTAGTCAAAATAATTTATTATATGCTTTGACGCTTCAGCTAATATTTAAAATCAAGCTTTATATCAAAAACACAATAATTTCTTGCCAAATAATATTTATATCGATCCTATTAAAGTGTGTTTTTATTAGGTTTTTTATTTCAAATCGCCAAAAAAAGTGTAACTTTTGATGTAAATGAATATCAAAATCCAATATTTTCGTAAAAAAATGCGGAAATATGAATTATTTTTGAAAGGTAAGCCTTAACTCAAGTCTTGAGGTAAGTCAGTAAACGCATAAAGTATATAAATATTTTTAAGAACATATTTTTGTTGTTATATTCCGTGGTATATTTAATACAAAATAAATGAATCAATATATACAGAAAACATTTCTTTATCGAAAAAATATTTAGTTGCTACCGGTAAATTAAAATAAATATAAACATGATTGCTTTTAAAAATGGAATAATAAATGAATCAGTTGTAAAAATACACAGATATAAGTTTAAAATTTTTTTTAGTTGTATTAATATAAAAATGGATCAAGGACTTACAGGCATCACCTAAGTACGTACACACTGTACACGTGTAAGTAAGACCGGATCACTTTTCTTGTAGCGTCCAAGTTTGCTTCACGAGTATCTAACTTTAGCCCACATAGTTTGGTATGGCTTTAAAACCTTTTCCTGTTGCTAAAGATTGGCGAAGAACCGTTTCCCGTCCGGGATATATTTCGTACACCGTTTCGTGATCCGATTTCAAACATACCACACACCGGTTCAATTTCGAAACGTCAGACCAGCGTCGGCGAGCCGAGTGTTAGAAAGAGACGAAAGTTGGCGAGAAAGAGAGCTAGTTTGCCAAGTTTGAGAAGAAATTTATCCATATTGTATGCGATGACGTGTGGAAATATATGTTTGGAAGTTTCGCAAAATTCTGAACTATTCGATTTTTCACTGGCCGAAAATTGATTTCGTGAATTGAAGGGTAGAAATGCTAAGGAAAATAAGTTGCCCAAATTAAAAGATAATTAATTATCAAGTTAATATTATTTTAATTGCACATACGTTTTATTTAGTGTAAAAATATTTGTGATAAATTTAAACAATATTTTTCAAAACTAAATTCTTAGACGATTTTTCATATTTCTCATTGTTGACATGCATGAAACAATCTAATTATTAGAATATTAATTAAATATATTAATTATAAAGATATATATATAAAATCAATTTTATTGAAAAAATATTGTTGTTGCGCCACCGGGATTCGATCCTGGATCTCTTTCCAAACCGGGGAAAGTATATTGCATTTTCCAACTATGCTACAGCGACGATATTTTATTATCTTATTATTATATTATCTTTTTTTGATACTAATACATTTAATCGTTCCATTATTTGAAAGAGCCATCTATCTTATTTTTACGGAATCTCAAATACCTTTGAGTAATCTGATGGCAGACGCCAGAATTATCAATTCATTTTTATTAAATTTTGGACACATTGATACAACTTTATTATTAGAAGAATACATTATTTTTGTGAAGTTGTAATTATCCAGAACATAAGTGTGCGATTAATAAAATGATAATAATGATAATTATCACAGACCTATGTTCCGAATAATTACAATATCACAATAAGAATGTGTTCTCCTTAATAATCTAATTATTGTTTCTCTTTTATATAAATAATATATAATAACATAACATAACAATAAAGTCTATCCTGAGACAGGTGTTCACTTAGTCCTAAAAGGGCGGACATGGAATTGTAGTTAGGAGATGGGAATTTTTTATTGATTTAATTGTAATTGATTGTAATTATATGTTCACATATATACTAGTATATGGAGAAATACATTTTAAAAATTATATCCCACGTATCCATGTACGCATCTACATATTTAAATATATATGTATTTTGAAGTTTATAGTTTTCGTTAATTTAAAGAAACGTTGGTTATAATTTAGACTATTTGAATTTATAATACAAAAGTTAAAAAATAATTTGATATAGTTATTTGATCTAGCGGTAATATACACGCTTATTAACAAGTTTCATTCCAGGAACCTTCAAGATAGTCATATTTTTTATAATTCAAGCGTTTAAAAAATAGTAGGAAGAATTTTTGTGTGTATCACTGAACACTAAATGAATAGACATGAAATAAAGTGTGCATATAGGAGAGGGGTTTAGAACACTTTTTATGGAATCAAAAATCTAATAATTTATGATACATTTATGCAACATTAAAAGTATTTACTCTTTGAAAATTAAATATCTGTGTAAATAAAACCTATTTTTTACATCACATAGTATACTGTCAGCATTTAAATTTTCCTTCTAATCGTGTCATATATTTAAAAAGAATCAAGGAGTTATTTGATTGCGTAAGTATTAATAAAGTGGTCACATGGGTGATACCAAATTGACAATATTGAAACAAGGAATTTGAGTTAGTTCATGTATATATATTTGGTAGTCCGTGTTGTGTATTAAATATAAAACATTAAAAATACATTAAAAATAATTTTAAAAATAGTTGTTACATTAGAAAAGCCAATATGCCCTGTGAATGAATCAAAATATACCAAATTCCAAAGTTGCATGCACTTGAAGATGTATAAATGTGGATAAGGTGAAAGTTGTGTATTAAGGCTGAAGTGTCCAGATTCGAATACAATTTTATCACTGGTACTGAATGAAATAAACGTGTACTTAAAATATATTCTTAGTAATACAAATCTTTGTTTCGATGGTGTCGTAAAATCTTATATTTTATATGGCTTAAAATACAAAAAAAAAAAAATTTTTTAATTCCAAAACTCTCGCTATAAGTATTTTAATACCAAATAGAAAATTCAATTAACTTCAAACAATGTTACACTAAAACTTTTTCCAATTTTCGAATTGATATGAAATGGAATTTAAAGGATATGTTTTTTCATAGAAAAAATTTAATACATAACATAGGAGGAGTGTTCTGAAAGCTCTCAGACTTATAAAATCGGACTGCAGTGTTTTTATTTATATTTATTGATATTTAACAAAGAGAGTTACTAAATAAATTAACTAAACGTTTATTGATTATGTAATGAGGTCAGTATTTTTATTACTTATTTTAAATCTTAAAAAAATCTTACAATGACAACTATGTATATAAATTTTTTTAAGTTAATGACTGTAATACTATTATTAGAATTTTTTTTCACATGTGTGATGGACGCCTACGGCCACCTACAGATCATCAACCAACGAGCGCCATAGGTACCCAAGTCACTGGATCTATATTTTTATAAGGTTTTCGATTCTAAACAATCTTTGAAACATCAAACATGCTACCATGATTGTTTCGTACAGGAAACAAGAAAACAGGGGTGGTTCGCCGATCTCAGTTTCTCCCAACCGGCGATGATGATGATAATAAGGTCAAAAAAATGAAACACAAAAGATGTTCAATATAAGCACACTACGGTGACAAAATGGAGAATGCCTGCCGCTGCAAAATACTCTTGTTTTTATTTAAATTCATAACAATATATACAGTCATTTGTAAGTACATACATAAAACGGCGACACCCCGCCGCTTGGGACGTTCTTCTAAGACGTCTTTGATGATTACACCTTGAAATTAATAACATGTGTCTTATCGTATTAATTAATGCTCGGCGAGAAATTCCTGTGCGATACAATGATATTCTTTGTAGACAATTCTCAGCTTCAGATATTTATCGTCTTACGCATTACTTCACGTTTGTTATACGTTAAACGTCTAATACCGGTCCATTAATGTCTTGTTAGTAAGTTGACTGAATTTAAATCGTTTTTTTAAATTTTAAAATTATTTATATTTTTGATAATTGCAATAAATATGTGGATAATGTTAATTTTTTACATTTAAATTTGTTTTTTTAACCAATTAAATATTAATATTTCTCAAACCGGTTTTAGTAACAAACATTTCCTTCTTCGGGATGATAAATTAACTCACCAAAAATATAATTATAGCATTCTAATGATTTTGTTTAAAATCCATTTAAAAAAAAAATCTAGTACCTAACTTAAATTGTAAAAATTGTCTTTGATACCAAATTATTATAATTTTTTTTAGAATAGGTCTTGTGGTTAAATTTAGTTTGTTATTATGATAATTTTTAAAATGCTTTATTTATTTATAGTGATTCTAAATTGTTCAATTTAAAACCAACATTGTTTATATGTAAAACAATGAAAAGCTGATTTTCGAAACTGGTTGGTGAATTATTGATATTAAAGTGGTTGAAAAAAATTAAAACCTTTTAATATTTTAATCATCCAAGTAAAAATTAACCTGAGAATAAATATTTTCAATTTAATGCCATCTACTCATATTTGTTTAATTTTTCAGAACAAATAGTTGTAGTTATCTATGGTTCTAATGATCTCTGTGCTGTATCAAGTGTTGAATGCCGCTCAAATTCGAATGTCGTGTTTGGTATTTCAATATTTCTACCTATTTTAAACTGATCGCTATCTCTTGGTAAGTACTGAGATATATCTGTACACGAGCCATCAGGTCAATCAGTTACATCACCACATACGAGTTTAAGTATTGTTAAAACTAGGAGTTCTGAAAAGTGTGGCCAAGAACGAAGCTTGAATCACCTTAAACAAAACAATCAATGAACTCTTGTGATTCATTTCCATACTGCTGACTCTGGTTCTTCAGTATTTTACGAAAACCATTTCGATCTATTGCCAATCTTTCGCATTACATTCCACTTGACATAATTTACATCCTGAACCGATATCTCATATCAATCAAAACCACAATTTTTTGTGTGACATGAGACTTTCATTAAAATATGCTGACTACAAAAAAAAAATTAAAAAAAGGTCATGTTATTGTACTCGCATTTAAGAAACAAGTCTGAAATATTATTTTATATGTATATATTTATAATTGATATATTAATTTAGTATTTAAAATATCACAGACCGTCTGTTTTGAATAATTACAACTTCACAATAAGAATGTGTTTTCCTTAATAATGAAATATTATTGATAGATTCAGCCTTAACTTTGTAGATTTTCATCATAATGGTTGAATATAAATGAAACAATATTATAACTCTACTTGAGTTTATCAGTATTACTCGAGTTTCGTGAGAAACAGTAATAAATTCAATATTTAAATAAACAAACTCAAGTAGAGTTATAATATTGTTCCATTTATATTCTCCCATTAAGTCTGAAATAATTTATAACAAAACTAATTGATAGATTTGTATAGATAAGAAAACTACTAACGTATTTTTATAATTACCATAGTTGTGTGATATAAGATTCTCAATAGAAAATGGTAATTTATTGAAATATATACATTATATAAGAAAATGTAAAGTTATTGCTATCTAATAAAAAAGTTATAATAATTATCATCAAATTAGCCAATTGAAACACAAAATACCACACATCATAGTGGTGATCATAAGCCGTTATTGCGTTAAATCACAGTTACAAATCATAGTTAAAATCAAATACAATCACAGTCATAATAACTGTTTACCATCACTACACCACCGATGGTAATTAGTAAACAAAAGCTTGAGAATGTTCAGGTTACAATGGATGTTGACTATGAAAAAACTAGTATTGAAATTAATATAAGAATTGAAATGGTAAAAGGTACTTTTATGAAAATAAAAAATCTCTTCTTCAACCGAGACTACATTCTGTATTCTCGAATTATTTCGATTCCCGAGACTCGAGAGTCGACATTTTCAGTTTCCAGGAATTTCCGGGAATCGAGACCATGAATTTTATATTCATATGTATACATTTTGTACAGTAGCTATTAAGGATATAATCTGTGTGAAAGAATACGCGTTAATATTAATTTTATAATTATAATAACATAAATAAAAAGTGTAGAAAAATTTATTATTTCGTAATGTGGTAGTAGTTTTTTAAAATGAAATAAAGTTTACGTATATATTAAACACAAAAACACATACATCCATAAAAATTACAAAATACATAAAACTTAAAAAAAATCAAAAAAGAACATAAAAAACATACAAAAAAGAACAATTAATAAATAAACATAGAATATAATAACGTATGCATTCGGCCAAACTCGACTAAAGTCCCCTTATAAAGTTTTTTAAATAATTTCATCCCATACAAATTTTGTTTCAAAAGAAGACACGAATTTATCCTAAAGATAAAAGATTTCATAATGAAATATAATCCCCTGTTTGAACACATCAACAAAACCAATTACTTCAGATTTTTTTTTCCTTGGACTAATTTCTCTTTAATGTAAATATACTATGGAACTTTATATTTTTTATTAAATATACTTAAACATGCACCGCTCGTTGCTGGGTATGTCAATGAACAGTAGGATTAACTCCTATTGTTTAAAATGAATAATATCAAGATAAATTAAGAGTCTCGAGCTCGGATTTTTTCTTTTAAAAGTCCCGGGACTCAGGACAAAGAAAAACAAGGAATTCCCGGGAATTTATTTCCGGATTGTCTCGACACAGAATCTCTACTGAACACCCGTTGGATGGCAATACAATGCTACATCATACCTGTACTGTCCTGGACCTTGAAAGGAGCCACCATTAAAAAGCTGGAGCCATTAGGGATGTACCTACACCGACCTATTTTAAACATTTCCCGGGTTAACCACATTACTAATATATAAGATATATGAATATGTCAATCACATAAAGGAAATCTGCACACTTTAGACTTCTTCTCCGTAATGAGAAATATGATCTCTTACAACTCATCGTATAAGGAAAGATTAAAGACAGCAGGGGTTGACATGGCTGCGTAATCTAAGAAAGTTTCGCCGGTAATCTTATGTGTAAAGTGTGTCCTAAAAGTCTTTTTTTTTATTTTGGTTCAATCGCTGCACCATGGCGAGTTCGTGAAATTTTCCCTGGAATATTGATATCCCGACGAGGTGATATAAACTGGCCTCCACGTAGCTCCGCTTTAACATCAATTGACTTTTTTCCTATGGGGCTACCTTAAATCAAAGATATATAGTAACAATCCTCCCTCTCTGGACCAATTAAAAGAAAATATCGGAGATGAAATGTCATCGATCACGGGGGATACGTGCCAAGCAGTTCTTAGAATTTTTTACACCTGTTTAGAAGAGTGCCAGTGAAATAACAGCTCATATTTAGAAAACATATTTTATAAGAAATATATTCCAAGGGACTGTACTTAAATGCAAAATAAATTTTTTTTTTTTTTTTTTTTTTTTTTTTTTTTTTTTTTTTTTTTTTTTTTTTTTTTTTTTTTTTTAAATAGAGATGCGTACACGGAATACATGTCACATCAATATTCTTACTATTTTCAAACTAAGCTAAATGCTTGTGCTATGAAAATAGGACTAACTTGCTGGTGTCCTGGAACGAGGCGCGAACCCCCGACCACTAGATCACGAGGCCAACGTCTTGACCACTACACCAACAAGCTACTCATTAATTAAACACTTTCATTTTTATTACAGAATTTTTATTATGTAAATGACTTTTAGGACACCTTGTACATCTTATAGATGCAACTTGATCACCTACCTTCGATAGAAGATGGCACGTGAAGAAGAATAAGCTAGCTAATTTAATTGTTCTAAATTAAAGTGACGTCATTTTATTAAATGCCTTCAGTTGTGATATCAATATCTAAACATTTTAACGTTTCACTGATTTTTTAAATAATATATTAAAAGCATGCTTTTAAAAATTAGTCTCGCAGCTTTTCGATCTTAAAACTATTTTCCAGCGGCAATCTATCCCCCAACAACTAGTCATGGAATATGGTGACCATGGCGTAAAATTGTTTAGGGACCATGTTATTGCTAAGGGACCCTGGGATTAGTCCCGTTCGGTGGCCGTCAAAACATGCCGACATTAAAAGCAAACATGATATCAATATGGGAAATAACTGGAAGGTTCGAGCATCAAATTATTGGCAACCGTAAAAGTAAATTATTATTTGGAATCATAAAAATAAATTACTATTTACTTTAAGAGTACGTGAACTACAGAAATGGTTCAGGAATTCGGGTTCGCACTATTTGCTAAGAATTCTTTGGATTTTTTTATGGTTGATTTGGAGACGTTAAGGTTTTAGTTAAAGATAAATATTATCTTTTGATACCAATATTACAATATTTAATCACGATACGACTAAAATCAAAAAAATAAAAATAATCGAATGAGTACAATTTAGGAGTTTAGAAACAAAATCGCTTATATTCAATCGACAAATTAAATAGATGGTGACGTATTTGAAAATGATTATCTGGCAATATTGGCAGTTTGACAATTAATAAATACTCTTAACAAAATGTTTGTATATTTTAAAAGCATTTTATCCAAAACATCAATTTTAAGATTTCTGTTCGGGATTCAAAATCAATTATAAATACATATAAATAAGCACCGCTCGTCGCTGGGTCACTATTAACTCGTTGTTTATTGATGATATTTGGATTAATTCATCTAGTTTAAAATGAATAACATCAAGAAAAATTACGGGTTTTTTCTTTTTAAAGTTCCAGAACTTGAGACAGTAAAAAACCATCAAATTCTCGAGTTGATTCGATACAGAGTCTCTAATCTCAATACACACTCGTTTTGTGTGAGTTCGTTAACAGTAAACAATTGATCAATATCTTAGTTAGTTCTAATCCGTCCCTGGTGAGGATATTTTAAATCGAATCTCCCAGACTTGTATAAAGTGGGCACGTAAAGATAGTTGTTTACTCCCAGTCAACAGTGGTGGTGCCTGAATCCCACATTCTTATGTGTGAATCCCGCATTCCCGTATATTCCCGTGTATGCTCGCGGCTGTTAACTCGATAACTCGATAACGGGGGTTCCGTAATCACATCAGGGATATACCTGATGTCCCGGGGCGATATACGGTCCCAGACCCTCAGGAATACGGGATTATATTATATTATGATCTGAAAAATACTTTACTGACATATTTTCAAAGCATTTATAAACAACGTTGCTCGCATTCCATTCAAGCAAATCTAATTTGTGTATCAGATTTCTTATAATTTTTTTCACAGAATTTCTCCATTATTCGGTACAAGCATATAAACATTGAACGCTGAAAATAAAGACTATTCTTCTGTAAACTTTTATAACAAATGAGCTAGCAAGATGTCTTAGTACGGTGATTTTCAAACGTTTTCATGGCAAACTATTCAATATATCACATCAAATTTAGGCATCTATCGCTTATTTCGAACTCTTAACATTTTTTCGAGTTAAACGTAAAAAATATAACCAAATACAATTTGTTATAATGAAGGTTTTAATAATAATATATAAGGTAATATCATAATCCTACGAATAGAATAGGATTTCAATAATTAATTTTAAACGAAAGCAGATTTTGAATCTGTCGCAATTATTTTTAATGTAGAACATCGTTGATCGATATCGGTAAAAGTACCTACTTACTACAACTAATAGTAAATAGGAACTTACATACCTTTTTTCTTCATAATTCAAAATTCACATCATGGAAGACATTGTATTTTCTATGTCTACTGTTTTTTCGTTGATAAGATTGTAAAAACTATGAATTCCCTATTTGTAGTTGTATCGTAGATTTGAAAAACAGAAAACAAAAGCGAAGCTGCTTCTGGGAAAAGAGTTATTGTGATTCGGACGGACTTTTTACGGCGGCAATAACAAAACTTTTAGTATATATAATTTCGGATTATCGGATGTGTGAAGGTTTTCGGTGGCTGACCAGCATATTTGCGGACCATCAGGCTACAAGGATAGCGACGTCGGCCTCAACCAGCACAGGTTCACAAAGGTTTGTGTAATTTGAATTTACATAGATTGAATAACTGTATTCATCATTACCAATAGAAAACCCAGAACTAGCTATCGAAGTATTTACGGAAACAATTATATTGTTTAGTATCACTGTCTGCGGTTATCTATATGTACATCTTTTGTATGTGCAAATGTCATGTGTACACTTATAGTATGTGTAATTGTCATGTATGCATTTGTCTAATGTACAGTCTCTCTTACAAATTTTATAATCAGAAATAAAACTTTTTTTAATTGACTAAAATCCAATATTTTCAGTAGATGCTTGAATTTTACTGTGTATAATAGTATTTTGCGATACATGATCGGGAATAACTACCTTGGGATATTTGTTTATGTATATAAAAGGTTTTGGATAGAATAATATAAACAGGTTAGTCTCTATTGGTGTCGATGGAGAGTGATTTTTAGATTCATATTAGATACCAAATCGGAGGCGATGCTGCTCGATAGAAATTAAAGGATTACTAAATTCAGCACAATACATTAAATATACGTCCATAAAGCTGTTATGATAGCTGTCTGCAAATACAAAATGCGTAAAAATTTATGTAATTTCAATTGACAATAAAATACAACTGTCCCCGCAATGTTAATCAAAGATATTGAATAAAATAGATGATTCATTTTAGCGTTCTTTAAATTGGTACATTTTAAAAAAAATTGTAAAGAAAAACCCATTGAATTATCCCATAAATATGTATGTTATATTTTATATGGAATTTTTTATTTATTAATTCATTCCTAATGAATATTTAACCAGTTCTAATGATACTCAGATAACATCAGGCAAGTTGTTAACCAAAATTCAACACTGAACGTAAATATAAGAATAAGAAGATGAAAGTGAAAAAGTATTTTGTAATATTTTAAAATGCAAAACCTGTCATTGGTTGAGTAAGACTCGAGCTTCTGCTTTAATCCTTCCCAAATCATGTAGCAACACAGGTCTACCGTCATAATTAAACCTGTAATATTTCAGTAAATATATGCGATATAAAATTCATATCTTAGATAATCTTAAAGAAAATATTAGCGCTTAGGAATGACTAGTGAAAAACCAATTATGAAAAGGGAATCGTAGAAAAACAATTAATATTTTCCATTCAATCCGTTGTAAAATTAATATGTTGGTAAAAATATCATTTATGACTTGAAAAACAGAGATCACACACTAGTTTCATAGTGAAAAAAACAACAAACATACAAATATAATTGTCTCTTTCTCACTAATTAAATGAAGAGAGATAAGAAGGAAGGACAGATTGTATAGGATTTAATGAATGCTCTAAATTATGTTATTAATCATTTTTTTAAATTGAATGCTCAATATTTAGAGTAAATTCGTGCCATTGAAGCCATTTAAGCTAATAAAAACATATTTTCTAACTGTTATTTACGGTAACACAAGTTGACAGCATGGTTGCGTTCAGGTATTTTATATCATGGTATGGTAAAGGTTATAAAAAAACAATGATTTTTATAAAGCTAAATATATTACGATAAATATTTGCCAAAGTTATTTAAAAAAAGACGTTTTATTACTATTAATGATGTTTTAGCACTTTACATTATCAGACTTACTAAACTTGATCGTTTACATTATTAAAATTATCAATAAAATATTTGTAAAAACAACATAAATACAAATACTACAATGTTGTAAATTCAGAATCAAATTCTAATTTTTAAATTTAGAGTAAAGAAGTGTAAAAAGTAATAATAAAAATGAAGTAATTCATTTTTCTTATAATGGAGAACACATTCTTATTGTGAATTATTCAAAACATAGGTCTGTGATATTTTAAATACTAATTAAATGTATTTTTTTTAATTTCTCAGACCTATGTTCTGAATAATTCACAATAAGAATGTGTTCTCCTTAAGTATAAGTTGTATCAATGTGTCCAAAATTTAATGAAAATGAATTGTTAATTCTGGCGTCTCCTATCGTACTACTCAAAGGTATTTGAGATTCCGTAAATATAAAGTAGATGGCTTTCAAATAATGGAATGGTATTAATTTGAAAAGTGTAACATATAGGTTCGATAATTTGTCGTCAAAAGTACTGTCTGCTGTAGGATAGTCGGTGAATGCACCTTCCCCGGATTGGAGAGAGATCTAGATTCGTATCTCGGCAGCAACAACAATATTTTTCGATAAAATTGATTTTACATGTATATCTTTCTAATTAATACATTTAATTCGTATTCATTATTCTATTTGAAAAAACATACCTTCAAAACAAAAAGGTCTTGGCGTAAGGCAAAGGTAATTGGCGATCATATTTGTCTACGAATTAAAAGCATTAGACACAATTTTTTTATTAGGTATATGCAATTTTTGTTGTTATATATTAATAAAAGAACATCAAAAAATATTAATGCAATTAACTACAATTTAAACTGTATACTTTTTAATTTTAAATTTGCAGTTTTTCAAAGCTTGCCTTTTAGAATTAACAGGCGATAATATTTTTCCCCAGTATTTAACAAACCGTTAAATTATTACGCCCATGTTATGATGTTTGACTGCTCCATTTTATGGTTGGAACATTAAAATTGGTGTTCAATATGTCAGATGAAAATTAAAAGCCGTCGTTGCATAAATAATTGCCGCTTTGAAACTCGCAAACGTGCAATTATAATTATGTTTTTTTTTTAATGTTTCCTTTTGAAATTTTTTTTTTATGTTAAATTCCACATTAAATTACGAGTACTTTAATTACATCTAGTTACTTTAAAGTGTGATTTACTATATTTTTAAGTTGTTGTGAATGTTTAGTTCCATATGATGTTGTGCAAGAGAAAATAATGTAATATATTTTTTATTATATAAATAAAATTTTATATATTAATATATTTAAAAGTACAGATTACAACTTTTATTTTTTTACAAAATTGCCCAATTCAATAAAAAAATAAATTCTCGTGTTTGAATTGGGGAGTATTGTGATTTTCGTTTTAATAACGTAGATTGCGATAGTTGATTAAATAATTCTAGAGGATATGTTTATTTGTTTTTTTTTTTCCAATCACTTACATAAATATAATCAAGAGTTATGCCATATTCATTAAAATAAATCAGAACCTGTAATTGCTGTCGGAGTTTTCTAATAATTGTTTGATTTGTGATTTGAAGGTTTTATATTTTTTTTATGTTTTGACATTAAAAAAATATATACCTTGCTTGGCGTAACGGTGTTGAGAAGCACTAGTTTTAAATTTGAGGATTTTTAAGTTGCCACGCGATCTTGGTCGGTTATTTATTTTTATGTAAATTGTTAAATTGAAATGGTTTTTGTGAATTTGTAACAATGCGCTTTTCTTGAAGATTTTATTTATATTAAGAATCCTTAAGGAGTTAAACATCTATGTAGTTGCAAATATTGATGGTTTTCGAAAGATGCCTTTCAAAACTAGACTAGCCTCTGAACCTTTTCTACAGGTAAGAGGTTAGTCTTAAAAGTCCCCCACCCCCAACCGATTATACAGTATTTTAAAATAGATTGGGCAAGAGAGAAATAAATTGTTTTAATGATACTAGATGATATGATATTTTTCAATGTATTGAATACGTCAATGAGTTTTCTTACTCTGGTGACCATATTATGTACATGTATGTTCCATTTTAATTGTATGTCTACTAGTCTACTATGATACCCAAAAACTTTATACTATTTTTGCTGGTATTTGTATTTTAATGGTAATATTGTTTTCCCTGACTATTTTAATTTTTCACTTAACTAAACATTATACTATACACACTGAGTTATTTTGTCCCTATTATAGTTAAAACCGCTTATTTGATCAGTAGTAAAATTTTACTATCATAAATTTTCATTATAGTAACTTTTTACCATTGCCCGTGGTAAAAAACGTTAGCGGGTTATCGTACGTTTTACTATTGTCAAAGTTAATCTGAGAATTAATTCAAATATTCATCATTGGTAATACGTGCAACTTTATGTTTTATCTATGGCTTTATTTACCCATACGTTCGTAATCGGTATCACTTTGCAGGCGAATAATCTTAGATCTACGTGCTAATATAAATTCAACAACAACAAGAAGTTTGCGTTAATTCCTGTCTATATATTTGGTGGTTTGTGGAGCGCACAGGTGCAAATGGAATATACCTAGTTCATATTTAAAGACATGGAACGTTACATGAAGTCAATTGTGATGTAATATTAGATTATCACCTCGTTACTTACGATTATAGAAATAGTTCATTACTGTTTGATTTTGATTGATACAGTGTATGAAATTGAAATTTATGAAAAATGAGTGACATCAAAAGACTAGTGTCCGACCGATGATTAGTGTTTGTCCTAAGCCGAAGCCGATTATTTGGCTATTGATATAACCTTCGGCCGAAGTCGAAGGTTCAATTATACTTAAAACACCGACTAGAAAGTATACATGTTTATGTGAATGCCTTCGGTAACTGGTTCCCAGGTTTCCGATTAACAATAAGCACACATATGATATATAAACTGCACTAACCTTTTATTTTTGCCGTCTTTCTCCACCGATGTTATTGTTCTTTTAGCTGGATTGTCTTCTTTAGATTTCGACCGACTGAAGCGGGCACTAGTGGCTTATTTGGAACGCTGTACTGGTCGAAACACGGTGTGTAATTGAATGACGCCTGTCGGTTACCGTCTTCTTAACTTTCCGAAAAAAGGCGGCAATTCTCACACAAAAATGTGGTGTGTACATTATTACACACAATTAGTACACAATTCTACACTGTTCTTAGTTTAATGCATTATGGTGTTGATAATAATTGTAAATTTACCATTAAATAAATAAATTGATGCTTTCCAAAAATGATAAAATTATTTAATTTAATTTTTTTTTTTAAATAGAGAAGCGTACACGAAATACATGTCACATCAAAATTCTTACTATTTTCAAACTAAACTAAATGCTTGTGCTATGAAAATAGGACTAACTTGCTGGTGTCCTGGAACGAGGCGCGAACCCCCGACCACTAGATCACTAGGCCAACGTTTTGACCACTACACCAACAAACTACTCATTCGTAATAGTTCATGCGTTTTCGCATATTTTCGCCCTAAACCGTCGGCAGATTTTAGTCGAAGCCGAAGGTGTATTTTATGGCCGAAGGTGGCCGTAGCCGAATCTTCGATCAGACTTTACAAAATACCAATATATATAAAACTTTGAATCTTTGATTTTCTTCATTGGACAATTTATTTGTTTGATGAAATTTTTGATATGCGAAGGTTGTCACAAAAGTTGAATTATGCAAATAAATAAAATGCTATTTTTTCATAAAAATTAGAAATCTGTTCTTTTAATTAGAATTTAATGAAATATTAAATACAATCCTTTAATGGCAAATTTTAAAATTTTCTTCTCCTTTATACGACATTGATGATAAAACAAATTGTTAAAATATATAAAATTGAGTTCAACCACAATATTATTTTCTAAATATTTAATAAACTTCCAATTATATAAGAGTTAGATTTTTTTAACATCAAACAGTTAATACATAGGTTATATACAAATATTGTAATCCATATTCATGTTTATCTATAGAAATTTAATTAATTTATTAAATATTAAAATATGATGGATATATGTATTTTCGTCTTTTTTATTTTGTTCGTTTTCATTTATTTATCGTTTAGAAAAAAGTAAAAGCCGATTAAAATAGCTTAAATTATTCATATATTTTCACCAAAGCGTGATCTATTTTATCATTATTCAGTTGTTTATTTTATTTATTTTAAAACATCTCCTTTGCAATTAAAAAAAATATTTATTTAATATTAGTAAAATTACTTTGTAATAATACAAAAATAATAAGACAAAACGTTTTGTTTAAACCACTATTTATTGATAAATCAACACGTTTCGATACCTATGGTATATTCTTTAGGAAATAATGTATACTAATATTAAAAATAAGAGAATTGATAAAAACAAATGATAAAAATATAGGTGACTATTTGCAAAAAGGTTTTCGTTATTTATAATATTTAGTTTGCTATTAACACTTTTCTCATTTCAAAATTTTTTAATTTATCTAACTATAAACCCCTAATATATTCTATACCCTTGATAATGTAAATATAATGGTTTATTTCCAAAATTTGATTGGCGAATTCAGACTAGTTGTTGCTATATAGGCATCTAAAATTCTCCTCAATTCTAATATCAAAATTTCTGCAAGTTTTACTTATATAAAAATTATTGCAATCATTGCAAATTAATTTGTAGACCCCCTATATTTTGGATTAGGGTGACATTTAAAAAAAATCGATCATTCAGTTCATAGAAGTAAAATACAAAATACCTAACGGAGTTGTCCGCTAAAAGTGTTGGAACTGAGTTGACTGATTTTTTGTAATTATTCAATTTCGATCGTATAGCGGCTAAATGTTTTTCAAAATAATTGTTTAAAAATATTATTGAAACCAAAAATATTTCCTAAGTAGCTATTTCACCACCTGAAATTAATAATTAGTCCAACGGTATTACACATTAAATACTGATCTCTCTGGGTTTGAATGCCCCAAATACAGCCCACACAGTCAATACTAATTTAAATTGAAATTTTATTTATTCAATAGTTTGGAGCTCAATTTATTCCGGTTCCGGTGTCTAAAGTTAATTAATTGACTGTCAGTTGATCCCCTCCACGAAACTTTTATGCTGCATGTAGCTGAGTTGTTTGAACAAATGAATGATATCACGGTAACTGTATTTTATGGTATCATTTTTTTAGTGTACCTTACAAGCATTATTTATTTATTATTATTATACACGTCCTATTAGGGCATTTACATAATTTTATTAGAAGAAAAAAACTATACAATATCAGCATGTTTTTTCATTAACAAAATTAAAAATAAAAATAAATATAAAATGTGAAGTAAAGCAGTTTATCCATCACCATTGAGATACAAAAAATTGTAATAATGTAGTCTTATAATAAGTTAAATTTACATCAACAATGTCAACTTTCTCAGCATATTCATTCCTCAAAGAATGCAACCTGGACACTGCGGAGTTAGCTAATACATTTTGACATTATCACTGTAATAGAAGAATGAATTGTGTCTCAATGACCTCAGTGGTGCGTGAATGTTAAGCAGCTTAACAATCCGGGGGCAGTCTATCATACCATTGATGATCCTGTATAGAAATATAAGGTCGGTCACCGTACGTCTCACTGATAATTTTAACAATTTCAGACGGCTAAGGAGATAATCATAATTGATATCTTCAGAGCGTATATTTAATATAAAATTAATGAATCTTAAAAACTTTCTTTGGATTCTTTCAACCGCCGTCGAGTGAAGAACTAAATGAGGCGATCATATGACCGAATTATATTCTACCTCTAAATTATATAAACATAAGAAAACTAAATAAATACTAAATTATTGTTCTTTACATATAAATTATATTTATATTTGGAATGTACATTCCATTCAAATACGATAAAATATATATTTAAAAAGAAGAATAGAAATGCGTATACGTAATATATTTCACATCAATATTTTTACTATTTTCAAACTTAGCTAAACACTTGTATGGAATAGTGAAGAAGACTCACGAAAAAAATGATCGCCAATAAACTCAAAATACTTTAACGTGTTGGAGTGAAAAAACTGGATTTAAGCTGTTCGGGGCCATGAACGCGCAAATGTGCAAAACTTTTCATGTCGCGTCAGGCCATGGACGCGTAAACGCGCACGCACTTTTCGATCCTTAATACGCATTTTATAATAACCTATTTGGAATTGTGCCGTCATCTATGGACAACGATCTTAATATTTTACAATATTTCTAAAATCTTTAAATCTCGTAAAATCTGTAATTTGTCGATGAGCTTCATTTGACGAGTGCCAGAGGTCGCTAGGGTTAGAACTTTTTTATAAAGGATATTTCACGAACCATCAGTTTTTTCGCAAAATTGTATTTTTAGAGTATTGTGGGTGAATATGTCTTTCCAGTGTGTCTATAAAATTCACTTCTCATCTATATGTTAGGGATATTTCACAGACTTTCTTATCTGACTTTGTTTCTTTGTGTTTTCTATACAAGTTTTTAAATATTTCTTTAGATAACTAGACATTATAAAAAAAAGTAAAATTGTGATAAGCCCGTTGTGTATTTTCTTATAAGAATTAGATTAGATTTTCATTTAAAAAACTACATTTTATTTTTTAAATGAAAATTTTTACACTTAAGTTATGGAAAAATGGGTGGCCTACAGATGTCTCCTATAATAAATAAGGCTGGTATTCAAAAGAGATATATTTTTCATTCGTTTCTTTTATATATTAGATATGAAAAAAAATATACAGATCAGAATATTTTACAATAATGAAGTTACGTAATAGTATAAATTATGTATTGTTCTTTTGGAAAAAGGTATAATCCGACATTAATATCAAATTCATGAGATATCGAGCATCAAAATTTTAAATATTCATTTTTCGATTTCTTCGGCTTAGTTTGGTTCATCGCCCAAGAGGTAAAAATTTTACAAATTCATCACTAGCAATAGTTACAGCAAATAAATGACGTAGTCTATAATATATATGGGTTACCGGTTGAAATTGTTCAAGAAATATGTGCATAATCTCAACCATGTCAGAGATACGACCAATTCAAAAAAATCGTAATAATGCGATTATTTCGAACAAATGATTCCAAATTGTATACAAAAAAAACTAAAGATCATCGAATTTCAATGGAACTGACTATTTTTTGTTAGATGATTTAGGGCTGAAGCAAAGGTTAATTAATAATAATGAATAAATATGTTTTTCGAAGTACGTATGTAGACGTTATAAAAATTACAAAATAATAATATTTTCCGTAACGGTACAGAATTTGCTTCTTAAATATATATACATATAACTTAGTGGCATGCACTAAGCATGGAACTCCTAGGTTATGCTGCTACCATCGATACTGTAAAAGTAATGGGTATTATCAGTAGAAGTTCTGTAAGAAATACAGAAGTACACAGCAATCACAGAAAGGATGGAAAAAGTCTGGTTGAGATGGTATGGTCACCAATGTTCCTTCTAAGCCAAGAGGGTCTCTGATCTTTTAAAGTAAGAAGGCTGAGCAGGCCAAAACACATAATCATAATTTAGTTCTCATTAAATTGTTTAAAAGTTTAATATGTTACGTATTTTATATTTGATAGAGTTTTATAGATGTCTCACAGAGACGAATCTATTATTTTTATATAGGAAGTATGGAAGTCTTGGGCATTACAGGGCTTACGACCTGTCATCAGGTGGCTTAAGTGAACACTTTACACAATGTAATGTTCACCTATTTACCCATGCTATCACATCTATCAAATTTTTGTAAGTTGTATATATGTTATCATCTTGGAACATTGGAAACGAGCATGGAATCATGAACATGGAACATCTCTCAGGGAATAAAATCTCTGTAATTAGTCCTCCAAAGATTTGGACATACTCAAAATATTAATTATTTTGTTTATTATTTTATTAAGCTAAATCCGCGAAATTAAATTCAAATTCGACGTAATATTGACAACTGAAACGAAGAGAATAAAGCAAGGGAGAGCGAAATTTTATTCTTGACCTTGAAACGAATGCGTTCCAGGAATCGATATGTGCAATACAAACTGGTAATTTACCAGTCCAAGAAATTTGGTCTCTTCTACTCTGAAGACCGATGAAGATCGTTAAAATTGCGCTAACGACAACGAGGAAGACCCCAAGCAACCTTGTGGTCTTCCTCCAACTCAAATATCTAAGAGGAAACTAAGGACACCTACACAAGTCAGCAATGGCCCATGATAATTGTGACTCTCCCGTGAGAGCAGCCTCTCCATGTAAAATGTAAATAAAAAAATTAATACGATTCTTATTTTTTCACTGTAAAAAAAAGGTTTCAGTTGATAACGCACGTTTTTTTACCAGACGAGCTGAAGATCAAAAATCTTGAAAAAGACCAAAAGAAAAGTGTAATAAAAGATGAAAATCGCATTTTAAAATTTATCAGCTTACGTTAAACATTATACTCGGGAAAAAATATGCCTGAAATGGCACATTTTCAGGAAAAACATTTCTAGGAAGATGTAACAAATGCCGCACAAACGACTATTCGCCGACTCGGAGAAAATAAACTTAAAAGTTTGCAAAGTTTAACTTTTGAGGGAATGCCTCACAGGTTGTAAAAAGTACCTTATCTATTTAAATACCGCCACTAAATGGAGCACGGCCATACAATGCGGTGTTGCCAAAAATGATAATTAAAAAAAGCCATTTTATAGCCAAGTTATTGCTTTCATAATTTCAACTCTTAAAATAATTTATTACCTGTTGTCAAATCGTTAAATATTTTGTGGTTATTTTACAAATTGCAATATGGAATAACGTTTCACATAATTTTGAGTAAAATAAATAGAAGAAGTACATAATATTAGTGGTGTTTAAAATACTTTTTATAATGTAGTGATAAATAAATCAGAATTAAATGTCAAAAAAAGAAAAACAAATGTCAAAAACTGATTTACACATGATTTATACAGAAAAATAAGTAAGCATTTGAATAAGTAATTATCCTTCCGTATACAGATTCAAAACATTTGAAATTTGATTCTTGATTCGCGCTATTTCTAATGGAAGATGCAGTGATAAAAGTTGCACTTCACTGTTACAGTTTACAGAAACAGGCGTCACACCAGTCAACAACCCGCGACAAACGCGCAAACGCCACAGTCGACTGATAATCTTCAAACACGATGTTCAAACCCTAAAGGTATTATATTTATTTCATTTTGAAAATACATGTGATCTGCTTGGGTTAATTAGATAAATTTGGTTGTTCTGTGTTGTATTACTTCTATTTGTTTAATTGAAATATCGGTTTTACATATTATAATAGGTTGCCTGAAAGCTGGCCTGAAATATTATTAGCCAGTTATATTTTACATATAAATAAAACTCAATCTATATGTTAACAGTTACTGCCCGATGGGTCAAAACAAAACACGTCCGGCGGTGGTGGGTCATTTTAGATCCACCACCGCCAACAACCGTTTTGTGGGAGGTTTTTTATAGATATTTCATTTTAAATATGATTTAATGAAATGGCATGATATGCCGTAATGTTTTTGCTGAAAAATTAAAGTTAAAAATGAAAAAAAATATTACGAATAATGTATATATTCTCACGTATCAACAAATGCCCTACACAGCCAAAATATAAACATCCACTGAGCATGTGATCTTCTCGTCGGGACCCGAGCAAGTAGTGTCATAAAAATTACAGGTAGGCGCAACGCCTCTCAAATAATTATATTATTGGCATTGTCTAGGGGCCGCCAGACAAAAATAAGTTAAAACAAATACATAGACGCATACCTGGTATCCTTTGCCTACTCGCTCAAAATGATGACAATATATGTTTTGGCATAAGCGCTGTGATTCAATCTGACTGTTTTAGGTCAGTTTTTGAGCGTTTTTTCAAATTTTTATCAACTCATTTGAATCTCGTTTGATAACATTTATTTGTATCTCAAATTATTTGAAAATATTTAATAAAAGATTAGGTAGAAGGAAAACAGCATTAAACGAATATTTGTAGCGTAATTTATACTTTTACAAACACCCGGGTCAAATTTGACCCACCACCGCACAGGATGTGTTAACAATAATACAAAGTTTATTCCAGTCTAATTGAGTTGTGTAGTATGTAAAGATCCGATTCGCCATGTAAAATATCTCGTGTCAACCGTAAAAAGTTTCTCTTCTCACAATCTGTTCTAGTCTGCTATCACACATATCTCTCACACTCTGTGATTATTCTTAAACTAACACGTGGAACCCTGGCAGAAATGAGGCCTCAGTAAACCTTTTGATCAACAATTTTTCATAAATTGTATCACTCACAATATCAAAAAAACAATAGAATTCCCAAATAGGTGACCTTTTTCATAAGTTAACTGCTTCAGTCCTCAACATCTTTGCGTCCAGTGCAGGACGAACCTCCAAGCGTCTGTGTTTTTTTGAGAGTTTTGAGAGTCTATTGTCTATATCCCTTAGAATAACAAGGTTCCAACTAATATTTTGGGCTAATTTTAATTGTTGCATGAAAAGGGTTCCAAATACATTATTCTTTATTTATTGTGTACATACCAACTATATTTAACGGATATTAAAGGAAATAGCAAGAGCTGAAAATTTCAACTGCATAATTTATTCACTTCAATTTATGGATCATTATTGTTATTTTTTATTATTTTTAATTTCCCTCATCTCACAGTAGTCATTAATAATACTGAAAATAAGTTAAGACCTTAAAACTGATCATATTTGCATACTCAAAACAAAATATACATGAATATATGTTGAAATTCAATCAATACTTTAGAGCTCAAAACAATGTCAGTGTTAGATGGAACCTTGTTATTCTGAGGGATCGATATGTCATCAATCCTGAAGATCGATGCCTGTATTTACTTTCCTGTCTGAGATATCCACTTAGTTATTTCTTTAGCCATCGGCCATTCAGCTTTGCCACCCGATATCCAAACGTCTTCAAGTTTTGGTTTTGGTACGTTCCCACTTATTTGTCTTTCATACACAGGATCACGTTCACCCCAACAAGGTACCTCTCTATACCTATTGGGCCATGTTGACTGAGCGTTGTTATTTGTGAGCAACCGTATGTCAGCACAGGTAGGTTTTCTCCTTAGTTGAACGTTCAATTTGAAGTCATTTTGAGGTTTCGAAGTTTGCCTAGTCATTGCTTTTATATCATCGATATAACTAACTGAACGTTAATAATATTGTAATATGGTTCATATTAGCCCCGCCTATGCAGCAGTCAATCTCGCATCGGCTAGTATTTGCTCGTCTATTTCGTCCATACTTATATGTTTTCTGTTAGCGTGGATTCCCTGCGGACGGGCATTTAGTCTACCGTCCAACCGACCGGTCCTACCTTTAGTTACCAGTCAGCCTGCATAATTTAGTCACTTCCTCTTTATTAGTAAGCAGTGGCGTCACCAAAAACATTACGAAAAAGTAAATATTTTTTACTGTTTCCGAGGTAAGAACTCGTAGAACTTCGTAGAACTCCATAATCACATATGTAAAAATAAAACACTTGTTTTTTTTATTCTACTCGTTTAATTTACTTGAGTTTAATGCCCTTATAAGGCGAAACGCGTCTAAAGTAAATTAAACGAGCAGAATCAAAAAAACAATTGTTTTGTTTTCACGATGTAAAAATAATTTGTTATAGATGCTAATCAATTATTATTTATTTTCCTGAATGCATTGAGTAAAATGATATTAATTGTATCCTTAAATAATTTGAATGTTAAAATTTATTTTGCATAGCACTGGGAATATATTTTTTTGAATATGTACATAGATGTAGTCACTGGATTTGTCATACTAAATAACGAAAAAATACACGCAATATGTTATTGGTTTACAACCAATCATTTTTTCTGTATACTAATATAATATGATAAGCCACTCAATCAGTGAAATGATGACCTGTTATAAAGTCACAATATTTATTAATGTATCTGTGGAGATGGGTGGTTAGAATTAATGGAAACGCGCGGTTGGAGTAGAGGCGTTTATTGTGACAGAGGATAGAACAGAAAGTACATAAGGTATGCGTGTATATTAAAATATAGAGAAGCGAGAAAGGTGGGTCGGCGGTATTCTGTATTGGCTCCGCCGGCTCCCGAGAGCCGTAGCAAGGCAGCGGAACGAAAGATGTGACTGTGGAGGCAGCACTATGCCGCCGGCTAGGTACTGAATGCAGATGTCGCTGGGGTCGATGCCGGCTGGGACGGCGGTAGATTTGAACCGCCGTCCTCTACACATCAAAATATACAAATATTTTTTTTAATTTTTGCATGCAAATGTTTCTTTAGATTCAGTGCAGAACCTTTCAGAGAAATTTAATAAAAAAGCAGGTATATTACATGTTTCAATTTTGTAAAAGTTTTTAATTTTAAAATATTTTTTTGACGAAACGCCTTTGAAATTTTTCTGAATGGGGTGTAAAACGTTAAAAAATATCACAGACTTAAATGTACTCCCCAACTTTTTTTTGGATAAAAGAGTGGTTTTATGTTTATATTATAAGAGGCTCGTCGCATACCCTTTTAAATCATTTTCACTGAGATGCAAATTAAGAAAAAATTCTTGAATATGCATTTGAAGGGTGTTTTCAATTTTTTTACGTATTATTTTTAAAGAGAAAAATATAAATTTATATTATAAAGGGGTCCAACGTAAAATTTTCAAGCTTAATATTAAATAAAAAAAAAAAACTATTCTCACATTTTATTTATACAAAATAGAGTTTAACGATGCGGATTTTACGTTTTATAAACAATTTTGTCTAAATACCGTTTATTTCTCTCAAGATACTTTGCAATCGGACTCTTAAACTTGCGAACACGCGAGAGAAAAGTGTTGATTCGATAGCAACAACTTCACGAGGGATATTTTCTTGTAGGGCCTAAATTCTTCAAAGATTGTTGCTATATACTCTCGACTTTAAGTATCCCTAGAAAAAAAAGTCGCACGGTGAACGAGGTGCCCAGGGTATATCTCCGTACTTGCTGATTAATTTATTGAGAAAAATTCCCCTCATCTTCTTCATTGAAACTCTAACTGTGTATGGAGTGGCCCCGTCTTGCTAAATTGTGTTCTATTATTAAACCCGGGAAACAGCCGCAGTTGCGGTACTAAAAATTTTCCGATCATTCGGCAATATACGTTAAAAGTGCCTGTAAAAATAATAAGGGCCAATTATCCCTCGGGCAGAAATTGCACAAAACACTGTCATTTTTGGACAATGCTAACGTTTTTGATGGCGTTCTCTTGGATTGTCGGGGCACTAGTATTTCATGTTCTGTTTATTAATATTGCCATCGATATGAAAAATTGCTTCGTCAGTAAACAGTACATTTCCCAGCATTCGTGCTGTTCAAAAACGTTCCAGCATCGTTCTCGCTAAGGTTTCACGTAAAAAATAATCATTTTCGTTGAGAAACTGCATGATTTGCAGTTTGTATAGGTAAACTGTAGTTTCTTTTTCAAAATAATGTGCACTGTTGATTATTTTATTTCAGTAAAGGCTGCAATATTTCTTATCGGATTATGCGGATTGCGCATAATTTCACGTCGAACTTGAGCCACATATTCTGGCGTCGCTGCTGACGTTGATGGTCCCGAAGGACTTGATTTACCATTGTTCTTTCTTGTTTAAACTTTTAAACCCAACACCAGATAAGTTGCGTGTTTGGTCTATCACTTACTCGCCGAATATTAAAGTGAGTAGAAAAAGGGCGATGCCCACGAACCAATGAATCACCGCACTTTAAATATTGCTCAACCATGAACGTGCGGTCCGCTCCTGACCACTGACCTATTGCGACTGGAAAATCGGCAAATCACGTTCATCGAACAATACCCCTTCCACTTACCTCACCCTCATGATTTACGAGCAATTACAATTTAATCTTGAAACTTTTCCGCTGGACACATTTAATATTCATTAAAATATTTGGTAAATATTTTAATGAATAGTTCAGTACAAATATGTGGTGTAATATTTCACTTATATAATTCTGATTAGATTATCAATTAATTGCCCATAGAATTCACATAATTTTATTTATTTGTTAAATGGAATAATAACACACGATTTAGTTAATATATTGATTTTATACTAAGGTCTTCTATCTTTTTAAATAAATTAAATATCATATATTCAAAAATATTTTATTAATTCAATTATGTATCGCGTATTTAATCTTAAATATTCGATCTGTCCCATATAGTCTCACTGAGTTACCTCAAAAAACTAACTTTTTCTTAAATATTTTAGTTTATTTATTTTTGTTGATATGAAAATATATTTATTTTCTGCACAGGATTCAGTTAGACAAACAGAAAAATTTAACTAAATTCTTAGGGAATTTAAAAATTCTGCTTTCATCAACATAAGTGTTATAACAAAAAATATCTACTTATTAGCAAATACGTGATTTATGAAAATGATTTTAACAATTGATTGTTACACGACTGCAATTACATACAATATTTAAATACGAATTATAACGATTGACGATTGAGGAAACTACATATAACGGGGCAAACCCTCGCACCGTTAATGCTTTAAATAGATAAATTATATCACGAAAAATTGGAAAAAAGATATTTATTAAATAAAAATGTGTTTACTGTGCAGTGAATGAAAGAGGAATAAAAAATAATCATTAATTGGCTATTACATCCGTCGACAGGAAACAGATCCGATGAACAATGTTATTGTTCTGGGACTATTTATATCCAATTAGTGCACAGCGCATGCAGTACAAAACTAGCAAGTGCGAGTTATTCAAGTGTCGTTTGTTCAAGCGAGAAGCGAATGGTGATTGTAAAGGGTGTTTTTTTTTAGAGGTATATAACTTATAAATGAAATAAAACACATAACATCGTCATAATGGCCACGGTATTGGCTTTATTGGAAAGATAATTTTATGCCATTTGTGTTTAAATATGATTTCGCGTATATGGGCGCGGCTGGCTCGAATAAAGTTAAATGTAGAAGTCCAATTTTCGATCAGATTTTTGAGCAGTTGGGGACGTATATCGGTAATAACGCGACACATGTTGGCTTGAAAGTCATCTATCGTTATTGGTTTATCGGCTTAGATTAGTCATTTCTCATAGCACTACATGAAAATAATCCAAAGGTCACACGATCTTGGAGGCCAATTCACAGGTCCATAACGTGAAATTATACGCTAATTGAATGTTTCCTTCAATAAATTGATTCTTGCACCGTATTGTTGAAACCACAGCTCTTCCACACTAATGCCACTCAATTAAGAAACGACAAAGTCAGTAATTATGGATCTATAGAGCTCTCCAATGACATGGACGATTATATCGACCGTAATATGGACATAGCGCACGGTAAGTTTCGCGAACTGAACCACGATTTTCGTAATAAATTTGCACAATTTTTAAGCGTTGTTCTAGCTTAAGTCTATTCATGGTAAAATAGCATACCAAAACTAAGCACAATTCAGCTGTCAAATTGGCTGTCAACAAATCTCTAAAAAAATACCCTTAAAATGACAAATCACTAAAACTTTTACGGGAAAATAAATTAAAGTTACTAAATTCATAAAAACAACCAGACTCACAAATCATCAAATAAAATTATGTTTAAAAATCTGTCAGCATACACTTTCATTTCTTTGAAAATTTCATATTTATGAACTTTATATATTATACATATTTTTTCTAAAGTACTTTCGCTCTTCGTTTGAAAGTCACATCTATTTTGTTTGTCACTATATCAGACCAATATGAGTGACAAAAGCCGAATACATAACAATTTTTTTTAAAAGCTTGTCTGACTCAGTAAGTAAAGTATCAAATGGCATCATATTACATTTTGTCTTTTATATCGTGTACATGCCGTCACACTTTTTATAATAATGTAATCTACGTTTGAAAATCTAACAACGCAAAGCTAAGGTTATATAACGCCCTTCACACTAAAGCCTTTTCACCTCTGCAAAGTGAGGCTTGATTCGATATAATGTAAGCTGTCCTCGCAATTCTAAAACTTCATTTTAAAAAATTACCCACGCAAGAGGTGGTACGTGATGTTTAGAAGCAATCTTTTAAGATTGAAGGCTGTACATCTTTTCTACCATTTTTTTGATATTTTCCCTGTTAATCTCATTCTTCAACCAGTGTTTAAGTATGGAGCCGAGATAATGACGCTATCCAAGCAGTACATATACGTTGATACGATAATATCAAGAGAGCTCAGTGAAAAATAGTATAAATGGGAGAAAAATTTATTGTCAAAAATACCACAGGGTAGTAGAGCATGATTGAAGGCTTTACTAGGTTCAAAGGTCGGCCGCCTGAAAACGCGGACCTGATCAGTAATACAAGGAATCTCAAGCTATTCAAGGATTTTATCAAAACCTGAACTACAAGATGGAGTATATCAGACAGATGATGACAAGATCGTGTCAGTGAGAACGCGGACACTTCACTTTTCATATGACCGAGTCAATTCTTAATACAGACAAAATCGTGCTTAACTCCGTTGGTCTGTACTAATGTATGGCGTGACTCATACATCATTGTGTTTCGTCCAAGTCCCTTTATGGGAGAGTGTATTTGATAGTTAGTTCTTTAATGGCTGTTTTGTACCCACTAGTTTTTGTCTAAGCATACATATCACTTGATTATCTGTTTGTTTGTAGTGTTGACATATACCTGTATCTGAGAATAAATAAAGATAGCGCAGGAAGGTCTCAATTAAAATCTCTGTTCGTTTTGTTTATCTAACTAAATGCTTTGTAGATTAGTTAATATTCCATTATCCATAAATAATTTCAACATAATATTAAATATTGTTAAACGAGTTGCAATTAAAAATGGCTGTTTTGTATTATTAAATTAATAGATAATTTGTTAAACAAAAAGTATAAGAAGAAGTTTATCAGATCATATCTGTACCCACCAATAATTGATAGTGGGAAGTAGTGGAGATAAATAGTGTTATTAAATAATAATATTTCAAATTTAATTATAAAAAATGTTCCAAATTCTATACAACCAGCTTTTTACACTAATAACTAATTAAAGAATTATATATTAAATAACAAGGATAATGATGATGTTTAAAAAAAATCGGGGGCTACGAATTAATTTGCAATGATTACAATATTTTTTACATAGGTAAAATTTGCAGAAATTTTGATATTAGAATTAAGGAGCACTTGAGATGCTTAAATGGCAATACCAATTTTGAATTCGCTAATCACCTTTTGGAAACAAACTATTCCTTTGACATCAACAACGTTTTAGAAATTATACATACAATTACTATAGATTTACAGTTAGATACATTTGAAATTTTAGAAACAAGAAAAAGTATTAATAGCAAGCTAAATATTATTAAAAACTAAATCCATTTTGCAAATAGTTACATTTTAAATTTGTTTTTATAATAAAGGGTGTTAAGCGAAAAATTTTCAAGTTATTCTCAACTACAATGTTATTCTCATATTTATTTATACAAAATTGAGTTTAACGATGCGGATTTTACATTTTATAAACAACATCATATAATTGCCGTCCATTTATCTCAATACACTCTTGCAATCGGACTCCTAAATTTGCGAACACTGGAGAGGAAAGCGTTGGTTCAATGTCATCAACTTCACGGCGGATATTTTCTTGTAGAGCCTGAATTGTTCCAGGATTGTTTCTCTAAACTCTCGACATAAGATATCCTAACAAAAAAAAGTCACACGGTTTAAGGTTCAGTGACCGAGGTGCCCAGGGTATGTCTGCGTACTTGCTGATTAATTTATTGGGAAAAAATCCCCTCAGCTTCTCCATTGGAACTCTATCTGTGTGTGGAGTAGTCCCGTCTTGCTGAAATTGTGTATTATTGTTGAACGCAGTAAACGGCTACAGTTGCGGTAACAGAAACTCGTCGATCATTCGGTAATACACGTCAGCAGTGACTGTCTCTCGCTGGTTAAAAAAAATAAGGGCCAATTATCCCTCGGGTAGAAATTCCACACCGCACTGTCATTTTTGGACAATGCAAACGTTTTTGATGCCGTTCGCTTGGGTTGTCGGGGCACCAGTATCTCATGTTCTGTTTATTAATATAGCCACCGTTTTGTGCTGTTCTAAAACATTCCAGTATCAAAACTGCACGATTTGCAGTTTGTATGGGTGAAACTGTAGTATACTTTTCAAAATAACGTGCACTGTTGATATTTTTATTCTAGTACATACTGCAATATTCCTTATCGATTTACGTTGAATTTCTTGAATAACTTGAACCACATGTTCTGGCGTCGCTGCTGACGTTGATGGTTCCAGAGGAGTTTGGTTAATCATTGTCCCTTCTTGTCTGAACTTTAGAACCCAACATCAGATAAGTTACGTGCTCGGCCCATCACTCAATCGTCGAACATTAAAGTGAGTACAAAAAGCGCAACGCGCACGAACCAATGAATCAACACACTATAAATATTGCTCAACCACAAAGGCGCGGTGCGCTCCCGACCAGTGACTCATTGTGACTAGAAAGTTACCAAATAATTTTGTTCCTTTTTGATTATGTTCCAAGTGATAGTGTATAACTTCTTTTCATTTATCTATCCAGTTATTGATAATGATTTTTCCCAGTATAGGATGAAAGCAGAATGTGAAAAATCAAGGATAAGCTACGTTTCTGAGGTGAGGAACCTGCGGTTCTTATGTTGTGTGAGGATTGAACGCAGTTCTTCACCCTCTCAATATATAATAGTATAAATACAATATAGCATAAGTATATGCGTATAAGACAATAACAAGTATATGCATATAACACAATAATACTAAATGCAAAGGAGTGTTCAACCTTGAATGGCCAACTACGCACTCCTGTTTACTACGAGATGATTAACGCACTGAGTCAATTAATTTACATTTTGAATCAGTATTTCTTGACATGGACAAGACTGGGTCACAAATGTCTGATGTTCCAGCCCACCTCAAAGACAAATCTTCACACGTTACGATCGGAGGACACACCATGGTTAGAATTTTGACGAGCTTCACTCGCCGAGACACATTTTAGATGACTTAATTGCCACAATCAACGATATGAACTACAGGCTTGCACATAATCTCGAATACTCTCAATTTTTCATGGACCATTTTTATTTCATAAAATTGATCTATGAAGTTATCGTAAATACTTTTGTGATTAATTTAAGTCTATCAGTGTCACTCGCCATTATTTCTAAAATAGTAAAAAAAATAATTAAACAACTTAAATATCTTGATCAATTGTCTCAGAACAACATCAAAAACGTTACTCTCGTTTAAGTATTAAATATTGGAATATATTCACAAGACAAAAATAACTATTTTAACTTGTGTGCGGTATTCTAATAATTTGTATTTAAAGTATTTACATGAAATTGTAACCAGTAAACAGCAACCAGTTTATACGGAAATATGGCACAACATTAATTCAGTCAGATCAAGGACGAAGAGCTTGCCATCTACTATTTTAAATAAAATAGTTATATCACTGAAAGTTTTTCTACACGATATAGTTTAAAAGCCTAGAAATGCTAAATATAGCACGTCACTGTCATACAGAGCGCACGGTGTACATTTTCATGATTATTATTCCCTCTCGGAAAGAGTTTTTCGTACCTTAAAATAATTACTTGAAGTCAGTTACTCGAACTAACCATTCTAATTAAACAATTCGGGACATACATAGGATGAAAAGTATCGCCACAGACGACACCGCTTTTCACTTACCTGTAGGTACCAGGAGACGAGAACTTGAAGACTTTGCGGAATATCTGAGCGCTTTGTTAACGATTTTCCAGGTGGCGAGAAACATCGGTTAGCACTTGACTGTACCCTCAAATCAAATTACTGAAACTAACTGTCAAAGCCCGCGGCTTCGGATACTTGACGTGAATAATAAATCTAGACCTAAATAACTTTAGGTAAGTTTATAATTAAATATTTATATTTCTCTATAGTATGCTGCTGGTTTTAAAACTAATTTATAAGTTCTCGAAAATAACGAGCCTATCTATCAATGTTACGTAATATAATCATAGAATAGCTAATAGTATTTTACTATAATTTTATATGCTGGTAAAATAGAAAAAATCTACAGGTTACTCAGATTATGTTGGCGGTCTAATCGAAATTATTTAATATTCATAATATTTGTCTTAAATATTATAATATAAAGGGTGTTTTTTATAGAGGTTAGTTTTTTGAATTAGCAACACTTTTTCCAGCGACAGCCAATTTGCCAGCCAACAGCCAACTGATAGCTGATTTCTACTCAGTTTGGTTTGCTATTTCACAATGAATAGACTTACGCCAGAACAATGTTTGGAAATTGTGCAAATTTATTTCAACAATCTTGGTTCAGTTCGCGAAACTTATCGGTCAACGGTCGACATAATCGTCCATCCCAGCAAGTAATTCGAATAACCACGTATCATTTTCGCACCACGCATACTCTAATTAATAATGCAGAGCCGTTGTACAGTGCGCACCGAAGAAGCTGTTGTTTCTTCAAAAATGATGCCGGCCAGAACGTCACAGTCGATGGAGAGCGCTGTAGTTCCATGATTACTGCCTTTTTCTTTCCCCAAATAAATGGCATTAATATGGAAGAGCTATAGTTTTAACAATACGGTGCAACATGCCATATTGCGCGCGCCACAGTCAATTTATTTAATTGCGTATAATGGACCTGTGAATTAGCCTCCAAGATCGAGTGATTTAACACCTTTGAATATTTTTTTGTGGAGATATGTGAAGTGATGATAAACTAGACACAATAGACGACTTGGAAGCCAACATTTGTCGCGGAATTGCCGATATATGACTCCAGCTGCTCCAAAAAGTGGTTGAAAATTAGACAAAGATTGCGTTTTATTCGAGTCAGCCGCGCTAAATCATATTTAAATAATAATGACATCAAATTATCTATTTAATAAAGCTAATAACGTGGCTATTACCACGATTTTTATGTTTTATTTCATTTTAAGGTTCTATACTTAAAAAAAAAACATCCTTAATTATAATTTAACCCTTACTACGCGTCATCTTTCAACAACAACATTTTCAGTACGCGGCACCGTTTCAAGAATATTTATACTTTAATTTAAATCATAAATACGAGAGTAAAAAATAATTGGTATCGCTTGAGAAGATCAATAATAGATAAATATATTTTCTGTTTACTAAAAGAAACAGAGACATGCTTAGAATTGACAGAATATATAAACAAAAATATCTCATACTGATGGGTCACCACTCGAGCGACGTCGCCATGTTGGTCCGTTGTACAAGGTCGGAACACTGCGCCGCGCGCCTTATATTACAGACTCCTTTTCAAGTGGAACACCAATAAATCACACGCAAATGTTTATCATTAAATTCGTTATCTTGAAGAACAGTTTAGGGGCAGAGACACTTCATTTTTATTAATAGTCTGAATACTGTAAAGATTTAAAAATGTTTTGAGGTGTGATATATTTTAAAACAAGGATATACACATAAGGACACTTTACAAGCACCACACATAAATTTTGTATGGGACATTTTTTTTTCCTGAATTTTCGTATTGCCGCAAACGTGACATCGTCTTCGGGGTTTGTTATTTTTAAGTGTTGGTGGAATGGGTTCTGGCATATGGTCGGCTAGTGTTTTGGGCAAAATTCTGTGTGGAGTATGGCTTGTTGAAGGTGTTGGATGTGGTGTATTGATAATTGGTACAGAGTATTTTTCTAAGAGCTGTCTAATTACGCTCAGCTGAAATTCAGCTAATGTTTTTTTGTTACCGGTGACAAATTTATACATATTATAGCCATTCAATAAATATAAATCAATTATGTGAAATGCTACTTTTTTGTACCATTTCACAGATTTCCTCATACATGATAAGCTACTAAGCATCATGTCAGTTTTGTCCACCGCACCCATAGATTTATTATACTCGATTATGCACTTTGGCTTCAGTATAGGCTCACCCGTTTGATAATGGTTTTTCCCAGTGCATTCAAAAGATTCGTCATGTAAAGTGGTAAGGATATGCACATCTCTTCTGTCACACCATTTGAGGGCCAATAATGGACTGTTCTTCTTAGCCTCTATTTCTCCCTTTTTTAGTTTTTTAAAATCTGGCATCCCTTTCCGATTTTTTCTCACCGTCCCACACGCATTCGTTCGGTTAGTATGAAGGTATTTAAATAACGTCGGACTTGTGTACCAATTATCACACCACAAATTATGGCCTTTACCGATATAATCATTTAAGAGGGTAGTGACAACAGCTCCAGAAACTCCAATATTTTGATCATCCACTATTTCCGTTCCTTGTCCACAGTAAATTATGAAATCAACGATGTAGCCTGTCATTACGTCACATAAAACAAACATTTTGATGCCAAAACGATGTCGTTTTTTTGGAAGATATTGTTTGAATTTAAGCCGGCCTTTAAAAACAATAATACTTTCGTCAATACATAAATTTTCATGTGGGACCATTGTTTCTTTAAATATTTTACGGGTATGTTCTAATAATAATCGAAGTTTTACGAGTTTATCTTGCGAAGCTAATTCATATGGGTCAGAGAAATGTAGCATCTGTAGTAACAATTGGTACTGATCTCTCGGCATTGTTTTACCGAAAATTGGACTCGCGAGTAAGGGATCAGTACTCCAGTGTTCTTCAATAGACAAATGCTTATTTCTTGTCATAAGCATTGCTGTTGCAAAAAATACATACATTTCTTGTACGGTGGTATCTTTCCATTTATGTGAACGTGATTTTGGCCCGTGTTCCTTCTTATTAAAATTAAAATAATAAAATTTATTAGTTTCCTCCACAATTTTTGACATGATCGAAAAGTTGAGGAAATGTTCGAAAAAAATTGATTCTGATGAATTTTCAGAAAAAATGTTGGTTGTTATGCCAGATTGGAAGTCATCAAATTCATAAATGATGGGAATGTGAGGTCCAGAAGTCCAAGATTGCAAATATTGTCCAACGTCTTCCTCGATAGGTTGTGCTTCGGTATATAAATCGTCACTAACTATGTCACATGGTTCTAATTCTTCTTCACTCATTTCATAATCAGAGTCTAATTCTTGAATAAGGTCACCAATTTGTTCTTCATGCAAATTTTGCCGCTCCATTTTAAAGAATACTTTTTTTACAGTGGAAAGTAATATAAAATTAAATTTAAATTTGACAAAAACACGCACAAAAACGCACACAAAATGTAAACTCACATAAAAGTTTTGGTTCCGAATTATAATTCAACTCACTATAACAACTCCGAAACACGACACGAAAAGAAAAAAGAGCACACCTAACACTTGCAAAAAAATTTTTAAATAGTTTGTGATAAATGAATGTTCCGTTAAACCAATGTATACTGAAAATAATGCATCGGAGCAGAGTCCGCTTTCGACGAGTTCGCTTTCGAAACTGCGCGTGCGCGCCGCTCAATCTTAATATGGCGGCAATTTTTCAAACTGATAAGGACTTGAGATCGATGGACGAGGTCCCGAAAAATGTCATTTTTGGTAACCTAACAAAATAATCTCGAGTGTATCTTGGAGATGTCGCTAAGGTGACGAAATAAGGAATTTTACTGTACAAATTTGAGAGTTCTATAACGAATACTCCCGATTTTACCGACATCCAAACGTCATATACCAAATATGATACAACCGCAGTGTGGGCCTATACCATGGCGCGACAAATGTGATACAACCGCGCCAGGCGGGTTAACCCTTATGAGATTTTTTTGATATGGTAGAAGTAGGAGCAGATGTGACAAAATTTTATATATCAACAGAAATTAATCTTGAGTAGCTTGCTGGTCTAATAGTTAAGATGCTGATCTAGTAATCTAGTGGTCGGGAGTTTGCGCCTCGTTCCAGGAGACCGGCAAGTTAATCCTCATAGTACAAACGTTTAGCTTAGTTTGAAAATAGTAAGAATGTTGATGATATCACATACCAGTAAATGAATAAACGTGAAATAAAATCTACATATAGAAAGGGGGTTTATGATACATTCATGCAACGGTAAAAGATTTAGTTTAAATAAAATACAATCACTTTGCATGCAACCACGAAATTTATTATACGTCAACCGGCTTCGCTTATCTCAAGCTTCATCAGGAAGTATTTAAAACTGAATATAAATACAAGAAGAGTTCCCTTATATAAGTAAATATATACTTACTCACTCATATATTTAGTCTTCGAAAATAAAAAATCTTTGTGTAAACCAGACGTATTTTTTACATTAATGCATTTTATATTGTCAGCGTTTAAATTTTCGTTCTAATCGAGTCATATATTTAAAAAAGTCGCAGAGCTATTTGATTGCATGAGTGGTAGCAAAGTAATCACGTGGGTGATACCAACATAAAAATATTGAAACAAGGAATTAGCGTTAGTTCATATCTACTTATTTGGTTGTCTCTATATTACGTATTCCGTGTACGCAACACTAAGTTTTTTTTTAAAATTATTTTCGAAGAGAAAAGCATTATAAATATTTGTGACAAAAATATGCTGCTATAGCGAAAAATCCATTAAACTTTTACTCAGGTACAAGATCAAATAACACATTTCTGCAATTTTATTATTAATATTGATGATTAATCGTAAATTACTACATAGTAAATATTAAAAAATAAATTTAGCTCCGGTGATTCTATTTCTTAATTATTTTATTCATAATTAAACGAATTTCTTATTATTATCTAATACTTATTTTGTTAATTTTTTGAAGTTCATTAACTTGTTCTATTTTGGGAACAATTTGGCTTGAGCTAAAATTTAGATCAAATGATACATTTCTAGAATTTTTTAATTATACGAGTATATAAAGGGTTTTTTTTTAGAGGTTTGTTTTTAGAATTGGCAACACCTTTTCCAGCGATAGCTAATTTGTGCTCAGTTTGGTTTTCTATTTCATCGTGAATAGACTTAGATTAGTCTGAATAACGCTTGCAAATTGTGTAAATTTATTTCGAAATTCGATGTTCAGTTCACGGAACTTTCCATATGCTACGTTCATTTTACGATTGACATAATCGTCCATCAGAGCAAGTAATTCGAATAACCATGGATTGTTTTCGCACCACGCATATTCTAATTGATAATACACATCCGCGAAGACATCGTACAGTGCGCACCGAAGAAGCTGTTAGTTTTAAGCTATAATCAATTTATTGAAGGAAACATTCGATGAGCGCATAATTTCGCGTAATGCACAATAATGCGTAATAATTTGGATTATTTTATGTGGGAATATGTGAAATGGCTAGTCTATACCGATAAACTAGAGAAGATAGACGGCTTGGAAGCCAACATTCGTCTCGTTATTGCCGATAAAAACCCCAGCTGCTCCTCCTAAATGTGGTCGAAAATTGGACTTACATATTGCGCTTTATTTGAGCCGGTTGCAGCGCCCATAAGTATGACATCATAATTAAACACTATCTAATTATTACATAAAATTATACATAAATCGTGGTAATGGCAAATACCATGACCATTACCACGATTTTTATGTGTTTTATTTCATTTTAAGTTCTATACCTCTAAAAAATACCCTATATATTCGAGTTTCTAATTTGTTATTGCCGTTGAATATTACCAAAAAATAACTAAGATTACTAGAAATCATATTCATGTCATAAAATATTCAGTTCTATGTAAATGGATAAACAAAAGTCGACTCTCGTGTGTCACGTACACAGCAACAAACTACGTAAATTGAAGTATCCAATGCAAAGTATAACTTGTTTACAGTTGTGTAATCAAATAGACATTTTTTAAAATAACCATTTAGTTTTTGTGTACTGTATATATGTGTATATGACATATCTACTCATGCGTATTTTTTAAAGAAAATGTTTTATGTGTATAAAAGGTATATATGTGTGTACAAAAAAATTAAGGTATAAATTTGATCATTACTCGTCAGAATCAAAATGTAAATTGTAGTATTTTTTATTATTTAGAAATTTTTTACAATTTTTAAAATATGAGTTAATTAAATATTGTACATTTATAAAATTACATATTTTTTAATAGCTTAAATTATAAAATTATTTCTAGTAAATAATCAACGCTGCGGCAGGATGATTTAGCATGAAAATTAAGTTCTGATTGTCTTCTGCCAATCAAATTTAACCATAATACATTACCGTTTTAATCGCATTAATATATTATAATTTGTTACCGAATTATATCATATTAATTTGAATACTATTTTTTTACACATACAGAATACATATATATTTAAATAGAACATCAAGGGAGACAAAATATAAGATTATATCCGAAAAGAGAGACAGAGTACATATACAGAGAAACGGAACATTAAGGGAGGGGAAAATACAATATTTTATATTTTGTCTCCCTTGATGTTCTATTTAACTATATATGTATTCTGTCTCTCTCTTTGTAATGTTAATGTTAATTAATGATATTTTATATTATATCTCCCTCTTTATGTATATATGTCCTTTTTTTGTATTTATGATTAGTTTTAAATGCGTTCTGATGAAGCTTGAAATAAGCGAAACCGCTTGACTTATAATAAATTTCATGTTTTCGAACAAAGTGATTGTTATTTTGTTTAATCGCATATATATTATTCATTTAGATATTTAAATAATAATTTGTTTGGTCAATTTGTACCACAAATTGATATTATACTATATATTTTTAGATACAAAATTCGTTTTCAACATTGGATCAATTGTTTTTTGCTTTATTAACAATGTATTTCATTTAACTTACGATAAAATTGAATATTTTTATTCAATACCGTACCGCGAATATTCGAGATTCCAACCATAACTTAGTGAAGGATTTTAGAATTTATGTAAATAAAAATTAATGTTTATACAACAGTTTATTATTTTATGGGTGGTTTTAAAAGAGTTAGAGATCTACTCGTATTATATAATCACTGTATTATTTATTTCATATGTCTTAAATTATTACAAAGGTAATAATTTACAAATTTTATCATACGAAACTCTAAATAACAATAAAAATATTAAAACTAATAATAACATTAAACATATTCCGATATTTATAAAATGTTTGCACCCATGTTATTAGTTTATTAAGGAATTCCAACGCGTATTTTTTCTCACGTATAACGTGTAAATTATTGTTAATTTAAAACAAATATTTAAAAAGTTATTGATAAATTAGTTGTAAGATGGGAAGAAGTCCGAAATATTAATAGAGACATCATTGATTGAAATATTAAAATTTTAGTTTAAAAATTTAATTTTATATTAATAATTGAAAAAAAACCTCATTAGATAACCCAATACTTAAAATAATTTTAATATGGCAAAGTATTAGAAGTTGAATAAATGTCGTACTTATGTATTTTAAGCATAGTTTTAAAATTTTCATCAAAATATTGTAAGTCTTTAATACGAGCACATAGTTTTGCTATCAAGTTTTGTGGAATGTTTACTAAACACTAAATTTACCTGGGTATATTTAGGACTATGGCCTGACTGCGGAAAAATTTATTCAATGGAAATGGTATTTGAAATTTTCTAGGAAAAGTCAACATTTTTCTGGTTTCGTGATATTTTAGTCCACAAAGACAAACGAGAAATATGCGTCGCACTGAAATATTATTATGGTACTTTTAGGAAGTTTATAGAAATCGTATTAATGGCTTTATAAAATGAATTTTATAGATAAAATTAAAACTACCTTCAAAAAGCTTTTTTCTGCAGGATTTATGTGACAGCGCTAATTACGCCCTGGGTTAAGCATATTTTATTTACGTTGTGTTAAATTTTGCGAATATGATAAAAATATATTTAGAGGTAAAACTATTTAATTGTAGAAAAAAACAACAAAAAAAATCTGTCTAACAAAAAAATATTTTTAAATGTCCAGAGTAAAATTTATCGCATATTTAAATGGTATCGCATTCTCGCAGCAAGGTTTAAATCACGACGGTATTCAAATGTTTTTAGATTGATTTTTCTAATTGGTTCATCGAATTTGTTTTAAATATAATATATTTATCTATGTTTTAAAAATTGCAACTTTACAATAAAATGTGTTTTCATTAAAATATATATATAACGATTTATTATTTTCATCTTTAGAAGTCGCAAAATTCTAATATAATTGATAATGATTTTCTATTCTTTCTTGGATAAAGACCTTCCCTAGTGCATTCCATTTTTATTTACGTGTTGTTATTCACTGTCAAGTAGATGTTTCTGTAAATTTTGATGATTTCATCAGTCTAGCGGGTTTTATTTCTTTGATTTATTTCGGGTATCACTGGATTACGTTCGTCCAACGATTGTCGGACTTCTGAGCGATGTCAATTTTTGTCATTTCATTTTCTTGGCGTATTATTAAGGAATGATAAAGGCGATATAGTTAGACACGGGCGTTCCTATCTATATGATTTACTTGTACTGCATCTATTACGTATTAAAAATATATACAACTCTATAAAGTGGTACTAAATTATTCAACACAAAAGCTGCCAAGGAAATTGAATTAATTCTTCATAGAATATGTACATATTTAAAATTTAATTTAGAAATTATTATTTTATTTGATCCTTGCAAATGCGTGCTGTGTAGTACCTCGTATAATTTTTTTATTTTAAAAACTGAACTTAATATTTTTATATGGCGTATAAACATCTCGAGCTCAACTTTTCGCAAAGAAAAATAACGTACCGTCAATATCACGCGTCGCCGTAAAAATATGACGAAAACGTAAAACAGGGTGACATAAAAATATTTTGATTTTTTCTCAGAATCAGGGAAAAAGCAGGTCCCGCCCCCAAAACACATGTCAACATCTTCATAAATCACATTTTCTCTTTTTTGTATCACAAATACGTCCGAAACAAATGTGTTTCTTTGTTTTCAGTCAAAATACGTAAGATAAGTGAATTGTGATGTTATCCCATTCAGCATTCTTGGAAGATGCTATTCTATTAAGTTATTGCTTTTTTCTTTTTGTTCTGTTTTATCAGTGAATTTTGATTTTAATATTACTGAAATACTCGATATTTCATTAACGCTGTCAAATCAGTGACGTGTCTAAAAAAATTGGACCCCAAGGCAAAATTAAAACAAAGGGCCCTTTGAATATATATTATGTTTAAGATACACAGACCACCAAATATGATATATAGACATGAGCTAACGCAAATTTCTTGTCCCAATATTTTCATTCCAATCACCCACTTGATCACTTATGCAATCAAATAGTTCCGCAACTTTTTTTAAAAATATGACTAGATTGGAACCAAAATTTAAAAGCTGACAATATAATATGTATTAATGTAAAAAATACGTCTTAATTATACAAACATTTTATATTCGAAGAGTAAATACTTTTACTACTGCATTAATGTGTCATAATCTCAATGTATGTTTCCATGTTCTAATGTTTCCACCAATAATGTGCGTAGAATGCCCCTCGTCCCGCTACTAATATTCCAAACCCCTCTCCTGTATGTACACTTTATTTCATGTCTATCAGTGATGATAAAAAATGCTACTTTTGACTCACTGGTGTGATTGTGATTGATATTCGATGATATAAGTGATTGAAAACAGTGACTGTGATCACAGTTTCATTACTAATAATAAATAAAATAACATAATTTTGAGCATATTCACTTATATTATTCAAACTTCATTTACGTAAAAAATAGATTCTAGTATGTACAGTTAATATATATCTTATTTAATATCGTCAAAAAACGAATGAAAACGAAAATAAATGTAAGTTTAGTTTTCGGATGAAATTCTCAGCATTTTGGGTCAAATATGTTAAACGTTTTAGCAGAATCTACTAGATGGCGCTTATCAAGAATTATGACGTCACTCCTTCATGAATATTTTCATTTCATTTGTACATGCGCCGAATCATAAATCAATAATAATCAAAATAAAAAATGAATCACGAATCACGATATTCCCATATATTCAATCACTGATAGTGAGTGTGACTCAAAGATATCAGTGATTGACTAACGATTCGTGATTTTAAGTTCATTAAAAATGTCTATTCATTTACTGGTTTATGATATGATATAATAATATTAAGTATGATACGGTTTTATCGATTAAATATGAATAACAAAATTGGTTCATTGTTTTCTATAATATTCACATTTTAATGAAAAAAGTATATATTATATAGAGGTATTTATAAGCTCTTGTTCCTGAAAATATCCTTGCTTCATTTAAAGAGTGATGATTTTTCGGCGATGGTCTGGTCCCAGAGTACTACTATGTAAGCTGAAGATAGAGAATTTGCGATCCTTGGGAGACGCCCACAACCAGCAGCGGAGAGACACGCGTTTCTAATAATAATGATTATGATGAAGACATGAAGTAAACAAATGTAAAAAAAAAATTTTGTCAGAAAAAAAAATAACAGTTTTAATTACATTTATTATATATGTTCAATAATGAATATAAAACAATATCGTTGATTGATTTGGAAGTTACTCCGTGGTATAACATTTTAATTTTAAAAAAATATACAATTTTTATTTTTGCTTTGTACTAGATACATACAATTATTTGAGTTGCTGGGTTGCTTTTTGAGTGTCCGAAAAATAATTATTTTTCCGAATTTATTAATCATATCATTGATACTAACCATTATTTCGACAGCCACGATCTAAAATTACTCCACTTGGAATAATAATGAATAACCTTGAAATGATAGAAATCCAGAAAAAATTGATCGCGGAGAAAATATTAAAGAACTATATCACATTTTCAAATCCTTCGCCGCTATAATCAATGTTTCAAATAATAAAGCCACTCTCACCCTTAGATGCCTCATCACCCTAATAGTCAACTGTATTTAATTTTAGTTCAATTTACACTTGTAGATGGAAATGACTGCTCTTCCTGCAACTAGTCGTGATACCTACAACATAAAAAATTGTGTATGTAGTGCAAAGTGAAAATAATAATTATTAGAAAAACGCATTCTTTTTGTGAAGTTGTAATTATTCAGAACATAGGTCTGTAATTTTAATACTAATTAAATATATTTATTAGAAAGATATACATATAAAATCAATTTTATCTAAAAATGTTGTTGCGCCACCGCGATTTAAGCCTGGATCTCTTTCCTAATCGGGGAAGGTGCATTATCCAACTATGCTATTTTGACATTATTTTTGACGATAAATTTTAGAACTTATATGTTACACCTTTTATCGTTCCATTATTTGAATAATCCCGGTGGCGCAGCAACAATATATTTAGATAAAATTGATTCTATATTTATATCTTTCTAATTAGTATTTAAAATAAAAATTGTATGTATTTTTTTAATGAATATAGAACAAGATTTATTTTACTTTGATAATTGAACGAACGTTGTTCTGAAACCGGTTGGTGAATCTTAGTAAATGAACTGTTAAAAAAATACATTTTCACACAATGAAATTATTTCTAACGAATTAAATTCGTAGTACATATCTCATTTTTATTTTGCAATAAGAAGTCTGCTCAATATTAAAGCATGACCCTGTATATCCTCGAGGTGCAGTACTAGTCCGCCACGAACCACCTTATAGCTTGAATTCCCGTTGAATACTTTTAACACGATCGTAAATTCCGGGAGTGAAATCCTTTGGTGGCCATATAATCTCATTCTTAGGCGAGTTAAGGCAGATTTGGGAATTGAAAGGATTTACGTCCCATACACCTTCCACGTCCCAAACAAAATATACGACAGGAGAAATAAACGGTATTATTGCAAGTTTGACACCAGACTTACTTCAAGGTACCAAATATATCGAGGGTCTTCCGATTGAATACGAAGATATACGAGCACTTTTGCAAGGTGTTTGGGTATTTTTCTTAGGTAATGTGAACAAAGTTTCCTTAAGACGAGAGAATCGCTGCGTGGATAAATAAAAATCATAAATTTTTACACACACAAAATTCAATATCATATTTGAATATATGTTATAAAATTTAGAATTTTAATTTATTTTATAAAAATGTTTACGAATTTTATTATTAGGTCTATATATGAAAGGTCCACTGCAAGACCGTTGAATGTCCATGTAAAGTGACTTTTATATATGTGCATTTAAAGGTTTAAAAGGTTTGCAAAAACACGCCTGTTGAAAAATAAACGAAAGTGTATATTTTTAATAAAATACAACACATTTAATAGTACTGTTTCCAATTAAAATATTATATTATTAAGGTAAACACATTCTTATTGTGAAGTTGTAATTATTCAGAACAGACGATCTGTGATATTTTTAAATACTAAATTAATGTATTAATTATAAATATATACATATAAAATCAATTTTGTCGAAAAATATTGTTTTTGCGTCACCGGGATGCGAACCTGGATCTCTATTTCCAATCCGGGGAAGTGCACTACCTTTGTGCTATAACGCCAGTATTTTTCTTGACAAGTTTTCGAACCTATATGTTACATTTTTCAAATTAATACACCTGTCGTTCCATTATTTGAAAGCCATTTACATTATTTTTACAGAATCTTAAATACCTTTGAGTAAACCGACTGCAGACGCCAGAATTATCAATTCATTTTTATTAAATTTTGGATACATTGATACAACATATATTATTAAGGTAAACACATTCTTATTGTGAAGTTGTAATTATTCAGAACATAGGTCTGTGATATTTTTAAATACTAAATTAATGGCAGTCGGTTTACTCAAAGGTATTTGAGATTCTGTAAAAATAATGTAGATGGCTTTCAAATAATGGAACGACAGGTGTATTAATTTGAAAAATGTAACATATAGGTTCGAAAATTTGTCAAGAAAAATACTGGCGTTATAGCACAAAGGTAGTGCACTTCCCCGGATTGGAAATAGAGATCAGGTTCGAATCCCGGTGACGCAAAAACAATATTTTTCGACAAAATTGATTTTATATGTATATATTTATAATTAGTACATTAATTTAGTATTTAAAAATATTATATTATATATAACCAATAAAATTATATTGTCATGCATTCCAAAAGTGTGTCCCTTTTAGAAAATGTAATTTTTCTCGGGACTGAGAGTGATATTGAATATTCAAAAAATGAACAAAATTCTTCTACAAACTAAGCTGTCGAATGACATTCTGAATTCCAAAAAAAAATTTTTGTGACATTCAATGGTCTTGCAGTGAACCCATTATACATAAGAAAAATGATATAAACGAAGTGAAGCAAACAAGGGTGTGCGAAATTTTATTCTTGTCCTTGAGACGAATCATTACTTGAGTTCATGCGAGCAGGGTGCACTCGCGATACCTCTTAGTCGGCATTGGTGACTCAACATTCACAGTTGATGTCACTGGGATGAGAACTGCCGGCAGTGGTGTTTCGATGACTGGTAAGATTGTTTTTCTTTTATTTTGTCCTTTTCCCTTTTTCGGGGGCGTGTTTCTTTTCTTTCTCGGCTCCCTGACCAAAGTAAAATACTGACATTCTATTGACTTTTATAATCGTATGCAATCCTATATTATTATGTTACTTACATTGGATGGTATTTTCTCGTCTTATTTAAGTTTACTGCTAAAATATTTAAACACTGTTCCTTTTCTTATTATTATTAAAATTATTTTAATAATAAGTTATTTTTAAAATTCATTTTTATTCTTTTTAAAAAAAATTCAAAAAGTAGACATTTTGTTTGGTCTGATGATTTTAGGAGTGCGTGCTCACTGCTTGTGATCACAAGCCGCGACACGCGCGCAGCTTAGAGGGAACGTTGTATGTGAGTGTATCCGTGAATCACTTCTAGTACTAGGTCAGGTCCTGGTTTTCTATTGGCAATATTCACAGAGTAATATATTCCAAATTATGCAGATAATAACCACTATCCTACTTAATCTCGCCTGCAATCTCCTTAACGGTCTTCCGTGAATATCCTGATATCCGGGTGGCCAGCTTCCGACACTTGATCTGATCCGATACGGTAACAAGACACGATTTGCTTCTCACACACTCCGCCGTAATAAATGCATAACTGCGGGCATCCCAATTGATTCTGACACCTGAAGTTTTGTGGTTTACACAACGGATTGCGCATACTCATATATTTTTGAAAATCAGGGCTAGCAACAGTGAGAACGAGGTAAACCACTAGCGTAGATAATAAATTACAGGGCTATCATCTACTTAATTTTCAATTTAAGAAAATATAGAAATACTTATTTTGTTTTTTTGTCAGTCAATAAATATACAATTATCAACAAGCTTCATTAATAAAGGTGTTTTTTTAGAGGTATATAACTTTAAAATTAAATAAAATACAAAAATCATGGTAATGGATATGGTATTGGTTTTATTGGAAAGATAATTTTATCCTATTATTTAAATATGATTTTGAGCACATGAGCGCCGCGGCTGGTTCGAATAAAGCGCAATCTGGATGTACAATGTTTGACCACTTATCAAAACAACTGGGACCATATATCGGTAATAATGCGACCGGTGTTGGCTTCCAAGTCATCTTTCGTCTCTGGTTTATTGGCGTAGACTATCGACTTAACATTTTCCCATATAAAATAATCCAAAGGTAAAATCACACGATCTTGAAGTCCAATTCATAAGCGCAAAATTATACGCTTATCGAATGTTTCCTTCAATAAATTGATTGTGGCGCGCGCTGTGTGGCATGTTATACCGTTCTGTTGAAATCATAGCTCTTCCACATTAATGCCAATCGATTGCGGAACAAAAAGTCAGTAATCACGAATCTATAGCGCTCTCTATTGACTGTAACATTCTGGCTGGTAACATTTTTGAAGAAATAACAGCTTCTTCGGTGCGCACTGTACGACATCTCTGCGGATGCGTATTTATAACTTGTTTGGATGGATGATTATGTCGACCGTAAAATAAACATAGCGTAGGTTCCGAAAACTGAATCAGGATTTTTGAAAAAAATTTGCTTATTTTGCAAGCGTTCTTCTGGTGTAAGACTATTCATGGTGAAATGGCAAACCAAACTGAGCACAAATCATTTTCCAACTATCAAATTGGCTTTCGCTGGAAAAATTGTTGCCAATTCGAAAAACGACCTCTAAAAAAAAATCATCCTTTACGTCTTAACCATAATCGGCATGCTCCACGCAGAAAATAAAAGAAATATGGCCGCTTGAAAGCTTTTAGAAGACTCAGCTGCTGCAGTACTGTTCCTAAAAATAATATTAATAATTTTTTTTTTCATGGTGCGTAGTATTTTGATTTCCATGGCGTGGAAGTAAACGAGGAATGGAAATGGTAATTAGTTAAAATTTTGCTCCGTTATTCGTATTGATAAAAATGATTATTTAAAAGTGATATGTACCTTATACGAATTAAAATGAAAAATTTACTAACGTATAAACTAGCTAGAATGTAATATATCAGGAAAACAAAAGTATATACAAATTGTGACATGAGAAATCGTGCCTTAGAATTTATTATTAATTTTGACAGATATAAATTATTTATATATTATATATGACGAGTATACCTATTATAATGCGAATTTATTTTTAATGTTTTATAAATATTCTGTTACAAGTTTTCTTTACTACGTATTTTAAAAATTGCTGGATTTAGGCCTTTTTTTTTTTTACATAAATATTTAATAATTATTTTATTTTTACGCCAAACGGCCAAAATTAAATAAATTATCTTTTCAATAACCTAAATATGTTTTATTATAAAAAAAAAATAAATGTTAAAATGATGCCTGGCCTCCTCCACCTGACATAGTTCACAAATAAACCACGACTGAGCTGTTTTCTACTTTTCCATAGATAAAATATTTCAAGATTCTCATCTATGTTATAAATATAATTTATATTTTCTTTTTTCATGGTAAGTTTCTTAGAACTCTACAATCACTAATAATATGAAAATAAAATACTCGTTTTTTAATTCTTCCCGTCTCAAATAAATTAAACGAGTAGAATAAAAACATATATATTTATATTTTTTTTTATCAAATATTATTTATCGTATCTATGGTGGGAACTAAATGTGGTAACTCTTGGAGTTATATTGTGTATCTTGGTCTGAATTTATAGTAATTATTTCATTCTGCTATATAACATGTCTCGGTTTATTACAATAATAATTGGTGCATTGATCAATACATTAGTTAAACTCAAAGCAAGTATTTACAAGGGGAAGACGCGTAGATAAGAGACCGCTTCCAAGTGCGCTGCGCTTTATAATCACCCTATCACGCATACACACTCACATGGCTATCCGTCAGATATCACACGCATATTTAAATCCATGTGACGGATCTCACACTAAACTATGTATCAATTTCTAAAAATATGAAATTGTAATAGATTTGTCCCAATTGTTTTTCATACCCAGTAAAGTGTCATGATTTATTAAAGTATAATTTTTGTCAAATGATTATTGAATTATGAAAACAGTTGATTATAGATATTCAAAACACGCCTGTCTATGATTAATGTTATGCCAAATTTTTCTTTTCTAGTTTATAAAAATATTTTCAATATTGTTTTTTTGGTGTGGATTATTGGAGAATAATATAAATAGTAAACAAGTTACATTTCGGACATCAATGATTAGAAAAAAATACTACAAAACCGTACCAAGTACAAATACAAGTACCGGAACCAACGGGCTCCCTTATTCCTCCATCAGCGGTACATAAATTTCACTTTTAATACAATTACATGTTTTAATGATGAAAATTGCGAAAACAATTAAAAAAAATCAAACATAAATGAACATCACATTTCGTACATTTTACAAACATTGGGGTATTTTAATGGTGGTAGTCAGTGCATTTATCAAATTTTAATTATTTACATCTTGCCTGAATTGTTGTAAGTTTTCAGGTAAGTCTTTAATAATATTCATTTTCTCTTTAATTGTATCCTTAATGATTTTGATACATTAAGAATTCTCAATACGAGAATCGTTTCCCAAATTATTCATAGGTAAGTTTAAAATATTCAATTCTTTTTCGGAGACCTCGATAAAATCTTCATTTTTTTCATCAGGATTATCTAATTCGTCTTTATTTTTATTTCAATTTGCTAGCAAAATGGATATTTGTTGATCGGTATATCCACAGTTTCAGTATATCGCTGATGCCCACTGTAGCGGATCTATTACACATCAAATTATCGAAAATGATACCGTATAAATTTATTAACACAAATAGTAATGTCAAATACACAACACAATAATTATTTTAGTTAATAATACTTTAAAAGACTGCAGACATTATTAATCAAACTACATTCAAAGATATGTCATATCACCTGATATTTGATTCAGATTTTCTTTGACAAATTTCTTTTTGGTGGTCATTTATGGTAATAAATATGTAAGCTTGTATGTAGACGATATAATACACTGGACACCGAGCGATACAATTTTCTGTAGAGGATTTTATTCACGTTTTTAATATGTATTATATCGTTTTCAATGGACAATGTAGGGTTAAATTGTGCTATTGCAAAATATACCTAATTGATAGCTTTAGTTTCTCTTTCATAAATTTCTCCTTTGATCTGTAATATCACTCCTAAATGTTTATTACTCTAAATTATATTAATAATATACTTGACCCGACAGAGATACACATTTCAGTAATATTTGTTGTGGTTAGGGGTGTGTATACAGCGTGACCTGGTCCCGAGGGATGTGAAAAACGGAGTGCGCAGGTAAAGTGACCTATATTTGTATACTCTCTATGATTAATTTTTGCTAAGCACATAACCTAACACCTGGTTCCCTTGACAGTTAGACGAATTCCAGGATATATCAGGTAAATATTTTACGCACACTTCGAAAAAATATTAAAATATTAATATATAAAATATCGAATTTGATGTGTTGGTTCGTAGCGGTTTTGTTTTACAAGGCAAGAGTTAAAATATATTTTATTTACAAATCTCAATATCATTATGCGACAAATGTGTTACTGAATTTTAAAATCCGCTATAACACATTTTAAACAAATTTGAATTATACATTATTGAATTCGATAGCTCCGTCTCTATGAGATATATCTATTATTTGTTTAATAACAGTGCCTTTGTAGGTGAAAATCCAGTAATTGTATATTCTTGGACATATTAAAATATTGCTGATAATATACTAGTCAAAATAAGAAAATATATAAAATTGAAAAATATAGATTTTTCAGACGTATTCTAGTATAATGTGTTAAAAAAAATTCACAGATAAAGAATATTGCTTTAAATAATTTTTTAAAAATAATTAGATTCTCATCAAATTTAGTCCATAGATTGTGATAGTGTAGTGGGACTCGGAAGTGTTTCCACATATTATCATATATACAACTTCTAAAAATTTGATAGATATGGAGATTGATTAATGGGTGTGAATGGTGAACGTTATATTCATAATAAAGTGATCACTTAAGCCAGCCGAAGACAGGTCGTAAGCCCTATAATTACCCATACTTCCATATATTTCCATTAAATATAATAAAAAATAGCCTCCTCTCTATGAGATATCTATTATTTGTTTAAATATATATGTTTCCTTTTCAAAACACGTTTTGTTAGCTAGCAATATTAAGTATAATGTTAGAGTGAGCCAAACCCAGTATAAAGTCATGTTACTTTAAAAAAAATACCATGTTTTTTTAATTATAATAAAATACATACTTGGGTTCAAATTAATACAATAATTAAGTAAATTTATTTTAAAGAAGTAATTAATAAACTTTTCAAAAAAGTAATAATGTAAATATATTGTTACGTTGCGTTCTGACTCTGGCGGATCGAACGCCAGGGGATACGCCACCGGCTAGGCTCAATATGTGAGTGTATATGGTGTATGTGTGTATGGTGTCGGAATAGCTGGCTCGGATGGATGGAAATGGTCTCAATAACTAGATTCAACACATTATTTACGCTTTATTTACATGAAACATAATAATCCCTATATTGTAAGAATGATAATAGTCTTTGAAATCTTCTTTCTTCTAGTTAAACTCTCCTCTAAGTGAGGACACATAATGTTACCGATTTAGCACACATCAATTTAAACCCAGTTTGCCAAGAGGTGAAGTTGTAACAAATGCCGCAAAATCGCAACTTTGGTTCAGGCCGCCACATTCCCGTACTAGAAATAATCTCTTCCTCCAGGAGGTTACCTTGATGCCATCTCGTCACTGTGGAATCCGTCGAGTTCTTCTGTTTGCTATCTCTCACATACGGCCTCTCCGCTGGTCGCAGCGGAGTTACCACTAATTCCGTGAATGGATCAGGCTTATTTTCAATCTCTGAATCCACCGCGGGAGAAAACTCTCGTTTGCGAACTTGGTCGTCGCGATTTGCGGTGCACGCTTCGCGCTATGCGGCCGTTCGTGTGGAAGTTCTCTCTCGTCAACAACAATCCATACTTGCCATCCCATTCGTCTAGTCTTCTCGTCAATCTGACACTGCATCCGCTCGGGGTCAGTATGGTCGGTGTCGCTCAAATTCAAATGCCATAATATCAATAAAGTGTGGCAGTTGTACTAGATTTTCTAGAGATTAATGAAAACGTGTCACAGCGGGTATTGAAAACGAGTATTGAAAATTGGTGACTCAAATTCAACCAGAGCAAGCCTTGAATCAATCTACAGCAGTGAACAAAAGATTTTTTTAATTCTTCGGGATCATTATGCGTCAATATGACAGCCTTAAAATGAGGCTATCCTGAGCACAACCTAGGGAAGAAGACCTGGAAGAGTAAATGGATGCGTTGCATGTTATTGGAGAAATCATAGAGTCAGCTGTGAGAGTAAAGAGGTGCATTATGAGCAGAGTCTCATCTGATCGAGGACACTAAATCTCAATACTGAGATAAAGAAATTATAAAACAGTACATAAATGTGGTAATACACACACATCGGTTGTAAACATGGATAAGAGGTCGCTTTGAAACTTGGAACAAAGTTTTCCCATATCATAGTGTACCTACATATTATGACATTACAAAGTAACGTCATGCATGTTATAATATAAATTTAGTCAGGTCATGGTATCATCAAATTAACTTTTTTAGAAAGGCAACATTATCTATGTAAAATTTCAATTTATTCTGGTGCGGGGGCAGGCGGCCGCGGAGAGGAGTTTGTCGCTACCGGCAGACTTCAACTGGTGACCCGACCGAGTAGTGGCATTTATGCTCGTCACTCTGCTATGGCGAGGATTTATTGAAATCTGTAAAAGTGACTGATACTCGGACGAGAGATTGTTGTCACGAGCTGGCACAGAATTTATATTTTATTGTAAATGAAATTTCGATGTTTCGAATCCCAGCAGAATGATTGACTGCGGGAACTATTGAATTGATCCATTATTATTTATGGATTTACAAGACTGGCAGAAAAACGGGTCCTGTCCGCCCGTTATATTTTGACGTACCCGCTGGAGGCAAATGCAGCCATAAATGATGACTTGTTGATGAGATGGACCCGCCATAATAGATAATCATGAAAATGGATGAACTCACAAAGTGAATATGGAAATTGTCCCATACTATCCTGATGCTGAGTTCTGTATCTTGGATCCCAGGACCTGCGAGTGGGTTCGGACTAGCGAGCTACTCATAAAGACACTAGATAAGTGCACGGTGTTCAAGGTTTTTCTTCCCGCGAACTTGCGAGTTGTATTTTATTGGTACTGTATTTGTATTGAAAAAGGATTGTTTCAAATTGTACATTGAACTGCTGAACAGTGAGTTTTGTTGATTTAAATTTAAGCTCCGCTTTCATTCTGGAATAACCTTTATTCATACAAATACATCCCCTCCATTATTTTACGATAACATAAAACACATTCCTCCCTTGATGACCAGCAGATGGAGTAAGAGGTGAATGGGTGATCTAAATCTCGAAACGAACTCACCGTATTTCATGCTCTCCCCTAGAGAACGTCCAGCCACACTTGGCGGCTGAACCGCATCTCACAATATATATAATAAATACATTTACGACAAATAATTTTGTTAATGAAAATTTTTTTAACCATTTAATATTCTCCCACACCACAATTCTCGTGATAAAAAAATATAACTTATTAAATACTACACAAAATAATGTGCCATCGCTAAATACATATATTATACATATTACTATTACTTAAAAGAAGATTAAGAAGAAAATTCCGTACATGATTAAATAAAATTGGTAAAAAAAAAATAATACATATAAAATTATAGAAAAATAAAGAATTTATATTAAAATATGAATTAAATATATTAATTAGAAAGATATAGATATAAAATCAATTTTATCAAAAAATATTGTTGTTGCGCCACCAGGATTCGAACCTAGATCTCTTTCCAAACCGGGGAAGGTGCACTATCTAACTATGCTACAGCGACGATATTTTAGCGACAAATTTTCGAACATATATGTTACCTTTTTGATATTAATACATTTAATAGTTCCATTATTTGAAAGAGCCATCTACCTTATTTTTAAGGAGCTTCGAATATCTTTGAGTAATCTGATGGCAGACGCTAGAATTATCAATTCATTTTTATTAAATTTTGGACACTTTGATACGATAACTTACAACTTCACAATAAGAATGTGTTCTCCTAAAAATATATATTTGAATGCTTTTGTTATTTCCATTGCTTGCACACTAACATTATTTTTATAAAAGAAAATTAAACATTTAAAATTATAGATAATAAATGTATATAACTATTTATTTATAAATATTTCATTTTATGTTGCTATATATAAGTATAATTGTCGAAAAAATTAGTCAAGTTATAAGTAAAAATAATAATACGTTTTATTTTCACTATACATGTATTTCTTCTTTACTCTTTCTAAATAATTTTACTATTTATACATATTTAAAAATCTTTATTGTTATTTATAGTTGTATATCTAATTTCTATTAACAACACATCATAAATAATCTTAATATTTGTTTTTAGTTCCTATGTAAAAAAAAGGTTAATTTGTTTAATGTTTTCTCCTTACATAATGTTTAATATTGTTATGTAATTTTTTATAAATTATCTTTCCCACGCTTGTTCAATAATCTATTTGTAAGGATATTATTATTTTTATAACACTTTGTTATTGGTACTGTATAAATATATAAATAAACAAATATGATATAAAATTTTCTAAATAGACCCCTCCCTACATTTTGGTGAGCAAACAATAATTGTGACATATTTACTGCCAGTGAAAACAAGAAACATTTTTTCAACTGAAGCAGTATTTTCTTTGTAATATATATTTGTCGCGTCTTCTGGAGTGGTTTCTTTCGATTATTTAGAGAAATTTTCAGAAACTGTCATAACGCGCTTCGGACCGGAGACACTTTGAGCGTTAAAAGCACGAAAATACAAACAAATATCTATCGGACAGTTTTGACATGTTTCTGCGTGCGCACAGATGTCACTCACATTTGTTATTATTTCTTGTGCTCTACGTTGGACACGTCAATTATAATTTTTCTATCCGCGACCGCTGTTTAAAATGGCACATAAAGTAATAAAAAAAAATATTTTTACACCAGAAAATTATCATCAAATACTAGGGGTTTACTTGAGATGCCTAAATAGTAACAAGTATTCTGAATTCACCAATCACCTTTTGAAAACAAACCATAATTTTGACATTAACAAGGGTTTAGAAATTATATATACAAATACTAGGGGTTTACAGTTAGATAAATTTGAAATTTTAGAAATAAGAAAAGAGGGTTAATAGCAAGCTTAATATTATAAATAACCAAATCCTCTTTGAAAATGTCATCTTTTAAATTTGTTTTCGTATTAGTTCTTACTTATTCACCATTTCATACGTTTTTATCTATACTTGCATTTTTTAATTTCAGTATACACTGTTTCCTGAAAAAGATACCATAGGTATCGAAACATGTATAATAATTAATAAATAGTGGTTTAAACAAAGCATTTTATCTAATTATTAATATTAAATGAGGCCACAAAGTAATTGTGCAAATATTGAAGAAGAAAACACATTGGATTATGATGTAGTAATTTTAGAACATAGAATTAAGATATTTAGAACAAATGAGATAAATCAATTAGAAAGATATATGAACACAGAATAAAATATAATATGTACCATTTATGAAATACTGTACATTATAATATATAATTATATCTAAAATTAGTCATCAAATTTAATTGTTAACTTTTATTTCCTGGAAAAGAAGAGTTCCGGGATCACATCCCGGTTTTAACCAAATATTTTTAAGAAATACAAATCAGCTGTGAAGCTGAAAAATAATAGTTTTCCAAGTGTACCAAATTTTATAATTATATGATATGATGAAGAGTGCGCTTGTCAAGAATTAAGTTTTGTGACAAGAGCGGGATGTATACTTTATATAATTTTTTAGCCCGGATTTTAAATATCCTACTATCAGAGATAGTGCGTAAAATAACCAACTAAAATAAATATATATTTTTTTAAGGAAAACACATTTTTATTGTGAAATTGTAATTTATTCAAAAATATTTGAAATTCCGTAAAACAATGTAGAATGCTTTCAAATAATGGAACGATAGATGTAAATAATGGAACGATAGATGTAACACAGAGGTTCGAAAATTTGTCGTCAATCCACTGTATTGGTATAACATATTCGGATAATGCACGTTCCCCAGGTTGAAAGAGATAAAATTGATTTTGTTTGTATATCTTTCTAATTAATACATTTAACTTGTATTTAAAATATTATTTTAATCAATCTGTAAATATTATTATTCTTGACAACATCACATCATCCCTAGTGGCACTAAAACCCCTGGTGGGTCAACAATTTTCCTCCATCGATTCCTTCTTCCCCTTCTTCCACGGCATTACATCCTAGGATGGGATTTGGCTTCCTCCACAAGTGTTCTCCACTGACTCTTTTCCACACAATCAGTTTATCTCTTCCATGGTCTGCCTTTAGGTCGCTTCTACTAAGGTATCCACCTGGTCATGATCTTTGATGTCCTGTTATCTGGGTTCCTTTGATTATGTGCCATTTCTTTCCAATCATGATTTTCTTTGAAGACATTGTCTCTCTACCTTAGCTTCAGTCTTTTCAATATCCGGCACCTTGATAATATTGTATTCAGTAATAATTTCAGTTCAATCGGACTCACCATCATAAAGCTCCTTATGAAGCGCCTGCGCCAAAATGCATTTTCTAAAATTTCACAAAAGACACGCCTTAAAGCATTATTTTCAATATATCCAGTGCACACTCATTATTCTTAGTCTTCGTAGTAGTATTCCAGTCTTAGACGCATACGTAAGCACTAGTCTGATAAGGATTTTTTATGGGCTTTGATATTTCAGGATGGCAGTCGGATTTGATTTGATTTTAGGGGTGGAATAACAGATTCGCGCTTACCATGCATTTTAGGATCTCTTTAATAATATTATTTTACGTGTTATTAGAAATCTAATACACTCAGCTACGGAGAGAGAATGACAGAAAAATAAATAATTATTTTTTGTTATTAAGGAGAACATATTCTTATTGTGAAGTTGTAATTACTCAGAACATAGTATCCCGGTGACGCAAAAATAATATTTTTCGACCAAATTGATTTTATATGTATATATTTATAATTAATACATTAATTTAGTATTTAATTATTTTTTGGATTATTTCATCAATATTTTGAAGTTGATATTATATATATAGTGTGCATTATATTCCATAACACTACACCAATAAGTTTTCATAATTTTTTAGTGAACGCAAATTTATGTGTTTGTTAATATTGTGGTTAAGACACTCGCCCAGTGATCTAGTGGCAGGGGGTTCAAGTCTTATTCCAGGTGACCAGTAAGTTACTAGTATTTTCACTACACAAGAATTTAGTTTAGTTTGAAAATAGTGAGAATATTGATGTGACACGTATTCCGTGTAGGCATCTTTATTTAAAAAAAATATTTTTAACTTGTGTGTCTCGCTACACCTCAGAAAGGTTCGCAATTTATTATACGGTCATAGGACTTATAAAGAAATAGTTTTCAGCCTTTATTTTAAGACTTTAAATACACTAGCGCCATTATCTTTGATATTTGAGGTTTTCTCTCAATCTCTTTTGCCATTAAAGACAATTTTGTCATCATTAAATTATTATTATTTTTATACCCTTATCCTACTCCGGCCCTCCAGTCGGGGGCAAGTCTCGACAATATGCATTCGTCTTCTACTGACTTGCGCTGCTTTAATACTTTATTACCCATGCTATCATACATTCATTGTTGCTGTTTATCCCAGTTTAGTCTGGGGTGATGGGGTGATTAGTGGCCATTCCTCAGACATTTGCAAGACATGTCCAAGCTAATGTAGAAGTGGTTCTCATTTTTGCGATATAAAAAAATATTATTTCAAGTCTGTGCCTAAATATTATAAAACCATTTAAATACATTATAATATAACTGATTGATGGTTAAACCTAGACACTGAGCTTGAAGACTTTCTGAAATTACAAGTAGGATAAAACCCCAAAAAAGATCTTTAATCCAATTTGCAAAGGTTATTGTGCGGATGTGCAGTTGGGATGTTGAACCTTACTTTTTGATCTTGCGTTGAAGTCTTTGATATCAATCGTGCAAAAGTATGATTGTGATGCCATTTCACACTACAGAAACAGCAAAAGGCATTGATTTGCATTGATTAAAGAAGAGTCGGGAACTGTGAGAGTTTTTGGGATGGCAGCTGTTCGGTTTCGTCTTGTCACCCTGTGTGAGATGCCAAGCAGGCGGCGAATGAGTAGAACTATGTAGAAGCTTTTTCTCCACTCTTACAGTATCAAAATATTGAAATAAGTATTTATAAATAATACAAATATATAATTCTTACTTGAAACAACCCTTTTTTTTTTAAAAAAGTATGTGTACTGGAGGATTTTGGACCTTAGATTCTTATTTAGCAAGATACATTAACGAATTTTTTTTTAACCGAAGGATTTTGGTATTGCCCAGTTTATATTTTAGAATCTGTGTAAGTAAATTATACAACCGCCAAATAATAAATTACTTAGATGCAATGCATCATCAATGAATCATCCACAGAAAACCATATAGGTTCCCCTCTGACACTGTTTGAGGAATGCCAGCTTCTTGGTATTCGACAAATCTATGTTAAAAAACTGAACTTTTATTTTCATTCCAACAATGAGCTTTATCAATATCCATTACATAGTTATGCCACGAGAGCAACAAAGAATAGGCTCACCGTGAAGCCTAAAATGAGAACAAGCTTTGGTCAATCTTTCCATATGTTTCTGGCCCCTAAAGCCTACAACATTTTGTCGAACAGTATAAAACAATTGTTGTTGGACAAATTCAAATACCATCTCAGGAGCTGGTTATTGGGTGTTGGTTAAAGGAAACTGAGCAAAGATTTATGGAAGTGATCAAATGAACAGAACATCATTTCTATATATTCATTTCCTGTTTTGCATTGTGTTTCAATCATGGGATAGTGAGAATATTTTACTTAAGTTATTAGAATTCTTTTGTTACCCTGCTCCATTATTTTTAAATTGTTTTGGTTTAAATAAAAAAAAATAAAAAAATAATGATTTCGTATTAATATTGATCGACATAACGGATGAACCTGTCTTCTTTAGTACAGAAATCGATCTAGTTAATGAGACAGTGAACATATCATACATTATGAAACTTATATATTTATAATGTATAATATGTAAGTATATTAAGAACGTGAACGGAATAAATAAAAATTAAATTAAAAATGTTGATCCAAATAATATTAGTTTTGCTAACAAATCTTTAATATGGCACGTATATTTATCCTTAAAAATGTAATAAAGAAGTAGCTTCTTTTACTTTATCCTTCGTCATAATTCCTCCATTTTAATGGTAAGTAGCTAGAAGGATATGGTCCTAGTTCAAATACCCGTAATAAAATAACCATAAACAATACGGGCATTGAGCATTCCCGTATATCTCCGTGTTTATTGTTATTATTGCCACGGTCGCCCTTGGCCAAAGTGTTGCCATAAATCAGGGGATTCTCCCTAAGTGGTCAATATTCCCCATTGTCGGGGAAAAGTTGAAGGATCGGCTTAGCGGATATCCGCAAATATGGCGTCGTTTGTGGCCAGATACACTTCTTGGGGCGTCGTTCCGGGAAGAGCGGAGGCAATTTTTAACAATTTGTTTTATTGCCATCGCGCAGGGAGAGCTTTGGAAATTCGGCATTTTGTCTATACGCGAAATAGCACACCGTAGTTGTAATAGTCAGATATTTATCGGATATATTTTTCTGAAAATGCTATAAGAGTACATATATTCAATGTATGAACTAGGCAAATTATGTGTCATAGAATCAGTTATAGAAATATTTACATATATCATTTAGCAACATACAAAAAACAGTTGTCTTTCTCATATAGCACTATAATTAAACAAAAATATATTTAGAGTATTCCGTATCACGTATTAACATAGATCAGAGATAGTACATGTCCGCAGAAGACTTGACACGACCAGGTAAACCAGATACTGGAAGATAGACCTGTTAGAAGCCTGAAAAATATAATTTTGTATCAGGATAGAAGAGTGTGGCGCTTTATTCTCTCTGCCTATCCTCGCAGGGAAACAGTGTTATAGTAATTTAGTTAGTTTAGTTTAATATAAAACAAATATATATATTGATAGTTGTTTTGTGTCTTACAGAAATACAAAAAATACTACAGATATCAGTGTCCCGTAGCAACATAAAATAATCAAGCTTTGCTGTCAGTTATACAAGGTAAAAGTGTGCGGTTATCGCATTAAAACAAAGTAAATTATTTTAGTTATAAAATCCATTTTTTTTAAAAGACGAAGATACAGAGAAATCGATCCATTCTAAAAATAACTAAAATACGTCTCTGGTATTTTCCATAGCACTATATAAAAGGTAAACGTGGATATTGAGAATGAACTAAAGGAAAATGTTGAATGTCTTCGAGATGTGGTACTGGAGTTGGATATCCCGTGGACCATGAGGACTATAAACGTCTATCCTTTAGGAGTTACGAATTATAGATAGACTTTCGACAGCATGCAGAATACATACTTTGTACATGTTTGCCAAAAAAAACTATGAGAGTCTCGTGAAGCTCACGATTACGAAGACTAGATGGAAAACAATCTTCTATAAGACAGATATATGAAATAAAGGAGTTAACAGGATTCTCTTTAAACTCTGTGATGAACAGGGCCCAAGACCGGGAGGAATTAAGAAGTATTGTGTACCAAGTTCCAGACAGATCAAGAGACCACAAAACTCAGTATTAAACACACGATGATGCATTTTTAAATTAGAAAACAAGTTCATTTGTATTGTCAGAAATATGAAAACTGAAACATTGTAATATTGCTGCACTGCAGGTAGGTAATCATTAAAATTATTGAATTTTTTCACAATCATATATACATATATATGTATTTGGCGTACATGTAAGGGTTTGTATTCGATCTTCATGAGCTCTACAGTACATGGCTATCAATCCAGGCACTTGACAGACATACCAGTTCGCCTGGTACCCACGTAAGTCAATATATCGAGAAGGGCACCTCTTAGAAGCTAGCGAAAACCTATCACTCATCTGTAGACCGTCTTTCCAGTAACACCTCAAGCGAAACTCTCCCGTTATGAAATTTACATGTGTAAATTAACTTTATACTCGTGTACTTGTAATTGTGAGTCGACTTAAAATAAACGACAACTTTTGTAAGTCCTGTTTTAATAATATATCTTGCTCTAGTCACGGCATGTATTCTCACTCGCACATTCCACATTCGTATGCATTGCGACATACATCCACACGCGTGAGGCTAGAAGAAAGATGGACTTCCATCTTAACATGTACAAAACCTTCTGATCTGATTTGCATCACCTAAAAATGTCAGTCATTTCATAACTCGACTCTACAACTCAGATCAAACACTTCGACACATATTACGAGATGAACCATCGCTCCAACAGGTTTTATAAGTCATGGTTAAACCTTTATGATCTATTTGATTGTGATTGTAACGATGATTGGTAACCGATTATTATGTTACAATTGAACGCAACCACAGTCACAATAATGGTGTACCACCACTGGTTAAAAATAATTGAACTTAACCGAACAACGGGTTGTGTTAAGTACGCAACCTTGTTGTACGCCTAATTACGCACATTTTGATATACTCAGTAGTTCGAAACTCGACTACCCGACGGAGTTAAAGTATGTTGAAATACACCCTGTGGTAGAACAACGCTGTAGAGAACCCAAGATGGCAGAATTGTCAGATGCGGTTCTCTCACCGAGCGATTATTAAATAAACAAATACAAATAAAAAATAACATGTCAAACTGGAGATTTCAAGAGAAAAATGATGAAAGATGCTGGTCAACTATACACTTGGAAAAGAAAAGTAAGCCGTAAGTAAGGAAGAAGAAGAGAAGCCGTTGCTGCAAAAAATACAAAAAGACTGTGCAGCACATTTTATTCATTGAACTTGAGTGATATGTATTCTTTGTTTTTTTAACACTTACTGCCCGGTGGGTCAAAACAAAACACGTCCGGCGGTGGTGGGTCATTTTAGACCCATCTCTAGTTTTCAGTTTTTCAACCGAGATTTTTGGAGATTTTTTATAGATATTTCATTTAAAATATGATTTAATGAAATGGCGTGATGAGCCGTAATGTTTCTGCTAAAAAATTAAAGATAAGAATTAAAGATAAAAATTAAAAAATATTACAAATAAAGTACATATTCTCACGCGTAAATAGATGCCCTACACAGCCAAAATACAAACATCCACTGATAATGTGATCTTCTCGTTAGTGTCATAAAATTTACAGGTAGGCCCTCAAATAGTTATATTACTGGTATTATCTAGGGGCCGCTAGACGAAAATAAGTCAAAACAAATACATGGACGCATACCTGGTATCCTTTGTGTACCCGCTCAAAGTGTTGACAATAAGTGTTGGTGTAAGCGCCGAGATTCAATTCCACAAAAGCGACTGATTTTTAGCGTTTTTTCACACTTTTATCAATAACTCATTTAATCTCGTCGGATAACATTTATTTGTATCTCAAATTATTTGTACTTTTAAAATTAGCAATATTAACTTGGTGGTTAAGATTCATATTTTTAATTTAATATCTTAGTTTAATAACCACAATTGAGTTTAAAAAACATCTACCGGTTTCGGAAAACACCTTTTCCTTCTTCAGGATATGTCAAAACTAACTAAAAATATAGCATTGTTTTTCTATTTATCCAGAATCTATTTTTAACAATAATAATTAAAAAATAACAAAGTAATTGTTATTTTACTTAATATAAATTATTTTTAATAAATTTGTGACAAAAATTATTAAAGGTTTGAATCTATACGTTTGGGTGAGTAAATGCAATGTTCAATGTATTAAATATAAAAAAGAGTAAGCAAAGTAAGAGTAAGTAATATACAAATATGAAGTAATGTTAATGTTTCCATTATGTACACGTATATTCCGTAGCTGAACCATTTCGTGTGAAAATAATTGGTTTAATTACTCCTTTAACAAAAATGTTTGTATTTGAAATGGAATAGGATGATACTACCACATTTGCAGTAGAATGTATGGAATACTGAAAATCCCATATATTCGATGGGATCAAAAGCTCTTTGATACTCGCAGATCACCACATAAGCCCGCATTGAGTAAGAGATGAAATGTAGCTGTATTCAAATTTCAATGTCCATTTCTATTTGAACATTTCTTTTCCAAACAGTCCTGGTATGCCTAGAAGCTTTACAGTCAAAACGTTTTTAAAAATAGCTCTAAAATTCGTTAATGCATTACAGTATTGAATTTATTATATCTGTACATTTTTTAATTGAGGATACTAGTATAATAGATCTTGTTAACCTATATATTTTTTTATTTGGAAAAAAAACATTAAAAAAGGAGGAACTTGAAGAAAAATATGCGAGTATTTATTAAAGCACTTGTAAATATATACAAAGGCGAGTCAACAATTATCTATAATTTTGCCATAACATACCTTCAAGTTTGTCATACTGCTTTCTGCGCATGCTTAGAGTTGGTACGACTGCGGTCACGTGTGTTAACTTTGATCCATATCATGTAAACATGTTCGCTTCGCAGCAGTTTACACCGAGGAGGAACAACGAACAGTGATCTGATTTCTCTGGTCAGAGAGTAAGAAAGTGGCTGAAATTCATGTTAAACTTTTATTACAACACGGGGACAGTGCATTCGAGAACCTCAAAAGTGGCCGGACGAGTGTGACGCATGAAGAGGAAGCAGGACGCCCATTATCCTCCATCACGGACGAAAAGATTCAGCAAGCTCGAGAGATGGTTCTAGAGAATAGGCGAGTTACCATCGGTGAAGTAGCGTCTTCTTTGAACATCAGTCATGACTCTGCCCATAAATTCATTCACGACGAGCTTGGTTTCCGTAAAGAATATATAAATAAATTGTAAAACGAAAAATGTACATATATATTTTTGATCTTCTCGTTGAAGTTTTAGGGTCCCCACGTTAACGCGTTCAAAAGATATATATTACTACAATAATACGAGAACCAACTACTACATTCACTCATCACTGCTGAGACTACACACACACGGAAATGAGTACAGTGAATTTGTAGACGTTTCATGACAGCTGGACTACTTTTAAGCGAAACGTCAATAGATTTGTGGTTACCTTTGTAATATAATATTTATTTAATTAACCTGTATTAATAATTTTTAAATATTTGTATTTTCACATTTTGTTAATGCACAATCTTTCAAACTATTTTTTACATTTCTATATAGGTATTGGTTAAATGTTATATATTAAAAAAATATATTTTGTTTTTATTTTTACTGCGTTTCTTTTAAATATTTTTATTTCTATGTAATTTGTTTTTGAAAATGTAGTAGATTTATTTATATGCTTAATTGCACTGTTACTGCTTAAATATTAATTTGTAAAGATAATTGTTGTATTCCTTATTCCGTATATACAGATAAATAAATAAATATAAATAAAGTAATAAAAATATATAAGAAAGACAAGGGATTGCACCTTACCGGCTGCTGGCTGCAGGAAAGACACACCTGAAGGCGCTTTGATGAGGCAATGAGCTCCCAACCACGCTAGAACCTTTTTAATGTTCCATTTAGAGGGGGTTTGATTATACATTTAAAACAAAGATCTTTTAATGTTACTAATGAACGAAGTAAACGTGACAAACTATATCCATTAGAAGAAAAATTGTATAAATGTAGATAGAGTTATACGAAATAAATTGGTAGGAAAGATCGAATTAAATGACTGTTTAGATCAGGTAGAATAGTGTTACCTTCTCATTCTCCTGGATAAAGTGCAACATATATTTTTTCAGGTACATGTTGTATATTATATATTATGACCTAATCGGAGAATGGAGGAGATTAAAGAATCTGGAACTACGGGAACGATGAAAGCAAGGAGACTGCAGTGGACGAGACATCTAGCGAGTACAAATGAGTTCAATAATATGCATAAACCCCTCACACACGTGTAAACAGAATCGAGACCGAGGTAAAAATTAAGATGTAGATAGGCCAATATATCAAGGCAGACTCGCAAAGGTATGTGGGTACCCGGTCAAGGGATACCTGAAGCGCTCCGTTGTGACTTGAAAACGTTAAAGAGGAAGATTAAGAAAGTCGTTCTAATTTGAAAAAAATATATCAGTTTTATTTTTATTTTGTACTATACGCACACACACATAATTTTTTTTTGAGTTGTATAAAAAAAACCCATTTAAATACGCGAATTAAAGATCATCGACCCAGTCTGAAAAATAATAATTTATCCAAATTAGGTAACCGTATTATTGATAGCAATCAATCTTTTGACAGCCACGATTTAAAATTACTCCATTCGGTATCATATAGAGGAATAATAATGAATAACCGTGAAATGATTTGATCAATCTTGAAAATCTAGAAAAAAATGAATTAGGAGAAAACATTAATGAACAATATCACATTTTCAAATCCTTTGCCGCTATGATCAATGTTTCCTGGAAAAATTAAAGCCACTCTCATCCTTACATGCCCCATCACCTTAATAGCCAACTGTATTTAATATCAGTTCAATTTACATCTGTAGATAGGAAGGACTGCTCTTTCCGAAATTAGTGATAAACTCAAAAAAAAAAAATGTGTATGTGCATAAAGTGAAAATAAAAATGAGATATTAAATTTTTTTTTAATATTATACCACGAAGTAACTGCCTAATTAATCAATGATATTATAGTTCTTATAATTTGGTCGGGGATCACAATTGAAAGTCTACTGATCCAGATTAGGGATGTTGTATGATACAACATTAATAATAATAACGAGTTTAACATCATCATTATCACTATTAGCCAGTCTTTCATATCTGCTGGATGGTCAATTCTCTGTGTTTTCAGCTTTTCTTAAGCATCTTTACCCGTCACTATATTATTGGCGCGAGTCAAATCTTATCTTTGTGATATCCTTCGTTTCAATAATTCCGTTACGATGTATACCCGTCCCTGTCCGACTGACCTTTTACCTGGGTACATTCGGCGAATAGCGGAGAGTATACATTCGAGTGTCAAAGTTCAACACGTTTGGTTCGGCCGACATAGATTATTGTTGTGCTTTAACGTTGTCTAGACCGGGAAAATGAATTCTATAGCATCTGACCCCCCCCTGAAGTGCAGCGAAATATTTTTCCTTGGAAAGTGCAAAACGGCGTTCAGCTCATGGGATTGAGATCCAGGAATGACCAGATTCCTTCTGTTCTTGATCCAAATCGGTTTGTGTAAAACAAACAATAACAAACAGAGATACAGTCCACCACAGGATCTATTTGCCACCATGTATGATGGTTCTTCCATCGAGTTTAAGGGTGACCGACGCTTCTTCTAACAATGCAAAACAGTTACTATATATTTATATTTGTAATATAAGACGAGCACTTTTTTAAAAGCCTTGTTCCTGAGCACCCCTTCCCACTAAGAGATGACCATTCATTTTTTCCCAATCTTTTTGCTTCGTATTTCAAAGGTTCATTTCAAAACACACACACCCTCTTCCCACGGGTGAGCTTTGAGAAAAATATTTAGAGGCCAGCTCCAGCACCGGACTTCGTCGACCGCGCGACTCTAGCGACTTAGACACAGTTCTCAACACAGCGCCAAGACAAAAGGTTTTGTATGAAAAAAAATACTCTTATGACCCGTAAAATCATATCACAACATATCGAAGTGAGATAATATCATTTTATCTTCATAAGTTTTCAAAGAAAATGAAGAAGATTCTATAAGATAAAGCCAACAGAGAAAAATATCGCTTTCTCGGGTCATGCGAATCAAATCTTTCATTTCGAATTGAATACGAATAAATTTCTAACGTACTACGAACTGATACAGGGTGAATATTATGTTTCAGGCCGATTTTATTTTTGAATAACTAAAAAAATAAACACATTATTTAATTGGGTTTTTATTTATTGATTTATTATAATTATCTAAGGAATATGACAACGACCAAGTGGCCGTTTCTAGCTATGGCACAAATGTGTGCTCTTTTAATCATATTTTTATTTTACTTTATCAAGTACCCTCATAGAAAACAATCAAAAGCCCCCAAATCAGGTGATCAAGGAGGCCGTCGATATTGCCACTTTTTGAGATTATGCGACTGGCCCATTTGACATTATTCCAGCAAAATTTCAAGCGCAGTTTGAGCTGTGTATAAGGTGGTACCGTCCTGTTAAAACCACATATGTTGCAGGTACAATCGACTCAATTCGACCACCAAGAAGTTTTTCAACGTGTGACGAGAGCGACCACCATTTATTGTTACAGCATTGCCATTATTATTTGACTTAAACATGTTGTTGAGACATTGGTTGCCCCATAATAAATTATAATTAACTATTCTCTACGACTACCATATGCGAACTGACATTTGTCTACCAAAAAAAAAATGGCCTGGAACACAACATTCACCCTGTATCACATATTTTACAAAAATATCAACAAAATAATGTAAAGAATATTTAAAAAATATAACATTAAGTTATTGTACTTACCCGTCGATAATGACCTCTATGCTTAACATATTACAGCAATAGATTTCTATGGGCATTGCCGCTAACGGATAGAAGCAGTAGCGTGATCTGCGTCTCGAGGAAGTAATTTATTATAAAAATATGATTCCGTATTTTAAAGGAATGGTAAGGATAATTATAACTAGTAATAAGCATTCGTGTTACATTGTTTCAGTGTTATGAAAAGTGTGTATGTTATTTACATTGTTCTTGTACGATGTAAATCCCTTCCTGACGAGTGTCATCACTTCATCTAGCTATGTGATGACTAGTAAGAAAGCTCTGGAGGATTGCTCATGGATCAGAGTAAGATGGAAGATCACGATTTGCATCCCATCCGCTCGATATTATCTCCAGATAGAAGGAAAAACATTACTTCAATATCTTACAATGTCAATTGACACAAGTAACTCAAATTTTGTACTCAACGTGTAGCAAACTTGTCAAGCGGAATTCGACCTGGTGATCTACTAAATAATGAACTTTTATTAAATTATGGTTGCTCCTCGAATAGTAATCATTTTTATACCTACCGGTGGTATTGTTAAATGTCAGTTAAATTTGGCTCATTTCGCTGAGGTCGAAGTTGATGAATGATTTCATTTATGCTTCTGTATCGAGCTATTTTCTACTTTAAAGTGTAGTTTTAACGAAGCGATTTTTTGTAAATATTTTAATAACATTAACGTTCTTTTCTCAATTATTTGAATTATGTAATAATTTTTCTCCATTATAATGTTGTAAATTTACTATTATTTTTATTTATTTTTCCGTAAGAGTGACTGTTGAAGACAGGTGGGAGATCTAATAGCCAATTCTATACATAGCACTCACCAATCTCATGTTCTATCCTGGTAAAGCCGATGGACGTGCTGACATTTGTTGCGTACGTCACAACATTCATAACATAGGTCTAAAATATCTTAATTAAAAACTAATGAAAAGGCTGTAATTTAAAAAAAATTATAAATAAATCAATGAAAATTAAAGATACAAATGTAACTAGAGTAAAATTAAGAATAAGCTCAAATATTATGTTTTGACAAAAATATATTCCTTGTGCTAATATACCCTTAAAATGGTTAAGTTCCACCACATCTACAAAAATTCAAAATAAATTTATCTTAATTTCTTTCAGTATTTTATTTATTAAAATATGAATTAAATATATTAATAAGAAAGATATACACATAACATCAATTTTATCGAAAAATATTTTTGTTGCACCACCGGGATTCGAACCTGGATCTCTTTCCAAACCGAGGAAGATGCATTATTCAACTATGCTGTAGCGACGATATTTTTAGCGACAAATTTTCGAACCTATAACCTTTCGAACCTTTTTGATATTAATACATATATATTTTTTTTTATATTTAGTTTTTTTTCGAACACATATGTCTTGTTTTATTTTCAGTAGGTATAACCCTTTTATTTGGTTTTCTAAAAAGTGAATGTCGGTACAATATTTGAGTTCCATTATTCAAATACTAATACTTATTCACTATCTCAGAATCATAAAAAATATATATTTTCATAGAAAGCAATCACTTTGTGGTTTGACAATAAGATAAATTAAATAAAAGATAATTACTTCGTATGAAACCACGAATTTTATTACACGCCAACCGGTGTCGTTTAGCTCAGACTTCATCAGGGGGTTTTTAAAACTAATAATAAATACGAAAAGGGTGCACTTATATATACATAAAGAGGAAGACAGAATATAAAATTATATGCGAAAGAGAGAGACAGAATATATATACAATTAGACGGAATATTAAAAGAGGAAAAAGTTCTGTGTTGATTGATATTAAATTGATTTTAAAGGAAACACCTAATATAAGACTAATGGATAAATTAATTTGATTATAAGATCATACAAAATACCGCAATAATTCGATTGTTGCGCGGTCAGAGTTTCCGTATAATTTATATTTCAATGCGGTAATTCCTTATTATATCGCTTTAACAATGCACCATTTAGTGGACCTTATCAATATTTCCAAAGAAAAAGAAAAAAAAATCACTAAAATGACACATGTTGTATACACATGTACACATAGAGCAATTTAAAATTGATATGATTCCAAAAAATATTCACCGTAGTTTTGGATAAATATTAGATATCAGCGACATCTATTACACAATTCGGAAATAATGTAAATGAATATTAGAATTAATTATTATTTTTGTTAAGGAGAACACATTCTTACTAATAATATTTAAGTTGTAATTATTCAGAACGTAGGTCTGTGATAAATCTCGAAAAATATTGTTGTTGCTACCGGGATTCGAACCTGGATTTTTTCGAATCCGGGGAATATTTTTCGATAAAATTAATACATTTAATTTGTATTATTATTTTTGCTAATTAATATTGCCTTATAACGGATTTCTAAAGAAAATGGATGACTCTAACATAGCAAGCAATCGCAAAAGTCTAATTTTGGTATTAAATTGCAAACCATAATTATCTAGATCGCAATAAGCGGAGTATTTCTGTAAGCAAATATTATACGTATTTAAATTCGAATTCAGATAAGATAATTGTATTCTGGTTAATTTAGCATATTTTCGCAACGCAAATAAGAAGAATATCGCAGTGAGACAATGACTGCCTCACTTTATTACTGAGCCGGGGGTATTCATGTACTCACCTTTGTATGCAGGCGGTGCTTACAAGATGTTTGATAAAACTATTTGAAAAGTTTAAATTGAGTTGCCGAGTGGGTACCTTAACTTCGCATGAATTGTTTAGTCTGGGGTGCATTCCGAAAATAGCGTCTTGCTTTTGTTGTGGCTTCACTGTTTACGTTTGAGTTTATTCGCATGTATTAAACTTTGGCTTATCTCGAGCGTCTCGAGTTCCGCATAGAGCAATACACGTCACGTTCAAATTCTTACTATTTTTCAAATAAAGTCTTTCTTATGGAATTAGGATGGTTGACTGTCTGATAGAACCTCTATTTTGTTGACAAATGCGGCTAATTTCAATCTTAAGATATTTTTAGATTTATTTTTTTGTATAACTGATAATCACATATTATATTGTCTTAACGTGTGGCAGTGTACATTATAGTGATAAGCTAAAAATCATAAACCGTAAGTGATTTTTGAGTCACACTCACTATCAGTGATTGAATATTTGGGAATATCGTGATTCGTGATAAATTTTTTAAATTTATTCATATGAACATTTGAACATATGATACGAAAATAGTCATGAAAGAATGACTGAAATGAAATGCTGAGAATTTGACCCGAAAAATGAATACATTTTTTAAAAGGTTTTCATTATATTTGTGACAATGTTATTGTAAATTAGATTTATATCCTAGAATATGCTTTTTATGCATATGAAGTTTGAATAATATAAGTGAATAAGCTAAAAATAGTTTTTTTTATTTATTTCGTGTACTGCGATATCGTGCGGCGTATGCGTATTAGTAATAAAACTGTGTTCACAATCACAGTTTTAAATCACTGATTCTATCAAATATCAATCACAATCACACCAGTGAGTCAAGAGTAGCATTTTTTCTTATCACTAGTACATTACCAGTAGGTAAAAATACTATACCAAAGTAGCGAGATCGCATGTCGAACGTGTTTTTAATATCTCTTGGTTAAGATTGCTTAAATGTTTTCTCTTTTATTGTATACAATAATATTTATTATCCATTTAGATTATTACAGTAGGCTTATATATATACAGAAATGTCATAACTGACACAAAAACGATGTATTTAGATAAATATTATAATATATATTTAAGTAAAGACGGAATCACATGGACAATTTTCTCACTCAATATAAACTAAGATATTTGACAAATAATAAATATCTAATAGAGACGAAACTATTTTCTGATATATTTAATGGAAATATATGGAAGTATTGGTAATTACCCTATTATTGTTATAATTGGTCCTGTAATTACCCATACTTCCATATATTTCCATTAAAACATATTTAAATAATAATAATAATAAACTAATCAAATGTATTAATTAGAAAGATATACATATAAAATCAATTTTATCGAAATATATTGTTATTGCGCTACCAGGATTCGAACTTGGATCTATTTCCAAACCGGGGAAGGTGCATTATCCAACTATGTTATAGTGACAAATTTTGACGACAAATTTTCTAATTTGTGTTACACTTTTCAAATTAATACATCTATCGTTCCATTATTTGAAACTAATTAATACATTAAATTAGTATTTAAAATATTGCAGACCTATTTTTTGAATAATTACAACTTCATAATAAGAATATGTTCTCCTTAATAATTAATAAAAAAAAATTATTTTAAATACTAAATAAATGTATTAATTATAAATATATACATATAAAATCAATTTTGTCGAAAAATATTGTTTTAGCGTCACCGGGATTCGAACCTGGATCTTCATTTCCAATCCGGGGAAGTGCACTACTTTTGTGCTATAACGCCAGTATTTTTCTTGACAAATTTTCGAAACTATATGTTACATTTTTCAAATTAATACACCTGTCGTTCCATTATTTGAAAGCCATCTACATTATTTTTACAGAATCTCAAATACCTTTGAGTAAACCGATTTGCAGACGCCAGAATTATCAATTCATTTTTATTAAATTTTGGACACGTTGATACAACATATATTATTAAGGAAAACACATTCTTATTGTGAAGTTGTAATTATTCAGAACATAGGTCTGTGATATTTTAAATACTAAATAAATGTATTAATTATAAATATATACATATAAAATCAATTTTGTCGAAAAATATTGTTTTAGCGTCACCGGGATTCGAACCTGGATCTTCATTTCCAATCCGGGGAAGTGCACTACCTTTGTGCTATAACGCCAGTATTTTTCTTGACAAATTTTCGAAACTATATGTTACATTTTTCAAATTAATACACCTGTCGTTCCATTATTTGAAAGCCATCTACATTATTTTTACAGAATCTCAAATACCTTTGAGTAAACCGATTTGCAGACGCCAGAATTATCAATTCATTTTTATTACGACATGTCTATAATTTGTCTTACAATGACAAAAATTGATTTTTGGAAATTCAGTCGGAGATAAAGATGTTTGTACCCGAAAAGCATCAGGTTGATATCGTACTCATAGGAGCCGAGATTTAGAATGAAATGAATATATTGGAATGGATAGGTGCACAATTTGTGGAAGTTTGCTGACAATTTATAAAATCAATGTGATTATTAATTGTACTTCTTCTTAGGTTCGTTATTATAATGATTTTTTTTAATTGATCTTTTTACACTAGACTTAATATATTACAGTAATACACAAATTAAGATAAAAACAAAACATATAGAATAAAAATAATAAGTACATGGCAACAATAATACACAGTATAAAGAAAATTAAGGAAAAAATGTCAAGCACCACCATTAAAAATCTATTTTTTATTGTGTGTTGTATCTATGGGATGAATGCGTGATCGCATGATGGTTGGTACGATGGCAAAAATGTGAAAGAGATAAATGTATCGCGCCGCTGTCGGCGCAGCTTCTTGCCTTCGAACCGTTGAACTGTAAGCATCTCACTACATTATATCGAAGCATTCAGAATAAATACCTTTATTATTATTATTCCGACGACATAATCCCGCTCACAAAGAGTCACCATCAGCATGAGTAAAGAATAAGAAAAAATCAACAAATTTTTATTTATAAACGTAAATATTAATTAACATTCTTTTCAGCTTGTGTTGATCTCAAATCGGTCCATCCGATCTGTCAGACATAAACAAACATGTTAGAATTCTAAAGTATTCTAGTAATGCTACGTTCCACATATCAGTAACATCTGTACACTCATTATTGAATTCTGTTTAATGTAGAATTAAACTGAGCAACCTTCCCAATATTGTTACAGTAATAAAAAGTAAAATGATTCTAGTATTTCTGGCAGGTGCATGGAAATTGATTAGCCGTAATAAATCAAATTTTATGATGCAATATTTTAAATGAATATCGTATTATTATCATTCTTTTACTCAATTGTATTATTTGTTTTTTTTTTTTATTAAAGTAAACTTTATATTTTAATCCACGTACATACAACATATACATATACCATGCAGAATCCTTGCACTTTGGAATGTAAAGCAGGAATTACACACATTCATATATTCCTTTTAAAAGGCATTCTTCTCATATCAACATCCGTTCTCTGAAGCAATGCAAGAAAAATAGACAAACTCTGCCTTCGGTCACAGAATGCAGAAGGATCTTATTCATTGTAAAATTCTTCAGATAGCTTGCCTACTCTTTGACTTATTCTGTCGCGAGGATACGTATGACGCTTATATTAGATACAACATATTTATGTACGTGTGCAAATACGGGAAAGAGTTAGTGGGGGTTATAATTTAAATGTTTAATATACATTATAAATGTTTTACGATATATTTATTATTTATTATGTACACTTTATGTAGAAAAGTTTAAGAATTGTAAGGATAAAATTAATCATTACAAAGGAAATGGCTAAAAAAATCAACAATTCAAATGAAATAATGTAGAAAATTTGTCGTCGTCAAAAGTATTGTCGCTGTAGCATAGTTGGTAATACACTTTTTCCGGATTGGAAAAGAGATCCAGGTTCGATTCTCGGTACCGTAAAAACAATATTTTTCGATACAATTAATTTTATATGTATATTTTTCTAATTAATTAAGGAAAAATATTGTTGTTGCATCACCGGAATTCGAACATGGATCTCTTTTACAATCCAGAGAAGGTGCATTACCAACTATGCTACAATGACAGTACTTTTGACGACAAATTTTCTGTATATCTTTCTAATTAATACATTTAATTAGTATTTAAAATATCACAGACCTATGTTCTGAATAATTACAACTTCACAATGAGAAAGTGTTCTCCTTAATAATGATAATGTAATTTATGACATGAATTCAGTATAATTTAATTCTTTAGCTAAAAATAGATAATTTATTTATACCTTTATATTAGCTTACGGCGGCTTTTTTGGAGTTAATTATTTAAAGAAAAGCAACAAAGAGTAGCAATGCAAAAGATGTTAATAGCAACGTTAACAAAGACAAAAGCTATTTAAAGCAGTAGATAATAGCATGTTAGAACAATCATTACATATTTATATAATGATATATGATATGATCATATATAATCACTCTGGAGCAGCATGTTAGTATTATAATAATGGTAACATATCTATATATGCATTTAAATAGCGATCATTTGTGAACAGAGACATTTATATTGTCTGTTGACTAGTAACGGATCCACTATAAGTCTACGTCTATAAGTTTACGTCTACTTGAAGTTATATATATATGGTATATGTAAAGTGCGTTTAGGATCATCGGCAGTAATAATGACAGTAAAGGCAATATACTTCGACAGATTCCAAAATGAATCCCTAATAACCCAAAAATATCCAGGTGGTAGGAGAAGAGCGGAAAGACCCCGATACTGCTGGGAGGATGGCGTAAAGACGGATATAGTAGAGTTGCTACAGATTCCGAATTGGAAGACAGTGGTTGAGAATCAAATAATATGGAGGGGAAAGATTCAGATGGCTAAGGTTCAATATGGGCTGCAGGGTACGCGAAGTGGAAATAAATAGTGAAAATTGTGGTGCATTCAAAAAACAAAAACAACCCTTGAATATTTCTCAACACCCCGTAGTATCCAAGCTGTCCGCCAGCTGTCACTGCTACCAACGGAGGGTGGGGGGCATGTTTCCTTGTGGCACGTGCCTCGCGTAATAGAAAAATAAGTAATACACCACGCGTCTGATATCCTCGATGGAATCCTTGACGGAGGATATTTATGAAAAGGGTCAGATCATGTGGACACCCAGATTTCACGAAGCTAACAATACAGGGTGACAGCGAAGACGTTCATAAATAAAACATGGCTGATTTAGAAACGAATTTATTTATTTATTAAAGATTTATTAATGTTTTGTGAGCCGGCAAGAAAAGTCTGCGAATGAAGGAAAGGTGCTTGAAACAATTGTTTGATAACTCCGATGATGTTAACTGAGTTCACATTGCCTCTAATTATATGAATATCTCAGTAAATATACTAAATGCAGAGTTCATATTTTAGATATTCCTCCGTAAAACATTTATGGATTGGATAACATAATTACTGTATATAAGTATTTACCATACGCAATAATAAAAATTGTTTTCTCGAAGAACCTGACGTGAATTTGTCAATACGTGTATGTATACATATTGTGTGGTGTGATGGCGCAGTGCACGGGACGCGAGGTGCTATGTGCCGATCGTCACTTTAGTGGCAAAGCGTACGCTGACCGAGTTAGATGTGTCTTGTGCGTTTTTATGGTGTCGTTTTAGCACCTTAAGGGAAAGGTTAAGATCAAGTGTACATAATAACGTTTTCACGGAGATGTACTGAAGATGTCGAAGGTGATGGTATTTGAGAAGCAGAGAAATAAAACAAAGCGCAAAATATTTGTAGATAATGAATGTTTGTGAATATATATATGAGTTTGTGCATTTCAGAATAGTGATGGGGTTATTCCATATGAAGTGCCCCAACACTGATTGCTTGACCATTTTTAAATATTCCCATAGGTCTTTTTAAAGTAGTTCAAAATGACCATTATTTTAATTTGATTGTTTTTGGTTTTTGTATGGTGGCCACATTTGTTTTGCAGGATGTAGCATATTTTGCAATGTAAAGGGTTAACGGAAACTAATATCACAGCTCCAATTTATCCTGTCAACATGAAGTTAAAAGCAATTTATTCAGAATAAAACGGGCTACAAAATTTATTTTATTCATTTTCACCTACATGCATTCCCATACTGTGAAATTGCAGCCTTAATTCTTAACTTTCGTTTTAAGGAAGTACCATCTTCAAGGAGATTTTTTTGAAGAAGGGTTGGAGTTTACGTATCAAAAGATTATTTTACTAAGAGGTGTGTTCACAGACCAAATTTAAACTCTGAGACTAACTCCACTTTTATTCTAAAAACTCTCAAAATTTGGAAATTTACAAAAAATGGACTTTTCAAGGCTTAATATCTTTGGTGGGGGACTAAATAAAAATCTGAAATTTCATCCCAAAATAGTACTATATGACGATATTAGGAAATAATAACGGTTAAAATTGGTTGATTGATGCGATCCCTTTTCGTGGGAACGTGGTGTAGTCGAAAAATAATTTACAAATATATACAAATAAACGAGCTTTTTGAAAAATAACTTCCGCCAGAAAGTTAATTACTAAGAAAATAATGTTATCATTACTATTATACATAAAACCCTAAATTAATCATATTAATTGTATAATTTTTTCAGTTATTGAATTACTCCGTAATTAACTGCTTTTACAAAATATAAATACTTAAATCCTAATTTAATGTATTAATTATAAATATATACATACAAAATCAATTTTGTCCAAAAATATTGTTTTTGCGCTACAGGGATATAAGAATGTGTTCAACTCCATAATAAGAATGTGTTCTCCTTAAATAAATACTTAATTTGACAAAATTTGACATTTTTTTTGTCCTTCTATTCAAACATTATATAATTTTTCCAGATATTTACGGTTTTTATATTACCTATTATTAATCTGTGGCACATAGCTGTTGCCATGACGCAATAGCCGGGACGCACGCAAAATTAAAACAGCGCACACAATACGTCGAGTTGATTTGTGGAGGGCAGACGACCCGCCCTTACTACTTCTCATCATCATCTCTGGTGGCCAGATGAGTTTTTTGGCTGGCTGGAGCTTGCATTCCACATAGCGCTGTCGATCTCAATAATTTTCAATTAACCGTCGATTTATGATGTACTTTAAAGTAAACTCAGTATAATTCAAATTACGTGACCTCTTAATTCGTCCCAGAGATTTAAGACCAAAGTGGTGACTCTGATTTGAATCTTATTCTTTTCTCCATCTCTTAATATTGTTTGTCTCTCACGAGTTTATTTTATTGTTACGTATACCAGAATATCTCAGAATACCACTTCGCAAAACATATACATTTGTAGGGGTAAGTAGGCAGTGCTAATGAAATGGAAACGCGCGATTGGTATAGAAACGTTGAGAATAGAATAGAGAGCACAGAAGGTACGCATGTAAAAAAATGAAATGTAGGAAAGCGAGAAAAATGGATAGTTTGAGGAGCGGGTTGCCTGCTACGTATCAAATGCAGATGTCGCTAGTGTTGATGCCGGCCGGAACGGCGGTGAATTTAAACTGCTGTCCCTTACACGTTTATAAAAAATAATATTAATTGTAAAATTAAATTATTTTTAATTTCCGAAATAAGTGTTTATATTTAAAAATAAACATTGTAATATTAAAGTGACGATTTATTATTTACTATATTTATGTTATTAATTTAATGTACATACTTGTATTATGCTATTTTAAACAGGACGAAACAATAAACTCCATGTTTCACTATCTGATTGAAATTTTTTTAAATGATCTATATAAAGACACGAGCTAATTGGAAATAAAACTTATTGTGCACATATCAACTAGTAGATAATTATATGTTTAACTTATAGGTTCAGCCAAAATTGAACTAGAAAATAAAAAGGTTAAATCTAATATCATATTCTACACGCATAAAATATTTTTTCAGTGGATATTTTTAGATTATACTCCTATATATATATACTTTTCATAATACAAAATTATAATCGTTCGTGGAAGCTTTATATTTTATAAAAGATAATATTTGTGAGTTTGTTCGCTAATAACTTGGACGTTATAAGTACTGCCGTAACCCAACTTTGCGTGGGATGATAACCTTTGATCCAAGAAAAGGTTAATTTACAGCCCACGTAAATCTTCTAACCCTTTATCTTTATTCCAACCAGTATTTTTATCGATTTATTCAACACATATCAACATTAACTATTTCGGTACTTTAAATAGCTATCATCATCTTGTTATCTTATTTAAATAATACACACATACTTCGTCTTTCTTCCTTCATATCAGTATTGTACGACACAGAAAATAAAAAATATAGAAGACAGAAAGTAGAAACACAAAAGAAGTTCAATCTAGCGATAATATGGTGATAGAATCGAAAATGAGTTACCGCCCATAGAATGTCTCGTTTAATTTCAGGTTAAACAGTAGGTACATTAATTTATTAATATTTTTTTACCGTTTTAGCAAGGCGCATTTTATAAGAAATTTACAGTTTTTTTTAATACTAATTAAATGTATTAATTATAAAAATATACACATATAATCAATTTCATCGAAAAATATATTGTTGTTGGTAGCGAGATACGTACTTGGATCTCTTCAATCTGGGGAAGGTGCATTATGCAACTAAGCTATTGTAGACAGTACCTTTAACGACAAATTTTCGAACCTATATGTTAAATTTTTCAAATGAATACGTCTACAGTTCCATTATTTGAAAGCCATCTACTTTGTTTTTACGGAATCTCAAATATCTTTGAGTAAGCCGATAGCAGACGCCAGAATTAACAATTCATTTTTATTAAATTTTGGATACGTAAATACATTTTATATATATTATTAATAAAATGACAGTCTTTATTTACCAAAATCGAACCACGCGTTTTTGGCGCTCTGTTGAAAATATTAAAATAATTGCCTCGTATCTTGTATCATATCATTTATTTGGCGTCGCTGTGGCGACCTCAAAATCCTGTGCGATATAAATATTGATATGTAGTGGGTTCAATCAAATGAGACTCGGCTCGTAACGAACATACACAAGTCTTGGTCATATGATTCGCCTTCACAGCTGACTTCAGGGATTATCTAGCTAGATTTAACACATGTATCCACCGCTGTGCACTCTTCTTTTTAGATTTTATTTATTTATTATTACACACGCCCTATTCAAGCATTAACATAATTCGTAAAATAATTATATTTTCAAGGATAATTTCCTTTAACTTAACTTGAATGGCAATGTGGCCAAAGAATTAGAAAATGTAGTTGGATTTGTTGCAAAATTGAAACCTTAGTGCTTCATACTGTCCACGAAACATACGCACTTAATGGACAATTTGTTCAAAATTGATTTCTTGCATACCTTTGAAGCGGTTTTAAATATAATTCCTAACGAAGCAACTAAACAGGTGAATAATAAAATATTTGAATTACTTTAGATTCAAATTCTGATTCCAGTCGATATGTGGCGGCTCATAAAACTGATATATCTAACACCTATAAGCAATTTTGTTTTATAATTTATCAACATCAATTTTGAAAATAAAAAGCATAAAACAAAGATAATAAATAAAAATAAAAAATGAAAATAAAAAGGATTTAGATACCTGAATAAATTTTTCGTATTTTATTGCTATCTGTTAACAAAAGTTTGCAATCATGTTGGTTATTAGTGTTTAACAAATATCTTAAAGAGACAAAGCTATTTTTTTATTATATTTAATTGAAAATATATGGAAGTATGGGGTAATTACAGAGCTTAGGTCCTGGCTTAAGTGATCACTTTATATAAATATAACGTTCACCAATTCTCACCTCTCCATTACCACATTTATAAAACTTTTGAAATTTGTATATATGTTAATATGTGAACTCGTTTCGAGTATCACTACACCATCGCCATCTATGGATTAAATTTGATAATTCATTTTCCCTTTTTTAAAACAGCATATACGTCATCACTATGAGAATTTTTTTTTTTTAATTATTTTAAAGCAATATTCTTTATTTGTAAAATATTTTTTAATATATTATACCAGAATAATCCTTAAAAATCAATATTTTTTTTTTTTTATATATTTTCTTATTTTGACCAATATATTATAATACCAATATTTGAATATGTCCAAGAACACATAATTTTCAATTAAATATAATAAAAAAAATAGCTTTGTCTCTGATATTTGTATAATAATACTGCCTTTGTAGGTAAAATTCCAGTAATTTTGTGTTCTTGGACATATTCAAATATTGCTAATATATATATATATTAGTATTTCAATAACAGCTGCACTAAAAATATATTCAAATTATCGATAATAAGAAATTGCTTTATTTATACCACTGTTTATTAATACATCAACATATTTCAAAACAGATTTATTGATTTACCAATAAACAATGATATAAATAAAGAGTTTTCTTATTATTATTTATATAGTATGTTGCCACAAAGTAATTCTGTAATCATCGAAGAAGAACATATTAAAATATTTGTCTGAACTATTGCCAGTTTTTAAGTGAAGCCTTCGCTGTATATATTTCAATCTATATTTCATACATCTTGTATTAACAATGTGACATATTTAAAAAAAAATTCTTAGTCAGGAAAAATAATTAGCATCTTAAAACAATAACATTTCAAAATTTAGTAAAGGAGAACGATTTCATCTCATTAATCAAAACTTATTCTATATTCCCTCTTAGGGTACAATTGAGTGTTTGCTTTCTCATCTCAAAGATTTGGCTGTTGATTATACTACTCTACGTATAATAGATAACGAATGACAACTCGCTCCGAGCACAACTTTGTACTTTACTTCTAAGAACATCGAACTTTTGCATACAAATTAATCACGGGAGTGCACTGCTATCACACTGCTTTCAACAGAGATTTATAGATCTGAAACCAAACGCTAAATATACAAACGTAGGTTATATATAATTCAATATGCATAATTTTAGAGTTCTGAGATTTGACAGCAGAAGGAGTAATATTTTTATGGTGTTACATTACTCCAAACATATGGGAGTCATTACTTCAACTCAGTTGGAGAGGCGTGTAAACAAAAACGTGGGGTTAAATTTTATACGGCATTAGGGACGCAAAACCCTTTCAATGAATCAACCACGAACTAAAGTAATTCAGTTAAATATTATTTTCTAAAGTATTTTAATAGCCTCCATCGTGATGGATTGACGTGATGGAAACTTATAAAACTAAATTACCATCGCACAGGGTAGACAGGGCGGATTGAACACCGTACTCTTCTATTCTGGCGTATCACTCTGCCTCGTGTACGTTCCGTTAATGCATGCTTATTGCTGTAGTAACCCAGTGAGTGATCGTATTTCTACAGTACATGAGGGTGTGGGGAAATAAGGGATGCAGGAAGGATGGTAGAAATTTGGAGAGGGACAGGACAAGACTCAAGAAACACCAGGAAGAAACACGACTCACTTGGATTTTCTCTTTCGATGGTCCGCACGAAGCACTGTTATCCACAATAGAGATTTCGGTATGCACACGCGAGGAACCGAATACACTAGCAACAAGTAATTTTACCAAAACTTCAAGTTAGAGATGAACACATAGCAGAACATCCACTCTCCTTGACAGTTTAAAGGGGGGAACGGACGATAGTATTACCGAACAACAGTATTAAGTTAAGTTAAGACATTTATTTCAAACGATACCGAAAATCTATAGTATACTCTTCTTACTACTATTCAAACTCGTCCATTTTTCAGTAGCTTAGCATCAAAGAAAGACCATCCATCATATTCAAAAGGTGAGTTGCCTTCTGAACAATTGAACAATGCGGACAGTATACTTTAACGTCGTTCTTCCTTAGTATGTCAAACATACTCTAAATTTACGAAAATAATTATTTTTTGTATACATATATATATATATATATATATATATATATATATATATATATATATATATATATATATATATATATATATATATATATATATATATATATGTATATATATAAAAGTGTCCAGCAGAAAATTTTCAAGTTTGATATTAAAAAAAAAAAACTGCAATGTTATTCTCATATTTTATTTATACAGAATGGAGTTAAATGATGCTAATTTAACGTTTTATAAATAATATCGTCTAAATGCCGTCCATTTCTCTCAAGACACTCTTGCAATCGAACTTTTAAATTTGCGAACACGCGATAGCAAAGCGTTGATTCAATGGCAGCAACTTCACGGCAGATATTTTCTTGTAGGACCTAAATTAAATTTTCAAATTAATGTATCTCCATAAAAAAGTCGCACGGTGTAAGGTCCAGTAACTGAGGTGCCCAGGATATGTCTCCGTAGTTGCTGATTAATTTATTGGGAAAATTTTCCTTCAGCTTTTTCATTTAATCTCTAGCTGTGTGAGTAGTGGCCCTGTCTTACTGAAGTTTCTGTTTTTGAACCCGGAAAACAGCTGCAGTTACGGTACCAAAAGCTCGTCAATAATTTGGCAATACATGTCAGCAATGACTGTCTCTCAGTAGTTAAAAACGTAAGGGCCAATTATCCCTCGGGCAGAAATTGCACACCACACTGTCTTTTTTAGACAATGCAAACGTTTTTGATGGCGTTCCCTTGGGTTGTCGGGGTACCAATATCTCATTTTCTGTTTATTAACATAGCCATAGATATGAAAATGTGCTTCGTCAGTAATACATCTCCCATTTACCGCAGCTTGATGGTTTACGAGCAATTACAATTTAATCCTGAAATTTTTCTACTGGACACCCTTTTATGTATATATATATACTTTTCTGCAAATTTCTTACTACGTTATATGTAATGTTTAAACTTTAAAAACTGAGAAAAACAATTTCATGTCGCCTTGCAAAGGATGAATAATTTAAAAAAGTTTTATTATTCAAATTATTAAAAGTTGTATTAATAAATGCATTCTTGTGACTAAATATTATTAAATGACACAAAAATCTATCTACATTCAGGAAAAAGTCAAACAATTTTTTCATAATTGAGAATTGATTTTTAGCTAATTAAAAGTAAAAACAATAAAAAATCAATAAGCGCTAAACTAAACGGAGAAAAAACGTTACTGATAAATATAAATACCATGTGGAAATTGCTATTAAAAATATCTAAAGCTCTTGAATTACACTAGCATAAATTTAAATAATAGTATTACAATTTGATGTTAGTAATATATAAGTAATACCGTTTGATCTCCAATAAGATTGACAGACCGAGACAACACTGGAGCTTCGCTAACGTCGCACTAAACAAGGTCCAGGATCGCTATGAATGGAGACAAGCAGTTCGCGCCGTGGAATAGACTAAAATACCACGATACTCAGCACTGAGCACATCGAGTGAGATAGAGAATAAATTACGTCAAAAATGTAAATAAATAAAAGATGTCTTGTGACATTTTCATATTCTTTTATTTTATTCGGGTACCCGCTGAATAAGCATACGAATATTCTATGTTAAAAAATTATAATAAAGTTATGGTGATTCCTCCTGTAACGCATTAAACGCACCCAGGAGCTCGATCGCACAGGCAAGAGTCGTTCGCGCACTACTAGCTCATAATCTCCTCGGTACCGACTACGCCAACAGCTATCATGCCGCACTCTGCATCATCTAGTTAGTTTGATATAAAATTGAACAATTGTAATCTTACCTTTAATAATTGAATAAGTTCAGTGTACATATTTAAAATGTGAATGTTGACGCAAGTCGAGACTCCCTGTGCATTCCGTCTTTCCAATAAACCTTAATATACCTTTTCCGCTCTGGCCAACTAATTACTTAGGGATTTCGCAGACGTGGGAACAGATTGCATTTTGACACGGAGCTGTTAACAGGCCTTTTTTGTGGATCTAAAGTGTCGCCGTTTATAAAAATCCGGAAAATACGAATACGAAAAAAATGGTTTTCTCCAGCATCCATGAAGTGCAATGATATCTCCGTTCTTCACTACAAAAGAGCGTGTCAAATGGAGGTGAAAATAGTCGTCCGACCCAGGACTTAGATCAAGGTAGGTCAGATTCATTTGCCATTAATTCCTTTCTGAATTCAATTCGAGTTACGTCTACTAAAACATAATTTTAATCGATACAGTCTACGGAATTTTATCACATCGGTAAGTATTATCATTTTATTAATTTACTGTCTATCATACTACATACGAAAACCTATTATATTAGAGACAATGAATGGAAAACCGAGATTAGATGAGAGTTCCCTTTGCACCCATACCTTCTAATAAACTTCATCATAACAAAACTCAATACATTTCATAACTTTCAAACTGATCTCTGAATCAGACAACATAGAATTATCTCTTTATTGGCGACCTACGCGTTCTTTCCATGCCACACACCTCGCATGCATAACCTCTATAAAGTCTTCCTGTTTTCGAATTCAGAACTTCAGTGAATATTTCTCACCACGTTTTGCGCGAAACTGTGCGTTGTGAATACTAATTGTCTGAAATCACAAAACGGTGAGAATCACATCTATCACAACGGTTGCAGGGTTCGTGGTGTGGAAGATTCCACCGAAAGATTCAAACCGATTTCACGAACTGACATTTTCTTTGACCTAGTAAAAAACGTGTGAGAATTACAATCGTAATGGGAGGTCACGCGTGCCAACTCTTCAAATTTTTTTGAGAAATGGATTTCTAGAATCATATAATAAGTTGTTAGAATGGTATAATAAAGTTGAAAGACTACGTGAATTCCACGCTTTACAGTCTCAAGTAAATTAAATTTAATATTTTTTCTTATTTCAGGTGTATTGTATTTATTTGGTGTATTTAAAGTATTTTTATTACGTTTCTATGCTCATTTAAATAATATTTATTCTATATTGATTGAGGCGCGTGATCACGAAAGGAGACACGATGAAATCATTTTAGAGATTTAATTGAGATACATCTCAATAGCGTGTACACGTGTTGAGATTTTGATCTGGAGATAAACTCAGAGATTAGCTTGAAATTGGTAGAAAGAGGCAAAAACTCAAGTCAGCGTTCACGGCTTTCAATCTGACAGCGAATAAACTTTGCCTAAAAATACCAAATATTATTATGTATATCTAACTGAAAAGTCATTAAACATTAGCATTAGGTCATTAAATTACAAACATTTTTTCCATTTCATGCCACTGGAGAGATTCAAAATCACCCAACTGACGAACGGTGAAATTTGATGTTTGACGTACGAAATGGCGAATTTCCGGGATATAGTGTGTACACGGGGACTAAAATAGTTGAGAGTTGTTTCCAAAAAAAATTATGAACAAAATCCGTTTTTTAGAGATAATCTAGAATCAAATATCTTTTAAAAATCGCATCCATGGACACGGGCCATTGTATTTTAATATGTATTATTTATATATTGTATTATCAGATTAAGAGAATTACAAATGCTTTAGGTAAAAAATATATATTAGAATATAATCAACGCGTATCATATACAAGCATACGTTTAAGATAATCATAGGACTATGTTCTAAAATTTCATAATAAAATGTGTTTACACTAAAAAAAAATCCAGATCAAATAAAGTTGATTGATTTATTCTGGCGACCCCTAGAGTGCATCAAGTCTTTGGAATTCATTGCACAATATAAAAATAATATCTTTATTTTAAATATGAATTAAATATATTAATTAAAAGTTTTTTTTTTCCTTTTTTTATTAATATTAAAAATATAATACAATTTCAATAATCAGTGTATATATATATATATTAACATTTGTTTCTTCTCTATGGGAGTAAGACTCGTGTATAGAGAAGGAGTATATTCGAGTTAATTTATGTTTCAGTTAGTCTGTGTGCATATTTTTTTTACTTCAGTTACAAATTTATGATAGCCCGTAATTTTTCTAATTGTGATGGGGAGATTGTTAAAAAATTAATACCTTGATAAATATATTGATTTTGAGTTGCAGTATATTTTAGTTTTGGGATATCAATTTGATCTCTATATCTTGTACATCGGAATTCGCTTCTAAAATTTAATTGATTTTTAATTTTGAAAATTTGAATTATTGATTTTTTTTTTGTATATGTCTACTATTTTTGGTACTTTAAAATCTGTGAAAAGTTGTATACTTGGATAGTCTTTTTTTTGAATAATTTTTATTATCATTTTTCGAGTGATTTCTAATTGTGACATTGAAGTTTTATATGGACCTCCCCATCCAATACTACCGTATTGAAAATGTGACGTATAAACACGTTATATATTATTTTCAAATATATAAGTGATAATATGTTTCTGAGTCTAATAAATATGTAGCCAGTTTTCCTTATTATACATATAAAATCAATTTTATCGAAAAATATTTTTATTTTTATATCCCGGTGACGCTAAAACAATATTTTTCGACAAAATTGATTTTATATGTATATATTTAAAATTAATACATTAATTTAGTATTTAAAATATCACAGACCTATGTTCTGAATAATTACAACTTCACAATAAGAATGTGTTTTCCTTAATAATATATGTTGTATCAACGTGTCCAAAATTTAATAAAAATGAATTGATAATTCTGGCGTCTGCAAGTCGGTTTACTCAAAGGTATTTGAGATTCTGTAAAAATAATGTAGATGGCTTTCAAATAATGGAACGACAGGTGTATTAATTTGAAAAATGTAACATATAGGTTCGAAAATTTGTCAAGAAAAATACTGGCGTTATAGCACAAAGGTAGGGCACTTCCCCAGATTGGAAATGAAGATCCAGGTTCGTATCCCAGTGACGCTAAAACAATATTTTTCGACAAAATTGATTTTATATGTATATATTTGTAATTAATACATTAATTTAGTATTTAAAAATATTTTTGTTGCGCCACCGGGATTCACAAGTATTACCTATGTTCTGAATAATTACAACTTCACAATAATATTGTATTCTCTTAATAATATCTATATTAGCTAAAAGAGTACGAAAATTATTTTATATATTTAGAATACTTGGAAGTATTCTGAATAAAAGGAAGTTGAAAACTTTCTGCTATGCTTTGTGCAAATCCATCTTGAGTTATGGTATTGATAGTTGTAGTAAGCATTACTCAGAAGGCTATACTCAGAGTAATACATCGCCGTGAATTTTCGTATCCTTCAGGGAATTTCAGGTTTTGAACATAAGACAATTATATGTGCTGAATATACTAACCAGCTTTCATTGGAAAATAAGCGCTCCGTCTGTAAGGACTGAAATATATTATCCTACAAGAGTAAATAATCTTAAATAGTTCCAAGAAGGAAAACTACTTTGGTCAAAGATTATTCACTTTTCAAGCTCCTAGAATAAACAATCAAATTGGATATAAAATTAGAACTTTAACTGAAATTAAGGTTTTTAAAAGGGATGTTCCAAAGTGGTTGTTAAAATTAGGAAAAGCAGATACTGAGAGTAAAATGTTTTATGTAATGAGATAATTATACTTTTAAAATTAGCAATATTAACTTTGTGGTTAAAATTCATATTTTTTATTTATTATCTTTGTTTTATTAACCACTGAATTTGATAAAAAATTGGGATTGTCAATTTTGCATATAAACGATGTTGGTCACAAATTAAATAATTTGGAATCGTTGGAGATAAATAAAGCATGTATAACAAATCAAAAAATTATAAACAACCAACTAAATTTCACAACGAGTCCCATTCTATAATTTTTTCCTAAAAATTATTCGACTAAATTTGTATTAAGTAACAATTTGAGTTAGGTACTAAATTTGTTTTTTAAATAATTGTTGTTTTTTTAAAAATAGATTCTGGTGAAGAAACAATATTATATGCTTTTAGTTAGTTATGACATCCTGAAGGAGAAAATGGTATTTTTCTAAACCGGTAGATGTATTTAAACTCAATTCGGTGGTTAATAAAACAAAGATAATAAATAAAAAATATGAAATAATTCTTATAACTGCATTTTGATTTTGCATATTTCCCTTTAATTTTTATGAGCTTACATTCTTTACGTATTGTAACGCACATTGGTATTTTTTTCTCTCCTTTTTTATATATTTTCATGTTTTGTATGTTACATATTCTATTTGATTGTGTTTTGCTTTCAATGAGTTATTTGGTTTTGTGAAATGTAATTTGTGTACCAATTTGCCATATAACAGGCTTTCCTAGTTGGGTAATGCATTTTAAAATCTGTGTAAAATATATTTTACAAATTGTCTCTTTTTGTTGCTGTACAATACTTATGTGTCTAAATAAATTTAAAAAAAAAATATATATATATATATACACACATAAATCAAATAATCATGTACAGTAGACTACATAACATATAAGTCTCAATTTTTTCTTATCATCAATAAATATAAAAATTGATAACGTAGTTCGTTGGCAAACAAGAGTTTCAAATTCATAAACCGGTGGTAACCAAAAATTTTTCGATACACAGTTTTTTTTTCTGTATATATTTTAAAAATGAATTCATCTGATTTGTTTTAAAACAGTTCTACATAAATAATTTTCTCACGTTTATCCGTGCATCCGTGTCGCGTGTATCACGTGAAATTATGTGGTTATTGCAACAAATAAAATAAAATATTTTTCTATTGCATTTTCGTTGATTACAAAAATCATTAATTGTTCGTATTTATTAATGATTTATTTATATTAATAAAAAAAAGGATTGTGAAATTTAAGCATACATGTAGTAACTTTCCAATTTGACTGCTCTAGTGTAGTGTCTTTGCAAATACCACCAGATTTCCCTTGAGGTTCTATCCTCTTATTAGTACACTTAAGTTGCTTGTAGTGAAACTCAGTAATATAGTGTAACAATACTAATTTATAAAGATAATATATTTACAGTAAAGTACAATAATATAACTTAGATATTGCTTATTGCTAATGCGAAAGAAAAATGGGAAAGAGCCCCATTATCCAGAGATGGATCTTATATCCCATGACCCCCACCACTCACCCGACACACACATACAAAAGTAACAGTTCTCACCTATTTTTCAGTGTAGAAGTTTTTTGTTATAATATCATGTATCTGAAGTATTAAAATATTCTGGCTACTTTAATACAGACGGCAGTCTAGTAAAGTAGCCAGGACAATGCTGCATACATCAAAGGTGGAGTGTATTCCATCCCACATAATAAACTGCGAGTAAAAATAAATAATATCATGAAAATTGATTAAATGCTTGTTCATATGTGTATTAATTCCACGTCAATACTTTTCATAAAACTGATTTAGTATATAATAGTATCAAAAGATTTCGTAGCGAACTTCTTAGATCTATTCAGTGTAATCTCAGCAAGTTTAATGATTGTGCGTTTAAACCGATTAATTATTTAAGGTTGAATAAACCATGTAGTACCTATTCAATAAACAATAATTATTGTTTGGATTACTTATACACGATTACATCGTAACTAAATGAAGGTTTATTTTAAGTAGTTCATTTTCTATACTATACAACAGTAACAAAATTCTTCTTTGCAGTCGTGCTTGCTATGGTAACGATGACACCACGGTTATAAAAGGTCAAGGTTATAAAAATGGTTACCGTCTATTGTTCAGTTGTCTATTGTTTCGTCAAGAACTGTCAGATTTGCGCGGTGGATTGTCACGACCGGTGTTTCTAACATGGAACTATAAACGATCCAATATGACCAAAGGGTAAATATTTTTATGTTATTCAATCACTAGTGCATAATTTACTATAATTTGTTGATCCAATCGCATGGTGAATAATCTTTACAGGTAACGAGATGTTTCCCTTTAGTATCTTTGCCTTCGTTATTCTCACCGAAGGTTACATTATTCGATGTGATGTGATCTTCTACAATTCCGCTTACGAATCCAATTGCGTCGGCCTGGATGCGATGATAGGCCAAGGACATAGGTTGCTCGGATGGGCATGGACCGGAGTAATGCCATCTAATGAAACATATTGTAATCACCTGCCTGCATTGCTGAACGTCAAACTCGCGCCAATCCCGACGAAATAAGGATTTGTTAAAGTGAATTGTATCTTTATTTTATTTACTTTGTTTATATTTTTCTTTTTGTGATTAGATGCTGTATCTTTGTTTTATTTCCTTTGTTCATGTTTCTTTTGTGATTAGAAGCCATTTTTATAATAAATAACACATTTTTTAAATACTAAATTAATGTATTAATTATAAATATATACATATAAAATCAATTTTGTCGAAAAATATTGTTTTAGCGATTTTATATGTATATATTTATAATTAATACATTAATTTAGTATTTAAAATATCACAGACCTATGTTCTGAATAATTATAACTTCACAATAAGAATGCGTTTTCCTTAATAATACATTTTTTAAAGTATTTTTTATAAATTTTTCCCAGTTTAGGATGAAGACAGACTGTGACAAAATAAGGTGGGTACGTGTTTCTGAGGTGAAGAACCCGCGGATCTTGTCTTCATCACTGACTAACCGGTGAGAGGATAAAACACCGGTTTTTACTCTCACAATATATATATGTGTATATAAGAGCACTTTTTTTGTATTATTATTAGTTTTAAATACGCCCTGATGAACCTTGATTTAAGTAAAACCGTTTGAAGCGTAAAAAAATGGTTTGACATATTTAATCTAATATGTCAAACCACAAAGTGATAAAAAAAAAGTCTACTTATGTATTTGTATTTTATGTTTTATTATTGTTTTGTAACTTTTACAAAAAAAAAAGTCACTTAGATATTAGATATTAAACTTGCATTATAAGTCATTTGGTCAAATCGTGAACATGTCACCATTGTACTCTAAATAGTTGAATTACCTATTAACGAATGCACAATGTACGATATTAGTACTTACTCATCCAAAAATAAGCTATGACTGTCAGTCCAATCTTTATTAATTATTTCCAATCTTATATTTCAATATTTAATCAAACCACAAAGAGATTGCTTTCTACGAAAATATAATCATTTAATTTTTTTTCCTGTTGATAGCTAGACTCATTTCACTACGGGTTATTTTTAACAATGCAAAAAATTCTTCAATATTGTCTTGTGTTATTTGCGAGCAAAGTTATATCGTCTGCGTGTTTCAGGATTAAGATTATTTTTCCATTTATTTACGAACCCTTGAGCTACTTTTCAAGGACGATCCTCATTATGTAGTCTGTATAGAAATTGCATCATTGGTATGTCTAAATTTAATCGAGAGCTATATACAGGATGCGACATACGGAACTTACCATTTTGAAGAGGCACCACTATGCGTCAAGAGGGAGTAGAGTGATAGGAGTGATGACATTGAACAGATTTATACATGACGTTTTTAGTGTTAGTTATAGCTTATTCTAGTTAGTGAGTATTACACTTTATTATCGATGAGTTTATTATTGTAGTAACTTTCCAGTGTGGTGCCTTTGAAAATACTATTACAGATTCCCTTTGGTGTTCTATACTCTATGTGTATTCTCGAATTGATTGGTTGAGTCCTTGTAAGTGAAACTCAGTGAATATATGTGACAATTATTATTTATCACAACAACTTATTTATAGAATGTACAATTATAAAACTCAGATATTTAATACTATTATTGCGAAGGAACGATGGGATAAAAGATTCGTTCACCTTATATCCCATGATCTCCACCACTCATCTCACACACACATACACACACACATATAAAAGTGACAGTTCTCAAAATTATAAATGGTGGGTCGCCAATAAAAACGCAGCGTGCACTTTGCATACACTTTGCGCACCCATTTTCAATGAACATGGTGCAGAAAATGTTTGGTTTCAACAAGATGATGCAACGACCCACACATCTCGTCGTTCCCTTGAAGTCATAAAATATATGATTCCTGAACACGTTGTCTTCTTGTACGGTGATGTTGGCTAACGTAAACGCTCGCGAGATTTGTCAATTTTTTTTGTGGGTTACCTCAATTCGAAGGTATTTATCGAAGATATACTCAAAGAGACGATCACCCAGGAAATTGTTGCCATTCCGCCCGAAATGACTCGCAAAGTTATGGAAAACTTCCGAGAGAGGCTCAGTGAGTACATACATAATGCATGCGGTAGGCATTGATTTAGGTTAAGCTGTTACCATGGTATTATATAATAAGCTCTATACTACATTGCACGTAGGTTTATGAATTTTCGCTAACCGACGTCTCGAGGCAAAATGAATCCATCATAATAAAAACGCATTATTATCTAACACAAAGAACAATCATGTAAACCACACTTTTATTAAGGTAGTAAAATTTTCGAATTAGTAAATGAGGATGTAGATTCTTCAATCAGCTCTAAGACAAGTTCAAAATCTTTCAAATATCATTCTGTAAGGAATCAGCATATGTAAAGACTCCGAACAACATGGATCATCTGATCCATTTCTGACTGTGCCGAGTGGAATTTTCAATACTGTAGGTAGCAATTGTATAGCTTGAATATAACGGTATATTAAAACAGTGCCCAGCAATTGATAATTAATTGTATAAATTAAGAATAATCCAGTAGAGGACTACAGTACTCCGGTGGCGTCGCGCGGTAGCATCCAAGACTACGCAACTAATGATTCTTCTGAAACACGGTGGGCGCTAGCGAAGTTATAACATTTCATGGATTATTTAATTTATACTTATTTGTTTCTCAGAATTTTTAGTAATGCACAGCTTTTTTGCATGTATGAAGTGCACGCCCCTGTAAATAACGTATTGTTTAAAAAACGTTAAAAAAACTACATTGTGTGTACTTAACATAAATGAAAGGTAAACAAATAATAGATGTCTCATAGAGACAAAGCTATTTTTTTATTTTTTTTAATGGAAAAATATGAAAGTATGGGTAATTACAGCACTTAAGACCTGTCTTCGGGTGGCTTAAGTGATCACTATACACAATGTGACGTCTCTATGAAATATATATATATATATATATATATATATATATATATATATTATTTGTTGTGTGGGTGAAAATTCAGTAATTGTGTGTTCTTGGATATATTCAAATATTGCTAAATGAAAAGTTTTTTGTTGTATCTTATTTGTTTCGTTTTTTTAATTATTTTAAAATCGTGGAGTTCTATATGCCGCACCCTGTAGTTCAGAAATAACAATTTAGAAACTAGAGTTGTGGTCTAGACACAGTTTAGTAAATCTTGAATATCTTAAGATCTTAGTATTTTTCTCTTTGAGTCATTTATATTCCTAACATTTTCTCTTACAAAAAGATAATCCAATTTTAATAGTTTCCCACAAAAGAAATGAGCGCTAAAGAAGACAGATTAGGTGAATCTGTACCGAGGAGATTCGGCCTATTTAGCTCACAGCATCTAAAAATTGCTGAACCGGAACATCTTAGAGTGAGAAAGTTTTGTTTTGAGAAAAGTTTCCGATCTACAGTATCATTAAAGTGGAATATCGCATTATTCCCGTCGACAATATAATAAAAAATGTGTTACAAAAGGCAAAGTTTATCGTCCGTAAAAGCATAAAATAATTGTGGCAGTTATAATATATATTCTATTCCAAATATAATACGGAAGCAGTGCGTTGTGAAATTTACTACTTAATGTTTCTTTTGAAACAATTACACGCATTTGTCAAAGAGTTAAAAAAATATATGGATGTGAATGATTTACTTGTAATTTTTATAAATTTTATTCAAATCGTTACGGCAATTGCTTGTGTGAATCTATATAGCAAACAATTATTAGGTTGTGTGCAGTGTTCCCTCTTAACTGTGCGGATGTACACGCGAACACACGATTCGGCGTCATAGAGCAGAAAAAAAATTTAGCACCCACACAATTTTTATCATTTCTTCTTTACGTGCAGTTTTCTGATTTATCCTTTTATTTTTTCCTTCATGATGAGTGCGTAGTGAGTTGTAAGAGATTATCTTCAGATTGTTTTCCTTCGTTTGATAGTTGTTATTAGTTTTCTTGACTTATTCATGCGTCTTTTTGCCTCTTCATTCGCAATGCAGTCAACTCAGGAGAAACTGTAAAAATTATATGTCTAGTAATTAAATTTTCAATATTGATATGTTTATTTTCCTCTATTTAATTCAATTAAAAACTCAACACCATCGCTAGCCACCTTCGCTTATGGAGTTGAGAGTTGAAGTCCTCAATATCCTAACGAAATAAATAACTAACTTACCATCACGCCGTTTCTCCGCGGGGTAAGGCAAAGAGGATCTGTGTCCGACACACAGTTCTTGCCTCATCCACATTCATACATCTTCTCATACAAGCGATTATTGAAGCTTCTAGCAAGGCCATCTGGTTTACCTGGTTATGCTAAGTCTTCTGTGAACGTCCTTTATTTCTGGTGCCATCAACACTTGTGTCATATAACTTCGATATCATTCTCTCCTTATTCATCCGTTCTGTATGACCAAACTGCTTTAACTATCCTTTCTTAAACTTATACTTAAATCTGCTTATCATTCTTTCTTTATTTCCTCATTCTTTCCTCTATGATAAATGGATGATCACGCATACATCCAAGCGATATCATTTCCACTGCATTCAGTCTACTTTTGTTTCTTTTTTGCCAGCTCCAGGTCTTACTTCCATTAATCAGTTTCGGTACCAGCACTCCATTATGAACCACTAGTTTTGCCTCGGTTGACAAGTTTCCATTAGCTATAATTCCATTCAAATAAAAGGGTGATGCGCGCGAGGCGCGGTCTCTTTTGCGTTACTCCGAGACTAGTTATATACCCTGTACCTTAACGATCTTCGTCTAATAAAGATTATAATTGTCACATAATTTCTATTGGACCATCAACAATCTATTGCGAGGTGTACTACTTGAGACGTACTTCTTACGCAAGTACGTTCTATGTTCGATTTTTGTGTTGTCAATTCCTTCCTGTGTTGGAACGAGTTGAACCGATTTACCTGAATAAATAGTGTACTCACTGTATTCTCAAAGTACAATGTTTGGTGAGACTTGGCTTATCCGACGTAGAGTCAGTGATCCGTCTGCTTATACCAAAACAGTAAGGATAAGGACATCTGAAACAAATTCTGCAGACTCCTGAAATATCGCTAAGAAAAATACAGTATACTAAATTTCTTTGTTCATTTAAACAGTTCGTAATATTTTTAATGTATATTTATTAGGTGAATGTTGAATATAAGAGTTTATAATATTATGTAAAACAATTGTAATAATTTAAAAAACTATCACTAATTTCGTGTGGTCGAAAAGTTGTTATCGAAGCAAATCTCCATCTTCTGTTAGGATGTTATCGAAGTAAATCTCCGTGTTCTGTTTTGATTAATTATAATATTTTTAGGGGTCCGAACCATAGAAAACCGACATGTTAATGAGATAATGAATTTGAATGAATGAAGTAGTTGGACGATATTTTTTTTGACAATTATTTTGTTCAAATAAATTAACAAATACCTATACCAAACATAAAATATATATATAAATAATAAGACAAACTACTTTGTTTAAACCACTATTTATTAATTATTCTACATGTTTCGATGATATCATCTTCAAGAAACAATGTATACTGAAATTAAAAATACAAGCATGGATAAAAACAAAATTATAATGCACTATTGGCTTAAGGGTCAAATTGTAAATGCGGTGTATAGTTCGGTTGCTTGCAATATTTATATGAGGCTTAGTTATGTCCATTGCTACATGCATTATTTTTTAGAGGGAAGCATTGTTAGCTCAACCCTCAACATGGATCAGAGTTTTATTCTAGGGTTTTCAATCCCTTAACCTGTATGGTCCGCGGGAGGTATTTTATGTATCTACCCCCAATACTAAAGTATCGACGAACGCTTCCTATATACTACCCGGAACGCCTTCTATAGGGATTGCATATTTAATAAATATTCCAACATTATCAAATACACTGCAATACTGTAATTTAACGGGTATTCTTAAAATCATAAAATTCAATTTGAAAATGAAATTTTTAATTTCAGTATATATTGTTTCCTGAAAAGATACCATAGGTATCGCAACATGTTCAATAATCAATAAATAGTGATTTAAACAAAGTATTTTGTCTTATTATTTATATAATATGTAGTCAGAAAGTAATTTTGCTAATATTCAAGAAATAAAATATATAGATTTTTAAAACCAATTTTCTCACCTTTCTGACTTGACTCTAACAGATCAGGGTAATAGTGGAATTAACATGATTAAATGCTTAATTATAAAAACATTTAATCAGCACCACTCCAAACCTACCCTTAGGCCAGTTATCCTCGGACTTAAGATTTAATCACTTAAAGTGAACCAATCGCGTCGGTCTCGGTTCGACGGACCCTACATAATCTTACTTAGCTAAACTTAATACGTTTCCAACGGGGCGGCTTCTAGGAAATTTGTAATGATGCGGTTTGTCGACGAAAGATATAAATACACTATATTGAAATAAAGCGCCATCTGTGATGGTTCATCAGTAAACATGTTTGTTAGGTTTGGTTTGTGCTTTTAATAAATATCTTTTGGATGAATTTTTTAAACACCCATTACATAAGTTACAGTGTTGCAATGTGTTTGACAATGTTGGAATACATATTAAATCTGTAATCTCTTATCTCTTATTATAGAAGGCGTCCCGAGTGGCGGGTAGAAGCGTCAGTAATGCGGGTAGAAGATAAATATAATTCCTCTCGAATATCATACAGGTTAAGGGATTGATTCTCCATGTTGGGGATTGGGCTAACAATTTTTCCCTCTAAAAAATAATGTATGTAGCAATGAGACTCAACTAAACCTTATATAAACACATAACCCTGACCTAACTATGTACCGCATTTACAATGTAACCCTTAACCCAATAATCTATAATAATATTACGCTTCCCCGTCTATATTGGTCTACATCTATGGCTGGATGAATACCGGTTTCGGCTTCAGTATCGTCAGTGTCATTATGGCTGTTTCGTACTTGTTTAAATGACCAGATCTATGAGACGCGATCATGTCACAAAATAATGTATTTTTAATATCTAAAGGTTAATCTTAAGATTATTTTAATGTTTTTCTTTTATATACTCAATTTGAAATGAAATGTTCATTATAAATCAAAATATTGCGAAATCGTATGAATTTTGAGCTATTATCTCTCTTATCTATGATCGTCTTGTGTTGTATCATAGAAGCTGTGTATGAAATCGTACGAATTTTGAGCTTTCATCTCTCTTATCTATGATCGTCTTGTGTCGTATCATAGAATCTGTGAATGAAATCGTACGAATTTTGATCTTTCATCTCTCTTATCTATGATCGTATTGTGTCGTATCATAGAAGCTATGAATGAAATCGTACGAATTTTGAGCTATCATATCTCTTATCTATGATCGTCTTGTGTCGTATCATAGAAGCTGTGAATGAAATCGTACGAATTTTGAGCTATCATATCTCTTATCTATGATCGTCTTGTGTCGTATCATAGAAGCTGTGAATGAAATCGTACGAATTTTGAGCTATCATCTTTCTTATCTATGGTCGTCTCGCGTCGTATCATAGAAGCCGTAAATAAAATCGTACGAATTTTTTTTATGGTCGCTCTGCCAAATTATTTATGTAAACATGATCTCAATTTACATTACAGTTAAAAATTAAAACTGCTGTGAATAATTATTCGTTATGATTATTTTTGGTTATGTTTGCGACATAATTGTTACTCGACGGTAGTTGAAAGAATCTAGAAAAAGTTTTTAAGATTCATTAATTTTAAATTAAATATATGCTCTGAGGATATCAATTATGATTATCTCCTTAACCGTCTGAATATTTTAAAATTATCAGTGAGACGTACGATGACCGACCTTATATTTCTATACAGGATCATCAATGGTATGATAGACTGCCCCCAGATTGTTAGTTTGTTTGACTTTCATGCTTATTGAGGTCATCGAGACACAATTCATTGTTCTATTATAGAGGTAATGTCAAAAACACATGCATAAAGTAACTCCGAAGTTCCCGGATTGCATTATTTGGGGATTGAATATGTGGGGGTAGTCGACATTTTTGCTGTTAATTTACCTCTTTATAGAATTAAATTAACCATTTTTTGTGTCTCAATTTAATGGTGACGGATAAATTGCTTTACTTCACATTTTATATTTATTTTTAATTTGGTCTTTGAAAAAACATGCTGATATTATATACAATTTTTTTTGTGCATTATACTTGCTGACGCGAGTCGAATTTGTTCAACCAATAATCTATACCTGTCCCGCTCTGGCTAACTCATTACTTACGATTTCGCCGACGGGGGGACAGATTGCGCTTAAACCGCAAACTATCAAGATCTTGTGCCTTTTTTCTGGCGTCTTAAATCCGCGCCGTGCGTAACGTTGAAACTGCGATGAGGAAGTGTATTCAATAGTTCTGGAAGTGTAGTGATCTTTCGGCTCGGCACAACAAACGTGCTCGTCAACCGGAGTTAAAGACGACGCTCAACTCAGGACTTTAAAGCAAGGTATGCCAGATCCATGTACCCTTATGATCCTTCAGACATCCAATTTGGATTGTGTCAACTGATAAATATTATTCTCGATACAGTTCACGGGATCTTATCCCACCAGTACTTCTGATTAAATTTTCTATTATTTTATAAATTATGTTGATACCCGAATAGGGCGTTTATAATAATAATATATTATTTGTCAAAATCTGCGTGAAAATAATTCATACTAAAAAATTTAATATGCTTTGTGAATGTGTATCCTAAATCTTCATGGAGAAGCATTTTTAGGCTACCCGAGTATTGGAAAACAAAATTCTTGACTTGGAATAATTAAAGATATTCTTCGATAGCGCATTCGCATATATGCTGAACACTCCAACAACCAAATGTATTATGGTACTGAAGTCAAGAGAGATGGACAGGACATATTGTATGATGTGATGATTTTAGAGTACCCGTAAGGAGTTTCCTGGTCTGATGTACCAACTTCTACACCTTATGAAGATCGAAGTACGTAGGGAGTTGGTACATAAGATACCCGTCTTGGCTGAGGAACATCCATGACTAGACTAGAATAATAAATATAGAGAAGCTGTTTCGTCTAACATAGGATAGCAAGGTCTGCGCTCGGTGAAGGAAGGTAATCGCCTACATCAGGAGGACTTAAAATTCTACAGTAAGAATAAAAATAATTGTAATGATTTATTATCTATGGTGTTTTTTTAGTTCGCCGGTTGATTTGGCTGCACTCGTTAGATACGTATAAATAAATACACTTAACTGTGGACAATAATAATTTATTATATTAAATATATAAATGAGCAATACAGGATTGATGCTACGAGCGTGGTTGGCGAAAGAAAAAAAAAAAGAGAGCGCCTTCAACACGCGTTGTCCTTTTAGCCTTTCCTCTCCGATGACGAAACTGAGTTGAGCTTGCCACTAATTATGTGAATATTTGGTAAATATATTAAATACACAATTTATATTTTAGCTATTTATGTATTAGATAAAAGTATTACAATATATAAGTACTTACTATACGCAAAAATAAATAATGTTTTTTCGAAGAACGAATAAATACGCGTGTGTGTACGTGCGGAGAGGTGCGAAAGGCGCAAAGCGCAGTGTGCAGGGTGCCAGATGCCGATCGTCATTTTAGTGGCAGAGCGTGTGCTGACCGAGTTAGACGTGTCCTATGCGTCTCCGATTAATGTTTTTTTGTAATTTATAGCACTATTAGTTTAATGATTAACATAAGTAATAAATGTAAAATATTCATATTTATCCGACTAAAAATCGTGAAAGATTACATGTACACTGAGTTAACAGCACCGAAGCGCACGTTTTTATTTTAGCACCGTAAAGGAAAGACCTTTGGCCCTCCCACCAATCCAACTTCGCGCGGACTCAAGCGCCCCGCGATCTATACACCCTTACATTACAAATCATGAATAGTAAAGTGTGGGTAAAGAAAAAATACTATTATTTTGATACTTTTTAATTTTTATTAAATAATAAATATTGTAATTTCTAAGGGCAGGTTCTGAACTACTCGATTTTGTAGCGGAATATCGAGATGATCTTAATATTGGAAGAATGCTTTGACATTCTTAAATAGTATATTGGATATTGAAGCGTAGCCTCGTATTCCTCTGTGCACAGAATTTGAAGATTATTAATTTGTCAAAGAGATAGATCGGTAAGCAAACCTTAACTGAATTGTGCAAGAGGCATTTTGAATTATGTTCAAAGTGTTTAGGGATTATTGGAATTTAGTCGAATGAACAGTAAATTAATTCCATTTTTATTAAATAATAACACACTATTACTGGATTTTTACCTTAGGCATTGTTATTAACACTTACTGTCCGGTGGGGTCAAAACAAAACACGTCTGGCGATGGTGGGTCATTTTAGACCCACCTCAAGATTTCGGTTTTTCAACCGTTTTGTGGGAGATTTTTTAAAGATACTCGTATTTCATTTTTAATTTGATTTCATGAAATGGCATAATGTTTCATAATGTTTCTGCTTAAAAATTAAAATTAAAAATGAGAAAATATTACAAATAATGTACGTTTTACTACTACGTTTTACTAATGGACGCCCTACTCAGCCAAAATACAAACATCTACTGAGCATGTGATCGTCTCGTCGGTTGAGGATTGTTTCTACCTGCTTGAGTGTAACCGTGGTTATAAACAAACCGGATGAAAACAATTTAAACAAAATATTTATAGAAATGAAATAAGTGTATTAAAAATAAAATACTTAAAAAATTACAGCTTTTTTATATGAAACGCAATCAAAAGGTCAGTTTTTGAGCATTTTTTTTACATTTTTATCAATAAATCATTTGAGTCTCGTCCGATAAAATTTATTTGTATCTCATTTTATATACATCATGACGGGATAAGATCTCGTGGACTGTATCGATTATAATACTGTTATTACTGTTATAATTAGTTGACTCAACCCGAAGTGGATTCAAGAAGAATAATAATGTCAGATGGATCTGGCTTATCTTGCTCTAAAGTCCTGGGTTAGACGTCGTTTTCACCTCTAGCTGACTAGCATGTTTTTTGTGAAAAACCGAGGTACACTGCACTTCTGAAACTATTGAGAACACAGCTTCTTTGTGGTCCAAGAGTTACGCACGGCGCTGCTTTCGGACGGCAAAAAAAGAACAAGATCTTGACAGTTCGGTGTCAGAAGGTAATCTGTCCTCCTATCGGCGAAATCTATTAGTCATTGGTTGGTCAGAGCGGGACAGGTATATTAAGATATATTGAAAGGACAAATGCACAGAGAGTGGGTACTCGACTTGCGCCAGCACATCGTATTAGAAATTAAAAAATTTATAAGGCATAAATAACTTGATTCATATGTGTTCGAAATATATGTGTTCACCTACTAAATAATAATTAATTTTATTCATTACGAATACGGAACAAAAGTCTTTGTTTTAACCTATTTTTCGGCACCACGCTGATGATTAGACCTTTAAATGACTAATACCTGTCTTAGTATATCAATTAATTGGCACCTCTTCGGCGAGTAATTCTATGCGATATACTTAATTAGTTAAAATATTCTGGTGGCTGCTCTTCGATTTACGGTATGACGATACAAACCGAAGAGTTTTAACAGGAGTAAAAATCGCCTTCTTTGGGGATGATTGCTAAGAGACTGATCATAAGAAACTGCTAACGAATACACATAACAATATTATCAGAGAATTCAGTTATACAGTACATGTATCTATAAACAAACAAATACATGACGCCCCATGTACAACATTTCCTGTGTGCCGCATTCAACAGAAAAATGAGGACACCTGCAAGCCATATTTGTGACTAATTACCACGTTATTCGTATGTAAAAACACCCGTCAATTATCAATTATCAATTAGTTGAAATATCTAGACGATTGAAAAAATCACCAATTTAGAAAGAATACAGTATTTATTATGTACGTACCATGACTGAAGAACTAAAGAAGGTAATCTTTCAGATGCTCACTTAGTTACCGAGATAGAGGTGAAGCTCAGATGTCAGAGGTTTGACGTTTATCCTGGAAGTACAGTAAGACAATTATATTTTACGGAATACGAGCACTTAGCTAATTTTAAAAAAATGGTTAAAAATGTAATGTGACACGTTTAAAGTAGTGCGCTTCAAGAGACAATATTTTTACTATTTTTTTGTCTCTAATATACATCACCTTCAAGTATGCATTTAAATTTCCTTTACATACTATTTCATAAACCTGTGTAAATCTTTCACCATCTTACTTTCGTATCACGTCCAATTACGTATGTGTGACAGTGAAGTTACTCTACTTTTATGAGCGTCGTGACATAGAATATTTCCCTTTAAGGTTCTAACTTTATTAAGATTTCATTCTGCTATGTATAATATCATATTATTATTAAATATACTATTACCTTCCTTTAGTCTAAGATTCACGTAGTGTATTGTATTTTTGTCCATTAAAAATATTATTAAATGAATAAATTTTGTATTTTAATTCATTCAGAAAAACAAATAATTAAAGCACCGCTCTGAGTGAAGAATATTATAAATAATTTATTTAGTAACAAATTAATTTCCAGTTCATCCGCTTCGATGTAAGAACTTTGCACTGGCGTAAGGGAGCACGTATCGTATACAAATCGAAATTTGAGGTTGTGAATTCCTCGCTCGCGTCTGAAATACACTCTCAGCTAGGATCGTAAGAAAGTTGAAATGTTTCTAAATCAGACTTTACAGTTTTTAAATAGTCTTGAAGGATTTATGTTCCGTTTCAAATTGGTTCAAAGCAGTTTTCTCGGTTTGCGATCTCGGATCCGTGAGCTGAATACCGGACCACTTTGGCAATGGAAGATGTGCCGTATGTAGTTCCTGAATGAAACTTCCACAGTTTTAATAATATTTTTATTTTTATTAAGAAATATATACATAACATCATTCATATAACTGTGTACAAATATGTATAAATAATAAGAAACAAACTTAGTTTAAAACCACTATCTATTGATACATTAACATGTTTCGATACATATGGTATCTTTTTTAGGAAACAATGTACAATAAAAAAAATGAAAACAAGCATAGATAAAAACAAAACTATAAAGTTTAAGTGGTGGGTAACTAAGTAGGAACTATTGTGAAAAAGGATTAGATTATTTATAAAATTTAATTTAATAATAATATTTTTTCTTATATCTTAAATTTCAAATTTATCTAACTGTAAACCTCTAGTATTTGTATGTAAAATTTCTAAACCCTCGTTAATATCAAAATAATGGTTTGTTTCCAAAAAATGATTGGCGAATTCAAAATAGTTGTTTCTATTTATTCATCATAAGTGCTCCTTAATTCTAATATTGAAATTTCTGCAAGCTTTATCCATATAAAAATGATAGCAATCATTGCAAATTAATTCGTATACTCCAGATTTTTTTAAATGTCATTTTTATCCTTGTTTTTTAATATGTAATTCTTTAATTTCTAATTAAAATATATGTATTTGTATAAATATGTGTATTCATTTTACATTATACATCATAAATAAACTATATAAATTAACATTGTAAAGAACATAAATTATAAAGTAGAGTACTATAAGTATAATTATACTAGAAGATAATATGCTTTGGATATATTATTTTTTGATATTGGGTTGATTAATTAAAAAGAGCAAATAAGGGGTTAATTATTTCTTCTGAATAACCAGCGTCTACATATTTTGCCCATACCTTGTTGTTGGGTGTTCATCATATACGATGTAATTCCTATCACATTTTTTGTAAATATCGTTACATTAAAATAATAATTTAAATCCCAAAATGTACGTTTAAAAAGTGCATCTTTGCCACGTAATCTAATATTTATTTATAGACTTTAGTGATCGTTTTTACTACGCCCACCATACTCTCCGGACGTTGTGTAGTGCAAAATAGTGCAAATGGCATTGAATGCGAAAATCTTCTGAAATGATATAGAAGTTCGTGTTTTTGAATATCTTTTTTTATAAAAACACCTATAATTCTTAAAAAGTAGTAAATTTTTAAAATAATTTTTATTTTCTGTAGTAAATTAACACTTATTTATATATATATTCATCATATTTTATATTTAGAGAATACAATTTCCTAGACATAAGACAAATCTATATGTTGAAACTCGTCCAATATTTACATGCTAATAACAACTCACCCCAAGCAATAAATCGTGGACATAACACAAAATAAACAACAAACATCTACACGTCAGTTCCAAGAGCAACAACGACATTTTATCAAAGATTCTACATGTTCTTAGCTCTGAAACTATACAACGCACACAGCACCAATTGGAAATCGTTCACTTCGAATAAGAATACACAAATATGGACCAAATATATGATCCAATTATCAATCCGAAGTATCGCTATCCAACATTTTAACATAATCATTATACAGTGCCTACACCAATAATTCAATAGTTCTACAACACTCTCACTATATATATTTATATATTTTTTTTCCTTCTCTATTTTTATATTTAACATCACGAAAAAAACTGGTTACTTTAACACAGACAGCAGTCTAGCAAAATAGCCAGGACAATGCTGTATATATCAGAGGTGAAGTTACTCTATCCCACACAATGAACTACGAGTATATACTTAATTGCAATATAATTGTATTTCATGTTTATCATGTTATATTATAATATATTCCCCTCTGTTACAATAAATACATGTATGCCAATAAATACCATAAAATGATACTACAAAAAATAATTTGTGAAAGCGATATGTTTTTTGATAACATAAATTTTATTTATTTCATAAAACATTCATATTTTAATGTTAGAAAATACAGATAATCGAAATATGACAGTCAAAAATTGACAGAAAAAAATGACAAATTCTCTAGCGATAGGAGAGCGTGAAATAGACGGGTAAATCGGGGCTGCTAGATGGGTTTTACGTTCCCTTCAGTATGGTGATAAAGAAATCCGAGTTAAGTGTCGAGACCAAGCTGACTGTTTTTAAAGATGTATATAGGCTCACTTTAATATACGGTAACCCAATATGGATTTTTACGAAGAGAGAGAATCAAGAATCTAGGTTGTCAAAATGAGTAATCGTAGGGAAGAAGCAAAAATATCATTATTGGACTCGGAACTTTTCCTATCCGAGAAAATGTCAACCATTTATGTTTCCAACAAATTTTGAACATATATTTTGTAGTCTTTATAAATGATACATCTATTATATAATTTTTTTAAGTTTTCGGTTCGCATCCCCGTGGAAACTAAATATTTTTTCAAGAAATACATTTTTTAAATTGATTAATTTATAAAATATCACAAGACCGTTCAGACATTGAGATATTTGACATCTGTCAAAGTGTGTGTGGTAGCTTGGTTACAGATGGGAGAGGATATGAGAAGGTCGGTATCAAGTGGACGTGCAGAATGGGGAGCCGGGAAGCGTTAAAAGACGCTGGAAGCGCAGTTGCGCTCTCTTTCAATACTCTTCGGTTTTCAAGATAACATATCTTATTGTGAATATATTATATTATTGCATGGTGTATAGTGGTAATTAATTGATCATTATCTCGACGTTGGACTCTTATACCTACTACCGACATGTCGTGACCAAATACGTTACGACTACTAACAATAACAATTAAAATAAGAATTAAATATATTAATTAGAAAGATATACATAAATTTTTCATAAAATTATAATAATTATAGATATTAATCATTTCATAAAATCAATTTTATCGAAAAATATTGTTATTGCGCCACCGAGATTTGAACCTGGATCTCTTTCGATATTTTTAGCGACAAATTTTCAAACCTATATGTTACCTTGTTGATATTAATACATTTAATAGTACCGTTATTTTACATGTATATCGTTCTACTTAAATTTATTTCTTATTTAAAATATCACAGACCTATGTTCTGAATAATTACAACTAATAAAAATTAAAAATAGTTGTTATTAAAGGGTGATTTTGGAGTCATCTGGTCATGATCGAAGAAAGTGCATTGAAATTTTCTGATAGATTAATCACGAGATTTTTTTAAAAGTATTTTTTTAAATATAACCTAAAAATAGACTCGCAAATTTAAAAAAAAAATTAATATAATATACTTGTAAGTTTGCCAGCCGCCCATTTTTATTATAGCTAACGAGAGATTCTAGCTCGGGCAACGTTGGGTATTACATCTAGTAAAATGCTTGCGTTTGAGTAATATTGGATTAACAAAACTTTGTACATGAAAATGAGCCAGCATGAAGCATTGAATGTACAGTACATATGAGAACTAAATATCCTTCCAACTTGTACGTTTTCGCTACAGCACTCAACTTACTTACAGCTTTCGGTTGGCCGGGAGTAAATAGCAAATAAAAACTTTGATTTTCAAAAAGACATAGAAAGAGTCTTTTAACATATGGATGAAACTTGAAATATTAACCATAGAGCACGTGGATATACAGATAAAATTCGAACCCTATTTGTCCCTGATCAAGGATTACGGAGTGAATCCCATTTTCTGTTAAGTATGTGGGTAAATAATTATTTTTTTTACAAGTGTACTTTGTACGCTGCTTGAGGAATTTTTATTTTTTTACAGTTTATGACTCATCGTCTAAGAAATGCATACACACATTGCATTGCAAAAGTGAAAGATTGCAATCATAGTCTTGCATATTTTTCACGAAAAGTGCAGTTCTGACTCCACGAAATGGGGAGAAATTACGCCCAAGAACTTTTAAACCTGACATAAAACTGCTACAATAGTATATTGAATTACCTAATTGCATTTCATGATTAACTGTTTAATACATATTTTTTGTACATTGATCATTGCACTTTGCCTATTGTTATACCAGAGGAACACTGTCTGCTATAATACAGTAAATTACTAGTGTAGCAGGTAGGGTACCCAAATACATGTCTTACTTTCTTACTGATATGTTGTATTTACTTTTCCAAATTTTATATGCATACCCTCGGTACATTTGTCTGATATTTGAAATATGACGCAACATTCATAGTAATGAACTAGGTGAAAATGTATACTTAATGAATATTAAATTGGAAGAGTAATACGTCAGACCGTTAGACATTATTTATCAATGTAAGTACATAATACACGTAAATAGTGAACCTGATAAATGTATTATAATTATTATTAAAAAACACATGTGTGCTCATTATTATGAAAGTGGTCTTAGTCATATTTCTTTCGTTTCGAGATATTTAAAGGTTTGCGTTAGAATTGTTTTATAAATATTTTTATATTACACAATACAATGTTTCAAAATTTATTTAGTCTACTAAATTTATAATTTATTTCGACATATACAAATTGACTAACGGTATAAAATGGAGTCATGGTACCGACACTGATGTATGGAAGTGAAGCCTGGAGCTGGCAGAACAGGAACGAAAGTAGACTGAATGCAGTGGAAATGAGATCACTTGGACGTATATATGGTAAATCTATTTGTGACAGAATAAAGAATGAAGAAATAAAGAAATAATATAAAGCTGATATTAGTATAGTGAGTAAGATTAAGAAAAGATCACTTATGTGATTTGGTCATATGGTACGGATGAATGAGGTAAGAATGGTAAGAAAGATATATGACGCAAGTATTGATGACACCAAAAATAAAGGACTTCCACGAAAAACTTGGCACGAGGATGATTCTGTCAGAAGCCTCAACAATCGGCGAGCTTGTATGAGAATATGTATGAATGTGGATGAGGCGAGAATTGGTTTAGGACAGAGAAGTATGGCGCTTTATCCTCTCTGCCTAAAACGGCGTGACGGTAAGTAATTATACATGTTGCATGTAGCTTATAAGGAATTTAAAAAATTAAGGTTGAAATGACTTATTCTATTACAATAATAAACACTAGCGGGATACCGTTGAACGTCGTACGTCGGATGAAGTTGAGCGTTCAAAATAATGTCAAATACTTTGGCCATATATTCAATGAAGATGGAAAAAACGATGATGATATAAAACGGCAGGGACAGTTGAGCGTTCGTGCAAATTTGCTGTCACGGCGTTTCTACCGATACATTAAGGAGGTGAAGAGCATCCTGTTTAAATCGTTCTTCATCAGTATGTATACCTGCGAGCTCTGGTCGAAATACAAGCAAGTGACGTATAACCGTCTCCGAATTCAACTCATATAGAATTCTGTTCGGATTGGCGCGTTATTGCAGCGCATCTACAATGTTTACCGAAGACCGTATACATGGATCCGTTCCGCTTCTGAGACATCCGTAAAGATGCGGCTGGAGATCAGCACCAACTCTCTGGTGCAAGTGGCGCTCTCATATAAAGCTGGTTCCCTGACCAGAGAATGGCAACGCCTACAGAATAACTACATATCTTTAAAGGCGAATCGGGTTAAAAAAAAAACCTGATCACGCTGGAATAAACACATTATTATTATTATTATTGTTATTATTATAACAATACACTGAATATAAACGCTTTAAATTTTCGCATCATATTATATTAATTTGAAACAATGTGACGCGAAATAATTTCTAAACTATTTTTTTTCAATTTCTTGACTTGGACCACTTTCATAATAATAGACACATATAGTGTTTAACTTGCATTTTGTAGAGAGAAGTGTGATAAAGTGTGAAATAAAAATGCACATGATATTTATTTTCCAATCTGTGAGACATAGACTGGAAATAACAAAACTATCTATAGCAACGATGCACACCATATAATTATTACATCACCTTGTAAACGCATATCACTTCTTTCAAGTCTAATACTTTTTTAATTTATTCAAAATATTTACCGGAACCACGCGAATTATATTTCTCGCACCAGCGTTGTACCGAATTAAAAGGTATACACAAAGAAGTGTATCATTTGTATACTATGCAAGAGAAATTAATGAATTTATTTAAGAAGAACTTCCCATGACCGATATCCAAAACACTGATTTGCTAGCTATGGCCTCGGACTTTTTATTATCTATAAATCTTTGTTCTAGACTAATATAAAAATAAAAAAAATTTAAGGGAAGCTTTTAGTCCATACAGTTTTGATGGGTTCATTGAACCCGCTGGTTAGCCTAAACACCGACCCTTGGTATCTCAAGTGGGCTTTCCAGTAACTGAGTTCGTTAGCGTGACAAAGTAAAAATAGCTCTGTGGACGCGTTTATTCACTCACCTAGATTCTCCTCACTTAACCCGTTCGGTATCCATTTTCCTAATGTCCACATCTTGCCGAATTTTTAATGTGCTCCTGTACACTTGACCGTGAACGTCCGAGTTTGTCCGCGATTTCTTGAATCGTTGATGTTCAATCAGATCAGCTAAAATGTTGACATCCACTTTAATTGATCTTCCACTTCCAGGATTATTTTTTAAACTAAAATTTATAGATCGAAACTATTTAAACCACCTCTGACATTTACAAACATCCAAAATATCCCCCAGTATATCACAAATATTTTTGACGCACTTGTTGCGGTCTCTCTCTTCAAGAAATGCTAAAGCATAATATTCCGAATAAATTCCTCATTCAGCAAAAAGCTATCCATTCTAAATATGGTTGTTATATTTTATATTTAAAAGTCTCAATACAGCTGAGGTAAGTATAGCCAACGAAACGATCCAAAACACGTTGTTAAAAATTGACTGACGAAGCATAACTGACCATTTAAGAGCGATAACAATAAAAACGACGTTTTTTTCCGGTACACCTATTATAAACGTATACATTTATGTAGGTATAAATTGCATCTACTTTGACAAGCTGCCAAGTAAATAGGTAGTAATAGTATGAAGTAAAAAGTATAAAAAGGCAGGTAGCCGGAATATAACACGCGCGCTTGCGTCTTTCTTTTACTCGTCTCTGACGCGAACGGTCGGCATTCCGTAATAAATCATCTGTCTACATCCGCGTTTACATTATAATATTTCTTACCCAATCCTGAATATTACAGTTATTATTATTTTAATCTTTACCATAACATGGTACAATCGTGATATAAAATACTCGTACGCAACCATACTGTCAACTCGTGTTACCGTAAGAAATTAGAGTTCTATTAATTAGCTTTTGAAATATGAAAAATGGTTAATGCCATAAATTTATTATAAATATTGAGTATTAAATATAATGAAATATATATAATATTATAATTCGGAGCATTCATCAAGTGCTGTATAGAAGGTTTCATCTATAATTCTTTTTATGTATCTATACACTATTATATTCATATGTTCATTATTTACATTTCACTGTGAAATTAATGTGCGGTTTATTTTTGTTAACGTATCATTTTTACAACGGATTGTATTGAAAGATTATTATTTTTTTAGAATTCGCCTTACATACATAATTTTTTACTGGTTATTTCTAATCGTAAATATTTTCCTTCAAATCAACTAAAATATCAATTGCATATTACGTGTATTTGCCGAAGTATTACAGGTTTTATTACAGCGGTAGATCTGTGTTGCTGCATGGTTAGGAAAGGGTTTTAATATCATACTTGTTTATATAAATAAAAAATAGTCAAGGTATCTATTTTATTTGGATTAGAAAATGTATTTCATACTCTTAGAGTATATAAATAATAATAAAAAAAGGTCACATTTTATACAAATTGTTCTAAAAGGAAAAACGAAGTATCGCTTTCATCACTCAAATGGTGAGAGCAGGCGACCCAGTTGGTTTAGGCACGTTTCAAGAATGTCTCACGAGACCATCAATCGGCGCCGCTACTTTTTCGAACCACCAGGATCCAGTTGCCCAAAACTACGGGATCCAGGACATGCCGGAAGTACGCAGAAACATTTGGGGTATGTAAAGGCTCTTAGGGGTGTTTGTAGCGTCCGCAGGGAGCGAACATGAGAAAAAAGTTCTTCGAGGATATGTACAGTTTAATAACAAAATTGGATTATTTTTTTTGAACTAAGTTTAAAAATTATTTTCCGTTTAGAGGAAAGAAAATTTTCTGTAACTTTTAAGGTAAACATTCACAGGAGACCTGCTTTCACGTGTGATATAAATATATCATATATTAAAATAATGTATTATATTCAACTGTTTCTCATGTCGACTTATTTTTGTCTGTTATTATTTTTTATTCCGTTTATTTAATATGTTATTACTTTAATGTTCTTTATACTCTATTTCTTACTTCTTACATGTCTTTAGGCTGTATCAAAACTTTTACATTGTTTTTTTTTTTTACTTATTTTATACTTATCTCCTTTTTTATTTTTCTGTTTTTTACTATTTAATTTATTTAAATTAGTCCTACCTAATATTAAAAATAATAATAAATATCTAATTGAGCCCAATGGCTACTTATCTCAGAATAGATACTTTATATACGTATGTATACTTTATGTATGTAGCGAGGTAGGAAGCGGCAACCAGGCTTGCATATAAATAAAATGTAATGGGTATTTAATACTTATTGTGTATTATATTAATTACTTAAAAATGTTTATATTGATGCAAGCTTCAAAAGAACGTTATTTTGTAAATACATGCCGATCTATAGGCACTGAAATCAATTGCATATCATATATGATATTTACGTTTTTTTTCTAATTCAATTTACAGGTTTTAAATACATAAAAGCTTACTAACACTATCATTATATTTCTTATTCTCTTGATCCATTATATGTATACTTTTGCCATTATATAATTTTTATTATTTTCAGAGTATGTAACAATTTATGTAACAATGTAACAATATAACATTAAAAAACATCCATGAATGTGGATTCCCACCCATACGACAATATTCCCGCTCTCGAGAAATGCTCAAAATTTAAGCAGATCACGTATATTCAATGACCCAAGCCCCGCCTTACATGTATACCTTATCGCCAGTATTATTTATGGCCTTCCAGGGCCAGCGGTCGTCTGCCGGAGTTTACCATAGTTAAGTGTTGGTGACCTTTGTCCAAGTTTGTGCACAGCAGCATCAACCATCCATCAATAGCTTAAGGACCACTTTGTTGAAGGGATGAATTTTCATCGGTCATTATCGCGTGATTTGAAATTAATAGCCCGAGCGATAAACAATAATCTACAGAACACTGTTTATAGAATTATGCTACAAATCTAGCACATGAAAGTAATCTAAGTTATGTTTCTTTCGTTTCGAGATGTTTAACGGTTTGCTTTGAATTGATTAAAATATATTTTAACATTACACAACACAATATTTCAAAATTTATTTAGTCTACTTGATTTATAATATATTTTGACATATAAATATTGCACGTAGCTTGCAAGGAAATAAATAATTTAAGATTGAAATGACTTATTCTATTATCAAAATAAACACTAGCTGAATACTGTTGAACGTCGCAATAATATTCATCATGTTGTATTAATTTGAAACAATGTCTAAAATATTTTTTTTCAATATATTGACTTACACCACTTTCATTATAATAAATAGAAGGGGGATTTGGAACATTATTTGCGTGACGAGGGGCATTCTACACAATTTATCCAACGGAACACAAATCTGATATTTTTAAAGAGAATACATTAATCAATTAGAAATACAACACCTACAGATAAACACAATTTATTTAACGATGCGACTGATCTCTATCCAATTAAATTATCTGCTTAATTTGGAGTTAAGTTACTCTTTGTACATTACTGATAGAAAACCAGGACCAAACTGTCGAAATAATTCACGGATACAGATATATAATACATTGTGGTAGTTATCAATACATTTAAATTAAATTAATTTTTTTTCGTTAATTTAAAGTCTTGTCCATGATATTTACACGATCCTAATTATATTTATTGATAAAACGATTGTGAATTTGTTTAATCTGTAAATTTTTGAGGTTGGATAATCCAGAAATATTTTAATAATTGAACTCATAACCTGTGAAGAAATGTAAAAACTAAACGAGAGAAAAATACTATTAACCACGGAAAGAGATAAACATATTGTTCCGTACAGGAAACTAGAACTGTTTTTGTAGAGTGGTTTGCACTTGTGGCTCGGGCTGACGATGTCTGTGCAGCGGTGCGCAGGGTCCAATGCAAGGTCCAAATCATAGTTCGGTGTAGCAGCCAGTAGTAGAATCTAAGTAAAAGAGTAAAAGCAGTGTTAAGTCGAGGTAGAGAGAAATGAAATTTTAACGTGCGTGCTCAGAGAGCGCGGCAATGAGAATGAGCTCTCTCGGCCGCTGACGCACTATTTATTACCCGTGAGACGGGCCCGGCCGCGTCAAGAAGCGTACTTACAGGCCTAGCCTCACTTCATGCGATCCGGCTCGTTGGCCACTTGGTGGCGAAAGGGAAAAACTGCTGCTCAGTCGGGCGTCGTAGCTCTCGGGTCCACAGATTATAGTTTGCTCTTACTTTTTATTAAATAACAAAATTATTCCTATATCTAGAGACATCGCGGGCATTTTATTATTTTATTACTACATATACCCGCGATGTCTTGTATGTTATAAGATCAAGCGATCGCCCGGGATTAATTTACCTCGGTTACAATAATACAAATTATATTCACATATGAAAATACAAAGTTTATATTGCACATTCCTGCACGGGCGATCCCTTCAATATTCTCTATTGTAGCATCCTTGGCACGGGGGTCTCATGCTCCCGGGATTAGACCATTTGTGGTCGCGGTTTCTCCAAAAAGGCTCTTTTCAGGCATGCCGCATGCCGGCATAGCTCCCACGAGCGTGATTCTGTGCGGCACACATATTATTTTTGGCTTGCTTAATATATTTCTTAAATTCAACTGTATATTTATAAAAAAGTTATGTGCATACGTAATATAATACTTTTACAATTGTTCAAACCACGATAATGCTTTGTAAAAATGTTTCAATTATTTATTATGAACAAATTATGTGGTCTTTCTGATTAGGGAAACAAAGATCGAACCCTAGATATATTAGGAGAACACATTATTACATTCTTATTGTGAAGTTGTAATTATTCATAACATGATCTGCGATATTTTAAATATGAATTAAATATATTTATTAGAAAGATTGATAATTCTGGCGTCTGCTATCAGATTACACAAAGGTATTTGATATTCTGTAAAAATAAGGAAGATGTCTCATTCAAATAATGGAATGATTAAATGTATTAATATTAAAAAGGTAACATGTAGGTTTGAAAATTTGTCGCTGTAGCATAGTTGGATAATGTACCTTCCCCGGTTTAAAAAAAGATCCAGGTTCGAATGAAGGTGGCGCTACAACAATATTTTTCGATAGAATTGATTTTATATGTATATTTTTTTAATTAATATATTTAATTCATATTTAAAATATCCTAGATACGAGGGCCAAGTAAAAAATAAGGTTCCCTACGCTGTACACTCGCCACGCGAGATGCTAGGCGAAATCCGGCAACACTGCCTTGATTGTTGGTCCCTTAACTACATCCCCACTACCGGGAGCAAACGCTGCGACGCTCAGTAAAGGCCTGACAGCCATCCGCTATGGAACCCGCCATCGCCGTTACCGCCAGGTGTGAAATCCGTTCGGTGATTCGATTTTTAAACGCGAAGAAGCTTAAACCTGTTGAAATTCATCGACAGTTGGAAGAAGTTTATGGCACAGCTTGCATCAGCGTCCAACACGTCCGCAAATGGTGCAGGGAGTTCTCCGAAGGACGCACAGACGTCCACGACGAGCAAAGGAGTGGGAGGCCATCGGTGTCGGACGAAGTCGTGGCGAAGATTGAGCGCATTCTCCTCGAAGATCGGAGAGTAACGCTTCGGGAGCTTGCTGTCCAGGTTCCTGAGGTTTGTGAAAAAACCATCGACAACATTTTGACAGATAAACTTGGTTATCGCAAGGTGTGCGCGCGGTGGGTTCCACACATGCTTTCAGAAACCCACAAAGACAATCGTGTCAAGTGTGCCGAGGGGTTTCTTCGAGAATGCGCCGAGAATACCGAAGAATTCTTGGACTCCATTATTACGGGAGATGAAACGTGGTGTCACTACGTCACTCCAGAAACAAAAGAACAGTCCAAACAATGGCGCCATCCTGAATCGCCTAGGCCGAAAAAGTTTAAGTAGACGCTTTCCGCAGGAAAAGTGATGACTATGGTGTTTTGGGACCGAAAAGGCGTCTTGCTAACCGAGTTTATGCCTAAAAGGACCACCATCAATTCGGACAGGTACTGCGAGACATTGACAAAACTCAAAAGAGCCATCCAAAATCGCCTGAGAGGAAGGCGTTAGGCTGCACCACGACAACGCTCGCCCGCATGTCTCTCGACAGACCACCGCCCTACTGGACAAATTCGGCTGGAAATTGCTTGACCATGCCCCCTACAGCCCTGATCTTGCTCCCAGCGACTTCCACTTGTTTCCGAAATTGAAGCAACACTTGGGTGGACAACGCTTCAATACAGATGAAGAGGTGAAAGAAGCGGTCACCAAGTTCATCGGCGGCCTAGCGGCGGAATTCTTCGAAGCGGGTTTTCAGAAGTGGATAACTCGTCAGGAAAAATGCATAGAAAAATCAGGAGACTATGTAGAAAAATAGAATAAAGTACAAGCTTTCAGATGGTTTACTTATTTATTGCAATAAAAAATACCTTATACCTGAAAAAAATGTAGGAACCTTATTTTTTACTTGCCCCTCGTATATTGATCATCTTTGCATGGTGAGCACCTTACATCTAGATAAAATGCATGTTTTGTGCATGCATAATTCATAAGTATAAAAAATATATATATATAATCGTCATTATAACAATTTACTTATTTCCTAAGATCTGAGGTGGGTATATAGCGGTATCAAATGTCGCATGGTAGAGATGCAGTAGCCACGCCGCATACCACCGCACATACGAGCTTCGTAAAATCACCAAGAGAGGCGGTTCACGCAGCTTCGCGCGACGGCCGGCAGAGCTCGGTCCCGGAGGCGACGATGAGTGGCGAACTACTCGTTCTTTTCTCGTTTAAGACAGCTTCCGAAAGTGTCTCTAAAATCATCGTGTAAATATATAGCTATATGCCGTAAATACTTTGTACTTAAAATTACTAACTACCTGCATCTTACTTTGTTCATAATGAAGACGTGCGAATAAACATCTCGACAAGACCCCAGGTATGTTATTCATTATTACTATATCCCTGATGTTAACTTCTTTGCAAGTACCTTTTGAATAAGTGAGTCTTGTTGGCGAAATGTGACTGATCCAACTGAGATTTTTACTACCCTCCATGATCAGCCAAAGATCATTGATGCATTACTATGTTAAATTCACGACAATATTGTGCATACATTCGTATATGCGTGTAACCATTTTTTTGCTATTGCATTTTAGTTCAATTTAAAATTAAATAAAGATTATAAAAAACATTAAATCTTAAATAATATCCCTTCATTATTGACGGGTCATTCACAATATCTATTAATTAACTGCGCGTCACTGATAACTTAATTAATACGAAGAAAGTGACTAAAAAAACATCTGAATGTTCTTTCATTTCATTAAAAGTTGCAGCCGGATTTGTTCCATTCCATCGAATAGGCAAGAGACTTGAATATTATAATTTTCCATTTTCAATACAGTCTTGCTACAAAGTGGGCAATATGCGAGGAATATTTAAAAAGTTTTCCTATGAAAACTTAGGCACAGGCACCAGCCGCATACCCACCCGGTTAATTCTTAGTTTATTGGAAGTTCATCGTAACTTTCAATATAGTTTCCAACTTGAGCGAGCACTCTTAAGTATGGTCTCGGTATGCCGTTGCACAAGTGCCAATCGAAATTTGAAACAATGCGTGAAGGCGCGTTTTTGTGAAATGAAATATCACAGATGCCGTGCGATAGGAGAGGTGGGAGACAAATGTGTAGCAGTGAGGTTCATATGAGTTAATTAAGATTAGAAAAGATCGAGACCTAGAAATATAGGGTATTTATAGTTTCGACTGTCAAAACTGCAACAAAGTAAACGTAGGATAAACAGTGAGAGGCGACCCACCCAGGACCGTTTTGTGAGAGTGGATCCGCTGTTTACCTAGTCATTTGGCGTCTAGTTGGCATTTTTTAAAAATGCTAATTAAGCTGTGAAACCTTGTCTTGCAGTGTCCAAACCCCTCACAGTCCTCGAATTTTCCTTTATTCATGATTAAACTAATAATGACAAAGAAAGTATGTCAGTGTAAGAATACATTCAGCATGTAAATGTAAATAATAAGTTCAGTCAAACAAAATAAGGCAATTAAGGAATCTAAAAGTTGTTACATTATATATATAAATCAAAATAAGCATGTGTGTTACTTGAGTCGGGAAGCCGAGGGGAAAAATCAACACGCACCCGAAGAGAGGAAAAAATACAAAAAACAAAATTAAAATGAACTGACCACTCATCCGAGCACCACTGCCGGTAGATAACAGTTCAGAGACAAACCAAAAAGTCCAGAAACAATTCAAAGTTATTTGTTACCTAAAATAACTACCAATACAACAGGTACAACAGAAAAAAAATGACGAATGAAAATATAAAACAATTAATAATATAACATGGCAACAAAGTAAAGATAGATGAAGGTATCGATATAGATAAGATATCGTTCCCGTATCAGTCCTCCTCATTCGCCACCTGGTTGGCATTTTTTTAATGCCAAAAAGCAACAGTGCCCCACCGCCATGCTACTTGGGTAACATGACGCGATACACGACTATAAGATAAAGTACATCCCTCACTGTACTCCGGAAAAAATATATTTATTATTCAATCAATTTATTTATTTATATATATTTTGACATCCATATTTTTGTAGTTACAGAGGTGGATACATAACATACATTTTACATAGTTTAATGTGTGGGATGGAGTAGATTTCACCTCTGATATATACAGCGTTGTCCTGGCTACTTTGCTAGACTAAAGTCTGTGTTAAAGTAGCCAGTTTTTTTTTTTCGTGCTGTTGTGGTGTTATTTGAAATAAAAAAATAAATCAAATATGAATAAAAAAGTAAGAATAAAATTAAAAAAATAAAAGTGTAATAAAATAAAAATATAATAAAAATATGTGGAGTGGGAGTGTTGTAGGACTAGTGAGTTATTAGTAAAAGAATTGTATACATTATAGTAAATTGTTTGATATCAATCTGATTCATCTCTACCTGATTGAATCATATATTGGGTCCATTTTTGTGTAATCTTATAGTAATTGTACGATTTCCAGTTGGTACTGAGTGTATTGTATAGTTTCGGAGCTAGGAACATGTAAAATCTTTGATAAAATGTCGTTGTTGCTCTCGGAACTGGTGTGTAGATGTTTGTTGTTTGTCTAGTGTTGTGTCCATGATTTATTGCTTGGGGAGAGTTGTTATTAGTATGGAAGTATTGAACGAGTCTCAACATAAAGATTTGTCTTATATCAAGGACATTGTACTCTTTAAATATAAGGTCTGATGGATATCTAAATGGACGACCAATTATTACCTTGAGAATTGTTTTTTGTGCTTTTTTAGCCGACTCCAATATTGTTTTTGCTGCTCCTCCCCAAACTAAAATAGCATAATTAATTAAAGAGTAGCACAGTGCAAAGTACACCGATCTCAAGAGTTTGTAATCAACTATACATCGAGTTCCTTTAAAAAAATAAATTAGTTTTCTTATGCGTTTTGCTAGATTCGATATATGTTCTTTCCAGTTAAGATGATCATCGATCAGTACTCCCAGATGTCGAATAATTTTGACTCTTGTCAGTTTTTCACATTGGCATGCGGACGCCGTGGTCTTGTTTGCTTTGCAGTCATGAACGACGAGTGTAGGACTTTGACGTGGTGTTGTTCTTTCGTTAATACAGAAACATATATATTTTGATTTTTTTGTATTAAGTGATAGGAGGTTCGTATCAAACCATTTTTTCGCCTTGTTCAGACCATCCTGTGCACGAGTATTGACCTCTTCCCAAGACTTACTCTCAAAGCAAAGCACGGTGTCATCCGCGAAAGTGATTATTTTTCCATTGTTTAGGGTCATATTACAAAAGTCGTTAATGTATACTAGAAATAATATAGGACCTAAAATGCTTCCTTGTGGTACACCGTGTGTTATCAATGATGGATTGCTGTATTTTTCATTATTTTGGACAATTTGACGTCTATTTGTTAAGTAATCCTTAAACCACTTATATGCTATGCCCCTTACTCCTATGTTTTCAAGTTTTTTTAGCAATAGTAGGTGCGGTACGGTGTCGAATGCTTTTGCAAGGTCAAGAAAAATCCCCATGCATTTGTTTCCCTTGTCCAGGTTCGATACGATATATTCCACGAGAGACATGAGTGCATCTTCTGTGTTGCGTTTCGATCGGAAACCAAATTGTTGATTCGATAGAATGTTGTTTACATCCAGAAATTTAAGGAGCCTCCGTTTAACAATTTTTTCTAGAATTTTTGAAAAAACACTTAGAAGAGAAATCGGTCTATAGTTGGATATATCACTAGGGTTTCCGCTTTTATAGATTAGGCATAGCAACGAATCTTTTAGCACGGTTGGAAAGACACCAGTTTGTAAACTCAGGTTAGTAATAAATGCAAGTGGTTCGGTTACGAATGACTTAATTTCTTTTACAAGCTTGATAGAAATACCATCTTTACCTGGAGCACTATTAGTTTTTAATTCCTGTATAACTGTGTTAATTTCATGTGGTGTAGTCGGAGTTAAAAATAATGAGTTTGATGTTTGCGAATTTAGGCGGACATTATTACATAACTGTAATTCATTTGTGTTCATTCTAAGTAAGTGATCATCTGAAATTTTTTTACCTATTGAGGAGAAGTATTTATTTATATAGTTTAAAATATCAGTCTGATTTTCATCAGTATTTGGAATGTTTTCATCATTAACCATCTGAAATACTTTATTACTTTTTTCTATATTAGAATTGGTAAATTCTCTAATAATTTGCCAACATTTTTTTGTATTGGTTTTATTTTGATCTACTAAATTTCTATAATATAATATTTTCGCCGTTTTTGTTGCCTTATTACAGATATTTCTATATCGCTTGTATTGAATTCGTACGTCTAAATCAATATAAAGGTACAACACGTATACTATAATATAATATTTTCGCCGTTTTTGTTGCCTTATTACAGATATTTCTATATCGCTTGTATTGAATTCGTACGTCTAAATCAATATAAAGGTACAACACAAAACAACAATAATTTACACAGATCAGTGGATAAATACATATGACTAAAATAAATGCTGTTTTCCTGGTCTCATGCAATGGCACCGAGACAGGCACAATCCAAGAGCTCCGAAGAGCAGAGACAGACTTAGAAGAAAGTACTCCTTTACGGAGGACAAAATAAAATAAAACGAAAAATATAGAGGTCGATTCGCAGCTCGAATACTATTGCTGTCAGACATCATTCATGTAGCAATACATCGGGGAGTCTAACGGCAAAATTAATCAGAGCCCTCAATGCAGCTGGTCTTCTTAGAATTTCCCACTTGGACACCCACACCTTGATTCAGTCCCAGAAAAGACTTAAGTTCCTTACTTTGGTAGGTGCGTAAAGCAGTGCGTACAATTTTCAAAAGGGTATTTATTCAAAGGGGTTTATTTTATTTTTGTAACACCATCTAGCGACTTTAAATCATTTGCAAATGCAGCGCGTGTAGATTGCTCACTGGATGGTATTCGTTACGTGAGGGAACGACTGAGAGCTTCATCGACTTAGCTTGTGAACTCGAAGCTTAGAGAGACGTTTTACTATACTGGCAATATTGGGGTTTACTTTGCTTAGGCAACATATATTAAAATTTATATTCCTTACTCTGTATGATAATTTAGATGCAAAGTAATTTCTTAAAAACAATAAAAATAATTTTTACAAAATTGTAAACATCATGAGATATTCAGAAAAAACATCAGATCCTGCATTTCATCATCTAAGACAATATTGCTAGCAGAAGAGGTCCTAAAATACAGGGGGCATTCTGGCTAACGAATCTAAGACAGTGGTTCGGGAAGTCCACATTCTAACTATTTCGAGCTATTGAAAATCTGATAATGATTCCTAACGTTCGAATATTAGAAAAAAAATACATTACCTTAGTGAATAAACTCGGATGAAATCCTGTAAGTACTTCTGTCAGCCTGTGTTAAAGACGCTTGTTTCCTTGCTTGTCGTGGGTTGTATTATTCTTGCTTGTGCTCTGATCTGGTCCGGATGCGGCGACTGCTGATTCCACGTATTGTTTTGAGCGGCCGAAACTACGGAACGATGGAAGGCTGACTACGATTGATCCTCGTAGAAATACGGCAACCTAACACCCGTACGAATAAATATAGATACCAACATGCAAAACTGAGGGATGCCAACGGAAGGAATAATAATGTACGTAAACATTTTATTAGACTTTTTTATATTACCTTTTCCAGTATTGCGTTGGCTTGAACTAGGATTTATGAAAACGGCCCATATGACCTATGGTGCAGAGAATAGAGTGTACTCATACATCACATACTGCACCGTGATATTATAATTCATACTCACTGTAGAGGAGTGTTTTTAAAGTATAGTGGGCTGTCAGACTGTGGTAAGAGTTTGTAGACAGTTTGATGACTACTTTTTTATTGTGACGTCATAATTTTTTTGGTATTTCACACAATTAATAAATTAAAATTTTTATTACTTGTTACATTACATTGCAAAAATTAAATATCTAGAACTAGTATTTATGTAATATACATTAAAATAAAATATATTATATTACATAATGATTAGTGATGACAAAAATTGCTACTCTTGACTCACTGGTGTGATTGTGATTGATATTCAATAATATCAGTGATTGAAAACAGTGACTGTGATCACAGTTTTATTACTAATACGCATTCGCCGCATGATATCGGAATACACGAAATAAAAAATAAATATTTTTTAACGTATAACGTAAAAAAATATTCCCAATATTATCATAAAGTTAATGAAAACCTTTTGATAATAAGCATTCTAGGGTCAAATGTGTAAAACTTTTTAGCAGAATCTACTAGATGGCGCTTATCACGAATTATAACGCCATTCTTTCATGTCTATTTTCGTTTCATATGCACATACGCCACGTTACATATGCACATTTCATATGCACAGTACGGTTCACAACCAAATATGAATAAATTTAAAAAAATTAATCACGAATCACGATATTCCCAGATATTCAATCACTAATAGTGAGTGTGACTCCAAATATCAGTGATTGACTCAATGTTCGTGATTTTAACCTCTTCACTGATAATGATAATATGGGAATATGCGACGTTATAAAGGAAATATGTGATCTGAATCTTTGAAGTCACCAATTATGGTGTAAATGATAGTGAGATATGTACCGGTACGGGTGTATACGTTAAAATGTATTTTATTGATGATTACATATGTTATATGAATATGTAGGTTATGTGTATGAATGCTGTGTGCCCCATTTATTTCACCCAGCGTTTACGTATTCGTTTAATAATGATCGCGGAGATGTATTATGTATATGTAGCCAAAATAGGTTGAAAAAATTAAACTACTTACGGTAGACATATTTATTGTTAGTTGAGTATAGTTACAGAGAAATATACGATGAAAAGTCTACGTAATAGAGCGTTTGCGGGAGATCTTAACTAAACGCTAGTAGCGAGAGGTGTGGCCATTTTTTGGCTATGGATGCATGTCATTGGCGTATGATTTATTTATTGTATACGTTGGTAGCGGGCGTATTTTTGTGGCTATTAGAAGCTCTGTTTTACGCCCACGTACCTGCCAGTTACGTTCAGGGATCTTCTTCGGCGGTAATGATGATTGAGGAGGCGATAAAACTCCACAATCATTTATAATATATAATTTATGCAACCAGATAATAAGATATACCCCATGTCCACTCTGCTACGGGAACACCTGTTTCATGGCAAACCTTATGAACATTTACATTTGTAATACAAAGTAATAAATAATATCCACCGTACCGTAAGATATACTTATTATATACTTAAGTACTTTTATAATAAAATGGTGAAGGTTTTTGCTTTGCAAAAGAAATTGTACACCCATTTTATATTTAGTCGCCTTTATTCCAATCCTTGGAGTTTACGTGTATCAGCGTGGATAATCAAGTCACCTTCAATTAATTAACGTAAGCAGCAATCCTGAGCACCTGCATTATCCCACCTCTAAAGTGATATCCAAGATTAAACAGGCTTTAAACCCGAGATATTAATTTGGCCAATAAGGTTGGACATGTTGTGCCGAGCGTTGGTCCACAGTATGTATGAAAATCTTGCGGGGGTGGGTTTATGTAATCGTGCCAGGGAGGATAAGAAACTTAGAAATTAAATGATATAAAAATACATCCAAGATAATATTTCTTGATCGATATTAATTATAATAATTAAATTTAAACAAAAGATTACTATTTAGCTGTGGGATAGATTCCAATAGGAATAAGTTATTTGAAAGTAATCTATGAATATATGGCTCTTGTCTATGTAAAAGGTGTCCCAACAAGAGCAAAAAATTTAAACTTTAAATAAATCACAGTTTTTTGAGAAAATACCAAAATTTTGATTTATTCATATAGTAGACATATGGGAAATAAATAAATAACTGTCGCTGAATTTCAGTGATACACAGTCGAATCTTCTCCTTCAATACTTGACTGATCAAAAACCTCCAGAAAAATAAGTCCAAAGACGTTAAATCGCATGATCTAGGCGGCCAATCCTGGTCGCCCAAATGGGAAATTACACGATGATAAACTGTGGTCTGTAGATTTGAGTTATTGAGTTAGTTGAATTTTGTAGGCACGAAGACGCAAATCTTTTGTGAGAATACGCTACATAATGTTTCTTGAAATATTCAATTCTTGAACACGATACCGAATGGATGTTCCCGGACTCTCGGCCACATTCTGACGAACGTCCGTAATGTTTTCTGCTGAACGACCTGGATGAATACATATCGATGATCTGTCATCATTAATCGATCTAGTCTCTTCAAATTTTTCGATTATTCTCTTCACAGTTAATGCACTTGGAACATTTTGATAACATTTTGATTTGGACACAATTTTCGAATCGTGGCAATTTTAACAATACGGATGCATTGTTATATCAAAAAACGATCAATTTTAAATAATAACGGACTGTTTACTATAAAGCTGTAATAGTATTGTAGTTTGACTGTCAAAGCACAACAGAAAAAATGGCGCCAAATTTAAATTTTCCGCTTTTGTTGGGACACCTTTATAACGAGAAGGGTGAATGGCGACCCTCTAGGCTAAGGGAAGGAAATCCCAAAAAAACCTTAGACAGCGTAGAGTATCAAATATTATATAACACTTCTAATGATGATAAGGCATTTGGAGAGGTCTTCATCCAGCAGTTGATAGACAACGGCTGACAACGGCTAATGATGATATGTATTTACGTATCAATACTAGTAAGTTATTTAGATGGTAGTTACAATAGATGCCAATACTAATATGTTATTTAGAGGGAAGATAGGAGTACATACCAATTGTGAATGATTCCCGGGTTTTCTATTGATAATGCAATTATTTACTCAGTACGACAGAACACCACTAACTTGAGTTACTGGCTGCTGGTGGATCATTCGCTGATGATTTATTGCCCTCCGATATTGTTTAGGTCGGATCGGTCTCCGCAGACTTATCTAGCGCTAGAGGAAATCCATCTGGAGCGCCTCCTTGTAATTATCTGATTCTGATAGTGAGCCTTGGCCGACAGTCAAAGCAGTAATCTTGCCACTGCGTAAACCGGCAAACCGCAACAACAAAAAACCCAGAGGGTGACAATTGAAGGAATCAAAACGCACGAAAACACCAATAGGTTATATAGGTAGATGCGATATTCCATCTAAATAACAAATTAATACAGGTATTGGTATCAATATATTTATATGGAAGATGGACATCGAAGATAATATTAGTATGTTATTTAAAATATACGTGTATAGCAGTGGCGTGCAGTTAGTACTTTGAAAATAAACTGCGCATAACTAGAATTTCTAAGAAATAAATACAAATAGAATACCTATGTATCTCATAACATTCCAATCACAATCATTATTATGTTATTCAGATTTTAATATATCGTAATGTAATCAGGCATCTAGCTCACATTTTCATATATTATCATATGTGATACATGGAATAGTTTGTTTTTTCCCATTCTCACAATTTTGGACTCAACCTATTTATACGAAGAACCATTTATCTTATACGAATTAAATAAAAAATATGTTAAGAAGAAAATTACCGACGATAATTTACAATTATGCCAAAGTCACCGTTCTAACTAGTAATCTTTACAAAGCCCCAAAAATGTTTAATTATTTAGGTTTTCTTGTTTTATATGTAGAGCACTGAGCGTCTGAAGCTTATAAGACCCTGTATAGATTTATTTATAACTTTCCTAGACCCATACTTAGTAGCTACTTACCCTCTCATCAACGAGGCTAAATCAGTGTTAATTTGATCGCCGTACTAAGGCCAACAAAAACTGTACTTATTAGGAGAACACATTCTTATTGTGAAGTTGTAATTATTCAGAACATAGGTCTGTGATATTTTAAATATGAATTAAATATATTAATTAGAAAGATATACATATAAAATTAATTTTATCGAAAAACATTGTTGTTGCGCCACCGGGATTCAAACCTGGATCTCTTTCCAAACCGGGGAAGTTGCATTATCCAACTATGCTATAGTGACAATATTTTTAGGGACAAATTTTCGAACATATATGTTAAATTTTTGATATCAATACATTTAATCGTTCCATTATTTTAAAGAGCTATCTACCCTTTTCACAGAATCTCAAATACCTTTGAGTAATCCGATAGCAGACGCCAGAGTTATTAATTCATTTTTATTAAATTTTGGATACATTGACAACTTTATTATTAAGAGAACACATTCTTATTGTGAAGTTGTAATTATTCAGAACAAAGGTCTGTGATATTTTAAATAAGGTAGATGGCTCTTTCAAATAATGGAACGATTAAATGTATTGATATCAAAAAGGTAACATATAGGTTCGAAAATTTGTCGCTAAAAATATTAACACTGTAGCGTAGTTGGATAATGCACCTACCTCGGTTTGGAAAGAGATCCAGGTTTGAATCCTGGTGGCGCAACAACAACATTTTTCGATAAAATTGATTTTATATGTATATCTTTATAATTAATATATTTAATTCATATTTAAAATACTGTATTTTTCGGATAGGTACCGGTCACCTACTTACCCTGAGAAATAGCTGCAAAATGGTACCCTTTTCGTCAATTTCAGAGTGAATTCCAGAAGAAAAGTGATTCCAATCATCCGTCGAGGGATTCTGTATTACAGATCGTGGGGAGAGAGGGGCAGGACTTCATTAGGTGAGTGGTTCTGATTATTATACCATCATGGCTCTTCCTCCAGCATCCATTATATAATCCACTGTGATTATCCCAAACATATTATATTATTCTAAGTTGCCTACGACTGTATTGTAAATTTGAGTTTTTAATAAAAATCTTGATTATATCTTTTTTTTGTCATTATTACAATTTATAAAGCTACATAACATAAAGGCTCACCCTTTCCCGGAATCGTTGTGGAAGTTTCAACTTCTTTTATTGGTTCTACACATAATGCTACAGAAACGCAAAATTTACAAATAATAAACACAAAAGAAGAAAAAAAAGGTAATGTAAGAAATTTATATTTTAGTTTGATAAGCAAAATTAACAGATATTTTAATTTAGATTTTCCTGCGCCCTTTTAAGTGCTATTTTTACTTATTCTTAGATACAGGTATATAACAACATTATAAACAAACAGATAATCAAGTGTTATATACGGAAGTAAAGAAAACAGTGGGTATAAGACAATCATTAAAGGATTAACTATCAAGTACACTCTCTCGTGAAGAGACTTGGATGAAACACAATGATGTATGAGTCACGCCATACACGATATAGGCCAACAGAGTTACGCACAATTTTCTTTGATTTAAAAATAATAAAAAAATGACTAATGGAAAGTGAAGTATCCGCGTTCTCGCTGACACGATCTTATCATCATCTGCTTAATATACTCGTAGTCCACGTTTTGATGAAATCCCTGTACAGCTACAGCTACAGTGCTACGGTGAGTTATGAACCTACAGTGAAAATTTATGTTGTGGCTCTATGAACTGAATGATTCTGTTTTCGTAATTTTTGGTGCTTCTCACTAGAAAATTTGCTAACCCTGGAGTATACTATTACTATCGCGTCCTTATCGTGTTTTCCATACCTCTCATTAAAAAATCTGAATACCTAGACAAGACATGTACCTTCTTTTAAAATGTTGTATCCTTATAACTCCTTTCTTTCCACACACCGTCTTACAAGACAAAATATATTGAATCTATACAAAAGATAACGTACATTATTAATATAATGAAATTGGATACCAGTCTGTTAGACACAATATTTTATATTATTTTTTTTACTCAGACAATTTATGTAATGAAATATATTATTATTTTTCTTCTTTATTTAAACTGCGTAGTTACTATAAAACGTAGAATATTAATATTACAAAATCTACTAAACTATATCTAATATAATTAGGATATACTCCTTATAAGTGAAAAATTAACTATCATGTTTAAAGTTAGATAAAAAAATCAATAAAAAACTAAACTACTTTCCCGGTTGTTTCACACAACATCATTCAGTAAAATTATATAAATTTAATAAAGTTAATCGTGTCAAATTAATACATAAATTATTATTTAATTTCTGGAAAGTGTTAAAAATAATCTATTTATATAAAGAAGAGTGTCTGTGGGTGGAAGTGTTTGTTTTTTAAACAAATCTACAGTTTTATTCCGAACTTGATGAAATTTTGTACATTTGACCTTAAAAATAAAAAAAATATCGCTGTCTACATGAGATTTTCAAAAACCACTTCCATCCCCCTTTCCCACTCCTTAAAGCAGAATTCTAGTACTTTTTGATGAAATTTTGTTTACTTGACGTTTAAAATAAGACCAAAATTACTTTATTTTTTATTTATTATCTTTGTTTAAATACATTTACTGGTTTCGAAAAATACAATTTTCTTCTTCAGAATGTCATAACTAACTAAAAACATATACTATTGTTTCTTTACCAGAATCTATTTTTAAAAAAACAACAATTATTTAAAAAATAAATTTAGCACCTAACTCAAATTGTTACTGAATACAAATTTAGTCGAATAATTTTTAGGAAAAAATTTTAGAAATAATAATATATGTTTTTAGTTAGTTATGACATCCTGAAGAAGAAAATTGAATTATTCGAAACCGGTAGATGTATTTAAACTCAATTAAGTGGTTAATAAAACAAAGATAATAACTAAAAAATATGAATTTTAACCACAAAGTTAATATTGGTAATTTTAAAAGCAAAATTACTTTTTTTTCACTCTACGTTAAGACCAGGCAATGCTGGTTACCTCAGCTAGTTATATATTTTTACCAATATGAAGAACTATGGTTCGTTTTTTATACTGTACTTATTATAATTACTTTTTGCAGTATAATGTATTGTCCCTGCAAAGGTAAAATTATGTTCTTGTTGGTTACTGGTCTCATAGTTACCCAAGTAGCTAAGCTTCATAGAAGTTTTTTAAACTAATAGTTAGGGAAAGTAGCTTTCAACTTTATCTTATTCAATAACTTGCAGGGCTTGTAAAGTAGTTCATTTTTAATATAACTAATATAAATTGTGAGGTATTTGCTTTTTATTATGTATGTAGTTATATACGATGCCCTATTAGGAAATGCAAAAAATCTCAGACATTTCCGGGAATTTTCTAGGATATGAGTCTCCCGCTGGGGGTTTCTGGGATGGACGATGCCAGGAAGAACAGTGACTAGAGAGACCTAACGGAGCATTCTACTGGCTCTACCTCGCACTCTTGCGACCTGAACAGGATGATTTTCTTCCGGACTGTGACCGACTGCCCTCTGAATTTTACGTGATATCAAGTCTCACGTCAAATTGTACAGGTATGATTATACCGGATCTGGTACTGTAACAATTCCGTATTTCCCTATGTCTAACTAAATATAATTTTAGTATTACTATTTCTAAATTAATGCGGAATCTTCAATTTACCTGTGCGGGCGTCCTGCTCGCAAGACACGCCTCTGTTATGGATTCGGTAATCTCCTACGTGCGAGCTCTCCCGGTCGCCAGTGTGGAGATCTAGCTTTCTACCTTACTTAATACTAATTTTTACGCTTAATGCTAGTCTATTCGCTTAATCTCTAAATTTGGCCAACGTGATCGTTCTAGTGGTTAAGAATATTCCCCATGTTATTTCCGCAATAATCCTAATTCTTTTAACCCGCGTTTTCAATTATCAAATATCCAAAGTTTACAAATATTCAAATATTATAGCCGTTCAAATACCTATAGAGCAATTATTAAAATAAATATACCGATTATCTTATGGTATACGACTAGGTAACAGAAAACTTCCGATCAAGCGGTATGATATTCGAGCGCGCCCGTTATAGCATTAATTATGTACGTGTTATTCAGAGCTAGAATGTAAGAGTGTGGAAGAAATTATACATATGTACGCATTATTCGGAGCTAAAATGTAAAGTAAGGGTGAAATTATACGTATGACACCAACCTTGTCGTAGACTCGTACTCGTGACTGTGGCCGCTTCGTGGTGTAGCCTAGCTGTTCATAAATTATGTGGACATGTGGAACAACATGCGACATGCTAGGTGCCTGCCTCGCTTGGCAAATATGTTCCGTAATTATATGATAAGTTCTCTAGACACCAGTCTGTGGCGTACGTTCGGCTCCCCTGACCCCAAATTCAGAATCCGTACGTCTGTAGACGACGGGCTCTGAACTCCGAACCCTGCACCCAACGCGTTCAAAAGTTTAAAGATGATGATGATGATAATCATTTGTTAACAATTGTGAACAATATCATTTGTTATGACTCATTCAAGATGCATGGCCGAGGTCCTTGTATCTCCAATACGTTGCTGTTCAGTATCGGTAGGAAAGTGGCCAATCCGGGGCCGCGTCCGCCACTGAAGGTAATTAATTGTGATGAGGTTGTGACATGACAATACGACTTTCAGGAAATTCCCATCATTCCTTTGGGTGCGTCTGAAAACATACGTCATGCGACAACGGTGTCAGAAGAATAGTTTAAATTATCTGCAGGATGGTCCTCGGTGTCTCGAACAATGCATCTCGAATAGAGTCAGGAACAATTAGTCAGGATTGTTAATAATGTGTAAGTCCGTGCAGAATGACGTCTTTTGATATAAATCTCCCTCTCGTCCTCTCAATAAGATACCCACGCTACGTGGTTTGAAATGACTATCTCCCGGCATTCATGTTTAGAGACTCATCTCTCGAGAAGTCCGAAGAGGTACCTACGGTTCGCCGAGGCGTCCTTCCTCTGGGATCTGTTCCGTCCACTCACGTCTTAGCCAGGGCGTGGGGCAACAGCATTCAATCGGCAGACTCTTTCGTCTTTTGTGCCAATAACGCCACTTGGTCGGCTAGCCTATGTATACCCCTCGGCTCTGCAACTAACGTATACGATTGCATTAAAACAATTCCCGCGAGTAATATATATCGCCCAGAACAGAGACCCTCCTCAGCAATTGTAGTCCACTCCAAACCCGACGAAAGACTATCTCGACAATCAATCCCTCTGCATCAATATCTGTCACCCGCGACACTATTGTTACTTTGATCACAAGGCAGCGAGGCCCTCGAATAATTTCAGTTTGGGGGGGGAGGAATGTTAGTACTAGTAATAAAATAGTAGTAACAACAAACGCAGTATGATTTCCTGCCCATGCAAACGTGCGATTTCAAGGTAAAATGAACATACAAAGGCTTTCTGATAAATTCTATTATTTCAACCTGCAACCCATTTCTTCGGATCAAAAATGTAATCTATAAAATGTGCACCATCCCCCACCATGGCGCCAGCAGCGTGAGCCGCGACAGGATTTATGAGGTTTTTAGGTTTAGATTTCCGCGGATAAGTAAATATACAAATAATTACGTATATAGTTACATGATTATTTACACGGCCAATAGTAGTATATAATTGGTCCTAAACAATGAGATACATGTAACTGAAACTTGTAGGTGGGTGTTCCCAATTTATAAAACGGACAGTAATTAAATAAAATGAAGTATCAAGTGGCCTAGCGGATACGCCAGTCCCTTTCTATGAATGAGTAATTACATGATGATCCGAATCACACTACAATATTTGTTAGCGGTTTTAATTATGTATACAAGCATGCTAAAAGGTAAACTTAGTATTTTAGGTCCTCTGCTATGGTCCTCAGCGTCAGCGCCAACTCCGGTCTGCCTTCTGTCACCACACTCGCGATTTCGGAATTTCAACACGACCTTCGCGGACCCGAAAACCGACACGATCACCCCTAGAACACCTGCGGCGTAAATCTCGAAAGGAAAATCTAATTTTAACAACAAACAAACAAACATATACGTATCCGTCTCTCTTCCCGGTTCAAAAGTCTTTTCGCGAGCGGGTCCCGAAACTGACCCTTGGCCCACCCGAAGCCGACTGATCGTGTGATCGATTATCACTTTAACACATTAGATTAATTCTAACAACCCTCGCGGCCGCGTAAAACTCCGTACCGACCGACCCCCATCTGCCGATCCCGAAAGCTCGAACCCGACTCCTCGCCCTCTCGGTCCCGACCCTCTTCCACGCGACCCCTTCGCCTTTTCGAGCCCCACCCCCTCTGGCCACCCCTTGCTCCTGTCGCGTATGCTCTAGGAATTTCTCGGAATTCATATTTTTTTATCAGTTGGTTATATGTGGATCATCACAGTACGATTATACCGGAGCCAACCTATGATGGTAATAAGATGTTAATAACTGAATCTAATAAAAAAAAAGTAATATATAAGAATCAAAACGAGAGTAAACAACTCTCAAAATGATTCCGGGATCGGGTATAAATAAAATATGTATGTAGTTAGCAACATGCATTATTGTATGTGTCAATTATAAAGAAACTGATCTCTGTCATTGTCTCAATTATAAAGGAACTGATCTCTGTCACTGTCTCAATTATAAAGGAACTGATTAAATTGTTCAACATGTATAATATCCTTGCGTTAATCAATATCGCATATCGTTATCGCACTACAACATAAAATAACATTTATATTAAAATATTGTATATAAAAACTAAGAGTCGCACAGCAACAAACAACGATGACTCGTTAACAAAGTAAATTATTTTTTTATTTTTTATTTTTATTTTATTTTATTTATACAATTCCATGTATTTTATTTATTCATTTTCCATAATTAAGGATGATTTATTTCTCATATTTTTTAAATGGAACATCATTACATTGTTTGAAGTTGTTTATAATGATTCTTGTGAATTATTTCATATTTGTTTGAGCATTTATTATTTACCAAAGAACTTAATTTAAATTCACTCAATTCATTTTGATATTATTTAATATTTGAAAATTGAACTTTGAGATAATTATATTATTTTATATTGATATTGTTTAATTAATTCATTTATATTGTTGCATACTTCTAATGAATTATTATATTTTTAAGGAGAGCAGATTATTATTGTGAAGTTGCAGTTTTTTCAAAACGTATTTCAGACATATTTTAATACAAATTAAATGTATGTGAAGATTGAAATTGATTTTATCTGCACATATTTTATTTGTATTAAAATTATTAACTTTACTTAAACTCCTAAATTAATTCTAGTATTTAATCCTTTAATACCAATTTATTTAACGTACATAAATCTAATATATTTAACAAAAAAATTAATAAATCAATTAAATAAGATGTACCGAAAAAATCTGTGTTTCGAAAAAATGTCTGAATACCACATTTTCTATATACTTTTCAAAAACATACATGGTTATCGTGGCAAAATGGTAATGCATTTCCTTGAATAGAAACGGTTTCGGGTTTGTAAGCCGATCGTAATCAGATATTTTTAATTGTTTCAACAATTTACTTCAATATTAAAAAATAGCGTTCTGAAATTGCAACAATATAATAAAATGTGTTTTCATTAAACCAACTATACCTAGTCTGTATATAAATGTCAGTGGCGTGTGCTAGTTGCCATAAGCCCATGATAAACTACTGATAACAATGGGCTGTACTGAAATTCAAAACGAACCGGAGGCGCTTTACCCAGGAAGATATGTAATTGTTGAGAAGCACTTTCTTTGTTATGAAAAGTATGCTAGTGATAGTTAGTTTTTCTAAAGAAATTCTTAGTCTTAGTATTTAAAATATAATAATATAAAATAAAACCACGTTTTAAATATAATGAAATGCATACAATTATGTCAGTTTCAAATAAAATTTTCCTCTGTATAGTTAAAAAAAATTGTAATGCTTTAGTTCAAGCGGCTAAGTGTACTTTTAATACTGTGTGACGTGAGATTTTGCAATAATTTTTCAAAAAAAAAAAACAGACGTACAACGAATGTTAACAAGTCGAAACTGATGGTATTTAAGAAGAAGGAAAGCAAGACACCGCGCTAAATACTAGTAGGTAATGAATGTTTTAAACAAGTAGATGACTGTGTTTTTGGAAAGTATGTTTGATAAAAACGGAAAGGCTGAAAATGACATCAAAAGGAGTGACAGCAGGGAATAAAGTGAACGGCGCTTTGAATGGAATTATATCTAACAGAAATTTGTCAACCGAGCCAAAACTAGCGGTGCTCAATAGTGTCCTGGTACTGACACTGATGTATGTAAGTGAGGCCTGGAACTAACAGAAGAGGAACGAAAGTAGACTGAATGCAGTGGAAATTAGATCACTTAGGCGTATATGTGGCAAATCTATTTATGACAGAATAAAGAATGAAGAAATAAGGAAAGAATGTAAAGCTGATGTTAGTATAGTAAGTAAGAATAAAAAAGGTACACTTATGTGGTTTGGTTTTACGAAGAGAGAATGGTAAGAAATATATATGACGCAAGTGTTGATGGCACAAGGAATAGAGCACGTCCGCGGAAGAATTGGCATGACCAAGTATACCAGATAACGGAGGATTGTTCTGTTAGAAGCCTCAACAATCGGAAGGCTTGTATGAAAAGATGTATGAATATGGATGAGGCGAGAATTCTACGTCAGGACAGAGGAGTGTTACGCTCTATCCTCTTTGTATACCCCGGTAGATATATGAGAAACGGCGTGATATTAAATAAGTAACTTTGAATTATTTTCACGTGGACTTTTTAATGTATTACGTAAATTAATTTATAATTAAAATTTATTTCTTATAAATTATGCACAGCTTTTTGATTGTGCGGAGTGTACGCCCCTGGTAAATTCTAACATTGGCAAGTGTCTGATAGCAACTGATGGCCGAAAGTAAATTGAATTTGGTAACCTTATGCATCCTTAATAGGGTTCTGTAGATCCTTCGATTTTCACCCCATCGAATATTGATACGTTTTTCAAATATTCGTAAAAAAAGTTTTCTCAATATATTTTTTAAATACTGTACAGATGTTCATCGATATTATGCAGTTAAAAAAAATGAACCTGTCTCTTTAAACGATGTTATATATTATGTTTATATTTAATTACATTGAATTCGGAAATTATACACAAAAATCCTTATCTTTAATTCAAGTAAAGTAATAATGCGCAATTTGTATATTTGTATACTATTATTTATATTATAAGATTGCATATATGATAATATATTGCAAATAGTTATCAGTCTTGTGATGAATTCAGATTAATTTTGATTCAAGCCAAAATTATGTTGTGTTAAAGCCGGCATTGCGTCAAAATGAGTAGCCATTAGTGTTTCGTCAATTTTTAAGGCTTGGAGACCACTCCTTCACTGTCAAAGTAATATAATGGGTGTAATTTAATATTCTTTCATAAATGATTACCTAGTTGACTGTGTCGTGATGGAACCCTTCAGGTTATATAATATATTGATCATTATTATAATTCAATTTATTTTCATGTATCGGGTGGCTCAGCGCGATACAATTTACATAAGGGTTGACGACCTATATTATTTCGCCCTGACGGGTTAGCACGAACGTTCTAGAATTATTTTAGGTTTGCGGGTTGTCTACTAAGATATTTAAAAAAAAACTTAGTCCACCGGTCTATATATTTTGTACTGCCTACCTTTTAAAGTTAATTGCTACAATGAGATTTACTAAGAATAACAGATATCAATTAAAAATTTACTGTTTCCGAGGTAAGTTTGTAGAACTCCATAATCACGTGTGTGAAAATAAAATAATTGTTTTTTTTTTTGGTTCTACTCGTTTAACTCAATAATTTGTTATTAGGAGAACACATTCTTATTGTATAGTTGTAATTATTCAGAACATAGATCTGTGGTATTTTAAATATGAATTAAATATATTAATTAGAATGATATACATTTAAAATCAATATAATATACTTATAAATAGTTGGATAGTGCATCTTCCCCGGTTTGAAAAGAGATCTAGATTCGAATCCCAGTGGCGCAAAAACAATATTTTTCCATAAAATTGAATTTATATGTATATATTTCTAATTAATATATTTAATTCATATTTAAATTATCACAGACCTATATTCTGAATAATTACAACTACATAACAATAATGTGTTCTCCTAATATTAAAGTTGTATCAATGTGTACAAAATTTAATAAAAATGAATTGATAATTCTGGCGTCTGCTATCAGATTACTCAAAGGTATTTGAGATTCTATAAAAATAAGGTAGATGGCTCTTTCGAATAATGGAACGATTAAATGCATTAATATCAAAAAATTAACATATAGGTTCAAAAATTTGTCGCTAAAAATATCCCTTCCTTCACCTTCCCCGGTTTGAAAAGAGATCTAGGTTTGAATCCCGATAGCGCAACAACAATATTTTTCGATATAATTGATTTTATATGTATATCTTTCAAATTAATACATTTAATTCATATTTAAAATATTAAGGTTTATTGGAAAAACTGAATGCATATGGAGTACTCGACTTGCATTAACAATGGATGAGGCGAAATTGTGTATCAAGACATAACAGTGTGGCGCTCTATTCTTTCCGCTATAAGTGAGTTAGTCAGTTATTAACTACTCAAATGATTATAGATTTTTAAAATATAAACTATTTATGTATTTACTTACTAAATTTGTTTTTATCATTATATAATTGATTTTATACGTATGTTTTTCTAATTAATATATTTAATTCACATTTTAAATAATTTGTATTTATTCATCGTAATTTTGAGGATTTCTGTTGAGGATAATGTGGTTCCTTTTTATTTCATGGAAATAAATTTTGTATTCGTGTCCCCCATTATAGTAATAAATACAAAGTGTTGAGTTAAAAATCTTAATAATAATTCCCTTACAAGACAAAACGCGTCTCAAATAAATTAAACGAATATAATAAAAATACAAGTGTTTTATTTTCACACAACAAATTTGACGTTTAACAACTTTAATTAACTTATCATCACGCCGTTTCCCACTCTCTTCTGTCCTGACATCGTCTCGTCGACATTCATACATCTTCTAGTAAGCTCGTCAATTATTGAGACTTCAACAGGATCATCTTCTAGTATCTGGTTTACCTGGTCGTGTCGAGTCTTCCACGGACATCCTCTATTTCTGTTGCCATCAATACTTGCGTCAAATATATATTTTAATATTCTCTCTTCATTCATCATGACCGAACCACCTAAGCGATCTTTTTTTAATCGTATTTACCGTTCTAAGATCTGCTTTACATTCTCTCTTAATTTCTTCATTCTTTACTTTACCATAAATGGATTTACCATGTATATTTCCACTATATTCAAACTACTTTTGTTCCTTTTCTGTCAGCTCCAGGTCTCACTTCCATACATCAGTGTCGGTACCATTACGTATCGCTCGTCTTGTCCGTTGACAAGTTCCCATTGGATACTATTCCTTCTATCAAACTGCTTCTATCAAACCTACTTCCCAAATACACAGTCATCTACTTGATTTAAATATTTAACTGAAAAAAAAATCCATAGGTAATATTTATTTCATATGTATTTATTTACTTGATATTATTCATTATTACATGTGTATTTCATTTAATCCCTGCCCATCCCACTAGATTAGAGTTCGTGTGAAGGTGGGTTTTGTTTTACTCTTGTATTGTTTACACTAAGTTAATACAATATAATATATAAATACATGACGTTAATCAAGGTAAATTGATTTAAAATATAAATTATCCCAGCTAACAGTGAAAAAGTAAAAATACGTAGACAAATAATATTTATTTTTTATGTCACAAATTTTCAAGTTCTATTCACATTTTTTTTAACATCTCCACAATTTATGTATGTACGTTATGTTAATACATTCCTACTGTTCAGTTGTTCAGAATGAAATACAGTCATCCACGATTTATAATGCATATGTTTTTTTAAATGATTTTTTTTTTTGTAGATAGTAAAACAATTTTTACAATGTATAAACAGATTTATTCCGTAACGCAGGGTAGATAAAATAACAATATTATTTTAAAATATTATTCCAATGATGTATCTGTACGTACAGAAGAATGATGCCTGCGGGTTTTTTTTTAGTAATTAACAACAATAAAACAGGAAAATGCGGGAGTAAATATATAAGGCCTTAGAAATCAAGTAGTCCATAAATAATTATGAATGCATAGTTAACAACCAAAAAAATCTAACCTATATTCCTATATTATTAATGTTCCCTTTCACCATATTATATGTCTCGTTTCCTCCTCCCCCCCTCTGTCACCCGCCAATGATATTAAAGTATTCTATAACACCATAACCTATATTCTATAACACTAGTTAATATCTTGTACATCCTTAAGAAGGAACAATGGTTCCGAAACCGGCAGGTGTTAGCAAAAATAAAGTGGTATTGAAACAAAGTAAATTGTTTTTAATTATATTTAAATATATAAAATATTGTAAACATTATTTCAAATTACCCATAATCGCCTCAAAATTTCAATTTACACACATAAAATATTATGGAATTAGTCCGTTACACTCTTTATAAAGTATAAAACTATCGTCAGGAACCCTTTTTTTCCAAATAGTTTTTATAGCCTTAGTGGTGTTTTTGGGTGAACGACCTCAAGTACACATTCAGAAATGCCATAAACCTAACCACCCGAAATGAAAATGAGAAATTCGTGAAAATATTTATTCCTGCTGGCTGCTTGAACATCAACGTACGATACAGTATTCTGTAAATTTTATTTAAATATAATATTATAGTGTAATATTATTTCATTATAACAGTTGACAAATTATATATATTAATATATATCTTAATCGTTTATAATTTGCCTTTCACGTAAGTAATTTGAAATATGAATTAAATATATTAATTAGAAAGATATACATATAAGATCAATTTTAACGAAAAATATGGTTGTTGCGCCATCGGAATTCAAATCTGAATCTCTTTCCAAACCGGGGGAGGTGCATTATCCAACTATGCTACAGCGACGATATTTTTAGCGACAAATTTTCGAACCTATATATATATATATATATATATATATATATATATATATATATATATATATATATACAGGTTCGAAAAATATGCAAAGTTGCACCCACTCCTTTTCTAGGCTTGACCCCATAATGAGGCCAAAGAATTATAGGATCGAAGGCGTCTATTTTATTCTAGTAGCCATTGCAATTAGAGTTCAAATTTCCTGCATACATAAAAATTGGATAGATATGTGTGAACTAACGTAATTTTAGTTACTTGCTTGATGTCACGGTCTATCCATATTCATTTAAGAATGGAGTCCTGGTACCGACACTGATGTATGGAAGTGAGACCTGAAGCTGGCAGAAGAGCAACGAAAGTAGACTGAATGCAGTGGAAATGAGGTCACTTAGGCGTATATGTGGCAAATATATTTATGACAGAGTAAAGAATGAAGAAATAAGGAAGTAATGTAAAGCTAATAGCGAGTAAAATTAAGAAAGCATCACTTAAGGTGGTTTGGTCATATGAAACGGATGAATGAGGAGAGAATGGTAAGAAAGATATTTGACGCGAGTGTTGATGGCACCAGAAATAGAGGACGTCTGTGGAAGACTTGGCACTATCAGGTAAAACGGATAACCGAGGACGGTTCTGTTAGAAGGCTCAACAATCGGCGAGCTTGTATGAGAAGATGTATGAATGTGGATGATACGATAATTGTGTGTCAGGAGAGAGTAGTGTGGCGCTCTATTCTCTCTACCTACCCCCACGGGGAAATGTCGCGATCGTAAGTAAGTTAGTAAGCATGTATAAAGTGTTTCTTGAACTACCTCAGATCCTGATTTGTTCGAAGTTTCTCAAAAACACATTTATTTTTAAATAATACTAAAAATATATGCATTTTTGGCAAAGCACATGTCAAGTCAAAGGTTTTTGTCGAGTTGAATAAAACCATTAGATATTTATTGGGATGTTATAAAATAAATTTGTTTTAATAAATGTGTTTTGCAAAATATTTAGTTATTACTGTATTAATGTTAGTGATTTAGAAATATCAAAGTGAAATTTGTGTATTCACAAAGCAACCTAACCGTCTAAAAAAACACACTGACGAAGGTATAATCTCATAATCGTTTCCATTTTAAAATATATAGTCCTTTGATTATATCTGCTAGTGATATTAATGAAGGTGGTACTGTTTTTCAAACAACCGCTTTGAAAGAGTGAGAGGGGGTTAAAACGGGAGATAGTTCGCAGTCAGCTCATCTAAAGATTTTAGGGACTGGGGTGGGATCTTTGCCTTATCCAATCACCCTTCCTCAAGTCGGTACCTCAGAAAACAAACCCTACGTAGGTAGGTACACCAGCTTCCAAAGGGTTTAATGATATTGAATTTCGGAAGGATGCCGCAACACGCTACAGCCATTTTGTGCGTGGTGGCTTAAGTGACACGTGGTAACATAATTTTATGAACATTTTATGATGTAATAAAGTATGTTTATAAATAAGAATGTAATTTAACCAACTACATAACGACCATGTTTTGGTTTTAAACGACAAATAATTTGTTTACGGGGCAAGCAAAACAATATTTTTTAGTTCCTTCCACAAATAATAATTTTCTACGTTTCGCACATTCTTTATGTGTATATTATTAATAAATATTGTTTTTCTACTTTTTATTTGATATGCTACCTTAAGCCTTTTTAATTGCATAATTACTTTCAAACAAAACCAAAACAGATAAACAGTGAATTTCCAATGTGGCTATTGACATCAACGTATATTACATACGTACATATATATATTATTTTAAATAGTGTCTTTTTTGGTCAAATAAGAAAACACTCTCCTGGTGATCAAGTGATCAGGTATTTCGTGAGCCTTTCCAGAAGATAAGTCGTATTTTTTAAATAATTTTATAAAAAAATTTGCTAATTTTTTGTGTTAATAAAATAATAATAACTTTATATGACCCTGTACATGCCTCGAAATATCGACCACTTAACTTCGAGGAGAAAATTTTACCGCTAAACTAAACATACATTATTAGTATAACAATTTTTTTTTTTAATTCAACTACTCAATACTCGTAATTATTTCAATTTTTTTTTTTTTTGAGAGATGACACGGAATACATGTCACATCAATATTCTTACTATTTTTAAACTAAGCTAAAGGTTTGTGATATGAAAATAGAACTAACTTGCTGGTGTCCTGGAACGAGGCGCGAACCCCCGACCACTAGATCACTAGGCCAACGTCTTCACCACTACACCGACAAACTACTCTAATTATATTATGAATGTAAAAAAAATTGTTGAATCGCTTATAAGCTTAAAAACCGGGACTAAATTCTGATACTTTACCTTGCCTCGATATTGTTTTATCAATTACACTATGTTAAAGTATTTTGATATAGAGGTAGGTACTTATATGTTATGAGAAGAGATTACAACTGAAGTATATAAACAATGAAGTTCGGAATTCTTAATTCATCATCATTATTAACATAATAGGTATTTATATATACATATCTTAAATATGGATCGTATACATAAATAATAAAATTAAAATACAAAATTGTTTAACGCCAAAGAAAAATATGCAAAGCATGTAAATTAACTCACTTAATATCAAATACTTTGTATTATAATTTCTTCGCATATTTTCAATCTCAATAAAATAACGACAAGTTTTCTGCGAAAATTTTTTTTTTAAATTCGTTATTTCATGTTAACAAAATAAAATAAAGTGTCTTTAAGTGGAGAGGCATTCTTAGCGACATCTCTTTTTGAAAGCTTCAGATATTATTTTTAAAAGCTGTAGTTTTAAAAGAGACATAGTTGCGACATTATAATGAGATCCAGTGAGGAATTTATACCGTATTACATGCACGAAACGCTTTTATTATATAGTAGATATTTGGAAAAAGCTCAAATAACTAAAGTCAACCCTCCAGCATCAATACAGTATGTGTAAGATGTTTATAATTTAAATTAATTTTATTTATTAACAAATAATATAGATTAACGCAAGACAATCAATATACAATGAAGTTCTGGCACCGACACTGATGTATTGTAATAAGATTTAGAGATAAAAAAAATAAGAAGTAATGTAGACTGAATGCACTGGAAATGATACCGCTTAGCCGTATATGTGTAAAAATCATTTATGTCAGAATAAAGTTTAAATTTTAGAGAGAATGTAAAGCTGATCATAGTGTAGTAAATAGGATAGGTTTGGTCAAGTGTTGATGGTACCCGAAGTAGAAGACGTCCACGGAAGACTTGACACGACCAGGTAAATCATATACTGGAAGATGGTCCAGTAGGATGCCTCAATAATAGACGAGCTTGCATAAGAAGACGTATGAATATGAATGTGGGAATAGATCACGTGGACTGTATCGATTAAAATTAATGTTTAGTTGACGCATTCTGAAGGTTTATTAGGAGAACACATTCTTATTGTGATGTGGTCTGTGATATTCACAGACCTATGTTCTGAATAATTACAACTTTACAATAAGAATGTGTTCTCCTAATAATAAAGTTGTATCAATGTGTTCAAAAATTTAATAAAAATGAATTGATAATTCTGACGTCTGCTATCAGATTACTTAAAGGTATTTGAGATTCCGTAAAAATAAGGTAGATGGCTCATTCAAATAGGTTCGAAAATTTGTCCACGATGATGCACCTTCTTTGGTTTGTAAAGAGATCCAGATTCGAATCCCGGTGGACAACAACAATATTTTTCGATAAATTTGATTTTATATGTATATCTTTCAAATTAATAAATTTAATTCATATTTAAAATATTAAGGTTTATTGGAAAAACTGAATGCATATGGAGTACTCGACTTGCGTTAACAATGGATGAGGCGAAATTGTGTATCAAGACATAACAGTGTGGCGCTCTATTCTTTCTGCTATAAGTGAGTTAGTCAGTTATTAACTACTCAAATGATTATAGATTTTTTAAATATAAACTATTTACGTATTAACTTACTAAATATGTTTTTATCAAAATAGTGGTTTGTGGACAAATATGTAATGTAATGTTTTTGATGATTTCGAAGAAGCCCGTGATTTAATCTGGGAACTCTCGCCTGATAAAATGGAGGGTGCGAGGTCCAAAGTAGACTTGGTTCTGATAGATTGGAGAAAACCAAGTTTGAGTTAATGCCGAAGACGAGTCAAACGGGATGAAGTGGAGGCAAGAAGTTCGCGATATAGAAACAGTCTAGAGGAAAGCGAAGCTCAGTCAAGAGCACGTCAACCGAGAGAGAATTTATTAATTAATGATTAATCTCATAAAGAATAGATTTTTTTATGTTGTTTGATCATAGACCACCAAATATATAGACATGAACTAACGCAAATTTCTTATTCCAATATTTTAATTTTGGTGTCATCACTTACGCAATCAAAGAGTTCAGCAATTTTTTTAAAATATATAACTCGATTCGGACGAAAATTTAAAGGTTGACAATATAATATGTATTAATATAAAAAATACGTCTTGTTCACACAAATATTTTATTTTCGAAGAGTAAATACTTTTACTGTTGCATAAATGTGTCTAAAACTATCGAATTTATGTTTCCACTAAGAATATGTGTAGAATGTCCCTCATTCCGCAACTAATGTTCCAAACCCCTCTCCTATAAGTACACTTTATTTGGTATCTATTCATATACTGGTCTGTGAGTTTGATGTTACAGCAACGTGTGATAAAAATTCAGCACCTACCTATACTTATGCGATGAAAAACTAAAGACACTATTTTATCTTAAATTAAAATATCGTGTATTTTTTTCATTTCCCTTATAATTTAATAATTCTAATTCATTTTTACAATTAATCAAATCACAATTAAAAGTAATGTTTATTAGAATACGCACGCCGCTTACGTTAAAAATGAATACTAAAAATCATTTATTCACAAAACGACGTAACAGATTTTTTGTAAGTATATGGTGAAGTAGATACAGGGAGGAATCTAACGATAGCGGCATGAGATACGTCGATATGGACATTAGCGGAACATCAGCGGTCTATCATACGGGCCAACCGACACTGCGCAATCACTTCTCTGCCGAACCCCTGACGATATCGATCGCATCGATCTTGTACTTTACTTTCCGCATCGAATGTATATGATATATGAATGTATATGAACAGATATGTATACATGGAATACGTATGACACCGATATTCTTACTGTTTACGCATATTATTATTCCTTCGGTTGGCATCCATAGTATTTGCATGTTGGTACGTATAATTGTCGTACCAGTGTAATGTTGCCGCTGTTTCTGCGAGTATAAATCGCAGTCGGCCTTTCGTCAGATACGGACATACAAATACGTCATAGTAGTTAATTGTTCCGGCTGGTACAATACGTGGATATTTGGATCAGATCGGAGCACAAGGAAGAACAATGACGAGCAAGAAAACAAGCATCGTTAATATAAAGATAGTGGTGATATTTATGCTTGCATTGACTTTCATATTATCAATAGGAAACCCGCGGAACAACAAGCTATCGAAGGAATTCTCTAGAACAACGCTTATGCTTATTAAACGCTTATGCTATGAAAATTGAACTTACTTGATGGTTTTCTGGAACCACGTAACCACTAGATCACAAGCACGTCATGCTCATTTTTTTTTTTTTTTTTTTTTTTTTAAATAGAGATGCGTACACGGAATACATGTCACATCAATATTCTTACTATTTTCAAACTAAGCTAAATGCTTGTGCTATGAAAAAAGGACTAACTTGCTGGTATCCTGGAACGAGGCGCGAACCCCCGACCACTAGATCACTAGGCCAACGTCTTGACCACTACACCAACAAGCTACTCAAATCATTGCAGAGCGTTGTTTTATAAATTCAGTGTATCTCAATCTATTGCTCATCACTGTCCAAATATAATGTATTCGCATTAGGTACCTTCAAAGGTACCATTTAATTACTTTATATAATAATTATTACTTGACAGGTATACACATGTTTTTTGTTTTTATAAAAAATAAATAGATTGAGCACGACAACACGTTATGTTAATATATTAAGTTTTTTCAAATGTAAAAGTAGTACTCGTGTTGTGAAACTAGAACAGCTGTGATTTTTGTGCGATATTTAATTTTGATTTCTGTCATGTCCATACCATACAAGCATGCTAAATTTTGAATAGCAATTGTTTGATTTTTCAATGACAAATAAAATTATATTACACAATTTTTTGCAAAAAAATATTCATATTTCATTTCTACATATTTAAAGATTTCTTTAAATATTTTTACACAGTACTTTATATTTTTTAGCACAACCAGTTTTATGATGAATTCTTATAATGTTATTTCAACATTCAAAGTATTATATAATTGATGTTTTATTTTAATTTTACTAAATTTTTTTAAAGTTAAGCTTTTATTCTGTATTGATAAGCCCTGTCAATGTCATTTTTTTACCACAGAATTATTTATAAATTTACAGTTTTTATGTAAAGTTAAACAGTTATTCAGATTCAGATTTTCATTCAGAGATTTTCATGAAATTTTCGATGTGAGACAATTTCTGAGACACGGATTTTATTCCCATAAGAGAACTACCTCAGTTTTAGTAATTCTGTGTTCTGGAAATTCTCCGTCTTGAACCTGACCTCATGCTTGTAAATCATATGTCAATCCATCGACCATTATTTTTATTTCAAAAATTGAGTGAATTTGAACTTAAAACTGAATAAATATAATTAATTTAATGCATTGTCTAACTTTTCATAATAAAAATTTAAACATATATAACATTAGTACAGCTACAAGAATATATATTTTACATACATTTTAAAATGCGTTGTCTGTCTAGTCAAGCCTGTTTAAGGCACATTGGTTCACAAATTACATTTCACAAAACCAAAACTCATTGAAGGCAAAACACAATTAAATAGAATACGTAGTATACAAGGCAAGTAAACGTGAAAATATAAAAAAAAGATCGAAAAAAACACCAATGTGCAATATAATATGTAAAGAGTGTAAGCACATATAAAGTAAATAGAAATATGCAAGATGAAAATACAAAAAATGCAATTATAATAATTTTTTCATTATATAAAACACTTTATTCTCAGTATCATTAAAATCCTTAATGTCAGTTAAAGTTCTAATTTGACTTCAAATGTGATTATATATTCTGGGAGCTTGAAAGGTGAATAACCTTTGACCAAAAGTAGTTTTCATTCTTGGAACGATTTTAAGTTTATTTGCTCTTGTTGGATAATATCTTTCAGTCCTCACAGATGGAGCGCTCATTTTCCTATGAAAGGTAGTTAGCACATATTATTGTTTTATACCCAAAACCTGAAATTCCTTAAAAAGTGGCTCTGAAATATTATGGTTTTAGGTTTTAGATGTAGTCATGCTATCAAATGGTATACTATTTTCTAGTGCTTGTCCAGTTAACGAACTTCAGCTATTAATATTTTAATACGAATTGAATGTACCTATAAATTAGAAAGATATACACAAAAAAATCAATTTATCTAAAAAATATTTTGGTCGCAACCGGGATTTTAACCAGGATCATTTTCTATCCGGGGAAATGCGTAACCATTATTCCACATCAATCATGTAAGTTAACTATCAATTTTTGAACCTGTATGCTGCAGCTCTTTCAAATTGATACATCTGTTATTTCGTTTTTAAAAAAGCGCCTTAAAATCACCTTTTAATTACCAAATACCACGGAACTATGTTGTGAAAAAACTGAATTTCACAATAGTAAAATATTCTCATTAAACATATACTACTTACTTACTTATTTACCATCACGCCGTTTCTCCGCGGGGGTAGACAGATAAGATTGAGCGTAACACTTCTCTGTCCTGACACACAATTCTCGCCTAATCCACATTCATACACATTCTTATACAAGTTCGCCGATTATTGAGGCTTCTAACAGAACCATCTTCCATTATCTGGTTTACCTGGTCATGCCAAGTCTTCCGCGGACGTTCTCTATTTCTGGTGCCACCAACACTTGCATCATATATATATTGTAATATTTCGAAAATACGCGCCAAGAACGAGGGTGCCATCTACCGACGCGAGTAGGCACGGCCGGTGCAGTGAGCGGTCGGAGGAAGGTAGAGGGGGACTTTGGAGCGAGCGTCCGAGCTGAGCGGTGCGTGTGGGCGGACGCCAAGCGGCGCTCCGCCGAGATTTGAGGATTGGCGATGGAGATCAAATTGGAGGACTATTATCGCAGCAGAACAAGAGATTTGGGCCTTGTTCTGCCCGTGCAAATCATGTAAGGAGGGACTCCAAAATGACCGGATGGGTGCGGGGTAGTATTCTGGAGGACGAGATCACTTCAGAGAGACCAAGGCCGCGGCACCCCGTGGCTAACAGGGTTCTCACTAGGAAGAAAGTTAACATCAAGAAAGAAGATGTCAAAGACAGTTATCGTGTATAGAATGTCGGGTGGTTATGTTATGTGATTAAAGTGTAAATAATATGTTATAAGCAAGTGTTATTATTGTCTGAGACCTCCCCCATCATATATAGATAGGTATTCCGACACCAAACCTTAGTGACCCACAGACTGAGACTAGCTGATGGCGTGGTGCGCTGTCATCCCATCCTCTGATGACAGCGCACGAAGTAACAATATATATATATATATATTGTAACATTACAAAACTAATGCCACGTTCGAAATTGCTCCGTTATTATTTTTAATGCCAACTACCTTAGTAATCACGAACAACATACTCATGGTGGTAATATGAGCGGGTTTGAAAATTATAAAACGGTCGTTGTCTATGATTCAGATTAATTTTTCGCTCGGAGCTGTCAGAATACGCGGCTTAGCTGCTGCGGCCAGCGAAGCTATTTGTTAAGAATCCAATAAAAATATTCAGTAAATACTTTAATTATAATTCAATCACTTGTACATAATTTACTGTAATTTGTTTTAATCTAATCGCATGGTGAACGATTTTTTCAGGGAACAGGGTATCTCTCTTCAGTCTACATTACTTGTCGTTATTTATTTGTTTCTACAATTCTATCTACTCATCTTATTTCGTCGACTTGGGATGTTGAGAAAAGTAACTACGACGATGGGTCCTTGAGATTCTCTTCGATGGAATGTGCACGTACGAGAATGGATTTTGGGGTTACGCCATCTTTCGTTAAAATTTTAAATCTTGTTGTCACCAGCCTACCCTGAAGATCGTCAAACTCACGGATAACCGGACAAAGTTTAGATTATTTGATTTGAATTGTAGTTTGTTCTAATTTAACCTACGTTTTTTTAAATTATATTCCATTTTATGATGTAAAACATCTTTTCATTTATCTCTCCCAGATATTAATTATAATTTTTTACAGTTTAGGGTGAAGACAGAATGTGACAAATCAAGGTTGGTATGCATTTCTGAGGTAAAGAATCCACCGTTCTTGTGCTCTCCACTGACTAACCGGTGAAAAGAATAGAACGCCGTTCTTTACACTCACAATATACAATAGATACATTTTTTGTTTGCAGAAGCTCGAAATAGTTGGACTGTGAACTTTGCGGACCGAGTCATTAACTTTTCATTCAGGATTTTTTCTGTTCATCTTTATAGGCATCTTAGGTTTGTAATTTTATCATAAATTATGAGATGCAGTATCTGTAATATTTTCGGATGTCTCTTGATATGGCTAAAATATTGCATTTCTGGATTTATTTTTTCTCTTACATCCGGATCATGTATTCGAGTTTGAGTTTTTATCTCTTTCTACCGATCTCAAGTTAATCTCTGAGATTATCATCAAATCAAAATCGCAATACACGTACATAGTATTGAGATATATCCTAAATCTCTGAGATATACATTATTGTGTATTCTTCCACATTATCAGACCATAAAATCAAGTTGAGAGCATTTAGAATTATACGATTCTTATTACATCAAAAGAAAATCTTTACGTGTTTTTGTTTCATCTCAAATCTTTTCAGTGACCCAAAATATTCGTATATCTTGAAAAATTTCATGGTGAACAATATCCTCTCCAGTTTGTACTTTTTCCACCTGCTTTTACCCACCCCATCTCTTTTCTAGGTTGTCTCTACGCCCAGGGCGGTAAGTATATTACGCACTGAAAACAAAAGATTTTTTTCATCTTTTCACAGAGTTATTGCAGGCGCTCAATATCGGTTCATTGATCATAACGTATTTTTTCGTTTTATTTCTGTATTGCTTTTTCAAACTGCTCGAAGCGCGTTTGTTTGTCCGTGGAATAGTATTTTTGGTTCAATACAATTGTAAGATGAATAGAAATGTAATGAAATTTTACTCTCACACAATTTTATTTTTCAGAAAACAACACTCTTCTAAAGATGGCGAATTTAGTGGAATATTTTATATGTGCTGTTCATATTTTCAAATACTTATATACTTACTTACTTACTTACTTACCATTACGCCGTTTCCCCGTGGGGGTAGGCAGAGAGGATAGAGCGCCACACTCTTCTGTCCTGACACACAATTCTCGCTTCATCCACATTCATACATCTTGTCATACAAGCTCGCCGATTATTATTAAATTCTTATATAATGCTCTAAATATTATGTACTACCGTGTACCGTGGTTATTCATATATTAATGAAAATTAATAAAATAAAATACATATCAATATGTACATGAACATGGTATTTGCTGAATTAATTTATACTTTAAAGTTATCCGGTTGTAAAAATTCAAAAATAATAAAAATGAGAGAACATCAAGACTTTGTTCATTAAAAACATTTTTATTGACAATTGAGAAGATACAAATTATAAAAAATATATCATTTTTAATAAACAACTTCTTTTTTTTTCAATTGATTTAATTCAATTTTAAATTTAAATAATATTGATTGTCAAATAAAATTAGTTAATCATAATTTTTTTTTTTTTAGTTAATATCATTAACGATAAAAGCTGTCATTGAACAGTACATAATCGAACTGTATACAAATTTAATTTATTTGTATCATATTATAAGTTAACCAGTGGTGTGAACAGCAGTTCCCCTCTTGCGACATTTGGGGCAAACTGCACACGGTAACCACAACGCACATCAATTAAAGCAGAAAAAACCTGCACATATGAGGCAGACTTGATAGTGACGAGAGCTGACGAGATGAGAACTCGCCCTCTTTCCTCAGACGACATTCCTGACTTACAGACTTTATCTCCGCTCTTCGCAATCTATCAACCTGATCCCGAATAAACAACTTTCATGTGAGTATTTATTACTGTTTGGTTTTCTATTATAATCCTTGATAACCAGAGTAAGGCGAATGAAAGTTTGCCATAGAGTTAAAAGGGAGAGAAAAAATAAGCATTAAATAAAATAATTAAAATTTTTGTTCTTACATTTATTACGTACCTATAATTTATTTACCAAATGAAATAAAATAAATTCTACTTTTTCCGGTCCTTGGGTTTAGAACCTTTAGTGCTGTTACAGCAGGTGTCCTCATAACCTTATTAAATAATTCTGCAGTTTTCTGTTGACATTAAGAAAACAAAGGGCACGTTATATAAACTATCGATGCGATATTTCAAAAATGCTTAGCAGTCAATATTCAGCCGGTGAAGTTTTCTCGCGATATTAAAGGTGATTACATTATATAAAAGATTTCGTCATTATTTGAGAAATTACTGTGTGTGTATAAGTGATTTATGATTAAAAAAGGAATAAGTAATAGTTCAACGATTGTTGTTTTGTATCATACCTAAATAGGTATGTTGTCCTCACAGTAAAATCAATTAAATATATCAAATATTTACAATAAAATATCACACTGCGCCATAAGAAATTGATTAAAAACGTTACCATCAACACCTATAAATTCATCACATTTGTGTACCTATAAGGTTGATACTAGATCCTTTCATATACTAAGTGTTCCGTACAAGAAACAAGAACTCTAATCTGCAGGGCTGATTCGCCAGTTCACTCTGGTGTCTTCGGGCGTCGATATCTGCAGCGGTGTGCAGTGGTCCAGGGGGGTCCAAAAGCGTCATCCAGTGTAGCAGCCTGTCAGAAATTTCCGGTTCGGTTCAAAGTTGTAGCCAGGTCGAGAGTCCAAAAATACAGTAAAACACAGCAGGATCAAAAGCGAGGTAGAGATGAATAAAACACGTTTTAGACTTGAAGAGTATAGCGGCGAGAGAAGGGAATGCTCTCTGCAAACGCTGGACCAGTATTTATTCAAAACAAATCTGGGTCAGGCGTGTGAGGCCCCCGTTTCGCACCGGACCAATCGGAGCGGATAGACAAACCCCGCGCCACCCCGATTTCGTCCAGCGCGGTCACCCCCTGGCGGCGAGAGTCTGCAACTCTCGCTCACTTTTCCGCAGGCACCGCGAGTATCTTATTTTACAGGTCTTAATCTTCCTCGTGATGCCTGCTACATTTCAATCTGAGGCGATAGCCCGGGAATTTTATACTGTACCTTAAACCTAGAGAACCTCTCTCTTTCTTTAATAAATGTTTAAGGTGCGTAATATTATCTCCGGGCGATTGCCCCTGTCATACTCTTTTTATTAATACAAACGACATATTTATTTTATTACATTATCTTTAGTTATTACACAAAATTACAATCTAATACTGCTGATGTTAAGTGGGCGAAGCCTCTCGTCGGCCCGGTACCCCCTTCACCCGGCGGTCCGCCGAGTGCAGTGGCGTAGTTTCCAGCGGCACGGGGTGACGGGCGAAAAGTGTCCCTGGCGCGAAAAAGATGGGACCCGCATGAACCTTTTCCCGGGCCGCGATTTTCGCGGTCTTACGGGCCCGTAGCTGTGCGGAACACTAAGTGAAATTTATTTATTATTTTTCGTTATTCATTCGTTTTCACTATTATTGAATGTAATATTATCACATTATAATAAAATAAAATAATTAGTAGACTTTACAATCAAATATGATTCAAATATAACTAAAGGTAAAAAAACTGGATAAAATAAACACTTTTTTTTTAAATTAACTAATTATTTGCACGTATTTTATACTTATTATTATAGGGGTAAAAAAGTGAACCTATATTCACGTGAAATAATTTCATTAGTTGATCCCGGTAGCAACTAAAATATTATTTCGATAAACCCCTCTTTACAAAAGTGAGCTGTTTCGAATTCGTAAACACCTTTTTGGCGAGTCTTTTGAATCGGCCGCAATCGTTGTTATTGACACAATTCCACATCCAAATTCCTTCCATACCTTTCCTCATGCTTTTCTTGTAAGTATAAATTGTGACCTTGACGTCAGCAGACGTCAACTTGACATTGCGATAGCATTCGCGGTGTGCACTCCCGCAACTCCAGTGCACCAGCACTGTATTTTGTGATATTGTGATATGTGTATAAAAATATAAATAAATAAAAATAAAAAAAATATATAAAAAATATACATATAAAATCAATTTTGTCGAAAAATATTGTTTTTGCGTCACCGGGATTCGAACCTGGATCTCTATTTCCAATCCGGGGAAGTGCACTACCATTGTGCTATAACGCTAGTATTTTTCTTGTATTTATAATTAATAATTAATACATTAATTTAGTATTTAAAATATCACAGACCTATGTTCTGAATAATTACAACTTCACAATAAGAATGTGTTTTCCTTAATAAAGATATACTGTGATTTGTATTCGATTGTAACTGTCATTTTTCAGTAATCACTGATATACTAGTAACTAAATCTTCAACTTTTAAAACAAAGTTACCAATCATGTTTAACACTATCACAATACCAATCACATAATCACAATTTATTCCATCACTATTAAATAAATCAATTAATGTATTGAAAAATTTCATGTAATAAGGCTTTCATTTATTATTAAAATTGGCAAATACCTGATGCACGATATTTACCCACAATATAAGAACAATACTATATATCATTCTGAAGTTCCTTGAAACCTTCGAATGCATGTTAGAATATATGAATAAAGTTGCTTGAAGTGCAAATAAAATAAACATCGCATGATCATTTTTCACAGCCTCTCTACACACAGTACATACAAATTTTAACCGGAAAACTCCGACTATGGTGAGATTTTCACGGATGACGTCACTTCCTGTTTCGACGACTTAAAATATGAATGTCTTGGAAAAATTATTTGGAGGAGAAATATATTCAATGATTTATGTAACAGACGTTTTTACTATGAAAAAAGTTTATTTTTCAATACAAACTATTTAGGCGTACAATACAAAATAAATATTCTATGAATCAAACCGATTATATATTTACGCAATTTTGCCAATATTTAAGAGAAATAGAAAATAAAACGTATTGATAAAATGCAGTTTTTAATATCGACATTTTTAACTTATTTATAAAATAAATATAATTGCACATTTAAACTAAACTTTCAGCACACTGTAGACCTTGTAGGTGGAAATTGTGATCGCTATGCGTCCATTGGTGACTGCTGTGTGGTCAGCGTCTTAGTAAAATCTATATTTCAATGCGGAAATTCTTTATTATATTGCTTTAACAATAGTACATTGTGCATCCTCATTATGTTGCTTTAGATGAAATATAGAATCTACTGAATCTCTGGCCTGCGTAGAAAAAAGTAATCAGCTGTCGCCAATTGCTTCATGCTCCTTTTTTGTTAGTGCATTCTGTATTGCTCTCCCTGGATCAGTAAAAACGGTGTTCTTATGTATTAACTTTGAGATATAACAGGGGGTTGAATTAATTCTCGCCGTTCTAAAAAATAAAGAAATAATCGTAATCTTAATATTTTTTACTGCTGTTTTTTTTGTTTTAGTGTTTCTTGCTCTGCGCAAGCTCCACGTGGCACTTTCAACCGTTCAAATTCTTCAAAACGGCGAGATTTTCGACTTGCGACATGTCAAACTTTGTACCATTAAAACAAAACTTGCGGGGCTTTTCTGTTTTCACCTCAAGAAAACTGCTGCTGCTGCTCATCTAATGCTTGTGGAGGCTTATGGGGAGCATGCCTTGTCTGCTAGAACATGTCGGGAGTGGTTTCAAGCATTTTCGAATGGTGAAAAGCAATGCTCTGCATTTGGTGGGATCAACAAGGTGTCATTTTCTTTGAGCTTCTCAAAGCAGGTGAAACAGTTACAGCAGAGCGCTACAAGGAACAACTAATCAAGTTAAAGGCAGCGATTGAAGAAAAACGACCAGAATATGCAAGCAGACATGAGTCGATTCTTATTCAGCATGACAACGCAAGGCCCCATGTGGCTAAAGTGGTCAAAGACCAGCTAAATTCTTTTGGTTGGGAAGTTTTACCCCACCCGCCCTACTCTCCTGACGTCGCCCCATCAGATTACCATCTTTTTCGCTCTATGCAGCATGGTCTATCTGGCGAACTCTTCCGTAGTTACCATGAAGTTCAATTATGGGTAACGAATTGGATTGCTTCAAAATAAAAGGTTTTTTTTTACAGAGGCATCAGGCTTTTACCTGGAAGATGGGCAAAAGTAATTGAAAAAGAAGGGCAATATTTTGAATAAAACTTTACTTTTAAAAAAAACTTTTTTTTCTGTTTTATTATTATAGAAAAACGGCGAGAATTAATTCAACCCCCTAATATATATACACTGAAAGACATTCTTTAAAAATACGAGAAAAACATTAATATGTCACATTTGACAGTGCTATCATTGATAAGGAAAGAAACTATACAGTGCGACGCGATATGACCATGATATGACAGGATGCTTTTCTTATCTATGACAGGATGACAGATGCTCAATTTATTTGCCGGCCGTAATACGATTTCGCTCTTTTTAAATTGGATATATATTTAAGTACCGTTATTGAATGTATAAAAGAGAAAAAAATTTAAGTAATCTTACCTAAAGATATTAAAACATTCAAATTAAATGTATCAATTACAAAGACATACAGATAATATTAAAATAAGTATTAAAATATTCCAAAAATATTTTTTCGATAAACTCGATTGTATATATATATATATCTTTGTAATTGATATTTTTAATTTATATTAAATATCACAGATCTATGTTCTGTTAAAATGCAACTTCACAATAATAATGTGTTCGTATTTCACGCGTTCATTTTTGCTGTACTAGTGCCTTACAGACCTGGCCGTTTAAACAAGCATTTTACAGCCATAAAAAACATTAAATTATAGATAATAGACAGGGAAGTGCAATATTAATATGAATTATATATATACATTTATTAGTTATGAAAAATTAGTTTTAAAATTATGCTCTTATATTTTAAATTATTTAAAGGGATATATTTATTATCGAAAATATAAGACAACAAATGTAATAGAATAAATGTTTATAAAATCTATCACGAGGTTTTATAAACAGTAGAACAAAAATTAGATATAGTTTTTTTAAAAAAAATATGAATAATATGTCACACCAATATGTTTACTATTTTCAAACTAAAAATAATGAATTTTTTTAATAAATAATTATCATTACGTTAAAAAAATAATTTCCTTCAGTATCAATGTATGCAAATATATTAGTATATTATTTATATGCATTTCCTGACAGTGCCACGAAACCAGGGAGAGGCTTATTGTGTTCGGAAAAACCCCATGAACTAAATATAGAAGATGCTCTTCGGTGCTTTGAATGAATCGAGTGAAGAAAAACATATTAACAGTTTTATCGATGGAGAAAAAGACGAGAGAGAAGGTGATACCGAAACGGCTTCTGAACGCACCTTGCAGATAAGCATATTTAAAACCATGCTCTCATCAACCGTAAAAACACGTCGGTGTCGACCCCAGCATGTGTTAATACAATGCGCTCGCAGTTTTCTAGAGGTCGGTCCCTGCATGCCACTCTTTTCGCGGCTTAGACATTTTATTGCATTTTTTCTAGCTGTAAATGTGCTTCAACCAACAATCTGTTAACTGTAAGTAATTTCTCCTGTTCACCCTGTTCTGGTCACACACACTCCGTGTCATATTCATAAGAATATTTGAGTGCTAGGTGTATTATATGGAGACTCCAAACTGTCATTTATATAACCATCTAATTATTTCAACATATGTATCGACCCAAAACATAACCGCATAACATATCATAACCGCATTGTTGTACGTTGTAATTGATTTTTGGCATTTTTAATGACCATATTTGAAAGACTACGGTTTTTCCCTTCAACATACCATTCAAGATCTTGAGTCCGTTTATTGTAAATCTGTTGTTTATTTATGTATAAATGAACGCTATGTTTTGTGAGAGGAAATGTTCTAAGGACGAAAAATACTCATTACAGTGTTTTTACACCAGATAATGTTGTTAAATAAATATCAGATATCTCATAGAGACGAAACTATTTTTATCATATTTAATAGAAAATTTATATGGGGTAATTACAGGGCTTACGACCTGTCTTCGGCTAACTTAAATGATCACTTTAAATATATATATATTTAACGTTCACTAATTCTCACCCCACAATCTTCATATTCATCAGATTTTTGAAAGTTGTATATATGTTAGTAGGTGGACTCGCTTCGAGTACCACTATACAATAGCCATCTATGGACCAAATTTTATAACTCATTTTTCCTTATAACAGCATATACATCAATTCAATGAGAATCTGATTTATTTAAATATTATGTAAAGCAATTTTCTTTATCTGTAAAATGTTTTTAACACATTATACTAGAATACGTCTGAAAAATATATTTCTTATTTTAACCATTATATTATTTTAGCAATATTTGAATATGTCCAAAAATGCATAATTACTGGATTTTTACCTACAAAGGCACTGTTATTAAATAAATATCAGATATCTCATAGAGACGAAGCTATTTTTAATGTTGACCTACCAAGGTGTGGATTTGGGTGGGTGCGGGGGTACTGGGAAGGAGTACGGTGTGGTTGGGGCACGGGTACAAAGGCAAGTGCATCAGCTAGTTAATATTTGACATCTATATATATGGCGTCTCTTTATCAGGGTAATATTTAAATAAAAAATAACTGCTCCGAAAAATACCGACAAGAAGAATGAAAAGTAATAAATTTTCTTTGTATTGAAATGTCATACATTATTACAACGGAATTTATTTTCAGCGAGAACGCATTAGTTTGTTTCTTGAGAGTGGGTAAAACGAGGCAAAGTAAGAAACATTTTAACATGGATTTAGATTTATGAGCATTTTTTCAAAGCCCATGGGGCTTAACTGAATCCCGAGCCGTTCAGGAGCTCGCTGCTCTTTATTCGCGAATGCGAAAGTTCTCAAACAAAGTTTCGTTATAAATCATATTCGTATACAAGTTTGTCTGTCCGCACGCAGGGGTCCCTTTCGTGATCTTAATAACAGGGGCGAGTTTATATTAAAGTAGCGTTACATCTTACATGTCCAAGTGATTTACGAGTCCCAATGAAATAATCGGAAAATAATGGCGTGTTGAGGCTGGTTAGTGGATTTCTGCGCGTCACGTGGGCTCAACCGGATATTACACCCCCACACCTTTGTTTTCTCTTCATTTACCCTTGGCACAGCAGTCATGATCACTGGTGTGGATATTGAAGCTGTTTAGGCATTCTACATTCTATGTACCACGACAAAAGCTCCGCGGACTTTCGGCCCAACGACCGCACGTACACGACAAAAGATCCAGCCGACTAAAGCTCCATTGATTCACGCGGTATTAAATACAATGATATAACAGCCACAAATAAAATTTTAAAGTGAGAGAGTGAAATTCTTTAAATTAAAAACGAACATCATAATTATACAATTAACATATAGGTACACAATAAAGCTTTATACTTCCTTTTTTTTAACAGTACTTTAATTATAAATGCTTTCTAAAGTCAATGGAATTATATATGCGTGACCATGCGTTATCCATTAATTGTAGTATAGTATAGTCATTGGGCCAAAAGTCCGTGGAGCTTTTATCGTAGAACCGGTTTAAAAAATTATGTGAACTCTATTTTTATGTGGGTAAGGCTGCAAACTTTGGCCAAATGGCCTGGGTAACATTTATTGTACGGCGGTACACACAGAATATGGATTACGGATTATTTTCGGTATTTTTCGGATCGGATTAAATTCTAGAAGCTGGCCATCCGGGAGTCAGAAGATCCAAAGAAGAAAAATTAGGAGACGATAGCAGATTACCAGGCTAAAGTAGCTGAGTGATTTTTTTGCATAACTTGTTCAAGAAAAAAATAACCAATAGAAAAGGGCTAACTATAAAAACAATTTATGGCGACAGGTGCTGCAGATATTTAGATTTTCCAACTATTTATTTATGGAGGTTTCCTGTGGAAAGGCATTTATTGCAGTTTTGGGGATCTACCATATGAAAAGATTAGCGCTAGACTTTTTAGTTTTTACAAAATTGTTTTTTTTCTGCCTCTGAAACTTAAGTGAAGATAATGTTTTTAATTTTTGTAAAACCATTCACATAAATTGGCCGCCTCCTAAATCGACCGCCTGCGTGTCACACACGTTAAGGGCGGTGTTTTGTTAGCTCGGCATTTTGATACTTGCCCAAGGGTGGCTTTTTACCAAAAAATGTTGTGGACACTACTGTTGATTACTAATTACTGCTTTATTAGGAAATAACTCTAATGTTATTTATTGGATTTGCTCTATTGGATTGTTTATGCTTGGATTAATTTAATTAATTAATAATTCAATGCAAAACGTTTTATGAATCATTATCGCTATGTTTCGTTCCCAAATTAAGGAAACGCAATCAGTAAATATGTTGCTATACTAACTCTCAGTTGTGGTTTTATTGAAAGATCATCACGAATACGGGCTTTAACTATACGTAGTTGTTAAATTGAACATTTTAAACATACTTAAACACAGATTTATTATATTTCTTCGTCAAAGTGTAGAGTATATTTCATATTTTCCTTCTCAGTATCCGTGGTAGATAAAAGTGTGTATACAGGGTGAATATTACATTCCAGGCCGATGTTGTTTCATTTATCAAAATTTCAAGCGTAGCTCGGGCTGTGTGAGGCGGCACCGTCCTATTGAAATCTCATGTGTTATATGTGCCCAATAGATCTGATTCGCCCACCACGAAGTTTTTACAGCATTGTCTCTTGCATTCTGAAAGAAATAGAGCCCAATTATCCCGCTGGCCCACATGGCGCACCATACACCCTCTCCATACAACTCTTTGTGGGTGTAAAAGTTGTCGGTGTATGAATTGAAGATTTTTAGTGCCTCAATAATGGCTGTTTTTTTTGTTAACAAAACCTGCCAAATCGAAATGAGCTTCGTCGCTAATAACAATTTTTTTTCCAAAAGTCGGGTTTGTGTATGTTTTAATATTTTAATGATTTTAACAGGTTGTTGAAACGTTTGATACACCATAATAAATTGTAATTAACTACTTACTTCGATTATCAAATGCGAACTGAAAAATGTCTGCCAAACCAAAATGCCGGTCAAACAAAACCAGCTCATAACATAATATTCACCCTGCATTACAATATCGAAGTACGTCTAAGTATTTATTGTAGTTATTAAATAATGAATTACATACATACATTACATTTTATTTAGAAATAGAAATATACCTCATAAAATTGGCAATGAACTTCTTATTTCTTATTAACATCTTATCAAACTTAGGAAAAGCTATTTATATAATATTTTCTAGACTAGATCGATCGAGTTAGCCCGGGCAGTCAAATCTAAATTATATTACATAATTCTGTTTCTGTCATAAATATATGAATTATTTAAGTGACGGCTAATTCTTGAATTTTAAACAGAAATTTATTTAAAATTTAATGTGTCGGAATTTATACAGATGTAATATTTTTTTAATGAAACTCCATTTTGGTGAAATTGCAAATATTTTTTTTACAGTTACTAAAAATTTCATATAATATATAAATAAATAATTAAAATGTATCGTTACAATAGAAGGAACACATCTGTAGTAATATTGCAAAACGTGATGTGTCCATTATTAAAAGTTTAAATTGCTATCCCGTAAAATTTAAAAAAATTGACGTACTGAATTTAACCATCTTACTACACACATATTCATGGAAAATTCGACGTGAAGCTGTATGGTTAACAATGTGTAATTAGTAACTCATTCTCCTGGCAAGAGAAAGTTTTGGATTCGAGATTCAGTGGTAACTATATATTTATTCGATAGAAAATTTTTTGCTCCGTGATGCGGTCAATTTGTTTCAAATATATTCAAAATTTAATAAAAATTAAAGTCACCATTGTGAATTGTGGAATATTTATTTAATATTTAACAAATATATTGTAATTAAATATTTCGTTAACTTTGTCTTGTGTCCAGTGAGCTTAATATACAAACCAATCTGTTTCGAAAAATATATTTTACTCCATCGTGATGATTAAAAACTAAAACCAATTCTACCTCTCAGAATAACAAGGTTCCATCTGACACTAGCACCGTTTTGAAATATTGACCACAAAATCATTGTTTGAATTTCAACATATATTCATGTATATTTTATTTTGAGTATGCAATTATGATCAGTTTTAAGGTCTTAACTAATTTTTAGCATTATTAATTACCACTATGAGATGAGGGAAAGTAAAAATAATAAAAAAAACATAGTAAATTAACAATAATGATTCATTAATTGTAATAATAACTGATGCAGTTGGAACTGCAGCTCTTGTTATTTCCTTTAATATCCGTTAAATAGAGTTGGTTCGTATGAAAGAAATAAAGAATAATGCATTTGAAACCCTTTTCACCCAATAACTCCAATTACCCCAAAATGTTAGTTCTTGTTGTTCTAAGAGGTCGAAATGTCAAGTTATTCTCATATTTTGAAAACTGAAATGCTATCATATGTACGTGGCAAAACCACGATCAATACATAATGAATCCACTAAACGTGCGGAATAGCCGCTACACAATACCGAAGAACCCAATTATATATAAGTATCGGTTTTAATAACAAAAACAGTAAAATATGAACTAAATATATTAATTAGAAAGATATACACATAAAATTAATTATATCAAAAAATATTGTTGTTGTGTCACCGGGATTTGAACCCGGATCTCTTCCCAAACCGGGGAAGGTACATTATCTAACTACGCTACAACGACGATATTTTTAGTAACAAATTTTCGCACCTATATGTTACCTTTTTGATATAAATACATTTAATCGTTTCATTATTTGAAAGAGACATCTACCTTATTTTTATGAAATCTCAAATACCTTTGAGTAATCTGATAGTAGACGCCAGAATTATCAATTCATTTTTATTATTTATTCGATAAAATTAATTTTATATGAATATCTTATTAATACATTTAATTCATATTTAAAATATCGCAAACCTATGTTCGGAATAATTACAACTTCACAATAAGAATGTGTTCTCCTAACAAAATTAATACATGAAAACATATATATGAATATAGCATTTAAAAAAAGCTATATTCATATATATTTTTCTCACTTCGACTTTGTTGATATCATACGGACTTATTAAATAGCTTCAGTAAATAATAGCAAAAGTTTTAAAACTTGTATATCCCACAAGCAGTCGACAGGTCACAGATGAACACTGCGTAGCTTGCAAGTCTAACAATTTTTATGGACAAAAGACATTAGACGTCTGTGTGCCGAACACTTTTAAAAGTATATCTCACCGGAGCCTGGGCCAGATGTTTCACATCTGTGGGATAAAATGAGATGAAAGAGTGATGACTGATTTCTTGAGTAAACTAGTACCAGTAGATGATTTTTAACTTTGAAAAGGGTTATAAAATATTAGTAACAGTAAAATAAGATACATACGAATGTACTCCTTTTGTTAAATATTAGTCCTTATTTACTCTAACTTAAGAGATTATATTACATTATACAATTTTTGCCGTAAATGTGAGATAAACATTGTATTTTTTTATATTTTTATATATTATTAAACTTGTTTTAAAACCCGACCTAGGTTTAGAATGGTTTTATAATATTACAATTTTTGAAAATATATGTGTTCGGTACTTATGATAGATCTATAAATCACCGACTGTGGATGCTCCATTATGTTTACTATACCTATCTGCCACCCTCCCCCTCTCTATCGTATACCTCAGACCATGACTATCTATGACTTTTGTCAAGGAGAGTGGATGTCCTGCTATGTGCTCGTCACTAACTTGGAAGTTTTTTGTAAAGTTACTTGTTGCTAGTGTATTCGGTAAAGGTTAAAATTAATTTCTAATATTTTATGTGCTGAATATACTAAATAGATTTAATAGAAAAATAAGCGCTCCATCTGTGAGAACTGAAATATGTTATCCCACAAAAGCAAATAATTTTAAAATCGGTCGATGAATAAATACTACTTTTGATCAAAGAATATTCACTTTTCAAGCTCTTGAAATATATAATCAAATTGGAAGTAAGATAAAAACATTAAAGCTTATAAAAATAATATTTTAAATTAGTTATTAAAATTAGGTAGAGAAGCTACTGACAGTAAACTGTTGAATATTACGAAATAATTCCTATGTGTATTCTTATAGTAACTTTTAATCTTATATATTTTCCTTTACCTTATTTACCTATTTATACATAATATATTGCACACTAGTATTTTTATTCTCTCATCTTATATATTTTCACTTTAACTTGGTTTGTATGTACTTTAATTTTATATTTAATTGTGGTTTGCCTAGTTATGTCGCTTTATTTGTTTTGTGAAATATAATTTGTTTGCCAGTTTGCCCTAAAACAGGCTCGCCTAGTCTAGCTCTAGCAATGCATTTTAAAAATCTGTTTTAAAGAATATATGTAACAATTTTTTTTACCTATATAATCCATATTTTATGTTTTTAAGGAGAACACATTCTTATTGTGAAGTTGCAATTTTTTGGTACATATGTCTGTGATATTTTTAATACAAATTAAATCTATTAATTAGAAAGATATACATATAAAATCAATTTATCGAAAAAATATTGTTGTTGCTACCGGGATTCGAACCTGGATCTCTTCTTGTCCGGGGAAATGCACTAACCGATTATGCTACACCAACACAGTAAATAGACGAGAAATAGGAATTTTTTCAAAGGTGTTTGAGATTTCGTAAATGTAAAGAAAATAGCTTTTAAATAATGGAACGATATATGTATCAATTTGAAAGTGCAATATATAAGTTCGAAATTTTTTCGTCAATTTACTGTGTTGGTGAAGCATACTCGGTTAATGCATTTCCCCGAATAGAAAGAGATCCAGGTTCGAATCCCGGTAGCAACAACAATATTTTCTCGATAAATTTATAATATGTGTATATCTTTCTAATTAATACATTTCATGTGTCTAAATAAATATTTTGTTCCACTGTCGGAACATCCTGTACATTGGTACAAATACTTGTAAGCATATTCTCCGCGAGCACCGTGTAGGTAATGCAGCTGGGTGCACTGAATATCAATTAGAATATTGAAAATTAGCCTAGAGTGTTGGTTATGAATCATTTGTAGTAGTGCACATTTTTAATACAATTTTTCTAAACTCTCCAAGGAATAAATAACCACGATGTTACATAAAATTCTCACAATTCAGCGAAAATTGTATGATAAAAAAAAATAATTTAAAAAAAAATGTGTAAAGTTATTAGAGCGTGGTCTCAAAAACGAGCGTCATTTTATTAGGCAAATTTAAAAAAAATAAATGTTCATATCGTTCTCCTTCTAAGCTGCGCGCGCGCGCGCATCACATTCAAATCGATAGTGCGCACCTGAAGTATTGTCAACGCACGACATCTATCAATTATAATCTATTCAAGACATAAAAAATATCCAATTAATAATTCCTTTGAATGGAAAATTGTTATTTAATACGAATTAAATGTATTAATTAGAAAGATATACGAGAAATTGAAATTTATCGAAAAAATATTTTTATTGCTAGCGGGATTTGATCTTGGACCTATTATTACACCACTCTGAGTGAGTTGATGATAATTTTTTAAATTTATGCGCTGCAGCTCTTTCAAATTGATGCATCTATTATTCCTAATTTAAAATCCTGAATCCCGGAGCAACAAAAATATATTTTTGACGACTTGAATTTTCCTGTATTGTGTTAAAATACCACACAACTGCGTTCTGAAAAACTGCAACTTCACAATAATAATGTGTTCTATTTAATAATGTTTTTACTTACTTTTGTACTTTTGCAATATTATCTCGAAGTTGTCGAGATAATGTTGCAGGCACAGATGTAAGTACAATATCTCGGAGTTTTCAGCGAAAATTTAAAATATTTGATGTTATGACGTTGTTGTTACATTAAATATTTATACTTAATGATTTATCAAATAAAATTATTTTTTATTTGCTCAGTTCACTTCGCTTATCGTTAGTACTCCCGTAGAGGGAACATCTGTGCATTTCTTCGGATAGGAAAGGATCCAGGTTCGAATCCCTGTAGTAACATAAATATTTTTTCGATCAACTGAATTTTCCTGTATATCTTTTTAATTGGTACATATTTATATTAGTTTAATTAGTATTGCAATATTTGTATAAAAAATACTGTAGAATGTGAGTATAGAATGGATAGCAGTCTTTTTCTGGCGGGATGCTTAACAACTTCTACCATGGCACCCGTGACACACACCAAGTCTGCACGCCTAACTGAAATCATGTAAGCAGAGACTACCGGCAATGAGAATCGGTGGAATCAAAAACTCACTCTTCTTTTTTGAGCATTCTTAGCAAAACGATCGTTACTATCAAACGAACCAATAAAAAAATCTGCGTTATTCATTCATCTCATATTTATCCTTGTTACGTGAGATTCAGATGACCCGTATCGCACAGGATTACTCGCCGAGGAGGCGCCATATAATTGATTATGATAAGACACCTGTCAATAATTTAAAGGTGTAATCATCGGCGTGGTGCCAAAAAACCAGTGGGATAGATTCCAGGAAAACAAAGACGTTACAGCGGTGCCCTGTCGCTTTGTAGATACTTGCAAATATGACTATATGTATTGTTATGAATCTGAATAAATCTGAAAGTTTCTGCAGGCGGGAAACCATTCTCGATTGTGTCGTGTCGCCATAGTGTAGCGATATTGAACATCTTTTGTGTTTTTATTTCTTTCGACCTCATCATCATCATCATCGTCAGTTGAGAGAAGCTGAGATCGGCGAATCACCCTTGTATACATTCTTGTTTCCTGTACGGAACATAACCTGTTAAGGTAGTAAGTCGGATTTAGCATCGATTTTGGAGTCGGTTAAATAATAATCAGATTACTCCATGTAATCCCATACTATATCGCTCGCACCAACCTACACACATAACAAGGGTACAGTTTCTTAGAATAACAAATAAATACAAGATTACTGAAATACAAAAACTGCTGCGATCTGTGTATATTTTTAATGAACCTTGCAACTAAAGTTAGGGGACATTGTCCTTTGATAACACTGGAATCTGTGACGCGAAAATATCAACCCCCAGTATTGCACACAACAATGAACAGCTATAACAGAATACTCTGTACACTCCACACATGGGAAATCATCTCAGTGATATTGCCACAAATATCAAATTTATTCAAGGGTTGAAATGGTACCAGCCCTATTTTATCCCATTGCTCTGTTACGTAAACCACATTTACAGGGTAGGTTTAAAACATCCAGTAATTAATTATTTTTCAAACTCTTTCTAATTTTATATAAAGTAAGAACTAATTAATAAGATTATATTATATATGGGGGTTATTAAAATACATGCTGTGTTTTTGATTTAACTTTTTATTAATTTCTATAGTTTTTTCTTTATCATAGGGGTTAAAAAAATCATGGAATTGTATAAAGTACCCTAAAAATTAATGAATAATATTATATTATATTATATATGGGGGTAATAAAAATACATGGGATTATACCTACTATGTTTTTGATTTAACTTTTTATTATCTTCTATAGTTTTTTCGTTATCATAGGGGTTTAAAAAAATCATTATGGACACGGAGTAATTTTGTTATCAAAATATTTACAAATTTTAAATAGAAGCATAAACAATCCAGAATAGATAAAAAATATGTTTACTGTAAAAATCTTATTTCATTATTGTGTTAAATATATATATTTTAAAATGCCTTCTTGTGATGTAAAAATTGTGATTAAATTTCTTCATGTTAGATATTAAATATTTAAAAATAACAATAAAAATATTTAAATCAAAAAATCTACTTATCGAAAAAAAAAAATATTACCACCGGGATACGAACCCAGAACCTGGAAGGCTCTTGTTATCATTTAACCTTGGGGACTTTAACCATTTATATTTACGATGAATTTGTTATATTCATATTAGTCTACATTACAATAATTAGTCCTACAACACTCCCACTCCACATATTTTTATTATATTTTTATTTTATTATATTTTTATTTATTTTTATTTTACTTACTTTTTTATTCATATTTGATTTATTTTTTTATTCCAAATAACACCACAACAGCACGAAAAAAAAAAAAAACTGGCTACTTTAACACAGACTTTAGTCTAGCAAAGTAGCCAGGACAACGCTGTATATATCAGAGGTGAAGTCTACTCCATCCCACACAATAAACTATCTATTATGTATGTTATGTATCCACCTCTGGAACTACAAAAATATGGATGTCAAAATATATATAAATGATACTTTTAAAATTAGCAATATTAACTTGGTGGTTAAGATTCATATTTTTTATTAAACTAAGATAATAAATAAAAAATATATATAAATGAATAAATAAAATATATGCAGTCGTTTTAAATGAGACATATGTTTTAATATTTTAATATTTTTCTGATTTATAAGTTTTTTTATAAACCATTTTCATAAGTTTTTTTGGAATACATTGAATAATATAAAGAAAATTTTAAAAATTAAATAATTTAACTTCTGTGAAACCTAAATATTTACAGAAGAATACATATATAGGATGTTCAGCGGAAATTTTAGATTTTGAAGTTGAAATAAAACAAAAAAAAAAGTTTATTTTTGTTTTAACATGCAAAAGAGATTTGCGGATTTCACTTTTTAAGGATTATGTCGTCTAAGTAATGTCCACTTCTTGCAATACTCTCTTTTAACCGAACACACTAGTTGGCAAATACGAGAAAAAATGCTGGGTTAACGGGGGTGATTTCATGCAGGATGTTTTGTTGTAGTGCCTATATTGTTCAATGATTATTATTGTACGTTTTAGATTTTATTATTTTAGATATCACCACAAGAAAAAAACAAGGCATTAAATCTGGCAACCGAGTTGGCCACGGTGTGTCTCCATACTTGCTTATTCTTAAGAAAATTGCTTTCAGCTTCTCCATCGAAACCCTACTAGTGTGTGAAGTTGTTCCGTCTTGTTGAAACTACGTTATGTTATTGTATCCGGAAAATATTTGCAATTATGGTACCAATAACTCATCAAAAATACGACAATAAACTGCAGAAATGACAGTTTATCTTTGGTTAAAAAAAATAGAAAAAATTCTCACTGGACACCCTATATAAATCTTAATTGATTAATATAATAGAGCTGTATAAACCAATTAAGATTTAGAATCCGGTATTGCAGTAAATATTTTTACTAAATTGATTCATCCAATTTGTTTTAATGTAAAATTGCAACATCACAATAAAATATGTTTTTGAAAACATTGAATAAAATTTAAAAAAATTATTTGATAAATATATCTTATGATAAATATGTTTTCATCTCTGGTGGACCCAAATGAACACGTTATTTAAATTTGAATACCTATGAATATATTTAAGCAAAATTCTTCCGCATCCTCTGCTACTGCACAAAATATTCCGGAACGTTCTCTGTACGTTCATTTGTTTTGTAATCACAAAGCCACATCGCACGTAACTAAATCAAACGTTTTTATTATACATATTCCTATGGATAGTTTTTTCACTCCAATCGCAGGGATATTTTATGGCTGGAACTACTACGCATTACTTGTGAACGAATTGTTATTTTTTATTTTTTTTATTTCACGCGCGATTGGGTTCAGTGTTCCCTCTAATCTTTCACTTGTTAAATTTATTCCGTTCACAATTTTGAAACACGAATTAAATGAACCTCTTAGGTATTTCTTCCTAGAAATATTAGAAATATTCTTGATAATTTAAAAATGTCACATATGCAATAATTGCACGGGGTGGAGAAATAATGACCGCAATTTTTATTTATATTATTACAATTTTGAGCATTATGTTTTCAATGAATGGAACTAAAACTTTTCAGTGTCATAATTCGATATTCAATTTAATATTTACATATTATTTATTGTATGTAAAATCTTTAGTTTCTTTAATAATATTTGTTTTATTGAATTCTTTGAAAAGCTTGTTATTCCCGGGTTTGCTATTGATAATATGATCACTCATGCAGAATGAAAAATCACCACTAACCTGGACTGTTAGTAACTGTTTCTCAGCCCGTCTTCAGCTGGTCCGAAATATTGTTCTTCTTATGCCCCGATCTCCGAGTATTAATTAATAATGCACTCCTGGAGCTACTTACTAGGAGATGTGTATCTAGCGTGGTACCAACCGCAATAGTCACAGAAATCGGCGACCTTCACACTACATAAATCAATCATACCAACAACAAAAAACTAGGGGTGCCAGTCGAAATAATAAGTAAGTACGTAAATAATTTTTGATTTACAGGTGCGCAAGGTAATTTATTGTTTAACATAAAAACAAGTGGTTTGTATTGTTGTAATTAAGAATTCCGAATTAAAACTTGTCAAGACTAAACCGACTATCTTTAAAGTTGTGTATAGATCCACTTTAATATATTGTCACCAAATATGGATCCCAACGGAGAGAATAAAATCAAGAATCCAGGCTATTCTGAAATGAGTTTTCTTAGGGGAGCAGCAGTAATAACATTATTGTATCGAGTGAAAAGTAAAGAGATAATGGAGACTCTTAGCATAGAGCCTTTATTAAAATGGTTTGGACACATCTTTTTTAATTTGATATATTAAATGTCTGACATTTTTACACTAAAAACATTATAATTCACCTCTGCAAATGAAAAACAAAATATTTTGAGGAAATAAAATACTGATATTATTTTGCCAAATTTTGCAATGTTCATTGATCATTGTTTAAATTTATGAATATAAATTAATAGTTAATAATAGTTTCAAATACAAAAACAATTAAGAATGATGAAGAAAGCTGTCTATATCCAGAATGTTGGCTGCGGTTTACATTATACTAAATTAATATACTACATATGGAGCTACTGGGTGTTTAGATGCAGATCTTTAAAAATAGATATACGAATGAAATTTAATCTTGAACCTCTCTATAACAGATTTAAAAAAAAACCAAAAATTACGAAAAACATTAAAAATAGAATTTTTATCTAAATGCTTCAATAGATATTTTGAAGACACGGTGAAGACATCAATACTACAGGAAATGCAAATAAAAAATTAAAAATACGTTGTCAATTTTCAGAAATTACAAAATTTATTGCCACTTTATATCATTAAAGAGGTTTTTGAAACTCATTTCACGTATTTTGGGTGTTTTTTGTTCACATTATTTGATATTTTTTGGTGCAATTCAATGGAATACAACTAAAAACAATTAGTCAGTGTCATTATTGAGCTGTTTGAAATTAATTACTCAATTATAGAGGGTTATGATATGAAACATAAATTTGTTCTATTACTTAAATTATTATATTTGGTATATATCGCAAGTATAATTTGTTCCTAGTAAAATGCATTCAAATATAATATTTTTTCATATTTGATTATAGAGGGGTTTGGAAGTAAACGACTCATTTGTATAATATTAAATGTTTTTTATACATGATTACTCCAATCGTTATCATAAATTTCAGCCGTATTATATTCACTGTTTGATGAAGTCAATAATGATAGGATTGATGGATATTAAATTGATTTTAAAGGAAACATACCTATTATGGGGCTAATGGATTAATTTCTTTGATTATTAAAAAATGGCGTACCACTATTTATTGCCTTTTTTATTTCAAGGGCTTCTAAATTGTTTCAAGGCCAAACACGTTTTTATGGAAAATATTGACCCCTGTGGTATTATTAAAAGACTGGTCTTTTTTAATAATATATCCATCAACACTGTATTTTTTCATCCCTTAATGTTCCGTTTATCTGTGTATGTATTCTGTCTCTCTCTTTTGCATATAATTTTATATTCTGTCTCCCTTGATGTTTTATTAAGCTGTATATATATTCTGCCTCTCTCTATTCCACATGTAATTTTATATTCTACCTCCCTCATTATGTATATATATATAGGTGCACTCTTTTTGTATTTATGATCAGTTTTAAATTCATCCTGATGAAGCTTGAAATAAATGAAATGGTTGAAGTATAATAAATTTCATGGTTTTATACAAAGTTATTGTTGTTTTATTTAATATAATGTGTCAAACTACAAATGATTGCTTTCTACGAAAATATAAAAAATATATATATTATCATTGAATGAAATCATGTATTATCTGTGAGTTATATTTTTTCAGAACACAGTTCCGTGATAATTAAAACAATTTTGAAATTTAAATCTAAATTTGTTCAAATGGAATAACATAATTTCTGTAAATCACCCTGTAGGTGAATACCTAAGCTGATGCCATGGTTAGATTTGAACACGTTCCTCGCTTACTGGCCGTCAGGCATCCGAGGCATGTCCGCAGTTTTCTTTTCAGCCGTCAGACGTTTCACGAACGTATTTGTAATTAAGTCTCTCCGGGAGGGGGTAAATACAGTACTAAGTATGATTGCGGGTAAAAGTTGCAACACATTACTTCTATAATAAACAAGGAAAGCCACCGCATTCCCCACCATTGGCGTGGCGAGAAACAACACAGACCCCTAGGAAGCGAACGAACCGGGCTCTTCTGCCAGGAACGTAATTGCATCGGGTGATTGGCGCTAAACGTGAGCTATAACTTATCACCTTGTCAAGCTGCTTCTAAATAGCATAAAGATATTATTTTTAACCTTATTTTCACAAATTAAACGCTAACCTAAGACACCACAAAAAAATAGAAATTCGGATGTGGTGCTATAGGAGCAAGTTCTCATTTAAGCTGCGCGTGTGCGCGCAATACTCTCGACAATAATGGCTTATATCTGACTTATTTAAACCATGATTGTGAATATTACGATGATTTGTAACAGATTTTTAACTATTAGAGGTTTACTTTCTAGTGTACCAATCATATTCTCTGACACTGTATTTGGCTGAATGATGCGAGAGAGTATGATTGAGAGCATAGTAGATGTGGGTCATTGTTCTGTAAGAAACTGCAATCTACTTAGACCTGGAAGGAATCTGGGATTATTCAGGGGTTTTGTGAGACTGTGGGTCTCTTGGTGAGAAATCCTGGGTAGACCTATTACGGAAGGTGTCTGATTGGCTTGCCAGTTGGATCTCTCAGTGTGCTGTTCTTGGATAATATCTGCCGGCAGTGGTGCTTGGATAGGGAATTAATCCTATATTTTGTTTGTGTTAGTTTTGTTTCCTTTGAGGGAGTGTTCGTGTTGCTCCCTGGTTGTCCCTCTGTTCCCTGACTTCTGTTTGTTTGTGTCTCTTTATTTTTTATATTGATAATGATTGTATTTTATTATTATATTTAACTGTACTGTACTTCTTGTAAAATTTTATTTCATAAATATGGGTATTTATTCAGGGTTCTTAGGGTAATGAGACATGTTCTTTAGTTGGCGACCGTGCGTCGTTGCTTTTGTACTCCGCCACGACGCATGGGCGTCTGTTTAGCATTAAAAAATGCTAATCTGGTGGTGAATGAGTAGGACCGATAAAGGAGTTTTTGCTTATACTACAATAACGGTCTAAATAATGATTTAATAATGACTTTAGTCAGTGGACTACATCTATCATTTATTATCTGATCAATAAGTAAAAAAATATTCAAAGGATATCTTCTTAACCAATAATACGAATGAAGGAAAAATTACATACATTGCAAAACATGTGAATTTTAAGATTTGTAGAGATAATATTGCAGGCACAGATGTAAATACAAAATTTTGGAGATTGACGCAAAAGCTTGAAAACTTTTGTAAGTTTATATTATTATTGACGTACCAACTCAAAAACGTCATAAATTGATAAATATATATTAGATAAGTAAAATAACGTCATATTTATAGCTAATGATCTAACAAGCATAGCTTCACTTAGCTTAGCGCGCACTAGCACTCCCGTCTAAGAGGAGAATACTGAAAATATCCTTGGTAGACGAAGGTATTTTGCTACCTTTTAAAAGATAAAAAAACCTAAACGTAAAGAAGCGTTAATCTTTTTTTTTTTAAGAAAAACATATTATGTTGTAGTTTTTCAGAATATGCTTCTGTGATATTTATAATAAAAATTAATTGTTTCAATTGAAATTACACAAATAAAATCAAAAAAAATAAAATTACAGATTGTATCTGTATATTTCTAATTGATTAATTTAATATTTAATTGTGATATTAATAGTATATGTAATTTAATGTAAACTGTTTATTGATTTCGAGCAAGTTATATAATATAATTTATACAGTTTCTTTATCATCATCATCAGCATCCTCGTCAGTCCCTAACGACAAAAGACCGTGATCCCTATGATCTTTCAATCTCTAGACTATACTCCCTCACATTTCTCGGTTTTTGTGGGGGATATTTCGATGGTAACGGTAGAATTGTTTATTTGGTTAGGGATAGGAAGTAAGAATATAGAAGATACGAAGTATGAAGAATAAAAGAAGCGAGTCGGCGGCTCTTGGTTTCGGTCCCGCCCAACCTCGAGTACTGAGCAAGAGATTTTATTTATTTTTATTAGTAACTATATAATTGTATGTAAAAATCTGTTTGAACTGTGCCCGTCTCACTAGAGAAATTCTGTGTCGAGACGGGCATAGTTTACAAGCAATTGTTCAATTAATTAGAATTACAAGTAGATAGAATTACATTTATTACTAATATTACTAATATTACTAATATTACTTTATATAAAAGGTGTATATGAAGAACAATTTTAAAATTGACTTAATTTTTGGATCACTTTGTAGCAATAATTGATATAGATATGAGTTTTGATAATGTTTGGGTGAGTGCACAAATACTGGCTCTACTCATATTACGAATCCAAGTTTTAATATATAGTTTCATGTTCTTGTGACAATTTAATTTGTTTAAGTCTTTTAGCATTCTATTAAATAGATCGGGCTAGACTGAGCACGGCTTCTCTCCATTAAAGCCTGGACCTTGAATGCGGATGTCGTTCGCGTATTTGGTCAGATTCACACTATTTACACTCGGTCGCTTGAATAATTGAGGAATATTCCTTTTTTTTCCATCATTCGACGTGGCCCATTACAACAAGCTTCTCCGAACCAAGCTTCTCCGAACAAGCTTCAATAAGCTTCTCCAAACCGCATGACAATTACCTTCTCGCAATATGCCCTAAAAATTGAAGGATTTGTCTTGACAAATGGTTGAAAGTCTATCATTGATATTCAGCTCCTGCAGAATGGAGACATTCTTGTGTCTCACCATTCACTATGTGGACAGCGCGTGCAATATATTTTATTTGGATTGTTGATTTGAATACAAATAAAATGCGGAATTTGTCATTTTAATATTATAAATGCTACTAAAATATTTTTTTCCGTTTTCTTGTTATATCCTAAACTGCTTTAAAAACTTACTGATAATTTCTGATGATTATAACACAGTTTTAAATAGAAAGTTCTTGTTAAAATTTTAATACAAAAAAGTCAATGCTGCTTTTATTTAAACATTGTAATTTATCAAACATTCTTTACTACATTGAATTTTTAATTATTAACAATTTTGAATGTCAACCGTCAGCTGTACAGACGAATTTAAATTCAGATGTGAATTGACATTTTTGAATTTTAATTTGTGTCTTTGGGAATCGATATGGTTACCTGATCAGTTGATGCGCCACTGATGTCTATCGCGTAGTTTAAAGAGAGATTGTGCTAATGTTAATTAATTTTACAATCTGTTAACGTTGGGTGGAATGTTAACGCAATGGTCACGTTGCGAGTTTTATTTTAATAAATTAATCAAATTGTACGGGATTCTAATTACAAATATTAATTAGAATATCAAACAAATTTTAAGCGAACAAGATTAAAAGTAGATTAAATTGGTGCGTTTTCGTCAAACCGGAGGATATTTCTAAATATTTTCCAAGAATAATTATATATTTAATAAATAAAACATTACATTTAAGTGTTCCGAATTAATGAAAATGCCGTACAACAGACTTTTATAGAGTTCAAGTCTATTCGCTATTAAATATTAATAAAATTTTAGCTTTATATTTAACGCATTCTAATACTTACGAAAATTTGAAATGAATCTTATACATTACATCATAGTCAATTTCCTTTGAAATAATAAATTAAGGGTCATTTTTATTTTGAAGGTATATTTTCAAATAGAAAAACAAACGACTCCAGAAATTTCAAAATTTAATCTTTATTTTACCAAAAAATTCTTTCCATTTATTTTATTAATGTAATCAGTGTATTCTTATTTAATATCCAATATTTTTCATAGTAGATGAATATTTAATACTCTTTCAAGTCGAAACTAATAGTAGATTTATTTTTAACATTATTAAAATACATTATTTTTACGAAATTGACTTTTATTATTGTTTCACATCCGTAAGTGAGTGTCTTCCAAATTTTGTTTCTAATTTTGTCCAAAAATTTACCTGATGTTATTTATCCAACGCGCCATATATCGGTATGCTGTCCTTGGAATTATATAAATGTGTGTGTGTGTCCCACGCAGATTCGCATCCCGCTCCGGTGGCGTGTGTGCGAGGATATAAAGGGCGACGCGCGCCAGGCGCGTACTGTCTCTGCGTGTCCATCGGCTTTATCGTTCGACTTGTACTATACCTTGTATTTAAATTGTATCATACTGTAATACACGTGTAATTGTCACAAGGAGTTTATCTTGGACCTTCACATTTACGAGGTGTACATTGAAGACATTCTTAGAAGACTAGTATGTAACAATTAGGTAAATAGATAATATGCTATTCAACATAATTATCAAAAATTATAATACAAATTAAATTAATCGACAAGAAAAATATACAGAAAAAAATTATGCAACTTCACAACGAAAATGTGTTCTCATTAAAAAAAATATATATATATATATATATATATATATATATATATATATATATATATATATATATATATATTGTGATGTTACATTTCAAAATGCGTGGGAGACCGAGCGCTGCATTACCGACCGGATTAGATGCGGTCGAGGTGACGGAAGGCGAAAGTGGGAGGGGAGCTTTTTGACAGGCGGCTGAAGAGGCGGAGACAAAACAATGACAAATTTGGAAGAGGTTGTTTCCCGAATTTATCCACATAGAAGAACTCGCGTGATCGATGTGAGACAACAGCAACACCCGGTATGGCGCAAATTTATGGAAATGAAGGAGAGAGAATTTAGCACTGGACGTGGGACGAATGCTACCAAGTCCATTGCTACTACCCAAGCATAGGCGATTGTTAATCACAAATGATTGTGATTCAGGCGTGTGACGCTGAATCACGAGATTTCACGGCAGAGTCGTCGGCTGCTTCGAGCTGGAAGTGTCACTAAAACAATTTAATACGACTTGTGTAACTCTGTTGTGTAAACACAGTGTATTTAATGTATGAATGAGGGATGTGATTGTTTGAGACCATTCTCATCCATCCGAGACATGCATATCGACACTACACACACCTTACCCACATACTGAGTCTAGCAGGTGGCGTGATGCGCTGGCACCGGTGGAATGAACGCCATGTCGTATTATATTGATGTACCATTATCATATTGGAAAAAAACATAAAATAGTTTATTAATAAACTTTAATTTATTCCTGTCTAGTACCCACTTGGTGTTTATTATTATAAATATATTCACAATCTCTAGGTCATTGTTAAAATTCTAAATATCTGTATTATTTATTACACTTCAGAAATAAATCCACATGTATAATAGAGCCAACTCGCAACTATTAATAATTTGACTACATTTCAAGACTTACAATAATTTTGTTAAATATTAAACAATGTTAAAAGTTAGTCTAATTAAGATTGAATGTTTCTTCTATAACAGAGTGTAAATTAATATCAAAACTTGTGATGATCTACATATAAACAACTGATAAAAAAAATATGAATTCCGAGAAATTTCTAGAGCAGTTGCGACATGGTAGCGGGGCGGGGAAGGGAGACGCGAGGGGAGGGTCGAGAGGGGAAGACGCCGTCGGGGGATGACGCACGGCAGTCGGCTTCAGGGGGGCGAGGAGTCGGGTTCGAGCTTTCAGTTCGGCGAGTTTCGGGAGAGTTCCGTGATCGCACGTGAGAGGGTGGCTTTTGAGCCGGGATCGCGCGGGGAACGAAACTAGATTTTCCTTCGGAGATTTGCGCCGCGAGTGTTATTGGGGTGATCGTGTTGTTCTCCGGGTCCGCGAAGGCCGCGTTAAAATTCATAAATCGCGAGTGCAGTGGTTCCGGGATCCAGAGGGCAGACCAGGACTGACGCTGACGCTGAGAGCCGTAACAGAGGACCCAAAATACTAAGTTTACCTTTTAGCATGCTTGTATACATAATTAAAACCGCTAACAAATACTGTAGTGTGAATCGGATCACCATGTAACTACTCATTCATAGAAAGGGACTGGCGTAACCGCTAGGCCACTTGATATTTCATTTTATTTAATTACTGTCCGTTTTATAAATTGGGAACACCCACCTACAAGTTTTAGTTACATATATCTCTTCATTTCGGACCAATTATATACTACTATTGGCCGGGTAAATAATCATGTAACTATGCACGTAACTTTTGTGTATTTACTTATCCGCGGAAATATAAATCTAAAAATCTCATGAAATCCTGACGGGGCGCATTTTATAGATTACATTTTCGATCCAAAGAAATGACTTGCAGTTTGAAATGATAGAATTTATCGGAGAGCCTTTGTATGTTTATTTTGCCTTGAAATCGCACGATTGCATGGGTAGGAAATCATACTGCGTTTATTGTTTCTACTATTTTATTACTAGTACTAACATCCCCCCCCCCAAACTGAATTTATTCGAGGGCCTCGCTCCCTTGTGATCAAGTAACAATAGCGTCGCGGGTGACTGATATTGATGCAGAGGGATTGATTGTCAAGATAGTCTTTCGTCGAGTTTGGAGTGGACTACAATTGCCGAGGAGGGTCTCTGTTCTGGGCGATACATATTATTCACGGGAAATGCTTTAATGCATTCGTATACGTTAGTTGCAGAGCAGAAGGGTTGACATAAGCTAGCTGATCAAGTGGCGCTATTGGCACAAAATACGAAAGAGTCTGCCGATTGAATGCTGTGACCCCACGCCCTGGCTAAGACGTGAGTGGACGGAACAGATCCCAGAGGAAGGACGCCTCGGCGAACCGTAGGTACCTCTTCGGACTTCTCCAGAGATGAGTCTCTAAACATGAATGCCGGGAGATAGTCATTTCAAACCACATAGCGTGGGTATCTTATTGAAAGGTCGAGAGGGAGATTTATATCAGTAGGCGTCATTCTGCACGGACTTACACAATATTAACAATCCTAACAAATTGTTCCTGACTCTATTCGAGATGCATTGTTCGAGGCACCGAGGATCATCCTGCAGATAAATTAAACTATTCTTCTGACACCATTGTCACATGACCTACGTGTTCAGACGCACCCAAGGAGTTAGGGAATTTCCTGAGAATCGTACTGTCATGTCACAATCATCACAATTAGTTACCTTCAGTGGTGGACGAGGCCCCGGATTGGCCATTTTCCTACCGATACTGAATAGCTGTCACAATCATCACAATTAATTACCTTCAGTGGTGGACGCGGCCCGGATTGGCCACTTTCCTACCGATACTGAACAGCAACGTATTGGAGATACAAGGACCTCAGCCATGCATCTTGAATGAGTCATAACAAATGATATTGTTCACTTAGACATTGGCCGAATCAAAACTTTGGATTATCATCATCATCATCTTTAAACTTTTGAACGCGTTGGGTATTCAGGGTTCGGAGTCCAGGACCCGTCGTCTGCAGACGTACGGATTCTGGATTTGGGGTCAAAGGGGAGCCGAACGTACGCCACAGACTGGTGTCTAGAGAACTTATCATATAATCACGGAACATACTTGTCAAGCGAGGCAGACACTTAGCATGTCGCATGTTGTTTCACATGTCCACATAATTATGAACAGCTAGGCGACACCACGAAGCGGCCACAGTCACGAGTACGAGTCTACGACAAGGTTGGTGTCATACGTATAATTTCACCCCCACTTTACATTTTAGCTCCGAATAATGCGTACATATGTATAATTTCTTCCACATTCTTACATTCTAGCTCTGAATAACACGTACATAATTAATGCTATAACGGGCGCGCTCGAATATCATACCGCTTGACGGGAAGTTTTCTGTTACTTAGTCGTATACCATAAGATAATCGGTATATTTATTTTAATAATTGCTCTATAGGTATTTTAACGGCTATAATATTTGGATATTTGTAAACTTTAGACATTCTGATAATTGAAAACGCGGGTTAAAAGAACTAGGAGTATTACGGACATAACATGGGAAATATTCTTAACCACTAGAACGATCACGTTGGCCAAATTTAGATATTAAGCGAATAGACTAGCATTAAGCATAAAAATTAGTATTAAGTAAGGTAGAAAGCTAGATCTCCACACCGGCGACCGGGAGAGCTCGCACGTAGGAGGATACCGAATCCATAACAGAGGCGTGTCTTGCGAGCAGGACGCCCGCACAGGGAAATTGAAGATTCCGCATTAATTTAGAAATAGTAATATTAAAATTATATTAAGTTAGACATAGGGAAATACGGAACTGCCACAGGTGGTGCCGGCGACCAGGAGAATTATTATTTATTATAAAATTATATATAAATAGGCTTAGGAAAGTCGAAGTCATTTCAAACTTTATTGTAAAACGAAATGTTTCCAATAATTTTGAGTTGAGTATCTTGACCTTTAGTCGCAGCAATTATGTATCATCACTATGTGACTTCTCAGGGATTCGTATTTCGGTACTTAACCGAAATATTTTAGACATGTAGCAAAAACGATCAACTTTGCCGCGCAGCAAGTATAAACATGAGAAAAAACGTTGTTGAGAATCTACTTACAGATCTAAATGAAAATATATATAGGTAATAACATTATTCGGATTTTTTTACAAATCCACTGTATATAATGACGTTTCCTATGCTGTGACAAGTGAGCCACGCTAATTGGCTGAACCGAATACGTACGATTGTCTGCTAGATTCAATTGAAGAGAAAAAACGAGCTCGACTGGTGCACGTTGCAGTATTTTCAATGAAATATGAGAAAAAATTGTATTTGAAGGGTTGTTATCTTTGTTCATAATTTTATTGTTCGGTTGTGTGGTTTCAAAATGACATTTTAAAAAAAAATATAAATTTCATTCAGTTGAAATCATGGACTAGCAATAACGATTTTTATTTTAAAGTATAGATATTGAAACCAGATGAAGAAAAAAGTGATATACTCTTGCAACATCCTTACAGAATTTAAAAAATAAAACATTTTATTTCGTTAGGTTAGGTTAGGTTATATAATGGTCAGTGTATTATTCCTATAAATTAATGTTTACAAATTCTATCTTGAAACATTTATTCACTTAGTGGGGCAGATATAAAATTTATTCAGGTGTTGTTTAAATTATACCTTAACACGTATCATATATTATTTATTTATTAGAAATTTAAAAATTAAAAATTGTCTATAAGTCCATCCTAAAATACTTACTACCAAGTACCTAGATTTTTTATTATAATAGGTATTTGTATGATCTTTATGATGTATGATCGCCGATCTCTGATCGTCGTCTCGCGCGCACGTGAACGTGTAGATATAATTTTTATCTATTATCTATTCACTATCCCCTCCTAAACCCAGAAAATTTTGAACTGACATTTATCGTTTACCAGTGGTATGGTGGTAGTCTGTGAAATTGTGAATTATCGTTCCTGCTGTGCACTGTGTGTATTCGGTTTCTCGCTACCTTGCGTGCCGATAAGTATCTACATATTGGTATTGTGCTTGTTGTGTCACACTTCGCGCCATCACCGAAATGTATGTTCAAGAGTTTGTTTGTGAGGAACAACGGATTACACGTTTTGAAGCCAGAAGACTTGTGGCTCAAGTAAAGAAAATCCTGATACAGGATTAGGTCCAGATACAGGTAAAAGAGCATTTCACAGGTGGGTTGTGTTTCCTGGTTCTGGTTGGTTCTTCAGCCTCCCTGCTCCCTATTCATACTCCTAAATTCCTTTCAGCCTTTCTACATCTCGTATTTTCCCAACCCGCCTTGACCAGACAGTATTAGTTAAAAACCGATTTTGAAATATTAATTACCAACTTCAAAGACTCTACATATTTTGAAAAGGCAACTTTGCAAGTATATCGCAAAATCTGTTATGTCTGTGTAATTTTAACCTCAGGTAGAAAAACCACAAGATATATATATGCAGTCCTTTGTACTGTGACCCCTCGGTTCTTTGGGATATCTGCGGTGTTGATAAAAGCACTAATAATCTTTAATTTCGTCCACTATACACGCAGCATCACAAATATACTACTGCCCTATTCATATAGTATTTTAATAATGTAGAATATCAGAAGTACTCACTATGGGTGATATATGATGAGTGTGATATTATGAAGAATAAATAGGTGACTGAAGGTGTGCTAGACCAATAACAGACACTATATTTATTGTACTGAGTGTTGACGATGACAATGACAGATTTTTATAAGATTATAGGATTATCTTCAAGGGTTTATAAAAATCTGTTGATTATCTGTGAAATTAAAAAATAAAAATAACATTATACTATTATTAGGAGAACTCTTTCTTATCGTGTAGTTGTAATTATTCAGAACATAGTTCTGTGATATTTTAAATATTAATTAAATATATTAATTTGAAAGATATACATATAAAATCAATTATATCGAAAGAAATTGTTGTTCCGCCACCGGGATTACAACCTGGATCTCTTTCCAAACTGGAGAAGGTGCATTATCCAATTATACAATAAAATATACAATAATAATATATTCTCACAATAATAAAGTTGTATTAATGTGTCCAAATCTTAATAAAAATGAATTGATAATTCTGGCGTCTGCTATCAGATTACTCAAAGGTATTTTTAGGATTCCGCAAAAATAAGGTAGATGTCTCTTTCAAATAATGGAACAATTAAATGTATTAATATCAAAAAGGTAACATAGATTCGAAAATTTGTTGCTAAAAATATCGTCGCTGTAGCATATCCAGGTTCGAATCCCGGTGGCGCAAAAACAATATTTTTCGATAACATTGATTTTATATGTATATCTTTCTAATTAATATATTTAATTCATATTACATTATACTATTGTTCATCCTTATGTACTCTACATTAATATATCAGGCATAATATGTCATACATTTCAAAATTTCGTATTTTGAAAATTAACCAGAAATATGCCCCGCTCTGTTTAAATCATGCGTCTTGTTATCTTCCTGTGACGTGATAATCGTCACAGCTTCCTGAGATTTAAATTTACATCTCCCGCGCTAAACAAAATGTTCTCATGAACACAACTTGTAACAAATATATATATATATACATATATGTATACTACTACGTACGAAAACTTTATTCTCAACTGTGTTTAGTGAATTAACTCACGTAACAATTGTGTTCTCAATTGAGAAAACAATTTAATTAATTTTTGTTATTTTATTCTGATATTTCACTGCTTTAACACTCACTATCCGGTGGATCAAAATAAAATACGTCCGGCGGTGGCGGGTCTTTTTAGACCCACCCCAAGTATTCGATTTTTTAACAGTTTTTTGGGAGATTTTTTATGGATATGTCTTTTTAAATATGATTTAATGAAATTGCATGATGTACTGTAATCTTTCTACTAAAAAAATAAAGTTTTTATAAAAAAATATTACAAATAATATTCGTATTCGGACCAAAGACAAATATCCACTGAACACGTGATCTTCTCATCGGCTCGACTACTTGCCGGTATGTCAGTGATTATAAACATTTTATCTTTTCTGAATTAAAATGTATTTTTTATATATTTTAGTGTTTTAGTGTAAACATAATGAAAATAATTTGAACAAAATATTTATAAAAGTGAAATAAAAATGTTATAAATAAAATATTTAAAAAATACATAATTTTTTATACGAAATGCAATCAAGCAGAAGCAAATGTAAAAATAAATAAAACAATATACAACTTTTATTCAAAATAGATATAACGTTGATTGTGTTGTGTGAATTTTGGTCAGTAAATTGTTTTTCATCTCAGAATATAATTATTAAAAATATAAATAACAATTTACATAATTTTTCTTAAAAAGTAGGTATACAAGCCAGCTTTTGTCATTTAAATATTTTACAACCATAATGTATTTATAAATATAATTCCAAAACAACAACAATATTGAAAAGCCGACCCTATGCTCACCAGGTAGGGTCATAAATCTTTATTGGTGACCTTTTCTGGGGGACCCAGAAAATCACAACACGCTTGAGGTATGTACTACCGCCAGACGAAAAAAGTCAAAGCAAATAACAATATAAATATTTGTAAAATAATTAGACTGGATTACAATACACAAACCAGGTATATGTCCTTTGCATACCCTCTCCATAGAATGTTAGAAAGGAGAGTAAAAAATATGCTTAAGGTTAATAATATATTTTAGCGTGAGCGGTGAGAAGCAATCCCATAAAATAAACTATTTTAGGTCAGTTTCTGTGCGTTTTTTCACATTTTAATCAATAACTCATTTAAATCTCGTCCGAAAATATTCATTTGCGTCTCAAATTATTTGTAAATGTTTAATAAAAGATATGTTAGAAGGAAAATAGCATTAAATGAATATCTGTCGTGTTATTCATGTTTTTACAAATACCCGGGTCAGATCTGACCCACCACCGCAAATAATGTATTAAATGCATCATAAATCATAAAGTATTATAATTTTTTATTCGTCTCCTTATTCTAAAAGAGTTGTGAACCCAAATGCGTTTCCATCTTCTCTTGTCTTGTTGACCAATCAAGTACCAGTGTTTGTTGCTGTTTATCCTAGTGTTTGTCTAAGGCGACCCATCGGCCGCCTTTCTTTTCTTTGCCAAGAAAGTACATCTTGAAAGACGTGTCCAAGCCAGCATAATTGAGATTTTTTTTCTATACATAAAAGTAGGGGTTCTATGCCGAGATTATTAGTCCACACAATTATCTCAGTATTTATCACACAATCCAATAATACTACTCTATCTACTCTCCTAAAATAACTCATTTCAGCAGCCTTAATTCTTGATCCTTTAGTGGATCCTCTGGTTGCACAAAGTCTGACAAATAGGTCACAATAATTTCAAATAATTAGTACAATATTTCATTAAGTAGAGAGAATACACCAAAATCTGCTGGTTCGGCTGGGTGCACGAGAGAGAATGGCGCAGTGCCAGTTCTTTCGCGCATTATATCCCCCACTCTGCGGTATCCAGGATGTGATAATGTGACCTCTGCCGACAGCATGGTTACATGGAGCGAAGATTACATGGAGAGACACAGATGGCGTTAACTGTCCGTCTCAATCCTATTCTTTCCACAGGGATCTATATTTGGTGACCATGTATTATATTGTTCAAATATTAAGTATGTATATAATTTATTATTCGTGTTCAAACATGTTCATTTTAACTATTTAGATCCCAAATAATTCTTGTGAAATAAAATATAAAATGTTGTATGTTTAGATTATGGTGATTTGTATATTATGTGTAAATTGTAGATTTAATACGTCTTCTTTTTGGCTGTCTCTAGGTATTCTTGTTATTAGGTTAATGTCCGCCATGATTTTAAGGTGTGAGGATGCAGTTGCCCCATAGATAAACCTTTGCGTTCGTATTACAGCGATTGAGGTATAAACCTAATCACCCAAATTATGCATTGCGTACTGGTGGCGTTTCGAATGCTGTTGCGGCAGACATCAGTAAGAAAAGTGAAGAATGTGGCATAAGTCTTTATGGCTAATATTAATATTTTAAATATAACGTTTAGTATATGTATAAATATGGGCCTGAAACATAATGAATGACGAATAAAACGAGATAAAATCAAGTTTTTTATTAAAAATTCAAAATCATAATATAGTCATAGGCTACATAGAAGAATAAAATATACACGAGTTATAAGTTTCAGTAGCTCATTGCACTGCTTATAAAACTAAGAAACCTAAATAATTAAATACTAATAAAAAACTTTTTGGGCTATGTAAAGTTTACTAGTTAGAACAGTGACTGTTAGAGAAATTATGTCCCTAATCCCGATACAGATCCCTTCCAACTTCCCAACACTTGATAAACTACTTACTCGTTCATTAGCGAGGCAATCAGTGCTAATTTGGTCGCCGTCCTATAAGCAATACAACTTGTATACCCTTTTTCGAATACACACCGGTTATCTACCTACATCACGAAATACTTTGCAAAGTCGCCGACGGTATCTTCTACAACTACTTCGAGTGTCTTAAAAGTGACTCCCAGCATCCATAGAGGGATCCTTCAATTGTTGAGCGTGAAGAGAGAGAGATATGCGGGACTACAAAAGGTCGGTAGTTTTCAAAGTACTGTTATCCTGTTTCTCCCTCCATATTTTTTTCATAGAGTCCACTAGATAATCCACAACAGTTACCGCAGTATCGCTTTCGAAAGCTTAAACTAACTATTTGTTTTCAATTTTAGGCATGATTGTAAATTATCTACGTTTAATTTGCTTCATAACTTATAATGTAACTTAAAAATATTTATCCACATAAATAGTTAGAGTCAAAGATTGTGTGAGAGAATGGCAAATACTAATTCTTTTAAATACTAAATTAATGTATTAATTATAAATATTTACATATAAAATCAATTTTGTCGAAAAATATTGTTTTAGCGTCACCGGGATTCGAACCTGGATCTTCATTTCCAATCCGGGGAAGTGCACTACCTTTGTGCTATAATGCCAGTATTTTTCTTGACAAATTTTCGAAACTATATGTTACATTTTTCAAATTAATACACCTGTCGTTCCATTATTTGAAAGCCATCTACATTATTTTTACAGAATCTCAAATACCTTTGAGTAAACCGATTTGCAGACGCTAGAATTATCAATTCATTTTTATTAAATTTAGATCCAGGTTCGAATCCCGGTGACGCTAAAACAATATTTTTCGACAAAATTGATTTTATATGTATATATTTATAATTAATACATTAATTTAGTATTTAAAATATCACAGACCTATGTTCTGAATAATTACAACTTCACAATAAGAATGTGTTTTCCTTACTAATTCTTTTATTGTGTCATATATTTCAAGAAATCTATTCCATGTGTCAAATATGATTGTATATAAAAAATATGAGCTGAATTTAAAGAGTCGCAAATGTCTATGAAAAGAGCCGCGGTCTGCCGACCCCTGATCTACGGGCAGCTTTTATTTAATGTATGACATTGACAATGAGTAAACCAGTATAACAGAAAAATATAAAAATTTCTGAATACCGTATATAAATAAACAGAATAAATATTAATATAATAAGTCTACGTGATTAATGAGATTAGATGTTTCACTTTTCCGTAATGTGTAACGTTATTTGCCAAATAGAATTGTTCAAATTACGTCAATAATTAAGGAATACGTGAAGAGAATGAACGAAAATAAATAGCGTTAACCAAGATGAAGTGGGCTCTGTCTCTTGAGATCTCAGAATGGCCCAACAGAATCCAAGAAAATATGAAATATAATTTAGAAGCGGTATAATCAGTAATTTCGTGGTGTAAAAATTGCGTGTGTGTATTACGTGTACACTTCACTAGAAAATAAAGAATTGTAAAATGTAACTTTATTATCATTTTTGGAAATCAAAAATTTAATTCGTGCAATATGTATATTTTATTTAATTAAGGGATTTTTACAGTGTAAACTTAATATGACTAATATACTAAATATTTAACATGTGAATATTTATGAAAATCCATAGAAATGTTAAGATACATAATTATGTTTAGGTACAGAAGATAAATAAAAATAAAATAGGTTGGGGAAAGGGTGGGGAGGTTGTAACTATCGTTGCGGTAAAGGGAGAGCAATATGTGTTTATAGGTAGAATGAATGGCCAAAATTGAGATTGTGGTGGTTCATAAAAATAACATTTTATGCGTAGTAAGGCTAATTATGGTATTTTCATGACCGTTAAATGAATGAATTTTGTATGTAAGATGTTCTACTTCTAGGAATATGGAAAAGTGCAGACTGCCGGGTCTAGATGGTACGTGGAGAGATATTAATTATAATTGACTGGGATAGTCAACATGGCCTTGCAGTAGTTTGAAGATAAGTATTTGGTCAACACGTGTTCTTCGATATTCTAGTGTTTTCATATTGTGAAAGTTTTCTGCATCTAAATGGGAGTTGAATTAAATATTCACTGGTAGGGTAAAAATTCAAAACACCAGTTAAAAATTAAATAATGTTTAGTATTTATATAATAATCTTTTACATTATATGTTATTTTATATAGCATTAAGATTTTTTCAACACTTGTAGTAATTCGTGAAGTTTGCTTAAAAAGATTTTCGGCTACGTAGTTATAAGTGTTAAAAGTATTGACTCCTATACAGCATTCCTACTTAATAATTTAGTATCAAGATTCAAAAGTCAAAGATATTAGACTTATGGATATCGGATCATTTTTCTTTAAAAAAATCAATGAATATTTCTTAGCAACAGATTAGTTTAATATTATTATGCTATTGATTAGGAATTAAGGCTCAGATTGCTCGTTGATTGAGATATTTAAATTAGAAAATAATTTTGGTAAATTTTATATTACATTTTTGTTTTTCTAAATTGAACCAAGGAGGCATTTAACCTTTACTATACCGTGATAAAATATCCGAACACAGCCATGCTGTCAATTCGTGTTACCGTAAATAACAGTTAGAAAAAATGTTTTTATTAACTTAAATGGCTTTAATGCCATGAACTTACTCTAAATATTGAGCATTCAATTTTGAAAAAGTGATTAATAACACAACTTAAAGCATTCATTAAGTTCTATACGATATGTCCTTCCTTCTTATCTCTCTTCATTTAATTAGTGAGAAAGAGGCAATTGTATTTGTATGTTTGTTGTTTTTTTCACTGTGAAAATAGTGATCTCTGTCTTTCATATCACAAATGTTATTTTTACCAACATATGAATTTTACAACGGATTGAATGGAAAAAATAATTGTTCATGTGCAATTCCCTTTTCATAATTGGTTTTTCATTAGTCATTCCTAAGCGCTAATATTTTCTTTAAGATTATCTAAAATATGAATTTTATGTTGCATGTATTTACCGAAATATTACAGGTTTAATTAAAATGGTAGACCTGTGTTGCTGCATGGTTTAGGAAAGATTAAAGCAGAAGCTTGAGTCTTACTCAACCAATGACAGATTTTGCATTTTAAAACATTACAAAATACTTTTTCACTTTCATCTTCTTATTCTATCGATTTACGTTCATTGTTGAATTTTTGTTAACAACTCGCCTGATGTTATCTGGGTATAAAAATCAAATATTATGGTTTGGGAAGGGTTAAAGAGGTGCAGGTGGGATGGGGTTAGTATATTTTTTTCAGGGGTTGGGTGCAACTGAGCACGAATGTCATTCAATATATTTCATATTTATATTGAGAGAAGAATATCTATATTTTGCGCAGATAACAAAGTAACTATGCAAAATTTGATTGATTTGATAAAGAGGATTGTATGTGTTACAAATAAAGATGAATATTTTTGAATTAGTCACTACCTCGTATGTATCTACCAATTGCTCTATTCGATCTTCCTCCTTCTTAGATTATTCCTCCTTTTCAAATGATTATCTTTCTATATCACCGTACGTTGGCAATCATATTGTCTATCATCACTTTGTTAACTATTTTAATTTTATCATATTACATTATTTACTGTTTTAAATACTTCTAATTCTTTATTTATCCGAACCATAACATCTTCATTCGTATATTTTGAGCATTCTTCTGTAGGTCCACATCTCAGGTCCTTCAAGTTTCCTTATAATTTCTTTAGTAAGCATCCATGCTTCCATTTCTTTAAATAATAGCATCTGACTATTCATATACGTAATGTAAGGTTGAAATCATGACTGTAGATATTTTCATTGTCTCCGTATATTATTCATAATATTATTTTCTGCATCGACCCATTTTGATAGTACACTTTAATAACATAGTAACTCTCATTTAATAATAATACCACTTTATTTCAATACAACTTTTTTTAGTCGCGTAATATAATTTACATGTAATATGACTGTTTGCTTTCAATTTTAAATTATTATAATTTCAATTTTATATTATTAAAATTATTTATGGAATCATATTTTAAAATAATATTATTACTTTCCTTTCCGGTATGGAAAAACATATTTAATTTTGATATTTAATTAATACGAAGGGCTTAGGGATATTTAATTAATACAATGGACGGCATTTCAAATTAATTAAAATTTGATAATTTGCACATTTTAATAAAAATTCCGTTACATAAAAGAATTAACCGCTTAATATGAATAAAATAATCCTATCATATTGTTTTTATATGATATTCAACATTCCGCTTAACGAACCATTTACATTGTAAATTCGATGGATAGTACATACCTATATTATTTAATGTGGATGGGTGGGAGTGGGTGTTGTTGAAAACCCAAAATATTACTTGTTAGTTGGAAAATTTGATTTAATTTCCGGAATGTAATTTAATGGAATAGAATCTCAAAAGACCTTGAGTATGTAGTGGGTACTTAAATAATTATGTAGTTAAATAATTGAAAGGAGAAATAACGTCATGGAAAACTCATGTAAAATCATGGAACTGTAATAAATCGTATATATTTGTATAAATAAACGAAAAGTATTTAAGGTAAAGAAGATTGCTTATTCATATTATTTAATTATAATGTCAATGGACAATTTCGAATAGTTTTCAGAAAGGCAAAGATTATACAAAATATTTTTTTTATTTATAGGATTTTTATACAAATAGAAAAGAAATACAGTTTATTAATATTACAATATTTATAATAATATGTGTATAATATATTATAGCAATGGTAGTATTATTGTTGTCTAGTCTATGTTAGTAAGATTAAAATTAGTTTAAAAAAAAATGAAATAAAATTGGTAAAACAAAATATCCATGTTCAGCTACAAACTAATATTACTGCTAGACCCTGCGGGTGGCTATTATCGCCTCGCGGCAGATAGTGGCCGCGTAGCGGCCAATGGTGACCGTTGGCCGTCAGGGTCTCAATATAATCTGTATTTCAACGATAGAACTTTCTCCAAAACAAACCACACGGAAATGAAATGTCGATGTAATTAAAATTATTCCATCTTTGTAAGTTAGCTGTCAAAATGAACAAAAATGACATATAAGAAGTGTGAATAAACAATTTCTATGGTAAGTGAGATTTCCCCCTTATCATAGACAAAAGAAAAGGTGAAAGACATCAATATACGATTTCGCTAAAATGTGTTTTTCTTTTCTTACTCGTAATAAAGACAATGGACACATTTCAAACTGAATATATATTTACGTACTGTTATTGAATATATAAAATAAAAATATTTGAGTAATCGTAACTTAAAGACATTAAAAACACTATTTTGGTAAATATTTATTTTTACTGGCAAATGACACTACATGTAAGGCATCCAGAAAGTCATAGAAATAGATGGGGAAACGTCCAATTGTATAGTATAGTATCTATAGTACCTACCCGCCGATAGTGCCCTTTATGCTCAACGTGTCACATAATTGCTAACACTGAAATGATCTTTTTCTAAGCATTTCTGTTGACGAACAGGAGAAGCGCTGTCTGCATCTCGTGTAACGTATTCATTACAAACATATGATTCCATATTTAAAAGGAAGGGTGAGGATAATTATATCTAATGTTAGGCATCTATGTTACGTTGTGTCGTGTTATTTAAGTGTGTTTGTTATTGTGATTGTTTATTGCAGGATTTAAATCCCTTCCTGACGATGGACCTCTTTACTAGGGAGGTGCCATTATCCTACGATTCATCACTTATGATAACTATGTGATGGCCAGATGAGAGTCTGGATGATTGCCCATGAACCAGGGTTGAATGATGATTACGAATTGGATCCATCCACTTGAATTATCTCCATATGGTAGGATTACTTTAATATCTTGTCGTGAACGTCAACTTACATAAGTAATCCAATTTTTATATTTATCGTGGAGCAAAATTTGTCCAGTAGAATTCGACCTGGTGACCTGCTAAGAATGTACTTTTATTACATTAGGGTTGTTCTTCGAGCACTGGTAATTTTTTCTATCTACCATTGATATTGTTAAATAGGAATGACAGTTGACTTATTTCGCTGTGGTTAAACTAGATGAATCAATTGCATTTATGCTTTAAAATTTTAAGATGTAGTTTTAATGAAGCGATCCTTTTTAAATCTTTTAATAGCATTTATGTTATTTTTTCATTTATTTTAATTGTGTAATATTTTTTCTAAATTATAGTGTTGTAAATTTCTCTCTTATATTATTTATTCTCCCTTGAGAATGACTGTTGAAAGCAGGTGAGAGATGTAATGAGATTACCTTGGGTAAAGCCGATAGATACACTGACATTATGTTGCGTACGTCACAATATGCAGTGGAGCATGTTTAACATGAAATCAAGGGGACAAAAATATTTTTTTATATTTAACCGTTAGAATGCGATCGTTTGTATCGAAAATTGCGGCGCAGCGCAAAAGCGCTGCGAGTTTCAGTGTGTTTTCGGTGCTCCGCGGGAGTGCACGTACGCTAACCTCGCGCGTAATTTGTAATGAGAGTGCATTCTTATACATTTAAAAATAAATTTTATCGTTTTTTTATATATTTTTAAAAAAATAACCATGTCACGTGCTATTATTTCGAACGTTGATTCGATTCCTAGTGATTCTACGGGGAGTGAAACGACAGATACAAATAGTGATGATAGCAGTATTATAACGCATCGAAGAAAAAGATTGAGGATTGAAAGTGAGTCTTCTACCTCCTCTTCATCTACAGAAACAGAAGAAACACAATGTTGTACGTGTATTTGGACGAGCGAAGAACCCTAAAATATTGGAAAAAAGTAGTATTCAACATTTTTGGAAGAATGCTACTCAACTCTTATATTTTGTATGTTTCCATCACTACCGAAAAAAAAATGACCCGGCTCCAATTCACATCGAAAATTATTGAGGATCTCGAAAAGGAGTGGATGAATCATAAAAATAGCGTGTCAACACAACCATCTTCATCAAAGAAAAAATTTGCGCTGGAAAAATTACCGGGACGTAACTTACGCCAGTGCGAGGTGTGTAGCAACAGAGGGAGTGGGATAAAACGATCCCGACTTATTTGCGTACGCTGTAGGAAAGGCATACACGCTATTTGTGCGGCAAAACATAATTGTTGAGCTATTTTTTTTTGATTTTTTATTTTCTAAAAGAAATAAAATACAATAATATTGATATCACTTTATGTTTAATAAACATTAATAAACAATAAACATTTTATCTTTATAATGCAAAAATAATTAATAAAATTGATTGATATTTGTCTAAGTTAGAGTGTTTTATTTGACACCATTATTTTTTCCTCTAAATTAATCAATATGTGTATAGCAATTTTCATTTATTTTTGCCAAAATTGCTTAGCACTAAAACGGTTAAAGTATTTCATCTTAAACTGAGTAAACCAAAAAAAAACTCGCCAATATTTTTCAAGTTAGAATATATACAAGTTAAATCTTTATTCAGATGGATTGGTAATGAAATATTTAGATCGCCAATGACTGATCCTATATATTTTAAATGATTAAGGTAATATGCGACAAGTTCACCTAATCGATAGAAAGTAAATCGTAAATCGTAATGCTAATTATTTATTAGATGTCGGCCTACCTAGTACAAAGTTGGGCCATAAAATAATAAACATTACGCAGTTCGATGATGACAAGTTCAAACCTGTTTAAATTGTCCATCCGTTTAAAACTCGTTTAAATTGTCCATCTGTTTAAAACTCGTTTAAATTTTCCATCTGTTTAAAACTCGTTTCAATTGCCCATCTGTTTAAAATTGGCCGACTGTTAAAAGTGTTATGGGGATAAGCATTAACTGTTTATTATTGGATATCACCGATGTCAACATAAAGTTTAGTCATGGTCGGGATCTGAATATTTTTACACGATAACCTATTGAATGCTACCGTATAAAACAGCTGATACGGCATAAATTGGGTTTTGAACGCGGCCGTATCAACACTTGATATGGCGACTTTGGTCCGTGATCTGTATAATGCGCCTATTTCATACAATATTTTAACAATACACAAAAAAATTCCTAATACTTTGATGGAGTTGACATTTTTAGATATTTTTAGAAAATCAAAACGTTCTTTGTTAAAAAAACATTGATAATCTGTCACGTGTTTCGAGCAGCGGTCATTCATTTATAAACATCCTACGGGTTTTTGCGACCATATTTTGGTTCAGTTTACTGAACAAGCAAATCTTTAATCTCCATCTGAGGCGATAAATTATGCGTAAGTCGTCGACAATTCTCGTCACTGACCCGCACAATATGATACCCGGCTTTGACGGCTTGGACCGCGTACTCTCCGAGAAGGAAGATCCTCGTAAGGTGAGTCACCCATGAACATTTTAGCTCAGTACATGTGACAACTATATTCCTAGTACAAGTTATAACCTAATCAGTAGCGTAATATTGAATACCAAATTCATTGGCGCGACCTTTCTTATTGTATAAGAATCCTTTGCTTATTGTATAAGAATTTCTCAGAGTTAAGTTAGGTTTAAGTTATAATAACCTTAATTTTTGTAAGAGAGTATTAAATAAACTTTGCTTGGTTACTTCTGTCTTTCATTCATTAAACCCTTTCTGTACATCTCATTACATCTTTCTGGTACATTGAAGACGGTATAATAATTTATATGTATTATAAGATCGAACGTATTAACGGTACAAGCTTCCGATCCTACTTAAGACATATTAATAGATAAGTAAGTGTGCTTAAAGATGTATTTTTGCTACATTACTCTTGATGAAAATTAAACGTTAGTGGATTTAAATCTTTTCCAATCATTTCATACCTAGACCTATTTCACTACTTGCAAAATCACTTACATAAAAACATACTTTCTTACATTAATTAGTTAATAATTTAACTTTCATAATATCCATATTTAACATAAATTTACTAGTTTTAAGAGACCCCTAGAAGAACATTTTTTTGCAAATAAGTCAGTTTTGAAACTTCAGATATTAATTATATATTTATAATTAAAAATATTATTTATCTGCACAGTATGTTTATAATTGTTATTTTAAGTATTTTTCTAATTTGTATGTAAGCTTACTATTGTTTTTATTTATTTTTACTTAATTAATAAAGGTAGGTTGGGTAGGGTGGGGATGAAAGTGCCACTTTTTAAAAATGACAGGATAACGTGATTATAGAGCTTTTATGTTATACAATACGAATGTGTGTTAAAGAAGATATATCTGATACTCATTTAATATACCAAAAACAATTGTATTGAATTTTCTTTTTATTTAAAAATCAATCAGATTAGTCAAATTGAACTTTTAACCCCACTCGTTGAGGTTAAAAGTTCCATGTATGCGAGTAAAAAGTAGCACAAGAACAAAAATCTTTTATTCGTTGTTCTGGAAAATCCAGCGTGCTGATCTATACCCATGTGCTGCTGTATCAGGATTTTTTGATAACCGATTTATGAATCTCTTCAGTGACAACAGCACGCTAAGATTTATTTTTCTTCATTACCAAATCAGCAGCTATTTTCATAACGCTGGTGGAAGTCTTTCCCATCTTAGTTTTTTTCTTGTACGTCTTTATTCTGCAAATAAGTAGAAACAAATGTGATCGTACATATTTTGTACAAATAGTGGGGTAAAAAATTCCACTACGGCACTTTTAACCCAATACCGAAATATCGAAAAAAATATCAAATTATAAAACAAAGTCAATCTATATGACTAAAAATGCTCTCTAAATTTATAAATAAATATATAAGTAAATACGATAACTTACTTGTCATACACAGTAGAAGAAAATATATTCACAAAACTAAAAATTGTGCATTTATAAATTAAACTCGCCATCCATACAAACAAAGTATAGACGCATACACCTCTGACTAGCACATTTACTCGACTGATGAAGTGCGAAGCGAGACAGAGGGGATATTACCACATCACGGGGTATTCACATGTAAAGTTTATGAAATATTTGCAATGGAACTTTCTTCTTGCGACACTTTCATCTCCATTTAACCTACTACATACCATATATATAAAAATTAAAAAATAATTGTTACTGTCTTGTGCACGTTATTAAGTACGTATCCAGGGAAGGAAACATGATAAGTTAATCTCGGAGGTTTAATTGAGAGAAATCTCAATGCCATAAACACGTGTTGAGATTTTGTTCTGTTGATAAACATGGAGATCAGATTGAGATTAGTAACTTTTCCAAAAACTCAAACAAGTGTACGAGTCGTTATTGTGAAAAGTTCGTTTATTGACACAATAAAGATGCGAAAATATATACGGTAGCGTGAATCTATGATTCGTATGATCTAACCACCGAAAGATTTTGCTACAGTTTATAAAGGTAGCTTTGGAAATAATGCTCCTCTGGGAATAATAAATAGAAAACTCCAGGTTCCATACCGGGTAAACAAAGTAATAAATTGAATGATGTCAATTCATGTCCATTTACAAATAATATAAATTAGTAGATAAATCAATTTGGGCACATTTTAAATGATTAACATAGAAATAATTCTTGATTAGACAAAACTATCAAAAATAATGGTTCCAAGTCATAACTTCTCAAATTGATTCTAGTAACTGAAAGGTTAAGGTTGATAAACTGAAAGATAGGGACGTTGATTCAGAATTTAGGTAAATATATAACAGCAATATTCGATACGTGCTTACAAATGTCACTTTAATCCACCTTAGATTCCAACAAGTCATTAAACGTTAATGTTAGCATTAATATAAGGCGTTAAATTACAAACATTAATTCCACTTTAATGCTGCTAGGGAGGTTCAAAATCACTCAACTGATGAACAACAATGACATTGTATTGTTCAACGTGAAGTGTGGCGTGAAACAGCGAATCTCTTAACCCATTGATCGCGTTCATAAATACGCATGACATCTTTCATACGTGGTACTCTTTGGCGGCATTATAATTTACGATTTTACACTACGATAATTCAACAAATGTATGATAAGTTTTTACGAAATCAATAGCAAAGGTTCTCAAGTATCCTTACATACATAAACATCCTTACATACATACATAAACAAATACAGAAATAAGAACTATAATTACAAAATAACGGAAACTAAATTATCCATGAGAGAACACAACAGTGCCCCACACCACCACTAGTGCCATTTGTGGTGCTATTCATACGCACTAGAGTGAATTAGTAACCTGCGCGGGCGCTGATTTCTGAGACTAATGCACACTATTTGCAAGTTTTTAAATTCTGATATTAAATTTAATTCTATAGTCTGAAACGCATTACATTCTACACGCATAAACTGAGTTTGAGAATTTGGATAACTGAGCGATACTGGACGGTACGAGGACTTTTATTATTTCGTGTTTGTTTATAATATGGCTAATAATCCTCGACAAATATCGACAGATGTCGGTAGGATAAAGATTCCAAATAACTGTTGTACGATTTTCATCACTCAGCGCGTATGTACGTACTAGCAGCGGGCGAAACACGGCGACTCATATTTAAGTCACACGAGCTGTGAGTATGTAAGGCGCGACTCGTATGAGTCACCCACAGGAGATGGGTTAATCATGGTGTATACACAAAGACTGCGAAATCTGAGAGTTGTCTCCAAATAATCTTTAAAATTGTCTCGAGTCGAAAATCTCTTAAAAATATCATTCGCAGGACACGGGCTATCAAATTTGTGTTATTACTAGATTAAATAGAATAGTCATGTAAAAATAATTATATGTTTATTATACGATAATTATAGCGCTCATCGACCGTAATAATTTAAATACTGCACCGTTGTACCATAACAGATAAATGCTAAAACTAAACCGCCCCAACAAATTATTATAAGAAACTATCACGTAGATATTATTTCAACATCCGTTTTACACGGTGGTTCAGGAATATGTAAACGATCCACAATAATGCAGTAATAATGAGCGGTGGAAAGCATTACCGCAGTAATAAATAAAGCGGTACATTATCATCATCATTAGAATGGTAACTCTTGATATCATTAAGGCATAAGTGTAATATGAATAATAAACAACGGGAATAGGTTGGAGAATTGTAGGGAAATACATCAGAATTAAGACCGTAGAATGGTTTAATTTAATATCTAGCAATAAAACGTTAATATGCTGGCTTCTATAATAAACATCGTCGACTAGTAATGTGTATGATCAGGTACCGTGCGCATCTTCCGAAAATGTTTAAAATTAATTATAAAAAAATCTCATAAGATATTTAATACAACATTTAAAAATTTCTGCACTAGTGACAAGAATCGGATAGATTTATTCTCGTTTATTATGTTTATTATGTTTTTACTTTTTAAGTTTTTGAATAGCCGTTTTTGCATTTAAGCATAGATGCCGGAAGAATGTCAGAACAGGAAGGAGTTTGGCACTTACCACAATCAGGATTTTGCTGGCATCTCCGAAGATGTGGACTGTATACTGTTTAACTCACTATTTCGTCAACGTTCCGACACAAATTATAGATACAGAGTCTCTATAATTTGAATATTGTAAACTATACCGTACACGTATTCGTACCGGTTCAAGGTTGTCAATCGACTGGTCGGCGGCGAGGCCGGAAAGGGAAGGGGGGAAGCCACAGTGCATTATTTTCTTTTAATAATTAATATTTATACACAAAATAAATATAAATCCCAAACAGGCGTCATTTTAAATCATGATAGCGGACCAGCCAGTTAATAAACTTAACTGAGACAATTACTAGATACATTTTTCAGAAAATTGATGGGAATAAAATAATAAGTGCGAGAGTATGAAGGTCTACAAAATAAAATGATCTTAATAATCACTGTTCCCAATCGAAACCAATAAAATCAACCTTTGGGGTTAATATGTGTTGGTAACTTGTCGATGATGCTAAATGATGGATGTATCACGAAGTGTATTTTTTAAAATAAACTCTACTTACTGTGGCACTAATTTATTTAAACAAGTTACAATTCAGTTTTACTTAATTTATTTTATTTTATTTATTTTAATTTTTTTTTAAAGAAAAAATAGAGATGCGTACACGGAATACATGTCACATCAATATTCTTACTATTTTCAAACTAAGCTAAATGCTTGTGCTATGAAAATAGGACTAACTTGCTGGTGTCCTGGAACGAGGCGCGAACCCCCGACCACTAGATCACTAGGCCAACGTCTTGACCACTACACCAACAAGCTACTCTAATTAATGTTTGAACTATGCAAGATCAAAGAAGGTGCGACAGAGCTGCCGGCATACTGGACGTCGGTGAGAAGAGTTAACCTTTTAACTGCCAACCGTATTTGAAATGAAAGACATCATATAGGGTAAAGGTTGGCATTAACATTTTTGACTTAAAAGTATCTATCAAAAACTGGAAAATATCTCCCACAGACGGCAAAATGATTTTTAAAATATGACTTTAATCCTTGCAAGATCAAAAAGTGCGCGCTATCTCGCTTGTGGCTTGCTGTAATATGCAGAGTTTAACGTGTTAACGCGCTCGTGGCATTTAAAAGGTTAGTGAGGCGCGGTGTGCGAATTCCATAATAAGCTGTGTAGAGCTTTCTAATCTATAATGACGGGAAGTGCCTGTTGAAAAGTTGAGAGAAGTACATTATACTAATAACTCAACGATTTCATAATGACTATTTATCACGATTGATTCCATTTCACTACATCTATGAATAATTTTTATTTAATGATTATTTGAAATATAAGATTTATTTATTGGAGTTAAAATAACACAATATTAAATAATGTAATTCATAAGTATTTGCGTAAAAAAACGTGCATTTTTTACAATTTTTATCAAATATTTATTTAAGTTATATAACAAGGTTTTTTCATTTATCTGCAAGTAATTAAGAAAATCTTTTGTACTCCGAAGGAACGGTAAATCAAATGAAATTCCATTCATATCTATAATTAAAAATGTTCAGAATTGTTCTAGGAACATCTTGAAGTTTCAGAGAACACATCGGATAAAGAATCAAGCGAAATGAAGGAAGGACGATTAATTTAGTCAGATTAAAATGCCAAGATGATTCATATTAAAAATGAAGGCGTGTGCTAAAAAAAGGGATGATTCATACAATCAAAAAGAATAAGTTATTTAATTTAAAATGTATTATTTTTATGGCTAATTTGACAGAATTGTAGTTTTACTTCTTTGATGGGGTATTAAATTAAAATAATTATTTAAACGTATGTTTTTATCATGTATAACAAGGTCCATCAATAATGCAATTAAAACAACTTTATTTTTTTAATTTTACTGGTTAGTTGGTAGGTACGTTTGTTAGAAGGTTGTGGAACTAATACATCATCAATCACTAGGTGAAAGTTGGTCACCAGTCTAAAAGAAATACATGTTATGTGATTTGTGGTTTGGTATTTTAAGTATGCGAGGATGAAAGTTAAAGAGTGATAAGTAAAAAATACAATACCTCGGTTTTGTTGGTGATTTGTTCATCTGATACAGGAACACGATATTACATTGAGGTAGGTATTCAAGTATATGGTAATTCACACTTGATCATGTAGACGACATCAGTATCAAGAATGGAATGACTTTCTCGTTTTACGCACCCGGCAGCCTCGCGGATTGTTCCCCTAGCGGAGGTTTGACACATCTGTAATATATGTTAACTCTATGATAGGTGATGCGTGTATCCTATGCCGAGGACAATGATACAAAGTGTTGCGTATAGCTACAAGAAAATAAGGGATGATCTCCGATTTCCGCTTCTCTCAACTGGCAATGATGATGATGATGTCATAATAAATTAAACATCCGTGCTTTTGTAATATATTTTTTCTAGAGACACTGCGGCGACAGAATCGAGAATGCGTTCCCATTCGCAGGGTACTTCGTTTTATTTCGTCACAAAATAATACGTTTAATTCATTGTTTTTTTTTCCACCCTTTCAGCAAGCATACAGTAATGGGCGCCAGCGAGTCATATTTTATCAAGAAATTACTGTCATTGTTTGCCGAAATCTATCTCGCGTTTTTCTGGCTCCTTGTTGATAATTAACCGTAAATATATTTTTAATAATTCTCTCGTGTCATATTATCATATTTATTAATTGGCGTCACGTCGGCGACCTCCCAATCCTGCATGATATACCAAAGATAACCCATCTCTAAAGTAAAGGTGTTTATGTGTAGATATATATGTGCGGACCGTACGTGCTGATTCGAATAAGAGGTAAATATATAATAAAACGAGTACTCATTATGTACACTGGAATTATTATAATTAAATTACATGGTTGAAATGAAAGTTGTGTTGATGGGTGCGAGGCCGAGAAGGAAGTGTTGGACGAATTAAAAACTTGTACACCGTCGCGAAGATCTGACAAAAAAGATTGATGTGCATAAGATAATCATTATATGAATATGAATTAAATATATTAATTATAAATATATACATATAAGATATTGTATAAGTAAATCTTTCTAATTAATATAATTAATTCATATTTAAGCTATCACAGACCTATGTTCTGAATAATTACAACTTCACAATAAGAATGTGTTCTCCTAATAATAAAGTTGTATCAATGTGTCCAAATTGTAATAAAAATGTATGAATTGATAATTCTAGCGTCTGCTATCAGATTACTCAAAGGTATTTGAGATTCTGTAAAAATAAGGTAGACAGCTCTTTCAAATAATGGAACGACTAAATGTATTAATATCAAAAAGGTGACATATAGGTTCGAAAATTTATCGCTAAAAATATCGTCACTGTAGCATAGTTGGATAATGCACTTTCCCCGCTTTGAAAAGAAATCCAGGTTCGAATCCCGGTGGCGCAACAATATTTTTCGATAAAATTGGTTTTATATGTATATCTTCCTAATTAATATATTTAATTTATATTTAAACTATCACATACCTATGTTATGAATAATTACAACATCACAATAAGAATGTGTTCTCCTAATAATCATTATATGCGTTCAAAATACAATAGATAGCGAATAACAGCTCACTCCGTGATACTCTGTACTATTTTTACATGAGTTTTAAGGCGAATTTTGAGACAAGTCGTATTATTTTATTCATCAAAGACTTGACAAAAATCAAGTTAAAGTGAAAGAAAATAAAATTATCTAAGGGAAAAAAATATCTTCGGTAAATTTTTTATACTGAGAAAATCTTCTATAACTTGTTTTTAAAAATTATATTAAAGATACCCATGTCATCTTAAGGGGAACTTAAGAAAACTGAAACGAGTCCCGATGGCTTCAGTCGTTTATATTTTATATTGTATATAAAATCACAATGTTGTTATTTGTATTATGCATAAGAAAATTTAAAAGGAATCCAATATGTACGTTATATCAGAGTGAATTATTAATTCTCTTGGAAATTATTATTGAATTATATTTGTATGTAACCTTTTTAATCTGAAGGTAAATTTTGCCGAAATTTGAAAACTGGAGCTTTGTATTACTGTCAAATAGTCGAATTCAAAGTCATATTATTGTCAAACTATTTTTATATCTTTGTAAGACGTTGGTTGTTAAAAAAAATTGTGGTGCATAATTATCAGGTTATTAGGAAAATTATTGCCATTATGGTTTGATACTAATTAGTTAATGAATTTCAAATAAACACCATTAGAAGCGATACATTTTCACCAAATTTATTTATTCTGGTGGTGTAAAAAGCGCACTTTCGGGAGCAGCTCTGTTGAAGACCTTATACAGAAGTTGTCGAAATACTTAAATAATATAATCTTTTGGCGAGATGTTTAGTGAGTATGGTGGACGAGGCAATGTTTCATAGTACAATAAGCACTCAGGGTAGAACAAACCTCATAACGGTAAATTTTTTTGTCGTCGTTCAGTTCGTGCGGCACCCATTTGTGAAGCTTTTTGACAAATGGTTGCCGTATGAACACAATCTAATTTACTAGCAGTTTTAAGTAGTCCAGAACTGTTGGATGACTAATAGGTATTTTTTTGGAAGCTCGTGTGATTCAGATTCAAACTAAAGTCATCAATTATTATCAACTGAAGAAAGACGCTTGCCACCTTCTACATCTTCAAAGCTCTTATCCTCAGTATGAAAAATTTAAAACCACCATTGCACCATATATTTCATAACAGTATTGTATCACACAGAATTACTTACCGAGAAGGTGCTAATTAATTGATTTTAGGAAAATAATGACGTCTCATAGCGGCGGCCTATCACCATGTAGGTACTTGCAAATATGACTATATGTATTGTTATGAATCTGAATAAAAACAGAGCATTTTGCTGGCGGAAGCCATTCTCAATTTTGCCGCCGTAGTGTGCCTATATTAAATATCTTTTGTGTTTTATTTCTTCCGAGCTTATAAAAGCTGAGATCGACCAACCACCCTTGTCCATATTCTTGTTTCCTACACGGAACAAGTATCCACACCAAAAACATAATTTAGTTTAGGAGTAGTTTCTACTGCTTTATCAGCCGTTTTAAACTTGTACAAATGATATATTCTTATTTGCTTATTTTTTATCTTTAATTCAATAGCCAAATTCGAAGCAAAATAAATAATAAAACAAATCGATATTATCAAATTTCAAATGTACTTAAAAATAGTATTAACACGAACACGATTGAAAGATACTTTATTACAAAAAAATTAGGCTCAGAAAAAAAAAACAGCAATTATTTTCTACCTAATCTTTAAATCTATCAACTAATCAAAAGACAACATGTGTAAATTTAAAATTCGTCGAAAACGTAAATGCTTAACCTGGTATAATGGAATAATACTCCGGGTTTATATCCCGGTGGTATTAAAATATTATTAAAATACTAATTAAATGTATCAATTAGAAAGGTATACAGTAAAATTAAATTTATCGAAAATATATTTTTGTTGTCATCCTTTCCTATCCGGGGAAATGCGTTAACTGATTTCACTGTACTAACATAGTAAGTTGACAACAAATTTAAGTTCTTTCAAAGCTGTAGTTATTTCAAATTGATGCATAAAATGGGAAAGGAACCAAGTTCACATTTGTATTAACTATGTTCTGTATAATAATAATGTGTTCTTTTTAAAATATGATTTAGTATAATCTGATTTGATTTAAATATTTCTTTCCAATTTAATTTGACTCATTGATTTCCAATATTTGCTATCTTACATTTTTTAGTATTTTTTTTTCTTATTATATCAATAATTTTACAGCTATCATGGCTTAGTGTGTATACGTCTGTTCTGCTGAAATAATTCAGAATGATTCAGCTGACATTCAGAAGTGATGCTTGCACTTCTGGGCTGCATTTAAATTCGAGGATGGGCCGAGAAGTTATGCACTTCGCATAGTTTATTCCCCAGTGTGCGAATTGCAGGGTCGTCACGAGTAGTACATCACCGGTTCGGTCACTTGGAACTTATTTACTTGAGCGTATGCTCGACAAACGTGCGCGGTCACAGTGTATAGGTTACGTACAACTAACCTTCTTAAAATATTATGCGAGAGATGCCATTAACTGACGTTAATAAAAAAATATGTAAAGTTACCAATTCTCTATTTCAATTCGTTTTATCTTAATTGAAAATTTTTAAATACAAATTAAATATATTAATTAAAAAGATATAGCTTCGAAAGATCACTGTAAGTGATCTGTGTGGAAATACGTTTACTGATTATACTATACGTACTAAGATAGTAAGTTGACAACAAATGTTCTAAGTTCTATTGGTGTAGAGTGATCAATTTTAAATTTAAATACTAATTAAATGTATTAATTAGAAAGATATACACATAAAATCAATTTTATCGAAAAATATTGTTGTTGCCACCGGGATGCAAACCTGGATCCTCTTCCTATCCGGGGAAATTGCACCAACTAATTAATTAACTCTGGCGTTTTCTATCAGATTACTCAAAGGTATTTGAGATTCTGTAATGTTGATGGCTTTCAAACAATGGAACGATAGATGCATCAATTTGAAAAGTGTAACACATAAGTTCGAAAATTTGTCGTCAATGCACCGTGTTCGTGCAACATAATCTGTTAATGCAATTTCACTGGATAGGAAGAGATCCAGGGTCGAATCCGAATGTTGTTCGATAAAATATATATATATATATCTTTATTATTAATAATACATTTAATTAGCACTTAAAAAATATCACAGACTTATATTCTGAATAATTACAACTTCACAATAAGAATATGTTTTCTTAAATAATTAAAATCTTTAAATTAAATTAGACTGTAAATTACATGTTTAATTTTAATAATCTTAATTTATTGTGAATTTGCAATTTTATATCATAATTTTTTGGTATTATGATTATGATATAGTTAAATGAATGATTTAAAAAGGTATATAGAAAAAATCCATCTATCGAAAAAATATTTGTTTACCACCGGGGTATGAACATGAACTCGGAACTTTTTAATAATTTAATTATCGTTAAGATTACTATTTGTTCCATTGAACAGAATGAACATTTATTTTTCATTTTCATTTGCGCGCCATATGTCTTGTAAAGGTTTTTTTTTTTAGAGATATAGAATTTTAAAATGAAATAAAACACATAAAAATCGTAGTAATGGCCACGGTATTGGCTTTATTAGAAAAATTATTTTATGCCATTATGGACGCCGTGGCTGGCTCAAACAAAGAGCAATTTGAAAGGCCAATTTTCAACCACTTTTTGGAGCAGTTGGACGTATATCGGCAATAACACGATAAATATTGACTTCCAAGTCGTCTATCGTCTCTGGTTTATCAGCGTAAATTAGCGACTTTACATTTTCCTACAGAATTTAATCCAAAGTAAGAAAAGAATAATAAAATCCGCACAGTTCCCAGCCGAAATTCTTTCTACCTCCAACCAGGGGATGGGTCTATGATGCAGATGGATTGAGGACCTTAAACTTCCCGTATTCACCGCATCTCAAATTCGTGTTTCCAAATCTCCATTCAGCGTGCTTCAACTGTTTCGCCTTTCTCTTTTCGCCTTCTCTCTCTTTTTCCGCGCCTCCACTCGGATCGGTAATATGGCGCTCGGTATGCCGTGCTATTTTTAAATGTCTCAATATGTATTAATTAAAAAATGTATTTGAATATTATAGCGAAATTATGAACGCGCTACCCTGAATAAGAAGAGGTCCAGGTTCAAATCCTTGTAGTAACAAAATATTTTTTCGATAGATGACAGATGGATTATTTCTGTATATCTAGCTAGTTGATTAATTTAATTTGTATTAAACAGTTTACCCGAAAGGTTATTAATTTTTCTTTGGCTTATTTATGTATCTTAAAATATCTTCAATTAGTTTTGTAATAAATCCAATAGATCTTTGGTATTCATCGGTATAGCTACAAGATACCAAAATGACCCTACCAGTATCCTGATACTAATTAGTAAGGTAATATTTTTATTATTTTCTTCTTCAGTGCACAAATAATAGCATTGCTTATTACATTCACAGACCACCAAATATATAGACATAAAATAACGCGAACTCCTTGTTTCAATATTTTTATTTTGGTGTCACCCACGTGAGCACTTACGTAATCAAAGCTCCGCGAAATTTTTTAAAAATATAACTCGACTGGAACAAAAATTTAAACGCTGACAATATTATATCCATTAATATAAAAAATACGTCTTGTTTACACAAAGATTTCATTTTCGAAGAGTGATTACTTTTACTGTTGCTTACATGTGTCATAAACGATCGGATTTATGTTTCCACAAAGAATGTGTGTAGAAGTTACAAATCTCTCCCCTATACATACACTTTATTTCACGTCTATTCATTTACCGATCTGTGTTAAAATTGCACAATTGATTTTTTATGCCTACACTGTGATCCAAAATAAGAGGTGACATTAGACATATGGTAAAAAATTTACCAGAGCATTACACCATAGAGATCGGATATACACGGTAGAATAACCCAGAAAACGCGAAAGATTCATAATACACATTTATAATAATAATGTTGAACGTACAATGGCTACATATGTTATTATTATTTTACTTACAATAATAATTTTGCAGAAATCGTGAATCTCGTGAAAAGCTCTCATGAAAGATGGTTGACTTTTTGCATGCAAATTAACCGTTTAGGTTAGTAATTGCACGAACATTAACCAGCGTGTTTGTGGTTTTGTAAGGGCAGATGTTCGGGAACAATGTTAACCCATTTCCCTTTGTGGATAGATGTGTAAGCGTGGAAGATTCATGAAGTCGTTAAAAAGGTTAAATCCTTTTGAGATTGAAAGGAATATTAATTTGAAGCTTTTTGTTAATTTATACAATTAACAAATTTTGTTTTATCCACGTTGAATATTTTGCGGTCGACTTCTTTCTATTCAATAATTTTTTATTTCTATTTCTTATTCAAGAAAAAATTATATCCTGAATTATATCGTCCTGAATACAGTAGTAACGAAATCGGTCAACGTCAAATTAACGTAGTTAATTCAAATTCTTAATATTTTAATTAATAGTTTAAGCAATCTATAACAGTATATACATACACGAAAATAGTATTCGATAGCCGGTGTCTTAAATAATATTATCGTTACAGTCATTATATTGTTGATATTGCTGTAGTACATAAATCATTTCAAATATAACGTATTCAAAATTAACCTTTACCATACCATGATACCCGAAGGCAGCCATGATGTCAACTCGTGTTACCGTAAATAACAGTTAGAAACAATGCTTTTATTAGCTTAAATGGAATAAATGGCACGAATTTATTCTAAATATTGAGCATTCAATTTTGAAAAAATGATTAATAAAATAATTTAGAGCATTCATTAAATCCTATAAAATGTGTCCTTCCTTCTTATCTCTCTTCATTTAATTAGTGAGAAAGAGACAATTATATTTATTAATGTTTTTACTAGCTTAAATGGAATAAATGGCACGAATTTATTCTAAATATTGAGCATTCAATTTTCAAAAAATGATTAATAAAATAATTTAGAGCATTCATTAAATCCTATAAAATGTGTCCTTCCTTCTTATCTCTTTTCATTTAATTAGTGAGAAAGAGACAATTATATTTATATATTTGTTGTTCTTTTCACTGTGAAAATAGTGTGTGATCTTTGTTTTTCACATCACAAATTGTATTTTAACTAACGTATTAATTTTACAACGGATTTAATTGAAAAAATAATTCTTTTTGTACGATTCCCTTTTACTAAGCGCTAATATTTTATTTAGGTTTATCTGAAATATGAATTTTATGTTGTATGTATTTACAGAAATATTACAGGTATAATTATGATGGTGTACCAATGTTACTGCATGGTTTGGGAAGGGTTAATAGAGATGTGGCTAACATTGCCACAATATCGATTGACTTATTGTCGTAATTACATTCTGCGTATATTTTTGAGTATTTAAACAAATATCTCACCGCAAAAATATATTTTTTAAATTTTGAAGAAAACTGATTTACCAAATAAATTAATTTCCAATGTTTTTAAAGATAAAGTATTGCTCAATTTTTATACGTTTATGTTTTGTCATTGCAATCAACCGCTGAGATTCAATATATGAAAATCTTACTATCAAAAAATCTATACCGGTCAACAAAGACCCACAGTGATAGTTTTTAAAAGACAAACGACAATATACATAGAATTTGATGCTAAATAAGCTATTTAAAATGTTCAAAAACGGATAAAAATACTTATATTTGATTAATTTATTTTCGCATTCACACCTCCCTCATATGTAATAGAATTAGAAATCAATTAGATTCTAAAAAAGCACGAATGAAAGAACATGTAAGGAAGGGTTAACTTCTGGTCAATAGTGTAGTAAATGAGTGAAGTACTCATTTGAGAGAAACTACAAATAGTGCTTGTACAAATATTTTAAAATATTTTAGTTAAATCAATCGAAATCTGTAAAGGAGACGTAAATCCTGCGTCGATAGGATCTAATGAATGAATTGCGCGATCTGCGGGTCGCGCGTCCCGCGGATTGGATTATAACGATTCTGGTCGTAAATCAGAATCGCCGCAGGGGGTGGGAGGTAAGGAAGGAAATAAGGGAACCTGGATATAAGGGATAAGGGTTCCAGTCGAAGGACCAGCGATTTCGGGGAATCGGGATTCTGAATGACTGCTCGCCTTACCTTGTTTATGACGCTTCCGTTACCCCTATAGTCGCCACCGATATCACACAAACGGTACGCGGCGGGCAGATCTCCTCTTACAATTGATGACGGCGATATCACAACTTCACCCGCGGCACACAAAACAAACAAACAATACGTGATCAAACACAATATCACAAATTATAGTACCGGTGCATAAATCCACACCGCGAATGCTATCGCAAAGTTGCGATCTAAAAAAATATCGGTCTGCTGACGTCAAGGTCACATTTCACACTAACAAGCCGAGCATTTAGGAAATTTTGACTTGGAAAGGTGTCAATGACATGGGTCGCAGTCGATTCGCAAGACGCGTCAAAAATATTTATAAATTTAAATGTTTGTCTGACTGTTTTATTTACAATTCCAACTGAAGGAATCTAAATCAAATTTTGCATAGTTACTTATTAGGACTCCGCGAAATTTTGGTATCCTATCTCTGGCCACTCTACTTCTACTTTTTCTTCTTCCACGGTATTACGTCCCAGGATGTAGTAGCGTGTTGGCCTCATCCACAAGTACTTTCTACTGACTCCGATCTCTGATCATTATTCTCAAATTCATAGATTCTCTCTGCTGCAGTTCTCTTCCACACAATCAGCTCACCTCTTTTTTAGTCTGCCTCTAGGTCACTTCCACAAAGGATCCACTTGGTCATGATATTTGGTATCATTTTATTTCATTTTAATTTTTACCCCACTCCTACACCTGATATAAATGTAATTTGTATTTAAATATTGCTTAATTGAGTCTAGAAACTTGAGAAATATAAAATAACCCCAACCTACGTCCCGCCTTCTCACTCTTTCCTTACCTAGACACATTTTTTTTTTAATTTAGAAAAAAGTATATACAGGTGAATATTATATTCCAGGTCGATTTTATTTAACCAAGATTTTCGTTTAGCAAATATTTGTCAGTTTGTATTTGGTAGTTATAGAGAATAGTTACTTACAATTTATGAATAAATATTTAAAAAAATCTAAACAACGCGTTGATGTCATAAAAGTGGTATCTAAATAATAATGGCAATACTGAAAACATTAATGATAATCGCTATCGTCACATATTGGAAAACTTATTGTTGGAATTGGGTCGATTGGGCCTGCAACACATGTGGCTTCAACAGGACGGTTCCACCTCAAACGTAGCTCGAGCTATGCTTGAAATTTTGTGAGAAATTTTTCTCGGATGCATAATATCAAAAAGTGGTTATATTGACTGGCCTCCTAGATCACCTGATTTGACAGATCCTGACTATTTTCTGTGACTTTAGTTGAAAAAAAAGATCTACACCAAACATGTGACCAACAATTCAGATCAATACTCAATTACAACTACATACTTTAACTTATATGTCAATAGCAGGAATCCTTTAACAGTGACAGAAAAAAATAACATCAAAAATAATAGCGCTTAAAGCTGTGCAAACGGCGACTGAGTGGTGTCGCGGTGTTTGAATATGTGTTTGGGCCACATTACGGATACATTGTTATAAACATATATTTCACATGTCCGTACGTTGTCGAAAACAGTACTGGTCTAATCTAAGACCCGGTCCAACTTCAGAAACTCTCCCCTACGTTTATTATAGTGCAGTTACCGACCTCAGCCTGCAGATTCTATAGCGTATTGACAATGAAATACAATGTTCATATAAATTAATGTTAAAACATTTATCTGAATTAATTCAATTTAAAAATACATTAAATCATAACATAATCTATAAAATAATTACATACAAAAATATAAATATTAATATGAATAAATATTTAGTACCAGTGTGGTATTTTGTTTTTTGTAGCATAATAAAGGGGCGCTTAAAGGGGGAAGCCACTCTTTCCCGGAACTGTTGTAGAAGCTTCAACTTCTTTTATCGGTTCCACACATAGTGCTACAGAAACGCGAAATCTACAATTAATAAACAGAAAAGAAAGAAAAAAAACAAAAGCCAATTGAAGAGATCGCAAAACGAACATAGATTTTAATTTAAACCTCCCTGCGCCCTTTAAGTGCTATCTTTATTTATTTTTTAGATACAGGTATATAACAAGATAATTAAGTATTATATATGGAAGTAAAGAAACCAGTCGATACAAGGTAGCCATTAAAGAGCTAACTATCAAAAACACTCTCCCACGAGGGGACTTGGATGAAACACAATGATGTATGAGTCACGCCATACACGGTACAGGCCAACGGAGTTACGCACGATTTTGTTTGTTTTAAGAATTTGACTTATGAAAAGTGAAGTGTCGGTATTCTTGCTAACATGATCTTATCATCATCTGCCTAATATACCCCATCTTGCAGTCCATGTTTCGATGAAATACCTGTACAGCTTGAGATTCCTCGCATTACTGATCAGGTTCGCGTATTCCGGCGGCCGAGCATTGAACCCAGTTACGCTTTCAATCGTGCTATCACGAGATTCTTAATTATCCCGCATTTCCACAAGATGTGTCCCGGAGTTTGATTCACTCGCTCACATACACATCACGGAGCATCCACGAGTCTAAAATCAAACAGTTTATTTCGGAATTAGCCGTGCCTCGTAATCATTTGCCACTCAGATTGATTTAGATCTGAAGGTCCCCATACACCCTTCGATTTAAAATCAACGTGGAGAAGAAAATAATGAGTCCATATATCCTGCGATGCTGTATTACATCTTTCTTGCTACCTTTCTAATGTTAATGTCCTCATTCTCTTAGCCTACTCATTGATGTGCACGAAGGTCAAAAAAGAGTATCTAAATATTATTTTTTGTAACTTAGCAATGAATTGGAAATTATGACCAACAGCTCATTTACTGTGTTAATTTTATTATATGAAATCGGATTAAAAAACGCAATAGTACTATGTAGGTATCTAGTCTCAATGTTTTATGCTTCCTTAATGACAAAATTTTGCAAACATTGATAGACTTTAGCTCCTAAGCAAAACAAAAGAAGAATGTATCTACCATTTTTCAAATTGTAACTGAACCTGATGAAAAATTAATCCCGGACAGCGCCGGGCACGGACCGCTAGTAGAATATAAATATTGAAATAGGGGGCATTATTCTTGCTTCTGGCAGTAAAAATTCATGACATATTTTGATAATTTTTATATGGAACCTTAAAAAATGAATAATTCAGAGCCGCAGCCCGACCTTGCGTCATTATAAACCAAATTTGCTGGTTGTGGAAATGCAAATTGCGTAAGAAGACGATTCCTCGTGTACTCGGGTTCTGGAACGCGGATGAAACCGCAAACAACTTGACTTATGCTAGGTAGTACAATTTGATTTCAACCCCTCACTCTGGCGGGGGAAACTAAATTATGGTAATTGTTTACGTACCAAAATCAAGTTATCCTTGAAACAAAATGAAAATTATTTTGAGAAGTGAGTGGAGTGTGATTTTGCGGCACGTCGTGATGAGATAAAACACGAAAAACATGCTTAATTTTCAGACAAATTTTTATGTCCGTGTCCACGGATGACGTGGCTAAAGATGAGGATAAAGTAGGGGATGAAGTGAATAAGGTGTATAAGGAAGGAGACATGATGAGATACTCTCAGAGATTTAATTGAGATACATATTAATACAATTTACACGTGTTGAAATTAAGATTTAAAGATTTAAAGATTTCTTTGTAAATTTTTTATTTTATTCGGAAAACATACAGTTTATCAGTAAATTCGAAAATCATAATAAAAGCCAAACAATAATTAAACCAGTTACATATTTTTTCAGAAGACATGATATACTTTATACAGTTAGTGCAATTTAAAATTTAAAAAGGGCTGCAATATAGAAAAATGTGAGAGAAAAAGTTGGGAATAAAAATATGAACAGAGAGAAAAAAGTTGTAAAGAACAAAATTAGAAAATATTCGATGGAAACGGAAAGATGAGGGGAAAGGAAAAGGAAAATGGGACAGGGAATGAAATCTCTGTGATAAAAATAAAATGAATAATAAAGATCATTAAAGTTTATGTATTGAATTTAGATTTAATTGAGGTAACTGGAGTATTGAATATGTCTAGGTTCTCGGTTCTCGGTTACAGAACAGAAGTCATACTGCTCCACTTTTCTCGTCATCCTGAAAATCTTAAGGCTGTATGGCCGTTGCCTTTTCCACTTAGTCAATATTGATTGTGCGTAGAATGGTGAACTTTACATTGTGTAAAGCAATCACTTAAGCCAGCCGAAGACAGGTCGTAAATCCTGAATTATTCATTATTCCATATAATATAATATAAATAACTTCAGCTTTATGAGATATCAATAATTTGTTTAATAACAATACCTTCGGAGGTAAAAAACCAGTAATAGTGTGTTCTTGAACATACTGGAATATTATTAATAAAAATCTATTTGTTTATAAAATATAGATACAACTAAGAATAGGCTAACCCATATATGTTGAGACACCAGTATCTCATATTCTGTTTATTAACATAGCCATCGATATGAAAATGTGCTTCATTAGTAAACAATATGTTTCCAAGCGTTCGTGCTGTTCTAAAACGTTCCAGCATCGTTCTCGCTAAGGTTTCACGTAAAGAATAGTCATTTTCATTGAGAAACTGTACGATTTTCAGTGTGTATATGTGATTTTTTTTCAAAATGACGTGCACTGTTGATTTTTTTATTAAAGTACAGGCTGGAATCTTTCTTATCGATTTACGCGGATTGCACATAATTTCACGTCGAACTTGACCCACATATTCTGTCGTCGCTGGTGACGTTGATGGTCCAGGAGTTTGGTTAACCATTGTGCCTTCTTGTCTGAACTTTTGAACCCAACACCAGACAAGTTGCGTGCTCGGCCCGTGACTTACTGGTCAAATATTAAAGTGAGTACAAAAATCACAACGCGTTCGAACCAATAAATCCAGGGATTCATTGCAACTGACAAAATCGCAAATCACGCGCGTTGAATAATACTCCTCCAACTTACTTCACCTTGATAGTTTACGAGCAATTACAATATAATCTTGAAATTTTTCCGCTGAACATCTTGTATAAAAATAAAATATTGTTACGGTCGCAGGCTAACGGCTACGTTCCGAAGGGATCATTTCTATAAAACAATGTAGAAAGACAACCTCTTCATGAAAGAAACCAATGCACTCGGCCGGCACTTAAATAGAAAAGAGATGCAACAGACAAAAGACAAAAGATAGCGGCTACATCAAAGAGATGTCAGAAAACTGGCGGATCAGTATTGTGATTCGTTTTGTCAAGTGTGGTGTGCAGTATATATTTTGTTACTCTTCCTTGGTTTACTGTTAAATTATAGATTTTTTTTAACAATGTAAATTGGAGCTTTAATTTATTACCGTTATTTGATATACACATTAAAAAACCCATTATTCGGAGTAATTAGGACCATGGATAGTCCGAATAGTATAACTTGTAAACACTGGACTTTTTAAAATTGTATCATTGGTAAATGACCACATTGAATATGAATGAGTTATATGGTAAATTGATTCTATTAGGTCTTCTATTAAAATTAATCTTCAAGAAAAACAGCATAATAATGAATTTATTATCTTAAATGAGCTATTTTTTATGATTAGTATTGACTAAAATATTCGATTTCTGATTTTTTTTTATTTTGTAAAAAATTGCAATTCCTAGTAAGAATAGTGTAGTATTGGATCCAATACATCTTTATCCTTATAGAGAACGGCGTATTTGAGTAAATAAGTACCCAGTTTAACCAATATTATGACTCTACATACTTTAATACATTATATTATTCAAAACCGATGCTTCGTTTGGTACCGAGTATCAACACGTAGTTCCTTAAAATTTCGCTACTATGGTGAATTCAAACAACTGCATAGTTCAGTTTTCAGTCAGTCTGTGAAACATGTTAACACGTATACTGCAACTTATTACCGACTGAGGAGTAATTACTGTATTGAAATATTTTTTTCTGAAGTGTGTGATAGGTATTTGTTTTCATTAATTGATTAAATTAGGTTATATTCTGGTAGACTACACACTGTTAAGGCTGTAGGTGATGCTTATGTGTTGTGTGATTGACTGTAGTGTTGATACAACTTATCAGCTCACTAATAGGTAAGACTAATACTCACAGAATCTGGTCATTGACCACCGACGTGGAACCTTTGGTAGCTAGATGCCACATATTTGTAGTATTTGTAGGAGGAAAACATTAGTAGAGTTATTGCCGATGTACTCCCCAGCTGCTCCAAAAAGTAGTCGAAGGTTACAGATTGCGCTTTATTAAGGCCAGCCCATTCACGCGAAATCATATCTAAACACAATTGGCTTAAAATTATATTTCTAATAAAGCTAATACCATGGCCAGTATCACGATTTTTATATGATTTATTTTATTTTAAAATTCTATACCTCTAAAAAAACACCTTTATTTAAATTTTCATCTTACGACTGACTTCTGTAAGTACATTTTTTCGTATCAAATCATAATAATTTGAAATTCTCCAGAGAATAATATCGCTATTGCTCCATTCATCATAATCAAAATCGTGTTAGAATATCAGGTCGTTTTTAAAGAACCCAATCTAGACAAGTTAACATTTCAGATCTGGGCATTTGTCATTGTTCTAGGGTCCGTCACGTTATCTGGGTTTCGCGTGATTAATGAAGTTGAATGTAAATATTACGATTGTACCAAGGTACGATCAAATACCGTACACCGGGCGTTATCGACAATAACTAGCCAAAATGTTCGACCACGGAGAATTGACCACTGCGATGTTAGTAGACACTTATTAATATTTGTATGTATGATAAGTGACAGCACAAACAAATAACAACAATAATGTTTTACCTAACAGAATGACTAGAATCCATACATTGGTGAAGGTCGTAAACATCTTAATTATGTATAAAAGTAAGGATTAGTGTTTTCACTTAGCGCCGAACTGCTGGCTTAAAAATGCGTATTCCATGATCGTTTCAAAGCGATACTTCACCAATAAGGTATTCCCTAAAGATTGATAATTAAATTTACCCGAAACTTTGAGACAACTATAGTTCTTAGGATATGTACATTTTCTAAGAAATATCCATTTTGAAAATATGATAATATTTAATTATATATTTAATATATAATTACTGGAACAACTCTATATCAACTACTATTGTATGTAAAACATAGACTTCATTATTAACTATAAAATATAAGTAATAACACATTTCTACATAATTAGAATTTTTCATGCAGCTAAGACGATTGATTATCTTTCAGAAAACACCAATACTAAATTAATACTCCAAAGAATATTTAATGTTGTGAGAAATGGACGATATTTTTTTTTAACAAGTCGACTACTGGAACATTTACCATGTGAAAATATTCAATATTTGGATTATTTCATGTATAATGGACAATAAAATATTTTAAAAATGACTTTGTGGCCTCATTTTATCTTAATAATTATACAAAATACTTTGTTTAAGCTACTATTTCTTAATTATTCTGCATGTTTCGATACCTATGGTATTATAGTTTTGTTTTTATCTGTGCTCGTATTTTTAATTTCAGTATACATTATTTCCTGAAGATGGTACCATAGGTACCGAAACATATAGAGTAATTAAGAAATGGTAATTTAAACAAAGTATTTTGTATAATTATTAAAATAAAAAAATGATCTATTGTTACTTGGTTGGCTACAAGGTGGCGTTAAAAACACAATTTTATAAAAATAATATCGGTTAGTAGGTAATTATTGGCAGTTCAAGTTTAATGTCCAACCTAGGTAGGTACCTAAGAGTATTTTTAAAGAGTTTAGTAATAATGTAATTCGATGCCAGAAGCTATGTAAGAAACTATAAATTATTCTGGTCAAATTTTTTTGAATATCTACACCTAGTAAATAATATTAATACGGAGAAAAAAATTCTTTAAGGAAATTTTCTTTTCTGTTTCACGGGCGTCATTTTCGTTCTTAAAATATAGGAAAATAAATCAGAGGCAGAACTTGAAAACTTGAGCACCATAAAAACAGGAATCTTAAGAATGAACGACTTCCACTGGACCAGTACTTTCACAAGGGGAGCGACACTCGAGCCGAGTCCACTGCATGTGAGACTCTCAAGTGAGACTCGGCTCATAGTGGGACGAGTGCCGGATGGTATTATTTGAGTGTTTGTGTTGCCACGTATCGCTACTGAAAGTGTATTTGAAGAATTTAAATGATTTACTGTTACCGAGTGAACCAAGATTGTATTCCTTAACATGGTAAATGATTACTGTCAAACTTTAACTTTTAACTAGCCCAAATCGTTGACAACAAAATCACAGAAAAATATCGTGTTCTGGGTATAAGTGAAAGGGTAGTGGATAGGTAATATATACGAATCGTTACATCAAGGGTCTCTAACCTTTTGATCACTGGGAGCTACTTTTCTATTTTAAATTTGCTTGGGATCGACTTTTAACAAGATTCTAATGGATAATTTAATTGATATTTTGTATCATTCTTCAAAGTTTAAATGTACACTTTAAAGACGAAATGTCGTTATATGTATATTAAAAAGTGATCCAAAATTATTATTTCTGTTTTAATATTTTAGGGAACAAAAAAAAAAATAAAAATCATATACAACTTTTTATTGTTTTATAATAATACAAAAATCTAATCTAAAATATTTTCTTGATGGGTTCCGGGATCGACCAAATTTTGGCTCGCGATCAATCGGTTGGATACCCATGCATTACATTCACGCGTTCACGTGCGAGCAAGACAGCGATCACAAAGATGGAACAGTTTACTTTATGTAGGAATATACAAATAAATCTTTAGCTTTAACATTTTTTTGTTTATTATTTGGCCTAGTTAAAAGTTGAAGTATGACTGTAATCGTTTACCATTGGGTGCGTTGGCTGCCGCCGAGTTCTTTCTGCCGTGTGGGAACGAATTGTTGGCTTATGTTAAATATTATTTTGTTGTGTGGGGCTGATAATGTAGTCCGTTTCACTGAGTGCCGAAACCTGTAAATCTTGCTATTGCGCTTGTTTTTGTACTTCGTGCCATCAACGAAGTGCGAATTCGAGAATACTTCATGCGTAATAACGAAAAAATATATTTTCTGAAGCCAGAAGACCAATGGATCTAGTGGAAGTTGAAAATACATTCACCTAATAATGAAGCATTTCTCAGGCGGGTCGTTTTACTTCCTGGTTCTTGTTGGTCCTTCAGCCCCTCTTTTTCATATTCCTGTTCGTCTCGCAAATTTCTTCCACCCTTTCAACATTGCGTATTTTCTCAATCCCTTGTTCAGACAGTAAACATCTTCGTCCCCTTATCGTATCTTGCGCCATTTCGATACAAGTTGCTCAGCATGGTCCAATATATCTTCATATAATCTTTTTTGTTGTTTATCCCAGCTTAGTTTTGGGCGACCCACCAGTCTTTATTGTATCGGTACTTCTCACTCGATCTGATAATGTAACTCCTGTTTCTCCCCAATGTTTCTTCTTTTGATACTTTAGTGCGCACACATTTTTTTACAAGTCTTCTTCTTCACGTGCCACCACGTGTTCTGTCAAAGTTTGGCGACCGTGTTGCGGTATGTCGATTTATCCCGCATAAGATCGCCAACATTTTGAACATTGATCACTGAGCTAGGTAGAAATATATTATCTTATTATAATAATATTTCTACCTACACCCCTGCTACCTTCTATCTTCCCCTGTACAATAAGTTGTAAACGATCATATTTTTCAGTACGGAGAATATGTCCGAAGTATGCTGCTTTCTTTGATAGTTGTTATTAGTTCTCTTCATTTATTTATGCATCTTAATACATCTTCATTAGTACTATGGTCAACTCAGGCCATACTAGAAGCTTTATACCAGTATGATAATATTTTATTATTTTCTTCCCCAGCGCACAAATAATAGCATTAATATTAATAGGAAAAATGTTTTTTTATTACCCTGATTCAAACTAAGAGGGAACATTGTTACTCTCTTAAAGTAACTTTTTTCAGTAGCTTGGATTCTTAATTTCACTTTCTCCGTTAGGATTCATATTTGGTGACCATAAATTAAAGTGGACCTATACACATCCTTAAAAACAGTCAGCTTGGTCTTGATACTTAGCTCAGATTTATATAGTGCGACATATCTATGGGACATATAATTGTTTGTTGTATAAATATTAATTATTGAACGAAAATAATACACCGAGCCTTCCCCCCCTTACCGGTTCCTTCTCGGCCTCGCCACCGACCAGTCGATTGGCGACCTTGAGCCAGTACGGCTATTATACGGTGTAGTCTACAATATTATACGATCTTGAAACTTCGCGTCTATACTGTGTGGAAACCTTTAACGAAATAGTGAGTTAAAATATATAGTCCACATTTTTGGAGATGTCAGCAGAATCCGGATGTGGTGAGTGTCATTTCCTTCCTATTTTGAGATTTTTCCGGCATGTATGCTTTCTACGCAACAACCACTCTATGCGGTTCAAAAAATCTGCGCAGAAACGTATTTGGAAAAAGGATGTGGCCTTACGTATGTCATGAATTAATTCTTGTTTCAATTAGTTACTATTTGTTTTGAGAGAGAACTTATTTCCCGGTCACTTTTTAGTGCAGATACACCCAACCTAAGTGACGGCACGTGCGTGAAATATTATTCAACGTATACAAGTTCATAAGTGATAGTGATGAGGTTTGTTACTTGTTGCGGAAGCTACTAGAATTCCAGAATAGAATAGATTAGAAAAAAATATTTAAAAAATGAACAATGGACACGACTTCTGAAGTGAACAATCTACACCTGAAAAAAAAATTATATTATATTCTCGATGTATAAAATTTCAATAAAGATTATCTACGGAGAACAATTTATATTGTACAAACAAACGCCTACTCAAAAAAAAAAAAATACACCAAAACAAATTTAATTACACGAAAAGTAAAGAATCTCGCAGGAAAAATTGTGAACTGTTATTTTTTTTTATTTAATTACATATTTATTAAATAAATAAATTACCAAATAAAACTGACTTTTTATTTTGTATACAAACCTTTCAATAATGTCTAAATTTATAAAATCGATTTTCGGTCTATCAGCCTCGATTCTTCAGTTTATTTCACCTTCTTGAAACTCTTTTCGCTGAAGAATTCCAATCCGAAGTTGGTATATGTATTTGTAGACTTGTTTTAGCTGCGCCCCTTAAATTCTGATCGTGCACTGTTTTAGGTTTGATAAAAATAATATTTACACACATAACATACAATTTTTGTAAGTAAGGTTCCGTAATTATCTACTGTCAAAGAAGAATAATATTGAATTATTGGTTTTTTTAGAGGTATAGAACTTTAAAATGAAACAAAACACATACAAATCATAGTGATGGCTATGGTATTGGCTTTATTGAATATAGATATATATATATATATATATATATATATACTTTTATGCCATTAGTGTTTGAATATGATTTCGTGCGTATGAGTGCCGTGGCTGGCTTTTGACTAAAGCGCAGTCTGTATATCCAATATTTGACCACTTTCCAGAGCTGCTCGGGCCGTATATTGGCAATAACGCGACAAATGTTTTCCTCAAAGTCGTATATCGTCTCTGGTTTATCGGCGTAGATTAGCGACTTCACATATCTCTACATAAAATAATCTAAAGGTGTTAAATCACACGATATTGGAGACCAATTCACAGGTCCACTTCACGAAATTGTACGATCATCGAATGTTTCTTTCAATAAATTGATTGTGGCTCACGCTGTGTACCATATTGCGCCATCTTGTTGAAACCACAGCTCTTCCACATCATTTGGGAACAATTGGAGAACGAAAAAGTCAGTAATCATGGATCTATTGCTGTGCACGATGACGAATCGACTCATTTGGGTCCTCCTCAATAGTTCGCTCCACTGCAGCAACAGCTTCTTCGGTGCGCACTGTACGACTACTCTGCGGATGCGTATTATCAATTAGAGTATGTATGGTGTGAAAACAATACATGGTTATTCTAATTACTTGCTCGGATGGACGATTATGTCGATCATAAAATGAACACAGCGAACCACGATTTTCGAAATAAATTTGCACAATTAGCAAGCTTTGTTTTGACGTAAGTCTATTCATGGTGAAATGGCATACTAAACTGAGCACAAATCAGCTATCAGCTATCAAATTGGCTGTTGCTGGAAAAAGTGTTGCCGATTCGAAAGACAAACCTATAAAAAAAACACCGTTTATAAGTTTTATTGATGTGCATATGATAGATGTTTGCTAGGCTCGTGTCTTATAATGGGAATGATGTATTCATATAAGATGCTGGTAATATATGTCACTTGTGAAGGTATCTGGGTTTTGTTTTAAATATAACCGTAATACATATGAACGTAAATATGGAATAAATTGAGTACTCACAATTTATACTGACTTTATTCAAGGTCTAGTTATATTTTTTCGATTCTATTATCAAATAACTCGATGTGGTGGAGTGCGCCGCGTGAGCTGCCGGTAGAGTCGATACCGGGAAGATTATTATTAACTTTTTGAATAACGCAACGTTGTCTACTTCACAATATACTTGAATTAAAATTGAAACGTTTTCGATGCTTACTGCATCATCTTCAGTAAGAGGAGATTAGTGACTGTTGGAAGCAGCATGGTAGGGAAGCCGTCTGAATATGAGCTACCACATTTAATATTGAGTTTTTTCCTTCAAATATAGAAAAGTATTTGTTTCCTATTTGATCATTTAGTGTTTTGAAAATGATGTCTGAACTTTTATTGGAATGTAAGGATTAAGGTTTTTTAAAAAAAAAACTTTATTTATAAAAGTTATTATTATTTTATGACATATTTTACCCAACATGTCGAATTAAAATTTTATTACTGAAATACACAGAAAATAATTAATTACAAAAATCACAAATATATACGTCATTTTCGATACGAGCATAGTCATTGTGTGCCTCATCGAACATGAAAACATTGAGCCCAAATTTCGTCGTAGCATATTGACCAATCGTCATGAGAAATTGTAATGACAAAAAAAAATATTTCAAAATAAAATATACCTTAAACATTTCAAGAGGATATTGTTTTTACATTCATTGATTACTTTGTAATGATATTTAACAAGTATAACACTTTTAAATTGGAATAAATAACATAATTTGCATACCTTTTCAAAAGTTTAGACAGCACGATTGTCATCACACAAGGTGTTTCTCAACACTGAAAGCGTAAGGGTTGGTTTAACACTTTGTTTTGCTCATAGCTATTAGCTATCTTCATGTACATGTTCTCCACTAGATACCAGTTATTTTTTTAACGTAGAGTCCTACTAGCCCATAATTGGACCACTGCCCATATTTAGAGCACTTCCTATAAGTAGCCAGTGTTTTGTGAAGTGTCGATGGCCCTCCACAGACATTTATATAAAAAACATCTATGATACTACAGACAGTAGTAGTTATCTATTTTTATTGCATTTTTTCTAATGTTTAATAAATAAATATAATACTTATACAATTTTACAGCTTTAGCAATCAGGTAAAGAACAACTTAAATTTTAATCAAAATAATATTATATATAAATATTGAGGTCTTCTCCAGTTCTTAAGAGGTATTTTCTTTTTTGTTATGAGTGTCCTCAAGTCCTCTCCGCGAGCCCTTGCCCGTCGAGTGGTGCTCGGAGGCGAGATAAAGGAATGTCTAGAAAAGTCCCTTGTAGAAGCCTCACTATTTCATTATAAAATAAAACATTATTCCGTTGAAGTACAAGGGAAGTGAAGAAGGGTGGCACTTTCATGTCTTATTTCACAAAACTCTGAATGTGAGTGGATAGTCTTGCCACGATGAAATTCAAGTTTCAACAGCCATTTTCATTTAAAATTGTCAATTCTTTTCAAATCCAACAAAAATATTTAAATCTACATCAATTAAAATTAATTTTCAGATAAATTATGTTTAAATTTTTAAATTGTTTTAAAAGTTTATTAAAATTATCGCTATTTGAAAATAGGCTTTATTTTAGCTACTCGCGAAATTAAATTTGAATTACCCTTGACCTGGTTTGTTGAAATAGTAGAGATATAATTTTTATCGTTATATTTCTATCATGTCAATCTATCTTCTATTTTAATTTAATAACTTTTTCTGTATATTTTTAATACTTTTCTTTTATAAGATACATTATACGCAGGTACAATCAAATTTTATATTTTTTTGTTTACTATGTACCAACAGATTAAATTTTTTTCTATAACTCTTTTAATTGGCTACATATTGTAAGGTTTAAAATACGTTTCCAGAATTTATAATACTTAATATTATTTAAATAAAGTTCGGTTGGGAAAAAACTCTTAAATTAAAGCAACACTCTCACGCGTGCGCGGTCGGCTGCGGTCGGGAACCAGTCTACCGGCGCGTATCGCATAGATAATTTTTTGCCTATAAACGAGCTTCGCGTCTGGCCGCGCTCCTCGCTTTCGGCTCCTACCGACGACAGCCGGTGGCCCCACCGGCCACCGAACGAGTTAAACTCGTACATTTTAAATATTATAGTGGAATTAAATTTCGACTTGGACCCGGGATGGAAGAACTCTGTTGCATATGTTGGACGATGTCGGAAGCGGGATATGAAGAGGATGTCCGATCGTTGGCCACGATAACCGATAAGGATAACGGATGAATCCAGGCCTGCAAGTCGACTCCATATAAATTATTCCGTGTCGACAAGGAAGCCAGGACAACGAGTTCGATGTGGAGAAGGATGGCGGAATCTTTTATTATCAACTGAGAATACTCACGCGTATACTCATAGGGGATCGTCGCCGAGTAACTGGATTTCATTATTCTTATTGTCGTTGGAGTGTGTAACTAACTATAATTTATTTTGTTGTGATATTAAGTTATGACTGTGATGGTTAATTTCTCCTTTCTTTTTGTAATAAACAAGTCAAATTAACATTAACATCTTTTAATCAAGTAGGCTAGATTTCTATCCACCTGAATTACACAACTCATTATAAATATATCACAAGTAAAGTAAAGTAAAGAGAAAAGTCGTCAGCAAGGTAAGTTCTGAGTCTCGCACTCATATTTTCATATTTCTCCACTGATCTAGTCGGTCAGTGTGCGCGAGACTCTCGGCTATGTTACAATATATTTTTAATTTAAATAATTTTTACATACAAATATTTTGTACTTGAAATTTGTATATTCCTTTTAATACGATGATATTGGACAAACCTTGACATTATTATACTTTTTAAAATTTTTTAAAATTTATCTGCTAACAGATAAAGAAAATAAAATATATTTATTGTGTATAATGCAATACGTTTATATTATATATTTTATGAATTTTTCATTTTTATTTAAATGCAAATTGTTAATAATGCGAAAGCATGTTGGCACTGCTCACGTTAGTACAAATTGCAGATATTGTCAGGGTGCCTTTGGGCCTTAGAGAGTAGGAAGCTATAGGGGCCGCCACCGATCTAGATCACTCTGGATCCGCAAGTGTGTGTGTGTGTGCTCTGGTGTCGCTTGCTACCTCGGATGGGATGATAATTGATTCAATGGCAACTCTGCTTTTCACATTACACGTTTATTCACAAAACACTATTAATTCCGACATTGGAAGCACGTAAAATGTTCATTAGATATACTTTACTCCGAGGGAGGTCACTTTTATTTATATTATCTATTTACGGAGTTTATTTATTTGCCAACAACAGCCAATGTGGCTGTGGGGTGTCGATGCAGCTGAGGGCCTGGACCGCCACTCGCCCGCGCTAGGATTCATCTCTTTCTTCAGGAGATAGATCGGACACCATCCCGTCTCTGTCTTGTTCATAACACAAATCCATCGGTCATCACTCGCATGCTGCCTACTTTCTCGTTGCAGTGGGGTCTCTCTTCAACCCCTGGGTAGCCCAGGCTATATACATCTCTGGATCTACTGCGGTTATCTCACTCTTAATCTACGCCATATCTCGCCGCCGTATTTCTCCGAAGCGCGGCTCCACCGACTCGCTACCTTCATTATAAGTAGGCAAAGTAGAATACCCAGACCACGGCACGCAAATTCAAACATTACAATATGCGGTCCTAACTTTACCTACCGACATCCTACTCACCGGCAGCTCTCTGATGCCACCGTCAAAATATAATTGGATACGAAGCTATTATTTTTTCATGGTAAGTACGGAAGTCTTCCATACTTAACAATGCAAATATAATAGATTCCATACATACCCATGTAAAAATAATAGCTTCGTCTCTGTGAGACATCTATATCTTCATAACAATCCCTCAGAGGATAAATTACAGTAATTGGTTCCTACAAATATTTGTTTAAATTATTGTAACTTTCTTTAATAAATTCAGTGCTAACATGTAATTAGTTCATATTGACAACATTCTACGGTATGTTTACACCTATACACCTATATTCCAGTTTCTTGGCGATACATTAAAGCAACCATACCATGACACTTTATCTATTCTGATAACCTTCAGGTAGCATCTATTGCACTTATACAACTTTTATTCATATACATAAAATTCTAAAGTATCAAATCACCTATCACATATCAAAAAAATAGCATAGAGACGACTTACAGATTGCCTGTCATACATTTCCCATGATTGGTGATCTCGCTTTATCGAAGCTACACAAACATTCATCCTACAATACTATATTTTAAAATTGACATTTAAATCGAAAAAAAACATTTATCAACCGATTTCACAATAAAATAAAATGCACATATATATTTTTTTGGTTTATTGAATATCACAATTTAAATGGAGTACAATAAAACAATACGTTATTGAAATAGAGGTTTGCGGACGAAATTAAATTATAATAAAACAGGGGTTGTAACGATACGGTTAGCCACTGAGTAACTTTAGCAATATTTTTCTATTATATTCAGGTTACGTTTTTTTCAGCGATTGAATTTGTTGTGCTGTTTTAACTATCAAACTTTTAGTCGAATATGATATTTACAGTTTTCTATGGATGGATAATAGTTTAATAAATTGTGAAAACAATTTTTTTTCTGTTGCACTTTATTTTGTAAAATCTAACAAATTATTTATTGAAATCAAAGTATTTTAAAATCGACATTTTGAAAAAGGTTACTCGATGATGATAAGAGGGACTGCTCCTCTTGAAAATAGTTGTAAAAATAACCCAACGTGTGTTTTTATGTAAATACCTTCGATAGCTGGTTCCCAGGTTTCCAATGGACAATAAGAGCACATCTGATATACAAACACTGCACTAACCTTTCTATTGTACTTACTATCTTTCTGATCCGATGTCGCTGTTATTTTGTTCGAAGTGCACACTCTCAACAATCGGTTTATTTGGACCTCTGGACTGGTTGACTGGTCGGTCTGTCGTTTACCGTCTTCTTCATTCTCCGAAAAAAGGCGGCAATACACACATGCGCAATATTATAAACCAGAAAACCCTGTGGTGCCAATCGGAGTAACATGGTGCGTAAACGGTGTGTGTAGTACAAAGTTTTATTATGAAAATTAAAATAATCCAATTTTTCGTTTTTTATGAAAATAATGTTAATGTAATATCTCATTAACAAAGAGTGATGTATTATAATATTAAAGCAGGATACATTTTAAGAAACAAGAAAGAGTACTTACTGTATCTAATGTCCCGTCATCCCTTTTGTTTCCTTAATATTTAAATATAATTGGGCGGATATTTTAGGGAAGTTGACAAAAGAAATGGCCTCTTTAATCGTCATGGTGAAAGCCTCCTTGTGAATTATTCAAACATAAATGTTGTCTTGGATTAAGGGATGAAAATTAAAAATTTCATGTCATGATGCGCATTATTATTTTAATGTTTCTTCACGAATTATTTAGCATTTCTTGTCACATTAAATGTGGAAAATTTATCCAACTAAGATGAGGCAGAAAGAAACAGAATTAGGTTGTACACTGTCGTTAAGAGTGGTTTATTGTGGCATTTTTAATGTAAAATGTTTTGAAATTTAAATACGAATTTCATTTTTCTTGGGATTAATAATGGTGTTGACAATTCTTAATGTCTTGTGTACTTTGATTGGACAATTGTAAAATATAAAATACACAATTGGAGAATATAAAACCAAAGTAAGACGAATAATTAATATGTAGAAGGATACTTTGCCATGCTTATGAACAATATGAAGAAACGGAGGAGTTATCAGAAAAACAAAGATATCCCTCGTCAGATTTATGATATTTAAGAAACATGGACAAGGTAAGATGCTCTTGAATTCCTGGATAACAAGACCCGAGAATGCATGCATTATTAAAGATTTTTATTGTAATTAATGTGTCTCAGGCGCATCGTACAATTCTTCTGTACAAGAAGACCTGCGAGTAACTACCACTGAGAGACGTCAGCGCATGACAGCGCACATCTCAGAATTTTGGTTGACAGTTGAAGTTGTAACTTTGAACTGTCAAGTAAGCGTTTATCATTGGGTGCGTTCATTGCTGTGAATTATCATCCTGTTATGCGGGCTGATAGCTTATTGTGTTCGTTTTGGTTTTTCGCTACCGTGCGTGCCGAAACCTGTACATAGTACGATTGAACAAAGTGTTGATACTTTCGCACCATCACCGAAAGTGAATATTCGAATGTACTGTATATCCAGTAGAAGAAGATACCGAAAGGAGTATTTCACAGGTGGGTCATGTTTTCTGGTTCTAGTGGTCCTTCAGCCAGCTTCTGTTCTTTATTCCTGTATATCTCCCGAATTCCTTCCACTCTTCCTGCATCACTTATTTCCTCATCCCCTCGTGTAAATATTTGTTTCTTTGAGCCTGATATATCAAGGCGGCGATCTTTGGATTATTACAGTACGGAAAAATGTTGAGTTTTTTGTTCGAAGGCCCTGTGGATTATTAATCGTTTTATATTCATTCTGAGTCATGAATGTGTGAATGAAATGTTTGTAAGCAAATATGTCAACATTTCTATTATTTTTTTTAGTTCTGTTATCCTCTCACAAAACCATGTACATATAACGATGTATATGAAGATAACAACACGGAGAGTTTTATGATAACTAGAAATATTGTAAAGATATCTCCAGAAGATAAATTACTCATAATTAATGATTATTAATTAATAAGTCATAATTTACAAAACATTACCAATAGGTATAATAATAAACATATATTCTTTATGTTGAATGCAAAGAACGACAAAAAAGTACAATTTATAAGAATATTTGATGAAGTAATTAATTCGTCATAATGGTTTCTCAGTTCACCCCTAACTGGTGTTATCGTCCAACTACCCCTATTCCATCAGACAAAGGATTAATTAGCAGATAAAAAGACCAGGGTTAAATTAATTAAAAATATTTATCAAAAGCGAGCTCATGCAAGTCAAAATGGAACGTTATAAATCAAACTTCATCAACACGTCCAACATTTATTCAGTGAGCGCTCTCATTGTTCAACTACAGTTCGACTCAAAGGACCCCGTAGGTGTCTAAGATGAATGACTGGCTCCAGCATCCCTAAGTGGGTCCCATTGTCCCACTCTGCGGAACAATACCCCGCAATTTGTGGGGTGAAATTAACTCCGTCGTTAACCTTCTTGTTTTGAAGGAAGTATTCCAACCATGTTGTGATGTAAATTTATGTAAGCGAACGCGATTTTCCCAAGATCAAACGGGATTCGGCGCTGCGTCGCTGGAGCAATCAATTTAATTGGAAGGGAATGGGGAAGTGTGAAAAACAAAATGTCGCATTCCACTAAAGGATTGATCAAGTATTTGATGTATTAAATATCAATATTGATCTAGCGTTTTATATAATAAACATTTCATGTGTTAAATATTAATATAGACCAAGTGTTTAATGTATTAAATATTGATATTGATCAATCATTTAATATAAATAATATTTATTCTGATGAAGCGTTCCATACGTAAAATATTAATATTAAACAAACGTTTAATATCCATAATATTATTACGTTTCCCCGTCTATTTATATGACTTTCTGGACGTCTTGAACGACTAGGACATATTGGATTTATTGTATCTATACAGTGCTCAATTATATGGCCTGCTCTAGGTTTAGATCACTTCTATGTTTTCTCTTTTATATATTCAATAACAGTACGCAAATATATATTCAATTTAAAATTTCTCTTATCTATAGTCATCTCGCGTCGAATCATAGAAGCCGTGAATGAAATCGTACTAATTTTTTCTATGGTCGCACTGTCAAAGAATGATGCGATGCTGACAGATTGTAATATTTATGTGTGGATAATAATCATTTATGTAAACATGATCTCAGTTTTTTCAAGAATCTCTTTAAGTGGAATAAGCTAATTCGCAATTATAATAATCTTACAATAATTCCATGAAGGATTTTTGTATTCATTATATTATATATTGATATAGATCAATCGTTTAAAATATTTAATATTGATGTAAATCAAGCTTTTTATTTGTTAAGTGTGATAACAATTAAGGATTTCATTTAACAAATATTGACATTGATTATATTCGATCTTTATAACAATATTCTATGGATGGCTGTTAAATGGATGCGCGGATACATGTTCTATGGATGCACAAATATGAACGCGACATATAGAATAGTTTATATCCATTACCTACTCTTCCTATACCTAGTACACGACACTTTTCTGTACTTTTCTGTAGGTTTTGGACTAGTTGAAGTTAGACATTTGAACTGAGAAATATCGTTTACCGGTAGTATTTACATAGGCTGTGAAAATTGCGTGAATTATCTCCATCTCCCTGCCGTGTAGGAATAATAAATTGATAAAGAGTGTATTGTTTATGCGTGTTTCGGTTTTCTCGCTACCGTGCGTGTCGAATCTTGTACATAGTGCATGGTGCTTGTTGCATGACACTTCGCGCCATCACCGAAGTGTATGGACAAGATTTTATCGTGCGGAACAACAAATTATGTGTCCCGAACCTGAAGAAGACCTTTGGATCTAGTGGAAGAAGATCCAGATACCTAAATAAGTACTTCACAGGTGGGTCGTGTTTTCTGGTTCTTGGTTTCTTGGTTTTGGATTCTTGTCCAATTCCTTCCACTCTTTCTGCATCCCTTATTTCCCCAACTCCCCTTGTTCAGACATCTCAAGTATTTGATAAGTTAAATATTGCTACTAAATATATTGATTACACGCGATTGATGTGATAAATATTAAATCAAGTCTTTAATATTTCAATTTTGATATTGTTCAAGCGTTTGATATATTAAATATATACGAGGCGCGATTTTTAAGTAAGTACGGTTTCCGGATATTCCCAGTGTAGAGCTGCGGTTGCAATGTTGCAGTTGAAATATTCAAGACAATAGATCAGTCCGTCGACTATGAGATACGGTTCGTAATTCGTTTCTTGAATGCACAAAATATGAAATCAGCTGACATTCATCGCCAAGTGTGTTCTGTTTTGTTCAGATTTGGCACCGAGCGATTTCCATATTTTCCTTCACATGAAGCGGTTCCTTTGCGGCAAGCGTTTTGATGACGACGATGAACTCAAAGACAGAGTGCAGGCATGGTTTTCATCCCAGGCGGCGTCGTTCTATGATGAAGGTATATACAAATTGGTGGCCCGATATGACATTGGTGCCTTTATAATGATAGCGATTATGTTGAGAAGAATTTTAAGGTGTGAAACGTCAGTAGAAAGTTAAGCATTAAGGAAAACACATTCTTATTGTGAAGTTGTAATTATTCAGAACATAGCGCTGTGATATTTTAAATACTAATTAAATGTATTAATTATAAACACAATTGGTAGTGTACTTCCCCGGATTGGAAATAGAGATTCAGGTTCGAATCCTGGTGACGCAAAAACAACATTTTTCGACAAAATTGATTTTATATGTACATATTTATAACTAATACATTAATTTAGTATTTAAAATATCACAGACCTATGTTCTGAATACAATAAGAATGTGTTTTCCTTAATAATATATATTGTATCAATGTGTCCAAAATTTAATAAAAATGAATTGATAATTCTGGCGTCTGCAGTCGGTTTACTCAAAGGTATTTGAGATTCTGTAAAAATAATGTAGATGGCTAATAATGTAAAAATAATGGAACGACAGGTGTATTAATTTGAAAAATGTAACATATAGGTTCGAAAATTTTTCATGAAAAATATTGGCGTTATAACACAATAGGTAGTGTACTTCCCCGGATTAGAAATAGAGATCCAGGTTCGAATCCCGGTGGCGCAAAAACAATATTTTTCGACAAAATTAATTTTATATGTATATATTTATAATTAATACATTAATTTAGTATTTAATAAAGTAAAGTGTAGTTAAAATGATGTTGTTTCGTTAAAAAAATTCTGGTACTTACTTAAAAAACGCACCCGTTTGATAACTTAAATAATAATATTGATCAAGGGTTTAATACGTCCAATACTTGATTATATTAAATTACCAGATTCTCCAAACTATCTTCGTTGCGCCATATGTCCGAAGTATTTACTTTAGTATTTATCTACAATCTGTGTTTGATCTTGAGCTCGCGGAGAATAAACAAGTCTTTAGATGTTGTCCACAATCTCAAAGGAATCTACAGGATTATTTCTTATCTCATTATATTGTTATATCCATGTATTGTTATCGACAAGACCAGTAATGTAAATCAAAATTCTTGCATTCCATCTTGTTACAAAACAAATATTTGGCAATTGGACATATTCACGATGTACATAGCTGTAAATGCATCAAAAAATTCGGTTCAATTTGTACATACCTACCATAATTACATAGTGTCATTCAGGAATGGGGTGGAGGGGGCTCAGAGGAGCTCGCGCGAGCCCCTTGTTAAATTAAGAAAAAATAATATTCTCAGATAAAATCAGTATTCAACTGCAAATTCTGTAGATGATTTAAATGTATTATGTAACATAAGACTTTGTTGCCCTCTGAAATTTCCTGTAATACAGTAGTTCGGTATTTAAGACAGGACCAGATCGCCGATCGCCGTGCGCGTGTAGATGCTCCATAAGATTTACTGCCTCCTATATTTCATTTCTGTATATGATTTTTGATTTGTAAACTGTCAATAAGTATGAATGTTATGCTACGAGCTCGTCACACTGAGTTGAATTATAATTGTGTTTCAGTTTCTCACAGTGCGTACCGAAGTTTTACAATTACTGTTGGGTGATGCACAGTGCTAATCATAAAATAAGTTTCTTGAAGTTCAGGAAATCTGTGAACATCAACAAAATCCTGGTAAGTTGTGTTCTTCCTGGTTGGTCCATGAGCCCTTACTGTTCTCTCCATATATAAAATTCATATCACTCTTCTTACATTCCGTTTTCTCACCTCTTATGTAAGGAACGTTTATTTCGTGCGCATAATAAAAGAGACCTGGCCGTTTTTTTGTCCATCGTCTAACAATGCTTTAAAACGCCGACGTTTTATATATATTGCTTCCAGATGTTCTTAAATATTCAACGCAGCATTTTTGTGAACGATTTTATTCTTCATACTTTACACGTGCACATTTTTCCCCTTCACCCCAATTGTGCACAGTTTTGAACCATCGTTTACTAAAAATCAACCCTTTACCACGAATAATTCTGATATAAAGCGAGCCTTTCATTAACGTGTTGGCAGCCCACCGCTGGTGTCATCCGTTACTGCAAATACTTCGATTGACAATTGCAGGGCAGGTTAAATAAATAAATAAATAATCTTTATATTATTAATTAGCAGTGCTGTGAAAAACAGGAGCAATACAATGGGAGTAGGTGCACCAGATATATTGACTACTGAGCTATAATAAAAAAAATATATATATTTAAATAAATATTTAACTCGCAGTAAGCGCTAATCGTTGTTATTACTACCTAAAAAGCTTTCAAAATTTTGAAGACTTTAAAGGAAATAAATTGTGGTGTAGATACTATAAATGCTCCAAATATAAATACTGACCTTACCATATATTTAATTTTATTTATATCGCGAAATTTATACGAAAAATTGATGCAAATCAACATGAGCACGAGCATTGTACAACTGGAAACGATAGACAGACTGCCATTCAAGAAGAAGTCCAAATATCTGAAATGGAAGATGTATAGTGCAGAATGGAGGTGAAATAGAATAGATTTAAATTAAAACTTACCACTTATATAAAAGATAAGTTTTAGTAAAATAAAAGACTTTAACCTTGTTTGTATTAGAACATATATAAGAGTGTTTATGTATGCACTACGTTGAGAATTAAATAAATAAATAACTATTCTACCAAATCTTCGGGTCGAATCATGAAAGTACTGATCGCGAACAATGTGTACAGTGAGAAAACGAGGGAATGTGTTGTGCCAAGAATATTTAATACAATCAAAGACTTGTATTAAATATTCTGAAATGTTACCAATATAGGGGTTGGTACTTGTGGCTAGAACGGGTAGATTATGAATAAAACTGTACTTACGATAGTTGCGTTTATTTACAGATGTTACAGAAATTAAACTGTTTGTTACATTGTACAAAGTTTAAGATAAATAACGTTCAAAGGAAGGCGGAGCCGGGATGCGTGCCAGAAGATGTGTCTGAAGAGATAGCTAGGAGAAGAGTGATCGGTTCTATGGCATCTCCGACTGGTTCGATCGCGGTGTATTGTTGTCTATATTTTATAAGTATCAGGATGTTTATTAATGCGGATCTGTGAGGCGCGAGCTGGTCCTCCACAATGCCAAGATAAGGAGTTACACAATCAATGGGTATAAAAATAAATAAAACTGTTGGATAAAGAAACAATCATTAAAAATTATTTTTCATTTATTCTGTCCTTTTAATAGTAGATTACAATTTTACACGGTAAACTTTTACACATTCATTCAAAGTCCCTCGAAATATAATTATGTATAAATATTTTACATTTTTGAGAAACATGCCCTGTTACAGATCTGTATGCAAATCAACGTTGGTCATTATTTATTAACAAGGTTATCTTTCATATTTCAACAACAATTTGATGGGTGTATTATACGTGTATATATATATACAAAATAATAGATCGATAACTTGACAACTCAAAGCTATCTATTATATATAACTAAAGGATGAAAAACACTTTAAGTAGCATAAGATTAGAAAATTGTTTTAAAAAAATTGCAGTATTAGAAATAAGTTGAATGTAAGCAATTTCGCAGAGTAATATTTTAAGAAATTATAAGAAAATGAGATACGTCTACCGACGTTTGGCGATATTGTAAAAATTGGGTAAGTTTTCAAATTATACGTAATAAAAAAAAAACATAGGATGTTTAGGTACCAAATGTTTTTAAAAATAAAAATATACACTTTTTGAATTTGAGATAACATTGATTTATAAATAATTTCTCGTGATTTTTTAAACATAAATATTCATATCACAAATTAATTATAATCCAAAATAATTTTTCGATAATTGTATAGTTTCTGCAAAAGATGCCAATCAAATTTCTAAGTAATTTTCTATTATACGAGAATTTGTTTATTATAAGAATATACAACAATAAAAATAAAATCTTATATTCCTACTTCCATGCTGTTTATTTATTTTAATGTGAATAATTCTGTTTTCTTTTTTTAACAAAATGATATCTACAACAAAAGCGCTCCAAATTGAGCCGCGCAACTCGGCGATGCATTCTGGTGAAATTTAAAATATGGCAAAAGGTAATAAAAAAAAAACTGTGTTTTATAAGCGTGATATAGAAAAAAATTATCGTTGCATATCTGAAAAAAAAAATTGTTACCACAAAAATCACACCCAACATTAAGCATTAAATGATATTTTAATAACCTATTTTAATTTTTACATCACTGGCGTAGTAGGTACGAAATTGAGTTTAAATGTAGGTATTTAAATACATGGACACAGAGTAAAATAGACAAGACTATTTAATAGTAGGTAGTAGAAAAAAACTAATATTTAATAATTTATTTACAATAATTGTTAAATAAACACCGAAATCACAAATATATATTTTAGTATTATTTTATCCATTTGTTCACTAATTTCGATTTCATAATTCTGTCATGTAAAAATTATTTCTAAAAATAAAATACAACGCAACACTGTGTCGATATTTGATGTATCGATAACTATAAAAATAAATGAGAAAATAATATAATATAATATTATTTTTTATCGTACGATGATACTTTAAATCTGAGAAGATTTACAATTTTTTTTTCCAAAAGTTTAAACAGATTTACAAATACTTCTCTAGAAAATGTATTAAACGAAAATCTATTTCAAAATCACATTTACATTGAATTACATTAAAAGTCACATAAGACTTACTGCACCTTTATTTAAGTATAAAAAATCCTTTCCTTTATTCTATAAATCGTTTCCGTCGAATTGATAACAAATGAAAACATGTATTGGTTCAATAATTATTATTTAGCTATCTACACGTGTCACTAGGCGCTATGTCCTGGTGACTAGGGTCGTTTCTTCATCGTCGCTTAATCCTTCGGGGTCCAGGTCCCCTTCGCTGGCCACCGACAGGGTACTTTTCTCCAAGGCCACGTTACCCTGGCTGTCCTCCTGCGATGACAAGCGGGCGTAACTGACACCCCTGTTCCCCGGGGTAGATGGTCGAGACCGCTTCTGGAAAAAAATGTTACTTTAATAAAAATAACAACATGATATGTTCCAAACTTGGAAGTTATTTTTTTACACTGGCAATTTTTCGTTTTTTTTCCTGGTTCAGGTCATCTTACGAATAGAGCCATAGTTTAATCTAACGTCGTGTAATATTATGTAATTATTTTCACCGTATTAATAATTAATGTAAATCAATCGCAAATATTATTTTTTTTGATTCGTTCACATGTGTAATATGTGTCAATAGTCTTGAGGCGTAGTGGGAATCCAATGGTGTCCTGATTGTTCCACAATTGTTCCAAGCAATATTTTTGATAATTGTATTTTTGCCTTTTTAGACAGTTATAGGAATGGATTGTTTTAAACTTGTCCGAAGCTGTTCCGTGTGCATTTTTACTTTTTTTTTTAATACTGATTAGTTTAGGATAGATTAATTATTTGGAACGATGTATTATTAATTATTTTATTTTATACACCATATTGTTTATAAACCACCCTTTTTTATAAATTTGTTTATGTAAATAATAATCCACATTTTCGCTATAACACACCTTCAAAGTTGTCAAAATTCTGCACACACGTGCTTAGAGTTGGAATGATTGAGATCAAGTGTGCGAAATTCGATCCCGATTGCGTCATTTGCCTTCCAGTTATCACAGTATGAATATATCCGCTCCGCTAGCACCAAGGATGAACAACGAGCAGTGATCCGATTTCTTTGGTCGGAGGATTCGAAAGGAGCTGAAATTCATTGTTAACTTTTATCGTAATACGGGTAAAAGTGTTTTTTGTGGATCGAAGTGCACGAAGAGGGAGCAGGACGCCCGTCAACCTCCACTACAAGATGCAAGGTCGAGAAATGATTCTAGCGAATAGGCGAGTTTTCATCGGTGAGGTAGTTCTTTGAACATCAGTCATTGTTTCGCCCATCAAATCAATCACTACGAGCTTGGCTTCCGTAATGTCCTTGTGAATAAATTGTAGAACAAAATGTGTAGATAATTTTTGACTTGCCCTCATAGATGTAGAAGTAATAATTATTTGTTTTTTTTATAAATATCTATCTAAAACATATATTTTTTAAATATATACAGCTAACAATTTTTCAAGTGAATTATTAATATTGTGAACTGGTAATAAATGTAGCCAAGAAGAATTGTGAGTAAACAATGTTTCTGGACTCCAATCCAGCCATGCTCAACCTTTTTTTTCTTCAGGCCACATGCGTATGTTTGCGTGAGCCATAAGATTATACTGATTTAGATTTAGATTTAGATTTAGGCGCCATCACTTGATAAATTAACAAATATATTTTTTGACTAAAACAGAATGATAATAATCCTTATCGCTTATTAGTATACCAGCCAATGCCAGCTCGAACATTAACAATAGGGTATTTCCTTATATACTTTTTTTTTTGTCATGTCTGTATAGCGTGCCTCAAAATACAATAATGAAAAAAATAATACTCAAAATTAACGTGTATTCAAGCGTTTATTATAAATCAGTGTGATTTTTGATACTGAGATAATTTAATAACTATTTTACACAAGAGCGATGATAGTTCGCGCGTATCTCAAGATATTCAAAACTAAGAATGTCAGATTTTTTAAAAATCACATCCTGATAATAAATGTGTTTCGGGCCGCACATAAAAGCTTGTCGGGCCGCAGGTTGAGTGTGGCTGCTCTAATCTAACACAATATAATTTCGTTTTTATTTAAAAGAGATAGTACCTTTCTGTATTTTAAAATTCATTGAAAACTGTTAGAAATAGTTATTTAATGAAATATAAGTACTAACGTTAGTGATTAGATTTAAACCCAAAATAGTGTAATTAAACCCAAAGACGTAACCCTCGTAATAAGGACATGTTCTTGTAATTCCAGCAATATGTCAGAAAAATCGATCACTTCTCTGAGTAACGAAAAATCGATCATTCGAATTCTTCGAAAAATATTATATAAATAAGTAAATTATTTAAGTGACAAATTGCCATAAGTGAATGATATTAAAAATATCATTGGGCTCCCATATTATTTTTGTATTCGTAATAATTAAAGTTGTAAGTCTCTAAACCATTCTCGTTTTGTTTCACTTCATTTATTAAAATCATTAGTTTACTGTTTATTACGTCGATTACGGCGCCGTAGTGGTAGTTTTCTGTTCTTAAAAACGTGTTTGTATATATATCAGGAGCCTATCAATTATAAAATCTCCGTTCTGGCTATAAAATCTGTTACAAAAGCGCGTCATGGAATGTAAATCGTTTCACTTAATACGTCAACCGATACAGAATTATAATGAAAATTGAAATGTTGAGATGCGTCAGACGACAACGTGGATAATGGATTGAATCCCAGATTTAACAAAGAAAGAAAGTTGGACTAAACAGTAGAGATTCAAGTTTAGTAGTCAAGAAGAAATTGTTTAATTCACAGCGACCAGACTGCATCTTGCTTAGATAGATTTACTATATTTATTTCGTGTTCACCGAATGTTGTTTATATGAAATAAATAGGAAGTTATGGCATCAAAAATCATTAAACAGAACGGTTACATAGCATCATTCAAAAATTTATGGAAGTCCTCAAAATTCCAATAAATATTTCTATCCCTTGCGTTTAATGGTAAATGAAATGGTATAGCTGTACTCTACTATACATATAAATACAAGTTGTTAAGTTAAGTTTGATAGATTAATAATGCCTTTTCAAGGCGAAACGCGTCTCAAGTAAATTAAATGAATGTAATAAAAAAACATCTGTTTTATTTTCACGTACGTGATTATGGAGTTCAGAAAAAGTAAATAAAACAAATTAGATAATCCACCCAGATAAATACAAAAAAATCTATCTATTGAACAAATTAAGTCATAATAAGTTATTAATTACTAAAGTACATTAACTTTACTAATAAAATTATAATGACTCCATAGATCGTAGAAAAATTTCATTTAAACACGTTTTTGAGTGATGTTACGTTGAGAGGAAGAGGGGGATTTTCAATTCGATGGACTAACCAGATAAATGATGCCACTGGCTATCTGTAGAGAAAATTGAAGGACGAATCGTCAAAAAAAGATGAACATGTCAAATTTTTCAAAAATAATTTATTGAGAAATGAAATTTCTCGAACTCCGGACACAGTTCAAAAAACATGAATCCAGAATATTTGTCCATCTCTTTTTATAAAGTATGTTATACGTATATTTATAACTTTTAAGGCTATAGATATACGTGTTCACGAAGATATAGCCAAAATATATATATATTGTATTTACCTATTTTTTTCGTTATCAAGTATTCGTGTATTAAGTTAATATTGTACATTTCTCGGCATCATTTTTGCACATGAAAATGGATGCTGTGAAATGTTTTTTTTGCAAAACAAAAACACAAGTAACTTTTCCCTGCATGTTACGTAATTATATTTCCCTGAAAGTTCAGGGAATGGGTTATAAAGAGACGTGAGAAAATATAATTTTACGTCGGTAAATATTATTAGATCGTCGGTTGCGCAAAAAAAAAAAAAAAAACAAATTTAAAGTTTCATTTTGCTGCGATTCAATGTAGATGGTGATATGTGACGAAAATAAGTAAAATACTATTATATTCGAGATGGAAAAAAACATAGAACACTTTGATTGATGGGGTATATTAAATATTTGAAGAGTTCAAAAAACAAACGATGTGATGATTGATAACGGAAACGGCGAGACGGGAAAATAATAATTATATGATTGAATACACAGATATAAGTTATGATATTAACACTTTCGTGTGTGAGAAAAAAATCATAAATCATATTGTAACAATTTAAACACGTTCACATTCAATTTTACTGGGAGACCCCAGTAAAATTTGTTATAAAAACTGCATTAGGGACGCGATAAATAATTTCACATTTTATACACTCTCAAATTATTTTCGCCATGAAAATATTTGTGATTTTTGAAGCACCGAGTATCTCACACGTGCTAATCCAGTGCCTCACCATCTTAACTACTCCCGTAGTAGACTGTGGTATCTAATTTTCATTTGCATAATACTGATTTCATTATGTTATATTTTTAATATATATATATATATATATATATATATATATATATATATATATATATATATATATATATATATATATTTATTACAAACATTAAAGATTGTTGTAAATTGGTAATTCAAAATCAACACAAACAGTTAGTTACAAAGTCAGTTGCTTTTGTTCGTGGCCATTTATATTAGGATTCGACCAATGAGAGTCATCGATACTACGAAATTTAAATAACTACCAGTATGGAAACTAGCTTGTTTTTGAAAAGGATGTGTTGCATTTGTTTTGTACTTTAAATCATATGACAGAGAGTAAAAATCATTACAAGAAGTGAATTAATAAATATGTCGTTCAAGTCCTATAAAAAATATGGAGGTTGCTGAGATTCCAATGAGTAGATACCTTCACTCATATTGAAATATGACTAATATTAGTTAAAATACACTTTATCATCACACATTATTTTTATTCTACCTGTTAAATTTACTTGAGACGCGTTTCGCCTTGTAAGGGGATTATCAATCTAACTCAATAACTTGTATTTATAACTGTAATGGGGTACAAATATACAATTTTATTTGCATAAGATTAAAAAGAACAACATTATTAATGGGAATTTTGAGAATTTTTATACATTTTGAATCCTTATAATTATTCTAATTAACCTTTCAGTTTCAACACTTTAATGATTTTTTAATGTTATGGGTAATTTGTGAAAAAGGACAGATTTATAATTTTACAATCTAAGAAGACAATACGGCAAGAAAGAGAGAGAGAGATTCGTAGTATTCTAGAATTTATATAATGTTTCAGTGTTGAGCTCAAAATCACGAACCGTGAGTTAATCACTGATAACTTTAAGTCACACTCATTAACAGTGATTGAATATCTAGAAATATCGTGATTAATTTTTTTTATTGTTTATATTTCATCGTGAACCGTGATTCGGCGTATGTCCATTAGAGTCGAAAATATTCATGAAGGAATGATGTTAAAATTCATGATCAGCGCCATCTAATAGATTCTGCCAAAACGTTTTACGAATTTGACCCGAAACGCTGAGAATTCGACCCGTAAAATAAACTCACATTTTCAAGAGTTTTTATTCTCTCTGTGATTAGATATATATTAATTATTTACGCTAGAATACTTTTTTACGCAAATAAAGTTTTAATAGTATAAACAAATATGCTTATTTATTGATTTTGTGTATTGTGATATCGTGCAGTGCGTGCGCATTAGTAACGATCACAGTCACAGTTTTCAATCACCGATATTATCAAATACCAATCACAATCACACCAATGAATCAAGAGTAGCATTTTTTCTCATCACTATAATGTGTGCATGATTCTAGGAAATAGTTATGTTCAACACGAATGATATTAATTAAATTAATGCAGCAATGTCGAATTTCATTACATGCTAATAAAACAGTAGACATTTTTGGTATTCTGGACAAATGATGTAAATTCTACAATACCAAAAATGTCTCTCTCGCTGTATTGTAAAATTATATATATCTGTCCTTGTCTAAAAATTACCCATGACATTAAAATATCATTGGTGTTGAGACTGAATGGTTAATTATAATAATTAGAAGAATTCAAAATGTATGGAAATCCTTAGAATTCTAATGAATAATGTTGTCTCTTTTCATCTTATGCAAATAAAATTGTATACCTATCACCTATTATAGTTATAAATACAAGTTGTTGAGTTAAATTGTTAGATTGATAATGCTCTTGTAAGAAGAAACGCATTTTAAAGTATATTATACGAGTAGAATAAAAAAAACAAATGTTTTATTTTCCCATATGTGATTATGGATTTATATAAACTTACCTCTGAAACAGTAAATATACTGTATTATCAAATATTTCAACATCTAAAGCTATACTCATGATAGTCAAAATTTGAAAAGAAAAACTAAAAACTGTGGTTTCAGTAAAGTTTCAGTTTGAAAGCGTAAAAGACACCCCTACAAAACGGATGCAACACAACTTCCGTTTGTGACGTCAAAGTCAAAAACGAATGAGGTTTGTTCAGAGCATACACACGTCACGGATGGTTCGACGTCTGACATATGTTTACCCGTTACCGGGATCACTTCCCCACGGATCGAGAGGAGACAAGTCAAATATTCCCTTACAGCATCTCATCTCCAGATGTGATTAAAATTTCACAATGATTAAAGATAAGGAGCAAGAGGAACGAACGGTATAAAAATTACAAAATTTAGTATTAAATAAAATTAAGAGATAGATGATACATATTAAAAGTTGCATGCACATAATTTCAACCATGATATATAAGGGTGCCCAGTGGAAAAGTTTCAAGATTATATTGTAATTGTTCATAAACCATCAGAGTGAAGTAAGTGGGAGGGGTATTGTTCGACGTGCATGATTTTCAGATTTGTCAGTTGCAATGAGTCATTGGTTAGGAGCGCACCGCGCGTTCGCGATTGAGAAGTATTTAAAATGCAGTGATTCGATGTTTCAATGGAGAGGGATATTCGAGAGAGAGAGAAAGAGAGTGCTTAAAAAACTCTAATTTCTTACAATAACATGACTTTTACCATGGTATGGTAAAGTTTAATTAATATACATATTATTGTTATCAAATTTTCTAACCATTCGTCATCGTGATAAAAACAATACTTAGTTGTGCATGTTGTAGAAAGTTTTGATCAATTAAATATTTAAAAAATCATGTTCTACCATAAAATAATAATACGTATTATTAATAATAAATTTAGAAATATAACATGATATTTTTTTTTCTTTTTTTTTAAACCATGTAATTTTGGTATAAATGCTAGAATTAATAGATGAACTAGAAATGAACTCGGGGTGGCTGGTAAAGCCGTCCAAAGTTATATATATAAACTGAAAGTCATAAAGGTTGAAATTTTGTGAGGGTAATTTTAAAAGGGGTGTTAAAATGACGAGAAAAATAATAATAAATGACGTCACACACGACAAAAAAAGGTTAAACCTATGGTAATTTGCGAAACGGCATAATATGTATGGAAACCATTCAAGAAAGCCAACATTATCATAAATTTCACTTATTTTTATAAGCGTGAACTGTTGGCGCACTGCGCGAAGAAAAACTTTCGCAGAGGACAGGAGTACAGCAAAAAATAGGGACGTGGTATAAAATTGAGCTAAGAGCAAACAAAAACTGCATTCAAAATCTAATAATTATCCATACTAACCTTACCTTTTCAAATTTCGCAATCTCTCATTTCATTTTAGGTTGGATTTTTTAATAAAACCTAACGCTATACGTTTAACTATATACGTTTGTATCTGTATCATATGTCTGTCTATGCGATTCCAAGTGTGGCTTATGGGGAATTAATGGTCGCTGGTATGAAAAGAATATTGGCGATATTTAGTGGATGATGATGGTAGTATATGTTGAATCAGAAGGATTTGCTGGAAAAATCAGCTGGAAGAGTTCCTTAAATGATCAAAGCTACTCATTTCATGTATTTTTTTTTGTCCTAACATCCTACCTCGTACTTATCATGTTTTTGTTTGCTCCCTGTTTGTTTCTTTTCTTTTACTTCCTACATGTCTTTAGTCTGTATCAAAAAATTTCTTTTGTACATATTACTTATTCTATACTTTTCCCTTTTTGATTTTTGTTTAATCTGTTTTTTACCGTTAAATTTTAATTTGTTACCTTACTTTCAACTTATAATCTAGCTATTGGAATTTAATGGCTACCTACCTCAGAACAAGTACTGTATATGTACCTAGCGAGGTAGGTAGTGGCCAACAGGCTTGCATGTAATTGGAATGTAGTATTAATACTTATACTTTCTAGTGTATTGGTTACTTTAAGGATGGTTATATTGATGCGAGCATAAAAAAGAACGTTGTTTTAAAAATAAACGCCGATTTATCGGCACTGAACATGAAATGAAATGATATATCAAACATGTGCAGTTTTTTTTCATTCATGTGTTCGGTCAGATACCTATACGTTTTGAATAAGCTATTAAACAATTTTTTTTAAATAATATAAATAGTAGGAATTTTCGTGTTTTTAACAAGACCGGGAAAGAGTTTATTTATTTATTTATAAGAATACAGATCTATATATTTTTGGCATTGGACAAGAAAACGACAGGAAAAAAACATATAGTAAGTATCTACTTATTAAAAAAAAATATAAGTATAAAAACAAAAACTAAAAAATTCATTTACATGTTGCATCGAAGAATATAAAGTTGATTGCTTTTTAAAATGAAATTAAAGATGTATCAATTAGAAAGATAACAAAATATAAGTTCAAAATTTATCGAAAATGTATTCAACTACTATAGTGAAATGATGAACGTACTTCCCCGGCTAAGAAGAGGTCCAGGTTTGAATCGATTTTTTTTTAAATATCTTTCTGTTCGATACAAATTAATTAAATAATTTGTATATTATATTAGGTTTTTAAAGGTTAAGTGTGTTAATTGTGAAAAATCAAACGACACCATTTAAAAAATAGTTAATTATGCGTCAAAAGTCTTTCATTCGATAAAAATACTTTTTTTTTTACTTAGAATGCGTGTATCCAGTCTAACCCATCCTTTATAGTCCGAGTGGGATACACAGCGCCATTATTAATATAAGCAAAATCACCACTTTAATCCACGTTCGTATATATATTTGGCCAAATATTGAAAACTTTTGTAGGGCTTAACCTTAATCTAAATTGTAAACTATGTGCGAGGCAATTTAAAGCTAGTTTACCTTACCCAAACGGTTAATGCGGGTGTTTCAAATTAGTATTTAATCAAAAAGTGAGTTGGAAAAGAGGAGTCTATCGCAATTTCCCTTCGCCTCTATGATTTTTCCAACAAAGTTTGAAAACATCGAGGGGTTGTAAAACGAACAAGGCACCCGATATGATAATAACCTATCATTTCCGCTTGGCGGCATTTTTAATTAAACGTTGAAAATGGAACAAGTTGAAAGGGGAAATTGGAGAGAAAGACGAACGAAGCTTGTTAGAGCCGGCCAATGGAGAAGATCTATTGAAAAGTATGCACGGATTGTTCGTCCATTCGGGGAGCTATTTTTATGGTAATGGAGTGATGTATGTTTGCATAGATATTAGAATCGAAGCCATTGTGAAATACGCTTCGTGAAAATATGATGAGTTCTTGGCGAGGAGCAGTGAATACTTCAAGTAGTAACCGCGTAGGTATTATATATAGGTGCTACTCGGTACACACAGTGTCCCTCTATAATTATTTTACATGCTGCCCGGAATATCCGGGCGTTTTTTGCGCGGTTCAAGTCTAAAATGAACGATAAATGAATTCATATTTTGGGGATGGGTTACCACTAAAATAAGCAGTATACATTATTAGGCACCAAGCACCTAAAATGTATTGAAATGAAGTCCCAAAAGGATGGAAATCACAGATGGTAATTCCGTTCCAAGATTTTATTTCAAAGGTTTATCAAATGATGCGCAGATAATTCTGTGTAGAAGGAACACTGCGTACATAAATAATGCAATGGGGATTCTTTTCAACTGAACCATTATCTTAAAAAATAACCATACTTTTACTTTTTGCAGTATTCAATCTACTTCATGTATCAAGAGGTCGAACCCACCGCTTACCCAACACTTATGCAATAACCTCAAGGTTCCTAGTTCGGTTCTACTCATTCGCCGCCTGGTTGGCATTTTTTAATGCTACTAGGCAGCTGTTCGACAGCGCCCCGCATATTGACAGGGCGATACAGCACACCTGCCAAAACAAAATTTGCCCTTATTGTCCCCGGTTGACACACTTTATTAGTAAATAATATTTATAATAATATAATATACAAAGATAAAATAAAATAAAACAATTAACACGGCCGGGGAGCAGAAGCGAAGCGAAGAGGCACTCGCTTCCGGGAAACGATATGGCACAAAATAAAAATATATAAGAGATTCACCCTCCACGCATTACTGCCGGCAGATTTAACCCACAAGAACAGTACATCGCAGATCACATTTGGGAAAAAGGTAGAAAATAAGAATAACAAATATATATTCGTATATATGAATATCAAGAGGTCCTTTCATAATTACACCTTTGTTGGTCCTACCTGCAGCACGAGGAAAATGATAATGAACGCCATCACGACGCAGAGGCAGGCCGCCACGGCCAGCGCCGTCACGGCTGTGAGGGTGGCCAGGGGGGCCGCGGAGGCGCCCGGGGATTGCGGCGCCCCATCGAGCCCCGGCAACTCAGCCGAGCCGAGCACCTGGAAGGCCTCGGCCCGCTCCGCTGAAACAGTTATCCGCCGCTTACCGGCAGGGGAGGAGTTTTGGCAACCACCTAAAAATAAATACATGTAATTTTAAAATTTATAACTACGTAATATTATTATTATGTAACGTTTCAATTTATGTTTAATCTTAACCATTCAGCGATAACTTCGACGAGTCTGCTATGTGGCCAGAATGCTTAAAAGACTAGACTTCTAAAGGAAATAATGTGCTCTCAGCTACTTCAGAACTCTATCATGGAGGACAGAAAAACTTCCTGAAAACGAATATTTAAATGGCCAACATACCTAACTATGACGTCATCTACAGACCGCGCAATGTAGTTGAACGCACCTAGCACAAAGTGGAGTCGTCAATACAATTACCACTAGCTATAAAAACGAAACGTACGGTGAACCACTCTACCTATCGACGTTGCTCGGTAAACAACTCTACAAGCCGCCTTTAATCTCAGTTAGCGTACGTAGTATAAACTTCTATCGTTATGCAATTAACTTAAATAAATTCAATTTATCGTGCCTGTCACCTCATACACAAATACGAATAACATAGAATACTCCACGATACAAAAGAACATGAGGGTATTTTGATGAATATATGGTATTTGTACATCATAAACCACATAATATTTAAACCTTCCGATCTGGAGTCAACGAACATAATAATCTATTGGTAACTCATATATAATGTTATACAGTAGCAGCCAATACTAAAAAACAAAATTCCAAAAAAATACTCCAAACTAGACGAGAAAAGATGAAAGATACGGAAGAGCAAACATGTCTCAGAAGTCAACTCTTTTTCTCTGTTTTCCCATGCCCAAGATATCCCAACACTTGTGGATTGAACTCTTCGGCAAATGTGAAAGACAGTCTTCCACAGATATGAGGGATAGCCGACGATGATGATGAAAATTGTTATCAGAAAATGGTTTAAATAATCAAAAATCATAAACTGTGAGTCAATCACTGATGTCTGTAAGTTACAATCACTAACAGTGATTAGGTACCTTCTCGAAAATTTATCTCTTAAATACTTTCTAGTTGAATCATATTAAATCTATCAAAGTATTATGTATGGCTGTTGGTAAATCATTTGTGGTACATATTTTTATATGTATTACACCTACACAATAGGATACAAAAACATAACCCCCCTGCTTGGCCACCATGCCCTCTCTAATACAGCATCCTACCCCACTCCTCCAAATATCTCACCCTTCTCCTGCCTGAAATTTTACATACATCGTTATTATTTAAGGCTTGCGCAAACCGAACTGTTCTCGCTTTTCCATTTTTCTAAACCACTCTTCCAGTAAAGTATTCAGTATTTTTTTCTCTACTAACTACACTAAGTCTTAAGTTATTCATGATTTTCTAAGGGAAAAGTTCGCATAAATGTAGAATTAAATTCATCAAATTAGATCCACCACTGCCTTCTCATAGTTGATTATGCTTTACGAATTGAAAGAGTAAAACATTCTTACAGAATCTGAAAACATTTTCAAACTATGTACTTTTTATAATAAGACAGAGCGAAGAAAAGGCTATTTTTTTTATCTTCTGGAAACGTTGAATAATTCATTCGCCTCAATTTTCCAGAGATTTGTTATTATGTAATAATTTGATCAGTTAGTTATAACCGCTGAAGTTATACCGCTATCTTACGGAAATAGAACAAACATCTTTGAAAAAGTTTTACACTTACATGATCTTATATTAATTTTCCTCGATATATGACGATTTTGTGATAAGGAGCGCTGATATATGTAACATCGGTACATTCTTGATTTTGCAGATATTTTACACGTTTGTCTTATAAAACTTACGTAACCTTGGAATAATAAGGTGTCTGATATTTCGGACAAAATTAGACTTTTTTGTATCAAAATTCTGAAAATCATTTTCTCATTAAAACTGCATTTCAAACATGTGAAGTTAAAGTAAATATAATGTAAGAAAACGACATTATATTTCATTAGCACTCGTAATAAAAAATAATTCTTAATTTGAATTCAAATAAAATGTACGAGTTATATTTTACAACGTCAACAGGAATCAGTTTAATTGATTAAATTTTAATATCTATATTTTATAGCGATATTTTTGTAAAAAATTTACCTCGTGGGTGATGAATTAAATATCTCAGTTGATGTAAGATGATACCTTGTTGTTACATCATTTATGTGCATAGTTGACTTTTAACAAATTACTAGAGAAACAATTCGAAAATCGTAAACTTAAAAAAAAAACCTTTTTGGAATGTTATTTATATGGCACGGCAAAGACAGGCATTGCAAAAACTTTTTAACTTTTTGCAATAATGTAAAATAAGAGAATTCGGAATACGAAAAATCCTTAGAATATTTTAAGCGTTGTTTAAAAATCGAATATGATGGAAAACTAGGAATAATTAAAGGCCTTACAATTAGTACCGAGTGATTGAGAATTGAATTTATGGCAGTCAAAGGAAAATTTTTGATTTCAAAATACAATAAATCATGTTATATCGACCTTACTATTAATTTTTTTTTAACATAGAATCATTTGTCTATAAAATATCTTTATGTTTTTATCAACTAGATACACTGCATAATATAACATAACATGATAATAGTTGATATATTTTACAAATACGTCGTAAAAGTACATATTCCACATTTTTTATCGACGTAAAAATTTACGTAAATTGTAAGCTTGTGGCGGACTCATAGTACCACCTTACGGTGGTTCGCAGAAGCTCGCTGATACGCCGCATATCAGTTTCCAGCGATCTTGTAGTGGACACCGCCAGAGGGACGCGGCGCTAGTGAGCGAGGCGGCCGGACTGTTGACGAGACCCTGAACTGTTAATGAGAGTACCTAGCCGATAATTTTATTCTGATTCCGTGGCTGGTGTTCTTATCATGTTCTCTCTTTAAGTGTAACTTATTTTTTTCTTATGAATCTAACTATTACCTGTACTTTATAGTTTGTTCCGATTGCGGATTACAAATAACACAGCCAACAAAACCCAAGGTATGGTTCTCTTTATTTAATATGCTCGAGACATCATACTTCCTAATGCATTATTTAATAAGATAGTAGATATAACCTGCGTTTTATAATTTTATTTTTATTTTTATAATTAGACTAGATACACAAAACATCTTGTTGGATGATTTTCTGTAGTTACATTTATATTAATTATTACATTTAACACCAGTAGGTGTTAAATGTAATAAGTACACGCCCGGTGGGTCAAAATAAAGTACGTCCGGCGGTGGTGGGTCATTTTAGATCCACCTCAAGTTTTCAGTTTTTCAACCGTTTTGTGGGAGATTTTTTATAGATATTTAATTTAAAATATGATTTAATGAAATGGCATGATGTGCCGTAATGTTTTTGTAAAAATAATTGTGAATAATGTACATATTCTCACGCATCAACAGACGTCCTGCACAGCCAACATACAAACATCTACTGAACATGTAATCTTTTCGTCGGAACCCGAACCGGTAGTGTCATAAAACTTACAGGTAGGCGCAACGCCCCTCAAATAGTTATATTACTGGTGTTATCTAGGGGCCGCCAGACTAAAATAAGTTAAAACAAATACATGGACGCATACCTGGTATTCTTTATCTACCCGCTCAAAATGTTGACAATATATATTTCGGTGTAAGTGCTGAGATTCAATTCCGTAAAAACAATTGATTTTTCAGCCTTTTTTCACATTTTTATTAAAAACTCATTTGAATCTCGTCCGATAACATTTATTTGTATGTCAAATTATTTGTAAATATTTATTAAAAGATTAGCTAGAAGGAAAACATCATTAAACGAATATTTGTAGCGTAATTCATATATATACAAACACCCTGGTCAAATTTGACCCACCAACGCAGAGGACGTGTTAAGATAATCAAACATAAAAACTAATCTTTCTCTCTTTTTATATATTTTCACGTTCACTTGTCTTGTATGTTTCGTATTCTATTTGATTGTGTTTCGCCTTCAATGAGTTATTTGGTTATGTGAAATGTAATTTGTTTACCAATTTGTCCTCAAACAGACTTGCCTTGGGTAATGCATTTTAAAATCTGTGGAAAATATATGTAATAAACTGTATTATTTGTAGCTGTACGATGCTTTTATTTTGTGTCTAAAATAAATAAATAAAAAATCAGTGTCATATTTTAACAATCCATTTCGTGCTTACAAGTAAGACAAATCATTACTGATAAGCTAATATTTTATTACATCTTTCAAACTTTGAGAAGGCTTACAATTTTGTAAAGATCTAGGTAGTGAATTTTTCATCATTGTATCTTTAACTAACTTCTAACTTTTAACCTCTAGCCATTATATGTAATCTTCGCCCAGTAAACCCTTCAATTAATATGAATCTCACCAGTCTCCTTGTCGCATTTGCAACAGTCTCCAGGACCAGCGATGGGGGCGCCGCCAGCCCCCACGGCCACTGTGGCGTTGGGCAGAGCCGGGGGGGCGTTTTCTGCGCAGCAGGGCACACACTGGTTGTTCAGTCTGGGGAATATTAAAAAAAAATGTTACGCTAGTAAATTCAAAAGCTGTGAGGAAAATACATAGGATGTGAATTTATTGGAAGAGTTGAATTCGGATTACTACCTTTATCATTGATTATTAATTAATTCATTTTAATTGATCAATTTCGAATATTTGAGTCATAGTTTTGTGATTTCTTTTTTAAATAACAAGTTGTATAAACCACTTTGATTAATATGTAGTCGTTCGATTTCAATAGGTTAAATAGGTTTATTACGTTAGAACGGACATAGCTGCTCTGACATCTGCTCCGATGAAGATACGGTTGTATCGAAACCGGTCAACAATAAATTAATGAAATACAAAGTTAGTTATTTAAAAAAATGATTAATTACAAGTACCTATGTCTAATTTTAGTTTTCTTGTAAAATTTATCAAAAGCCCATTAATGACCCTAGTAGCATGACATAAAGGTTTAATATAAACCATTTTAAAACTATTAAGACCCCCCTGCAACAATACTGTATATCGGTTTTTACAAATCGTCGCGTCCAGTGTTGTTGCAAGGATCACTTAGAAGTTTTTGTTTAATATGCTACTCGATACCCGAGAAGATATACAACGTTATGGTATTCATAAGGCAGATCTGTCTAAAACTGATATACAGTGTTGTTGCAGGGGTGGTCTTGATTAGGGAAATAATATGTTAAAGAGTACATTTTTATGGTTAAGTCATTAGAAACACTAAAAAATTAGGATAAAATAAATATACTACGAATAATTATATACGTGACATCTTATGTGTATTGTATTAAATATTTTTTTTTTCATTAGCATTATTATCATAATTTAGATGCCGTTTGTCCAAAAATACTTAAACAATACGTAATTAATGTATTAATTATAAATATATACATATAAAATCAATTTTGTCGAAAAATATTCTTTTTGCGTTACCGGGATACGAACCTGGATCTCTATTTCCAATCCGGGGAAGTGCACTACCATTGTGCTATAACGCCAGTATTTTTATTGACAAATTTTCAAACCTATATGTTACATTTTTCGAATGAATACACCTGTCGTTCCATTATTTGAAAGCCATCTACATTATTTTTACAGAATCTCAAATACCTTTGAGTAAACCGACGACCCGGTGACGCAAAAACAATATTTTTTGACAAAATTGATTTTATATGTATATATTTATAATTAATACATTAATTTAGTACTAAATCAATGTATTAATTACTAAGTACTAAAAAACAATATTTTTCGACAAAATTGATATTATATGTATATATTTATAATTAATACATTAATTTAGTATTTAAAATATCACAGACCTATGTTCTGAATAATTACAACTTCACAATAAGAATGTGTTTTCCTTAATAATACGTAATTTGTATAAAGACTTTCAATCATTCAAAAATACATAGTTCCAATAAATAAGAATAATTTTAATAATTTTTAAAACTCGTCTTACATTTCTTTTAAAACTAACTTAAGGCTGTTAAATTTTTCCGCTTTAATTTTCATTTTTTATATTATCTTATATACTTTATGACTTGACCAGAGGTTCATGTCACGTTAGTTGCCTTAGTTAAAAAGTGGTGAGTGAGAAAGTAAACTTTTATTTATTATTACATAATTAACATTTTTGTGGTGGTGAAGCTAAAAATAATGGCACAAAGATAGGCCTGTGGGTATCCATGAATAATAACAAATATTGTTGTTATTTGGTAGCCTTGTATGAAATCTGAACGCATAATTATTTCTACAATAAATTGTAGGATGAAAGTTTGTTATTAAATAATAAAACAATTTTTAAAATACCTTTACTCTTTACAAAAGAAAAATACATTTACTGAAATATGACGGTATGAATTGATCAGCAAATATCGAGACCGAAAATTGTTTTTTAAAAGTACCGTATCAATTGTCGGATGTAGAATGAATGAGGGTTGAAAATGCAGGTTGGAAAATTAATAATAAATTTTTCCTAACCCCTTTGTATTGCACAGGCAATTGAGTCGGCAATCAAACCGAATAGGCTTCGCAAACAACTGCCGGCGCAATTTTCAACTGCCAACACTTTTCAGGCACAAAATCCACTGTCAACATTACATTTAATGCACAGTGTGAACGTCTATTTAACTTTTTAGTGAGTACATAAATAGGTCGATTAAGTAAATCGAAACCGAAAAGATATTAATTAATTACTTGACATTTAAGAGTTGATTATCATTTGTCTGTAGCTCCTTTATGTTAAATATAAACCAACTCCGAAGATCCTTATTTTTCTCTCTTCAGCTTTTCTCATCTACCTGTTATCCGCCACTCTTCCGATGCTGACGCTCTGTTGAGTCTGATAACAGCTGATACTTTTTTTACCAGTACGAGAACCTGTAATCCACAATCTTTCTTCTTCACCATCTATCTCTTCGATAGATATGTCCATATTGGCATTTGAATGAGCAGATTTTTTTGGCCATGCCTGTTAACTTTGGTTCTCTCTTGACCTGGTATTTACTCTATGTTAGATGATTACGCGCGGTGCTCTTTTCAAGCTTCTGTCTCAAAATTTACGTTATAATCGTACTTGTGCGTAGGGGATAGAAATACTATGGGTATCAGTATAGCTATACTGTGTTTTTTTAGATAAGATCCTAGAATTAAAAAAATATATATATTTATTTATGCCCTAATATAGTATTCCATTGACTCTCCCTCGCACCCTTTTGCGACTTGGACAGGGTGTATTTCTACCAGACTGTGACCAAGTTTTCCAACTTCAACATACAAATGTGACATTTATCCTCCCCTTTTAAGGGTGCATGACTTCTATAGCTTCTCTCTAGCTGCCTTCTGAATTTAAAATGATAACGAGTGTAATATCAAATAATATTGTACAGGTTTGGCTCTAGTACTATGACACCGGAGCCAACCTATATCAGTTAATGACTGAATGTAATAATGACCAAATGTAATTATTGTACCATATAACAAAAAAAAAAAGAAAAAAGTTAACTATGAAGGAAAGTCACAAGGTTTTAGTAACTAACTGTTCTAACTTTAAAATATATTCCAAAAAGCTTTGAAGATTTTATAAAATATTTCTTTGTTGAGTGGAATCGAAGCGAGAGTAAGCAACTCTCAAAACGATTGCGGGATAGGGTGGGACTCTGAAATTTACATCATATTTAAAACTTCAATACATTCAATATTTTAAATGTTCCCTACCCACCTCACTCAATCAGAGTCCATATTGAGATAGAGAGTATTTTCTCTACATCATTCCCCTCATATCATTTGTAATGGATTGGTTACTGTGACTCAAGCTATATAGATAAGTAGAATAAATACTACAGTTAGAATAACTAAATCAGTAAGGCTGTAAATATAATATATGGTATTAAACATTAAATATATAAAAATATATAAATAAAAGTAGAATTAATTCATGAATACATTAGGTATAAAAATGTACACATACATACACAACAATTTAAATGTAGAGTAGTTTCTAGTTATTCTGGTCATGATCAAAGAAAGTGCATTGAAATTTTCTGAAACTAATGTCACGAGATCCCCTGCAATTGTATTTTACAGTTTTACTAGAAATCTGAGTAAAATGAATACTTTATGACTAGTGAATGATGACCCACCGCTTACCCAGGACCAAATAATGAGCAAAAGCTCACATATCGGTCCTTCACATATACAAAATTTGCAAGCATTTATTCAATAAAATAACACAAGACAGAAATAAATGAAATATACATATACAAGAACAGACACACTGAGAGAGTCAACAAATGGTGGTTTCTAACTCCCTCATACACCCCTTAAAGGGAAAAAGACAATACACAAAAAAAAAAGGTTCCTTCCGGCAAAAGGAATCGAGAATCGGCAGATATAAAATAAAAAGTTTTTTGAGCAAGAAGAAGAAGGCAGTCGGCCTTCACCCTTTTTATAAATACCCGACTGTCTCAAAATTTCCCAGCGAGACACCCACACACCCACCAACAACCAGAAAAGTCCAAAATTACTTTCATTCCTCATCAGGTCATCGTTCCGAGCCGCGTTATGACTAAACGCGTACTCACCTATCTAATCTGAGTGGGTAGGTGCACGCCACGCAGCTGAACGCGCCCGGCCCGGAGCATGATCGGCACGCTTCGTGGCACGTCCGACACAGCTGAGTGGGCGTGTCGTAGTACTGCGAGCCCAGGCACTCCATGCACAGGCCTCCGTCCAGCATGAAGTGCGGCGGGCACGACGTGCATTTCAGAGGTCCTTCGCCTGCGGACAAACAGAAATAACTAATGATACATTCTTGGTAGAAATTTACATACAGTCCCGTGCAGGTCGATATTTGTATCATCTATTGTAAGACGTATCTCAAATATCGGAAATGATCTTGAAACTATGTTTTCATTTAATAAAAAAATAATATATATATTTATTATTATAATATAATAATACATATATTTGTTTAATGCTTAATTAATTTATGGATACGAAATGAAATAACATTAATCACATCTTAATAATAATGATGGCTGACGATATACTTCATCAGCTGAAACTAGTAAATCGGCGTTTATTTTTAAGCATTCTTTTGAAGCTTACATCAATATCAAAATCTTTAAAGTAACCAATACACCAGAAAGTACAAGTATTAATACTATATTCCATTTACACGCAAACCTGTTGGCCGCTTCCTGCCTCGCTAGGTACATATAAAGTGCCTGTTCTGAGATAAGTAGCCATTAGGTTCAATAACTATTAGATAGAAGTAAGTTAACAAATTAAATTAAATAGTAAAAAACAGAAAAATCAAAATTATTATTGTAATGTTATAAATTTGTCGCTAAAAATATTGTCGCTGTCGCATAATTGGATAATCCACCTTCCCTGGTTTGGAAAGAGATCCAGGTTCGAATCCTGGTGATGCAACAGCAATATTTATCAATAAAATCGATTCTATATGTATATCTTTCTAATTAATACATGTAATATATCATAGACCCATGTTCTGAATAATTACAACATCAAAATAAAAATGTGTTCTCGTAATAATAAAATAAAAATTGTTGAGTTACTTTTTGACAATGACATTTCAGGAAATGTAGTCATCAACAGTCCAAATGTCAATTTATGTACATTAATAATATAAACAGAATAAATAATATCACAATTTGAAAATAATAATTGACATTTCGAGTGAAATGAGAAATAAGTATTTTTTAAATTGAGATCTTTTCAAATACATGGTATCTTGAATGTACTCATTTTACAGAAGAGATGAGCGACTGTACCTAAATTCTCCTAATCAAGATATTTTATATCACGATTCTATAAATATTTTAACCTTTCAGTGTTTCATGCGAGCTTCAAAAAGACACGCTGATATTCAAAGGTTACTCTTTTGATCGAGGCTTGACGTTTATGACTTGATTTTAATACAAATTGACACAAATATTACGAGGCGCGTTTTTTAAATAGGTACCGTATTATTTAAACAAAAAAAAAACAACATCTTTTTTACAACACTTTACTTTCTTCGGACGCTACACACCTTAAACTACTTCTCAACATAGTCGCCACCATTATTAAGGTACTTGTCATAACGGGGCACCAATTTTTGTACATATTTATCATAGAACAACGCCGCCTGTGATGAATACCATATCTGTACTCCTTCTTTTAGTTCATAATCGCGATCAAAATGTTTGCCACCGAGGAACCGCTTCAGATGAAGGAAAATATGGAAAACACCTGAAACCAAATCAGTGAAAAACAAAATACACTTGGCGAGGAATGTCAGTTGGTTTCGTTTTTCGTGCATTCAAGAAACGAATCACGCACCGTATCTCACAGTCGGCGGGCTAATCTATTATCTTGAACATTTCAACCACTCACTACAAGATGTACACACTGTGTGAATATCTCTAACGTTGCATGTGGTGAGTCAACAGATGAATGAAATAATTGCGCATGCACATCGCAATTACAGCGCAATTACAGCCCTACACTGGGAATATCCGGCGAAGGTGCTAACTTAAAAAACGCGCCTCGTATGTATTTAATATATCAAACGCTTGAACAATATCAACATTTAAATATTTATTTATTTATTTTATTTTATTAGTAACTATATAATACTATGTGAAAAATTGTTTGGACTGTGCCCGTCTCACTAGAGAAATTCTGTGTCGAGGCGGCCATAGTTTATAAGTTCAATTAATTAGAATTACAAGTAGATAGAATAACATTTATTACTATATAAAAGGTGTGCATGAAGAACAATTTAAAAATGGACTTAATTTTTGGATCACTTTGTAGCAATAATTAATATAGGTATGAGTCAATATGTTTGTGTGAGTGTACCAATACTTAAAATACACTAAACGCTTGTATTCAAAATATTAAGCGCATAATTAGTACCAATATTTTACTTATCAAATACTTGAGATGTCTAAACAAGGGGAGTTGGGGAAATAAGGGATGTAGAAAGGGCAGAAAAAATTTGGGAGGGGGATAAGAATAGTGATAAGGGGGGATGAAGGACTACCCAGAATCAGAAAACACGACCCACCTGTGAAATACTTCATAGGTGGGCCGTGTTTTACAACTTAAATAATTACTTTACAATTTTTTTTTAACAATAAAAATTAAAATAGATAAGCAAAAAGAATTAGGTATTAAAAATATATTAAGAAATAAAAAACAATCGGTTTAATGAACAGCACATGAAATCTGTAAATAATATAAAAATAACTAATATCGTTTTATTTTGACGAATGAACAGATATACTAATTATTTGAGTAATGGACACCAGTCGCCAGCTCGCGGCGTACTGGACAGGTAGTGCGTTTTTTCAAGGCACACACCACGATCCACACAAAAACAATGCATTTCACAGTTGTATAGAAAATTATTTATAAATTTATTATTAAAAGATCTAATCAGAAATTTTTGCTTCAAATGTCATAAATACAGTTTTTATCTATTACCATGACAGTTCCTGCAATAGTGATGGCACTTCTGACATCCAAAGTCTGATTTGAAGAATCCTTCCGGACACTCGGGGTGGCACTCTCCAGCGGCCAGCTGCCAACCAGCGGGACAACTAACGCACTGGTCACGTCTTGGACCACTGCAACAAAGATTTTTTTTTATATAATCAACTACCTTATTGAATTAATAAAGAAATTTTAGAATAATACCTCGACATGTAGGTACTAGTCCAAATTAATCAGTCGAATTGCTTTAAATATCTTAGAAAAAATAAAATGTTGAAAAATACAAAGTATCGACAGTGTTCCTGTCATACGATAACTTCCAAATAAGAACATGAAAGAGTCTCTCATTAATCATATTAAAAATCACACACACTTATTTATATCTGAATCATCATCATCTTGGTGGGGTAACCATACTTTAGACACATGCTCGATCAGAGTTGTATATTCAACTTTTTATCACAAACTCGAAATCACTGAGCCTCTCAATATTTTTATATATGTGGGAATCGAATTAGATAACTTGGTTATAAAAAAAGCTACCTTTTGACGAACTCTTATAATGATAAAATATATTATATATGAAGCTTTATAAAATATCTAGCTCATACAGTTATTGCGAAAAGTGCAGTCGGCTGAGTAGGTCTCGTATTAGACTACTACATATTAACCCCTTAGAATAACAAGGTTCCAACTGACATTTTGGGCTTATTTGTGTTATTGCGTGAAAAGGGTTCAAAATGCATTATTCTTTATTTCTTCCATACACACCAACTCTATTTAACGAATATTAAAGGAAATAGCAGGAGCTGAAAGATCCAACTGTTTTAGTTTATTTTTATTTTCCCTCATCTCACAATGATCATTGATAATACTGAAAATAAGTTAAGACCTTAAAACTGATCATATTTGCATACTAAAAACAAAATACACACGAATCCATGTTGAAAATCAATTAACACTGTTGAGTACATTATCTCAAAACAGTGTCAGTGTTAGATAGAACCATATTATTCTGAGGGGTCGATATATCAAAGTAAGTAATGACCACCTTGCAAACTTCATGAATTCGGTCTCTGCAAATTCATTATCACTTGCAGACTAGTAATTAACGACAACTTCGTTTAAAAAATATAAGGCACATCAATAAAAGTAACATTAATTTACCCGCAGGTCTGACAGCTGAGATAACACTTGGAGCAGACTCCCCTGTCACTGTAGTAACCGGGAGCGCACGATGCTCTGCATTCCCCGCTTTGCAGCTTGAGGCCAGGCGCGCACGCGGTGCAGTTCAGGCGCGACACGCACGCTGTGCACGCGTGTAAGCAAGGGGCGCACCTGATGGAACACATGTTCATTAGTTATACATATTCATTTTTAATTTACATATATGTACTATAGTCAGTTCTCACTTAATGATCAGGTTCCATTCCGTCGATCTAGTCTCAAAACGAATTCGTTGATAAACGATCTTAATGTTTTCACTGTTTTTCTAATACAATACTTGTCCTTTAGAATAGCAGATACGTTAAAATACGCAAGTCATGAATCACGTGTCATTATTTTCATTTTTTTCATTGCTGTTCTTGATAATAGATACAGTAAACACTGACTTCTGACTGAATATAGGAAAAAACGTTTCGTAAATTTAGAAACGGTGTGGGATATTTTATGTTATTTCGATGGCTGCCTGTTTGGCGCTAGACGTAGAGAACGCGACACATCTTACAATACAGGGTGAATATTATTTTCCAGGTCGATTTTGTTTGGCCGCCGTTTTGGTTTGGTAGACATTTGTCAGTTCGAATTTACAATTTTCAGTGAACCATCTAACGCCCCAATAACGCGTTGAAGTTATTAAAATATTTATTCTAAATAATAATGGCAGTGAGGTAACCATTAATAGTGATGGTTAGCGTCACATGTTGGAAAACTTTTTGATAACTGAATTAGGTCGATTGGGCCTGCAACACATGTGGTTTCAACAGAACGGGGCCATCTCACATACAGCCTGAGCTACGTTTAAAATTTTTCTCGGCCGCATAATGTCAATAAGTGGTAATGTCCACTGGTCTCCTCGATCACGTGATTTGACGACTCCTGACTTTTTTCCGTAGGAGTACTTGAAAGGAAAGGTCTACGCCAATAAGCCAACAACAATTATGATGCTACAGGATAATATTCGAAATGAATTTGCTAAAATAACACTCTAAGTATGCGACAATGTTGTGAAAAATATGGGTAGAAGAGCACGCATTTGTGACACTTACAGAATCAGCCATCTGGCTGATATTCTATTACATACATAATTGCAATAAATCAAATAATAGATAAATAAAATCTAAATTAAAAAAATATGTTTCATTTCTTAAAATTCTTGAAATATAATATTCACCTTGTCTTAAGAATCTGTTCTGTGCTGGAGACGATGGGATACAAAAATTAAATGGTTCTCTTACAAAGGCCGCAGTGTTAATAGTCGTAATATATCGGTCCTAAGCAAGAGCGGAAGTTAAGTGAGGTATAGTATATCTTCCAGACCAAGATCTTTAAATTCATAATTAATTCAAAAATATGTTTAATTCGTGAAGCTTACCTGCCAGCCTCCTGATAGACACCGACTCCGCAGACAGCAACACAAGTACCATCTTGTAGAAGCAGCGGTGACGCGCAGGTTAGGCAGTCATTTTCTGTGCCACCATTGCAGGTCTCACATGTGGAGTGACAGCCCCGACAGTGACCATCCGAGTAGTATTCAGCTGTTGAAAATCAAATCATTACAAACAATCATCAAAATCTCGAAGAGATCAAAATAATACTACAATCGATTATAAAAATATTATTTCGAAATAATACTTAAAATGTAAAAATAATTTTTTTTTCGACTACCTAACATACATCGAAAACTTAAACTGCCGAAATATCTAACAAAAAAATACGAAATTATTATTTTGGTGCACTTAGATTCAATGTTTATTTTTGATCCAAGCGAGCGTAAATTTATATAACACCTTAATTTATTATTGAATTAATTATATGTATTCGAATTTTATATCCTGAATTTTTTATTTTGGCGTCAAATATTTGTGTGAATTATTTTTCCCGTTTTTTTTGTTGTTGAAGATTAACCGGGTCATTTTTTTTCCGTTTTACCTTAGATAATTGGAGTCTACTGTATCTAATAAATAAGGGTGTGGAGTATACAAGAAAAAACGCTGTGTATTTCTAAAAAATCTGGGAAACAAATATAAATTAAATAATTGAATTAACATAAATGGAAATATTATTTTACAATTAGCCCCATCTGGGTACCAGTATAGACTTCATTTGCTTTGTTCTAAAAACTATCACGACAACTTACCACTGTACACATTACGCTCTTGTGTATTCGCCGCATCGAGTTATTCTGTCTTTAAGCGAGTGAATTACTTAAGTCATATAATTGGCTATTTACTGAATTGAAAATTCATTTACATTGATCTGTTTTGTATAGAATTGTTACCTACGCTGTTTTTTTTAACAGAATTACATTAGAAAGGCTTACAACTACGTGCAAATCATTGAAATATCTACTTCCTCTTTTACTAATAACGTTTTAACGATTTCATGTCAATTTATTTGATTTCATGATTGTTCTTTAAATTTAGTGCACGCATTGGATTTTGATTTGGGTAAGACAAAAGCAATTGGCAGAACTATTTCCTCCATTAACGTTTGATAAAAATAATTATTTAATTTAGTTATTATGTGAAGGATTTTCAAACAATAAATGAATCATGTTCAGTCATAGAAAGTGTTCTTAAAAACGGCTATACATTTTTTATACGGGTAAGAAGGTAATATTTTACGATAAAACTTAAACATTAAGAACACTATTAATAGTATTTTAAAATTACAAATAAATAAATGGTAGGATCGTATAAATAACGGATTTACTTTGTCTAAAGATGTTGGTTAAACGAAAGTACAAATATTGTATTACATGATTGTATAATATCATTGATAACAACATAACCTAAATCTAATAGCTTGTTGGTGTAGTGGTCAAGACGTTGGCCTGGTGATCTAGTGGTCGGGGGTTCGCGCCTCGTTCCAGGACACCAGCAAGTTAGTCCTATTTTCATAGCACAAGCGTTTAGCTTAGTTGAAAATAGTAAGAATATTGATGTGACACGTATTCCGTGTACGCATCTCTATTTAAAAAATATATATATGTACTGCACGCCACTGCTAATAAAAATAAATTATCGTGATGTTTTAAGTTCGGTTTAATTAAAACCTTATAATTTTAGTAATTTTATTTGCAATAACAACCATTGGAATTGAATATGGTTACCTTGATCACAATGAGAGCTCCCTTCAGGTACACATTTGCCTTTCTTATTCAATGTCCAGTCCGCATCGCAAGTTAAACAAAGGGCGCTATTGCAAGTCGCACACCCCACGGGGCACCTGTTGAAAATCAAGAACATTAAAATTAGTTTCAAATTAAATAAACTTAGATAATTGATATTCCATTATATATCTCACATTCTGAAATTAAATAAATAGATAATTGTTAATCAAAGACGAACAAAAATTATCTTAAACAGATTAATAAATCATTTAAAACCCATCCTAGGACACAGGTCGAGGATCGCTTTTACTGAATTGGATCTTTTTCCATATTAATTAAATACTACAAACTCGTTTTGATAACTGACCAATAGAAACGCTGAAAAAATTTTTTTGAAGTTATATCTGTGAAAAATAATCAAGTTGAATATTTAAAAAATTAATTAATTAATCGTAATTACAAATTTCACATTTTTGACAACATATATTGAAATTGAAAACTATTTTAAAATAAATATATCTTTAAAAAAAAAGGTCGTATAAATAAATTCTCTTCAATGTAATGTATGGATTTCTATAGACATTAGAACACTATAGGATTTAATTTACAGTAAAACCCCAAGTTTCGCAGACCCTTAGGTAACTTGAATTTTACGTAAGCCGAATTTGTAAATTTGTTAAAAGTAACTACGTAAATAAAATCTCAATATTTAATAATATGTGTACAATATACTATTTATTATCATTTATTTTATAAAAGAACATAGAATATATGTGAATACTGATACTCCCGAACAATCTTCGTGGCGCTTCGTTAAAGTAGCCAAATAATCGCGAACGAGGTTTGAAGCAGTCAACGAGTTAATATTACTTACTTGCCATCTCGCCGTTTCCCCGCGGAGTAGGCAGAGATGATAGAGCGCCATACTCCTCTGTCCTGACACACAATTCTCGCCTCATTCACATTCATACATCTTCTCATACAAGCTCGCCGATTGTTGATGTTTCTAACAGAACCATGCTCCATTATCTGGTTTACCTGGTCGTGCCAAGTCTTCCGTGGACGTTCTCTATTTCTGGTGTCATATATCTTTCTTACCATTCTCTTCTCATTCATCCGTTTCATATTATATAATACCAAGTGTTAGAATTTACTAAACGCGCAAAAGCAAGTACGCTTTTGGTATTAGATGTATGAAATACAACAATTGTGTATAAATTTTATGTAACTCTACTCAGATTTTTTTTCTAATTTTCGAGATTACCTTCTTACGTACCTGCGAATTTACGCGTCGCAAGTCGCGTGTTACGTAACTCAGGATGTTACTGAATAGGATTAAATTTTTGGACTCACGTCAGGCATTCCCTTCTTTTTTTGTCTGCATAGTAACGATCGGGACACGTTGAAAGACATTTTCCATCGAGTGAGAACTTTCCTGGTCTGCATGAGATACATTGGCTCTCAGATGAGCCGTTGCATGTTTCACAGGTTGCATGGCAAGAAGCACAACTGGGAAAGAACATAGCAAAAAATCAATTAAAATAGGTACCATCTTTACCATATTTAGAAAAACAACATTTTGTTTGAAATCACTATTTATTTGATACATCAACATGTTTCAAGACCAATGGTCTCTTCTTCAGGAAACAATGTAAACTAAAATTAAAAATGCAAGCATAGACAAAAACGAAACTATAAAAATTTTAATGTCTAAATAACAATAACAATTCTGAATTCTCCAATCATCTTTTGGAAACAAACCATTATTTTGGCACCTATCTATGTATATTATGTATTATAATTTATGGTAATGTAACGAAATTAATAGAGTTTTTCTTTTCAAAAATAATTAGTTGTTTACAATAAAATAATATTTATTATATGAAGTCATGTTTAAATACGATTAAGGGATCAGGATTAACTTACTTGTAGTCTTCTGTTTCGTATGTAAAAGGTGGACAAGCCGCGTAGCACTTATTTTCATGCATAACCAAATGGTGATCACATGATAAGCACATGTCGGGCCTGTCCTGGCACGAACCGCAGTTGGCCGAGCAAGGTACGCACGTATTTTGGTCAAAATCTGCAGAAAAAAATAATAAACGTTATAAATAACATGAAAGATTTCATCATTTGCGATTTTTTTTGGTATCATAATTTACATTATTTTGGTTTAAGAAAATAATGTTAAAAATATATTAATTGATAAATTGTTTATATTATTATAATTCTAGATTTAAAAACTCCTATACCAAAGATATCTAAGACACTCCATAAGACACTCTAAATTTGTCAGCATTACTTTATTAATACAAATTATATTAATCAACTAGAAAGATATACAGAAAAAATATATTTATTGAAAATATATTTTAGTTACTACCGGGATTCAAGCCCGGACGTTTACCAATCTGAGGATATGGTTAACTAATGAACTTGTATTCTGTATCTCTTTAAAATTGATACATATAAGTATTATTACATTTTTAAAAGCAATCAACTTTACATTGCGATGAATCTCAAATACATTTGAGTAATACGCGTTAGGAGACACCAGAATTAAATCAATCAATTTATTATTTAATTTGGATAATCTTTAATACAAATTATATATTCTTACAGAGAACACATTTTTATATAAAAAATACCACAGAGTTACGTTCTGAAATTGAAACATCACACAAAAACGTGCTATCCTTATAAATATATTTTAGTAGTTTATTTTTTACAAAACTCACGTTTCATTTTTTTCAATATGAACACTGGATAACTTGAATTTTTAATATTGTTGTACGGCGAATGCTCGCATTTTAACAAATATTTATAATATGAAAATACTTTTGACACATTTGGAATGTGGAATTTATCATCTATTGTTTTTTGATGCAACACTGCACCATGACGTACTGTTTCAGAATGTCGCTTCAACAGCAAGATTAATAGATTGTGCTAAATAAGTTATTACTATCGCGTTGATTTTATTAGCTTTTCTAACCAAAAAATTGCATCAATCTTGGATTTGATAAAACGAAAGCACATCAAGAATATAAAAAGATTGGAAATTTAATAAAATACAAGGAAGTGGTCGAAAATTATCATCTGGTTTCAAATTTTATGTATAATAAATGTTCACTATTGATTTCAGATAACGATCCCTTAGGATAACGTAACATTCTGAGGTAATTTGAGTTATTGCGTGAAAAGGGTTCAAAATGCATTAGTCTTTAGATACTAATTTAATGTATTAATTATAAATATATACATATAAAATCAATTTTGTCGAAAAATATTGTTTTTGCGCTACCGGGATTCGAACCTGGATCTCTATTTCCAATCCGGGGAAATGCACTACCAATTGTGTTATAGCGCCAGTATTTTTCATGACAAATTTTCAAACCTATATGTTACACTTTTTCAAATTAAAACATCTGTCGTTCCACTATTTGAAAGCCATCTACATTCACACACGTATTTTCTGAATAATTACAACTTCACAATAAGACTGTGTTCTCCTTAATAGCATTATTCTTTATTTCTTCCATACACACCAACTCTACTTAACGGATATTAAAGAAAATATCAAGAGCATTTCAAACTGCATAAGTTATTTATTTCAATTAATGGATCATTATTGTTATTTTGCAATGTTTTTTTTATAATTTTTAATTTCTTTCATTTCACAATGGTCATTGATAATATTGAAAATAAATTAAGACCTTAAAACTGATCATATTTGCATACTCAAAACAAAATATACATGAATACATGAGTTTATTATCTCAAAACAGTGCCGGTGTCAGATGGAACCTTGTTATTCTGAGGGCTCGATAAACTCTTCCGGTGTCTGGTGTCTCCTGCCGAGTTGTAAGAAATTTGCTAAGTGTACTGGAATTGGACACTCAAAGGTGAACGAAAAAGGCTTCATTAATAAATTAAAATGAGAAAACTTGAAAACATGCTGAAAAGTGATATTTTTCATTAGTCAAATCTCAAACTTGGAATCAATCGTACGGCAGAACTTTTGTTTGTTGACGTAAGGGTATAGAATTTCCACCGCGATTTTTAGAATCGATAAGTAGATTTCTAAATAGATGATCTTGGCGTGCATTTCTAATATACATATATTTAAAGAGTATAAGGATACATTTAAAAATATAAATTAAGCCACCCCTACAACACTGTATATCATTTGTGAACAAATATGCATTGTGCCTATATCTTCTTGGACATACAATGGTATATTAAACAACGTCACTGTATATCATTCAAGATGGCCGACGCTTCATCCATCCATCAAAATTATGTACATTATTGTTGCAAGAGTGTCTCAAATATTTAGAAATCAAACTAACCAACAGGTGGCCAGCATTTTTAATTTAAAGATAATTGTTTTTCCATGACGATTCTTTAGAACTTATTAGGGTAAAAAAGTTGATAATTGAATACGCAAAAAAGCCTACGAAAAAACCTTCATTAATTAAAGAAGCCAATATAAGTATTTAGTTAAACACGACAGTTGAATATTCTTTCGTAAGAAATAAACATTATTTTAATCAAAGATACAAAAAAAGTATATATTTTGCATATATATGATTATATAAGCTGTGATCGAAGTTTCCAAGCCTAATAATAAATATTGTTACAATTTTTAATACTTTATCAAAAACACATAATCTTACATTAAAAATTATTATTCTTGTTACATTAATTAAGAAAACGTTCTTAAAATACGTTTCTTAAAATAAACAGTAATATAAAAAATACCAAAAAATTAATATGAACTTTAAAAACATAGGTATATTATATATTTACAAGAATGTTGTATAATGGTCACAAACATACTTAAATACTTACCTACTTGTCATTTACGCCGTTTCACCGCGGGAGTAGGCAGAGAAGATACGGCGCCATACTCCTCTGTCTTGACACACAACTCTCGACCTCATTCACATTCATACATCTTCTCATCCAAGCTCGCCGATTATTGTGGCTTCTAACAGGACCATCATCCACTATCTGGTTTATCTGGTCATGCCAAGTCTTTCACGAACATCTCTATTTCTGATGCCATCAACACTTGCATCATATATCTTTCTTACCATTCTCTTCTTATTCATCCAATCCATATGACCAAACCATCTGAGTAATCATTATTTAATCTGATTCAGTATACTAAGATCAACTTTACATTTTTTCTTTATTTCTTCATTCTACCACATATACGCCTAAGTGATCCACTGCATTCAGTCTACTTTCGTTCCTTTTCTGCCAGTTTCATGCCTCACTTCCATACATCAGTGCCAGTACTAGGATTACATTGTGTACCGATAGTCTTAGCTTGGTTGACAAGTTCCCATTGCTTTAGGGTAATGATTGTTTGGAACGAATAAATGAGTTTGTGTATTTGAGAAGTATGTTTAATAGAAACAGAAAGACTCAGAAAGATATCGGATGGAAGGAGGATGACTGCAGGGAACAAGGTAAACGGCATTTTGAATATAATATTTTGCACGTTGTCTTACTTTCCTCCTTATCGAATACCATCACTTTCGACTTGTTGACATTCATAATAAGATCGCTATTCTTGCATACATCGTACATTTTACTCACATCATCGGTGTACAGTAAACATTGCTCATTTTCGCTCCTATATTCATACATTCCAGTTCTTTCACACAATTATTAATATATAAGTTGAACAGCTATGGAGACATTATACAACACTGTTTGATACCCTTTGTTATTGAAAACCATAGTGTAATGTCACAAATACAATGTAATCAAATAAGATGTCACATTTAATTGATCAAATTAAATTGTGTACTCACTTTCATAATACCCTTCCGGACACTGCTGCAGGCAGACGGCTAGATCAGTGACGCGCAAGTGCGCAGGTGCACAGGTCAGGCACGAGTCTTGCCCGGCTCCTGCGCACGTCTCGCAAGATTCATGACACGGCCAGCACACTCCGCCCTGATTCGGAAAACTCCTTGGAGGGCAGCGACTCACACAGGTACTACGATAAATAATCGTAGCACAAATTAGATACATACTACAATGGACATAATTATATTTGAAAACGTTTTCAAATCATCCTAGAGTGATTTAATAGTGAATTACTTTAGTATTTCAGTATTTAGATACATTGTGAGTCGGGTTGTGTATCGTATTTTATAAATACAGTTGTCATTTTGTTATTTAAAAATATTTTATTAAACCAATTATTATTGTGAAGTTGCAGATTTTTCAGAACATAGTTCTGTGGTATTTTTAATACAAACTAAATTCATAAATTAGAAAGATATATAGAAAAAAATTATTAATCGAAAAAAAAATGTCGGTACCTGGATCATAACTTGGATCCTTTCCTATCTAAGAAAATGTGTTAACCAATTACACCATACCAACAGAGTAAGTTGACGACAAATTTTTGAACTTATATGCTGCATTGAGATTTTCAGAATAAAAGGTGACAGCTTTTAAGTTTGGAATAATAGATGTATCAATTTGAAAGAACTGCAGCTTACAAGTTTGTAAATTTGTCGTCAACTTTCTCTGTTGGTGTGGTGTAATCGGTTAGCTCATTTCCCCGAATGGGAAAGGATCCAGTTTTAAATCCTGGTAGCAACAAAAATAATTTTTAGATAAATTGAATTTTCATATTTATCTTTCTAATTGATACACTTAATTTGTATTAATAATCTTTTGCTTGTTATTATTGTAACTAATTTTAATTGCGTTAAATTCAATTGTGTATTTTAAATTACCTTTAAATACGAAATCTTATCGAGAACCACCCAAAAAACAAACAATAACAGAAATGTGTTATATACACCTATATATAAGTTAATAAGAACTTCTATCTAAAAAAAAATGAGCTCAAGTTACACGCCACTGAATAAAATTGGAAAATATGATCTTGATTGTATTTGATGCATTCAACACCCAAAAGAAAATTATATTTTTATCATTATTTTTCGCAACCCACATAAAGATATCTCTTTAGAATGATTTGACTGTACATTTTAATTGAAAAAAAACTTACTTATCAAGGCGATAGTGCTTGCAGGCGACACACTGCGTCGGACCCTTTCCGTAACATCCCTGCTGATCACATTCTGGATCACAACTGTGAAGAACTCTCTTATTGTTTGCGTCTGCCATAACATTCTCTCTCTGTGCTGTCGGGATGTTATGGCCGTCGAGAGTGGCCACCACCTTATCTTGCTCTGATCCAGAAGCAGTATAAATATTTGCCTCATTTTGGAAATTCGTGTTGAAGGTATAGAAGTAATTTCCATCACCATTGCCGGAAGGAGAATGCAAAACTCCATCCGACGCCGTAGGAAACGTTATTGGAATAGATGAATGGATCCCATTAGCATTAGATACTTGCGATGTTAATCTAATTGGATTTGTTGATGTGCCATAAAATATCAATTGCCACTTCCTCAAGAGTCCGGGCTGATTGACGTGGCGATTGCCAGCATTCACCACCTGCAGGGTCCAGCGGCCTTCAGCCTTCTCGCCCCAAAAGTGGACACTTAAAAATGGCCATTCATCATAATTTGAATTAACCACATCCCTGGGCCTCTCAAAAAGCAACGTCGACGTCGTTCCCATCGGAGACGTGAGGAGAATCCTTAAATTTCCTCTCGGAAAGAATCTGAGAGAAATTTTACACTGAACGTGTTCCAAGAATCGCACTTCGTTAACAGTCCCGCTGCAGCCGTTTACGTCCATATGGACAGACATGGTAAATCCGTATGTTGTGTCTATGCTCATGTCTTCATTTATTTCTTGGGATTTACATATGTGCTGTGGAGGCACCGCTGTCCACTGTTCAGCTAAGCTTACCATGGCTCCGGCATCCATTAGACCGTAACCAAATTTGTGGCTGACCTTCCGTTTGACGCCGTTGACTATCCACCCGGTTTCTTTTTCGAGAGGTGCATATCTAGATGTTATAACCACTAAATATTGCATATCTCTCCACGTAAGATTTGGATTGGCTTCAAGAGCGAGAGCACAAATTCCAGCAGCTAGGGGAGCGGATGCGGACGTTCCCGTGTGTTCTACAGTGCAAATGTAGTCAGGTCTTAGCCTTCCATCCATATCGACTGTTGCTATACTTTTGTCATGACCTGGAGTTCCTGAACTGTACGTTGAGGCGAGAGTCGATGAACATTCCTCCAGATACCAGGGTTTATAACTGAAATAAATTAATATATATATTTTTTTTAAATGGCACTTAAATATTTAAAAATTCAATTAAAATTTGCATGAAACGTAGATGCGGAAGGAAACATAATGATAATAAATCAAAAGCAAAACACGGGGCAGCATTTTTGAATAAACTTGAAAAATAATCTAACCAATACTCCGGAAAATGATCAGATAAATATTCCACATTTCCAGTACATTTGACAAGATAAAAGAGGGACCAGATGGTGTTATGGGCTTTCTCTCAAAGTTGTTTGAAAAAGATAAAAGTTCGGACCCTAATAAAGTTTGAAAATAAAAAGAGGCTTCTCGGAAGAGAATTTATTCCTTTTCACATTTTTTTAATGCAAAGCGATGCTCATATAAAACGTTTATTAAAAAAAAAAAAAAACTATAATCAGCATTTAACATTGCTCTTTTATTTCAGCAATAAAGAAGTATGATAAAAATAAATTTTCAGCCAAATGGTATCTGGTATCTTGTTATTAATTATTTTTTATACTCTTGACGATATCATAGTTGAGAGGTATATTATTTTTAGATTTTTCACAATTTTAATCAAAATATGAAACACTTTTTATTAATATGTAATTTCATTGAATAGTCATCTAATAGCTTCAAAGTAGCTACGGTGCACTTATTAGTTCCTATTTATTATTATCCCTATGTATAAAAGAAACATAAATTATGAGATATGTGCGGGTTTGAGTGTATATGTTACGAATCAGAAGGTTATGTATGTGAGTGCCGGGTGCTCCTAAATAATTACACCCAGCGCTTGCAGTTTCTTTTGTGTGGGTGTGTGCACGCGTGTGACCAGAGAAGGTGGAACAAAAAATACTCATCACAATTGTCACGAGTTTATTGATGCTTGAACACACAGAAAAATATGTAATAAAAAGTCTATAATACGAAGCATTTTCTAGTGAACTCATCAGGAAGATGAGTGTTAGGAAAGTGGTACGCACGGGCCGGTCTCCATATGGCTACTGGCGCATATTATTGTTACCTGTGTTCCAGATTACGGAGGCGATAGGCATACACAATATTATTATTATACTTATTTCTCGCAAATGAAGAGACTTTACGAAGAAAACCAGCTCCGCTGATATCGGAAAACATAAAAGAATGATAAATGGGGTGAATATTTATAAATTAAATAAGATAGCACTCACCCTCCTTGAGTAGCGCTGGAGATCGAAAGAGTAAAGATACTATTCGTATACCCATCACAATTGCAGCTGTCTGTATGTCTTCCACCGTTACCCGACGCCCAAACAAAGATGGAGCCTTTGCCCTTCCTTCCGCTGGTGACGCCGTATATGAAGGCCCTCCTCGCTAGAGGTCCAGGACCATCCACAGTCTTACCGTCGTCCTCGGGCCCCCAAGAAGCACTGTATATATCTATATGATCGGGGTTCAGACCCAAGGCTCTCGCTTCTACAGCGTCGTTGACGGTACCGTCTAACATGCGAACTCCTGAAAAGAAAAGGAAGAAACACATTAGAACCCATAGAAAAATAGAATACGAGTATCTTGTTGGTTTAGTAGTTAAGGGATGATTTAGTAGTCGAGGGTTCGTGCCTCACTCCAGGAGGTAACAAGGTAGGACAAGCGTGTAGTTTATTTTGAAAATAGTAATAATATTGATGTGACATGTATTCCGTGTAGGCATCTCTATTTTTTTTTCAAATATACAATATATTCGAGAGCATGGTCAATATTATATTTAACTAAAATATGCCGCTAGTAAATATTATATTTAACTAAAAATTGTGTACGAGATTTTTAATTAGCTACGTACCTAATAACATGGGCATTGTGAACAGATTATGAAACGGTCGCTAATATGGTTTAGATATATTTATTTATATATATATTGACATATATATTTTTGTTCTAATGGAGGTGAATACATAATAAACATACATAATACATAGTTTATTGTGTGGGATGGAGTAGACTTCACCTCTGATATATACAGCGTTGTCCTGGCTACTTTGCTAGACTGAAGTCTGTGTAGCCAGTTTTTTTTTCGTGCTGTTGTGGTGTTATTTATCGACAAGAATAAAAAGAGAATTACAAATATGAATAAAAAAGTAAAAATAAAATAAAAATATATATAGTGGGAATGTTGTAGGACTAATGAATTATTAGTGAATATATTGTATAAATTATATTAGAATGTTGAATAGCCATGCTTCTGATTCATCTTTACCTGATTGAATCATATATTGGGTCCATATTTGTGTAATATTATTGGATTTAAACGATTTCCAGTTGGTACTGAGTGTGTTGTATAGTTTCGGAGCTAAGAACATGTAGAATCTTTGATAAAATGTCGTCGTTGCTCTCAGAACTGGTGTGTAGATGTTTGTTGTTTGTCTTGTGTTGTGTCCATGATTTATTGCTATATGGAATTTGTGAATGAGGAGTAAATGGTAGAGAAAATATTTGATATAAGTGTTAGTAACGACGTATTGTAAGCATTTGAATCAGGTATTGATGGATGGATAGAGGCGATCGGGAGCAACAATTGACGTTTGTGTATTAGAAAATTAATTATAAATTAATTAGTGATGATATGTCAGATCAGAAAGGTGTGGTGCTATATCATCTCTACCTTATGCTGTTAAAATATATGTGGAAAATATGATAAATTCATATTAATACTATTTTGAAACTAAGCTCAACTATGAAAATGCGTTAAATAAAAGTAAATAGAATATTTTGAACTCAAAAAGAAAAAAGAATATGTTATTATAGTTATTTTTTGTATTTTAGAATATCAACGAATTTATATAACGGTTGCTTAGCATTGTACTTTGTATAGGTAGGTATAAGACAAGCACATTTTTTTAAATTCATGTTCTTTGGTAGGTACCGTTCTGATATAATTATAAAGAAAACCTACCGGATCGTGAAAGAATATATTTTAATTTTCAAACATGTAAATTTCTAAAAAGTTTCAAAACGTAAGACCTTTACGGGTACTGAATAAAAATTGCAGTTACATGGTAACGAATACGATGTAATTTTTTTATTACTAATTGTTCTGAAATTATATTACACTCTTGAGACACTTTTTTGGGAGAGGGAGGAACGATTTTAGATGTTTATACATCCAAAACAGTTTGACATATTCCCAGTTTTCCAATTTATTTTTTTAGTATATAAACTACGGAGATGAACGGCGCACGTAAACGCACTCCTAATAAAGTGTGTCTCGGAAGTTACGCACACATGCGTCAGTTTATCGAAAAAGGTGGGTAACGCATGTTGCTAACTCAATTTATGTAACTTTCACTTGCGGATATTTCGTATAAAAGGGATTTCACTACACGCCAGGGCTATAAAAAAGTTTCTAATAGAGTAAAAAATTCTGAAAGTTTATTTATAAAAAAATACAACAATAGGATATGAATTTAGATTGTATTTTAAAACTAAATTGTATTTCTACTCAATAATAATAAATAATAAAATATCATCTCCACTGGCACATTTCTCTGTATTCAGCCATTTTCATATATTTATAACCCATTACTTTATTGCCACCATGCTTGAAGATGGCCAACACTTATTCTATCAGTGCAATATCTACACTCCAGAAATTTCCTTCTGCACCGTTCATCATATTTTCGACAAATTTGTCCAGCCCATTGCCACTTGAGCGTAGAGATTTTTTGAGAAACTTATTTTCGATCGCCGTGCGTGTGTGTGGATGCTCCATTATGTTGACTTTACCTATCTGTCCCATCCCCTTGTACCCTATACCTCAGAGCACGACTTTTCTGTGTGTGTGTGTGTGTGTTGTTTATGAACTTGGAACTGTCAAGACGTGTAATTATCCTGATCGTGCTCGTTACACTGTTCTGTTATTGTACATTTCTGTTACAAGTGTGTATTTGGTTTCTCGCTGTGCGTTTCATAACATCTATTGTGGATGGTCCATAGTGTTTTGTGCAAATCAACTATGTTCCTTAAGTTCAGGAGAGTTGTGACTACAGCAGAGAAAATTCAGGTAAGTCGTGCTTGCTGGTTGATCCTTAGCCCTTACTATCCTGTCCCTATACCAAATCCCTTCCACAATTCTAACGTCCCATTTTTCCACCCTCTTGTGTAAACATTTTAACTATTTTCATCATTGAAAAATTGGTTTCAGTGGATACCGATCATGGGCTCACAACGTCGATTAGCTGTGAACCCATCGGCCTAGTAAAAATTGACTTCTGCTAGTATTAATTAGATTTGTGATTTAAGATTAAAGATTAACATAAAAAAGTTATATGTACACAAGGTACATATGTACAATTTTTGTTTCAACGTAAATATTACATATTGCAAGTTAGATAAAAAATGCGTACTATAAAACTAAGTAAATAAATATGTATGTAATAAATAAAAAAACCACTTCACTAATATTTATTGATTAATCTTATACTACTATTTATTGATAAATCAACATGTTTCAAGACCAATGGTCCTTCAGGATACAATGCATACTAAAATTTAAAATGCAAGCATAGACAAAAACAGAACTATAAAAATTGAGATGTATAAATAATAATAACTTTTCTGAATTCTCCAATCATCTTTTGCCATTAATACTTTTTCTTATTTCTAAAATTTCTAATTTATCTAACTATAAGCCGCTGGTATTTATTTGTATGTAAAATTTCAAAAGTATTTTTATTATTAATATAATATGTTGCCACAAAGTAATTTTTCAATTATTGAAGACGCTATATATATTATATATATAGCGTGAATAATTCTAACCAGTTTTATTATACTGGATGATAAAATTTGCTACACTGAAAAATGGGAGTGGTTTTTACAACATTTAAATTTATTATAAAGAAGTCTCATTGAAAACTCATTGACTGTCACTCATGAGGAGGATCTTAGAGTTAGAGTGACAGTAGTGTGTGTATGATGATGAAGACTTAATATTACATAAAAAATATACTCTGAATAATATGTAATCTCAAAGTTAATGAAACTTAAGAGAAAATATGGTTTTCAGACAGCGAAATAAATGTTAAATTAATTACAGAAGAAAGCTAACATCTGGCTTTAATAAAAACAAAGACAACATGTTTTTATTATGGTTAATAATTAAATTAAAATATCACCACTCCCGTAATAAAAAATAAATAATTATGAATTTTGTAGCGAATATACACTTACATGTTTACTGCGCACATCTGCGTGTGCAAAATTTTTAATAAATTGGGGTAAAAAAAATATCCATTATCGTTCATTGTTTTCTGGCTCATCAAAAAACCATTATTCCTCTTGCCGAGCTCGCAAAGTACTGTTACGTGTGTACAAATTAGTGTAACTATTTGACTGTTCATTTTTTTAATTTAGCTTAGATTTTATATAATTTGCATATTAAGCTTGCTATTAATACTTTTTCTTATTTCTAATATTTTAAATGTATCTAACTGTAAATCCCTAATATTTGTATGTAAAATATAAATAACCAAATCTTCTTTGCAAATAGCCATCTTTTAACTTTGTTTTCTAATTAGTTCTTACTTATTCTCCATTTTATAGTTTTGTTTTTATGTATGCTTGAATTTTTTAATTTCAGTGTACATTGTTTCCTGAAGATGATACCATAGGTATTGAAACATGTACAATAATGAATAAATAGTGATTTAAACAAGTTATTTTGTATAATTATTAATATAAAATGGGGCCACAAAGTAATTTTGCGAATGTTTAAGAAGTTGTTGATTAAATGATGAGGATACATATAATTCAGCAAACAATGTTTTTTCAGCACGATATCTAAGATATAAGAAAGTTATCATTGTATTCCTTCTCCATAATCTGAAGCAAACTATAGTCGAAAAATATCTCAAAATTATGGGGGTATTATTTCTGCTTCGTTACTTAAAAAAAATATTTAGTAAGGTATTTTTTTAATAATAAAAATTAAAAATATATTACATATTGCGTAATCTAATTTACATATTTTTACATACCATATTTAAAAATTACAAAGCCAAAAGTTTATTATTATTTTTTTTAAATTGTATATTTCTCCAGGATGGACAAAAAAAAGTTTAATTGTAACTTACGACTCTCTATATCAAATCTTATATATAATCCTACTTTCTAAAGGTATTAAAAATTTTGAGAGATAAATATATTATTAACTATTGGTACTATATATGGGATTGACTTATACATTTTAATGTAGACGGTTATCTAAATAAATCAATAAAAACAAACACCCCTCTAATTCTCTCTAGATTAAATTATTGGATTTAATTAATTTATAATTTCTTTCAATAATTCTTTTAATCGATTATTAAATATACATAATATAAAAGAAAATTTTTACTTTTATTATCTAAATTGTACTTTTAAAACATGCATTGAAAAAACTAACACCTTTTAATTAAGTCTCACATACAAATAAGAAATTTTGTAATAAGCAAGTTTTTTATAATACTCGTATGTAACAGATTTAGATTTTTGTAAGTAGTTTGGTGCACGTTGTCAGATATATTTTGATTGAAATTTAAACAATTAAAAATAAAGTAAATTTACGTCGATGCAATATAGTCATACTTCAGTTCTTATTTTCCAAATTCTTTAAAGATGCCTACAAAATTAGCTTACAAGGCAAAATATTTAATCTATAATGTACTTGTAAACTACAATTATTTATCTACCATGTACATATTTTACTTATTTATTACGTACGCAAACCAATTGTGGATAGAATTATTAAATTAATATATTTTTTATTATTTAAATAAATAATAATATTAATTTTATTAGAAAGCATAATGATTTCATCTCAAACGTATAAAAAGCACAAGTTTAGTGCTTCGAACGAGATTCCTGTTGTAAAAATATTTCAAACTTTTTATTTCGTCGTGGAATTTTACGAAATAAAAAGTTTTTTATAATTGAAAATTTCCATTACTTACGTTAATTTTTACGTTTATTTTCATTTACCTCACATTTATTTAAAAAAAACGAATTAAAGCAAAAAATATTTAATGAAATCATTTCAAATATTTAGATTGAACTAAAAATTTAATATACCCAAAAAAATAAGGATTTAATTAATATTCTTGGATAAGACAATATTACGCGGGATTTTAAATTAAAATTTTTGTAAATATGAATTAAATATATTAATTAGAAAGATATACATATAAAATCAATTTTATCAAAAAAAATTAATGTTGCGCCACCGGAATTCCAACCTGAATCTCTTTCCGAACTGGGGTAGGTGCATTATCCAACTATGGCTCTTTCAAATAATATAACGATTAAATGTATTAATATCAAAAAGTTAACATATAGGTTCAAAAATTTGTCGCTAAAAATATCGTCGCTGTAGCATAGTTGGATAATGCATCTTCCCCGGGAACCTGGATCTCTTCCAATCCGGGGAACGTGCATTAACCGATTATGCGACAACAACACAGTGCATTGACGACAAATTTTCGAACCTATATGATACACTTTTCCTATTGATACATCTATTGTTCCATTATTTGAAAGCCATCTACTTTATTTTTAATCTGATTCCGATAGCAATACCAATATTTTTCGATAATATTGATTTTGTACGTATATCTTTCTAATTAATATATTCAATTAATATTTAAAATATCACAGATCTATTTTCTGAATAATTACAACTTCACAAAAAGAATGTATTCTCCTAATACAATTTTTATATTTATTTATTACGGTATATCTTAATTATATACATGAATTAATACAATAAACAGCCCAAACCCCCTGAACATCGTCCGCATTAAAAACAAATATTGCAAAATTTCGAAAACCTTGAAACAGATATCGCCACAATAGTGTATTATAAGATAATTCTAATTTATTTAAACAGATCTTTAACAATTCTTTACTTTGCATGTAGATTAAATAAAGGCAGCTAGTTAAGATTTTAATTTGAATCTTCGGAAATATTTTTATTTTATTTTTCAGAATACATACTTTTACACGTACATTTTCTGTTTGTTGAATCATAATATAATAGTTAAGAAACATTATGAAATAAACTCAAAAACCTTTATTTATTTATAAAACGTACGCTAAATAAGGTTGGATAGCAAAAAGAGACGCGGAAATCGACGTGGAAACAAGACCGGTGAAAGAAGGTTACTGTCAGATATTTTAAATCTGTCAAAGTTGTATGTATGGTAGCTTGGTGATAGATGGGAGAGTATGTGCCCGGTTTTTTTTTTACGTACAGTTATATTTTAAAATAATGCTGTTGGTAAATGGTACCCTGTTATATAGTTTCGTTGCAAGACTTTTATCGGTAGCACTTGACGAATATTTGGAAAAATAAAATAAAAATGATGTTTTGCTATTGCTAAACTTTAAAGTGTATATTGTAATGTAATAATATGTGTTAGGAGAACACATTCTTATTGTGAATTTGTAATTATTCAGAACATAGATCTGTGCTATTTTAAATATTAATTAAATATATTAATTAGAAATATATACATATAAAATCAATTTTATCAAAAAATAATGTTGTCGTGCCACCGGGATTCGAACCTGGATCTTTTTCCAAACCGGGGGAGGTAAATGTATTAATATCAAAAAGGTAACATACAGGTTTGAAAATTTGTCGCTAAAAATATCTTTGCTGTAGCATAGTCGGAAACCTTCCCCAGTTTGGAAAGAGATCCAGGTTCAAATCCCGGTGGCGCAACAACAATATTTTTCGATAAAATTGATTTTATATGTATATCTTTCTAATTATTATATTTAGTAATATATGATTATTGCGTGAAAGTGGAGTGAACATAATTATTTTTTTATAAAATACTCGCAGCAGAGATTCGAAATTGCGAGAATTTTTTTTTTAATAATTAGACAACTACGCCATGGTTAGTGATGTGAGGTGTATGGATTCTTTATTTTTTAGAAAGTGCTAATATACTCGTGGCATACACGTATATTTTAGTGCCTCATGAAATAGGCTAGAAATCATTATACACTAAACATACCTCCAATACTCGCATTGTACGCAACTCCAATTCCACAGAACATGTTGAAAGCCACAGCTGCCACTTCTCCAGCACACCTGGTACCATGTTTGTTGTCCCCGTTGTCTTGGGGCATCGGATCGCTATCGTTGCCATTGATGTCGATTGACGCTGTTGGATCCTGAGAAAAAGATTTAAAAAATGTTAACTTTTTTTTAAAAACACATATTTGTTGAGGAGTTGCAAATTCAGAACATAATTTACCAGGAGAAGAAAAGGTCCATGTTTGAATCCCGGTATCAACCAAATATTTTTTCGATGAACTGATTTTTTCTATACATCCTTCTAATTTAATTATATTTAAAAATCTTCATTCAATTCACAGAATGTATATATAATTTTTAAAATATATTTTACACTTATTTTATTATACATATATTGTATACCACAAAACTTTATTAATTATAACTTATTTTTTTACTCAAAATTGTCCAACTTAATAAAGAAATTAAATTTCGTGTTCGTAAACAGTCTATTTCATGATCCAATGATTTTAGTAAAGAAGAAATAACATTTTAAGCCATCTTTATGGAGATATAAACATTTTAATGGTTAGTGAGGGGAATTGCGATGAAAGAAAAGTGGATAATAATGCATGTATATATTAATGGTTGATACAAAAAGCATCAAAATCTTGAGTATAATTGATATTATTAATGGTCAAATAAAATATAAAAGTTATATATGTACATAAATAAGAATATATTCTTCTTCCTTACTAGAAGGAATTAAAGTAGTCCGTATCCAGGGCGATGATATTATCAAGTATAAATCCATTTATAAGAGAATAAATGAAGAACAAATAGTCGACAGGATTAAAAATGGGTCACTTATATTATATGCAATGTGTATTGTACAGAATTACTCGCCGAGAAGGGGCCAATTAATTTATACGATAAGACACGTGTCAATAAATTAAAGGTGTAATCATCGGCGTGGTGCCAAAAAACCTGTGGGATAGATATCAGGAAAACAAAGACGTATTGGTAAAACGTACAGCGGCGGTATGTCGCCGTGTAGGTACTTGCAAATATGACTGTATGTATTGTTATGAATTTGAATAAAAACAGAGTATTCTGCATGCAGCAGCCATTCTCGATTTTGCCGCCGTCGTTTGTCTATAGTGAACATCTTTTGTGTTTAATTTCTTTCGAGCTCATAATCATCATCACCGCCGATTGAAAAAACTTGAGATCGGCGAACCACCCTTGTCTACATTTTTGTTTCCTGTATGGAACACAACATATGAAAAAAAACATAGTAAAGAAAATGTATTTTATCATATGAAGCGAGTGTTTAAGACAACAGAAACAAAGGACGTTAAGTAGATAGATCATGATCTAATCATCAAAATAAATGTACGCATGATTCGACGTATGAAAGTTATCAAGGTAAGAGTGGTATGGTAGGACAGAAGAGTGTGACTACCCTTCTACCCTATCAGCCTGCCATTACGAAAACCATTAATTGGTAATTTTGTAAGTAGATTTAAAATATAATTAATATAAAAAATCTACGAGTTGACTTTTAAAAAAATAATTTCACTGAATTAATTTTAGAATATCATTACTTTACTCCGAATATATATATCCAATATTATAAATCCTCTTTTTAGTGTTAGATGTTTTTAAAACAAAAATTTCGGGAATAATAATGTATATGTATAAAAAAAAATGCAATACCGAAGCCGTACTAATAAAAACGTTTTCAGCGAGTGATTGTTACCTATGTATAAATCACGAATGAAGAATTAATCGCTGTGAACATAAGGAAATCAACAATAAAATCTAATATCATTGATTGATTTGGCAGTTACTCCGTGATGTAACGTTTTTAATTAAAAATATGTTTATTTTATTTTTATATTCACAATTTTTGAGCAGTATCACGACTAGTTTTGGGATGTGCAAGTGTAAATTTAACTAAAATTAAATACAGTTGTCTATTAGGACGGTGGTGTATGGTGCGTTTATTCATTTATACGAAACTAGTCGTGATACTACCCAAACAAATGTGTGTGTGTAGTACAAAGTAAAAATACAAAATTTATATCTTACAAAAATAAAATCTAATAGTTAATTTTTTTCTATTAATAATCGATGATTAGTAAATCATAAAATGCTGTGGGCGAGATAATTTATAAAACGTATGTAAGCGAGACAATTCTGACAAGTATTTCGACCATGCAGAGACATAATCAAACTTAAAATGTGTAATTTATAGTTATTTATCAATGTGGTCGACAAAAAAAAGATTTTAAAATAATACTTAATATATTATAGTTTTTAAAAATATTTTTATATATGTAATTCATTTCATCCAAATTCTTGCTATTACGTTTATCCGTATCTAAAGCAATGCACTTGTGACTATACATATATACTTGTATGTATCTTAATCTACGAGTATACAAACAGAAGACTATCAATAGCATAATTACGTACCGTTATGTACATACATAGGTACCGAGAACTCCTTAACAAATACAAATATAGTGAAGATATTATCGTCGAAGTCACTGACTTGTCTGATAATACGTGATTACGCAATTCGTTTGGAAAAAATGTGAAAACATGTAAACAATAAGTGAGTTTAAATGAATAAATAAATAAACGATTATAAAGGGTGAGTTTAAATGAATAAATAAATAAACGATTATAAAGGGTTTTGCAACAAGAGCGGAAAATTTAAATTTGGCACCATTTTTGCTATTGTGAGTTTACAGACAAACCATTATAATAGTTCGATGATAGATGGTTCGCTATTATTAAAAATGGATCGCTATTCGACACAATAATACATACTAATTGTTAAACATTATTTCAAAAATGCTGAAAGTTTGACTACCACTGGTAGGTACTAGTACCTACACAGTCCTAAGCAACCAGTTTCTAACAATGAAATTAGTAAATGTAATAAAATTACATTCCTTTCCTTCCTTTAGAGTGAACTGTGCACACATACGAAACACACACCTGATGTACAGTAGTAAATAAATATTTTTTGCATATTTACGTACACTTAAAATGTAACTAAAAATAATATTATTAACTGTTTTCATTCATTTTCAGATGACACAAACAATCTAGATTTGATAGACTTCAGTAACCTCATTGTGGTTGGAGGAATCGAGGCTCCTGAAGGGGTTACGCCGTATCAAGTTTCCTTGAGGGATGACCAACAGAGGCACGTCTGTGGAGGAAGTATTATAAACGATTGATGGATTGTCACCGCTGCCCACTGTGTGGCTGTGTAAGTATACTTAAAAATGTATATCTCACGTATATTGTTATTACTCAAAATGTCTGTGTAAATAAATTAAACGTAAGTTACAATAAGTTAAAAAAATCGTATTGTGAATTATATTATCGAATTCAATATGTTTTCTGTCTAAAATTATCATCGTATTGTCTGTTACTAGTCTCAAGGAATTAAATTTACTATTGATATTTAATATATTTCAGTATGTACATACGTATATATAAATACTAACTTTTTTTATATACACATTCCAATACCACACTGTCCAATATTCTAATTCAATCAAAATACAATACCTTCACTAATAATTCACTAGTTTTACAATACTCTCACTGCATATATATATATATATATATATATTTTCTGTATTTTTATTTTTTTTATCCCTGTCGAATCTTTATCATGAATTAAATAATACCACAAAAGCAGGAAAAAACTGGCTACTTTAACACAGACGGCAGTATAGCAAACTAACCAGGACAATGCTGTATATATCAGAGGTGGAGTCTACTCCATCCCACGCAATAAACAACGAGTATTACTTAATAGCAATATAATCATTAAGTAAAGGAAACGAGCACTATCCATTAATATCGAGATTTATAACCAACTAAAGTGCCATCATAGACAGATGATAGACCGCCACACTCTTATATCCTGACTCACAACTCTCGCCTCATCCACATTCGTACATTCATACAAGCTCGTCGATTATTGGGACTTGTAACGAGACCATCGTTAACCTGATCACGTCGACATTCTGTATTTCTAGTGCTATCAACACTTACGTTAAATATCTTTTTTATCATTCACTCCTCATACGTCCGTTCCATATGACCAAACCACCTAAGCGAACCACTTTTCATTTTACTCACTATACTAAAATCAGCTTTACATCATATCTGATATATAATGGAATTAAAATAACCAAACTCAATTGATTATTTTATGAATGACAAACGCAAAATTATATGTTGAGGTTTAGTTTTATATTACCCTGATGGAGGAATAGATGTTGTTCTGAAATCGGTTGACATTCAAAAATAACATTCACCTATAAACATAATTATACTATTATAAAAACACTTATATTTGTACTATTATAATAATTTACGCCTCGTCTGTTCGAAGCTACCACATACCGCCGAATACCGCCGACTCGCTCCATTATTCTTCAATATTTTCGCTTCGCAATTCTCACTTCTCTATAATTAATTTATACACGCATACTCTCTGTTCTATCCTCTGTCACAACAAACGATTATTATTATCGATTATACACTAATCACATATAGGTAAACCGATCTTTCTTGTCAATCTTGTCTATATATTCTTTAAATTATTATATAGTCTTTAAATTCTTCTTTGAACAAAATTTACTTACAATAATTCGTATATATGATAAACATATCCAGTATTTCGAATCTCTTTACCAGGTTTTATATTAAGCCAGTCTAAAGTATAGATATATAATATATAAAATATTTTTTTATTATTTATTTGGCATTTTTTACAATTATTTTATAACACGAATTAAGTATTTTACATTATTAAAATTACATGTTTTTTTTCGCTTACCTCTCCAAAAAAGAGACTAGCTCTTATGCTTAGAGAGGGAGTTACACTATAATAATTTTAAATAGAGAGTTATACATTTATAGTCTATAATTATTTATTATCTATTTGTGTGCTTCTGAAGTGTTCATTTAATTTATTTCTAAATTCTTTTGTATCTTTTATTTCTTTAATTTGTGTAGGGAGGCTATTACATATTATATTACATAACCTCATAATTGTATCATGCTTCTGCAGCAAGAGTTCAACGTCTGTAGCGGCCGGCACGAATAGGGTGAACAAAGACGGTCAAAAGTATATCGTTGAAAGGGTGATTTTATACCCCGGGTAAGCCAGCGACAAGCATTTGAAAAACCTGGCGCTAGTGAAGACGGTTCTTACAATTGCCTTCAACGACAGAGTGCAGCCAGCTAGCCTTCCCACCGAGGACACTCCCGGGAACAGTATTGGAGTTGACAGGATGGGAAAGAGTGAGTGTAAGTACCTGCTTACGAGAACTATTCTCCTGAAAGTTATAAATCAACCAAAATCTAACCAAAAATTAGTCGATCATCTCAAAATATATTAATATAAAATAGTTAAATATATAAAGTGTACTATATATTTGAATAGCGTGCTAATGAAATAAACCCTCTCGACACTAGCCGCAAGTACTAGGTGGATTTTGATCGTATGAGTACACTGCATTTTTGATCGTATAAGTACAATAATTTTTTTTGTAAAGTGTATGAATTTTAAACATTTAGTTTTTTTTAGAAATACAGAACTTTAAAATGAAATAAAACAAATAGAAATCGTGTTAATTGCCATGATATTGGGTTTATTGGAAAGATAAGATAATTTTAAATATGTTTTCGTGCATATGGACACTACAGCTGGCTCAAATAAAACGCAATCTGGAAGTCCAATTTTCGACCACTTTTTAGAGCAATTGAGGACGTATAATGGCAATAACACGATAAATCTTGGCTTCCAAGTCATCTATCATCTATTGATTATCGGCGTAGACTAGCGACTTTACATATCGCCACAGAAAATAATCTAATGTGTTTAATCACACGATCTTTGAAGTCAATTCGCCGGTCCATTACGCGAAATTATGCGCTCATCGAATGTTTCTTTCAATAAATTGATTGTGGCGCGCGCTATATAGTATTTTGTGCTATTTTGTTAAAACCACAGCTTTTTAACATTAATGCCATTCAGCGAAAAAAAAAAACATGTAATTTTTATAATGTAAAACACTTAATTCATGTTATAGAAAATTGTAAAAATGTCAAATAAATAAAAAAAATTAAAAATTGAGATACGAAAAACGCTCTCCATTGGCTGGTAACGTTCTGACCGCCATCATTTTTGAAGAAATAACAGCATCTTCCGTACGCACTGTACGACCTCTCTGAGGATGCGTATTATCAATTAGAGTATGCGTGGTGCGAAAACGACCCTTAATTATTCGAATCACTTGCTCGGATAGATGATTATGTCGACCGTAAAATGAACCTAGTGCACGGTAAGTTCCGCGAACTGATCCACGATTTTCTAAATAAATTTACAAGCGTTGTTCTGGCGTAAGTCTATTCATGGTGAAATGATCAACCAAACTGAATACAAATTAACTATCAGCTGCCAAATTATCGTTGGAAAAAGTATTAACAATTCGTAAAACAAAATACCTTTGTAAATTTAACTATATTAAATCTTAAAATGATAATGCTTTTTACGATTTTTTTTTCAATTTCCAAACATCTACATATTTATGGAGTGATAATAAACAGTAGAAAAAATTTGTGTGTGGGCCTTATCTCTATTCTCACAATTAAATAGATAAAGTATTTCATAATTGAAACAGAAACATGATTTTTTAATTTTAAAATTCGTTGTCCATCTTTCAAAAAGGCGTATCCCGTTTTTCGTTAAAATTGAGTTACAACTGGGGCTTCACTGCCAAATACAAACCCACAATCCATTAAAATAGACATATTTAAATTTTATTCAAATGGAGTACTAGTAATATTATATAAAAACATTTTGATGTAACCACTCTTATTTTAATGTGTCGTTCTTATAAATGACAGTAAAAAGTAATATTTATCAAATAAATATATCTCACACAGTCATCACAGTCAATCAAAAAACATCTGTCAAAATCTGTAAGATTTTTTATTTTTATTTAACAGTGAAAACTTCCACATAATTTTTTAATATATCGTATACTGTAAAATCAAAAAAAAATAGAGATATGTCTTTTTGAAACATGAACGGAGAATTGTCTAATAATATAATGCGTTAGTGGTTCAATGATAAATTAACAAGTAAAAAATGAGAAAGTAATTAAATCTACCAGTTAAAAAAATTATTAATTTCTCTCTTGTTTATGAAACTGTTGAGAAAATAAATTTATTTAAGTGGAAACTGAAAATAGGTACAGTACAATTTGAGTGTTCAAAAGACTTTAATATTTCAGGCCAATATCCCGGCTCGGAACGAACCGACAAATAAATAATTTGACGTCGATAACCGTCGGGGCAGTGCCGCCTATGCACAGCTAAAGGGTGTAAGTATCAGACAGGATACTTCGTAATACAAACGCAGGCAGTTGATTAAATGTTAACATATTTTAAAAATATATTATCACACCAGACATTAATTCCGCTCCATGCTACGGGGTCTATAAACGAAGAACATTTGATTCAAATCTTAAAAATACTGTGAGAAGAAAGATATAAAAAGAGGAAAATCATTAATTGAGGTTGTGGTGATCTTGCACGCACCCCACAGAAATGGCCATGTAGGGACTCACCTAACAGCTATACCGATTAATCGCAATACATTGTGACAGACGAATCTGAAAAGCTAGCCGACCACTTCTCCGCAGACTGTCTTTCCATTGACATCTCGAGCGAGCCATTCCAGTATTCAACTTCATACACACATTTAACTGTATACTCGTCGAATCGGTCTTTGACAAGAAATGATAACTTTTGTATGTGCTCTTTGTTATAAATAGACACAATATAAATAATCACACACGCACACCATATACAGTGCGACATGCACCAACACGCGTGACACTAGAAGATAATTAGGGGCTTCATTCTCACCATACGCAATACTTTCTGATACGATTACACAATAAAGATGATAATATTCTACAACCACAACCCCTACAAGATTTTATAGTATAATAACAAGCACTGTAAAAGTTTTGATACACTTTTGCAGTGCTTCAAGATACGGGGTCTATTAGAGATGGGTAATATTTAATTCGAATCTTGAAAGGTCTGTAAGAAGAAAGGCATAAAAAGAGGAAAATCATTAATTAACATGGCAGTTTTGTGGTGCAATATGAAACACTTTTGCTTTGCAGCATGGTACAGTTTTGTGGTGCTACAAGATACGGGGTCTTTATGGAGGAGGAATGCTTGATTCGAATATTAAAAAGACTGTAAAAAGAAAGACATAAAAAAAGAACATCATTAATTTAAATGACAATTTTGTGGTGCAACATAACAATTGCAATTTTTGGTTAATAATCTAAATGTGTACTTCAGTTATACTTAATCATTACTATAGTTTCGAGAGCTGCAGTATCTCACATCACTAGTTGTAAATAATATTATAATAAGTATATGCTTGCAAACCAAATTTTCGTATTGTTGGTCAATAATGGATCCATATCTAAAATTATTGTGACAGATTCTAAAGTCTCTTTTTATTTAAAATTATTAATTGCAATATTAATAATGGAAATGCGAATCTCTATGATTTCTTCGTGAAATAAAATAATTCTTTATAAAAAGTATAATAAATAAACGTATACATATAAAACGCGTAATTTTTTTACATTGATTGCAATATTTTATATATTTTGCAACAGAAAACTTTAAATATGAATTAAACCGAATCGAATCCCAGTGACGCAACAACAATATTTTTCGATATAATTGATTTTATATGTATATCTTTCTAATTAATATATTTAATCATAATATTTAATAATAATATCACAGACCTATGTTTTGAATAAATACAACTTCGTATTAATAATGTGTTCTCCTAAGAAAACTTTACATCAATATCCAATTACTGATCAAACAAGACGTTACGTAAAACTTTACTAACACCTTATCTAGAACTGTTAACAGTAATTATTATTTAATTAAAAGATTGCACCTATATTACTATTTGTGTATCTAATCATTTAATAATTTTTCGCACCTTAGGTAAAGCCCTGATAAAACATAGACTATAAAGGAAACAACTAATATTAAATAACAGACAATCGAATTATTATCATCTCTCATCATGTCGTTCATTTCATTAATCATAATTCTGTCTACTGTGGGACACATCTACATCGTTACAGTTCTAGGTGAGAAATAAATATTTAAAAAATAATATCGTATTGTTTTTATTTATCAAATTAATGTAAAGCGTGTATTTTATGCTATTAATTTAAAATTTTAACGTGTACTCGTTTGCATCTATTATAAATTAATAAATAATAAGACAAAACACTTTGTTTAAACCACTATTTATTGATAAATCAACATATTTTGATACGTATGGTATCATCTTTAGGAAACAATGTATAATAAAATTAAAAATATAAACATAGATAAAAAAAAAACTACAAAGTGGCGAGTAATTAAGTAAGAACTACTGTGAAAATAAATTTAAAAGGTGACTTTAGCTTGCTATTAACTCTTTTTCTTATTTCTAAAATTTATCTAACTGAAAACCCCTAGTATTTGTATGTATAATTACAAAACCCTTGTTAATGTCAAAAGAATGATTTGTTTCCAAATGGTGAACAGTGGTTGAAACAAAGTTGTTTTGTCTTATTATTTATGTAATATGTGGCCACAAATTAATTTTGCTAATATTAAATAAATTAATAGTTTGATGTATAATAAGTTCAAAAATAAATGTCATCAGAACATGATTATAAGTTAAAAAAAAATTAAAATAATAATATCTTATTTATAAGATCAATGTATTAAGGTGCAGTATGGTGAATAGTGATCATGGGAACTAATAGACATTTTCTTACAACATAAAAATATGCCGTAACCTAAAATCACTATATTTATCAAGGCATCAATTTTTTTAACAATCTTTCCATCACAATTAGAAATATTACAGACCACTATCAATTTGTATCTGAAATAAACAAATATATACACAGACTAACTGAAACATAAATTATCTTGTATATACTCCTTTTATAAACACGAGTCCAACTCTTATAGAGTTGAAATAAATGTTAAATTAAATATATATCCTACTGATAATTCTAAAATATATGATATTATATATGTTCTAATATTAAAATAAAAATAATAAAATAACATTATTTAGGTTTACCAACATTGCCCGATGAGAAACCAGCATGGTCCGATCATGTGACTTATATTCATAAATACGACCAAAGAATTGTTGGTGGAGAGAATGCTCCCTCAGAAGCTGCACCATACCAGGTTTCTTTGAGGACATTTTTGGGATCCCATTTTTGTGGAGGGAGCATCATCACTGAGAGATGGGTGCTGACCGCAGCCCATTGCTTGATGGCGTAAGTAATTACAATTTTACTTTTATATTAACACGAAAAAATATATATAATTATTATATTATAAAACTTGTTATTACCGTGATTAAACGAGTATTAAGGACGTTCCCCAAGAACAGTCGTACTCAATCTTCAAGAAAATTCCCCCGTATGTAAACTACTATGAATAGAATAAAAAACAGTTGAGGTACAGTGTACTTTTTCGCTTCCGCTCACATGCGCAGAAGTTCAAAAATCTCTCACTATTCAAATTATAAAAGGAATCGTCAAAACCATTCAAAAGTAGCTCACTTTTAACATTTTTTATAATAAAACGAATACCGCTTGTTTTAGTTATTTTTACAGAAAGATATTTGTTAAATTTTCAATTAATGATTCTCAGTTTTCCAAAACAATGGTAAGAAAATTACTATTGCTATTCAATTAAACGTGCGCTACAACATCGATCGGGGTATGGTTCGTAAGTTAAATATGCTCACTTTAATAGTCAATTTACTACCGCAAGGACTATTGAAAAAAATTTCTACGTATAAAAGACACTCATAAGTATGTGTATTCAAAGTTTCAAAATGATTGTAAGAAAAGTGATTTTTTTGGGAACGTCCTTTAGTAATTATCTCAACAATCGTATTAAAATGAAAAGTATACGTCTGTCTGATATATTAGAACGTCTGAAACAATTTAAACGCATGTCCATCGTATTGATCACATTTACAAAAACGTTTCAATAATATTATTTATAATCGTGAGTTAGAGTAGTGAAGATATAATATTACGCAAGTCGGAAATAAATACTTTATCGTCCTTATTTTTACTTTCAATTTTATATTTTTAGAATTCAAAATTCTCCGGGAAAAAAATGGCAATTCAGAATTTACCAACTAGCAAAATAATTTTATGGAAAGGATTTCCCTTTATATAATACTGTAACAAAAGTAGAATAATATAAATTTTAAATAAAAAAAAAAAATTACCAGCGTTTAAAATAGAAATAATGGATACATAATAATCCAAAATCAGTACAAAATTAAGATTATTTGATAAACTTTGAATGTGGTATTTTACTTTTTTTGTCGTTTTCAAGTTCATTTACTATACATATTGATTGCGGAACTATCAGGGTTCGGCTTAATGATCGAGTTGAACACTTACACGTTTTAAGACTACTGCCTACGTCATACGTATTAATTATTGGCCTAATAATTTTTACAAATACTTTTAGATCTCCTTCATCAAGCACAACGGTGGTGGTAGGAACGCACACACTAAACTCAGGAGGCGTCCGATATAAAGTTCAGGAGTTTGCGATTCATGAAAAATACGACGCAACGATGATAGCCAATGACATTGGACTCATTCTCGTCGAGGATAGGATTAAATTTAATGGTCATATCCAGCCGATTCAACTGCCGAAGGAGAATACTGGAGGACAAGAAGAACTTGTATTGACTGGGTGGGGAACTACAACTGTGAGTTATCTAATTCTATGGTTATTCTGAAATGCGAAAGCTAGAGTTTAGTAACAAAAAGTCTTCTTCAATATTTCTCCTCCATGATATTTGGTCTTCTGATGCCCATTTACATCTAATGGCCAGCAGTAGGTCCATAGGATTGTTCTCATATTGTATTCCCATAACAGCCTCAGTCCTTCAGTTAGTCCTATTCTTTTTCCCTCCTCAATTTTCATCGAGTATCCTTATTATTAGGATTAGTATTTCTGGCATCCACTGAAGGTATCTCACCTATCTTAGCCGTTGAATTTTTATGTAATTTTGTGATATCTATAGAATGAAAATAAATGATAAGGCGCGCGTGCATTCAGAATAAAAGGGTCTGTGCGTATGAAGTAGTACGTTAAGGAGAACGCTAAGAGTTAACGCTCCACGTCTTCAAAGGCAGATAGAACTAAGAACTTATTGTAATCTGTAATATTGTGACCGCGAATAAATTCGAGTATTTTTCACATCACCATCTCAACCGACATTCACTGAGGAAGTGTTATAATAACTGGCGCAGCGGAATATAGATGGCGCCACGGGAAACAATAGTTTTCAATACTTTTAATTAATAACGTTAATGAACCCTAAACAATGAAGTGTCATTCTTTTGGATAATATTGGTTTCAAAATAATAAAAATTATTCTACAACAAATATTTAAAACTTATTGGATATTTTTGATACTAAAATCTTGATGTTGTATTAGTTATCTTAAGCGCCGTAAAATGGAATATTTTGGCCAAATGTATCCATTGACATGCTCTAGAAAATGTTTCAACAATATTAAGTATTTTATTTTTAATTTTGAAAAATCTGTTCAATACCTCATTCTGAAAAAACATCCTTATTGTCAAAAAAAAAATTTTTTTTTATGTATTTTGGTATTAAACAAATATATTAATTATGTAAGACACTAAGAAATTAATCAGAGTCATTAAACTCTTATTTATAAAATTTTTGTTTTAATTTAAATTTTGACTAAGCAGCCGGAGCTTGGCTAAATGGGTTAAATTGTGGCTGATACTAAATTAGTCTTAATATTTCTATAAATTAAATTCACATTTCAAAAGCATCAATTCGTCTTCCTAGCCTATAATAATGTATCATACAAATTGTTCACACAGATTGCCCAGTAGATTGCTTCGCGCGCCTTTTTTGTAGGCGCGCGAAGCAATTTAATTGTCATTAGTGTTTGAATAACGGGATGGCATACACGGCGCCACACACGGTGGCATACACGGTGGCACACACGGCGGCACACACGGTGGCACACACGGTGGCACACACGGTGGCACACACGGTGGCACACACGGTGGCACACACGGTGGCACACACGGTGGCACACACGGTGGCACACACGGTGGCACACACGGTGGCACACACGGTGGCACACACGGTGGCACACACGGTGGCACACACGGTGGCACACACGGTGGCACACACGGTGGCACACACGGTGGCACACACGGTGGCACACACGGTGGCACACACGGTGGCACACACGGTGGCACACACGGTGGCACACACGGTGGCACACACGGTGGCACACACGGTGGCACACACGGTGGCACACACGGTGGCACACACGGTGGCACACACGGTGGCACACACGGTGGCACACACGGTGGCATACACGGTGGCACACACGGTGGCACACACGGTGGCACACACGGTGGCGCACATTTAAATATTTTTTTTTATACTTCACTCTCACTCATTAATCAATCTCCATATCTATTTGAAAATAAAAAAAAATGTATTTTAACGGCAGATTTGGTATTGTGAATAGTAGGCGCACTTTATTGTATTTATAATTATTGTAAAAATAGGTATTACAGCAAAAGGTAGCCAATTGAAATTGCTAAAATTTCTCTAGCGGTGTTTCTTAGAAGTCAAAACTTGACAGTTATCATGTAGATAGTATGCCATTACAAAATGATTAATTGTGGATACTGGAAGAATATTACGTGTAATTTTCTGTCGTTATTTAGTACCTGCTAAGAGGATAATACATTGTTTAATGAAAAAATTGTAAAAAACGGGTAACGGGTTGTAGGGTATATACGAATACTTACGTGTTACCGTGAACAATATTCAGATGAAAATGTCGAGGCTGTGCATAAAGGCATGTCTGCATATAACACTACCTTCATTAAATGCCGTGCGCAAAAAATAAACCTTCCGAACACCACACTACATTGAAATTTTATTGAAAAATGTGTAAAATTCAATTGACCCAACAATCGATGCCATCGGAACAAATGGCTATTTCTTATTGGAACACACATCTATACATTTATAGAATGTATCACACTCATGTAATAATTCGTTAGAATTGTAGATACAAAATTAGAGAACAAAAACTATTTAAAACGTAACGATGTTCGTTTAAGAGTTGTAATAAAATATTTTACAGTTTCCAGGCATCGCTCCGAATAATCTCCAATTAATTAACGTGAAGACTTTGACCTTTGAGGATTGCAAGGAGAGACTGAAGGACTTCAAGCAGGTGTACGAAACTCAAATCTGCTCACTTACTAAGGAGGGTGAAGGAGCATGCCACGTAAGAATTTTTTTTTTTTACATTAAGGATTTTGTAAAGGCAATACTATCCTTAAAAAATATTGAAAAAAAACGTAAAATAATATTATGTTAGAAAACCAGTACCAGAGGTAATTAAAAAAAATGTATATTTTTGTGTAATAAAATACAATATTATTTTTATTCTATTCTAAAAAATTAACTTATTATCACGCCATTGCCTCGCGGTGGTAGGCTGAGAGGATAGAGGGCCACACTTTTTTGTCCTGACACACATTCATACATCTTCTCACACAATCTCGCCGGTTATTAAGGCTTCTAACAGAACCATCTTTCAGTGTCTGGTTTACCAGATTGTGCCAAGTCTTCCACGAATGTCCTCTATTTCTGGTGCCATTAATATTTGCGTCATATACATTTCTTACCATTCTCTTCTCATTCATCCGTTCCATATGACCCAACCACCTAAGTGATCCTTATGTAATCTTACTACTATGCTAACATTAGCTTTACATTATTTCTTCATTATTTACTCTCTACACAAAGTGATCTCATTTACAATGCATTAAGTCTACTTTCCTTCCTTTTATGCCACTTACATACGTCAGTGTTGGTACCAGGACTCCATCGCGTACCGCTAGTCTTGCCTCAGTTGATAAGTTCCGTTAGATATAATTCAAATTAATCTATTCTATTTTTTATTTATTATCTTAGTTTTATTAACCACAATTGAGTTTAAAAAACATTTACCGGTTTCGGAAAACACCTTTTCCTTCTTCAGGATATGTCAAAACTAACTAAAAATATAGCATTGTTTTTCTATTTATCCAGAATCTATTTTTAAATTTTTTTTAAAAAAAACAACAATTATTTAAAAAGTAAATTTAGTACCTAACTCAAATTGCTGCTCAATACAAATTTAGTCGAATAATTTTTAGGAAAAAATTTTAGAATAGGACTCTTAGTTAAATTTAGTTGGCTGTTTAGAATTTCTTGATTACTTTTACATGCTTTATTTATCTCCAACGATTCCAAATTATTTAATTTGTGACCTACACCATTTATATGCAAAATTGACAATCCCAATTTTTTATCAAAACCATGACTATTTTCTATCAAATGATTAGCAAATTCTGAAAACCCACTATTGTTCAAACATCTCAAATGCTCCTTTACTCTTATATTAAAATTTCTACCCGTTTTACCAACATAAAATGCAGCACAATCCTTACAACTAAGTTTATAGACGCCAGAATTGTTAAATTTATCATCCTTGTCCTTAGAATTTATGAGTAAATTTCCTATACTATTATTTGTGTAAAATGCTGGTCTAATATCTCGTGGTAGGTGTTTAGATATTTGTTTCGAAAAGTTATTTATGTATAAAATCCTACGCCAATTATCATTATTATCATTATGTTTCATCTGTGATTTATATAAAAACTGATTATTATATTCTTTTAATTTATTTTTTAAAATAGTGTCTATCAAACATGTATTACACTAAGATAATAAATAAAAAATATGAATCTTAAGCACCAAGTTAATATTGCTAATTTTAAAAGTATAATCTATTCTATTTGTAAGTAATTTCGTAGATTTTATTTAGTGTTTATTCTACACACATATTTATTTACCAATAAAAGATATAACTCTGATTGTTTTGTTTATCTTGTTTGAGTGTGACTCAAAGATATCAGAGATTGACTCACAGTTCGTGATTTTGAGGTCATCACTAGTATTAATACTCATAGCCTAAAACGGATTTATCTATTTGAACTACATACAAAAATTATTAAATATGTTATTTTAATTGTATTTTAGGGTGATTCAGGAGGTCCATTGATGAGCAAAGGAGTTCTTGTCGGAATTGTATCCTGGGGAGTACCCTGCGGTAAAGGATATCCCGATGTATACACAAGAGTATTTTCTTACACTGAGTGGATTCAGCAAACAATGACGCAATAAATACCCTCACTTTCATTTTTATTATGCCCTTGCCATAATACAATTAAATAATAAAACAGAATGTTAGTTTATTTTGTAATAATATTTACACTTATATACATACGTCTAAAAATTATCGTTTTATTTCAGAAGTTTAATATTTTTATTTATTTATTTATTATTATGCACGCCCTATTCAGGCATTAACACAATTTGTAAAATAATAGAAAAAAAAATATTAGTATGTTTTTCATGATCAAAATTAAGAATAAATATAAAATGTTAAGTAAAGTTATTTATCCGTCATCATTAAATTAATACACAAAAAAAAGTAATAACGTTGTTCTATAAAGAGTTAAATTTACAGAAAAATAATAAATAATACATATAAGCCAGATATTATTTAAATAATTTTGTATGTTTTATAATTAATAAAAATCCATTTAAAAAAAAAAAGTTTTTTTTAAATTATTTAAAAATACACTAAGATATGAGATAGTGACCTTATATCCATCAAAAAAAAAATGTCTGGTGCAAGACAACTACATGTAGCTGCGAAGATACATAAATACTCAAAGGGAGCGGCATTAAGAACCTTAAAACCGTGTGTCTTTTGAGGGGTAGTTGTTATATATTTGACGTTTGTATATCAGGATAGAATATAAGGGCGACTTAAATCCTTTGCGCATACCCTATATTACAAAGATACTTCTACAAGGGTAGTAAGTCCGAAAGCTGTGGTCTTTATACTAACAATTACTATGAATCCTTTGATCTTTGCTATTTGCTATAAGGCTCTTAAATAAATGCTAACAATGGATTAGCTTCATATTTTATAGAGATTGTTTCGCATCTCGTTCTCGACAAGCTTCAAAGTAATCATTACTAAGCATAAATAATCTCATTTACGTTCCCAGTAAAATAACATTTGATAAGCGATTATGCCAGAACTGTTTTAATTGAAATATCTGCTAATAAAAATTTAGTCTTCTGAGAGTTGGGTACGATGTGGCAACCATTAATAACGATAGTTCTGATAGCCATCGCTTATTTTTGTATGAGTAAGTATTAATATTATATATTATGTATTTATTAATAGGTAATTCAACTGTATAGAGCACAATGCTGACATGTTCACGATTTGACCAAATGACTTGTAAATACAAGTTTATTTATTTTTTAAATATTATTTTAGATCACACAAGTTACGTGATGAAATGACTATTTTTTTCAAAAGTCACAAGACATAATGATAAAACATAAAGTTAAAAAGCATAAGTAGATTGAATTTATTTAAATTGTATATTCACGCACAGTTTTTTTGATGTATGGTAAGTAGGGGCGTGCAGTATATACACGCAAAAATGCTGTGCATAACTAAAAATTCTGGAAAACTAATACAAATTAAAAAATTGGATTAACATAAACGAAAACATTATTTTGCAATTAGCGCCATCTATGTACCAGTAGAGACTTTAATTGTTTAGTTCTACAAAATGTCACCTTTTATTCGCCGCATCGTGCTATTTACATTAATTAGTTTTGTCTTTAAGCTTGTGAATTACTCAAGTCATATGAATGGCTATTTACTGAATTGAATATTCCTTTCGTTTGATCCGTTTTATATTGAGTCGTTATCTATGCTGTTTTTTAACAGAATAAGATATGCTAGGTGTTTTTGTACATACTTTTGGTTTTAGATAGAAATTTACAGTAATCTGTTATTATTATAATTGTGAGGGGAGGATTATTGAAGATTTTAATGACCAGATAAATAAAGTGGTTTTAAGTTGCAATATATTTAAGAGTTGGAATGTTAATTGGAATTTTTAAATCTCGTAGATCGGAAATCGCTTATAACATTTAATTTGTTTTTAAATTTAAAAATTTGGAATATTGTTTTTTTTTGTATATATCAATTATTTTTGATAATCTGAATACTGTAGAGTTGGGCACGTAGATAGTTCCTTTTTTTAGAATTATTTTTATTATTATTTTTTGAGTAATTTCTAATTGTGATATTGATATTTTGTATGCTCCTCCCTATCCAATAATACCGTATTGCAAATGTGACTGAACAGATTCGTAATATATTATTTTTAGATGTTTCCGAGTTTTATAAATGTGTAGGCAGTTTTTCTTGTTATATGTTGTTGCTATGTTTCAGGTGGCACACCAGTTATTGGCAGTGCGCCTAAGATATCTCAGACTAGCTTTAATTGGCATCATATGCAACTTCAGACCAAAATAATTGGAGGCTCAGAAGCCAGAAGTATGGAAGCACCCTACCAAGTATCCGTAAGACTACACGGACGACATTTCTGTGGCGGAAGTATTTATAAACAAAGATGGATCATAACTGCAGCCCATTGCATCAGAGGGTTCGTGTAAAACTAATAACGATTTAATTTTTTTAATTGACATATTTATTTTTTAAGGAGAACACAGTGGTATTTTAATACAATTTAAATGAATCATCTAGAAAGATAGATTATCGAAAAAATATTAAGTTGCTATACCGGTGGCATGATTAGATTTTTCTGTATATCTTTCTAGTCGATTAATTTTATATGTATTGACATATTTATAACAGAGAAAATAGTGTATTTTCTTATAGAACAAATAAATGTCGTATTTACTACATATATAGGGGTAATGTCAGAACAAATGCATTAGCTAACTCCGCAGTACTCAGATTACATTCTTTGGTGAATGAATATGCGGAGCTAGTCGACATTTTTTCCGTAAATTTAAATCTTTACATTATTACAATTTTTTATGTCTTAACTCAATGGTGGCGGATAAATTGCTTTACTTAATATTTTATATTAATTTTTAGGTTTGATTATGAAAATATGCAAATATTATCTAATTTTTTTCTTTGTGTATTGCACTTCTGATGAAATTTTCTGTTATTTTACAAATTATGTTCATCATTTTTAGTGCCAACATTATTTTTCTAGCTTGCATCAATATAAAAATCCTTAGTACAAATATTATAATTCATTTCATTTATATGCAAGCCTGTTGGCCGCTTCCTACCTCGCTGGGTATATATAAAGTACCTATTGTGAGATGGTAGACATAAGGTTCCATAAGTTAGAATATAAGTTGGAAGTAAGTAACAAATTAAATTAAATGGTAAAAAACAGAAAAATCAAAAGGAGACAAGTAGAGATAATAAGTAAATTGAACAAAGTAATTTTTTTATACAGACTAAAGATATATAAGAAGTAAAAGAAAATAAACAAGCAAGGACCAAACAAAACATGATAAGTTCGAGGTAGGATGTGACGACAAAAAGAATTACATAAAATTAGTTTGATCATTTAAGGAACTCTTCCAGGTGACTTCTTCCAATTTTTAAAGGACATTTCTTTATAAGCACACAGAATTGAGGATTTAATTTAATTGAAGAGTTAATTCCTGTATATGAAGTATATTATAACAACAAATACATTTATAAGAATAACGCACAAAGCTGTATCGCAATATTTTCTTTCACTACAGTAATTGGGCCTCATGCCCTGTTGTAGTGTTAAAATTTTAATATTAAAATAATTAGTTATAAAAAAAGGAACCGCAGTAAAACCTAATTAACTACATCTAAACAGATATTTTATTGAAATAATTTAAATACATATGTACTGTTCCGGCGATGACACACGTCTGCCACATTTCATAGCTGAAAGGCAACTGCTGTGCGACATCGCCTGGTGACAGATCTTGCTGAAAATACTTACATTTCTAGCGTAATATAATTAAGAATTTGATATTAATTATAATTTTCAGTCACCGAACAGCCAGTATGACTGTGGTAGCGGGAAGTAAACGGCTTGACGTCGGAGGTGATACCTACGCAGTGCAAAAAATGTTTGCGCACAAAAAACAGGATTTAGCCTTGTTGCGTTTGAAATATAAAATAAAATTCTCTCCTAAAATACGTCCAGTAGTCTTGGCGAACAGAAAAATACGAAGTGGAGAAAATGTCGTCGCTAGTGGGTGGGGCATTTCCGATTTGAATGTGAGTAGTAAATGTATATAATTTTAGAAAGTGCATTTAGATGAATTAAGTATTCATAAAGATAAGGCTTAAGAGTAAAAGTAATAAAGAAGACTTAAGAGTGAGAGAAAGCTAAAGGTAAGGCTAAGGGCTAAGGCTAAGGCTGAGATAAGGACAAGGGTAAATGCTAGATTATGAGTAATGTAAGCTTAGAATATATTATTCATAATATATATTTAATAATATTTGAATATGTCTAAGAACACACAATTACTAGATTTTTATCTTCAAAGGCATTGTTATTAAACAAATTAATGATATCTCATAGAGACGAAGATAATTATATTATATTATATTATACGGGAAGTATGAAATATGGGTATTACATGGCTTACGACCTGTTTTCGACTGGCTTAAGTGTTCACTTTATACAATGTAACGTTCATTATTCCACCCAATCAACCTCTATATCTATAATTTTTTTTCTGTAGACACCTGTAATACCAATACTTCTATACTTCCCACATAATATAATATAAATTGCTTTTTCTCTATGATATTTTTATTTTCTTTAATATTATATATATATATATATATATATATATATATATATATTTATTTGTATAGTTATGTCTATCATTAATTACTAATCCTAAAGTATTAATTAAAATTGGTGGATTTTTGTTTGTATATACTTTTACTAAATTAGATGTGGTAGCTCCTATTAATAAAAGTTTTAGTACTTTTAAATTCACGTAGTTATCAAAATAGTATGTATATACGTTGATTAGTAAATAAGTAGATTTTACGAATTAACACATTAACTATAGCATATATACGTATAATAATATTCTATACATATATACGTTCTCTGACACTATCTGTAACAATATTCCCACAGACTAAAGTCAAATACAAAATTTTACTTACACTAGCTAGTTCCACACAAAAAATATATACCATGATAAAATACAACTCTAGGTTTATGTTGATTAGCCGTCCGGAAAAAGAAATCAATTTGGAATATTTTAATTATTTTTTTCAGCTTTTATATTCTCCAAACAATTTGCAAATCATTAAATTGAAGACAGTGCCATTTACAGAATGCAAAAATAAATGGTCTCGACAAAGGATAATTGACAATGGCTCGATTTGCACATTAACTCGAACTGGTGAAGGGTTATGTATGGTATGTATGTTCAAATATTATCTGTCTCAATAATTGATAAATCTTAAGAGATATCTATTTATCTGTCTCAATAATTATTAAATATTAAGAGATATCTACTTATCTGCATTAATTGTTAGATAAATACGTATAAAACTATAATATAAACCTACCTCATTCAAAGTTGAAACATAGTTCTATAAATTTTCTAATAAAAATCGCATTAAATTCAACAATACCACCCCGATACATTAACAGACAGCAGAATTTCCAAAATCATTATTAAACACTACCTACATCACAACGTGGGTAGATAAATATAAATGATAAAAAATGTATAATAAATTTATTAATACAATGCGAGCCTCATTTAATTAACAAAAGTAAAAATAATGCGAAATGTGTTTTTTTGGAAATCAAAATTATTATTGACAGTAATTTGCTACTGGGGCGACAACCGTTTTCTGATGTTCGAGGTTTTGAAATATATATTTACATACAATATATGCCCATTATTATGAAAGTGGTCTAAGTAATTTTTTTTCGTTTAGAGATATTTAAATGATTCCGTATGAATTGATTAAAAATATTTTTATATTTATTTATTTATATATATTTTGACATCCATATTTTTGTACTAACAGAGGTGGATACATAATAAATATATATAATTCATAGTTTATTGTGTGGGATGGAGTAGACTTCATCTCTGATATATACAGCGTTGTCCTGGCTACTTTGCTAGACTAAATTCTGTGTTAAAGTGGCCAGTTTTTTTTTTTCGTGCTGTTGTGTTATTTGGAATAAAAAGATATTACACAGACATTATTATGACATTAATTATTACATTATATATTATGACAGATGTATTCATTTGAAAAATGTGTAACGTATAGATTCTAAAAATTGCCGTCAAAGATACTGGCGCTGTAACATATTAGGTAATGCACCTTCCCCGGATTGGAAAAAGAGATTCAGGTTCGAATCCCGGTAGCGTAAAATTGATATTATATATATATATTTATAATTACTTACTTACTAACCATCATGCCGTTTTCCCGCGGGTGTAGGCAGATGGGATAGAGCGCCACACTCTTCTGTCCTGACGCACAATTCTCGCCTCATGCACATTCATACATCTTCTCATACAAGCTCGCCGATTGTTGAGGCTTCTAACAGAACCGTCCTCCATTAACTGGTTTACCTGGTCGTGCCAAGTCTTCCGCGGACGTCCTTTATTTCTGATCCCATCAACAGTTGCGTCATGTATCTTTCTTACCACTCTCTCCTCATTCATCCGTTCCATATGACCAAACCATCTAAGTGATCTTTTCTTAATCTTACTCACTATACTAACATCAGCTTTACATTCTTTCCTTATTTCTTCGTTTTTTACTCTGTCATAAATAGATTTGAAACATATACGCCTAAGTGATATCATTTCCACTGCATTCAGTCTATTTTCGTTCCTTTTCCTGCCAGCTACAGGCCTGACTTTCATACATCAATGTCGGCACCAGTATTCCATTGTGCACCGCTAGTCTTGCCTCGGTTGACAAATTCCCGTTAGATATAATTTCATTCAAAGCGCCGTTCACTTTATTCCCTGCAGTTACCCCCCTTTCGATATCATTCTCAGACTTTCGGTTTCTATCAAACATACTTCCCAAATACACAAACTCATCTACTTGTTCCAATTCCAAACATTCCATTCATTCATTTATAATTAATACATTTAATTAGTATTTAAAACATATAGGTATGTTTTCGATTTGGACAAAGTTCAAAGAGTTACGGATAGATCTGAGTGTTTATTATATTAATGGTAAAATACTGTTTCTAATGATTCCGATTTCAAAAGCTACATAACTTAGCCAAATTATTGTATTTGGAATTCATCATTGTACTTGCTCTAGTTTGAGAAATTATTCGCTATCATCATCTCAATTAAGAATTGTAAAAATCGAATTATATTATTTATCGAATTATGATAATGTAATTGATTGGTCTAGCGGTAAGCTGCTCGACTAATAACCAAGAGGTTGAGATTTTGATGAATTTTTTCAGTATTATCTAACTAGTGTTGAGTGACATCATTGAGGTTAGTTTGAAAAAAAGTAGTAAAACTTTATTTAAAAAAAAAACCTTAAAATAAATTATCTTTATTGACGTGATCTTTTATTTATATTTTTAGGGAGATTCTGGTGGCCCTTTGACAACCACTGGTAACGTTTTAGTTGGAGTCGTGTCCTTTGGAATGCCGTGCGGTGTAGGATCTCCAGATGTATATGCTGGCATTTTTCATAACAGGAAATGGATAGAAAACATTGTAAAAAATAATTATTAATTAAGAAAACAAGCATAAAGTTATCATTAAATAATAAAAATAATATTTATCCATCAAAAATATAACATATAATATATGACGTATTTAATATATCAAGAATCATAAGAAAACAAAATTTAACCTTTGCCATACCATGGTAAATATACCCTACGCAGCCATGCTGTCAACTCATGTTACTACAAGAAATATGTGTTTTTAAGCATTTTAAATGGAAACAAAAAGCTTTTACAAGCTTAAATGACTTACAATGGTTAATGTCATAGTAACTATAAATATAATAAGAAATGATAAATATAATAATTTAATACGTTCATTTCATTCTCACACAGCATTCGTCAAGAAACCCATCCCAACATGATCTTTATCTTTATCTCTCTTCATTAAAATAAATGTGTGATCTTTTTCACACGGTACAATGGTATTATTTTTAAACCAGATAGCATGCAGCGCATTATTTTTATATACCATTGAATTAAAAAATGATTACTTTTATTATGATTCGCATTACATAATTGATTTTCCACTAGTCATTTCTGAGCGCAAATAATTTTTTTAGAACTGGGTAAAATGTTATTTTTGCATTATACATATTTATAGAAATTAGATTTAATCGGTTCGGTAGACTTATGTTACTGCGTGGCTAGGGAAGGGTTAATATGATTATTGATGAACTTTTTCCAAAAAACACTTTTCGTTGATTTTATAGTTGACTAAAACACTAAAAAATAAATATAACATAACTGGAATTTAAATATTGTAATATTTATATAAAAAAACAACACTAAGTAATTTATATAACAAATATGTTTAATTATTATCTTTATCATGTTTTACAAATAATATATACCTAAAAGTATCATCAAAGTACAATATTATATTTTGTAATAAAAAATTGAAAAAGTTATTAAGGAGAACACATTCTTATTGTGAAGTTGTAATTATTCAAAACATTGATTTGTGATAATACAGTAATAATATATAAGTTGCATCGATGTGTCCAAAATTTAATAAAAATGAATTCTGGCGTCTCCTATCGGATTACTTAAAGCTATTTGAGATTCTGTAAAAACAAAGTAGATAGCTTTCAAATAATGGAACGATTTATGTATTAATTTGAAAAGTGTAACATATAGGTTTAAAAATTTGTCGTCAATCCACTGCGTCGGTATAGCATAATCGGATAATGTGCGATTTCCAGATTGGAAGAGATCTAGGTTCGAATCCAGGTAGCAATAACAATATTTTTCGGTAAAATTGATTTTAAATGTATATCTTTTTATTTAGTACATTTAATTTGTATTTAAAAATGTTAAATATGTTATCATTTCTAGTGTGACTTAAATAAATAATGATGATTATTTTCTAAAACAATATATAGTATTGGGCCTAAGAAAAATACGTTAAAACTACAATGCTTATAAGCTTAAAAATAACTATGGATATATATTGTCACGTTACGATTTATAGCGTTTTGAAAAACGTGACGTAAGTTCCTAAATCTTAAAAATAATCACTGTGGCTGAATATTTTTACGCTCTTTATCAACAACAACAAGGTTACGCGGTCGAAGTCTAAATACTGGCCACGCGGATCGCCACGTTCGAGGCGCGTTGAAAAAGGACCGCTAGAGGTGGGTACCTCATTCAACTTTCAACTACAGGCTGGTATTGCTGCGTGAGGTCGGTGGCTTAGTGCCGCCGACCAATTTAAATCCGCGTACTCATTTATTAAAATAATCGCCCATTAATTGCATTATGAAGATCTGTGGGAAGCAAAAATTGCTTGATGCAAAGTCCGTCGCCGGTGAGCGAGGAAATTTGACAGAGCGAGGCTCAAATATTTAAAGGAAATACCATGTATTTCTTTTTTTTTTTACTTGGGGAGACGCACCGAAGTGATGGTTGATGTCGCACTAAGGATGAGGGCGGATCCGCCGCTTTTCCAGGACCGATGCAATAAGCTCAAGGCTGCTATCTCGGTCCTACTCATCGCGGCCTGGTTGGCATTTTTTAATACTACTTGGCAGCTGTTCGATGGCGCCCTGCGAATACCGTATTACCACGAATACAACGCGGCCTCGAATATAACGCGGCCTATATATTTGGAGCAGGAATGAAGATAAAAATTAAAAAATAAAACAAAAATTAATTAGGTGAATTTATTTTATTTTATTTATAAGACTTTATGCATGTTTTTGTTGTAACAGAGGTGAATATATTATAATATAACATGATAATCACAAGATACAATTATATTGCAATTAAATACTCGTAGTTTATTGTGTGGATGGAGTAAACCTCACCACTGATATATACAGAATTTCCCTGGCTACTTTGCTAGACTGAAGTCTGTGTTAAAGTAGCCAGTTTTTTTGTGCTATCGTGGTGTTATTTAATTCAAGAAAGATAAAGATTCGACAGGAATAAAACTAAAAATAAAATAAAAAATGTAGTAGGTGTGTTGTAGAATTAGTGAATTATTAGTGTAGGCACTGTATAATGATTGTGTAAGAATTATGGATAGCGATGCTTCTGATTGATCTCTATCTAATTTAATAATATATTGGGTCCATATTTGTGAAACATTATTGGAAATGATCGATTTCCAGTTGGTGCTGAGTGTGTTATACAGTTTCGAACCTAGGAACATGTAGAATCTTTGAGAAAATGTCATTGTTGCTCTCGGAACTGGTGTGTAGATGTTCGTTGTTTGTCTTGTGTTGTATCCATGATTTATTTATTTGGGTGAGTTGTTGTTAGCATGGAATAATTTTATTATAAAAAATATAATTTTTTCATTCAGGCATGCTTTAATTATCATCAGTGTCGCTTGAATGATTACTATTCGATGCATCATTTATGGCATCTTCCTTTTCAAATAAAATGTCATCCTCACTCGTATCCAGATGTTGGAAATGCATCAATTCTCTAAACCTTTTTCAATAGACCCGTCACTAATCATCTGCCAGGCGGTCATGATCCATTCCCGTAAGACAAGAATTGATGATTTCTTTGTTTTCCCTGTAGGGGTCAAATAATAATTTCCAGCTAAATAGACGATAGGCTAAAAGGCTTGGCTGTGTGCGCTGTCCTCATCTGGACACGGCCTAAACCCCGAATATAACGCTAATGTTTTTTTAAGTAAAATATTTTATGTAAAAAATATCGCATTATATTCGGGCTAATACGGTATTTACAATACATTGAAATAAATAACAAAACATGCATATATATGAAAGTGTGACACCAAAAGTGTGAACCAACATAATTTTGGTTGCTTGTTTGACATCTGCGTCTGTTCATTTTATTGAAAGCAGGTTTATAGCTATGTGCTAATATTTGGTTAGCTTTTAATTTCCTGTGTATTGTTACCGGTGTGGTGAACCCTGACGCGCCCTACAGACCTAAGGAATCACCTGATACCCATATAGGGTCGAAACGAACTGACTAATAAGCCGAAGCCAATACATCGCGACGGACAAATCTTACGAGGAAGCCGACCGCTTCTCGATAGACCGTTCTTTTGTCGATATTTCCAGCGAGCCACTCCAGTCTTCAACTTCATACGCATATTTAACTTTACACTCGTCGTACCTGCCATTTCGCAATAAACGCCAACTTTTGTAAGTTCTGTTTTTATTTAAATACCTTACTCGAGATTCAGCATAAATAATCACACATGCACATTCATATATACTGCGAGATGCACCAACACGCATGAGACTAGAAGAGAGTCTGGGGCTTCAGTCTTACTATGCACAAAACCTTCTGATACGATCACACAATTAAAATCCTCACGAGTCCATAATAACTACAACCACAGACCCTACACCGGTATTCGTGATCAGCGCGCTCAAAGAAATAATTTTTCCCATACTTCCAAGATTTTCAATACCTTAAAGTAACATTAAAAAATGAATAGTATTATAAGTTCAAATTAAAAAATATATTTTGCCTTTTAACAAGGTGTAAATGTTTAACATATTTTACTGATAAATTATTTATGTTAGAAATTTTTTTTTAATTAAATTTTGTTTCACAACTAAATTTCAATGAAACATTAAAAATAAATTAGCACTTAGTTTATTTAGAGTTTGCAATTTATCTATTGGAGCATAATATAATATATCTGTGAGTCGTTTTTTATGTATCCAAAAGTAATAGTTATGATCACTCCTTTACAATAATCAATATGAATAGAAAGCAAAATTTAGTAATATTAAAAATATATTATATGTAAGTTTTGCGTTTTAAACTTTGTGTATTAAATCTAATGATGTATATACTTACATATTTTGTAGACAATACATATTGTTTAGTATAGCTGTAAAGCTCTTGTTTTATTATCATGTGAGGGATTTGAGCCTCGTCCCAGGAGGTCACCAAATTAAAATCAAGCAAAACAAAGGCTCTGTTAGAAAATAGTATGAACATTGATGTGGAGTATATTCGATACATGCATCTCTATGTATTTATTTAGTTATTATTTAAAATAAAATTATTAATTGAATAAAGCTATATGCATATTTTAGACATAGGTACATAAATAAACTTTTTCACAGAGCCAAGAAGCTAAGATTACATTTCAAATACTTTTTAGAGATTATCTTCGGCACAGCTCATCTGCATTAGCACTAAAATACAGCTGTAGCCTAAACTGGACTAGACTAGATTAAAATTTATCTACAAGACGTACTAAATTATGTACTCATAGTATATGCAATACATGAATTTCGTTGTTAGTTTAGCGGTGTTTGAGATTTTGCAGAGATGTTGTGACATTATAAATTAGGACCACGTTTGAAATTGTCTCGTATTATTACCAAGCACCTCGAAATCACAAAAAATTGCCCTTAGGTTGGTATAGAAATCCGTTTCGAAAGTTATAAAAATGGTCACTATCTATGGTTTTTTTTCAAATCATCGGTGGAGCTGTCAAATTAACGCAGGTCATCGCTATGGCCAGCGATTATGAAATATAATTGTGAGCCATCCAAATTTTCCCTTTGGTTTCGGTTTAGATTTCTACATTTGGTTTCTTCGTTGGGTTTCTCCCATTGGTTTCATCGCCTCACTGTAGACTACATTTTTAATGTGATGTAATCATCTACAATTCCACTTACGAATTCTATCGCGTCAACCTGGAATATAAGGATCATCTATGATTATAGTCTAAGGAGATGGGATGCTCGGATGGCATGGACCAGACGGATGCCATCTAGTGGAACATCTGGTTGTTACCTGCCTGCCTTTTTTAGAGGTTAGTTTTTCCAAATCGGCAACACTTTTTTCAGCGACAGCCATTTTGACAGTTGACAGCTGATTTGTGCTCAGTTTGGTTTGCCAATTTACCGTGAATAGACTTGAATCGTTTCTCTTCACATCAATTGAAACACATACATTGATTTGAAGAGAACTCACCTAATTATTAAAGGGAGACTGTTTATCTCATTATTTTATGAGCTAGCGACTGAAATCAGAAAACAACATAAAGATAAGTCGTCAGTTCCAGAAAATTTGACACCACCAATATATAAATTTAAAGAAAACTACCAATAATATTTGTAAAGCTAAAAAGCAACAAGAAGTGATTAAAGGTTTTTTCTCGACAATTTATTGGTATTCTAATAAAATAAAATTTGTACATCTCTGCAAAATCTCTAACAGTAATATTTTTCCGGCATCTTCATCATACACTTTCGTTTCATCCAATAATAGTACGCGACGTGCGTAAATATGTAGAATTCTGTAAAGATTGGGTAACCTTGACATTGTGTCGTATGCAAAAAAAAAGTACATTCATCTATATATAACATAATCTATTGCTCCAAAAACGCGAGAATCACACATGTTGTTGTAGATAGAATTCTTTCCCTTTTCTCTTTTAGCCGGTGCACAGTTTAAATATTTAAAAGCATGCTTATAAATAACCGTGTGTGCCGTCGGAACGAAAAATTAGACTATTATTTCAATCATTTTAAGAATATTTGTATTATTGGTAATATAAATATTATATAAATGTTATTTGGTTAAAATAAATAAAACTATAAATATTATTATAGAAGAACTACACATACACAATAAGCAATAGAGTAATTCAGGGTGAATATTGTTTTTGAATAAATAGGGCTGATGTTGTTTTTGAATAAATAGGAAATGAAATACAACTTTTTAATTTGGTTTATATTTATCGATTATTTAATTTATTCAAATTATGTATGAAATATGACATTGGCCAAGTAGCCGCTTCTGGTACCGGCATAAATGCGTGCTCTTTTGAACATATTTTTCAAAATATTCTCGCATACTTTCGCGTGTTATTTCAGTAATTTCATTTCGAATATTGTCCTATAGCATCGAAATTGTTATTGGCTTATTGACGTAGACCTTTTCTTTCTTGTACCCTTACAGAAAGTTGTCGAGAGCCGTAAAATCAGGTGATCGAGGAGACCAGTCGATACCACTGCATTTTGATATTATGCGGTCCGGAAAAAATTGTGTGTGAGGTGGCACCGTCCTGTTGAAATCACATGTGTTGCAGGTTCAATCGACCTAATTCGCCCACTAAAATGTGACGATAGCGATTGCTGTTAATGGTTACAGCATTGCCATTATTATTTAGATAAAATGTTTTAATAACTTCAAGGCGTTATTGAGGCAATAAATACTTTATAATAAATTGTAATTAACTACTTTCTACGACTACTAAATATGAAGTGATAAATATTTATCAAACCAGAATGGCAATCAAATAAAATCAGCCTGGAATATAATATTCAATCTGTATAATACATTAGATGAATATACAAATATGAATATACTAATTAATCTTCTTCGAATAATACTTTATATAAACTTAACCATACAATGGATGTACTTTGATTATGCCTACCAAATGTATTGCAATCTTCTCAGTCTATCTTTGAAGGGATGGGATAATTGGAAGATAAAACGTTAAACAACATGAAGCCTGTTATCTGACGCCACTCAGGTTACTAGAAGAACATGTCTGCAGAGGAGGAATAATCCAACTCGAAAAGATCGTGACAGAAACGCACTACTGAATTAAGTGGATAGCTATTTACGTAGGTATTTTAAATAAGTGCTAAAATTATATATGTGTTATGTTAAAACATTTCTACTATTCAGTAATACAGAATGAAATACCGTTCATACTCCTCGGGTCCATTGTCTTCTCTCCTCAAGGAAAATTTATATTTGATCGTCATCTAGGAGTGCATTGAAAGAGATTGTCGTTTAACAAGGGTATATATTTAAAACAAAAACAGGCAGTTCAATGAGTTATGAAATGAAAAGAAAATAATTTAAATAAAAAAATATTATTTTGCTTTAACACCACTTTATTTCAGAAAATAACTTGAAACAAACTCAACTTTTTCATACTCTAATATCTACAAGCAAAATTTCATAATGGAAGTTCAAATAAAGAATAACTTTTAAGAAGGTTTCATATCAAAACAATCCCAAAAGTTGTTCGCATTACAATTATTGTCAATTTCAAACGATTTAGCACACATTTAAAACGAATACTAGAATTAATTACTTTGTGTGTGGTTCAAATTTATAAAAATTACTTACAAGTGCCATGAGAGTTTATCATAAGAACAAATTTAGATGCGTTATATTTTACATCTAGTTCTGTTTCTGGTTGAGCCTAGATTAGGGTTGTGAAGGTTGATCTAAAAATACAAGGTTTACTAATTAAAGTCAGTGTGTTTCATGTGCTCAGTAGATGACATTTTCATTTCCCGTCATGTGACTTTGTCCAGTACCCATGACGTGCAGCATCATTGGCGGTTGACCCGTCCACTATCACCGGTCATTCTTGTTCCATGATGCTATTTCATCATATTGTAGAGAAATGAATAAGACGCGACCGCACCGATAGTCATTGTTTACGCGTTTTTATACTTCGATTAGTAGTTCTGGTATAAATTTTGAATATGTGCATTCTATTTGTGTAAATTTAAAACATCAAATAAAAGCGAAACTGCTACCGGTGAGAGAAAGTTTCGGAATCGGACGAATATATTTTACGGCGGTGATATAAAAACATTTTGTGTATGATTTTCGGTTTTTGGTTAAGATAAAATTTCGGAAGCTGGCCAGCACAGTTAAAAAGCTTCGATACTGCAAGGAGAGCAAACATCGGCGTCTATCAGCTCAGTTTCACAAAGGTTGATATATTTTTATTTGCGTAGATTGAATTAATGTATTCAACATTACCAATAGAAAACCCAGGACTAATTATCGAAGTGTACATACGGCAACAGTCTTAATACCATCGATACTCAGACAATTGGTAGAAAAATCCTGAATAATCATAAATGTAGCTTCGAATATAATAAGAAATTCTCATACAATACGAAACTCGTAGTACAATAAAGGAATATTACAATTCCAGCAAAAAAAAAATATACATATGGTGGATTGATCCGACTACACCCTTGAGTGCAACACTTCTTATTATTGGATGCAGTTGTACATCCGGCAATCCGGCTTTAGCAGATATAATGCCAGAAGCAGCACCGTCACCGTGTGTGTGAGTATGTTTCGGCCGCTACCTCGTATGGCGGGAAATGAAACAATTAAGCAAAACACTTGATGTAATTCCAATGCTATAAATAAGACCCAACAATGGCATGTGAGCATGGTTTTCAATCTTCTCGCACATCGACCCTGTGTACTGGTTTACCATCACACCGTTTTCTTGCACGGATAGGCAGAGAGGATAGATCCCTATACTTGTGTGTCCTGACACAAGAGCTTTCGTCTTATTCACATTGACATATCTTCCCACACATGCTCGGTTGTTGAATCTTCCAGTATGGTTTATCCGGTTATGTCAAGTCTTTTGCGGATATCCTATAATTTTGGTGCCATTAACACTTGCGTAATCACCCTCTCCTATTACATTTATTTTGTTCATTCTTTATCCTTATCACAAATGAATTCACCTCATACACGCTTGAACTATTTAATTTTTACTGCATTTAGTCTATTTTGTTAACAGGCTTCACTTCCATACGATAGTGTTGGTCCAGGACTCAATCATCGCTAATCTTGCCTCCGCTGATAGAGTGTTTATGAACGAATTATACCTAATCATTGAATTCATGTAAATTAAGATAAGCTGTGAATAATTCGCATGAAAGAATTACGTTTATTACCACAAAGAATCAAAAATGACGTTACTCTTTAGTTGGAATCTCAAGCCCTAACAAAATGCTGTTTTTGCGGTTGACTGCAATTTTTATTCTGGTCGATTTATGTTCAAGTAATATTAACTAATATATACTAATGTAAATACAATGGAATGATGTATTTTTTTGAATATCGTGACAGCAACTCAAATGCACAGCTGCAATTGAATATATAAATACAACACTTGTGAAAAATTATATAGTAAATGTGTACAACGTATAATTTTTTTACAGTACCTTAGTTACTAAATACAGATATCATTGATATAGATTTAGAATTTTCATATAACAAGCGCTTAGCTTTGATTAAAAGTAGTAATAATATGTATACGACGTGCGGTACATACGTGTACGCATTTCAAATAAAAATACAATATAATTTGCACTAATAAATCTATATGTATATATGTGTACCTACGTCATTATTACAATATTAGATATTTTTTATACCCACATTGACGTATCTAAAATATTGTCAATTATTATTATTTTTTTTATATTAGAAAATATAATACATTTTAGAATTATCAGTAGGAGATATATATATTTTATTTAACATTTATTTCTTATCTATGAGAGTAGAACTCGTGTATAGAGAAGGAGTATATACGAGATAATTTATGTTTCAGTCTATATTTATATCTGTTACTTCATCATATATACATAATCTGAGTATTAACGAAATAAAAATTTCTGAGTAGATAACGTTATTTTTATTATTTGAAGAGCGCTGAAAATATTTATTATTTAATAAGCTCTAAATTTTAAGAGTGATCAATTTTTAAATATGTATAAAATTTAAAACTCCTTGCCGCAATAAATTGTTTATATAATATTATTATTTGTGTTGGTTTTTAGGTGATTCATCGCTCTCTAAGCAGATAACGCATATCGATAGAAGAATATTAGGGGGGGTCAAAGCCAATACATACGAAGGAAATTATCAAGCCTCACTAAGACAATTTGGGATGCATTACTGCGGAGGAGCCATCATCAGCCCCACCTGGATCATAACTGCGGCACACTGCGTGATAGGGTATAGTAAACAACTCCTTCATATTTATATTACTGGTGTTCCGACAAGAGGTAACAGACTTTTGTTTTTTGACTTGACAACTATGATGAAAACTGTTTTCTATTGCAAAATGAAGCGCTACACGATTCAAAAACGATATCTTATTGAAAAAACTTTTAATGAATCTATTGTCATAAATGGATATGCTTCAAATAAATAAATAAGATTAAAAAAGAATCGCATAGGTCTCTTGGTCATATGAAACGGATGAATAAGGGGAGAATAGTAATACATATGTATAACGCAAGTGTTGAAAATACTAGAAATAGAGGACGTCCATAGAAGACCGGAAGATGATCATGTTAGAAACCTTAATAATCAACGAGCTTGTGTGAGAATATGTATAAATGCGGATGTAGCAAGAACTGAGTGTCAAGACAGAATAATGTGGTATTCTATTAATATAATTCATATTATTATATATATTAAAAAATGTGTTTAAGTTGTTGACATACAGACGTAACCCCTTAAGCAAGTTTTGAGTAAAAAGAAGAGAAAATTATAATCATATCAGTATTTGAAAAAATTATTGAGAGAACACATCCTTATTATGAACTTGTAATTATTCAAAACATAGATCTGTGATATTTTAAATACCAATTAAATATATTAATTAGAAATGTATACATATAAATCAATTTTATCGAAGTAGATGGCTTTCAAATAATGAAATGATAGATGTATTAATTTGAAAAAGTGTAACATATAGGTTCAAAAATTTGTCGTAACAAGTACTGTTGCTATAGCATAGTTGGATAATGCACCTTCTCCGGTTTGGAAAGAGATCCAGGTTCAAATCCCAGTGGCGCAACAACAATATTTTTCGATAAAATTGATTTTATATACTTACCTTTCTAATTAATATATTTAATTCATATTTGAAAAAATTATATCAAAATAAGATAATAAACTAGCAAGTCCTCGAATTCCAGTGGGAAAAGCGCAGACTTCTCATACTGGGGCTTTCGGGTACGATTCCCCGTGATGTATTTTGTGAAATATTCATATTTTACTAGTATATTATTGAATAACCGCTTCAAAACAATAATATAAATAGATAAAATATTTTAAATACTAAATTAATGTATTAATTATAAATATATACATATAAAATCAATTTTGTCGAAAAATATTGTTTTTGCGTCACCGGGATACAATATTTCACAATATATCACAAAAAACAATATTTTTCGACAAAATTGATTTTATATGTATATATTTATAATTAATACATTAATTTAGTATTTAAAATATCATAGACCTATGTTCTGAATAATTACAACTTCACAATAAGAATGTGTTTTCCTTAATAAGATAAAATATTGACCTAAATTTAAATGGCAACCGGCAATAGAATGTTCTGGATTCAAGTCCTAGTGATAGATTTTTTCCGAGTAATTGTATTATTGTGTCTATCTGTCTAATATGTTATGATGTATTTATCTAATGTGTTGTGTAATTGTATTTTGGATTGACGATAGCAAAAAACCACCAGAAATCTCAGTGATGGTGGGTTCAAAGCAGCTGGATGGATTGGACGGGAAAATTCTTTCAACTGCACAAATGTTCAGTCACGAAAAATTTGACCCACTCTTACCTAAAAATGACATTGGCCTATTGCAAACACAAGAACTAATTATATACACATATAAGATTAGTCCGGTACAGCTTCCAAGTGATAATTTTGACGATATGGCAGTCGATGACGTCGTTGCAACTGGATGGGGTTATATGGACCATGTAAGTTTATTTTTTTTAAGTTATTCATATTCCAATTGTGAAGTTATAATTTTTAAGAACCTATGTTCTATATACAGACCTATGTCTGTGATATTTTTAAAACAAATTAAAGTAATTTGTATTAAAAATATTTTTGATTGTTTATACAGGTTTATCCAATAAGCGTGATGGAACTTAAAAATCAAATTAAATTTTAAAAGACCAAGTATGTTATCAATGTTTTTTTTTATTTGAAAGATTATTTGTTGGCATTAACAATTTTATTAAATACTAATTAAATGCATTAATTAGAAAGATATACATATAAAATCAATTTTATCGAAAAATATTGTTGTTGCGCCACCGGGATTCGAACCTGAAACTCTTTCCAAATCGGGGAAGGTGCATTATCCATCTACGTTATAGCGACAGTACTTGTTACGACAAATTTATGAACCTATATGTTACACTTTTTCAAATGAATACATCTATCGTTCCATTATTTGAAAGCAATCTACTTCGATAAAATTGATTTTATATGTATATCTTTCTAATTAATACATTTAAGTAGTATTTAAAATATCATAGACTTATGTTCTAAATAATTACAACTTCACAATAAGAAATCTTTATAAACAATTATATTTATTTATTTGGATACATATAATATATATTGTATAGCTTAAAAAAAAAACTGTTACGTACCATACCATACCAGTTTAAAAAAAAAAAAATTAAATACATTGCCTAACTAGGCAAGCCTGTTTAAGGGCTCAAATCATATTTCAAAAAACGAAATAAACCAATATAACTCATTGAATATGGGACAAAACACAATTAAATGGAAATGAGAGAATAAAAATACCAATGTGCAATACAATATGTATAAATATAATGTAAGAATGTAATTTAATATAACAATGAAATATAAGTTCATTAAAATGTGAACCACAACTTATGCATCATTCTTCGGATCCAAATTTCAAGCACTCCTTCACATACATCTGGTGTAATTTCACCAATAACACTAGTTATGTGGCTTATCAATAGCTTTTGTATTATCAGAATTAACAAGTGACTTTGCATTTACAGAAACTAGTCTAACAGATTGGTATCACTTGATCTAGGCGGCCAATTGGCAGGTCCATTACTGGAAAAGATTAAATAGAAATTCACAAAGTGCATGTTGAGTTTGCCGAACAGAAGTTTTATATTGATAATAAGTTTTAATACTTTGTAAACGTTGTTCCAACGCTCCATGATAAAATGGCAGGCAATACTGAATTAAAATAACAACGACAGCTGTCAAAATGTTAATAAAAATGACTACTATTCTTATTTGAAATACTATCGCATTTATTGGATTGGATAACCCTACACATGGGCCATTTTTAAAATAAGCATCGTTTTTAACAAGCCCAACTTTGATCGCCAATATCTCCGAAATTGCATATTTTGATAATATGGATTTTCTTTTTATTTTTTTTATTTATTTTCTGACATGCTCCACTACTTTAATATATTGTCAATACAGACAAACAATTCTTGAATACTAAATTAATGTATTAATTATAAATATATACATATAAAATCAATTTTGTCGAAAAATATTGTTTTAGCGTCACCGGGATTCGAACCTGGATCTTCATTTCCAATCCGGGGAAGTGCACTACCTTTGTGCTATAACGCCAGTATTTTTCTTGACAAATTTTCGAACCTATATGTTACATTTTTTCAAATTAATACACCTGTCGTTCCATTATTTGAAAGCCATCTACATTATTTTTTACAGAATCTCAAATATATGTTGTATCAACGTGTCCAAAATTTAATAAAAATGAATAGATAATTCTGGCGTCTGCAAGTCGGTTTACTCAAAGGTATTTGAGATTCTGTAAAAAATAATGTAGATGGCTTTCAAATAATGGAACGACAGGTGTATTAATTTGAAAAAATGTAACATATAGGTTCGAAAATTTGTCAAGAAAAATACTGGCGTTATAGCACAAAGGTAGTGCACTTCCCCGGATTGGAAATGAAGATCCAGGTTCGAATCCCGGTGACGCTAAAACAATATTTTTCGATAAAATTGATTTTATATGTATATATTTATAATTAATACATTAATTTAGTATTTAAAATATCACAGACCTATGATCTGAATAATTACAACTTCACAATAAGAATGTGTTTTCCTTAATAAACAATTCTTACTTTAAAAATGGTGAACATAAATACAATACATTCAGGTAATCGTTTAAATGCCACATGGATATATTTATATATCTATAATTGAATAGACTTTATAAATAAATTATAAAACATTTCATAATTTCAGGAACTCCAAAGAAAACCAAACGATCTGCAAAAAATTCATCTCAAGATACGACCATTAGAAATGTGTAAAATGGACTTTGACTTTGTTAATGAGTTTCATATTTGTACATTAACGAGGTTAAGCGAAGGAGTCTGTCAGGTAAAATAATACTCACATAATACTTGTTATTAGATATTAAATAATATTTGTATATCGCGTATAAATATTTCTGCACTGTGCTTATGAAATCTTTTCAGAAAACTTTGAATCAATCTATAATTAGTGGAAAGTTGGCGGGTTATCGGGAGATAAAAGATAGGATGGCACTTACTTGTGGGTCTCCGATCTTTGTAAGCTGGTTCGTTTCTCCCTGTTCCACCAATTCACAAGCGATGCAGAATTGTCTCGTAATTGATGACACTCGCGTTAGAAAAGTTATTATTTTAAAATATGTTAGCGGTAGTAAGATATTATATATTAGCGGTAATTAATGTTAGCGGTTGTAAGCGGATTCACAGCGACGGCAGCGTACCGTGTTCAGTTTCGAAAGCGGAATGACTCGGGCGGTAGTATCAGCAGATTGCTTCTTTCTTCTTTCTCCTTTGTGCCTAGGGACTAGGATAGGACAAGAGTAAGAGAGACAGAACATATTTCTGTAGTCCAATAAGATTCGCGTGCGTAGTACATTTAAATGGCGCCAATAATTAGTTTAATTTTCATTTCACAGTGAGATAATAAAAGCACTACAATTATTACGTTTGCTCAATAATCGAATGTAATAGTTAAGTAAAACAGTACATTTTATAACGGCCCGAAAATTTTTATGAATTTGTTCCTTCGTTCATTGTCCTTTTTGTTTGGCGGCTCAATTTAACAGATCAAGCAATTTACTTATTTTGATCATATCAAACAGAACTTAAAATAATGAATTTAGATAAGCTGACCAATTTGAGAAATGTGCTCTCTTCAGTCCGAATCATTAAAACGTGGATAATAAATATTGACACTTTTTCCGATATCTTTTCAGCTATATGATTTTATTTTAAATTAATTGAGTAGTGTATTTCCGAAACTCAAGTTGTCTACTCCGAAAGTAATGTGAACTAATAATGCACATTTATAATACATTTACATAAGTAAGTCCATAATCTATTCAATTAAACATTCACTCGAAACATAAATCTCGCATGTCCTACCTAAGATGTTATATAACTCATGACGTTTCAGATTTGTTGTTATGTGCTCGTGATGTTTATAGTTATTTATATATATATAAACATATATATATATATATAGTCGTGTACTTAAATAGCGCAAGTCGGCGAGCACTAAGATAGCGCAAGAACAGTTTCATATTTCAAGAAAAATCGAAGAAGATCGTTAACTAGTTTAATGTATTCTAAATGGAAACGAATGATTTTTTACAATTTTAAAATTATTATTTTTATTCCTTTACTTTATATAAACGTATACCAATAATTATTTTTTTACTTTTATGTTTATATATATAGTTTTACATTGTTGTTTTCAAATTTCAATTAATTCGATGTTTTTCCGAAACTCACGCCATCCTATATTTTTCATTGAATGGTTAATTTATCTTAAATCTGCTGCGTCACATACATTTTACAACATTTAAATATTTAAAACAAATAATTTACTGAAAAATAATAACACCACAAGTTTTTCTTGAATATTAACTGAATTATTAAAAGTTGATTACTGACGTTCTGGAAACGCACTAATTAAGTATGTATTACTTTTAACAGCGATGTTAACCACCCTTAAATTTTTTTTTTACATTACAGGGTGATTCTGGAGGACCCCTTACTTACAAAAATATACTCATCGGAATTGTTTCCTTTGGAGAACCATGCGCAATAGGATTAGCTGACGTATACACAAGGGTAAAATACTTCAAGCCATGGATTAAGAATATTATTGATCACTATCCAAAGTTACTAACGATGCCAACATGGCCTTTCTTCACAACCACTTAATTTCAACATGCAATATAAAATAATAACTAATAATGTAATAATAACCTACACATAGAATGACAATAATTGTCAATGATATACTTTAAAAAAAAAATCCAATGCTAGAAAAAATTTAATAATGTTTTAAATTAGACATAGTGTTACTTCCCAAAATCTTGAGTATAAAATAATGTTATGACAGTACAATGTTGACGACATAACATTCAGATATATGACATATTACAAAAATATATGGTCGTTAAATTATATACATAAATCACAATTTGTCAACATACCAACACTCCTTCTCTTTGTGTTCACTGATGTCAATTATGCATAAAATATAATATTACAATTATAAATATAATTGAGTTTCAATTATTATTATATTATTAGCATACTCTATAAGGATCTATCAATAAAATAATATCTTCCAAAAATGGAGCAAATAAACATTTAAATGAGCATATTTTATTTTATTTATTATCTTTGTTTTATTAACCAGTTAACTGAGTTTAAATACATCTACTGGTTTCTAAAAATACCACTTTCTTCTTCAGGATGTCATAAATAACTAAAAACATATATTATTGTTTCTGTACAAAAATCTATTTTAAAAAAAAACAATCATTTAAAAAATAAATCTAGTACCTAATTCAAATTGTTACTTAATACAAATTTACTCGAATAATTTTCAGGAAAAAATTTTAGAATGCGACTCGTAGTTAAACTTAGTTGGTTGTTCATAATTTTTTGATTAGTTTTACACGCTCCATTTATTTCCAACGATTTCAAATTATTTCATTTTTGACCAACGCCGTTTATATGCAAAATTGACAATCCCAATTTTACATCAAAACCATGACCATTTTCTATCAAATAATTAGAAAATTCTGAAAACATACTATTGTTCAAACATCTCAAATGCTCCGTTACTCTTATATTAAAATTTTTACCCGTTTTACTAATATAAAATGCAGCATAATCTTTGCAACTAAGTTTATAGACACCAGAATTGTTAAATTTATCATCTTTGTCTTTAGAATTTATGAGTAAATTTCCTATACTATTATTTATATAAAATGCTAATATATATATTGCTAATTTTAAAAGTATTTAAAAGAGCAATTTAAGTTGTAATAAATTAATGAAAAATCACTTTTGATTTTTTTTCAATCAATCAATTAATGCCTTCAATTAATCAAATGCTTATTTATTACAAATTTTTGAAACTAAGAGAAAAACTGTAAAGATTTGGGACACAAAGTCTAAACATTTTCCATTGAAATGATGAAAATGTACCTACCTCTAAAATATTGTGTTAAGCCTTTGCTACACCCTATACATACGTGCATTATATTCTGAACTCTGAACTCTGAATATTGCAATGTTTCGATTATCTAAAAGATGACACTATTCTTATGATTTTACTATCTTAATTTTTGTAAATAAAATGAGGCACGCTCTGTATTAAATAAAATAATTATAAAAATAAAGTAACTTATTTTTATCCACCTTCGTCCTGATGTAGTATTGTTGAATAATTAATATTTGTATTTTTTATTTATTATCTTTGTTTTATTAACCACTGAATTGAGTTTAAATACATCTACCGGTTTCGAAAAATACCATTTTTTTCTTCAGGATATCATAACTAACTAAAAATATATATCATTGTTTCTTCACCAGAATCTATTTTTATAATAACAACAATTATTTAAAAAATAAATTTACTACCTAACACAAATTGTTACTTAATACAAATTTAGACGAATAATTTTTAGGAAAAAAATTTAGAATGGGACTCTTAGTTAAATTTAGTTGGTTGTTTATAATTTTTTGATTAGTTTTACATGCTTTATTTATCTCCAACGATTCCAAATTATTTAACTTGTGACCAACACCGTTTATATGCAAAATTGACAATCCCAATTTTTTTTCAAAACCGTGAAAATATGAATTTTAACCACAAAGTTAATATTGCTAATTTTAAAAGAATTAATATTTGAGAGTAAAATTGAGATGTTTTACTTTGGACATTACGCTGTCAGTTGCAGGTACGTGGTCAGTAATTGAATATTTCTTTAAACCCAAAATGATAAATTGCACGGTATGAATAAATCGTCTAGTACTTAAATATCAAAGCACACGATTCTTCTCTAGGTACAGCACGCTAGAACGGAGTACGATCCTATCAGATATTCACGTTGTTTTTACCACGTCCATGAACGTTCTCAAACACAGAGACTTAAGACTCCCGACTTTGCCTTAATAATACATTATATTTTGTCTTACTAAATGTTTGAATTTGCATATTACCAAATATCCCCACTTTAAAAGCACACGAGATCTACCCGTGTATTACACAAAATCAAAGTTTGTTCATGTAAGACCCTGCGAGACTAGTTTTGATATACAGATCTGAGACACGAACGATAAGCGCCGCAGTTTCTCTGAAACAACAAGTCTTTGAGTGTAAAATCCTTAAAATAGTGTTGGTACAGTCTGAAAATGGTATTTTGAGTATATAATCATGAACTTTATCACCTCTATAGAAAGCCTGACATCAGCAAGTTCATTAAGATACAGGGTCTCCGATGGATCGGACATATTGCCCGCAGGGATGACCCAGCACTTCTGAAGATTCTAACTTTCATATTCTGTATTGGTCGTTTATACGTCTATATATTACCCTCTTATGGTGCGTAGCTACCCATAGCTATATTTTTTACTCATGACACTACAGTCAGCCACTGACGAATCTGTTGCTACTATATATTTTTTTATTATTACAATATTACATAGATTTATTTAATTAGTAATATTTGAATATATCTAAGAACATACAATTACTACATTTTTACCTACAAAGGCACTGTTATTAAACAAATATCATATATCATAGAGACAAAGCGATTTTATTTATTGTATTTAATGGAAAATATTTGGAAGTATGGGGTAATTATAGGGATTGCGACCTGTGCTGGCTGGCTTAAGTGATCACATTATATATATAAAACGTTCACCAATTCTCACCCCTCAATCTTCACATTTATCAAATTTTCTAAAGTTGTACATATGTTAGTTTATGGACTCGCTTCGAATACCACTATACCATTGCCATCTATGGACCAAATTATATTTTCCATTAAATTTAATAAAAAATAGCTTTGTCTCTATGGGATAACGATATTTGTTTGATTTATTTAATGTTTAATTATTTTATGGATAAGGTGTGATATAATATTAATGACATCTTAATAATAATAATAATGACTCCATAATACAATCTCATTGTCTTCATCAAAAAAAAGATATGTAGGTTTGGGAAGTAATAATCATGATTAAAATATGATAATATCCATTAGTGATGAGAAAAAATGCTACTCTTGACTCACTAGTGTGATTGTGATTGATATTTGATAATATCAGTGATATACGCACGATATCACAATACACAAAGCAAAAAAACATAATTTTGATCGTATTTAATCATATTATTCAATCTTTATTTACGTAAAAAACAGATTCTAGCATGTATAATTGAGATATATCTAAATATCTTATTTAATATTGTCACAAAGAGAATGAAAATCCTTAAAAAATGTGAGTTTATTTTTCGAGTTAAATACGTATAACGTTTTGATAGAATCTACTAGATAGCGCTTATCACGAACTATAACGTCATTACTTCATGAATATTTTCATTTCATTTATACATGCGCCGAATCATAAATCAAAAAATCAATCACGAATCACGATATTCTCAGATATTCAATCATAGATAGTGAGTGTGACTCAAAGATATCAGTGATTGATTCACGGTTCGTGATTTTGAGCTCATCACTAGTATCTATAGTCTTCGTTATTTGCATAATCTCTTTCTCTTTACTTACTTATTTATTTCTGACACCATTTATTTACTTATTTTGGATACCATTTAAAGTTGTGCACTGCACCAATCCGGTGCAGTGTGCTACTTTAAATACTACGTTTTGGAATTAATTTAACGTAACATCACGTGCATGGTTAATTTTCAGCTGCCCACACGCAAATGCACCAAAACAGTAAACACCCTACTTCATAATACGACGATGCCCTTGAGAACGAACATTTTCAAAATAACACAGCGGCACAGATCTTGGTATTCTTTTTTTAATTAAATATTAATAGATTCATTGAAATTAACACGGTTTTTATTTATATTTTAATAAATAATTCTAATCCATACAACAGAAAGCAGTTTAATTTTGTATGTACGATATATTTAAAAAAAATAACAAATCACAAACCACTATAAAATACATTTTTATTGCAGATTCAATTCCAAAAACTTTACGAAAATAGTCAGTAATGATATTATAATTTGTTACGTACTTTCGTGAGCAGTACGTCCAAAGTTGTATACCTTACCGAAAATTGTTGATAGTCCAATAAGAGACGTGCTAATTATAATCTTTATTACAATAATAATACTGGTAATAATGATACAATATATACCCCTGTTCACGGAGACAAACGGCTGAGTAAGAAAACGCGCTCAGCATACAAACACTCACGTACATCTACGACCGGCTGTGCTGGCGCGCTGACACTCACACATTCACGCAATCTCTAAGACATCACATAATTAAAGATTTACTAAAGAAAACAAATTAACTATTAAACTCTCCGTTTACAAAAATATGTAGTCACATTTATCGAAAATGTCATATTTCAGTATGCACGTTTGAAAAATTTTCCCGGTGAAGAATTGTGAGGTAAAACTTGGGGCCGAAAAATATTGTTTGCAAAGTTGTAGTAAAATAATGATCCTAGACCCGTACAGATACACCAGACAAACCATTCTTGTTGTCTATGAGTAAAGCATTAGTAGATTCGAATCCCGACAAGCTAAAATGTGTTAGCTTAAATACCCACGTACTTATTTTGGATTATGCCTTTTTATTAGTGCGCGACAAAACTGTTGCCTTATCTGTAAGTATCTGGTTAACCTGGTCCTTCGCGGTACGTTATTTGTTACCAAACTTCACCTCACTTATTCGCATGACAAAATGTTTGTGACCCGTTCTTAATATTTTTCAATAAACTACAATCAGATTTGAATTCACTCTTAATTTATTCATTCAACATTATATCATAAATCTAGTTTACGCCTAAAGACCGAGCGACCTCGTTTGCCTATGAGTAAATTAAAAAAACTATTTCTAATAAAAAAAAATAAACGATTATATTCGACCAACAATCATCCTTTTTGTAACGTTTGAAGAATAATGCAGTATCTGACGACTACATTATTTCTCAAAAACTGCCGTATCATTTGAAAGGTAACTAATGAACGGAATTTATAATTAAAAAAAAGGTGTATCAAAATCACGAGTAACCATTCGTAAATGTTAATTAATAAGTCGACTGCAAAAATCAAAAATCAAACGGAACAATTTCTTTTCAAATTAAAGTGTGAATAATGTGCATGCACGAGATTACGAACGGGATTAAAAACATTAATTTGCCCTTTTCAATTGTTGCCAGCAACGCGAAGCACGCGTCAACGCATCTCGGAATGTTATTAACTTAGTGAGTTTTCAATTATCTGGCAACATGTTGGCTATGATATTTGTCCTGGTTGCTGTGTTGATCAAAGTTTTAATGAGTAATGTATTTAAATAATATTTTAATGTCAAGACTTCATTTCAATTCTTGAATAACGCACGTGGACTTTGGGTATACATTTTTTTACACTGCGAAAACATTTAATATTTCATGGAAATGAATAAACATGTCAAATATTTAGACCCTTAAACGTGTTTATTTTATGTTACTGTTAATTTTATTTAGGCTTAATTTCTTTTTTATGAATGATATTTATTGATTATTATTTTAATGAAAACACATTTTAATTGTAAAGTCATCAAAACATAGCTTTGTGATATTTTTAAACGAAATATATTAATCTAAATAAGATTATTTAACAATGAGTAAGCAATTATTTTATAATGCATAGGCAATTATTTGACAATGTATTAGTTATCTTTCTAAATTTATTTTCGGTGTTGGCTTAATTCGAAAAAAATAAATACGTGTAAAAACGTGAATTATTTTGTATTTATACTCGTACATTCACTTTTGTTTGTGCGTATGGTGAGCTGCAAGTAGATTCAACTAGATTTAATATTTTTTTCACTCAACTAAAACACATTTTTTTGGACCGAAGATATATATATATAGACTTCTCATTTGATGTATTAAAATATTTTAAATATAACGTAAAGTTATCTGTTATAGTGTATAGTGTATGTACAGCTCCGCCGGCGTTAGACTCTTTGCCGCCACAAGCAAGATTGTTTTTTTCCGCCCTAGTAACTTAAAAAAAATTATGTTTTCAATTTTTATATAACCATTTCTATAAATTAGCCGCCCCTTAAATCAGCCGCTCGCGTGCCATACACGTTAGGGGCGGTATTTTTAAACGTGCCCAAGGGTGGCTTTTTACCAAAAGACGTTCTGGACACTAGTGTTGACTAAAAATTACTGCTTTATTAGGAAATAACTGTAATGTTATTTATTGGATTGTTTATACCTGGATTATTTTTATTATATACTATTATCGTTTTATAACTTGTTTTTCAATTTTTATATAACCATTTCTATAAATTAGCCGCCCCTTAAATCAGCCGCTCGCGTGCCATACACATTAGGGGCAGTATTTTTAAACGTGCCCAAGGGCGGCTTTTTACCAAAAGACGTTCTGGACACTAGTGTTGACTACAAATTACTGCTTTATTAGGAAATAACTGTAATGTTATTTATTGGATTGTTTATACCTGGATTATTTTTATTATATACTATTATCGTTTTATAACTTGTTTTTCAATTTTTATATATTTTTCGACCGCCCCCTTGAATTGGACGCCACAGGCAGGCGCCTGCTCCGCCTGTGCGTAACGCCGGCGCTGTTTCTGTGTAATTTATACCTATCGCTTGTGTATTACAACTTTAGCTTGCAATTTGAAATTTGAATTTTTTTCTAAACCATTTTGAATGCATGCGTTTTACTATACTATTATAATAATTGGTAATTTGTTGAATTTTTAGATTTTTCTCTCTTGCATCACACACTGAACTTCCAGTTTCACCACCTCATTAAAGATTATTCGGCTCCAGAGCCTTCGATCAGATTAATAGGTGGTGTTCCAGCTAAGTCACATGAAGGACGATATCAGGTGTCACTTAGAGAATACGGTAGTCATATATGTGGAGGAGCCATCATAAGTCCCAAATATGTAATAACAGCTGGTCACTGTACAAACAAGTGTGTTTACTTTTTTATACTGTATTTTTTTACTTTAATACCTGAGGTTTTATTATTACTATTACTGCTACATCATGAAATAAATTATTTTTGGGGGCACTGAGTTCCGATACATCTCACACGTTAAGCCACTAGTACATGGTGCCAAATTGTTGTACAGGGTGTAACAGACCTCGTCCACAATATTTTATTTTACCTGACTAGAATACGGGTCAAAAATATTCAAGCTATATATGCAAATTCTGTATCGTTCGGGAAAATACTATTGATTGAAATTTAAAAAAAAATCATATTAATCTTTAAATCTACGTATTTCGAAATAAATATTTACGAATTAATCAATATCTTTTATTCAGGCCCTAAATAATTTAACAAACAATAGTCTGACCGCATGAAATTCGATAACTTTTAATCCTTTGTGTTCGATATATAACTTGGAATCAATAAAGTATTTCAATTAATCGAAATAATTCTATAATTATGATTTTTTTTAAATGCTCATATCTTTGACATGATTGAGATGAGACACATGTCATGAACATTTTCGACTGGTAATTTAGTCAGATATCTACGCATAAAATATTTTGGACTAGGTTTGTTATACCATGTAAACATTGCCTTCCCGAAGCGGGGTATTCACATTCCCCATAGATCGCTTTAAACTCGAAAACTCAATAATTATGAAAACGATTTCATTCTTATTTTTTGTAATCGACGAAAATTTTGTCATTTTTTGTTTTTCAAATTTCTACGCGTATATTTAAAAATATTGTTTTCGGTCCAGTGATCTTCGCGCGGTACATACACCTGCGCATGTCGATACCATACCCCTGTTTCTTTAATCTTTAAGTTATTGTTCTTATTATTTGTTTCACTCTAATGCACTGGGTAGCCCCATATCACAGATGCGAACGAGGAAGAGAGCTATATCGCTTATCGCGACTCTCGTCATTCGGACAAGTTGGGACCACGTCACCCGTCATGAACATTTTATTATCGTTTGTATGAATACGATCTGGGGTCTTTCTATACCCCGCTTCGGATTACATGGAAGTTTTTGCCGTTTAGTGATGCAAAGGATAACTATAAGTATAATGTTGATTTCTTGTGTTAGAATTTAATACATAGATTTATAATCTTCATGTTTACTTTCAAAAAAACACATTTTACATAAGTATCTGTAACGCGGGAGACAGGGATTCGGTTCCCCGACAATCAGATGTTTATTTTTTTGAATTACCTAAATTTATGAATATTGTTTTAAACCAGAAAACACATTTTATGTACGGATGCTATAATGCGTATATCTGAGACATGTAAAATGTTTATTTTTTTAAATTTTTACTCATAAACTTTTAATAAATTTGCAGCAAAAATCCTATCTGGCTAACAGTGTTGGTAGGAACAAAGAACCGCTATTACGGCGGGATTACGCATCGGGTTTCTTATATATTCCTTCATGAGCATTTTAAATCAAATCCGCCAAAGAATGACATAAGTATAATCGAGATTGGGGGAATATTTGTATTCAGTCAAATGATCATACCTGTCAATCTCCCAAGAAAAAAAATTGAAGATGATGAGGACGCTGTAGTAACCGGCTGGGGAGTTAGTAATACTGTAAGTTTGTACTTTGTCTTTCACACTATATAATTAAAACATTTTCTTTGTCTTTCATACGTGTTCAAGTAAAGGGTGTTTTTTAAGAGGTACAGAACTTTAAAATGAAATAAAACACATAGACATCGTGGTAATGGCCATGGTATTGGCTTTATTGGAAAGTTAAGAGATAAGATAATGGCTCGAATAAAACGCAATCTGGAAGTCCAATTTAAACCACTTTTTGGAGCAGCTGTATATCGCCAATAACGCAACAGATGTTGGCTTTCAAGTCATTTATCGTCTCTGATTTATCGGCGTAGACTAGCGACTTCACATATCCCCACAGAAAATAATCCAAAGGTGCTAAATCAAATGATCTTGAAGGATAATTCACAGGTTCATTACGCAAAATTATGCGAACATCTTTCTTTGGTATACGACCTATGTTTGGCGGCGAATCGCGTGCGTCAATTGGTGCGCGCTTGCTTTTTTGGTCTCGTTTGGCTGAATTCAGTTTTTGGAGAGGGGCATTCCTGCCATGACTGCTCAAGAGCATTAGTACAACTGTTTCTACCATTCGGTAGCCATATCTCTGTGAATTTTGCGTGATTTTATGTTTTTCCGCAATATTTTTTGTCTGAAATGACCAGACAATGTCACATTTTCGAAACATCCTGAGAAGAAGGCAAAAGCAAATTTCTTTACACAGATTTTTAGTACTTAGTAAGGTCAAGCCAGATGATTTTTAACTTGTTAAATTTTCATTTATTTAATTTAATTACTTTTGTATTTATATATTTTAGTATTAAGCAGTGTTTAATATATTTTATACAACCCCTTAAATCTATAATATGCCAAGAACAATAGGATTTATTTTCATAGGAATGCATTAATCATTTTCATTTTATTTCTTGTGGAAAAAAATCGTTTGGTATACGTTCTGCTTGGTATAAGTCCAAAGATCTGCGATGGATTAAAGACGAGGTACTACTGTATATATCGTCCAAAGGTCGTATAGACCAATTTAAAAGTTGTATGATGTATGATTTTCTCATTCAATTTTTATTTGAAGTGAACTGAAGACATTACGTTTTTATTTATATCAATTTCGTTATACCATTTTTATTTATAGATATCAATCTCTTTAAATTACATTGCGTTGATAAGTTTTCCATTTTAATTCTTAATCCAAACGAGTTATATTAAAATAAACTACCAGATTATTGAACCGCCCTAATTGTTTACAGGAAAGCGGCTCCCAACCAATCAATTTAGAAATTATCCATGTTAGAACACAGACGACCGAAAAGTGTCAGAGTGCCTTTCCAATGGTTGACGATACCCAAATATGCACTTTTGCAGGAGCTGGTGAAGGAACGTGCATGGTACCATTTTAATTATAATAACTATTTATTATTACTCTTCTTAACCCTTTCCACCCTGGTGGTACTTTAAAGTACCATCAACTTTATCTAGTCAAATATCTTACTGTGGTGTCAATTCTCTGATGATACTACTAAATCTACGTAAATAATAGTCTACTCGATTTATTTAGACTACTAACATCATTTTTTTTTGGTATATCAACACTGCGGTAGGTGAAATATCACTTGCACAAGGTTATGTTTGTGGCTCTTCTATCTCATGTGATTATTAATAGTTATTTTGACCTAATTTTTTTTCCCTTAAATTTTAAACTATTCTTTTAATATTTTAGAATATTTATTTTCCATGTTTTGTATTACGCTATATTTTTTATGTACATCATGTAACGTATGACTGTATTATAATTAATAATATTTATATAGGTACATAGATTTTTTTTAAATATTCCTTCACAACTTGCTTATTTTATATTTGTAGAATACTACAAAACATACACAGCCGCTAGGCACTTAAATTGAATAAGTCGGGGTAGAAAGGGTATAAAATAAGCTCAACATATTTCAATCAAATTTATAAAAAAAATTCGTAAATATTTTTCAGTTTAAACGAAGTTCAAAGCATTCCGAGATGTGAATGTTAATTAAACTAATTATTTTTATAATTATAAAAATTATATTTTGAATTTTTCTTTCCAGGGCGACTCAGGGGGACCGCTTGTCAGGGATAATGAATTAATTGGAATTGTGTCATTCGGAATACCGTGCGCCAAGGGAGCACCGGATGTCTTCACGAACGTATTTTTCTTCAAAGATTGGATACTAAATCTCATGATGACCCGACAAGGAGTGTTAATAATTCACGATAATTAAAAAATAAAAACGGAAACGAACGAGGTATGAAAATTGATCCAATAATTATCGGAATGATAATCTCGATAATAATTCATTCAACTATTTAACTTTTTACATTATCGACTATACATTGTTATGTTACCTACTCGTATAATTTATTTTAAAATTTCAACTTGATACATTTATAATATTAATACATACAATCACAATAAAAATCGTTTCAAAATTTCTTTCCGATATATATTTATTACATGCAAAATAATAAAATAAGAAATCGAGAATATGGATTTTATTTGTTGACATATAATTCATAAAATGTCGTATATTGGGCACTTCAAATTATATCCTGAAAACCTGTTTTTCAATCTTGAAATTAAAATAAAAAAATGCGTACATAATTGGTTGATTTATAGTAAAACTAATGCAAACAATTACGGAATCAATTAATTAAATACACAATTTACCGTTCAGGTGATACACGAACTGTGACGCCACTTGGCAACAGATTACATTCGGGGTTTTTAGTACACTCATCACTACATTATTTTATCATTCACGCCTCACTAGATTATCGAGATGGGTGATTGAATTTGAAATAAAATACTAAATAATGTATTAATTATAAATATATACATATAAAATCAATTTTGTCGAAGAATATTGTTTTTGCGTCACCGGGATTCGAACCTGGATCTTTATTTCCAATCCGGGGAAGTATACTACCAATTGTGTTATAACGCCAGTATTTTTTATGACAAATTTTCGAACCTATATGTTACATTTTTTCAAATTAATAGATCTGTCGTTCCATTATTTGAAAGCCATCTACATTATTTTTACAGAATCTCAAATACCTTTGAGTAAATCGACTGCAGACGCCAGAATAATTAATTCATTTTTATTTAATTTTGGATACATTATACAACATATATTATTAAGGAAAACACATTCTTATTGTGAAGTTGTAATCATTCAGAACATAGATCTGTGATATTTTAAATACTAAATTAATTAAAATACTGGCGTTATAACACAATTGGTAGTGTACTTCCCCGGATTGGAAATAGAGATCCAGGTTCGAATCCCGGTCACGCAAAAACAATAAATGACAAAATTGATTTTATATGTATATATTTATAATTAATACATTAATTTAGTATTTAAAATATCACAGACCTATGTTCTGAATATTTACAACTTCACAATAAGAATGTGTTTTCCTTAAGAATTTGAAATATTTCAAAAATAACGTTTCTTGAACAAACGAGAAAACAAATAATATTTGGTTGGTATCACGTGTTTAATTTCTCAAGCCTATGTATTTTAATGATTATATATAGGTAAATTTTTTTTTTCTAGTCAAAATTTTCATGCAAATCTTGATAAATCAGTTTTTGTAATATAGAACTTTTTAATAAATAGCAAATAAAACCTTGGCCTACTGGGAATTCAAACCTGAGCATCTGAATCTAATTTCTAATCAAACGTACTTAGCCGCAGTCAGTTACGCGAGACGTGTTGTTGATAATACGGTATATTTGTGTCTTAGCTAAGTGTATACTGTACGCTTGCCCTACATTTCTGAATATTTTTTTTTTATTTCGCAGATAGAGGAAAAGAGTCGAATGGCACTCACTTAAGAGAAATAGACTCCAAAAAAACAAACCCAAAGTTTTTCATAAAAATTATAGTTACAATATTTACCTACAATTTTCATTAAATTAAAAACATTTAAATAAATTAAGCATGACATTATATACTAAAATATAAAAAGTTTCCTCGAGACCATTGTTCACAGATAGAAGTTAAAGACGCTCAAAAAATAAATATAATAATACTACAAAATTTAAAATTATTGAAATTTTCAAAATTAACTATTTGTTCGTGTCATTCTACAAAATATACGTTTCTGCGCTGTTAGCACCCCAATAGAACACAATCTACACCGATACCAGATCTCGATATTTTTACCAAATTCTCCACAAAAGCAGCAAACTTATAGATTTATAGTTTCCAGATTATCTAGTTATAATACGCAAACATTAACAACAATGACACCATCATTTGAAGAAGAACTATTAAAAACAATATTTTGAGCACCTAAAAAATGTCACAAACTGAGCGCCATTTTACCCTATAATAAATGATGAAGTGTTTTGCTATGGTATTAGGAAATAAAGTGACCAAACTTTAAAATATTTACGGCAAATTAAGCTTTAAACATGCATTTAAAAGATAAAAATAAATAATTATTTTACATAAGTGTATATTAGGTTAAGTCATAAATAACTTCCGTTATTTTTTTCATACATTTACTTTTCAACAACAAAAAAGTTATATAAATTAACCTAAAATGTATTCTCCATTATTTGATATGACTTGTTCCTATACTGTGTTCAATTTATCAATTCCTTTCCCATAAAATTTAGCTGGTTTGAACTAGAAAAAACCTCATTTACTACCTAGTCAGAATTGAAATTTTTACATTAAAAAAATTCTGTAAGGAGCAGAAAAGGTGAGTCTGTTGGAGCGAGGTCCAGTGAGTATGGTGGATGAGGTAAAACGGACCAACCAAGTTCGAGAATTTTTTTTCGAGTTACCCTTGCTGTATGCGTATGTTGTTGCGTTCATTGGGATTATGGGGTACCATACTCCCAATTAACTGACATTCCTCAATTTCTCGAGGTGGAAGTCTATTGCGGCGTATTAAGCTTCTCTACTAACTCTCTTGTTGTTTAACGTGGATTTTGTTCCAATATTGTTTTCAAAATGTAGACATCTAAGTCTAAAGGCCGACCCGCCCTTGGTTGGTCTTTCAAAGTTACGTCTCCAGAAAGAAATATTACAAAACAATTTCTAACTTCCCGATCAGGTATCACTCCTTCACCGTACACACTGCATATTTTTTGAACTGTGGCTGCGGCACTATTGTCTTGTTTAAATTCCCAAAGCATCACATGGCGAAAGTATATTTTTTGATTTTTAACATAAAATTTTTCTTTTAATGTAACGTGCATAACACTAAACTGCTGTTTAAAGATTAACCAAACGTTCGACTGTGTAACGAAAAAAAAATCTCTTATCTAGGTAACTCATTGTATGCGTAAACAACAATAGTAAGTACTATCTACTTGGGCAGATGATTCAACCTAATATTATAGTACCTACTTACGGTGATATTTTTGAACACTGATTGATAGAATAAATATGCAAATTGTACTTATTTATCAATAACTTAGACACAACGCACGAGCCAGCGACCAATATTATTTAAAAGTAACTGACCGATAACGCGTGAGATGGCAGCACACTTCACTATTTAATACATTTAATATTTACGCCTAGAGAGCCTTGAGCGGCATTTCCCAATGAGCGCCATTAGACTTCCTTCTCCTATAACTCCTATATAATCAACCTTATTCATTTCTTGAAAAAATACCGCACCGTTCAAAAATATTTCGGCTATTGATAAAGTTTAAAAATAAAAATAAAACTCGCAACGCCATATTACTACCTACTTCCTAATGAAGGACACTCACTTTTTATTATTTTTATTTTTGCATAATTTCAGAAATCTCGTTTTCTCGGTATAAATATTCAAGACGCCACCGGAAGGTTTCTTCTCAAAGAGGAGTGTAATATTATTCATCGTTCTTTCACGACTTCCCTTCGTAAATTCGCTTCTTTCTGACGCTATTGTTCGCAGCTTCCACAAATGTCAGGTGACTTACTGTCACGAGTCGGGCTATATTCGGAACGCGAACTTAAAGTAGGTACTAGTGGAAAGAAGAACATTTTTTCTATTGTTAATAGCTTTAAAATTGGAAAAACTAATCGAGCATATACTTGAAGCAAGATAATTTTGACTGCGCTTAAAATAGGCTTTTTACTAACTTTTTATTGAAAATAAAACCTTTTACTTGTGTTAGTAGCATTGATATAATCAATATCGTTGATATAAATAATAAAAAAAAATCTTTGTTTAAAACCACTATTTATTAATACATCAACATTTTTCATGACCTATCTATGATCCCCGCTTCAGGAAAAAATTCAGGAAAGAATTAAAAATTCAAGCACAGACGAAAACAGAACTATAAAAATAAAAAGTAAAGTGGTGGGTAACTAATTAGGAGCTACTGTGAAAACAAATTTTATAGATGACTACTTGCAAAAAGGATTTGATTTTTATAATATTTAATTTCTAAAATTTCAAATTTATCTAACTGTAAATCTCTAGTAGGTATTATATGTAAAATTTCTAAACTCTTGTTAATATTATGGTTTGTTTCCAAAAGATGATTGAAAAATTCACAACAGTTATTATTATTTAGACATCTTAAGTGCACCTTAATTCTAATATCAAAATTTCTGCACGTTTTGATATCATTGCAAATTAATATAACAAAGTGTTTTTCTTATTATTTATATAATATGTCACTACACAGTAATTTCTCTAATATTGAAGAAATATCATTGATCATTAATTGATTTGTCAGTTACTTCGTGGTGTATCATTTAATTAAACTTTGTACTTCATACATTATTATTAAATATTATTATTATTTCACGACTAGTTTTTAGAAAAGCAGACCCTCCTATCGATATATGTAAATAAAAACTAAATATCTCACTTTGCTCTTTCCGAAACTAATTGTACAAAAAAAATAAATTATACCTAATAATTATGCGATTAGTACAAAGTTTAATTAAAAAATATCTAAAAATTATTATTAAGAAGAAAACTGGAAAAATGAGCGCAACAGTGTGATAATAAAACACTTAAACCATTGTTCCATTAGAAGTTAAAATCTTACTACGCGGTTTTACTGTTTCCGTATTCAGAATTATTCTCAGTGGGTTTCCATCACAACCTCTACAAAAGAAAATGAATAATGACAGTTCGCCGTTGCATCGTTACAGGCTTGCATGCGAGGAACACAATCCGTTATTAGCGGCCATTGCCGGCAACCGGTCGTTACCTCGCTGGGTGTCATCCAACGGATCGCTATTACTGCATAAGTCTTCCGTAATACAGTAACATATTTCAATCAAATAATAAACTTTATACATTTCTGAATGTGTATTTTTTTAATGTAATTATTTTTTAGTCATAACACATAAACCTGTTCACAAATAAAATATCGATAATTAATGCAATATTTTTAACGTTTATTACGAATCAAACTTATAACCTTAAAATCTAGCAAGTTAACGGAAATAAAATTATTTTATCGCCTACCCCCGCGGCGAAACGGGATGATGGTAAGTTAGTTAGTTAATATATTAAGAAAACTAATAACAACTATCAAATGAAGGAAAGCTACATATATAATATATATTACTTCTTCCTACGAAACTCAATGTCCAAAATGCCGGTGATCTTTCGTATCGCGCACAGGATAAATCTGCATAATGCAACTAAGTCGCCAACCTTCAATTGAAGATGGCACACGAAAAAAAAAAATGCAAAAATCGCGTAAATTAAAAGAAAAAAAAACTTTAAATTTTATTTTGACATCACTCGATTGACTTTCGACATTTTAGAGCACTTTCTTTATTTTTAGGGAGAACACATTTTTGTTGGTAAGTTGTATTTTCGGAACATAGTTATTTATATATTGTTTATTTATATATTTATTTAATAAATAGATTTTTTCTGTACTTCTGTACTGTACTGCACTTTCGGTATTATAAGTGCTTTAAGTGAAGTCATGTTGCGTAATATAACTTTTACTAACGAATTTATCTTACTTACTTACTTACTTACCATCACGCCGTTTCCCCGTGGGGGTAGGCAGAGAGGATAGAGCGCCACACTCTTCTGTCCTGACACACAATTCTCGCCTCATCCACATTCATACATCTTGTCATACAAGCTCGCCGATTGTTGAGGCTTCTAACAGAACCATCCTCCATTATTTGGTTTACCTGGTCGTGCCAAGTTTTCCGCGGACGTCCTCTATTTCTGGTTCCATCAACACTTGCGTCATATATCTTTCTTACCATTCTCTCCTCATTCATCCTTTCAATATGACCAAACCACCTAAGTGATCCTTTCTTAATCTTACTTAATTTATCAATACGTCATTTCTCGAAGGGGTAGGTTGAGTGGATAGAGTACCACAAGCTTCTATCATAATTACCGTAAAATTTAAGTTCGTTCAATCTTTTAACAATCCCATCCTCCAATACGTGGTTGAAAATTTTTTATTTGAGTAGCTAGCATGCAATATTGTAAAATATTTAAAACTCTAAATCACGTTGAAACCCAATTGTGTAAATTCTAAATCAACTTAAAAAACTGTAAAATTGAATGTGAAATCTAATAATGCTTCAAAATATAATATTGTTTAAAAATAAAAAATGTTATGTACTAAAAATGATTTAATTAAACTTTATAATTTATGTTTTTTCCCCGTAGTATTATAATATAATATCAAAAATTGAATTAATTTATTCTGCATATTTTTTTATAAAATCATAAAAAACAGAACTTTATAGTATAATTAATTAACACATTAATTGATTAAATTTTTTAAATGAGGTTGATTTAAAAAAACTAAATTTGCATATTTTATGATGAATATTTGAAACGATTTTTCACCTGTCTAAGAAAATATAATACGGAGCTCTAAGGGGGAGGAAGTTACCTAATTACTTTTTAATTATAAAGAATAAACGTGGCCTTTTATAAGACGGGGTAGGGGAAGCTGTGAAATATATTTTCTCATTAAACGCTCAGTTTCGGCAGCCCTGTCTTGTATTAATAAGACGATTATGTAGAGTGGTCGGAGGAGAGAAATAAACGAGACAAAATTAATAGTTACGAAGGGTGGAGTAAAAAGACGAGATTCTTATAAAAGAATTAAGAATACAGAAGAACGTAGTCGGCCTGGTTAAAATACACAGTGATGTTTTAATATTAACTAAAATTTGTTGTATTATTAATCGAAGTATTTATGATGAGCTGGAAATAAAGTAGCCAACTCTCCGATCAACTTCGTCCAAGTTTAGCTCAACAACAGATTTCACTCAAACTCTCTATCTCGTTCTAAATTTATTCATTTATAATCGCAATTTGTAATTGTAACTATTTTAGTATTGAATAAATCAAGTATTCTCATGTAAGTATTTTATTAACTTTAATATTTTTAATGCCTTTTGGTCCTCATTGTAAGCTAAATTACTTACTTACAGAGAGGATAGTCTTATCTGTCCTGTTACATTACATTTCGTAGTAAGCTCATTTTACTCTCCGATCGTAAAAGCGAGAATAAATTATGAATTAAATATGGCGGACTGTTCACAGCTGTTCCAAAAGTCATCTGACACATTGATACTTTGAAAGTTGCAATATACGACAATTAATCATTCAATATCCCGCTATTTAAGTGATGAGAGTTCGTCCAATGATGATTCCGTTGTTTATTATACATTAGCACATAAAAAAAAATTCTCCACCAAAATGTCAGATTTCAAACGCCTAGGCGAAATAATTCACGGATGAGGCATAAAATAAAATAAATAAATATTTGTCACGACTATAGACATCTTCACCTATGCTTTGATAATAATAAATGTGACGTTAGAACAACCCGCAAAACTATATTAACCACGGGCGTTAATAAAAAGTTACCATAGTAAAAACTACTACTGATCACACAATCGGTTCTTAGACGGCATTTTCATTTTTGAAAACAGGTCTGAAATAATGTTGAGTACTCAGGTTTTATAAAATATCAGTAATATTAGAATATATTCGCCCCTTTAAATCAACCTAGCTTTTAATTTTAGAAATTCTCGGAAACCACTAAGTCATGTGAATTGGCAGGATTATCTAATCGGGTAATCGCTTTTTTGGACAAAAAAATCTCCCACAATGAGCGCATTCTAAGTGTTCTAAATTTTGATTGGCAAAGTCTACACGCTGATACATGTTATCTTGAAAAAAGCTAACTAATAACTGACTCCATTGGTTTAAAACTTACGCACGTATTAGTTCACATACGAATATTTACATTATTTCGACACTAGGAACCTAATGGAGAAATTAAATTATCACTCTTCATATGTATATAAAAATATAGAACTAAAAATATTCACGTAATATTTCATTACACTACCAAATTTGTTTAGTATTTTTATTCATAAATTTGTCTTAAATATTATATATATATATATATATATATATATATATATATATATATATATATATATATATATATATGTCTTAATTTATATACATATATATATATTTATATAAATTTAATATGTATAAATTCGTTTTAAATGATATATATATACACATGTATAATTAAAAACAATTCACTCTGTTTAAACACCACTTGGTTTGAATTGTTTTTAATTATATTTATAATAAATTACTATAAGATTATAGCGGTATACAATAGTATAAATAATTTATATTCATAAAAAATATGCATAAATGAGGTATAAAATAAATTATAAGATAAATCAATTGGAAACTAGCGATATTTTTATTTGCTTTGCTGGTAAGCAAAATGGTTTAGGCACTTTAAGTATTATAGAGATCAAATAATAAACATCTTGTTACTTCAAAGGAAAGGGCATTTTCAACGGGTTTGGCGCAATTATGGCGGCGCGAAGCAATTACCAAAAGGGATTGAAGCAATCAAAGACTCGTTCATTAATAATATGCAATTAAAAATAATAATTGTTTTCTAAGAAAGGAGAATAAATCACTCGATCTTCGCTCACTTTAATATTGTCGCCTCGGTTGTGTTTGAAATATAAAATGAACGAATCGATACAATAAGTATTGAAAAATGCATCGGAAAATATATATATATAGCTACCAACCTCAGAAAAAAAAGTGTCTATGTCTGAAGAGAGAGTTTCAGATACAGCCTCATTTTAAGACGATTATTCGTGGTCTAAGTCAAGAAATTAATGATTTTAAATTAATATAATACGATACAAAATTCATTTTTATATTTGATTATCTTATGATTTGTGTGAAAAAGTGGCCAAAAGTAGAATCCGAAGAATGTATTGTATCAAGTAATGGTGCACTTTTGAATGAAATTAAATTCCATTGTTAATAACATCGAATGATCTTTCAAATAAATAAAAAACCATTGAAATCATACTTGGTTTTTAAAGTTCTATCACGACTGTTGGATAACCCTTATAGTTCTGAGGTATATTAATACAAATTAAATTGAATCAACTAGAAAGATATACAGAAAAAATCTATCTATCGAGAAAATATTCAGTTGCTACCGGGATTCGAACCTGGATCTCTTCCTATCCGGGTAAACGCCATCAACATTTAATAAAATTGATTGATTTTGAAAATGGAATAATATATGAAAAGATAACAATATCGATTGCAATAGCAAAATGATGGACGCGCTTCCCCGGATAGGAAAAGGACCAGCTTCGAATCCCGGTAACAACAAAATATTTTTTGGAAAGCAAATTTTTTTTTATATATCTTTCTAGTTAATTAATTTTAATTTTAATTTAATTTTTAATTACACAATACTTATAATATTAAAAATCGCCAGCGCTCTGTCTATCTATCAACATTTGTAAAAACCGATATACAGTACTGTTGTGGGGGGGGGGTGGGGGGAAATAATTTTTTTATGGCTCTGAAACCTCGACATCGGTTATTTTTAAATAGAAATAGTAAAAATATATTTTTAATTATTCTAATTTATGTTCACATTTTGCGAAAATATATATGCGCAGCTTTATTTATCATTTTTAAATTCTTCGCTACATGGTTCTAGTCAACGCATTAATAAGTTCTAGAAATTTGAATTATTTGCGCATAGACCTACACACTTCACTCATAATATATCAAATAAATATTTAAATTAGATTTATTTCGCAGACATTATAGTAATGCACAGCTTTTTTGATTGTATAAAGTGCACATCCTTGTTATTAGTATACCACGTGACACAACTAGTGACATGTATTTGTAATATTATAGACTCACAAATAATTCGTGAATTTAAAAAAAATTGATTCACTTTTTATTCATTTTTTTTATTTTTTCAAAGCGTGTAATAAAAATTAGACTCACATAATTCTGCGCAAGATCTGGATGATTTGTCTGTATACCGTCATCAAGGATGGACACCACAACCCCTTTGCCGGTGTAGCCCTTCTGCCACGCGGGACCCAGGTTCATGTCGAGACCGTCCTTGGCTCCGCCATTCTGGAAAGAAATAAACGGAATTTTTATTCAACCCAGAAATAATCGGGGACGATACAAGTGTGCTGCGGGCAAACGGAAGGGTTGCAACCCGCGTCACGCCTACGGCTGGTTACATTCAGGCATATGAGGATTATAATTAAGGGTTTCGAAGGTTCAGTGGTATATTACCATATTATAGAAACAGACCTGTATTTAAGGCGAGAGTAGACGATGAAATACGTTGGCGGTCTACGCGTGAATACCAAATAATAAATATTGTAGTCTCAACTAAGTCACGAGACATAAAAGTGAAAGTAAAGCGGGAAATTGTATTTATTTATATATGCCAATTAAATATACATGTTTTATTAAACTAATTATAATATGTAAAAAATGTTAAATTTAAGATGAATTAAAAAACGTTGACGAAAAAATATTAAATTGTACATTAAAAACACGACAAGACAAAATAACTGTAAAAAATGATCAGTGTATTATTTTTAATATCATTCTTAACTTAAAAAAAATACGATATATTATGTGATGGAAACGCCGTAATAGTTAATAAATACTAACTAGCCTATGTGTTCTAACGATATGTTTCTCACCCAGCGCCTAAATATCACATATTCAAGCTCGGTAGTTCATACAGCATAGCACTGATCATTCTTAACTGTGTTTAAAAAATAATAATGACGCTTGAATTCGATGTATTGTAGTCGAAATAAAAGAAAGACAGGTGCGGAATCGGTGAATTAACCAGTATAGAGAATTAAGCAATTATGAGATATGTGCGGACATGAGTCTGTGTCAAAATGTGGTCGAAAAATCAAAAGGATTTGATGTGGTGTGAATGACATGTTCATTTGATTATGATCACGGCGTGTATGTGTGTGTGTGTGTGGCCAAAGCAGGATCAACAGGAGAAACCACTTACAATTAACAGAAGTTTACTATTAGAAAATATGCAATAAAAAGTCTACACCGACGAGCGTTTGCTAGAGATCTTGACGGGCTGGCAACTACTCCCTGAGCATCTGCCGGCGCATGTTATTATCACATGCTATTCGGTCGGTAGCAGGTATGTTTTTATTACTGACAGGAGCGATTGTGGAGGCGATAAGTCTGTCCAATACCAAAGTACGTACGTAAGCTACTTTTTTATTTTGTTCACTTTGGTTTATTAATTTTTTTCTCAGAAGACAATATTAACATTATTTTTAAACACATTTCTTATTATGAATTTTATTAAAACAAATAAATTAATTTATAGTAAGATATACAGAAAAATGTATGTATGATTTAACGGTATCTATATAAATACTTACTTTTAGAATTAGTTCTAATTAACAATATTATTTCTAAATAAATTGTTCGTAATTTTATATTTTTGTAAATATCATGATAGGTATATTAAAATTTAAATAATATGATCGTAATATTACGAGATATATGTATACGAGACAAGAATTGTGTGTCAGGACAGAAGAGTGTTGCGTTACCCCCGCGGGGAAACGGCGTGATGGTAAGTAAGAAAGTAAGGATTTTAATAGGATTCGCAAAAATTCTAGTAAAGTACAGATTTCTTCAAAGTACTTACTGGCTGCACGCCGCTGAACCATCTCTTCTAAATTTGAAAATATAATACGATTTTTTTCTCTTATTATAATAGTCTTTCACCTAGAATTTTTATAATGCGCGCTTTTCTACTATACTATATTACATTGAGCATTTTATTCAATAGATATATATATATATATATATATATATATATATATATATATAACCAGGAAAGTTATTAAAGCTCTACCATTCAGCTAATTGTATTTTCTTATTTATCAATCATTTAAGCAAATAACGATAGGTTCACAAAGGAATCAGATAATAAGCCTCGGTACAAATAAGCGAGAGAATGAAAGGATTAAAACAAGGCTTTAATAGTCCTCTCTTGTAACTTAAACCTTTTGCGGTCAGAGTAATATAATAATTGTGCTCAAATTAACATTTAGATTAAATTCAAAAAATTTGAACATTGTGGCATAAGAAATAAAAGAGATATTAAACAGTGAACAGACGAAATTCCCTAAAGATCTGAATAAAAATAAAAATGTTTGCAAAGAGGCTTAAAATGTTAAGATTTAAAATACAAACAACGACTGTACGCCAAACATAATCTGTAGTAAGAAATGACACCATACTTAAGAATGTAGAAAGAAAGAAATGTGTTTGGTCATATGGAAAGGATGAATGAGGAGAGAATGGTAAGAAAGATATATGACGCAAGTGTTGATGGAACCAGAAATAGAGGACGTCCGCGAAAGACTTGGCACGACCAGATAAACCAGATAATGGAGGATGGTTCTGTTAGAAGCCTCAACAATCGGGGAGCTTGTATGATAAGATGTATGAATGTGGATGAGGCAAGAATTGTGCGTCAGGACAGAAGAGTGTGGCGCTCTATCCTCTCTGCCTACCCCCACGGGGAAACGGCGTGATGGTAAGTAAGTAAGTAAATTACGTGGGCCTGCCTCGAATTATGAATATTATATCAATATTATTATTAAAATGGAAAAAAAATCCAATTCATCATTTTACCCATCCGATTGCAAAGGGTAAGGCACACTTTAACCTTTCGATAACATGTTATGTTAAATAATCCCGCCTGATTAATTGGGGCTCCCGATTGAACAGGAAGGTTTAAATTCCTCTGACCCTACTTACAATTTAGATATTGAAACTGTTGTAAGTGACGTACCTAGTTGCCCTACGCAGGGAGAGCTTAATAAAGTAGATCCTATCTCGACTTTTGGGGTCGCACCGAGATTTATTGACTACTTTATCAACAGAGATAAAATTAAACAAGGGTAAAAACTATATATTGCAGACATGCCGTGTGTGGGGACCAACTAAAAACAAAAATTATGTCATGGAATTTTACCCACGTGTGTGTGAACCAGAAACATCCCGAATATTCTGAAATCTGCTGGTAAAGAAATATAGTTTTAGCTCTTTTCAGATTAGTTGTGTACATGCGTTTCTTCAAGCGAGCTTCCGACGTTACATGACTTGATCTATTGCATTTATTGCACAATCGTGGAGTGATCTATCCGTGGAAGCCGTTACAATTGTAGATCTATTGTGTGACATTCCACGTTGAGTAAGATCCTTTCACTCTCCTTTGAATGTAATAATTTCTCGTTATCTTTGGATTTTCCGGTGCGACCAAAAATTTAATCTGCCTTTAATAAAGACGTTATAATTTATTTTAGAGTATTCCGCTGTGAGTCAGGAGAGGAGGGCATATTGTAATATCGATTTTTTTTTTTTTAATATTTTTGTTCCCCTTTTTTAAGTTATTCACAATAATTATTTTCAAGTATTTTTCTTATAAATTAAAACATTGTACTTTATTTTCATAGAAATAATATTTAAATTTTTATAAACGTCTTCTATTAACTTAATTTTCATGTTTTGCGCTAATTACGTGATATCATTAAGATATTACAACGTACATGATGATAATTATCAATGTACAGATAATTTTATTGTAAATTAAATATTTTTATAATAATTAAAGTAATTGTATTTTAATAAACTCTATAGATTTATCATGTTTCACTCGGTATTTAACAAATAAAATTGAATCAAAAACCTAGTCATAAATTGAACCCACTTACAATGTGTTTCATGAACGCGTAATTGAATTTACCAAGATTAGTTTCATTATCAGTTCTTTGAAATATGCAATTGGTAGGTACCTACCCAATTTTAGGTAAATACAGAACAGGGAAGGAAAAGAAGAACCAACCGCACTCTCCTGAATCTCCAAGCACCTCTGAAAGTGGACTGTATATATGATTATCATACACAATATCTCGTCAAAGGTTCCACAACACCATTATAGACTCCAACGTCTCCGAAATTGATAACAACCTTGGCCGAACAGTTCCAATGCAGGGCCGCCTATCGGCTAACAAGCGAGGCCGGATGCTGTAGTGATGGAAGAGGGAGGGGGTGGGGGAGAACAGAGCATTATTTCGTTCAAAATAATTAATATATGCTATACGGCAATAAATATGTGTTCCAAACAGCAACCACATTTTATAATTATGTTGAAATATTGTTAATGATGTTATATCATTGCAATAATTCTAGTATTGTTGTGTAATAATATTAGAAATTAATAATAGAATTTATAGTATTTGAAAACAGGAAAATCATCGTATATACCTTTAATATTTCTGAATAGACAGCATACGTCTGTCGCCCTTTAATTATGAGCGCGTGTGTCGTAACGGTGCTGGAACGGTACATTACGTATTTAATTATGTTATCTGATTGGGTATTTGTTTCCGTTTATTGGTTACGTAATGTTGCTGTGATATACCACTTCTCTATTTTGATAATAAATTATTTCCTCTTGTGAGTGAAGACTGCCTCCAAATACTACACACTTGGGTATATTCGTACTCGTGTACGTCACGAAGTCTAATTAAATTAACTTTACAAAAAAATACTAGTTGAAATGCGTGGTGGATCTGGAGTTCGAAGCGAACACTGCTACCAAGCCTGGTGACAAAAATACTAGTTGAAATGCGTGGTGGATCTGGAGTTCGAAGCGAACACTGCTACCAAGCCTGGTGACAAAAATACTAGTTGAAATGCGTGGTGGATCTGGAGTTCGAAGCGAACACTGCTACCAAGCCTGTTGACAAAAATATATTTAATCACGTTACACTTTATACTTGTTCAGAAAATTATGGAACATTGAAACGGTTGACAAATATCACATTATCCAAACATTCTACAACAGATCTAGAATTAAATATGTATATTAGAAGTAGATTGGAATATCTACGTCCGAATGATTTTTAAATCCCTCTTTTGATAATAATGTTAATCTTAATTAAAATCAACAAATATCTAATTATATTTTTAAATTAACTATCAAATACAAACTGAATAAAAATACTTCTATAAGAATGCCGTTTTTAATAATATACCTACAGCAATGTATTATAAATTATCTCGAATATCCACGTATAAATGATACTGTCTGTGAAAATGTTATAAATTCTTAATAGTTTTGCCGATTGCGTTTAAGTGAATATTAGCTGCTTTTCCCGAAGTAGGATGGAGCCATAAATATATCTCAGTATTAGGGGCGCAAAAGTCTACGTAAGCCCGTTGGGCTTTGTAACCGAAGTCAGCGCCACCTGTTGAGCATCGCAGGAAGAAAGCTCTGGCACCATAATGAACTGAGGTGGTCACTCATCAACTTCAACATCGACAAATATTAATGTTTTAAATATTGAAGAACCATCTACAAAAATCGTACAATCATTGAATAATATTCTACAATAATATAATAATTCTTAAAATTGAGAAAAATAAGTTGCAGTCAGATTCTTGTAGTACTGTCACATTCTTTATTTGTAGAAATAATTTAAGTAGCTTACATATTTTTAATTCCACAACAATGTTTACCAACAATTGTCCAAAGAAACGTAAATTAATATAATGTAAATTTAAACAGCTTAAGGTGTTATTAAGAATTAAGATAAATGTGGTCTACAGTATATATCCCATTATTTCATTAATTAAACAATTATCTCAGTTATATACAACAATACCTAGTGAAACACGCACTCATATTTAAAAAAATAAAAGTATCAAATCTTCAACATCAAATATCTCTATTTGAATTGAGTGAGGGTTAACACATTATTGTAGAACATCGTCCAATTATACCCCAGATATTATTAGAGGCAATAGATGTCAGCGAAATGTGTTTGATTCTTTAAGGTAAGCTTTTAAATTCCACGGGCGAGTTAACACGCAAGCTCTCCAAGCCACAAGCGTGATAAAACGCACCTATCTAAACCGGGATTGAACATAATTTTCAATATTATACAATTTAAATCATTTTGCCGCCTCTAGACAGTAATTCCCAGCTTTAAAAATTCATATTTGGTCAGCACCCTTAAGACTTATGTCTACCCTATATAATGTCATCCAAGTTAAATATGATAGTCAGTTAAAAATTAAATAGGCCTCATCGAAAAAATGGACGTTTTAAAATTAAATAGTCGCTAAAAACATAAGTAGATATCCACTTTGGACAACTCCGTAAGGTCTTTGTCATTTTTCTAAATCCTCGACAATCCGTAGAAGTGACTATGCTTCTCACGATTGTTCAGAAAGCTCCCCCAGTCAGCTTTCTTGTTTGTAAAAGAGCTCTTAGATCAGCGTATGTTGTTAGCTTTACTAAAAAGACATAGGTCCTACAATGCGGCGCGTGACATGAGGTCTAAATAGGTCTTCTGAACCGGGTAGAACCGGAACTGGAGAACTGGGTACAAGCGTGTTTTAAAAATAACCGAGAACCGGGTAGTTTTCGACAGGTACCTGGCTCTTTTAATTTTTTACACATATGAAAATATAGAAAACGTTACCATAAATGCATATGTAACATAATCCATAAACAATGCCGGAATATTGCTTTTAACCATTTCAACTCCCAAGTTCACCCTCAGTAGACATTAAAAATTTGACCCACTACTCTCTCTCATGAGATCAGTCTCTTATGAGAAACCAATGCACAATGTTCATTTAAATGCGATAATTACCTAAACTATACGAGGATATCGGATGCTGCATGATAATTATAGAAGACGACATTGATATCTACAATGTCTGTATATGTTTAATAAATGTAAAACAATATAAATTTATAATGTATGTAATAATTATTTTTTTTCATATCGTCTGTCTATTATTATCTTTTTTGTGCTATTTCGAGTGAATAATATATAAACAATTAATCAACTCTTTCAATTTTCTATTATAACAATTCTATTTACTTAATTAAATATATTATTTAAATGCAATACTGAAATCATATATATTTTGTATATATTGTACACATGTACATATATAATATGAATCTAAATTTTGGATCAATATAATTATAATAGTTGAAAAAATATTCTTAGAACCGGAACCGAACGGGGTACCCGGTTCTTTCAAGAATAATACCCGAGAAACGGGTAATGAATTTGGCCGGGTATTTGGATGCCCTAAGACCTAGGTGTTAAGCTCTCTGGTTGCCGTCTGGTGTGAAAAAAAAAGTTTTTTTCTCCGAAAGTCAATTAGTTTTATTACGATTTTATCTTATTTTACTTCGGTGGTCCCTCGTTATAAGGATGATGTTTGTCATGGTATTTAATATAAATAATATGTTTGAACTTTTATTTACGTTAACAGATTATTATAATTGATTTAAAAAAAATAAAATTAAAGAGATAGATATGATTTTATAGTACAGAGGAATTCAATGTATTGTTACGAAGCAACATTTTTCGCAATTATGTTTTTATAAAAAGTAACTCCGTTAGAGTTGAGAAGAGTCGGCACGTGTCAAGGACAATCCGGGCTAGATGGCGCATAATAAGCAAACCAGGCGCCGGATAGAAACGTTCTGACTCTCGCGCGCCGTTTTGGTTTGAGCGCTGATCACTTTGGATGAAAGGATGCGAAATTGGCTTACACCTACTTGAAAAAGTCCTGCACGCAATCTGCAGATATGCGTGCAGGAGCACTTCCTGCCGATAAGAAATATAGTGTCCGACAAGGTGTTAAATATAGACTTCTCTTTCTAAAATTAGTATGCGTAAGTGAAGAAGCGCGAATTTGTCTCCCAAAAATATCTTCTTGACACGGTACGAAAAGAATCGCGTGATCAACTGCCGGCCGTAGTTCAGATCAAGCACCGGGGTAACAAAGAGGTTCTTCTAAAGTTCCAATTAACTCGAAATATGACACGCGCATTTCGCCTTTCACTCTCGGGTTGACTAACGTATAATTCAATAACTAAGATCGTAGTTGACTTGGCAACTTAAGCTCCCAATAATAATTCATAAACGCCAGTGCTTATTAAAATAAAATCTATTTAAACGACAGCCCATGTCAATGACTGCAAGTCATTCAATTTTAAGTATCAATTTTGCTAATCTTAAAAGAACTTATATTAGATAAAATCAAGTCGTGAGACAAATAATTGCATGAGACATATGTCCAAGAAAGCCACCGGAACCTTAGTGCCACGATAATAATCAAATATATGTAATTACGCGGTAAGCACCAATTTCTGGAGCCACGTCGGACGAAATTCCACCGTCAGGCCTTGTTTGAGGCCAGCCCAAGAAGCTTGACGAGACCATCACCACCCACCACAGCAAAAGAAAAAAGGTACTTCTAACCCACACTACCTACACTTATTTATGAAGCGCGCCTTTGCACAAGTCCTTTTCCTCCTGTTCATAAGGTCCTCAGTTAATGTAATTAATTATGATAGCATTAGGATAGTTGTAAGACTTGTTATTTTAGGTTAAAAATTGTGAATGTGTCTAGAATTATAAACTGGTGAGGATGCTACCTTGCATCTGTAATTTCACTTTTTTTTATCTTGCTAATTTAGAATAAATAATTATATAAAAATCACAACATTCATTTAACTGAAAATTCCTTCTTCTCCCTTGGTTGGATGATTGATGCAATGAATCGGATCCATTTCGATACAGTCAAACGACCTGGTAAGGGTATCTCACGTTCATCAAAATAATTTATTAATTAATGTTTGGCTACGTAACAGTATCTAGTGGTTAAAGTCTCTTAACCCGCAATGTCAATAGTTTTTTAACTAACTAATTTACTATCACGCTGTTTCCCCGCAGGGTAGGCAGAGAGAATAGAGCGCCACACTCCTCTGTCCTGATACACAATTCTCGTCTCATCCACATTCATACATCTTTTCATACATCGCCGATTGTTGAGGCTTCTAACAGAACCATCCTCCGTTATCTGGTTTACCTGGTCATGCGGAGTCTTTCGCGGAGGTCCTCTATTTCTGGTGCCATCAACTCTTGCGTCATATATATCTCACTTATCATTTTCTTCGGATTCATCCGTTTCATATGGCCGTAACATTTTTTAAATGATTTCAAATAGTTCAATATGCTTACAAAATGTTAACAATTAATTTAGAACGTAGTTGAAATTCCCTGTTGCAAGTTGATTTGCATCAAAATGCACCGGCAGTGCTTGCAAGTCTGTCGCTCGTGTATAAAGGTGAAGTATTCTGTATCTAGACACTTAATGTCATATATACATATATATATACCGCCTAGACAAGGCAAAACGTCGTCATTAGTATATTTTACAGTATCTCTAATTTACATTGCAATAAGGTTATATGATATTTTAGCAAACGTTGTGAATTAATTAATTAAACAGCAATAATAATTATAAAAATAGTTGTCATAAAAAAGATATACAAGCATATTTTCCCAGTCCAATATATGTATTTATTCACTTACTTTGTGTGGCATCTTTCACAAAAAGTTATCAATAATCTTTCATATATTAAATATCAAATAAGTACTGTTTCGCGTACTAGTTTGCTACAAATATCCCATAGGGACGAAGCTAAGAATAGCTTCGTCCCTATGGGATATTTGATGTTTATTTAATAACAGTGACTTTATAGGTAAAAATCTAGTCATTGTGTGTTCTTTGAATTCAAACATTGTTACAAATATCATTGAACTGATCTCTCAAAATTTTTCGGGAGAAGATTTATGTTTTTATTTGTTAACTTTGTTTTATTATAAATAAATAGATATATGAGTGACGGATTGATACAGAGGGATGCGAAACTTTGCATGATCGGGGGGTTGGCGACGGGTGGCAGATCGGATTTGACTGGGGCCGTATAAATTGTGTTAATATATCCAAGGGGCGAGAATTTCGTCTGTCATTATATTTTCCAGTCTAGTTTCTCGACATTAAAGTAAGAACTATTTCAATAATCTATTATGTCTTAAAGGGAAACGTTGAGTGACAATTTTAATTAAATTCATTTACATATTTTAATAAAAATTCAATAAAAATCAGCGTTATTATATGAGGCACAACATAAATCTTTCTTTTGAAATTAGCAAAATTAACGTTGTAGTTAAAATTCATATTTTTATTTGTTAACTTTATTTTAATAACCACTAATTGAGTTTAAATACATCTACCGCTTTCGAAAAATACCATTTTCTTCTTCAGGATTATAAGCTTATAAAAACCTTCATAAATAAATTTAGAAAGTCTATAATAATTCATATGAATATTTATGTTGACGGAAAAACTGCTTGATATCAGCTTCGCAAAGATAAAGAGCAAAGTTTATAGAAATGCGAACACGGCCATCATTTCCGTAAAACCCACTTTTCAATATTGAAAATGTAAGATATTACCATATACCACAGACCAGTAAATGAACAGACATTAAATAAAGTGTACATTCAGGAGAGGGGTTTGGAACATTAGTTGCGGGACGAGGGAAATTCTACACACATTGGTGGAAACATAAATCTGATAGTTTATGACACAACAGTAAAAATATGTACTCTTCGAATGACATATTTTTTACATTAATACATATTATATGTATTGTCAGAATTTAAATTTTTATTCCAATCGAGTCATATTTAAAAAAAAAAATCGCCGAACTATTTGATTGTGTAAGTGGTACCGAATTGATCATGTGGGTGACACCAAAACACTAAACATTGGGACAAGAAATTTACGTTAGTTCATGTCTATATATTTGGTGGTCTGTGGATATTACTAAATAGTGGTCTGTATCTGTGGTTTTTTTAAATTAGTTAACCGGGGATATGAAAATCCAAGATCAGATTTTGATTCATGAATCTGGTATCTTATAAAATTTGGTTATAAAAATGCGTCGATTTTATCGTATAATATAACAAATATTAACTACACACGCAACATACGACGCAGGTACGTTACTCACATTTACAGTGCAATGTAATACAAGATATATGAAATTAGTTATGGTTTACTATGAGTATGTACACAATAATAAGAATAATATTGAAAAAAAGATTATTTATTGCTATGTAAGTAAATTATAGATTACAATATTTGGAAAATAAAGTTTATTTAAATAAGTATTATTTTATTTCATTAAGTATTAGTTTAAGTTTGTAATATATGTTAGTTGTTTCAAAGGCAAAATTACTAAGTACACATTTCTTTTGGATCCATCTCTAGCACGGGGAGAGCGGGGAAACTTGTAACTCTAACGTCAAAATTATAAATGCATTTATAATGAGACACAGCATGGTGAATGGCAGGGCAGAACTTTGGCCGTGAAGGGGAGCATGGCAGAGGAGGGTGCAGGACTTCAAGTGGACTACACGGATACAGAGGTTTTTATAGCATTAAAATGTGTAAAGTATTTTTAACAACCTTATTTTCAGCTCTCAATATTAAAAAATATACAATTATTTTTCAATTAAGAATATTCATAAAATAAATAATATTTATTATAGTTTTGCAGTTGTTTTCAATATATATTAACAATAAATTTTGTAAAATGTTATGCCAAAGTCCCTTTGTTATTGTTTTCAAATGTTCGATGAAATAATTTTTGGTTACTAATAGTTGTCGTTAGTCAAGATATTATTAAAAATTTATTTTTATTACTTTATTTACTGAGTATGAATGTCATTATTTTTAAGATCAAAAGCGGGTAGCACTAGATTCAATTAGAATGAATATCTTGGAAGTTTAATGAGTCTCCTATATGGGTACCTACTAATTAAACATTTTTAGAATAGATTAATATTAAAATAAATATAAATCCAAAAAAACATGCTACGTAAGAAATTTTTTTTTAAAATTCTTTATTAAAATTAACATTTTCAAGCATTATTACGAGCTGATTTGAATTAAGCTCATATTTCATACTAATTAATTTAGTTCTTAAAATATTCTAGTTTAATTCAAAAAATATTATAGCAGAAGACTGCTCTGAGTGATAATTATCCCTAGTTACATTATAACGATTATAAAACTTTAAATAAATAATACAATATTACTCCAGACTGCTTTTGTAAACTAAGGTTGATTTAGTATGTCTTATTATTCTTTAAGCACCAACAATTATTGTGTACAAAATCTACAAAATAAACGTCGAATCAATTAATAATGCAAGTCATGTATAAAATAATGAAACGTAAGAATTGTATTTCATTATTGATGCTATTACATAAGAAAAATAATTTTTAATTGGGCTGAAAATCTAACTGGAAATAGAATTTGTAATATTATTATTCTGTGATCTGAATCATGGATAAATTAGTACAAACATTTTTCAATACAATATATTCTGACGTTATAAATCAGGGTCACGTTCAAAATTGCCCCATCACTTATTGAATTGTCAAGCACCACGAAATTCACAAATAATTACCCTTATGTTGGTATCACATTCTGTTTCTGAAGTTATAAAACTGGTTGCGGTTTATGGTTCGTTTTCAAAATCATCGAGAGAGCTGTCAGATTTAGCAGTTCAATAGCCGCGACCAGCTTTACTAATATGTAGGTGTGTGTGATTCACTATAACTGGAGGGGAATATTTTGTTAATTAATCACCAGTGCATAATTTATTATTAATTTATTAATCCAATCGCATGGTAAATAATCTTTACAAGAACAAGAGGTTTCTCTTTGGTTTCTCCCTTTGGATTTGACCTTTGGCTTCTGTCTTTGGTTTCTACTTTTGAATTGGACCTTTGGAGTCGGCCATTGGTTTCTTCGACTTTGATTTTGTCGCTTCACTGTAGGCAATATTTTTCAAACATGAAATGATCTTCAACAAATTCCGATCACGTCGGTCTGGATGCTGAGGGTCAATGACGATGAAGAGCCAGGAGATAAGATATATCTATTTAACATCTGGTTGTCACCTGCAAGAAGGGCGTCTAACTCACTCCCATCCCGACGAGATGTGGATTTGTCAAGTGGATTGTATTTTTAGTTATTTTATTTGTTCAGGTTGTTTTTCTGATTAGAAGGCAATTTTATAATGAATAATATCTTTTTATTTATCACTTTTAGATATAACTTATACATTTTTCCTACTTAAGGATGAAGACAGAACGTGACAAAGATAAGATGGGTATGTATTGCTGAAGTAAAGAACCCGCGGATCTTGTTTACCACTGATTAGCCAATGAGTGAGATGAACCCCACAGTCTATACATATGTATTTTAATATTCAGACCAATCCCATGTTGTCGCTTTTGCATAAAATTTCCAGCATTAGTATTAGCCAGATTAAGTTTTATCATAAATTGATTAAAAGATTTGTAAATATACTTAGGATCTATAGTACGTTTTTATTATTTTGGATATATGTAGTTTTTAGAGTTTGAGTGATTAAATAATATTGCAAATGGTCACCTTTTAAATTTGTTTTCATATTAGTTTCTACTTAGTTACCCACCACTTATATTTTATAGTTTTATTTTATGTATGCTTGTATTTTTAATTTTAGTATACACTGTTTCCTGAATAAGATACAATAGGTATCGAAACATGTTGATTAATCATAAATAGTGATTTAAATAAAGTATTTTGAATTGAATGTATATAATTTAGAATCATTAAAATATTTCAGTTAATCTAAATATTCGCATAATGACTTTTTTTAAATGCTTATATCTATAACATCGTTAATATTAGTACCCTGTATATAAGTTGTCATTTTAATAAATCCGATTTTAATGCGGATGTTGTTATGAAGCACAGTTTCCTGACTCAAATTAGGATTTTTTTCAGACTGATAAAGGTGTCTTAAGCGTATCATTTGATTTAGGCCACTACATATAATATAAATGCTGAGATAAAGGAAGAAATACAAATAATTGTTAAATTGTACAAGAGCGAGAACTGTAATTAATTTTAGAATATAATTTACATTGGACAATTGCTGTGAGAGCCACGGCCGAATCTGGTTTTCGACCTGCTCGTCGAAATATTATTCACCGCCTCCGTGACGAAGCGAAACACTAAACATTTCGAAACAAAACAAAGTTTGCGCATAGTGTGTCCCGGAAACAGTTGTTGCGACATTAAATATTTAATCCGAAGCAAGATAAAACGCGACACAAGCAAGAATTACTATGCAGTGCGAACGTAAGGAACAATGCCGGCCACGGCTGCGGTGGAAATGTGACTTTTCGTAATAAAATATTGTTGAAATAGCAATTTTTTTTAAAACTTTGTCTTTTTATTGTCGTTGCCGCTGTATAGGAACTGTATTCAGCTGATGTAACTATCGAAAAAATGAAATATGACAATATTAAATTAAAATAAAAAATATCGTAACCACCACAATAGACGTTGACATAGAATATACCAGATTATTCAAAATGATGGACTCAATTTTGTAACTTTATATTACATTATAAATATTAATTAGAAAGATATACATATAAAATCAATTTTATCGAAAAATATTGTTGTTGCGCCACCGGAATTCAAACCTGGATCTCTTTCCAAACCGGGGAAGGTGCATTATCAAACTATGCTACAGCGACATTATTTTTGACAACAAAGTTTCGAACCTATATGTTACCTTTTTCAAATTAATACTGTTATCGTTCCATTATTTGAAAGAGCCATCTACTTTGTTTTTACGGAATCTCAAATACCTTTGAGTAACCGATAGCAAATGCCAGAATTAACGATTGATTTTTATTTAATTTTGGACACATTGGTACAATTTATATATTATTAGGTGAACACGTTTTGATTGTGAAATTAAAATTATTCCGAACATAAGTATGTGATATTTTAAATATTAAATAAATGTATTAATTAGAAAGATATAGATATAAAATCAATTTTATCGAAAAATATAATAAAAATTATTCTAAAAAAAAAGACTATCTAAGTATACAACTTTTCACAGATTTTAAAGTACCAAAAATAGTAGACATATACAAAAAAATTCAAATTTTCAAAATTAAAAATCAATTAAATTTTAGAAGCTAATTCCGATCTACAAAATATAGAGATCAAATTGATATCCTAAAACTAAAATATACCGCAACTCAAAATCAATATATTTATCAAGGCATCAAATTTTTTAACAATCTCCCCATCACAATTAGAAAAATTACGGACTATCTATCATAAATTTGTAACTGAAGTAAAAAAAATATGTACACAGACTAACTTAAACATAAATTAACTCGTATATACTCCTATATACACGAGTCTTACTCTCATAGAGAAGAAATAAATGTTTAAAAAATATATATATTATATATATCCATCCACTGATTATTCAAATTGTATTATATTTTTAATATTAATAAAAAAAAATTAAAAATATTTTTGATGCTCCACCGGAATTCGAACCTGGATCTCTTTCCAAACCAAAAGGTGCAATTTCCAACTATACTACAGCGACATCAAAATATCGCACACCTATGTTCTGAATAATTACAACTTCTAATTAATAACATTTGATAATACTCACAATAATTAATGTAACCTCTTTTGGCTGCACGGTAAATATCTAATCGGTAATGGAACTCGTTCAATATCCGATGCAGCATGTCTTGTGTTATTGAGTTCGAATTGGTGATACCAACGACTTAATGCTCTTTCTAATTGGAGGTTCAATGTTAAAATGGAGATGAAAGGCATACTGCACTTCAGATGCTGACTCAGTTTTACCGAACTCAGGAACACAATAAATCTTGTGCAGTAGACGTTGACATAGAATATACAGGGTTATTTAAAATGATGAACTCAATTTTGTAACTCTAATTTATAGTAAATTACATTTGATAATACTCACAATAAAGTTTACAAATATAGTTTATAAATGTTCAATCTGACTCAATTTGGCTGCAAGGCACACATCTAATCGGTAGCCGAACTCGTTCCACACCCGATGAAGCATGCCTTGTGTTATTTTTCACCGTTCACCGCGAGTGTGATACGAAGGTCGGCCAGATTTGTTGATAGAGGTGGTACATAAAATACTTATTTTACGAACCCCCATAAGAAAAAGAATCACAGGGTATGACATCAGATCTCGGGGGACAGAATTGAAGAGCGAACACAAATACAAAAAAACCTTGTGGTGGATAGTAGCCATTTTACTCACAACTGACGCGAAATGACTGCACTTTACCAGTCGTTTGTGTAACTATAAGCGATCTAATAATGGAATACAAAACCTTCGGACCTTTTCTATCAATTGCTATGTAGAACATTCAGATGCAACGTATAATTCAGAAAATATTCCAGGATGAAATTAAGTCCATCGTTTTAAATAACCCTATTACCCTTTATGCACTAAAATTTTTTATGAACTATTATGGTAGATAGACTCAGTATCGATCATCTTGAATGACATACAGTGTTATTGCAGATAAGATTAATCAGAAATTGTAAGTGTAATATTATTATTATTTATCCTATATGGTTGTTCAATATAGTTTATAACTCAAATCTACCCAAAAACGATATACAGTATTGTTGCAAGGTTGGTCTCATATTATCGAGTTTAACCAATCATTTTACCTACTTACACATCTTCTTGTTTTCTCCCTACGTCAACCCTAATTTCAACCACCGCACCCTTTTTCTCCCGAGTTATTTTTTTTATTACACATATATCTCTAAATATAAAATGAATGCACTTTTGATTAATAAACCATTTACTTACCTATGTCATATTATTTTGTAATAAAAATTGATTTAATAAAATACTGTAATAAAAACTTCAACACCAATGTTCTTAAATATCTTTATGGATTTTTATAATTAGTATTTTATGCTATGTATACCTATATTGTTAGTGTATTACGAAAATTTATACTATTAAAATTTCTTAATTAATTAAATAAATAAATATAATTAACACAGCATACCGCAAGTGCAGATCTGGAGTCTTGAGTTATAATAGGAATCTAATAATGAAAAAGGGCAACCTTTATAAAACAGTTGACTATACTCTAACGGTGTTGGGTCATTCTTAATTTGTAGTCACGAATTATTGTAATCTATTTTTGAATAAACGAATTTCTGTCACGCACATACAGTATTTTGCTCATGTCATGCTATTGTTTTAATTTAAATTTACTGTAAGCCAAGATGAAGACTGAAAAATCTGAACACGAATAATAGTCCGAATTATGGAATCGGATTATAATTGCATTTTTTTTGTTGATAAAATCTATAGCGTTGAGTATATAAATAGACGGAAAAGATGCATGTAGCAGAGATGAAGGTGCTAAGAAGGGTTGATAGAGTGACAAGATTAATCTTAAAAATCTAAAAATGACCAACAATGCTACCTTAAACAATGAAGTTTAAGTATAATTTTATTTACTAAATTTTCTAAAAACATTTTATAAAATAATACTTAATAATATATATTTTTTAAATTTTCACCCGGAAACCAAAACGAAAAATTATGCAATTATGTAGTGATTTTCCGTGTGAAATCAAGTCATATATAATATTATCACAGACACTCACATAAGGAAAATCCGATGTCAAGGCCTTGCGCGGTACCACGATAAAACCTTAAAATCTCGGCCGCACCTAGGGCCTCCAGAAGCCGTAGCACCGTTGTAAATGGAAAAGTTGTACTTGAAAAATAAAGGCTTCTTTTACGGAAATAATCCTTAGATTATGTAAATCCGGAAGAGCCTGATCTTGTTAGGGAATATTTCTGACGTGACGTTAAATATCTTCAAATTGTGCAAGCGAGAGGATATACAAAGTTGAAACGGGGAATGCGTTAATTCTTCCTTATCAAAAGATGTTTCACAGTTATTTTTCAACACTTTCACTAAGAAGTTGCGCTAATCCTTATTACCACCATTATTTTTTTTTTAAAATAAATACAGTGTGTATTAAATTCTTGTATATTAAAAACATTTTTTAATATTTCAAAATTTTTGTGATTAACTTTGTGGAAGCCCAATGCGATTAAGTTTTAATAAAAAAAATTAACTTTTTGTAAAAATTAATTAATTATGAAAATAAAACTTACTGTTTTTGTTTACTTCACCCAACACTTTAATTAAATATTAATTGAAACGTTTTCGACGCTTATTGCGTCATCGTCAGTAATAGACTAAAGTTTAAACTAGAAGATGATAGTGATGAGATAAACCGTTCTTGTAACTGTGATTGTGAAATTTGTGTTCGATTGTAACGATAATTAGTAACTGATTATTTGTAATTCGGCGAGCGATCACTGATATACTGAAAACTAAACCTCTAACAGTAAAATACCAGTTAGGAATTACGTTATTAAAGAAATATCAAACGCACAATCACAATAACGTTTAACTCATCACTAGAAGATAGATTAACGTAGTTTTTTACAAATATTAGTATGCGGCGGTTTAAATTCACCACCAGCATCGCTGCTCTTATCCGATGAACGACACGAGCAACATCTGGATTGAGGATACCGACTGCAGCTATCTTTCTATTCGCCGTTTTGCCAGGAAGCGCTCTGACACCGAGTGGGACTGAGACCAAACGTCACCGACTCACTTCTCTACTCTTCCTCTTCACAGTATTCTTCCATCACTATCAACCGTGTATTTCATTCAAACTACCAGTAACTACCTCCATATTAACATGCAACACCCTTAGGTATCTTAAGATAACAACCTTAGAATACAAGATATGAAATGTATACTTTCGAGACAGGTTTAAAGTTGCTCCTGTCCCAGAAAAGAAATGTAAAAAGCGACATTGGTTGTCATATTAATATAAGGGAAGATGAAATATCCATTAAACATTGAAATTGATCGAAGAAGCCACAAATAACGTCAACGACATGGATGTTAACAATCCCAATATACCTAAAAACCATAGACCTAACAAATTTGACAACCCATGACCACAAAAGATGATTCATGCGAAGTAAGAAAGCTACTTTCGAATTATAGGAAAAAAGAAGGAAATAGGAGAAGCATTTATCTATATTAGACGTAGATAGAAATAATATGAGAACAATGTTCGATAAAAGACGATGTATTTTGAGTTGGAGAAATCATTATCTTCCATTGCACAAATTGAATTAAATCAGTATGAATTAATTATGCAATATTAAATTTAGCGATAATTTTTACCCGGCCGCTTTTTTGTTATTATTAATTTTACAAGTAAAATTTTACGAACACGCTCCATATCGACTGAATTCCCAAGAAAGCGGATAGCAATCGTCATACCTCCCGCTCCTCTCCCACTCATTGCGTTGGTTTAGCGAATGAACCAAAATAGTAAAACTTTTGGGACACACTGTATTGTATGTAGTGAAGAAATTATAAAGTATTAAAAATTTATCTTAATGAACAAATATTATAATTAAATTAATAAATAACATTTTTGATAATTCACTCTATGGTGTGAGAAATTATTTTCGGAACGACTGAAAATAAATCATTAGAAAAAAATCCTATTCACAATTACATGTATCTATTTAATAATTTTTCCGAATCACTTGTAAAAAATGATTACAATAAATATTTCAAGAATCATAAAAAAATAATGTTTCAATAATGATTTAAAAAAAATTGACAAAGGCAAAAGAGGGCGCGTGATATTTGATCCCCTTTCTCTACTCTTTTTCTTGAATCTCACACAAAGAATTCTTGAACCTCATACAAAGACTATTCAGGTGATATACCCAAAGGCACTTCATCAAGTGTCTTGTCATCAAGTTTCAAGCGGGAGCCCTAAATATCCGTTACAGCACTTGTTCGTATAATGTGTAACGCAAACAATTCATCAGTGTTCAATAAACAATCCACAAACTCCACACAATCAGCGTAGTTCGAGAAAACATGTTCGACACGTAGTCACCGATTTCCCCCTTTACGTCTGGACCGAACCCACAAATCGACACCTAAATTTGCTAGTAAAACAAAAACCGTTCATAAAAATAGTTAATTTAATTACAATCATATATAAAATACTCCCTTCGAAGAACGCAACACTTTCTACTAATGTGTTACTTTTTGGAATGTTTGAATGCGTGCGGATTGGGGAAAATGGGGTAGATGTGGCCGCCGATGTCCTGACATCAGATGTCACAGCTATTTCGATTCAGTACGTGGCAGAAATGACATATGTGTTGCTCTCAGTACGATCGTTTCAGAAGTGTTGAATCTTTTGTTCGACGCTTTTGTAAGAAACCGTGATTGAAACGAAATGCCATAAGGAACACTCGTGCTCCAATAACGGTACAATCTTCACTACACGCACGTGAATTGATTTAATAAGCGCGTACATTTGAATTAAATCAAGTACGAACGGTTATAACAATCTATAGCATAAATTTGCGATATTATAGTTAATTTTCCAAACACATTATAGTGGAAATAAATATGAAGAAAAAAATAAGGCACTTACTTTTCGTTTGCCGGGTGCTGGTTCATTTGTTTATTTCTTCTTCACCACGAAAACAAGCGTCGCGGGATGTTTACACTGTTAACACTCGCGATAAAAGTATTATTGAGTATGAGCGGAATTAAGTTAAGATTATTAACTAAAAAGCGGAGTGAAGCGACGGTAGTGTTTCCGTATAAAATTCTAAGCGCTGCAGTTGATAGATTTTTAATTACTGCGACATCTTCTCTCTTCCCTGTGCTTAAGAATAGGTTAGGAAAGAAAGGGACGGATATACGCAGATAAAATTTCGGTAAATCGAGAATTGAATCTATGCATGAGTGAGGCAATAAGTCAAACGCCAAAAATAACTTAAGAGAAACGGCGCTAACACATTATATCATCACTTTCTTCCACTTATATAAGGAGCGTCAAGGGGCCAAAGTCTCAACGTCTTTACGTCTCTATAACTTATTAACAATTAAGGCCCAATCGGTTTTCGAAAAGTTTTGAAATATTGTTAGTTATACCAGCTTAGTCTGGGCTGATCCACCGGCCGCCTCCCCTCTGGAGTTTCCAAGATGATTATTTTGGTAATCGTTTGACTTCGCAAGACGAGTCCAAGCTACCTCCATTGGGATATTTCTGTTTATAAGAAAAGAGGCTCCGTGGCGTGTGTGCTATTTTTTTTTTACGAAATCATATATTATATAACTGATTTTCTACTAATGAAAAAATCAAATTAATTTTCAATTATTTTATGTGACAATCGCATTTGAAATTTTACCTATAACATTGCCATTTGTATATACAAAATATTTTCAGAATAAATTTATTATTCGATGTGTCTTGTATACGTATTTTAAACATATTTATAATCTTTTTATAAATATAATATATGCATCGGGAGCGATAATAAATTTAAATATATTATTTTGCAGTCACTTTTAACGAGCATAAATGTAAATTTAATATTATCTTAAGAGATATCTTAATACATTATATGTGAGGCTTGAGCCATGAATCGTTGTAAGAATATAACCCTTATAGTAAAGCAAACAATAAAAATAAAAAATCATATCCAACGTGATTACAAGTTTTAGAAGACGTAGAAAAAAAAATTAGGCGAAAAATTTAATTTCATGAAGTCTATTATTGAGTTTCACTAATAATAAATAAACTAAGGTTTTATAGGTACCATGAAGTAGTCGTCATTGTTTACTCTCTCTCAGAAATATGACATGAAAAGGTTTACTTCCAATGTTTGCGATAGAGTCGGTGACATTTTCAACAGTTCATTGTTAAATCGCACTTTGTTATAATCTTGGGGAGGTTTAATTAATGCCTCAGGATTAAAGATACCCCTGTTTACTCAATTAACTTATTTTTTATAATATTTTCCTTGACTTAATTGCAGTTTAAAGTGCCTTTTGAGTTGAAACAAAAATGTAACAGATACACTGCCTTAAATTCTATCGACTGCAAATTTGGGTCCTGTCAAACTGTCGCTCAGGCAACTGAATTTGATAGGTTTATAATTAATTCATTAACACTGAAAAAAATTATGATTGATTCCTTATTAAATTTTACAGTTATTAAAAATAAATTGTTTTAACAGATAAGCAACAGATGGCGGTGACAAAAAAGTACTTATATTAAAATTGTATTAATTAAATTGTAAGCCGATGATGCAGTACTAATGGCAGTACAGTAACAGTAACTACAGAGTATAAGGAGTAAAATGTACGATGTTTGCAAGGAAAGCGACTTTATTATGAATGTCAACAAGTTGAAAGTGTCGGAATTTGAGAAGAAGAAAAGCAAGACATCGTGCAAAATACTTGTAGGTAATGAATGGGTTTGGGAAGTATGTTTGGTGGAAACGGAAAGGCTTAGAATGATATCGAAAGAAGGGTGACTGCAGGGAATAAAGTGAACGGCGCTTTGAATAGAATTATATCTAACGGGAATTTGTCAATTGAGGGAAGACTAGCGGTGCACAGTGGAATCCTGGTACCGACACTGATATATGGAAGTGAGGCCTGAAGCTGGCAAAAGCGGAACGAAAGTAAACTGAATGCAGTGGAAATGAGATCACTTATGCGAATATGTAGCAAATCTATTCATAAAAGAATAAAGAATGAAGAAATACGGAAAGAATGTAAAACTGATGTTAGTAAAGTGAGTAAGATTAAGAAAGGAACACTTAAGTGGTTTAGTCATATAGAATGAATGAATGAATGAAATAATGGCAAGAAAGATATATGACGCAAGTGTTGATGGCACCAAAAATAAAATGGTTCTGTTAGAAGCATTAACAATCGGCGAGATTGTATGAGAAGATGTATGAATGTGGATGAGGCGAGAATTATGTGCCAGGATAGAGGAGTGTGGCGCTCTATCTTCTCTGTCTACCCCCGCGGGGAAACGGCGTAATGGTAAGTAAGTAAGTACACTAAAGGAAATTGAGGTTGAATGATATGGATGGAGGGATGAGAACGCATTTTCTTGTCTCGGATGTCTCAAGTGCAGTAACCGGTAAATAAATGGGATGAACCGAGCAGAAGTCAGCTGTAGATGATGAAATGCGATACGTTATAACGTTACGTGTGGTACCTACCGCGCACGAGATGTGTTGGGAATTAACATTGACAAGTTGGCAACACTGACTGCGTAAGGAAAGGAGTCCGAGCAACTGAATCATCGGTGTTGTCAGGATAGACGTATCCCTTCCTCATTTTACTAATTTTCTCATTCATTCTTCAATTCTTAATTTTCTCATTCCTATTTCTAATTCTATTCCTCGTTCCTAGTTATTTCACTTTTAAATTTCTTCCTCAGACGAGATGATTTTTACAAACAAGGGAGACGCAAGCAATCCACGAATAACCAAGTGCCAATAGATGAGCCAGCCTTACTGATGTTTCGGCGAGTAAGAGTTACAAATTTTAACGGGTGCCTTGGACTAGCTAAATCAAAATGAAGACTGTGAATCTCTGCAGCAATGGACAATTACTACGCGTAAACTGGTTGTAAAAATGAATTTTCTTGTGTACTAAGAATTTAAAACTTATGATTTTTTTTATTGTAGCATTAATCTTTCTTTTCATATTCTGATTTAAAACAAATAATTTTCTATTGCAGTATTATTGTCTTTTAACATTTTTTTCTTCTTTATTTAAAACAAATGGTTTTCCTGCTCGTGTTAACCAATTTATTTGCCAAGTTATTTCTGTACAGCGTCTGACCCGATAAACTTCAGGTGACTAATTTATGTGTGCTATTTCCTAGGCAAAGATTTCGCATCAAGTGCTCTAGCACTTTATTAATTGTACAAAATTATGTTCAATTAGTTCTGGAAATAATAATAAATTTCATTATTTTATTGTGGCAAAAATTACAAATATCATCTCTTTCATCACATCACATTTTGTGATAGAACGCTTAATGTTTTCTACTTTGATATCCTGTTATCTTGTTTTTTTGTATTAAACTTTGTAATTAAAATAACCTTCTTATTCTTCCCTGAGAATGCTGGCTAAAGTGAGTGGTAGGAGATTATGGTGAATTCTGTGAACCAGACCCACGCACTTCATGCAATCCTCTGAGCAAGCCGATGGATGTGCATGCACGGCGTCATATCATGACGACCGCACATCACAACATACATTTTTTTGTCTGTAAAAGTTGTAAAAAAGTATATAAGATTGTGTAACGATTTTTTTGTGTTAAATATTAATTAATCATTTCTTTTTTTTGGGTAAAGCAATATTTTGTTATATCTCCCTCATCAGGTACAGCATCTGGGTATAATAGATATAAACGTCTGTAAATTGTTTAAAATTATTTTTTTAAAGAAGAGTTGGTAATATTATAAAAATTTAATCATCAGTAAAATAAGTTTCTGATAAAAAATAAAATATTGATTATTTTAATTGCAAAACTTTTTGATTTGAGTTACAAAGCAGCTATTGACGTGAATTATAATATCGGATCAAAAATATTTGAGTTAAGTAAAATATTTTAAAGCCTCTTCTCCCATGAATGGTAAACAAATCGAAAGAACAATTATTAGAGTTTGTTTAAAATTATATTCATTATATAGGCATCGTCTGTGTCGTATTTAAAATAACCAAAATGTATTGTCACTATGATTATTAGTTAAAATATCGTGATTTTTTCTAAAATATTGTTATGTTGAACTGATTTATAATTATAACTTTGTATGATACCACGAAATTTATTATACGTTAACCGGTTTCGCTCATCTCAAGCTTTATCAGGACGTATTTAAAACTGATCATAAATAAAAAAAGAGTGCGCTTATATATACATAAAGAGGGAGTTAGAATTTAAAATTAGATGTAAAATAGAGAGACATAATACAAATATAGTAAAATATAACATCAAGGGAGACTGAATATAAAATGATATGCAAAAGAGAAAAACAGGATACATATACAGATAAACGGAACATTAAGGGATGGGAAAATACAGTGTTGATGTATATTATACTGATTTTAAAGGAAATATATCTAATATGGGGCTAATGGATAAATTAATTTGGTTATTAAAAATTGGCGTACCACTATTTATTGCCTTTTTTTATTTCAAGGGCTTCTAAATTGTCTAACCGAAGACCAAACCCGCTTTTAATGAGGATATTGACTCCTGTGACATTATTAAAAGAATGGTCTTTATGGTTGGAAAATTCTGAGAAACTATTACTGTTTTATGTGTACGTATTCTATCTCTCTCTCTCTCGCATATAACTATATATTCTGTCTTTTTGAATATTTTGTTTAACTATATATGTATTCTGTGAAGCTTGAGATAAGTGAAACTGGTTGACGTATAATAAATTTCGTAGTTTTTTTATTTATTCTAATATATCAAACCACAAAGTGATTGCTTTCTACGAAAATATATGATTTATAATCACTTCATTACTACCGTTTCTTATTACATTACCTTATTTTGTAATTGTGAAATAGTAAGTACTGTATTTACTATAGTACATTTACTATAGTACTGTATTTATTATAGTAAGTACTGTATTTGTAATTGTGAAATAGTAAGTAAGTACCTTTGCCGACGTTATTTCCTTTTTTTTAATCTCTATTTGAAAATGCTTGTCATCATTATTAATAATCTATTGTAAAACAAATAATTCGAAATTCTCATTGGTCACATACAAGAGCTTTTCAGAATACATTTACGACCTAATCACAACACTCAACACATATTTAAAAGTTGTACATGTGTTTGAAAGTCCTTGTAAAAAATATTGTTGTTTTTAATAATTAAATGATTTCGAACTAGGTGGTACCTACTTGTCGTACCCAACTACGTGAATCAAACAAACTTGCTGCTTCATGGACAACATATAGTTAACTTTCTGTTACGGGTGGGATAACATAGTGAATACTCGTTACATTTCAATAACTAAATAAAACATCATAATATACATATTTTGCTTACACCTGAAATAACCCTGAAATGAATTAACTCCTAAATAAAACTACACTTTGATATTTTGTAATTCTTATTTTATCACTATTCATCAAGGAAATTTTTTTGAATTTCATTACGTACGGTAATTCCAGTGTGCAACGAGCAAGCACAACGATTCTGAATATAGTAGATATATACATGTACATAAGAATGGTATCAACAAGGAAAACTATTTTCAATTTACGAAAATAAAAAAACAACTTAATAAATTTTTTATTAAGAAGAACACATTCTTATTGTGAAGGTGTAATTATTCAGAACATAGGCCTGTGATGTTTTAATACTAATTTAATGTATTAATATAAATATATATACATATAAAATCAATTTTGTAGAAAAATATTGTTTTAAAATATTGAATGTTTTAAAATATTTAAAATAATTTTAAATATTGTTTTTATTGTTAAAATTAAAATATTGTTAAAATCAATTTTGTCGAAAAATATTTCATATGCATATATTTATAATTAATACATTAAATTAGTATTTATAACAAATTTTTAGTTTAATTAATGGTTTTTTTTTGTACGACAGTAAGGGATTCGTCTAGTGACCCAAATTGACACGTTTTGGATGATCACCACAATAGCTCGATTTTATATATCATAAGTATTCAGCTTAGTTTAAAAAAATGTATCTTTTGCCTGTAAAAAATACCTATAAAAAGTTTAGTAAAATTTCAAAAAACGATATTATTTTGTATCAGTATCGAAGTAACGAAACAGTGCAATATTGTAAAAATTTCTTACGTAGTCAGTTATTCAACAAATAATCAAAGGAAACAAGTTAAAACTAAAAATGTCCTCCGCTTCTGGCCATTACAATCAGGTGGACATAGTACGTGTGAAAAGAAATGATATTTTTACTTTAGTAGTCAGTTGGATGTTTTAAAATTATTGAGTTAATTTTTTGAATAACCGCTATTTTGAAACGAGAAGGCATCACAGACTGTCTAACAAACTTAATCGAGAAATCAACGTTAATTTTTATGAAAATTTCATCGAAATCTGACGAGATCTACGAGATTTATATGTTGAAAAAGGCGGCTTCATGGTGTCCGTGGAAAGTGTACTGAAATTTCCTAAAATTTGCAATAAGACCTGCAATAGGCAGTATTTATTTATTGAATAAAATAAAAACTATTTAAAACTAGCAATTCAGTTGCAATTTCTTTAAATTTACATTATATTAAAAGCAGTACAGGAACATAGACACTCTAAAAATATGGTGTTGGCGATGTCTATAATTTAGTCAAACCTGTCACGTAAACTCAAATACTTTTCCCATAAGATGCGAGGATACAATAAGATGAATGATGGTTGAAGATAGACATGAATGATTCCACTCATGGTGTAAATATTGCAGCTACTGGACTAAGAGTTTGCTGAGATGAGTTAAATGTTGATTAGAGAACTCAGCAAGTGTTGACTAATTCGGGTTTAAAGATGATTAGAGTACTTACCAGGTACCACTGCTCCTTAAACAGTGGGTCGGGGAAGATGCTGACGGCGGGCAGTGCCCTGTAGCGCGGGCCCTGCGCCTGGGGCCGCCCCCAGGTGTAGCCGGCGCGCGGGGCCCGCGGCTCGGCCGTGAAGTCGCGCTTGGGGCGGCGCTTTTCGTGCTGCTGCTCGAACCAGTGGACCTAAGAATGGAAAAGTTGGAGATTATCTGATTTTACTTTAAAAATTACTAGTATATGAGCTCGCAAACTAGACACGTGCACTATTCATTCACAGCTGAAACAAAATGTGTTAAATAATATATTTTCATAAATCAACATTTATATTATTTTACGATTTGACGATATTGATGAACATTATTTTGGAACAACAAGATATCGTCTGATATTTTAGTCAAAATTTAAAAAAAATATATATTATATATATTTATATCATTGTTATAGACGTGTTAATATTCTAATAGTTTAGGAGATAATAATAAAATTTAGTAGCCCTTGTAATATATTTTAGAACTACAACTGTTGATTGGAATACGAATAAAATGTAGGTATAAGTTATATGACATAACGTGCCCGATTTTTATATTTGGATATCAATAAATAAATAAATATCATCTGATAGCACTGTCGCCTTTTGCATTGTCAGTGCAAAGCAGATTTAGGTTCACGCTTTTTAAAAATATATCACACAGGGATTATTTATGGCCGATCCACGTAGGTACCAAAACGGACAAATTACATACAACACGGCATTAATTTATAGCTCTGATTGCGTGCTTGTCTTTTTATAAAAAAACATATATATTAATTGAAATATGATCAGTATATAACATTATTTATCGTTAATAAGGTAATTATAGAAACACGCTGTGGTGATATTAAACGATCGGATCTATAATATATCTAGGACACGTTTATTAAATTAAATTATTGCATTGTTTACTGATCCGTGTCATTTAGGACATCTGTGGTAAAAATTATAAAACGAATGTTTGTCAGATAATTAAACAATTATTGAAATTTGCGTCAAATCATGGTAAACCGTGACTATTATTGTGAAGATGATTGGTAACTAAAATTTAACGATGATTGATTACGTAGATTTAACTGTTGGAGGTTTAATTTTTAGTATACCGGTCATAGGTTGAAGAATTATGATTAAGGGAGAAGCTACTGTCATTTATTCAGTTTGAAATTCGAGAAATTCTACGCGAATTACACAGTACTTGAAGATGGAGTTAATTGTTAAACTTATAATAAATTTCACTTAAATACTAACATTATTTGTTAGGTAAATCATGCGAGAATAGGAAGGTTTTAATAGGAAGAGATGAAAATAAACGTATTGAATTTCTGGCCTTTGAGACTTTTCAATATTTCCTGAAAAAGAATTATTAAGGAGAATACATTCTTATCGTGAAGTTGTAATTATTCAAAAAATAGGTGTGTGATATTTTTTTAATTACAAATTAAATGTATTAATTAGAAAGATCATATACTCGCGCACACGCACACAGTTTAACACATCATCTACGGTGATGGGTCAGATTTGACCTGGGTATTTGTAAAAATATGGATTACGCTACAAATATTCGTTTAATGCTGCTTTCTTTTTAGATAATCTTTTATTAAATATTTACAAATAATTTGAGATACAAACAAAAGTTATCGGACGAAATTCAAATGAGTTAATGATAAAAATGTGAAAAAATGCTAAAAAATGGTCGCTTTATGGGATTGAATCTCAACGCTTGCGCCTTATATTATCAACATTATTAGCATATCGGAAAGACAAAGGATACCAGGTATGCGTCTATATATTGAGAATCAGTCCAATTAATGTACAGATTTATATTGTTATTTGTTTCGAGTTATTTTCGTCTGGCGGCCCCTAGACAATGCCAGCAATATAACTATTTGAGGGGCGTTTCGCCTACCTGGAATTTTACAACATATTTAGAAGCCAGTCGGCAGTGGGACAATTGTTATTTATATTTTTGAAAATAACAAACAATTTACCGGCCGGAATTCACAGAACACAATATATATCTTATTCAATCTATTTTGAGTATAAGTTGTCTATTATTATACTTATTTTTTTAAATTATGTCAATCACATTTGTTTCTGCTTATAATATTGTTATTTTTTTATTTGTTAACTTTGTTTTATTAACCACTTATTGAGTTTAATTAAATACATCTACCGATTTCGAAAAATATCATTTTCGTAAAACAAAGTTAACAAATAAAAATATGAATTTTAACCACAAAGTTAATTTTGCTAATTTCTAAAGTCTAATATTGTTGATTGCGTTTCGTATAAAAGGGATGTAGTTTTATAAATATTTTATTTAAAGCATATTTATTTTGTTTAAATTATTTTTATCCGGTTTACGTGTAAAAAATACAAAAATATAAAAAATAAATAATACATTTTAATTGTTTCTAACCACCTTTACACTCAAGCAGGTAGAAACAATCCCCAACCGACGAGAAGATCACATGCTCAGTACATGTTTGTATTTTGGCTGAGTAGGGCGTCTGTTGATGCTTGAAAATACGTAGATTATTCGTAACATATTTTATTTTTTAGCAGAAATATTACGGCACATCATGACATTTGATTAAGTCATATTTAAAATGAAATATTTTTTAAAAATCTCCCACAAAACGGTTGAAAAACCGAAAACTTAAGATGGTCTAAAATGTCCCACACACGCCGGACGTGTTTTGTTTTGACCGGGCAGCAAGTGTTAGAGGGAATATTTCTGGTAGCTCAGGTGGTGAAGTAGATTCACCTGGCAGCCATCTACCATAACGTTCGTCTTTGATACGACCCACCATAAAATGTTACAGGACCCAACAGACCCATTAATCATTAGATAATCCTACAGGGCAGTTAACTAGACGACTCAATCGGAAGATAATAATTTCGTAACCATTTACCAAACAATAGCAAACAGCTCTCAACCATTCGGTCACTTTATATATATATATATATATTTATATATTATAGCTTCTTATTGTTGGGCAAACTTCCGAAATTACAGCCTTCACAGGTCCTGTGGGCGCGCCACTCTGAGGACCCGCAAATGTAAGGTCATAATTTTGCAGAAAACAAAAGGGTCAACATCGTATGGCCTTTTATTGTTATTTCGGCTAGAATGGCGTGTAAAAGGTAAAACTTTGTTCGCTTATTAACGTTAATATAAGAGAAATTTCGCAAATTGCCAAACTTTGACCGCAAAGGTGAGGATGGGGCTTTTTTGGCTTTGTGGCCTCCGATACGCGGCCGTTATGTGTATTGTTGATAAAAACCACACACACAACGAAATGATTAAAATGCTATAAAACAATCAACAATTATATGTACACATTATTATGAAAGTGGTCTAAGTCATGTTTCGTTCGTTTGGAGATATTTAAAGGTTTGCGTTTGAATTGATTAAAAAATATTCATGTAGTCTATTAGATTTATTATTTATTTTGACATAATATGCATTTTGCATGTAGCTTATAAGAAAATTTTAAAAAATAAGGCTGAAATGACTTACTTTATTATAAAAATAAATACCAGCGAAATACCGTTGGACGTCGTAACAATACACTGAATATAAAGCTTTAAATTTTTACAATTTGCATCATATTATATTGATTTAAAACAGTGTGATGCGAAATAATTGATACATTTTTTATTTTATTTCTTGACTCATATCACTTTCATAATAATGAGAACATATTTCATGATTATTAGGTAGATATGCGATCTTTAAAAGTATGAATTTGTATCAGAATTTTAAAACTATATATATGTGCCAAAAGTAAAGGAGGGGTTATAATGTTAAATACATTTTTTATGCTATTTTTTAAATTTTAATTTTTAAGTATTAAATATAGGAAATAAAGTTTCACTATGCATGAAAAATCATGTGTTGCAAATGTCGTCCATTTTCCACCTCACGCCAACGTACTCTCTCTAAAGCATTTTCCATGGCAGTTCTTAGCGTTTCAGGTTCTGTATGTGGTCTTACATCTGCTGAAGTGTTTGAGACTTGTTATCATAAGCTTTTTTCTTGAAGTAACCCCAATTGCGTCGCAACTGCGAGAAATTATTATTTGATGGCAAAGTTGTCTTAGAAGTTGGAAGTTGGAAGTGGCTCTTGCTGTGTGAGCTGTGGCACCGTAAACCTATACAATTAATATCGTGGTATCTACATGTTATTTGTACATAAAATTGTTTATATATTTTTTAAATGAACTGTGCATATCTAATGTTGTAAATGATAAAGTTTAGTATATCTGATAACATAATATTTAAAAAAAATATATATAAATAATAATATAAACTGATAAATTTAGTACAACTTTTAATTTTTTGGTAATAATCTACATTTCAGAGTTTATTTAGTTTATTATAGTCATTTAAAATAGAAGCTTAAACAATTTTCATTTTAAAATATTTTTTATTCTGCATTTAAAAATGTTCTAGAGTTATCTTTTTCTTTTTAATCTTCCTATTTGCCTTATTTTAATACACATATATCTTAAAATAGTTACTTGTTAGATCGTACCCGAAGAAAACAATCCGAGCAATGGTAATTATGAAATGTTGGCCCACTTTATATTGAGTCATACAATTACAAACATTAAGAAGATCAGTGACGATAGTTCAGACGGCCCATAAAAAGCCCATCTGTTTAAAATTGAATGGATATTATAGATTGTCAAAAGAAAGTTTAGTCATATATTTCATGATGATGTGTCCGCCGAAATATTTTTTAAGTATTTAAATAAAATAAATGTATAAAATCACATAGCATTTTGTCGGAACCAGAATATTTGTCCGCGTTAACCAATTTTTCATGTTAAACTTGCTCCAATGTATCTGGTTTGGTAACAATATTACGCATGTAATAAATAAAACACAATTTAAATTTATCGGTGTCCAATTTCACCACCGATATCTAGGCAGTCCACTATGCGATAGGTTTGCATGCACGGATTCTCGCTCAATAGGATATACATGTATGTTGGATGCGGGATAGTTTTATCCAACCGTTGGACCGACCGCGTGACAAACGGCTCGCGATTCCCTCGCAGCGGCCTGCAACCGGGGACGTTAGCAAGCGAGAGACAAATAACAGTTAACCGTGGACCAGATGAGGATTTATATAGGGCGTGAGCCCGGAGATCGCCAGTGTTTAAGTGATTTATACAGAACGAAAGCCGAAAACGACAGGGCCGGATGAAAGTTTCTGCATCGCTTTCGTTACTTTCTTTCATTTCTTTCATTCAATGATGTTGTATCAAATGTAGTGACATTTGTTTCGCCTCGTGTGGACATGATGCGGTTGGTTTTATTGGTGCTGTCGTAAAAGTACATTGTTAGGGTGTTGACCGTATATTATAACTGTGGTAGCCGCACACTATTATTATCATAACGATGGATAACATTATTAGATAATATGCGGGTTGGGTGTATTATATTTAAATGGATCAACCAACCCGTCCTTACCCCAGCAGCTATCTAAATTGCAGAGTTTAACGGCGTTGATGGAAGTGTTGAAACGATAAACTGAACTATTTGACTAAAATATTACAGTTTAACCATAGTGCACACTAAATTGTGACAGTTTTTTTTTAATTAACCAATACCGGTTGTGGATATTATATATTTGGTATTAAATAATAATTAATAACTAAGAGTTAGCCTATACTAAAATATTGTTTCTGTCTTTAGAGAATTTAATTAATTTATAATTTTATTGTGTAGCATTTAGCCTGGCCTGGAAAGTTTTCATTAATAAAATATTTTTAGATAATTTAACTTTGTTTATTTAACCATTTAATTAATTAATACACCAATCGGTTTCAGAAAATACAATTTCCTTCTTTAGGATGTCAAATTAACTAACTAAAAACATATTCATTTGCTAAAATTATAAATATTATTAAAATATGTAAGATCAAATAGATTAAAAATAGTATTTATTTCAAGTTTCATAATTTTTCCTCGATAATTCTTGATTATTTATACATACATCCCATTACACCACATTTCGTGTAAAGTGAAGTACGTCTCCAAGAAGCTGTCAATTATGTAGATTCTTTGTTGACCGAACATTCATCTGATCTGGACTTCTTATAATAGCAATGTCGTATCAGTTTTGTTTTTCGTATTTCTCCGTTATTGATTACAATTCTTAAAATGTTAAAATTGAGTCAAATTTTGACGTTAAAAAAATTTAAAAAAAATCATGTTATAAGTAAGAAACAAAAAACCACATATATTTGCATTTTAAAATAAGTTATTACTTCATTCAATTACAATGTATCTAATTTTTTATTTTAAATTTGCTCAAATGTAATAAAAGCATTAATCACAAAGTTGAACTTTAATTTATATTCGATTATAAACATTAATATATTGTTAATTTTAGATCAATTTATAAAACAAGTATATGCATATTAAAATACATAAATGATTTGATTGTTTGAACAATAATAAATGAGGTATTGAAATGAAAACCGAGCTATGTTCCTTTTCAGGTATTTTGAAATATTTTGGTTTTCATTTATGTTGAGTCTGAACTAAACATATCTGCCATCTACAGGTAGATATGCCAACTATTTTAAGAGGCAAAAGCTTTCAGTTCGATTTTCAGGTCATAAGCACTGGCATTTACCACAGATTTTAACAACAAAAAAAAGATTTTTTGACAGTTAGCTCGGTTTTCATTTGTTGTAAATTTGAACGATTTGTAGTAATTGGAATTGTATAAATTTAATCGAAAGCTCACCTAACTACTAAAATTATATCGTATCTATTCATTTATATTTCCAAAAAATAATAAGAAAGCCCAGCGATATCTCATTTGCCCTTGAATATGAAAATAATAAAATACAACATCTCAAATTTTCAACGGAATTCGAAGCTCTTTCAATACTTTACAACACACTTAATATATTCAACATTATAATCTTCGAAGATGTGAATAGATACAATTGTAAAAGAACCTTCGTCTCCAACTTCGCACATTGTTGAAAAGACGTGAGGAAATGGAACGATAGAGGACATAACTATTCTATAATAAAGATTAAAGATAACATTTTTTAAGGACAACACATTATTATTGTGATGTAGTTTTTTTTTTCAGAATATATTTAGTTCTGTTGTATTTTAATACAAATTTAAAAATATGTAAGTTGTATTAAAGTTTATTCAGATTCTATAAAAATGATTTAATATCCTGCATCTGAAAGAGCTTCAGTATAAAGGTTTGAAAATTGGTCGTTAATATACTAGGTTGACGTGGTCTTCCCGAGTACGACCTTAGTGACGTTAAAGCAAACTGTTTGAGCACCTTCAGAAAATGGCTCAACACTTTTGGCGTCGTTGGCATGTCGAATATCTTCACACGGTACAACAGCGTGAGAAATGGTTGAAAGATTGTCCTAATTTGGAAATCGATCGGTTAGTGATCGTGAAAGACGAGCGTCTCCCTTACTTGAAGCCTTCAAGTGGACGTTAGGGCGAATCACTGCCGTTCATTCTGGTAAGGATAGTGTTGTACGCGTGGTCACGATCAAAACGAGTACAGGCATCTTTGTCCGCCCGTCGGTCAAATTGTGACCCTTGCCTATTGAATACTAAATATCTGCGCGGTACCCAGAGGTGTTCTTAATACGGTACCACCCTCGTAGGGTTACCATCTCTCTGGGTACCATACTTTTCATTTGTTTTGTCATTTTAGATTACATCATAATACAACACTGTAGCAATAAAATTCATTACTCTTAATTTTGTACCAAAATTAGGTGGGCAGAATGTTGACGCAAGTCGAATACTCATTCCCTGTCCTCTTTCGTCCATCCAATCATTTTATATCTGTCCCGCTCTGGCCGATTACCTTACATATCGCCGCCCGGGACGACTCTCCGATTGTGCTTCGACCACGAAGCATTAAGTTTTTTTCGTGCTTCTTCCTGCCGCCCTACCCTTACGCCGCGCATATCGCTTGGACCGCGCAGAGGAAATGAAACGTCTTAGTTCGGCATAATATACGTGCTCGTCAACCGGAGGTGCAATCGACACCCAACCCAGGACTTCAAAGCAAGGTAGGCCATACCCATTTGCCTTAGTTTTCTTCAGACCTCCATTTCGAGTTGTGTCAAATATTTAAAACCATTCTAGATTACAGTCCACGGGATCTTATCCCCCCATTTCTGGTTAGAGTGTTTCCCCGTATAGGAAAAGTTCATGTTTCGAATCGCGGTGGTAAACAGAATATTTTTTGATAAACTAATTTCATCTGTATATTTTTATAATTGATACATTTAATTAGAAAACATTTTTGTACGTATTTTTTTCAAAAAATTAAAATTATAATAACCTTTTTATAATAATCACATCAATATTCGCGTCATATTTCTTGCTATTCATTCGTTCCACATGACTAAACCATTTAAGCGAATCTTTATTAATCCTATTCACTATACTAAGATCGATACGGAGCCCCTACTATATATAAGTAACTTTCGCCGTCGTTCGTAGTAATTTAGAATGTACCTCAACGATTTGGTCTCCATTCTATAAAGTTCACAAATTAAAACTGGAAAGAATCTAACAATATTTTTTTAAATTTGTCTATATAACTTGTTGTGTAGAGGAAGTTAATTGATTTATTATGTTGATCAAAATGGTTAATGGCAAGCTGGACGTCTTTCATTTGACTGAATTGATTTCGTACCATGTTCTTGCTCGATGTACTATGTCTGTGTTTAACTAACATTTAGATTTTTATTTTGTATTATTAACAATGAGTAATATATGCTGTAGATACTCTATTTATCCCGTATACGCCTGCGTATACTGACACGTAATAAAGTTATGTAAAAGCTTATGAAGGCATTGAAAAAATAAATTAATAAAACAGTGTTTTTAAACAAGTTTACCTGCGGCATGGTCCAAATGCATTTTTAAAAAAATATATGAAATGGGATATATTAGCGCGAAAGTTTTCCCGATTCGTGCACGGTTCGGCAGCGGTAGGCCGTACAGTAAATCAGGGGGGATTTTCAGTTAATCATAATTACATTGTTCAATGAATCGTTCGCCATTTGCTCCGGTGATATACTGCTCAGCTGTTCAGCATGAGAACCAGCGAGAGAGCTTCAGGAAATAAAAATTGGTCGGATTTGGCACGGATTCGGAGAATCCTCGAAATGGACTAGTGATGCCGCACGCCAATAAATTACAGAAAAAATATTAAAATATCTTACACAGAGTGTCCAAGAGACAGTAGCCTAAATAAAGCATACGGTAAGCGACATTTCTAGTAACTAGGGGTTCCGTACCATGTAGAACCGAAACTGGAGAACCGGATATCTGGGCGTTTTAAAAATAACCGAGAACCGGGTAATTTTCGATGGGTATCTGGTTCTTTAATAAATTTATTTTAATTTTTGTTTTTTTCCAAATGAAACATCTTTTGCCACACTAATATATTATTATTTTCGTGGCGTTCAGATATAAAAGTGTAGAAAACGAACATAAATACAACTGAAACATAGTTCAATAGCAATGCGGGAATTTCTACTTGTAAGCGGGAATATTACTTTTAACCATTCCAACTCGTAAGTCCACCCTCAGTAGATATTACAACTCGCAAGTTAATTGTGAGAAACCAGTGGAAACCGTTCATTCAAATGCGATATTTACCTAAACTAGACGAGGATACGATGCGTGACACAGGCTTACAGAGGAAAACTTTGACATCTAAAATGTATGTAATAGGTTTAATAAATGTATGTAATGCTATAAAATATGAATTTTTAATGTATATAATAAAAAAAAAATATTTGCTCTTGTCTTCTGTCTATTATTATCCCGTTTAAACGATATGAGTGTACATAAAATATTAACAATTATACAACTATTTCAATTTTCTATTCAAACAAACTTAAATATAATTTGAATACAATACTGTAATCAAACATTTTAGTATATGTTGTTCATATATAATACGAATCTAAACTCTGGATTAGTATAATTATAATAGTGGAAAAAAAGTGCCCAGAGCCGGAACCGAACCGGGTACCCTTTTCTTTTATGAAAATTACCCGAGGACCGGATAGTGAATTTGGCAAGGTATTTGGATGCCCTACTAGCGACCTACTGAGTATCAAATTGATAATCCAAAATTCAACTAAATTGTTTAATTTCGTGTTTCTAAGCAGAAGTTATTCGAATGTGATTTTTGAGAAATTTCTTGCAACATGTCTATAAAAATAAGGAGTGTGCCTTAATACTCAATGTATTTTTGTTAAATAATAAGAAAAACACTTTGTTTAAAAACTACTATTTATTGATACATCAACATGTTTCGATACCTGTGGTATCTTCGTCAGGAAACAATGTATACTAAAATTAAAAGTACAAGCATAGATAAAAATAAGTATAAGTAATGAGTAACTAATTTGGAACTATTACGAAAACAAATTTAAATGTGACTATTTGCAAAAAGGCTTCTATAATATAATATAGGTATCTATAATATTTAATTTACCATTTTACATTTACATTTTTCTATATTTCTAACATTTCATATTTATTTAACTAACTCTTGTTAATAACAAAATAATGATTTATTTCCAAAACATGATTGGAAAATTCAGAATAGTTGTTGCTATTTAGACATCTCAAGTGCTTCTTAATTCTAATTTATATTTTTATGCAAGTTTTACTTATATAAAATGATTTCAATCATTGCAGACCCCTGATTTATTTTATTTTTATTAGTGTAAAAAGTTGGTTGTATAAATTTTTATTAAATTTGGCAAACATTTGCTGTAATATATAATGTAGTATAAGATATAATGCAGCTACCACATAATCTACCGATTTTTTGTTTACCGCCAATTAAAAAAAGTAATTTTAAATTATCTAAACATATTTATAAAAATAAAAGTTTTTTCATTTGTGTGCTCTTAAATTGTGTAAAAATGTAATAATTTAATGATGCATTAGTAGTGATATTTTAAATGAGTTTTTCATTTTTAAAAATTAAGATAATACCCGGTAACCCTCGAAGTCAAGTGGTTAAGGCGCTGGCTTCTCAAACCGATGGTTCCGGGTTCAATTCCCGGTGAGATCACAACACTTCTACATGATTTTCTCAAGCCTGAGTGTTTGTGTGTTTTGTTTCGCTACAGTAATTAGGCATTTAATGAATAAAAATAATTGTCGAAAAAGAGAATATAAGCTCAATTCGCTTATATGTTAATTAGGTAGCGAAACAAAAAGGATAACTATAAATTTTTGTACTTGTTTTAAATATAATTCAAATATTTCATAGAAAATTTTGATTCTTCTATCTTACCATAATTTGAACTTGCTCTCACTGTTATTGAACATATAAAGAATTTACAGATGATTACCCAATTTTACACATGAATATTCCGATGATACGCATCTTAGATTCAAAATAAATCAGCGATACTGATGAATTACTTTGAAAAGAAAATATATCTAATTTATTTTAATAAATAATTTTTTATAATCATATTAAATTCTCCAACTTCACGATTCTTATCATTATAATATAATAAATATTGATACATATTTGCGTTACAGTTTAAAAAAAGTTTTTTATTTTTATTTTATAGTCTAATTTCTTATACGTTATGAACATTACTAAAATGTTTTCTTTTTAAATAAGTATGTTTATACACTTATTATTGAGATGTTAACAGAAAAGAATAAATGACAGCTACAAAATTTTCATAAGCATAATGATAGTCCACGGGTGTTAAATTCTCCAGCACGATTATATACTTCATTAGGTTCATTATCTGTAAATATTTAAATAAGTAAGATAATTTCTAAAAAGTTTTCCTTCAAAAGTCAAAGTTTGCTAATGTCAATAATTCACGCCGTTCGACACTGATATTTTCAAAATATAGGGTGTCCAACGGAAAAATTTCAAGATTAAATTGTAAGATTTGCGGAATTGCCAGTCGCAATGAGTCACTGGTCGGGAGCGCACCGCGCGTTCGCAGTTTCGCAATATTTAAAGTGCATTGATTCATTGGTTCGTGCGCGTCTTTAATATTCGACGAGTAAGCGATGGACCGAGCACCTAACTTATCTGGTGTTGTGTTCAAAAGTTCAGACAAGAAAGGACAATGGTTAACCAAACTCCTCCGGAACCATCAATGTCAGCAGCGAAGCCAGAACATATAGCTCAAGTTCGACGTGAAATTATTCGCTATTTCCGTAAATCGATATGGAAGATTACAGCCTTTCACCCATACCAACTGCAAATTGTGCAGCTTATCAACGAAAATGACTATTTTTTTACGTTTTAGAACAGCACGAACGCTTGGAAACATATTGTTTACTGACGAAGCACATTTTCATATCGACGCCTATGTTAATAAACAGAACATGAGATACTGGTTCTCCGGTAATTCAAGGGAACGCCATCAAAAATGTTTGCATTGTCCAAAAACGACAGTATAGTGTGCGATTTCTGGCCGAGGGATAATTGGCCCTTATTTTTTTAACCAGCGAGACAGTTACTGCTGACGTGTATTACCGAATAATCGACGAGTTTTTGGTACCGCAACTGCAGCTGTTTCCCGGGTTCAATAACAGAACACAATTTCAGTATGATGGGGTCAAAAGCTGAGGGGAATTTTTCCCAATAAATTAATCAGCAAGTACGGAGACATATCCTGGGCACCTCGGTCACCGGACTTTAAGCCGTGCACCTTTTTTTTGTGAGGATACCTTAAGTCGATGGTTTATAGCAACAATCTTCGAACAATGAAATTGTTGCCATTGAACCAATGCTTTGCCCTCGCGTGTTTGCAAATTTAAGAGTCCGATTGCAAGAGTGTCTTGAGAGAAATGGACGGCATTTAGACGATATTGTTTATAAAACATAAAATCCGTGTCGTTAAACTCCATTTTGTATAAATAAAATATGAGAGTAACATTGTAGATTTTTTTATTATTTAATATTAAACTTGAAAATTTTCCGCTGGACACTACACACAAAAATATGTATGGTTATCGTTATTTTTTTGCTCAAGACTTTTAAATATGAATGATTCAAACTGTTTAAAAATAAATAAACCAATAAATGCCAAAGGTAATGGGTGGACCCAAAGATATTGTATAATAGACCAGAAAGAAAGTCCATAAAAAAACGACCGAGGCACCTGTGTGACATTATGTCCATGACGGGATTTAAAAAAATCCTGCCACAAACCAATTCCATCGAATGTCAACTGCCAACAATTGAAGTGATTGAAGACAGTACTTACTTAAAAAAACTACAACTTTTTATTTTTTGCCTCTTAAAACTAATGTAGAGATATTAAAACAAATGTAGAGAACATCAAAAACTACATTTCTTTGATTTTACCTTTTATTAAATTTTTTTTTATCGTAATGTATTTAAAATTGATGGCAAAATGTGTTTTATTTAGATAGCGATTATATTATTGACTAAAACTTAGTATTTTTTCCCCACTGTATCTGATAAAATGCTTAAAAATCGATACATACACACGATAATGCAAAAAAATATTATTATATAATAGTAAAATAATTACTTACAAAAGTGATTTGTTCTGGGCTTTAATATCACTTATTCGGCTTTTCTGCTGATTTGGCTACAGATTCAAATATTTTGTCGATAAAATGGACCTACATAACGTCTATCTGGTTCAAAGTCAAGTCTTAACTGACCGACTTGTTTACAGTCACATTTCGTAGAGTATTTTATTATAATCTCTTTCTCTCTTTCGGCCGATGTCATCATGACTGAGCATCGTGGTATTCTATTCTGCTTCACCATTTCTGTCTGCACTCTTCGCGATCTTGAACCTTGTTTAGAATCGCGTATAGCGAGGCTCATATCGGTCCATTTTATTGAATCTATGATCACCAATTTCTCCAAACTATATCCCCTGTACTGTCTACTGACACAATATACACTGTTATTATTTGTTCTCGTTCTAATACGTATAATCCATGGTTTATTTACTTACTAGAGTTCAGTAAGTCTGGTTAAGTTAAGTTTAGTTATTAAACACGATAAAATATACATAGGGTGCAATATTTCAGAGATACATATTTTACATATTAAAAATATGTGTTGAATATGTTTAAGGTGCATGTGCCTTATTTCAAACATGTTAGAAATGTAAACATTTAAAAAAAGATGTAGATTTTTGATTATTTCGACAGATTTAAATATTTTATTGATTCCAAATTGAATATTAAAAATTTAAGATCTTCGACCTACCAGATTATTTTTTAAATTAAATTTAATTAAACGTATTAATTATAAAGACATACATATAAAATCAACTTTATCGAAAAATATTGTTATTGCGCTACCGGGATTCGAACCTGGATCGCTTTTGCAATCTGAGAACGATGTATTACCAACTATGCTACAGCGACGGTATTTTTGTCGACAAATTTTTGAACCTTTATGTTACACTTTTTCAAAATAATACATGTATCGCTTCACTATTTGAAAGCCATCTACTTTGTTTTTTTGTTACGGAATCTCAAATACATTTTTGAGTAAACCGATAGCAGACGCCAAAATTAACAATTGATTTTTATTAAATTGATTAAAAGAGATCCATGTTCGAATCCCGATAGCGCAACAACAATATTTTTCGATAAAATTGATTTTATATGTATACCTTTATAATTAATACATTTAATTAGTAATATATTAAAAAATATCACAGACCTATTTTTTTTAATAATTACAACTTCACAATTAGAATATGTTCTCCTTAATAAGATTATTTTTTGTTAGATGATTTAGCATAACATGATGTGAAAATCTCATACAATAAAATGTTCCATAACGGTACAGAATTTATACTCCTTAAACATTTTCGACTAGTAATTTAGGCACCCATTAAATATTATGGCCTAGGTGCGTTATAACCAGTATTTTTATATATTTTTAAACATAAAAATGTATGAAAATATACGTAATATATTTTCATCATGAGAGTAGTTTAATATTTTTTTCATATATTTCAATTATTTAAATCCCCAGCGACAAAAAAATACGTACAGTTCCTATATCTAACCAGTTCTTGTACTTAACATTGACGTAACTAACTACCGTGCATGTAACAGGTAAAGTATCAGATTAGTGTGGTTACGTTTATATAGGGGTTGGCTCGACGGAGAGAAAAAAAGTCACCCCAATTTATGGGGGTTGTGAAGGTAAACGTTACGGTAGGCGATAAGGCTGTACTCTTGAGGGCTGAAAAAACATTGTCTGCCTGAAAATTGTACCGCCTACGGAGCCCTGTACGGTATGAATAAACATAATTTAAATGTAATGTGTGCATGTTTGTACAAACATACTTACGTTAATTACTTTATTGCCATATTTTATGAAGTTAAAACACGAGAAAAGGGAAAAGTAGCTTTGTCATGATAAAAAAAAAAACCTATTACATGTATCGAATACATGCGTTGTATCACCCCTGTTTTCAATGTTGTAAATAATAAATCGATGTAACTAAATTTTATTAAATTGTATTTTATTTCATATTTCACACGTATCATTTCATCCCTTATATAATTTCACGCATAATATTGGATTCGATTTGTACATCATTTTTACAAATGTTGATAGATGGACGTAGCGTAGGCTAAATTGGACGTTATTTAGTATTATATGTGCTAAGATCACTTATAAATTGTGTGTACTAGTATTGTTATTTGTTTTATGGTTGTTCAATATACCGTTTGATGCATAAGAAAATATTCAACGCATTTGTAATCATAATTAGGATTAGACCAAAAACGATATACAGTGTTGTTGCAGGGGTGGTCTCATGTGTCAACAAATTTAAATAACATAATCATGTGTAACTAATATATGTATATTTCTTTATGCAATCGATTCCTAACAAGATGAATAAATGTAAGACCACAGTGAAGCGCGTTCTATCGATATTTTTTCATGGTGAATAACAAAAACTTGTCAATATTTATGAATAGATTTATCTATGTAACCGATTCTTAACAAGATTAATGATTCTAAGGGCCTAGTAAAATACTCACTATGGGTATGTTTTCATGGCGAATAACAAAGGTATATCAGGGAAGGTGCAGGAGGTGGTGGTTGGTGCGAAGGAGGGAGTGGTGTATTGAAAATATATGATTTTGAACGGTTCTTGAAGTAAAATTATACAACCCTTGATATGCTGGATATATTATAATAGCTTGTAGACTAAATACTTTTATTACACATAAACTTGTATCATTTGCACACTTGTAGACTACGCGAAGAGCGCAAACTCTTTTATTGCCATTTTTGAAAAGATCAGCAATATTGATATTTTACTCCTTTACTCATACACGGCACACAATAATATAAAATAGCTGACGACAGTTTTGCTTTTGATGTAGGTAAATGTGTACCTACCTCGTGTCATATTTATTTTCGCCTCTTCCCTCTCACACATACTCATTCACACAGACGCCACTCTTCTTGCGAAAAGTGTCACAACGACAAAGTGTTTCAAGTGACACGAAACATGTTGCTCTCACTCGCTCTATGAATATATTCTCTTATATACATGCTTACATTCATAAAATGTCCTTCGCGTTGTCATATTATATGAGAGTAGACTACGTTCCGCGCTTGAATACGCGTTAATAATAGTTTTATTAAATATTCATATACGCACTGTACACATGCAGATAATAAAATAAAAACTAATAAATATCTTAGAAAAAAACTATAAATGAGAGGTACAAAAACAAAGGAAACATCCTTTCATAATACGTTAAAGGACGACAACATACTATACTCGCTCCTTAATTGTTACAGCTCACTATCTCTAAAAAACAAATTAATCTTGAACAAAGCAATATATCTTAATGATAGATCTAATCTATCATTCAACTCCTATTTAGATGCAGCAAACTTCAAACTACTGCAAGACCTTATTGACTGTACTAGTCTATTAGAATTAATATTTCTCCACGTACCATCTGAATCGACCCGGCAATCGCACTCTTCTGCAATCCCAGAAGTAAAAGATCTCACATACAAAATTCATTCATTCACCGGTTATGCAAATACCATAATGAGAAATTTACAGAAATTGACATTTTAAATATTAGCCTTACTACGCTCAAAGGTTATTTTCTTCTGATTGACTACAAACTCAATTTTGGTCAATCATTCTACCTATAAACACATCTTGCTCTCCCCTTACAGTAACAATAGTTGCAACCTCCCCACCTTTTCACCCTCTTTTCATTAATTTTCTGCATTTAATCTTACCTATGTATCTAAATGTTTTGTAGATTTTTATTATTAGTATCATATGTTAAATGGTTATTATGTTTGTTATAATATGTCTACATTGTCAAAATCCCTCAATAAAATAAAAAATAAAATCAATCATCCATCTTATATGAGCCTCATCTGGGGTTACATACGCGAGCCTCATATGGGGTTCAAGTAACACAAAAATTTTAGAATCCAAACAAAATTACTTTCTTAAGAGAATCACTAACTTACCCTGGTTTGTCAGATACTACAATCATTCACAGAGACTCAAACATACCTTCACTCAAACGACACACATACGATTATCTTCTAAATTAATTTCTATCTCAAACCCTTCAATAAATTCCCTCGGCTTATATGATCCCTCATCCCATTTCACTGCTTTACCCTGTTATTTAACACTATTGAACAAAAATTATAAAAAGATTCACTAAAAATAAACAAATTGTAAAAAATTAGTCAAAATCAAAGAATAAAGAAATAACAGAATATAAAATTTAATAAAATGTATTTTGTAAAAAACTTTACCCATTTTTATTACTACTTTATACAATTATATACAAATTTAAAATTACCTGAAATTTAAAAAAAAACAACCCTTATCCCTCCCACCTTTAACAATCGAATCATATACCATAATACTGACATGCAGTAAAAAATAGGGTTTTTTATCAGAAATTTTTTACTCTTCTAATTCATGTATTAATATAAAACACAAATGATATTTAAAACAATAAAGTAGTTAGTACAAGTGTTAAAGAGATTAGCGCTGATGCACTTGTAGTACACATTAGGTGGTCTAGTCACATGAAGAGTACTCAGAGTATCGTAGACTATAATAAATTTGATGTTTTTTTTTTACCATTATACAGATTTCATGAAAAAATATAAATGTTAATAAAATGTATTAAAAAATTATTTCAGAACCTTTTTAATGAATTTTTAACTTTTAAAATGAAGCCTTTACTTTTATTGTAAACTTCAAAAATGCTTTTTCTATTCAATATTGATGAGTTAGCGATTCAAATGTATGTTTACAAGCTATACAATAACTTGCCTTAAATTTTTGCATTTTTCCATTATGTTCAATTTCAATTTTTGTTTCTCCACCAAATATGTACATAAAATAAGAAAACTGTGACGGAAAAATAAAAAAACAAATCAAGGTATATAAATATGATTAATTATAATTTGTGGTACTAAGTACAGTCAGACCTTACATGGCGTACACAAAAAAAAATACAGCATAGTACAAAAGATAGAAAATAAATATTCTAAAACATTAAAAGAATAACTATTAATAATCACAAGGAATACAAGCGCGTCAAACATAATCTTGTAACATTGCGTAACTAACTATTCACGTGCTGTAGTATTGACACAATAAAAAAATAACTAATGTTATCAGTCTTAACAAATCTAGTAGACTATTATTTACGTCGACTTTACTATCGTTAGAGAATTGACACGACAGTTAAATACATGACTAGATAAAGTCGATGGCACTTTGAAGTTCTATCAGGGTAGAAAGGATTAAGATAAAACAATAATTTAAGATTGGTTATATGCTAGTTTGTAATAAAAATAAAAAAGGCTTATTTTTACTATTATTGAACGTGATTTGCGTCATCTGCTATAAAAATAAATAATGGCCGATCGCGACCGAATTACTAAACCGACCTCAATGTGAGGAACGCACTTTAGTATTGTAATAGAAGTATGTATCTCCTTTATGTATAACGCGCAAGGATGGCAGTGTAAAGATGGGAGTGTAATAAAGGTGTCTCAAGATGTCATCTCGCTCTTTGAATATGCAAAGCATCAGGAATCGTAAATGGACGAGAGAGACGTGCGTTATCATAAAAATTTATCATAATAGGAAATAAATATCCATGTACAGAAACCAATTATTGGAAATTATTCTTTTATATGTGCTTCGCCCAATTTGTACGTTTAGTAATAGGGTACACTGACATCTCCTGAACTTAAAGATAGAAGAATATCAGACACGTGATCAACATGGGTATACTGTATTTATACAACCGATATTGTAGAAATGAATTATATCATTGAATAAAGTATGAAAGAAACCATTTCCGTATATTATATATACAGGAAGGCCCAAAAAAAGTGAAACACATTTCGTAAAATATGATATAATTACATCAAAATTAGTTTAACTATATCAACAACAGCTTAACCGTTTTAGTGCCAAGCAATTTTCAATACAAACGATCGCAGCGCTTTTGCGACGCGTAGCATTCAAACGGTTAAATAGGTTACTAATTTACTTACTTACCTATATTACGTTTTATTTCGATAATTTTCGGTAGCCATCAAACATAATTAATAATTTTCCCATTGTTTATATTTGGTTTTTTCAAATTGTTGCCCAGAATGACAAAAATCACTGCAGAAGATCGTATTCTGATCAAAAATTTTCGAATCTAAAAACATTGGGGTGCTAGGAAAATGATCAAAGAGTTTCAAAATAAAGCCTGGAGTATAACTAGGCATAACAGCAAGACGGAGCTCCATCTCACACAGCCAGAAATACAATCAAGTTTATTATTTATGAGAATTTTAATTTCATCGAGCCAGGCACGTGGCCACCGAACAATCCAGATTTAAACCCAGTAGATTATCCTAATGGGGTATTTTGTTGATTTATGATTAGCTAAATATTGTGCAACAAAAATTTCATTAAGAATTATAATTAATTATATTACATTATAACTCATATAACTAAAATAACTCATGTGTTCCGAGATGTTCTCACTTTTTTGGGCCATCCTATATATATTTAAATTGCTACATAAGAAGAAGAAATAGCTACACAACTCTGTCACATTAAAAAAGAAAGTACAAAATTGGGCTTTGAGATAAATAAGGAAAAACAAACCTAATGATTATTGATCAACATATTCAGTTTTCACGAACATGTGGCCTTCTAGATCTTGAAATAGTCAAAGATTTCAATTATCTCGGCTCCATACTTACATACGACGGTAGTTGCGAGCCAAAAATTAAATGACGCATAGATATGGTGAAAAGTTGATGTCCAGAGTTGACAAAATATGGATAACGAATGTTAGGCGTGTACAGTTTCTGGTTCATTCTATATATGGTATGGAATCATGAATCCTGAAAGCAAAGGAAATAAGGATTGATGCTGGAGACGAACCCCTAATTTTTTTGGCAATCTTGTGAGAAAGAAGATAGCTTGGAGAAGCGTGGTAGGTCAAAAGACGAAGAGAAAGAGGAATTGCCCTGTCCAAAAAGGCAACAAGCACTTCTATGGTGGCAGCCTTGAGATCTGTAGGATGCCGAGAAATGTGGAGGAACATAGTCAAGAGGGAGGCAATTCATAGAGATCGTGATTCTGTTACGAGGGACTGACGTGGATAATAAATTAAAACCCTATTATATTCAGAAAAATAACTCGTTCTAACAAAATTTTACAATACGCAAATCATTATATTCTGTATTCTTGTAACAAAAAATATTGAGTAACTAAACTACGTTTTTTTTTCTTTTTCTTCTTATATATGTCAGTATATTCTCTCTTCAGCATCATCTTGTTCTTGGGATGCTGAGCTCTAATTGCACTTGCAGTGTTCTAAGAGGACGATTCCCAAGGTGCTTTCCGTGGAGTGCATATTAGGTAAACTCGAATCATCCATCCTTTACTTAATACCATTTCGTAGAGCTAATACCACAGCGTAGAGATTATACCATGTCGTAAAGCTAATTCCATGTCATAGAGCTAATATCATATTGTATTCCATGTCATAGAGCTAATACTATATCGTAGAGATAATACCACGTCGTAGGTATAATACCATATCGTAGAACTAATACTATAGCATAGAGGTAATACCATGTCGTGGAGCTAATATCATGCCGTATATGTAATACCATATAATGCCATAATATAGAGATAATACTATGTCGTTGAGCTAATACCAAAGAAGACAAACATAATAATACTTCTAATGATATATTCTATAATGGAATCCATAATTTTTACCAATGTATAAGTTCTATGGTTCTATGATACAAAATTTCGTCTAAAAAAAGCAAAAAATAACTTGTGTAAATATTTAGAACAGTAGTTTATCTCTAAAAAATCTTTTGTGTTGTATACATTAATATATTCACCGTTTACCGCACTTGAGAGTTATAAAACCGACCATTAAACCGTTTAAAAATAACATTTAATATTCTTATAAAAGTTTTATTTGTGATAATATACGATTATAGTGGGCGCAATAAAATGAACTACAACCACATATTTGCACGTGAACTTAAAGTTTCAAAATTCCTATTTGTATCGCGCTAGCTGTGCCGGGGAAACTTAGCAAGACTGGCGGCCGTAACGCAAAGGTAAAACGGTTATTACCTCATTATTCAGCGGGCTTACCTGGAGTTACCTGGCGTACTCCTATACTCCTGGTACCTAGGGCTGCCCAGCGCTAGCTCCATGCTAGAGTAATCTCTACACATTACACGCTGGCGTAACACTTTCGGTAAAATACACTCTCAGAAGAGCTAGAGAGAGAATTTTTTTGCCATTGCACACATTTTTCGCTCTCCATTCAACCTTTTTAGTATTAATATTTTTGTGAATGTAGGTAGGTTCTCTTCCTGTTCAGAAAATTCTGGATAATTATTTAGCATACAGGGCCGAATCGTATCCAGGAACAGAGGTACTCGCATGTGGTCCAGGTCTCGGCTAAAGCCCGGGGGACAATACAATAATTTTTTTAAAATATTCTGAACTCAGCTAAAAACACAAATTCAACAGTAATGTCACTATAATTAAATAGCTGACTTCTTAAATATTAGCAAAATTCCTTTGATGTCACATATTTTGTAAATAATAAGACAAAATACTTTATTTAAACCACTCGTTATTGATTATTCGACATGTTTTGATACCTATATCAGGAAATGAAAGAAGATACCATAGGTATCGAAATATGTTTAATAATCTATAAATAGTGTTTTAAACAAAGTATTTTGTCTTATTATTTAAATAGCTTACTATTAGATGTTAATGTCATTTATTTAAACAGACGTATCATAATCAACAATGTTTTTTTTTTATTTCTGATTATTATGTGTTAGTAATTTTATAAAATTGTAATTTTATAATATATAAAATATATTGTCATATGTAATATCTAAAATTTAAAATTCACAAAAAGAAAGATGATTTAAACTCATTATTATTTTAAACTTGAATTTTTTTCTTTGAATCTGGACCAAACTATTTAGCAGATATTTACGTACTTATTTCAGCATCAATGCCACTGATGGATTTTTTTTTCTTACAACTCTACGGAACGAGAATATAGGGACATATTATGTATTTCCTGTTCAACACTGATCATATTCGTAAACTGTACATTATATTATTATCTATTAAAATCAGTCGTATTATGTTTATTTTAAATTATTATCCGTATTATTAAATGGCAGCATAAAGAAAATCCAACTAAAAATACAAAGAAATGAAGAAGAAATAAAATTTGAGAATTTAATATTTTTTTAAGTAACTTTTTCCAGTGGTATATTATACTTGTAATTTGAATTAAATTAGACATGCTAGACTTATTTTATTGAGAGTATTATTTTTTATTTATATATTAGACAAAGCTCCATTGTGTACTGGTATGCATCTAGATCGAGTAGATTAGGAAGTCAGTGATGTATTGCTGCAAGAAATACAGTATCTGAGATGAATGTGTTTATACATAAATGGTGTAAATATTATCGTGCTCTGACTCGCTGAGGTTCCAGTTACGAATTGTATTCAGCACTGAAATACTAATTTTAAATCGTCGACCAGAATCAGCCAGAAAATTTAAACATTTTATCCCCCTGGTATGAGGTGATATGTAAAAAAGAACGCGTAATAATTGCGCACGATAGCTGTGACGAAGTATCTAGAGAATCTATATGGCTGGATAGCAGTCGTTAAGACAGCCTTGAATCTAAATTGTCCATACAGCAAATTTAAAAAATGCTTAAGAACTAAATAAAATATTTTTCTTTATTCGTTTGTCTTTGTGTAAATATTTACCATTTCATATGAAACATTTCCAAGTTTTCTAGCCGAGGGTCGAATAAGTAGATCAAGATATAGAAACTATTAAAATATAATTCTGTCACGATACTACCATTTTACTAACTTTACTCGTTTACTAACTAAAAACTTTTATAATTATTATGAAATATTAAGTTATATCTCAGATTGCCCCCACCATAGCTAAACCTTTGTCTCAATTTCAAATTCCACAATACTTAAGAATGCTATTTTGTATTTCATAAATGTTCACAGAAAGTTAGCTTCTGACATTGTGCGAATGTATAATTCATGGATATGCCTTAAGGATACTATAAATATTTATTTGAAAAGTACTTTTGAACATAATTGGAATAAGCAAAAATGACAAAACGTTACTACTTTGATTTGTTTGTTCAGACCGCAAATTATAATAGAAACATATTTTTTGGGGTGTGAAAATGTGTTTGTATTTTGTAAGATGTACTGGAGAATGGTAAAAAGAACAAACTAGACCAAAAGAAGTACAAATGAGAAAGTTTTAAGGAGAAAGCAAAGAAAGAGGTCCATAGTAAACGCCATCTAAAATCGAAGAGACTAACAGATGAAGCACATTCTTATATACACTACACATCTCAGAAATGTTATTGAGAGAAGACAAAGGAATACATAGGCCAAACACTTCAAACATTCACCAAATAATGTGTAAGTCAAATGCGAACAACTTTTAGATAGAGTCCAGGATAGATACGCATGGCAAGTATTGCACTGATAAGAACAGAGTTCTATAATATGATAGAAGAAGAAATGAAAATAAAAATAAAAATTGAAATCAACACCTCCATATTGATTTTATTGTTTGACAATTTTTTGAAAAATGATAAAGTAGATTGAGTTTGAGATGCTATCACTGAAAGATGTTCGAATATGAAATGCATTCTGTGAAATAAGCTTGAATTTAAGAAGCCTCTCCTGAAAAATGTTTAAATTTGAGATACTTTTTGTGAATGAATCTTAAATTATTTGAGATGCTTTCTATAAAATAAGTTTGATGTAGATATATTTTAAAATAGAGATGATTTCCATGAAATGAGATGCCCTCTGTAAAAGAAGCTTTAATTTAAGACGCGTTCTTTAAAATAAGTTTGAATGTGATATGTCTTCTGTAAAAATATCACCAATTTAGGATAGGTTCTATGAAAAAATCATAATGCCTGCAATGAAAAAACTTGAGTTTGACAATTCATGATTGATTGAAATTGAAAATGAGAATTGAAAGCACTAAAAAGCACAATAGTAAAATTATGAGTTTTTTTTTATTTATATATACCCCATATTCCCAAATTTTTAGTTTTCTTTATTAAGTGTACCTTCAACCTTTTGATTTCCATGTGCGTAGGTAAATATTTGAAACGGTTAATGGTTTCTGACAAAACCTTATTTCCAAGGGTTGAAGAGGAAATTAAAACGTCACAACAATATGCATAACTAATAGAATTCCGTTAAAGTTTTATACCTACGCTGGTAAACTGTTGGAGAGAAAAGTTATACTGCATTGAAAATGTCGTATGTCAACTGCATACCATCGTACCAACATTTAACTATGAAAACTTTTGGCCGAGGAATATATAATATTAAATTGAAAAATACAATTCTAAATATTCGTTGGTACTTCATATATTGATGTTTCAGTTTTATTATTATTTTTATTATTGAAATATACGAATTGTAAAAGTTACTCACTTTACTAACTGAACAGTTTATAAAATGTGAAAAATATACAATTAAAAAAATACATCATTTTCTCGGAATATTAGGTACCTAATAATTATAATTAATTTTTAATAATTTAATAACTTTTATTAAATGGAGAACGCGCTTCTCCGAATAGGAATAGGTCCTGGTTCATATTCCAGTAGCAACTAAATATTTATTTTGATAGATGTATTTTTTTTCTGTATATCTCTCTAGTTGATTAATTTAATTTGTATTAAAATACCACAGAATTATGTTCTGAAAATGCAACTTCACAACAAAAATGTGTTTTCTTATATATATATATATATATATATATATATATATATATATAAAAATTTTCAAAAAATATATTATAAACAACCAACTAAATTTAACAAGTCCCAATCTAAAAATTATTATAGTAATTTTGTATCATCAAGTAACAATTTAAGTTAGGTACTAAATTTATTTTTTAAATAATTATTGTTTTTTAAAAATAGATATATGATAAAACAATAACGCATGTTTTTGATTAGTTAATGACATCCTGAAGATGAAAATAATATTTTTCGAAACCGGTTGATGTATTTTAATGCATTAAGTGGTTAATAAAATAAAGTTAACAATTTAATTTTTCTAACGTTTCATTTAAGTGTTTGTCATATACTGTGTAAGGAATGACATAATCAGACTACGGATATATTGGTGAATAGTCACGCACAATAAATATGGAAACAAATAAACTAAACGTGCCTGTGGTGAAAATCAAGCAATCTAAGTTTTTGGCGCCCTAGGATCATGTTTAAAAGCTAATTATAAAAATATTAATTAATCATCTAATTATAAAAGTTTAACATCTTTCATAGTAATCAGATAGCTTTAAATACATATCTAATACACTGTTTTAAAGATATAAATCACATAATGATTATGGTTAAGGTAAACATCTGAAAATAGTAAAATAATATCTAAAATTAAGGAAGTAATATTTATCCCATATTGTTATTTACGCGCAGAACTAAAACAAACATTATTTAGGATCAAAGTTAAATCAAACATTCTAATATTTATAATCAGCAATTAACATTTAAATACTAATTTAAGGTATTGATTATAAATATATATATATATATTTTCGACAAAATTGATTTTATATGCAAATATTTATAATCAATACATTAAATTAGCATTTAAAACATCGCAGACCTATGTTCTGAATAATTACAACTTCACAATAAGAATGTGTTCTCCTTAATAGTTAACATTTGATTATCGTGAAAATATAATATCTCCTACATGTCTTTTGTATTTGATCAGGGTATTTCAGAATACGTCAATCTCATCGTTCGTGCAGTCTACGATGTAGGATCGACACGAGCGTGATACGGGATTACAAAACAAACTATTGCTTATGCATATACCCAATTTAAATGTTTCACGAATTTTCAGAATACAAGTATTTACAGTGAGTCTGGTTTTAGAATAAAATTATGAATAAATTAATTTATTTTCATAAAACGTAATTTATTCAGATTCGTATATTATGTGTATCACCTAAACCTAGTGTACGTCTCATAAATTAAGAAAAAATCTGACCTATTGAATATCCCGTAACAATCATACATAAATTGTACTCGGGATTTGAAACTACGGGATATGGTATTTACACGGGAGAAAACGTAAGGATTGGCGGCGGTATGCAGTTAATGGAAGAGTTTTATGGCGGCCATATCTGTGAATAACAAGACTGAAATGACAAGATTATTGGCAAAAAAATCACAACAATGGTTATCTGTGCTGTGCCACCGTACGTATGTAATATTCAAGTTTTGTTTCCAAACAATGCAGGCCGGACGGACACTCGCTCCTTAACGTTTCATTTCTTACAAGAAAAATGATACGTTAACGGTTTGTCTTTTGGGAATAAATTCCGGTGTTTTTCGCAGTCAGCTCATTGCAGATTGTAGTGTGAACTTAATTGTCATTCCTAATACGTCATCACTGACATGAAAGAAGAAATGATAAGAATACTACGATAAGTAGTTTCGAACCCCCTGTATGTTGTGCGGCTCTAATATCATTAAAATGCAATCAAATTAGATGTACATGCACTGCACGTATTTGTTTGTCAGTGCGCCACACGCCCGCAAGTTCATGATTCAATCACAGCCAAGGCGCAAACTTCGGTCGCTTCCTTTATTTACCCGACAATATTGTCAAACCTCACCGCTCCGCCGGAGTTCAGAAACAGGCGTAATTACATAAGAAGGTCGGGCGTGACTTTTGTCGGCGAGGACTTCCTCCTCAGTCTCCCGGAGGAGGGGCTTATTACGTCCCGAGTCCCGAGGGTCAGAACCGAGTCGCGCCGCAACTTGGGAATTAATACGAGTCACGTAAATACGAAAGCTTATGAAAGCAGACAATAATCTACAGCTCTTGCTTGTTTTAATGAAGTTCTTCTCTCACGATGGAGTGCGATATTATCGCCTAAGTGTTTGAAAGTTATAAACTCGGAACGGGTATGCTTAAGTGAATGTATCGAGTTGAAAAAAAAATTGTTCGATAAGTTGTTCACGGCCAATGACGAGAAGTTATCAAGACAATTCAGACACTGGGCTACTATTTATGAAACTTGTTTCAGAACAGTATTTTAGTGATATAAAAGGCACTGGATTGAACATTTTTTTATATGTAATATATTAACATCAAAAGTATTTCAAAGTGTTGCTGATAGTTTGTAAATTAATAAGGTGTAAATGTATACGTATATTATTTTCTATTGCATATTTAATGATAGTTACATTTTGAATTTATTTAACGTAATGTTTTTTAACAAATGTTAAATAATATTGAAATAAATCTTAAAAATTGATGAAATAAGAATGCCCGAAGATGTAGTAACTCTACCTATCTATCGGTCATAATTTTAAAATCGTTAGCCACTAGCACATGTATTTTGAATTTTATAATACCTTAATATATTCCCTATTTCAATTTCTTCCTGTTAATCATATTCCCACTCTTACCAAAACTCTGCCTACACCCCGTAATTAATGCCGTTAAAATTTTATGGAATAATTAAGTTGTACGCCAATCCTGATGAAGATGCGTTAGTATCTAAATGGGGTTACTTAAAAATAATACAGTAGCTTAAACAAAGTGAAATATAGATACAATGTTTAATTATGTGTAACTACAAAATAAACACTTCAAATATCAACAATATATGTAATAAGACTTATCCATAATTTCTTAAAACAATTATATGAAAAAAGTCTTCAATAGTTAATTACAAACCAAAATGTGCATTTGAAAAAGGAAAAATTAAAAAACTTGAAGTCCGCAAATGCCAGTAAAAGGATTTCAATTTAATTAAATTGTATGGCATTGAAAATCGTAGCCGTTTGAATTAGTGTTTAAGACAGAGTTGTGCTAATGGGTAATATTCAGCATGTCGTCGCGACATTAATTAGTGAGAGATTTTAAAAGCTGAAATTGTTGTTCACAGATAGTAGAATGATTTTAAATAGACTAAATTAAAATACTTAAGAGTTGTAAGTTCATGTGAAAAATGCATTTAATCATGCTTTTAGCTTAGCGTGGCATGTAAAGTTTGGCGTGTTAATTCGCTCGTGATATTTAAAAGGTTAATAATTTTAGTGATATTGGAGCAATTGATGAAATTATACATAGTATATGAACAATTTGTTTTATTTAACCTCTTTTATTGATATATCTGCTTCCAAAGTGTTAGCATAATTTATTCGTAATTGACGGTTCGTGCGAATGCATTTCAAATAACTTGCTTTTATTTCAGAAATGAGGGAACAAATCCATATTCAGATTAACAGATTAATGTGGAATCACGGTCGGCAGCTGCGACCGGGAACAGCCGCGGGCTACGCTCTGCGTCAACTCGCGATACGGACTCTCGATGTTAAATCTACCAGTGCCCTGGTATAGATATAAAGGAACAAATAAAATTACATATTATATTAAATACTAAATTAATGTATTAATTATAAATATATACATATAAAATCAATTTTGTCGAAAAATATTGTTTTAGCGTCACCAGGATTCGAACCTGGATCTTCATTTACAATCCGGGGAAGTGCACTACCTTTGTGCTATAACGCCAGTATTTTCCTTGACAAATTTTCGAACTTATATGTTCCGGATTGGAAATGAAGATCCAGGTTCGAATCCCGGTGACGCTAAAACAATATTTTTCGACAAAATTGATTTTATATGTATATATTTATAATTAATACATTAATTTAGTATTTAAAATATCACAGACCTATGTTCTGAATAATTACAACTTCACAATAAGAATGTGTTTTCCTTAATAATTACATATTATATTATTACACGACATACAATAACAAAATAATTATAATATTAAAATTGATATGTTTATTTTATTTCATATAATAGCTAGTAGTTTACTCTCGCCGAGGCATGGCGAGAGAAGTCGAGAACGAGAATATACTACAGTTCTCGGCTTGCAACGCCTATTCTCGGATCATCTCGTCTCACCTGCCCTCGCCGCGATATTATGAGGGTCGCAAGGGAAGTTATGATTACGGGATTAGATGTGGCCGGTCAACATTCGGTTAGGAATGATGATCTTATGAGAAATTAAAAGAACTTCAGATACTTTCGAGAGTTTGTGGGTGACCTGTTGTCGTACAAATGCTGCGATTGAGGGTAAGAGGCATCCGCCCTTCCTGTAACTTCTTTTGATCAGATATCTGCTGAAATGATAGCTGTATCAATTTGAAAAGTGTAACATATAAGTTTGAAAATTTGTTCTGCGGATTGGAAGAGATCCAGGTTCGAATTCCGGTAGCAACAACAATATTTTTCGATAATTTTTTTTTATATGTATATATTTATAATTAATACATTTAATTAGTATTTAAAATATCATAGATCTATGTTCTGAATAATTACCACTTCACAATAAGAATGTGTTCTCTTTAATATCTTATTTTCTTGGAAGATGTCTAAAAAATTGAAGGATTAGTCCTAAGTATATGGTTGAGAGTTAATTCTTGATGTTCGGCTTCTGCAGAATGGAAATATTTGTGCGACTATGCTCTTCTATCTATAAATTTTGATAGTAAACAAATATTGAAGTACTTCAACATTTAAATTTCTCTGATGTTGATCGACGATATCCACGTTCAAAATTATTGTTATAGATTTTCTTTCCACTTCATCTACATTTATGGTGAGAGTATCCGTGATTATGGACCATTAACTAAATATTGCGAATGTCAGTATGAATGATGGAGGGTCTTCCGGTCCTTGGTATTTCTTCTGCAATCCAGGAACAGATTCTGCATCGAAGTTCTAATCAGGTGAAAAATAGTTACATAGATAAATGGTTATATGAAAAGTAAAAGTCAATATGATTTCTGGAATACTTTTTAGTATAGCTTATTATAATGAAAATGTATTTGAAGTAAAGAAACAAAAATAATAATTTTCGTCTTATTGAACATCATTTGTTACCATTATTATTAATTTAAACGTGTATAATTACGTATATACAGCATGAGTACAAAAACTAACAAGCGTAAAAGATGAACATAACCTCAAAATAAGTTAAGAAATCAGAAAAACTCAACTTCTAAAAATCAAAGTTTATCCAAATTTAATAAAAATGAATTGACTTAATTTCTAGCGTCTCCTTAAATTAACCGATAGAATTTGAGATTTGTCACAATAAAAAGGCGATAGCTTTTTAAAAATATAATAACAGATGTATCAAATTTGAAAGAGCTGCAGCATATAGGTTCAAAAATTTGTCATCAACTTAAATGGTAAATGTGGCGTAATGGTAACGCATTAACCCGGATGAGAAAAGATCCTAGTTCGACTTCCGGTAGCAACCAATATATTTTTTCCATAAATTGATTTTTTGTCTATATCTTTCTAATTGATATATTTAGTTGGTATTAAAATACCACATAATTTATGCTCTGAAAAAACTGCAACTTCACAATAAAAAAAAACTAATTTAGTTATTTAATAACTTGTGTGGGATATTACGAGTTTAGTTGCCACGCATTTTTAATAAATTTTTCATAGTTTGTATGGACTTATTGAAGGTTATTAAAACAGTTATTGTACTGAGTATTGATTATAACAAGGGTTCATTTTATTTTATTTTCAAGTTGTTATTGTTCAAGTCAGTATTGCGTGACACGTGTTTGTTTCAGAACGAACTCAATCCCATTAGTATCACCCGCTAGATCGGCGTATGACACATCTGTGTACAGTTTGTTTTCTTTATTAAAACAAATATTTCACGGCTCACAAAACCAGACGTCCTTCGCAGCTCACGAGTGTAAACACGCGGTCACGTGATGTATCCGAAATAGGCGTGTCACGTGATGATTGAACGACACAACCTCCGATAAACCTCAACTTTCGCCAGAAATACGCACGTCTCATAAAGTACGATTTTGAGGCAATGTCTTTTGCATGATGAATTTCGTACAATTTCGCCATCGAGTGCAATCAATAAATTGTAATTGATGATATGCCGTAACGGCGTCTTTTATTTCTGCAAGATTTTTTTTTTCAAAAGGAAAACCTAGTTCTGCTCGGGGTGAAACGCGAGGGTGTTAAATCGACCGTCAAAAGCAAGCATTTCTCTCAATAAAATATCGGGGGCGAATTTGAAAAATCGCCAAAGTCTTGCCCATACGATTTTTGTTCATTTTGAACATGTCAAATGGGTTTCGATCAAAATGTTTTCAATGATTAATAAACACTCCTGTATAATGACTAAATCAAAATGTTTCCAATGATTAATAAATTAAAATTAGCAATATTAACTTTGTGGTTAAAATTCATATTTTTATTTATTGTCTTTGTTTTATTAACCACTTAATTGAGTTTAAATACATCTACCGGTTTCGAAAAATACCATTTTCTTCTTCAGAATGTCATAACTAACTAAAAATATATATTATTGTTTCTTTACCAGAATCTATTTAAAAAAAAACAATTATTTAAAAAATAAATTTAGTGCCTAACTCAAATTGTTACTTAATACAAATTTACTCTAATAATTTTTAGGAAAAAAATTTAGAATAGGACTCGTGGTTAAATTTAGTTGGTTGTTTATAATTTTTTGATTAGTTTTACACGTTGATTAGGTCATACATTAATAGTGATGAATAAAGTTGATTATATTTCGAAAACTGAAGATTTTTTTAAAAGTGACCATTTTAATATTATGGCAAAGGATCCGACTCAAAAATATCAAATTAATATTAAAAATTCTTTAAAATAATAAAAAGATTAATAAATACTCCTGTATAATGACTAAATTCTTAAAACACATATACTAAGTGATATATTATATTGATATTCGAAATAGTTTTTTATTTAGATTTGTTTTTTTATTATATTCATTTTTCCATTTATTTCTTACTATTTTAATTTTATTAGAAGGAAAAAATTTTCTTTTGTAATTTTTCCTAGCACTTCATTATTTTATTACCTGTTTACTATTGTAATCTAGAGCTAGAAAAAAAATCTTAAATATAATTAGTGCCTTCGAAGATTAACAGTACTGCACAACACGTGACACGCAATAGTGCACGGCGCGTTAAATATACGTTACGCGATTGCAACCTGTGTTTAACATAACGATGTGATAAGTATGTATTGAACATCAATCATATATAATTTCGCTTTTAAACTGAGCATGGGACAAAAAAAAATATTTACAAGTTGGTTCATGAATACAATTATATAGGAGAGAAATAACCGAAATTGCTATCAATAATGGTAAATAAATCAACGGAGTAATTCTTAACCAGAGATTCCAACTATTCGACATCATCAACCATTCGAATATCTAACTTACTTACTAAAATCTTTTTTTTTATTATATGAACAAACATTTATTGTTTCTGCGATGGTGTTTCTTAATTCAGTCTGAAATTCGGACATCGATGAACTCTTCGAACAAGCAACAGGTATCTCTTCCATGTCCAAATAAGAATCATATTCTCAGGATAATTCTTTATTTAATATTCCATTCTTAGAAATAAGTACGAATATCTCTTCGAATTGCTACATAAATATTCGCGTATCGAATAGTAAAAAAAGGCCGAATAAATTCGAATAATCGGGTTGAAATCTCTATTGATTATGATACATGATTAAAATTTTAAACAAATGCTTAAAATCACGGTATGTTGACAGACTCGCTATCAAATCAAAAAAGTTGGGTAATATAATATGATACCGACGATAAAAATGGTATCCATAAATTTCAAAAGGAGCTAAAAGTTCCAAAAACAAATTTCATCCATGTATCATTCGTAGGAAGTGGGCGCTCGCACCGCCTAAGTGCGGAAATACATTGAAGTGGGAAAAAACTTTGTGGTAAAAAAAACATATTTCAGTACTGATTTACGTAAAAATGGTCATTAATCATACGAGCTCACTTCAAGATGCCAAATGAAGCCATCAATTATACTGATGCTAAGAATATTATGATACTCCGAGGAATAAAGGCGGAGGATGAAAATTTATTTAAATGTTTACGTTAAATTTGGAGATGGTTTTTGTCAAGGGAAAGATTTCGAATCGTGAAGAGTACGTTCAATATTTTAATGTATTATACACCTAAATACATTTCTTAATAAATAATGCAAAACATATTATCTTTCACAATGCTACAAAACAGTCGGAATAAATTATTATTAATATTCGTCTGTCTGTAGATGTTTTTATATTATAATAAACAACGAAATTTTTAAGTACCAACGTAGTGGATTGTGCTTTATGAAAATAAAACTAATTTATTTATTTTCAGTATACTTAAATGTTTAAATATGTATTGTTGATGTTTGTAACGTTAATCTTTCCTTTTTGATGATTTAAACTGAGTTAACATTGCCTCTAATTATGTGAAAATCTCTGTAAATATACTGAATACAGAGTTCATATTTTATGGATATCTCCGCGATATATTTATGTATTGGATAAAATAATTATAATAAATTAATATTTACCATACGCAACAATAAATAAAAAAATTCTCGAAGATAATATAGCACATAGCCTTCTTATATACATGAAAACAGGATCAAAGGGGGTGGAAGATCGAGACGGGAAGATAGTTGGATAGGCGGATAATGTCAAGATGGACCTACAAGAGGTAGGTCAGTACTCAGTAATATGTATTTGGGTATGTAAATATGAAACCGGAATTTTTGTATAAAAAATACACGTTTATTGTATGAAAATGAAACTATATATTTTATTCAAAATATTGCCCATCGCTAGCTATACATTTTTCCCATCTCTCTGATAATTTGTGGATGCAACGCCAAAAAAAAATGTTGCTCTTTTGAGGCAAACCAATCATTGAGCCATTTTCGTATGAAGGGAAACGCTGCTCAGCAAGTGCGTGTCCCATCAATGCAAATAAGTAGTAATCGGACGGAGCCAAGTTTGGTGAGTAATGCGAAAGTACTTCCCAACTAAACGCCTCAATCGTTTCCTTGACCGGTTTTGCTGTGTGTGATGACACATTATCATGAAGCAAAATCACTGTGTTATCTTTTTTGATATTCTGGTCGTTTTTACTCAAAACTTGATTTAAATCGATCATTTGTTGTCGGTTGTGTTCAGTATTAATAGTTTCGGCAGGTTTTAGCAACTCATAATAGATCACCTTCTGATCCCACCAAACACAGAGCATTGTCTTCCGTTCATAGCGATTTTTTAAATCACTCAAAGCACTGTAATTTACCAACAGCATACTCACTGTAAGCTTCTACAATCATTCTATGCAATTCTGCAGTAGTTTTCTTCAAACGGTAACAGAAAATCAATGCTGTCCGCAGATCGTAGTTTCAAGGCACAAAATTCAACATGTCAACATTCAACGCTATTAAAAACTATGCTATTGTGTGAAACTTGTATTATTGTGAGTTGAAAATCTTTGTCAGATGTCAAAACAAGAAAATTGCGTCAATGACGCGGTTTGACGGTAACTACATTGACAGTTAGTGCCAACTATGGGCAAATTCCGGTTTCATATTTACATACCAGTATATCGGTTTTTACAAAGGTTGATAGATAGAGCGGGGCGTCAGCCATTTTGGCTGATAAACAGTATTATTCAGTAGTATAGTGGGGCCGGAGCGCACCGGGAACAGTGGTGACGCCATACAGGTTATTTTTACAACATTTTTCTAAGCTGAACCTGAATACACTTTTTACGACAATAAATAACAGTAAGTAATTGAATTCGAAATTTACCTTCACGTTCTATTGTATCGAGCTTGAATGAGCTAAAATTGAAAACTTTAATAATTAGTTGAGTTAGGGGAGTTGATTCGTCATCACCTACATGGTTTTTTAAATCTTGTGCGTTTTCATGTTTTTGACGTCTAAGTTTTTGTGTTAAATCATTTTGTAATGGGTTTTTCGTTATTATTTGTGAACTGAATAGTGTATTAATTAATGTACGTAAAAATACCAAACTATGTCCGAGAAAAGAAAAAAACGTTATTTTCATTTATTGCCGGAAGTACCGGGATGATTTATTTTAATTTATTTTCGAAAATATACAATTATATATACAATTAATCAATAATGGTTAAGATACAAAAATAATGGTGAGTAGAATGTACGATGTATGCAAGGAAAGCGACCTCATGATGAATGTTAACAAGTCGAAAGTGATGGTATTTGAGAAGGAGGAAAGCAAGACACCGTGCTAAATACTTGTAGGTAATGAATGTTTGGAACAAGTAGATGAGTTTGTATATTTGGGAAGTATGTTTGATAGAAACGGAAAGGCTGAGAATGATATCGAAAGGAGGGTGACTGCAGGAAATAAAGTAAACGGTGCTTTGAATGGAATTATATCTAACAGGAATATGTCAACCGAGGCAAGACTAGCGGTGCACAATGGAATCCTGGTACCGACACTGATGTATGGAAGTGAGGCCTGGAGCTGGCAGAAAAGGAACGAAATTAGACTGAATGCAGTGGAAATGAGATCACTTAGACGTATTTGTGGCAAATCTATTTATGACAGAGTAAAGAATGAAGAAATAAGAAAAGAATGTAAAGCTGATGTTAGTATAGTGAGTAAGATTAAGAAAGGATCACTTAAGTGGTTTGGTCATATGGAAAGGATGAATGAGGAGAGAATGGTAAGAAAGATATATGACGCAAGTGTTGATGGAACCAGAAATAGAGGACGTGCCCGGAAGACTTGGCACGACCAGGAAAACCAGATAATGGAGGATGGTTCTGTTAGAAGCCTCAACAATCGGCGAACTTGTATGACAAGATGTATAAATGTGGATGAGGCGAGAATTGTATGTCAGGACAGAAGAGTGTGGCGCTCTATTTTCTCTGCCTACCCCCACGGGGAAACGGCGTGATGGTAAGTAAGTAAGTACAAAAATAATAGTAAATTCAACCAGTTACATGTTTTCTATGAATTTTTAAATACAAATTACATAGTGCGGGTTTGGTAACAAAAATTAATATTTAACAGTGTACAGGACAACGAAAATTGTAACTACTATATTTTTGATTTAATAAAATTTAATGACTTTGTATGAAACTATTAAATTTATTATACGTCAACCGGTTTCGTTTATCTCAATCTTCATCAGGACGTATTTAAAACTAATCATAAATACATAAAGAGAGAGATAGAATATAAAATTATTTATGAAAGAGAAAGACAGAATATATATACAATTAAATAGAACATTAAGGGAGCACAGAATATATATTATTTGCGAAATAGAGAGACATAAAACATATACAGATAGACGAAACATTAAGAGAGGAGAAAATACACTGTTGATGGATATTAAATTAATTTATGGGGCAAATAGATAAATTTATTGATTATAATGAATTGGCATACCACTATTTACTGCCTTTTCTATTTTGAGAGCCTCTAAACTGTCCAATCGAAGGCTTAACCCGTTTATATGGAGGATATTGATCATTGTGCTATTATTAAAAAAATTGTATTTTTCGGTAATATTGTTGAAAAATTTAGAGAAACCATTACTGTTTAAAAATTTGAGATGTTCTTTAACACGAATATTGAAATTACGAGCAGTTTTGCCTATATAGAATAAGGGAGAGTTATTACAAGTTAATTTATATAGTTTACATAGTTTTACACAAAGTGATTGTACTTTATTTAATCCAACATGTCAATCCAAAAAACCTGAATTTTCTATTGAAAGTAAAAAAAACAAGAAAATTAAGAGAAAGAAAAGAAAAAATCATTTTTTTCCACAGAAAACGGACGGGAAAAGAGAAATGAAGATGAGATTAAATTATGTGTAATAATAATAACATGTTTCTGAATAATAAAATAAAGGTACTTAATATCTTCCATCTATGAGCAATATATGCTTGTAGGTAGAATGATAGGTTCGAATTAAAAACTTATAGTTCATGAGAAAAAATATTTTAGCGATGTAGGGCCAATTATAAAAAGTTTTTTTTTTTGTTAATTTATCATTATGATATTTGCATGAGCGCCAAATGAATAAATTTTGTGGATCAAATGTTCTAAATCTAGAAATGAGAAAAAGTATTACCCTAAAGGGGAATAGCGGTCCGGAACTTATTTTTTTAGCACTATACCACTGGTATTATTGCAGGTAAGATCACATAGAAATTGTGTGTAATAACATTTTTATTTATTTTATATTGTTGTTTAAATACCACATGATCCCCAAGAAGTGTACAACGTTGTTGCATTCATAACTCAGATTTGCTCATAAACAATATATAGTGTTGTTGCAGGGATAGTCTCATGTTAAGGGATGGATAGCGCTCCATTGTGGACTGCGGTTATAGACTTCTGAGCCATTTTAAGCCCTTAAAGAAGATAATTATTTATCGAATACGTAATGTTGATGCAAGTCGAGTTCTCCATGTGCATACTGTCTTTTTAATAAACGTTTATACCTGTCTTTTACTGGCCAACTAATATTTAGGGATTTCGGTCAGCGAGGACGGATTGCATTTTGACAGGGACCTGTCAACACGCCTTTTAATCGATCGAGAATAACGTCGTGTGTTTTAATCTGAACCACGAAACAAAAGCAGTTTTCTACAGTATCCCGAATTGCAGTAATATCTCCGTTCTTGACCACAAAAGTGCGAGTCAACTGGAGGTGTAAATTGACGTCCAACCCAGGATTGAGATCTAGGTAGGCCAGATCCATTTGAGATTATTCCTTTCTGAATCCATTTCGGATTGCATCAACTAACAGTAATTTTAAACGACACAGTCAACAGCATATATTTACATCACGCAAATTTACTAAAAATTAAATTTATATAGGTATATCCGATAGTCTTTATCAGTAATGTGCACAATTTTTATAAATAATTTACATGATTTTCTAAAAATGGAATCAACCCTTTTATTGGAACGATAAAGCACTTCTGGATTAATGTGATCACATACATTAGATTTTCATGTACAATTGAAGGGTTTACGTGCTTGGGGGTGGAAATGCCAATATTTATGAACTTTTAATGTTTATACCCTTGGAAAGTATTTGGACAAGCTGAAAATAGCTGATTAAATCAGCACAATTGAAAATATTTTTTTAACAAAGTATTTTAATGTGTCCTACTTTGATAATATTCACTTTCATATCATATAGTTTGAATACAAATTAAATGTATTAATTAGAAAGATATACATATTAAATCAATTTATCGAATAAACGCTTTTTTTGGTACCAGAATTTGAACCTGAATCTCTTCCTATCCTATTGTATTGGTTTAGCATAAACGGTTAATACATTTCCCCGGATAAAATGTGATCCAGGTTCGAATCCCGGTAGCAACAACAATATGTATACATCTTTCTGATTACTACATTTTATTTGTATTAAAAATATCACAGACCTATGAAAAATTACAACTTCACAATGAAAATGTGTTCTCCTTAAAAAATAAGTCATATATATTGCTTACCTCTAGACCTCGTTCACTTTTCATACAACAATATACAATTTTCGCTCTAACATTTTAGTTCTTTCACACAATTATCTATATACAAGATGAACGGCAATCCTGTTTAACACATTTTTAATTTTAAATCATGGTGTGAATGATGCATTGATTCTTACATATGCAGTACAAACTGTGTAAAGAAAATGTACAAATTTGATTAATTTCTTTAGAACTGCCACAAATTAAAAATCTAAAAAGTTTTTGCGATACCTAAACTTTAACACTTACATTACCTAGCGCTTGACTGCTCTTTAATTTTTATTGTTTTAGAGTAACCATCCTTCATTAGAATCATAAAACACTTTTGGACAAATGTGGTCGTACTAACGAGTTGTTTACTTACAAAAATAGATTGTGTATTGTGTTGTTATCTAACGATAAGAAATATTTAATATTATTTTATAAGCCACAAGACACACTCACACTAGTATTGGTTTTTATTAACTCTGGGACACTTGATACTATAGTTGAGATGTATGTATTGAAATATATAATACTAATTGTAACTAGTATTTACTATTTACGGTTTATTTTGAAACTGGTTGGTATCAAATAATAAAACTATTTTATTTTAATTATTTGAAAAACGATTCAGTCATCACTCACCTCCGGTTCATCTTGCAGTTTCTGGTGGTGGTCATCACTAATGTTGAGCGATCTCTTGTGAACATGGTTGTGTTGCAGTAAGTAAAAGCCTTTCAATGCTCCGATCTGAAAAAAAATAACTCAATAAATATATACAAATATTAAACAAATAATTCTGTAAGTATAGACTTAAAATTGTATTAAATGATAATAATATATCTAAAACTAGCTTTACTCCGCCCTGATGAAAAAGCAGTTGTTCCGAAACCGATCGGCGTTAAAAAAATATGCCTCTAGTTAAAAAGAAGTTTCAACGTTATAGCGAATTTCATGAAAAAGTTATAACAGAAACGAAAAATTTTGCAAATCTCGTATCAAAAATAACCCTTTACGATTGCAATTCAGAGGCCAGTAATTTAGCTAAAAAAGTGACTCAAAAAGTGTTTTGTTTTGTTAGGCTTTGGACGGATATGAATTAAGCCAGACACCGTCGTAAAAAAATAAAACAAAGGAAAAGGAGGGCATAATGTGGTTCCCGGGCTTGTTAGAAAAGTGGAAAACTTTTCTAATTACACGGTAGCTCAGCTGGAGTTTCTGTTTTCTCGTCAGTGGAAAAATAGCTCAGTGTGATTATTTTTGTTCTTCGGCTGCGTGAAATGTGATCCCGGGTGGTGCTGGCAACTGGCAACTGGCAACTGACAACTGGCAACTGAGCGATTAACACCCTTCTCGGAAAGTTATGCACACGTTCAATCATTAACTCTGTCCTTCATTTGGAGAAAGTTCAGAGTGGTGCTTCATATCCTTTCATTTTATGATGCCTTCTCCTGATGGAAGTTGGGCACTAGGTTGACTATGGCTCAGAATACCTCAGTTGAACTGTAGATATACCAGTTTATGGTACCAGGCTCCTTTTCGGATATTCAGTTGTACATTGTAGTCATCAACATCATCGATATTGGCTCTACAACCACTGTTGACTCCTTCAAGAATATTCTTCAAAGAGGTCTTGACCTCTACAATAATTGATCTATATTATCCATCGTTTATCTTAAGTCCTGGAACTCTAATAGAATCTTTTAATACATTGCACACCATCAATGTTTTAGCTTTCCCAAGATATTGTGCAGTTCGGTCATCCTCTTCACATAGTCCAAGCACCGAAATCATACTACTATAATTAACCTTAAATATTTAAATATGTATCATAATTTAAAATTGTTTTTAAATATAACACGTTTTTATTGTGAAGTTGCAGTTTTTAAGAATGTCTGTGATATTTTTAATACAATTTCAATGTATCAGTTAGAAAAATATGCATAAAAAATCTATTTATCAAAAAAATATTTTTGTTGCTACCGGGATTCGAATCTAAATCTTTTTCTATCCGGGAAAATTCATCTCGGTAGCGACAAAAATATTTATTCGATGAATTGATTTTATACGTATACTTTTCTAATTGATACGTTTAATTAGTATTTAAAATTATATTTATATTTAATTTTGTTTAAACCATTGTGTTATTTTTACGTCAACCGGTTTTGATACTAACGTATCTTCGTTAGAACTGGGGTACAACTGAACTATTCCATAAAATTTAAATGACAACCATTACTGGGTATAGACAAAGTCTTGATAAGATTGTGTAGGTGATTGATAGGGGTTATTGAAATAGGTTTGATTGGTTATTAATTATATTGGACTTAGTGATTTTTTGATTTCAATCTTTTCTAAATTATCCAATCCGAGGCCATTATTATTAATTTATAAGTTTCAATGCCGTTTTCTTTTACAAAATTATGTACAGTCTCTAAAAGATGGTTGGAAAATTCTTAGAAATTATTTTTGTTAAGCCACCTTAAGTGTTTATTTTTTAAACACAGTGGTTTAAACAAAGTTAAATATAAATGCAATTTTAAATAATGTCTAACCACAAAGTTGACGCTATAAACATCAACAATATAATATCTCATCATGTTTAAAGTACTCTTCATAGAGATATCGAATTTATGCGATTTTTATTAATTTTTTTATCCATTCGGTCGAGTACATCAAATTTCGTTACACGATCTGCCTAGGGAATCTTCAATATTCTTCGAAAGACCTACATCTCAAATTCATCGATCGAGCGCGACGTTTCCTGTTTCAGAGTCCAAGGTCCAGAAAGGATGTACCAACGAGCCATGCTTATTCTCAATACTAGACTCAAGACACGAATAAAAAGAACTTCAATTTTAGAATGGCACTATCTATCTCCATTCTCGTAATTTTTGAGAAGGGTCCCATTTAACATTGATTCAAGGCTCTAGATATTTATACCGGTTAACTTGTTACACAGGTTCGTTATTTATTAACAGATTTGGATATGGTACAGAATATCATTCAATCACAGTCTAGATATTTGATCCTTTCTTTTAAAGTATTTTGAAAGCATCTCTCAATCGATCTTCTCGCGTTTGAGCATCGTGTTTCTACTAGTTTCCACTTGTCGCCATCCTATCGTACCTTAGTGCAACGTGTAAAGAGGCTTTAGCCATTTTCCGGATATCATCGTTCTGTTCATAATATTGGAGATCAACTTCTCGATGATTGTTTTGGTACATTCCTAGTTCATTCATTAATCATCTTAACTATACCATCTAAGCGTCCTTTTCTTAATCCTTTTATATGTACATTTATTTCTAATTTGCTTAATTTTTACTCTAACATAAATTGTTTTAACCTCTCATTTCATTGAATTTAATCTACTTTCAATTAATTATTAAATATGATACATTATTATTGTGCAGTTGCAGTTTTTCAAAACCTAGAAATATCAATTAGAAAGAATTTTAGATGTTTGCATTTAAAGCTAAATTTTGAATAATAGATGCAGCATATACGTTCGAAAATTTGTCATCTGCTAACTCTGTCAGTGTGGTATAATCAGTTAAATCATTTCTTCGTGTAGGAAAGGATCCAGGTTCGAATCCTTGTAGCAACAAAAATATTTTTTCGATAAATCTAATGTGTATATCAAACTACTTTCATTTATTTGTTATCTTATTATATCTGTTTGTATATAATATTATATAGACAATTACACACTTCTCATTAATACAAGTGTTCAGTACATGCACTCCAAAATTTATTGCATGCCATTGTAATGAAATCCAATAGGAATGCTGAAATAATATATAATTTATATTTACAAATACGTTAATTGAACAAAGCCACTAGTATACGTACACCTTAAAAATATACCCAGCATTCTCATTCACAATTCCCCTGACCGTTCAAAAAAACAGTACTACCGCCACGGAAAGCTTTACATTGAAAAATATGAATAAAAAGAAACCAAGCCGTGCACGCCAGCTAGTGGGTCTGGGGGGTGAGCTGGGAGAGTGATGGCGGATATAAGAGGCTTGATTGAAAACTTCAACCAGGCGTTGTGAGGACTACAATAGATTCCGGGGCGCAATACAACCCCCATTGTAACAACAAGATGAGGGCTAAAGGGATAATCATTAAACAACGGGAGGGTATTTTTACAGAAAAAAATTACTCTAATTTCAATGAACGTGGGTACAAAACGTTGAAAATATTTAAGTGTGAAAAATAAAAATGTTTAATCTTTTCGCACGAAATATAACAAAAAATTATATTTTTATTTTTAAAATTAGATAAAAATAGAGTAAAAACTTGATGATACATTTTTATAGATTTAAACGTGCGAAGTTAAATACAATAATAATAAAAATATCAAATTAAATATGTAATAAAAATAAACTAATTTTTCTGTGGGAACTTATTTATCACCTCTGATACAGCCTTCTCCTAAGCTTGTATTAAAGTCGCCATTTTGGTTTTTATGTGGTGTAATGTTATTTATAATAAGTTAATAATTCATTTATATCACTCTAAATCATATAATATGTTCATTTCTTTAATAGATTATTTATTATTGTTTATAATAACCACTTAATTAGTAAATTTAAAACATCAACCGGTTTCGGAAAGTACCTTCGAAACTTAAACATAAGAGTCAAAGAACATTTAAGATGTTTATATAGTAATAATTTTTCAGAATATTCCAATAGTTTATTAGAAAATGTTAATACTTTTGATAAAAGTCCAGGATTGTCTGGTCAACATTGGTCTTAAATTGTAAATAAATAAAGCATGTAAAATTAACCAAAATATTATAAATAATCAATTAAATTTAACCACACTTCCTATTTTAAAATTTTTTTTCAATAGTTTTGTATTATCGATTCAATTTCTGCATCTTTAATCGTCGTAAAAATTTATGTTAAACAGTAGATTTATTTTTTAAATAACTGTTATTTTTATTTAAAAAAATTAAAATAGATTTATTTTGAACATTAAAATCACGTGACATATTATATGTTTTTGGTTAGTTAATTTGACATCCTGAAAAAGGAAATAGTATTTTCCGAAACTGGTTAGTGTTTTAAAATTACTAATCAAGTGGTTATTATAAACAAAGTTAAATAATCCATAAATAATTTTTACATAATTACCAAGAAAGTACAATTTAAAAATATTAGAAAATAATTTAATATGTGTTGATCTTTCATTTTTTTTAAAGTTTTTTTTTTATATGAGCATACTTTTTTAATTTACAATAATAAAAATACTTTATTATGCGCAAATTTATCCTATGTAGTTAAAAGTCCGTCTCTATTATTACGCTCTACAGCCTCGTTTATGGAATCGTTATAATCAGTCATTTTCTCTACGCCTTCAGTAGAGATTAAATTAATTTACAAAGAGTTTATATTTTTTATACTTGAAGGTTATGCAAGGATTAAAAGTAAAAATATATACGCTAATTAAGGGTGTACGTATGAAAATATTTATAAAGATTGTATGATACGCAAGAATTAAAACATGAGATTTCGATTGTTTGTTTTTTTTTTTTATTGTATGCAGCACCGGCGTTACGCACAGGCTCCTGCCGGTGGCAGCCAAATCAAGAGGGCGGTCGATAAATATATAAAAATTGAAAAACAAAACCTCAAGCTATAACACGATAATAATGTGTAATAAAAATAATCTAGGTATAAGCAATCCAAGAAAGCAAATCCAATTAATAACATTATAGTTTCCTAATACAACGGTAATTTGTAGTCAACACTAGTGTCCAGAATGTCTTTTGGTAAAAAGGCGCCCTTGGGCAAGTTTCAAAATGCCGACCTAACAAAATAACTCCCCTAACGTGTGTGGCACACGGGCGGCCAATTTATGAGGATAGTTTTACAAAAATTTTAAATATCATCTTCAGTAAAGTTACTTGGGCGGAAAAAACAATCTTGCCTGTGACGACAAAAAGTCTAGCGCCGGTGCTAGCCATAGGTACGCTTATTGGCCGACTGCGTGACAAGACAGTACTATATTTTTGAATTATCAAAAAAAAAAATGTGCCTAGGTAAATAAAAATAAATAAATAAGGTAGATGGCTCTTTCAAATAATGCAACGATTAAATGTATATATATCAAAAAGGTTCGAAAATTTGTCGCTAAAAATATTACCGCTGTAGCATAGTTGGATAATGCACCTTCCTCGATTAGGAAAGAGATCCAGGTTTGAATCCCGGTGGCGCAACAACAATATTTTTCGATAGAATTGATTTTATATGTATATTTTTATAATTAATATATTTAAAAATAAAGTATTACTACACGTATTATACATCGATTCTATTATCTGAGCAGTCGGTAAACGAATGCAAAGTTATTTAAACAATTTTTATGAAAATAATTATAACATTTTTGTTAAGGTCAAATGACTGACTCTTATTATAAAAGTACGTGGGATGAATAAAAAAGTGCGATTTATAAAAAAGGTGGTACATTAAAATAATAATTGCAATCTGCGCTGCTCGACACCCGACACCCGACACCCGACAACAGCATTGTACACCGAGCAGCTCGCGAAATATAAAACACATTTATATACTTTTGAGGTTCATAATGCGGTGATGACGCGAGTAGATTACGCGATAGCAGCACAGCGGGGCTCGTTATCGATGTCGGGTTAATTGTGTTTACGGGACAGATGTTGTACTAAATTTGGTTTGTTGAAATATATTATTATTCAAAAAATTATTGTATTTTTTTTTTGTATATACGCGGCATTGTTGGAGTAATCTTCAATCTGCTGATTTCATCTACTCCGTTTGATTATATTTTATTATAACCTATCAAAAATTTTACATTATAATTTTTTTATTATTCAATTAGAAATCTATTGTATCTATCTATCTATCGTAAAAATATTTCATTGCTACCGGGATTCGAATCTGGACCTTTTTCTTTCTCCATTTTTGCTACTTTAATTTTTAATTCACAACAAAAATGTATTCGCTTTAATACTTAAATTCCTTTATTCAGTAATTTTAAACACTTGCTGATAAACATATAGACGCACTAATTTAATAAGTATAAAATGTATTCTCAAGCAATTTGATTTAAATATTTAATAATATAAGAATACATTTATTTATTTAATTATTTTTCATAAATATAAAGATTATCAACATGTCGTTAATGATCTTGCTATGCAGTATTAATTTGATATTATGTTAATATACAATATAAAAACATTTTAAGACAATCACCGGAATAACTTTTCATGGATGACAAATTAAAAAATAAAAATAAAAGTTATGTTACAAATTGAGAGGTACAAATTAGAGAGTAAATAATATATTAAAAACTACCATGTACTATTATGTAAAAAAAAAAGATTTAGTGAAAGTACGCAAGACAAAAATGCATAAATTTAAATGAACGTTTTTATTTAATAATTAGAAAAATGTAATTATGAAAGATTACCTAAGTTAAAGTAAGTGAATTTTTGTTAAGTTAGTATCAATTTATGTATTTTTTATTAGTAATGATAAACATATCATTGATAAAAACCGATTATTTTGCTAAAATCTTATGTAAATATAATACATACATTTATCAGTACCTGATATGTGAATATTTCCTTTATCTAATGATTTTACATATATATTGATTTGTCATAAATAACAATAATATAGATAGTGAATTTGTAATTAAAATAAAACTTATTAAAGTATTTTTATTGAATGTTTTGAATAAAAGATAATTAAATGTGAAAATATTTTTTATATTTCAAAATGGATATGTCGCATTTCTTTATTATAGGAAACGGATATGATAAGTTAAAAACATTAAATTCTTGGTGAAATGAATCAATCAAATCGTTCCACTCTGTATTTTTATCTGGAAGACAAATGTATGAAACGTTTGAATATTTGATATACAAATAAGTGTTCCGTATTTCAGTAAAAAAAATTATTAATTATCGTCATATCAGAAAAACGGCCACTTTGAGCGATTGTTTATTATTTAATTAATTTTTAATAATACGTAATACATAACTATTGACATGCGACTACATTTTACGCAACGCCATCTGTTAACGCCATAAAGAAGTAGTTTGATCCAGAACCAATTTATTAAGCGATAGCATTAAAGTTAACTCCATAATAACAGAGTTATTGCAAGAATAGTGTTATTGCGGGTAAGGGTTTAATTTCATCACAAATAATTTATTAGAAAGACGTGTTTAATGTATGTGAAGAGTATGATTTGTTTCGAGAGAAAAGGTCTTTAAATATGAAATTAAAAATATGGGTTTTTTATCAGTGAGTGATTGGCAATTTACAGTCCATTTTTTGCTTTTATATTCAAATAACCCCTTAAATATTAAACAAAAATTATTTATAATCGTAATGCATACCATTTGTTGCATTGTGTATCTATGTACGTAGAGGCCAAAAAAAAAATTAATATAGAAATAAGCCATATTAAGTCGACTATACAATAAGAATCTATACATATTTATAATTAATAAAATTTCCATTGTAGTTTTTATTCACATCAATATAAATTATTTTAAATACTTAATAAAGTGGTTAAAAATAAAGTTAAAATAATTTATTTTATATAGGTATATACATTTGTACTTTTGAAATTAGCAAAATTAACTTTGTGGTTAAAATTCATATTTTTATTTGTTAACTTTGTTTTAACCATTTATTGAGTTTAAATATATCTGCCTGTTTCGAAAAATACCATTTTCTTCTTCAGGATATCAATACTAACTAAAAACATATATTTTTGTTTCTTTACCAGAATCTATGTAAAAAAAACTACAATTATTTAAAAAATAAGTTTAGTACATAACTCAAATTGTTACTTAATACAAATTTACTCGAATAATTTTTAGGAAAAAAATTTAGTTTGCGACTCGTAGTTAAATTCAGTTGGTTGTTTATAATTTTTTGATTTACACGCTTTATTTATCTCCAACGATTCCAAATTATTTAATTTGTGACCAACACCATTTATGTGCAAAATTGACAATCCAAATTTTTTATCAAAACCATGACCATTTTCTATCAAATGATAAGAAATTCTGAAAACCCACTGTTGTTGTTTTTTTAAAAATAGATTTTGGTAAAGAAACAATAATATATGTTTTTAGTTAGTAATGACATTCTGAAGAAGAAAATTGTATTTTTCGAAACCGGTAGATGTATTTAAACTCAATAAGTGATTAATTAAACAAAGTTAACAAATAAAAATATGTATACATTTGTATTAATACATTTAAAATTAAGATATTATCTATATCTAAATGACAATGTTGAGTATGACAATTAATAATTAGCACAATAATAATCAGTATTAATTAATAATAATAATTAATATTTCAACGATGTTTTTTAACTGGACGATTAACCTATGACATGTACGATTTCAATGTTTAAACATATTTTAAATCAGTTTCCCAATAAAATATCGCACCAAATACAACAATTCCACCCCGAGACATCAACTGGCAGCAAAATGTAAAACTATAAAATCTTCACTCACAACTAATATTTATTCAGCATTAGATGTATTTAGACGTATGTATGTTGATAAAAATAAAATATTTTAATTTCATGATTAAATTATTACAGCGCATGCCTCATTTTGTTTACAAAAGTGAAAATACTGCAATATCTTTTTTTTATAAATCAAAACTATCTTAATTAATATCGTCAATAATGCGCTATTGGGACGACATCTGTTTTTAAATTTTACAATGTTTGTTTTCAATTCGGACGAAATTCCGAGAATTTCGGACAGATCTAGGTGTTTTATTATGATATTATTTTTTAACCAAGCCAATTCAAGCCAATTTAGGTCGTTAAATACCCATAATAAAAATCTATTATGTAAATATATCTATGTTAAATTCTGTTATATATTATAGACTCGCTCATCATCTCGCATCTTCCCGCTTCTACTGTTAAAATTCTCAAATCTATTATTATCCTGTAAATATTTTCCCAAGAACCCACTAAATCAAATCTTCCACCTGAATAAATCTATCCATGAGTACGCTATCCGTTTTCCTATCTGCCAAAATAATTTTTCACAGATGGATACGGTGTTATGTTCATCCTTCACATTTCACTAATCTTGATTTTATATCCACATTCTGATATATTATTATATGGATATATTCTGATTTTATATCCCCACTGCCAGAATTAAATAGTTCGTACTGATCTCCTACAGAAATACGTCTTCATAATATTATCTGATCAGATATCACAGTGATGTATATTATCTCAATTTAAAAAAAAAACAATAAAAGTCGTACATTTTAGCGTTAACCAATATAAGAGGTTAAATGTTTTAATTATTTTTGACTTTGAAATCGATATAACCTTGAAATTTGTAAAACTTTTGACATTGAATACAAGTCTCTCTGTTATCTTTGTTTATAAAATGTTTTTTTAAGAACTATTATTTATAATTATATCCGCTTACACCTTCCTAACATTTAAAATAAAACATAAATAAGAATTATATTTAAACATAATTTAAAAAATTAAACAGGTATGTACTATGTCCAAGAAACAACTACTCATCATTTATATAGGTATATTTACATCATAAATAAATATCGATCAGCAATATATAAACTAACAAATTGGTCGTATTTAGTTCTTCTAGTATTTAATATAATGGATGTTTTTTAGAGGTATACAACTTTAAAATGAAATAAAATACATAAAAATCATGGTAATGGATATGGTATTAGTTTTATAAGATAATTTTATGCCATTAGTGTAAATATGATTTCTCGCATATGGACACCGCGGCTGGCTCGAATAAAGCATAGTCTGAAAGTCACGCCGTGTAAAATTTTCTGCTGTCTTGTTGAAATCACAGCTCTTCCACATTAATGCCATTCAATTGAGGAACAAAAAAGTCAGTAATCATGGATCTATTGCTGAGGACGATGGCGAATCGACTCATTAGAGTCATCCTCAATACTCAGCTCCACTGTAGCAACAGCTTCTTTGGTGGGCACTGTACGACATCTCTGTGGAAGCGAATTATCAATTAAAGTATGCGTGGTCCAAAAATGGGCCACGCAATTTAAACTACTTGTTCATATGAATGATTGTCAACCGTAAAATGGACGGTAAGTTTCGCGAACTGAACCACGATTTTCGAAATAAATTTATACAATTTGCAATCGTTGTTCTGGAATAAGTCTATTCATGGGGAAATGTCAAATTAAACTACACACATATAATAAAAAAAAACAATTAATGTGTCAAAAAAATACAAAAATAAGTCAAAATGACCTATTTGTTAGTTACTAGTGGCTAGATGTACAATATTTACTAGAAAATATAGCAACACTGATAAATAGTATAAATGCAATAAGCAGACCATATTTTAAGATGTGCATACAATCGACTGACAAATAATATTCTTATACTCAGAGCAATGGCAGTAACAAATAAAAAAAAAATTAAAAAATACTTGGCAGCGGTGGGATTCGAACCCACGCCTCCGAAGAGACTGGTGCCTTAAACCAGCGCCTTAGACCGCTCGGCCACGCTACCGATGGACAGCACTCTGCCAGATTGCGTATTTGTACATAGTCTTGGATGTCGTCCAAGTTTATCTATTGGCTAAATGACAGCTGTTATTCAACAAACAATTTAACGCACGCTATCGTATCCTTGTCCGTCTTTGCTTTTACAGAAATTTGTTGTCGCCACGTAAAATATTAAACATTCTAAAATTAAATTTAAGATGATTCATTTTATAAACACCTTATACTTAATTTTCAAATAATATTTTACTGAAATTTATAAGAATCTATAGTCAGAAAAAGGCTGTTTATTGTCAAGGTTTTAATTTTGCAAAGTGCGATGAAAAAGCAAAAGTAGAGTGGATAGGTTTATGGTAATAACATTTAAAATGAATATAACGTTAGAAAAGATGACAAAATAAATTTATATTTAATTGAAAACAGTGAATATATTACATTACAGTTATATTTCTAATTTATGAATAAAATTATTACAAAAAATGTTTGATTTAATAAAATTGTGAAATTAACTACAAACATAAATAAATTTACGTTCGTAGACAATTTCACAAAATAATAACATTTAGTAAATTATTTATATAATTTTTATCTGAGCATGATTGTTCTAAGCATATGAATCATTTTGATATAAAATATATTAAATATTATGTATATATTCATTATTATATAGGTTCTTATTTCTTTTATAAATGTATTTTATTTATACGAACAAAATGTAGCTTTTTTCCATATAACCGTTTTTATTATATTAGTATTTTAGGAAAATTTGCTGAATTATATAATTTTTTGGGACATTATAAGAAGAATCTATGTATATTCTGTAGTCGAAACTAAAGTGGTCTATATTTCTTGTGTTTTACAATGAAATATTTGTTAGAGAGTCTAAGCGTGACCAAAGTGTGACCGAAATGATACCAAACGCCTAAGATAAAGTTTAAACGAAAAATATTTTTGCCTGACGCTGTGCGCACATACCTTGTTTCTTAAATCCGTGATCTTTTATCATACAAAAGTATGTATAATACATAGATACATATGTATAGATTCTTGCTCGATTTTGCTAAAAGTTGTTTATATTAAAAAATTACATTCAAATATTTAAAAGTTATCTCTTGTTCGCAAATAAAAAAAAACAAATTATAAAAGTTTTCGTGCGGTAAAGAAACATTTCGGTCATATGTATTTTATACAAATATTCTTAAAAGAGCTTGTTCGATGTGATTCACAAATAAAACGCGAAACATTCAAAACAAACCCAATTTATATTCCCCCATGTCTCTATGCACTACACAATACGCGGTATTAAATTCTCTTTCCCGAGAAGGATTCTTAATTATATTGGGAAACTTGGAAAATAAACTGATATCCTTGGTCTGGGCGAAGGGAGGCCCGCACCCCCCGCACGATACAACCTTTCGGGAAAAAGCGGCGCGCGTCGCCGCGACCCCGGCAGCCAGACGAAGGCTTTAATTAAATTTGCGTCGTAGAGAATTCGCAGTGCACGCTGTTTACAAAATAGATTAACGTTTTTATTAACACTGGGGAGTTCTGTTATGCTGGTTAAGTTTGGAAGCACTCATCGTCATGTTTCTTACAATAATTATTTGTTGTTATAGTGGATATTTTCAGTACCTTATAATAAGTATAATTTGTGATAAGAGAGACTAATTTCAAGCAAATTCATATACTATGCCGATCGATGTATTTCCATACCTACCTTTGCAAAAAAACTACATTTGGGCCGAAAGCCAGCAAATATTATTATACAAAATTATTGAATAAACTGTCAATGGAAATAAAAGATTCAACAATAACAAACGGAACAATGTTTAAAAAACTAATTATATTAATTAAAAAATTAGACAACGACATGACACAAGGTAACTAACGATGAGCACTACATTAAAAAATGAATTCATTTAATTTTATTAGAAATATAAATACCCTCTCGAATAACTAATATATTTTATAAAACCAAAACTCATCGAAGGCAAAATACAGTAAGATCGAATACATACATAGTATATAATGTGAAAATATTTAGGGAGAGAAAAAAAAAAAATTTAAAAATATATATGTATAAAATATTAAAAAAAGTGAATAAAAAAGAGAGAAGAGAAAAAGAAAATAATAATAATGAAGTGTAACATATAAGTTCGAAAATTTAAGAAAAAAGCACCTAACCCGAATTAGAAAGAGATTCAGGTAGCAACAACAATATTTCCATTTCAATATTTCAATTTTTTGAGATCCCGGTAGCAACAACAATATTTTTCGACAAAATTGATTTTATATGTATATCTTTTTAATTAATACATTTAATTAGTATTTTATTGTGTGTATATATATATATTTTAAATGACAGTGTATGACCGTGCAGCTTGCGATGGTCAACGGATAAGGATATAATCTTGATCTTCTGGTACTACTATCATTTGCTCCTCTTGCAAATCCTGTTTCTTCTTACAAACTTTCTTAATTTACCAGGTATTTAAAGTATGACGTGGGCATCCAACTTCTTCCGTGAGGTAACTTAAATAATAAACTCCAAGGCAAAACTTTCTGGAGACATCGTTAATACGTCACCTTACAAGTTTAGCTGAGATTTCGCGAAAAAGACTAGAAGGGGGTTGATTTATAAGGATTATCTGACTGTCTCGTTCCTTATTCAATTCTTCCCTGTGACACCTGGCACTCCTCGAAAGGATCGCATCCCTACCGCTTGTATTTTTCATCTTAATCTTTCCGAAAGCATTCGTTGTTCATGGTCGTACATCGGGAATGGTAAACCTACAAAGAAGTTTTGAAGGTTGAAAATAATACTGAATAATCAGAATAAATATTTTAAAATAGAAATATGGCGATCGATGCCTAAGATGATGGAAAGTGCCTTTGTATTTATTTATCTAAAAAAAGCTTAAGCGATTATTTAGTAAGTTTTGATTTCAAATGGTAACAGAAATTATGAAAAATATCTAATAAATTAACTATATTCTATTAATAACAAGCTTCTATAAATATATCAAACACAAGAAGTAAAGAAAGTCAAAATAAAGCCTATTTATGAATTTACTTAATTATGATTAATTCAAGCATCCTAAAAATGAGAAAAACGTGCATAAAACTAAACACTTATTATTAAATTTGACTGTGATTATTTGATTAAAAATTCAATTAAATAGGAAAGACATACAAAGAAATCTATCTATTGAAATGACAGAGACCCGGAACTTTTCCTGTTTGGAGAAATTCGTTACCATAGATCTATATTCTAGAATTAAAATTTCACGATAAAAAGTGTATTCAAACAGAGAAAAAAATATTTTTAGTAAACAATATTTTATTATTTCTTATTAATTTTTTTCAATTTTATTGATGTATTCTATAAATTCAGTGTGCTATAAAATAAGCGTAGAATTATCATAAATTACAAGATTCATAGCAATTGGTTAAGACTCAAAAGGTCTTCATAAAAGTGTTGATGACTCAAGCCAGAAACTGAAGGAATAAGTTATATAAATGTATATACTTACATGAAATATATCATTTGTTGATAAAATCATCAATGAAATAATAAAAATAAAAATATTTATTTATATTATTTAAATTCTGAAACCATGCATAGCACGGGTCCATGATCTAGTTTAACTATAAAATAATAACTGTGTGATCCGCAAATAAAAAAAAATCAAACGATCAAAGTTATTATTTTTATGAAAATAAAAGTATGTACACGTGTACATGTCGTAATTTAATTACTGAAAGAATTCGACACCATTGATATTTAATATAATTCTCAAAAAATTAGTTAGTAAATTTATAAATACAACCTTTTTTTTTGAGAACAACTCCCTCCACATTCATTTTTGGTGAAAAAATATGAAGACAGAAATGTTCAAAAAACGTTTCAATAAAATTTTCCCATTCGACAAGATAATGTTTTCTTTCATCATTTTCTTTATATTATTCGTCTGCTTGGTCCTCTAAATTAGCCCAAGTAACAGAAATAAATTAAAATGTCCCGAAAAAAGCGTCCTTCTCGATACGACCACTTCAAAAATATTATTTTTCTCTTTGTCTTCCTCTTGTTTATTTATTCAATTTATATTAAATTATAAAAATTGAAATTTTTCTTAAAGTATTTAAGAGAGTAAATTTTTTATTAAATTAATGGTCCGTGTTCAGCGATTAAGATATAGTTAAGATATAATAACATGGTTTTGGTACTGGAAGTGTCTTGGTTTTGTCCACTGTCTACTTAATAACGATGTCTGCAAAATTTGGCTCACGTAGAGCAAGAGTAAAATGTCCGGAGAAGTAGAATAGGGAGACTAAATTTTCTCAGGGTCCCAGAGTTAAATGATCAAAATTCGGAAGAGGAAGGATTAGGGGGAGAGTTCATATGTTTTGGGGAGAGTTTTAAATGAATATAATATAAGTTTTAAATGATTGTAATGTATGTAATATAAGTGTAGTATTAAATACAGAACCGGAAGACATTCAGTTTTATATAATATCCGAGGACACTAGTTGCAAAGTCTGCAACCTCCAATTTTTTTTAAAACTTTTAATGCAGTTTTCTTCTTATATAGCTTTTACAAATTGAGCTAATATATTAATAATCAAAGTTAGGTCTATGTGATATCAATGATTATTCAAAATTGGTGTTATTTTCAAAGTCAGTGGTCAGCCGACGAAAACAAAATTTTATTATGAAACTGTGAAATATAAATGGCCTAAATGGAAACAAGCATATTTTAGAAAGAAACTTGCATATATTTTGTGTTTTAAACTAGATTATAGCGATTTATATTCGCATTAATAAAAGTATTATTCTATAGTTTCTATCAGTTTTTGTTTTATTTTTAATATATATTTTTTTAAGACATTGCAACTATTAGCTTCGCATAGACTAATTGAGAAACTTTGGTCTCGTCAATGTTTTTATTAATAATCATTATTTTCATGTTTTGAATAACTTTTTAGATTACACTTATTAGATCAGTCTTAATATAAGGAACAAGAATTATTAATAATTTATTTTTAATAGTTATGCTAACAAAACATTCCACAATATGTAGTACTCGTACATAGTTATTAGTAGAAATTTATCTAAATTTCGATATAAAATGAAAGACAGCAGACAAAACAAGACCCAAACAAAAATTCTGCAATTATTATTAATTTGAAAATATTCGAAACAAGCATTGCAATTAGTAATAATAAAAAAAATCATTCAATTACTTTCAGCTTTTTGTCAATGCCGACTACTAATTGAACGAAGATATTTCTCGCTAGCCAATATTAACAAAAACAGCGCGAAAACATTTCCAATCATTTGACAAAACCGGTTCTAATCCGGTTCCGCTGGTGATACAGAAAAGGTTTACCGGATAAGCGCACTGCAAACACATTTATCAAATAACCAATGCCCAGGCATGAACGATGAGCGCGTGTTGGCAAACAAAGTAATCCGGTTCTAAAAACGGAAACACCCCAAAACGTTCACGAAGGCAGGTTTTAAATTCGTAGTTATTTAAATTTATAATTTTATCTATTCTTTTTATTTATTTTATTTATTAATTTATTAATACCGTCATGGGCTTTTACAAAATAGGTTTGGTAATAAGTAACACATAAGCAGCTACACAAGTAATATGTAATATATATAAATAGAATAGAAAAAATAGAAATTAAATAATAAGCAAAACAAACTATAAAAAATAAAGGTTCAAGATAGAAAAAATAATAAAAATTTATGTTTGGCACAGAATGGCTGAGTATCAAAATCAGTTGTATCTTTGACTCAGAACAGCATCAAAAAGATCACTCTTATATTTAAACAGAATATCGGAATATATCTACAAGACCAAAATCATTTCTAAGCCTGTGAAGACTTTGTTTGGTTGCATTCCTATAAAATTAGTAAATGGTGAATTTACATGGAAAAACACCGACGACCTGGTACTCCACACAGTAAAGTGATATACAATCAGTTCATTTAAATTAGGGGTGTGAAGAATGCCATTTACTTTTTAAATAACAATAATAAATCACTTAGAGTTATTCTACACAAGTTTGTTAAATTAAGGACGTTCCCAAAGAGCAGTCGTACTCAATCTTCAAGAAGATTCCCCCGTATATTAACTACTATGAATAGAATAAAAAATAGTTGACGTACAGTGTAGTTTTTCGCTTCCGCTCACATGCGCAGAAGTTCAAAAATCTCTCACTATTCAAATCATAAAAGGAAACGTCAAAACCATTGAAAAGTAGCTCACTTTTAACATTTTTTATAACAAAACGAACATGTTTTAGTTATTTTTACAGAAAGATATTTGTTAAATTTTCAATTAATGATTCTCAGTTTTCCAAAACAATCGTAAGAAAATTACTATTGCTATTCGATTAAACGTGCGCTGCAACATCGATCGGAGCATGGTTTGTATGTTAAATATGCTCATTTTAATAGTCAATATTTACAAATTTATTACCGCAAGGACTATTGAAAAAAATTTCTACATATAAAGGACACTCGTAAGTATATGTATTCAAAGTTTCAAAAGGATTGTAAGAAAAGTGATTTTTTTGGGAACGTCCTTAAGAGTGCTCATTAGAAAATCACAATTCAATTGTCCGGCAAGTATACACAGTTTGAAGTTAATAAACCTTCAAAATTTATGCTGAACCCTTTCTGATTTTAATTCTTGCACTTTATAGAATGGAGACCAAATAGTTGAGTTGAATTCTTTTTTGAATTTTTTCTCCTTTAGATCGCCATTGTGGTCCAATCTGCCGAGTATCCGCCTATCTTTTGCAAATCCGTTTTCATTAGATAGTTGAATGCTTCAGGTTCATATAAGCTTCTGTCATTCCAGGTGGCGTATTCATATATTGGCCTTAGCCGTTTATCACTGTCACTGGCTGGTTATTTTTCAGTTGTAACTATCTATTACATAATGATTAAATAACCTTTAACAAGGATTGGGTATCGATCCTTCACGCAACGCTTAAAAATTAATATTGAAATTTTGTATCAATATTTCAAATATAAAATGTCAAATTTTAAATTTCCACCACATTATGCGAGTTTTTAATATATTTTTTAAACAGTGCGTGTTTGTAGAAAAATCCGTTTTATATATTATTTATTTATTATATATATATAAGTTTTGAAAAATAATGTATTTTAAATAATAATTTTCATTAAGAGTTTTAGAACTTGATAAAAATGATATATACCATAATGAAACCCATTTTTCAACCGCTAAGCAAATGAAATACTGCTACGATTTGAATTAATTAATTTAAAAATAATTTTGATTGTAATACCTACTTGTCTACTATTTTAAACACATTAAGAATATTTTTTGAAATAAAAATCGTGACTTTAATTAATGTGTACAATATTCAAATTCTTACCGAAAATTTTCATTATTAGAAAATAAAAATTATACATAATTTTTATACAGATTTTAACCACTTAAATAACCACTTAATTAAGTGGTTTTAAATAAAGTAAAATAATCTATAAAAAATTAATATTAACTATAATGTTCAATTTGAATTATATTATTTCGCACACATAAATAATTATTGTATACCTATAATTTAATGAAATCTGTAAAAATTATATTTATTCATTTTCTTTGAGAAATTCTTTATTCTTTATGTACACAATTTTAATAATATATTTTAAAAAAAATCGATTAACAATTAATACAATATAAATTGATCATCATCGTTTTTGCCTTTTCAATTCACTACAGGATGAAAGCCTCTCCGTTTCACAAATTTCTGCCCTAGTGCCTAATCGCCAGACCATTCCGAGTTGAATCTCATCAACCCAGCGTGTATTTGGTCTGCGTTATGGTTTCCTCCTATTTCATTGGTACCACTGGAGTACTTCAATCCGTCCAATGATCGTCCGTTACTCTACCCATACGAGCCGCCCATTTCCATTTCAACTTTTTTGCAATCTTGATAACATCTTTCGTTTGAATGCGTATCGCTTTCGGTCCAAAATATTCTAAGTTAATTTTTCCTCATCTTTCATCACCATACTATTTTTATTAGTTATGCAATTACAAGAATTATTTAAAACGTAAATGCGTTTTTTTTAATTGAATTTTTGAAACAAAATAATGTAATTTGATGTTTGTTTAGTTTTTGGTCAAAGAGGTTAAATACATAGTTAAAATATTATTAATTAAACATATTTTCAATTTTTTTTAAATGAACATGCATAAATGGAATACAAATCATATAAAAAGTTTCACTGTTCGTGCGATGAGAAGTATTTTTAACTTGAGTCTTTTATTTCAATATTATATTTCACAGAAAGGATCAAAACCGTAACCACTTGTTCAATGGTATATTATTGCTAGACCGTACAAACGCATTAAATAGTATGGTTTTCTTTAATATCGTGAAATAAACAAATCGTGAGATATATTCATCATCGCAGTGCCCAGTTGACCGACTTCACAGGCAATATCTAAATGTCAAGAGGATCCGCGGCCATATCGTTCATATAACAACATATAGGTATATCTATTGTATATATTTTAATGGGTTTTCAAACATCCTTAATTAAATAAAAATATATTTATATATAAACATAATTCTTGATGTAATGATGTTACTGAAGAATCGGAATCATTATAATATTAATTTATCATAATATAATGAAGATCACTTACACATCCTCCAATAAAAAGTTGAAAATTTAAAAAAAATATTTTTCATATTAATAATTTCAGGAATCATATAATACGACCAAACCTTTTTTTCAGATTGGGAAATAACATCAAAGGCAAACAAATTACAATCCAATTAGCGGTGTTTTCTCGAATTTGATATGTAGCAATTTTTCTTTCATAAACCAAAATATTTCATGGCCGTCATGTAATTATGAAACTTTAAAACTAGTCAATATTATTACGCGTAGATAGACACACAACGACAGCACGGGTGTTGTGAAATAGGGTTCCAATAATTATTTTTCAATAATTTTATTTTTGAGTATTTTGAAAACTATCATTGTTTATTTAATTGCTTGAAAGATTATTTCATTTTAAATTACGAATACTGCATGCGGCATTTGTACTATTTCACTTTTAATATCAGGTAGGTAATAATAGTTCACTTCGCTGAAATTCGCATACAAAATTGGAACAATCTTTAAACAATTTTTCGTGATAGATACTTTGTATTGTTACGTTTATCCTCCGTTGATAAAAGCATCTTTAATTAATGTTTTCTATATAACCTCTACCCCACGCATCCAGCTGCTTCTTGCAATCCTTTTTCCATCGGTCCAGTGAACTGGGGGACAATTTACATTTCGAATTCTAGTACAAGATCTCCAATCATTGCTTTACTCTAATGGGTATATAAATATTTAATAAGTATAAATAATATTTTAATTTGATTATATTGTATATTGATTGAATTTAAATATTCAAAATATAATGAATAATTTAAGTTATATATATATATATATATATATATATATATATATATATATATATATATATATATTATAATACTACAACTTTTTACTGATTTAAAGAAAATTTTGCATGGTTACTCGTTAGGTCTTTAGGCATTTCACCACTTCCCCCCGATATAATAATTATATTATATTGAAAGTTTTTCGTTCCATATTTCGATCAATTGTACTCTAGGATCATGAGAATAATATAAATATCCCACCTCGTCCCTCTGATATAATACTCGCCTTTTTCCCGGACCGAATTTGGCATACATCGCCGTTACTCTATGCCGGGTTTCAATCGCTAGAATCAAATAATGCCAAAAAAAAAATTTTTTCACATTTAAATGTCGGATATTTTTTGTTGTGTATTGATGTTGGACGCTCATTGAAACATTCCAGAGCGTTGTAAATTTTAAATAATAATTAAATAAATATTTGTCAATTTTAAAATTACAACCCTTCCCATTAAACCGCCACCTTTCCCCGTAGCGAAATTTTGGCCTAAAACCGCACAAACAAAAAAAAAATACGCTGCAAAAGCCTACGTCCCTTCCGCCGGGGAAAGCGATCATGTGACATCCGCAAACACAAACGTGTGAAAAATAAGCGGGAAAATGAAAAAAATCCGCAGGGCGGAGTTTAAAAAAATATCAAATCCTATGGCTGTCAAAATGTGCGGTATCAAGCACAGTGCTGCCATCCAACGGCGAAATAAAAGTTGAGGAAATTCCTTTATAAATTTAAGGGTCACGAATAGGTTAAAACACTTTAACTCTGTATAAAATGTTATATCGTTTTTGGTATAGATATAATTGGAATGCAACTTATTTTTTTCCCCATACACACATGAAAACACAGATATCTATATATTATATATAGAATCGGCGTCTTTTCTGTGAAACATTTATATCTACTGAAAACAAGTACGGTTGTACCGTAACTCTTTAGGCAAAAACTTCACAGTGGAACCTTTTACCATGGCAAAAAATCGGCCTAGGTCACTTCATGGAAATCATAGATACGGTACATAAACGCAAACTATCCTAGAAGAGAGTTCCATACACCAATGCTCTCAGAAACCTTAAATTAAACATTTATAAATTGAGTAATTCATTATTGACATACTTTTGAGGGCGGACCCACCGCTTACCCAGGACCGATGCAATAAGCTCAAGGCTCCTATCTCGGTTTTAGTCATTCGCTGCCTGGTTGGCATTTTTTAATGCTACTAGCCAGCTGTTTAATAGCGCCGCGCATATTGACAGGGCGATACCGCACAGCTGCCAAAACAAAATTTGCCCTCATTATCCCCGGTTGACTCAATTTATTAGTAAATAATATTTATAATAATATAATTCCATTTGGAACTCCGATCTGCAATCTGGAGTTGTTTAGAGTCTTTGTTCGAGTGTGGGTCTCCAGATGGGAGATCCTCCGGAGGACTGCTGAGTAGCTGCATCATTATTTGTTATTCTTATTTTGTTCACTTTGTTATTTTTATTTTCCTCTTCTACCCAAATATGATCTCCGATGTATTGTTCTTGTGCGTTAAATCTGCCGGTAGTAGTGCGTGGAGGGTGAATCTCTTATATGTTTTTATTTTGTCTAGTTTCCCGGAAGGGAGTACCTCTCTACTTCCCCTCTACTCCCCGGCCTTGTTAATTGTATTATTTTATATCATCTTTGTATTATATTATTTCTATACTAGCAGAAAGCAATTATTCCAATTAGATTGCTAGATCCTTATGTATATTTATAGCAAGCTTGTGAAAGTCGATATATTATTTTTGTGATTATATGATGATGCGCATATACAAATATAAAATCACTAATTTGATCATAATTGGTTACCCGTTGCGCACGTGTCGTTCCATAATATGCGCTTATGCGTCATTCGTCATCATTTGCCCAAATGACACGCATATATAATGATGCGAATCAAAATCGTCGAAAATGATTGCAATCTGACATATTTATATTTATATTGATAAATGAGATAAAATATAACTTTGACATTTATTTGAAAGGTCTTATCAACAGCCTGAATGCGAATTTATTGGCGTAGGGTCGAGTCTCAATGCATCGCAGAATGAAACGCTACTCTACCTGGTGCAACACCCTGCTAGATACGAAGGTCATCTGCGGACGATGCTGAGTTCCATGGTCAGTGGCAGGACATCGCACAGTGTTCATGCTGTAATTGCGAAGCCTCAAGAACGGTCTTGTAATGGACACCTTTTTTGAAACACTGATGATGTTCAGTTATTATTTATACATATAAAAATACTAATGATAATTTGGCGTCGTAAAAATGCATAAAACTATTGTGATGATGTAATGTTTCGTTGCAGTTGTATATACAATGATTTTCGTGCATAATAGAGACCTGTACTAAAAATGTGTTATATACAGAGTTATTCAAAATGATGGACCTCAATGTCGTAAATCTATTCAAACTCCAAACGAGTGACAAATATGAAGTAAATTACGTTTAAGATAATACTCATAATAATTAATGTGACCCCTTTTGGCCTGCACGGTAAATATTTAATCGGTAATGTAACTCGTTCTACATCCGATGAAGAATATTTTGTGTTACTGATATCAACGACAAATGCTATTTCTATATATTAGTGATATCAACAACAAATGCTATTTCTAGTTGGAGACTCAATGTTAACATGGAAACGAAAGACATGCTGCACTTCAGTTGCTGACTGAGTTTTATCAAACTCACGAACACAGAAAACCTTGTGCTGCTTAGTAGCCATATCACTCATAACTGACGCGAAATGACTGTTTGATGGCTCGAGCACTCAAGCGATCATTTATACAATTATAAGCAATCTAGGGGTAGAATTCAAAACTTTCAGATCTCTTTTATCAATCACTATATAAATCATTCACATATAGTAGTATGAAATTGAGTCCATAATTTTGAATTACCCTGTACTGTTAAGAATCATTAATACATACAAAAAAATAATAATACTTAGATCTCTGCTGCGTAATAAATAGCGCAGCTAACAAATATCTTATTTAGTTATTCTAGTTTTTCGTATGCATTTGATACATTTTTAAGTAGCTGTAAGAGGCTGCGGAGATTTTATGGAACTTTGCGGGACGGCAAAATTTGAGAATAAGATACAATGACGAGTTGTATCAGAATCACAAACTATGCTTCCACATGAAACTGTAGCGACTCAGATTGGTGGGTCACATCTAGACTATGCAGAAAGCGTGGATACTTGAAGAATCCTTAATGGAAACCAGAATGCTAAGAGAACACTGGAAAGACGGCGTAAAGAAGATCGAAGTAAAATAGATACAGAAAAACAAAACAAAATTGAGACGAAAGATTCAGGAGACCGTGGCTTGATATGGCCTTCAGGGCCAAAAAGAAGTATTTTTATATATATGGTGTTCAATATTATGTGTTATACTTACAAATGTAAAAAAAAAAATTAAAATGTATCTTCGATATTCGAATATTTGTCTAACTAGTCTTAAATATTCGTTCGCGTTTGCAGGAAAATGTTAAAAAAATAATAATGTCTGTATATGTAAATGTTTCACTACAAGTATATTTTAATAACAAGACTAGGCCAGATTTTCTATCGAAATATTTGTGACAGTCCATTAAGTCAAACTCGAGAATATATTTTGAAAACATATTTTCATGGCGGAATTTCCGTCTCGATTTCGGCGAAATCAGTTCACATTTTTCTATTGCGAAATTTAAGTTTCATATTGTATACGAGGCTTTAAATTAATTACGGAAGAAGGTTTGACTCGTTCGCATCTGTAAGAGATGTTTTTAATTGACATCCTCTACGTAATTAAGACATAAAATATTTTTTGACGAAACCGCAACCGGTAATAATTGTTTTATATGAATACACCTACATGTTATTATTTATGATTAATTAATTACATATTTTAAAAAAATAGTTAGCAATCAGACACATGGACTTATTAAAAAGAAAAAGAAATAATAGTATTTTTGGTTGTTTCTTATAATGTAGAAATATGTATTTATCTGTATTCATTATTTAAAACACTTTTTTAGATTTTTATTTACTATTCGATATTCTAAAAGTTGAAAGTAACAAATATTAGAAAACTCATGAGTAAGGATCGTGATCTCCATGAAGTCATGCCCTCTTGATTTATTTATTTAGAATTTATTGACATACATAAATTTATTGACATACATAACAGAGGTGAATGTATTATAATATAACATGATAAACATAAGATATAATAATATTGCAATTAAATACTCGTAGTTTATTGTGTGGGATGGAGTAGACTCCACCTTTGATGTATACAGCGTTGTCTTGGCTAGTTTGCTAGACTAAGTCTGTGTAAATTAGCCAGTTTTTTTTGTGTTATTTAAGATATAGATTCGACAGAAATAAAAATAGAGATAAAAAAAAATATAATAAAAATGAAGTGGGAGTATTGTAGAACTAGTGAACTATTAGTGTAGGCACTGTATAATGATTATATTTGAGTGTTGGATAACCATTCTTCTGATTGCTCTCTACCCGATTGAATTATATATTGGGTCCATATTTGAGTAATCTTATTGAAATTGAACGATTTCCAGTTGGTACTGAGTGTGTTGTACAGTTTCGAAGCTAATAACATGTAGAATCGTTGATAAAATGTCGTTGCTCTCGGAACTGGCGTGTAGATGTTCGTTATTTGTCTTGTGTTGTTTGGGGGAAGTTGTTTTTAGTATAGAAAAATTGGACGAGTCTCAACATGAAGATTTGTCTTATATCTAGGGCATTGTACACTTTAAATATAAGATCTGATGGATATCTAAAGAGACGACCATTTATTACCTTAAGAATTGTCTTTTGTGCTATTTTTGCCGACTCTAGTATTGTTTTTGCTGCTCCTCCCCAAACTAAAATTATATAATTAATTAAGAAGTAGCAGAGTGAAAAGTATACCGATTTTAATAGTTTGTAGTTAATTATACATTGTGTTCCTTTAAAAAAGTAAAATAGTTTTCTTAAGCGTTTAGCTAGGTTCGATATATGTTCTTTCCAGTTAAGATGATCATCTATTAGTACTCCCAGATGTCGAATAATTTTAACTTGTGATTTTAATTGTCAATTGTGATTGTGATGTTAGAATTTTCGAGCTGAGGTCTGGGTAGCCTGCTTTACCGACTTATGACATGAGTGGCGATTATCTGTCTAAATAGAAATGCGGGAAAAGGCGACAGGAGATATTGGAGAAAAAGAGTGATGTTACCGCGGTGGAACCAGAAATATATAGGTCTGGTCCACTCGCGGATTGAGGAGAGACCCCGCTGCAATGAAGAAACAGGCGGCATGCGAGTGATGGCCGAATGGATGGGCGTCCTGGACATAACTTAAACGGGATGGCGTCTGGGCAATCTCTTGGAGCAAAAGATGAATTCTGGCGCGGGCGTACAGCGGCCCGAGTCCACGGCTGCTTCAGCACTCTTTGGCAGCCCTGGTTAATAATGTACTAAATGAGTAAGCTAAGTGACCTCCCTTAGATGAATGAATGAAGAAAGAAAATTTATTAAACGTTGATTAAATATCGGGATAAATTGTGTTATCGTGAATAAAATGTATAATGTGAAAAGCAGAGTTTGCCCTTGAACCCATGATCATCCCATCCGAAGCAGCAGGCGATACTAGAGCACACATATACACTTGAAGACCCAGACTGACTGACTGACTGTGTCGGCCCCTATGGCTTCTTATCCTCTAGGGCCCAAAGGCTCCGTAACACCATGCTCCTTCACTTTTCTTAGCACACTACGGATTTTAAGGCTGTCACTAGAGTAGTGCCTTTTCTACCAGTTTGGTCCAACAGGAGGACGGATTTTTTTCTATCTATTCGTTGAAGGGCGTAAGTAAAATATTTAAAATACGTACGAAATGAAGATATGACCTATATGTTAGTTACGATTCATTGTATGGAACGGTTCATATTGTATATTATTTGTAAATTCAAAATTTAATTCCGTCTCATTGATGAATTTCCGTCTTGAATTTTGGAATGCTCTTAATACTGAATGTCTTATTTAAAACGATTTGATTATATTTTTAAAGTGTTTTCGTAAATGAGCGAATTTCGCGACCTCTGTCCCATAGAGTGTTTGGATTAAAAGTGTGCGTCGATAATTGCTACGGCCATTGCGAGAACTGTTTGCCTACACAATTAGTGAGGGGCTTTGCAGGCGACAAAAGCCGGATTAATAGAAAAATCCTCGTTATAAGCGGTTTTAACACAACCCATTTACATACCTTCGCCTACAAATTTATCGAAGGATTATTCGACACAAGCATTTTTATGGCGATATTGGAATCCCATAAGCCCCTTGAAAAGTGATAAATGAGATAGGCATTTATTTTTTATTAAAAACTGCAGTGTATAATTATTGGAAATCTATTTCAGCTTATCAAATAAAAAAATAAGGATTTATTAATCATCGACTCCCTGGTGACTCACCTTTTACATTTATTAAATATACGAATATATAGAATTTGATTTTTAATTAATATATATTTTTTTTAATCTTTATTGTTATATATTAATATTATACATATAAATGTGTATGTATGTGTATGTATACTAATATTAAATTTTCAATTAAAACAAACACGTTGTGGCTTGACATTATAATTGAATGATATAATGTTTAGTTTTAAACACGACTTTATTATGTACGTCCACTAATGCACGCACATAATAAATTGTTATAAAATTAAACATTGTATTATTTCATTATTATATTATTAACACTCGGTGCACTATTACAGCATTGTTGATTCATAAAAAAAAAATTAAACAACCAAACAGCAATATTTTGTTCATGTTCAGTCAAGTGATGAAGTGTCTATAATAATTATTCCAGAGTTTCATTTAATCTTTTCAGACGATTTTTCTACTTAGAAATCTATGACTATATTAAATCTACAATTTATTTTTTAGTTAGAAGCGATTTATAATATAATTTGACAATTTAACCCCCTATTCTATAAAATTCATCATTACATAATTTGTAGAATTTATAAATGTTAAACTATTTGTACTCGTTTGTCAAATCATGAGCTTTTTGAATTTAACTAACTTGCCTTAACTTAATTTAATGTATTTACACAATATAATTGCTCAAAAACATGTGATAAAAAAACAGTGTTGGCCCTAGTAATTTGACTATATTTGTATGTATGCGTTGTATGTTATAAATAATGTATTTATGTAAAACTCCACATGGACGTTCTTTCATACAGGAAACATGAAATATAGACAAAGGTGGTTCGCCGATCTCAGTTCCTCTCAACTGGCGATGATAATGATGATTATGAGGTCCAAAGAAATAAAACACAGAAGATGTATATAGGCAGACTACAGCGACAAAATCAAGAATGGCGTCCCCGCCTACAGAATACCCTGTTTTATTTCAGTTACACACAATACATACATTCATATAATATTTTTCCATAATATTTGCAAGTACATAGCGACAGGCCACCACTGTGACGTTTTTTTTATCAAGAATGATAGCCCTTGTTTCCCGAAATCCATCCCACGGATTCTTCGGCGACACGCCGATGAATTACCTTTTAAATTACTGACACGTGTCTTATCATATTAATTAATTAACATCTCTGCTGCAACCTCGCAATTCTGTGCGATACATGCGTTAATAAATACATATTCCCGCTTACAACCATTTCATGTCAAAATAATTCGGAAAAACCGTCTGCTTTCAAAGTATTTTCTAATTTTCAACCTCTCATAGATGTTGTGAAATCTTAAGGTGACTCATTCTAAACAATTAATCTTCGAAGAATCTCGCGACAATTTTGAGATGCTGAAAAATGTACCTAGTCTTACAACAACTCTGAAACTAAGAGTCAAGAAATAAGTTATCCGTTTACATTTGTTAAGAAACTTTAGAAATTTCATAGTTGTACGTCTGTTGATGCAGGAATAATTATCGAATCACAAGGGAACGAGCGTGGTGAATTCACCATAAGTCTTTTGCTGCTAATGGATAACGGCTCAAGTCAAGAACTGTTGTGTAAGTGACTTTCCATGTTAAAGATGCAAACTATCATATTCTCAAGAGTGTGAAAGCTGAGTATTCTAACTGTAATATTTTATATAATAATTGTTAAAACAACAGTCACTTGAGATTTATTTAAAAAAAAAATTGATTAGTTTTTTCAGGTTCTTTTGCTAATACAGAGTTATGCAACAAGCGTGAAAGAACTTTAAAATTGAATTAAATTTAGAAAACTAAATGCGAAATTAAAGATTTTTTAAACAACTATTTATTAATTATTCTACATGTTCAATAATCGTACATATTCAATATAATAATCGCAAATAAAATTAACTCTCTGAATATATTCCATGCGAATTATTCTTTAAAAATTAAGTTGACCTAACATAAAAATTTACAAAATTTTAGTTTTAGTTCTGAAACTAGTTGTTTTTAAGTAATAAACTAATGTGAAGATATACCTTCATTAAATATTATTAGCATATAAAATATTTTACTGTTTTTAATAATTTATTCTCATTTATATTAATTTATTTAACATAATTAAAATAAGGGTAGAATTTTTTACAACTATATGAAGGTCACAAGTTTTATGAAATTTGATTTGAAATTAAATAAATAATAATACATTGGTCCTTAATTTCTTTTTTCGCGAACTCAATTCTTTATCTCATTTCAATATCAGAATAATTGGATGTTTCTCAAAACTATTTTAATTAATAATCATTAAAAATGTCTGCCATTTTGTTTGAATTATTATTTGAGGGGATGCAGATCTGCGGGAAGAAACGGGTGAAAGGAAACTCGGACGAGGGCTGAAGAAACTTGCCTATTGTGAGGCTTCGGAGCGTACAATTGCTTTCAATTAAGACAAAGCGCCCTCGTGAATGGGGCTCGAAAATTAAAAGAGCACTCCGCAAGGCGAAAAGAGGAAAACGTCGGAAGAGGAGCGAGGACCCCACTTTACCTTTAATAAGTGGAATGAAGATTTCTAAGGGATGAATTGAAGGGAAAAGGCTCCCTGTATCAGAAAGGCCGGGAAACAAAATATATGTTTAATTAGATTTTTTTAACATCATGTATAATAAATTTGATAAAAATCCACTCAATGAGCCGTTCACTTTATTCCGTGCAGTCACCCTCCTTTCGATATATTTCTGTCATTCCAAACATTTTAACATACTTCCTAAATACATAAACTCTTCTAATTATTCAAAACATTCATTGGGTATATATATACAGTACAAATATATAAATCCTAATTCCAATTTATACCTTAGCATATATGGAACATTTTTAATTTAGCCAAATTCGTACAGCTTTTTACATAATTAAATAGTTGTAGACAGAATTCAAAGCGTATTTAAGTTCATTTATTCATTTTACCCTGTTAAATTCCGCCAGGTTTTCAAAAAACTTTAGATTTTTGTAAATCGATCAAATAATTTTTAATATTTAACATCCTTTAAATAAAATAACTATTATAACCAAACGACTAAAAAATATTATATAATTGTAATTTTAACTAACAAAAATTCTATTTAACACTGCTACATTATTACTTATATTAATCAAAAAATTTGTGTATAATATATTGATCATTTATTTTACAGACCTACCTGTTACAAAAAAATGTATTTAATAAAACACCCACCAAATAAAGTATTTACGAAATCAATGCTACTCGTAAATAAATCTTTTGTAAATTTGACTAAATTAATCCCAGTCAAACTAAGTCTTCACAAAATCAGAACCAGTCTTACTATATCGAGTCTCAATCATTACGAGGTATATTATTTTCAATAATATGATCTTATAAATTGTCATTATTAGTGGAATTTTACGCTGTGTACTTACTTACTTACTCACTTACCATCACGCCGTTTCCCCGTGGGGGTAGGCAGAGAGGATAGAGCGCCACACTCTTCTGTCCTGACACACAATTCTCGCCTCATCCACATTCATACATCTTGTCATACAAGCTCGCCGATTGTTGAGGCTTCTAACAGAACCATCCTCCATTATCTAGTTTATCTGGTCGTGGTTCCATCAATACTTGCGTCATATATCTTTCTTACCATTCTCTCCTCATTCATACTTTCCATATGACCAAACCACCTAAGTGATCCTTTTTTAATCTTACTCACTATACTAAAATCAGCTTTACATTCTTTCCTTATTTCTTCATTCTTTCATTCATGTGTATAAATGTATTGTGAATAGAAAAAAATAATGGAGTGTAGAACATAATGCCTTTTAGCAAGTTTTATTTTTCGGAACACTTTATTGCAGTATATTTGTTTAATAATCCTACTAAATATAATATTTTGTTTTCATCTTTAAAGAGTCTCAATGTAATATAACATTGTCACTGGAAAATAAAACACTTTGGTGGAAGCTAACGAGCTGAAGAAATCCGAAATTATTAAAAAATGAAGACAATGGAGCCTCGACATCCAAGGGATCAGCTAAGCATAGAAACGATCCACAAAGAATAGCTGAACTGGTTCTTAAACTGGGATTCGTAGTCGAAGTTTAAATAATATACGCGCTATTTAAACATTATGATTCATTGATATGAAAAAAATTACACTTTATTTTTGTTATTTGTTTTGACAATTTTTTTGATTTAACACTCAAAAAATATTAATCATGTACATATATTATGAATATCCAATATGTTCGATGAATTCTGAATTACTTTTGTAAAAACACAAAAAAAATGGCTCTCAAATAAAATGTAATCGCGTTTGCTGTAGAATATACAGTAAAAACCAGTAGAATTAAAAATCCTTAATTAAACTCGCCCCACAGATATAACCGTGTAAGTAATCACCTGATAGCCATATAAGGCTGAAACGAACTGACCAATAAGTAGATGCTAATACATCGTGATGGAAGAGACCTAAGAGCTAGCCGACCACTTTTACGCAGACCGTTCTTTCGTTGAAATCTCAAGCGAGCCACTCCAGTCTTCAATTTCATATGCAAATTTAACTTTATATTCGTCGTTCTTGCCATTCTAAATCATCCCGCAGTTAACGCCACCATTTGTAAGTTCTGTTTTTTATTTAAATACATAAATAATCACACACGCACATTAATATATATTGCGACATGCACCAACACGCGTGAGACTAGAATAGAGTTAGGGACTTCAGCCTCACCATGCACAAAACCTATATGACCACATAATTAAGATTAATCATAGTCAACAACTATAATCCCTACAAACGGAATAATTATATGAATGTTGTTATTTGTAAAATTTCCGTAATAATTAAAACAAATTTAGATGAGTCATTTAAAAAAAAACATAGATTAAAATATATCATTCGAAAAAATATAGTCATTACCGAGACTTGAACCTAGAACTTTACGTTGCCAATAGATATATTCACTAATTTAACTACGATGACTGAACAAGAAGAAAGTAAAATTTCATCAACATACTTTTCTAATTGAGACATAATAATATACATGAATAATAATATAAGTTAAAATAATATATAACACGAAAACTAAAAATAAACTTTTAACTTCATATTTATTTTTTACTGTTAAACTTCGGTTATATATTTTACGCTTCGAGAGAAATTCAATCAACAACAATTCCACAAAATAATTATTCCACTCTAGTGAAGCACTCACTATCCAGTGTCTGAATTCAAAATAAAGTTTTAGAGTAACTGAATAGTAAGCAAAACGTCCCATACTCTATATACCGCCGAGTTGGTGAGAAGATCGTGACCAGGAATGAGACTGCTGAATTTTAGGCAGCTCTGGACCATTTCAGTGGCTGAGGAAGCTTTACGATGAATCTTAAATTATACGACTATATACTGTTGAGATCGTAAATTAATGAACGTGAGCTAACTATCATTATTTATAATATTTAAAAAAATAAAGTAGTTAGTTAGCTGAGAAAAAATATATACCTACTTAAGATATCTATTACAAACAAACAGACAAAATTCTGTTAGTACAAGGTAGGTAAATGTAAAAGATTTACACTCATCAGAATTATAAAGTTCGTACCACAGACTGCCAAACATATAAACATAAACAAACGCATATTCTTAAATACTTATTAAACGTACACATTAGAAGGATATACATATAAAATTAATTTTATTGAGAAATATTGCTGTTGCGCTACCGGGATTCGAACCTGGATCGCTTTCCAAATCGGGGAAGGTACCAACAGTACTTATAATGACAAATTTTCAAACCTATTGTTACACTTTTCAAATTAATACACCTATTGTTCCATTGTTTGAAAGCCATCTACTTTTTTTTTGTCGTCAAAAGTACTGTCACTGTAGCATAGTTGAATAATGTACCATCTCCGGTTTGAAAAGAGATCCAGGTTCGAATCCCGGTAGCGCAACAACCATATTTTTCGATTAAATTGATTTTATATGTATACCTTTATAATTAATACATTTAATTAGTATTTAAAAATATTACAGACCTATATTCTGAATAATTACAACTCCACAATAAGAATGTGTTCTCCTTAATGACACATACTTAAATATTTTAAATTTGGTGTCACCCGCGTGATCACGTTGGTACCAGTTGTACAATTAAATAGCTTTGCGATTTTTTTTAAATATATGACATGATTGGAACGAAAATTTAAACGCTAACAAATCTTAATTGTGTCACTGATTGGTAACTAAGATTTAACGAAGATTGGTGACTAATATTTAACTATTGGAGGTTAACTTATTAGTGTGCTAGTAGTGCTTGAAGAAATACGTTAATCAATCATCCTTATAATCGAATACAATCACAGTCGTAATAAAGGTTCGAATAATGATTTTAATATCACTACTGTACATCATTGTTATGGCTTGAAAATGTACGTTATGGGTTGAAAATAATGAAGTAAATGAATATATATGTTAGAATAAATGTTTAGCAATTAAAAAGGCCTTGGGCATCTGCATATTCCGGAACGTCGATACGACTCGCAAGCAGTTCTTGAATCGCTCTCTGCTAATATGAAAGTTTGGCTAGCCAATGAATCTGTTCCATCAGAAGATGTCTTTTTAATTTGGACAGCAATAATAATCAGTTGTCATTCGTTTGGATTCCTGTATATAAGGGAATTCATGGAAATGAATGTGCTAATAAACTGGCCAAGAAAGCCACTCTTTCCGGAGTTTTCCCTCATCAATTCCATATCCCGACGTATGACAGACTTATATGGTAAAAAAAACGTACGAATTCCATTTGGACTGCATAATGGATGGATTCAAATAATCATAAGGGTAATCGGCTTAAAATGATTCAAAGATCTATTCCCCGAACTTCCTGTTTCTCCAAAAGGAACGTCTCCAAAATAACAATATCAAATATCTTTAGAATGAGAATTAGGCATTACCAGATATCCTAACATTTGTTCAGATTGAACTTAGTAGATTACCCAATGTGTGAGTGTGGTGCCGAGGAGGAAACCCATGATCATAGCTTTTTTGCCAGTCCATTGCGGATTACAAGTTTTCTTTACAATGATCCCGTCAATGGTAATTTTCAACTCTTGGTTAAATTATGTCAACTTTTTTCTCTTATCTCGCTACATTTAATCTATATAATAGCAATATTTTTGAACTACAACGGTATTGACTTGTGATATAATATTTCCTATTATAGAATATTATAGTACTTTTTTCTATAAAATAAAGTTTTAACTTGATTAATGTCACAAATCATTTTTGAAGGGTGGATTGCTTATTTAATAGAAGAAGAAGAATAATAAATATCTTATTTTTACTATAAATTGTATACTGTGACCCAATACTGTAGAAACTAAGATCTAACATTACTCATAGTGTTGTAACACTCGGAACAAAACGTCCATTCTTATTTTGAAATGGTTCTCAAAGGCTCTTCATGTTAAAACTACCTAGTTACATTTAAAAGGGATTCTTCATACAATTTAGGTCCGAATTACTCTCCACGTTCTATCAGCGCATAAATATTCCGCAACGGCGTTCCAGATTTACGACCGAGCGAATATTATTTCTTTCATTGAAAAATATAAAATCCTAAAACAATATTCTCACAGCGAGCGTCTTGCTCGATAAATAATATATGATCGGGAAAATAGGCAGTCACGTTACAATAAATGTATTCCAAAAACGTCTTCAAACACAAAAAATGTAATCCCGCCATGTTTATAGATGTTTCGGAAAGGTTAAAGGAGAGAACGGGGCGAGAAATTTGTGATTTTACGCAGTAAGTCTAACAAAAAAATGTAGCACAAGCATTCTCAGCAACACAGATATCAACTACTTCACGAAACAACACATCTAGTCAAAAATGTTTACGTTTCAGAAATCACTAATAATAAAAAAATAATATTATTCTATTTTTGTTTATTTTACAAATAGAATTACACGAATACCACACACTACCATTCATTGTTTCAATATTTTCATTTTAGTGTCACTTATGCAATCAAGTAGCTCGGTCATTTTGTAAAAATATGACTCGATAAGAACGAAAATTTAAACGCTGTCAATATAATATGCATTAATATAAAAAATACGTCTTGTTTACATGCAGATTTGTGTGTCAAATGTTTCATAAACTATCGGATTTATTTTTCCATAAATGCCCCTCGTTTTGTAACTAATTTTCCAAACCCCTCTTCTACATGTACACTTTATTTCATGTCTATTAATTTACAGGTCTGTGGTAAATTCCTGCCTTTTTTGAAATACTTCATAGACGAGTTAGAAAAATTACCAGTTTACGAATTATTATTTATTACCTTTATATTCATTAAAAGCTAGCAGTTTTTGCCAGCGTTGCCCGAGATTCAGAATTGGGAGTTATAATTTAATAAATGAGGTTTTTTTAAGAGATATAGTACTTTAAAATTAAATAAAACACATAAAAATCACGGTAGTGGCCATGGGATTGACTTTATTGAAAAGATAATTGTATGCCATTAGTGTAAGTTTCAAAGTCGTCTCTGATTCATCGGCGTACATTAGCGACTTCACATATTTCCATAAAAATAATCCAAAGGTGTTAAATCACACTATCTTGGGGGCCAATTCAAGGGACCATTACGCGAAATTGTGCACTTATCGAATGTTTTCTACAATAAAAATAATTATGCCGCGCGCTATGTAGTATGTTGCATCGTCTTGTTGAAACTATAGTTCTTCTATATTAATGGCATTCAATTGGGAAACGATAAAGACAGTAATCATGGATCCATAGCACTCTCCATTGACTGTAACGTTATGGCAGGTCACATTTTTGAAGAAACAACAGCTTCTTCGGTGCGCACTGTTCGAAGTCTTTGCGGATGCGTATTATCAATTAGAGTATGTATCCATGGATATTCAAATTACTTTCTCGGATGGACGATTATGTCGACCGTAAAATGTACGTAGCCCACGGTAATTTTAGCGAACTGAACCACGATTTTCGAAAAAATTTATACAATTTGCAATCGTTGTTCTGGCATAAGTCTATTCATGGTGAAATGTCAAATTAAACTGAGAACAAATCAGCTGTCACCTGTCATATTTGCAATTGCACAATTTTCTAGAGTTGTTCTGGCGTAAGTCTATTCGTGGTGAAATGGCAAACCAAACTGAGGAAAAATCAGCAGCCAGCTATCAGGTTGCCTATCGCTGAAAAATATCTTGCTAATTTGAAAAGCAAACCTCTAAAAAAACAACCATTATAAAGGATGGTGGATAGGGGGTGCCATTATTTTATGCAAACTCTGAAGAGCAACGATGTATGTAAAATTTGGGCCTGGCAGGATGAGTGAGGGTGACTTTATTTTTCTCAGGAACGGATGATAATCATATAATCTACATTTGAGGAATTTTCTATCAAAATTCTTTTTCTCAAATTTAAGATGATGTATAGATAAATTTATAAAAGTACAACATTAAATGTTGTTAACAAAACTGCTTAAATCGTCCAAATTACAATAGAATTTTGGTTCAGAATCTACGTACCAAAATCCAGTTATCCAAATTCATATTAATTTATTCTGATTGTTGTTGAAATCCTCAATCAGTTAATAGTATTTATCCATCATGACACACTGAATTGTAACTTGTCTGCAAATTTTCTAAACATCCAAAATCCTTGTTTGTTACGTGTCAACAAAACCAAATCCTACTGTTTGGGATCAATGTATCCTAAATCCATTTTGTTTTTTTTCTTTTATCGCAATAAATAATAAATTTATAATCATTTTGACTGAGTCCATAAATAATCAAAAAATATAACTACACATTCATATATCCAGAGGGGATGGAATAGGATGGCCAAAGAGTAAGGTTATGCCGATATCTTGCGCAGGATGCTGAACAAAATTTGGTTTAGATCGGTTAAAAAATATAGGAATGTGTTGACAGACAGACTGAGTATATTGTTTAATATAATATAACAGATTGGTGAATTTTATAAATGTAGATAAAAAAACGATATTAATTATGAAAATACTAAAAGTATTTCATGTCAGTCTTCATTTGTTTAATTTTTGGGTATTTTGTATTTTCATAGACTGGTAACACAAATTTCCATAGTTTTCGTGTTTAACTGCAGATGATATATGTAGGTACCAAATACAGTTAACACATCGACCCCTCAGTATAACAAGGTTCCATCTGACACTGACACTCTTTTGAGATAATGACCTCAAAATTGTTGATTGAATTTCAACATACATTAATGTATATTTCGTTTTGAGTATGCAAATATGATTAGTTTTAAGGTCTTAACTTAATTTCAGTATTATCAATGACCACTGTGAGATGAGGTAAATTAAATATAAAAATATACATTGTAAATTAACAATAATGATCGATAAATTTAAATAAATAACTGATATAGTTGGAACTTTCAACTCTTCATATTTATTTTATTATTCGTTAAAGAGAGTTGGTGTGTACGGAATAAATAAAGAAAAATGCATTTGGAACCCTTTTGACGCAATAACTAAAATTACCGGATACGAAATACGTGTCGCATCAATATTCTTACTATTTTTAAACTAAGCTAAGCTAAACTTGGTGGTGACCATTAGATCGCCAGGCCAACGTCTTGACCACTACACCAACAAGATTACTTTTAATAAAGTGAAATAACACATTCTCATCTAATTATTTGTTTCCTTTATATACGTTGTATTTTTTTTTTGTTGATTGAACATTGTTAATTACTATGTGAAGAACAATCCTTGGCATAAAATTAATCTTTAGTTAGGCAAATATTGAAAATTATAATATACTCATGTACATGTGTAATAAAATTGGAACAAAATAAATCCAAAAATATTTTTTGCAACACTGATATATCCGCACGCGACTTTCCGACCGTTCTGTACATTACGCACCTCAGTCACACTGGGACATGCCTTTGCACGAATTTATGCGAAGCCTTATTGACACAGCATTGACCCGAAAACAAAAACACCCCTAAAACGTGATATGAATAAAAATTCAATTAAATCTCAGCAAAAAACAAACATGTATTCAATTATTTAAAATATTCAACTCGGTAAAAATAAATAAACCAATGGAAATAATGTATCTCTAAAATCGTCATGAAATAAAATGTTTACGTGGTTTGAAAACATTACGAAAACAAAACATGACTTTCGTTTAGAATCCTAGAAATAAAAAATAATGCGTACAAATTATGTTAGTGAAATGAAAACAGTGATGGTGTACCGTAGTTTGAGGCGACTTACCATTATGGGTAAAATCCTCGTCTAACAGCGAAGATTCAAACATTTTTATGTTTCCCTACACATGCTCATAGACACGTCTGTCAGTTGAGAGTTTCACTTTAAACCACATAAATGTTGTCCATTTTATCAATAAAATATTGTTAATTATATAATTATTGAATAATAATATAATAATTTATATTTCATTTAAAGAAATATAATAATAATAAGTAATTTTACGAAGGATGCAAGGGAAATTATGATTCGGGATTGGATGTGGCCGGTCATCGATTGGTTAGAAATGACAACCTTATGAGAAGTGAAAGGAACTTCGCATACTTTAGGAAGTTTGTGGGTGTATGGGTGACCCGCTGGGAGTTTTTGAGGAGTATAAATGCTGCGATTGAAGGTGAGAGTTATCCCCTCTTCCCGTAACTAAGGCCTGATTTTTTTTGATCAGATATCTGCCAGTCCTGGTTTACTAGTCGGAAGTAAATGTATTTATTTTGAGCTTAGTCCACTCTTTTCTTTTCCCTTTAGGGGGGGGATTTATTATATTTTATCCGTACTGTTCTTTTTCTGTGCACTTTATCAACATGTTTTTTTTCAAATACCTATGTATTAAATAAATAAATAAAATGTTCATAAATTCTCTTGGGTATGAGCGCCGAATTGGACAGTGAATAATTTTTGGTTTCAATGTCCGTGTCATACCTACGTCTTGCTGTGAGACGCTCTGAAACGTAGTACTTTTAAAAATGTCTACCTAGCGGCGAATGAGAAGGACCATTATGGGAGCGTTTGTTTATAGAACGGTCCTGTGTAAGTGGTGCGATTGTTTATCTGTTAGTATATCATGTATTGTTGCAAACAATGACACACATTTTTGTATGATCTATATATGTCTACATCATATCTTTCATTAAGAATACGTTCAATGTATATCTTATGAAGGGTGAAAACAGCAGTAGAGAAAGAAAGATCTTTAATATAAGTTTATTGCTTATGTACTTTGAATAGCATCTTTTTACTTTACAATAAACCAAAATTACAAATAACAACCCGCCAAAGTATACTACTTTCGAGGGATCTCACTTGAGGGTGAAATAAAATTTAAAAAAAACCACATCAAAGTCAAGGAGAACGAGGGCGGGTTTCAATAAGAACCCTTTAATATCCGGCGGAACAATGGATGAGGAATAAAACGATTGTTTTTCAGCAGCCGGGTGTTATTTGCCCTCGACAAGCCCTGGGGGTTGAACGAGTGACCACCAATAGAAAGAAACGTGGAATTCACCACTGATTAGCTGAATATTATAATAGGAATAAAACTAAATTAGATACTGCAAGTACTGAATAGTAACAAACAAAACAATAATTTCCCTATAAATAATACAAATTAAATTTCGATATTGCACGAAATATCCTATTTTATAGTAAAATGATTTATGAATCGATTAAAGGGTCGCGGATTTTATTACCGACGAATACAAACTAACATATCCTATCTAAAAAAATATGTACCTAACCTTAGAATCAATATACACACTACTTTTCGATATTCTTATATGATAAATAATATTAGTGGCACATATTATTATATTCATTATTAAAAAGCGTACACGACAATATATATAAAAGTGAATAAGACAATATCTTTCATTTTATTTTTTTATCTTTAAGTCAGCACCTACATAGAGTCACAGACTAGTAAATGAATAGACATGAAATAAAGAGTACATATAGGAGACGAGTTTGGGACATTAACGAAATGCATTTTACATACATTCTACGTGGAAACATAAATCCGATAGTATATGGCACATTTATATAACAGTAAACAAGACGTATTTTTTACATTAATGCATATTATATTGTCAGCATTTAAGTTTTCATTCCAATCGAGTCATATATTTTTTTTAAATCGCGGAGCTATTTTATTGTGTATGTGGTACTAAAGTGATCATATGGGTGACACCAAATTGAAAATATAGAAACAGGGGATTTGCGTTAGTTCATGTCTGTATATTTGGTAGTCTGTGTACATAGTGCAATATTTTTAAAGTCTAAATAGAAAAAGAAAGAAAGATTATTTTAATAGTTAGATTAGATTCAAACTTGTAATAACAAATATTAAAAAAGTATAATTTATTATAAAAGTAAAATAAACCACGATGTAAAAATATGAACTAAAATTTGTTATAAAACTTTTGTCTTAATAATACATAAACACAACCCGCCCTTGTCAATTATCTAATAAATATGTGAAAATTATTTTTAAATTTTATTATTTTTTCCTAATTTATTACATCTATATAATTTACATATATTATACAGAAAGATAGTGTACTATATACCCAAGTGCGTGTTACTTTAAACATGACCGGAAATTAAAACATCAATTTTATAATTAGAGGGTTATTCACATTTTGTGTCAAAATACAAATTGTCCAACGAATGCTTTACGCTGGGTCACCTCTGAACTACACGGAGGCTAGAAACAACCCTAGCTACGGGGGCGCTGGTGGAACAGGACAGAGGCGCCGGTTGCGCGAGGTTACAAGGTGAACGGGTCGTGAATATTCATGAACGACGGAGCCTTGCTTTTGCATACGGCTGCTGGCGCATATTGTGGTCTACTGAAACTGATCATCGATTCTGAAATATTATTTATTAAGCTTACATTTAAAAAGTATATATGAATTATAGGATTCAAATTAAATGCGAAGCTTCCGAGTCGCGCGTCTCGCGGAATGAAATACGATAATTCCAGTCGTAAATCGGAATCACTGCAGTGTAGGGGAGAGAAGTAGGGAACCGTGGTACAGGTTGAGGTCGATGAGAGGATAGGGGTTCTAGTTGAAGGACCAGTGATATCAAAAACCGGGATTCGGAAGGTCTGTTCGCCTTACCTTGTATATGACGTCTCCGTAATCCCTGCAGTCGCCGCTGAGATCACACAAAATGGCACGCGGATGAGCTGATCTCCGATTTCAATTGAATACGACGATGTCACAAATTCACCCACGGCACACAAACAATACGTGATCAAAACACAATATCACACAGGTGAACTGGAGCTGAAAGGTCCACATCGAGATCGAACAAATTTTGATCAATTTGACGTTTGCTGGCGTCAAGGTCACAATTCACACTGACAAGACGAGCATGAGAAAATGTATGGATGCGGAATTGTGACAATAACAACGGTTGCGGCTGATTCGAATAGATGCTCCAAAACTAATATACAAGTGGTATATAAGTACTCTCACTTCGTTGAAAGTATGAAGTGAGAATGATACGCATGCATAGTGTAGTGAACAATAGTAGAATATCAATTTTACAGTCTAACTCATCATTCCCACACGGCAGGAAGATTGTCAACTTAACAGTCTATCGCACACCAATAGCAAACGTTAACTCATAGTCCAAAATAATATACAATACTACATAAAAAGTCGTGCTGTGGGTATAGAGAATATGGGTAGACAATGGAAAAGGAACCATTATCTATATGGGTCGCGTTCATATGCGAGAGCGTGATTCATGAATCTTATCGTAAAGATCAGACAGTAAACAAAATATCATGATTTAAAATTAAATGTTGAGAAAATATTTCCAAATATAAATGCAGAAATAAATAAATATATAAGGATTTACTTGCGTAGAACACAACCACGTAGAAAATAATTTAATTAGCTAAGAACAAGCCGAGCTTAGATGAGCGGTTTCAACCATTAGGGGCAGCTTTCTCATTTGCTGCACTGCTCTAATTAATTTTCTGTGTTATTTAAATTTTAAAGGGATAAGCGCTGAATTTCAAGGAGATTATTACGGAAGGTTTCCGTCGCAAAGTGGGGGTTTCATATACAACTAAGGGCGGATTCTCTTCAGTAATGCCTGACTTTATCTTTTCTATTTTTTACTGATTCCAGCTAATGTTGTTCCTAAAAAGCGTTATTCTATTAAACAGCATTGTTAATTTAAGTGATTAAGGGATGAAAATGTACATTAGATTTAATTTTTTTTGAATAAAGATGCGTAGATGGAATACGTGTCAAATCTTGTATATTTTATTTTTATATACAGTAAACGCTGGTTATAATAATCAGTCATATTATAAAAATACGTTTATTATAGTCAATTGAAATCATTTTAAACACACGCTTTTTTCGTCGCTTTTTAGACTCTGCTTACAAAGGATGTTTTTTTTAGAGGATTTTAATTCGAATAACCATCGATCGTTTTCGCACTATACATACTCTAATTGATAATACGCATCCGCAGAGGGGTTGTACAATGCGCACTGAAGAAGATCTTGTTTCTTCAAAAATGATGTCGGCCAGAACTTTAGTCAACAGAGAGCGCTATACAACCATGATTACTGACTTTTTCGTTCCCCAATCGAATGGTATTAATGTTGAAGATCTGTGATTTCAATAAAACGGCGTAAAATGCCATATAGTGCGCCACAATCAATTTATTGAAGGGAACATTAGATGAGTGCATAATTTCGCACGATGGACCTATGAATTGGCCTCCAAGATCGTGTGATTTAACACCTTTGGATAATTTTTATTGGGATTTGTAAAATGGCTAGTATACACCGATAGATCAGAGATGATAGACGACTTAGAAGCCAACATTTGTCGTGTTATTGCCGTTATATGTCCCCAGTGCTGCTCGAGTAAAAATTGGTTGAAAATTGGACTTACTGATTGCGCTTTGTTCGAGTCAGCTCATATGCGCGAAATCATATTTAAACACTAATAGCACTAATAATGACTACTTTAACACAGACTTCAGTCTAGCAAAGTAGCCAAAACAACGCTGTATGTATCAGAGGTGGAGTCTATCCCACCCCACACAATAAATATATTACCATGTTATATTATAATACATTCACCTCTGTTATAACAAAAATATGTATATCAATAAATAAATAAATAAAATTATGTTTCCAATAAAGTCAATACCGTGGCCATTACAATGATATTTGTATGTTTTATTTCATTTTAAAGTTTTATACCTCTAAAAAAACACCCTTTAGTTTATAAGAATTAGGATTTTTAAAGTAACTTAATAAGTAAAATAACAAATAAAAACAGTGTCATCCAATATTTTTAGGTTCCTTCCTAATTCTAAGTGAAATTCTCGGCGGTATGTAGCCAGTTATTACCGTAAATTAACTTAAATTACATACGTCAGCCGCTGCTTTCTTTCCTTTATAAATTTATATTTAATATTACTCCGATATTAGTCAAACACAATGCATTATTATATTCTAAGTCATCGGTTACGTTTGCTGTCACTAGACGTATGCAGATTTTTTTAACAGTTTAGAAAAATCTTCTCAAAAATAAGCAATTAATGTATGTATTTCATAACTCAAGATATTCTACTGTATTGAGAATCGAGTTATCAAATCAATTAACTAAAATTATAGATTATTTTAAATGAAACGATTATAAAACATTATATTGTATTTATTTTTGTAACTACAATAAATTAATAGTTTACTTACATATAGAGTATTGATGTCAGATACATTTATACTTTCGTAGTTTTCAGATAACAGCGTTGTCGGATATTATAATCAAAATAAAAAAAGTTTCGTGTAAGAAAGTAAAGTTATGTTGACATTCCCATTACATACCTTATAATAATTACGTATCCATACTAATTTAATAACAGGCTACATTAAGCTTATTACGTGGTGGAATTGTAATAAAAATTACCTAAAAAATATGAAATTGTATAGTGAGTTTAAAAAAATAGCCAAATGCAGTTCCAGTTAGCATAGTTAGTATTACGTACTTCCGTAATAAGTACATCTCTGTTGTACACCTCCTTGTTAATTGTTGAAGGTCCATGAGAAAGTCTTTTATGATAATTAAATATTTATTACAAAAATACTACAATTATGCTATAAGGTATTTAATAAGTATCGAGTATAATGCACAAGAGAGGCCGCGCCTTGCGCGCATCCCCTTTTTATCCCCGCACGTACGGACACATATACACATCCCGCCCCGGCGGTGCGGCGCTTTGACACACATAAATCTATACAATCTCAAAGACATCACAATTAGACAGACTTTTTAGCATTGATAATAATAACCTTATTTTTATATAATATTTTTGTATCTAGTATGTAAAATATAAAAAATAAAAATATCGTGTATCAATTAGAATTAGGTGAAAAGATTGTAATGCAAGGGAAAATAGTTACATGGAAAATAATAAGCTAAGATTATACTTATTTTGCTCTTAACTAAGTTTGCTGTTTCCTAGATAATATTTGCCGTCAGTGGTGCTCGGGTAGAGAATCAACGTCACGTCTTTTTTCCCATGAGGGGGTGTTTTTTGTACTCCCCTAGTTGCCCCGCTGTCCCCCGGATTTTGTGTGTTATTACTGTATCATTGTTGTGTTATTATTTTTATTCTATGCACTGTATTTTACACAAAAAAGATTTTTATATGGTGTCATAGGTATAATGAGGAATGTTTTGGTTGGCGGCCGTGGGTCGTTGCTTAGATGCTTATGATATTATTTATCTTTATAATATAATATTATATTCTGTCTCTCTTGATGTTCTATTTAACTATATATTATATGTATTCTGCATCTGTCTTTCACGTGCAATTTTATATTCTATCTACCTCTTTATGTATATATTTATAGAAGTGCACCCTTTTTGTATTTATGATTAGTTTCAAACACGTCCTGATAAAGCTTGAAATAAGCGAAACCGGTTGACATGTAACAAATTTCGTGGTTTCGTATAAAATGATAGTTATTTTATTTAATAGGATTTATTTCTTTTTTCATTAACACCCCAGTTTACCTATAAATTCTCAAAATAGAAGAGATGGATGAACGGAACCATACCGTGGGAGTCAGTGGTACTCCAAACTGATTTTAATAACACTATTTACATAGCATAATGTCCTGAAGTTGAGGTGGTAGCATTTCCTCTACCGTACTTCCTGTAGCATTTATACAGATCTTACTATATCTAGTCTTACACAATTGGGTTCAAGTAAGTACCAAATATTTATATAATACATTATTCTGAATTTCACTCAAAGAAAAAGTTTATTTAAAAATGTCAAACTCTTATCTACTTAATATAGTATTACTACTGGGAGCAATTTTAAAACCGTAAAAAAAAAATAACTACTCAAAAACAAATTATTTAATTGTAATTAAAATAAATTTCTTAAAAGTTGTGAGAAAAAAACCCACTAAAACTAACTTAACTATGTTACCATCACCGTAGAGAGGATAGAGCGCCACACTCTTCTGTTCTGATACACAATTTTCACCTCATCCACATTCATACATCTTTTCATATAAACTCGACAATGAGGCTTCTAACAGGACCGTGCTCAAGTATCTGGTTTACCTGGTAGCATCAATACTTGCGTCATATATCTTTCTTACAATTCTATCTTATATTCATCTAGTCCATATGATCAAACCACCTAAGAGATCCTTTCTTAATCTTACTTACTATACTAAGATCAGCTATACATTCTTTATGCATAAACGCCTAAGCGATCTCGTGTGTCGGTATTTCCACTTCCATTTCAAGCATACTTATTCAGAACGTAGTTCTTTAATATTAGAAAAAACAAATTTGGAAAGATTAAAACTAGATGTTTCATTCTTCATGATCAAATTTGATAAAATCGATAAAGTGTAATTGGAAAATCACTCTACCGGCAATATAAATTTCTAGATCAAAGATCTGGGAGTAATTTTATTTTTTCGAATAACAGATTTGTTGTTTGAATCTTGGTGATATATCTTATTTATTTTGAAAAAAAAAAATTTCATTATAATGTTAATCAATTCGACTATCTCTTCATTTTAGAATTAGTGATTCTTGTATTCTTTGAAAAACGTTAACAATTTTGTAATTCTTTCACATTCTTTCACCTAAATATCAGTTCTATAACCTTTCAAACTAGCGACACACCTCAGCTCAACTACTCACTAGCCTCTATTACCTCTAAATTAATAAAATATTGAGTAATACAGTTTACATAATATACCTAAATGTTTTACATAATATACCTAAACGTAATGTTTCGTAGAGATGCGTGTCCAGATATAAATGAAAAATGAATATTTAGATTTTTGATTAATATTCTAATTAGAGTTTTAATTGTCCGCCGATAAAAGTGAAATACCGTAGATCAATTTTTATGCAAAATTCCGGTAGAATAATATAATTGAAAATGGAGAAAAAATTAATAGGCACATTTTTTAAATCCAGCCAATAATAAAGTGGATATCGTAACGGAAAACATAAAAATAAATGCTTTCACATAAATCTAAAAGGAAAACACGATTTGAAAATTTACTTGTCATAAAAAAATACCGTGCGTCATCGCGGCGGGAGAATTTTCTTTTTCCTTTATATTAGCATTCCTCCTTATGGGAATAATACAGATTTATTATTCACTTATCTAAATTACACGCGGGAAGCCATATTCATTTAAATCTCATCAGCGTGATAGACGAGTCGGCGACATAATTTAAAATGCTGACAAATATCAAAACATCAACAGAACTGCCGCAAATTTGACGGCGAACGTTAATGCCGGCGGAAAAAAAGTGGAAATGGCGGCGCGCGGCGAAATTGCGTCTTCTATTTCACGCGGGCGGCACAAAAAAGGCATCACTCACGTTGGGTAAAGGTGAAATTCGCCCCGAAAAGGTAAAGAAATCCACACGGCTTTTTGATTGACCGTCTCCGAGACGAATGGCGGCCAAAGCGGTAACAAAACAGGCGGGAATGGAAAGAAATAGAAGTAGGAAAAGAAACACATCATCGTTCGGCCGAAACGCTCCCAAATTGCTTCCCGTCGATGGAGAATGGCCGTTCGCGGGGCGGCGGTCGGGGGGTGAAGGGCGGAAAAAGTGGGAAATGCGAAGAAGAAGAAAATAACAGTAATTTGGCGGGAAAGTAACTAACCTCACACGGGCGCTGGCGCGTCAGAAATTGGAACTGGTCACGCGACCGCCGATAGAGGCAGGGTTACGTGAATGTGTTTTGATGTAAACAGGAAATTAGGGATGATTTTCTTGGCCAGATTGGATTGTTTTTGTATGAATTGAAAATTGCACGGCAAAATTACAATTTTTACATGCATATTACTATGTTTAAAATATATTTTAACTACGATAGATTTAAGAATGGTGTCACGTTTCAAATTAGTTATACTATAATTAGTGTTATTTAACGCATACAGTTAATATTTAGTATATAATGTAATTCATTGGATAATGTCATAATTTGGTAATATTTCGATCCCTCAGAACAACAATGTTCCATCTGACACTGTTTTGAGATAATGAACTCAAAATTGTTGATTGAATTTCAAGATATATATATTCATGTATATGTTGTTTGAATATGCAAATATGAGATGAGGGAAATTAAAAATAAAATAAAACATTGTAAATTAACAATAATGATCCATAAATTTAAATAAATATCTGATGCAGTTGAAACTTCAGCTCTTGTTATTTTCTTTAATATTCGTTAAATATAGTTGGTGTGTATGGAAGAAATAAAGAGTAATGCATTTGGAACTCATTTCACGCAATAATTCAAATTATTCCAAAATGTTAGTTGGAACATAAGGGGTCGATTTTCTAAATGATTTTTAACACCGACATAGACAATGAATATACGATCGTATACATTTATATATAGGTACATTTATATTTACGATAATATCAGCAAATATCACTTTTTCACAAGGATTGCAGAATGGAATCTCTGACTGGCTTGCTATTTTCAACATCAATTTTGTAATTTTTATGTTTATCAAAATACAAACATCTTTATTAAAAAGCAGTCCAGGGCGACAATCCAGAAATAATATCTGTAATCAGGTGGCACGTACGTCGCTGGAATAGTAAATTACGTTATAAATCATTTTAAAAATATTTCTTGATGCGTATTTATTTTTGTTAGTTAAGATATATTATTCAGTGCTTTAGAACATTTTTGAAACAACTTATATTGTAAATATTAATTAGCAGTCATTTTTAAAAATATAATATACTATAAATGTTGTTATTTATGAGCTTTCAGACCGTCAGTAAAATAATATTTTATTAAGTAATTATACGAAGGAAAAAGATTTATATATATTTTTTATTTATTATCTTTGTTTTATTAACCACTAAATTGAGTTTAAATACATCTACCGATTTCTAAAAATACCATTTTCTTCCTCAGGATGTCAACTATTTTCTTACAAATTATTCGATTAAATTTGTATTAAGTAACAATTTAAGTTAGGTACTAAATTTATTTTTAAATAATTGTTGTTTTTTTTTTTAAATAGATTCTGGTAAAGATGCAATAATATCTGTTTTTAGTTAGTTATGACATCCTGAAGAAGAAAATGGTATTTTTCGAAACCGGCAGATGTATTTAAACTCAATTCAGCGGTTAATAAAACAAAGATAATAAATAAAAAATATGAATTTTAACCACAGAGTTAATATTGCTAATTTTAAAAGTAGATTTATATATATTTTAAAAACAAGTAAAAAACACTCACATAAATTGTATTAAGTTTAAATAAAACGTATTAAAAATTCTCGTGTATAACGCAACGCACTATATAAAAACACACAAAAATACCTCGGAATTGAAAAGGAATCCTTTTCGACTGGCACAAAAAGCTTTCATGAATAATAAACGCTGAAAGAAAGGCAGACATCTACTTTTTAATACGTGTTTCAAAAAGAGCCCTTCCAGATTCTTTATATTACAAAAGGTACCGAAGCAGCATCTGTGTTTTATCTAACATTTAATTTTAATATTTTATGTAATCTAATTACACATGGAAGGTGTACGGCAGTTCTCCTTTAACTTATTATATATTCACTCACAAATTCGCGGAATAAACTGAATATAAAAGTGAAGTTAAATAACAAAGAATACTGTACATTATACAGTGTTGCACATTATTTATTCAAACGAATTAATAAAATTGTTTAATAATATATACCTTTATTAATGAATTATATGCTTAATAACAATTGCATAACTTCACAAATAAAATGTGATTCATTTCAAATTACGAAGCGCTTTTTTTTAAGTACAGTTTTAGGATATTTCCCGTGTAGCGCTGCGGTTGCGATGTTACGCATGCATAATGATTTCCTTCATCTGTTGACTCACCACATGCAACATTAAAGATACTCACATAGTGTGGTCATATTGTAGTGAGTGGTTGAAATTTTCAAGACAATAGATCAGCCGTCCTGATTTGTCCTTATTTAGTGATTTTCACATTTTACTTCATCTGAAGTGGTTCCTTAATGGCAAGCGTTTTGATGACGATGATGAACTTAAAGACGGAGTACAGATATTGTTTTTATCTCAGGCGACGTCGTTCTTTGACGAAGATGTACAAAAGTTGATGCCCCGTTATGACAAGTGCCTTAATAATGGTGGCAACTATATTGAGAAGTAGTTTAAGATATGTAGCATCCGAAGAAAATAAAGTGCTGTAAAAATGATGTTGTGTATTTATTATTGAACAAAAATAACGTACTGTGCCTCCCCCCTCATTCTCATCGGCCTCGCCGCCGACCAGTCGATTGGTGACCTTGAACCAGTACGGATATACGTGTATGGAACAGATTACAATATTACATTAATATCGAGACTTCGCGTCTATACTTTGTGTTGGAACCTTGACGAAATAGTGAGTTAACCACTATATACAGTCCACATATTCGGAGGTGCCAGCTGAATCCGATTTGGTGAGTACCACACTCCTTCCTGACATTATTCCGGCATTTATGCGTAAACAAAACAGGGATTTTAGTGGATATTTTGCACATCGTTTGTGTTATAATACAATCGGTACCATGGGGAAGATTTGCATCTCAACACCATTGACCCACCTCCACAAATAGTAGACCAACCCGAAAACTGTAACATTAGATTTGAGATTGAGTAACCAACCTCAGTGGATATCCATAAATACTCTCTCTCTCTCTCTCTTTCTCTCTCTCTCTCTTTCATTATTTCTAATTTTGAGATGCGTAGACGGAATACATGTCACATCAATATTCTTACTATTTTCAAAGTAAGCTAAACACTTGCGATATGAAAATAGAACAAACTTGCTGGTATTCTGGAACGAGGCGTGAACCCCTCACCACTAGATCACTAGGCCAACGTTTTGACCACTACACCAACAAACAACATATTTAATGATTTAATTAAAATACGTTTTATCTTTTTTCCTCTATATATTACATAGTCTCGATGTATACAGAAAATATATAGTTAGTTAAAGTACCTACATTCTTATAAATATATAAATACTTTTAAATTTTCCATGCAAATAATAAAACCTGTATATTACGAGAAATATATTATACATGTTATTCCCAAAAGTAAAGTCATTAAATTAATAGATGCACTTAGCCAATAAATGAAAATTTCACCAAATATTTCAGTACTATTATGGAGAACACATTAATATTGTGAAGTTCTGTGATATTTTAATAAAAATTAAAAGTATTAATAAAAAAGATATATAGATTAAATCAATATATTGAAAAAATATTTTTGAATATGAATTATTTTATTTATTTACGCCCTTACGGGCTTTTGCGAAATTGGTTAGGTATAAAAAAACATGAGCAGCTACACAAATAGCATTGAATATATTTATAAAAATATAAATTGATAGAATATACATATATAGCTTTAAAAAATAAAAAAATGAATAATTAGCAAAACAAACTATAAAAATTAAGGTTCAAAACTGAAAAACAATAAAAATTTAAGTACAACACAGAATGACATAGTATCAAAATCTTTCTTTGACTCAGAACAGCATCAAAAACATGACTCTTATATTAAAAATTGAATATCAAAAATCGTTCTTATGCTTGGGTAGTTTTTGTGTCAGTGCATTCCTATAAAAATTAGTATATGATGCATTTACAAGAAATAGCGCCGATGAGCCGGTACTCCGCGCAGAAATAAATCATTTAATTCTGGCATCTCCTATTGGATTAAACTCAAAGGTGTTTGAGACTTTCCGTAAATATAAAGTAGATTTTCTTCAACATTTGCAAAATTACTTTGTGACCTCATTTTATATTAATAATTAAACAACGTTCTTTGTTTAAACCACTTTCAAATTTGTTTTCATATTAGTTTTTACTTATTCACTTCTTTATAGTTTTGTTTTTATCTATGCTTGTATTTTTTAATTTCAGTATACATTGTTTTCTGAAGAAGGTACTATAAGTGTCGAAATATGTAGAATAATCAATAAATAATCCTTTAAACAAAGTATTTTGACTAATTATTAATGTAAAGTAGATTGCGTACAAATAATGGAATAACAAATGTATTAATTTGAAATTGCAACATATAAGTTAGAACATTTATCGTTAACTTACATGTTTATGGTGTCAGCGTACTTTTCCGGATATTAAGGGTTTCTGGTTCGTATTCGGGTGGCGATAAAATATTTTTCGATAAATTGATACATTTGATTTGCATTAAATTTATTATTTCCTTTTTCCATTGCCATTTATATTGTTCATACCTTTTCAAATATGTTTACAGTGATCATTTCAACAGAAGTCTTGCATCTGGATGATACAAAAATATCGATCATTCGGGACAGCGGATTAATTGCGTGATGGCTATTTGCTCATCTACAGAAAACGTATGAATATGGTTAATATAGCGAAAATATAGTGGAATATTTACGTGATGAAGTAATCATTCTAAAATATTTCCAAAATGATTAATGATTCTTTTATATTACACTAATCTAAAGTTTGTACTACACACGCGTTGGGTTGTTTCGTTTCGAGCGGTGCAGTCGCTCTCATCATCAGGTAATACAAGACAATGAAAGGGACTGCATCTCCCGAAACTATGCAAGTGACGGCACAACACGGCGTATGTGTAGTACAAAGTTTACATTAGTTAATTAATTTAAATAACCATGTTACAATACAAAGTAACTGCCACATTAATTGATGATATCGATTTATGATTCCATTGGATGTTATTTAACTGATATATCATTTAATCTTGATATTTCAAGAAGTTGGTTGTTGAAATGTTTGTGGTGTTTAATTAGTATGAAAGAAAATCGAAAGCGTTAAGCACAGTTAGTTAGATAAAAATATACTTTTCTAAACATTGGTAAAAAACCACCGACAAAAAAAAAAGAATTGCGCACCTAGTCTTTGTTGAATTTCAAATGAATGGATTTAACAACAACTGTCGTATTCTGTTTGCCTTTGACACCGAGAATTAAAATTATAGTATCAAAGTCTGTTCTAGAGTGGCGCATAAATATGTGTCGGCTTACCATCCCCCATCTCCCACCTCTCACCACCCTTATTCTTCCCTAACCATTGTTGCTCCTGTAGGAGTGGTGTCTCATTTCGTTACATGAAATATTAATCCTTAATTATTTATAATTATTAATCAGAGATTCTGATTTTTCAACTCTGTCGCGAAAGCGTAAAATCAAGGATGTGTGAATAATTTTATTTTATTTTATTTTTTATTTTTAGAGAAACAAACAGTGTTACAATGATAACTGATAATAACGTAATTTGTAAAAATAACACCAGTTTTTTTCAGAATCAAATAACTAGTACTAGTAGTAACTAGTAATAAACTAAAAAATAGTATACTCAAACAAACAAAAAGACTAACAAATAAACGCAATATACTAAAAAAATAGTATAAATTTTAAAAAAAGCTGAAAAAGAAACAAAAGAGTGTTTTAAAACTGAACATACAAAGTGGAAAGGGTAAGAAGAGAAGGGAAATAGGATGCAATATATACAATTTATATTAATACTTATTAGAAAGTTGGCATAGTTTAATTTTAAAGGGAAGCAATTTATTGTTGAAAATGTCTTAGTTATTAGAAGAATTTACGGCATTATATTTTGACGTAGAGCGGATCACAAAATATTTTTTTATGTAATTAGTTCTGTCAAAAATTAATTAATGAAATGAGTAACGTAGACAAACTTTTTTGAGGATTCATTCAATTACTTTTCTTATTGATGCATTGAATATCTTCTTCTTCGTTCCTCCTATTGACACGCAGTGGCCTCAATCAAATGAGACCGTCGTGCATTTCCACAAGTCCCGATCTTGGGTCGTCCTCACACCTGACTCCAGGGCCTCTTCAGCTGGATATAACGCATCTATCCACCGTTATGGAACATTTCCAAGTCTTCTTTCTTCAAACCAATCTCCGTTTCTAGGCTATGACTTTAACGAACAATGTGACCAAAAAAATGGAATAATATTTTGTTCACTGCCGTAAATGCTCGTAAAGGCTTGCTTGCGGTTGGATTTGTTGGGGTGTTGGGGCGTTCGTGCGTCGTTCACGGGATATATAACTTATTCTCCAGCAGTACATTTTGAAGGCGTCCATTTTACACTTGTCGCTATTGTGCACTGTCTAAATCTCCGATGCATATATGAAAATTGGCAAGATTGTAATGCATATTGTAATTCATAGCATCGTTAAATAAACTCTGATGAGTATATTTAAAGTTGATTTATTATCTTGTAACTTTCTGGTCATGCCTTGTAATCTAGCGGTTGGGGGGGGGGGGTACAAGCCACGTTCCAAAAGTCCACCAAGTTAGTTCTGTCCTCACAGCATAACCATGTAGCTTAGTTTGAAAACGGTAAGGATATTTATGAGATATGTATTTCGCGTACGCGTTCCTATTTGAAATAGTATATTGTCTCGTAATGTGACTGATTTATTTCTCTTTTCAATGGCATTGATTATTTTATATTTTTCTATTTCTGGTACTGTCTCGGTTTCTATCTAGCTTACATACATTTTTATCTATAGCTTACTTAATATCACCACATTTCTACTTTACTTGTTCACCAAATGTTACTTTTTATTTAATAATATAAAAAATACTAGGTTAAGAAAAAAAAGCTGATTATCTTTGCCCGACTAACTGAATGCAAAATTCTCAACACTGCACTCAGGTTTAAGATTACTCTTAATTTTCAATGTTATGCAAATGCCAGGATTTGCATGAAAGAAGATTGTAAAGTTTCATCCATTTCAAAGGATTACATAATAATATACAGCCAACAACAGAAATAATATATTTACCTGTGATCTAAATATTGTTCTAAAGTAAGGGTTTCTTTAACAAATTAAAAAAAATAGTTCATATATTAAGTATTGGTAACAAGGAGGGAGAAAGACGAGATATTGATGGTAACTTACGTTTTGAAAGGTTGTTTACCAGAGATGGTAAACCTGTGACACGAGTGTCACTTCATGATTCGCGGATCGGATTTTAGGTGACACGCGAACAAAGTTCGAATTATTATAAATTAAAAATTTTCGTTGAGTAGATTTTTTAGAAAAAATATTAAGTTGCTACCGGAATTTTAACCTTGCCCTCTTCCTATAGCAATCGAATATATAATGGACTAATTTTTGGACTTATATTCTGTGATTTTTCCAATTGATACATCTATTATTCTCAAATACCTTAGAGTTAAACACAATAATAATATCAACTCTTTTCTCAAACTCAAAAATATTCTGATATTGAAATCGCAATACTGAAGAGTTACGCAACGGGGCGAGTCATGGCAAAATCTCATCTTCTAGATAATAATTATTATATTACTGTTAAACCTTTCTCATACTGTGCTAAAATAATAATGCGCACGCTCTGCCGCTAACTTAGGTGACAATCGGCATCCGGCACCCCATGCCCCGCGCACTACACCATTCGCACCACTCAGCATGTACACATACGTATTGTATTGACAAATTCACGTCAGGTTCTTCGAGAAAACATTTTTTATTGTTGCGTATGGTAAATACTTATATTTTGTAATTATTTTATTCAACACATAAATATATTACAGAGGAATACCTAAAATCTGAACTCTGCATTTAGTATATTTACAGAGATATTCACATAATTAGATGCAATGTCACCTCAGTTTACATCACCGGAGAGAAAATAAAACCATTCGATGCCAAAGAAGATATACAACGCATGTGTATTCATAACTCAGATCTGCCCAAAACCGACATATAGTGTTGTTGCAGGGGTGTTCTTAATTACTGACTAATCTCTGAAAAATGTTTTTTATTTCGTCTATATATATATTTCTTTTCTCAAACATAAAAGTATTCTGAAATTGAGACCGCACGCAACAGGGCGAGTTATAGGCGAAAACTTGGTTTTCTAGATTATTGGCTATAAAGCACACCCTGTAAGTTATTATGATAATTTTGTATGTATGAAAAGGGAAAAGGTATGTATAGGGAGGAGAAAAAACTCTCGGGAAATGCCGTGAAACATTACATCATTTAACATGATGTGTGTAGATAATTCTAAAGAAAAACAACGCGTATTTCGATATGAAACAGTATACCAGAAGGAGGAGGTTTAGTAATTTATTGTAAGTGGATACCTAAGTTATATATTCCACAGAAGCTCTTTCAATTTAACATAATATCGAGGCAAAGATAATGCTGAACAGATGATGAGGGATCATTTTTAATAAGTCCTTTATATAATATAATAAAAACATTACATACAAATATACGAGTAATTATTTTTCTTTTTTCTTCAAAAGTTAGGAAAGTACACGTAAAATAAAACAAGTTATATAATACTCTTATAAGAAATATTAAATTAGGTAAGCCGTAAAATAATATTTTCCTCCAAATCAGACAAGTTTAGAACATTTAAACTTTTATTATCGCTTTAAATATTCACAGTTATGTGAGAAAATTGTTTGGATATTGCAGTTAGGTAGGACTCTAATTGGTTTTCCTGTATCAAAATGAGCAGATAGAATTACACGAGAGCTCTAGGAAGCTGTAGGAAAGCCTGCGATGATGAGGAAGAGTTAAAAGAAACATTTAGACATGAAAGAAGCGCGAAGTATTTAAATTTTTATTTTAATAAAGTATAATATACATTCTAATTTAAAAAAGTTTAAATATTCGCTGTACAATTTGTAAAGATAAAAAAAAAAATTCGATCAAAATTTCTGCTATATTTTTATTCAGGTCGTTAATACATCGACCCCTCAGAGTAATACGATTCCATCTGAAATAATGAGCTCCAAAGTTTTGATTGAATTACAACATATACTCGTATTTATGTATATTTCGTTTTGAGTATGCAAATATGATCAGTTTTAAGATCTTGACTTATTTTCAGTATTATCAATGACCGCTGTGAGATGAGGGAAATTAAATATAAAAATAAACATTGTAAATTAACAATAATGATCCATTAATTGAAATATGGACGAAACAGTTGGAACTTTCAGCTCTTGCTATTTTCTTTAATATCCGTTAAATAGAGTTGGTGTGTATGGAAGAAATAAAGAATAATCCATTTAAAATCCTTTTCACGCAATAACTCAAATTACCCCAAAACGTTTATTGGAACCTTGTTATTCTAAGGCGTCGAAATGATGTCTTATAATTGGATAATTGTGAAAAATAAACAGGTCATTTTGATCTATCGTATAGGTATAAAACTCATGAGTTCATGTGGATGTCGGAACACGTGACGCGCGACTTAACGTGATTGAACTTTGCTGTATAGTAAGCTCGTATTACACGTTCGAATGTATGTCAACCATACACAAAACAAATTCGCTTTTAAACATTGTTTTTTTTAAGCAATGTTCGAATAAATCTCCACAATTGACATATTTTTCGAGTTCTTTAAAGTATTATCTAATTTAGTAATATAATTGTACTAACAATATAACTTAAAAAATGATTAAAGCCTATGCATATGACTTAGTTAATAACCTGGAAAATAAATCGTTATAATCGACTCATCTTTGTTAAATATATAGAAATGATTTATATAGTACGTGGGTTCTATGTCAATAAATCACATGTTTATCACAAATAAAAAATCGTTCATCTGACAAATTATTTTTTTACATAATCTACTATATTAGTTTTTAATAAACAAATAAAAAATGTTTACCTTATTTTATTCAGTAATCTATCGGGGTTCGGAGTTCTTTATCTTGTGAAAAATTTATATGTAAACATAAATTTGAAATAATTTCTGTCTGTATGTCTGTTCCCTTAAAATCCTACAATTGTTGACCCTCCTCTATCTAGCTAACCTGTCCTGTCTCTTTACCAGGATGTGTTTTTTTTTATATAAATGCCGTCCGTTCAAAATTTTATTCAGTTGCACTCTAGACTCTGAGGATAATACAGTCACACCACGCTACTCCGCCCTCGCAAACCATTTCCATACCAGGACTAACTTTTGTATCACAACAAAATAGGTTTTTGTCTAAAATATTTTTAATTTTAACGAAACCCGATCTCGAGTAACGTCTATCACGGACGAAGGTATATATTAAAAATATTATGGGTCTAACAAATAAGCTTTTAAAGTACTGAAATTCTACATGAGAGCTAAATATGTAAAGGGAGAAAGAAAAAATATAAGAGTGAGAAAATATTTTATTAGTACGAAAGTGAGGTGTACATTTGCGAGTTAAATTTACCCAAGCAACGTCTGGTGCACAGGTATAAGTGTACGTAAAAAAAACAATTATTAATGAGCTATAATTTTAAAATGTTTTCTATGATAAAAATTTAAACAAAATATTCAAATAATTACAACGCGAAAAATACAATTTTTCTCCCGACAAATTTGGAAAGAGGCATCATTTTTAAATGATCCAACGCGGGGCGAAAATTTTCGTTGTTCCCTTGAAGGAATATAAACGATCACGTGACACCGGGAAGATGTCAACAGTATCAAGTGGAATAGGGTTACTGAAATAATGATGGGGGAAGAAAAAACACAAAGGGAGGAGACATAATGGAAGGGACACGTCCTGCCGCCCGCCCATTTTGCAATTTAAAACGCTATATTTTATTTGTTCTGACACAATGTTTTACGATGCGAAAAATATTCGGAAAAGTTCTCACGCGCGTTGTGATGTGAATTTTCTATTTTTGTAGTTACCTATTTATTAAACAATATCAAGTACTGTGAACAAAATATCTAATATTATATATCAAGCTAGAGAGATAAGACAACTGAAAACGAATGGGAAAAGTCTACCCTCTGCAACGGCAAACGCAGGTCAACTATAAACTGTGTCAAAAATTTAATAAAAATGAATTGTTAATTCTGGCGTCTCCTATCGGTTAACTCAAAGGTATTTAAGAATTCGTAAAAGCAAAGTAGATGGCTTTCAAATAATAGAACGATAGATAGGTGTATTGTGTCTCTCTTTTTCGCAAATAATTTTAAATTCTGTCTCGCTTAATGTTCTCTATAACTGTATATGTATTCTTTCTCTCTCTTTCAGATGTAATTTTATATTCTATCTCTCTCTTTATGTATGTATATAAGTTCCGTATTTTGTATGTATGACTAGTTTTAAATACGTCCTGATGAAGTTTGAGATAAATGAAACCAGTTGACGTATAATAAATTTCGTGGTTTCATACAAAATGATTGTATTTTATTCAATTTAAATTATTAATAATAATTATATAACATACACACTTAGAACATGGTAAGCGTCGCCTCCAGTCTTACCAAGATATGATATTATTATAAATTTATTATTTCGTATTTATCACAGAACAAACAAAAAGAGAATTTGTACAAAATATGTTGCTTCGCTTTCTGGTACAAAAAACTTGTCCAAGCATAAAACACAATACGCAAAATTTGATCCATCTCTGTTAAGGCCCAAAAAAAGCCTTAGAGTCCTACAAATTACGGTATGGTACAATCAACCCTCTGGCCAACTCATCCGAAAGACGTATCCAACAAACATCTGATACAATATGTGCGTAAAATGTTTAGTATTGCGTGGAGACTAAACTAAAGTGTACGGGTGGGGGGCGCCGCCGTGAAAGGGTCTTACGGCACAGTAAAGGGTAACGAGCCTGGAGGGTTTTTTCGTACAAGGACAGTAGAAATGAGAGACCTCTTTCGCATAAAATACAAACAATATATTTTGGATATTTCCGGAATGGCCTTTGACGCTATAACGGGTCACGAGACTAAAAAGGAGAGCAGGGTTTCGTCCAGGGGCGTAAAGGACATGATGGAAGATACGATATTACAACTATTATTATAGCTGATTGTGTTATTTTCTACTTTAAGCATATATTATATACCAACTATTCAAAAATTACGTCAGTTCAAATTGTTAAACCTTCGTGTCCAGCCTCCATTATTTTTGGGGTAGCTTCAACATTTGTAGGATTACGATGCCGGGTAACACAATTACCTTAGACTTCTTCTTCTTCTTTTAAATAGGCAATCCACCCTTAAAGAGTGATTTGTGTTATTTGTAAAGTTAAAACTCCATTTTATAGAAAAAATGTATTATAATATTATAAAATACGAAATATTACAATTACAAGTCAACACCACTGTCGTTCAAAAAATTTTCTATTATATATATATTAAATGTGGCGACTTAAGAGGAAATATGACACAAGTTAATCGGGAGTTGAAAATTACCGTGGACGAGATTACTGAAAAAAAAACCTATGATCCGCAATGGACATTCAAAAAAGATATGGTCAAGGGTTTCCTCTTCGGCACCACACTCACACATTGGGAAATCTATCAAGTTCAATCTGAACAAATGTAAAGCTACCTGGTAATGCCCAATTCTTATTCTAGAAATATTTGATATAGTTCTTTTGGAAACTTCCCTTTTGGAGAACCACGGGGAGAGGTGAATAGATCCTTGATTTATTTTAAGCCGATCACCCTTATGATTATTTGGATCCATCCATTGTGCAGCCCAGACAAAATTTGTACGTTTTTTTACCATATTTAGTCTGTTGTACATCATAATTGATGAGGGAAAACTTCGGAAAGAGTGGCCTCCTTGGCCAGTTTATCAACATTCATTTCCACGAATTCCCTTATGTGTATATTATCTAAGACTTCAATAGTATATTTTTAATTAATTGAATGACATATCCTTAACATATATTACGAATATAAATCATAATAATGGATGTGTGTAGGGGAGCGTGGAGGAATTGGAGCCTACAAAGGAGAATATTGAAAAAAGTAAGAAATTATTCTAATAATTTTTTATTATTAAACAAATATCGGATATCTCCTAGACACAAAGCTATTTTTTATTATATTTAATGGAAAATATATAAAAACAAGTCCATATACTAACATACATACAACTTTCAATAATTTGATAAATGTGGAGTTTGAGAATTGGTGAACGTTACACTTGTGTATACATATATATATATATATATATATAAAGTGATCACTTAAGCTAGCCGAAGACAGGTCGTAAGCCCTGTAATTACTCCATACTTATATATATTTTGCATTAAATATAACAAAAAATAGCTTTATCTGTATGAGATATCTGATATTTGTTTAATAACAATGCCTTTGTAGGTAAAAATCCAGTAACTGTGTATTTTTGGACATGTTAAAATATTGTTAATTTATTATTATGACTTTAAATGAGTTCTTTGGTTGTACAGCTATAATATTATTCCAATTTTATCTTTAAATTTTTAATGTAAGTTACACAAAAAAAAGTTTTCTAAAAAACGCTCCAATGACCCCATGTGTAGGGTAATAAGAGCCATGTGCAATGGTAGCCGTCTTTCTTATTTTAAACGCCTTGCGATTACTTTGTTTTAATTATTACAATAAAATGGTAAATACGAACTAAATAAACGAATATTTAAATAACAAAAATAATGTTCTATCACTAAAATATTGAAAAATACAAATTTAATCTTTTGGGTCGTCACAACCCAAGCATTAAAATGAACCCAGTTAGCAAAGCCTCTGCAATGTTATCTTTGTCCACAATTTTGTCTTGTGATAATGTATTGATTCGTTCAAAGAGCAGAGAGAGTGAGTGGAGAGCCACCTAGGCTTCAATTATCACATAGTCCACCTCTTTGAAGATCCTAAAAATAAAGTAAACATACTATTTTATTCTTCGATTTTCAAACATGTATTCAAAAATACATGTATTTGGTTTTGGTTGAACAGAAAATACAATAAAATAAGTTAAATTGAAATAAACTGTGATGTTAAAAATCGTAAATTTGTATATTATAACCGAGTGCAAAACAAACTTCCACTCGTCACGCGCATACGTAAGCCGCTGTCAGCAAACGATTTAGTTAGTCGAACATTATCGAAGACATTTGGGTTGTTTCCGATTAATTTGATCGTTACTAAGTACATTTTTAGTAGTGGATCTCATTACCCGCCGACTCCCATTTCCCTTCGCTCCATTACACATATAATAATAAACATGAAAATTTGTTAAAATATATATATATAATTTTTTTATTTTTTATTGTGTCAATTGGTAATACTAATAAAATCGGTACCTGACAGCAATGCGGCGAGGCTGAGTCCTAAATGAAGCCGTAGGTAAAACCCAAAGCATTGATTTGCGGAATTGACGAGTCACGACGTAAGAGAAATTCATTCTGTTTCCGATTTCTACACAAGGCGGTTGAACCAGTTTCAACTTCACTACAAAGTATGTTTTACCGGATTTCTAAATTTAATGACGCGGAGTATCAAAATAGAGCAAACTTAATCCTTTACTTGGTAACAAAAATTAGCACGAATTGTAAAGCAGACAAATATGTACTCGTACAGCAGCACTACTAAGACGTTCATGTTGGATTCTTTACCTTTTGGGACAACTTAGAAAAGACATCCAACTGGAAATAGCCATAAACTTAAACACCATAAATTTGAAAAACAACTAAGGAAATTAACTTCCAAATTCATTTGTTAGTTAAGAAGAGGTAGGTAGATGGACGAGTCAAGATTGATCATATTAACTTATAACTTATCGTTTAACGTATATAATTTACCTACTGCATATATATTATCTATTGGAAATGTTTTTATTATAAGATGGTTTCCGTGAAAAAAAAAATTTTGTTCGATTGTTTTTTTTTAATTTTGACAAGCCTTGGGATGAAATAAAAAAAATTGGTAAAGATGGATAATTAATTATAAGTTTTTTTTTTCGAATATAATATTATTTAAACCATGCAAGCAAGTTTGATTACAGTAGCTTTCATACAATATCCGAGTTATTACTAAAGAAATACACAACATTTTCCACATTCGAGAAGATAAATTAATAAGTGGAGTGTTAGTAGAATAAAGCACCTTTAAATAGTAGAAAATTATATTACAGTGTATTAAAAGCTATTTACTAAGATAAATTTATTTTTCTTAATAAATTAAGTGGAAATTTTATAAACACATATATATATATATATATCTGTATAATATATACATTTTGCCTGACCTCCTCTCTCTCTAACTCTGAAACTCGTGATGGCAATAAATTTATATTAAGATGTCTCACAGAGACGAAGCCATTATTTTTATATGAGAAGTATGGAAGTCTTGGGCATTACAGGGCTTACGACCTGTCATCGGCTAGCCTGAGTGATCACTTTACACAAAGTAATGTTCACCTATTTATAAATTTCTATTCAATTCTCATATAAAAATAATAACTTTGTCTCTGTGAGACATCTTAATCTTGATGACAATCCCTCAGGGGATAAAACCCAGTAATTAGTTCCTACAAAGATTTGGACGTGCTCAAAATATTTTAATAAATTTACATTTTTAAAAAAATATTATATAATTAAGAGCGTGTTTCTATTTTGTGCGAATTGTTTAATAAATTACGAATATTAATGAAAAAATATAATATATTAAATCACAACGGTATTCTATGACATTATATAAACCTATTATTATCCCCGGCTCTATGGGTCTTTTAGATTAAGGTCAGGCTCACCGCGCAACCGTCCTCCAAGCCTCTGTGCCTTGTGCTGTGATCTCGTAACAGTAAATTTGTAGTATCGCTGCATCCTTTTGAATATCGTTCTACCCATCTCATTCTTGGGTGTTCCATTGGGTTTTCGAAGAGCTTTAGATCTTTTTTTTTTAATATTTCAACTTTATTTAATACGTGTACATTATAATTTTCAATATTTGTCAAACTGCAGAACAGCTTTACGGCAAAATATCGGGCATGTCTTAACCTTATTTCCTTAAATATTGCTGATATTTGATTGCATTGATTTAGTTGCACTTCCGTGTGGATTCGTATTTCGCATCCATATAGTACGTACTATTAACAAGATATTTAAATTATAAATGAGAAATTTCATTTTTTTAACAGTAGCTTAGATCTAAAAATCTTTTTAAAGTAAAAGAGGTCACATTCCTATTTCTTTGTTGAGTTGTAAGTTCTAAGAACATTCGTTTTTGTCATATCTGTTGATTTCCAGGAACTTAAAATATGGAATGTGTTCAAACAATTTGAAAGGACGGATTACCTCCTTTCGACTATAAACCTATATATGAATGTGGTCTAAATACGCGAAATTCAAATGATAAAACAATCATATTTTTAATTTATTATCTTTGTTTTATTAACCACTGAATTGAGTTTAAATACATCTACCGGTTTCGAAAAATACCATTTTCTTCTTCAGGATGTCACAACTAACTAAAAATATATATTATTGTTACTTCACCAGAATCTATTTTTAAAAAAAAAACAACAATTATTTAAAAAATAAATTTAGTACCTAACTCAAGTTGTTGCTTAATACAAATTTAGTCGAATAATTTTTAGAAAAAAATTTTAGAATGGGACTCGTAGTTAAATTAAGTTGGTTATTTATAATTTCTTGATTAGTTTTACATACTTTATTTATCTCCAACGATTCCAAATTATTTAATTTGTGACCAACACCGCTTATATGCAAAATTGAAAATCCCAATTTTTTATCAAAACCGTGACTATTTTCTATCAAATGATTAGAAAATTCTGAAAGCCCACTATTGTTCAAACATCTCAAATGCTCCCTTACTCTTATATTAAAATTTCTACCCGTTTTACCAATATAAAATGCAACACAATCCTTGCAACTAAGTTTATAGACACCAGAATTGTTAAATTTATCATCTTTGTCTTTAGAATTTATGAGTAAATTTCCTATACTATTATTATTGGGATTGTCAATTTTGCATATAAACGCTGTTGCATATAAACGATGTATTTGAGCTCAATTCAGTGGTTAGCAAAACAAAGATAATAAATAAAAAATATGAATTTTAACTACAAAGTTAATATTGCTAATTTTAATAGGATAAAACAATCACATATTGTTTTTTTTAATTCTACTCGTTTAATTTACTTGAGACACGTTTCGTCTTGTAAACGCGATTTCAATCTAGTAAATGAAATAAATAGAATAAAAGATAAGTTTTTTTTAACACATTTAATTATAGATTTCCACAAATTTACCTCGGAAACAATAAATATGACAATGCAATGTTAGGTGCTCAAGACACACTTTTTTATTTTTATTATTTATTTAATTATTTTTTCGTTATTTTTTTATGTTAAGGTTGTTAACATTGTTAAGGTGGTGAGACCGTCATCTTATTTGTATTTCTTTAACGTTTCAATATTGGCGTATTGGGTGGTGATTTTTATAGTTTTGTGAAGAAAATAACCATACCTATTTACTATAAAGTAATAAGAAATATTAATATATTTGATATTTGAATGAGATCCGCATGCCCAAGACCCACGTAGTTCACGGGCAATTAGACATTGGAGAACGCGGAAATAGGCAGGACCGTACTTGAAGATGGAGAAAGGTATTCAATATATAAAAGTATGCATATGTACATATATTTTCGGTTCGGTGTTATCATAAATTCGAGCATAAATTGCTTATAAACTGTACATAATGAAATCAATGCAGGTTGTTTAATACATTATTTAATCCAAAGTCAAAATAAATTAAACAGTTTATTACGTCACATAAATCTAATTATAGAAAAAAAATAATATAAGAAATGTGTTAATCGTTTTATTGAAAGAGTAAATTAAAATATCGTTTTATTGAAAGAGTAAATTAAAATATCGTTTTATTGAAAGAGTAAATTAAAATATCGTTTTATTGAAAGAGTAAATTAAAATATCGTTTTATTGAAAGAGTAAATTAAAATATCGTTTTATCGAAAAAAACGAAAATTTATGTTTTTTTTTATTTTTATATAAACTAAACTTTCTACCACACATACGTTAAAATATACGCGTTATTATATTTTAGAATAGTTTAGTCCCCTTAATCATCAGGTGTAATTGATAACTGAAACTTTTTTAACCATTTAATTTTTTTCCCCATGTAAAACCTTCACTCGTCTTTTTTCCATTTTTTACTAACTTTTTAATTTTCATTGGTTTTTCATACTATTTATTAGAGCTTTTATTAGAAAAATATATTCACTTTATTAATTTTTCTTAACAATTTATCCTTTTATTACGATTTAAACTGTGGTACTATTGTAATCTAATGAAAACATGTAATTGACTTAATTTTTTGCTATATTTTTATTATTATGTTTTTATTTCAGGTAAATCTGTAGATACGTTTTCTGTATATAATAAAATACGTTATATACAGTTTAGTAGCAGCCTTTGGGTGATTGGGTAGTGCGTGAAAAAGAAATCGAGTTGTTCTTAGGAATATGTAAAGTAAGGAACGTGTTATTATTAACATGTGTTTTTTTTTTTAGATTTATTTCCGAGTGGAGAAGATTTATCGAAATAATGATTACTTTCAATGATGTGATTAGAAAATTCTGGGAAGTTATTCATTTTTAGAAAACGGAATTGTTCTTTTTTTCTCGTATTTAGGTTTCTTACAGTTTGGGCAATGTATTGTGTCAATCTCCACAAATTATTTCACACATCTCTACTATTTTTTTAGAATATTTATAATTTTTGCATTGGAGCATATAACGCAGGTTTCATATGCATAAGGAAATAGTGCTACAAAGTAACTGCCATGTCAAGTATTATAATAACGTAATTTTATTTTATTTACAAATCATTATTCTAATGGTAAAATTCCAAAAAAAAATTATATATTCTTAGGAACTAGAGTGGTGTTTTTAGTTGCGATTGTGGCAGAGAAGCGTGACAAATGCGTACCTAGTATCAAATACATATGTACTTGTCATCAATCCAACGAGTCATTTGCTCGAGTCACGCATTCTGTCGCTCGCTCGTGCATACACGAGCGAGCGACAATGCTTCCCCAACATTCAATTTCGTTTACTAGCAATGCGAATTTAAAAAAAATTCAAATGATTAATTTAATTTTTAAAACAAATTAAATGAATCAATTAGACATATATGTACAAAATAAAATCTGTCAAAAAAAATATTTTATACCACCGGGATTTTATTTCATTTTATAAGTTTCCGACAATTTTGGAACACATACCGTGCAGTTCTATTATTTAAATTTTAAAAGCAATCAATTTTATATTGTATTGAATCGAGTGCCCGGCCGAGTGAAACAGCAGTATGGCTATTCACTCAGTTGCGGCGGGAATATTTTAAATCTATAGGAAGAGTCCGTTATACAGAGATATAATTGTTTCCAAGCCGGTAAGCAGAGCCAATACTAAAAGGCTACATGATGGGTTATCTACTATCGAACCTGGTAGAAGATTAATTCCTGGCAGGGTCTTCTTCACCTTGGGATGGGCGCGTGACCCAAAATGGAACTATTGTCTGGCTGGGCAGAGGGTTCTGGTACTTCTCATGCTTCTGGATGGGGAAGGATGTGGGTCCCCTATTTGGACCATACTATGGATGTCACTGCTGTGATCAGAGTCTGGTGCACTGAGTTCTGTATCTCGGTGCGGCCTCGGAAGATGAAGATATAATCACGCAATGTGGAACGGAAGAGTATTCGGTCTGTACATATTATTGTCCACGTTTTCTTTGTTTAAGCCATCGCGAATGTGAAGTATGATATGAAATTGGTCACAATTTCACAGATGTCGCTAAGTAGAGTATTGAATTTTGTTCATTTGACAATCAAGTTTTTATTTATTATGAAAAAACCACCTTTATCATTTTGTTATATAAAATTCTTCTTCTTTTGCCTCGAGGGATGAATGCAAATTTGGGAAGTCGTCGGTAAGTTTCTGGTAGATTTGACACAGTGGAATCCACATCGCATGCTTGCCACTGAATAAGCCGGTGGTGGTGTGGAGCCCCCGGATCCATAGTTCACAACATACTAATAATTATGTTTATAAAATATATAATAAAAATGCATTTTGATGTGAAGCTACGATTTCAGAACATAGTTTTAGGATATTAAAACAAATTAAAGGAACATTTAGAAAGATATTCAGAAAATATATGTAATGATATTTGAACAAATATTTGGTTAACCCCGGAATATATTTGCCAATCTGAAATAGGTATGTTCTGAAATTGCAACTTCACGAACAATTCATTTTCATTAAAATATATTATCGTTTTTATTTTTTTAACAATAATATCAAATTTATCATAATATTGCACGCCATGTGATGGCAAACTGCTTGAAAAAATGTTTACTTAATTTATACCGTTAATATTATGTATAAAAATGCAATTAAGTTAGCGTGATGTAATAAAGCTGTTAAATACGGAATTAAAAACACATTTTCATAAATAAAGATTTAATAAATTCACGGAAACAATAAAGGAAAAAGTACCGATACAATGTGAGGTATATCAAAAATGGTAACCGAATGTTTTTGTTTTCTTAGAAAATACATTTTCCAGAAATAAATATATATTTTGGTCTGCGAATTTATCTGCCATGCCACTAGATTGATTTACCAGAAGGTCACCTGGGATCTCCCCTAAAACCTTTAAACGGAAAAGACTTGTTAAAGATTATCCAACCGGCCAAAAAACTACTCGTGCGATATAACTACTTTCCTTAGAAACGTGGCTCGGTTCTTATAAAATAAATTGACAAGCATTACATTACATAGAATATGTTGTCCCAAAAAATAGCCCGGAATTTTAACGGTAAACAAAAAAAGAGAACAAATGTTTTTTCGTAAATACTACTGTAACAGTTGTCATTTTATCCAAACATTGAAATCGATCAATTACAAACGCAACATTATTGTGACGATATCGTCGATGTAGCATAGTTGGATAATGCACTTTCCCCGGTTTAGAAAGAGATCCAGGTTCGAATCCGGGTGGCGCAACAACAATATTTTTCGATAAAATTGATTTTATATGTATATATTTCTAATTAATACATTTAATTTTAAATTATTAACATTTTCGTAAAAACTTCACTGCTTTACATATAAGTTATATAATGAAATATTTTTATATGAACTTATAAATGTAAAAAAGAGAGAATGGTAAGAAACATATAGATATAGAGCAAAGAGTTCCACGCTTTTGGGCCTGCCACCGCAAATGCTCGTTCACTGAACTTAGACTTTTAGCAACGGCTGGTCAGTTTCACAACTCTACCTGCGACTGAAACAGAGGTCTACATTAAACCATATCAATAGATGATTTAATAGTTTTTAACTCATTTTATATCAATTTCCAAATAAATACAACAATCGACAACTCAACTCCCTATTGATCAGGACTTAGGTAAACAATAAATGGTTTCAAATATTTGATTAAATTATTACCGCGAGTGCCTTTTTTTGAAAAATAAAAATAATGCTTCATCAGTTATTATTAAAAATCAGAACTATCAAAATTATTATGGGCTAAAATAATCAGCAATTCCAGATATATCTGAGAATTCATTTACAAATACGACAACTATCACGTTTGTTCTATGATACATATAACTTTATTTTATATATTTAACGAATAAATATATTAAATATGATTTACGTAAAAAATATAATTATCGTTTGATGCACTGCAATTTGGGAGCCGTAGGGTCGAATTGCATTTTATATTTCACTTCAAACGCTTTCATAGTTGCAACGGCCGCCACCAGAGGTGCCTTGAGCGACGCCGATCTCATTAGTAGCAACCGGGCACCGGTTTAAAATAAGCAAATGGCAAAAATTCGACCAAAATAAGAAAATATAAAGTTGAAAGAAGAAAATATGATATTATAATGAGAAAAAAATTGTATGAACGCAGTTGATTTGTCGCGGTACGATGTTCAATTTATAATATAATAAATATAATACCTTAAAGAAAAGTTCAAATATATATAGTTAAAAAATAATAAGATTAAAAATGGATTATATTTTGTTAAATATTAACAAATATTTATGATCACGTTAGCTACACAATAACTGTGGGATTTTTATATCTTCTGCGAACAAATACGGTTGTATCGTAACTTTTTGAGGCAACACCTTGACAATGGCACGTATTACCGTGCCGATTAGATCTCATTTTTAGTAGACGAATCTAACCCAAAAGATGTGCCAGTTTCATATATTTACAGGTGTAACAGACCTACTCCATAATATTATTTTAGTGGATACCTGAGTAAATTACGACTCGAAAATGTATATATATATTGATGAGAATAGATCCCGTGGAGTGTATCGATTTAAACTATTAGTTAAGTGAACGCAGCCCGAATTGGAGTAAAAAAGGAATAATGTTAAAAAGGATCTGGCTTACCTTGATCTCAGTACTGAGTTGGACGGCAAATTACACCTCGCATTGTTTTGGTGAAGAAATGAAATATCGCTGCACTTCGGGATGCTGTCGACAGGCATTTTTTCGTGATCCGGGTTCAATGCGAGGCGATACTCTCAACCGACAAAAAAAAACGTGTTGACACATCGGCGTTCGAAAAACAATCTATCGCACGTCGGCCGAAATACCTAGATATTGGTTAGCCAGAACGAGACAGATATATCCACGGGTTATGGGAAAGACGAAAAGGAAGAATAAGATAATGTTTGACTTATTCCAACGTATATATTAATCATAAAATATAAAATACTAATATATTAATTATGAAATATTACGAACAGTAATCAATATCACTATTAAATTTATATAATGTTTCAGAAATATTATTTAGTAAAGATTTTCAGCCAAATCGAATATGATAAACGTTATATTTTTATAACCGTCTAGGATTAAGGATCAAAGTGCAAAGAAGGTTATCCTTTCATGAAATTATTCGCCACTTGCTCTGAACTGCCCTCCGACTCGAGAAGACCTGTAAACGAATAGGGTTTTAAACCTGAGCGCCAGGATTTTATCTGAAATGAAAACACGCCCGTTTGAAGAAAGAGACCGTTGGATAGGGAGAGAAAGGCGGAAGGGTGAAGGAAAGTGAAGGTTTAATAGGAGCGGCGATAGAAAACAGGGAGCGACCTCTGCCGCTGCGATAAACTTTGGGAGCAATTGTGCGCAGTAAATCTATTGAATAGTTTTGTCTGGCGCCATCCATTGAATGCTTTTCAGATCGAGGCATGGACCAGTTCAAGGAAAAAAATGAACTCAAGCGTTATGACTTAAATCTTCTAAGGACAAAATGAGGAGTACATTAAGCTCTATATAGACTAACTGATAAGGCGTAAAGAAGACGTCTAAATGATTTGAATCATACATTGTTAACACGTGTTGACACGTTGAATTAGTATAAATTTAAATACATCACTTAGATAACATCAATGCCAAACATAATTTATATTTCTACCGAACCTCTCTTTATTTCAATTTACCCCTAAACAAACTAAATATTTTTAATTAAATATTAATTCAATACATTAACTTTAAATACCTTTATTATATTTTTATCATACAGATTTTATTCACTATTCCATTTTTTTCCCCTCACCCTCCCATTCCCCTGAAATATATATATTTTTTTCTTTATAACTTTTATCTCTCCTCTGTTTTTATTTTCAATTTTTTTCTCACTTTTCTCTGTATTATAAAATAAAGTACATTAATGTCCTTTTTAAATTATCCTCACTGTTTAAAGTATACTGTATTTTCAGAGAAAACACGTAACTCGTTAAATTATTGTTTCGCTTTCATAATGATTTTATCGAAAAAATAAAGCCATCATCGGAATTCGATCTTCTATTGATAATAAATAAATTTGTATCATCAAGAATAGTGCATTTTATATGGTTTGTCATTTAAACAAATTATTAACATTGTATTAATCGCGCTGATTATTTTAACATTGATTGGGTTCGGTACCACCATTTCTTTGTTAGAATATATAGTATAGAATAGAGCATAGTGTAATAATATTCTAACAAAGATACAATAGTATTGATGATAAGCCGTTATGTGACTCTGATTGTGGTGATGATTGATAACAGAGATTTAACGATGATTGGTCATTAAAATATGACTATTAGAGGTTTACCTTTTAGTGTACCAGTTATTACCTAAAAAAATACGAATAATCAATTATTAATCAGTGCTATAATCGTACACAAACACATTATATGCTTAGTGACCAGATAATAATAGTTAGATCATGTTACTTGGTGTAGTATTTTATCGAACATAAATGAAATAAATTACGAGTCGAGAAAGAAAAAAGAAGGGATTATTTTTTAAATATTACAATTTTACACGGTAATTAAAATGACTTTGTAATTCTTCCAAACTAAGTGATATCACAACTGGATATAACGTATTTGCAAAAAAAATAGATAACAATAAAATAATAATTGCAATAAACATATATTATAATCTTCCATGTACAGTGTTCTGGGCAAAGATTTTAGAATACTCGCAGTGAATAAGTAACCTGAAATGTCGGCTATAATAAAACGCAACCCGAGGCCATGGAAACCTAAGATTTTATTTCATAATTAAGAAGATGGTTTTATCGAGGTCCATCTCCAGCATTTACTAAAGTTTCGATAAGAAACCTAATATTGTTGCTAGTATCTTTGATTGATTAAAAAATCGATGGATATTCTGCACAAACAACAGCGGAATAATCGATCAGGAAGGCCCATTTGATTTATTCCGTGGCACGTCAACAAAGGTTTGTAAAGAAATACGATAAAGAGAGATGATAGGACTATGGTTTCTGCCCACGAATCTACGATATCTTTATTTGTCACATGGGTTCGTTTGTTTATTGAAGTCTAAGTCTCCTTGTTGCAATATAACATTATTAAATACATTAAATGTATTAATTAGAAATATATACATATAAAATCAATTTTATCAAAAAATATTATTGTTGCTACCAAGATTCGACCCCTGGATCCTTCATATTTTGTATTAACCGATTATTCTACACCAACAAAGTGCATTGACGACAAATTTTCGAACTTATATGTCACACTTTTGAAATTGATACATCTATCGTTCCATTATTTAAAAGCCATCTTCTTTATTTTTACGGAATCTTAAATACCTTTCAGATAGGAAACGCCAGAATTAATAATGTTCTGAATAATTACAACTTCACAATAAGAATGTGTTTTCATTAATGACACATTATTAATTTGCTTTGCATCTGAGTGAAAATAAATTTAACGGTACAATTCAGTCTTATTTAAAATAAGAAAATATTAGAGTATAATAATATTACTAAATTTAAAAAAAATTGCATCGCTTGTCACCAATTATTTATTGGTATTAAGCATAAGATAATGATATTTTGCGTACATAATTTCTAACCACCAACAAAATCAATCAGTATAGAGAAACAAGCTGATGGTATATCATTTCGTTCAAGACGACTTGCCACTGGACCAAGCGTTCCATTATTCCAAAAGTGCGTGTGGGTGGTTCTGTGCAATATCACCTACACCTTAAATAATTCCACACACAGGCCTCTGCCATAGCCAACCCTTAAAACCGAGCGGCAATGTACTCAGCAAGATCACTCCTATGCGGTCACAAAACTGATGGAGGAAGATCCGTCGCTCAGAACCGCCTTGCCCGGGAGATAAGTGTGCACGACACGTCGAAAGGTGTGCGGTTTGAGAATAGGACTCATCAGTCAACTCGGACTCACAATCGCGAACCATGGCTAACGTCACCCTCGTAACGAGGTACCACTGAAGAAGAAAAATATATAATTTCTTAACAACTCGTCTATTAATAGACAAATTTGAAAAATTAAGAATTAATATAATATTTTTTTAATTTCCCATGAATGTAATATTATTAAAAATTAATACTTTGTATTTTTGGCACGTGTTCGGTGAAAGCATTTATTTATTTTAATATTAATAAGCAAGGCTATAGACAATTTTTGGATGAGATCCAGGACATAGACACGTAAAGAGCATTGCACCGTCCTGTACAAGTTCTTTAATATGAAATAATAATGTAAAATGTATTACTGTACAATTACCGACACTATAAAACAGGACAATTAAGGGTACTACTAGTTGCAATCTCTGTAACCTTCATACATTGTTTATTTAGAGAAAAATTGATGGGAGCTTAAAGAACAATATGTTTTGTTTTCGTAGAAAGCAATCACTTTGTGGTTTGACATATTATATTAAATAAAATTACTATCACTTTTTACGAAACCGCAAAATGTATTATATATCAACCGGGTTCGTTTGTCTCGAGCCTCATCAGGATGTATTATAACTGATCATAAATGCAAAAAAAAATTAATTGATTGTTATTTTATTTAAAAATAACAACAATATATTTATTAATGCACTGCTTCTTATATATAATAAAGGAAAGGAGGAGTTATGTATATAAAATATATCTTACTTCTCCTTTCCTAATGTCAGCGAGAAAAAACGACAGATTTAGCGACTTTAATTGATTTTTAATAAACAATTTACATTAAGGTGAGCGGTTTCTTCTTCTAGTTTTCCATTTTATTCAACTGACGTTAGATATCATATTTAGTATCATCACTCTGTTTACTATGGCCCAGAAAAGCTCTACGGTAGACTGGCCAAACCATTGCCTAAGTTTTTTTTTAATTTATAAAAAAAAATATAGATGCGTACACAGAATAGATGTCACATAAATATTCTTACCATTTTTAAACTAAGCTAAATGCTTGTACTAGCTTGTGATCTCCCGGAACAAAGCGCGACCTAGATCACTATGCCAGCGTCTTTATTTGCTTATTTTGAGAATTACCCTGTAAATCCATATCTTAAAGTCACCATTTCTTAGGTAAGTAATAATACTTTCATTCCATAAAAGAATATATATTCCATAGAGATAAGTTTAACTGCTTTAAATTAACACAATGTGTTATAACTATATGAGAAGACAAGCGAATTGAAAGTTATAAAATAAAGTAATAGAGATTGCTAACTTTGCAACTAGTATCTTTAAGATATATAAATACAAACAAATGTAAACACATATGAAATATAATTTAAAAAAAATTATATACAACTTTAAATTACTCCATTAGCTGAATAACTCGCTGCAATATTTTAGTAATAAAATTCAACTTTACGGATGTATGAAGCTGCACAAGATAAACATAGCCCGGGAAGACACCGTCGGAAGCAATCGCTACACGAACAAAAGGAATGACTGATGACTTGGCGGTGCGTGGAGCGTGGAGCCAAGTCAGATAAGATATCGAGCCTTTCTCATGGCCCTTGGAAACGTACATAAAATGCTTTATTGATCGGTCTGGAATGTTTTATTTAACGTTATCGGTCCATGAAAAGGGATAAATGTGGGTTCCATGGCGCACGTTCGATCAGATTACTAAAGTAATATAATTTTTTTAATCTATAGACTACAAACACCTTAGATATGTCGCTGATTTTAAATACAATATTATTAAGGAGAACACATTCTTATTGTGAACTTGTAAGTATTCAAAACATAGGTGTGTGATATTTTTAATACGAATTAAATGTATTAATTAGAAAGATATACATATAAAATCAATTTTCTCGAGAAATATTGTTGTTGCTACCGAGTTTATCTTACTAACAATCCGTTTACGAGATAACCAGACAAGCAGCAGAGGATAGAACACAATAGCAAACGAGTGATAAAGTGAACGTTTTCATACTTAGTGATGCCATCTGGTGATTTCGGCCACATAGACGACTGCTCAGGTGGTATGCCACTGGTTATCGGGGTAAAAGATTTGGTTGAGATATATAATATTGGACCTTATTCGCAACCTTGTAGCCTTCGTGCAAGGCATGATGTGTCCCGTAACACACATTAAATTAAGCTCAGGTTTCTTCCAAAGCGCAGCGCTGCGCTATTTCCTTGGATAAACCCATTAATACGTTGAACTTCGAGCATATCAGGCGTTGCGGTCTCGACCAATTTCCTACGTTCATATTAAATATAATTACTTGCAATAGTTAAGTATTTAAACCAAATTACAGACTGGATATTTTTGCACTTATATAATTAATATCAAATTTGTATACGCTTATGTATTAGTATGTACTCGTACATACATATATTTGAATAAAGTAAACATGATTTAACTAAAATCAGTTATAATAATATTAAACATTTTAATTTGGAAGGATTATTTTATACTTTTTATTTCTCTTATGAACTGTTTTATAACTTTATTTATTTTTGATACATATTTTAAACTGTTTATTTTCAGTAAAAAAGTAAATATTATGATAAAATAAACCTTTCAATTTTTGACATTGAATCATTATTTTATGACCTTTATGGACATAATTCTGTACACTCTTATGTATTATAATATATGTATACTAGTACACGTAGGTATGTATATACATTACGTTTGTTGGAAACCAACAAAATAATATATTGATTTTATTCATATGTATGACTATCAAGCTTAGTTAAATGTAAAAATTTAATATAACTTATTAACTACAACATTTATATTTTTTTTATTATTTAACCTAATGTTTATGGATGCACTTTAAGATTTTATTTTAATGAAAATTAATTTCTTTAACAAAAACATCGCGCGTTAAGAATAAATGAATTCAAATATTTTACATTACAATGATTTGTATTTCTTTTTCGGTAAACCTATTTGTATCTCTTGTAAGAGAGTTTTTGTTGACTATACAACTGTAGTTTTATTATAAATATTTATTATGGTCCCAGACACGCGAAACTGCATCGACTCAGCTGGGCTGGTCACGTCCAGAGCATGCAGTAAGCACGGATTCCAAAAAGAATCCTTAATGGACACCAAGGTAGTGAAAAAATAGTGTGAAAAGACTTCTATTTCACTGGAAAGATAGTGTATAGAAAAATACAGCAGAACTGCTGAAAGTTTCGAATAAGAAGACAGTCACCGGAAGCCGGAGCATGTGGAGGCCAATACTTGATATGAGCTGAAGCACCATCGCCATTGAAGAAGAAGACAAATGTACTAATACTTACCAAAAAATATTTTTGCTTATTATGAGACGTTTATAGGCAACAATATTATTAATAAAGATAATATATTCTTATTGTGAAGTTGAAATTATTCAAAACTTAGATCAGTAATAATATAATAATAATACATAAGTTGTATCGATGAGTCCAAATTTTAATAAAATTGTATTGTTAATTTTGGCATCTCCTATCGGATTACTATTTGAGATTTCGTAAAAACAAAGAAATTTGACGGAAGTTGAAAGTATTCAGAACATAGATCTGTGATATTTTAAATACTAATTAAATGTATTAATTGGAAAGATGTATTGTATTGTTGGTCCCCGTATTGGAAAGAGATCCAGGTTCAAATCCCGGTAGCATCAACAATATTTTTTTTTTGAAATTAGCAATATTTACTTTGTGGTTAGTTAGCAATGACATCTTGAAGAAGAAAATGGTATTTTTCGAAACCGGTAGATGTATTTAAACTCAATTAAGTGGTTAATAAAACAAAAATAACAAATAAAAAAATAAAAAATAACAATAATTTTCGATAAAAATTGATTTTATATGTATATCTTTCTAATTAATACATTTAATTAGTATTTGTTAACATTATTGTTCAAAATAATAATTAAAAATTAATCAAAAACAAGTTTTTCTGAAGGACATTAGTTAATAAGCACAGAACACGTAAATTTTTTAATAATTTTAAAGTACGAACAAGCATGTATTAGACATACCTGCTGAATTTGGTGGTAGAAATGTTTATGTTTATTTCACCTATTCTAGTATGATGCTATCTTCATAAATATTCTAAGTACAAATATAAGACATTATATTAAGCTTAAAATGTAGTAATTATTTTTAATTTTGAACGAACAGAATTGTCAGCATTCACTGAATTATATTTTCAGACAATAAATAAATGAAAATACTCTTTCTCCAATAAAATTAACATAGGTCTACGCTCCGGACATGTTTTCTGCTCCAATTAAACGATATAAAATATTCAAATCGCTGATAAAAACACGTTCACTAGAACGGAAAGGATGTCTCAACCTATTCACATACTAAATCAGAAAGAAACGTGACGGCGATGTAAATGCAGAGATATTTTTTTATCATTTTAACGACTTTAAGAAGTTTCCTTGAAAAATTCTCGAGCATGCTAAAAGAAAGAGGCACAAAGTTGCGAGGGCATAATTAATTTGAAACTTTTAAATTCTGTTAAAAAAAATATGCTCGTAATTTATGTGCGGAAGGGCCATATTTTTAGGTCAAACAAACCCATTGTGCCAGTCCTATACATGAATCGTTTGCGAATAAAGAAATGAAGACATTTTCAAAAGAAGGAATAGGAAGTGGAAAACAATGGGAGAACTAGACTGTAGGCAGTTAAATTATTGTCACAATTCAATTTCTTTTTAACCCGGGCTTTAAAATGGCGATGTAAATACAGGAAATGGCAAGGGTGTTAATTTTCTATAAATATACTGGCGATGGAGCAACTTACTGGTGGAAATAGATTAAATCTAGAATTAAATCAACAAACCACTTTCAATGTTTGATAATATTGACAAATAAGTAAACTGAATTGACTCTTTTCAGGATTACAATCGTAGAGTAATAAAAATACATATTAGAAAATTAGAAATGTAAAATATTAAAAAATATGTTTCCAAATTTTGTTCCTAAAATATTTCAAAGAGAAAAAAAAACATTTTTATTTGATTACTAATTAAAATAAAATAAATTACAAAATATATATATTTTAATGTGATAATGATATAGGTATATCTTAATAAAAAATACAAAATATTCTTCAATATTTTGATTATTTTTTAAATATTTTAATAAGAATTTAAGTTTTTGTAACAAAAATTATTTTGGTAAACAAATAAGCTAACAGTTCTCGTAAAACATTTTTTTATAACTGTTATTCTATTTAAAATCATTTGGAATTGAGATTTTAATAAATTCTGTAATAATATATGAATATAGGTATAATCATATACCTATCGTTAACTATATTTTTCCGACTGAATATATCGCTGCACTCTACTGCATATGTTAATTATTTACCAAGATTAAAAAACTAATAATTAAAAATTGATTAGAAATTTTTTTCCTTTAATTTCTATATAATTTTATGTTATTGATATAATATGATATATCCATTCGCGATTATTTTTCTCTTCAAATTTCACCGCACGCATTTTTAACATTTAAGCAAATTACTAGCAAATGTAGATCTGTTAGTAGCGTAGTCGATAGAGTTAATAAAATGTCATATCATAAATAATATAGATGCAGAAACGTCCTAAAATATAATATTGAAGGCCACAAGAACAGACGACATGTGTACGTGATCACGACGTAATCAGATGGATCAGATATTAGAGGAATATCCTATTCACTTTTGAACTATCAAAGAGAGCGGATAAGAAAATGAGATTGAGTTAATAGTGGTCCTTAATTATGGAATGTTAATTATCATTTTAATATTGAGTGTAAATATTTTAAATTGTTACATGCAAAAATGGCCCAAAAAAGTCCTTCGAATGTGTAAGAAACCTGTAAGGAAACTTGCAAGCCAGAAATTAGGTACTCAAAAATGTACTAAAATTTTGGCATTTTAAAAATAATACAAGTAAAAGTATATCATGTGCTTGTGCTCTAGTGGTTACTATACTCGCCTTATGATCAAGTGGTCGGAAGTGAGAGCCTCGTTCCATGTGGTCATCAAGTTAGTCTTATTTTTATAGCATGTGCGTTTAGCTTAGTTTAAAAATATTAATAATATTGTTGCGACACGATACGCATCTGTAATAATTTTTTTATATATTGAGTCGTTTACTTTCAAACCCCTCTATAATCAAAAATGAAAAAACGTATATTTGAATGTACAGTTTTACTAGAAAAAATATATTCTTGCGATTGGTTCGATACTGTACCATAATTAATAAATTAAGTAATAGAACAAGTTAAGTTTTGTGTCAAAACCCTCTATAATTGAGTACTTAAACACTAGACGGCTCAATAATGAAACTGACCATTAGTTTTAGTCATATTTTGCTGGCTTAAAGATCAAATAATGTGAGCGATAAACACCTAATACATTTTGTAATTTTATCAAAATCGACGACATATTTGTGATTTTTTTTTGCATTGATACATTTATTTATTTTATTAGTAACTATATAATACTATGTACAAATCTGTTTGGACTGTGCCCGTCTCACTAGAGAAATTCTGTGTCGAGACGGGCATAGTTTACAACCAATTGTCCAATTAATTAGAATTACAAGTAGTAGATAGAATTACATTTATTACTATATAATAGACGTATATAAAGAACAGTTTTAAAGTGGACTTAATTTTTGGATCACTTTGTAGCAATAATTAATATAGGTATGAGTCAATATGTTTGGGTGAGTGCACCAAAACTGGCTCTACCCATATTACGAATCCAAGTTTTAATATATAGTTTCATGTTCTTGGGACAATTCAATTGGTTTAAATCTTTTAGCATTCTAGTTTAGGTTTAGGTCCAAAATATTTGTAGTTCCTTTGGCCATATGTTGTATGTGCTCTTGGAGTTTGTAGGTTATTTATATTTGTCCGTGTGGAAATTATATTTTGAGTTGTTTTAAAAAGTGTCTGTTTGTATTTATATATGTGTTTGAATTATGTACACAGTATCTTAAAAATATCTATTGAAATAGTTAGATAAAAAATCTATTTTTAAATGTTTTTCATGATTTCTGCGTTTTGTTAAAAATCCATTATAGAGGGGTTAAGAATTGAACGACTCAATAATTTATAATATTTTTAGATTCGAAAAGATTGTTAGGATTATTTCACAACTCAAAGCGACAAAGGAAGAAAAAAAGTAACATTTTTCAATTAAAACGATGCTTTCAACGTCAACAGGATCACGTAGTGTCCTGGCCTAGGAGCGGCACGTGACCGGTGTATACGCCACTGCGCTGGGAGACCGCAGGAGAACCGAGCCGTGGTCGCGCGGACTCCTGACGCTAGTTATGATATCTGCCGGTGAGGAATAATTTCATTACCCACCGGGATGGTCAGGCGCGATCGTGCTGAAAGCAACCCCGATTAATTTTAAGCCAGCACGTCTAACGTGATACATGTGCAAGACGACACTTGCGCCAGAAAATATTTTTTTTAAATTTAAAATATTAATTAAATATTATTAAGGAAAACACATTCTTATTGTGAAGTTGTAATTATTCAGAACATAGGTCTGTAATATTTTAAATACTAAATTAATGTATTAATTATAAATATATACATATAAAATCAATTTTGTCGAAAAATATTGTTTTAGCTTTATCCCGGTGACGCTAAAACAATATTTTTCGACAAAATTGATTTTATATGTATATATTTATAATTAATACATTAATTTAGTATTTAATTAAATATGTTTGTAGCTATAATATCTCTATATAAGAGAAGAGAATATCTCATATACAATGACGATGTATTATCTTTTTGACTTTGATTTCATGGCGCATCGGAGTACCGGAGTATGCCTTAATGGCCTGATAATTTTTTTTATTATTTTAATTTATTATTATAATCAAATAATCTGCAATTAATATGGTAGGGAACTGCTAACTGGCGTAGTGACTTTTTTCCTCTAAAGGAGGACGGATTTGGGTCAGTACGGTTGGATCGTAATTAGTTAACGCATTTAGCGGGGGGTTTTGGTGCTTAGGGAGTCCAACGTAAAAACGTTCGGAGATCTGTGTTATGAATTCTTTTACGGGGAGAATGCCCGACTCGTGATGTAGGTGTGTGATCCTTGACCATTTGGGTGCATCCATCGCTGACTGGATGAACTTATTCTGGAAGGGTCTGTAATTTCTTCATGTGTGATTGAGCCGCGTGACCCCAGACGGGGGCTGCCTTAGAACGGTCTTGTGCAAGAGAAGCTTATTGTCTGTGGCAAGTTTGCTATTCCTAATGTATTATCTGACATTAAGATATTGAGCTTGAATTTTTATAATCAGATTCGTTAATTTGAACTCGTGCGTTAAATTTATATTCACGAGTAAATGCTCTAACAATAATAAATATTAATTAAAATAATTATTTAGAACGATACATTGAAAAAATTTATTTATCCGAAAAAATATTCAAAAAAAATATTATTTACCGGGATTCGAACCTGGACCTCTTCCTATACGGGGTGAAATTTACGACTTACTTACGTTTACGACAGATATGGAACATACATTCTGTATATTTTTATAGTTGATTAATGTATGAATAAGAAAAATATACAGATAAAATCAATTTAGGAAAAATATTTTTGTTGCCACCCGGAAATGCGCTGACCTATTACATCACGTCAACATTGAAAGTTAATGACAAATTTTCATACTCATATGTTGTATTTTCAAATTGATACATCTGTTATTCGATTATTTGAAAGCAATCTACTTTATATTTACGAAAATTCTTTGAGTAAATCCGATAGGAGATGCCAGAATTAAATGAATTAATTCATTTTATAAATTATTGGAAACAATTTCTTATTGATACATTTAATTTGTATTAATATATCACAGAAATATGTTCTGAAAAACTGCAACATCACAATAATAATGTGTTCTCCTTAATGATTATTATTCCATTTTTAGAAGTAATCAACTCTATAAACGTAATCGATTACTGAAGTGAAATGGTTATACGTTACCCCGAATAGGAAGAGGCCCAGGTTCGAATCCCGGTAGCAACCAAATATTTTTTCTGTATATCATTCTAATTGATTAATTTAAATTGTATTCAAAATACCATAAATCTATGTTCTGAAATATTACAAGTGCTAATAAAACATAATATTGTATTCTTTAAAAGACAAAATTATTGTAAGATTCCAAAAAGTCAATGGAAAATGATACCTTCATGTTACAAGGTCACGTGTAGGTTGACAGTTTATGTCGTATACATAATTGTAATATTTAAACAAAATTTCAATTAAAATGTCATTTTCATACCACACACCATACCGTAGGAAGAGTAATCTTTCTGGCATACAATAAGTAATCATTCATACACTTAACTACTTATAAAAATACAATTGAATGATAAAAGAAATATTTAGTTACGAAAACAATAAATTATTTATTGAATTTTTGATTTTATTTAATTAATATTCGAAATATACAACTTTAATATGAGTAAGGTTTTTTTAGTTATAAAACTAAAATGGACCACTTCTCAATTGTTGCCTACTTAACGGATAAAATTTTTGAAAAATATATTTATACGAGTGTACATGTTTAAATGATTTCGAATAAATTAAATGGCGGTCAGGATGCATGGGTTCAAAAAATGGTACGTCATAATTTGACTATCGATTAATAATGTTAGTCTGATTTTTAGAGTATATTTATTACAGCTTTATTTATATTCAAAACAGTTTAAAAGATATGGATATGTTGTTAAGTGTTGTAATAAGTGATATTGGATTTAGTGGCGTGTTGATAGCAACTCTATAAGCAAGCAGAAGTTTGCGAATGGCCATGAACTTGATGGTAATTCATTATTTAACCGCGAGGGTGATAACGCTGTAATATCTACATAATAATTGGTACGCCTTAAAAGAGTGTTGAATTACTGGAAGAAGCCACGTGTGGTTTCACGTGGCATTCTGGCTACCGGATGTGCGGCCCGGCGACGCCGCGCCCACCGGAAGCCGCGAGACCCCCCGCGGATAGCACCGGAAGAACCCTCGGGGCACCGCCGTTAAATCTGAGTAGAGCCTTCGGTGCGTGAACTAACGATTTCGGTGGAGGGAAAGTGAAAGTTTGGTTAGAGAGTGAAATATCGTCCTGGTGCGGATCCTAAGGGAGGAATCAGTCATGTGTGTTGGTTAAAAAACTGTGCGTGTATGTGAAGAAACAAAGGATGAATAATTGTGGTTTAAGAACGAACAAAAAAGGTACAACTTATTTGAATAAAGACCAGAAGGCATAAAAAACATGAAATCCCTTTTCGTATTTCTAAAATGTATTTACTTACTAGGCCTTGTTTTTTTAATCGCCATAATAAATATTACAAAAAATTATTACAAAGTTTATGGAATTTATTAAAATTATATTTTTAATTATGCTAATAATGCTAGGAGAATTAAAACAAAATCATGTTAATTTATTCAATTTTTCAAATAAAGTAAAATATTTTATTTAAAAGAATTTAGATTGTAAATGTATACGATATATATTGAAGATATACAGGAAAATTCAAATTATCGAAAAATATTTTTGTTGCTACCGGGAATAAAACCTGGATCATTTCTTTTAATAAAAATGCGTTAACCGATTACACCACACCAACATAGTAAGTTGACGACAAATTTTCTAACTTATATGCTGTAGTTCTTTCAAATTGATACATCTATTATTCCAATTTTTAGACGCTATTACCTTTTATTGCAAAAATCTCAAATACCTTTGAGTAATATTCGCTAGAAGACGCCAAAAATTAAATCAATTCCTTTTTATTATATTTTTGAATAAATAAACGTTAATAAAAATAATATATTAAGATAAGAAGAACCCATTATTATTGTGAAGTTAGAGTTTTTTTTCAGAACAAAATAAAATAAAATACCAAACTGCAACTTCACAATAGTAATGCATTCTCCTTAATAAGAAGTAAAATATTCATAAGAAAATTTAATTAGTAAGATCAAATATTTAAGACATTTTATAAAAAATTTAATCTGTCACAAATAACATATTAAAGAAGGATTAAATATATTTTATATAATATGTCGATAAATTATAAGAGAATTATTTTCTTCTTGTTCTTAAAATACAATTATAAGTATAAAATATGTTTTTTTCTAAAGTATTCCACAAGAAATAAAGTATTTTTTTAAATATGTATACGAATATCTGGGAGGCTCTACATGTCTGCTTCAGCTTATTTGTCACAAACACACTAGCGCCCCATATTCCGTTACTTCCGTAACGTTTTCACCGGAAATGAATTTTAGCGACACCTGTCGTAGTACGCGCCGTTGCCCCTGTCTTCGCCAGGTTTCGTTCACTGCCCTCCGCGAAAGCCTTACGGTTTGGTATTAAAACGTTATAATGCTTAACGTATCAAAAGAGGCAAGAAAATAAAAATGTATAATGTATTTGAGTGAAACTCGCGAAATTTTATTTAGAATCAAGTCTAAACGAGTTTATATTTTGTAAGATTTAATCACTCAGAATAATGAATTGTGTCTCAATGACCTCAATGGTGCGTGAAAGACAAGACAAAGATACACCAACACAATTTGCGGGCGGTCTATCATACTATTGTCGATCTTGTATAGAAATATAAGGTCGGTCATCGTATGTCTCACTTAATAATACAAAGGTTATCGATTCTATAAAATATACTAAAAATACTACAAACAAAGGATATGTAGGGATTCTGAGAAAACCCGGAAATAAATTCCAGGAAATTTCATGGTTTTTTTATTGTCTCGAGTCCCAGGATTTAAGACTCGAAACTCGAATACTTCTTGATGTCATTCATTTCAAAATATATACTTAAGTTAATTCCATCTGACTATTATCATACAGCAGTGAAACAACTCTTTATATTAAAACTTCCATTTTAATATATAGAGATGAGTGTAATTGGTATATAGATAGATACACAGTTTATAATGTATTTTATTAAAGAGAACACATTCTTATTGTAAAGTTGTAATTATTCTACGAATTTCATAAAGGCCTGACTTCTTCACTGGTTAGTTATTCGTGTATAATAAGAAGTCATTATTTGTTTGCCTATATAATATTAAAAAAATATTTTATGAATAGAAAAGAAAAATAGTAGGGAGTGTAATAAAACAAATTACGTGCCTGTCTGACGGCGAATTAAATACTAAATAATTATGCGTTATTATTTACAGGGGACCGCTTGTAATGGCTAGATAGGTTCCACACTATTATATTATAGTTCTGTTAGATATATTATTAACACTCAAATAATACAGTATCAACAATTATTAAATAATTTCTAACCACTTCTACAGCTTTGTGATTCTTATTGAAAAAGATTATGTGTCCTCTAATAGGTTACAACCACGTATACAGCTCTAAATGTAAACACATCGGTAGAAAATAAACTAACTAACAGTAGGCAGAGAGAATAGAGCGCCACACTCTTCTGTCCTGACACACAATTCTCGACTCATCCACATTCATACATCTTCTCATACAAGCTCGCCGATTGTTGAGGCTTCTAATAGAACCATCCTCCATTATCTGGTTTACCTGATCGTGCCAAGTCTTCTGCGGACGTCCTTTATTTCTGGTTCCACAACACTTGCGTCAAATATCTTTCTTGCCATTCTTCCCTCATTCATCCTTTCCATATGACCAAACCACCTAAGTAATCCTTTCTTAATCTTACTCACTATACTAACATCAGCTTAAAATTCTTTCCTTATTTCTTTATTATTTACTCTGTCATAAATAGATTTGCCACATATACGCCTAAGTGATCTCATTTCCACTGCATTCAGTTTAGTTTCGTTCTTCTTCTGCCAGCTCTAGGTCTCACTTCCATACATCAGTGTCGGTACCAGGACTCCATTGTGCACCGCTAGTCTTGCCTCGGTTGACAATTTCACATTAGATTTAATTCCGTTCAAAACGCCGTTCACTTTATTCCCTTCAGTCACCCTCCTCTTGATATCATTCTCAACCTTTCCGTTTCTATCAAATATACCTCTCAAATATATAAACTTGTCTACTTGTTCCAAACCTTCATTACCTACAAGTATTTTCCACAGTATCTTGCTTTCTTTCTTCTCGAATACCAGCACTTTCGACTTGTTACATTCATCATGAGGTCTCTTTCCTTGCATACATCGTACATTTTACCCTCTAGATTGTAGTTCTTGTGAATTATTTGCCATTAGTACTGTATCATCGGCATACAATAAACAGCATACAATCAAATCGCCCATTTTTGCTACAGCATTCGTACATTTCAGTTCTTTCACACAATTATCCATATATAAGTTGAACAGTCATGGAGACATTACATAACCCTGTTTGACACCCTTTGTAATGTCAAACCATGGTGTGAATGTTCTATTGATTCTTACATACGCAGAACTTCCTTCATATAGGGATGCGATTACGTGTATAAGTTTACCATTCACCCCGTAATCAGAGAGTACATTCCATAACCTATTTTTTATAACTCTATCATATACCTTTTGTAATTTTTCTTTCGACACCGTTCTTGCTATTTCTAATAAAATTCTTCCATCCAGACAGTTTACCAACCGAGCTCAGTAGACTAATATCCCTATAGTTACCACATTTCATTTTCGACCCTTTGCCTCTGTAAAGAGCCATAATGACGGTCCTTCTCCAATCTAACGAGGTGTGGCTCTCTTTCAAACATTGATTGAAGAGCGTATGAAGCCACAAGTTAACTAACGGCCACTATACTTGATATACTCAGCAGCGACGTTATCATACCTCACAGCCTTATCATTCTTCATATGTTTTATAGCACACTTTATTTTTTCCATTATTGCATTTATATAATTTTTCTCATCCATGCTTACCCCCGAGAACCTCTCAGATGATTCCTCATTTGCATTCTCTACACTCTCATACGTTTTCTGGAAATATTTCATCCATCTATCTTTTATTTCATCCGCATTTACTGAGTTAATAGCTTTCATTCTACTGATTTCAGCACCACATCGGAATTTTTTGACCGCTTTCCAGAAGAATTTTATATTATCCTGAAAATTCTTAGTCATTTTCGCCCCTTCCTCTCTTTTCAGTCGCTCTTTTCTTTCTTTCACACTAGATTTAACTTTTCTCTTACAGGCATTGTACAGATATTTTGCTCTCGTATATTCATCCCCATTTACTGTCAACAGATAACGCCACGCATCATTCTTTTCTTTCACAAGTTCCTTTCTGCCATCGTCCCACCATGCATCGCCTTTCTTCTTCCTTGAGTAGCTGTCACAAGTTTCTTTCGCTAATTCACTCGCTCCTTTCTCACTCAGTTTTTCACACACTTTCCTGTCAAATTTTTCTCTAATATTATCCCTTTACAGATTTTCAATTTTGACTCTAGATGGCGCCGTTACTGTTTTTTTCATGGACCGCCATCCTCGGAATAAAAGATAATAAATATTATGAATAATTTAATTATGAAAGTATACAAATATCAAACATAATAATAAGAGTGGACACAAGACATACATTAATATTTAGTTTGATGATCATAAATTAGTATTTTAGACCCAAGAAAAATATTCCAAGTTTAGTCCGAATAATAGATATAAACGAAAACGGAAGTATACTGATGTGAAACTGAAGATGTTATGGTATAACGATACGGACGATAAAGCAAGTCGCATTTTAAACTTCTCAAGAAGTTCAGAATCAATATGGATTGTATTATATGCTAGTCTCGTATCTTCAAAGACCACAAGGCAACGTCAGAGATTATCTATTAGATATAAACCCTTTCAGTGAAACTTTCTAACTACTCTGTCACCATACGAGTATCTGAGTCACTTTAAAATAAAATATTAAAGAACGTTTAATGTTAATACATATTATAATGAAGGCATGACGTTACACAATAAAATAAAATCACATAAAATAAGATTTATGATTGGTAATCTCAATCAAGAAACAATTTGCACTTTTCGTACTGAAATATATAACAGAAAAAATTATGAACGTGTAAAAAACAAAAGTCACAAATTTCAAAGGAGTCAACAGACGTGTAACAGTTTAGCGGCACAAAGGCATAGCAAAAAAATTATCATAAATTCTCCTTCCCGGGAGTTTCCCGGGAGCGCGGACGCCGTTGCCCGCGCGCCCTGGAAGCCCTCCCGGTTGATGGATGTAGCCTTTTCGCTCATAAAACTTCCCGCCGTTTCCTTAAAAAACAAAGCAATAAGTACGGGATAAGTAGCCGTTTCTATTACAACCGAGATTATTCGACGTTATTTATGTCGGCTGGGGGCTGATTTATTCGGCAAGTGCGTCGCGCGTCGGCATCGGCGTCGCGCGCCGCCCCGGAGAGTAATAAACCTCGAACGGTGGAGCACAGATGAGTGAAGTTTGCAAGTAGTTTAACGTGGATTTGGCTTCCGTCAATTACCATGATTTTATCAAGAAATTTTATCGTTAATGACGTTAATACATTATTTTTATGAACGCTAATAAATTATTAAATTATTATAGTATTTTCATATACTATATAATAATTTAATAATATATTTATTAAATAATTATTATTTATTTATATATTCGACAATAAAAAAAAACAATACAAGAGTTATGCATCCCCAAATAAGAAATATCTTGAAGTATGGAGGTAGCTCTCAAAATGTATACAATACAAGATCAATATATACTAGATCTTAGAATTTGTTTACAACAAATAAAACATATATATACATACATCAATAATTATACAAAATATGAAAATCAACAGGTATTATGTTTTTCTAATCATTGTAGTTGAAAACTTTTGTATGTTTTCATTAATCGTCACTATAAAATAGTTTGCAGCATTATTAGTGTTACCGATCATGTAAAGATCATTCCATTTTAGTTTCTTTATAGCACGGAACTTTTCAGAATTTATTTTAGTAAATGTATTTTTGATTTGTAGAGGGTTTATTAGTTTTTTCATAGTTTTTAAATCTACTTAATAGACTTACAAGGAAATGATCAGTAATATTTGTATCCAGTATATATAGTTTCAGATGTAGATTATTGCCTAGTTTACACCATAAATGCATGTAAATCGTGTATAGTTGACTTTATCCAGAACTTTTTGACAATGTCATATAATATTCTGAAATTAAGAAGAATTATTTCCAGCAACCCTATTTACTATACTAATATTTCAATTTATTATAGCAAACAATCATTTTCCTGTGTGATATTTAATGTAAACATTATTATTATTAAAGTGATTAATTTAAGTAAAATATATATATGAGATTCAAGCAGATCCCGACATCGGTGGGAGGATGAAGAAGGACGCGATTCTGATTTGAAAGGCAAGATCAAGAACTTAGAACCAAGTAGAAGTAAAATAATCCGGTGGCTAAGACTTGATGCATGGGTTGCAGGGCTATTGAAGAAGAAGAAAAGAAAACAAAAAATCAAGAAACTAATTATAAAATGGATTAAAGAATTAGATAAAGAAATGTTAAAAATGATACAAACGACGAGCACATAATAAAAAAAAGAAGTGATTAATTATTCTTAGAAATATAAATGAATACTTGAATAATCTTTGAACGATAGCCCACCTCGATACAGGATCATTCTAGTGAGAAGGAATTATTTTTAATAGCTGCTAAAAAGTATTATAAAAATAAGAAGAATTTTTTTTTTAAGGTTCAGTTAAATAACGCTAATTAAAAATAAATGCAGAAATAAATACAAAATAAAACGAAATATCAGATATCTCGTAGAGACAAAGCTATTTTTTTTATTATATTTAATGGAAAATATATATGTAAGTATGGGGTAATTACAAGACTTACTACCTGTTTTCGGCTGGCTTAAGCGATCACTTATATTTATATATATATGTATATAAATATGGTGAGAATTGGTGAACGTTATATATATATATATTTATATACATTTATATACATTTATCAAATTTTTGCAAGTTGTATACATGTTACACCATCGCCATCTATGGACCAAATTCGATAATTCGTTGTTCCCTTTTTTTTTTAACAGCATATACGTCATCACTATGAGAATCTGATTTGTTTAAAAATTAAAAATAATTTTGTCTGTATGAGATATCTGACATTTTGTTTAATAACAGTGCCTTTGTAGGTAAAAATCCAGTAACTGTGTGTTCTTGGACATATTCAAATATTGCTAACAAAATAAAAGTTAATATTAAAATAGTAGTGTTCAATGTGTACTTCGTTAACTGTATTTGAAAACAATAGATAATATTTTTTTAAGGTTAACTTTAGATAAACATGCAGGAAAATGAAATTTATGTGACGAGGACGAAAACAGGAGACATGTTGTTGTGAAGTATGAAAATATCATATTGTGGTAAATATAATGATATATTTAAATTTCAATTAATTTTATATATGATTGGTTAAAATATAATAATTAAAATATTAGCTAACCTCCATCCGCTGACTTAGGTGAGTGTAACATAATTTGTAACGCGTCGACCTTACTCTACTTATCTCGCTAGTACCGGGCGTCGAACTAGTGAGTCACTATTAAAAAAGTTTCAATTGAACTGAAGGTTTCAGTTTCACATTTCGTTACGCTTCAATTTGAATTACGCTAGCATATCCTAAGTAATTTCAGTTCAATAATGTTAAAATAATTTTTCTTCTTTTATATTTTATGTCGATAAACTTATAAAGTAGCACAGAAAGTTGGATTAAGTTAAGTTCTGTTTAGCGTAAATTTTTTTTCCTCTTCGTTCATATTAAATAACGTTACCCATTCGACTCTATTCTGGATCCCATTCAGAAGGTGTCTGTATTCATCTTTCTCATTATTTGATGAATATATTTTTGACTGGACTCTCCTCCATGTCTTCTTTCCTAAATACTTATCTCAATTATATTTAGGATAAACCTCTTTATGCCCATATTCCCTGAATAAATAATTAACAACATAATATTTGGAAATCTATAGAAAAAATCAATCGTCGTACCTGATTTGAGTTCTAGTCATATTCTTCACCATCTTTGTCCAATTCTTCAAAATACAAGCTAATATATTATTTGTATATTTTTAAAATATAAATATGGTAGACTCTATGAACATACCAAATAATGACAGACACTTCAGACGACTATAGAATAAATCAGCATACAGTTTTTTGGCAGTTTATCTAATGGCGGTGAAACACTTGTAAGTTATAAAAGTTTTTAAATAAACTGCAAAAAAATTTCAAGAATACCTAACCTCCTATTTATGCAACCATTTACATATAAATTCCTGGTAAATTCTTTCAGGAAATTTGCGGTCTACGACGCAATACAATTTGACAATAAAGGCCAATCCGGCTTATTAAAACCATACCACCCCATGAATCAATTTGTTGATTTTTACCTATTCTGTAACTTCTTGACCCATAAGCATCATTCTACTGTTTTATTCTACGATTTTACTCCACACACTATTGCACAGTAGGTACATATCAATGGAGATTGAAGAAACCAGCCCTGAATATATAACAACGGAAATAACAGTAGTAATTGTACTGTCAAAAACAGCTGTGTTTTACATGTTTTTAATTTTATACGTAAAAATAGAAAATATTAAACGTGTCTTGAAATATCTTTATATTTGAGAAAATTTATACAGAATTTAATAGTTCATACTTTAAGGAAGGAAATAATGAAGCGTTTAATGTGGTGTGATGTGAATGGAAGATAAGATAGGTTACGAGACATCGGAAGGTTATGTGTGAGCGTCCGAGTATCCCTAAGCAAATTACACCCGACGCTTACCTATTCTTTTGACTAATACCGGGGAGTGTGTGTGTGTGGATGTGTGCATGAATATGGCTACAGCAGGTCGGACAATAAAGACTAGTTACTTACAGTTGATAGGAACACAAGTACTACAGTGGGGTCCTGGAGACTTCATGTCCTTTTCCTTTATTTTAACTATCCGAGGATCGTTTTTAAATAAAAAAATCAATTAAAAATATTTGTTTTATTTGAGAATATTATTTTACAGATAATTATAAATAGTTAAAACCTTTTCAATTAAAACTTCATATGATTGAATTAGTAATTTAGATTAAAAAACTCTTAAAACGATTGGTACAATAAAACATAATAAAAACTTGTAAATCTCCTCGCTCTTATTTTTTAAATTTAGCGAGAAACTCGAAATTCTAATATTACACATATACTACACCGGGGTCCGGTAGACCCCAGAACGATACTATATTCTAGTTCCGTAAACAATGACAGCTTTACTCACCTTGAACGGGTATGTAATCTTATCAATAGCTGGAGAAACACTGACTGAATAGCTACACAACATCCTGAGTGGCGAGGCCACGGAATAGCGCATGCGCACTAGTTTTTATCTTGCCTGGGCTCCAACAGACCCCATCATAATATTCGAGGGCTAAAATTGTTGAGAACTCCATTTTGCACCTAGGTATTTGCAAGGTACGTTCAGTACTTATGATGTTTGTCAATATTAAGAAGTTTAAGAAGGCACGGATGTTTAATGCTTTGAAATAAAACATCTTACAAGGGGTGTGTTTCTTTATGTTATTTTTTATTTTGAATACGAAACAAAACCAACGATTTACGTTGAATTTTTTTGCCTTGCTTATTTAAATACAATGGAAGTGAAATAATAATTTTATATACATTAAATACCTACTGTTGCGACGATAGTATCTATAATAATGGTAATATCATTAATATAAATAAGGCAGTAAAAAATCTTATAACTACAACGTTTTAATATGTAGCTGTTAACGTTCCAACGACGAAAACGATAAGATAAAATCGACTTGAGCGTATATTTTTAGAGACTACCTATTGTGAATAAATTTTCCAGGCAATTAATTAAATAATATTCTACGTTATAATAATACGGAAGTGTATTGTTATTTTCCTTTGCAAATGATGATGAAAAGAATTCAGTCCCGTTCATAAATTAATATTTTTTTTTACTGAACACTAATCTAATTTAAAGTCAAATTTAAAAATTTATTACGACCAAATTCAGTAATAAGAAGAATATTCTCATTTTGTTTGTGGCAGCGAAAACGTAATAATGTTCAGTAATTGTATTTATAAAGAAATTCTTCAACAATTCCTCGCGGTACTACATAGAATCTAAGAAATCATAGAAATTTAGTATTAATCTAATGAAATGTAAAAGCTCTTCAAGAAGTAGTATATCAGTTAGTTATTTATAATATAAGATCGTGATATATTTACATATATTTATTGTTGTTTATTCATGAAGAAAACTAAACATGGAGGATATTTATTTTAGGATTATCAATGGATATTATGAAACTTAAAATCTATGAAATAAGTCCATGTGTTATATAAAACATTCTCTTAAAAAATCTTGTATTGCGACGAAACTCGTGATGTCCAGTATCTTGATGTTCCATAACTCATGACGTTCATTTTGAGGTTCCGTTCATCTTTCAAACGTCAGCTTCAGCTAAGTTGTTTTATGTTCGTGTTATTTTTACGTTTTAAGTTATACGAGTGGAAATAAATGATGTTCAATAAGTCGGGTATTATTACATTTGTTTCAAATATAATTAATTAGTTTGCATCTTAATTCGTGTTTTTAATTTTATATGTGTTTACGCGCTTTGTTACTTCGATTGGCACCACTGGGTTTCCTAGTTTATAATAATGTGTGTGTGTGTGTGAGTATTACCGCCCTTTTATCGGAGAGCCGAGAAGACAGTAGCCGACAGGCATCGTTCAATTACATCCAGTCCAGCGGTCTAAATAAAAATCTAAAGAAGACAAGAATAACATCAGACTAGAAAAACAGCAAAAATAAAAAGGTTAGTGCAGTTCATATATCATAAGTGTGCTTATTGTTAATCGGAAACCTGGGAACCAGCTATCGAAGACATTTGCATAAACAATACGTATGTATACACATTTGTCCACATAAATATTTCTAAATCTTAATTAGTCCGACATTTTTTTCCAAAACTTGTATTGACCAATCTATTATATTTTAAATATTAATTAAATATATTAATTAGAAAGATATACATATAAAATCAAATTTATCGAAAAATATTGTAGTCGCGCCACTAGGATTCGAACCTGTATCTCTTTCCTAACCGGGAAAAGTGCATTATCCAACTATGCTACAGTGATAATATTTTTAGCGACAAATTTTCGAACCTATATGTTACATTTTTGATATTAATACATTTAATCGATCGAAAGAGCCATCTACCTTATTGATGTGTTCTCTTATTATATTTACTTAAAAAATATTATTTATAAATAAAATATGCTACCCGCATTCATTTCATCAAAATATTACATTGTAACCTGTTTAAATAAAAAATAACGATACCATAATTTTTTTTTCAATATCACAGATTTGTTGATTTACGATTCATATTGAAGTTAACAATATGATTTTTGTTAGTGTATTTATTACTCAATTGTTGTTTAAGACTTGCTTGTAAAAAATATTTAAATAAAATAACATCTTAAAGTTAATTGAATATGCGAAAGAACATTCAGAAAAAAAATACGATTAATTTATGCACACTGTACGTTGTATTGATAAACATCGACACGAACGTCAGATGCTAATCTTGATACACTGATATTAAAAATAAATTACTATGACAGATAATGAAAAAAAAAAAAATTTGTTCCTCATCGTCATCAACAGCTTGTATAGAAATAGCTGGATATAGGCCTCTCACAAAGATCGCCAATTCTTTCAGTCTTTAACCCGTCTTCCATCTCTTGCCCGCCATTACTTCATCAAGAACACATGTTCTTAGGTACTATGGCATATTTACATCATATAAGTTATTGATCTGAGAATATAAGGGCACTGTAAATATTTTAAGAGCAGTTCTATTGAATAAGTCCAACGTGAAACAACTTGAGTTCTTATTGACGGAGTAAATCGTGAAATTTTAATACAAAACCTTGAAGCATTTATCTACAAATCATTATCAGTCAGTTAAAATATTATCAAGATTAAAATAACATATGAATAATCATATAAAAATAACGAAATAGTTTTTATTCTGTGCATTACAAGTATTAAGCCTTGTACTTACTTGTAACAACTTTTAAAACATGTCATATTTAATGTGACCTTTAATATTTTCCTAAAAGAAGTAAGTTTTTTTTATCTAATTACGCTTCTCTTATAGATATATTGTTTTGAACAAAGGGTGAATTATTTTATTGATTTGGTCCACCATCGTTTAGAGCCGTAGGCTTTGACACAAGGCTATACGCGGCTCAAACTGCGAAACGCGATAACTGTGCGTCTGCTTTCACACTTCCCTCCTTTCAGGCAAGGCCCATTTAAAACACGTTCAGGTTTCATGGGCTTAGGAACAGAAACAATACACAGATAAAACACAAGGCGAATATGGTGCGAAGAGATAAAGAGAGGTTTTCAAAGGCATTATTTTTTTTAACACGAGAAAGGGAGAACTCGTAATAAATACAATAGCTTTCTAAGTATCTAGTTACATTTATTTCTCTTAATGCAATCTTGTACCTTCGGTGGAAAAATATAGGTACTAGTTTTTCATTTTAAATTTAAATAAATTAAAATTTTAAGTGAAAAAAACCTAAAATAGATTTTCGAATGATAATAATTTAAATACTAATTAAATGTATATCTTTCTAATTAATACATTTAAAATATCACAGATCTATATTCTGAATAATTACAACTTCACAATAAGAATGTGTTCTCCTTAATAATATATAAGTTGTATCAATGTGTACAAAATTTAATAAAAAACGAATAATTAATTCTGGTGTCTCCTATCGGACTACTCAAAGGTATTTGAGATTTCGTAAAAATAAAGTAGATGGCTTTCAAATAATGGAACGATAGATGTATTCATTTAAAAAGCGTAACACATAGGTTCGAAAATTTATTGTCAAAGGTACTGTCCGCTTTAGCATAGTCGGTTAATGCACCTTCCCCATATTGGAAAGAGATCCAGGTTCTAATCACGGTAGCAGCAACAATATCTTTCTTTCTATCTATATATCTTTCTAATTAATACAATTAATTTGTATTTAAAATATCACAAACCTGTTCTGAATAATTACAACTTCACAATAAGAATTGATAACAAATTATTTTATTTGAATTTCAAAATGCTCTTTCGAAATTTCAACTAATCAATTCATATGATTATTTGACACTTTTAATAATAGCGGTCACAGCATGTAATAAGCAAACGGAAAAATTAAAAAAAATCTTTAATAATATAAATTTTAAGCAAAACCACATAAATCAATTTATTAAAAACGTGCTAGTCAACTGGAGGTGAAAATGACGTCCAGCCCAGGAAGCAAGGTGGGCCATATTCATCTGCCATTATTTTCCTTCCTGAATTCACTTCGTGTTACGTCAACTAATCAATATTATAATCGATACAGTCCACGGAATCTCATCCCACCAAATATTAATATACAATATGTAGAATGAAAATAAATAGATTTATCCGAATTCACTCTAGTATAGTGGATGCTTACATTTTTCAGAAGTCCAAATAATGTCTCGTTATTATTCGATACAATACAACATGTTTGCTTGTACTCGTATGAATAACTACCAATGGACTGTTTTCACAAAGAAACTTGGAAAACAAGTTAAAGGAAAAATTTATACAAGATTTCAACCCCAAACAGGGGCGTTTCCGCTTCTTTGTGAAGAGAAGTATTATTTTCATTCTCAACCGACTTTCTTTCATTTTCGATACCTTTGCCATCTCAGTTTCCGTAAGATGGCCTCCGGAGATGGTCAAACAGAAAGGTAGATAATATCGTATTTTCGAAGGACGGTTTTAACTTATATATGAGAAAATGATAAGATACTTTTCTACTTAACCGGGCGATATCAAACGTGGTTCTTTGACATGCGGGTTGAATCAAAAATAAATTTTGTCCAAAAAGGAAAAATGTTCGCGGGGATTTGTGAAATGATACAATGTTTCTCGTGGCAAAAAATAACTGGCCGAATATCAGAAAGTAATTCAAGCGGCAAAGAAGGACACGAATTACGTTCTGCGCGATCAAAGATACTGTAAAATGATTGGATACCTACAGGGGGGTATTAAAACAAAAATGTATATACAAAAACATTCAAGTACGTACAATTTTTTTTTAATTTATTTATACATATATTGTATACACACTTTAAAGTGCATTTTCCAACTAAGCAAGCCTGTTTTAGGGAAAATTTGTAAACAAATACATTTTACAAAACCAAAACTCATTGAAGGCAAAACACAATAAAATTGAATACGTAACGTACAAAACAAATAAACGTGAAAGTATTAAAAAAATATATATATATATATATGTATATAAAAAAATATCAATGTGCAGGTTCCTTATATGCAAGCACATATAAGGAACTTGCAAGATCAAAACACATAAAAGTAGCTATAAGAATTATTTCCTAATATAAAACAGTTTAATCTCAGTATCTGCTCTTCTTAATTTTAACAACCAATTTGAAACAGCCCTTTTAAAAGCCTTAATTTCAGTTAAAGAGTTAATTTTATTTCCATATTGATTGTATATTCTGAGAGCTTGAAAGGTGAATAATCTTTGACTAAAAGTAATTTTCATTCTTGGAACTATTTTAAGCTTATTTCCTCTTATGGGATAATATATTTCAGTCCTCACAGATGGAGCGCTTATTTTCCTATGAAAGTTACTTAGTATTTTCAGCACATATAATTGTCTTATATCCAAAACCTGAAATTCCCTAAAATGTGACTCTGAAGAATACGAAAAGTCACGGCTGTATTTTGTATTACTCCGAGTATAGCCTTCTGAGCAATGCTCTTACTTCATATATATGTACACCTGATGCACTCGCCCAACAATCAATACAGTAGCTCAAGATGGATTGGCATAAAGCATAGTACACAGTTTTCATCGTCTTTTTATTTAGAATATTTCTATGTATTATAAATATATAAATTAAATTTCCCAATCTTTAACTAATCCATCTAAATGAACATCCCATCTCATGTGCTATGAAATTTACCAGATTAATTTATTTTAATACGACAGATCTTGAGTGGCTCTACTAATAGATAGTCCTACAATGATATTAAAGTAAAGAGAAATGTCACAATTGATAATTTTTGTGATTAAAAAATAAAAACATATTAAGACAGTTAAGGTAATCAAATTATCACAGATAACACTTTTATTTGGTTCAAACTTATTAATATTCTACAATAGTAAAGAGAGAGATCTATAATAAATTTACAAATCGCGTAACTTCCAAAGTCAACGATACCGAAACACGTGACGCGTGACAATGCTCGGCGTTCGCAACCGAAAAACGCAAATATGGCTGTATGGTAAGCATTAAACAAATATCAACCATATACAATTATTCAATACAATTCGTTTTTAAGATAAGCCTGTGTCATGAATATATCCTACATATATAACATATTATTAACATCATAAGTCCGACAACAACTACTAAACTAAAACAGAACCACTTTATTACTACTAAACTAAAAATATATATATTTTTTAATGTAATTTTATTAAAAACAGCACTGTGTTATATTTTGTAAAATACTATTTAATCATATTGTTTAAAATTAAAAAGGTCTTTGATAATCTAAGCAAATCGTAAAATAATGAAACCCATTTAAAATAGTTTACTTTATACCTGTGTTATAACAGTCTTAATCCATAAAACATCGACACAAAACTTAACAGCTGGTTTGCAACTATCAACAATAGTTAACAACTGACTTCGAAAATTTCAACAAAACTTAACCAACCGCCCGCGCGGGCTTGATTGAACCGGCTTCGGTTTACAATTGATTTAACCCCTAGTTTTGACCAAACACTAAATCGACAGAGAGAGAGAAAATATATATATATATATATATATATATTTGCAGGCGGGTTGTTCCATGAGCAGGTGTGAAAGAATGACAGCCGAAGTTATTTGTTTTTCTCGATCATTTGTTTAACGATAAAATAAAAGACAAAGAAATTTACGAATGGAATCTGAGTAATTTCAAATCTGTTAATAACTTTATTTGGAAATTGAAATTTCAATACATCGCTCTCAGGCAGATAGATTTATTGAGAAAGTTTACAGGGATAACTTGAGCACTTCAGAAAGAGCTATAACATAATGCAAAGCTTTATTAGATTACGTGACAACAAACTAAATTCATAGCTCATTGAACCGCTACTTGAGTCAAGTTTAGATGGTTTGTCAAAAGATGGCTGATTTAGACGAAATTAATTTGGATTATTGAAACGAGGGGTAAATTAAAATTTGTGAGATATTTGTGGAAGTTTCCATCCTGTGATACCGGCGTTGAGAATTAATATATATAAATATAAAATTATTGAATTTTTTAAATTGATTTAATTGAAATTAATTACATGTTCAGTTTTAAAATGAAGAAATCATTAAACATCACATCATTTTAAAACAAAACAATATAAATGATACTCATATGAATTATGTATAATAATAATTATAGGTATTTAATACATCATAACGTACGAGTATAAAATTTTATTACTTATGATACAAACATTTATCTAACTATAAATAATTAATAAAAATAAAACGAATCAACAAGAAAGATATATGGAAAAAATCTATCTATCAAAAAAGTAATTTAATTGTTACCGGTAGCAAAAGTAATTGGTTGCCACCGACATACGAACCCGGATATTTTCGTATCGTAAATAGATTTTTTTCTATATGTCTTCCTAATTTATTAATTTAATTTAATTTACAAATATCACAGAACTGTATTGTGAATATATTCACAATAAAAATGTGTTTATAAAAAAAATACGATGTTCATTGAATACTTTTTGTTTCTTAATCAGATTATATAATAAATGATAGACGAATGTTGTACGCTGAAAATATTTGTTATAATGTATATAATATTGAAAATATATGTTAAAGGGAACATTACTCTGGTGTATTTTTTTCTTTAGTCCACATCTATGCCTCTCTAATGATCGCTACTCTTCTCAGTCATCTGTATTCCAAATCTAGCTGCTTTCTGTATTCATTTTTATGACATCGAACCAGCAAGTTGATATCTACTTAGATGCTTAGAAAATTCGGGAACATATGACACCCACTGCAATGATACTGTATATAGATCTATCGGATATACAGTTGTAAGTGACTTGCATGCACCTCACAGTACTTGGCTGTCAATCCAGGCACTTGACAGTCGTATCAGTACGCCTAGTGGCCACAGAAATGCTGATGTTAATACATCAAGACGGGCATCTTCTAGAAGCTAGCGAAGGTCAGCCACTTCTAAGTAGCTCATATTTTCAAGCGAGCAACTCTAGCTACGAACTTTATTTGTACAAATTAACTTTCTTTATACTCGTACTTTCAATTGTGAATCGACCCGCAATAAACGTTGGATATTTTAAGTCATTTTTTAATTAAATACCTCACTCTAGTCACAGCATATATACTCACTCTCGCATGTCACATTAATATACACTGAAAGATATCGCCTTCCGTCTCATCTTGTACAAAACCTTCTTATTCGAATTAAATGACCATTAATCGTCAGCCATTCTATCCTTGGGACTCGATAACTAAAAGATCACACATTTTGACTCATATCACGAAGATAAACCTCGCTCAAAGTTCTCATATATGAACCGACAGGATAATGACTGAAGAGGAGACCGGGATGTAGATGGGAGGATAATGTTCGGACAGACCTGCAAGAGGCAGGCGGGTATCCGGAGTCTGGATCACGGAGACGATGTCAAGAGTTGTATGACATACCGTTGTGACTGCGGTCATAGACTTCTAACTCCCACGAGACTGTTAAAGAAGAAGAACTTCTTCTTCTTCTATTTAGGCAATCTATCCTTCAAGAGAAATTTGTGTCATTAATCAAGTTATAATAACATTTTATAGAATAAGAAGTACAATATTATTATAGAATACGATATATTATTATAAGTCATCAATTATTATCTTGTTTAAAAATTTTGATATTATGGAGATCAAATATGGCGAGTCGAGAGAAAGACGATGACATATGTAAACTGAGAATTGAAATTTACTATTGACGAAATCACTGTAAAAAGTTGTGATCAGCGATGGACAACTAAAAAATGTTACCCGGCAACTGGATCACAGAATCGATATCAAGATATGTATAGTACTCTGCGGTGCTGTGACTGTGGTCATGGACTTCCAATCCTATGAAGCCGTTAAAGAAGAAGATATGTATGTATATATATATATATATATATATATATATATATATATATATATATATATATATAAATATTTTCTTCTTTAATATATATAAGGGTTATCAGTATAGGAGTTACCGGTATACAAATTCACTGTTTATGCGATTTTAACAAGTTATAGGAAAAGAGTATGGGATAAATTAGTGTGATTATCTTTGATGATCAGAAAGATCGATCTATGGATGCTAGGGATCTATATTTTCCAGCTGTTCTCTATGCTCAGATTAGGAAGATACTACGGAGCATATGTGTGTATATAACAGTTGATGTCGTTTATTGAAGACAGTTGCACAATAACAAGTAAATAGATACAATAATGACGAAAAGCGTCTGCTGGTTGGTGATCTGTATAAGAAGCCGTTCGCGAGATAAGTAGTTATAGTCGGCTACCGGAGTGGCTACGCCACGATGTATTATTGTCGGCAGAGATCTGATGTACTAACTTCGATTAAGACAGTGATTGATTGGAAGTGAGTGATGCATGAATGCGAACAGCGAGGGGACATTGTGGCGGGAGGGATACTTCCGCGTGGGCTGGCGGCGTGGAGCGAGCGCCAGACAGCGTTTTGCGGAAGAAATAGAGAAAAGATTATTGCAAAAAGGTGTTCTTAAACGCGGTGAATTCGGGAGATATCTGAACCCTGATTCACCTGGTGGAATCCATGAGGAGATAGCAGCCAGGTAAAAGAATCGAGGGCTTCCAACTTGGTCCCATACAAGGTAACGTGCTTTTGGTGTGAATCAAGTTACTCCCTTCGGATGCGTAAAGTATTAGTGAAATCTAAAACCCTGTTAATTGTCTCCTTGTTACTCTAAGAATTGGCAAATGTTGTTCAGAAGTACTTTAAGTCAAAACAGAACATGGGACTCTTTTCGTCCATGTATTTTTCGGGAATTTTATTGTAGATCTAGAATTACATTTTGTAATAAAAGTTATAAGTGCTTGCATTGTTTGATATCATTTTCATCCATTTGAGCCAGTCATTTTGACATCATGTACACATACACCCATAAACTGAGTTTAGTTGGCAACGTTCGATCTGCCAGAGCCAGATCACAACGTAATAATATATATATATATATATATATTTATATATATATATATATATATATTTATATATATATATATATATATATTTATATATATATATATATATATTTATATATATATATATATATATGTGATGTTCGTGAAATCGAATATACTCGTATGTGCGTGTGTTAGAGCGCCCGCACCGCCGGAGCGAGATGTATGTGTGTGTGTGTGTGTGTGTGTGAGAGCAGGAATAAAAGGATGATGCGCGCGAGGCGCGGTCTCTTTTGCGTTACCATTTAGCTCTGAGACTATCTTGTATCTCAACTGTATTATTCGTGTAATAAAGATTATAATTGTCACATAAGAGTTTATCTTAGACCACCAATAATCTGCTACGAGGTGTACAACTTGTGACGTACTTCTTACGCAAGTATATAATAATATATACATATGTATACATTTATGCAGAAAAAAATAATAAGAAAACTGCTAAATATTGCAGTTATTTAAAGACGTTGATATAACACACATGTACATACATCGTCAAGTATGCAGAGCTGTCTGGCATGGTATGAGAGAGTTTCCAAATTGGAAGTGAAAAAATATGTTGATACAGAACGATCCCAGGATTTAATATTTTTATCAAAACAATAATATCTACATAAATTTATTATATATACACTTTTCGAATATTAGTATAAACAAGACATTCGAATAATAAAATCCCTTTATGTCAACAAAAGAACTTGTCATATTGCATAATGAAATCAAACCAGCCAGAATTTACAAAGAAAACTTTTTCATTTTCGTGAAAGAGGCTTTACTTTGAAATGTAAATTAGATGTTTTTCTGCAATAAAAGAAGTAAAATAAACATTTTAAGCGGGATGGTAAAAATTTTACCGAAAAATATGGTTCCAACACGATCACGCGTTATCATTTTGATTTATATTTTGCGTTGAATTTTTGGAAATACCTACATGCGATTAAGTTATATCAAATTTTAAATAATTTAAAAAAATTAATGTAAGTATTTTTTTATAATCGATGCATTATCACCATATAAAAATTTAATATAATATATATTTATTTTTCAGGAAATTCAAAGAAGCATAGCTAATGTTGCTATGAACCAACGGTAAAGAATGATAAAATATAGAGATATAAAGCAAGCAACTAAAATTATGATTGATTCGCACTCATCTTATCAAACTTCATTTATTTATTAAGCTTTATTGACTTGGATGTTTTTGTTGTAACAGTGGTGAATATATCATAATATAACATAAGATGCAATTATATTGCAATTAAGTATATACCCGTAGTTTATTATGTGGGATGGAGCAAACTCCACCTCTGATATATGCAGCAATGTCCTGTTCAAGAAAAAGGTTCGACAGGAATAAAAATATAAATAGAGAAAAAAAATATGTACTGAGATTGTTGTAGAACTAGTGAATTATTAATGTACACACTGTATAATGATTATGTTAGAATATTGGATAGCAATATTTCTGATTAATCTCTGCCCAGATGGATCATATATTGGGTCCATGTGAACGATTTCCAATTAGTGCTGAGTGTGTTATATAGTTTTAAAGCTGAGAACATGTAGAATCTTTGATAAAATGTCATTGTTGCTCTCGGAACTGACGTGTAGATGTTCGTTGTTTGTCTTGTGTTGTGTTGGTGATTTATTGCTTGGAGTGATTTGTTGTTAGCATGGAAATATTGGACGAGTCTGAACATATAGATTTGTTTTAAGTCTAAGGCATTGTACTCTTTAAATATAAGATCTGGTGGATATCTAAAAGGATGACCATTTATTGCTCTAAGAATTGTCTTTTGTGCTCTTTAGCTGATATAGCCGAGACCTGGACAGTTCGCACTAGAGAAAGATGTTACGTGTCCTATGGACGATAGCGACTACATTATACATCAAAGTGACAGGCTATCCCTAGAAAGGATATCATCCTGAAAAAAACCTTGGGTCGAAGAAGACGCAACGGTGGATAGATACGTGGCATCTGGCTGGAGAGACACTGGAGCTGGAGTCAGTGAGGGTGATCCTGGACCGGGATTCGTGGAGGTGCATTACGAGCTGAATTTCATATAATTAAGGCCACTGTTCGGTACAGGAAATAATAAATAAAAAAGGATGGTTCGCCGATCTCAGCTTCTCTCAACCGGCGATGATTATGATGATTATGAGATCGAATAAAAATTAACCAAAAAATGTTCAATATTGGCATACTACGGCAGCAATATCTAAAATGGCTTCCGCCAGCTGAATACTATGTTTTTATTCAAATTAATAACAATACATGTAGTCACATTTGTAAGTACCTATACGGTGACAGGCCGCCGCTGTAACGTCTAAGACGTCTTTGATTTCCTAAAATCTATCCCACGGGTTTGTTGGCACCTCGCCGATGATTACACCTTTAAATTATTAACACGTGTCTTAACATACCAATTATATGGCTCTTTCTTGGAGAGTAATTCTGTGCGATACAGCTACTATATGTCAATATTAACATGAATGAGGAAAGAAGAAGAAATCAATTTCTGATTGTCCGCGGAGAACTCTAAGAATAGAAAATAAAAAGTGAGCACAAAGACAATGCAAGTAGCATGCAAAGCCATTTGATATGAAGAGATCTACAGAATATATATTGTAATATATACTCGTATATAGTAGTATTTCTATTGAAAAAATCGTTTAAATACTGATGAAGTTAATATATCGGTTAATAAATAGAGCCATAGATTAAGAAGTTGATTAGATATTGCTCAAGAACAAACTCCTACACAAATTCTGGCGGAAAAACTATACATATACAATATTATGTTTTTAATTTAACTAATTTATATAACTATATCTGAATCGTTGGTAAATGTCGGGCACGGGTTGCTTGCAATAAAAAAATAACTAATCATATTTATTGTATACATATTAATGTTATTGTTTTATATGTCGCAGTGCTAATAAAATAAAACTGAATTTTTGTAAACCTCATGTAAAAAAATATTAAATAATTTTTAGTGTATCTAACACATTTTATTTATTTAATAAAAGAACAGAACGATTTACCAGGAGCTCAGAATTCGCAGCGGGCGTACGGCGGGGAGAGGAGATCGCTGTAAATATTAACACCATAGCTTAGACTTGGTCGTGGGCGACTTGGTGTTGGAGAGAGAGGGAGGGGGGATAAAACGATCGTTAACTTCGCTCGTGATCGGGACCCGAACGGGACTCGGTCGCTTTAGCCGTTATTTAATACGGACAGCATCGGCTAAATAAACAGCTTCCCAATCGAGAGTACCTATACCTCCCTGTCTTTGTATTACCCTGGTACACTACTTATTTTGTGCAGTGTCATGGGTATTGAGAGCGAGGCTTATTTTACCATTAATTAATATATATTAATTTGTGCGAATAAGTAAATCTTGGACCACCTTCATCTCATGGACTTCAGATGTACCAAAGAATTAGATACATAGTTGTGTATCTATACAATACATGTATTTATTATTTGTCAATACTTAATCATATTTCGTAGTTGAAACTCTGTTATATCTATAATACTGCCGAGTTTAAACATTTAAGGATATTTATTTTACGCAATATTTATACATTTTTCATGTGCAGATTATCAACAGGTCATTAATGACCCTGATAGATAGTCCTAGTATGGCATTAAGGTACAATGAACATTATAAGACAATTCGGGAAATAATTTGTTACAGAATATACTTATTTATGGTTGAAATATACAAAACACTATAAAAATTAGAATAAAATTTATGTTGCTAATTGAGAATAAAGTAGAATGGACCATATATTTAAAACAACAGCATATATGTACAAAAATGCGTGTAAATAAATGATATTATATTAAATTATAAAACTTTACTATTGTTAAAATCACTCAATAAATAATCGAATTAAAAATAAAAACATTCAAAATATAATTTCATAAACTTAAGCGAATGTTTATTTTAATGACAATTTTAATTAGTGATATTACTTAAAAAATAATGTTATTAATTGCACTTTTAAAATTAGCAATATTAACTTTGTGGTTAAAATTCATATTTTTTATTTATTATCTTTGTTTATTAACCACTGAATTGATTTTAAATACATCTACCGGTTTCGAAAAATACCATTTTCTTCTTCAGGATGTCATATGTTAAAACATATGTTTTTAGTTTGTTATGACATCCAATAATAATTAACAAAGATAATAAATAAAAATAATAAACAAAGATAATAAATAAAAAATATGAATAATTGCAATCTAATCGAATGAGTATGAATATAATCTATTTTTAAATTAATTGTATGATAATATTAAATTGCGAAAATAGCGTTAATAAAGAAATCTACATCTAAATAATGGTTGAAAAAAATCACTTTCTTAGTATCTTAAAAACTTCGCATCCGTTGATACAAAGAAGATTATTAAATTTAAAATGTAAAACGTGACGTCATGCAACATGAAAAGCTTTTTTTAAAACAAATTTCCCTCAAAACAATTTTATAATGATGAATAGTTTAATTTTATATATATCATAGTTTTTGAATGAAAAAGACAGCTCAAAGAGTTACACTAGAAACCAAAAATGCAAAAAATATATAGAATAATCTACATTGTTAGTTAATGGCCGTAAAAACCTGTCAGCTAGTGCTGTTATCAGCACGTTTTCAAATATATTTTCACAAAGTTTAATTTTTTTTAGATAAACCAGGAAAGATTTTAAACTAATTTTAATTACGTCGAGATAAGAATATTCCGAATTTTTTTAAACGTAATGGGTGTTTTATAAATTCATAGCCCGTTTGGGTTAAAGTTTTAATTATTTTTCCGTACAATTATGGAGCGGTGAAGAGATGTATACAAAAGATAGAACGTAATGCTTTCACTCTTAAATCTGCTGTAAAAAGTCACTGCCGACGGAAAGGGAGACGGAGAGAGGGGAGAAGGAGATAGCCGGGAAGATGAAAAAAAAAAGAATACGATGAAAATATAATTTACAGCGAACATAAAACGTACATTATTAAGATCGTATATTTAAGGGTGGCTCCGAAATTGTATATTATATTAGGCCTGCATAATAATATCACACAGAAAATATATCAAACCCACACATTGAAAAAAGTCCTAGCTTCCCCATAAAAGGTTAAATTACGCGCGGAACCTCACATGTATCACATTATGAAATACGCGGCAGAATAAAATGGCAGCTTTTTATTTGCACTAAGCCCTGCCTTATGGTGAAAAAATTGGCTACAAGCAACCCCAGGTATTCCCCTGCGACTTTAAGTCGAGTCCTCTAGCGATTAAACTATCGTAAGGACATGAAATATGTGCATTGAATTATTACTTTTAATTCTACATGTATGTCACACGTGCGGAAATTGATTCATCAGTATCAATTTCCTTTTACTTAAAATGTGAATATGCGACCGTTTTGTTCTATTAAAGCTACATTTTTCAAAAGAATAAACAACAAATTTATTATCAAAAAATTAAAAATTAGAATTAATAACAATATTTCTGACACAAATATTATGTAGATACATAGTTATTATTTAAGCGTTAAAACGTCAAACTTTAATACAGAAGCAGATACAGTTCAAAAAAACTACACTTAAACAACGTTCAACAATAAATTTCATCCACTTATTGTAGATATTAATAATAATTTATTTTATTCTGAACAAAATACGAGTGTAATGTAAAACTGATCTTAGCATACTGAGCAAGATTAAAAAGGGTGGCTTAGGTGAATTGATCACGTGAACTAAAAAGATAATCTAAAATAACATGACGCAAGTGTTGCTGGCACCAGAAATAGAGAAGACTTTGCATGATTAGATAAACTAGATAATGGAAGATGGTCCTATTAGAACTCTTAACAATCGTCGATTACGCATATATGAATGTGTATGAGGTGAGGTTGTGCGTCAGAATCTGGGACCCATCAGCCTATAAGGAAGTGGAGATTGCAAAACCTCTTAAAGTTCGTATAAAACAAAGAGACACAAGCAAACTAAACATTTAAGCTCCAAAACACGCCCATATTGATTTTAACAGAAATTGAGATTGCAATGTTTGTCTTCTGGTTTTACGATCGACTTAACTATGAAGCACCTAAATTGAATTGTTAGTTCCATTTGGATACTGAACGGAGTTCAAAAATTTTGTATTTTGGAAATTTTGAATTAAAATTTCCATTTAATTTCATTTAAATTTAAAAACTACTTCACACTTTTAGTGTATTTTTGATAAAAATGCTAAGATAAATTAAACAAATAATAGATATCTCATAGAGACAAAGCTATTTTTTATTATATTTAATGGAAAAATATAAAAGTATGGATAATTACAGGGCATACGACCTGTCTTCGGCTGGCTTAAGTGATCATTTTATATAAATATAACGTTCACCAATTCTCACCCAATAATCAATCTCCATATCTATCAAATTTTTGAAAATTGAATATATGTTAATATGTGGAAACGCTTAGAGTACCACTACACTGTCGCCATCTATGGACTAAATTTGATATTAATTTCCCTGAAACAGCAATATGTCACAATAAGAATCTAATTATTTAAAGCAATATTCTTTATCTGTAAAATGTTTTTAATACATTATACTAGAATACGCCTGAAAAATCATTATTTTTCAATTTTAACTTAATTCTTAATAACTTCGTCTCTATGAGATATTATTATTTGTTTAATAATAGTGCCTTTGTAGGTGAAAATCCAGTAATTGTGCGTTCTTGGACATACTCAAATATTGTTAAAGATAAATGTTTGCCCGGTGTCCATACTACAGGAATAATTTCAATGAAATCCCCATGTACCCAGTTGTATACACATGGATTTGATATATCTGGCGTCGAGCCAATACTTCACTTTTCACAAGTAGAATAGAAGAAAGATGTGGCATCAACAATCGAGTACCGACTGTACAGTCTCGCTCACGTATTCGGATACGGATTTATCGCTCCTGAGCGGACAATGTTTATCTCGGCACGTCTATTGTGGGCAAGTTTTATAGTTTACAGGTGCTACATTTCGGTGTCCAATGACCGGCGGTGTAAAGACTCGCACGCCTACGTGAACACCTGTATTTTCAAATCCCTTAAAGGGTATTTGTTTACAAAGCCTTCTCAATTACGTAAAATGATATTGTTGATGTTAATAGCGTTCAGTTTGTCGTAAGAGATAATTATTTTTTAATTAAAAAATAACAAACTTTGTACAGACCACTTTTTCTTAATTTTTGTTTCTTCAGCAAAATGGACGTATAATAATATTAAAAAAATAATTTGTTTACGAACGAGGGATGTCGGGGGAGTGAGAATTGTATAAACTATAAAATAAAGTAAATTTAAAGTTTTAATTCATCGCGATAAAGAACATTTTTTTACGTATTCATAAATACGTAAAACAAGAAAACGTTTAAAAAAATATACATCCGTTAAATTGTCTTATTATAATATCTTTAAATTAATCACAAAAATATTTAAATTTGAAAAAATCATTAATGCTTCACCCTTACTGTCTATATTCTCATTATCAACAAAAAAAAACCCTCCTCCCTTCCATTTTCCACCCCTCTACCTAAATAGGTCAGCACAAAGCCGTATTTAAATTAGTAATAAATTATACCTGATGGATTGCACCTCTCAAAACTATAGTAGTGGTAAAATAATTCGACGTGTGTACAGTACAATAATTTGTTTCGTGAATATTTTTTTCAGGTAACCGTTTGTATCACATGTTGGGTGGTACATATTAAAATTGTTATATTTGTGATTGAAAATACTGTACTTGAAAAGTTTCACCATGTTTAGCAACTAAATCTCTACAACCAGGTAAAATATTACTTATACCTACATTTCTCTTTTCCATCCCTGTACGTTTAAGTATTTCTTGCGTATCTAAGGGAAGATTTACCACGCCGACTAATATACCAAAATATACACTTCATGGGCCGACATCGAGAAAGCCTTTTAAATACTTTTCTATGGACTAGCGATAGTAAGGATAAACGCTTTGGGGGGTACTTACCTTTACCCGACTACATCCCCATACCTGAACGAATCATCCATAAACATCGATGGATGATTCGTACCGATGGATGATCTTATATAATCTATATTTAATAATACCAAATTTTTTGAACGATAATGGTATTGACTTGTAATATAATATTTCCTATTCTATAATTTTTTCTATAAAATAAAGGTTTATCTTGATAAATGACATAAATCGCTCTTGAAGGGTGTATTGCCTATTTAAAAGAAAAGGAAGAACAAGAATATCTATTTACTATTTGATATTTCACTTAACTGTTATGTACACAGGATGTTTGATATGGTTGCAGAAGATATTAGTGATATGTTTAATGTCGTCGTTTAGGCACCTATCATATTTTTTGTGAATAACTCTATACATCATACACAGCTCATTACAAATAAAATTTAAAAAAAACAATATATTTTTTTAGAAATAATAGACATTTCTTTAATATAAAACTTCTTTAAATGGCGTACTATGCTATCTATCAATCAATCATAGAGCATAGTATAATTACTTGGGGTAGAGCGACATCTGCAATTAATCCAATAATAGCAGCTCAAAAAAATATGTTAAAAGTTATCCTCAAATCCCCAATCACAAGGAGAACTGACGAAATTTTTAATAAATTCGATATCTTTGATATTAGACAAATATACGCTAATACTACTCTCAAATACATATATAAATACAAACAGACACATTTTAAAACAACTCAAAACATAACAAACCCCAAGAGCACATACTTCATTTGGTCAAAGGAACTACAAATATTTTGGACCTAAACTATTTAATAGAATGCTAAAAGACTTAAATCAATTGAATTGTCTCAAGAACATGAAACTATATATTAAAACTTGGATTCGTAATATGGGTAGAGCCAGTATTGGTGCACTCACCAAAACATATTGACTTATACCTATATTAATTATTGCTACAAAGTGATCCAAAAATTAAGTCAATTTTAAATTGTTCTTCATATACACCTTTTATATAGTAATAAATGTAATTCTATCTACTTGTAATTCTAATTAATTGAACAATTGCTTGTAAACTATGCCCGTCTCGACACAGAATTTTTCTAGTGAGACGGGCACAGTCCAAACAGATTTGTACATAGTATTATATAGTTACTAATAAAAATAAAAAATATGTTTACACATTATTGAATATTATGTAAATATATAACTGTTAAAACTGTGTCTATATAATCTAGAATCTACTCACTTATTATTATTAAAGGTATCGTAATTATGATTTTAGAAGACAATACGTAAACGTAATAATCTAAGAATATGTATTCATACTAACAATTTATAAATGTGATGTTACCATTAAATAAACTATATTATATTTTAAGAAAAAACATGTGATGTTAGTTAATAAAATATGTGCGATCTGTTGTTAGCATATACTATGTAACTTAATACACTGTGTAAAATGTTGATGTCAACAATTAACATTTTTATTGAAATTAATTTTGAAAATTTAAAATAGTATTTATATTTAACTTTGTTTAAACCACTGTATTGTTTTTACGTCAACCGGTTTCGATACTGGTGTATCTTCTTCAGGACTGGCGTACAAGTTGTAACCCGTTGACGTAGAAACAACACAGTAGTTAAAACAAAGTTAAATATGAATACTATTTTAAATTATATTGCTCGAATCACATGATTCGTTTTAAAGTATTTTCAATACTTTGATTTTCTATTTGTTTATTTACCATGAATTCTTCCACATCTTATACTTATTTATTAATATTATATTGAATAATATTTAATTGTTTATTTTTTCATATGTATAGTTTTATTATTCATATAAAATTAACATACGTATTCCACAAATATGTTTATCTTCTCAATAACTAATTAGCTTACCTTAAACAATTTATCTCAAAAATAAGGTCTAAAATATCAACACGTGTCTTCATTCAGGAACTCGTTGAATACATAAATAGATAATCAAAATTGTACGTAAATACGTGGTTTACTTTCAGATTTTATTAGATTTACTGGTAGGTTAGCTTTATAAGTAATTAATATTATTTAAAACCATGGGAGATAGTTTAGTTAACATGTTATTTTCTCTAAGTATCTTGAAATGATTATATATTGCACCGTTATGTCATAATAGGACTATATATCAGAGTCACTCTATAATACATACTTTAAAAAATTAAAAAATACACGAGCAACACCTAAATATGTGAAAATAATAAATAAAATAAATATACTTGATCAGTGGCATGATAATATGAAACAATTCGTAATAAAAACATATTATTTTCCTTGCAATACGGAGTGTCGGGTTCAGTCCGACTCCACCCCCCAGCCGGCAGGCACCGGACGTTGCAGCCCCTATTAACAGTTCCCGTGTACAAACTACCTCTGCGATGTGATAATGTTATGTTGGCAGAAATACTTAATTCTTATTCGCAGAAAATTTCACAAACTTAGAGTAATGATAATATACATATAACTACTATCAATTTAGATTTAAATAACTAACTCCTCCTATATCGCTATTTATCCGCAGGAATATTCAAGTAACACATAACGTTTTAGTACACCACTTAACATAACATCGTCAGTGCTTCTAAAAGAACGTTACAGAACGGCATCTAGCCATCACTCACCACCAGCGACACACCTGAACGCAATCAGCGGGCTGAGCCGACACACTCTTCCAAGAAGGCCGATCGACAGTACACTTGTTTGTACCGTGTTGTAGTAATTTTAAACAATAATTGTAAATCAATTTACATAAATTAAATGTAAATCGTAAATCGTGTTTCTGCTAGTTACTACATGTCCATACCCACACGAGCACGAGAATAATGCTGTATTTGGAAGCAGTTATTATCTCATACGATCTAATCTTTCTGATATAACATAAACATTAAATATATAACCCATCCTTTATACGCTAATGAATGTTTATGTAGTATGATAAATTAAAAATGCTATAAAATTTACCACCTACAAGAATCACGAAATTACATTAATAAATTATAAAGTACAAAATGAATAATCTATACAGCGTTATTTCTTAATTTAAAAACACTTTCAAGTGAAAGACAGTGTTATATCAATAACTTGCCAGGCTTTCGAGCAAGTTCATATACCAAGCCCTTTTAGCCTTCTTCTTACCACCAAGAGCACACACACCTCGTTTAACTTTTTAAAAATTGATAATTATTTTCATTGTTCATTTTAATTATCATATATAAAATTTTCACTCTTAGGTACATACTTTCAAAATAGTTAATGTAAGATTGATAGATGTTTTTTTAAACGTTTTATGTGATAGGGGATTCATATTTTATTATTAATTAACTTTTCAATGCTCCACATAATTATTCAATATTTAAATTTAATATAAAGGAGAACTATAATTGTTAAAATTGTTTAGCAATTTCAGGCTACCGGCGAGAAATCAATTATGAAACTAATGTTTAAAAAGCGAATATAAAAGAGAAAAATCGTAGGAATAAAGAAAATTACTAACTGCTAATTTTTAATTATGTCAAAACCGTATACAATTTAAAGCTACGGGTTTAAAATATGTGATACATATTCGTCACCATTCAGTTCTATTTGTTTGGTTGTTTGTCTTCATTACCTATACGAATAAAAAATCTGTAACATTAAATTTTCCCTTGTACTAGACTTTAAAATATTTAAAAAATGTTTGAAAATAAAAAAAAAGCACGAGAAAGACGTGGAAGAAGGTTTCTTTTGTTTCAATAATTTTTTCCTTTTTTCAGTAGAAAACAACTTCGTTATTAATATTCTCTTAAGTTTTCAGGACCTCCTATGTGTTCGTGAGCGGAAAGAATTCATTAATTAAGTTGGCAACTCGAAGAAAGACCTAGAAGTTGGAAATATAATATTTCAGGCAGCACAAAAAAAAATCGAAACATTAGACGATTGTAAAATAATATCGTATTAAAAGAAATCAAGGATAAACAGTGAAAATACATTGGAAAACAGACAAATAAAGAGATTTCTTAAGAATGCAGAATAAACACGCAACAGCGGTAGTAATAACAAGAAGACATGAGAGAATGCAATCCGACCCCATCATGGTATAATGAATATAACCGCCTTATACATTTGCTAGTACCGAATGGCCCACGTTCGCTTGGCCCCTTTCCCGGGGTAATGCAGCGATCCCCGACGAATAAAACGACGCGGTACACGCGATTCTGGAACTTGCGTCCGTGGTGTGGGTAAGTGTTTCTGTGGCGGTTGCCGGGGGTTTGAAGAACTCTTAATTGTGCGATGAACCGCGGTTTCTTGTTCAGGGGACTACCATATGTCGGGATGAAAATGGAAAATAAATTTAGTGATTTGTTATTTTTTTAGTGTCAGAATCGAAGGTATTACTGAACTTATTAAATATATTCAGAGTTGTTAAACTTTTCAGAGAAGTGTTAGGAATTTTTTCTAGCTTATAAAAAATTAATTAATAAGGAGAACACATTCTTATTGTGAAGTTGTAATTATTCAGAACATAGTTCTGTGATATTTTAAATACTAATTAAATGTATTAATTAGAAAGATATGCTTATAAAATTGATTTCATATTTATATATTGTTACATCGTGCGCCGTCATCCGAGGATGGAATCCAGCGTACAACGCCACTAGCTAGACTCAGTCTGTGGTTGGTGTCGGAATGCCTATCTCAGATGTGTGGGGGAGGTCTCAGACAATAATAACACTTTAATCACATAATTAACACTTTATTCACTAAACAGGAGAAATTCTTCATTGTAACACTTAGAGGGTTCCAGATCTTTTCGTAGTCGGACCAAAGCATCATCTCGTCTTCTGGAGGCTTCCAAGTGGACCTATCTTGACGTCAAGGCATGGACCGTGCTCGCTTCACTTCCATTCACGCTCGCAGCCTCCCGCTCGTTCCCGCGGAGAGTCCTTCCTTCCTTGACATTCACGGGCAGAACAAGGCCCAAATATCTCTTATTCTGCCGTGAATATAATACTACGCGAATAGTCCTTCCTTCCTTGACACACACGGACAGAACAAAGCCCAAATATCTCTTGTTCTGCCGTGATTATAATACTAGATCTTATTCGTCGCCATTTCTCGATCTTTTACACCAATACTCAAATCTCGGCGGAGCGTCACTTGGCCTCCGCCCACACGCACCGCACAGCTCGGGCGCTCGCTACGAAGTCCTCCTCTACCTTCCTCCTACCGCGCTCTACCTGCCGCGCCTGCTCGTCTTCGGTCTTCGCGCGTATTTTAGAATGTTACATCATTTCTAATTAATACATTTAATTAGTATTTAAAGATTAATTGATTAAATATTATAGTTACATAGGTGCCATACAATCATCTGATATATCTTTTGAAGATATAGACTTTCTTGTACTTTTCAGGTGATATCCAAGAAAGGCTTTTTACAATTAAGCATAACAGATACAGGCTGGCCTTATGAGAAACTTTAATGGCTTAAATGTTAATTTTTATTTTCATTAAAAAAAAAAAAGGTTAAATAATGTAAAACATTTTTTATACAAATGTTTTTATAACAGAACAGTAGTAAAAGTTATTATTTAAATATTTCACATAAATAAATAAATTTAATTTCATAAAATGGAAGTATAGTATAGCATTTGTTAATCTTGACTCTATATTTCATACGATCGTGATAAATTGTAAAAAAGTTACTCGAAAGGTATAAATTTAACAATATTTATAATACGACAATTATTGCGGTCGTTCAGTTCAGATAATATCCTTTCTTAATAAATAAAAAAGGAGATCATTTTCATTATTTAACACTCATCAGCATATTTATGATGTAAACAGAAAACCGATTAAAAATACAATTATATTTCATAAATCTTCCAAAAATATGGGTAATCATCACAATATTTAAAATTTTATTGATCGTAACTTATGAACAACGTTTCAACCAAGAAAATTTAATAATTTTCATGTCGGAATGAAAGGATAAGATGTAGAATATTTCAATGCACTTTTAGTATACCTACTGATTTATTTCTCAAATAAAATCGAAAAATAGAACGTCACAATACCACTTAAACATAACATAACTTAAATATAACCTATAATGTTTTTCTACGTAAAACTCATCACCATGAAAATAAATGCCTTCGAACAGGCTGTGTCGTTGCAAAATTTTATTGTCGTGCTTCATATTTTATTTTTTGCTGTCGGTGCCCTTTAGCTTAGTAGCGTAGTACAATAGTGTAAAAGAAAGGCCACCCGCAACCTCTACAACATTAACCATCCCCCTTCATGGCACAATGCATGTCATACGTAAGGTTCTACGGAGGGTTTCCAACAACTATCAATGTTGAAGTATGATTGATGCTCTGTTAACAAGAAAACCACTCTGCTCAAAATATTATTATGATTATAATTTTAACAGGAATTTCATTTTTATTGGATAAATACCTTACTGAATAAGAATTATAAATAATTAGATTTCAGTATTTATCGTTAAAGAAAATTTATTCTAAATATTTAGCTTACTAAAATTAGTAAGTTATAATATTAGAATTAAAATTGAATATTCTACACACAAAATAATTTGTAGAGATTGTCACAAAAAAATACGTAAACCGAATTGTAAGAAACAAAGAAAAAATAATATTATTGACTTAAAAATAATAAAATAAAGAAAATAACTTTTCGGAGTTTTATTTCGTTAAACATAAACTGAAACTTCTTCACTTGATATTGTATAAGGAATTATTAATTTTAAATATAATTTAAAAGTATTACTTAAAAAGATATACATATAAAAACAATTTCATCGAAAAATATTGTTGTTACTACAAGGATATTGTTGTTGCTACCTAGGTCTCTTCCAATACGAGGAACGTGCATTAACCGATTATGCTATAACACACAGTACATCGACGACAAATTTTCCAACCTATATGCTACATTTTTCATATTGATACATCTATCGTTCCATCATTTGTCAATTTGAAGTGTTGAAGGTTTGAGGTTGAAGAAACACATCTACCAGACAGCTAGTTTGAAAATATTGTTTAGTTTATTTCATGTTGATCAATGTCCGTTAATTGAGAAATATTAGAAATAAATAATCGAGTAAGATAAATTAATTATGCATGTATTAAAACAAATTTATTGAATTAATTGGAAAGATATAATGGATGGATATAAATGAAAAAATGTTATTACTCTACTTGAGTTTATTAGCACTACTCGAGTTCCGAAAGAAACAGTAAATGGTACCATTAAACTTCTTAATTCCGTCACGCGTAAAGGCAATAAATTGAATAATTTAAAATGTTTAGAAATAAAAATGAGTTTGAACTCGGGTATTCATTTGTTAAACGATATTACATTTTCTAACTCATCTCCTCTCCTCTCAATATTCTCGTTACAACCACCCCTCCACCGTCCACCAGTAACTCCACTTCCTCCCTTTCAATCTGTCAATACCTAATTACTTGTATGTCTACCATCTAAGCCTTGTCTCCTATATTTATGTGTAGTTAGTTTAATACTTCACCTGTCCATGGGCGTTACTGTTTCTCTATAAACTCAAATAGTGCTAATAAACTCAAATAGAGTAATAACATTGTTTCATTTATATCCATCCATTAAGATGAAACTCTACAAAGTTAATGCTGATTATATCAATAATATAGAAAGATATATATATATATATATATATATATATATATACTTACTGAAAAAATCTAACTATCGAAAAATATTTGGTTGTTACAGAGATAGCAATGATTTTTCTAATTGATCAATTTAATTTGTGTTAAAAATACCACATAACTGTATTCTGAAATTGCAATTTCACAATAAAAGTGTATTTTTATTAAAAATGTATTTATTTAGTATTAAGGCTTTCAATAATGAAACTAATTTCGATAAGTTGCACAGAAAAAAATCTCTTTAACATGATAAATATAGTCATAGAATGTTCTTGAAATGAGATCACTTAGGCGTATATGTAGCAAATTCATTTATGGTAGAATAAAGAATGAGGAAAGAAAATGGTTAAAATTATATGACGCAAGTGTTGATGATACCAGAAATAGAGGACATCAGAGGAAGACTTGACACGACCAGATAAACCTGGAAGATAGTCCTGTTATAAGTCTCAATAATCACAAGAGGTATAAATGTGAACGAGAGGAGAATTGTGTGTCAGGGCAGAAGAGTGTATCGCTCTATCCTCGGTGAAATGACGTGATAGTAAGTTGGTTAGTTGGTTAGAAAGTTCTGAAACTTTCTATTGCACGTGATTCTCAGCGACTGATCAATACTCCAATTTAAAATGAAAATGAACAAATAAATAAAAGGAACATCGCTTTAAAGAATGCGTCAAAGGTCAATGGAACCAATTTCGTATTCTGTTTTTCCTTATTTATTCGCGGCGGGGCTCGGAGGGCGCAAAAAATATACACACAATATCGGTCGAAATAAAATGTTTTCGCCAAACTTTTCAATGGGAGTAAACGAACCGGAAAAATACAAAAAACTTTGAAAATGAAAAAAGGCCGAGCGCACTCGGTCGGAACGGCAAGTTTTGATCGAAGCCAATCCTTCTGAAGAAAATGAAAAAATGAATTTAAAAAAAAAAAAACAAAAAGTTTTCGCCGGCTCCTTCCGGCCGATTCCTCTACGAACAGTGAAACACGAGTCGGATGCTTTGATTGGCAATAAAATGTCAACTTTCTTATTTATGTGCTCAGTCGACATTCATATTCATAAAACGGTGTTAAAATATCACACGGATTATTTACGGCTCGGTGATAAATCTTGTTTTTTTTTTTACACATTGTGTAATGTCAGGAGTTTTTCTCAAGGATAACATGGCAACACTGTTGTAAGCCCCGCGCGTGTACAGCTTACAACACTGGTATGCGAATTAATTGGAATGAATATTTTATAAAGTATTAAAACATTTGTCATACACTGGTAGGTTTTCACGACCGTCGTCAGATGGCAATAACATATTTTTGTGGATGTTTTACCGCTGTCATTTTAATTTTATCTTTATTAATCAAAATCATATTTATTCGATGGTTCTAAAATTCTTAATCACATTTTGTCCAGCTCCAGTTGACAAGCCTTATGTGAATAGATTAAAATGAATCATTTTGTTAAAAATAATACCTTAATTTAAATAATACATCTTCGCCATCAGAATATATAGTATTTAATCCATGAGTTTTATTTTTCATTCTTGGATAATCGTACATATTATTATTTTTAAAAAAAGACATGTACTTTTTTCAATGTTTATGACAGATCCACGGGTGCTCCAGTATGTTGACTATACGATCTGCCCCCCCCCCTCCCCTCCGCTCCATACCACAGAGCACGAATTTCTGTTATCTATGAACTTTAAACTGTGAAGAAATGTGAACGTTCTACCACGAATGTTCTTAGATTTTCATGGTCGTTCAGAATCATCGATGTATAGTTTTCTGGGGTAATCTACCGTGCACATCTGATCTTTCTGGCCAGAAAACTATACATAGATGGTTCTGCTACGACCTCCTTACACTTATTTGGAGTATAGTTACTGTTGCTATTGTACAGTAAAATACTTTATGCGAATCGTCAAAGTTTGCTCCTGAAATTCAGGAGAACTGTGGCTACAGCTGAGAGAAATCTAGGTAAGTCGTGTTCTTCCTGGTTGGTCCTTGAGTCCTTACTGTCCTGTTATAACAAATTATTTTCACCCTTCTTATATTCCGTTTTCCCAACCCCTTGTTCAAAAACATTTGTTGTTTAGCAAGCTCTTTCCTGGATTTTGACAACTCTCTGTGACTTTGAACATGAGAGAGAATCATTTTCCGATTAAAACCACAGTTACGTCTCAAGTGATTGTGATTGAATTATTACGTAATTTTACGGTATCCAATCGTTTATATTTTACTATCACTCTTTTTCCATTCACTGCTGGATGAGGGCCTCCCCAAGTGTCACTTTTTTTTGTCCATTGTTATTCGCTACGGATTTCCGAAGAGTTTGGTGATTTCATAGGTCTGGAGAAATTTAAAATGGCCTGCTGGCATCATTGGATGACTGCACTTAGCCAAAGATAGCCTGTCCTCCGAGTGATATGGCCTGTTCAATGACATTTATTTTTCTTTGATATTCAGTTACATAGACTAATTCTCTTATCCTTTTTCTTTTCATGTCTCTTCGTGTGATGCCCAATATATGCAGGTATAGGGATCTCTGTCCGTGCTTATTTGCATTCATTTTTGGACCTCTTGATTGAGTGTCCATATTTCAAAGTTCGGGAAGTGTTTTTTAAGTAAGTTCCCGATGTAGTGCTGCGGTTGCAATGTTGCGCATGCGCAATGGTTTCCTTCATCTGTTGACTCACACCATGCAACGTTAGAAAAATTCACATTGCGTGGCCATCTTGTAGTTAATGGTTGAAATGGTAAAGACAATACATCAGCCCGCCGATTTTGAGATACGATCAGTCATTGATTACTTAAATGAATGAAACATGAAACCAGCTGACATTCATCATCAAGTGTGTCCTGTTTTGTCACTGATTTTCATATTATTCTTCATCTGAAGCGGTTCCTTGGTGGCAAACGTTTTAATGACGATGATGAACTAAAAGACGGTATACAGACATGGCTTTCATCTCAGGCGGAGTCGTTCTACGATGAAGGTATACAAAAATTGGTGCTCCGTTATGACAAGTGCCTTAATAATGGTGGCGACAATGTTAAGAAGTAGTTTAAGGTGTGTAGCGTCTGAAGAAAGTAAAGTGTTGTAAAAATAATTCGGTACTTCTTTAAAAAACGCATCTCGTACGTATCAATTGAACACTTTATTTTATGTATTATTGTATCTTCCTTAGTATAAATTGATGAGTTATATTAATGATAAAATAACCTAAAATTCGTCAAACTTTACGTTTTGCATTTATAAAATGATTTCTGATCCAATTTATATACATGGCTTTTATATACCTTTATGACAATTTATATATATATATATATACCTAATCCAATTTACATACAAAAACAAAAAAAAGTAGTCTATCTAAAATTATATAAATCGAGCATTTATGTAAATACTCAGTATGTAGATAGATACTTACGTTGTTTTATATTTTCCCTAAATAAGTTTAAATAACGATGTTTTCAAAAATCTTGAGTAAAATCGCCGGAAAATAAAATGCAGATTTACATAAACGTATTTGAAAATCACTAACTCATTTAAACGAGTTTCCCTGAGACGAAAATTCGATTAAAATTGAGGGCGGAAGGGAATATTTAATCCGGCCACAACTTGAACTTTTTCACTGACACCGAAGAACGCGAGGGTGCATTGTATGTCTGTAAGTGAATTTTGCATGGCTCTCTCACAATGTTTACCCTCCACCCCGAGAGTCTGGGGGATGTCGGCAGACGTGATGGATTTATTGCTACCCCGAGACATGACAGCTTTACACCGTACAGCCTACACAAGTCTTCGCCGTACACGATACACGTGTTTCTAAATTGCTATAAATAATTTTATTTATACAGCCGTAGAAGATACTGGTATGCATACTTGAACAAAGTTCCTTACAAATTACAATTCCTACACCACAATTGTAAATGTGGCTTCTCTGTAGCTGGCATCAATTCTCAATCACAGCTTTAATCATTTATCATAAAAGATTTAAGTACCTGATATTTCGTTCAATTCAACAATTAATTTGACAACACTATTCCCTTGATTTTATTTGTCGATATTTTTAGTGATGATTAAATCATTATTTAAACCGTTATTTTGACTCTGATTGATTGCAAGATTTACATTTTTATAATTACAAGATTTAGAGACCAACTTGATATTCCAAAACTAAAATATACTGCAACCCAAAATCACTATATTTATCAAGGCATCAAAATTTTTAACAATCTCCCCATCAAAATTAGAAAAAATGCAGACAACTGTAAATTTTTATCTGAAGTCAAAAAATATGTACACAGACTAACTGAAACATAAATTATACATTTTCGTATGTACTCCTTCTCTATACATGAGTCTTACTCTCATAGAAAATAAGTAAATGTTAAAAGAAATATATATCCTATTGATTATTTTAAAAATGTACTATATCTTCTAATATTAGAAAAAATAAAAATTATATAATCGAGCAATGACTGGTACACAATAAAGTAAACCTCCAACAATAAAATCTCAGTTGCCAATCATCGTTAAATGTCAGTTACCAATCATTGTCACAATCACATAATACAATAGTTTACCATCACTCGATATTATACATCCTTCTTAAGATTATTATTACAAATTACGTGTTTTTTGTTTAAATAATAAATATCATTAAATTTCTTAATTTATATTTTAAAATTCTAATTGTTTGTGTTAAATTTTGAATATTAGGTGATAGTAAAAATAGTAGTTTATACGTAACTTCACGCCACTTATGCATGTAACCAATCATTCATTTTGCACTTTACACAACAAAACAATATTATTAATGAATATTAATGAAAACATCTAATAAATCTAAATTCAGAAAAAATGTATTAACAACATTGGTTTCTCAAACCTCACCCCTACTCTTAATATTCTCAATAAAGACACCCCCTTTCACGCCCTGCTAGTCTGCCTTAATAGATTCATAGCCGTATTTAATTTAGTTGTCACTTACACCTGTTGCCGTGAAGAACAGCACCTTTTGAAACTGTACTATCTATAAAAATGGACAGGGTGAATTTCTGCCGGGCTGTGACTGAGTTATGCGACGTCACCACATAAATGTGACGTTTATCCTCCTCTTTTGGGGGTGCATTACTTCTCTCTGGCTGTCTTCTGGAAATAATGGTAATGGGTCTCACGTCAAATTGATACCCTACGGATAAATATTGCACAAGAATGACTTTGGTATGATGATACCGGAGCCACTCTGTATCGGTTAATAACCGGATGTAATATTTGTGCCATATAATAAAAAAATAAAACTATGAAAGAAAGCTACAAGGTATAAGTAACTAACTGCCGAAACGTAAATAACTGATCTAAATTTATAATATATACTAAAGACCTTTGAAGATTCTGTAAATTATTGCACGTCTTGATTTGTTGAGGGTAATCGAAGGGAGAGTAAACGACTATCAAAACGATTCCGGGGAAATATGGTGTCGTTTAGGGAATCCTTTATATCTATAAAAATAAAACTCAGTTGTGTGAATTATAACCAAAATTAATAAAAATGTAATGTTTTATTTTAAATAATGTCGTTACTACATAAACATCTGTCTCAGAACAGATATTTTGTACGTTTATATATTATTAAGGAAAACATATTCTTATTGTGAAGTTGTAATTATTCAAAATAGGTCTGTGATATTTTAAATACTAATTAAATGTATTAATTAGAAAGATTGTTAATTTTGGCGTCTCCTATCGGACTACTCAGAGGTATTTGAGATTCCGAAAAATAGAGTAGATGGCATTTTTTTTTTTTAAATAGAGATGCGCACACGGAATACATGTCACATCAATATTCTTACTATTTTTAAACTAAGCTAAATGCTTGTGCCATGAAAATAGGACTAAATTGCTGGTGGAAGAGATCCAGGTTCAAATCCGGTAGCAACAACAATATTTTTCGATAAAATTAATTTTATATGTATATATTTTTAATTAAAACATTTAATTTGTATTTATATGTTAGAATAATACACCAGACCGATATTATAATAAGACATTTAAATGTAAAATAATACTAAATAAGTATCTAAATGAAGTGTATTATTACATAATAAAAGTTATAGTACGAAATATTACACTTGTGTTATAAATTACGTAACTTGATGCGATAACTTCTCGGAATGAGTGACGGCTGACGGCATCAAGAACTAGACGACTTTTCTGAACTAAAACACAACAGGAAATTAATGACGGCAATCAGACGTCTTCATAATAACATTAATATAATAGCGCTTGTGTCAAGTTGGGTTATCGCACAAAAACGGGACTACATGACATAATTAACGAGATAAGAAAGATTCTTAACTTGGCCACTTTAATCGTCGCGAATGAACTCTCAGTTAATAAGAACTAACGTAAGATATTTATCAAACACAACTACACTTTTAAATACAAATTAAATGTGTTAACTAGAAAGATATACATATAAAATTAATTTTATTTAAAAATATTGTTGTTGCTACCGGGATTCGAACCTGGGTCACTTCTAATCAGGGGAATGTGCATTATTTGATTATGCTACACCAACACAGTGGACAAATTTTCGAACCCATATGTTACACTTTTTTACATTAATTTCCATTAATTTTATTTTTATTAATTTAAATTTAAATTTGTCGTCAGTCCACTAATAAATACTATGATAAATATTTCAACTTGTAGGCGTACCGCTGCGCTCTATACTTGTTCTGTGTAACAGTTATAAAAAAAAATATTTTGTATTTAATAGTACCAAAATATCAATAATTACGTTCGTACTCAAATATTCAATATAATAAATATTCGTAATCAATAATTACGTTCGTAATTTAAAAAATCGGAGATCTACAAATTATTTTTACGTACGCAAAACTTCCATGAATTTATTTATTATAATTAAGGAACATTAGAGATGCCTAAATGACAATAACTATTCAGAATTTTCCAATCACCTTTTGGAAGCAACCATTAATTTGATATTAATAAGGGTTTAGAAACTATACATACAAATACTAGGGGTTAACGATTGGATAAATTTGAAATTTCATAAATAAGAAATCGTGAAAATAGCAAGCTAAATATTATAAATAACCAAATCCTTTTTGCAAATAGTTAACTTCTAAATTTGTTTTGATATTAGTACTTAATTATTCACCTCTTTATAGTTTTTTTTTATCTATGCTTCTATTTTTAATTTTAGTAAACATTGTTTCCTGAAGAAGATACCAAAGGTATCGAAACATGTACAATAATGAATAAATAGTGGTTTAAATAAAGTATTTTGTCTAATTGTTTAAATATATTGTATCAAGTATTTACTTAAATATTGAATTGTTAAATTAGTTTAGTGTTTTATTCCACCTTTCTGGTGGTCGAATATTTTTCTCTTGTGGACTTAAATTTCATCACAAACCATTAATACTGCTAATTAATATTCATACTGCTAAAATCGAAAAAAAATTGTAGTCAGAAGATGCAAAATCCTGAAAAAGTAGTGAATAAATTGGAATATACCAGTCAAGTTGCAACAATTTTTGCTTTCTTACTACAGGAAAACGTTATTATACTGGAAATTAATTTTTATTGACCAACATTGGTCACATTTGGTCGATTACTTGCTTCAATTCGGTGAACTATGAGTAGTACTTACTGGAATCAATAATTTGGACTTTGATTTATTTATATGTATACGGTTTGCAGTACCATTAGTAATTAATAAAAAATTAAGATAAACGCCAAAGAAACAAATAATAAAACAATAATTATAAATAAACTGCAAATGAAAATCACTTTGAAAATTATTTTCACACAACAATTAACATTTCGAAATTGACTTGATTGTGAAAGAAGTTCACCCAGGCGCTTCATGAAAATAAATTATGGAAGCAAAATCATTAGCCAATTGAAGCATTTGAGGGACAGTGAAATGTTTGTGATAATTTGTATCTGAACGGTTTTGCGTTTGTCTACTGAGTACAGGGTACTGTGAAAAACACGAGGCTATTATTATTGTATATTTAATTAAATAAATTGAAAACTTTTACTAAGTGCTGTGTCCAATATAGTAATTTTAGGAAGGTATTAGTGCAAATAAAATAACGAAAACTAACAGCCGTCTATGTGTTACGTAAAAAAAAGATATAAAAGTCTTTCAAGTACATATACCAACCTACCAGTAAAGATAAAGCAAATAATAAAATATGCTTATCTTATCTGTGTAAAAACATATTTGTGTTTTGGTAATGCAGAGACGCTAAAAGGAAACGGTTCAAACATTGTAGTACACAAACATGCAAAAACAACTTTTCAGAGAAAAACCTAAACCGACTTCAGCAAGACTAACAAGTTAAAGTTTCCATTGCACGATACAAACTATTGTTTCAACTCGGAAGTTACGGTTAGAGACTTTAAACTTTTAAACATTAAAAATAAAAAACATCACGAGATATGATGTCAACAAATTGTGTATGTTCGTTACTCAATTAAAACTGTATTAATTCTTTTTAAATGAAAACATATTTTCTTAGAGAATTTGCAACTTCAAAACATAGTTTTGAAGTATTTTTAATATAAATTAAATTAATCAATTAGACAGATATACAGAAAAATTCTATTTATCGAAATAATATTTTAATAATTATACAAAATACTTTGTTTAAACCACTATTTATTAATTATTAAAAAATTATATATGAAGTGTAAGGATGAGGACGTTTTAAACAAAGATTGGGGGTCTACAAATTAATTTACAATGATTGCAATTTTTTTTATATAGGTAAAACTTGCAGAAATTTTGATATTAGAATTAGGAGCATTAGAGGTGCCTAAATAACAATAACTATTCAGAATTTTACAATCACCTTTTGGAAATAAACCATTCCTTTGATATTAATAAGAGTTTATAAATTAAACATACAAATACTAGAGGTTTACAGTAAGATGAATTTGAAATTTTAAAAATAAGAAAAAGTGTTAATAGCAATCTCAATATTATAAATAACCAAATCTTCTTTGCAAATAGTCACATTTTAAATTTGTTTTCATATTAGTTCTTATTTATTCACCATTATATATTTTTATTTTTATCTATGCTTGTATTTTTAATTTCAGTATACGTTGTTTCCTGAAGAAGATAGGTACCATAGGTATCGAAACATGTAGAATGATTAAGAAATAGTGGTTTATACAAAATATTTTGTATAATTATTAATATAAAATGAAGTAACAAAGTAGTTTTGCTAATATTGAAGAAGAAATAATATTTGGTTGCGACCTTAATAATAAATAATAAATAATAAAATTAATAATAAATTGATAATAATTATTTATTTTATTATTCAAAACATAGTTCCTTGATAATTAAAACAAATTAGTCACAATAAATCACTTAACTAACTTTTATCACGTCGTTCGCTCCACAGATTGGCGGAAAGATTAGAACGTCACAATCTTCTATCCTATCTATCACTCTTGCCTCGTCTACTTTCGTACATCTTCTATGTGTACATGTATGTTCTTCGTTTGCTGAAGATTTTACCTGGTGAGTAACTATGTTTTTTTATACTTTTTCAAAAGATTTTTTCTGTGTATAAGTAATTTATCTAGATTATGTTTTATACTTATGATTAATATCCAATCACTTGTGTAATATATTATTTTTGAAATCTAAAAATAGAAATGCGTCCACGAAATACGTGTCATATCAATATACTTACTATTTTAGAACCACATGCTATGAAAATAGAACTAACTTGATGGCCTCCCGGAACGAGACTAACCACTAAACCACAAGAACGTGAAATCGTGTTGATTATATACTCGTAATAATTATAATATAATAATTATAATTATCCATAAAAATAACGTAGATAACTTTCACCGATAAATAATTTTCTTTTGTGCTGCCAAATGTCAATACATAATGAAATAGTAAGCAAAATATAATAATATTAAGAACATAAAAATAATGTACTTTACACAAATGATAATATTATTTTAATATGTATGTATTCATACTTAATACATTTAAACCGTAAAAAGTTAATAATTTTAAACCAGCATTAATATATAGTAATATAATCGAGATTTGATAAATTTATTGAAGTAAAAATATAAATACATATTTTCACAAATGATTTAAAATGCGCCTTTCATTACAGAAATATTTTTTAACATTATTAAAAATATTGTAAACCATTGTTATATTTAAAAATTATGCAGCAGTCCAAGCGCTACATTACCGATTCAAGTGGTGGCGGCTGGAAAGAGAGAGAAGGCGAAAAGAGAAGGGGCGATTTGGACTCGAGCCGACGAGGAGGATGGAGTGTGTCGTACGGCGCTTCGCCGACATTATGAAGAGATTAAAAAGAAGAATTTCTGATATGCAGTGGATACGAAAGGGTTGAGGTCTCCGATCCATCCGCACCATGAATCCATTCCCTGGTTGGAGGCAGGAGGAGAATCTTGGGTGGTAGCTGTGCGGTCTGGCGCGGGAGCAATGGATCATCTAACAATCTGAACGTCTCTCGATGACGAAAAATAATTCTGGCACGGTTGCCACATCATTCATTCAACATTCAAGTAACCTGTCAACCTTGAAATAACCATTGTATTAGTGTCAAATTCATAACAGACTAGTGTCCTTGCCTGGAGAAAAAAGAAAGATGTCAAGTGAAGGAGATAAATATACACAAATCGTGCAAATGAGTTGTCGAGTATTTGTTATAATCATGAATAAATTGTAGTATGTGTTCCATGTGTACACCAAGCGTTTCATTTGTTTAAAACCATTCCCATCCATTCGAGACAGCCACTCTGACACATTACATTAGAAACACCCACAGACTGAGCGTGATGCACTTGCGTTCGATCTCCCGAGGCCAGCGCATTACTTAACACCATTTTGCACTGTATGCAAAAAGTCAATGTTACTCGAAAATAAAATAATAACGGAAATAATTAATGAAAAATAAAAAAAATACCAATTATTACACAAGTAGTTACATATACATATAAAACTACCTCTTAAATTACAATACCTCGCTCTAACCAAGGATTGAGAACATCAAAACGTATTATTAGTATGTAATACACGAAAATCTTTCTGTGATATTTTTGGTTCTAACACAGGGTGACTCTTTCTTATCACGAACACTAAAAGTGTGGGTCGTGAAATATATGTTTTATGTGTGAGGTTGTGATCTTCGCCCTGTAAGCGTATAGGCCGCGGGGCGGTGAAGCGGTAAGAAGGGCAAGGGGATGTTTTCACAGGGAAGCTCCGCGTATGACGACGTAAATTATTTATGAACGTCAAAAATATGCAAACATGGCGGCGGTGGTGCCACACTCTTCGCAGGAAAATCGCTCCACAACAAAGGGAACCGTTTGAAAGCAATTTTTAAAATAAGAAATCAAAACAGTGTGGTGAAATATTACATATAAACCGGTATTTTATTATTGTTTTTAAAAAGGAAATAATACCGTAAGTTATGAGGCGGATGTTTCAGATTAACTTTTGAGATTGGACATAATTTTTTTACCCTTTAAATGTTTTAAGCGCGTTAACACGCCAAACTTTGTATGTTACTCTAAGTAATAAGCGTGTTAACACGCACTTTTGGACCTTGCAAACTTGAATCAATTAAGATATGTGTACAACAGGTCCCAGCTTTTGATAGATAAGTCAAGAACCTCAAAACCTAGTCTTATCCTATGTGGTGTCTTTCATTTCAAATAAAGTTGACAGTTGAAAGGTTAATGTATTCTTTTTACATGTTTTCTTCTTTTTCTTTTTCTCTCAATTACATTTTTGATATTTGCATTATATATATAACTTATTCTTTCCATCTTTCTCCAGCACTACACCTCGAATACTTCCAACCTAATTTTCCCTCTTCCTGGCTTTAATTATGTAGATTTCGATGAATTTTTAAGTATTTGATGATTCTTCTATAGAAGAATTACATCGTTATACACTTACTATTTTACAAACAAAAACAAAGTAATTTGTCTATTATTAAAGGTGTATTTTAGAAGCATAATGGGGTTATTTTATAACGGAACAAATATAACGAGCAAGAAAAATAATATTCTTTGCGAATATATACATATTAATTTTCATATTTTCGAATCAAAAACTGCGTAGGTATTAACTAAAGATGAGTATTATTTTTTTAAGCATGTTTATTCTAACTAGTATTTTTTTAATAATTGCAACATTCATTTATCTATTTATCAGCGGCGCATAGTCAGTACATTAAAACAGGCTTATATTTAACTAAAATTTATGCAAAATAATTCGAAATAAAATATGTATATCTCGTAATATTATTATCGTTTTATTACAATATTAATACATAATAATATTCTGTCAGATAAATATCATAATATAATTCCAAATAAATATTAATACAAAATAATAAAATTCTGTCAGATAAATATCATAATTATATTATAATAGCTTACTTTATTATATTTTGTATCAGGGGAGAATCAAATTTTCAATCGTATTTAGTACAAAATATTAAATAATTTGTTAACAGTCACTAGATAACACAACGTTTGATTGAAAATAGGGGAAATTACAATGAAATTAAGAACTTGAATCTTACACAACATAATCACATCTAAACAGCCATTTTTCCTATTTTAACACCTCAAATAATCAGCTATTAAAAATATATTATTTATTGAAAATAAGTTAAAAACTATCGCCTAAATCGTATTATACTATATTTTGACTGAAAAACAATCTCCATTTACGACGTTTATAATACTCCTGTTATGGCATTCCTTAAAACTGTTGTATGCTGTTATTTCGTCCGGTGGTCAAAAAAAAGTATGAAGGGGGAGGTTAAAGATCGCCGGATTTGAAGGTCCTCTTATAGGGGAAAACTTTTAAAACGACACGTAAGGGAAGCATTAAAAGGAGGATTAAATTCTTTCACCATAAACAACTAAAGTTTGTTGCAAGGGGTGGCATTGCCCTGAGATATGAAGGTGGTGCAGAGGACAGATCATTAAAAGTTGACGGTGTTTATGACCAGGTAAGTCGCTGTTTTTGAGCTGCACACAGATTGTTGGACAGTACAAAACGCCAGTTCAAAAACGAAGTCTAGACTTTACACTAGTAAAACGGGAATACTTCACTCATTCAAAATGATTATCTTTCATATTGTTGATCTTTGTAGCGTTAACTTTGTGGATGGATATAATTTAAAATTGTATTTATTTGTTTAAACCACTGTTTTGTTTTCACGTCAACCGGTTTCGATACTAACGTATCTTCATCAGGACTGGCGTACAACTAAACTATTACATACAATTAAAGCGATATACATTACATGGTGTAGGTTGAGTCTTGGCAAGTGTGGGGAGGTGATTGACAGGGGAACGTTGAAATAGGAAATGTATTAAATATAATATATTAACAAATAAACTTTTTTTCAATTTGGATGTGGGAAATTGACATAAAATCAACGCTCCTGAAAAAGACTGTTTTATAACATTGATTTGACATCTGACGATGATCAATATTTCAAAGGTAAAAAATATTATATTTAATTTTATCTCAATGCAAAATAAGATTTATTTTAATTATTAAAATTTTGTTTTTACAATATAAAACAACACTTTTTTACCAAAATGCTTTTATCAGCTCGAGTTTTCTGTGACTGGCTGTGTTCTGCATCACCATGTTTAATTCAATTTGAGATTTAAAATCCGTTATTCGAACTATTTACATTAATAATGAATATTGAAGAAAAAAGTTTAATAGAGAATTGAGGGAGTTTCAACAAACGTATCTCTGTACACGAGGTAAGCCACGTGATCAATTTAGCAAAGCCACTGGGCGCGTGTATTGAATTGAAATATAATTATTGTGTACATATACCTACTGTTACAGAGTTTTATCGAAATCTCGTATTATTTTGTACGAAAGGTAGAGAATAATAATTTAATTACAGAACATTGAATTATTTCTAAGGTTTTACACAATCCTCTATCAATATTATATAAAGATTTACACAATCCTCTATCAATATTATATAAAGATTTATTTCATTTCAGTAAATGTAGGGAATAGTTTTATCAGACGCGAAATAAATATATTATGTCGTTTTATGAACAGTTCCTTCTGAAACTGTCATAAAACAAAACAACAAAAATATTTTTCTATTCTATGCACAAATAATTTCCCATATTTTTAAAACCACCAGCCCGTATTGCGTAACATCAGAAAATACACTTATATCGAGGGCTGTTCGTATCGCATTGCAACAAAAAAAAAAACAAAGAAGACTTTCTGTCTATTCTATCACGTTAAAGTGTGCAGTAATCACGTTAAATAAAGTAAATTATTTTGCTTTTTTTTTCAAAATATTTTATAATAATTTAAGGCCATACAAATTATGATTTACCCGCCATACTGAAGGGTTGTTTTTAGTCTTTATAATAGTAGTATTGCGAATAGCCACAAGAAAACATCGGTGGTTCGTCGATCTTCGCCTCTCTCAACTGGCGATGATGACGATGAGGTCAGAAGAAAAGAAATGAGAACAGAGAATTGGTTCCCGTTCACAGTGTGCATGATTTTATTTCAGATACAAACAATACATTCGATTCATTTTAATATTTCCCACTATTAGCAAGCAGGCAGTAACGGGCGTCAGAAACACGTACTTTATCAAAAAATTACTGTCTTTGCACGTTTTTCTGGCGCCCCACCATTTATTATATATTTAAATTACTGCCTCGTGTCCTGAACACAACAATTTATTGGCGTCATTACTGTAACTTACCAATCTTGTGCGATATAAGTAGTCTACAGTCATATTTGTAGCACAAAAAAAGCTCAACAACGCCGGGAACTGGCTGAAAGAATCAGCTAGATTATTTCAGCGTGTATATTATTTACTTTTTTCTCTTTGATCAATATTAACGGAGTTACATATTTTTGTACCATTCAAATAAGACGGCAGATCAAGCTGACTAGCAAACGTAGCCAAGATTTAACATATTAACATTGTTTATTATTTTTATTTTGTTAGTAACTATATAATACTATGTAAAAATCTGTTTGGACTGTGCCTGTCTCACTAGAGAAATTCTGTGTCGAGACGGGCATAGTTTACAAGCAATTGTTTAATTAATTAGAATTACAAGTAGATAGAATTACATATATTATAAAAGGTGTATATGAAGAACAATTTTAAAATGGACTTAATTTTTGAATCACTTTGTAGTAATAATTAATATAGGTATGAGTCAATATGTTTGGGTGAGTGCACCAATACTGGCTCTACCCATATTACGAATCCAAGTTTTAATATATAGTTTCATGTTCTTGGGACAATTCAATTGCAAAATATTTGCAGTTCCTTTGATCAAATGTAGTATGTGCTCTTGGGGTTTGTAGGTTATTTGTATTTGTCCGTGTGGAAATTATATTTTGAATTGCTTTAAAATGTGTCTATTTGTATCTATGTATGTATTTGAGAGTAGTATTAGCGTATATTTGTCTAATATCAAAGACATCGAATTTATTAAAAATTTCGTCAGTGCTCGTTGTGATTGGGGATTTGAGGATAACTTTTAATATAATTTTTTAAGCTGCTATTATTGAATTAATTGCAGACATAGTCGCTCCACCCCAAGAAATTATACCATGCTCTATGATTGATTGACAGGTAGCGTAGTACGGCATTTTAAGATGTTTTATATTAAGGAAATTTCTAATATTTCTAAAAAAATATTTTGTTTTTTTTATTTTATTTGTAATGAGTTGTGTATGATGTTATTTAATAGCTTGTTCTGCAGTACTCAAAACTATATCTGTGATAAAAAATAATGCTCAGTTATGTGCGCAGTACAAATTTCAACAAAAAAAAATTGTTGATTGTATTAGTCTCTATAATAAAAAAAATTATAAGATACATTTTATAGAACTGTATTAAAATTATCAATTTGTGCTAGTGTGGTATGTAATAGAGTATATCGATAAATTATTATCATTTATAGATGATACGAAACACGTATGAGCGAATCAGCGAGAACGGTATACGAGTATTATAGAGGACAAAGGAAGTGAAATGTAATTCAAATCAGCGGGACTCAATAAACTAGAGTCTAGTTACCAGACGGCGAGACTCGCACAAACGATTGTCTGCTAAAGACATTTTAGATACAGCGGTACCAATTCGTATAACGATCATTCGAGTGAGGGTTTTCAACCCTCGGTCTCGGCGAGCGAAGGCAATTAAGTTTTGGAAAATAAAAGGTAATTCTCTTCAACCTAAATAGCTTGAGCGAGATCACTAACTTAACTCTAGTATTATATAATAAGGAAGAAAAACTATTTTAAACATTTTTACCTAGCAGAAAAGTAAGCGGCCGTATTTTACCTGTTGTGTTGTCTTTGAAATTAATCAAATATTCTATTATACTCGATTACATCCGTATTGTCTGGGCTGATACAATTTATTGTTCTATTACAGTGATAATGTCAGAACTCATGCATTAGCTAACTACGCAGTCCCCAGATTGCATTCTTTGGAGGATGGACATGCGGAGGTAATTTTTACTGTAAATTTAACTCTTTATAGTACTTAATTATTATTTGTATCTCAACTCAATGGAGATGGATATATTGTTATACTTCACATATTATTTATATTTATTTTTAATTTTAGTTATAAAAAAACATGCTGAGATTATATATTTATTTCCTATGTATATTGCACTTTTGATGAAATTTTTTATTAAATTACAAATTATGTTAATTCTTGAATAGAGCGTGTATAATAATAATAAAATCTAATACAGGGTGGCCCAAATGTGACAAAAAGTTAAAAAATATGATTAACTTTTTTGATTTTATATATTTTTGTTTTTTTCTTTATGCAAGCTGTAAAACCATTTTCAGAGATATATGATGGCTACTTATGATTTGCAGCAACGTGTCGAAATCATATTTTTTAAATATTATTTTAAAAGGTTTTTTATCTCAACTCAATTCTTAGTCTCTCGTTTAGAATATTTAGTCTCCCGTTTTGCGGTACAGGGATCACTTGCAGATCTTTCAATAAGAGGTATTCATCGGTCTGTGCGTACTGAAGCAATTGTGAAAGTTGTACAACAGAGTGTAAAAGACGATCCATATGTCTCTACTCGTCGTCGTTCTACTCAATTTGGAATCTTCAGAAAATTCCAGCAACGAATTTTGAAACTGAATCTTAAAATGTTTCCGTATAAAATTTAAATGGTGCCGGAACTCTTAATCTAAGATCCTCAAGCAAGCCTGCAATATTACATTGATGTTAAACTTTCATTTCATTTGTGTCACCCTGTAAAAATTTAATTAACCAACTAGAAAGATATATAGAAAAAATATATTTATCGAAACAATACTTAGTTTGCTCTCTTTTCCTCTCCGGGGAAACTCATTATTCAGTTTCACCGAATAAACGTGCTTGATCCAGGTTCGAATTTCGTAAACAACTAAAAATTTTTTCGACAAAGACACTTTTTCTGTATATCTTTTTAATTAATTCATTTAATTTGTATACTAAAAATACAATAGAATCATGTTCTTAAAAACTGCAACTTCACAACAGTAGTTTGTAGTTCTAAAAATGTTATAATATTGTTATATAATCTAATATGACAGATATATCTGTTTTATGAACACGCGAAACCAAGTTTTCAGTACGATTATCTAATGCAATTTTGCTTTTCCCGTTAAAGTTTCATAAACAGACCTTTCATCGAATAATCACATCAACATAATATTATTCAATTCTAATCTGAATGGTCATTATATAAGCGACCATAATATGTCAATAAAATAAATACGACAGAAATAATTATATTATCATCAGACCGTAAAAATTGAAGAGCGTATTCAGATTTTTTTGATAATTTGTCCTTGTCTACAGTAACATTTTTGAAAGTACTAAAATATACAGCTAATAAATTATCTAATATATAAAATTTTTAGTAAATCGGTAACATTAATATATTATTAAGGAGAACACATTATTATTCAGAACATGTTCTGAATAATTACAACTTCACAATAAGAATGTGTTCTCCTTAATAATACAAGTTGTATCGATGTGTCCAAAATTTAATAAAAATGAACTGATAATTCAGGCGTCTGCAGTCGGCTTACTCAAAGGTATTTGAGATTCCGTAAAAACAATGTAGATGGCTTTCAAATAATGGAACGACGGATGTATTAATTTGAAAAAGTGAAACATATAGTTTCGAAAATTTGTTATAAATAATACTGGCGCTATAACACAATTGGTAGTGTACTTCCCCGCATTAAAGATAGAGATCCAAGTTCGAATCCCGGTAGCGCAAAAACAACATTTTTCGATAAAATTGATTTTATATGTATATATTTATAATTAATACATTAAATAAGTATTAATATATTATCTTTCTTTCATCCTTTAACATCTATGCTCCTTAAATGGAGCATATAATAGTCACAAAACTCCTCCCCTGACTGCGGTCCGCCACCACCCTTTCGTACCTTTCCGTGTCAATACCATGTCTCATAGTTCCACCGAGTATAACCTGTGTATAGTTATTGCAAAAGGCCCTAGACGACGGGTTGCCACTGGTGTGCATTAAAGCCACGCTCGAATTAAGCTAATAAATTAATTTTCCACTAAAATATATTATTTAAAAAAGTTGATATCTTAGATTAAATATTTTAATAACCTCGTTTATTTTATAGTTATGGAGCACATTTTAATAAAGAAACATCAAGCAAAACAATACAGACACTTACATAAGTGACCACTTAAGTATCATAGTTGCTTGAAAACCGCTATGACAAGCCATAGAAAAAGGCTTATGATAAAAGGCTTCTAAAATATGTACACAAGCGTGTTTTCAAGAGCAGTAATCAATTTTAAAGATACAACAATTACCAAATAATCATTTTTAAACATGTCACTCTCTGCTTTCAAAGAAGCGGTTTTACTTTTGAACCCTTTTAGTAGAAATATAATTAATTGAATATATTAAAAAACACATTTAATGTAGTCTGCACAGAAGTTGTCTAGACATAAATAATAATGCGGCAAATAAGAAAGCCTTTCAAAATGATATTTACAAAAGCAATATTTTCGGAAAATATAATTTGGTAGGTGTTTATTAAAGTTAAATAAATCCTCTTAGTGATGTAAATTATATTTTCTGTAAACAGCATTCTTAAAATATGAAAGCTTAAACATTTATCTAATTATTTTTTTAATGAGATTACATTATTATTGTGTAATTTTTTCAGAACATAGTTCTGTGATATTTTAATACAAATTAAATACGACAACAAAAAAAGTCAATTTATCTAAAAAATATTTGATATAAACGTTTGTCGCAGCAATAACAGATGTATAAATTTGAAAGAGCACTTACAGTTGACTTACTCGGTTGGAGTAGTATAACTGGTAACGCATTTCCCGGATAGGAAAAGATCCAGGTTCGAATCCAGGTAGTAATTAAAATATATTTTCCGAACATTGATTTTTTGTGTATATCTTTTTAGTTGATACATTCAATTTGTATTATTTATCTAATTCTTAATGAATTCTCCGCTTATTGTTGTAATAATGCAATAAAATCAAATATAATTATTAATTTAAAATGTGAAAATAACGTTGGATTGAATTACTCATTGCGAATTTTATAATAATAACATACGAAAAACTTTTACTGTTTAAAAATTAATCAATATATATTACACATATAGGAATGTATGACGTCGAATAGCATCATCGTAAATATATTTTATGGAAAAATTTCTCAAAATATTATTTTTAATCGGACATACGGATGCAATGTACTAAATATTAATATTTTTTAAATAAATTAATTAGTATGACAATATCACATTTTTAAAAAATAGGGATACGTGCACGGAATAGTATCTCATCAATATTATTACTTTTTTTAAAACTAAGCTAAATGCTTGTGCTATGAAACTAGGACTAACTTGCTGATCTCCTGTAATAAGGCTCGAACCTCGACCACTTGATCACTATGCGAGTGTCTTAACCACGGGACCAGAAATCTAATGTATACTCGTAAATAGAGATACGCTGGTACGCAGAATATCTGGAAAATCAATATTATTACGATTTTCTATCGCCCGAGCGATGGAAATTATATTAAAATGTGTATGTGATTTCTACAACTTTTATGTGTGCTATGGTATAGATCTCGTCGACTGTATCGATTATAATACTGATTAATTTACGTAACCCAAAGTGTATTCAGGAAAGAAAATGATGACAAATGGATCTGGCTCACCTTGCTCTTAAGTCCTGGATTGGACGTCGTTTTCACCTCGACGGTAGAAAAAGAACACAGATCTTTACAGTTCAGTGTCAGAAGTCATTGGTTGGCCAGAGTAATACAGGGATACTACGGTACATATTAAGGTTTATATTGAAGGACAAATTCACAGGGAGTAGGCGATTTGCGTCAATAGAACAATGGCAATCGATATTTAATATTTAATAATATACCAATTGCTACCATCAGCTGCGAAGCAGCATAATTGATAATAAAGACAACATAAATTATAATTTTTTCTGTTTTATCAATACAATAAACATACCGATTGCTTTCATGTAATAAGTAATACATATGTGCGTACCTAATACGGAGGAAAAAAATTAACTATATAAATAGATTTACGAATTTACCAGTATAAGTAAGTATATAAACATACCTATGTACACAATTTGCCGTAGGTAAATAAACCGTTTGTATTCTTACCAATCCTTTAAGCCAAATATAACAAAGCAAATCTTGTTATAGCCGGTATTGTAGTCCGTAATCCCATAGAATGAAGCATTTCGCTGTACCTGTAACAAATGAAAGCACTTAATGATTACACAATTACAGACAAGTACAATTTACTTATTAAAAAAGTTTTAAGCTCCTTGAATGGTATTTATGGTGAATTATAAGATTATCTATAAATAAGTAAATATAATTAAAGATTAGAATAATTTCAAAGGAAATTCTCATAAGAATTATTGTAAATCAATTTTTTTTAGTACTGCTTTTCAATATAGTCCTTATTGAAGTCAATTTCCTTATTGAAATAGTCTACCGCTTGTTGTTTAAATCAGTTGTTGACAGCTTCGTTGGGATTGTCATTAAAATTATGTCCAATAATTCTGATAATTTCTGGAAAAGACAGACCAGTAAATTAACAAATATGAAATAAAGTGTACATATGGTAGAGAGGTTTGGAGCATTAGTTGCGGAACGAGAAGCCTTCTACACACTTTCTTGGTAGAAACATAAATCCGATAGTTTATGATACATTTATGCAATATTAAAAGTATTTACTGTTCGAAAATTAAATATTTGTGTAAACAAAATTTATTTCTTACATTAATGCATATTATATTGTCAGCGCTTAAATTTTCGTTTTAATCGAGTAACATTTAAAAAAAAAGTCGCGGATTTATTTGATTGCGTAAGTGGAATCAAAGTAATCACGTGGGTGATACTAAAATAAAAATATTAGGACAAGAAATTTTGCGTTAGTTCATTTCTATATATTTGGTAAAAGATGAAAATCCGATGGGACCAGATCCTTGCTGTATGGAGAATAGTCCAGCAGCTCCCACTCAAACTTCTCCTATGTTATTAATTTATAAAATAAAAAATCGATGGCATCTTGCAATCGGCGGAATTAATGATAAAAAGGTTAATAAAATACAACTGAGAAATTATGTTTGACGTATTGAAAGACAATGTTAGACAACCTTTTCAGAGGTAATTTTGCTGAACACCATAATCACATATGTGAAAATAAAACACTTGTTTTTTTATTCTACTAATTTAATTTATTTAAGACGCGTTTCGTCTTGCAAGGGCATTATCAATGTAATAATTTGTATTTATAATTATTATGAAGGACAGCTATACAATTTATTTACTTGAGATGAAAAGGGACTACATTATTCATTGGAATTCTGAGAATTTCCATATATTTTGGATGATTCTAATTATTCTACGTTGCCATTTAGTTTCTACACTAATAGTATTTTAATGTCATGGTAAAATTGAGTTAAAATTGTCACATTTATAATGCAATTGCAAAATAAAACGCTTCTCAAATAAATCAAACGAGTATTATCAAAAAAGAACTACGTACATTTTTAAATATATAAAATGCAATGTATGTTTTCAGTCTGTCTATTAGTACAGAAATCTCAGAAACGACTGAACCTATTTTGATTTAGCGTATTGAATATTTCACTGAAAAGACTTCAGATTTGGGTGGGCAAGACGTTGCTAAGTTTAAAAAAACGTGTGTTTGGCGTACTAAATTCGATGCGGTGACGTAACTGCACGAGATATATCGATACAAAGTATCACTTTTAAGATTTAATAGTTCTACTAAAAAGTTTGCGAAAGAATATATTTAATATCAACAGATACACACATTTTTCAATAAATTGTTTGTTTACACCCGAGCAAAGCCATCTTTTCTCAGCTAATTCTATAATAAACAATGAAACAAGGAGTCGTATATCACACAGCGTAAATGTAAGTTTAAGATCAAATAAATTCATGTTTTCTTTTGACAAAACAAACATTTTTTAAGCCAAACAACAACAATCTATTTTTTTTTTTTTGGTATCATATCTTCCATTTAGTTTGGTGAATACTTGCGTGTCTCCTACATACTTGACAATGAAGCTTATAGATAAAGATATATAAATTGTGGTAATATAATTATTTGATATATAGTGGTAAACAGAAATGGTGGTGCTGCATTTATTTTCTAGTGACTAACAGTAACAAATCTTATGATGGACAAACTGTAAAGTAATATAATTATATCTGCAAGAATTTTTGTTTAATATCTACTTAATAAATTTTTCACAAAGTTAAATTTCGTTTATTGTGACAAAGATATAACGCGATAGTTTTAACTTTTGCCTCCTTCGCTGTCCACGTTATCCACGTCCTCCGATGGCACTGTTCTTATACCATTCTGTGGCAAGAGCTTATTACTATCTGTCTTTAGAATTGTGTCGAATTCTTTTGAGTATTCAAATATCGTTCTTTTCATCCGTACCAAATGAATTTGATTGAAAGAATTTTTTTTTCTAATCTAACCCAACTCCATTGCTACATATATATCATTTGTCCTACGGGCCTACAACCTACCCAAATTTAGACTTCGGTCTGAGCGATCTTTTTATTCCATATGTTGTTTTCTCGTATCACCAGAGGCCCGGCTCCCCGCAATTTCAATTTTGTCATCCGTTATCTTTACGTCTTCAATTGATTAAGTTTAACACATTCTCTACAGTGGTGGGTCAGATCTGATCTGGATGTTTGTAATAATATAAATATTTCAAAATAATTTGAGACACAAATAAATGTTATCCGACGAGATTCAAATGAGTTATTAATAAAAATGTGAAAAAACGCTCAAAAATTGCTTTTATGGAATTGAATCTTAGTGCTTACGCTGAAACAAATATTGTTAACATTTTGAGCATATTTGTAATGCGGATAGACAAAGAATACCAGGTATGCGTAGACAATGCTAGTAATATAACTATTTGAAGGGTATTGCGCCTACTTGTATGTTTTATGATACTACGTGGTCGGGTTCCGACACAGTTTAGAAGCGAGTCGGCCATGGGGCAATTGTTATTTATTTTTTTGACAATTTTATTTTGACAATAACAAACAATTTACTGACCGGAATTCACAAACACAATCAATATTATATCTATTTTGAATATAAGTTATTTATTTTTATATTTATTTTTTTAAATTATGTCATTACATTTGCTTCTGCTTATAATATTGTTGATCGTGTTTCGTATAAAAAAGAATGTAATTTTTATAATATATTTATTTCACTTCTATAAATATTTTGTTTAAATTATTTTCATCCGGTTTACGTGTAAAAAATACTAATATATAAAAAATAAATAATACATTCATAAAAATCATATTTAAAATGAAATATCTATAAAAAACCTCCTTTAAAACGGTTGAAAAACCGAAAACTTGAGGTGGGTTTAAAATGACATACAACCGTCGGACGTGTTTTGTTTTGACCCACCGGGCATTAAGTGTTGTTTTTTTCGCTCACGTAGCGAAAACTCCAATATAGATTAAGAGGTATAAGTACTCGGATAAGCAAGTTTTAGAAACCTTCAGATTGTCTTCAAATTAAATATGCCACGATACCTTAATAGGAAAGTCTTTTAGTAGCAAAATTACGAATTAAATAAACCAAATAGAAAGATACACAGAAAAAAATCTTTTTATCGAAAAAATATTTTGTTGATACAGGGATACGAATCTAGATCTATTCTTATCCAGGAAAATACTACCCATTCTACTACAGCAACCGATTATGATTATTTAACTAAAATAATTTCGATAAAGTTTTTTTCTATTAGTTTTCTAGTTGATTAATTTAACGTGTTATGCAAATACTACCGCCACAGATGTGAAATATGGATGACATGATGACAAATTTTAATATAGCCTAATTAGCCCTGGAGCCTTCAATCTTAAATGTATTTGAAATACTAATTTAATGTATTAATTGTAAATATACACATATAAAATCAATTTTGTCGAAAAATATTGTTTTTGTGCTACCGGGAATCGAACCTGGATCTCTATTTCCAATCCGGAGAAGTACACTACCAATTGTGTTATAGCGCCAGTATTTTTCATGACTAATTTTCGAACCTATATGTTACACTTTTTCAAATTAATAAATCTGTCGTTCCATTATTTGAAAGCCATCTACAATGATTTTATATGTATATATTTATAATTAATACATTAAATTAGTATTTAATTTGAGTTAAATTAAATAAAAAATAAATCGCAACTCACATATTGACATAAGTTAAAGAGAATTATTTATCTTATAAGTAATACTATTAAATGCAATTATGCAGAGTGCCCATTGATGGGGAGCGGCTGAGGTATCGAACGCTGTTCTTGAACAATTAGTGCGTTTTATTAATTTTATTACCCACCCTCAGACTGCCCAAACGAGCCTCTGTTTGACCGCCACTAATGGGATTGCAGTCGCGCTGCGGTGATTCACTAAACTTGTTTTGCACTAATATCAGTGGTGGAGTAACGATATAATTTTAAATTAATTATAGGTTAAATTAATTGGAAAATGTAAGCTCTGCAAAGGAAATTCGAAATGACTAAAACGCCACTGTATTTCAGGAAGGCTCGCCTCTCCTACACTAAATACGCATCTTGTAAAATAAATAAGTACATATGAAAGTGATATAATATTGGGCACTTATTTAAGGAATTGTATTTACTTAAAGATCTTTTAAACATATATATGTCTTATGTTAATGAATTAAATACATCTACCGGTTTCGAAAAATATCATTTACTTCTTCAGGGTGTCATTAACTAAATTAAAATCTATGTTATATTGTTTCTTTAACATAATCTATTTTTAGAAAACAATAATTATTTAAAAAATTAATTAAGTTCCTAACTAATTAATATTTTGGAAAGAATTTTAGAATGGGACTTGTAGTTAAATTTAGTTGGTTGGTCAAAATGTTTTGGTTAGTTTTACACGCTATATTTATTTCCAATGATTTCAAATTATCATTTTCTAACAAATGATTAGAAAATTCTTAAAAATTACTATTATTCAAACATCTCAAATGCTCGTTTACTCTCATATTAAAATTTTGACCTGTTTTACCAATATAGAAAGTAGCACAATTCTTACAACCATGTTTATGGACAACAAAATTGTTAAATTTATTATCTTTGTCTTTAGAATTTTTAAGTAAAACCACAAATTTTATTTTGCCAATTTTAAATATGTATATATATACAGATGTACAGGAATACAGCAAAAAAGTGTCACCAAACACAACGTCCCACATCCTTCTTCTACAGTAATGTTGCCCATTCCGCGATAAACCACCGCATCACAACACGCAAGGGTCAAGTTAGGTAAGACTAGATGTACAATAAAAATAACAGTTGCATTAGAGCGTATGTGGCATGCCTTTATTTTTGAAGCGACAAGGTACGTCAATATCTCATTGCTAATGGTCGGGATCTCTCGTATGACCCCTTTTATCTGCCTCCATCCGAATCTGTTACCAGCAAGTCTGGAGGCAAGTAAAGATTTTCAAAAGACAAATTATAGATCTCGTAGAGACGAAACTATGTATATTATATTATATGGAAAGTATGTAAGTGTGGGTATTGTAGGACTTACAACCTGTCTTTGGCTGGCTTAAGTGATCACTTCACACAATGTAAAGTTCACCAATTCTACCCACAATCAACCTTCACGTCTAAAATTTTTTTGGTTGGCTGTTACAGCTTCGTTGTCGCCATCTATAGTTTGAAATTTGATATTCATTTCCCTGAAACAGCATAGATGTCACTGTCATTACATAAATGTCCGACAACAGGTCGTAAGCCCTGTAATACCCACACTTCCATACTTCCCATATAATATAATGTAAATAGCTTCATCTCTATAAGATATTTATAATTTGTCTTATTAACAATGCCTTTGGATGTGTAAATCCAGTAATTCAGTGTTCTTGGACACACTTAAATATTTTTAAAGATATTTTCTGTTACTTGGTCCATCGTATTGGAAGACATTCTCATAATCTAGCTCAAGGGGTTAAAGTCTAGCCCAGGAGGTTCTTTCATATACAATAAACTTTTGCTTGTCTTGTTAGATGATCAAAAATCTGCATAATTTTTCATTCCAATTCTGTGTCAGATTTCTGATTCACAACATATGGAGTTGCTTAGGGTTGATCCGAGATATGTACGTAGAGGTGTCACAGAAATCTTTAAAAACGTCAAAGTCTAAACTAGTTGCAGTGGTTGAAAATCATCAATTTTAATATATTTCGGTTTCTTTTAAGACCAAGGTTTTGGATTTTCACGATCTCACTTTAATTATAAGTTATTAGGACACATTATTTTTGTGAAGTTGTGGTTGATTGATTGGTTGTGAATTGACAGGTGTGTCTGACAGGACATTTTAAATACTAATTAAATATATTAATTAGAAAAATATAAATATAAAATCAATTTTATCGAAAAATATTGCGCCATCACGATTCGAACCTGGATCTCTTTACAAACCGGGGAAGATGCATTATCCAACAATGCTTCAGCAACATTATTTTTCACATAAAATTTTCGAACCGGTATATTACACTTTTTCAAAATTTTCAAATCTATCGTTTCATTATTTAAAAGCCATTTACTTTATTTTAACGGAATCTTAAATATGTACCTTTGAGTAAACCGATAGCAGACGGTTTGGAAAGAGATCCAGGTTCGAATTCCGGTGGAGCAACAATAATATTTTTCGATAAAATAGATTTAATATTTATATCTTTATAATTATTACATTTAACTAGTCTTTAATTATAAGTTATTTAGTTGTTATCGTCTGCCCATATTATAAATAAATAGTTTATAAAATACATTATCTATGAACATTAAAATAGTTAAGTATCAAACTTGTAACTTGGAGCTAGCCTTGTATAAATTCTTGATTAGATTATATGAGATGCCTTGGAACTCACATTTCTAAGAGCACTTTCCACACATCCCTCCACTTAATACAGTCGATTGCTTTATTATAAGCAAATTAGTATCTACACTTTCATAAGTTCATTTCATTTTCATAAAATGAAATTACTAGAAACTTGGCCTCATATAATCTAATCTCAATCTAACTCATAAAATATGGAAGAGGGTACAATAAATATGTTTGTGTGAAATATGTATAATAAATGAATGTTAGTCGTCTCGTTATTTTTGTACTTAATTTTTGCAGAGTATGGCGTATTAGGGGAAATAAAAAATATTGAGAATACTGAGATATATAATGGAAAATACGTTTAAAAAGTCGTTACAATTTTCCCAGTCGATATAAGTAAACTATTTAGACTGGTTTAATATGATTTGCGTATACTTTATTTATTTACTTGTACATACACGGTAAGCAGAACCATTAATAATTGAAAAAGTAATATTAATAGTAAACTTAGATACAAGTTTACAAAATATCAGTGCATTCACATTCACAGTTCACTTGCTATGAGAATTATTTTCAGAAATTAATAAATATCTCAAACCTGATCTGTTTATGAAAAAAGTTCACAAAGGTATCTCTTGAAACATAGCAAATTTATATTGAATACGTCTATTATGGAAGTAAAATAATTTATTTTTATTTATTTCATATCATATGTTGTAAGTACATTTCGTATTTTAATATCTGTCTCACTGGACTTTGCCCGTGCTGAGGCGAATATTTTACATTTTTAATCGACAATCAATTATACATAATTAGTTTAACAACAATAATTTTTGGGTAAGGAAAAAGTTAAAAGTGCACGTAACAAAATATGATACAATATTTGATCTTAAGAAATTTATAAACTACTAAGGATAATGCACATTTTAACAAGTTTAAATTATACAGTACAATTTACGTATGCACAGGCTGCTCACTTGTTGGTAAAAAATTGACTCTGACGTATTCTCTGAGTTCATATTGAAGGGGTGACCATGCTATGAATATACGTTCGGTCTGAGTTTTTTAGCTAGAATTTCAGTGCACCATTGAACTGTCTGTGTTGCTCAATATTTTTATGTATTTAGGGAGAATCAGTTCGTCAATGGGTCCGAATACAAATGTATCTGATAAAAAAAAGTAGTGAATGGTGCCGCGTTTGTATAATAGGTACTTGTAAATTGATTAATATCAGGAAAAAATAATTATCTTATTTAGAAGGTAGATACGAGATTGTGTAATTAATAAACTTAAGATGTACGTCTGTATAAGAGACATGATGATATTCTATATTGACGCAGTTGAACTACGGTAAATTTGGTGTGGGTCTCGTATTACACCTTACACCCACCAAAAGAACCAACTCAGATAAATTCGTAAACCTAGGTGTTTATGTAAATGCCTTTGATAGCTGATTTTCAGGTTTTCGATTAACAATAAGCACACAGGTGATACACCGCACAGGTGATACGTATATGAACTGCACTAACTTTTAATTTTTGCTATCTTTCTGGTCCGATGTTGTTGTTCTTTTAGCTGGGTTGTCTTCTTTATATTTCGACCGATCGAAGCGCTGATTGGCGGTTTATTTAGACCGCTGGACTGGTCGAAGCACGGGATGTAAAAAAAATGACGCCTGTCGGTTGCCGTCTTCTTACCTTTCCGAAAAACGGAAGGCAATTCTTACATGTACAATATTATAAATCAAGAAATAGAGTGATACAAATCGAAGTAACAGGGCGCATAAACACTAGGTGCCCGTCTCAGGTAGATAAAAGAAGAATACATACATATTGAGAATGTATTAATCACAGACCACAAAATATATAGACATAAACTAACGCAGATTTCTTGCCCCAATATTTTCATTTTGGTGTCATCCACGTGATCACCTCGGTATCACTTACGCAATCAAATAGCTTCGCGACTTTTTTAAAAATATGACTTGTATTTACGTGCCCTTGTTCCTTCGATTGGTGTACCTGGGATTTCTTGTCGTTGATATTGGTCGTGTTTCTGTATGTTGACGTATTCAGAGATAAAGGTGTGCGGTAACACGACCAGCGGAAGGTCAATTGCATTCAGTATATCGTCCGGGAAAGAGCTCTCAATAATCTGAGCGATGGTAGTGCGCATTTTGGTCAGTCGGAAATCTACCCAGAAGAAGAACAACAACAACATCGGACCAGGTACAACGCCAGAGTACCTGCACTATAAGTTAGTCGTAATGTACATATTGCATGTATGATCAAATTATCAATAGAAATCCTGAGAACCACAGCTGTCGAAGGGCATTCATGGGAACAACTCGATCGGAACGAAAATTTAAACGCTGACAGTACAATATGCGTTAATGCAAAAAATACGTCTTGTTTACACAAATATTAAATTTTCAAAGAATAAATACTTCTATTGTTGCGTAAATGTGTCACAAACTATCAGGTTCATGTTTCCACCAAGAATGTGTGTAGAATGCTTCTTGTCCCGCAACTAATGACCCAAACCTCTCTCCTGTATGTGTATTCACTTTATTTCACGACTATTCAATTACTGGTCTGTGGTGATAATATATTATTGCATTTAATGAAAGTAAGATAATGTTAATAAATAGGCAGATGAAAAATATTATGTTACACCAAATTTATAATTATAAAATCTTTTGAACATCTATGAATCGCATAAACACACAGACACTAGCAACAGTGCATTCAATCATTCGTTCCGTATCCACAAAGTTTGAAAGTATTCGACATTTAGTTCTGCCTGTCAAGGCTTCGAATACTGTATACCCATTCGTTAACAGCTTCCAACGTACAAAAAACGACTTTAATGCTTATGCGTATAATACACAAAACACCGTGCATATTACGAAGCAAGAGGATTGTTTCGAGGAATTTATTTGTGATACGAATTTTTGACAGTTTGGCTTGAATACTTGAAGCCGAATTATTGAAACGTAGGTATAAACTTGTTATCGAGCATCCTATTCTACAAAAAGTTTCCGACCGAATGTATATATATATATACATATATATATTCGGATTTCAATTAATTTTATCTGATCTCAAAGTCCTTCTCGACGTGGTGATGATTTCTGACTGCAGCATCAATCCGAAGAGGGAAATTTATTCCACAGCAAATAAACCAATAGGAATATTGTTTCATTTCCTTTGCGAAAATGGATGTCTCCAAAACACACTTATTTCAATTTTAAAAAGTCTTCAAAAACGTATTTCACCCACGATGCGTCTACATACATGAATAATTAATATAAAATTCTGCTTCTGTGAAATATGTAAGAAAAAAAACCTTTACATGGCTTATACCACCCCTCCAAAGGATATGTTTTTTTTTATTCGAAAACAAATTCATTGAAATAAATAAGAATCTCCCTGGCGGCGAACTACCGAACGCCTGGTATCAGGCTGGTATATTTACTACTACATTAAAGAATACAAATAAGGCGTGAAGATAGCCGTTTACTTTTAAAATTAAAACACATTTATTTATTTTTTATTTCCCCCGATATCCCTGCAGCAACCAAATAATTTTTCGATATATAATTTTTTTCTGTATCTTTCTAATCGTTTATTTTAATTATTTAAAAAATTATCAGTGTATCTATTCAGTACACGTATTTATGTATTTATTTGTAACTATATAATATAATGTAAAAATATGTTTGGACTGTGCCGGTCTCACTAGAGAAATTCTGTGTCGAGACGGGCATAGTTTACAAACAATTGTACAATTAATTAGAATTACAAGTAGTAGATAGAATTACATTTATTACTATATAATAGACGTATACGAAGAACAATTTTAAAGTGGACTTAATTTTTGGATCACTTTGTAGCAATAATCAATATAGGTATGAGTCAATATGTTTGGGTGAGTGCACCAAAACTGGCTCTACCCATATTACGAATCCAAGTTTTAATATATAGTTTCATGTTCTTGGGACAATTCAATTGGTTTAAATCTTTTAGCATTCTAGTTTAGGTTTAGGTCCAAAATATTTGTAGTTCCTTTGGCCATATGTTGTATGTGCTCTTGGGGTTTGTAGGTTATTTATATTTGTCCGTGTGGAAATTATATTGAGTTTTTTTAAAAAGTGTCTGTTTGTATTTATATATATATATATTTGTGTATATATTTATTATTACAAGGTACTTTTATAACGCTTTATAAATTTTAATGTTATTTTCATAAATTAATGTGACTCATATGAAATAAAAAAATATCCTTATGAAAATATGTTATTATGAAATTCATAACAAAAATACTTTAAATATTACTTCACTCTATATTGCGAATAAAAATTCACCGAGTAAATACGTGTACAACATTAATACGCTGTCTTGTGATGCAATTTTTCTTGAAAATGCATTTTTCTCAAGCTGCATCTCAGCATGGTGCATTTTCATCTTATAAATAATAAAGAATTTGTGTTTAAAATATGAAGAAATTCTTTAAAACGATCTAGAAATGCTTTTGTATTATAAGTTGATATATTACACAAAATAAGGGATTCAACCACAACACGTATCATTCAAAAGATTTAAATATTGGAGTATTTAACCCTCGAATGTCAGAGAACCTGTTTAAATTAGAGCAATTAAATTAATAAAGAAGTTTAAGATTTATTCTGATTTAAACAAATATCAGATATCTCATAGAGACAAAGCTATTTTTTATTACATTTAATAGAAAATATTTAATAAAAAATATCTTTGTCTCTATGAGATATCTGATATTTGTTTAATAACAATGCCTTTGTAGGTAAAAATCCAGTAATTGTGTGTGACTTATTCAAATATTGTGAATATTCTGATTTAATCAGATACTTTTCATTTCTTAGAACAATCTATTCTCAATTCTAGAATTCAATTCATTAGTTATCATTTTTACTCATTTTGAAATAAAATAAAATAAATAATAAATAAATTTGATTTATATACGTTCTTTATTATTTATGATATATTCTTAACGTCAATTTTTTATGCTGATCTTTAATAATATTTAAAAATATAATAGTTACCTCTGATAGGCTTTATAACAACCTTATATTAATATAAAGTTTTGTAAGAGTATATTTTCATCTGTATTCGTCAATAGTGTAATGATTCGTATCCCCGCCTGTCACGCAGGAGACCAGGGTTCGTTCCTTCGCCAGGGGAATTTATTTATTTTTTTGGTTGAATTTATGAATATTTTTTTACCAGAATTCCATAAAGAAGTGGTATGATACACGTGTCTGATTATATTATATTTAAAATACACTATTCCAGATGTTCAAAGACAAATAGTATAGGCTCTAATTGAATATTTGAATAGTCATTTCTATAGAGACAATAAATGTATTAAGGTGTTATTGTTAGTTGTATTTATAGAGAGGCTTTAAATCAAAACTTATAATTAAATATGAATATCGTAGTTTTCTTTTAAATCAAAAAAAATCATGAAATTTCAAGTTTAGAAAAAGATATTCAGTAGTGTTACTGAGATAATCTTAAAGGTAGACAACCAAGAGCAAATCTTGCTTGTCTAACACGAGACTTTGTAACAAGAGGTTGCCAAAGCTTGGGTATGTCAAAAGCTATTTGCAGGGTTGGTATTGCATTCTTGTTCGACGTCTTCTACACCAAAAGACAAACGAGAAAGATGCATCTTTGAGAAGTGCACCCTCCAAAGTACAGGGTTGGTAATAATAACCTAATTTTAATAAAAATTAATTATAATAATACAATTGTTACAAAATTTCAGAATATTTTCTTATATTATATATATATATATATATATATATACTGTCAAAATTTGAACAATATAATGCTGCTGTAACTTAGGTAGGTAAATATTTGAATTATATTCCACGTTTGTAGGTAGGTAATTATTTAAAATATCTTCTACCTTGATATTTTGTGCTCGTTTTAAAAACTAGTATATTATAAGGTAGTGATTTTATTAATTCGCAAGCATAAAATATGGGACATTTAGCTAAAATCGAGAAAACTGATTTGAAACTGAAACCCAACGTATTTTATAAATATGAAGTCATAAGTTTTATAAGTTAGTTTATGAATGTTATGTTTCCTCTACAGATGTATCTGTTGATTAATACTTATTTCCTCTAATTTTGGGTCACGGTGTGCGTATAAAAAATCATTTGTACAATTTGGGGGAGGAAATAAAGAAAATATTAATTATAAAGATATATATATATATATATAAAATCAATTCTATCGAAAAATATTGTTATTGCGATACCGGGATTCGAACATGGATCTCTTTTCTAATCCGGGGAAGGTGCATTACCAACTATGCTACAGCGACAATATTTTTGGCGACAAGTTTTCGAACCTACATGTTACACTCTTTCAAATTAACACATCTATCGTTCTATTATTTGGAAGCCATCTACATTGTTTTTAAAAGAGATCCAGGTTCGAATTCCGGTAGCGCAACAACAATATTTATCGAAAAAATTGATCTTTTATGTATATATTTATAATTAATATTTAAAATATTACAGATCTATGATCTGAATAATTACAACTTCACAAAAGTAATGTGTTCTCCTTAATAAATAAAAAAAAAACATTTCCATACCACTGTAAGGATACTGGTAGGTTCTGAATTGACAACATTACTAATTCAAATGTATTAGACGCATATATAAGTCAACATAAAAAATAATAACTATGAAGGAAAACTACATAGACCGATCACATTCTCCAGAATAAAAAATTTTTTTTTTTTGTAACTCATTATGCAGGTGACGATAGAAGGCATCAAAGACATAGGTTGAAAGTGGTTAAATTTTCAAGATGTGGATGATTTTATAAGATAAATCAAGTTACTACAATATGGTCGCCGAACTTAGATAGAAGGGGACAAAGAAAAAGTTTTGATAAAAAATGTGTGCACGCTATATTTTTTTGTATGCGCTATGATGGCAATCGTGTGAACGTACACACCTGTACATCTAAGAGGGATATATTCTACTGATATAAAATATTTATATTATTCATCTTATGTCATTTACAGTGGTGTGTAAATACTATATTAAACCAGCTGTGAAGTATCTGGCGTTGCTAAGACTTTGTACAGAGTGAAGAGACTTCATTTAAGGAGGTGGGGGTAGTTGTTTTTTCAAAATTAGATGTAGATAGTAATTTTCTTCTTATTTTGAAGTGTGCAAAATATCATCAAGTAGTACCAAAATTCTGCTTAAATTCTGCTGGGGTGGGAATGGCGAATGGAGGTCTTTTTTCGAAATCTTATGTAAACAGTGACCTTTATCTTATTTTGAAGGTTAAGTGTGCATAATTTCATCAAGCTCGGAATAAAACTGTAGATTTTTATAAAAAACAAACCAACAGATACTCTATAACATATAACATCATTGTTAATTTTTGTAGTAAGCTAAAATAATATTTGCAGCTTTGATTAATGAGAGTGCGAAAACTTGCACAGCACCGAAAAGGCGATTTTCCCCCGCAAACCAAGTATTAATTTCAAACCAGCAAGTCTTTAAGAATCGTTTATCATGTATATACCTAATAGTAAAGCGAACATTTTTCCACCCTTAAGATCAGTCACGTAACACATGTAAATGTTGAATTATTAATAGAATTTTCATTAACTTTTCAAAGAGTTTCATCATAATAGATTGATATAAATTAAACAATGTTTTTACTCTACTAGAGTCTATTAGCACTACTCGAGTTTCCAGAGAAACAATAACTCTCATCGACAGGTGAAGTATTAAATATTTCATTTAATATTTCACCTGTCGATGAGAGTTACTAATAGTGTAGTGTACTAGAGTAGTGCTAATGAACTCAAGTAGAGTAATAACATTGTTTCATTTATATCCATCCACGTAAATAATATTAACAATTTAATTTACGGCTATACTTATAGTAGACGACACCTGTATATAAGTTATTTTATACATGTTTTATCACTTCTCTACCCTAGCAGCCATAATGTCGACATGTGTTACCATAAGGAGTGTGTAATTTTTAAGCATTTTATATAAAGTAAAATATGTTTTTTTAAGTTATAATGGTTTTAGAATAGTTTTCATCAAAGTTTTACTTTAAATATTGAGTATTTAAAGCGAAATATTAATAAATATAATAATATAATAGAGCATTTATCACATGTATCCTAATGACTCAGGCGTCAGCTCCAGCGACTAGAAGTGTCAATCTGTTCCGAGCGATAGACCTGTGTTACAGAAGGGTTACGTAGTAAATTTTCATTATTATTTATTTTTAAATAGAATTATCTATTTTAAATACTAATTAAATGTATTAATTAGAAAGATATAAATATAAAATCAATATTATTGAAAAATATTGTTGTTGCGCTACCAGAATTCGAAACTGAATATCTTTCCAAAGAGGAAAAGGTGCATTATTCAACTATGCTACAGTGACAGTACTTTTGAAGACAAAAAAATGAAGGCTTTCAAACAATGGAACGATAGATGTATTAATTTGAAAAAGTGTAACATATAGGTTCGAAAATTTGTCATCAAAAATACTGTCGCTGTAGCATAGTTGATAATGCGGATTAAAAAAAGACACAGGTTCGAACTCTGATAGTGCAACAACAATATTTTTAGATAAAATTAATTTTATATGTATATCTTTATAATTAATACATTTAATTAGTATTTTAAATATCACAGACATATGTTCTGAATAATTACAACTTTACCATGAGAATTTGTTCTCCTTAATAATTATCTATTTAAAGCACGGACCGGTGTGAGATGTAAATATATAAAAGTAAGTACATATCATTCAAAATATTAAAAACATTAACTTCTTATATTCCTCTCAGTAATTACAAAATTTACACAAACAACCAAAGTCTGAACATATTTACTTTTATATAATTAATTCATCTGGTAGTTACCTTGCGGTGTAGCATTTTTTTTTTTTTTAAATATATAATTTTTATTTTCACTTTGTGCTGTATAAATAACAAACTGTATTTAATTTTAGTTCAATTTACACCTGTAGATGGGAAGGACAGCTCTTTCCGAAACCAGTCGTGATACATCTTAAAAAATTGTATGCGTTTAGTACAAAGTGAAAATAAAAATAATATATTTTTTTTATACTTATACTGTTATAATATTTAAGTCAAGTTAAGTTAAATAGTCTCGTTATACTGTAATAATATTTATATTTTAGTCATCATTATCAGTAACAACAAGAACATTAAATAATTTGTAAAGCGCCATATTCGTGAATTTCTATGACGGAAGATGATTCCTTTGCTCGTAAAATGCGCCTGGCACAAATTAGTATTAGAGTAAGATAGAACCAGCGGAGCAATTGATGCAATAATATTCTCAACCCCCTTTGGTATGAGAATTTTATGTGGGTGTTGGAAAAAATACAAATAAAATAGGAATTATTATTACTTCTTCTTAAATATAATATTTATATAACCACAAAGCATAATTGTAGAGGCTTACGTACAGGTTTATATTTTTACATATAAGGCATACATGAATTATATTTATTGTTTGGGATATATATTTATTTGGTGTATAAATATTAATTATTGAGCAAAAATAATACACTGTGCCTTCCCCCCACCACCCCTTCTATTACCCTCCCAGCCAAGCAGCCGACTAGTCGATTGGCGACCTTGAGCCAGTACGATTATACGTGTACGATACAGTTTACAATATTAAACTAATTAGAGACTTCGCGTCTATACTGTGTAGGAACATTTGACGAAATAGTGAGTAAAATATACAATCCACATCGTTGAAGAAGCAGCAGAATCCGGATTGTGGAACGTGCCAATTTCCTTCCTGTCCTGAGATTTTTCCGGCATTTATGCATCGTACTCAACACTCATTTAAATGAATATACGAAGACTTTCTCAGTATCATAATTAAACATTCAATTTATTGTTTACTAGTAAGCCATGTCATTTATACAAATTCTGTATTTTAGCTTCAAAAGTTGAAGTATACAAGTGCACAAATGCCGGTAATTTATTGTTAAACGTGGATATGGATATAATAAATTTCAGTATTATTTTTGCTGTGGTGGATGTTTTTTGTTTACGGTAGCGACAATTAATTAAATCAATCAATTTAATGAATCTGCTTTAAAATTTCACCTTGAAAGCCTCCCGATTTTCATATATATATTGTTTTTCTAATTAATTCGATAGTTCTACTGCCAACCCTGTATTTTGCTTTTGTTCAAATAGATAATCCCCGTGGGAATAGTAGAAAACGGGAACGCAGCTATTGTAATGTATGCGCGTCTAATGTTACATACAACCGACCAACACGTGCCCACTTATCAGTAAGCCGCCAAACCAACCTTTATTAAATTCCAAGATATCTCCTACAGGATACAATGTTTCGAGATTTACTTTGCAGAGTAACGTATAGTGATGTTCGAAGATTTGGCAATATATACTGAAATTGATTATTGAACTTTTAATTTATTACATATACAGGTGTGACTGATCTAGTCCATAATACTTTATCGGTAGATACCTGACTAAATTACAAGTCAAGAATGTTCAAAGGATATGTGCCTAATATCAAACATGTCAGAGATATAGGTATTTAAAAAAAATCGTAATTCGATTAATTGAAATATTTTATTGATTCCAAATTATATATTGAATACAAAAATTAAAGATCATAGAACTTTGAGAGGCTAGAATATGTTTTGTTTGATTATTTAGGGACTGAAACAAAGATATAGATTTATAATTGAACATTTTGGACTCGTAATTTCGTCAGGTATCCACCCATAAAATATTGTGGACTAGATCTGTTACACCCTGTATATACATTCGACAACATAATACAACAATAGAGTTATGCACCCTCAAATAAGATAATAATTACGGGGGTGGATATCGACATTTATGTAAAACAAGATCAAGATATATAATAACACAATGTGAAAATTAATAACGAAATATTAAAAATATTGAGAAATTGATCAGATTAGAACTTGGGAACCAGAAATATGTTGAATACATAATTATTTAATAATTTTGAAAACCTTTAAGCCATTTTAGAACCTCATTTTTGTACACATTTATATTTGCTGCTAATTTAGTTGATTTTGGCAGTTGGTTATATAGTCTAGGAGCAATGTATGATACATGTCTCGGCCTTTTTCTTAATTTAGACATTTTAAAAATAACATGTCCATTAGTTTTACTCCGAGTCTCATAGTTGTGATGAATTTTTTCTCTTTTTAAAAAAAAAAGAAATAAAACAGTTTATTTTTATAAAGAAGACAAATTTAAATCGGGAAAATCTTTAAAAACTTGTTTGATTGGGTAATCTCTAGCCTTTTTTAAAGTAATTTTTATTATTATCTTTTGAGTTGTAATCATTGGGATAAATTCCTCCCCAACCTAGTATTCCGTAATATAATATTGATTCAAACAATGCATGGTCATTTTATCATTTTAAGAGTTTTCAAATTACAATTTGTATTAAGATCATTTAGCTATAGAATTTATTTATTTTCAGTAAAATAACAATAAACGGTACTACAAATTAGTATTTTTTAAATTAATTACTATAAATATTCTTTCCGAAAAACAAATAATTTTGACGTTTAAAAAAGATTCGCTAGAATTATGGACTGCGCGCCTGGAATGATAAGAAAGCATTCTTTTGTCGGAATTTTTTTACAATCAAAATTCCTCATAATTTTAAAGGTATATTAACATTATAATTTGCATATACAACAAAATTACATATTTTTGTTGAATTTACATAAATTCGCTCAAAATGAAAAATACATTGTATAAAATTCCGTCGCTACCTGAAGCAAATTCTAAATACCTTCGATTAAAATTAAAATAATTTAATTTAATAAAACAATAATTATAATTATAACAGAAAATATAAATATAGGAGAGTAAAATAAAAATTACACAACATTATCTCTACAACATGCAATAAATATATTCTTTCATCCTTTGGATACATTACTAGAAGAGATAGATCACAGGGAACGTACAAGAGAGGTCGATATCCAATAAGATGGAAAAAGCAAGTTTGAAAAATGACCGGAGCCTCGCTACGTCGCACTAAACAAGGCCTAAGATCCCGAAATGTGGAGAAAAATTACGTTTTTATAACAATATGTAAAACACTTATAATAAAATAAATAATTAATCACTAAAAGTATCTAAAATATTTGGTAGTTAAAAAAAAAATCATAAATATTTCTTAAAAAATCCAAAGAAAAATGTGTTTGGACCTAAAATATAATACATAACGCCAATTTAATTTCAATTCTATATTGAAAATCATTGACAAATGTAACTATGCCAGTTCCAGCTATTAGATCAAATATTTTCCTTTTACATTAACTTGGAATGACCACATGAAAACATCTGAATTCCCCGAGGCGCTGAAAAGAAAAGCTCCGTGCGAAGGCCCCGTTGGAAAATAAGATCAAAAAAGTCTAAGTAAGTAGAAAAGCCGTTAGACGGGAACAGAACACTGGCCCAACAAGTTGCTAATGACTCTTTGGCTGCTGGATAACTCCACTATTCCAGGAGAGGTTGGACCAAGGAGGATGTGAAAAAAATTATGTGAGATTGCCAGATGAATTTGGAAAAATCTATATATACTCTATAAAATTACAAAATATATTTATATTTTCGAAATACAACAAATTAGTAATATAACGCGTTAAAAAATGTTTTAAATTTTTTTCTCTAAGTCCAATATGAATGGAGATGCAATTTTTTTTTATAGGCCACATTTTCAATAGATGGCGTTAGTTGACGAACTTAGCTGAGATATCTACGGAATCATTTTTTTTGAAAAATTGATTAAAATCAGATGAGAACTACGCGAGTATTCGTGTCCACAAAATCCGTTATATCCCAAGTCTATACATATATATTGTACGATATATATATTTACTTGTATTTAATATACAAGATCACTCCTGCAACAACACTGTATATCGTTTTTTGGCAGATCTGAGTTATGGATCCATGTGCGTTTTATGTCTTCTCGCACATCGAATGGGTTTAAATGTGACCATATAAAATAAATAATAATACTGTGACCATATAAAATTTATATGTGAATTTTCCTGCAACAACACTGCATATACTAAGATCGGCAACGTTTCGTCTGTTCATCAATATTTATAATAAACGATATACAGTGTTATTGCAGGAGGGGTCTCATATTTTCGTAATTATTTTCCAAATAAATACATTTAATTTTTTGAATATGCCATATATAAATACGTATAAAAAAACTAACAGAAAAGCATAATTCAATTACATTACAATTAGCGATGAAATAAATAAAATCATTTACATGTTTCATACATACTTGCTTCAAAAATATAACAATTAACAAACTAAATGCACCCAAATCAGAAAAAACCACGACATTATTTAATAAATGGTGTTTAGGACTATATTTATTAATACTATAATACTTAGTACGAACAAGGAACTGTGCCTCCCCTCCTTTCCCCCGCCCAACAACCAACCCCAAAATACTGCGTGATAATTCTATATTCGTTTAGAAGTGATCGGGAGAACCAAAGAGTCCTTTTTTTACTTCCTGTTCTATGTTTTTTTTGGAACCTAAAGGTGCGATCGCAACAAGTGGTAACATTCATTCCTTGATAAAGTTTTTAATGCACGATGAATGTTTGAAACCAGAAAATTTCGGAAATAACTATTTGTCATTCATTTATTACAATAAATTCTAAAAGAGTTAAACCTTTTTAAATTCTATTAAATTAATATTTTAATAAATACAAAATAATACATAATATGACCTATAAAAATAAAACTTCTTAGTACTACACTAATACACCATGTTACGTTTATTTCTTCTTTCTGCCTCGGCTTCACGTTCAGGGGGGAGGCATCTAGCTTAACTGGTTCTTTTTTAAATATTATCAAGTCAAAGGGTTATGAAGTGAAATTACAAAATGCCATTGTTTACAATAAAATTATCTATTTTGCGACTTGCATGTATTAAAAATTGAAAAAAAGTATTTTACCAAGTTACTTATTAATAATATAATTAAAAAATAATTACAATTAAATTAACATTATATATGTGCCCATCGAGCCAGCATAAAGTTAACTACCAAATTTTCTGTGTTGATGCTTGTCTGATGTTGATTATGCAGGTCCCTCACGTAAGGGATTACCTTTTAGGAGACGCCTTCCACGTGTAGATGATGGTCCTGGAACCGGGACGTGAAATGTGGCCAATAGTTCTGGTGGCAGGGTAGGTTGACGGAGTTCAGGACCACCAGACGATGTCCAATTATCCAGGCAAACCGGGAATCTGGGTGCGATGTGCTTATGCAATTTGTGCATGCCGGCACATGATCTCGTCTCTTTTGATAGCGACAAGTTATTTTCACTACATCAACGATTAAACACAGAGAACATCACAGTCTAAGCATAAACTCGTGGCGCACAGTTTACATTTTCCCCGGAATCACAAATTACAAACGCTTGCTTAATATTAGAGACGATATTCATTTTGTTTTCTAATTGAAAATTAGATCGTGTTTATGGAGCGATCTCTCCCGGCTGGGACTTGGAGAACGACTGACGCATAAGGGTGATGCATCCCTTATGGTGCATTTGCCAACGTAACTAAAGTCACGTATGCCAAATTTCTTATTGCCGTTCCCACGCCGCATCGTGGGTCTAACAATACCGACGTTTATTACCCTGTCCCTTACTTCGACTAAGTGCTTTTGTATCCTTGAACAAAATATTGTTTTGGGTAATTTTGCATTCTAACAACCAGTACACCAGCAACAGGTCTATTGATGTTTTTCTCTTCCGTATTATTTTTAAAAACATAACAGTACTTTTAACACAATTTTATTATGAAGTTGCAGTTTCAGAAAAAAAACATTTTCATTTTGGGAGCAACTAAAATATTTTTTTGATAAATTGATTTTTTCTATCTATCTTCCCAGTCGATTAATTTAATTTGTATTTCAACACTATAATAGGTCACGAGGCTCAATTATCAAAGCAAAACGTATCACAAAAATAGCCAGGCTTGAAGAAATCGCATAGATGTATTATGACCTCACTGTAAAATTGAACCCGTAACACCTACCACGAGAAGCCAGCGACTTGTCCACTGAACTACGAGAGTCGCCAAAGCATCTTAAAATAATATGTAAAGCTTTATGATTTTTTTTTGATTCTGGCAAATAAATAAATATATAAGAAAAACTCCAAATACCAGATTTCTTAATGGGTGCATTCTTATTGGCTTTAATTAAGTCACAGATAACGTAGCGTGGAGTTCTATGAAAACCGCGTACCATGAAATTGGGTACGCTAACGAAAGGGCATACAACTCTGTACACTAAGGTGCGGTTTGAGCTCGAAGGGCATTATGGGGGCTCCATAACAGAAGGGGTGAGAATGTAATAAATTAACATATGATGTATATTGCAGCCGTTACATTGAACGTGAAATGAGTTTTTTTTTTACTGTTTTTACAAAGTAATTCTTTGTTGCGGTATTTATGCTGGGCTACCGATATTTCAACTAGATAGATTATAATCTATTCTAAATGTCTCAGCACGGATTATACAAGGTGTCCCAAAAGTATTTTTCATAATGGAAAGGTTTAATAAAAAAATGTTTATTTCACATTTAAATAGTCCTTATAAATTTATTTCTTAAAAATTATGTTCTTTAAATGAGATCCGTTATTTCGCTGGCACTCTTCTAAACAGGATGCAAAGTTTCTGAGAACTGCTCGGCACGTATTCTCCATGATCGCTGCCATATTATCGGATATTTTATTTTAATTCGTCAAGAGAAGGAGGATTGTTGCTGTATACCTTTGATTTACGGTAGCCCCATAGAAAATAGTCCATTGGTGTCAAGTCAGGACTACGTGGAGGCCAATTTATGTCGGGATATCAATTTTCCAGGGAAAATTTCACGAACAACTAGTAAGAACACGCTCCATATCGACAGAATTCCCAAAGACGCGGCAAGCGATCGGCATACCCTCCCCCCACCCCTTCAACGATCCTTGCGTTAGTGCAGTGAATAAACCAAAATGTAAAAGACTTTTGGGTCCCACTGTATATAATATCATATAAAAATTCTCGCACGTCATATCCCATATTAGATATACGATGTACATACATTGGGTCCATTTTCACGAAGGAGTAGAATTTAATTTGTGATGGCGATGTAATATTGCTTCTGTATCTTCAGGAGCTCCCCTGATGACATGACTGATAGATACCAATCATTCAAATCAGCCTCTACTTTAGCAACATAAAGAGTTACAGAACCGATCAGCTATTGCCAGAATATCAACGAACGAACATTTGTTACGGCAGGCCCAAAATCGTAAAACTAAAACTTGCTGTATTAAAAAATAGTGCGTCGGAAACTTCATTTAATAATATTTCATATGACATTGTCCAATATTTTACATTTCAGTATATAACTTAAGACTGTGTGCCGTGTCGGTGAATTTATTTACAAGATAATATTATATTTATATAATTTTATATTATAATAATAGGAATTATTACAAAGATTAAAAATAACTTTACTACGTTAATTAAAATTCCAACTTTATGTTTTCAATTTTTTTCCTTTAGGGAACTATTTTATTCTAAACAAATAATAAATATACGGAATTATGGGTAATTCCAGGGCTTTATTTTGTTTCACTTGATATGTGTTATTATATACATTTATAAGTTCACTTATTTTTTTATATTACATTTCATATAATGACTTGATGAGCTTTTTTATTTAAAATTAATTATGTTAATTTAACCAAATTATTTTAAAAAAAAACTTAGGAACAAATTGCAAAAATGATCATTAAAAATATATTTTTTATTATTAATTTAATATAATATAGTTTAAACAAATAATAACTTTAGTATTTGGACTAAATTTATCTGAAAATATCTAAACATCAATTATTTTCCCAATCTGTGATCTTCCCTTGTTTTTAGAGAGCTTAAAGAATGCTTTGAATTTTGGTTCAGATCTTCAGTATTTGTTTAAGGATTTTATTATATTAAAAATTATAATTTAAAAATTAAAAATATATATGAGAAGAATAAGACAGGATAGGAGAGAAACTATGATTAACCTTAAGAATACGAAGCTGTCTTAAGCGTAAAATATGTTTAATGATTCATATAAAATATATATTGTTTAAATAAATGTTAATTAATGTATTTCAAAAATATTATCAAAATTCAGTTTTCATTTTTTTAAATCTTTTAATTTTACTAATTCGACAATTTTATAATAATTTGTCAAGAAGTGGATATTTTCTTTTATAGCAGATTGAATTTGTCAAGTAAGGGCATATACAGGTCAGACGTATATACTAAACATATAGACTAAATAAATGGAATATATATATATATATATATACAACATCTTCTGGGTTAGATCACGCTCTTTGTATATAGTTTTCTTAGAGAAACATAGACCTGAGTTTCGGAACGGTAATACGTGCCATTATCAAAGCATCAAGATTCGGCCCCAATCCATACTGGTAGCCTTCGAATATCACATATATTTAAATAAAAAAGGTTAAGAAAATAATAATTAACTCAATAAATTAACTTATAAATAAATGGCAGCAAGGTCATTTGCAACTAAAATATGAAAGAAGATATAGAATTAATAAAATAATGAGTAACTTCGAATTAAAATTAACTCAACTATAGGAGATTTATATCTCCTGCAAAAAAGTACAGAACCCGCGGATCTCACGTTCTACACTGTCTAGCCGGTGAAAGGGAAGGACGTAGGTCTTCTACCCCACAACATATGTATGTATGTAGACACGCGCCTTAATGAGTATTGTTATGGACTTTGTGTATCGTTAAAATAAACCGACTTTAATAAAACCCAAAAAAAAAACAAAATTAGTTAAGTAAGTCCTATAATCTGTATATAAAGCTGATCTAAGTATAGTATATAATATTAAGAAAGGATCACTAAGGTGGTTTGGTCATATGGAAAGAATAAATGAGGAGAGAATGGTAAAGAAGATATATAATGCAAATATTGATGGCACCAAAAATAGAGGACGTCCATGGAAGACTTGGCACAACCAGGTAAACCAAATACTGTAGGTTGATCCTGTTAGAAGTCTCAATAATCGGCGAGCTTGTATGAAAAGATGTATGAATTTGAATGAGGCGAGAACTGTGTATCAGGACAGAAGAGTGTGGCGCTCTATCCTCTCTGCCTAGCCCCGCGGGGAAACGGCGTGATGGTTAGTTAGTTAGAGTAATATAAAAAGTGGAAAGTATAAATGAAACACATTGTCAACATACTTGAACAAAAGTCCACGTCAGAAAATTCATGACAATGAAAAAACTGAAAGAAGAGTCTTTCTGCATGCTCTTATAAGAATGCGATGTAATAGTTAGTTCTATATGATACATAGCTATGTGCAATAATACAAAGCCTTCACAAAAAAGGCTCAGTATCATTAATCAATTCTTAACAGAGAAACCATTTATAATGCCTTCGAAAAAATGAAAAATCGACAGGAGAGCGGTTATTCAAGGAGTTTTTGGATGTATTGAAATGAGATTTGTAAAACCTGGCCTTCGAAAACCTTTTTCAGATTAGAGTAAATTCTCACCCCGGGGTTGTAATGAGGGCGGGCTGAAGAATTCGGAAGTTAACGAATTACTTCCGCTACAAGTGGCGCGGCCGACACTGATAAACTACCCTTTAATATTGATGAATTAATCAAGGTTCCCGAGCAAGCTGAACAGAGTGTACGTACGCTATATAAAGCTCTCGCCTCTTGAAAACGTCTCCGAAGCCATTCTGCAATATATCAAAGAGGATTTATTCGATACGAGCTACGAGAGTTAATTGCAAATATCTGGAGGGTTCAAAATAATTTCGCAAAAATATTCGCTGGTCGAGAATTTCTTCAAATTGAACAATTTGTTATGATCAATAAATATTATTAACGAAAAAAAAAAATTTATTCTTTTTTTTTTACGAAAATATATGCATACTCTTAACCTTTACCATACCATGACATAAAATACCCAAAAGCAGCCAATGTGTCAACTCGTGTTACCGTAAATAACTGAAAAAATGTTTTTATTAGCTTAAATGGCTTTAATGGCACGAATTTATTCTAAATATTTAGCATTCAAATTTTTAAAAAATGATTTATAATATAATCTAGAGCGTGGGTGGCCAACCTTTTCAGCAGCCAGGCCAGATTTTAGAAATGAGATTTTCTACCGAGCCGTACAACAAAATTTATTTTATCATTCAAAGCAAACGACGGAGTTGCGAGCTTGCCACAGACTGGCGGTCGCACGACGCATCCCACCCCATATTCCACGCAAAAGTGGCGTGCGCGTTTTTTTAAATCAGCTTAACGTTGTGATTGTTTGTTAATACGAATATACCATAGAAGAAATTGTCACGATAGTTGAATCAATGTACTGTAATAATTACATATATGAGATATGATACGAACTACGCTCGTTGGAATGTTTTTTTGGTGATTTTATGTACACTAAAAGAAAAAAATGTGTGCAAATGCTCCGCGGGTCACAAGTAGATACTCGGCGGGCCACGGGTTGGCCACCCATGATTTAGACCATTCATTAAGTCCTATACAATGTGTTCTTCCTTCTTATCTCTCTTCATTTAATTAGTGAGAAAGGGATAATTATATTTGAATTTTTTTTGTTCTTTTCACCATGAAAATAGTGTGTGATCTCTGTCTTTCATATCACAAATGGTATTTTTACCAACGTATTAATTTTATAACAGTGTAAATGGAAAAAATAATTGTTTTTGTACGATTCCCTTTTCATATTTGTTTTTTCACTAGTCATTCCTTAGCGTAAATATTTTCTTTAAAATTATCTAAAACATGAATTTTATGTTGCATGTATTAACCGAAATATTATAGGTTTAATTATGATGGTAGACCTGGGTTTGGAAAGGTTAAACTAAAATATATTTAAAATAACAAAAGCACGTAGTGATTTTTATACAATGAAACGAAATAAAATTTTAATGGTTATGACAATTGAAAAAAACTGTTATTCTACAAATCTCCTTTCAATTAAAACTAAACGATGGATTATAGTAAAATATATACAAATTATATTTAATTTATATATAATAATATATTTTTAAATATAAAGTATATATATACAGTTGAAAACAGATTCTATACAGATTATAACATGTTAAATTTTGGTTCACATAACAGTTATCAATACTTGTCGCAAAATAAAGCTTTAAGAATAATACTGAAAATAAATAAATATAATTATTTTTTTTTTTTTTTATTGGATTGGATCAATACAATGCTAAAAGATCTTAATATGATGAACCTTAAACAGAAAATATATTTCAAAGTTATGAAGAAGTAAACAAATATCGGTAAAATTTATAAGAAAAATTGAAGCATGAGCACGATCATCATACAAGAGGAAGAAATAGAATAAGACTGTCATTTAGGAAGAAAGCTAAATCTCAGATATTAATTATGTAAACTGCGATGAAGATTTTCAATAAAATGCAAGATGATATAAGATAAGAGGAGAAATTACATACATTTAAAATTATACTAAGATATTTTATAGTAAAAAGAAAATTTTCGAAATTATTTAATAAAAGATTAGCTAGACGGAAATTAAATTAATATTAGTAGAGTAATTCATATTTTTACAAACTCCTGGGTCAAATCTGACCCACCACCGCATTGTAGGACTATAACAATTTTTCGATAAAATTGATTTTATATGAATATCTTTTTAATTAATATATTTAATTCATATTTTAAAATTTTGATATTAGGAATAAATAAATAAATAATAAATCGATTAAACGGTAGATTTAACCACAGACTTGTAAATCAATGGATATGATATGAATTTTAAATATATCGGAGAGGGTTTGGAAGATTATTTACGGGGCGAGGGGCGTTCTACACACATACTCGTATATTCAATGAAACATTAATCCAATAGACTATGACACACGCATGCAACAGCCAAAGTACCTTTGTGTAAACATGATGGTACTTTTTACTTTAATGCATATTATAATGTCAGCGTTTAACGCATACTCTGCGGTGGTGAGTCTGATTTGACCCGGGCGTTTGTAAAAATGTGAATTATGCTACAAATATTAATTTAATGCTGTTTTCCGTCTGGGTAATCTTTTATTAAATATTTTCAAATAATTTGAGATACAAATAAATGTTTCCGGATCAGATTTAAATCAGTTATTGATAAAAATGTGAAAAAACGCTCAAAAACTGACCTAAAACAATCGGATTGAATCTCAACGCTTACGCCAAAACATATATTGTCAACATTTTGAGTGGGTAGACAAAAGATACTAGGTATGCGTCCATGTATTTGTTTTAACTTATTTTCATCTGACGGCCCCCAGACAATGCCAGTAAAATAATTATTTGAGGGATGTTGCCTCCTGCAAGTTTTATGACACTACCTGCTCGGGTTCTGACGAAAAGATCCCTTGCTCAGTGGATGTTTGTATTTTGGCTGTGTAGGCGTCTGTTGATGCGTGAGAATATGTACATTATTCATAATATTTTTTAATTATTAACCATAATTTTTTAGCTGAAACATTACGGCACATCATGCCATTTCATTAAATTATATTTAAAATAAAATATCTATAAAAAATCTCCCACAAAACGGTTAAAACCGAAAATTTGAGGTGGATCTAAAATGACCTACCACCATCGGACGTATTTTGTTTTGACCCACCGGGCTGTAAGTGTTAAACTTTCGTTTCAATCGAGTTATATTTTCAAAAAAAGTAACGCCACTTATTGATTGCGTGAGTAGCACCAAAGTGATCACGTAAATGTCACCAAAATTGGCAAGAAATTTGTGTTAGTTCATGTATGTTTATTTGGTGGTCTATGAGATTTAATACAATTTTCTAATTGACATAATGAACCATTTAATGTATCCACATAAAGTTTATCTACTCTCAGTTGCTAAAATAATCTTTCAAATATTTTAAATAAAACAAAATCATATTTAAATAATCTAAAAATAATTCACTAATGGTTATTAAAAAATCAACTCCTGGGAGTGAAATGAATATTTAGTTATTCTAATTAGAATAATCCAATTAACGAAAACAAAGGGAGTAAAATTTGAAAAAATCTTTGATCGAGTTTCTCTCAACTGTCGATTTCACGTAGGGGGTACCTACAATTCTCAATTATGTGGACGAATTCCGAACAGAATTGCGGACAAGGCAAATCTAATAATGTAACTGACATGATGTTAACACTGCCCTGGTCCACGCACCCTGGCGCGGCAAGCTGCATGAAGCAATAAATCCAATCCAAATTAAGTTGTATGGATGCGAGCAGATAAAATTGTCACGTCAATGGATGTGCGCGGCGAGTTGGGAGAACAGGTTTATCAAATAGACGGCACATATGTATCTGTTTCATTGTTCTTCTTTGAGCAATATATTTGCATAGAAATAATAATAGTTAAAATAAAATCTAAAATTATTTAGAAATTCGCATCTCCAAAAAGGTGAAGCTGATTAACCGATCCAATAAATGTATTCATTAAATATTCTGAAAATGTTATGGTTCCTAGGATATGTTTTCTGAACTAATCTTTACACATTACATCAGCCCTGATCTATGTAATGGGATCCAAAACGTCACCATAAAGGTCAGATATGTACTTCGGATTAGCTCAAAAAACTTCACACTGAAATGTAATATTTACAGGATTAAAAAAATGGGATGTTAATTGACTAAGAAGATATGACTAAAAATACAGACAATTACATAAACAAAATGCAAAATTTTCAATAAAAATCTAAATATAATATTTATTTGAAACACCTGACATTATATACGAAGTAAAATTTTGTTACGTAGATACAATTCTACGCAATCAGCTGCAAGTAAGCTAGTTGAACTAACGAACAAGAGGGCCAATAAGGCGGAATATTTTGATGGTATATTCTGCGTCGCTAGTCCTGAGGCGAGGAATAGATTTCCTAGTCTCAGGTGCATAAGTCAGTTACAGATAAATATTAAAAATTAGTTGCATGTTAGATCTTACTGTATCTTTGAATTATAACTAAATAGCCCAATCGAATTTCATAACGATGTGAGTGATGAAGTTTATAATAATAATAATATTTACCAACCATTAAATTATTTAAATGTGTTGTTTATATTCAATTAGAAAAATATAATCTACATAAATTACTATGATTCTGTGATACAAAATTCTCTTCATTTCAATGTAATTTGCATTTGAATATTGGTTGGAATTCGTAAATTTTAAGGATTCTCAATATTTAAATATTTTTTTGCGATTTACTAAAAATGAAGGATATCTGTTAGGGTGAGATTCGGAACTGAACGATTCAAATAACGTATATTATATGAAGTACTTAATGTATGTTAACAAAAAAATCGAATTCAAAATAAAATAATTAAACCTTACATAAAAGAAAACAATTATTATTTGAAAAGACCTAATCCTAATGAAGGAAAAGGTATTTTCCGAAACCGGTCGGTGTATTAAATATAACTCATTGAGTGGATAAAAACAAAAGTTAAATAATCTATTTGCAAATATAATATTAAAATTTTTACTTGTTAATGTGATTAACTTAACTTAAAATTAAGCTTATTTCAAAGTTCATCACGTGTAATTATTTTTCAAATAATAATAAAAATCGCCAATAAAATTTTATGTTAATGATGAATATAAATAATAAAAAATATCAAAATATTATTCAAACACCTTAAATTCAAATACATAAAATAATTACAACATATTTACAAGACAATTTGACAATAATATAAAGGGGTGAGAGGTAGCAAATTCGATATTCAATGCCTCTGAAAAATATTTGATTTAAATAATTTTTGGGGGCACCTGGTATTGATCCCGATACCAGTAAAGGTGAAAATACAAAAAAGTAAAAATGAGAATCTCTAAAAATATTATAAAACTTTCTAACCTAAATTAACGCGCTATTTCTAACGAGGTTTTGTAAGAAAATTTACTGAGATCCCGCTGTATAAATACATAATTTTAAAATAATCATATTTTTAATAAAAAAAACTCACTTCTTAATATAATTATTTGATAAAATTTTCATTAATTTTGCGTTAGATTATAATTAGGTCAGTTATTTAAATTTGACCGCTGTAATAATTTACGCCTCAAAAGCCTTGATTAATGATCGATATATTTTCTTCCGTGATGTTCCACCCCGTCATGCCGGGGCACCCCTCCGTAATCAAAGTGTCCAAAAGAGATGAACGAAAAAACAAAGAAGGGAGGGAGGCTTTCAGATATTTTCCGGCGAAAACAGGAAGTATTTACTACAATTGGGGGAACAACTTCCCGCCGGTGATTCGGTTTGGGAAAAATGTCGTCAAATATTACGCTGTTAATAAACTTGTTTATTTAATTACTTTTTATAAATACAATTACATTTATCACACAATATAAATATTTTTTTTCAATTAAAAAAATAAATTATAATGACTGGAATATTAAAATAAAAAAATAAATTTCGGATGCAACATGCAATAAGTCGTTATTTGCAACTTGTTTTTTTATTATTTTTAAATAGAGACACGTACACGAAATACGTCTGACATCAATATTCTTACTATTTTTCAAACCAATACAAACGCTTGTGCTATGAAAATATAACAATCGATGGCCTCCTGGAACGAAGCTCGGACCCCCGATTACTAGATTACTAGGCGAGTATATTAACAACTAGACCACAAGCACGTTTATTTGGAATTATTTATAAACAACTAAAAATTAGTTGTAAAAAAAGTTTATTAGTCAATGTAAGATTTGCTCACTTTGAAAATGATTTAATATAATTTTCTCTTAAATAAGTTAAATAATTATATATGTAAAAAATTTCAATATGTACACATTAATAAAAACATAAAATCTTATTAAGAATACTAATATAATTAATTATATTGATCCACGTAGAACATCAGATAAATTAGTGTGATGTATAATATTCACATTAAAATTTCTGTTGTCTACGCTCTTAATAATATTAGCAATATGCACGCGTATTGTTCACGGCATTATACGCATGTTCACGCATTTATAATTCAATATTTCTGGAACCTTGTCACATGACTTGATGTAAGAAAAAATTGCTCTCTGGACGATCTATTTTTTTTTAAATGAATCAAAGGTACCTACTTCCAATGATCCGCTATTATTTATTTCAATTCCAAAAGGTAGATACTTATCAGGCGCGTGCAATCAGTACATTAAAATGAACTGTACATAATTGTCTATTTTGGTACAAATTTAATTAATCAACAAGAAACATAAACAGAAAAAAATTATGTCTTGAAAAATATTTTATTCAGATCAATTTAATTTTTATTAAAATACTACAGAACTATCTGAAAATGCAACTTCACAACGAAAATATTTTCTCTTCAAAAATATATATATTTTGAGAAATAAAGCGAAATTAAATATACGTCTGAAATAATATCGCAATATATTAAAATCTGAATTATATAATAATAATTGAGATAGAATTTTTTTGTTTTTTATTTCGTTTAATTTCGCAGAAATTCTATTTTAGTATAGATTATTTCAAAGTACTGACTGCATGCCACTGGTACTTATTAACTACTCTATGTAAATATTAAAGCGAATTTTTTCCCATCATTATTGACAGACTTTCATCTCGTACAAATAAATGTCTAATAATCGTCAAATTTTACTACTAAATTTTAATAAATAATACGATGAAATGTGTTTCTCAGTATGCATACATTCTAGTAAATTTTATATTATTTCTAAACAAAAGTATTTTTTTTAAATATTTATATATAATAAAACGCGTAAGAAAACTAATTTACTTTTTTAAAGGAATACGATGTATAGTTGATTACAAACTCTTGAGATCGGTGTACTTTGCACTGTGCTACTCATTAATTAATTATGCTATTTTAGTTTGGGGAGGAGCAGCAAAAACAATACTGGAGTCGGCTAAAAAAGCACAAAAAACAATTCTCAATGTAATAATTGGTCGTCCCTTTAGATATCCATCAGACCTTATATTTAAAGAGTACAATGTCCTTGATATAAGACAAATCTTTATGTTGAGACTCGTTCAATATTTCCATACTAACAACAACTCTCCCCAAGCAATAAATCTTGGACACAACACTAGACAAACAACAAACATCTACACACCAGTTCCGAGAGCAACATTTACATTTTATCAAATATTCTACATGTTCCTAGCTCCGAAACTATACAATACACACAGTACCAACTGGAAATTGTACAATTCCTATAAGATTACACAAATATGGACTCAATATATGATTCAATCAGGTAGAGATGAATCAGAAGCATGGATATCCAACAATTGAATATAATGTATACAATTCTTTTACTAATAACTCACTAGTCCTTCAACTCTCCCACTCCACATATTTTTATTATATTTTTATTTTATTCTTACTTTTTTATTCATATTTGATTTATCTTTTTATTCCAAACAACACCACAACAGCACGAAAAAAAAACTGGCTACTTTAACACAGACTTTAGTCTAGCAAAGTAGCCAGGGCAACGCTGTATATATCAGAGGTGAAGTCTACTCCATCCCACACAATAAACTATGCATTATGTATGTTTATTATGTATCCACCTCTGTTAGTACAAAAATATGGATGTCAAAAAATATATAAATAAATAAATAAATAAACAAAATAAACATAGATCACACGTTCAATACCGTTTAGTTAAATTTTACCCAAACATTGATCTTTTAATCCTCGAGTTAACAAAAATGACGCAAATGTAGTATTATAAATATCGTCGACTTAATTTTTGGCATTTACAGAGTTTCACATACGCCGTATAGGTCAAATTTTTTGTTTACTTAAATAACTAAAGAACACGTTGCCTGAAAAAATATTCGATATAATTCACACACTCAATGGACATACAAAAATTTTAACACTAGTAAAAAAATTAACGTCAATAAAATTTGTGCCGTTATCACCGAATAAAAAAAATCATCGAGACAGGGTAATCTTGCGAATAATTTAAAACCACGATCACCGGTGACCTCTTGTGAAAGATCCTTTGAGATCTTTGGAACAAAGAAAAAAAAGGTAGAACAAAGGACTAGATGAGGCCGTATTACACGATAAAAGGACAAAACGTAACGTCTGAGTATCTCAGATATATTGAGCCAATTGCGACGAAAAGAAAGTTGGAGAGAAAAACAACAGACGACGCGAAGATCGAGAACCTTATTTATTTGAAAAGTGGATATAAAATATTGGAAATGAAAGAAAATAAAGTACTCTTGAACCGTATAAGCAGATAGGCAAAAAGTTTCAATAAATTTTACAAATTCACTTAAACATCGACATATTTGTACACAAGTAACTTCAACGATTCTCAGCATTTTACGTAATCTAGTTATAGATGCTTAATTTAATTAAGTATCAGTAACATATTACAGTGAATAAAGTACAAAACGAACAGTGTCCATTACACGGCGAAAACAACGAAAGTAAATAATTTATTGTTATTTATTTTCCACAACAAAATATTAATAAAACTTTTATAGTCGGTCAAAGTGACCATTAAAGATTACCCACTCTCTAAAAAGATGGATAATGCTCTAAAACAACCAAAATAAAAATAAAAATAAATAAAGTGGCACATACAGGAAAAGTCTCGTAAAATGTAAAGATTTATAGTAAAAAGATAAGGAGTAGGTATCACAAGCAATTATTTACCGGGCGACCACTTTCAAAAATAAGCGAAATGTGGCAAAAATAATGTAACCATCTGGTATATTTGATACTTTTTATTTGTTTTATTTATTTGTTCACTGAGTGTGTGAATTCTATCGAATATTTTTTCAGGCAACGTGTTCTTTAGTTCTTCAAGTAAACAAAACATTTGACCTATACGGCGTATAGGTCAAATGTTTTGTTTAATGTTTAATGTAATTTTGTTCTCTGTAAATGCCAAAAATTAAGTCGACGATATTTATAATACACATGGTGACATTATTTTGAATATACATTATCTGTACCGCTATCAATATTTTAATTATTTTTATTTTTCAAATTATGATATTGTACTTAAATACAAATAAATACTTTATATTGTAAATTATAGTACATTTATTTTTTTCCGTTTAACGCGTCTCTTGAAAGCCTATGGTTGTGTAGAGAAGTGGAGTGAATGTAAATAAAAAATATTGTTTATAAAATTTTATGTAATAAAAATAGTTTAGGAGTTCATGTTGTTTTTAAGCTCACTTTGGAGTATTTTTTTAATAGTAATATAGTGCTTTAGTATCACTTATTTTACCTGTTTTCAGGTGGTGTACAAATGATGTAATAATTTTAGAGCATGAAAATATGATTTTCAGTAATAAATTGATATTTTTCTTTTTCTTTTAATATTTGAAGAATAAAATTTATTTTAAATAAGTCACAAAATGTAGTGGTACACAATACGATAGTGCAGTATGTCATAAATGAGCTTTTGTAGAATATATTACGTTAAAAAATAAGAACAAAATTCGAATCACCATGCTTTGTGAATTTTTTCAAAATGTGCAATACTTTCGGAAATATTAGCGTTTAAAATTGTACTTGTTGAAAAACTCTTGAATTACCATGTGACGTCACATCTCTCTTACGTACGAGAGTTGTGATGTCACTACGTCAATACTCGCCCACTATGGTGTCGAGTATCAACTTGTTTACTCGGAAGATGGGACGTCACAAGATAAAACAGTATAAAATGATCGTTTTTAAAACACGTAACTTAGAACATCTGTAACTCTGTCATATTTCAAGTTACCGAAAAAATTATTTCTGTTTTATAAATAAAATTATTCAAAGAATTTAATAAAAAATAAAAAAATGTTTCTGCTACCTTATTGAACATATTTAAATTAAAATATCATAGTTCGAGTCTAAAAAATACATTGAAAATTGTGTGTAAAAAGTGAAATAATAATTAGTCTAAAATGTTATCGAAATATATAAAGGAAATAAATTTCAATAATTTTAAAATATTTATTCACAGACAAGTTAATCCTCGTAAATGAAATAATAATAATATTATCTGAAAACTAAAACATAAGAAGGATATAGTAAAATGAGATTCAACCACTCTAGCAACTATGTAAAATGTATTATACATAACGTACTAGGCACTTAAAGTTGTTTGTCTAACAAGCTATTTAGTTTTGTATACAATATAATCGTTTTGTTTATAGATCAAGCACTTAATAATAAGAGTGTTGATTCTGCGTTTCTCGTAAACAAATCATTGTAACATAAAAAAAAAAAATATATAAATCAAGATTAGAATTATAGAATCACACTACAACACATGTTGTATCCTTCTGTATTCATCTGCCGTACGCCTACACAAACAGCAAACATTAATCTACAAAGCGCTCTTACATAACGGCACCCCAAAACCTCAAATAAGCAAAATCGTTAACTGACTTTAAAATTTTGTTAATTATGCTTCTATCTGCTTAACTTTCGTTCCAAAAATATTCTTTCCGTATTGGTTGAAATATCAACTTTTCATTCACTGGAACAAGTGCACGCAGACTAATTTAGTAAATTCTTTATCGTTTCCAAGTTTTGCCGACGTACTTCAAACTACACGTTACCAGAAATCCAGAAATATCCGGTTACATCATTTTATCGGCACTCCAATAAGTTACGCACTCAAATAACCAATTAAACGTTTATCAGCCGCAATTACAGAACGAGATCAAACGATTACGACATTCCTGGTACGGGTGGTTTGGTACTGATATGATCGACACGGATCAAAGGTAGAACAGGTGTAAGGGTAATAAATCTATAGGTAGCTATACTTAGTTAAACTTTACTTCAAGTGTATTTAACCTTAACCGACTTAGATTATACAGGGTGACTAATATGTATCTATTGAATATCTAATAATACGTATATATTGGTACATTAGATTATTTTAATGATTTAATATATGTGTATTGCATATTTCATGTATTCGTTTATTAGTAGTGTAAATATGATTGTTGTGCGTACCTTCTAGATGTGTAGTTTTTTCAATCTCAGTTTAATATGTCAATTAAATGGTAATTAAATTAATCAATCATATGTTTCACTGAAGTTTCCCGAATAAAATATGTTCGTTAAATAATGAATATCATTTTAATTTATCCACAAAATAAAAGAATAAAATGAATCATTGAAATTTAATGATCTGTATGCAAGGTACAACGGGGCGAGTCAGAAAAATATATTATATTCAGGGCTATACATGTGTCTGATATAAATATCTAATTTCCTATACAATTAACTTATAATACCTGAATATAACCGAATAACAATAGTTTCAAAAATATTCGAATGTTTCATGCCATTTAAATACATCCATGAAAAAAGTGTACAACTAGTTTTTAGCACTTTGATGTACCAAAGTACTAAAAATAATCCCAAGTTATTATTATTATAGAATATATGTAATGACTAACATCCTGGAAAAATTGATAATATCTTTAATGCGACATATAGATTCGTAGAATCAAATGCAACATTATGCGTCTTCTTTTTGAAATATGAAATAAAGTACAAATCAATATAATGTACCTATATTGCTTTATTTTTTTACAGAATTTAATAAAGCCAGAGAAGCAGCCGTAAAACGCAACGTGTTTTACGTGAGACTGGTGTTATACGTGTGTCTAATACATAAGGGTAGGTGCTAGTTGCAATCTCAGCATTCTCCTTTATTCTTGTACAAAATATGATCTGAAAGAATAATATATTTATGGATGCATCTATTATTATAAATGATAACTTTTAAAATACAAAATAAACAAGTGTGTTTCCTTACTATTAGGTGTACTCATAAGTAATCAATTATTTTTAGTGTGGAATGTTTGCTTCAGTCTAGCTCAGAGCGTGAACGTGTAAAGACGTGTTTTATACGCAATATTACAATCCGTGGTCTTGTGACTTGGTGACAAGTAAATTTACTTTTTTTTATTACTCTGTTGTAAAATGGCGGACAATCAACTGACTGAAGAACATTTACGTCATTGCATGCTGTTTCATTTTCGATCGGGTGTTAATGCAACGGTTGCAACAAAGAAAATTTGTGATGTGTATGGAGACGTATTGAAAGTAAATAAGTGCCAACGTTGGTTTAGAAAATTATCCGATGGTGATTTTGACTTGTCTGATAGCGATAGAAGTGGGCGCCCGATAGAGTTTAATAATGACGCTTTAAAAACACTGGTGGAAACGAATCTTAAACTGAGTATCCAGGAAATAGCAAACACTCTTCAGGCTACTTGGCTACTCATTCCACACTAAAAATAATTGATTACTTATGGGTACACGTAATATTTTGCCATTTAAATTTCAAAGAATTTTAATATAAATGGCAGCGGGTTTGCGGCTAACACCGATTTTGAATGATCAATTTATATCGCAAAAAGCTAAGATTAATTGTAAATAAAATAACACAAAATTGAATTAAAAGTGAAAAAAAATCAACGAAAGTTGTTGACATTGAAATTAGCACGATCACATGCAATCATTTTTTTTTAAAAAACAATAAACAAATATCAGATATCTCATAGAGACAAAGCTATTTTTTATTATTTGATGGAAAATATATGGAAGTCCTGTGATTACCCCATACTTCCATATATTTTCCAATAAATGTAATAAAAAAATATCTTTGTCTCTATGAGATATCTGACATTTAATAACAGTGCCTTTGTAGGTAAAAATCCAGTAATTGTGTGTTCTTGTATATATTCAAATATTTTTAAATAATAAACACTTATGATTCGGCAGTTTAGTTAGCAGATTTGTCAACCCCTGTAGTAAAACAAGTTTCTGATACTGTAATTTAGCAAAGACACGCTGTACACCCAGGTTAGTAAAATATTTCTCCCTTGTGACATACATAATTATTAAGATATGGAGCGTATCCACGATTGATGTGACAATGGCTCCGAGTCTCGATCGGTACGTGTGAGATATAATTCATAAACTGCGATCTGAAGATTCCCCGCCCTTTGAGGTCCTCGGTAGGAGATGGCATCCACGAGGTCACCGACCCGGGGCCAGGCGAGTCCCGAGAACTTTAAAGCAGTTTGACCTCCTCGAGATGTTGCCGAGATCAACTCGGGGTAGTAAATGAAATTTCATATTTGGTTCAGTCGCAGTTTCATTTTACTAACGATGAATTAATCAGAAGCGTGTAGAATATGTTAAAATCATGTAAGAGTCAAAATTCCACCAGTAAGACTAACTATTGAAGGAAAATCACAATTTTATTTAGGTATGTATATCTATAATAATACTACGTTTCCCTATATATGTGTGTGATTTTCCGGATGCCAACTTTGGTATTTGTCAATCATTACAGCTGTTTCGTGCTTGTTTAAACGGCCAGGTTTGTGAGACTGCTGTTATCTCATCTATGTCTATGGTCACACCATATGGTTGTTTTCCTTATCAATGCATATTTTAATTTGGTTATAAAAATTATAATATTCTTAAATCTAGTACATGCAACGTAAACATGAATTATTAAAAGTAATATACAAAATTACATCGGTAAAAAAATTATAAAATACAAAAAAAAACAATAAACTCTTGAACTTTGATACTACATATTCTGTATTTAACCTATGAAAAGCAGCAAGACTAGTTGCTTCCTTCAAATTTGCTGGTGGTTCATTGAATAATTTGAAAACTTTATAGAATAAACTATTTCGTATCTGCCATATTTGTTTATAAAGTCTAAAATAAAATAAATAAAAGTGAAACATAAAGTATACAAAACAATATTTAAAAAAAAAACACTGGATAGAATAAAATTTAATAAATTGAATGTATATCAATTAAGTCGTCTGTTTTCTATATCATCTATGTGCAATTATTTATTTAATTCAGAATCGAAGAATCGATGCATTAAAACCTATTTTATTCCTCTCAATTTGAAAATAACGTTGACATTCACAATCTTAACGCAGTACCTAAACATTTACTAACAATTTTTATGCTTTTAACAATCCTGAGACGGGCATGCTGAATTTTAAACTAAAAAAGTTTTGTTATTGTGCATTTAAAACCATTTTAAAGTAAATTATTTATTTTAATCTTCTTCTTCTGACAATTTGCGTCCATTCTTGAAAACAGGCCACCTTTTTTAATCTTTTTCTACCCACAACTTCTTGTCTTTTACGCTTTATTTCCAATTTTGCTCAAAAGTTTTGCCTGATCTAACCATTACATCAAGGGTAGCAGCTGTCGTGTCTAACGCATAACAAAATGAATTGTTGCAATGATTATTAATATATATCTAATTTAATTTAAGGTTAATAAATATTTGAGAGCTTGACAGCTTCATTCTTTCTCGAACTTTTGCAGTTCAGTCTTTTATTCTGAAATAAATATGTTGACTCCAAAACACAAGCAGACTAGAATTTTATTAATCTCTGTTTTCACTCAGATTATCTAGTTCAGTTTTTTGACGCTATTGATTAGTTAGACTTAGTTCTTAAAAAAAATAAGATTAAAAAGCCGCCTATCCAAAGCCTTTAAATAGGCAGGTATAATAGAATACTACTCATGCCCATCCTAATTTAATGTATATATTTTTTCCTATATCTTTGTCCATAAATCCTCCATATCCATAAAATAAGTTTTATGAACATTGCGCTACGTTCTTTGTCCGATTTAAGGGTTCTAATACTACCCTTCTGGCTCAGATGCTGTCTTTAATATGTGACCAACTTTATTGTTTTGTTTTATACTTGAATAGACTCACTTATTTGTATTTCTCGTCAGAGAAACCTTGTTCCGATCCGAAAGGAAGTGAAACTTTGATCTAGAGATCTAATAAATATTGTAACTATATATAAATATTATATATGCTGTATTCAAATGTCGTAGGTAAATATTAACTTATTTTTAATACAAATTAAATGTATTAATTATAAAGATCAATTTATCGAAAAGATGTTGTTATTACTAGCGCTATTCTATTTTATGAATTGTCTATACCTATCCTCAGTAACATTGTCCTGAACCAGCAACTGAAACACACAAATCTATGTCGATAGAGTCAATTTATTCATCAAATCGACTATAAATGTAAAATTTGTGTTTGAAAATATTGGTCGTTTATAACACATATTTCTTCAATTCAAAATATTTGATCAAGTACAATATTATATTATTCATGTGTATGATTTATATCGAAACATTTATAGACATTTTTTCACAAAAATGGCAGATAAATAATGCAACACGTTTTAATCCAGGTCGCTACTTTCACTACGTACATTACTCTCGGAAGTCATCCTTCTTCCTACTTTTGACAGTTTCATAATATTTATAAAAAGTGTCATATTGATGCCAACATCAACACTTGTATATGTATATTCTCGTATTTATCACAAATAACGCATTCTTATAATTTTAATCTATAAATTTTTTATATCATAACTCCTGAAAACGTTCGATTGGTAAATAAATTTAACATTTAAACAACAGAGTAGTAAAAACAAAATTTTTAACGTGAAGTTAAATTAACGTTAGAAGCTAGCATAAATATTAATAAAAATGTGGTAAAAAGCAAAAATAAATTATACAACAGTAAATGTTAATAAAACAACTTGTTCGAATATATATATTAAATATATACTACTAAGAAATGTAGGTGCGGTTCTTCGCTTTTCAACCAAGAGTCATTATTTTGGAAGAAGGAAAACACCCAGAAGACGGTGAAATAAATTACATGAAACTTTAATTAAATATCTTACTTCGGTGCCTTACAAACTATTTTACCACACGAAATATCATTACAAGAGAAATTATATTAACGCAACTTTATCATTTTGGTATTCCTACTTAAAAAAAATCAATAAAAAGTTTTTAAATATTTTATTTATATACGTGTATAATCATGTCATTGTGGCCATTTACAACATCAGTATTTACATACGAAGATTGTAAAAAATAAATAAAACACAATACAATATAATTACATATTTAACCGTAGAAGAACGTATATGTAATATAAAATATATTTTTTTTTAATAAGATTTAAAAATTGTCAAAAAAAATTAGTAGAGGTACATAATATTAAATTAAGTTAAAGTACAGACATATATGTATCTAAAGAAGACAAGAACAACATCGGAATAGAAAAACAGCAAAAATAAAAAGGTTAGTGCAGTTCATATATCATAAGTGTGCTTATTGTTAATCGAAAACCTGGGAACCAGCTTTCGAAGATATTTGCATAAACAATACGTATGTATACACACTTGTCCACATAAATATTTCTAAATCTTAATTAGTCCGACATTTTTTTCCAAAACTTGTATTGACCAATCTATTATATTTTAAATATGAATTAAATATATTAATTAGAAAGATATACATATAAAATCACTTTATCGAAAAATGTCATTGTTGCGCCACCGGGATTCGAACCTGGATCTCTTTCCAAACCGGGGAAGGGGCATTATCAAACTGTGCTACAGCGACGATATTTTTAGCGACAAATTTTGGAACCTATATGTTACCTTTTTGATATTAATACATTTAATCGTTCCATTATTTGAAAGAGCCATCTACCTTATTTTTACGTAATCTCAAATACTTTTGAGTTACCTGACAGCAGACGCCAGAATTATTAATTAATTTTTATTAAATTTTGGACACATTGATACAACTTTATTATTAGGAGAACACATTCTTATTGTGAAGTTGTAATTATTCAGAACATAGGTCTGTGATATTTTTATATAAAATTGATTTTATATTTTATATGTATATCTTTCTAATTAATATATTTAATTCTGAATAATTACAACTTTACAATAAGAATGTGTTCTCCTAATATATGTATTATATAAGAATAAAATAAAACAATATTTTTCTTTAAATTATTTAAATACTTAATACGTACTAGCGTAGGGTATGATCTGATTAATATGTGATGCGACATGCCTTCCATAGCCAACGACTAAGAGCAAAGGCCCACTATAAAGTAGTCGGTACCTTGGCTAAATATACAGAGTATACACCACCACTACACAACCAGCGTAATAAAATAAAAAATCTTTGAAGCCAAAATATTATATGTTTCGGTGTCTCTGTGACAAAATATTGTATATATTCAATTCGCCTCTTTCCTATTTCTATTACAAATAATATTTATTCTTTTTTAAAACTACCACAGCCAACTTTTATGGAAATACTACATCTTTTGATTTTTCAAAAAAAATTTCTAAAATAAAATAGTTTACCAACTTTAAAAACTCGTCAATCGTTGTAGCGACGGTTGTCCGGGACAAGCGTCTGAAGCAAACTACTGTAAGGGTAGGACTAATACAAGCATCATAGGTATAACGTAATAACTTCCGTAACGCATTTTTGCTGATGTGAACGTGATATGCGTTCAGTTGAGTTTGAATTTTGTGTAAGTGCTAGCAATGAAGCATAAAAAAAATTCGTTCATATATGTTATCTATAAGGACAATACAAAACGGAAAGAAAATCATCACAATTCTTTGAGGGCAGAATTTCAGTTTTAATTGCTTCTTCACTCTTCGCGTTCAAAACTCGTCGAATGAAGTCTCTACATCTGAAGAGCTAATATCATCCGATTCAAAGAGATGTTTTCCACTGCGTTAACTCCCGGGCATATCTTAAGCCTCGGCAGAGGGTACATCACTGAGGGATTATCATCCCTTCAAAAACTGATGTAGATATTGGGCAACCCCCTAGGCAAGTAAAATACTTAAAATGTGGGTCTACTTAAAAAGGATTTACAAAACGTGACTAAGTATGATGGTGTATTTTTAGATGAAATTAATATTAAATAACGGAGGTTTTGTATCATTATTTTTCATCTCTGAGATGTATATTATATATCTAATACAAATTAAATTATTTAAATCCATCGTAGTCATTTAATTTATAAAAGTATACAAATATATTTTGTGACATTACGAAAATAAAGTCACTAATTTATTTTGAATGAGTGCCATACATTTTTACACTATGGTTGAACACTAAGCCTTGAACAATAGCAACGCGGCAATGTTGCAAGATGGCGAATTTTGACGTTTCCGTATAAACCGAGTAAGACAGGCGATCGGCGAAAGCCGTACACTTTGTACTGTTTTAAAAAAACCTAGAAGTAAGAATTTCCAAAATGCAAATTAGCAACGGATCCATCACATAGAGATACATGAGTATTTATATTTTTATAATATTTACCCTTTTTACCGGCCGGATGATCTCATTCTATATTTTAACTAGAGAAACAGAGGCGCGGCTTTCCAAGTCCGCCCGTTATCAAAACACAGAACTCTTTGGCGCGCAAGCTCAAACACCATTGATACTGTACGCCGCGTATAGCATGAACTAAAAAGTATGGCGCGCACCAAAAATTGTCTGAGAGTACTTGTGAGTAATTTTTATAGTCATTATAGTGTACATCGATTAGTATAACAAAACTTTATCTATTGGTGATGAAACATGGACTCTGTTAGAAAAAGAACGAAAGAGGATAGATGCTCTTAAAATGTGGTGCTGGCGACAAGCAGGCTCCGAATCCTCAGATATTTTGGACATGTCAACATGACTGCCCCATGGAAAATTAATGGCCCGAGAGCGAAAGAAACCATGTCACGTGGAAGGTTACCAACATGAATACTATACTGACAGTACTGACCTACTTAGAATTTTGATATAGATAAAGCCCACTCCTGTAATGGACGACAGACCACCAAAGCCATCATCGACAATTATCCCCAGTTCCACGGTCACGACTGCTCTCATCGTCAGTAAGACGAAAATGAAAAGGATACCAAAATATTGTCATCAACCGTAGTAGATGGTTATAATTACTGTCAACATGTAACTTAACAGTGGATATAAACTATCCGTGAACTATGAAAGATACAATTATAATGTAATATTATGAAAACTGAAAGGATATAAATAAATTGTTCCATTAACTTTAAACTAAACTGGAAGGTATAATTATTTAATATTTGAGTGATTCCTTTTAAGGTCACTAATTTGTAAAATGCTTTGATGTCACAGGGTGACGATCAGAAATTTTTTAAATTGTGTGAGAGCGTGGTTGTAACCCTCGTATTAATTTATATCGCAGAGTGTGTTGAGTACCTGAAATATATTATAATGTATGAGGATATGAATGTGTAATAGGTGAAAGGTTATTGGAACATAAACTACTTATGGTTGCACTGAATTTATTATTGAAGCTAAATTATACAAAGATTGAGGCTAATACTAGGGGCGCGAACTAAGATAGAAGGCGGCTTCTAAAGCTGCCGCTCGAGAGATGTCGATAAATAAAATGACGAGTAGTATCTCAGCCCATTTGGACGCAGTCTAGCGCGTGAATATTGTTACACGTGACCAGTACCCTGCTTGTGGCTGGTGGAAATTGTGTTGTAGGTATCCCCTGGCTGGGCAGGTTCAGCTTCGTTCTACTGTCTCTGGATGACGAGAATGAAGACGATAGTCCTTCACAAATACAAACAACTCAGATGACATAAACTAGTCCTATTCAAAATCTAGATCTTTGATGTCAAAGGCAAGGAATACATATTACAATAATAAAGAAATTACGAACAATTTTACTATATTACATTTTTCAAACTTAATCTGTCCTCACAAAATATGATCATCTAATGTCTATCGCGAACGGTAATCAAACCTTCATCTTCTGAATCCGAATTCATCAAATCCCTTGACCTGTCTATCTATTCAATTATAAATTCTAGTCACTCGCTCCATATTTTTGAATAATCTAAGCAACTCTTTGTTACTTGGATGGCAAGGTAATAAATAACTACATCAATAGAAGTGACCTCGAGAGCATTCAACGATATTTTTCTGAACGTCAGCATGACGAGCATAAAATAACTGACGTCTCAATGGCACGGAGCTTAAGGGCGTGGAATGAACGATATCAATATTTTTTATATTACGTCATCATATTACATGCTAGAATTGAATTATTTTAACGCTTCATATATTATTTTATAATATGTTTATTATGAATGTAGCTAGAAATATGTTAATCTTATAAACTAATAAAAAATAGGTCTTAATTAAACTACTTCTGAGTAAAGAAATCTAGATTTGTGTCTTACCATTAGACCTATTTTGATAAGCCAATTTTGATTAAAAACTGATTGATTGTACTATATGATTTCAAACAATGCGATCTAGTGATACGATGCTCGTCCATGTATTTTATCCTCGTTCCTGACTCGGATGATGACGGAGTCCTATTTTTCATAAGCGGATGCTTAACAAATGGAAATGCGAAAAATAATAATTGATTTTTAATGATTTTGAAAGAACTTAAGTTCTTATGTTTAATTTTAATAACATTTCTTCGATGAATTGTTAGGCTTGAACATGGTCAATTCTCTGATATAGATTTTTTAAATAAAGATGTGTACATGAAATATAAACTGTCACATCAAAATTCTTAATTAACACTTATGCTATGAGAATAAGAATACTTCGGTGGTCTCTTTAGATGTGTTTCGAACCTCTAATCGATCACTAAACGAGTGTATAATATCACTAGACTGGTGATGGCGAACCTGTTGGGCTTGGCATGTCAAATATTCGAAAAATTTAACTAAACTCTGCTGGCGTGTCACTCCCCCACCCCAAAAATTTTTTTTTTTATACATTTTAGTTATAAAGATACATAAAAATCAATTTTACCAAAACGTATTGTTATTGCGCTTCCGGGATTCGAACCTGGATCTCGTTGCAAACTGGGGAAGGTGCATTATTTAATTATCCTACAGCGACATTATTTTTGACACGACAAATTTTCAATTGATTTTATATGTATATCTTTATAATTAATACATTTAAAATATCACAGACTTATGTTCTGAATAATTACAATTTTACAATAAGAATATGTTCCCCTAATAATATATAAGTTGTATCAATGTGTCCAAAAATGTAATATTAATTCATTGTTAATTCTGGCGTCTGCTATCGGTTTACTCAAAGGTATTTAAGATTCCGTAAAAACAAAGTAGATGGCTTTCAAATAATTGAACGATAGATGTATTAATTTGAAAAAGTAGAGCTTTGAAAATTTGTCGTCAAAAATAATGTCGCACAGTTGGATAATGCACTTTCCCTGGCTTAGAAAGAGATCCAGATTTGAATCCTTGTAACGCAAAAACAATATTTTTTCGATAAAATTGATTTTATATGTTTATCTTTCTAATAATACATTTAATTCATTAATAAGTATTTAAAATAACACAGTCCTATTTTACAAATAATTTGAACCTCACAATAAGAATGTGTTCTCCTAATAATATTTTTTTTTAAATTCCTTTTTCGCAATTTGAGATTCAGAAGAGATTGAAGATGATACATAATATGTTATGTGTAGTGATAAATTCAAACATTATTGTTGGATAAACGCCTGGTGGCGATATACGTGTTATTTGGTAAAGCTAGATATTAGTGAACGCTGGCATGTGGCCCAAAACGCTGAGCGTGTCACCTTTGACACGCGTGTCACAGGTTCGCCATCACTACACTAGACCAAACAATCGCGTAATGTTGTTATACCCAAGTCAATAGTGAATAACAGTCTAACTAAAAATAGTATTTATATATATAACCATAGAAATGGTCAAGCATATATCAAAACTTAAAATATTGGAAAAAACCAGATGCAAATTGTTCCATTTTAAATCAGATTTAAGTGTTGTAAGTTAATGAATTATTCATGGAAAACTAATAAGCCCTCGGCCAAATTTACCTACAAATGATATTCGAACCTAAATCAGTAGTGGTGTAATTAGTTTTGGGACCACAATTGTTTTGCAGCGCTCTCAAACAAAATGCGATTGCGGTGACCGGTTTCGGTTCACCGAATTGACTTTTTTTTGTTGCGGTCCGGATACATTTGACTCCACAAATAATCGTTCCAACAAGAGTTTTTGCGGTGGACACAGTTTGCGTAACACAGCTGTATAAAAATTGGACGATTCATTAGCACAATGAATTAAAGTGCTACGACAACTCAAATGTTCACTCCAGATAGACGACCTGTTAAACCATGCATTTTTGCGTGTAAACGGTGTTGGTCACAAATTAAATTATATGGAAACGTTGGGGATAAATAAGGCTTGCTTAAATAAAAAATAAAACTAATCAAAAAATTATAATCAAACAACTAAATATAACCACAAGTTTAAAATTTTCCACCATTTTAAACTATTCTAAAATTTTTTCCTGAAAATTATTATAATAATTTTGTGTAACAATTTAAGTCAAGTACTGAATTAATTTTAGTACTTAGTTTTTAAAGAGTTAGTGACATCCTAAAGAAGAAAGTGATATTTTTCGAAACCGGTAGATGTATTTTAATTCATTAAGTGGTTAATAAAATAAAACAAAGTTAACAATTTAAAATAATGGATTTTAACCACAAAGTTGATTTCGCTAATCTTAAAAATAGCGTATTTTTGTATTAAGACAATGACGTAATTCAGTATGCGACTTTAACTAATAGTCCACAAGTTTTGCAGAAGTTTTACTGATTCATTAACGAAACGTTAATAAAAAGCACAAATTTATCACTCATTTACGGAGCACTCTCTTCACAAAGTTCACAAAGAAGGCTCTCACCTTTCATGAAGAGTGGCCTGTGATGTTTCCAATGCATCCTTGGAAAATTAGCGCCTCTTTAGCGTGGCTTCATAAGCCTTTATCTCAAAGTAACTCTCAACAGATAGTCATCAAGGAACGTCAAAGAAACGCACACACAAGACTGCTACATTTTTTCATCAACATTTTTTTTTTCTTATACTCCGGATATAAAATATTTGAAAAGTCACCATTCCAACTTCTATATTATATAGTCTATTTTATTCAACAAGCATTAAACACATTTATCAAATAATTTTCAAATATTTAAAGATTTTTAACAGTTAAATAGAATAGTATTCAGAATAATTAACTTAAAAAACTTTAAGGTGTATGTAACTGAAAGCTAATCAAGTTTCATCTAAAGTTTCTGTTTATTTAAAACAATGTAAAATTGTTTTGCGTTGTAAAATTTTTAAACTTTTTTACATTTTTCTTTTTTAATTCGTTCGTTCTTCAGCGTTAAAATTTTAATGGACGAACTGCAGAAAACAAAGTAAATAGCGCCTTGAATATTATTATAGCTAATGAGAACCTGTCAACCAAGGCAAGTCTAGTGGTACATGATGGAGTCCTGAGATAAAAAGATAAACAGATAATCTATCAAAAAAATATTTCGTTGCTACCGAGATTCGAACCTGGACCTCTACCATCCATTACGATGAGTTCACCATTTTGCTATAGCAATCGAATATACTTATATTTCGTAATCTTTCCAATTGATACATCTATTATTACATTTTTAAAAGCAATTAAAATTAAGTTCTCTGACGAGTATGGATGGAATGTGAAGAGATATTAGTTATAATTGGTTAGGACAATCAAAAAGTCCTTGCAATATTAAAAAAAAATATTATTTAATCAGCACATGCTCATCGATTTATTTCAGGGTTTTCACATTTTGAAAGTTTACTATATTTTTTCGAAATAAAAACGTGAAGTCAAAAAATTGATAAATATTGTATCATATAATACATCAACCTGCAAATATCCCGCCGGAAAATGTTGTGTGGAAATACCAATAAAGATATTTCAGCGAATATTCGCAATAATAAAAACTTCTCGTTGTATTTATGTGACAATTTATTATAACCCTGCCACGATATATTTTAGCATGGCCGGAATATTTGCAATAAAAAGGGGAACAATGACAGGCGATAATCGATACTCGCAAGGATACGGCAAGAAAAGGGTCCTTTGTTATGTAAGGTCAATGGAGGCCTTACCCTTGTTCCGAAACACCTATAACCACTCCGGAACAACAACCCTTGTCTTTCCTCGCGACCTTTACATAACGCGTCCACTTCAATAAAGGTATCGAGACATCTTAAAAGCCCGGGTGTCGGAGAAATGCAATATTTCATCTAATTATCGACGACTTGTAAACTAATTAGGCCAATCTCCCCCGAAGTAGGCGTTAATATTTAAGGGTGAAGCTGCATTGAAGGAAGTTATTTTTTTAATTAATTTTAACTTTTATTACATCTAACAGTCTTCAATGGACTTAGATAAATGAGAATATTCAACAACACTTATTAAAACATATATGTATTTTTTTTAAAAACACATTAATACTATTTACTCAGTTACTTATTCCTTCGACAGGCATCCTGGTATTTTTTGTTGTTGGTATGATTGATTTATGTATTGTGAATGTCGCCGCATTTGACGACCGAAGGATCGCTGTCAAACCACAGTCGGAGTGACAATGAGATGAAAATCTCCTAATAAGTAGCTCCAGGAGTGCGTTAATTCAGCCAGTTGGAATAATATCAAGAGATCGGGGCACAGGAAGAACAATACTTTGAACCAACTGAAGACAGTCAGAGAAACCGCAACTATCAGTACAGGTTAGTGGTGATTTTTCATTCTACATGGGTGATCATATTATCAATAGGAAACCCAGGAATAACAAGTTGTCGAAGGAATTCACTATATTAAATTTAAATTGTTCAATCATGGTTTCGTGTAAAAATCGTGCATGTGTATATTTTGTGCGCATTGTGGGAAGGAAGGAAGGAATTAATTTAATTATCTTTATTTACAATTGACATTATTAAATTTAATTCATTATAAAAAAGATGCTTGGTATTATACTTTGTGTTGGTAGGTACCAAATATGTATTATTTTTTCAATTCAAATTCTTAAGTGTGTAGTTAAGTATTATTTTTTTAAGTACGCTGAATTTTCAAATCAGTTTCGAATGTGTGAATTTCTAAAAAGTGTCAAAATAAGTTTGACGTTTATGGCTAGGTACTGAATAAAATGTCACCATGGTAATGGTATGATATATGTATTTTTCACCTGATATTTTTCTAAGATTACTCTTGCAAGATTTTTAAAGGGTAGAGGAGTGTGCTATGATCACAAATCATATCACATACCACACATCAATACATGTTTTTATTTAATTCAATTTATTTTAATAGTCAATATTTAAGTAAAACTGATATCACAATCACCATTTGCAGTGTAACTATATTTGCTCAAAGAGTTTAGTCACGAATCGCCGAAGTCATATCAGCCGCCGCGCTGATGTTGAGGACCCGGCCGTCTGAGCAGAAATCAAGTTATGGTTTTAGTGAGTGAGTTTATCAGTTCTACGCCACCGGACCAGACTACGGCGGTCCGGTAATCCTATTAGGCTTGCCGTTTGGAATTATTATGACGCCACCTACCGGCGATGTTACGAAGCTTCAAAATTAAAATCAGTTATTATTAATATCAAAATCTTTGTTTGATAAAGCCTCTGCAATTAAGAATGACTACCCCAGTATATTTAACTGTATATTTACACAAATATTCCGTTGGGTAAACAAGGTTTTGTTTCTTTAACCATTAAAAATGTAATATGCTTTTAAATGTGTGAGAACTTCAAAACACAAATTAATTATTCGAAACTATTTTTACATTTACTTAAATATTATAAATAATCTAATTCATTTTGTAAATAGCCATCTCTTAAACCTGATTACATTATAGTTACTTTATGCATACATAATTCGTAACCACGCCGCCATTTAAGCCCCTTCCACCATAATTAACAAATCTACCTTTCTATAGCAATATTTGAATATATTTACTACCTTTCTATACTTGTAAAATAGTTTTAGAACATTTTTGATCCTGAGGTAGGGAGCATCGCTCCCAAAAAGTGAAGATTTTCTTAAATAAAATTAATTGTGTTAAAAACAGTGCTTTATAATTATTTATAAATAAAATATTATAACGTCACAAAACCCTGCCTACTCAAGTAGCATTGGGCTGGACACGTTTGTTAATGAGAAAATGATTTTGAGGAAGAAGGCCTTGAACTGGTAGAAGTCTTGACCGTCAATGGCATACATCTTGGAGGATCTAGCCGTGGAGAGACACAAGCTAATGATGATGAACCATGTTGGATATTTTAACGTCTACCGATTACGATTTAATCGTATCTTCATCAGGATGGACGCACACTAATCCATAAAATAGATAACAAAACAAATAATCCATCGAGCGTGAAATCTGATCGACATCAAAATAAACAACATGGTTGTCTAAGAGATTATTATTTATTTAAGTCAATAATAAATTATATCTAACTATAAAGTTAAAGTTTTATATATATATATATTTATGTATATTATTCACATCAGCGTTATAATTTAAATACAAAGAAAATAAAGCAATCAAATCATAATGAACATTTGAAGTATTACTTGAATGTGATGAAAAAATGTTTGGTCGGTATTTCATCGAAATACACGTAGGTTACTCAAATAATTATAGGCTGCTCTGTTTGACATTTTTCCTCCAGAACAATTGTAATTAAATTCTTTTTTATTTTGTATATCTCTGCTTTACTATTTCCGCGTGTTTCTATATTAATACTGAGCCTTGTAAAATGTATACAGGTCTATTATTATTCGTCATATAAAGTAATGTAGCTGCAATATTTTATTTTTGGCTAATGATGGAGAAATGCAAAAATTATCTGAACTGAAAATTAAGCTTTTGAAAATAATATTGAGAAAAAATAGATGTACTCGATCAGTACAATGCTGAAAGATCCTAATATGATGTCCTTTAAACAGAAAAAATATTTCAATGTAGTGGTGTTTATTTTTAAAACCCTCACTAAATAAATATCAACAGAATTTGTAAGAAAAAACTATACAAATCAGCATGAGGGTGAATATCATACAAGAGGGAGAAATAAAATGAGACTGCCATTCAGGAAGAAGGCTATATCTCAGAAATCGGTAATGTAATGTGCGATAAAGATGTTCAATGAAATGCCAGATGATACAAGTGTAAGAAAGCAGGAGAAACTACATTGATTCAAAATAAAACTAAGCAAATAACATGTGTAAGATAAGTTTAGTAAAATGAAAATTTTGATATTGTTTATATTACAGCGTATTAATAAATACTTAAATATGTATACACTATATTAAGAATAAATACATTACTTAGGTATGAAAGAGGACTGGAACAGGATGGGAGGCTCTTGGAATAGGACAAGAATGCCCAGGGATTGGAGTCAGTGGAGAACACTTGTGGTGAATGCCAAATCCCACCCTTGGATATAATGTCGTGGAAGAAAAAATCACTGAGATGTAACACTATTTTTTCTTGAAACCGGTCAAAATTCAAAAATCAATCCCCAGATTTTGTGAGAAGGAAAAACTAATTAGTTTAAAATAGTTCTTCACTTTACTTACGGGAGCTAATAATATTTTTTTCTCTTCATTATAGCTTTCGCCAATTACGCGTAATTAGCCATTGCATGTACTTACAGATGAAATAACACAATATCTTAAATATAACAAGATAATTAAGATAGCGTACGGGAGCTTGGCCTTTGGAAATTTAGTCGCAATGAATTGATTCATGGGAGAAAAATGCGTGTTCTGCGTAAAATTCTTTTACAAAAACAACGATTTTTATGTGATTATTCGGCATTATAGTGGCCCATAAATTTTTGCACTTTTGAAAAATCATCATAAAAAAACTGTAGGTAATATGATAATGAAATTACACATTAATATTTTTAATGGAAACCATGAAATAACTAATAATATCAGCAGAGTAAATTTTTAATTTGTTTTGCAAATGTTCCATTTTATAATATAAATATATAAGTGCATATTTTTGTTTAATTGTAGAATAATAAATAAATCTTCAAAGACTTGAATAGATTAGATATACATAAAATTCGTGATTACAATTTTTAATAATTATTAGCGAAATGGTGATTCAACAGTACAGCCTTTAGAGTAGGCTAGTGTGTATTACTAATTGGATCCATCCTCAAACAATGAAACGTGTCCTTTTCGTATGTCGTGATATGTTGTTAATCTACGGTATGCAATTAAAAATATGTTAATCAAAGGTATGCAATTTTATTAAACGTAATAATACAAATATTGCCATTTATGATGTTATATAAAATAGTATAAAGAAATAATCAAAATTTATAGTACAATCACAACACGACCTACCCGTTGTTACGATAAATGTTTCATTCTGTTCGTTGTCAAGTTGGAATGGCATCGCAGCCCCGAGGGCCACCAAAAGGATAGGTTCAATGAAAGAACGAACAGATAATATTTAGAAGGCTTTTGGGCGATGTTTAATGATGAAAGTAACAAAAGACAATTGAGCTTATATACTAGATTAAATGAACACATATAAGGGTTGACCATTACAGGCTTTTAGTATGAATTAAACCTGAACTAAAATCCGGTGGATCTTGAAAAACGATTGCCATTAAAAAAGGAATGCTGGTTCAAATCCATAGGCGACTCACCGGGGAGATGGCGCCGTTCCTGGATGGATGGTCCGGTCCCTGGCCAAGTTTTTAAGGCGACGGTCGATGGGAGACGAAGCGCAGCCGTAGCGGTGGAGAAAATATGTCGAGGTTAATATCAGGCCAGGCGCGCAGCTACGAAGGTGTTGTATCGGTTTCTTTTAGTCACTATCTCCTGGGAGGGATATGTATTCTCGCCGCAGATGCGTGTACCCACACTCCTTGCCCTCCCGTGACTGCCCCTCTCTTTCTTCCACGGGCGCGCTCGTGCTTGGGCACGTGACTCACGCGCGCCTGCGTAATAGGGTGATCATTCCAGATACCTCAGCGCTGATGATTAAAACTGCTTCATAACACCGTAACAGTGAACAAAAGATTAAACATTTTCGGCCACATTATGCATTAAAATTACATACTTAACCCTTCCAAAAGCATGGAGTAACACAGGTCTACCGCCCCAATTAAAACTGTAATATTTCTGTTAATATACGCAAAATAAAATTCATATTTTAGGTAATTATAAGGAAAATGTTTATGCTTAGAACTGACTAGTGAAAAACCAGTTGTATAAAGAGAATCTTACAAAAATGATTGTTTTTTAATTCAGTCAGTTGTAAATTTAATATTATGGGAAAAATACCATTTGTGGTAAGACATATAGAGATGGTACATTAATTTCACAATAAAAATAATGACAAACATGCGATTATGTTCTCTCTTTCTCACTAATTTAATGAAGAGAGGCCATAAAAAATGTGGTATTGTATAGGACTTGATGAATGCTCCGAATCATATTAGGATATTGATTCCATTTTTGTAATTAATGCTCTATATTTAGAATAAGTTTAGAGTATTAATAATTTTATAGCAATTTAAACAAATAAAACCTTTCTTCAGATTTAAAATATTACAAATTTTTTATGGTAACACGAATTGATAGCATGGCTGCACATTGGTATTTTGTATCACGGTACGGTGAAGGTTAAAAAAGGAACTGAACTGGTCACAACTTTGAGCCAAAAAGTAAATGTAATAGTGCCACAACAGTGAATATATGGTTTGCATTTAACTGGAGGGACCCTGGAACCAGCTATGAGAGTGATCCGGGATTAAGACTCGTGGAAGTGCATTATGAGCTAAGCATAATCTGACTGAGGACATTACATGTCAATACTGACATAAAGGAAGAATTACATGAAAGAAGAATAATTTTTAATACAAATTAAATGTATTAATTATAAATACATACGCATATATATTTTTGTTTTGAATAATTACAAGTTTACAATAAGAAAATGTTCTCTTTAATAATATATAAGTTGTATCAATGTGTCCAAAATTTAATGAAAATTAATTCTTAATTCTGGCGTGTGCTATCGGTTTACTCAAAGATATTTAAAGTAGATGATTTTCAAATAATTGAAAGGTGGAAGTATTAATTTTAAAAATGTAACATTTAGATTCCAAAATGTGTCGACAAAGGTACTGTCTGCTGTAGCATAGTTGGATAATGCACTTTCCTCAGATTGGAAAGAGATCCAGATTCGAATCGGTAGCAAAAATCTTTCTTTTTAATACATTTAATTAGTATATAAAAAAAATATCACAGATCTATGTTCTAAATAATTACAACTTTACAATAAGAATGTGTTCTCCTTAATAATGAAAATTTTATTTGTTTCTAATTATTTGAATAGTTAGTAATAAATATACACATTATTCTTTTTTATAATATTGTATAAAGGTACAATTAATCCTATCTAGTGTCTATATTTACGTTTCAAATTGCGAGAAAAATATGACTTAAATTTTAACAATATTAATATACAAATGTAAAAACAAAACAAATAAGTTCGGTAATTTCTCTTCAGTTTTCATAAATACTGTGACATAATTAGCGTCTTAAATTCAAAATCCAAATTTTTGGTCATCCTAAAGTATGATCCTTTACTGCCCTTGAAAATCTTGATACAAATACAAATGTACTAAATATTCAGAAAGAAAATGGACAATAGTTTGCAGTTTTACTGAGCATTAATAATAAAATAAACACAAAAGATTTAAACAAATAATAAATATCTCATAGAGACGCAACTGTTTTTTAATTATATATAATGAAAATGTTTAGAAGTACAGAGCTTACAAAAATATTTTAGAGATAAATAATATTGCTTTAAATAATTAAAAAATAATAATTAGATTCTCATTATGAATTACTCATACTTTCATATATTTCCATTAATTATAATTAAAAAAATAGCTTCGTCTATTATTTGTTTAATAACAGTGCCTTTGTATGTAAAAATCTAGTAATTGTGTGTTCTTGGAAGATATTCAATTATTACAAATGATTTAGTTTGATATTTCGAAGGTGTTAACGATGGAAAAGTGACGTATGACTGATTATTCAACGATCACCCACAAACTACCAAGCTCTGGCTCAACGAGCGGACAATCGGTGTGTATTATTAATAATAATAATAATAAAATATCTCAGAGTAATTACTATGCCGAAACATCGGTCTAAGTTTTCTCGAGGAAACCAGATAGTTTCAGTTTTGGTTTATAGATACAAAAAAACACTATATAACTTAGAAGAGACACCAATATATATTTGGTTTAAGGTTTCCGTGAGCACTAGTATGGCACTGGTATTTCATATAGGTTAGATCGCATTTTTTGTAGATGGTTTCCTTGGAGATACCCATAGTACGATTGTACCGTTATTTTTTGAGGAAACAATGGTACGTAATACCGTGTCAAAACGTCGGCCTAGGATTCTTTAAGGAAATCATCTACAAAAAACGCTATCTAACCTAGAAGAAACGTCAGTTCCATATATTGTGACATTACAAACTGATGTCAGGTTCTAAATTGCTCCGTTACTAGTTTTAATGCAAAGTACCTCGTAATCATGAATAATTTCCTCAGGTTGGTAACGTGATCTGTTTTAAAGTTTATAAAAAAGGTCACCATCCATGGTTTTTTTTTTCAATTCATCGCTCAGACCTGTCAAATTATGTCTGTGGAAACGAGACGTTCCCTTTAGTTTACTACTTCGGGCTACATTACATTTGGTTTTTCTACAATTCTGTATACAAATCCTATTGCGTCGGTCTGAATGCGGAGAACCAACTACGATGATGGGTCATGAAGATGGGATGGTACGATGGAATCTGCACGGACAAGCATGGATTGGAGGTTATCCCATCTCTTGTAACATTTTGATCTTGTTTTCACCATTCTTCATTGAAGATCATCGAATTCGCGCCCAACCCGATTATTAATGTGAATTGTATTTAGATTCTAATTTTATTTGTGTTCTTTTTTATGACTTGATTCCATTATATAACGAATAACATCTTTTCATTTATCTCTCCCAGGTATTATTAATAAATTTTCCCAGTTTAAGATGAAGGCAGAATGTGACAAACCATGGTGGGTATGCGTTTCTGAGGTGAAGAACCCGAGGTTCTTATGTTCTCCTCTGACTAGCCGATGAGAGGGAAGAACGCCGTCCTTCACCCCCTTAAGATATAAATTTAATATTTAATCAATAAGCACAATTCTGTCTACAATATTTTGTGATATTTTTAATTTAATTCAACACATCGGCCAAAGAGTCTAGCGTCTAAGATAGAAGCTAAAGTGCTTAAGAGTTGAGGTAATGCCTTCTTTTAATTTGCTTCGACAAGGGTGCGTTTTTAGACCCACATTATTATTGTTTTGGGCCAAAGAATATATCCTCATAATTTGTCGGTATCTTTGCTGAACATTCTATGCCTGTAAAGTTTGGTTAATGAAAACAGAAACGTGTTCTAAATTTTCTCCGGCCAAATATTCACGAAATTATAGCCTTTAATAAATTGTTAAGTGGAAAATTAATTCCTGATTTTATTACACGAATTTGAACGCGTTATCATCAAAAGGTAATTGTAATTATTTAGTATTAATGAGTATTTTATTATTTTTGATTAAGTTCAGAATCGATTGAGTAATAAAGGTAGATAAAATGAAAAGATCAGATACACGGCGATATAAATATTATTTAAAAGTTCTTTTAAAAAAATACGAGTATAATACAGAGTTAAATTTATTGCAAATCGAAAATTAAAACTATTTTTTTCTACAATTTTCTAAATATTTGCGGATTAAGTCAGATAGACTTTGAAAAAAAATTTAACGACACTGATTTAGAAGTTACTTCGTGGTGTAACATTTTAATTTTCAAAAATATATCATTTTTATTTTCACTTTGTACTATGCACACAATTTTTTTGAATTGTATCACGACTAGTTTCGGGAAGAGCAGTCCTTCCCATCTACAAGTGTAAATTAAACTAAAATTAAATGCAGTTGGCTATTGGGACGGTGAGACACGTAAGGGTGGGAGTGGTTTTATTATTTCTAGGAAACATTGATAAGAGCGGCGAAGGATTTGAAAATGTTATATTGTTCATTAATGTTTTCTCCGAATTCAATTTTTCTGGATTTCTATCATTTCAAGGTTATTCAGTATTACTCCCCTATATGTAGATGAAAATTACTGCTCTTCCCCAAGCGGGTTGTAAAACAACTAAAAAAATTGTGTAAGTGTAGTAAAATATCGTGAAATTAAAATTTATATATTTAAAAAAAATTAGTTTTAATGTTTTTAGAAAATAGCTGTTTATGTGTCAAATGTTGCTACATCGGTGATAGTTCATAGTTTAAAAAAAATTTCTTAAAATTTACAGCACCATAAATTAATTAATAATTAATGGTGCTGTAAATTTAATCTATGGCGTGTATGGAGACACCAGTTGAAAGGTTACTCTGGCTGGAGTATCTGCGTCGTATTAAAGACCAAGGAGCATGGAGAGTCCAAAGTTGATATGGCTCCATGGTGCAGAAGTGGATTATCAAGCTCTAAGGGTAATAAATTTGAAGATAGATGCTACAGGTAGAAGGAAATGGCAACCGATACTGCAGACAGCCAAGGCTTATACTAAGATGTAGCACTGCTGCTGAAAATGATCTGGCGACGTGTTATACGATATAATTTTCCTAAAAACTAAACGTAATATCGATTCACCTGGTATTATAACTTTATAGTTTAATAATTTCTTTATTTTTTTTGTTAATTTCTATTCTATTTTATTTATTCATAGATTTAGTCATTAATAAGATCGGTAGATAACTCTAGAATAACATTAAAGTGAGCTATATAAAATCTTTGGCATCTTTATTCAATTTAATTTCCTTCTTTAATATTAATAAAATTACATATTATATAAAAAATCAGAAAAAACATTTTATTGAAAAATCAATACGTTTCGATACCTATAGTATCTTATTCAGGAAATAATGTATACTAAAATTAAAAAAGGAACCATAAATAAAAACAAAACTAGTCAATAAATAGTGGTATAAACAGTGTTTTTCTTATTATTTAATTTAATTTCACTTATCTTTTATCACCAGTATTGCGTTAGTTGTAAACATAAATATTAAGTTAATGTAGTCTTAGGTTATTTCTTCTTTCTGCCTCGGCTTCGTGTTCAGGGAGGAGGCATCTAGCCTAACTGTTTCTTTTTTTAAATATTATCAAGTCAAATAGTTATGAAATTAAATTACAAATACATTGTTTACAATAAAGTTTATTATCTATTTTGTGACTTGCATGAATTAAAAGTTGAAAATGAGCATTTTACCTAATTACTTATTAATAAGATAATTCAAAAATAATTACAATTAAATTAACATTATATATGTGCCCATCATGCCAACATAAAGTTAACTACCAAATTTTCTGTGCTTATACTTGTCTGATGTTGATTATTCAGGTCCCTCACATAAGGAATTACCTTTTAGGAGACGCCTTCCACGTGTACATGGTGGTCCTGCAACCGGGACGTGAAGTGTGACGATTAGATGTAGAGTGACGGAGTTCAAGATTGACCACCAGGCGATGTCCAATTATTCAGGCAAACCGGGACTCTGGACGCAATGTGTTTATACAATTTGCGCGTGCCGTATATGATATCGTCTCTTTTGATGGCGATATCACTCACTACACTCTCACTACATCAAATTATGTTGATCGTCTTTTCTTTATATATAAATCCACCGGGACCCTTTTTATACTTTAACATCAACGATTAAACACAGAGAACATCACAGTCTAAGCATAAACTCGTGGGGCACAGTTTACATTTTCCCCGGAATCACAAATTACAAACGCTTGCTTAATATAAGAGACGATATTCATTTTGTTTTCTAATTGAAAACTAGATCGTGTTTATGGAGCGATCTCTCCCGGCTGGGACTTGGAGAAAGACTGACGCATGAGGGTGATGCATCCCTTATGGTGCATTTGCCTACGTGACTACGCCACGTACGCCAAATTTCTTATTGCCGTTCCCACGCCGCATCGTGGGTCTCACAATACCGACGTTTATTACCCTGTCCCTTACTTCGACTAAGTGCTTTTGTATCCTTGAACAAAATATTGTTTTGGGTAATTTTGCATTCTAACAGTAGTTTTTGGAAAATGTTCAAGGATATAAGGCAACGCTGTCGACTCATACAACTTGAAGTACAACTTGACTTTCATTTGACTTATACTCAAAAATCGAAAAATATTAAAAAATATGCATTAAACATTTTACTGGGCAACATAATGGGATTTTACCATTAGTAAATTGGCAAGTGTTTCAGAAAGTTAAGATATTGCTGAAGCCAGTGTGCAGTGACCACTTAACAAGTAAATACCTAATTTAATGTGTGTACGGATATACTTACAAGATGTATTTACAAAAAATATTGTATTTGACTAATTTGTGAACGCTGTATATCTATTTTGATTGTTGTTTATGAAATCTAATTATTATATAAACATTTAAAATTCATCTACACTATCAGGTCGTACAAAAGAGGTAAGCAGATATCGTAATAGAGCTGTTATCTAATTAAACTTGTTAGTATACATTATATTTTGATATAATAAATGATGTAAAGTCAGAAAATATGATAATATATTGATAATTAATGGAAGAAATTAAATCTAATAATTAGATATATATATATATTTATTAAATAAATAATTCAATACTAATACCAAAACCGAGATAAAAACTGCTGGAAATATTACGCATTCATTTTAATTAAAATTCATCCCTCGCATATCACATTTATAATACTAATATGAACATTGTGAAACTTTTCCAATAAATAATTTACGAGCAAGAAATTTCACATAAATTCAGATGCATGTTTCGAGAACCTTACATTATTGCCACACAGTGGCGAAGGGTGCAATCCCCAATACTCAACACACCATATTTCACGCAGTCCAAAGTATGCCGATAAATAAACGATACCACCCCATCCAGGTGTTGAGAGCTTACAGAACTCAAAGAGAATATATGATATATGTATCCTCTGTGGTTAAACTTTCAAAGCTCCGAGCTTTCCACCCTTAGCCGCGGCCGAGATGCAAGAGAGCCCGGTCCTCGGGGACGGAGAACGGGTTGTCGTGTCTTATTGGCTGTGCCACTTACCTGGCTTCGAAAGACGATTCGTCACAGCTTTCTAACAACGTTGTTGACTTCAGCTTACCTGAAACAAGAAAAAATGAGAATATTTAGATTTATTAAATATCTAACAAGATGTTACTAACTTAAATCTTTGTAATAATACACACATTTTTTTTATTGTCCTTTATTGACATACATATTTTTGTTATAAAAGAGGTGAATATATTATAATATAACATGATAAACATAAGATATAATTATATTGCAATTAAGTATATATTCATTGTTTACTGTATGGGATGGAGTAGACTCTATCAGTTTTTTTCATGCTGTTGTGGTGTTATTTAATTAAAGAAAGATAAAGATTCGATAGGAATAAAAAAAAAATGTATTGAGAATGTTACAGAATTAGTGAATTATTAGTGTAGACCCTGTATAATGACTATGTTGGATAGATTGGATAGCGATGCTTCTGATTGATCTCTACCCAATTGGATCATATATTTGGTCTATATTTGTGTAATCTTATTGAAAGTGAATGATTTCCAATTGATGCTGAGTGTGTTGTACAGTTTCGGAGCTAAGAACATGTAGAATTTTTGATAAACTGTCGTTGTTGCTCTTGGAACTGATTCGTTGTTTGTCTTGTGTTGTCCATGATTTATTACTTGGGGTGAGTTGTTGTTTGCACAAATATTGGACGAGTCTCATGTCTTATGTCTAGGGCATTGTACTCTTTAAAAATAAGATCTGGTGGATATCTAAAGGGACGGCCATTTTTTACCCTAAGAATTGTCTTTTGTGCTCTTTTAGCTGACTCTGATATAGTTTTCGCTGCTAAAACTTACCAAGCTAAAATAGCATAATTAATTAAGGAATAGCGAATGCAAAGTACACCGATCTTAAGAGTTTGTAGTCAATTATACATTGTATTCCTTTAAAAAAGTAAATTAGTTTTCTTATGCGTTTAGCTAGGTTCGATATGTGTTATTTCCAGTTAAGATGATCATCGATCAGTACTACCAGATGTCGAATAATTTTAACTCGTGTAAATTTTTCACATTGGCTTGAAGAAGCCGTGTTCTTGTTTGTTTTGCAATCATATACGATGAGCGTAGGATTTTGATGTGGCGTTGTTTTTTCGTTAATACAAAAACCCTTTTTTTGTGTTAATTGATAGGTTTGTATCAAACCATTTTTACGCCTTATCCAAACTATCATATGTACAATTATTGACCTCTTCCCAAGACTTACTCCCAAAGAAAAGCAAATTTTTCCATTCAATACTATTTTACTATCCTGATTATGTTCTGATTAGCATCTGATAAAAATAAAATATGACAATTTCGATCAAAAGGTGATTTTTTTTATTATAAAAAAAAATGTATCGATAATATTAAAAAAAAAACGCGTTAGATATCTCAGTTACATGTATCAAACTCTCCTTGCATAGAACATGTGTTTCTGGTTCGAAAAAATAATAATTTCTACCTATTTATAAATTTAGTAAAATAAATAAAATGATAATCTCCCTGGCGGGAATACTAACCATTACGCTACTCAGGAGTCAATGAGGTGTGAAAATACCAGTTTATAAGTGAGACCCTCTTTGCAACAATACTTTATATCGGTTTTTACAATTGTTGGTATTAGGAATGTCAGCCATTTTGGATGATATACAGTGTTGTTGCAGGGAAGCTCACTTATAAATTGTGTTTAATAGTATTTTTATTGATTTTACATTGTTGTTTAAAATACCATTTAATGCCCAAGAAGATATACAACGATGTGATATTCATAACTCGGATCTGCCCAAAACTGATATACAGTGTTGTTGCAGGGATAGTATATTAAGCTTTTTAAATCCATAATTTACTTTAATTTATTTAATTATTTAAAGCTGATGTTAAAAATATACAAACAATAAAATTACTATCAGCACATTAAATACTAACACAACAAAATTAGCACAAGTACTTATAAGACAATTTGACACTAACGTATATTATGACAAAAGTAAGATCACAGAGCGCTCTTTCCGCATATTAGAGATAGATATTAGGGATCGATATTCGGCACCTCTCCAAAAATATATTTGTTTTCAAAAAGATTTTGAAGATCCGACAAGGTCGATCCCGGTACGATAAAGATGAAAATAAAAGTTACATGTTTGAAAATTATTCATATTTATTAATATTTCTAATGCAGTTTGTGCGACATATCTTAATAGTATACAAAGTATTGAATAAACTTAACCGGAAATGGTGAGACGAGTGTAAGCGAATTAGATTGTAAATTTTTTGTTATTAGTAAATTCTCAAAAATATTTTTTATTAAAACTTTAATCACATATAAAACATTTGTTTTTTGATTTTACTCGTTCAATGTATTCCAGACGCGTTTCGTCTAAAAATTTAACTGAACAACTTGTATTCTGTAGTGGGGGTCAGATATACTCGTACATTTTTTTTGAATGAAATGAAAAGGGACAACATTTTTCATTGGAATTTTGAAGATTTACATACATTTTTGAATACTTCTAATTATTATATATAACAAGTGTTTTAATATAATACTTATGATATTTTAATGTCATAAGTGATATGTTAAACAACATAAGAAGAAAATTCGGCAAGACTTTTCATCTCACCCAAATTAAATTATGTAGCTGTCGCCCACTATAGATATAAATACAAGTTTTTGAGTTAAATTATTTATTTATTTATTTATATATATTTTGACATCCATATTTTTGTACTAACAGAGGTGGATACATAATAAACATACATAGTACGTAGTTTATTTTGTGAGATGGAATAGACTTCACCTCCGATATATACAGCGTTGTCCTGGCTACTTTGCTGGACTGAGATCTGTGTTAAAGTAGCCAGTTTTTTTTTTCGTGCTGTTGTGGTATTATTTGAAATAAAAAGAGAATTACAAATATGTATAAAAAAGTAAAAATAAAATAAAAATAAAATAGAATTGTATAAATTATATTAAATTGTTGGATATCCATGCTTCTGATTCATCTCTACCTGATTGAATCATATATTGGGTCCATATTTGTGTAATATTATTAAAATTGTACAATTTCCAGTTGGTACTGAGTGTATTGTATAGTTTCGGAGCAAGGAACATGTAGAATCTTTGATAAAATGCCGAATCTTTGATAAATTGTTAGATTGATAATGCTCTTACAAGGCGAAACGCGTCGCAAGTAAATTAAATGATTAGAATTAAAAAGATTAAGGAGTTCTACAAACTTACCTCGGAAACAGTAAAAAATGTTTTAATTATTAATTAAGAAGAATATTACCTCACACAATAGATCGAGTTTGGGTGTGATCCAAATCACCGATACGACATTGTGGGAATACATATACGTATAATTATTTTTAATTTATTTTGAAACCATTATAAATTAATTCAAAACGATTATAAATTACACAATATGTAAAACCCTATCCGTATATAACCGCCTGCGTATATACATTCGGCCTCTGCCTAAAGGGTTCACTTCATATCGGATCGGGTCAAAGTTTCTGAAGCGAAATACAAATAAGTGAGTCCATTCAAGTATAAAGCAAAACAATAAAGATGGGCAAATATTGAAGGCAATTTGACTTTAAAACCCGCCCCAACTTCGGTGTGATCTTGTGGAGGATTTATGAAAATATCCAAGTCATAAACTTCAAGTCGAAATTTGCATAATTTAATTGCTTCCGCCATAGTAATGCGGGACAAGTGGTGTGCTACTTTGAATAAATTAATAATTGATTTGACATTATTTCGCAAAGTCAAAATATTATGTAAATGACTCAATTTCGTTATCATTCATTAACCGTATTAATTATCTTATTTTAGATATTTTTTAGTATTTTACAGGCACGCAGTGAAATAGACTAAAGGCCGTTATAAATTTGACTTAATTAAGTGAGAAATAATTTATTTTATTTATTTACAGTTAACAGCTCTAATCAACGCCAAATGCCAACAAAAAAAATGGTTGACAAACTTATTGTCGTTACGGTGCACTATTAAAATTATTATTTTTACTGAACTATTTATTATCATTATTTATTATAATTATTTTGACTTACCATCGCGTCACGCTCTCATCCACATTCATACATCTTCTCATACAAGCTCGCTGATTGTTGATTCTACTAACAGGACCGAGTCTTCCGCGGGCGTCCTCTATTTCTGGTGCCTTCAATACTTACGTCATATGTCTATCTTGCCATTCTCTCTTCATTCATCTATTCGAAATAACCAAACCCCCTAAATGATCATTTCTTTAGCTTACTCATTATATTAACACCAGTTTTAGATTCTCTCCTTATTTATTTATTCTTTACTCTGTCATTAATAGATCTGCTACATATACGCTTAAGTGATCTCATTTCTACTGCATTAACCTTTACTATACCATGATATAAAATACCCGAACGCAGCCATGCTGTCAACTGGTGTTACCGTAAATAACAGTTATAAAAAATGATTTTATTAGCTTAAATGGCTTTTATGGCATTAATTTACTCTAAATATTGAGCATTCAATTCTGAAAAAATGATTAATAACATAATTTAGAACATTCATTAAGTCTTATACAATGTGTCCTTCTTTCTTATCTCTCTTCATTTAATTAATGAGAAAGAGACAATTATATTAGTAAGTTTGTTAATCTTTTTTCTGTAAAAATAGTATGTGACCTCTGTCTTTCATATCACAAATTTTAATTTTACCAACGTATTAATTTCATGACGGATTGAATTAAAAAAATAATTGTTTTTGTACGATTCCCTTTTCATAATTGGTTTTTCACTAATCATTTCTAAGCGCTAATATTTTCTTTAGAATTATCTAAAATATAAATTGTATGTTGCATGTATTTACCGAAATATTACAGGTTTAATTATGATCGTAGACCTGTGTTACTGCGTGGTTTGCGAAGGGTTAATAAGAGCATATGAAAAATAGGTACGTATCTATATTTTTTTTTCAAATAGCATAATATATTATAAAGTACAGTATGTTCCGATATTCAACACGTTTTTTATATTTTATTATAAATTAAATAAAAAACATTTTTTCACGATTCTTTCACACATACAAAAGTTTAGTAAAGTAGCTAGGACAAGGCTGAATTACTGTCAAACGTGACACCTACTCCATCACAACATAAAAAAATGTAATCAAATTTCTAATAGATACTTTATTTGAATATAATATTGTTGGATCATCTCTCGTGTAAAATATTGTAAAATTTGTCAGTAAACATTAAAAATAGAAAAACACGTAGAAACGTATAAAAATTACATACAACATATTCCATAACAATTAATTGCATTACGGTGATACTTATCAAATTAAAAGCAAACAATACCATAATTTTAATTAAGTTGAATAGATTTTACTCAGTGGATGCTTAAATGTTAATAAACGCAACGATATCTTGCGGCACACTTCTAAAATGCTCGCGACACACTGGTGTGCCATGGCAGACCTATTGAGAACCACTGCAATAGACATTCTAATTTAATAACAAAACCAGATCAGTGACCAAGTATAATTCAGTTTTCAAGTAATATTCAGCAAATAACATTTTGCACAGACGGTTTGGGGCACATATTACGAATACCGTCCGACCAAATTGGATAATATCAATATCTTAACGAACCTACGGACGTATAGGATGTATGAATGCAAAATAAGATATGTTCGATTTCAGAGTAGTTTGTTGGTGAACACACTATCAATAAAATGATGTCAGCTGGGAATATTGTTCCAATGAGGTAGTGAAGTAATTTTTTAAAATTATTCGAAAAATCTTATTTACAAGACTGAAAGATTTTTTTTGATTTCTTGAAATATGGCAGAGTTGCAGATGTTCAAAGTTGCGTGTTTTAAAAACGATCCGTTTATACCATTTTATCATGTGACATCATATCTACCAAGTTGATAAGTCAACTTCGTACTAATATTCAGTACTGGCCGGTACGCACGAGAAATGTAACATCATACGGTGGATATGGGTAAGTAGATAGTATCATTCAAATTCGCCTAAATCTTATATAATAATACCGCTTAATAATTACATGCCTAAATCTCATTTATGACATGCACCACTACCTCACTTTTCTCTTTCCCACCTCACATTATCGATTTAAGTCAGTTGCCATTTGGAGAGCCTGACGATTACTCGTATTAGTCAAATAAGCCTGACAGATTCGTATATATTATGACCCGCTTTTATAACCTGAGTCGTGTATTACGAACGGTGTTGTTGTGAAGAGCATGTGGTCCAGCTTGTAATATTTTTACGTGCAGGTCTAAGAGCTGAGAGCCAAAGGTTCGATGAAAGCTGATGCAACATCTTCACGAGACGGTCGGGTATGTCGAGCGTTTCTCATATCTGACCTATGTCGTTAGTCTTTCAAATTTCCTAATACCGCTTTTAAACCCATCTTTTAAAATCCTTCCATTATTTTAATATCATTATTAAAATATGGTGTTTATTATTATCTTCAAGATGAAGAAATATATTTATTTATAATATGTATTTAATTTATATCAGTTCTTTTATAATATAATAATTTACCATTAAATTTTTGTTTTAATATATCTCAAATCGGAAGTTTTTTTTTTGTGTTGAAACGATAAAGTAAATATATAATGTAGTATTTACTTATTTCAAAAAGGTTCAATATTTATTAGACGTTAATGTTTTAGCAATAAAGATCTCAAAGCAAAATATAAATTTTGGTTATTTGTAACTCTAAAATGTAATAAACGATACGAAATATCAAAAACATTTTTAGGCTTCGTGATATAAGATGATATTTTAAAGAGCCTGTTTCCTGCTCAACCTAAAATAAATCTATACATTACCACGTCTAAAAAAATGATAACGATATTGTGGTAATAAATGGTTTTAAATAATTTAACAATTCTCCAGATACAAATTCTCACAAAAAAATTCACTAATCATTTAAATTACATATTTTTGTATAGATATACTAAAAAGTATATAGCACGTGTGTGTATTTCATTTTTGTTTCATCAAACATTTGATATAATTAATTATAAAATACAAAAAAAAAATTGTCAGTAAAATACTTTTGCTATATTCTTAAATATTTTTTATGTTTATTGTGTTAAGTACCCACCTAACTACGTACTTAATTTTAATTCAGGGAAAAATATTAAAATTCATTTTTTTTTCTTTGCCCTAAAACACATAAATAAATATGTTAGGAGAACACATTCTTATTGTGAAGTTGTAATTATTCAGAACATAAGTCTATGATATTTTAAATATGAATTAAATGTATTAATTAGAAAGATATACATGTAAAATCAATTTTATCAAAAAATATTGTTGTTGCGCCATTTAGATTCAAATCTGGATCTCTTTTCAAACCGAGGAAGCTGTATTATCCAACTATGCTGTATACTATGTTTTCTATAATTTCAACTTGCACATCTCATTACACGTATGATTTTAAATAATTTCAGAGGCTCTATTGTATTCACAATTGTATAATTTTATCAAAATGTTTAACCACAGTAAATATTAAAATTATATAAACAATTACAAAACAGGTAGATTAAAAACTTCACACTTGTACTTGCTTCTCATTGATAATTTTTCATATAAAATAGTTTTCAGTTGTTCAACAGACTTAAGATGCTGTGAAAATTTTCCTTGCACTACGAGTATCTGTTGTTCTTATTTCTAGTGTCGAATGAAATGACCAGTATTAATTAATTTTTAAAACACAGCAAACAACAAATTACACAACCGGAATTGAAAACTAGAACAACTTTATTTATTTAGGTATTAAATAAAAACAAATAAAATAATTTTGAACAATCTGATTTGCATCCGACTTTGTATACCCTGCATCCGAGGAATGAAACGAAAACTTTCTGAATAGAAAATAAATTGCATTGTATAATATATGCACGTACGTGTGTTATCTGTTCGGAGACAAATTCTCCAGGTATCGCATTACCGGACCGCTCCTTTCACATTGCAATTTGTCAATGAAAAAGTTTCGTTCAGATAAGCAGTACAAACTGGTACAATAGCTCTCAGACAAGAGAATACAAATAACTTTTCAGTACTAATGGTGGTAGAACCGTAGACTGTAGTGGAAGCGATGGTCGTGGTAAAACTGATCACATCCGTAACCAGGCAGCTGTATCGCTGATCATAAATTATTTTATATTGAAAGTTTTAGTTTTTAGTTTGTATTGTATTACAAACTCTAGTGCAATCTAAGTTATTTATTTTGTTTAAGCCAAAAGAACGTGGGCATAAAAATTTCCTACTGATCTGATTTTTTTACCACAGATCATCGCTTTGAGAGTCCACTTGTAGATTAGAGAAATTCGTCGTAGAGATATCATTCTTCTGATAGTAATTATTACCCTCATTAAATATCCTTATCATAAATATTTTCATCCCATATTAATCAACTTGTAGTGTTATACTATTTAAATTGATTATTGCTATCAAATAAACTGCTGTTGAGTGCGAAATTTAAAAAAAAAATTATGATAGTGTGGAAAACAAAGGTGGTCAACCCTCTCTATAAACTTTTATACTCTTACCGAGATAATTCGTAGATGTGCATTCCTTTTCTTTTCGAGTTAATATATCGTCATGTTACAAATCACGTTTTGTGGACGCCTCATTAGAATTTAAATGCACGCGGTAGCTATGTAGTTGTAGCATTGCAAATATCTACGCCAATCGGACGTAAGGAGCGGTCCCTTGGTAGCAGATGGGGGAAGCTGGTAGAGACACACTTCCGACACGAGGACGGGAGCGAGGCGAGCGCTGCTCGACGACTTGCCGCACATGGCGGAAAAAAAGTTCGTCTTTGCGACGAGATGGCATCTTGACCCAGTGAATCAAAAGATTTATAAGGGCCCTAATTTACTAGTAAACTGCAAACATTGCCCGGCGAAAATGAAGATGGAAGATTTTCGGCTGACAGTAAGGTGAACCAGTCTAGGTTCAACATGGCGTGCCCATCTGCATATTGGGTGCCATGAGGTAAAATTTCTGCTCAGAGATGACCGTCTGGAAGACGGCCTTCACCACTACCTCCCATGAAAAGATTCGCAAGGTATGAGTATGAATTCGATCGTATCAAGTGACTCCTAGTCGTGAACATTAACGGTGGTAATTTTCTATGCAAGAATATTAATTGATAATCTCTCATAAGTCATTTTTTTCCTTTATTATATTCAAAGGGGTCAAGTGCATCAATTTTGTATAAAAATAAAGAAGTTTTTTTAATTATAATTTTATTTGTAAAATTGGTTACTGATCCATTCTATCATTTCCGATAAAATGAACTGATCAGTGGCAATGCTTTTTGGCGATTGATCCACCAGAGCTAGAAAGCAATGTAACAATTTTTATTTATACAGCGACGCAAATCTTTTTGATATTATTATTTGTATGGGTATGCTAAGATGATATATGTATTTAAAAAAATAAAACTATAACCCAAAAGTATTGAAAAACGCGTTTACAATACTTTTGACTTTCATCTTTCATTACCGTACTAATGATTATCAATAGATTATATTTATATCATTATGTTATGTAGTATATTTTTTTCTATATTTTAGAACAATACAGGTTACAATAATTCAGTGACCATGGTTTCCGTTAGAACTTTTATCATGATTATTCATTTTTTTAATGCGTACACATTAAAAAGTATTTTGTTATTAAGTTTCCCAATTCTTTCCGATAGTAAAAATAATAATGAAGTTTTCATCAAAGTTTAAAAGTATTCAAAGTAATTTAATTTTTAATAAATCATCAGGGATACCTTTAAAATTGCATTGCAAATTTTTAAAAAACATCGTTTAAGGGTTGAATAAAAGTGAACATAAAACTTCCACAGTGTAGGGCAATAATTATGAGCGTTTGACAAGGCACATTGATCGGACGTAGCCCTGATAGGTAATTGATTGAAACGAGAGTTTTTTACATAAACACCGCTCCCAATAACAGGACACGTCGTCCTTATCTAGTAAACATGTTCTTTATTCAAGTATTTAATACGATAAATAATTTCCATTATCAGGATATTTTTATATAATTTTGTATTCTTAATAAAAGTTAATTTTCATTTCACTAAAAAAAAGATGGATAAAGATGTTGATACGTGAACACGTCATTAACGTACGTGAACAGAGACCACCAAATGTATAGACGTGAACTAACGCAAATTTCTTATCTCAATATTTTTATTTTGGTCACCCATGTGATCGCTTTGTTACAGCCTACACAATCAAATAACCCCGTGACTTTTTTTTAAAATGACTAGATTGGAACGAAAATTTTAAAGCTGACAATATAATATTCATTAATGTAAAAAATACGTCATGTTAACACAAAGATTTAATTTTCTAAGGGTATATGCTTTTACTGTTGTATAAATGTGTCACAATCTATCGGATTAATGTTTCCACCAAGAATGTGTGCAGAATGCTTACTGATGTTCCAAACCCCTCTCCTATATGTACACATTGTTTCATGTCTATTAATTTACTGGTCTGTGTAAGTAAACATATCTTGTATCGATTCTATGACAATTGTAGTCAGATGTACATAGGCAGTTTGTATAACTGTGACTTTTTATTAAATAACCTGACCTAAGTAAACTAAATTAATGTAACTAAACATAATTAACTTATCGACCCCTAAAATAACAATGTTCCAACTAATAATTAGTGCTAATTTGAGTTATTGCGTGAAAAAAGTTGCAAATGCATTATTCTTTATTTCTTTCATACATACCGACTCTATTTAACAGATATTAAAGGAAATATCAAGAAAGTTCCAACTGTATCAGATATTTATTTCAATTTATGGATCATTATTGTTAATTTACAATGTTTTATTTTATTTTTAATTTCCCTTATCTCACAGTGATCATTGACAATACTGAAAATAAATTAAAACCTTAAAACTGTTCATACTCAAAACAAAATATACATAAATATATGTTGAAATCCAATCAACACCTTTGAGCTCATTATCTTAAAACAGTGCCATTGTCAGATGGAACCTTGTTATTCTGAGGGGAGATATCATAAGAGAACGTAAGCTATCGTCACATAACGTATGTGAGGCAGTATGTGCAGTTTAACTGTGTTCAGTTGTCTGGTTACTCCTAGCTTCGTGCCATAAAACCTTGGGTACGGTGAAAAAATGTTAAACACATTAACGCTAACTCGAATATATTATTCGTGACGCAGGTGTCGTTTAAAAGCGAAATCATATTGTACCTGGTTATTATGTGTGGTAAATGCATACTATATTATACACGCTTACCATCCATATGGTCTGATTCGCAACAGAACATGAAACGTTGTTTTGAACATTACGCATTATTATGAGTCACGTATGTATTTCGATCTTCGAATCGATCGATATCTTCGAAGCCATGTATTTTCCATTACCATTGTGTAGTATACCATCACACCTCATCCACCATACTCTCCTCATACACATTCATACATCTTCTCATACAAGCTCGACTGTTATTGTGGCATTTAACAGGATCATCTTCCAGTATCTGGTTTACCTGGTAGTGCCGAGTCTTCCACGGACGTCCTCTATTTCTGGGGCCATCAACACTTGCGCAGTATATCTCTCTTACTATTCTATTCTTATTCATCCGTTCCATACAACCAAAGCACTAAAGTGATCCTTTCTTAATCTTACTGAATATAATAAATATAGGTATATTCTATTTTTGTATAGCTTAATTATTGTAAACTCTTATTCTCTTTACGGTTTTAGTGTGCTCTTTAGTTGTTTTACATCAATATGTCTCTTCTATGTCAAAGATAGATTTTTATGTTGATTTTGTATTTAATACACTGAATCTGTAAAATTATTATATATCTTATTGAAATAGACAAAAAATTGCGTGATTTTTATTTGGCTTATTTCATGCATTAAGTCAAATAGATACTAGCGCTTCGGTGGTTTTTTTAGAACTAAAACGAATTTCATTTGATTAAATAAAAATAAATCAATCATTAATCGTCAATACGAAACATATACAGGTCACGTTTATGGAGTATTCTAAGGTTTTCGATACAATTAACAATAGATCACTTTTCGGAATTTTAGAAGCCATAGAATTAGAGAATCTTTATTAGAACTATTTACAAATTACTTGAAGGAAATAGAGTTTGTGACAAAGGTCAACGGAAAAAAATTAATAGAAAAAAAAAATATTAAAATGGTGTACCGCAAGGCTCAATCTTGAAACCTAACGTGTATGTTATCTATGTCTCTTTAATTTATAAACTTTTTTATCATTGTCTTTACTTTGTTTTTACAGATGACATAGCTTTAGTAATGTCTCACGATAATTTGAACGGAGCTTGCCACGGTCTAGAAACTGATTTCATTTAACTGTTAAATGGTCACATGATATGAGACTCATAATCAGTGCCAAAAAATACACATAAGATCACCTCATTCTCATAATATAATTAAACCAAATATAATTGCGCGTACCTTTGACTACATACATTATAAGCAATTGTGAATGTACTTCAGTTGAATTTGTTACGTCGCATAAATACCTTTGTTTAATTATTGACGAACACTTTAAATGAAACATGCAAATAAATAAGATTTGCTTCAATCTCAGGTCATTGTTAGGAAAATTCTACAAAATTCATTATGTAATCCCAAAGTCAGTTTTACGAATATTTTTTTTTTTTGATCGAGTCATTATTAAAATATGGGATCCGATCGTGGAGTCACTCCTGTAACTCAAATATAAAACAAATACAAAATCTTCAAACAACCACAGTGAAAAAAATTGTTAGCCTGGAAGTATTTAAATTGAGGCGTAATCTAAAATTTTTATATTATTCTGTAAACGTTCTTACTACGCACGGACTGTTACTGTATCTTTTGATAAAATAAAAATATAACAACGATGTTGTTATATAAAATATAACAAGAGGTGTATATAAAATATAACAAGAGGTGTATATAATTAGAATTCCCTATATCACCAATAAGTATGGATCTAGAACATTAGAATTTGTTGTACCTAAACTAAAAAATAAACTACCTGTGTCTTTACAAAACAGTACGCTTTCTAACAATTTGAAAGAAATGATAAAAAAGTGGCATATCGAAAATAATTTGTCTTACATGAAATGAATTGTTTAAACTGTGACGCTGATTAGTTGGTATGTTTTGATTATACTAAATGTAATAAAATTAATATAAATGTACCTGCAGACAAACATCAAGTACGATGTTTTGTGGGTCTCGTTTTAAAAACAAAAATAAAAAAAACTTCAGTGAAGTTCTTTTCCATTTACGATGCGAAAAAATTATTTAAGGATAATTAATATGACTACGTACGAATTTAATTTCAAATCTTTTCGCACGTAGGGTAGGTATGGATGTCACCATATTAATTACTCGATAACAATTAATTATTTCAACCATAAAAGTTAGGATTTTCATATAGGTTTTGTTAATAAAAATATTATATTCGGTTACATTCATATATTAGTAATTTGAAATATTTGAAGAATTTAAAACACTGCCCAATTTACGCATTCAGCAGATACTTTTCCTAATTCTTGAATGAAGGTTTATTTTTGCCTATTTCACGTAAAAGCAATTATAGGGATTCAGTGTAACGAATTTATTGTGACTTATAATGTATTAAGGAAAACACATTCTTATTGTGAAGTTGTAATTATTCAGAACATAGGTCTGTGATATTTTAAATACTAAATTAATGTATTAATTATAAATATATACATATAAAATCAATTTTGTCGAAAAATATTGTTTTAGCGTCACCGGGATTCGAACCTGGATCTTCATTTCCAATCCGGGGAAGTGCACTACCTTTGTGCTATAACGCCAGTATTTTTCTTGACAAATTTTCGAAACTATGTTACATTTTTTCAAATTAATACACCTGTCGTTCCATTATTTGAAATCCATCTACATTATTTTTACAGAATCTCAAATACCTTTGAGTAAACCGATTTGCAGACGCCAGAATTATCAATTCATTTTTATTAAATTTTGGACACATTGATTTGAGATTCTGTAAAAATAATGTAGATGGCTTTCAAATAATGGAACGACAGGTGTATTAATTTGAAAAAATGTAACATATAGTTTCGAAAATTTGTCAAGAAAAATACTGGCGTTATAGCACAAAGGTAGTGCACTTCCCCGGATTGGAAATGAAGATCCAGGTTCGAATCCCGGTGACGCTAAAACAATATTTTTCGACAAAATTGATTTTATATGTATATATTTATAATTAATACATTAATTTAGTACTTATAATGTACTATAATGTGTATTTTTGAAACTATCTACTGGAATGATTATATCATATATCATCGTGGTGATTTTTTTTACTACGATTCTAATGTTAAATATTGTGATGTCGAAGAAGAGCTGAAGTAAATTTATAGATTTGTTTTGGCCTTCGTCTCCGTCGACTTCGACAGGCAGCTTCTATAAGACCTTCAGCATTTCACTAATCTTGTTGTTACTCTCCGCAATCAATCTTTCTCAGGAATGATTGATTCCCCCGCTGATGGAGGGTTTAAGAGTTTTGCGATTCGACGTGTATTTGTTCCTCCATTCAAACACTTTAATAGTTACATATAGAAGAAATTTAAATCTGATTTTGTTACAATATTTATGTGCATATCTATATTTATCTTATACAACTTTAGATAACCTTGTTCTTCTACTTCATGATTGTTGGTAAAGAAAATATTAATAAACAAAAAGTAGATATCTCAGAGACGAACTCATGTTTACCCATACTTTCATATATTTCTATGAGATATCAAATATTTGTTTAATAACAGTGCCTTTATAGTTGAAAATTCAAGAATTGTGGTTTGTAGTATAATGTGTATAAAAAGACATTTTACAGATAAAGCTTAAAATATATATTTTTTTAAATTGGATTCTCATTGTGACATCTCTGCTGTTTCAGGGAAATGAATATCAAAGTTAGTCTATAGACGACGATAATACAGTTGTACTTGAAGTATTTTCACATATTAACACATATACAACTTCCAAAAATTTAATGGATATGGAGATTGATCAATGGGTGAAAATTGGTGAACGTTATATTTGTACATAAAGTGATCACTTATACCAGCCAAATTCAGGTCGTAAGCCCTGTAATTACCCATACTTCAATATATTTTCATTAAATATAATAAAAAACAGTTTCGTCTCTATGAGATTTTTATCTACTATTTGTTTAATAACAGTGCCTTTGTAGGTGAAAATCCAGTAACAGTAATTCTTGGACATACTCAAATATTGCTAAAATATTAATAATTTTTCATTAAGAATAAATAATGAAGACATTGAAATGGTGTATGAAATTAAATATTTAGGAGTATTAATTAACAATAAACTAAAATTCGACAAATATATTTTAATGACTACAAAAAAAATGGCCAAGTTGGTATTTCAAGCAGAATAAGAAATAAACTTAACCTAAAAACATCTCAATTAGTTACAATTCCATTGACATTCCGCATATAAATTATTATACTATTTTTGGAAAATTTAGCTGGGAAGAAATAATTAAAATAATTCAAAACACAGCAACGAAAACTATTTTAAGATGAAATAGGTATAGAAGAAAAAGTTATATGCTAAAACAACTAAAATGAATGATGGTTAAACAAAATATTATACAAAATGTTCTAGTATTGACATACAAAATTAAAAATCGATTGTAGCCATCATAGATGAATAAAAATATAATTTTGAACTTCACACATATCTTATGAGAATTCGGTGGGATTTTCGACTTCCACGAATAAATCTATCAAAAACACAAAGTAGTTTATACTGTTCAAATTATTCAATGAATGTTAAGGTTTCAAATTATTCAATGAACTGCCAGCAAATGTGAAGGAAGCAACTAGACTTACTATTTTTCGGAGGTTGAGTCCATAATACGTAGTATCTAAATTCAATAACTGATCATTTTTCATGTGTTATTATTTTATTTTATATTTATAATTTATTTAACTAATATCAATTGATAAACGATGTATATATATTTTTTAATGTTTTCTAAAGTGTTGCATACCAGATTTAAGAATATTATAAAATAATTTTATAACTAAATAAAAAATATACATACATACATTGAAATATTTTATGTCTTGAGCTAAAATAATTTAACGTGGCTGCGCATGCTCAGCAAGTAGCTCAATGTTTAAAATTTCAGAGGTCTTACATATCTGGCACACAATGCATAGTTATGCAAGGCTCAGTCACACAAGAAAACTCAAACTGAGATAAAAGCACTTTGGTTAAACGTATGAATAATCAAAACTTCTCAATAATTTGATGGTTCATTGTCTTTAAAATAATCAATAATATGTGCTAAATTTTTTGAAAATATTTTAGAAATATTTAGTGTTTTTGCATATTATGAAGTTTTTGCATTGAACAATATTTTCAGAAGGCGATTATTATAATGATTATATGACAGCCCTGGCTGTTTTTGGCTGGGAATAGAAGTAACCTTATTGCGTCCGATAAAAACAATATGTATTTTTTTTTTTAAATTTTGAACTTTCTTGTTTAATTAAGCATACTGCAATTTGGTCACTGATCTTCGATAAATATTTTATAAATAAATATATAAAATATTTTTTTAAATAATAAACTACTTTTATTTCATGTAGACAAAGCTATTTTTTATTACATTTATTGTAAAATATATGAAATTATGAGGTAATTACATGACTTACGACCTGTCTTTGGCTGGCTTAAGTAATTACTTTATATAAGGGGTATCCAGCGAAAAAAAATTCATGTTTAATATTAAATAAAAAAAATAACTACAATGTTGTTCTCATATTTTATTTATACAAAATGAAGTTTAACGATGCGGATTTTACGTTTTATAAACAATATCGTCTAAATGCTGTCCATTTCTCTCAAGACACTCTTGCAATCGGTATTCCGTATGTGGGTCGATCATTCAACTCGTATCGGGTGACAATATACAGCCGTTTATTATTCCACGAATACAATGCTATTTACAACAATATAATATAATATGAGTTATCTAATTCGCGTCAGAGCAGAAACAGGAGAGAGCTCGTACTCCTGGCGTGCTCGCTTATAACGCCTCGCACACAACACACTCATATACCTCACACTTCGTCCGCTCTCCGCGGACCGACATCACATCATTAAATGATTGAAGTTAGTCACTTATAATATTATTTAGGTAAAATATACTCTGATTTGAACCCAACTGTTTTTATTTTTGTGTGATTTATATTGTTTTATTACTTTCTACACTGATCTACATCCTATACTCCGTCACATATAATATAGTGAATATTCCATTGATTCTTATACACGCAGAACTTCTTTCATATAGGGATGCGGCTGCGTGTATAAATTTACTATTCACCTTGTAATCAGAGAGTATCTTCCATAACCCTACTCTTATAATCATCTCTTTTATCATATGACTTTTGTAGATCAACAAAAGCACAATTTTTTTTTGTTTTTTGCCAAAAACTTTTCCGTCATCACTCGTAGAGAAAAGATCTGAATCATGCATCCTCTTCCACCCACAAATACCCCTTGCACGTCCCATACTTTTTCTTTCGTCACCATTCTTGCTCTTTCTCAGTTTACCAACCGAGCTATATAATATAGCGGGGAAACGGCATGATCGTAAATTAGATATATCACGTGTACTTTTTTCTGTCTTATATAAGACTTGTTACCCTGATGCAGATACATTTTAATGAGCCTAGTAGTTCAAATAAATAATTCATTGTTCATGAAGCAGTGTAGCATATCAGAAAGAAGCTAAATCCAGATTACCATGCTAGTTGTTTTTTTTTCAAAATGTGCAATACTGTACGGGGAAAAACGCTTGGATTATCATCACGTCACATCTCTCGTACGTACCGGCCAGTACTTACAATATTAGTAAGTACTAGAGCAGTGATGCAAACCTATGACACGACACGGCGTTTTGGGTGACACGTCAGCGTTCACTAATATCAGAGTTATCAAAAAACACGTGTTCCGCCACTGACATTTACCCGATAACAACGTTCGAATTTATCACTATTACATATGTATCTCTGTTGGAATAAGCAATTAATTAGTTGACATCAAATCAAATACTATGAGTACCATATTTTTTACAAATGGGTGAAGGGGAAGGGGTGACACGCCAGTAAAGTTAAGTTAAATTTTTTGAAATTTTGACACGCCGAGCTTAAAAAGTTCACCATCACTGTACTATAGTGTCAAGTACCGACTTGTCGACTCGGAAGATGTGACGTCACACGATTAAACAGTATGAACCGATCATTTTTAAAACAAGCAACTAAGAACACTTCTAACTCTGCCATATTTCAAAATATCGTAAAAATTATTTCAATTTTGTAAATGAGATTTGTCGAAGAATTCTTTTTTAAAATAAAAAAATGACTCACTACCTTATTGAATATACTTCTTCATACAGCAGCGTATAAGTACATCAAATTCAATAAAAATGAACCAATCCATTATCTTTATTTCAAAAATTCTCTGTATAGACGGAGAAGTACATACAACTGAAATGTGTTCGACTCTTGTCAACCCTTTCAGTAATTTTACGTATAACTTACCCCCACCTGCTTCAGCAAGCGCGCCTTGTTGACGTTTCAATGCGCGTCACTTCCTAATGCATATCAAATAAGATGAAATGAAGCGCGAGCCGCATTTCAATAACAATGAATTTTTACGACGGAGAACAGGTGGGAGGAGCGGGAGGAGCCATTTTCTGCCGACTTGAGAGCGCTGCATTCTTCAACACCCTGGAGACCGGCGTACCCACCACCGGGGGATGTTTTCCATGCGAGACATAGTTCAATATAAATTCTTATCAAACTAACCACTATTTTTATATGAATGGATGATTATTGCCCGTCTACCGCTATCGCACTGCGAACAATTTTAAATAAACAAAATCTTCCTTAATTAGAAAAACAACAATTTTAAATATTCTCATACATATTACATTACACATTTTAACAAATCACTGACATGCTTATTGGTTTAGTGATTAAGATATTATATTAAGGAGAACACATTCTTATTGTGAAGTAGTAATTATTCAGAACATAGGTCTGTGATATTTTAAAGAAGGATTTGAACCCGGATCTCTTTTCCAATCCGGGGAACGTGCATTACCAACTATGCTACGATCACAGCATTGTTGACAACAAATTTTCGAACCTATATATTACACTTTTTCAGATTTATACATCTATCGTTCCAATATTATTATTAACAGGTTCGAATCCCGGTAGCATAACAACAATATTTTTCGATAAAATTGATTTTATATGTATATTTTTATAATTAATACATTTAATTAGTATTTAAATATTCATCTGCGTGGTCGACAGTTCGAGTCTCATTCCAGGATACCAGTAAGTTAGTCCTATTTTCGTAGCACATCTGTTTACGAGTAGTTTAGTTTGAAAATAGTAAGAATATTGATGACACTGATTCCGTGAATAGATCTCTATTAAAAAAATTATGTTTAAAAAAAATAAATAAATATAAATCATTTTATTTTTAATTCACTGAAAAAAAAAGAATAATTTGTGTCATCTCGTTTAACTATTTGAAATCGTTTGAAATCTTTGACAAAAACATTTTTTATCAATAAAATAATAATAAAAAAAATATCACTCGAACTCCAACCCGGAACTTTATGTTGCCGGTAGATAGTTTTAACTAATTAAGTTATAGCGACTATAATGTCGTCATATTATATCTACATATGTTACAATCTTATTAGTGAGAATATTTATTCAATTTTTTTTCGTTAGCAGCGACCATCTTTCACGGCATCAGACGCCAATAAAGTCTTAACATGAGAATAGTAACAACTGTAATGTAAGAACGAAACCCAAAACAGAACGAAAAAATTTAGTAAGTACTGCGACCATTATTAGTTTTTCTAGATTAGCAGTTTTTAAACTTTTAGTGTATTTAAATTTAAAAGTACGAGACGTGAAAATATACGAATTCCAAGGCGAGAATTTCAAAATTTTTAAGATACATTTTAAAACAACTGGTAGATTTTTTAAAATTCCAGCGATTATTTTATCAAGTAAAAAATAAAGACAATAGATTTTGATTTGAAATTTTTAATATTCCGCACGAAAACCTATTCGGTTTCGAATGTGTTAAGCTGAAACTTATTCATCCCCCGAGCCGCTTTTTAAAATTTGAATTTGTGAACGCCCGTTCAAATTTCGAATGCAGCATAATTTTAAACTTTTATGCTTAAGAATAGATTCTCTAAACTTTTATCAGTGATGCAGCGGACGGAGCGCGAGTTTTAAAAGTTCTTGACCACTTTGTGCACGAAATAAATGTGCAGTTTTAAAATAGCAATTTTAATAATGCAACCAATTCGATGAGCCCTGTGTTTATAATTTATTTATTAATTACAAATAAAATTAATATTTTAATAACGCTGGTACAGAATTCATATAATACAATATGCATATATATATATTTTTTTTTATTATGTTAATTTTATTATTTATTTAAATGAACATAATTATCCGAGTTGGATATTGTACGACAGCTGGGACTGTTCCAAGGAAGAAAAATATATTGTAGAATAAAAAAAGTCAGTTAATTTACAACCTTAGTCTGGTATATCAAGTGAGATTGGTACGATGTTATATTTTCCCAGCCTATGCGTAAGTAAGTATACAGTGCAATAAATGACACCCTAATTGTGTTGATAAACTGTTATTTTAACCGCTATTGTAAATTAAATTACAACTATGATTTATCTGTAACTGAGATGTATTCGTTAGTTTCTAGTGTACTAATGACTGCTCAAAAAATTACGAATGCTTATACGCCAATCATTGTAACAATCGAACATAATCACATATGATACAGGGTAAATATTATGTTCCAGGCCGATGTTGTTTCATTCATTAAAATTCCAAGCGAAGCTCGGGGTGTGTACGAGGTGACATCGTCCTGTTAAAACCACATGTATTGCAGGCCCAATCGACCCATTTCGGTCACCAATAAGTTTTACAGTATTACCTCTTGCATCTTGAAAGAAATAGGGTCCAATGATTCCGCTAGCCTACGTGGCCCACCATACACTCTCTCCACACAACCCTGCGTAAGTGTAAAGGTTATTAGTATATCAATGAAGAATTTTTAGTGCGCAAATAATGTTTGTTTTATTTATTGATAAAAGTCGCCAATGTCGGATTTATGTTTGTTTTAATAATTTTAACACATTATTGAAGCGTAAAATACTTTATAATAAATTGTAATTAATAATTCTCTATGACTACTAAATAAAAATTAACAAATATTTTTCAAATCAAAATAGGGCTCAAACAAAATCGGCCTGGAACATAATATTCACCCTACCCTGAACAAAACAAGGGACAGAAAAAGGTATTGACCAGTGTAATTGGTTTGATTAAATTAGACAGTACTAAAGAGAATAAATAAATACAACGAAATCACTCGTACTAAAAAGATAATGAAACTGACATACTTTGGACACTCTGAGACTTATGATACACTGCACCTTATCGTAAGATATCCTTGGAGAAGGAGAACTTTATGGATTGAAAACCTTAAACAATGGTTCGGCTAGATATCGGAATTTCTCTTCCTGGCAGCTGTAAATAAATTCCAAATAGCTAACATGATCGTAAAAAATTTTAAACGTAATATATAATGCATACAATTTTTTATTTATTATTTTTCCCTATTCATGCATGAAGTTACTCTTGTATAATTTTAGAATTGTTATCTTGTATCTCGACTGATATTATACATTATTGATTTGTTCACAACGCGAATGATATCTCTGTGTTATTGAGATTAAATTTCAATATTGATCTAGTGGCGCCCGACAGTTCCAGGAGCCAAACTCAAACTGAAGTCGAGCATTATAAAATGGATCGAAGACGGGAATTTGGACGCGGATATGTAACAATAACATTTTTAGCGCCCGATAATAACGCGCTCTAAAAGAGTGCTTATTTATACGAATATGAAACAATTATACCTACTTTTCTGATTTCAATAATTTAAGTATTGAAGTTTTAGTCAATATTGTGCAGACAAATCGTTATTAATTTGATTGTACATTCCGATAATATTTCCCAAGATATATAATAAATAGACATGATAGAAAATTTGTAATTTTTTCTGTCTAACAAAGTTATTTTGTACAATACAGCTTTAAGTTTTGTTGTGTTTGGTCCCCAGACATTTGTGTATTTGTGCAGAAACGGACAGTTTGATTCCCAATAAAGGAGGGTCTGAGAAAGATACGAAGGTAAATATAAATACTGAAAAGATACAAACACAGTGTTTTGTTAAATTGTCGAATTATTTTTTACTGTGGATCTAATGTTTTACATTTTTTTATATATATAACCTAATTCTTATTAATTTTAAGGCTTATCTTATTAATTTAAAAATATTTGTACACAATTATTCTTTTATTATTATATATATTGTTTTATGATATATTTTTATTTCCTGCATATTGTGTAGTTAATTATTTTAATATGTAGTCATTTTGTATTTTGTAATATTTTAAGATAGTATATAGAAAACAAAAAATAGTTGAATTTTTAAATATTTTGAACTTAAACTTTTTAATACGATGCTAGGAAATTTAATCCAAACAAATCATCCCAAAAATATAATAATTAATACATAAATTAGCAATATTAGTAGAACTAATATTGGTGCTCTCAAACATAACACTAAACATATTTTATAATATGTATTGTAAATTTCTTAAAAATAATACATTAAATATCTGTCTTATAATTGCTATTTATACACCTTAATTTAACTTATATTTGGGATTAACTGTTAGTTCAGTCTTATATTTGCACACTTGTAAATAATTTCCTTATACACCTGCTTGTAAACATGCCTGTAATACAAATCTTTATAGTAAGACAGGCAAAGTTCAACTTCAATTGTAAAATTTTCACACACATAGATAAATAAATATAACTTTCGTGCAGACATCTTTTAATGAACCTAGAAAGTCAAATATAGTTATAATTATATATTTGTTGTACCAAAGAAATAAATTTATAAGCAAATAAAAATTCTAAACCACACCTAAGAAGTGGAAAAATTTTATTAAGAAAATGCGAATTATTGTAGAATCGTCAAATAAAATCAACTAACTTTGCTGTTATAAATCATTGTCGTGGCACCAGAAAGAACATAAAAAATAAATTTATTACACCTAAAATGAAAAAAAAATTCGTTCAACGACATGCGATCTTCCTCACACCCTTTCTACACAATAGCTCGATAAGGGGCTCTGAAATTAATAAGGAATGTATTACAACATTGCTGATGAATTATTGTTATAGGGTTCTATAATCGTACTAGTATTCAATATTTTTCTTATATATCATCATAAGCATCCGACACTATAAATTTTTAAAATTAAAATAATAGCATATTTTTTATTTATTATCTTAGTTTTATTAACCACAATTGAGTTTAAAAAACATCTACTGGTTTCGGAAAACACCTTTTCTTACTTCAGGATGTCATAACTAACTAAAAATATAGCATTGTTTCTTCACCAGAATCAATTTTTAAATTAAAAAAAAAAAAACAACAATTATTTAAAAATAAATTTAGTACATAACTCAAATTGCTGCTCAATACAAATTTAGTCGAATAATTTTTAGGAAAAAATTTTAGAATAGGACTCGTAGTTAAATTTAGTTGGCTGATTAGAATTTCTTGATTACTTTTACATGATTTATTTATCTCCAACGATTCCAAATTATTTAATTTTTGACCTACACCGTTTATATGCAAAATTGACAATCCCAATTTTTTATCAAAACCATGACTATTTTCTATCAAATGATTAGCAAATTCTGAAAACCCACTATTGTTCAAACATCTCAAATGCTCCTTTACTCTTATATTAAAATTTCTACCCGTTTTACCAATATAAAATGCAGCACAATGCACACAAGCGCAACTAAGTTTATAGACGCCAGAAAATGAAAAGGTGTTTTCCGAAACCGGTAGATGTTTTTTAAACTAAATTGTGGTTAATAAAACTAAGATAATAAATAAAAAATATGAATTTTAACCACCAAGTTAATATTTCTAATTTTAAAAGTAAAATAATAGCATTTATTATACTTTTTTACATATATAATATTAATAATATCTAACGCTGCCTCATTAATTAATTTAACAAATGTCATAAAAAGTCAGTACTTGAGACAAGTGTTAATCTAGTATGACGGTTATGGAACTAATACGTATATTTTATGGCATAAATTATTTATTTTATGCATTTTATTGCATTAATAAATTATTATCATATTATAATACCACTATCTTGTAGGTAGAAACCATAAATTTAAAACCTGTCACAATTCTTTAAATTCATCTTATTTTAACATTTTTAAAAATCCGACCTAACATTAAAATTGCTGTAATAGTACCTGACTGTATATTGAATATAAGCATTTTAACTTTAACAGTTATTTTGTATTTGCACGTTATTTGAGTAAATCTTGTATTTTTACTATTTATTTAAATTTTTTTACGGAGAACATACTTTTGATGTAAAGTTGCAGTTTTTCAAAACATAGTTAAGTGGTATTTTAATTCATATTAAATAAATTAACTACAAATGTATATATAAAAACATATATTTATCGAATTTTAGTTTATTTTTACATTAGTTCCATTACTTTAATTATAAAGTTTGCACTAATACCGGAATTGCATTGTCTGCTATAATACAGTTAAATACTAGTTTAGGAGGCAGGGCATCGAATTAAATGTTTTATTTTATCGCATAATCCTCTAGAAACATTACTAATCATTTTTGTAGAATTGTATTCTTTTAAGTGTGAAACTAAAAATAAATTGTTGTACCTAAATTTCTTGTACGCGGTTGGTTCTTTAATGATATGACAAGTTATACAATATTTCAGTTTCATTTGGTTATTCTTCCGTGGTCGTTTTCGACCACCTGCAACATCAAAAAAATAATAACGTGAAATGTGCAGATATTCTCAGAACAGCTGTATTTTCTGCATTTATTATTCAAAAATATAATATGACAGTGAAAATGGTGCAGAGTGGGCCAACTTGGACTGACTGATGTAAAATGCATATAACTTTTGAAATTTTAATATTTATTAAAAAAATATACAATTACATAAAATGTACTTTGTTAAATTTTTTTTAATCTATGTGTGAAAAATAACACAATTTAAATTACCTTCATTTTCTTGTTGACAAATAATTGCTCATCCTAAAGTATTTTGCATTACATTACGCAACGTTTCTGTATCCAAATTTATTATTTCTGCACGAATATTTTGTTTAAGCTCCTGAATTATTTCTGGTTTGTTCATGTAATCTCGGCCTTTTGTATATCCCACAAAAAGAAATCAAGCGCCGTTAAATCTGGGGAACGGGAAGGTCAAACAAACTCTGCATTTTTTTAAATTAGCCGGTCACCGAAAATAGATCGTCGCGAAACATAATAAAATTCAATTATTTTAACGTGCTCTTGCACTGGGTATGTAGCCATTATAAAAATTCCTAAATTCTTTATTATCTGGACAAAAAAATTAATTAAAAATAAAACCCACCAAAGATATACATTTTTAAAAACAGTCAGCCCAAGTTGGCCAGCTCTTTATAACGATAACCACGTGGTATGATCGTATCATTTTGAAACGTTTTCTTTCTCTTTATTATCCAGTGCAGTTACCGCTTAACCTCCATTTACCGAGAAGTTTGTTCCGTAGATACAGCTGCACCGTTTCAGCATTATGTAAAAAGTAATTTATATTCCTTATTCAAGACCACAAAGCCTAAAACTCACAATAAAAGCTATAGAATACAAATGTATATAAATTCTTTATAACATAATATTATTAGCTTAATATTTATAATAAATTTTATCATAAAATGATAAAAAAATATTTTTTAGAAGCTATATTATATCGTCATACTCTTTAGTGATAACTGTACAGTAATTGTTAGGTATAATTTATTTATTTATTTAATTTAATATTGTATTTAGTTAGTATTGACATCCTGAAGAAGAAAATGGTATTTTTCGAAACCGGTAGATATATTTAAACTCAATAAGTGGTTAATAAAACAAAGTTAACAAATAAAAATACGAATTTTAACCACAAAGTTAATTTTACTAATTTCAAAAGTATAATTTTATTTATTTGTCAATATTGCCTAAAAGCGCACTTTATTGCAGGTAATTTTCAACCCTTATCTCATATCTCGCCCCGACAATGTTCAATACCTCCCAGCGCAACCGGCGCAGCATCCAATTCTCTTTTCTTGCACTTGTGGACCGGTGCAGCATTTTATCTTAAGTATTACGAGAGCAGGAAATGCACCGGGCGGTATTTGCAGTCTGCAGGTTGCTGCAGCATGATAATGTTATCGTTGGGACACAAACAGTGCACGGGGGTAGGGGATGTTAAGCTTGGAAAAGCCTTAATACTTTGAAAAGTGAAAATAATACCAACGTCTTTTTGCAAAAAATATTCTAGACGAACATTTTGTAAATGCAAAATGATTAAATTATTTAAATTATCTTTTTCAGGTGCTTAAAAATGTAAATAAGGCAACTGAAAAATACATAACATAGCTAATCGAGATGTTAGTTATTATGTGATAATTTCTCATAATCTTAAAATTATGTTTTATTTTTATTGTTTCCACATTGGCTAAAAAATATTATGATTACTTTTTTTATACCCTGATTGTTGCTTTTTAATACACAGCGTATAGAAATCCCTGAAAACATCTGTATGGAATCAAATGCGCGGTTTTGTATAGAATCGTTAATCTGGTCATGGATAGGAAATTAAAAGTACAGAAAATAGCGAAGCGTGAAGTATGAAGAGTGGGAGGAGCGAGTCGGCGGCGCTCGATCTCGTTCCTGTTACTAATCTGTGACGGAGCGGAAGAAGTGTTTTCGGCGAGCGATCGGGCCTGACTGAATTTTTTCTACTGAAGCCCGTGTTTTCGCGAGGCCGATCTACAGCAGTAGTTTTATTGTGAGTTTGTGTTTTTGTAAATCAAATATATTTTAAAACTTTTGAATGAAAATACGGTATTTATTTTAGTTATACTTTACAAAAATGTAACAACACCCGTACAGTGTACAACATTATGTATTAAAAGCATTAAGATGAAAATTTCATGAAAATATTACGTGGAATAAATTATTCCGGGCGATAACGACTGAAGTTCGTCGTCCACAGTATTGAAGAAGATGTCGCGTGGCGATATTAATGATCGCCGCCGAATGCGTGACCTATCTTGAATTTGAAAATTTAAATACCATTCAAATCTCAAATAAGGTTCACTTAGAATGCGCGTGCTCTGCGCAGCACTCCATTTTTTATAATTGCTCTGTAGGAAAATTCAAAGCAAAATAACTGGATGGAAATTTCTTTAATGTTAATGTGAGAACTGTCACTTTGTAAATGTATGAGTCTGTGTGTGTCATGAAAGTGAGTAGATGAGAGGTGGGAGGCGAGCCTTATAAGCTCTCTTCCATCTCAACTTCTTCTCAATCACAAGGCTATCTCTGAAGTGTATAATTATATTGACTATAATAACGTGTTGTAATAATAATGAAATACTGAGTTTCACTTACTAGAAATATGAACCCAAGAAACTAGACAGTATGCAGAGGATAAAAACCCAAAAGAATATGTGGTAATTCAAGATTTATCACAGTTAATCAAATTTTGTATTATAAATATAATGTGTCAATTTTTAAAAAAAATTTATTTATAATTTTTGAACATTGTTGTATATTCATGTGTATAGAATTTAAAGTTTACGAGATCACTAATGTATAGATCCACTATCTCTGTTAAATCTGATCGCGTTTTTTATAGATGACCTTCTTGAGAAAACCTAGGCCGATGTTTCGACATGGTAACGTGTGCATTGTCAATGCGTTGGCTGAAAAAGTTAGCTGTTAGTTCAATTATAAGAAATTCTTATCTCCTGCGAACAAGTATTATTATATCGTAACTTTTCAAGGTAATGCCTTGACAATAGCACATGTTAAGTGTGACTAGGTTTCCTCAAGGAAACTATCTACCTACAAAAAACGCGGTCTAACCTAGAAGAGACACGCCAGTTCTGTATATATATATATATATATAAATATATTCATATTGTGCACAACAGAGAGTCAGCGCATCGCGTCAATATAGAACATGAGATTTGTGGGCACTATGAACAGAATTGGCTATTCAATCTTCTCCTTGCTTCCGACAGTCATTCTCAAGGAAATATAAATAAAGTTAGAAATAGATTTTACAACATTATAATTTGCACAAATAATACAATTGAAACAAAAAGATAAACGTTATCAAATTATTTGCGAGAAATCACTCCGTAGAAATACATTTAAATACACCAAGTTATCTTCATCAGTAGGTGAAAAAAATAGTTCAGCAGTCGGAAGAGCAATCCTTGTGTGGTAAAATTTCACTTTAGCGGGTCAACAGGTTGAATTTCACTGCATAAGTTTTCCTGCCTGATGAATATCAAAGTTTTGGGTTTACTTGTAAAATGACCTCATTCACGGTGTAATGTTTAAATAAGGATTTTTTCATATGAAGATGATTCAAGCGGGTGAATCCTAATCGTGATCACCATCCTACTCCGTCTCTCATCCGAGGCATTAAAAAATCAGCTTAAGCGGTACTTCTTCCAGATAATGGCGCCTCCCGACGTAGAAGTCCATTATTAGGAAGAGATTTACATTCCTTCCTCAAACATTGAATCACATGGTGGCAATTTACTGCGTTCTACCAGATATTGATAGTGTTCCTACTCTTCGTCAACGGAAATACTCTAACAAAGATCAGACAGAAGTTTTGCCATTGTTATTACATGGCAACCGTAGACGGCACTATCGGCGGATAGATACTATAACGTAATATTATAATATGTATCCCTGTACAAAAATCTTTAATAAGCTAATTGATTTGTAGGATCCCATTCTGCGTCTGAATCTAGCAGATATGGTTTAATCTTTCTTAAAACTTCATATTTAATTTTTGGAATTTCGGTAAAGTGTCTCCCAAATTCTTTTGTTGTAAACAAAATGATAAAAATGTCAATATACAGGAAGTAGCGTGTACCTGCATTAGCTCTTTTCAGCTTAAACCATGACTCAAGCTTTGTTCAACCTGTCCTCACTGCCAAACAAATTAATTCTTTACTTTTAAGCTCAAAACTTACCCTTTTCTGATTTAGCAAACGCACAGTGAGTCTAATCATAGCATAATCACACAATTTTGATTCAAGAGGTCTCAAATATTTATAAAAATAGGTATATATGTATTATTGTTCATATATACATGTGATTTCAAATAAAAATTTAAAATCACAAGCAATGAAGCAAAATCATTGTAAGTAACGTATCGTGAATAAGCAATTCTGACTCATATTGAGCGTTAAATTAAGAAATAAATTCGACAGTCATTTCTCTTGGGAAAGGGGAGGAATCCAGCACGTGAACTGACGGATTTACGTATAGATAAAAATAAACGAATACATAATACATAGTGAAAACAGCAGAACGGCAAGCGGGAAACACAGTTGTCCGATTGAATATTGAAATTGTTCAGTTCAGGTTGTGGAAATCATTCTATTCTAGTTCCATTATTTGTGGAAATCACAGGGGAGAAGAGTGATAATGTCTGTCAGATAGCATCTACCGAAGGGATATGAAAGCAATGACAAATATTTAAATTTATTTTATGTAAATATATTTAGATATTATATATCTGCAGTTTAATATACGTCAATAATAAAAACTAAAAATAAATAGTATCAAAGTGTACATAAGATATCGGTGATATTTTAAAACAGGCGAAAATTAATATTCACAGTATGTTCACGTAAGCATTTTCTTACTTGAATTTTTTCTACGTGATATGGTGGGTTATGTTTCATGGAAAATGTTATTTATGTGTTGTATTTTCAAAGATGGTGAATACGAATGAAACCAACCCCAAAAATAGTTAATACGAATATTTATTATAATTAAAATGTTGGGTGAATTTTATTTAAGAGATATTTATATATTAAAATTATTCTATTATAAATACATGTGTATACTTCGTTAATTTACCTCATTTTCTTACATGAAACTTAAAAAAATAAATTACTAGAGTAATTGTTCCATTATTAAAACAAATTTATATATTAATTAATATAAATAATTAGACAAAATACTTTAGATTACTATTTATTAATTATTCTAGATGTTTCGATACCTATGGTATCTTCTCCAGGAAACAATGTATACTAAAATCAAAAATACAAGCATAGATAAAAACAAAACTATAAAGTGGTGAATAAGTAAAAACTAATATGAAAAAAAAATTAAAAAGTGACTCTTTGCAAAGAGGATTTGGTTGTTTATAATATTTAGCTTGCTATTAAAACTTTTACTTATTTCAAAAATTTCAAATGTATCTATCTGTAAACTCCTAGTATTTGTATGTATAATTTCCAAAGCCTTGTTAATATCAAAATAATGATTTGTTTCCAAAAGCAGATTGGAAAATTTTGAACAGATGTTGCTATTTAGGCATCTCAAGTGCTCCTTAATTCTAATATCAAAATTTCTGCAAATTTTACGTACGTAATAATAATTGCAATCATTGCAAATTAATTTGTAGACCCCCGATTTTTTTTAAATATCATCTGTATCCCTGTTATTTAATATATCATTTTTTAATTTATTATAAGTGTAAAAAGCTGTTGTGTAGAATTTGGGATATTTTTTTAATAATAACAGGAAAAAATTTACTTACCTTCTGGTGTTGAATTTTTTATTTATTGAATACATACGATGTAGGTACCTAGCTAGATTTAATAAGCATATCTGAGTTGAGTCGTCAAAAGTGAAACAATCATACTCTCGTTAATTATGTTTCGAAGAAGAGATGTAATTTTATTTTGCTGTATCATTTACGTTCTTTATTTATTTGTATACGTAAATATACACACATATAAATATATGTATGCATATATATATATATATATATATATATATAGTATTTCGATTGTTTCATCACCGTGGGATTAAATGCCATTACCAATATGAATTTAGTCAATCGCTATGATTTAAAAAATAATTTCATAATTAATTAAGTTAAATATTTTAATGTTCATCATCATATTATATTCATACTTGATTAAGATCATTATTTTAATTAGATTAAATGCTAAATATATCAAATAAGTAGATAAACAACTCATCAATTTTGTCAAAACATACGATTATAAAATGTATTTCATATTTGATTAAGCTAATTATTTTATTAAACCAAACGATTGTTGTATATAATAGTAATGAAATATCATTTCAGTTTCAGCAGCCTGTGGTTAAGTAAGGCGATCAAAATTTTATTTAAAAGCAATTAATTTAACAATCATAATAAAAATGTTAACAAATTCAGCTTCAAATATTTTTAACCACATATTATAATTCAACAGTATTTATTAACTAAAGTAAAAAAAGTTTCGTAAAATAAATATGACAGATGTTTGTGGGGTCGTAAAAAACCGCCTTCAAACGTTCGTTCCCATACATATTTATCTCATTTCCGGCGTACATTTTGTATCAAAAGCCTGATAAACCCCGAGCGCGGGAAACGCACGGTAGGAATGTGCAAATGGAGACGACAACATTTAAATTTCGAACCCTTGTTCCGCATAAGAATGGGACAAGTCCTGTCTGGGGGGTGTGGGGAGGAAGCTTCGCGTTCCGTTCCGTTTCAAGGCGGGAATAATAATTCGATCCGGAATCGGGTAAAAGAATTCGCGTGTTTGCCGTACGTGCCGTGCCGTTGGCGCGCGCTGTATCCGCGCTGAGAATGTCCCTATACAAGTAGAATTTGACGAGTTCAGTGGTGAGAGTGACCAGTTCTAATTTCAATTTTGGCATGACTTATTTAAAAAAAATAAAACACAAAGACAGGAATAAATGAGGATCACTTGAAGAGGCTTTCATTCAACATTGGGTAAATGGATGATAGTGTTGATGATGACACATTATAAAATAAAAACACTTAAAAAATACCAATTATAACGTATATAAAATTAAAATTAATTTAAATTAGTACCATTATGAAATGAATACTATACATATATTTTTAAGAAGAACACATTCTTATTGTGAAGTTTCAATTTTACAGAAATTTATGTTTGTGATATTTTTAATACAAATTAAATGTATTAATTAGAAAGATATACATATAAAATCAACATATCGAACAAATATTGTTGTCGGTACCGGGATTCGAACCTGGATGTCCAATCTGTCGAACGTGCATTATTCGATTATGTTATATCAACACAGTGGATAAACAACAAATTTTCGAACCTATATATTACGCTTTTCAAATTAATACATATGTCGTTCCATTATTTGAAAGCCATCTACTTTGTTTTTACGGAATCTCAAATACCTTTGAGTAAACCGATAGGAGATGCCGTAGTTAACAATTAATTTTTATTAAATTTTGGACACATTGATACAACCTATTTTCCCGGATAGGACTCTTCCCATCCGTGGAAATAAGTTACATTAATTATGCCTAACCGATTATACTACACCAACACAGTAGGTTGATGACAAATGTGTTGCACTTTCAAATTGATACATCTGTCGTTCCATTATTTGAAATCCATCTTTTTTTATATTTACGGAATCTCAAACACCTTTTAAGTAATCCGATAGGAGTTGCCAAAATTAATTGATTATTTATTTTTTATTAAATTTTGGAAACTGATATTAATAATAATATTAATGCATTTCCCCGGATAGTAAGAGATCCAGGTTCGAATCTCGATAGCAACAACAATATTTTTTCGATAAATTGTTTTTATAAGTATATCTTTCTAATTAATACATTTAATATATATTAACTATACAAATAGTTTACTAGAACTGTAATAACAATAACTCTAAATAATAATAAATAACCACATAACACTACTAAATAGTCAGTACATTTTTATTTAAGGACTGCCACATTTAGATATTCCTATGTGCATTATAGTATTGGAATCGACACGAATAAAAGAAAGAAAAATTATTTTAAATATTCTCTAATTATACTGAAATAAAAAAAAAGTATTTTGGTGGTTAGAGGGGTGTGGAGCCGGAATCGGAAACATGCCGAACGTATGTGTTTACCCTCGGAGAAAAATTTCGATATCGTTGTCTGAGAATTTTTATTTGTCTTCTGCGTCAGAATTTACACGCGGGTTTTTGTCCCATTCCGCTGATAATCTTGAGATATCTGACGGGGCCGTCGCTGCTGTAGAATGAAATATATATTTGAAGTACTCCTTCACATATAAATGAGTTTATTAAAATAGTTTGTAAGGGTGTACATTTAAAAATCACGTCCACCCCGAATAGCGCGCAAGCCACTTCTAAAAGGTTCAACCTCGAATATAAATACGGTTAAATGCGTAATATTTGGTTAAATTATGTTTGCGATCTTGCAAATTATTAACTCAATTTCATTTATAAATTCTTAGCACAATTTTTTTTATTAGAGTAAAATGTATTTTTTTCAATAAAATAAAATGAAAAAAATTTTTTTGTAGTGTTATTAGCCTTTTCTGTCTACTTCTGGATGAAGGCTTCCCGAGCGTCTCCCACATTTCTCTGTTCATTAGTTTTAGGTCTTTAGATTCCTTTCAGATTCCACTAGATGACTGCATTCTTTCATATGTTTATTTTTCTGCCTTTTCATACAATGTCCAATATACATATTTTTGAGATATTGAGAGTTCACGATTTAAAGAAACTCTTGTAATATGTCCAACCACCCCCCCACTATCGATACGTATTAGTTTCGTCATCCCACTCTGCGTATAGAATACAATATATGTGAAACATATCTCACTCACCGCGCATCAGAATAGTTTATATTCGTGTGAGATACGAATACTATGAACAATTAAATGCATATGATGTTTTTGAGAGAAAAATTTTGGACCGGTTTTAAAAAAATTGTTTTTAACATAGTGATCATGTACATCTCATTAAAATGTTTTATTAATTTTAAGACTTTAGTGGTTGAGCCATGTAAAGAGAAGATCAGACCAACAGAGCGAAGGAACTTGGAAAGGTTAAAATGAAGCCACAACGTCCTCAAAAACATAGTCTCTTTGCAGATCTAAAACCGAAGATAAACGGTAAAAAATAAACTCTAAAAGAGGCCAAGACCCATCAGGGGTTATAAAACGATAATAATGATTCATAGCTCGTTCCATGCTTAACTTTGTACTGTATTTTATATAACTTTAGAGACGAATCTCATCAGTGTATACATACCATAATTAATAAATACATGTTATATATATTTAACAATAAAAAATGATTTGAGAGAGAAATTCATTAATAAATATTTATTAGGAGATACAACGTAAGCTTGCTGCTTGTCTTAAGAAAATTGCTTCGGATTTACGTTATACATGATGGCTTAGTATGAACATAGCAAAGCCATCGAAATCCAAGATTTAGCGGGCGTTTAGGATGTTTTCTTAAAAGTTCACCCAAAATGCGTCGTGTGCTTCGAATAACATTTATCTTCCGGCCTATGAAATAATACCTACACTACTCAAAAAACATTACACAGTCAATCCGGGAGGCGAAAAAAGCTTTCACCCAATGAGAAAACATTTCACGGCGCGCCTGTCCAATCACCCGCCGCATGAGCGAATAACTTCACTCTCATTCGAATTCGAATTTCGAACGCGTGACGAATTTCAAAATGGCTGTTCGCATTTCTCGGGCCCGGGAGGATTCTTACGCCGGAGATTTCCTAACGTTGAGCTCTTTCGGGAGGGTCCGCCGCTGAACTATTTATTCCCGGCATCCCTGGTTTCCAAATAATGCGGTGCAGGCTTTATGTTGAAACTGAAAACTTAATAATACCCTCCGGGGGAAAATAGAAACACTAAACATATTGTATTTAGTTGTTTCATATTTCCAAAGTCTCGATGGATAGGCGAAATTGAGTAGTAGGAGTGACAAGTTAAAGAATGGCGTTGAACAAAGGGGAATGAGAGTGATCTGATAATGCTTGTTCGATATTTTTGACAGATCCACGGATCGCCGTGCACGTGTGTAAATGCTCCACTATGTTTACTGTACCTATCTATCCCGCCTCCTGTACCCTTCACCATAAAGTACGAATTTTCTGTATGTATTATCTATGACTTTTAAACTATCGATGATATTAATCGTCCAGCTATATGCTCGTTTCTAACTTGAAGTTTTTTTAAAGTTACTTGTTGCTAGTGTATTCAGTTCCTTGCATGTGCGTGCCAATACCGCCATTGTGGATCACAGTGCTTTGTCCTGACCATTTATGAAAGATCTTAAAGTTCAAGAGCTGTGATTACAGGTGAGAAAATCTGGGTGAGTCGTGTCCTTCCTGGTCGGTCCTCAATTCTTTATTGTCCTGTTCCTTTACCAAATTCCAACCATCCTTCCTACATCCCGTTTCCCCAACCTTTGTGTAAACAAAGCTAATATAAAACATTATTTTTTCAAAGCTGAAAAATCATTTTCATATTGTTTTCTGATTTTTGTGTGTCTCATCCATTTAAAGGACGTTGATTATCATCATCATCACGTTGTTTACTGAGGCCCGGGAAAGCTCAAGCTTCAAGGGGAGTTTGGTTTATCGCCCGTTAGGTGAAATATTCACAAAAATATCGGCATATAATTAAAAAATTAATTAATGCCTGATTTCGAGCACATTGTATAATAATAACTCGTGTATTTTAATTGCAATCAAATCAGCAGCTACTGATCTAAAAAATATCATAAGTACTACAAATATATAACGTTATCTTACTGTTATTTTTTAAACTACTTCGAACGAATTTGACATAATTTAAAGATGTTTCTTTTGAAGATAATTTTATTGTCTGAAATTTGAAACAAAAAAATCGATTTTGATAATAATTTTACTTGAAGTCTTGTCGTTCTAAGTCTACATAATATGTACTATTTTTAAATACATATATATGAATTTTCAGGGAAAAAAATTGGGAAATATTCATGAGAGATAGAGGACGTGTAAAATAAATTCTCGGTGACCATTTTAAGGATTCCCTCGACGCATTGAATATTATAATATTTCAACCGAGCAAAAAATCGGTATTACCCGGATGTAGAAAAGTGTAAATATTTATGAATAGCTATCTCTCTGCGTCTGAAAATTACTGTACATACATGAACCATTTAATTGGGAAGATGTGTAGACTATTCTGGAGAGGATAACGGATCTTTCTACCTCTGTTTTATGTACATTCACCCTGGATGGAGACCGCACTTCTACGCAGAATGAAAATGTTATTGGCCAAGTTAATAATAGAGTATTGAACATAGTGTATGAGCATTGTTCATAATCTCTAGAGAAGTCTGACAGACTGAAAAATAAATGTTTAAGGTTTATTAACTTCAAACGGTGTATAAAATCGATTTTGTCGAAAAATATTGTTTTTGCGCTACCGGTATGTTCTGTATAATTACAACTTCACAATAAAGATGTGTTCTTCATAATAATATAAGTTTTGTCCAAAATTTAATAAAAATGAATTGATAATTCTGGCGTCTGCAGTTGGTTTACTCAAAGGTATTTGAGATTCCGTAAAAACAATATAGATGGCTTTCAAATAATGGAACGACAGATGTATTAATTTGAAAAAGTGTAACATATAGGTTCGAAAATTTGTTAAGAAAAATATTGGCGCTATAACACAATCGGTAGTGTACTTCCCCGGATTGGAAATAAAGATCCAGGTTCGCATTCCGGTAGCGCAAAAATAATATTTTTCGACAAAATTGATTTTATATGTATATATTTATAATTAATACATTAAATTAGTATTTAAAATATCACAGACTGTATGTTCTGAATAATTATAACTTCACAATAAGAATGTGTTCTCCTTAATAACAAATTAATTATGAATTTCTAATGAGCACTCTAAATTTAACTGTAAAACTGTCGTGTAGAAGAACATTAAGTTATTTAATATTTTTGTAGTACTGAACGTCTTTAATTAAACTGAACTAATTGTATATCACGTTCTCACGCGGAGTACCAAATGATGTGTAAATGCATCATATATAATTTTTTATTGGAATGCACCCACACAAAGACTTCACAGGCTTGTGAACGATTTTTGTATTGTATCCGATGTTCAATGTTTATATGTGATTGTGATATGTGAGTGATGTTTTTGATGGTGTTCTGAGTCAAAGATAGAATTGATGTTGGTACTCAGCCATTCTGTGTTAAACTTAATTAAATTCTTTTCTGTCTAAATTATAATTAATTTTGTAAAAGCCCACAAGGGGCGTGAATACAATATTAACCTTTACCATGCCATGATATAAAATACTCGAACGCAGCCATGCTGTCAACTCGTGTTACCGTAAAGAGTTAGAAAAAATATTTTTATTAGCTTAAATGGCTTTTATGACACTAATGTACTCTAAATATTTAGCATTCAAATTTGAAAAAATGATTAATTATGTAATTTAGAGCATTAATTAAGTCCTATATAATGTGTCCTTTCTTATCACTCCTCATTTAATTAGTGAGAAAGAGACAATTATATTTGTATGTTTGTTGTCCTTTTCACTGTGATATCTGTTTTTCATATGACAAATTATATTTTTACCAACGAATTAATTTTACAACGGATTGAATGAAAAACAATATTGTTTTTGTACGATTCCTTTTTCATAATTGGTTTTTCACTAGTCATTCCTAAGCGCTAATATTTTCTTTAGGATTATCTAAAATATGAATTTTATGTTGCATGTATTTACCGAAATATTACAGGTTTAATTATGATAGTAAACCTGTGTTACTGCATGGTATGGGAAAGGTTAATAGAAATAAATTAAATTAAAATAATAAAAAAATAAAGACACATCAAAGACTAGTACTATAAGCGGGCCGTAACGCCGAGGGTCCTGCAGATCGATCATTTATCGGTTGCACCTACGCCTGGTTAGTTTGTTCCAATCTTGAACTGTATTTTCTGTCTTGATAATACCCACGCAATTGGTTGTAAGCCTTGGATCAATAAACACTGTCTATCTCAAGTACTGGATTTGCATTCTTACCTTGTCACTGTCCAAATACTTCAGATTTCTCATATACTCGTACAAACCAAGGTGGATATATAAATATCACGAATACGAATTATTGACCCACTATGAAAGCGATTCATTAATCTCATTATATTTCTTCTTCAAGAAATATATATCAAATGTATTTTCAAAGTTATGTATGATTTGTTTAGAATACCCCGTATACTACTGCTTCCGATGAAGAGTAAACTAAGCTTTTATAATTGTAGGGTTATTTATGAGAAATTCATTAATTTTCATTTACTATTCCGACAAGAAGATCACATGCTCAATGGATGTTTGTATTTTGGCTGTGTAGGGTTTTCTATTGATGCGTGCGAATATGTACATTATTCGTAATATTTTAAAAATTCTAACTATTTTTTTAGCAGAAATATTACGGCATATCATGTCATTTCATTAAATAGTATTTAAAATGAAATATCTATAAAAAATCTCCCATAAAACGGTTGAAAAACCGAAAATTTGAGGTGGGTCTAAAATGACCCACCACCGCCGGACGCGTTTTGTTTTGACCCTTCGGGCAGTAAGTGTTAATCACTTTTTTGTTGATCCTAAACATTTTAGAAAAATAGAGTTAAGTGTTTTGCAGATATAGGTAGCGATATATATACTCTTCCTAAACGAAAACATTCACAAGTGAAAAATAGACTAACATTTTTCGTCAAACCACCAGTGGAAGGTGCATACATTTCGCGCCCCTTTAGCATCGAGACCGACCAATAAATAACGCCAACGACACAGGTAAATAAACACGATTGGCTGAATGTCTCGGGTGGTAGGAGGCATTCAAGGATATCCACAGTTAACCCTCGTGTCTGAGGCCGAAAACGTACCCAATAAATATAATTTATTTTGAATAATGAGATACGAACAGATAAAATTGAGTGATTTATCGAAAAATATCGAGACTTTATACATATCTACGATATTATTGAAAATTATATAGCATATATGTTATTAAACAAATAATAAATATCTCATAGAGACTAAGCTATTTTTTATTAATAAAAAAATATGGAAGTATGGATAATTACAGTAATTGCCAGCCAGCCGAAGACAGGTTGTAGTAAGTAATTACCCATACTTCCATATTTTTCCATTAATAAAAAATAGCTTTGTCTTTATGAGATATCCTTTATTTGTTTAATAACAGTGCCTTTGTAAGTGAAAATGCAGTAATTGTGTTTTCTTTTACATGTAGGTTTATATGTAGGTCCACGCGAAAATAATTCAAAATTCTCACGTATTAACTAGACCCATCTAATGAAGAATTTAGAGACTACAAATAATGCTACGTATAAAATATTTTCAAAAAATCTGCTCCAAAGGTTAAAGTCAAACTAAATGCAGATCTCGCGCCGCGCAGTATTTTCAATATTTACACGTTTTCGCTTGAACAGGCATGTTGCAAAACGTCATAAGTATTTATCTATAAGCATGTTAACTTGCAGGGATTTAAGTCATATTTTTAAATCATTTTGTCATCTGTGAACCGCAGGTCCCAGCTTTTGATAGATAAGTCATGACCTCTAAAGCCTTCTCTTACCCTTTATACTGTTTTCCATTTTAAATAGAATTGCTAATTAAAAGATTAAAAAAGACTTGAACGTACATGATCCAATACTCTTTAAACATGGTGTTATTTAATGTTACAAAAAAATAATAAAATTTTTATTTAATTTAAAATAATAAATTAGGATTTTCCAAAAAATAATATTATTAATATATAAAAATGGAAATTAATTCACACAGGTTCATAATAAAAATATTTGTAAATATTTTTCTCATATAATTATAACCTCTAGTGATAGCACAGCGCGTTATAATTTTACAGCATCGATATTAGCAGCATAACTTAACATAAGTCCATGCCTGGTACACGCCGTTGGTCTCACTAATGGCCAATGATAATATCTAGCCGTTAAAATGTAAAAAATTTAATACAACATGAAATTTAAATATTGCAGTTGACAGAGGCATCTTTCTCTGTTACTTAAAGAACAGTCTAGAAACGGCTTTAATCTTCTTACGAATAAATCCAATTACAATCGAGATCCGGGGTTATAATTAAAATAATTATAGCTTCCAGCTTTTTACACTCACCGGAAGTTAGCCAGAGTAGTGAAAGGGTTTATGGCAGAGGTAGCGAAACTTTTAAGGACTGCGTGTCAAAAAATTTGTTAAATATTTTATTGTGTAAATAGTAAGTATGTCCAAGTTATGGAGTTAAGAAATAATGCGTTAAAAATAACTTTTTTTAATCATCGTGTCTTTTACAACACATGCATTCCGATTGAAAGCATAATTAAAAACTAGATATTTTTTAAACATGCATTATATCAGTTACCACCAAAGTATCTTAAGATATCTTGAAACTATTCCTTTGTTGAATATGATAAAAAAAAAAACAAATAAAAATACTTATTCAAATTTAATTTTAATTCTTAATTCTTTAACTTTAATTTAATAATTAATAATTTAATTTAATTATTCAAATTTAAAGTCTTTAATTTTACTCATTTTTTTAAACTTACTCCTCACTTCTTACATGTCTTTAGTCTTTAACTAAATTTGTACTATATTCTTTTTACTTATTCTCTATCTACTTGTCACTTTTTTAATTTTCCTGTTTTTTACTATCTAATTTGTTTAAATTAGCCCTACCTGACTTCCTACTTATGCACTTATCAGTTGTCAGGAATAATAAAAACAATAATAAATATCTAATTGAACCTAAAGGCTACCTATCTTAGACTAGGTACTTTATATGTAGCTAAGAAGCAGCTGACAGGCTTGCATATAAATAAAATGTAATATTTAATACTTATTGTACTTGCTGGTGTATTAATTACTTAAAAAATATTTAATCAATCAAATCAAAAATGATCGATTTCAATTATTTGTTAACAAAATTAAACGATATTTTAAAAAAATGTTAACTTCTTTATAAGCGTCCATTAGTATGTTCAATTTATTAATTTACTTTAAATGTTCGATTGGACTGTGGTGAATCCATATTATTACCATATTCCATATAGTTGGTGTTCAGTTAATATGGTATCATAAGAAGTTAAAGTTCAGATCGGTTCGGCAAAAGATGGCTGTAGGTAAGACAACAAAGAAATGAAAGTCGATAATCACTCAGTTTAACACAATTTATTCAATAAGTTACAACGTTAGATATCTATATTATATATTCATATTCAAAAATCAAGATTGTCTAAATCGCTCGTGATGCTGGCTTTATGGCCGCCAGCATCGCTCGTGATGCTGGCGGCCATAAAGGTAATGGATGATGATCCCTTCCATACTTCGACTCTGGTGATGCCTCTGCGCGCGGTGTCTCATGTGATAATACTGCTAGTATTTAAGTAGCATCTGCCCGTCACAACCTTTATGTTGTTCGGCATTTAAATGTTGTTTACAAATGTGTTCACTCTTTAATAAATATTTACTTGTATTGATATACTTAATATTTAATTCTCAATCTCAGTATATATATATGTACATTTTGTGTTCATCTTTATAATTATTCATATTTATAATTAAATGTGTGTAATTTTAACGTCTAAAATAAAAAATAAACATATTAATTCAAATTAATCAAATTAACTTTAGTATGTATAAATACATATATTATTGCGTAGAAAAATTTTCGTTACACGACGTAAGTATTTTATATTCTGTCATTCGCATATTTTGAAGTGTTCGAATTTTTATTTTTCCTTTTATTTATACAATTTTCTAATGTTTTCTGCATGCTACTGTAGCACGTGTTCCGCAGGTTCACCATCCCCTCAGTCCAGGGAGCGGGAGCGATAGGAAGGAAGTTTGCTGAAAGGCAGAAGAATCCAACGGCTTCTCCACTTTAAACGGACTCCAGTAATCGACAAACAGACAACTTCAATTCGCTTTGCCAGGGATTTGTAAGTCTTTTAAAAGGATTTTACATTGATGTCCATCGTCACGGCGCAAAATGTTTGAAAGTTCCTAACTTATAATGTTAAAAAGTTAGGAAAGTAAGGAGGCATTACGCCATAAATAAACAACATTTTATTGCAAAGTATGTCTTTCGTCTAACTTTTTACAAAGTTCTTAATTTTTTTAAATATATTAATTATTATAGAACACTCTCGATCTCCCACCTTGCGTTATTTCAGGCCAATATAAAAAAGTTTTAATGAAGGTTAAAATACTGTATTTTTTAAATAAATTATAATATCTTTACAAATTTGAAATCTTTTTTAAATCTTAGTGACAAGAGGTGGAAGGTATTGGAAAGATAATCCCCTTCCTTGAAATAAAAACACGTCAAATTTGACAATTACTTACACCAGTAATTTAATAAAAATCTTTATAAAATTATTCAATAGCAAAAGTTATAATCAAAATTTAGGAGTCATCTAGGGAATATTTCTGTAACATTACTGACAGTGTTGGTCTGACATCTGTCGTCCGAAATAAGTAAGTAAAATGAATAAAAACCTTGAATAACGATGTATTTTATTGATAAAAAACAAGTCAATATCTTTTTTTGACTTACTTCTTCATCCCAAGGCCAGAAAGCCCTCCACAATTTAACCATCGCTTGAACAGATTCAGCGTGTAAGCCTTTCAGTTCGGTCGGCGATGTTTTGACACGTGCAATCTACTCGGCGCCATTTTGACTCCCTCTAACAAATTACCCTAAATTGACCACGCGGGTAAGGGCGAGATGAATCACTCGGTGTCCTTTACTGCCTACACTCGGTATGTGCAAGAGGGAGACGGTGAAACTTACTACTTATTTAAGGGTAGTTCAGATCTGATAATCAGGGTAATTTAGCGTGATTCAGTAATGTGTAGTAATTTAACCTATCAGCTTCAAGAATATGAATTAAATAACTCCACATACATTTTTACCATGACGCTGATTCGCGTTGAGAGTAGGCAGAGAAGATATAACGTAACACACTTCTGACAAAAAAATCATCTTACGTAGTTAACATTCAAACATACGAATCTGAATAAGGTAATGTGACAACGAGTGATATGTGGACTGACATTCATGTCAACCTCAAATACTGGAAAACTTAATCCCATGGATTCTAAAAGATTTAGAAAGAAGAGAATAACTTTTCCATTATTTTTTTATTTATCTTAAACATATATTCCATATAGCATGAAGTTTTTTTTTTTACTTATATATAAATGTAGATCGTATTTGTGTAAATGAAAATTAGTTTATATACAAGATTATATGTTTCATACATAAGTTAAAAATATCTCCATGTTATATATCTCATTTAAAAAATTTTAATAATGAAAATGAAATATGTAATTATTAAATCGTTAAGTGACTATTGGCCAATCTGTATAAGAAATCAATAAAATCACAAAATAATATAATATGCAATTATGTTTCCATTAGAACGTAAACCTTGATTTTATTCTACAGTTATTGCTATATAGAACTTCAATATAATCGACATACTAAAGAAGTAAATACGAAAGGAAAAATAAATAAAAACCTACTTTATATAAGACATAAAGCTTCATCTCCAAAAATGTCATTTACGAGTAAGAAAAAAGAGATAAATTTATGATCAAAGGGAAATTCTCACCTCGAATACGGAACATCTAATATTGTATGAATGACAGACAGATGTGATTCCAATATGTTTAAAATCGTATAAAAGGTGATAAAAAACATTTCTCATACATAATACATACATAAATATTGGGTTTAAATGAGAACAACTTCAACCTGACGCAGTCGTAATGCATATAAATTATGAATAAGATTTAAAAAATGTGTAACATAATATAATATATCATACTGTTCAAACATAGCATTACAAAAAGTAAAATACTAAATGATTTCTCATCCGATTGTAAAAATATTCACTGAAAAAAAAAAAAAATGGAAAAAAGTATACAAAGTTAAAATTATCTGAAATTAATAAAAACAATTTCACCCTGTTCTCCGTTCAATAGGGTCCCCCCAAAAAAAATCTTACGCCATTGTTGTTACCCCATATGTCGGAGAGAAGAGGGCTCAGCTCTTATCCCTACCCCCTTTAACAATCGAATCAGAGGAAAAAGTATACGTGACTTCAGTATTGGCACTAAGGGATTTTTGAAAAACTGTTGACCTATGCTAATGTCATCAACGAAAGATCGCAAGAAGCTCTTAATGATGTATTCTCAGCACTATAAATAGCAGAAAAATATTTAGATTTTTAGTGTATAAAGACTAGACCGAATACTTATCAGTAGGTTACAGCCTGCACATTAGTCAAATACTCTAACGAGGCAGTTAATTAATTTACAGAAAAAAAATAAACTGAAAAAGAAATTAAAATTCGTGTAATAAGTGATAATCATTGCCTCCAGCATTGTGTTTAGTAGCTTATTAAAACCAGAGCTTGCCTACGTATCAGAAACCTGGACTTAAAAAAGAAAGATGAAGCACTAAATGTACTTTTTTTTTAAATATACGTATATAGAATACGTGTCACATCAATATTATGTTAAAACAATGTTAAATGATTGAAAATACTGTAAAAACCTACGTAAATTAAATTAATTTCACTTACTTGCATATCAATGTATTTACTTTGAAACGAGAATATTCCATTTTCGTTCAATCATATGTCATGCATATATATTTGTGATCTCCTATTGTATTAATTATATCACATGAAAGTGTGTGGTTATCGCGTCAAACTAAATTATTTTATCATTATTTGAACATTGAACACTACACTTTGTTTATTACTATACTGTCTGCTATCATACAGTAAAATACTAGTACCCAGGGTATTCAAATTTATGTCTTACTTTTCTGCAATGTTATCTGATTATAACTGTATAATAACGCACTATAATGTACTATGAATCAAAAAATATAATACTATTATTATTATATTTAGTCATAATAAAATAATTTTCGGTACAAATTCAATTAATCATCTAGAAAGATATACATAAAAAAATCTATTTATTGAAAAAATATTTATTTGCTACCGGGATATATAAATATATATTCGTGTCTTCCTATTTGATTAATTTAATTTATTTTAAATACCACAGAACAGATGAATTTTGCGTTGTACCTTTGAAAACCTATCATTGTATGTGTTCATTTTTTTTAATTGGTAATTAATTTGGCTAAGTGCTGCAGCTATTTCGTTCAAAACAAATTTTTAGGTGGTTCATTGTGATCAGTGAGTGCTTTTACCACCATTACATTTTTTCTGCAACTCTTTGTTCTTCAATCTCAAAAAAATCTTGATTTATGAGTTCGTCTACATCATTTACGACCATACACAATCACACTCAAAGTGTAACTAACTGCGTATTATTATCAAACCTAGAAATGATGCAAACAAATACGACCTTATTTAGTTTACGCCAAGGGCATATGAGAGGAATAAGAGTAGGTGTATGACAAAAACGTGAAAAATTGATTTATTTTTTTAATGATATTTTCCGTCGTAAGTGCGAATGGTCGTAAGCCGAGAAGTGAATGTACATGTTTTCATATTTATGAAAACAAGCCTTTTTGATTGATCCCGATTAAATTGTTGACGACCCCTGTCATACGCCGATAACGAAAAGATAGCACATATCCGAAAAATGGCTTCGGTGCTATATTTATAATGTATGAATTTAGAGCCTCTTTTGGTGGTCGTAACGGCGCGTTATGAGACAACCGAGGGATGGGTAACGGCATTACGCTGCGAGTTTAACGGTCGTTAATATTCGTTACCTAATGTGGATTTAAGAGAATTATACACCGAATGAATCTAAAGACTATAATGCCCCACGATTTTTCTTACTGTAAAGTAATTTAAAAGGGGAATTAGGAGACATGCAATCTGCTGAAACACCCCATTTGTCCTTAAATTATATGGGCACGAAATATATTTAACTTACTGCAAGTACGTATACAACTTGGAAATAAGGTTTTTTTAAATTGGATAACTAATTTACTTACTAAAATGTTGAGACTCGTCGCACAAGCGCTTAGCTTATACATATAAATAATCATTTAGTGTCATAATCCATGAGAGTATTACGCTTCTCTATCTACATATAATATATGACTAGATGGGTCTGGCTGGATGCCGGCTTCAGTAGTGTCATTATGGCTGTATATTGAAAAACGAACGTGTTTCTCAATATCTCTAGATTAATATTTTAGCGAAATCGTGTATTGACATCTGTCATATTTTCTTCTGTCTATGGTAAGGGAGAAATCTTACCATAGAAATTGTCTATCCACGATTCTTATTAATTTTGACAGCTAACTTACAAAGATGGAATACATTTAATAACATCGACATTTTATTTACTTGTGGTTTGTTTTGGAGAAAGTTCTATCATATAAATAAAGATTATATTGAGACCCTAACCACGCAGCGTTCACCAATAGCCACCCGCAGGGCCTAGTAGTAAATAGCTGTCGCCGATTTCTTTTCTGCTAGTATTTATATTATTTATTAACCAGTTCTAACATAGAGATTTCTTGGGTTAAAAACTATTGTATCACGTACCAAAATAATTATTAGAGTAGATACAAAAACAGTTATTTCATAAATTATTCATAAAGAAAAAAATGCGATACTTTTCTCAAACACGTGTGTCATACCACTCCTGCATATAATACGTTCTTCTGTTTAGAAAAAAACATGTATAAATTCAACTAAAAAAATAATAAGAATTCCCCTGGCATAGAACCGAACCACGGTCTTCGCCATGACAGGTGGGGATACTAATTATTACGCTGCCGAAAAAGCAATAAGTCAAAATAATAGTTTACAAATATGTTAAGCACTCTATTAATATTAGCTTCTTTTAAAATTCAACAAGGGTAAAGATAATCAAAAATATAAATTAGTGCATTAAAATCTAACACAAAGACGTAGCGCGTATACGTATACAACAATTTGACAACACAGTCTATAAGGGAAATAGCTAAATGACAACGCAATAAATTATTATGTCAGAGGTAGCGGGATCGATACTCGGCACCTCCAAACAAAATTAGATTTCAAAATTTTTGGAGGCTGATTTCAAAAAAGATTTGGTCTGGTTCTCGATCCTGGTACCGGTAATGATAAAAATAAAACACATATAAAAATGAAAGTGTATAAAAATGTTCATATTTTTACTAATTGCTATTTTAGGGCCAATGTACTATATCTATTGATATGTTATAATTAATTAATTATCTCATTACAGATCGAACTCAGTGTGTAGTTTCATCAATTTTGCACATCAATTATAATATGAGATGACATTAATTATTGAGTAGGTACACAAACATTAATAATTAGGAACTATCAGTACGTACATTAAAACAAATATTTACTTTGTTCCTTAGAACGAATTATTTGTGCAATAAAATAATAATAATTTAGCAAGGTTAGGTTAGGTTAGGTCACGTATTTTTATTGAACTATGATATATTTATTTAATGTTTATTTTTTATTAATGTATTGTACAAATAATTCGTTTGATGAAACAAACTACATTATTTATTTTAATGCACTGTTAAATCGTACTCTCAATAATTTAGTCTTATTTTGTGGTACAATTTGTATTTTGATAACGTATTAATTTAATTAACTCATTTTACGCACAGGAATATATTTATTTAAATTTAAAAATAATTAATACAATTCAACCTGCAATAAATATTATATAAAGAAAAATAAATTTACAATACCTTCACAAAGGTACAAATGTTTTAAAATATTTTAGATTATCACTTTAGATATTCAAAATCGTAACTCCGTAATCGTAAACATGATAAAATCGCATATTCTAAAATCAAGGTACGCAAGACCAAAAGCACTTACGAGAAATTCTGAAAATTACAGTGATTTGGAAAATGTAAAACAAGTTGTAGAGAAAGAAGAAGGGAAAATTTAATAAAAGAAACCCTCCCGTGGCGAAGGAATAATACGCTGATAGAAAGCAATGATAAGGAATGTTGGGGGGAGTTAATTATATGAGGAATGTACTTCATTGTTCGAGAATGAACCCCACTTCTCGGAAAAAGCAGTTGCACCTCCTTTATGGATTGTTTGTGAAATTCACAAACTGAAAGGGACATATCTTGATGCTACAGCAACACAACCTGCATCTTTCACTGATTACAAATATATTTTTAAGCGTTTCCCGTTATTTTTTATAATACACCGTAAATCAATTATTAGCATAAAGAGTAGAATTTCACGGCCACTTACTTAGAATTTTACATTGTTTTTTCTTTTGATAGTGAACATTGATTCCTAGATTTTAATAGTGTGTATATTTTTTTCAATTTCTATTTTGGTATCACTTATTATTGGGTAATATTAGAAAATATAATACATTTTTAGAATAATCAGTAGGATATATATATGTATTTCTTTTAACATTTATTTATTCTCTATGAGAGTAAGACTCATGTATAGAGGAGTATGTACGAGATAATTTATGTTTCAGATAGTCTGTGTACATATTTTTTGACTTCAGATACAAATTTATAATTGTCTGTAATTTTTCTAATTGTGATGGGGAGGTTGTTCAAAAATTTGAAGCCTCGATAAATATAGTGATTTTGAGTTGCGGTATATTTTAGTTTTGGAATATCAATTTGGTCTCTAAATCTTGTAGATCGGAACTCGCTTCTAAAATATAATTAATTTTTAATTTTAAAAATTTGGATGATTGATTTTTTTTGTATATGTATATCATTTTTGGTGCTTGGAAATCTGTGAAGAGTTGTATACTTGGATTTTTAGAATAATTTTTATTATAATTTTTTTGAGTGATTTCTAATTGTGACATTCTTAGTTTTTCTACAGTGGGTTAATGTTTTGTAATTTTGTATGAGTTCTAAACGTCAACTATAATAGAAAATATTTGTTTAATATTTCTAAGGTAAGTTTGTAGAACTCCATAATCCAAATCCCAGAATATTAAAAATGTCTCTCTTGCCGTACTGTCTTCTCACGTTGTAAAATTATGTAGCTGTCCTTTTCTACATATTACCTATGACATTAAAATACCATTATTGCTGAAACAGAATTATTACTTAGAATAATTAAAAGCAATCAAAAATTTATAGAAATGCTCAGAATAATAATGAATAATGTTGTCCCTTTTCATCTAATGCAAATAAAATTGTATAGGTGACCTCCACAATAGATATAAATACAAGTTAGTGAGTTATATTGTTAGATTGATAATGCCATTACATGGCGAAACGGGTCTTAAGTAAATTAAACGAGTAAAATAAAAAAAACAAGTGTTTTATTTTCACATATGAGAAAAGTCTTTGACGATTATTTTCCTCCATTCTCTGCAGCAGAGTTCGAAGACCCATTGCAGTAGGATGGTAACTCGTGGCGTCTTGATCTGGTTGATTCATCGAGTTGGATATTTCCCCATTCCTCTCTGACATTTTACATTTTAAGATACCACCAGTCTTTCTGCGGACGAGGTGTCCGAAAAATTAGAGGATGCGTTTCAGTCACATCTTGGATTCTTAATTGATACAAAATTGTAGTAAGAAATTTGCTATTGCTTTTAATTTATGTTGACTATTTTTTCTCTGAATTTTCTATTCAACTATTCAAGAAAACATTTTTCTCAATTTCAAAGAATGCTAAACGCTTGTGCTACGAAAATAGGACTAACTTTCTGGACTTCTAGAATGAGGCTAGAACTGACCGCTCAATTTGTTATCCTACTTTTTTAATTTTCACAAAAAATATACATTATTTTGTCATACATTTTGCAATGCGACCTTTATTTTACATTTAGCATGCCGTGAGATAAAAATATACGTTTTTCCCGAGGCTGTACAATTATAGGTACAATACGCAGAATCGCACAATTCGAAGGCTCCGGTGACGCTGGCGCGGAGATCTGCGGGCTTTACAATCCAGAGATAAAGGAAAGATTTACTGGACGTCTTTTCGAAGATAATGCCAAAATTCTGCTTTTTGTTTATATATCGAAAACTAATAATGGCGCAGGAGCGGCCGGATCGCCGGATTCCTCGCGAACTGCGAACGAGGAGCACTTTTAATAAATCACATCTAACCAAGATATATTTGCGCTAATTCCGATCTCGTAATCTAATAACCGTCGGCCAACGAAAGACGCTATCCGCGCAGCGCTCAGTCCGCGTAAACATTGAGATTTAAAAGCCGACGAACAGCGAGAAGAAATAAAACTTGAATAAGAAATTATTGTTCCGTCTGAATTTTTTATATTCGCAGAAAACCAAGGTGGCTTTATGCGCGTGTACGTATTTCCATGTTAATTTAGTAGATGTTTCCGAATTCGGGCGAAATACACGACAAAAAGAAACTTCTGGGGGGAATCAATATTTTGCGTTTCGACAAAGTATAAAGCAAAATTACATAAAATTCTGGAGCAATTGCTAGAAATATTGCTCGTTAGTGAAATACGTACGCAAAAAACAGGAATTTCAAAAATACGAATCAATAACGGTGTTTTGGGAAGAAAATATATTTAAAAAATAACATTTTAATGAAATCACATATTTTTGTGAAATTACGATATTTCATAACATGGTTTCGTGAAAATTAAATGCAAATTGAAAATTTCCGGTCGCCACCTTTGATTATTAATTTTCCCGTTGTTTATATTTGGTTTTTTCAAATTGTTGCCCAAAATGATAAAAATTACCTGAAATGCAGAAGACCTTATTATTATATCAATGTCCACGTGGACTAATGGGTCTAGAAACCCACGCATTGGGCGTTTACGCTCTAAATAGTTCTTCACTTCACCCCTTCCCAGCCCACCTTTTTCCTTCTACCTCCCTCCGTCCCTCCCACCCCTTCCCATCACGCTATACTGTTACACAAATCGCTTATATATACTTCGCGTCTATACTTTGCGTCGGAACCTTGATGAAATAGTCAGTGAAAAATATACGGTCCACGTCTTTGTAGATGCCAATTTCTAAATTTTTGATTACTCGTAAGGGAAAAAATATATCTGACTTGAAAAAGAGATATTCATAAAACTACTTCATGTATGATAACTGCAGCAAAATTGATAAAGCTGTCTAACTGAAAAAAGTGTTCCGGGTTTGAGTGATTTCATTGTTATTTTAAATATCTACAAAACTCTAATCAAAATTGTTCATTGATAATAAAAATATATATTATAACTAACACAAGAGTTAAATTAGTAATTTATTAAATTAAAAGTGAATTTAATATATTAAACAATATTTTGAGAGATATGGTTTGATTTATTTGATATTATTTCGCATCGCCCTGGCTACTTCGCTGGACTCTTGTCCTTCTTCAAGTAGTCACTTTATTTCGATAGTTTGCGTATTATTTACGGCGAAAAGTTTATTATATTTCAAAGTAAATATTATTCATATACCTTTACATTATTAATAAAAACAAAAGTTTATGGATAATGTTATACACAATACTACTTACATATATATTTAATGTAAATTATACGCGTAATATTATTGTAAAGATGTTTTTTTTTAATGTTAATTATTGAAGGTTATATGGAGAAAAAAAAAAAAATTTACTACGTATTATTTCCACATTTTTAGTGTTATTTTAATGAACAATTTTAAATAATGTAAAATCGTTGGTAAAATTCCAAAGCGCCATTTGTACTCATTTGTTAAAAAACGACATATTTATATCAGTGTATAAATTTTAAGACATTTTACAGACATGTAAATGAATGGGTGAGAATGGTGATCGTTACATTGTGTAAAGTGACCACTTAAACCAGCCGAAGAAATGTTGTAAGCTCTGTAATTGCCCATACCTCCATATATTTTCATTAAAAATAATTTTTATAAATACCTTCGTCTCTATGAGATAACTATTATTTGTTTACTAACAGTGCCTTTGTAGGTGAAAATCCAGTAATTGTGTGTTCTATGATACTTTTCTTTTTTAAATATAAATATATACACGGAATAAATCACATCAATATTCTTAGTATTTTAAAACTAAGCTAAGCGCTCGTACTATGAAAATAAGACTAACTTGCTGATCTCCAGGGTCGAGACTCGAGCCCCCGACCACTTGTGTCATTGACCACTAAACCAACGACCATGTCAATAATAAATATTCCTCATCTTTATGTACTCTTACCTTATTATCTGAGAATTTTCTTGGGTTAGTGTGGTTTCTTATAATAGAGACCTCAGATAAAACTGTAAATGGCTTTGAAAGAAGCCTCAAACGTCAACTACCCTTATATAATATGACAGTAGAGCCTCGAGGCAAGGATGCTTTTAGTAAAGATCTGCCAAATTATATGGCAAAACCATCGTGTAGGACGATTATATATATGTATTATATATATGTATACAGGAGGGATCGAAGAATGTTTCAATTTATCATTTGTAAATCCTTTCACTACCAATATTAAGTAATTTTCCGTGTACGCCATTTTTTCCAAATACAATGGCTGTTTTTTCAAGCAACAAAGATAAATATCTGATGAATATTCCCAACGAATAGAGATAATGCCCTGTGTTTGGATAAAAGTAAGAGGATTATATCGCAATCCATTTATCCCAATCCAGCGGGGCTTTATTATCTTAATAACAATCAATTTAATGTATTATTGAACTGTGCCAATCTTGGAGCGTAGATATTCTTTCTGTCTAATCTTTCTGAAAATAATATAAAAATATACCTTAACCATGATAACCGACACCAAGTTTTTTTTATCGTAATATTACGTTTAAATAAATTTTATTCATCAAAGATATAAATATTTTAAACCTCAACTCGGTATTGTCTATTCAATATACATAATCCTCATTATCTATAAACGAGTCTTACTCTCATAGAGAAAAATAAATGTTGAAAGAAATATATATTAGAAGAACATATTCTTATTGTGAAGTCGTAGGTCTGTGATATTTTAAATATGAATCAAATATATTAATTAGAAATATATACGTATAAAATCAATTTTATGGAAAAATATTATAGTTGCGCCACCAGGATTCGAACCTGGATCTCTTTCCAAACCGGGGAAGGTGCATTATCAAAATATGCTACAGCGACGATATTTTTAGCGACAAATTGTTTAAATACTAAATTAATGTATTAATTATAAATATATACATATAATTAATACATTAATTTAGTATTTAAAATATCACAGACCTATGTTCTGAATAATTACAACTTCACAATAAGAATGTGTTTTCCTTAACAAATTGTTTAACCTATATGTTACCTTTTTGATATTTATACATTTAATCGTTCCATTATTTGAAAGAGATAAAATTTATTTAAACGTAACATTATTTTTACGGAATCTCAAATACCTTTGAATAATCTGATAGCAGACGCCAGAATTATCAATTCATTTTTATTAAATTTTGGACACATTGATACAACTTTATTATTAGGAGAACACATTCTTATTGTGAAGTTGTAATTATTTACCATCTCAGCTACGCCCCAAGTTAGCAACCTTGTCAGATTTTCGTATAAGACTATAATCCTTATTGTTACACCTATAAACTGATAATTGAACTAATTATTCATATATAAAAAAACGATAGTAAAATATGTTTTTACAAATAAAATAATATTTTCACTACCCCAAAACGTTCAAAGTAAAACGATAGAAATGGAGTGCTTAAATAGTGGTATTACATTAAGTAAGATGTTCGTATTATTTTTTTTAACCACAGACCACCAAATATATATACATGAACTAACGCAAATTTTTAATCCCAAAGTATTCATTTGGTGTCACTCACGTGATGACTTTGGTATCACTTATGCACTCAAATAGCTCCGAGACTTTTTTTTAAATATGACTCGTTTGGAACGAAAATAAAAAACGCTGAGACTATAATATTCATTAATGTAAAAAATACGTCTGGCTTATTTAATTTTCGAAGAGTGAATTCATTTACTATTGCATAAATGTGTCATAAACTATCGGATTTATGTTTCCACCAACAATGTGTGTAGAATGCCCCTCGTCCCGCAAGTAAGGTTCCAAACCCCATATCCTATATGTTTACTTTATTTCATGTCTGTTGATTTACTGGTCTGTGTTTTTAATAAGCTTCTAGAATATATTGCAATTATGTTAAGAATGCTTACATTATATAATAATTTTAATAAAAAAATCTATATTCATCTATGATTCTAAATATTAAACTCATATTAAAATTATGCCAGGATCACTCCACGGAAGTAACCCTACCGGGTGCATAATAAGTATATAAGTAATTTACACAAGTGATATAGAATAACGCAATAAGCAATGCTTCGTGGTTAAATTGAAAGATACGTATCTGTGTAATATGAGAAAAATACCTAAGCATATATTTTCCGAAGTGAACCGAGCAATATATCAAATAACCCGTTGTCTGCGAGTATCCCTTTATCTCTTCCTCTAATGGATTTTGTATAACCAATGGACGAAATATGACACTGTCTGTACAGAAAATACACAAAGACTTCTCTTTTGATCTCACAGTAGTATTTCTTGGCATAACCTCTTCTTCCCAACTCGTACTCCAGAAGCGCCTCTCGCGACGGCGTGAATTTTATACTTTTCATATTCGCATTTACGTCTATTTATATCTCGAGATGTTTTCAGAACGGTGTTACTCTATCCCAGGTTTGAATTTAAACAGGCGCGTAGGTATACGTTTTCGACATTTTTTATTTAAAAGATGCCGAGAAATAATAATTGACCTTTTTGTATTTCGTAAAATAATGAGGGCGCTCGCAAACGAAAACGTATTTTAGAAGCGGGAATGCTATAAATGTAGAAAATCAGTGAACATCTAACAAACCAAAAATCAAAAGAAAAAAATGCTGCGAAAAAGAATCCATTTATTCCGTCAGTATTGGCATTCAGTAGCCTCAATCAGATGAGACACGGCTCATAATGCGCTTCCACAAGTCTCGGTCCAGAGTCGCTCTCGTAGTTGACTTGAGGGTCACTCCAGCCAAATCTAATGCATTTATTCCTCTTCATATCAGTACTGACATACAGTAGCCTCGATCAGATGAGACACAGCTCATAATGCGCCTCAGCTCATAATGCGCCTCCACAAGTCTCGGTCCAGAGTCGCTCTCACAGCTGACTTGAGAGTCACTCCAGCCAAATCTAATACATTTATTCCTCTTCACATCAGTATTGACATACAGTAGCCTCGATCAGATGAGACACAGCTCATAATGCGCCTCAGCTCATAATGCGCCTCCACAAGTCTCGGTCCAGAGTCGCTCTCATAGTTGACTAGAGGGTCACTCCAGCCAAATCTAATGCATTTATTCCTCTTCATATCAGTACTGATATACAGTAGCCTCGATCAGATGAGACACAGCTCATAATGCGCCTCCACAAGTCTCGGTCCAGAGTCGCTCTCACAGCCGACTTGAGAGTTACTCTAGCCAAATGTAACGTTTCTTCGACTCAAATTTGAGTCTAAGATAATCTTCATTACTGAGCTGTCACTTTGACACAATGTAAAGAATTGGAAGATCTTTTATCCACTGTCGTAGAGGACTTGCTGTAGATTGCATTTGTCCCAGAATTTAGGTATACGTGCATTATGTTATTCACGAAAAACGTAACATCCGTCTCGAGTATTATATTTCAAATTTTATGTTTGTCGCTATTGAGAACTAAAGAGGAGGAAGTCTTATAAAGATTAGATAGACAAAAATGTGAAGTAATTTAATTTAATTTATTTGTTTGATGTCACCGTCTTTTCATATTCCCTTAACTTTGTTCATAACAACTTTAGCTAGTTGTGTATATCGAATATTCTGCCCACAATCATCGGAGTTAAACAATTTTTCTCTTGAACTACTTGTGTTTAAGATTATATGAACCAAAGTACACATCAATATCAATAGCAACTATAATGATATGTTTTCTCTTTACACGCAATTACTGTAGTTAGTATATACAGTGATCACGTTTCAATGTTACATAAAACAGATTATAAAAATATATTTGACTCCCCACCCCACCAAATGCACCCCATGATTTGTTTTTTCTTTTTAATATTTATTTAAAATATTAATAATACAAGTTATGTTACTCGCTTCACATGCAGCATGCATAGATAAATATTTTTGTATCTTTTTCTAACTCGTTATTTAAAGATTTCTGACAATTAACCTTTCTTCAGATTTACAAAAGTATCTACAATACATGCACTGTTTAGCTGCAAGATATATCAGCTTCTAAAGGAAGTTTAGATTTAAATAAATACAATTCTTAGAAAACTTCGTTCCGAGGAAAATTCTAGTAAACTCATCGGGCCAAGGACAGACTTATTTCAGCTTCAGTGAAAGAAGTTTAAAAATATGCAAACTGATTTCGATAAAACCGGTGAACGTGCATTTTATCAACGATATTTTGGTTGTTACTGACGTTAAAAGGTATTTTTTATTACTTAAACCTTAAATTATAACCATGCTGAGTTATTGCTATGAGATTTAAAAAATAACATAATATATTTGAAACAACAAACGGAAAGTATGTAATCAGATGTTTTCTCATTTATGTAAGTATATATAGTATTATTAATACAATAAAATTTAAGATCATTTTTGTAATATTTAAAAACAAGATTTAATATATATATATACTCTTCTGCGTTAGATCGTTTTTTCGAAACCTAGACCGATCTGTTGGCACGGTAATACGTGCCATTGTTAAGACGTTGTCGCACAAAAATTACGGTACGACAACTGTGGGAAATTTATATCTCCTGCAAATTGTACTGAATGGTATATATATATATATATATTACAAAACTAACGTCACGTCCAAAATTGCCCTGTCATTATTTTTAATGCCAATTAATTTAGTAATCACAAATATAATCTATATTATAAATTATAAAGGTCTTTGGTTGAGATTAATTAAATTTTTCGTTCGGAGCTGTCAGATACGCGGTTTGCTGCTGCAGCCAGCAAAGCAATTTATCAAGAATCCAACATGTAGTCGTAAGGATTCAATATGTAACGGAAGAGTAAATACTTTGTTTATAATTCAATCACTAGTGCACAATTTACTGTAATATTTTTAACCCAATCGCATGATGAATGGTGTTTTCGGGGAACGAGATTGTTTCCTTTCGGTTTAAATTCATTTTCATTACATTATTATTCTTCAATTCCTTCTACCAATTCTATTGCGTGGGCTTGGGATGTCGAGATAACTAACTACGCCGATGGGTCACGGAGAAGCTCAACGACGATGGGGTGTCCACGAACGAGCATGGATTTGGAGGTTATGCCATATTTTATAACATTTTGAATCTTATTTTTACCAGCCTGCCCTGAAAAACGTCGAATTCACATTCAACCCCACGAAATTAGGATTATTTAATTTTGATTGTTCTAATTTAAACTATGTTTTTTTTTAACAGATTTTTATTAGTTAACGTAAAACATCTTTTCATTTATCTCTGCCATGTATTATGAATAAATTTTTCCAATTTAAGGCGAAGGTATAGTGTGGCAAATCAAAGTTGACAAGCGTTTCTGAAGTGGAGAACCCCCTGTTCTTGTGTTCTCCACTGACCAGCTGGTGAAGAGAATAGAACGCATTTATTTACCCTCAAAATACATATATTGAAAAAATAATAGTGTGAACCAACATAATTTTAGTTGCTTGCTTTATGTGATTATTTTTATATTTTCATAAGTTTATACGTAGTAACTCTAGCTAGGTTGTATGCGTATTCGAATTTTCTGTCCATCACTTGTGTCCGTAATCAACGCGCCCAAATAAATTACTTTTTGAACTACCTCACGTACTGCTATTTGGAATGTTTGGTTTTTAAGTAACCCAATATTAGTATTGTACCAAATATGCAGCTATCCCTACACCTTTAATTTCCTTAATGAATATTTATTTGCAATTTTATAATGATTCGCGTCTGGCAACGGATGGCGGTGGTGTTTTTCGAGCCAGATGTAATCTAGATACATTTTCGAAATCAATTCCATGATCAAACAGAAAATTTCCATACTAACGAAAGAGAAGCGCTGAATTGAAAGACGGCGGTGTTTAAACTGTTTTTTGCCACATTTTTTCGAAAGCGTCCCCGGTTTTCGTCTATGGTTTGAATTCTCAGTCCGCAAGTTGTAAAACAAATAGCAGTCTGAGCGGAAACGGACGAGGCCATAACACTTTAAAATGCAAGAGCTGTCGGTCCCTAAGTGGAACGGGCTTATGTATTTTTGCTTCCGTTTTGTATACCGTTTTTTGATTGCGACAATCCGCCATTTTTAAATGTGGTATGTTGCCGAATGAATCCTAAAATGTTATTCTAATCGTGTTATAATTATGATCATAATTATGGTAATGGACACCTAGAACGATGTGCAAACCCGCAACTACTAGATCGCTAGGTCAGCGTCTTAACCGCTAAACCAACGAGCTATTCATTAAACCTCATAGCACACAGATTGTATTATAAACAGTTAAGAATTATTATTTGATCATTTTAAAGGGTTAATGTAAGCCCACTATTTAGAAATGAATTATTATAGCAGAAATCCAAACTTTTGAAGTATTAACTGAATATTTAGCAAATATATCTCCATCGTTAAATTTACGGAATTATCGGTTCGCATAAAAAGAATGTACATGCGTACATTTGTTAAATCGTTGGGACAATATCCTGTATAAACACGGTATTTAGCAAACGAATTTTGAAAAAGTTGAGACTTGTTTGAAAATGTTGATTAAATTATTTTTTTATGTGTAGCTGTTAGCTGTTTTTATGTTTAAGCTATCTGAATCAGTAAGGCTTACATTAAACAGTTTTATTTTTTAATTAAAGTTTCGATAAAACGACCTTTAGAAATTTTGTAAATATTCGCGACACGTGTGTTAATTTATTTTGTATAAAGACTGTGTATTATATACAATTTATGATAATTATTCAAGGACATACTCATAATCATTAATTACATAATAAATATATACTTGTATACATTATGTAATCAATTCTCTCATTCAAAAAATTCCTCGATCGCATACATTTTGAAAGTGTTCTGAATTTATTTATTTATTTATATATATTTTGACATCCATATTTTTGTACCAACAGAGGTGGATACATAACAAACATACATAATACATAGTTTATTGTGTGGGATGGAGTAGACTTCACCTCTGATATATAAAGCGTTGTCCTGGCTACTTTACTAGACTGAAGTCTGTGTTAAAGAAGCCAGTTTTTTTTTCATGCTGTTGTAGTGTTATTTGGAAGAAAAGATAATTACAAATATGTATAAAAAAGTAAAAATAAAATAAAAATATATGGAGTGGGAGTGTTGTAGGACTAATGAATTATTAGTGAAAGAATCGTATAAATTATATTAAATTGTTGGATATCCATGCTTCTGATTCATCTCTACCTGATTGAATCATATATTGGGTCCATATTTGTGTAATCTTATTGGAATTGTACGATTTCCAGTTGGTACTGAGTGCATTGTATAGTTTCGGAGCTAGGAATCTAGCTAAGCTAACTAGAATCTTTGATAAAATGTCGTTGTTGCTATATCATATAATATATATTTTTAACTGCTCACTGAATGAATGAAGGATAATAATTTAGTGTATTAATGGAGTAGATTATGTAGATTTGGTATATCTGAATATGAAATAAAAATATTTTTATTTACTAAAACTTTTATTATTTATTATATATAAAGCTGATCTTAGCATAGTGTGTGTGATTAAGGAAGGATCACTTGGCGTTTTGGACATATGGAACAGATAAATTATGAGAGAATAATAAGAAAGATATATGAGGCAAGTGTTCATTGCACCACAAATAGAGAACGTCAGATACTGCAAGATGATGACAATAATCGATGAGCTTGTATGAAAAAATGTATGCATGTGGACGAGACAAGACTTGCATGTCAGGACAGAAGAGTGTGGCGCTCTATCCTCTTTGCCTTCCCCTGCAGAAACAACGCAGTGGTAAGTTAGTTAATATTTTATTATTCATTTTTCACATGTGTTATTGGTAGCCTGTAACTTCCAGTAATCATCATTGCGAAGCCGCAAAATTAAAGTAGCATTCAGTAACCACATAATAAGGAAATAGACTATTGTGATTAAGTAGAGGAAGAAATACTGGTATATAATTAAAAACATTTACGAACATATATACTTATTTACATGAACGTGCTAACAATGAATACCTGCCAATATCAATTGAACGGTTTCAAAATCCAAGCACTTACGTAATGAAATAAAAAAAAGAACAATGGAAAAATACCGTTATATCAATCAGAATATAAAAATTTAAAAGCGCTCTCACTTTATATTCAGCATTAATAATTCAGCTCACCACACAGCATCCGAATGGAGCATTGGTAACAGATAGAGAGAAAATATTGGAAATATAAATTTCACTTTTTTCTCCATATAGAGGGCGTTACTTAAAGACTTCCATTGAAATTCAGATAGCTTCGCCGCCGGAAAATTATTGCCCAAGATTTTTCCCGTTGGTACATGCGACGTGAAAAGATAATTTCTTTAGAATATAAAGAATTTTTTAAATAAAAAAAATTCAATCAATCTGTGAATAGCGTTATACCACCAATGAAAAGTAAAAAAAAAAAACGCGGTACATATCTCAAACATGTTTAGATTACGTTTTTTCTTACGTATTTTTTTCTCGTTAGTGACAACAAAGACTTCAATACTAAGTATAACATGAAAGTGTGAGATTACCGCATCAAAGAAAGTAATTTATTTTGCTTTTGTATTACGTATATGTGTATTCATATTAATGTATGTATTTCAGTCATATTGATCGCTTTGATAATACTCGTGTACACAAAGGAGACAATAAAAAAAAGAAGACAATTAAATATATTTTTAAAAGTCTCAAATCCCGTCACATCGGGATCTTTAATGCGCATTCAAATAGTTTTAAAAATTAATGCGTGTATAATATATTAAAAATTAATGCGTATATGTCATATAAAATAACACCTCCGTTACATGACATATACGTAATGTCCGTTCGATATTTTTCATACGTTCAAAATGTAACAGTTCCTTAAACCGAACTGGTTTATCTCGGAACAGGCGTTCCCGGTCTGAATTCCTGGCTGTTCCGGTTCGAGAGGAACCTCTTTCCGGTTTGGGGGTTATCTTTCCGGCACCAGAGGGATGTGAAAGTGGGTGGGAAAAAAAGGCATTTCTTTACGCTATTTTATTACATTTCGATAGTTTCTTCCATTTCCAATATGTATCGTGTTCGCGGAGAAAATTCAATGCCACGAATATCCTTGAAAAGGCATCATGAAATATTAATAAAAAGGGCTGTTTACGAGATCAAAAATCTCGTGATTATTTCAAAATGTTATCCATGCTTCCAACGAACTTCATTTTTTTTGTGCGAATACACAAAGGAGTCGTGTTCAAAAAGGCCGCGAAAATTCTTTGGATTTTTTTTATTTCTCGCTTATCTTGTTAGACCTTCTTAGAACCTGAACCGATTTATAAATTTACAAAAATGATGATTTCGTCATAAAATATTTATTAAGGTCCATTTTATATAACATCATTGAGACTGATATGATTTTTGACGTTGATCAATGTAATATTTACAAGTCTTAAGCTAAAATTATCCATGTGATCAGTAGTATAAAATCAATAATTTTAATTCAGCAATCCCGATATTTGTATTTATGATCACGCTACCTATATGTCTGATTGATAAATATATATATTGTGGATATAAACTGTATGTTGATCATAAACTTGTATCCATGTCTTCACGTCCTTTGCTTGACGATCAGCACCGCTGATTTCCACCGTCCTCCCTGGTCCTTTACTAATTATTTTTTTCCTCCTTGCTTCTTGATACTATTACCAAGAAGCTAAAAATAATTGTTCCGTTTCGGCTACGCCAGTGTAGTGACATTCCAATTTGACTGCACCAGTGTGGTGCCTTTGAAAATACCACCAGATTCTTTTGGGTTACTTTCTTACTTTGTATACTCAAATTGCTTGTAGTGAAACTCATTATGATACGTATAACAACACTTATTACTTTATTATACTTTACTTTATTATAAAGTATATATTTACTGTAATGTACAATAAAATAACTCAGATATTGCTTCTAACTATTGCGAAGGAATGATGGGAAAAGAGTCCCGTTTCCCCAGTGACGGCCTTTTATACCCCATGACCCCCACCACTCATCTGAGGCGCACACACACATACATATAAAAGTGACAGTTCTCACACTATATACATTCATATATATGTAAATATAGTTAAAGAGAAAGAAGGTAAATTTAATATTTTTTATAATTTGAGTAGCTTGTTGGTGTAGTGGTCTAGACGTTGGCCTAGTGATCTAGTGGTCGGGGGTTCGCGCCTCGTTCCAGGACACCAGCAAGTTAGTCCTATTTTCATAGCACAAGCATTTTAGCTTAGTTTGAAAATAGTAAGAATATTGATGTGACATGTATTCCGTGTACGCATCTCTATTTAAAAAAAAAAAAAAAAATATAAAGAAAATAAAATTTAAAAATTATCAATAAGAGAAACGTAGAACATAGAATTATTTTTTGGTATATATATGTATATATGTACATCGTATTATGAATTTACGGTTAATTTATAATTTTGAGTTAAATTCGAATATTTTGTAGAGAAATATGTCAGCTTTTTATATTTCGTAGAGAAATATTTCGCCTTTTTCTAACATAATATTCGAAGAGACAGCGACAAGGTAAAGGTTCCTATCGTAAAAATTTTAACCCACGCGTGTACCGAAATGCTTGGCAATTTTTTTGTTTTTCACTCTAAAAATATATATAATTCAATATTAGATGCCAGTTTTTACGGCGGTGAAAAATTAAACCGCTAACACTAAAACATTGTCATAACTTAATTGAAACTTTTTTTATCAAATTTAGCGCAATCCTGTAGAAATAAAATTTAAAAGAAAATATGTGCGTGTTAAGCACGCTTTGATTTCAAAACATAAAGCAACGAATCAAATTAACGATATCAACCAGAGTAATCTGAGATCAAAACAAATTTAGTCGCAGTGAGATTGGAATGTTTGTAGGTAGTGTAGTATATAATATACTATATAATATTAAATGTCATGTGACACAAAAGAGCGGAGAAAGATGAAAGATGTAGAAAAATAGTACCTATTTCCTGATATATTTGTATTTCCATCACGGGTTCTGAGATACCAGGAAGTGGATCTTTTGATAAAATACGATCTTATAATAAATCTCTAGATACTTTATACAACTGTGTCATGTGCATTCAATGGGATACACATATTAGTGTTTATTTATACATTTTACAATAAAAAAAACAATAGTAGAGTTATGCTCCCCCTTATAAGATAGATCTTGAATTATGGGAGTGGCTATCAACATTGATATAAAACAAGATAAATTATGTAAGAATTTGTTTACAACAAATAAAAAAATACATATATATATATATATATTGTACAATATGAAAATTAACAGGTTTTTTCTAATCATTGTAGTTGAAAACCTTAGTGTGTGTTCATAGATCGTCTCTATCAAATATTTTGCAGCATTATTAGCATTACCGATCATTCCACTTTAGTTTCTTTATAGCATGAATTAAATTTTCAGAACTTATTTTAGAAAATGTATCTTTGATTTGTACAGGGTTTATTGTTTATTTTGTAGTTTTAACATCTATTAATAGACCTACATGGAAATGATCAGTAATGTTTTATCCAGTATGTATGGTTTCAGATATAGATTATTGTCTGGTTTACACAATATATATAATATTAAGACCATACCACAAGTCTAAATAATTAACTATAATATATTAGTCTAACTATGTATAAAATAACAATAAAATTGTAATATTCACCTATCAGAGCAAGTTATATAACGTAATGATTCATTAATTTAAAAAAAAAAAATATTCAATGCTTTAAGTGAATAATTTTTGAATGACATTCAAACATTCAAAAAAATAAATTGTTAGTTTTTCGGTAGAGAATGGTAGGTAGATAGAATAGAGCGCCCCTCTTCTCTGTCCTGGCATACAACACTCGCCTCATCCATATTCATACATCTTCTTGTGCATTCTCGTGGATCGTTGAGACTTGTAATAGGACTAGTATTTGATTTACTTGATTAAACTAAACCTTTCGAGAACACTCTCTACTTCTACTCTAATCATAAATCTATATTTTTATCCTCTCTTCATTCATTCATTCATTCCACGTTTAAATTTATTAAAAATAATAATAAAAGTAATAAAACACTGAATATAACGCTTCAATTTTTTCATAATTGTTACGAAATAATTGATTTACTTACTTTTTTCATTTTCTTGACTTAGATCACTTTCATAATAATGGACACGTATTAAATTATCTCTTAGGAAATAACTTTTAGGTAATTATTCGACAAGATACTATATTCTATCAATAAGCTATCTAGATTTTAAACATACATCGCTGTATTAATCTTGATAATGTTCTAAAAATTCTAGTTATTCAGTGAAATTTTCAATTAAATTTACACATAAAGAAACGAGTATTATAGAAATAATTATGGTAGGTACTATAAAATAATAACTTAAATTTGTACTTTTCTAGGTGAAATTCAAACACCATATCCAATTGAAGTTAAAGACATAAATAATCTTGCCGATCAGCTCGCTGAGGAAATGAAATCTTCAAGAACTATTACGAAGTACTTTAGAATAGTGTCATATTTAAAATATTGGCCAAACCGTACTAAAATTTGATCGTAACTACATAGCTCGCCAACGGAATGAATACACCAAGGTTCTCGAATAGTCACAACTCATAGTCACGATCTGGTTTGTACGTGACGCTATGGATACATAAGTTTCAGAGATCTGACCGGCACTTCTTCAGCCTGAAGTTAAATGTCTAAACTGATTTTAATTTGTGGCAACATATTTAAGAATATATCGCAAGCAGACAAACTAAGTTAGAAAGTTCAGCTTTTAAATTAAGAATTTAAAAAAATATATTTAAACTTGCCGCAAATTAAAACAATTTCGGTTCGATTGATGAAGGAAATCCCAAAAGGTTCTACCATATCTCGGAATCGATATATGAGTTATGCACTCTCGCTTCGATTCCATTCAACAAGGCAACACGTGCAATAATTAACAGAATCTTCAAAGCTTTTTGGAATATAATATAAACTTAAGTTCAATTAGTTAACACAAATTAAATGTATCAATTAGAAAAACACAAGAAAATTCTATTTATCGAAAAAATATTTGTTTCTACCGGGATTCGAACCTGGATTTTTTCCTATTTAGGGAACCGAATACACTATACCAATATAGTAATTTGACGTCTAATTTTCTAATATTATATTATATTTTTAATAAAAATCTAATTAATACATTCAATTAATATTAAAATAGCACAGATCTTTGACACAATTAGCTAACACATCTTTATTACATTTGGTCGTTTACTAATGTAGGTTGGCTCCAATATCATCGTACCAAAGTCATACCTGGACAATGTTCATCGGTACAGTATCAATTTAACGTGAGATTCGTTTTCATATTGATTCCAGAAGGCAGCCAGAGAGAAGCTATGGAAGTCTTGCACTCCCAAAAGGGGAGGGTACACGTCACGTCACAAAATCGCAGGTTTGGTTCGATTGTAATTTTTTGATCTTTCTCTACGGTACTGAAACAAAGACTCAGAGAACGTAAAATAAAGGGGATGGAAACTCTACATATGTACGATGATGCATGCTACCCATACCGTGAGCATCCCACAGCTTTGATTAAAGATGAATTATTCATCGAACAGCATCAGATATTTTGGCCATGTTACCAGATATAAGAACACAATGAAGAAATTGGTGATGCAAAAATTGATCGAATGGACCAAATCTCATGAAAGGTCACCATGACCGCGGATCAACCTGATATCTACGCAATAAATTTCACACACCGAATTAAATGTCGACAGCTCACAAGTGACATAAGAAGTCTGACATATGAGCGAAACAATGACCGCTTGTCCTTTTATGGAAGGTAGTACTTAGTCGGTAAAGCCTCTACGTGTACGATCGAACTGATAATTTATCGACAAATTGCATTCACTGTATCGTGTGCATGCCATGTCCATATAATGCACTGACGTGACATTTAAATAAGCCTACCTTACCATATCACGGAAATCAATTATCAATTATCCGTTTGTAACCTTTCCCATTATATATGAACTGTAAAAATCGATAATTGCTAGCAGTAAACAACTGAATATAAATATTGTATCATATAGGTAGACAAAAATAAAAATATAAGGTTTCACGTTTAATAAGCGATTCAGTTTATTTTTCATAAATAAATAAGTATGTCATTTTAATGGAAATGGAATACGATTTTTTCTATCATTATAAATGATTCGCTCTGATAAAATAGAACGTATGAATAAAAATAAAATCGGATAAAATAGATATCACAAGATAAAACTAAAATATATTTAATATTAAAAAGCGGGACAATAATTTTTCTAAATATTCTAATAAAAAATTTTTTCCGGAAAATTTGAGTTTAGTTTTAATAATAAATATTATATATGACTGCGATAGGCATAAGAAGAAAAATATATTTATTTACTTTGTGGTGTGTATTTAAAATCCATAATATTAATTTATATATATAATTAATTAATATCTAAGGGTATATATCATATATATATATTGAATACTTTTAGTTTTTCGTAGAAAGTTATATTTAAGCATTTTGATTATTTTATTTATATATGGCTTCTCTACTATGATTTTCTATTGTATTGAATATCATATTACCTTACTTTATCAAGAAAACTAAATTAATCCCCCCATAGATAAAATCAAAATGTGTTACCAACCAACTCGCACGATCGATAAAATTTACATGAATTCGATGATGAAAAAATAAATTACCAGAGCATTTAAGATATTACATTTTTTTTTAATAGGTATGCTCAATCAAACGATGTTCAATTACATGGCTCGCAGTGCACACAAAAACCTCAGACTTGGATGATTCTCGCAGTCTTTTTAACCAGATGAAAACCATTCATCCACCACAGTGATACGGTTTCATACCTTCTTTGTCTTTCATTAATTATATTTATAATCATTTAATGTCATATAATCAATTTATCTTACTCGTCTCATAGTTTGAAAAAAATATTAATTTCTGTTGCTTTTATAATATCAAACCAACAATTTTCATTATCATTGTCAAATCGACCCCTCAGAATAATAAGGTTCCATCTGACTATGACACTGTTTTGAGATAATGAGCTCAAAAGTGTTGATTGAATTGTATATTTTGTATTGAGTATGCAAATATGATCAGTTTTGAGGTCTTAACTTATTTTCAGTATTATCACTGTGAGATGATGGAAATTAAAAATATTTTAAAACAACATTGTAAGTAAACAATAGTGATAAAATTGAAATAACTAAATGATGCAGTTGGAACTTTCATATTTTGTTATTTTCTTTAATATCCATTAAATGGAGTTGATGTGTATAGAAGAAATAAAGAATAATGCATTTGGAACCCACTTCACGCAAAAACTTTATTAAAAATTAGCCCAAAATGTTAGTTGAAACCTTATTTTTCTAAGAGGTCGAAATATTAAAACGAAATTGTTTATAAGGCCATTTTTAAATTCAGAATCATATTCCGTAGAGGAAACAAGACAGACAGAAGTGAAGCACAAAAGATGTTCAATATAAGCACACTACGACTACAAAATGAAGAATGGTTTCCGCCAGCAAAATACTATGTTTTAATTCAAATTCATAACAATACACGTAGTCTTATTTGCAAGTTCCTACACGGCGACAGGCCATCGCTGTACGTTTTACTAAGATGTAATTTTTTTGTCAATATCTATCCCACCGGTTTTTTGGCGCCACGCCGATGATCACACTTTTAAATTATTGACATGTGTCTTAACATATCAATTAATATGGCGCCTCATCGGCGAGTAATTATGTGCGATACAAATCATTTTGTAGTAAAATTGTGTATTTAATTTACTTACATGCTTTAAGGTTTCAGCTACTATTTAAAATCTAAACGATGTTTAATTAAACATTAAAGCATTATCCGTAAAACGGGTTTTGGAACTGAGCGTTTCACTTATATTGGTTTCACGGTGTTAAATCAACTATTTTTGTCAGTATTGAATGATTAAAATAAGTAATTCTAATCTTTCGAATCGTTCTGGTTTCACAATGTTAAATACCGTAATTTATGGTACACGTTTTGACGATTCTCCTTCCCTGGAGTAATTGAAGCATGAATTTATGTATCCCGTTGAACTTTGCATGTCTAAGGCTTCCACTAATGGAAAAGTGATTGCCAACGTTCATTTATCTTTTTTATTCGCCTATTAACTCTGCGATTGTTAACTAGGGCTTCCGAGTTCCCATTCATCACATACATGTAATATTTCGGTATTCAGTTTTCGTTTCAAATTTTGTTTAACATAAGTGGAGGAAAAATAGTTAAATAAATACTAATTGTTTTGTTTTGAAAATATTCATTAAAATTAATATTAGACTAATTTAAAAAATATTAATTTCTTAAACTCGCCTTGGTTTTAGCATAATTTAGATTTTAATAAACATGTGCCAATGAAAATGATGTTTTATGCAATGCTAGAAAATTGGTCATAATGGCATTCAAATATGTAAGAGAGCCAGATAAGATATCTCGTGGGACTAGACGAGATGAAATTGAGCTATCAAAAAAGGTCTAATACCTTGTTCATGAAGATGGACAAGACTATGATAACATCGAACGACAAAGGAGATAGTTAAGCGTTGAAGAGCATAATTTTTAAATCGTTCTTCACTTCTCTGGTCAAAATACAAGCAAGTGACGTACAACCGGCTACGAATTCAGCACAACAACTTATATAGAAATTTGGGTTCGGATTGGTACGTTATTGTAGCGCATCTACAATGTTTGCCAAAAGCCGTATGCATGGATCCATGGAAACATCGAGTTGCTAGCGTAAAACTGCGGCCGGAGCTCAGCACCAACTCTCTAGTGCAAGCGGCGCTCTTGTGTAAGGCTCAAGGTATATAATAAAAACCGTTGCTTTATATTTAGTTGATATGTATATTAGTATACTTCTACATTTTTTTTTCTTTTTATAACATAAATTTTATTTTATTACTTTAATGTATTACATTGTACGCATTATTTTTATGGCGAATCGGGTCTTGATTAAAAAACCCGATCACGCTGGAATAAACACATTTTTATGATTAATAATAATATCACTAAACGAGGGTAATCCAGAAAATTTAACATTTTAGCTTTAAAAAATGAAGGTAATATTTAACTGAACAATTGTATATTTTTTTGAACACACAGTATTTTTTTAAATTTCTTCACATAATCACTTCTGATATTTAAGTATTCATCATATCTTTTCACGAGCTTTATGGTCGTCCAACGCCACATCACTTAACTGATTGTGCCCAAAACTTCAGACCAGCACATCCTTGAGCAGATTTGAGTGGGAGATTTTCGATCATCCACTGCATAGTCTAAACCTCGCTTTTCGCATTTTTTCTAAGCTTAAAGAGTTCCCGGGTGGATAACATTTTAGAGATGATGACGAATTGCAGCTTTCAGTTAAAATTTCATATAACAAACATACAACCCTGTCTTTCAAAAATGTACTAAAATTATTTATATTATATTTATATATATATATATAATTATATGAAAAAAAAACATATTAAAAATATGTAAAACCAATCAACCAAAATAATAAATAAATATTAATATTCTATGAGTATGATATCTTAAAAAAATAATAAAAATAAAAATACTGTGCATCGCACAAGTGAAAGATAATTATTAAGTATCGAAACATTTTATGAAAAACCTCTGCTCTACTAATTAGCTTTAAACTAAATGCACCTTGCATCATCTTAAATCTTTAAAAATATCACTGCTGATTTAATATCAACCTTACATTTAAAGCCTTACCTTTGGACACAATTTAAAAGTACCATTAACCAGTTTTATGAACAAATTTCATATGATTAGGAGTACACATTCTTATTGTGAAGTTGTAATAACTCAGAAAATAGGTCTGTGATATTTTAAATATGAATTAAATATATTAATTAGAAGAATAAGGTAGATGGCTCTTTCAAATAATGGAACGATTAAATGTATTAATATCAAAAAGGTAACATATAGGTTCGAAAATGTGACGCTAAAAATATTGTCGCTGTAGCATAGTTGGATAATGCACCTTCCCCGGTTATGAAAGAGATCCAGGTTCGAATCCCGATGGCGCAACAACAGTATTTTTCGATAGAATTGATTTTATATGTATATCTTTCTAATTAATATATTTGATTCATATTTAAAATATCACAGACCTACGTTCTGAATAATTACGACTTTACAATAAGAATGTGTTTTCCTAATATATATTTCAATTAACATTTATTTTTTCTCTATGAGAGTAAGACTCGTTTATTTAATTATAATTATTTATAATATATTTAATTCATATTTAAAATTTCACTCCCTTTTTTTCTGTTAATTAAATAAAAAAAATATTTTCTGATTATTGATTATCTGTGTAAAATATTTGTTACTGTACGGGCGAGCATAGTGAGGTAGATATTGAAATACTCGCATGTAATGGGTTTTTCATTAAGAGCGCTCAAACTTTTTTTTAAAATCAAACAAAAACGAATGAATATATCTAAAAAAAATGTATTATGTTTTGAAGTACATTTAGTGGCAATTATGTATGAAATTCAATTTCCCCCGCATGACCACCGCGGGCACGTTTGCAGAAGTCCAATCGTTGAATCCAATTTTCCACCACTTTTTCACATAATTCGGCCCGAATCGCACCAATTTCGCATTCAATATTTTCTCTTAGCTCTTGTAACGTCGCCGGCTTGTTGGTATAGACCAAAGATTTAACATAGCCCCAAATAAAATAGTCCAATGGTGTTACATCGCATGATCTAGGCGGCCATTGAACTGGTCCATTTCGCGAAATAACACGCTCACCAAATTTGGTTTTCAATAAGTCAATTGTTGCGTGTGTCGTGTGACTGGTAGTGCCGTCTTGTTGAAACCACATATTGACCAAGTACATACCTTGCAATTGAGGCCAAAAATAATCAGTTATCATGGAGCGATAACGATTACCATTCACAGTAACATGACGATTAGCATCATCAACAAAAAAATATGGTCCAATGACACCTCCGGCATGTAATCCACACCAAACAGTGATTTTTCCGGGATGCAATTGTGTTTCGTGAAGCACGTGTGGATTGGTGCCTGCCCAATAACGCATATTTTGCTTGTTTACATATCCATTGAGACAAAAATGAGCTTCGTCGCTAAAGATGATTTTTCGATAGAATTCAGCATCATTTTCAAATTGTTGTGCAGCCCAATTGAGGAATTGGCGACGCTTCAAATGGTCAAGCGGCTTTAGTTCTTGTGTCAACTGGATCTTGTATAGATGTAGGCCAAGATATTTTCGCAAAATTCGCCACAATGACGTCACAGAAATGCCCAATTGTTGAGAACGTCGTGTTAGTGACTCATTTGGGTCATCAAGAACAGATGCTCTAGCGGCGGCAATATTTTCCTCACTTCGTGCATTTCTTTGTCTCACTGGCACTGGAACATTGTGTAGCGACAATGTGTTTTCAAATTTTTGCACCAAACGTTGAATTGTTGATGTGGCAGGCAAGTGATGAATAATTTGCAAGCGTTTCTCCGTTGTGTACTGCTCCATGATAATTTGCCAACTAATTACAAGTGTTAACCTCAAAAAAAATTGAAGAAATATGCCGTAGTTTTTTATCCCTGTTGAAAGAAAGTTTGAGCGTTCCTATTGAAAAACCCTTTATATGTAATATTTTAATTAAATAAATAATAATAAACTCTTCTTATTTCACATATCTTAATAGTAGTCGTTGTATTAGTTCACGTATTGACATGAAATAGCGTCTCCTGTGTAAATTAAACATGATTGAAAAAAAAACGCATTAGACAAAACCGCGTACCTCGAGTGTTAACCTTCTCACTTGTTAAATACTCTCAACTATAACATTGAATTTTCAAATAAATTTATCACCGAAAACATTAATGAAATTCTATTAATGTAATACAAGGCTTGAATTTTCAACGCGCGGAAACGTTTCATTAATTATGAAGATATTCAAATTTCGACGGAACAAGAATAAATAATAAACGACTTTATCGTCAAATTATACTAATTGCTTAATTAATTACATCACGCGGCCAAGACACTCTCAATAATAAAATGGCAAAACCCCTTTTGCCAGCCCGGCGTTAAAAAATCCTAGGCGAACCATAAATTCAGCGCATAATTTACTTTCAATAAAAAATACATCCCGGATACGCGGAATGCTTTGAGAGCATTATTTCTCGAGTCACGGCGAAAGCCGAGAAATGACATTTAATTAAGTGTGGAAAACGGGGAATTTTCTTGCAAAGCTTGTAACTTTGATGAAGATTGCGAAAAGTCTTCGTCAAATACCCCGTTTGTACTGATTATAATTTATTTTATGTATGTAAGTATTGAGAAGTAAAATTTGACAGTGTAAATTAAAGTAAGTAAACAAATAAACACTACGATTTACAATAAAATACTTAGAACAACAAAGTTGATAGTTACAAAAAGTTTTATTATACCAGTGTTGATACGTATTTTGTGTTTCAATAAAACTTTTAGATTTCAAGTTTTTAATTGATTTAACAGTATCCGAAGACTGGATTTAGACACCGCCCGCCCAGGAATGTGGACCTTAACAGTAATGGGACGAATCTTGTTCTATATAAGGGATTTATTCGTGTATGGGTGACTCGTTGGAGCTCCTTAGGAGGGTAGTCAGGTCGGCCTATGTGAGTGGGACTCCACCTACGCACCTACCTCTCACTCCCTATGCGTCATGTTTTTGCAACTCCGTTAGTCTGTCCGTGTAAGTGTGACTCATTTTATGTCTCATCCACTGTCCCTCTTTTGTGAGTGTTTTTGATGAATTGATCCCTGAGTGCCTGTCTTGAACAACTGCATCTTAATTTTCCATCTGCATGTAATAATATGTTTTTTATGGATTTTTATAATATGATTTTTTTATGAATAAAGACGTTAAGGGACACTGGAGGGTTAAAAAAAATTAATTGCTAATAACCATCTTGAATATCTTCTCCTTTTTCGTTTTGTAATTATTAAAATGAAATTGAATTAAAGTCGCGTATTTTTATTAGCGTTGATGAGTGGGACCGACAAGGAAGCTCTAGCTTCTAATCCGGTACGGGAAAGGATGGGTCCCCCCACCCTCCAGCTATTCTCTATTAAATAGTATCCAAAATGAATGAAAATAACAAAATCAGTGTTGAAATAATATGATGAATTCTATCAGCCAACAGATCTCTACTTGGATCTCCAAAAATACTAACAGTTCACATGTATATCGCGTAAAATTAAAATTCGTTTCTACAAGACCGTTATTAGACCAGTGTTGATAAACGAAGCAGAAATCTAAACTCTAAACTCTGTCGACTCTCAGGTGTTTGAAGGTAAAATTCTGAGAAGAATCTTTGGTCCGATTTGCGATCATAATATTCGATGTCGTCACTATAACTTCGAAGTTTACGAGTCCTATATTGAGCTTAACGTCGTCAAGTTTATCAAGTACCAGAAACTTTGATGGGCTTAGCATCTGGCTCAGATGGAAAAGTCCTCACCATGTGCGCACCTGACATTCCATAAACTTGGAGGATACGTAGCATTGAGTGTAGTTGATGACGGGTGAAGCATGACTCAGCATCACAAGCGGAGAGTAGTGGGGGAATTTTTTCGAGGCTGACACGGCCCACCCCAGCCGAAGTGATAAGATTCTTATTGTTAACTATCTTACAATGTAAAAAAACAGTAACTTCACAAATTATACAATATTGTAATATAACTTTATGTAAGTACAGTAACACCCCGACATACGCTACCCCAACTTACGCGAACTCAGACTTACGCGGTTAGTTTGACGACACTGCCGCTAGACGTTGACCGTTGACAACACTGCCGCTAGACTGCCACCCGCTACATTCAGTGTTTTTCTTACTGTAATACGCATTGGATGTGTTTCCCGCAGACTCGTTATATATATATATATATAACAAATCAATCTTAACTTTCATCGATCGTTGTAATCGTGCACGTAAAGTCCGCGGGAAACACACACATATATATATATATATATATATATATAACAAATCAATCTTAACTTTCATCGATCGTTGTAATCGTGCACGTGAAGTCCGTGGAAAACACATCCAATGCGTATCACAGTAAGAAAAACACTGAATGTAGCGGCAGTGTCGTCAAACTAACCGCGTAAGTCTGAGTTCGCATAAGTAATATATATATATATATATATATAACATTCACCAATTCTCGCCCACATTTATCATTTTTTTTAAAGTTGTATATATGTTAGTATGCGTAGTAGTACCACTACACCATCGCCATCTATAGACCAAATTTGATAATTCATTTTTTTACCTTTTTTAAAGTAGTATATTTGTCATCACTATAAGAATATGTTTTTTTTTTAAATTATTTTACAGCAATATTCTTTATCTGTAAAATGTTTTTTTAACATAATATACTAGAATATGCCTAAAAAAACTTTTTTTTATGTATTTTCTTATTTTGACCAGAATATTATATTAGCAATATTAGAATATGTCCAAGAATACACAATTACTGGATTTTTACCACATACTAACGTATATACAACTTTAAAAAAATTGATAAATGTGATGTAAAAGATTGAAGGGTGAAAATTAGTAAACGTTATATATTATATAAAGTAATCACTTAAGTCAGCCGAAGACAGGTCGTAAGCCTTGTAATTACCCCAAACTTCCATATATTTTCATTAAATATAATAATAAAATAGCTTTGTCTCTATGAGCTATCTGATATTTGTTTAATAACAGTGTCTTTGTAGTAATTGTGTGCTCTTGGACATATTCAAATATTGCGAACATGGAAACTTTTGTTTGTTATCAAAATGTGACGAATATCGAACCAGACGAATATAGAGGTTCCACTGTATTTGTGTATGTTTGGTGATTCACATTTATTAATTATTATAGACTTGAAAGTATAAGGATTGTATACATGATGTATCCGAAGGATGTGTACGATGAGAATCAAGGCTCTATACTTCGAATTCTGTATGTATATGAAATGTTACCAATATAGAGGTTGGGTGTTTGTGGCTAGAGAGGACGTATTATGAATGAAACACTATAGTTACGTTTATTTAAAGAAGAAGCATAATTGAATTTAAATTCTTTTCTGTCAAATCAAATAAAAAAGAGTAAATCAAAATAGTTTTTCAGATTTCAATTACTCTATAATACGTTTATTGTATTAATCAGCACAACTTCTAAATTAACTTCTAAAAAATATTGATAAATTACACGTAGAAACTTCGCCTTGCACCAGGTTTGATCTTCAAGCAAGTCCTATCTTCTTAAGTGGAAGCCTTTACCTTAGTAATAACATTAATTTTACTTGTATTCCGCGAAAACTTTGTTGTTTTGCCGGTTTATAGAAATAGCTGAAAAAAATAACTCTGTTCTTAAAAAATATGCAGGAAATTAAACTTGAGAAATAAAGGTAATAAATTTAACATTTAGAAAGGTGTTTCTTGTCAAAATGTTATGGTTTTCTTTCTCGTTTTAATTATAAAAGTGCTGTAATTATGTTAATACTAACCAAATTTTAAGCCTGTGTCGAGACCATTTAAAAAGAATTTCATATTTCTCATTTATTACATTTTCATTTTTATAGAATATTTAACTTTGTTTATTAAAACTACTCAATGGGTTATTTAAAACATTACAGTTAGTTGACAGTTTTAAGAATGAATGTTTACCATAAGTTTTATCGTTGCAATTAAAGTTTGTTAAATATTTAAATAGATCGATTCAAATTTAAAAATCAAATCTCTTTCAATTGTTATTGTTTTGTGTCAAAATATAAATTTTATCCAGCCATGGATAGATGCAGAATGCAATGATCAAGGTGGATATGCAATCCTGGGATGTAAGGATCCACGATTCTTATGTTCTCCTTTGACTAGCCGGTGGAGGATAGAACGCTGCAGTTCGACCCCTCACAAATGACAGATTGGTTAATCTGACATCCTTAAGAAGAAATGATGTTTTTCGAAACCAGTTGATGTTTTAAATTACTCATTAAGTTGTTTTAAAAATCAAAGCATGTAAACTATAAAAATGAATATTATAAACCACAAAGCACAATTTTTAAATATATATATTTTTTTTTTTTTCTTCTTTTAATGTTGTTCTTTTGATTTTTTATTATTGAACATACGTATATACCTACAAGATGGTCTAGAATATTAGGTTTATATTTTAAACGTAGCAGTTTTATTTTGAACACAAATTTTACGTCTTTGAAACTGAAACATATATAGAAATACCATTTTTCTTATAAAAAAAACGCATATACCACTTCCGCATTTAACATGTTTTTATGGTTCACCCGGCTATACCTTGTATACAGATAATTGTATTTTGTTTCAGTCGTTTCAAATATCTGAATTTTATTTTAAATCCAGGTGATGTTCCTTATTCGTTGAATCAAATATTACATACTCTATTTACACACTTTTAACGCAGTTTCGTGACACATTTTAACTGAGAAACCTCCAAAAAAACATATTTTATGTTAAAATTGATGAATGAATTTATATATATTATTGAGGCGCATTTATATATATTATTATATTAACTTGGTGATCTATCCTTCACCGGTCAGATCAGCGGAGAAAATACGAAATGTGGATACGGCATTCGGAACTTACCTTGCCGACGACTTTTCGTTTCACTTATAATAAATTTATAAGAACTTGTGTAATTCGGATGGATAGAAATCTACTATACATTATTCAAAAAAGTTACTATTAAACACAGTGGTTTATTAGAAGGAACATAGCGATCATTACAAATGCAAACTAGAGTAATCCTAAACAAATATAGTCTGTGCAGAATGTCCAAAGTTGAAGATGTAGAACCGCCATCACTGCCATCGAAATAAATAAAACAATAATAATAATGCATGACCTTGGGTATGGGACGTGCAGCCTCCGCGTTTCGAACTCGTTATTTATAATCTCTTATCGCAACGTACTGATTTTGAATTAATTGGCTTATAGGCCCGGGTCATCCGCTACCCTTATCGGTAGATCGTGACCAGCGATCGGCCACCCATCCACAACCCGTTTGCGACGTTGTCCATCATTAATTCCAGAGTTCTTCATCCCGCACCCAAGAGGGAAATAAAATATTTCTGCAAAAGATATGAATACAATGCAAATTAGAATTTATCACAAGATTAGTAGAAATTTATGCACTAGTATTTGTGACTATTTTTCTTACCCAGTATTCCATTATGGATTTATTAAGTAATGAGTTTAAATTAACTCCTTCGACGGTTGGCAGAGCCACCGCCATGTCGCCACCGACCTCTATGCCCGTTAACAAATAAATTCTACCGATAGCGCTTTGGGCGACACACGCTGAGTTTCCGATCCGGCCCCTAACCGCAGTGTTGCCATCATTCAAAAATTTAATACCAGACGAATTATTAAATGATTTAAATAATTCAGCTGCTAACGTATTTATAACGTTACAATATACATATAGGATTATGCCATAATGACACAAATTTCTTAACGAACTAAGTAGGTCGATGTTGACAGTGCGCGCGACCTATATTTCCAACTGAAATTGAATAACACATTTTTCAATTTCCCCAGAAGATTAATGATCAAGCCACATATTCTATTCTAAATTCCCTCTGCTTTCTAATATAAACACACAACATTAATTATGTTTGAAGACATTAACTGGATCTACACTAATGGTACTATAATATGAATATATAACAAATAAGGCAACTAACTACCTTTAACGCAATGCGTCCACGCAAAAATATAATTACTGAAACACCTATGTACTAGTAGAACAGATGTTTTTGTAATTACAATTTCTCACCTGTCAACGCACATCGTTATCTTCTAATTGAATTTGGCAATAATTAAAAACACTGTAGTGCTCTTGTTAAATACGTAGTTGTGAAAAAAATGTAAGATTTTAAGTGACATGAGTAATTTTAATTTTAATCTTCGCTTTGTACTCAAAGTACAATGAGCAGTCCTTCCCATTTACAGATGTACATTGAAATAAAATGTAATACAGTTGGCTATTGAGGCGGTGGGCAACGTAAGGGTGGGAGTGGCTTTGTTGTTATTAGGAACATTGATAATAGCGGCGAAGGATTTGAAAATGTGATATTATTCATTAATATGTTCTCCAAATTCAAATAATCGAAACTAGTCGTGATACAACTAAAAAAAATGATGTGTGTATTACAAAGTGAAAATAAATATATATATTTATTTATTATATTCAGGCATTAACATAATTTGTAAAATAAGATATAATTACAACAGATGTGCAATATACAAAGAAAAAAATTACATAGTGTCAGCATGTCTTTACATAATTAAAAATAAATAATAAATAATATTATCCATCACCATTGAGTTGAGACACAAAAAATTGTAATAGTGTAGTCTTATAAAGAATCAAATTAACAGCAAAATATTTTAAATTATCTCGGCGTCTTGTTAAGACATAAAAATGATATCAGTAAAAAAATATTACAAGATCTAGTAGCAAATAAATGCTATTTAGGCAATAAAAAATATTGATTTATAGTAAATTCTCCCCCGCAGCACAAAAATCTAAATATATAATACAAAACTTGAGTTAACGTTATCCTATATAAAAATGCAATAATTGGCGCTTAAGATGCAATCTGGTGCTGTACAGCCAGTTCCGAGAAGAATGCATCTTTACATTTATCGAAGTCTTTAAAAAGAGACTCCGATGGCCAGTACTCAACCACCGAGAGGTATCTTGGATAACATGCCAGATGGTTGAAGATCGATTGGACCGTATCACTGAATAAACTACTGGTATAGATGACTGGAGAACTGGCGCAAGATGTAGATGGATGGAGGGTAGTCTTGTAGGAGGCTAAGACTTACCTGGGGTTGTGCTTACAATAATAATGATGTTGATGGTACGAGTACGCTTTTAATATTAAAGCATTTGATTTTTATAAATTACCTTAATGATCCAGTGAATTATTCAATACTTTATTCGAAGAGCCTGAAAGTAAGTTTCAATATTTCTAATTTTTTTTACTTTTCATCTACTAAACGGAATTTTTTATTTATTTTCTAATTCTTCCTGTTTTAAATTTATACAGTTATCTAATAAAATTACCCATACCTGTACACTAAGATCATTTAAATAATATTAGAAAAAAAATGTTAATGTTTATGTGAGCGACCATATCGAGACAAAATTGTACTAGATTGTTAATGTTTTTTCCAAAAATATTACTGTTCATTATAGTTTGATGCTCTTATAACAAATCAAAAAAATTACAAACATTTAATCTTAATAGCTGCCTTTAATTTTTAATAATATATTAAACTTTTCCAACTGGCGCGCTTCAAAATACAATAAACTATCAATTTTGGAACTCTTGTCTCACGTGTACACATTTTTGAGACACTGAGACTGAACATCATTAAGACTTGTCGGTATAAATTTTTTACATGAAACGACAAATGTTTCTATTTCCATTGAAAACTGATAAAAATTTAAACTCCAACAAAACAAGTTGATTTAAATTTTCAGACGTCGTTTATTGAGAACCATCCATTCAATTTTATTCACCTTTAAGTTTGCAAGTAGAATGGATTAAAGTTAAAGTGAGAGGATAAAACTGATCGTTTAATCTCTTTATTTACACAAAAAATCGGCATAAACTTATTGAGGCTTCAGAGCAGAGATCGGAAAAAATCTCCCATTCAACCGATTGTGAAGAAGCGATAAGAACTTTATCGTCTGACAAGAATAAATATCCACCCAAACGAAGGAATTTATTGACATTTTAGACCAATTGGAATATCGTGGCGTATCTTGAGGATTCGATATTTCAAATCAGATTTGAGTTTTCGTTACGATTCATGATATTCAATAAAGTTAACAAATTGAAATAAAAAAAAAGGTTTTTATAAATACAAAATGGATTATTAAAGATTACTATTGCGAAGTTTTCAATTTTTAGAACATAGTTCTGTGATATTTAAATACAAATTAAATAATAATATCGAAGTAATAGATGTATAAATTTAAAAATGCATAATTTATATATGAACCTGTTAATTTACAATGTTGACTTGGTGTAATAAGTCAGCCCACTTACCCGGATAGAAAGGGTTCCTGGTTCGAGTCCGGGTGGCAACAAAAATATTTTTTTGATAAATTGATTTTATCTGTATATAATATATTTCTTGTTAATATAGAGTGAAACCTCTATCTATCGTTTTTGGAGAGACCTATTGAAATAAACTATGAATGCGGGAATATAGAAAAAAGTAAGATTTCTCATACTTAAATGTCTAATACATATTCTAAAAAATATACACATTTTATAAGTAAATGAATGTAATTAAATAAAAATAAAATTATAAAGCTGCACAGAAATAAAAATAATAATAATTAAACCTTGTATGGTATAATATCAAGTGGCAGTCAGCAGCATTCTCTCTCTCTCTCTCTCACTCTCTCTCTCTCTCGAATATTAAGTATTTTGTGTAATTTAAACGATTAATGTGGTAAAATACTGCATAGAACGATCAATTTTTCGGTGTTTTGTATGAAATTAATTCGGGACTGGAAGAAATAAACGATAAGTGGTGGGGGAAAACGATTATTCGAGGAACAATTGAGCGATATTTCACTGTATTTAATTTGTACAAAATTGATTCACTCGATGTAGGATAAATTTAGTTCAGCAGACGGATGTGTTGATTTTATTTAGAAAACAAACATTTAATTGATCTAAAAAAATCATAATAAAAGTGTACCAAAAATTATTCCAATTACATTTTTCCTTTATAAATAATAGACTAGATACAGCGTAATCCAGTAAGACTTTAGTATTTAGATATGAATTTTACGCTGCATAGAAAACGATAAAAAGAGTGAGAACTTCTATTGCAGGAATTCAAAAAATCCATAGAAATAATAGAAACGAGAATGTACGGTTGCTAGAAGTTTCTGGAAAATAATTATTCTACTGAATTTTATGATAGAATTTGTGTTTTCAGGGGCTCCCCCAGAGTGCGTTAGAAATAGCGCGTTAAAAAATGTCATAACATTTGTATTCTTACTTTTACCTTGTGTTATATTTTCACCATTATTTCAAAAAAAAATTTCCCAACATCCAGAATCTGACTGGTGCTTCTACTAAATATGTCACCCCATTAGTTACAATGGTTATCAATTACAATTTATATATATAGTGGAAATAAGGAAAATAATAAGGAAAGAATGTAAAGCTGATGTTAGTATAGTGAGTAAGATTAAGAAAGGATCACTTAGGTGGTTTGGTCATATGGAAAGGATGAATGAGGAAAGAGTGGTAAGAAAGATATATGACGCAAGTGTTGATGGAACCAGAAATAGAGGACGTCCGCGAAAGACTTGGCACGACCAGATAAACCAGATAATGGAGGATGGTTCTGTTAGAAGCCTCAACAATCGGCGAGCTTGTATGACAAGATGTATGAATGTGGATGAGGCAAGAATTGTGTGTCAGGACAGAAGAGTGTGGCGCTCTATCCTCTCTGCCTACCCCCACGGGGAAACGGCGTGATGGTAAGTAAGTATATAGTGGCTCATAATCGAATCCCGAAAATGATATTTATTTTTATTTATTTCCCGAAAATGATATTTATTTATTGTTTTGCATTTTTGAGAATGAATTTATACTTTCCTAAAGTCTAACTGTAATACTAATATTTAATTTTATTTAACAAAAATAGTTACCCCTAGTGAACTTTATAATAAACTAGAAATAAAAATAAGCTTAATATATTCGTAAAATACTACTTTCATGTGATATGATAGTAAGTGTCCCGATACACCAGAATTCCGATCTCCGCCGAGGAGTTTTTATTTTTTATGTTTTTAATTAGAGTTTACCGCATTTAAAGTATACTTTTTAAAGTAGAAATAAAATATTCTTTGCAATATTCATCGTTAAAGTATAAAATGGAGAAAGAAAACAGTGGCTGCTAGAAGGGATGGGCTTAGTTAAACGAGTCAGAATGGGAAACAAAAAAAACTCGACAAACAGCTCCACATCCCCGCACGGATGAACGATTTATTTTTTATCCGACGGATGTCAACCATATGCGTTTTTTAGGCATATTTTAAATGCGTTTCTTTAAGCGTACCGAAGAAAAATATAATCATACCATGATGCTGAATGAATTCATATTATTATTATTTTTTTAATTAGTTAGCATAACAATTAAAATTAAAATAAACACTGACTTATACATTAAATGTTATTAATATATTTGTAGCAATGTTGTGAAAACACAACATATTTTAATGGTATTATATATTTCTCTCCTATAAGTCTTCGAAAATAAACGTAGATCATCTTGTGTGAATAATCTTGTATCTATTTTAGTTCTACTGAAGATATTCGCTTTATTCCCGAAGATAGAATTGAATACACTGAATAGACCTGGTTGGTTTGAGGGTATATTTGAATGGGATAGGAAAACTTTTTTCATCAATAGGTATTATACGTTAAAATACATCATCATGGAAATAGCTCAAGGCAATCTGTACGTATTATTGTTATTAAGTTATAACATCATTCTAATATATGTAAAATATTTAAAATCACACAAAAACTTTATATATGTTTATTTTTGAATAACTTATGCGATCGCAGTCGGTCTGCATGGGTTTTTTTAGTCCAAAAATTAATTTAATTTCGGAAAAATAAGATAATTCAATGGTGCCAGTCTGGGGTAATTCGAGGATTGTTCAGTGTATCCCAGTCAAATATCTACAGCTTTTTTGACATGTTTAAAATATAAAAAAACGAATCGCTAATCACCCCTCAGAACGAACAGACGGGCTAAGTTATGATTCCTGACAATGTTACCTACAGTTTAAAGAACTTACTTATTAATGTAGCCAAACGATTATTATTAAGGAAGACGCATTCTTATTGTGAAGTTGTAATTATTCAAAACATAGGTCTGTGATATTTTAAATACTAAATTAATGTATTAATTATAAATATATACATCAATTTTGTCGAAAAATATTATTTTTGCGTCACCGTCATACATTAATTTAGTATTTAAAACAATTATTACTTTGCATATGGCTGGTAAGGTTATATTTAGGTTTGAAACAAGAGTATATCAACCCATTTTACTGAAATTTATAAATGAATCCTGTATGCAAATTATATGTTTATAAAGCGGTACGTACATTAGGTTCCATGTAGTTTAAATATGTATTCGTTGAGACACATTCTATTCAGCGTGCGCAGGATGTTAATACCGTCTAAACTACGTGCATCACCAAGGCGATTACTTCAAATCGTGCGATACTTTTCCCAGAGAGGGGGCGGAGCCCCATTCGGGACTCCCAGCCTCCGCGCCAGATTGATCTCTCGACTCTGGATGATTAATAGCGGACCCCGAACCAGCAGCAAAAATGGAAAATGAGAAAATCCTCACTGGATTAGAGAAAACCCACCCTGCCTTGAATCTACACAAGACCTTCTATTATACGCGCATTGCAAAATGTTACATTTCGAAATATTCCATTTTACAATATTAACATTCAAAAAATTCAATCCATGAATGCTTAAAACGTAGTGATTGACTGTAACTGATACTAGAATCGAATCGAATATAGATTATCACGTCACGATTTATAGGGTGTTGAAAAACGTGACAAAAGTTCCTAAATCCTTAAAGTAATCACCATGGCTAAATATTTTTACGCTCGAAAAACTCACGCGGTGAAAGTCAAAATACTGGCCGTTAGGTTCGCCACATTCGCAGCTCTGTGAGAAGGGTCTGCTCGCGTCGGGTACTTCATTTAACTTTCGGCTACGTGCCAGTCTAGGTGCCCGGGAGGCCGACGGCCTAGTGCCGCGGACCAATTTAAGTCCGCGGACTCTTTTAATTAAAATAATTGCACGATAAAGACCTCAGATAAGAAAGCAAGGCTTGAGGCAAAGGCCGTCGCCGACGAGCGTGGCAATTTGACGGTGCGCAGCTCAAATATTTGAAGAGTAAATTTATTAATTTTTAATCCTAAAAAATTATCTTGTTCTAGGAAATACGTTGTATGTCCCTCTTTTTTCTTTCCTTCCTTATTTTTTTGTCTATCTGGTTTATACTTATCTATCTACGCAGTTTATACTTTAAGAAAGATTGATTACGATACCTCTGTTCTGATGAGGAGAAAATACTAGACCGATTACGTGGACCGATGCTGGATGATTCACCAGACAAGTTATAAGGTCACGATGTTTTTTTCTTTACAAATTATTATTGTCGTCGCCGCCTTTTTTCACCAAATATGTTATCACAGTTGGTGGATTGTTAGCTTTGCTGCTATTATTTTTGTGAAAAATTAATTATTGTTGTAATAATGATGATTGTTGAAGGTCCAATAGAAACTCTTATGTGACAATTAAATATTTATTACAAAAATAATGCAATGCTGGTACAAGGTATATAATAAGTATCCAAGTCAAACACTAATGCAGAAGAGAGGGGCTGCGCCTTACGCTTGTCCCCTTTTTATCTCCGTACACAAGCACACATATACACATCCGTACGGTACGGCGCTCTGAAACACACACACACACACACATCTATATAATCTCAGGAACATCACATTAATCGTAAGTAATTTTTATTGCAATTTAACGATTGATTCTTTGATCATTTCTCTATCAATATTTTTTTGTCATCTAATCATCTATTATTTTTCTATAATAAATTATAACATCAATTTAACTAAAACTCTTTTATTATGAAATATGACCTTGTATATTTGTTCAGTACTTTTTAGTGAAGATTTTATTCCCAGGTGTTCGTTAATATTATGGTAAGTAGATAGATTCTGATACACGTACTCTCATGCTCGCCACTTATCTGGTCAGTGGAGGATAGTCCGACAGACAACATCTCACAAAATATACAAAATATTGAGAAGCACAGCCGGTTCAAATATCCTAAATAAAAAACTAAAATCGAGCATGTGTCCTTAGCATCGGTCACCCCTTCAACATGACACATTTACTGAGTCAAAGTAGCGTGTTCTACGATAGATGTTTGTGCGAGATCAGCCACGGTGGGATCACAGTTCAAGCAATAAGTGATAGCAGACTGTCTGTGTGTGAATTTATACTCAAATACCTACTATCCAATAGTTTAAACAAAATTGCCTGATTGCGGTGTGTATGCTTCGCGTATGATTAAATTGATTATCTTAACATTAGAACATATATAATCTGAAATCTTTGAAAATCTTAATGCTGATTTATATAAAAACACGGACGAAGCCCAGTAGGGCAGATATTTAAATATTTACATGTACCTACAACATTTTGGAAGAATTTTAATGGAAAAAGCAAGAATGGTGAAGAAAGAAAAAGTATGGGACGTGCAAGAGGCTTTTGTGAGTGGAAAAGGATGCATGGATCAAATCTTTTCTCTAAGAGTGATGACGGAAAAGTTTTTGACGAAAAACCGAAAACTATTTTGTGCCTTCGTAGATCTACAGAAGGCATATGATAGAGTTATAAGAGAAAGGTTATAGCATGTACTCTCTGATTACGGGATGAATAGTAAACTTATACACGTAATCGCATCCCTGTACGGAGGAAGTTCTGTAAGAATCAATGGAGCACTCACACCATGGTTTGACATTACAAAGGGTGTCAAGCAGGGTTATGAAATGTCTCCATGGCTGTTCAACTTGTATATGGATAAATATGTGAAAGAACTGGAATTTATGAATGTAGGAGCAAAAATGGGCGATTTAATGGTATGCTATTTATTTTATGCCGATGATGCAGTACTAATGGCGAATAATGAACAAGAACTACTGAGTCTAGTGAGTAGAATGTACGATGTATGCAAGGAAAGCGACCTCATGATGAATTTTAACAAGTCGAAAGTGATGGTATTCGAGAAGGAGGAAAGCAAGACACCGTGCAAAATACTTGTAGGTAATGAATGTTTGGAACAAGTAGATGAGTTTGTATATTTGGGAAGTATGTTTGATAGAAACGGAAAGGCTGAGAATGATATCGAAAAAAGGGTGACTGCAGGAAATAAAGTGAACGGCGTATTGAATGGAATTATATCTAACGGGAATTTATCAACTGAGGCAAGACTAGCGGTGCACAATGGAATCCTGGTACCGACACTTCTGTATGGAAGTGAGGCCTGGAGCTGGCAGAAAAGGAACGAAAGTAGACTGAGTGCAGTGGAAATGAGATCACTTAGGCGTATTTGTGGCAAATCTATTTATGACAGAGTAAAGAATGAAGAAATAAGGAAAGAATTTAAAGCTGATGTTAGTATAGTGAGTAAGATTTAGAAAGGATCACTTAGGTGGTTTGGTCATATGAACCGGATGAATGAGGAGAGAATGGTAAGAAATATATATGACGCAAGTGTTGATGGAACCAGAAATAGAGGACGTCCGCGGAAGACTTGGCACGACCAGGTAAACCAGATAATGGAGGAGGAGGAAGCCTCAACAATCGGCGAGCTTATTTGAGAAGATGTATGAATGTGGATGAGGCGAGAATTGTGTGTCAGGACAGAACAGTGTGGCGCTCTATCCTCTCTGCCTACCCCCGCGTGGAAACGGCGTGATGGTAAGTAAGTAAGTAAGTAAGTAAGTACAACATTTTAAATAATTAAATTGATACGATGATTAGTTAGTTGTATTCTAATTTATTCTAAATTCAGTTAAAAATCATTGGTACAGTAGAAACTGAACCTCCCGACAATTGAATCTCAGTAACTAATCCCAATCAGAATAATGGTTTAGCTCATCACTGTTTAAAGGGTGACACAATTTTGATTAACCTTGCTGTTATGGTGCAGTTATGATAATATGTAAATATAAAACGAATTTAATGTTGTATTAATTGAATAAAATATCATATTCATATTTTATGTATTCATCAACGGCTCGCTGAACGCAATAGAAATAAGTTTTTCGAATTTATACCCCAAACATTGAATTAATTGTGTTAGTTTTGCTACTGCAAATATTCATTCAGTTAGAATTCCGAACTTAAATGCTGATAGGCAACAAGCGAATAGAGATTTAATGGGGAAATAATATTTATTTAATGACTTACTTGTACAGAAATATACAGCGTTAACATAAAATCTGTACAAATATATATAATGCAAATTGTATGTACAGCCAAACGTTAAAAATATTACTTTACTAAATTTAACTACAAGTCCTATTCTAAAATTTTTTCCTAAAAATTATTCGACTAAATTTGTATTGAGCAGCAATTTGAGTTAGGTACTAATTTTTTTTTTTTTTTTAAATAATTGTTGTTTTTTTAAAAAAATTTAAATAGATTCTGGTGAAGAAACAATGCTATATTTTTAGTTAGTTATGACATCCTGAAGAAGGGAAAGTTATTTTCCGAAACCGGTAGATGTTTTTTAAACTCAATTGTGGTTAATAAAACTAAGATAATAAATAAGAAATATGTTAAAAATATTGTAACAAAAAAGTTAAATATATAATGCAGAAATACACTAGAGTATGCATGTGAATTTTATGTACCGTACGTGCATGTATGATTATTCTAGTGTGCTTGCGAAGAGTTTTTTATTTTATTTATGTAACAAATAAGAGTTATCTTGAATAATTTCATAAAATATTACCTTTTAACATATTTATGAAATTAATATTTTTAGCTCAAAATAATAATAAAAAAATCTTATACACTCTATTTCAACAAAATATATTACATATCCTGAAACAATATTCTTCTTTTTTTGTGCCCTATCCGTTTAACGGGCGTCGGATATCATCACTTTGTTTACTGCGGCCCGGAAAAGCTGTACAGAAAACTGGCTAAACCATTGCCTTAGATTCTTCAGCCATGATGTTTTCAAACATCTCAAATGCTACCTTATTCTTATATTAGAAATGGAAAATAATTAATAAAAAAATAATTCTAACATTCATTAAAAATAATAATAAAATTGAATTCAAAATTTTTAGAAAATCAACTTTTACAGATACTATCATACACAATGAATCTAATCATCTATTATCACACAGACATTCAAACATTAAAAACTTTGTTTTATAGAAAAAAGTACAATAATATTATAGAATACGAAATACTATATTACAAGTCAATACCATTGTTTATCAAAAAACTTGCTGTTATATAAATTAAACGTAGCGAGTTAAGGAAAAGAATATGAAACAAGTTAACTGGGAGCTGAAAATTACCATTGACGAGACCACTGTAAAATAAAACTGATCCCCAATGGACGGGCAAAAAAGACATGGTCGTGGGTTTCTTCTTCGGCACCACACTCACACATCGGGGAATCTATTAAGTTCAATCTGAACAAATGAGAGGCCACCTGGCAATGCCAAATTTTCATTTTTGAGATATTTGATACTATTCTTTTGGAGATTTTCCTTTTTGAAAACCAGGGGGTGATGGGAATAGATTCTTGAATTATTTTAAGATGATTACCCTTATGATTATTTGGATCCATCCATTGTGCAGTCCAGATAGAATTCGTACATTTTTTTACCATATTAAGTCTGTCATACATCGGAATATGGAATTGATGGGGAAAAGCTCCGGAAAGAGTGTTAACAGTTTATTATGTTGATGTGTCAATAGTGATTTTAAACGAAGTGTTTTCCTAATTATTTATATAATATGTTGCCAGAAAGTAATTTTGCAAATATTGCAGAATAAACTTATTTATAATGTCTAGGTACTATGTAGGCATTGTTTTATATTGTTTATTTAATATGTATGACAATTTAGCATATTGCTAATTGAAATCTTTGTTCTGTACTATGTTATGCATGCATCAATTTTCATAAAGTCCTCACAACCTCAGTACATGAAAAGTAGTTATCATGTTCTTAGTAATCAAAATATGTGAGAATGAATTAATTATTTTCCGTACATATATAATATTAAACATTAAACAAACTAGAGATGACTCAGAACAGATGAATTGTGTTAAGGCGAGGTCTTAGCGAATTATTTGAAACTAAAGGTCTCTATTATGCTAATGTTCTGGATTAAGTGAATACAGGTGAGAACATTTCTAAGATTTAAGCATAATTTAGTACAGAAAACATCTCAACCAAGGGTATGATTTGTATAAGAACCTATATATGAATATTAGAAAAAATTTTGATAATTGTGTACGATTCATACACATTTACGAATCCTTTATTTTACAAACAAGTATTTCAGACACCTAACTAGTGTCCCATTCAGTTATCATTCTAATAAAATAAATAAATATTAAAACATTTCCCCAAAATTAATTATTTTCAATAATTTTTATTTGGACCCGGAACCCTGGACCGCTTTTTTAGGGCTTCTTTTCAAAATATTTTAGAGATTTATACCTAATATGATTTACTATTTATTATATTGATAAGATTAAAACCACCCCCTAAATATATAATTCATATTATACGTGCAGCGCGCAAAAAAAAAAATTGATGTTTAAAAATCTGTTAATTCACAATGCGAAAAAGAATAGAGAAATATTTCTCCTTACTTCCCAGATAATAAAATATTTTAACGCATTCTTATGAGAGTAAGTAAAACAATAGATGATAAAACCCCGCTATTCGTCTGCCTTACTTCGAATAAAATTCGATTCGGCATTGTTATTTAATTGTTATTCTTAGTTATTTTAAAATACTGTCATTTAAAATATGTATACATAATCTTTATTCATAAAGGTTTAAATAAATAATAATCTGGGAGTCTGAAATGGATTGATCCAACTTTCATTATTTATTTGGGTATACATGTATTCGGCATTCGTACAAATCTAAATGTGAACAGCCTCCTGGAACGAATTGTGTTCGAATAGCGGGGTTTCACAATATATATTTAAAAATATTCGTTTGTTCGTGAGGAATAATTTTAAGCAAATAAACGAGATGAAAATCATCGTTACCGAGAACTATTCCAGTAAGTGCGTTACCGTTGTGTCGGGCTTACATCACATTCTACAAATGAAACAAGCCACTTAAGACGAGCATTGTTCCGCCGTATCCCGTAAACCGAATTATCCGACAGATTTTTTTTGTTTTGTTGTGTTACGCCGCCATTCCGGTAACAATCAGCAGAACAAACAGGCAAACAAGAGAACGTCGGCGGAAAAAAATGAATACGAGAAAACAGAAGACCCGACAGTTCTCCTTTCACTTCTGGGCCCCTAGTAAGCGGATACAGACTTAATCGAAAATGTTTTTTATTACGATTGCTTTCGACTGTGTGTTCAACTGTAATTTAATTGAATATTATATATATTTCATGCAAATCTACGATAGAATAATTAATCATTAATTTTGCTACTTATCATTTATTTTTAGATAAAAATTTCAACTTTAGTCGTATTTATAAAAATAAAAAAAATAATGTTCACTAACATGACCGTAAACGTTCCCTGAGCAAACACGCAGAAAAAAATCTAATTAATACTATTACAAATGTTTTAAATATCGCAAGAACTAAGTGTATTTCATGAATATGTGAAAATGTATGTTTTTGAATAGTAGATAAATCAGGCACGCTAATAAATTTAGCCGAAATATTTTCCAGGTCAATTTTTGTTTGTGTTTGTTTGAAATGTTTGAAACGTGATGAGAAGTACGAAATATACACAATGTGTTCACAAAATCCGTTGTATATCTCTTTTAACTTTTTAATGTAGAGTGATATCGAGGTTTGCTGGTCACGATCGCTGAAAGTGCATTGAAATTTTCTGGAAGTTGGGTCACGACACTCTCTAGAAGTGTGTATATCAAAATCTTATAAGTAAAACGAAGTAACAGAAATTTAGAATATTGACTCTAAATAATTATATTCGTATGTTACGTAAATATACAAGTTTAATAATTAAATAATTTTATTAATAATAATGGTTCTTCAATAATTAAAAAAAAAAAAATATTAGGTTTAATAGTTTATTGTTTTATCTCAATAAAAATATTTATTTATTTGTAACTATATAATATAATGTAAAAAATACATTTGGACTATGCCCATCTCACTAGAGAAATTTTGTGTCGAGACGAGCATAGTTTACAGGCAATTGTACCAATGAATTAGTATTACAAGTAGTAGATAAAATTAATATGTATTACTTTACATATAGGTGTATATGAAAAAAAAATTAAATTAAATTATTTTGGATAAATTTGTGGCAATAGTTAATAAAAGTATGAGTCAATATGTTTGGGTGAGTGTACCAATTCTGGCTCTACACATATTACAAATCCAAGTTTTAATTTTTACTTTCATGTTATTGTGACAATTCAATTGGTTTAAATCTTTCAGCATTCTATTAAATAGTTTAGGTCCAAAATATTTGTAGTTCCTTTAGCCATATGTTATATGTGCTCTTGGGGTTTGTAGGTTATGTGTATTTGTCCGTGTGGAAATTATATTTTGAGTTGTTTTAAAATGTATCTGTTTGTATTTATATAAGAGTAATATTAGCATATATTTGTCTTATATCAAAGACATCGAATTTATTAAAAATTTCATCAGTGCTTGTTGTGATTCGGGTTTTGAGGATAACTTTTAAAATAATTTTCTGAGTTGCTATTATTGGATTAATTTCACCCCAAGTAATTATACCATATATATTAATACGCTGTTTCAATGTAAGAACGAGTGAAATTTAAACTACATAATATAAATATTATTTATTGTCGCAGACGATATTTTGACTGCAAAAAAATACACAAACCAATTTATTATAAGTCTGCTAGATATAACTAACTGATTTCACTTTTTATGTGATTTGTTTTGATAGCTAAACAATGGATTTGCATTGTTTAGTGAATTAACATCAAAAAAATTTTTATACATTATTCTTGTATTTCGTATTTTTCTAATCAAAATATACAATATATAAAAATTTTAATATTGCGTCACATACAAGAATAATATAAAAAAATAATAGATATACGCTTTTTCTATTTTAATATTTAAATAAATGTGTTTGTGATGGAAGCAGGACCGAACCTCTGTTTACTTGATCAGTAGACGTTACTTATCGCTAGACCAACAAACATTATATTATATTGAGGTTCCATGTAATGATGGACTAAACTACACTTAAATAAAATATTTTTATTCATATTGTATTCACATCCTTATGGACTTAGACATTTTTTTTAAAATGTGCAGCTACACAAGTAGCATGTAATATATATAAAACAGAAATAGATAAAACTGATTAAACATAAAAAAATAAAATGGGAAACAAAAAGAAACAAGAAAAAATATACTCGTATATTCGGCTTAACACAGAATGGCAGAGTACCAAAATCAATTACACCTTCATTTTACTTACTGATTCAGGGTAACATCAAAAACATTACTCTTATATTTAAACATTGAACATCGAAATCTAACAAGAACAAATCGTTTCCTTGCCTGTGAAGTCTTTATGTGGGTGTATTCCTATGAAAATGTGTATTTGATGCTGACCGCTGAAACGTGATATACAATCAGTTTAGTTAAATTAATAAATAAATTAAATAAAAATAATAAATCACTTAACATTCTTCTACACAAGTTATGATAAAATATGTTTAAAAGAAAAATAAGATGATCTTATAGGTAAGGGTAAAGGTAATGTGAAAAGATGCATAGATCAGATATTTTCCCTTCATCCTGTGACATTTACATTTGCAAAACTTTGTGAATTTGAATCGAACAAACGGCGCACGATCGCGATAAGGTGAAAGTTATGGAAAGCATTATCTAGGTAGGCGATGAATATTAAACTTACATACATAAACATCCTCATCTTTGTATGGAATACTGGATGTTTAAGAGTTAATTAATCATCACACCCTTATTCAAAATAATAATATTTTGTACACATTTAATAATATAATAATTTGTACAAGAAAAGACAAAAATTAATCAATCATTATATTGCTCTAACTGTGCGGGATCCCATCCAAGTAGTGTACATGTCTTTATTGCCATTAATAAAAATTGCCAATGTAGCGTTTCTTTCTATCATATCAGTAGATAGTTTCTTACTGCCCTATAGGCAATCAACCGTTCATTAATATTTGATACTTTTCATAAGTAAATTACAAACATCTATCAAAATGGCAATACTGGAGGATAATTTTAATTATTATAAGTTTAAATTAGATATTAATTAATTGAAAATGCTTTTAATACAACGTTTTTTAAAAAATCTACTAATTCACAGTTTCATATTAGGTACTTATTTCGCTTAAATAATTATAGATCCTAATATTTCAAAGAAAAACTTATTATTGAATTACTTATAGGTATTGTAATTATCTTAAGAATAAACATTTTTAGTAGTTTTTGTTGGTTAAATTAGTTTGAACTATATTAGACCACTTCTCTATTTAAATATATTTTTTAGAAATATTGACCGTGGCTGTACAACGGTCAATATTGGCTATTACATATCAAAATCAATTAGCACAGAAACACTGGTCGTGCCTACTATTTCATTTTTTTGGCCGCAGTGTAGGTTTAATTGCAAGTTAATTATTTATAAAAATAGATACATTGTGAAACTCATTGACGTAGAGTGACGTAAGTCATGATATTAAGTATTAAATTGTTCAGTGTGTTCCTTTAATGCAAACTATATATGAAGGTCTAAAAACGCTGATTTATAGATTACTTACCTCTGTCAATAATAATAAATATACTTCCACCAGATGTGCGGTTGAAACTAAAACAAATCATTGCGAAACATATGCAGTTATCAGACACAAATGAAAATTCGAAATAATTTCCGTCTAGCTAAATATTATGAACACTTTCTCAGATAGCTGAATATTATGAACATAGACATAAAAATATCAGATTAATACAAACCAGAGTTTTCGTTATTTCAAAGACATACTATAAATAAATTTCTCTGTACGTAGGTACATCATATTGCCTCCCTATTTGAAATTTTACTATTCAATATACATAATAAATGTGATTCAATCATTCCTTTGACTATGCTGTATTAAAACTTCAAGCCAATAAATATATAATATCATGACGAATGTTAGTAAGACGATAGGTATATTCAGAAAAAATATAAATATATAATATTTACCTATTAATATCATGTAATATATTGATTTATCTGAGATGCTAAGATATTTTTTTTAAAACCTCAAAAAAATATATAGAGATTCTGTTACTTACATGTGTGTTATATAAAATGAACTAGTAAAAGTGAAATGAAAGTAGACTGCATCCGATGAAAATTCGATCTCCATATGTAAATATGAACTAAAACTGTATAAATTATGAAAGATTCACCTTAGTCATTTGAATACGTGAAATGCGATCATCTGCCTTTATTATCTTGCATTTTATCTTCTCCTATATAATGATTTATTATTTATTTATTTATTCTTAATCTAGTACATACATAAGTACATATATATTATGTGCATATATTATGTGCTCAGTTTGATTTTGAATTTATATAATTTCTCCTTTCTTATGCCATTTGGTATTTCGTTTAAAATCTTCATCACACTGTACATAATTTAGTTCGAAGATTTAGCCTGTTTCCTGAATGGTATACTCATTTTATCTAATACAAACTAAATGTAACAATTACAAAGAGGACAAAATCAATTTACCGAAAAAATATTTTTGTTACTACCGGTATTATATCAATTCCTCTTGTATTTTAAAAATAAACATTAAAGAAACAAAAATAGCATTGAAATATGTTCAAGTTTAATGGTCGTCATATTTAAGTCTTACAGCATTGTATTGATCCGAGTATATCTATATTTTCTCAAAGTTTTATTTTACTCTACTATGAGTATGATGAATAATAAAAGAGTACTATGTGTCCAAAGGGTGCAGCTATCCTTCGTTATTAGATCTCCTGACTTATTTATGCGTTTCAGTATCTCTTCATTGATAACGTAGTCGATCCAGGATATAATTTTTACCCAGCACGGATTAGATATAATTTTTGTTTAAATTTATACAGCACGATTAAAAGGAGTTCAATTGTATTTGGCTATTTTCGCATAGGTAAATTATAAAATGAGAGTAATAATGTATACATTTGTTTAAAAATAAATTACGTATATACTCTTCATTATGAATATATTCATTAAAAAAATCTGAAACAAAGCATATGTCTGTGGCAATACAACGTAATATTTTGATAGTAAATCTTTATTTTCGATAATAAAGCTACATACTAAGGTTCTGCTATTCTTTTGCAAAACAATCGAATTGCTTCAGTCACCGGCGCCCTTCGTTGGTTCGTTACCTTCGAAAAAAACCTTCCGACCGCTAAAATTACCCCTTCGCACCAATAATAATCAAAGGGCGGGTGGGTGAAGGGGGACCCTAGATTGCGGCAGTCAGGGGTGGATTTTGGGACAAACTTCCCTTAAACACTATTCATTAGGAAATGGCCAGCAAAAAGTGCAGTACGAGAAATAAAAAAAATACCAATAGGGAGAATAGACCAACGATATTATACGACTATAATGTCAAAATCTTATTTATGACGGAATGATTATTATAATGTTCCGAATTATTAATCATGAAGAAATATGTTCACTCTACATCGTTTTATAACTTTACGATTGAATTTCAAATTTGTTTTCCGTTGAATAAATAATCGCAATTTCGTATACAGAATTACCTGGCAGTGATATGATAGGTATGCATAGTCTATCTAGTGAACAATGGAAATTATTACTATTATTTGATGTGAAACATTCGAAGACGAATAAACCAGGTAGAGTAAATAATCTAAAACTGACAAATGAAACGAAATCTTATTACAGAAGCAACATCACACCTCTCACTTATTGAGCTGCATAGTGCATACTGCACTTACGGTACAGAGAGCTACACATAGGACGTGTTTATTATTCGTGCTGATCACAAATTCGTCTGATAGAGTTACTGTTAGTATAATTGCTGTAATGTTAATGTTTGTGATTCGATTTAAATAAAACAAACTACACTCAACTTGTTTAACCAACCATTACATTTTACTTGCTACCAAAATATTTTTCTACCAGGGAAAATGCGTTACCATTACGCTACGCCATCCAAGTAAGTTGACCACAAATTGATACATTTTTAAAAAGCTATCACCTTTATTGCGATAAATCTCAAATACATTTTAGTAATATACGCTGAGAGACGCCAGAGAATTAATGAAATCATTATATATTATATCTGGATAAACTTTCAAACAACTTATATATTTTAAGAAGTACACATTATTATTGTTATATTGCAATTTTTTCATAACATAGTTCTGTGGTATTTTAATCCCGGTAGCACCCAATATATTTTTTAGATAAATTTATTTTATCTATATATCTTTATAATTTATGCATTTATTTTTATTAAAATACCACAGAACTATGTTTTGAAATACTGCAACTTCACAATAATAATATGTACTCCTTAATAAATATATATATATTCTAATAAAAAATCAAAAATAAAACGATTTCATAAAACGCGCTCTAGATTCCCTTAACTTTTCTTTCGTCCTTGCTAACGAGTCAAAAGTGTTACCTTTATTTCTCTGTATGATGTACAGCTCCTGAAACGACATCTATTGTACTAACATATTGTTTGGGACATATATTTCTTTGGTTTATATATATTAATTATTGAACGAAAATAATGCACTGTGCCTCCCCCCACCTCCTTTCCTCTCCGTTCCCGGCCACACGCCACCGACCAATCGATTGGTGACCTTGAACCAATACAGTTATACGTGTACAATATAGTTTAAAGTATTATACTAATTCGAGACTTTGTGTCTATTCCGTGTCGGAAACTTTGACGAAATAGTGATTTAAAATATATAGTCCACATCTTTGGAGATGTCAGCAGAATGTGGATTGTGGTGAGTGCCAAACTTCTTCCTGTCCTGAGATTCTTTCGGCATCTACGCTTGTATGCAACACACACACATATATATACATATACAATGATTTTTTTTAAACGTCCGGTATACTACTGCCAGGTGCCTACAATGAGAATTATAATAAAAATAAATATTTTTTTTTTTGTTACAACCCCAACTGGTGCTCCAATGGTTGGTGCTCTTTTTTGCCGTGGACGTGGAAGCCCCAAACCGAGAAAATGGTAATAAATTTATAAGTTAATGGCTTATTTATCATCGGACCCTTCGCAGGTACGTCAGGGCCGGACTGACCCTCCACGGAGGGAATGGGCCGTGATGGCAATATTGCGAAAGAAAATGAGACAAGAAATGATAAACAGTATACTTTATGGCCGTCTGTATCGATAACGGAATTCCTCATAATAAAGTGTTTGGATTTGGAAATTCCCCCAGAATAAGGGAGGAAATATTATAAAACATTTCTACGCACTCGCAAAAGGGGAGCAGCCCGAAACGGCTGGTTGCTCGTGATTTATGAAGTGTGCGATAATCCTTTGTGCCTTATTTTCGCAACCCTTATATTATCAGAAATCAGTGAGAGATTAATATATTTTTTCTTACTTTATTTCATAATTGACTTATCAAGCGGAAATAAATAATTATATATTTTTTTACTTTCTCTAAAAATGTTTTTTTTTTTTTTAAATACATAATTTGTCATAAATATAAAGAAAGCAACAGTGAAATTAAACGTTATTTTTAAATATGTGACTAAAGTATGAACGTAAAAATCGTCATAATTGTATACACAAAGTGTAACAAACCACAATATTTTATTGGTGGATACCTGACTAAATTACAAGTCGAAAAAAAATAGTCTAGTATATCGCTCTAAAATCGATGGCCTTTAATTTTTTGTATTCAATATATAATCTGGAATCAATTAAATATTTCAATTAATCGAAATAATTACATAATTACGAAATTTTCGAAATACTTTTATCTCTGAAATTGCTACACATATCCACCGTAAAATATTATGAACTAAGTTTTGTTACACCTGAATAATAAATGTTATTTGTTTGTTATAAGTCCTATAAAAAAACTAGTGTTATACATGGTTAAAAGTTATTCTGTCCACTGTCGAATGTCACGTGATTAGATTTTGTTGACCTAGGAACCCACGCATTTTTTTTCTTTTAAATTGTTAATTTGTAAATAGCTTTTATATTTATTTTTCACCGTATTTCTAATTTACAACAATAAAAAAGTGTATTCTGTAACATGTTATTCGTCTTAAAATATTTTTATATTAAATACTAAATTAAAGTATTAATTATAAATATATACAAATAAAATCAATTTTGTCGAAAAATATTGTCTTTGCGTCACCGGGATATATTTTTCGACAAAATTAATTTTATATGTATATATTTATATTTAATACATTAATTTAGTATTTAAAATATCACAGACCTATGTTCTGAACAATTACAATTTCACAATAAGAATGTGTTTTCCTTAATATTTTTATATTGTACCATAATGTCATTAACAACCGTATAAACGTTCTGATATATATTACTGATATATATTGCGTTAGTTACTATGAAAAAAAGATTCTAAAATGTTTCATGTGACTTTACATGAACAAATTATAATATTAAATTCGACAAATTATTAATGATTCGAGTAACTGAATATTGAATTACATTCAAAATAATAATTAAATGAATTGTTTTGCTCTGTTAATAAATTAATGTACTTATTTCACATCGTAAATTAATTAATTAATTTTTTTTAAATACATATAAAATTTTTGTTATTAAAATTAATTTAAATTTACGATATTTTAATTAAATTTAAATAGGATTTTTGTTCAATGTATCAACTAAAAGTCGTGTTTTAAGTATTTAATTGGAACTTCACGTAGATGTTTACGCGCCTTGTTACTTCGATTGGCACCACCGGGTTTCCTGATTTATAGTAATGTTAATGTATGTATGTGAGTATTGCCACCTTTTTCAGAGAGTCATGAAGATGGTAAACGACAGGCGGTTCAATTACATCCCGTACTTTGACCAAAAGTTCAAATAAACCACCAGTAAGCACTTCAGTTGGTCGAAATCTACCCAGCTAAAATAACAACAACATCGAAATAGAAAGACAGCAAATACAATATAAAGGTTAGTGCAGTATTTATATATCATATGTGTAATTTAAATCATTTTTATTCGAATTATTTCGCAGTTGGAATATATTTAATTACAACAAAGCACATTACAAAGCTTATATATCTTTGATAATATTGTGTATTATTCAAACATTCACACATATAGACCAACGTTTAATACAGGATTTAGTATTAAGAAATCAAGTAACGTTATATTCATCTTTAGCTGTTTATTCTCAAAAAAGTACAAAAAAAGTTATCTACGTTGAAATACTGAGCGCAACCGCGTATTGCGACTTTTCGGCTATAGGTGTAGGTTGTGGGCGCGTTATAGTCAAAATTCTCTCCTCTACGCGTTTGATCATTGCACATCGATTTATATCGCGTGGCGGCTGTCTACCTAAGATTTGGAATCATATGGTATTATCAGTAAGTGCCCATCACAGTTTTTTCAAATCTGATGTAAACCTTCATTCTTAATCTTTCTAAATTATTTGCCTAGTCTATATTGTTTCTCCGCTGTAAATTTTGATTAAAATATTTTTTCGCTCCAATCGCTATTGGATAATAATGAACTCCTAGCAGATATATTTCTAAAATACTAGATTTTTCTAACTTATATAATTATCTTAAATACGATAAGACAAGTCTAATCGGCAAATATTGATTTACCTGTATGATTTCGCTATCTCTAAAGAATCCATTGTACTTAATATATAAATAAAATAAAAATTGATGTACATAAATTCTTTCAACATCTCAAATGATGCTTTAACATTTTAAATTGCAAAATCTCAACCAGGAGTGCAGATAACTCAATCGAATATTGGTTTTTACCCATCGCTTAACATGAAGCTTAAGTCTTGAAGAGAGCGGGATTCGGGTGAGCCAACCCACTAAGTTCACCTGCGCTCCGGATAAGTTGAAGCGAAATCCGGACTGGGTTTAATAGATTTTATCTGGAATACGCCAAAACCAATCTTTCACATAAAACGTATCCTTATTTGATGTAATAAATTAAAATCAGATTACTAAAGCAAAATGCACTTGAATTAAGAATTATAGATGATAATAATAATACAAATTAACGTAAAACTATGTAATATTAGTGTAAGGTGTTATTGAAAATAAGATAAATGTATTTTCCAGTAAGTCACCTTGAATATTATATGTTACTAATAAGGTTACCATTTTATTTTAAATAAGTGCCACATTTTTTTTTGCACTACGACAACATAGATGTTATGCATTGACCAATAGTCGCGCGACGTGTTTTAAAATTATGAATTTTGACGTTTCCTTGCGCGGATAGGCGTCAGAGGTGCCGAGAAGTAGCCAGCGTGGGCCATTCGTGCTCTACTTTCATAAATAAATCATAAATCTTGAATCATCCTGCTTTGAATAAAGGCTCTTGGTACGAGTGTACCTATATTTGAAATATTTGTGTCTAATCTGCATTGTGTAATTCTTTTTGTTTTAGGGAAACGTGCAGTTTTCCTTTTATAATTTCGACATTGGCGTTTTGTCAAAAATAGTATCTTGACGCCAGTAGCGTATGTCATATTGGAGTTTGTTTGCGAGGGAGATTAATTTTCGAGAGTTGAGAATCGTAAGAGAGATGTCATTTTTATCACGGATGGAACATCATTATATCAAATAATTTGGATGTGATCCTTTGGTGAGGGCCATTAATGCTACTGATCAACTTTAAAAATCAGCCCCAGCTGAGATTGGAGCTGAATCTTCATAATCTTAGGAAAGTAATGTTATCTTGTACTGAAGATTTGTGGTTTATTTCATATAAAATTGGCGCAAAACATGTGCACATGATTTTTTAATATTTTTATCTTAAATTATTTTATGTTTCTTCGGATATCATCGCTCAGTAATTATTTCAATTTATTCTATGATGCAGCTGGTATAAATTATTTGCAAACATAATCATCATAGTCTGTTATTATTTGTCCTATTAGTATTGTTGACTACATTTTAAATGCAGTTGTCCGATATAAAATTCTTGATAATGATTCAACCAAATGCTAAGCCATTATTGCTATGTTATTTGATTATTATTTTAATGCTAACTTCAAATTTTTTCATTTATTTCCTTATCTTCTTATTTGAAAAATTTATTTTATTTTTTCACATTTGAAAGTGAGAAATTTTATTGTTTAAAGGTGAGTAAGTAATTTTGACGTCGGAAACCCATTTTTCATGTTTCTCTGATGAACCTGTCGATAAATGGCAAAGACCCGTCTCACACATTACAATACACACACACACATATATATATATATATATATATATATATTTTTTTTTTAATAATTCAATTCTAAAAATAATTTAATATAAAATTGTGGGGGTAATTAATGATAAAATGAAACGCGGGTTTTTATATAATCGTACATTATGTAAATATGTGTATATAAAATGTTACAAATGTTATAAAGCGGGTATGTTACTCCTCTCAGTGGGAGCCTCGTTCTCAGGTACAGATGTCGCTTGTATCATCGGTCAACTGGTAGTGGCGATGATGGCGGTGTATTTAAATCGCCGCTTCCACAAACTTGTTTATTAAAGTGTTAATAGCAAAACAGACAGCAAAAATGTATATTTCAATTTATTATGGTTAAATCAGTCAAAAATGGACATAAAACTCAACAAATCCGATGTTCTGGAATTAAAGTTGAAAACACAATGGCTTGGCCGTTATATAACATAAAGTCGTCGCACATAAAACATTATTTGGGTAAACAATTTTTTTACGCATTATTTATTTTTATAAACAGGTGTATTAAAGCTTGTTTATGAGCACCAATAATAAAAACAACAGGAAGGATGGGTGCGTTCACGAAAATATGTGTCAAAGCATTGTTCAGGATTATACTAATAGTGAATTATTTAAAAATAGTCCCTTCTTAATATTTTTTTAGTATCTCAGTTCAAATCAATTTAATTAAATCATTATTTTAAACATTATTTTTTTTTTATATAGTGATGTTGCAATTTAAGGACGTAGTTCTATGATATTTAAAGCAGATTGGGTAAATCAATTAAAAAATTATACAGAAAACACTATTTATTGAAAAAATATTTGGTCAACACCGGGATTTGAACCCGGAGTTTTTCTTATTGATGTAAAACGTACAAATACACAAAGTTAACCATTTTAGTAAATTATACGAACTAGCGTTACCATAACGCTATCATTATGGTCCAGTAAGACAAAATTCCAGGTTAGCCTCCCGGTGGTAATCAAATATTTTTGATAGATAGATTTTTCTGTATGTCTCTTAAATTGATTATTCTAATATGTTTTAAACGAATCAAATATCAATTCTTGATCGATACAAAACATGTTAAGATTATTTGCTTTAAAATATTTTCCTTTAACATTTTTCTCATTTCCACAAATATCTACAATAATTATATAGTGGTTTCAATCTTAAGTAAATTGCCGTTTATGTATATATTTTTCTTATACTTAATGCCTAAACTTTACAACAATTTAGACTCTCAACACAAAGCGAATCCCGTCACCTGCGTTATTCAAAAAGAAAGTTGATGAATGGCTAAGAAACAATAAAAAGTTGTTCCAGCGCTTTATAATATTGTATTATACCAAAGTGATTTGAAATGAAAGGATAAGTACTTGCTTATTGTACTACGACTACCTGTGTAGGCTTTGTGTACATTATTTATTTTTCCTGTCAATGCTACGACGTTTGCTTTAATTTTTTATTATTTTTCAGATTTTTACTTATTTAAACCTAAATTGTAAAAAATATTCTAAAATGTGTCTTCCATAAATTAGGCTAAGCCTAGCTAGAAATTATCATAATATATTTCTATAAAAAAAAGGGAATAAATATAAATATATAAAACGAGCCTGTTAGCAATGTATGCTTAGAATACTATGGAAGTCTATCGTCTACAATGTCATCATCACCGCCGATGACCCTGAATGCACCTTGCATATACCGGTGCGTAAATCAGAGCTCCTAGCAACCATAAACATTCCCGGTACTGACCCCTGGAAATAATAACATGTAACCATAGCAAATATCGTTAACCTAATTCTCCTCGTCACCGCCTTCTAGATAACATCTCCAGGTAATACCTAAGTAAGTTTTTGCGTACATAAATGGTATAATACAATTTAGTCGTTTATCTAAATCTGGAAACTATCCCTAACAATAAATCAAGTGAAAAACGTAAGTAATTTGCATTTCTTAACCTACTTAATGTGTTAATCATTTATCATATATACACATAAAGAATGTAGCTTCTATATTTATAAAATAAGATTCTTATTAGTGACATCTATGATCTTTCAGGGAAATTAATATCAAATTTTCAGACCATAGATAGCTACAGTGAAGTTGTAGTTAATAAGTGTTTCTACATAGTAACTTATATACAACTTCCAAAAATTTGATATATATGGAAGTTAATTGGGTGGAATGGTGAACGTTACATTATACAATATATAATACGTTGCATATATAAGCCAGCCGAAGTCCTGTAATATCCATACTTCCCATATAATATAAATAGCTTCGTTTCTGTGAGATATGTATAATTTGTTTAATGCCTTATACTTTATTATATGCCTTATTATACTTAATTGTGATCTTGGACATATTCAAATATTACTTTTAAAATTAGCAATATTAACTTTGTGGTTAAAATTCATATTTTTATTTATTATCACAAATTAAACAATTTGGAATCGTTGGAGATAAATAAAGCGTATAAAACTAATCAAAAAATTATAAACAACCGACTAAATTTAACTACGAGTCCCATTCTAAAATTTTTTCCTGAAAATTATTCGAGTAAATTTGTATTAAGTAACAATTTGAGTTAGGTACTAAATTTATTTTTTAAATAATTGTTTTTTTTTTTTTAAATAGATTAGAAACCGGTAGATGTATTTAAACTCAATTGAATGGTTAATAAAACAAAGATAATAAATAAAAATATATATTCAAATATTGTTGACTATTAAACTTTTTAAAGGTTTGTGTGGTACATCAAGCATCATTCAAATTGTATTTGCTTATACATGGTGTCCCAAAAGACTTTTTTACAAAAAAAATTCTGTAATAAATAAATGGATTGGTTCAATAAAAAAAATATATTTTGTATTTAAGTACACACCCTGGGAATTTATTTCATGAAAAATATGTTTTCTAAATGCGATCCTTTGTTTCGCTGGCACTTTTCTAAACGGGAGGAGACATTTCTGAGAACTGTTCGGCACATATTCTCCGTGATTGCTGTCATTTATTCTCGGACATTTTATTTTAATTGGTTCAGAGACGGATGATTGGTACTGAATATATTTTATTTAAGATTGCCCCGTAGGAAAAAGTCCATTGGTGTCAAGTCGGGCTATGTGGATGCCAGTTTATGTCACATGGTCAGAATATCAATTTTTAAGGGAAAATTTCATGAAAAACTGGTAACGACATGCTTCATAGCGACTGAATTCCCAAGGAAGCGGCTAGCGATCGGCATACCCCCCGCCCCTTTACAGCTCGTTGCGTTGGTGTAGCAAATGGACAAGATGTAAAAGATTTTTGAGACCCACTGTATATTTTTTAAATTGAAGAGAATCATGGAAAAGAGCACAAAAAATGAATTCTACTAACTAACTTACCATCATGTTATTTACTCGCAAGGATAGCGAAAGAGGATAAACCGCCACACTCTTATTTCCTGACGTACCTCTCCCACATTCAAATGTCTTATCATGCACGCTCTACGGTTGTTGATGCCATCATCTTCTTCTCATTCATACGCTTCACACGAATACACTATCTCAGTCAACATTTTTTTATTTTTTCAACTAAGATACAAAGAAAAAACTTTAAATTACGATATAAACTCAGAATTCAAAACTTGGGTAACGAGTACGCCGATATTGCTGATATATGAAATATAACATTACCGAAATACAAAAAAAAAAATTACCTAATAATTTATAACTGGCAGATCAGAAGAACCACAGACCAGTATATTAAAATATACATAATATGAAGTGTATATATAAAAGAAGGGGTTAAAACATTATTTGCGGAGCTAAGAAAATTTTACACATATTTGTGAAAATATAAATCCGATAGATTATGAAACATTCATTCAACAGTAAAAGTATTTTCTTAATGAAAATTAAATATTTGTGTAAACTATATGTATATTTTAAATAAATGCATATTATATTGTCAGCGTTTAAATTTTCGTTCCAATCGAGTCATATTTTTAAAAGAAGTCGTGGAGCTTTTTGATCACGTGAAAATTTTGGTACAAGGAATTTGCATTAGTTCATGTCTTTTTATTTGATAGTCTGTGAGAAAAACAAATTTACACGGTCATATACAGTAATTTTTTCATACATATTTTAATATAACTTCAAGCATTTACTATATTTTTATTTTTAGACTTTTAGGTTAAGGATATTATTGTTTTTATATATTGTTGCTAATAATACACCATGCCGTATTAAATATTAAATTAAATAAATATGCCCGTGATCCTATCATCTTGTTAAAATGAATTCGAGGAAGTTTGCTCGTTGTATATTAATTCCTTCTAGGAAGTTTTGGTAATACGTGATTTTTGTTTATTTTGATTAAATTTGTTGACTGAAAAATATCTTATACAGAACTTGAATCCATTGAAATTCATCAATGTTTGAAAATTTGTAACGTAGCAATAAAATCTGCTACCTAATAGGATTCAAATAATACAAACGCAATTTTTTTTTCATGTTTAAAGTATTCAAAGTTGCAATATATTTGTCTGTATTAAATACAAATTGAAGACAAGATTGTTAATTACATTATATATAATATATACTTTTCTTTTTCATTCTTATTCTTTATTTGATTCGTTTACAATATTTATTAGATAATTTTTTTTGTTTATTTCATCTTATTATGACATACCTAAATAAATAAATAAATAATGATAAAATGTTGATATAAATTTTTTCACGAATGAATATCTTCGGACATACCGATATTAGCGAGAAATTTTGAAATAAATTTGTTTACGATTGATTTTCTCCAGGGAGACCGATATTAGCGAAAAATGATGAAATAAATTTGTTCCGAAGACGATAATCTTTTACAGCATATTTTTTTCGCGCAAAGCCATTTTCACCTCTGAAAAACATCTAACAACTTTAATTCCTCCCGAAGTTGGAATGTTTAACACCTACTATGGATGTTACCCGGCGGAGCATAAAAACTTCCCTCAGTGAAGATAAAAAGTTCCCCGCAAGTAAGGGCGCCCGACAGGTCTCCGCTTGCCTATCATTTCTTGCGGGAATGTTTCCAATTTACGACTCTTCTTACTTTCCGCACTTTTTGCACCAGCGCAACTTTCGGCTTCCTTACGTTTATTGTCTTTGCACCGACATGCAAAAAGTCTTCAATTATCTTTTTCTTCAAACTACTAAAAGTTAACAACTTTTGAAAATATTCGACTCTATATATAATGTACAAGGAAATGTGTACACATATATAACAATATCTGTACACTAATGAGTTTAATCAACTTCATCAACTTATTCACTATGTATGACTATTTGTAAGGAAGAGCAGTATACCTTATTTATTATCATTAATATTATATTTACTGTACTTATATATTGTTCGGGGGTGAGACCGGTATCTCACACCTTTAACGACAGTTTTATCTGAGAGCATGAAAAATGGATTTCCAATGCTAAAATTTACCCACTCACCTTTAAATAATGAGTTCTTTTTCCTTCATTTGTAGAAAAAAATAATGTATAAATTAAATTATTTTTCAAATAACGAAATGGGAATAATTTTTTTAACAACATTGAAATAGGTTTGCGGTTTGACACAATCGTATATTCGAAAATAAACAAATATAATAAGGGTTATAATTTTAACAGTTTGATACCATACTAAATAATGACTTAGACATGATATGTTTCATGATCTAACATTTAAATTAAATGGGAAAATTAAGAATGCAAAATAATGAAAATAAATTCAGGCAAACCTGAAGTAGAAAATATGAATTTTCTATTTTTATCAGGTCATCTGTACAGATAGGGATACCTGACAATTTTGTAACATACACCAGTTTGCCTGTACAGCCTACCTTAGATGCTCTAATAGCCGGTCGGATGTCTTCCGAAGAGGGGAAAGTCTAAGGAATATATGTAAGGTCTTTCAATAAGGTCGCTTGATTTAAAAATGTAAATAAAACAAGTTGTGTGTGATATCTCCACTCAATTCTTTTTTCCTTTGATATGGCATTAAGTGTGGTATATAATATCGTTCAAATATCCGTCACAGCTTTTCTTGGTGCTTTTATTCGGTAAGTCCAATTTTCAATGACTTTGTCGCATAAATCTGGCTGAATTTTCTGGATGGCGCTTGTCACGTTGACTTTGAGGGTGTCAATGGGCGTATATGTGGCAGCAACCTCGCGCGCGGAAAACTTCCTATCCAGTATCAAAGCGAAGACAAGTCTTTGCGGCACGGGATATAATGTGAAAGTATCTTGTGAAAAGAGCGATTGCAATTATCTATAGGTATATGTACTTTTAAAATTAGCAATATTAACTTTGTGGTTAAAATTAATATTTTTTATTTATTATCTTTGTTTTATTAACCACTTGAATTGAGTTTAAATACATCTACCGGTTTCGAAAAATACCATTTTCTTCTTCAAGATGTCATAACTAACCAAAAATATATAATATTGTTTCTTCATTAGAATCTATTTTTCAAATTTTTAAAAAATTAAAAAAAAAACAATTATTTAAAAAATAAATTTAGTACCTAACTCAAATTGCGTCGAATAATTTTTAGGAAAAAATTTTGGAATAGGACTCGTAGTTAAATTTAGTTGGCTGTTTACAATTTCCTGATTAGTTTTACATGCTTTATGTATCTCCAACGATTCTAAATTATATAATTTTTAACCAACACCGTTTATATGCAAAATTGTCTATCCAAATTTTTTATCAAAACCATGATTATTTTCTATCAAATGATTAGCAAATTCTGAAAACCCACTATTGTTCAAACATCTCAAATACTCCCTTACTCTTATATTAAAATTTCTACCCGTTTATATAAAAAAATATAAAAATTTGATAAAAAATTTGGATTGTCAATTTTGCATATAAACGGTGTTGGTCACAAATTAATAATTAATTTGTGACCAACACCGTAATTTGGAATCGTTGGAGATAAATAAAGCATGTAAAACTAATCAGGAAATTGTAAACAGCCAACTAAATTTAACTACGAGTCCTATTCTAAAATTTTTTCCTAAAAATTATTCGACTATATTTGTATTGAGCAGCAATTTGAGTTAGGTATTAAATTTATTTTTTAAATAATTGTTATTTTAATTTTTTTTTTTAAATTTTAAAAATAGATTCTGATGAAGAAACAATGCTATGTATTTTTGGTTAGTTATGACATCTTGAAGAAGAAAATGGTATTTTTCGAAACCGGTAGATGTATTTAAACTCAATTCAAGTGGTTAATAAAAGAAAGATAATAAATAAAAAATATAGATATATGTAGATAAATCTCATACAAATGAAAAAACCAACAGTATAAAAATAATTATGGTTGATTTGGATACAACGTTAATTAACTTTATGTATTGTTCCAGCCATACACAAACATGTTGAAAATGCTACGTGACCATAAATACAGCTGCGAAGGTTTTATGAGAATTTAAATAAAAGAAAAATATAAATTTAAAAGATTGATATGATAGATAAAGTTAAGAAGATATTTAATATTTATGTCTTTGCGTGTAACGAGTACATTACTGCTCACTTATGTCCCGGGATTCACCTACAATTACGCATTGCGTCGGCATTTTTTTGAATATGTACATTATGGAAAGTTGGCGGGTTATCGGGAGATAAAAGACAGGATGGCACTTACTTGTGGGTCTCCGATCTCTGGAAGCTGGTTCTCTTCTCCCTGGTCCACCAATTTACAAGCGACGCAGAATTATGTCACGCACTTGATGACACTCGCGTTAAAAAAGTAATTGTATTAAATATATTAGCGGTAGTAAAAAATAATAAATTAGCGGTAATTAAAGTTAGCGGTTGTAAGCGTATTTACAGCGACGGCAACGTACCGTGTTCGGTTTCAAAAGCGAAGTAGTTCGTTCAGGCGTATCAGCAGACAGCAGGAATCTTCTTTCTCCTTCGTGCCTAGGGACTAGGATTGGACAAGAGTAAAAGGGACAGGATATATTTCTATAATCCAATGAGACGTGCGCGCGTATACATGCGTAGTACATTTAATGGCGCTAACACATTAGCATTATTACCTTATACTATGCTTATAATTTTAGCAGAAATTTTTTATCATAAAAATATTATATATTTAAAGATTTTCATCTCATGTTTGCAAACCTGACAGTACAGTATAGAACTTCCAATTTTAAATTCATTTAAGTAGGTAGGGCATATACCATGCAAAGTTTTATGTGCTCGACCGATACATACTCTACCGAATCATCATTTCTAAACTGCCACCCTGTATTTAAATTCACTCATTAAGAAGCTAAATTCTTTTAATTTCTCAATTACCGTAAACAAATCTAATTAGCAATATTAGAATATGTCCAAGAACACACAATTACTGGATTTTTACTTCAAAAGCCATTGTAATTAAACAAATTATACATATCTCATAGAGACAAAGTTATTTATATTATATTATATGGGAAGTATGGAAGTATGGGTAATATAGGGCTTACCGTCTGTCTTCGGCTGGCTTAAGTGATCAGTTTACACTAAGTAACGTTCACAATTCCACCCAATCGACCTCCATACCTATCAAATTTTTGGAAATTGTATATATGCTACCATGTAGAAACACTTCGAGTATTAACTACAACTTGCTTCGACTCTACGTGATATCTATAACTTGTTATATCTAATTAAATCACATGGATCAAAATGACTTACGTATATGATGTCAACTTGACCGATATATGTTCGATCTCGACATCGCGGTGTGGACATTTCAGCTATAGTGCATCGGGCCTGTATTTTGTAATATTTTCTTTTGATCACGTATTGTTTATTGTGTGTGTGCCGTAAGTGAACTTGTGACCGCCGCATTCAATTAGGATCGGAGATCGGCTCATCCGCGTGCCATTTGTTGGATCTCAGCGGCGACTGCAGGGATTACGCAGGCGTCATATACAAGGTAAGGCAAGCGGTCTTTCCAAATCGCGGTTTCCGAGATCACTGACCCTTTGACTAGAAAGAACCCTTATCGCCTCATCGACCTCATCACTAAGCACTTTTCCCTACTTTCCTCCCCTACCTTTCGGTGATTCTGATTTATCACCGGAATTGTTGTAATCCATTCCGCGGGACGCGCGACCCAAAGTTTGCGCAATTCGTTCATTTAGATCATATCGATCCAGATTTACAATTTAAATTCAAGAGCTTTTAGAGGAAAAGTGTTATTACTTTTTTTTATTATCCTTAACACTTTACTATCAACTAAACTTATACTGTATCACCATTGTAAACTAGAAATAATATGTAACGTGTTTGGTTGTATTTTTATATTTATTACTGAATACTTGTATGTTTTCCAAATAAAATATAATGAAAATTAAAAGCGAGGCGCAGCGGTAACACACCAGCATGTTTAAAGCATGAGACTGTCTAACAATGTCATTAGTTTTTTCATCTCACACTCAAATTAGTATTTCTTTAATTAAAAAAAAACTTTCCGTCAATTGCCTTTCTGCGTTGAAAGTCGAAGATAAACAAAAAAATTCTAGTAAAAAACAAATTATTAAAAAAGTATTTTAGTTGCTACCTGGATTCGAACCTGGATCTTTCCTTATCCGGGGAAATGCGACTAAAATAACTAAAATATTTTTTCGATAAATAGGTTTTTTCTGTACCTTTGATACATTTAATTAATGTTTTAAAAATACTGCAACTTCACAATAATAAAGTATTATCCTTAAAAAAATTCTATTATATCCTTAAAATATGCAAAATATTATTCAATGGTTTCATGAAAAGGTTGTAATAACCATAATTCTCAGATTGAGGACATCAACTAGAATTTCGTGTTCTACGTTTTTCATTGCTTTATTTGTGATGCGGGGCACAGTATAATACTGCAATAAAAGTCCAACATAAAGAACAAAGTTCTCCAACGCTATATATCTGGAGTGGCTTATTATATCGAGACCACGATTGGGGATTGAACCCGAGCTGGAAGACTCTGCCAAATGCGTTCAAAACTTCACCTCAAGCACTAAGAATAATATGACGTCATCCTTCACTAAGAAAGTTGTCATAGATAGAGAAGGAACAAATTGTTACACGGGGGGTATTTGAAGAAGAAAAGTTGTTTGTTTTTCAAACCAGGAAGTAGGGAATTTATATAAAAGTTTCTTGAATCCCTGAAAGTCTGCGATGTTTCAAGATTAAATGATGATAAAATTGAAGTTTGTCTTCAGATTTATTTTTTAATTTTACTTGAAAGTTTGTAAAAGTAATAAAATATTAATTAATACAAATTAAATGAATCAATAAGATAGATATACAAAATAAATCTACAGAAAAAATATTTAATTGCTACCGGGATTCGAATCTGGACCTCTTCCTATCAGGGGTAGGGGTAGATTTTTTCAGTATATCTTTATAATTTAATTTATATTAAAATACCAAAATGAAAATGTAACTTCACAGCAAAAATGTGCTCTCTTTAAAATATTAATTGTTTAATAATAATAATTTAAAATCACTTATCAAAACAAACGTCAAAGGCATTAAAAGTAACAGAATATCCCTAACAGACTTAGTTAAACCCCCAAATATTGAAATATTTAAAAGTCTCAATAATCAAGGATCATGTATGTATACATGATGTATATATATATATAAGAGTTGGTTGAGAGAATAAAAGAGTGTGGCTCTTTATCATATCTTCGTAGTTTTACGAGGAAACTGAAGATACAAATTAAAAACAACATTTTTGGATAATTAAGGAGTATTAGTTGAAATCATTTATTTATATTGATATATTTCTAGCCATTTCATATATTACAAAAATTTATTTTTAATTATACATACCGACATATATATATAAATACGATATACAAAAATAAATAATATTATGAAGTAATGGATTGTTAATTTTTATAACTGATTCCTAATGAAAACACTTTTTTTTGTGATTTTGCAATTCAATTTAATTTCACTTTAAAAAATGTTACAATATATGTTTCTTTTATGAAGAACTGCAGAATATAAGATAATTAATTGTTTGATACTACGAAACTATTCGTGGCGGTTATTGGTTATTTCAGGTTCGAATCTCAATAGCAACCAAATATTACTTTGATAAATAGATTTTTTACGTAAGTTCTTTCTAGTTGATTCATTTAATTTATTTTAAAGATAAAAAAAACATTATTAAAATAGTGCGTTTTATTAAAGGGTCATTTTGAGTCGTTAAATATTAACTCTTATTGTGTATGTAGATCTGAATAAATGTAATTTATTTATTTTAAAAATATTATATAAATGTTTTAAATTAGTTTAAAAAATATACCTTTAGAGATTATGCGTGGACGTAAAGACCACCGTATCTTATCTCATTTCAAAATTAACTTACTTATTTGATTAAAACAGCTGATATTCATAGTGGTAATTTTCCAATATGTTTATAATATAATAGTCTATGGAAAGTACCTCAACCAAGACGGTATTGTACAATCTTCGCATACTCATTCTAATTTTCTTTTTCACAATCGGTTCTTTATTATTAAAAATCGTCGCTGTCCCCGCCATCATGAATGAACCACCAATCTTCTCCATTCAACTTAATTCATGGCAATTCGCTTTGCCGAGAGCAATGAAGCAACTTAGTATTTGATCATTCCACCATCTTTGCTATCTTCGTCTGCATCATCTACCCACCACCACCTTTTCATGGACCCCAAGTTTTTTTTATAAATTTTCATCGTGATGGATATACATGCAGTTCAAACAATGCTACGAAGAGCACTTAATAAAAAAATAAGAGATAAATAAATAAATTTTCGCTTTTATTTTAATTGTAGGTATTTAAAAAAATTAATAATATTTTATTTTGCTTAAACATTTAATTTTCTGTAATAATTTTATTTTTCTCAAATATGTTTTTACACTAACTACCATGACGAAAAATCATAGTCAGCTATAACACGTTTAAAAACTAGTTTAATAGACAGGACATCGAATAAAATGTTTTCTTTTCTGACAAAACCCTCAGCAATGATATTAATGAAATTCATCTAATATAAGTAAGTAACAAATGTAAATATTCTAAAAATTAATAAATATTTTATTATTATTATTATAGAAAGTGATAAGGGCAAAAATTAGATTTATTTAGACGTATTATACATACACAAAGAATTATTTTAATAATTGACATAACAAATTAAATGTCTAAAAATACATTTTATTTGAACTTTTATTTAACGAAAGGACAATTTTGATAAATTAATATAAGAAGAACTCACTGCTGCATTACACGTATTAAAAAAATAATTTTTGGTCTAGATTCATAAAAAATATATCGATACATTTCGGGAAAAACCTTAGAAGTATGGAATTGCTTTCCAAAACAAGGAAAAAAATATTTTATATATATATATATATATATATATGTTGTTTCCTACCTGTAACTTCACAAAACACACGTGCCGTTCGTAGCTCTATTACTCTTCCCGCATTGTCAACACAGCTATTTTTCTTTTGTTCATTTTACCTGAAACAAAATACAAAAATCACTAAAATCATATGAATCGAGAGCAAAATATAACATATATTCTACAAAACACAAAGTTTTTATTAATTTCGTAATTAATGAAGATATAAAATTAACCTAATGATTTTAACATCCATAAAATATTAATTAAATTTAAGTAATTTTTCGTAAAAATTATGCAATATTCTAATTAATTTCATTCAAAGCTTTATTTTTAATATTATATTAATAATTAGAAAAAATACTTTTTTTAAACCACTATTTATTGATAATCCAAAATGTTTCGATCGCTATGGTATCTTCTTCAGGAAACAATGTATAATTAAATTAAAAATACCATAGGTATCGAAACATGTTAAATAATCAATTAATAGTGGTTTAAACAAAGTATTTTGTCAATTTTTTTATTTTTAAGTTTGTATATTTTTATAATTATTATGATCTTATTTCTATAATTGTTATAAACCACCGGCCAATAATTAAAAATATTTTTGTTTTTACAAATTGTATTAAGGCAACCATTTTTTTAAAATTGATTTAACTTTTTATAAAGATTTTATACTAAGAATTCAAAAATATTAATCAGTGCATTAAAATTATGTACAATTAATCATAAAATGTACTTATACGACAATTTATCGTTACAGTATATTAACAAAATGTAGAACGTTCGCTTAACATGTCAGAGGAAGCAGGTTTAGTAATGGACGCCTTCAAAAATCTTTTTGATGTCAAAAAGCTTTTTAAAGCATCTAGTACCGACCCCAATACCAGAAAGGGTGAAAATAAAACACGAGGTTAAGGTGAGAGTATATTAAAACGTTACAAAAAAATTTAACGTGCAATTTCAACGCAAGTTTTGTGACAAATTTCACTAGAGTACCATTGAAAGAACCTTAAATAAACCTCCCGGGCGCATTTAGTCAATACAATCAAACAATGTTTTTTTTATATGTACATTGTAGTGTTATGTAGTTGTATGTATATGTAGTTGTTGTTTAACCTATTATATAGTTTAAAGAATTCTGTATTTTTTTCATAAAACGTATAGGTGTCCAGCGGAAAATTCTACAGTTCAATATTAAATGTAAAAAAAACTGCAATGTTATTCTCATATTTTATTTATACAAAATGAAGTTTAATGATGCGGATTTTAAGTTTTATAAATAGTATCGTCTAAATGCCATCCATTTCTCTCAAGACACTCTTGCAATCGGACTCTTAAATTTACGAACACGCGAAAGCAAAGCGTTGATTCAATGGCAGCAACTTCTCGGCGGATATTTTCTTGCAGGGTCTGAATTGTTCCGAGGATTGGTACTATAAACTCGACTTAAGATGTCCCCACAAAAAAAAGTCGCACGGTGAAAGGTCCGGTGACCGAGGTAACCAGGGCATGTCTTCGTACTTGCTGATTTTGTATTTAATTTGTATTGCGAAAAATTCCCCTCAGCTTCTCCATGGAAACTTTAGGTGAACGTGGAATGGCCTCGTCTTACTGAAATTATGTTCTGCTGTTGATCCTGATAAACAGCTGCAGTTACGGTACCAAAAACTCATATATCATTCACCAATAAATGTCAGCAGTAACTGTCTCTCGCTGGTTAAAAAAATTAGGGCCAATTATCCTTCGGGCAGAATTTGTTCACCCCACTGTCGTTTTTATACAATGCAAACGTTTTTAATGGCATTCCCTTGGGTTGTCGGAACACCGGTATCTCATGTTTTGTTTATTAACATAGCCATCGATACGAAAATGTGCTTCGTCAGTAACAATATGTTTCCAAGCGTTTGTGCTATCGCAAAACGTTCCAGCATCATTCTCGCTAAGGTTTCACGTAAATAATAGTCATTTTCGTTGAGAAACTGCACGATTTGCAATTTTTATGGGTGCATTGTTGATTTTTTTATTCCAGTACAGGCTGCAATCTTCCTTATTGATTTACGCGGATTGCTCATAATTTCACATCTAACTTGAGCCACATGTTCTGGCGTCGCTACTGACGTTGATGGTCCCGGAGGAGGTTAACCATTGTCCCTTCTTATCTGAACTTTTAAACACAGCACCAGATAAATTGCATACTCGGTCCATAACTTACTCGTCGCATATTAAAGTGAGTACAAAAAGCGCCACGCGCACGAACCAATAAATCACCACACTTTAAATATTGCTCAACCGCGAACGCGCGGTGTGCTCCTGACCAGTGACTCATTGCGACTGGCAAATCCGCAAATTACGCTCGTCGAACAATACCCCTCTCACTTATCTCACCCTGATGGTTTACGAGAAATTGCAATTAAATCTTGAATTTTTTCCGCTGGACACCTTTATAAAAGTTAATAAAATAATGTTATTTTCATTCATCCACTAAAATGATAATAATTCATCGAAAATTAAATGAAAAAAAAAGATTTATGTCACAAAAACTGTTTATCGCGATGAATGATTCCAAAGAAAAATACAAATTGAAATGTTAAATTTGGATGAACAAATATTAGAGAATTCCGAGAATAATATCAATGTGTAAAAAAGAAAAATGGCCGCTTGTCGTTTAGGTCTAGAGTGTAATTAAGACTTGTGATGGATAGCAGGCGGTAAGTCGCGGGGGGAGGGGCGGGGAAGAGATGGAAAAAACTGAAAAGGGGATGGGGGATTTTCAGGCGTTTGATTGATATCGATAGGGATGTTTGTTTGCGCGGCCTGAAAGCTGAAATGAAATGGAAAATCTTAATGGCGTTCCGGGGCCAATAGTGGCGGAATCTGCTTTCATGAGAATGTTGTTCTAGAATTTCGTGTTGAGATTTCTCCGGGTACGAAACATGCTTCCGAAGAGACAGACGTCTAAAATCGTGATTTATGTAAATTAATATTGTGTACCAGTACAATAACAAAACAATTTCAATTAAGTTATTTAAGAATTCTTAAATTCATTCTATTACAATTGTGTCGAATTAAAAATGTATTAAATTCAATATATCCTCATTTCTTTCGTGCCTTTGAGATATCGATAGGTTTTAATAAATTATATTATATCTTGACAACGAGTTTTATAAAGCATTTTATTTAGAGACTTGAGATTTGAGGAGATAATTAACACCGTTTAATTGTTTATAGGTTAAACACTTGTGTATAAACATACTTCATTCATAATAAAATATTGTAGATTAATTTTCGTGCATATCAAACAAATCAACAATAAACAAAAAGTTTAAAAACATGTTAAGAAAAAAATATTATTATAGTTTATTGATAGGCCTGTGTATAATAGTAAATCGGTCAGAATGCCTCCCTTTGATAACAAAGGTTGATGGTTTGAATTATTCTAATCATCGTTTTTCGTGGGAAAAATGGTGTTACATTTAAAAAATATATATATATTAATGTTAATAGCGTTAACTTTGTGGTTTGAAAAAATTACAAATTTGGAATCGTAAACTCTAAAAACATGATAAAAAAGTCGGTTTTACGCCTTTGATATGTGATGTTGAAGGCACATATTGGATGTACCGTAACATGCAAAAATGCCATAGTTTTACAGGAATCATTTTTCTTATGAGTATCTTCTATATCTTTCAAAAAAGGACGACAGCGCAAATAAGCTTGTTATGGTAGGCCGTAAGGGTAAAGAGGATGATAAAAATTCCTCGACGGCTGTCTGGCAATAGCTCTTAGACTTACAGGATGCTGATAATTGTGGAGGAGTATAGTCGAAAGAGGCGAAAATTCATGAATATGCAGGAAGGATGTTTTAGAAAAAAGAGGCTGCCATTCAAGAAGAAAGCTAAATCTCAAAAAACTGTGATATAGGTATAATGCAATGAAGATTTTTAATGAAATATCAAAACATTGAAAATTTAATTAGAAGTGTTTCCACATATTAACATATATAAAACTTCCAAAAATTTTATAGATATGGAGATTGATTAGTGGGTGAGAATGGTGAACGTTACATTGTGAAAAGTGATAGCTTAAGTCAGCCGAAGACAGGTTGTAAGCCCTGTAATTACCCATACTTCCATACATTTCCATTAATTATAATAAAAAATAGCTTCGTCTCTATGAAATATCTATTATTTGTTTAATAACAGTGCCTTTGTAGGTGACAATCCAGTAATTATGTGTTTTTGGTACATATTCTAATATTGATGAAAATTGATTTATTTGTTGCATAATACAGCTCAGCACCTTTTTCATGTCAGTGCTGACATATAATAATCTCATTCAATATGAATTCGGCTCGTAATGCACCTCCTCAAGTTCAGGTTGTGGATTACCCTCATAGCTAACTCCAGAGTCTCTCCAGCTAGATGCAATGTATCCATCGTTATGGCAATGTTGCAAATTTTGCCCCAAAGTTGTACCCAGGATTATCCTTTCTCTAAATAAGGCTTATAGTAATTGGATTTGTTGCAGGATTGAGACATTTATGCATCGTGCTGTCCACGGGATACATATTATTATTTCCAGCAATACACTTCGGGGGCGTCTATTCAACGGTTCGGGATTAGTGCGCACACGAAAACTGCTCTCACGAAAACTGCGCACACGAAAACTGTGCACACGAAAACTGCGCACACGAAAACTGCGCACACGAAAACTGCGCACACGAAAACTCCACACTCGAAAATTACGCATGACAGAGAATGTATATTATTCTGAAGTTGCAATTTTTCAGAAAGAAAAAGATCCAGTTTCAAATCCCGGCAGTAACAAAAATATTGTTTCGATATATTGATTGTTTCTATATATCTTTGTAATTAATACATTTACTTTGTATTAAAAATTTCAATTTTTTTTAAATAAAATATAAAGTCACTTCTTCAATATTAGCAAAATTACTTTGTGGCCATATTTAATGTAAATAATAAGACAAAAAACTTTGTTTAAATTACTATTTACTGATTATTCAATATGTTTCGATACCTGTGATATCTTTTTCAGGAAACAATATATACTCAAATTAAAATACGAACATTGATAAAAACAAAACTATAAAGTGGTCGGTAACTAATTAAAAATTAATATAAAAACAAATTTAAAAGGTGACTATTTGCAAAGAGGATTTACCTATTAACACTTTTTCTTATTTCTAAAATTTCAAATTTATCTAACTATAAACTTCTAGTATTTGTATGTATAATTTCTAAACCCTTTAAAGGTTAGTCTATTCCATCTTCTTTGAGTTATTTTCTATATTGGAATGATTTACTTTCGAATGTCTTCTTCAGAACCTTTTAGTGCACGTGTAAAATAATATAATACACGATAAAACGTAATAACTCAAAGATGTAAAATAGAAACAAGAGTTCTCTTACATTCCTCCGATTCGCTTAATCTGTGAATTTACTATTGTTAAGTTATGTCCGGAGTGGCGGTCATCGGCTATTGGTCAAACCACCCAAGGGTGTGCCGCGCGGGGGTTGTTCGGTTGGGAGCTGGGGTTATATTCCTGAACAAACAATGTCGGAAAAGGTTCAACAACAGGAAGCGAAGGGGCAAAAACAAACATGATAATACGAGGCCCAGTGTCAGTGGTAATGCTTTATAATTACAGCCGACACGGAGGGTGAAGGGATACAAGTCGATTAAATTGCCCTCCGGAAGTAGTGCGCTGGCGAAGTTAAATGATTTAACTTTATTTTATAAATAAGCATTTTACTAAATAGTTTACGATGCAAGTGAGCTTCGTTTCTGTAATGTAAAATTTATTGCATCTCGCAGGTTCAAACTGCGAAATTAGAATTGCATTGAGATATTTTCAAAAAACAAACACTTTACCAAATATACGACACTAAACAGAATACTTAATTATCATCATCACCTCGGTATCACCTTGTTGTATTATAAAGCTTATGATAAAAAGTTAACAACGTATAAAGTTCGATCTAAATAAGTTTTTCAATTTGAGAAGAAGCTAACAAACAAATTACTCAAATTTCCGAAACTAAATTTGCGAATCGATTTAAGCTGCTTTAACAAATCTTTTAAGGGTGCCAAATAGTTTTGACAAAGACGAGAACAAAAAAACTGGGAGCCACAAGAACGGGGGTTGAACACATGGAGGTGGAGGTGAAAATCTTAAAAAGCTTTTTGGCTTCGTGAAAGTAAGGGCTCGTTTTTCAGAATTTTGTGAATTTTTGACTCTCACTCTCTTTAATTCTCATATATATTAGAATGAATGATGCAGGCATATTGGATAAGATATGAATGCTAAATATTAAAGAATATTTTTGTAAAGGAAGTACGAAAATTCATAAAAATTATTCGAATACGATTATTTCAAAATAAATAAAGATAATTAATTAATTTGCAATGATTGAAATTATTTTTATATAGGTAAAACTTGCAGAAAATTTTAAATTAGAATTAAGGAGCACTTGAGATGCCTAAATAGCAACAGCTATTCAGAAATTTCCAATCATTTTTTGGAAACAAACCATTCCTTTGATATTAACAAAGATTTAGAAATTATACATACAAATACTAGTGGTTTACAGATAGATAAATTTGAAATTTTGGAAATAAGAAGAAATGTTAATAATAAATTAAATATTATAAATAACCAAATCCTTTTTGCAAATAGTAATCTTTTAAATTTGTTTTCACGGTAGTTTCTATATAGTACCCACTACTTATACTTTTATAGTTTTGTTTTTATCAATGCTTGTAATTTTAATTTTAGCATACATACCACAGGTATCAAAACATGTTGATGTATCAATAAATAATGGTTTTAAACAAAGTGTTTTTCTTATTAATTGAATAAAGATAATTTTTGAAACAAAATACTGATATTACATAATTATGAAAATAATCGAAAGAAGACTGCTTTGTGACGTAGGTGCAAATATATTTATGCGGTACAGAATGCAGTAGTTGTTCACGCAGCAGAACAGTTCTGTATTAATAATCACATATTAATTTTCAATACACCGCGAAAAGGAATATTAAGTCAGATTTCAAAAGAGGTTTCAAAGATATTCCACAAATTTATCAACTTTAAATTGTATCATTTGCTTTACATCATTTTGTTATTCACAATCATTGCTAACTATTTCTGTTAAATCATTGTTTGAGGTAATGCAAATGTTGAGGACCGATGATTTATGCATGGTAATAATATTATTTTTTATTCGATATATTAGGATATGCCATAAATATTGCGGATTTTTCAATTACATGAAATAAAAGTCGGAGAAGAACAGGATAAACTATGTGCATCAGGTAAAATTACTACTAGCTATAAAAACAGGTAGTGACTTATTCTTAACGCAAGTTTTGAATAGTGTTGTTCTATTTTGACAGTTATTTTGGAATTATTATGGAAGTGACAAAAACGCATATTTGACATATTTTATTTCATGAGTTCAATAAAATCAACAACGCAATGAAAAGTACGACAAAAATGAATACAGTATATGGGTACAGAATCATAAGTGTTAGTCAGTGTCAACAGTAATTCCAGAAATTCCAAGCCGGTAACTACTGAAATATCTGTGGGACATGACAAATACGTATTGTAAACTCTGGTGGAACAAAATTTCATCATAACTATTGAGGAACTAGCAAAAAGCTTGAATTTGGTCATTCAACTATTCATTGACACCTACGTTTCATCGGAAAAGATAGTAAATTGTCTCAACGGGTTCTTTACAAACTTTCTCGAGTCTAATTGCGTGCAAAGAGTGAATGTGTGCTCTTTTTTGCTATCACATCTTAGTAAAGAACCTTTTTTGGAAACGATGCCCCAACCACCATATTCGTCGGACATTGCTTCATCTGAATATCATTTATTCTATGGTCTTTAAAATCATTTAGATGGAAAAAATATGAATTCTGTAGACGAGGTCAGAACTGTACTTGAGTAGTATTTTTTATCACGGATAAGTGATTTTTCAAAGAGTGGGCTTGCAATTCTATCAATTAAATGGAAAATCATTTTATAAAATGAACGAGAGTATATTTTAAATTTAAAAATAAATAAATTTCTTTTAATTTTGAAAAATAAAATAAGTATAAAAAACCGCATTATTTATGGGATGACCCAATATTTACCCACTTCAATAACCGACTTGTTCGCTTCTAAATCGATTTTATTCGAACTGGAATAGAAAAACATCTCTTCATAAAATACATGTTTGATTTTGTGAAACCATTTCCCAAGAAAACCCAAAAAAGTTTTAACAATTCCCTTCGTTCGAGAACACGGATTCCCCGAGGTAAGCTCGTGACGTGATTGACTTGTGACTGAAAATTTCACATATTTATAAGCCAATATCACGAATTTTTCTTTCCATTTGGCAGAAAACTATCTTTTCTGATGCCTGAACACATTGTTCTTTTCAAATAACAGGTGGAAAGCGCGATACAAAACTGTGAAATATTCGAATAAACTGTTTGATAAACAGATTTCAAAGTAAGTATTCACAAGGTTCTTTCAGCTTCGAAAAACTTATTTTTAAAATTTATTCACAAGTACATAGTAATATTTTTAATATTAACTTCGCTAAGTTTCTTAAGTGCAGAGGTAATTTTTTATTTTAATAAATAATTCATTAACTTTGTTATTAACCACCGAGTTAATTATATTAGCCAACCGGTTTCGGAAAATACCTTTTATTTCGTCAAGGTGATACAGAATATAATTAACTCTGTGGTTAAAAACAAAGAAAATTAATTATTTATTATTTTCAAATATTTTTAACTATTGTTGGATGTAGACATAAAAATCGTTTATACTAATACTTCGTGCATTATTCTGACAAAATAAATAACTTTAAAAAATCTTACCAACACACAATTACTGGATTTTTAACTACAAAGTCACTGTTATTAAATAAATATCAGATATCTCATAGATTTTAATCTCATAGATATTTAATGGAAAATATAATAAAAAATAGCTTTATCTCTATGAGATTTTTAATGGGAAATATAATAAAAAATAGCTTTATCTCTATGAGATATCTGATATTTGTTTAAAAAATCTCCCCAAATTTTTTCGAAACATTTATGGGATTTTTCTTAAAAATATTTTTGCGGTTCGATACCTAATATAGTATAGGTATTATTTTTTTTTTCATATTATAGCTGATAATCTTTTTCAAAATAATCAGTTCATTTGAGACTCCAAATTTGAGAAAGTGCGAAGTTGTGATCTTTGACTTTGACATTGAAGTAAAAAATTAGATTTTGAAATATTTGAAAATTCTAACAAACGGCTTTTAATTATTTTTTTATTTTATAATAACAACATAATAAAACTAATTTATTAAACTATACACTAAATTGATAATTTATAGTACGTGACAATAATGCGGCTATATATTTTCAATTTATGGAGTTTAAAGTTTATTACTCCATCATGAGTAACAAAAACTGCAAAACGATACATTAAACAAGAAACAATTCTTCTCTACGTCCTGCTTCGCAACAAAGGGAAGCCATCACCCCGAAGATCTTCACTTCGGATGCTCTAGTGCAAAATAATTCAATAGAACTGAATCAAATTCTTAAATTTTTCAGCCAGGAATCAGTGATCTGCCTCAACTTCTTTTTACTATGATAAATAAATAAAAGTCAAGAAGCCACATTTACATTAAAGATAAAAAAACTGTAATATTTAGGTTATGTCATATTCTAGAGATCTGAAATTTTAAGGAGACTTAGGAGGCATTTTATTTTTTCGTATATCTGTAATTAATATTTTCGTCTTTTTATCCTAAGAGGGTCGGAGTCCCAAAGTCTGCACAAGGCACTAATATATAGGTTGGTTTTTTTTTTAGAGGTATAGAACTTTAAAATAAAATAAAAAATCGTGAAAATGGCCATGGTATTGGCTTTATTAGAAATATCATTTTATACCACTAGTGTTTAAATATGATTTCGCGCATATGGATCCCGCGCCTGGTAAAGCGCAATCTGGAAGTTCAATTTTCGACCGCTTTTTGGAGCAGCTGGGAGCCGTATATTGGTAATAATGCGACGATAATTTGGCTTCCAAATCGTATATCGTATCTGGTTTATCGGTGTAGACTAGCGACTTTACATATTCTTACAGAAAATAATCCATTGGTGTTAACAGGTCCATTAAGCAAAATTATGCGCTCATCGAATGTTTCTTTCAATGAATTGATTGTGGCGCGCCCTGTGTATCATGTTGCGTCATCTTGTTGAAACCACAGCTCTTCCACATCATTTGGGAACAATTGGAGAACGAAAAAGTCAGTAATCATGGATCTATTGCTGTGCACGATAGCGAATCGACTCGTTCGGGTCCTCTTCAATACTTAGTACAACACATAAAATAAATTTATCTTATTTACCAAACTAACCATGTAGTATTGAAATGTAACTTTATACTTTTTGATCAAAAATAAGTTCAAAATTACGGATGTTATCGACCATTCAGGTTCATTAAATTTTTACCTTCAATCCCTGAGTAAGTCCAGGTGAAATATCGATTTACCTTTATCGCTTCGTGTCGCGTACCTCGAGGGTAAAGTTTCACCGCGGACGCTCACCACAGATACCTCACACTCGCTCACCATACATAAGTTGGAGTCTGAAATGTTGCAAAACAAATAAAAACTATTTTGTATTACGTCCGCGACGTCAAGTTCTCATTGCTTTTTTACTATTCTACTCATAAATTTATGACGTCTGCGCGAATTTCGATTTTGCGAAATTCATTCTCACAAGTATGAGTCTAACACGATACCATAAAAGTTGTGGAGACTTTTCTCTCTTCAATCTCAAATATTGCATATTTTCCCCATACACATTTTCAAAAGAACGACCCTACAAATCTTAGACTGTCTCGTATTGTTCCGATACACCCGGCAAAAAGCATGAACACACACGGTCAGGGGATAATAGTGTGACATCTGACTGGCAACCATTGTCACCCTTTATTCTCAGATACATAGCCAACAAAGAAAAATACAGTGTGGTCCGGCTTTTATACAAAAAGACCATACATGCCTCCCGTATAGAAATAGACGTAGTGCTGTTTGTCAGTGGCGGCAGTTCACCACTTTGCTTGTGCACTAAACCAACAATACTATTTAAAATCATAAAGATTGTTTAGAATAATCTACAAAGCATTCATAAAACGCATTTTGAATATTGTATAAGAGAACTGCTCATGAATCTCGCAACCAATGCATTTCCGGAAGATTCCCAATTTTTAGACAAGATTACATTGATAAATAAGTGAGATCTCTAATTCACTTAAAAAATGACAACAGTCAAACTGCGCAAAATAAATTAAAAAAAGGAATTGAAACGATTTTACATATAAATAATTGTACTAGTAGGTACTGACGTTTTACATATCATATAGTAGATTACGTCATTAAATAACAATTCTAAAAATTATACTTAATTAATTTTTCTTTCTTCCAGTTTCTTCACTGCCAATCATTTTTCAAGAAGACATGAAAAAAGCAGGTCATTCTAAAAAGATCCAAAATCTGTGTGATAAAATATTGTTTCCCTCTTTTCCATACATATATTAATATGTATTCTGTCTCTCTCTTTCACGTGTAATTTTATATTCTCTCTCCTTCTTTGTGTACGTATAGGTCCACTATTTTTTATTTATTGTTAGTTTTAAATACGCCCTGATGAAGCCTGAGCTAAGCAAAATCGGTTGGTTTTTAATAAAATTCGTGGTTTTATACAAAATGATTGTATTTCATTTAATCTAAAATATTTGGCATACTTTGTAACAACATTAAGAAAGTAGTAAAATAATATTTTGGATACTTTTGAGATGCAGTGCTAGAGGGAAATGTTATCTCAATTCTCCAGTAGTCAAAAATTATAGAAAGGTTTTAGACAACATGAATTTTGGTTCTTACATACTTCTGCATTTTTTCATAAAAATCGATTCTCGAGAAGCTCGCAGGAAAAGATGTTTGGACGAAATAGAGGAGTAAGAAGAGTACTCCTTAAATGTTCCAATCAACCTGGCTCAAGACCAGAAAGAATTAAAACGTATTTTGCGGCAAGTTTACGAGTGTATAACGCTCAGCATTGAGCATAAAATGAAGAATAGCAATTAACCTGTTTTTATGCTTAAACCTGTGAAAATCCGTTCGCGCCCTACATACCTGGTCGTGTAAACAAATATTTAATAGCCATTAAATGCCGCTGAATACCAACAGAATTCAGATGACAATATATCGCGATGCAACCGGTCCATGAGGCCACCTGAAGCGATCATTGTACATCATTCGACTATAAATGCAACCGATTGTAAGTCGTGTTTAATTTTATCAACCTGCTCTACCCGCAACACACACATACTCGCACGCACGCTCTACGACATTAATATACATACGTAAGAAACCGAAAGAATTAGGGCCTTTGGTTCTCACCTTGAACATTCCCTCTGTTATACATAATCTTAAACATCAGTCGCTCCATTATACAATTATAGGTTATACAATCCCTAAAAACCTATAAAACGTATACAAATATAATATTGATATATGTTATTTAATTCACATTCCATCTTCTTATTACAAGATTGAGTATTTATCAAATACAATGAAAATATATATATATATATATATATATATATTATTAGTGTTATCCGGGCAGATGTTTCATCAACTTTAAAACCTTACATATACTCCCGAGTAGACATAAATCCATTATTAATTACTCCTATGAATTTTAATGACGGTTAAGTTAGCAAACAATGGAAGAGATTCTTCGCTACCGCTTAATTAGGAGCTTACAATTAAACTAGAATTACTGACATTTCAACACACATAAAAACGTGGCTTAGCCTCGCTTAAACCTAGTTGTATACCTACTAAGCGAAAACTGAGAACCCGGACCTAATTTGAGCGTCCCTTTTCCTTGTACCATTCAACTATGAAAGGGAGGGCCACACCTATACATACCAAGATAATGAATTATTTTATTAGTATTCTTCATTTAATAAAATTTACATACATGCTAATGTACAAAATAATCAGTCAATTATATTATTACTAGCAGAATTTTGCCAGGTCGCATCGCATTAGCCATTGAACGAACACAGCAGTGATAATACCTAATCTAAAATAATAATATTATATTATGTTTATACAACTTATACTAACCAATTAACGCAAAGAAATACCCAATCAGACATATATTCTTAAAATAATTTAAATAAATTTATTTATTTATTTAGCCCCGGATAAAAGATTGGGGCACAGAGACTTATGTCTTAGATATTTTTTTAAATGACCGGAATCTGACGTCTTAGGCTAGAGGTAAGCATATAATTTTTAATCTCTCGACTATTTAGTTGTATGTCAAAAGGCTATTTGATCATATGGGAGTGCGCATATGATCAATATAATAGTTGCTCAATGAAAAAAAAAAGGCCTTTTGACAAAACATTTAAACATCTATCGGTCGACATCTATGTACATTGCTGTGTATTGGCGTGCACATTCACTCGACTAAATAGTCGATCAGTGACCGTTCAGTTGTACGGAATCACGCACGTGAATGTTGGGAGATTTCATTTGCAACTGATTTACTAAACGCGCATTTCCAACAACTAAACAGTTTCGTCGAGTAGAAATCGAAGGGTTCATCGATAGTTTAGTCGCCACGCCACGACGCGACGGGTTTTCATGATGCGTCAATATTGCTGTTATTTACACACGTACAACTGTATAACATCATACGGTGGCACGTTACACGCGATAGTGTATCAAATGTAATATAATAAGGCATTAAATAAATAATTAATGATGTTCGACAGCGTACAATCACATACGATGTATTTTAAAATAATTACGATACATTATTTTCTAATCCTCTGTTTAAATTATTTCATTTTGAGACAGACACACGGGATATAAAGACAATAATTTAAATTTATTTACGAGTATGTGACCATTTCTGAGGTTCAGGGTGTTTATTTACTTTTGTGCTAGCACGGTATCAAACCAATTCGATAACGTTTCGATTCTTAATTATAGTATTTCTTCCATACAGTAATGATACACGTTATGTAATTATATGCACGTTCTATTTCTATATAACATAACAATTTAATAAATAAAAAAATGTTCCAAATTTTCACGCCACCCAATTCATTGTAAAATAGTCCTTGAAATATGTAGGTATGTATGTCAACAGTGTTTTTTTCCATCCCTAGTTGAGAGGAGTTTGCTATTCGTCCTTTGTTTGCCGTACTAAGACTCGAGTGAAAGAAAGCCGAGATGTCATTTATCAAGATTATCTCCTACGACTTCTGCGCTCCCGGTACTTTTACACTGTCCGTGTATTATTACCGCTACCCTTAGTGCTAGGGATTTTTAAAGGCTATTTTGAATCAAAAAAGTTTCAAATGCTCGCTCGGACCCGCATCAAGGCTGATGTCACAGATGAATAATCTGCACTACTGTTAATTGATGGGTTTCTAACAAAAAAATAATAAATCGATATTAAAGTGTCACCTTTCACTGTTATAAATTAATACCTCTAAGGAGGTTTATCGCCTCTTACTTTGACGACCTCTGAACGCACCTCACATTTACCAATAAACCAGCGCTCCTGATAAGCGAAAAAACACGCCCGGTACCGACGTCAAAATAAATAAATCATACGCCAATAACATGCGTCCGCCACAAAGTAAGGCCGGCTCCTGAGCGCTACTCCTCTCGCTATTGCTTTTCTGCAAAGGTCCCCAGCAACGCTCCTCTGTGTACATTTTTAATTGTATATTTCTTACCTGTAACTGAGCTTAATCAACAATAAACTTGTTTCAACCGTAACATCATACCGTACCTCAGGAAATCTGTAAGATTATTATCGTGGTACAGACAGTATAAAGGACAATAAAATATCGCGGTAAATTACATTACAAATTTCTTAATTTGTTGATGTCAAAATATTATTGAATATACAATGTATTCTTAAAATCTATTTAGAATATTTTAACATCTCATAAATTTCTTTTTACATAATAACGCATGTATTCTCAGCTTGTCTACAAACACAAAAATTAATACCCAAAAAATTATTTATTAAATATTTTTTATATAATTATTGTACCAAATATGACCGTTTAGCTAATGTGATACATAGACACTCACAGAAAATAACGTATCCAAGTTTTCGAAAACAAAAATTCTCCGGAGAATACCGAATAACTAGCGGTGCATCCGTCAATCGGGCCTCTATCTAAGCCTTCCAACAATCAGATATCTCAGCAATATTGAAGTGGAGAAGGCATTCTATATAATCCATGGGCATTCTATATAATCCATAAAATCTAAAAAAAAAACACCAACGAGAATTGGATCAATGTTTTCTTTAATGTTGGAACATTTGAACATTGGAAATTTTGTGTGTATAGAAAATATTTTGTGTAATTTTAAGGACTAATGCTACTATTTGTGTGCTGGGAAAGAAATTAAGAAAAACTTTACCAAATTATATTATATATAGTATTTATAAGGCTACTGGTACTATCTGAGTTTACAACACTACTAATAAAGATGTACTAGTACGCATTAATAAGTAAACAGAACTCAGAATATATATCAAGGTAAGCTGCATACTTCGGTCACATTCATCGCTATGAAAAATATCATTTTTAACTCCTCATTATGCAGGGACAGAAAGCGATTATTATGGCGCTTAGAGTCAACTAAAATAAATATATTACATATGTAAATAAATTGGCCAATTCTTGTACCTAGAAATATTTTTATTAATTTTAATGAACACCAAATAAAATACGATAATTTTTCTACAGAATTTAATGAAAAATTTTTGAACTATTAAAAATATTTAAACCCGTTTAAAAAATTAATCAAACTTCTGTCATTTTGATAATTAGACAAAACACAAAAAAGCTATGTCACGCAAATGCCATTCATACACAAGCACACCGCTGTGACCACAGAAAATTGAAATCACTTTTCATTCACCCTGTGGTGGTAGATTTTATTGTTCTGTGACCGTGACGAATTATAATTGTGGATATAATGAAAATTGTCAATTTAAACCAAGTATATTCTTTTAAGTTAAAAAGTATTTATAATAATTGTATAAATGCTACAATATTAATTTGCACACGCGATGCATACTCGCAATATGGTTTCAGCCACACAACAAATAATTGATATTGCATTCGATAATTAATAATTAAATGTAATACAAATTTGGATGGCGCTACAAAATTGTAACAATGAAAGATAACAGTATGCGTGTGTGTAGTGATCATTCAATTTCGTAATTTTACTGTAAAGTATTTTGACAGTGAATACTGTGGAAATAAAAATACATACATGCGAGGTGCGTTTTTTAAGTACCGGAATTTTTTTATTAAAGAAACAAAACATAATTTTCACAACACTTTACTTTCATCGAACGGTACACACCTTATACTACTTCTCAACATAGTCGCCACCATTATTAAAGCATTTATCATAACGGGGTATCTATTTTTATATACCTTCGTTATAGAACGTCGACGACTGGAATGAAAACCATTTCTGTACCAAGGAACCGCTTCAGATGAAGGAAAAGATGGAAAAAATCAGGACACACTTAACGATGAATGTCAGCTGGTTTCATGTTTCGTGCATTCAAGAAACGAATCACGGACCGTATTTCACAGTCGGCGGGCTGATCTATTATCTCGAACATTTCAACCATTCACTTCAAGATGGCCACACTATGTGAATGTCTCTAATGTTGCATGTGGTGAGTTAACAGACGAAGGAAACCATTGCGCAACATCGTATCGAATATCCGGTGACGGTACTTAAAAAACGCGCCTCGTGTATAACTTTGTTTTGTCCGTGTCAGAACATAAAATTATCTGATTTTACAAAAAAAAAATATAGTTTTTATGCGTTATTTATTTTATAATAGTTCTGAAATCAAATGAAAGAAATCGCATTTTTCTTTGATGCTAACATTTATCAAAGAGACGTAAAACATTTCGGATGTAAACACTTCGAAGTCAAACTTATTTCAAACCGAAATCCAAGAGCGATCGTGAAAGTCTTTTGTTCGACAAGGATGTTCGTACTCGCACGAGCTTGGAAAAGAAATAGCCAACAGTGTCGACTGAAATGATTGATGTGAGTTTCTTTAATGTAAAAAATAAATATAAATAAATAAATAAATAAGTTATTACAAAATAAATACATTATTATTATTATTCAAATCAGTGAAGAACTGAATTCAGGCAAGTAACTAAAATATTGACTATAATTTAAATGAAGGTTTTTAATTTCGTACTTGTTACCATGGCGACTACATATAATCATTTTTTCGTGTCCCGATAGGTAAAACAATTTAATAAAAAAAAAATATTTTTAAGGAAAATACATTATATTAAGGAGAACACGTTATTATTGTATAGTTACAGTTTTTTCGGAACATATTTATGTGCACAGACAAGTAAATGAATAGACATGAAATAAAGTATATACATAAGAGAGGGATTTGGAACATTAGTTGCCGGACGAGAGGCATTCTACACACATTCTCTGTGGAAACATAAATCCGATAGTTAATGATACATTTATGCAACAGTAAAAGAACTTGTTTTTTGAAAATTAGATCTTTGTGTAAACAAGACGTATTTTTTACATTAATGTATATTATATTCTTAGCGTTTTTGCTTGCATTCTATTTGATTGCATAAATGATACCAAAGTGATCACGCAGGGGACACCAAAATAAAAAATTGTAACAACCAATTTCCGTTAGTTATTGTCTATATATTTGGTAGTCTGTGGTATTTTAATACAAATTAGATGTATTATTTAGAAAGATAGATACACGAAAATTTAATTTACCGAAAAAATATTTTTGTTGCTACTGGAATTCGAACAGGAATCCTTATTTAATTTATTATTTATTTATTTAAAACTGCAACTTGATAAAAATAATATGTTCTCTTTAATAATTGAGAATTTTCAGTTGAATATTCGTTTTGCATTGTGTAATAAGCTACCGGCTTATTTTATAAACATGAAGATACGTAGAAAAATATGTATACTGGTACTCGAAGATAAAAAATGTCATTTAATTCTCGGATGAAAAGATGCGGAAGAATTTCATTACGGCTGACTCATGACTTCCAAGCTCCGAGACCGCATCTGATGCAACGGTTCAGCTGAACTGCAATTGGACGTGTATCACAGGACATAAATCATTATACATGGTTACCTACGATGTTCTATCCATGCCTGTTACGTAATATGTCTTCTTGAGAAATCTCAATATATTATGTAGAACATTCAGTCGCTCAAACTTTCATCAAATAATCAATACTTACAGATAAACGTACTATTTTCTGGAGGAATCCGCGAGTCCTGCAAAAGACTTTTATACTACCGACATTTCGAGTAAATGTCATTACTCATTTTCAAGGGCCTTTAATCCTGCTCTAAACTGACGAGTAAATTCAACTGTTCGAAGCAACAGCCAAAAAGTGAGTTAAATCTTAGTTGGTACTTAATATTATTAGTTGACGTCTTCATTAACATGTATTTGTTTTATAGCCGGCTTTGTGCATGCGTAATTATCTTTTTATATGACTATTTGATTTATATTTTCGTGAACGACTGTATCTAAGATTTTTTTTTTGGTGTATGGAATTCTTATATTTTTATGTAGTCATTTCTACAGTTATTTTTAAGTTTCAAAAGTTTTCTCAATAATGACGATATTATATTTTCTGTTCTAAAAATACTTTTAATATTACTTTTCTTGAAGAGATGGAAATCCGATAATCCGTTATATTTAACCTGTAAAAACCTTAAATCTAACATGTATATATTATAACGTTACGAACTCTTAGTATAAGAAAAAATGTAACGTTAGTGTACCTAATTAGAATAACGATCACCCTGGTTAGTAATTTCACGCACAGTTTGAAACGCCTAGAACTGATTGCGATATTTACAGCTAGGATCACCCCCACGATTCGAGTGACGGGCCGGCGCCAGCAGGTACATACACTTCCATTCGCGCTTTGAGCTAGGACGTTCGCCCTGCGTGCGGCTGTTGGCCGTTCCCGCCATGTTGTGTAATTCATATTTGATAATGGAGACCGTGCAGAATCCAGGCGCAGAGCCAACGTCAGAGAGGCGTTTGGACGTCGCGCCAAGGATAATAATTGAAGGGTAAAATCATATAATTAATCAATCTCACAACGCACTCATTTCTAGCATTAAAAATTATAATTATATCGTAAAAAATTATATTATTGCAGGAAATAATGAAATTTCTCTTCTTTATAATATTGTTTCTTGTTCTTTATTTTATTCCTTCTTTGTTTTAATCATTTTTCGATTTCTTTATTTTATCTACTTCATTATAATTTTTTTTTACTACTTAAAACTACGTCTTCTTCCCATCACCCGCCGACAATTTCTTATAATGGTCCATCTGGGAGAAAAAGATTCGTGCGTAAGCCGCCGGTTGAAGGAGTGTTCTGACCAATTGTCAGGCACTCAGAAACGGTGGTGGATACTGCTCTCAAGAAATCGAGAGAGATGGATACAAGAAGATATTAATTTTTGCCGCAGGAGCAAGAGGAATCATCCCAGGTCGACGTATTATTTGAGAAATTATTATTGTCGTCGCCTGTTATGTAGCTCCTAATTTAAATTTTATTTTTTATTTATCAAAATAATAATTACGTCATTTTCAGTTCTTTAATTTTTTGTAATAAAATTTAACGTTAAATTTTCTGACTCTTTTATTGTGAGATATCTATCACCTTTGTACTATTTTATTTTAGTAAAATTTATTTCTCAGAAGATTGCAAGTTGGATTTCTATATTATGGTAAGTTAGGTATCTTCTGATTCACGTACTCACAAAATATTCTCTCCCATTTCTAATTGGTGAAGGATAGTACGCCTGACAATGGCGTCCAAACCGTTGGACGTAGATCTCCTACCAAATAAATAGTGCCCAACGTGTACGCCACAATGACGCTTCCAAGTCGTGGCGGGCTATACCTCATAATAAATATATATATATATAGAGTGTAACAGACGTAGTCTACGATATTTTTAGGGTGGGTATATAATTAGTCAAAAATGTTCAAGGAATATGTGCAAATTCTCTACCGCTACGGAAAATATTATTGTATGAAACTCTTACAAAATCTTGTTAAACTTGAAGTCTACGTACTTGTTCAATTAATAATCTATATATTTGCTTCAGCCCCTAAATTATCTAATAAAAAATAGTCTAGCCGCTCGAAATTCGATAATCTTTAATGATTTATTTTCAATATATAATTTCAAAATTTTATAGAAATAATAGCATTATTACAAATTTTTTAAATGCTTGTATCTCTGTCATGGTTGATCATGGTATTGATTAGGTATCCGACCATAAAGTATTGTGAACTATGTCTGTTACACCCTGTATACATATAAGTGTATGTAGTATTTGTCTCTTTTTAACAATTTTAAGCTAAGCTCTAAGATTATCACCTTATTAAAATCTTAATTCGTGACATATGTGTAGATATTACTGAGATTTATCATAAATCTCTGAGATATAAGTCATCGTGTCTTATTTCGGTCATAATGTCAAATGTTTAATTTTTTTCTACCTGAAATATACAAAAAAACGATGTTAACAAATTGAAATGTAAGAATGTAAAAAGAGAGATATAAACATTAACCTTAAATTGCGAAATGTGGCAGAGCTATAGCTCTAGCCTTGTAACCAATCACGATCAAACCCCATCTATCGGTGGACAGTAAAAAGGACTTATTGCGACGTAACACATTCAGATTGGGTACATCAATCTCCATACAGACAGTGAAGGTCCGTGTCCATACATACAGCGAAGGTCCACAGCACATTACGTAGGGTCATTTATCCTGCAATCTAATCAAATCTGTTTGGATCAGAAGACAATTCCGACAGTTTACGACTTCAATAAGATTTTATTTCCAAATGTGTTAATAGCCGTAAAAATAATATAGATATTTTAAGCGCGTTCATGAATAACGATGTATGTTACATTTTGTATATTTTACCCTTTAATTAGAATTGTAATATTTAAAATGAGGCATAATCTAAAATTGTTATATTCTTCCGTAAACGTCTTCTTGTACACGAGCTGTTATTAATTTTAATAAAATAAAATTACAAAAACGATGCTATAAATAGAGTGGTTTCACACGGAGAAAATACAAGAGGCGTAGCTAATCTGAATTTAACAATTTCAAAAATTACCAATAAGTATGGATCGAGGACAATTGAATGTGTCATTCCTACAATAAAAAATAAACTACCTGGATTTTTATAAAAGAGTACGCTTTCTCCCAATTTGGAATAAATTATTAAAAAAATGGCTTAACGATAATAACCTGTCTTCCTGTAAGAATGAAATGAATTATTTAAACTATTTTTTATTTATTATCTTTGTTTATTAACCACTGAATTGAGTTTAAATACATCTACCGGTTTCGAAAAATACCATTTTCTTCTTAAGGATGTCATAACTAATTAAAAACATATATTATTGTTTCTTCACCAGAATCTATTTAAAAAAAAAAACAATAATTATTTAAAAAATAAATTTGAGTTAGGTACTAAATTATTTTTTAAAAAATAGATTCTGGTGAAGATAATAAATAAAAAATATGAATTTTAACCACAAAGTTAATATTGCTAATTTTAAAAGAATTATTTAAACTGTGACTGATTAATTGTTATGTTTTGATTCTATTATGTGTAACAAAATGGATATAAATATACCTGCAGACAAACGTTTTGTGGGTCGAGTTTTAATTTTTTTTTTAAATAAAGAACGTATTAAAAAAAAAAACAAATGTATTTCGTTCGTGTGCTTATTATGTAACGCTCATTCGAAAGAAATAATTTTAGAAATAAGAAACAATTTTATTGAATATTACTATATATTATATGTTTTATTCATTTGGCAGATTTATTTATTTATTAGTAACTATATAATACATATAAAAATTTGTTTGGACTGTGCCCGTCTCACTAGAGAAATTCTGTGTCGAGACGGGCATAGTTTACAAGTAATTGTTCAATTAATAAAAATTACAAGTAGATAGAATTACATACATTAACATATAAAAGGTGTATATGAAGAACAATTTTAAAGTGGACTTAATTTTTGGATCACTTTGTAGCAATAATTAATATAGGTATGGATCAATATGTTTGGGTGAGTGCACCAATACTGGCTCTACCCATATTACGAATCCAAGTTTTAATATAAAGTTTCATGTTCTTGTGACAATTCAATTGATTTGTCTTTTAGCATTCTATTAAATAGTTCAGGTCCAAAATATTTGTAGTTCCTTTGACCAAATGTAGTACGTGCTCTTTGGGTTTGAAGGTTATTTGTATTTGTCCGTGTGAAAATTATGTTTTGGGTTGTTTTAAAATGTATCTGTTTGTATTTATATATGAATTTGAGAGTAGTATTAGCGTATATTTGTCTATTTGTCTAATCATATATAATCATATATAATCAGATATAATCAGATATAATCAAAATTATGATTTTTAGGAAGCAGATTAAGTAAACGTAACTATTCCTTTCCAAAATTTCATATGCATATTTTCAAATACTAATTTAATGTATTAATTATAAATATATACATACAAAATCAATTTTGTCGAAAAATATTGTTTTTGCGCTACCGGGATTTGAATCTGGATCTCTACTTCCAATCGGGGAAGTACACTACATTATAGTGCCAGTATTTTTCATGACAAATTTTCGAACCCATAAGTTACACTTTTCAAATTAATACATCTTTCGTTACATTATTTGAAAGCCATCTACATTTTTTTTACGGAATCTCTAATACCTTTGAGTAAACCAACTACAGACGCCAGAATTATCAATTCATATTTATTAAATTTTGGACACAACATTGATACAACTTATATTTATATTTTTTTTTTTTTTTATTTTATTTATTATCTTAGTTTAATAACCACAATTGTGGTTATTAAACTAAGATAATAAATAAAAAAAATATGAATCTTAACCACCAAGTTAATATTGCTAATTTTAAAAGTATTATATTTATACATTAAATTAGTATTTAAACATCACAGACCTATGTTTTGAATAATTACAACTTCACAATAAGAATGTGTTCTCCTTAATAATTTACATTTTCATTTGCCAACATTTTTTATATATTTAACTTTGAAAAGAGTTGATTTATAACTACTTTTACAATAGAAACACACATATGTAGTGTATTTTTAAACATTCTCAAAATTTAAGTTTTCTTAATTAAATAGCTCTTTTCAGTAATAGTAGATTTGCTGTGACAAAACACAGAACATTATTCCTGACAGTTAGTACATAGAATTTGCAACCACACGAATACACGTAACTATATCATATACACTAATTATTATATTTCACATTAATTTCTTCTTAAATAAACAGTTTTGGAATATCATTATAAACAATACATTCAAGGAGTGCGGCTATCTTAAAAAATGAAAATATGATTTATATTTCCTCATTTCGGGTAAATCGACAAAAAGTTATTCTGGAAATTGAGAATCTTGTGCATTTTTGATCTCGTCCCAGTATTCAAATGAATTGAAAAAAATTCAAACATTTTGTCGTATTCTGACGATATAACGTAATGACTTAAAAATCGTCATTTATGCTAAAATCAGGTTGGGTTAATTTTGAAACTAGGTTAATAGATCTCCCTAAATCTGTAATAAAAAATTGAGAACATTGTTGACCTTATCTCATTATTTAAATACAATTAATAATTAAATCGATAGAATTCGAACCGTGACTGCTGGGAATCAAGTGAAAGGTACTTTATACGGAATAATATATAATGATAACTTGCCAAACGAGGCAAAACTAGTAGTACATAATGGGGCCCTGGTACAGATACTGTGGAGTATAGAAATGAGATCTGAATCTAGCAGAAGAGCAAAGAAACGGAATGCAATGACAATGAGATCACATAAGCGTACATGTAGCAAATCCATTTATGACAGTGTAAAGAATGAAGAAATTAGGACAGAATATCTTATTTTAACATTATAAATAAGATCGATAATTAAGGGATCGCTTAGGTATTTTGGTCATATGGAATGGATGAGAGATGAGACAACAGAAAGAAAGACATATGACGCAAGATTTGACTACCCCAGAAATAGGGGACGTCCGCAGAAGACTTGGCACGACCAGGTTAATCAATATAAAATATGGTCTTGTTAGAAGTCTTAATAATCGATGAGCTTCATGAGAAGATGTATATATGTGAATGCGGCGAGAATCGTATCTCAGGATAAAAGAGTGCGGCGCTCTATCCTGTCTGCCTATCCTCACAGGAAAACATAATGATGGTAAGTTAGTTAGTCAGAATTCTAAACTTATAGTCACGTTTGTATAACAAGATAATACATAAAATGACTTAAAAATCTATATTTCCAACAATTTTACTGAGGGTCGGCTTCGGAACTGTCCGATTGGAACCGTGAACAAAAAACCTTCCAACACAACCGTTTGACACTTTATCTTGCGGAATTGATAAAAGTTTAAATAAAGAACGACCGTGGCGAGGCGCGCCCCCTGCGGCGAAGCCTGGAGGAAGTCCACAGAAGCTTTTTACGTACAAATGATTTTTTCGTGCCAATAATTTACCGAGAATATTGCGGCTTGTAACAAAGAAGGACGGTGACCACTCAACGGAAAAATGTCCTGTTTTCCCCACGTTGACCATTGTCCCGCATCTCCCCCGGGCGATACTGACAAAGTTTGCCCCGCCTTACATTTCGTCGGTATTTTTTTTTCCCCCACTTCGTAATGAAAGCATTCATATATATACGTACTTGTGTATACTATGTATTGGAACCTGTCAAATTGGCCCCACGATGTCCGGAAACTATTAGGCTACGCCACTAAAAGCGGTGTGTTTCACCAGGTTTACCTGAACTTTTTTTGTAAAATTGTTCGAATACCGATGGAAGGACGCCGTCAAAGAGGATGTCAAGGCAGACAGACGGTAATTAAAAAAATAATCATTTTTGTTTTATTATATTATTGTGACGTCACTATTGGAATTAAATAATCGTGCAATAGTAATAACACGTAATAAAAACATTTTTATTTGACAGATTTTACTTAAGTAAAAAATATACGTAACAGTCATTCCATGAATGTAAGTGTGAATCAATCCAGTTTATGTTTCGTCCACTATCCTTCTTTTGGGAGTGTCTGCATTGAACTACTGCATCTTAATTTTCCTTCCATACGTAAAACTATGTTCCATTAATTTATGTTATATATTTTTTTATGAATAAAAACAACACTTAAAGGACACTGGAGGGTCTAAATTTAAAATCTTAATTGCTAATAACCACATTAAATTTCTTCTCCTTTTTCGTTTTACCTATACTTAAATATGTTATTGAATTAAATTCGCGTATTTTTATTAGCTTTGATGAGTGTGACCGACACCTTCTAAACCTCTTCTTGGAAAGAGTGGGTCACCCTGCCCCCCTGCAGTTGTCCTTTTAAAAAAACAAAGTCATTCGTGAAATATGAATTTCACAAAGAAGGCAGAATGCAAAATGTGAATCCATCCAACAATCCTTAATTCGTCACGCTCAGCTTACACGTGTATCGGGAGAGCAGAACAGGCCGCAAGTATCGGTAACATTTCCCGTACAAAAGGCGACCGCGCTTGGTCATTTTAATGTCGGAACGACGAGGTCACGTGAACCGAGACTAATCGGTTTACGCGGAAAAGTCTATGCCGGAATTTCGGGGATTCGGCTGCTGTTGTTTTCCAAAAAAAGGGGGGAAGCGGTTCGGTATTAAGCCTGACGTGAAATTACCAAGAGCGGATAAAAATAAATGGTGTAAGTGTGAACGCTCGGAACTTTAGCTGCGGAATCGGTAGAGTTATGGGAGGTCAACTGACTTCAGAAGACTGGGTAATTTGATTTTTCGCAAAACATTTTGTTTAAGTGTAATGGAGTGGAAAGGATAATAGCATTGAAAAATAAAATACATTTGGGTATTCTAGGATGAATGTAATTGGTTCTATAACATTAGTTTAAATATCTGTTCGTTCTAGCATACATTGATATATAGACATGTATTCCAGAAAAATCCGTTTCAATCCAATAATCTTCTGCACTTTTACTGCTTTCTTGCTTTTAATTTATTTCTTTCTTAACATTTTAATTAATTACCGGATCAAAGTAGTTCAAGATTGTATAAATATATATTGTAAATAAAACTGTAAATCTTGTGCCGATAAGATCTAACGAACGAATTGCGCGATCTCCGGGTTGCGCCTCCCGCGAATTGGATTACGACAATTCCGGTCGTAAATCAGAATCGCTGCAAGGGAGGGGGAAGAAGAAGGAAATAAGGGAACCTGGATATAAGGGTCGATGATGGGTAGAGATTCCAGTCGAAGGACTAGTGGATCTCGGAGAACCAGAATTTGGAAGGACTGCTCGCTTTACCTTGTGTATGTGACCTCCGTCACTCCTGCAGTCGCCGCCGAGATTCACGTAAACGGCACGCGGTGGGCAGCTCTCCGCTTCCAATTGAAGACGGCGATATAACAGCTTCACCCGAGACACACAAAACAACAAATGACATTATCACTGTGTACACAAATCACAGGATCACACAATACAGTGCTGATGCACTGGAGCTGAATAAATTCACACCGCTAATGCTATCGCGATCTCGCGCTCGAACAAGTATCGGTCACGTTGACGTCTGCTAATATCAAGGTCACTATTCATACTAAATACGAGCATAAAGGAAAGGTTTTAGGTGTGAATTTTAACGTGGAAAGGTCAGTAACACGGGTCGCGGCCGATTTGGAAGACGCGCCAAAAATGTGTTTTACGAATTCGGAACATATATATTCACTGATAAAAGCGCAAATATGTACATAATAAACTAAACAGATAACTGAACACTGAAATTAACAAACATAAATAAAAAGTCCCCGACACGACGACGCGTTATTTTATAAGTATATTCTACGTCGGTCAGATATGTCTTTTAATAGATAAGCCAGAGAATTACGCGCGGTTCGTTATAGCATCCTGAATTTATTGATCATAACTGTTTGTTGTAGCGTTTTTAGTTGTAACATACATATTTTCGAGGAAAATCTTGTTTTTATTTGACATTCATAAAATTATTAGTCGAAAATTAACAAACAAGTCATTTATATAATATAATAACAAGTCATGTACATAATATAATATTTTAGTAAATTTAAATGTGGTTTAAACAACAATAATTCTTCCACGAATTTTATGTTATAAATACTAATTTTTTTTTTTTTTAAATAGAGATGCGTACACAAAATACATGTCACATCAATATTCTTACTATTTTCAAACTAAGCTAAATGCTTGTGCTATGAAAATAGGACTAACTTGATGTTGTCCTGGAACGAGGCGCGAACCCCCGACCACTAGATCACTAGGTCAACGTCTTGACCACTACACCAACAAGCTATTAAATGTATTAATTATAACGACGAATATATAAAATCAATTTTATTGAAAAATATTATTTTTGCGCTACTGGGATTCGAATCTGGATTTCTATTTTCAATCCGGGGATGCTGCATTACCAAATATGCTACAGCGCAAGTATCTTTCGTGACAAATTTTCGAACCTATATGTTACACTTTTTCAAATTAATACATCTATCGTTCCATTATTTGAAAACCATCTACATTGTTTTTACGGAATCTCAAATATCTTTGAGTAAACCGATAGCAGACGCCAGAATTATCAATTCATTTTTATAAAATTTTTAACACATTGATACAATAACATAATATTTAAAACATCACAGACTTATGTTCTGAATAATTAAAACTTCACAATAAGAATGTATTCTCCTTAATAATATGTCATAAATGATAATTTTTTCATTATTTTCTAGAAATTCTTCTTCAGTGTAACTGAATTTATTATTATTTTATTTTATCGTATGGCTCGCAAACCGTTGCCAAATACGTATATAATTATATTTAATTAGTTTAAATATTTTCCCATGACGTAATTAAGTGTCAAACAATCTCCTGTATATATCCCAGCACGTGGTAGATAAGAATGGTGGTCAGTAAATCGAAAAAAATAATTTCAAATGATTAATTTGAATTAAATGAAACAAGTTAAATAACAAATAATACCCCACATAGCGATATCAAGATATACGGATATGTCAAATCCAACACAAAAACGTCTTTACAATAAATATTTCAAAAAATGTGTACAAAAGCAAATATCTGAGGTTACGTACCTATTATCGTATAAAAGAAATCCATTTCTCGCGTCCAAATTAAAAGCATTCAATAAACGAATCAATTCATAAATTTTGAATTATGGTTATAGTATATATATAAATGTTTAGTACAGACCAAAAAAAAATGAAAAAGTATTACTCAGCCAACATAGTTTTATCAATAAAATAAGAAATCTACAATGAGCCACTTGGGGAATACTAATGGTCGTAGTAGCAAGCGCCAACGAATGATGTGTCGACGTGTCGGAGACTTCCCGCTTTTATCATTATTTGTAAAATTCAATTAAAGCGCTTACATATAAAGTATCGGTAACTTTCTGCTTGATTGAGATTTTTAAAAATTATTTTTACTAGAAATTCGTTTTTGTTTTCTCTAAGTATACATTGCGTGTGTTTTTTTTTATAAAAGTTGAATTACTTAATTTTATAATATTTTTGAAGTCATATTTTTAATACTTTTTATTGTATCGAAATGGTAAGATATGGATAGTACTGGCGAACCTGCGACACACCCTAGCATTTTGGACGACGCGCCAGCGTTCACTAATATCTAGATTTACAAAAGAACACGTATCCTGCCACATTATTGTCTACCTGACAATAATGTTTAATTTTATCACTACATATAAAATATTAATAAATCTCTTTTGGATCT